>OY041612.1:7690492-10561825 GCA_955876795.1 Eupithecia tripunctaria
GAAGAAGAAGAAGAAGAAGAAGAAGAAGAAGAAGAAGAAGAAGAAGAAGAAGAAGAAGAAGAAGAAGAAGAAGAAGAAGAAGAAGAAGAAGAAGAAGAAGAAGAAGAAGAAGAAGAAGAAGAAGAAGAGAAGTAATTTAATTACTTAAGTAATTTATTCTAAATGCTTTAGTTTACGACATCTTTTTCATGATCCTACTAGGGTAACCCTAACATCTGCCACTTGTTTAGATAATATTTATTGCAGTCTATCTCCAACCAACAAAGCAGTAATCAAACATTTCAAATCAGACCACTATGGTCAGAGTGTTAATTTTAGTTATAATCTTAACGATAAAAACAAAGTTGAGAAATATACCTATAGGCCTATTACAGAGAGCCGTATTAAGAATTTTCAAAGTCAAGTGGACTAGCAGTAGCTAATATAACTTGTTCCGATAACCCTAATGATCTTTTTGCCAAACTTTTAAGTGTTATAAACAAAGAACACAGCGAAGTATTTAAATATAAAACATGCACAGTTAGGGACAGGGTCGGATTTACCGATTGGGCCACTCCCGGTATTTATAGAAGTAGGAATAGACTATATGATCTTTATGGTGCTAGAGAAGCTATGTTAAATGATCCTGCGTTTCTTTTGTATTTAACAAACTACTCAAAAACATTTAAAAAGTCTGTAACACAGCGAAATGCCTGTTTTTGAGGAAAAAAATTGTAAACTCATCTGATAAAATCAAAGCAACATGGAGACTTATAAATAACGAAACTGGTAAATCTAAGTCACGAAAAAGAGAAATAAGGTTAAAAATTAATAATTCAATACTTATAAACGATAAAGATATTGCCGATGCTTTTGATTCATTCTTTTCTGATATTCCTAAAGTTGTTACCCGGTCTCTAAACTCCTCACCTTCAATCGCGGTTAAATTATTAGAATCATCTGTAGATAAATGTACCGAGGTTTTTATATTTAGTCATGTAAACGCTAATTATATTGTGAAAACATTTAAGTCTATTAACATCAAAAATACTGAGGATCTTTGGGGTATTTCAACCAAAGTACTGAGTTCTATTATTAAGGAAGTTGCTCCATACTTGGCTTACATTTTTAATAGTTGTATTGATGCAGGAGTTTTCCCTGATCTCATGAAATATAGTAAACTGGTTCCTCTTTATAAATCTGGTAGCCACACTGATCCGGCCAATTATAGGCCAATTTCAATACTTCCTGCAATGAGTAAAGTTTTGAAAAAATTATTCTCACACAGTTGTCCTCTCACTTCAACCTCAATAGGTTGTTACATAAAAATCAATTTGGCTTCACCAAGGGTAGATCGACAAATGATGCTGGTACAGTTTTATTAAAGCACATATTGGATGCATGGGATAAGGCGAAAAACGCTATTGGTGTATTTTGTGACCTTTCTAAAGCTTTTGATTGCGTTGATCATGGTACATTAATAAATAAACTAAGACATTATGGAATTCAAAACAAGGCACTGGACCTTATGCAATCATATTTATCTGATAGAGTCCAAAAAGTAGATATTGGTAAAGAAAGATCTAGGGGATCAAAAATCGATTTAGGAGTCCCGCAAGGATCAATATTGGGTCCTTTTCTATTTTTAGTATATGTAAATGATCTCCCATTTCTAGCAAAAGATCTCTGTGATATAGTCTTATTTGCTGATGATACTTCATTGATTTTTAAAGTTGACAGAAATAAACATAATTATGACGATGTAAATAATTCTCTTTCACAAATACTAGATTGGTTCACCGCCAATAACCTCTTACTCAATGCTTCAAAAACCAAATGCATAAAATTCATGTTACCAAATGTAAGAGAGCTCCCAACTAAGATAATGCTAAAGGATGAGATTGTTCACCTTGTAGACTCAACTGTTTTCCTAGGGTTACATATTGATTCCTCTCTTCAATGGAGACCGCAAATTGATGCTCTGGCAAACAGACTTAGTTCAGCAGCGTATGCGGTTCGAACAATTAGATACATTACCGATGAAGATACAGCTAGGTTAGTTTACTTCAGTTACTTCCATAGTGTTATGTCTTATGGTATTTTGCTTTGGGGACAGGCAGCTGACATCCAGACTATCTTTGTTATTCAGAAAAGGGCGGTACGTGCTATTTATAAATTAAATCCACGAGACTCGTTAAGGGAATTATTTAAAGAAATAAATATTTTAACAGTAATATCGCAATACATCTATGAAAATCTAATGTATACACACAAAAACAGAGATAACTTTATGAAAAGGTGTGATGTTCACAATAAAAATACAAGAAACAAGAACAAATTACACATCCCATCATATAGATTACGAAAGGTAGGGAAATCATTTGTGGGCAATTGCGAAAGATTCTATAATAAGCTTCCATCTGAAGCAACTGAGCTCCCTATTCGTAAATTTAAACTGTACATAAAACGAAATCTTATCAAGAAAGCCTATTACTCCGTAGATGACTACGTAAATGATGTTAACGCTTGGCCGGATGTCGCCCAGTTCCATACAGACAATAGTATGTAAGACCAGTTAGACTTAGTTATCCTAAGATTGTATTAGTTGATAAGCGATGGACTTGCTAGTGGTTTCTTTTTCACTTCTTCCGCTAGTGGACAAAAAATTGAAGTGAATTAAAGTCAATTGCACCTTATTTCTTGTTGATAGTAATAACTATTTATCAAGCTGTTTAGATAGTAAAAATTTGACTTGTCTAAGTACTTATTTTGTAAGTCTAAAGAAATAAACGATTTGACTTTGACTTTGAGTCAAATGTTAAAAGTCAAAAGTCAAAAGTCAAAGTCAAAAGTCAAATGTTAAAAGGTAAATGTCAAATGTCAAATGTAAAAAGTCAAAAGTCAAAAGTCAAAAGTCAAAAGTCTAAATGTCAAATGTCAAAAGTCAAATGTTAAAAGTCCAAAGTTAAATGTCAAATGTCAAAAGGCAGATGTCAAATGTAAATGTTAGATGTTGATGTCAAATGTTAAAAGTCAAAAGTCAAATGTCAAAAGTCAAATGTCATGTCAAATGTCAAATGTCAAATGTCAAATGTCAAATCTCGAATGTCGAATATTAATGTAAAATGTAAATGTCAAATGTAAAAGAAAATGTAAATGTCAAATATCAAATGTCAAATGTCAAAAGTTAAGTCAAAAGTCAACTTAAACTTCAACTTCCTGTGTGTGGCTAAGTCAAAAGTCAATGTTGAAAATGTAAATGTCAAATGTCAAATGTCAAATGTCAAATGTCAAATGTCAAAAGTCAAAAATCAAAAATCAAAAGTCAAAAGTGAAATGTCAAAAATTAAAAGTCAAAAGTCAAATCTCAAATGTCAAAATGTCAAATAACGTATGTCAAAATGTCAAATAACAAATGTAAAGTCAAATGTTAAATGTAAATGTCAAAACTCAAATCTCAAAAGTCAAAAGTCAAAAGTCAAAAGTCAAATACCAAATGCCAAATGACAAAAGCCAAAAGCCAAAAGTAAAAAGTCAAGAGCCAAAAGCTAAATGCCAAATGCCCAATGCCAAATGTCAAATGTCAAATGTCAAATGTAAAATAACAAATGTCAAAAGTGAAATATTAAATGCCAAATGCCAAATATCAAATGTCAAATGTAAAATATCAAATGTTAAAAGTCAAATGTAAAATATCAAATGTCAAAAGTCAAATGTTAAATGTTAAATGTTGAATGTTGAATGTTGAATGTTAAATGTTAAATGTTAAATGTTAAATGTTAAATGTTAAATGTTAAATGTTAAATGTCAAATGTCAAATGTCAAATGTCAAAAGTCAAAAGTCAAAAATCAAAAATCAAAAGTCAAAAGTCAAAAGTGAAATGTCAAAAATTAAAAGTCAAAAGTCAAATCTCAAATGTCAAAATGTCAAATAACGTATGTCAAAATGTCAAATAACAAATGTAAAGTCAAATGTTAAATGTAAATGTCAAAACTCAAATCTCAAAAGTCAAAAGTCAAAAGTCAAAAGTCAAATACCAAATGCCAAATGACAAAAGCCAAAAGCCAAAAGTAAAAAGTCAAGAGCCAAAAGCTAAATGCCAAATGCCCAATGCCAAATGTCAAATGTCAAATGTCAAATGTAAAATAACAAATGTCAAAAGTGAAATATTAAATGCCAAATGCCAAATATCAAATGTCAAATGTAAAATATCAAATGTTAAAAGTCAAATGTAAAATATCAAATGTCAAAAGTCAAATGTTAAATGTTAAATGTTGAATGTTGAATGTTGAATGTTAAATGTTAAATGTTAAATGTTAAATGTTAAATGTTAAATGTTAAATGTTAAATGTTAAATGTTAAATGTTAAATGTTAAATGTTAAATGTTAAATGTTAAATGTTAAATGTTAAATGTTAAATGTTAAATGTTAAATGTTAAATGTTAAATGTTAAATGTTAAATGTTAAATGTTAAATGTTAAATGTTAAATGTTAAATGTTAAATGTTAAATGTTAAATGTTAAATGTTAAATGTTAAATGTTAAATGTTAAATGTTAAATGTTAAATGTTAAATGTTAAATGTTAAATGTTAAATGTTAAATGTTAAATGTTAAATGTTAAATGTTAAATGTTAAATGTTAAATGTTAAATGTTAAATGTTAAATGTTAAATGTTAAATGTTAAATGTTAAATGTTAAATGTTAAATGTTAAATGTTAAATGTTAAATGTTAAATGTTAAATGTTAAATGTTAAATGTTAAATGTTAAATGTTAAATGTTAAATGTTAAATGTTAAATGTTAAATGTTAAATGTTAAATGTTAAATGTTAAATGTTAAATGTTAAATGTTAAATGTTAAATGTTAAATGTTAAATGTTAAATGTTAAATGTTAAATGTTAAATGTTAAATGTTAAATGTTAAATGTTAAATGTTAAATGTTAAATGTTAAATGTTAAATGTTAAATGTTAAATGTTAAATGTTAAATGTTAAATGTTAAATGTTAAATGTTAAATGTTAAATGTTAAATGTTAAATGTTAAATGTTAAATGTTAAATGTTAAATGTTAAATGTTAAATGTTAAATGTTAAATGTTAAATGTTAAATGTTAAATGTTAAATGTTAAATGTTAAATGTTAAATGTTAAATGTTAAATGTTAAATGTTAAATGTTAAATGTTAAATGTTAAATGTTAAATGTTAAATGTTAAATGTTAAATGTTAAATGTTAAATGTTAAATGTTAAATGTTAAATGTTAAATGTTAAATGTTAAATGTTAAATGTTAAATGTTAAATGTTAAATGTTAAATGTTAAATGTTAAATGTTAAATGTTAAATGTTAAATGTTAAATGTTAAATGTTAAATGTTAAATGTTAAATGTTAAATGTCAAATGTCAAATGTTAAAAGTCAAAAGTTGGTAACGCCATCTATCCAACCAATCCCTACCTAATTTCCCTTACCTCATATTGTGCGCACTCGCAAAACGTCAATGTCAAAATGACTGCTGTCAAGTGACAGCAGTGGACACCTGTCAGAGAGAATGAAAGAAAAAAGGACTTCCGCTTCCGCCCTCGCCGTTGCAACAACGAGTGAATATCGATCCCGCAATTGATTCCGCATTTTTTACATACAAACTACAAAAACCACAAAACAAACTACCTAACCCGCTGTAAAATCCGCGCTAAAACTTTCGCGTAAACCGCGCGCGTAAAACACTAATTTACAAAAGATATATGGTGACTCGCCGGCACGTGCTTCGTGGAGACGTCTTGCAGGATTTCTTTGGACTGTACTGCTGCCAAGCTGCGCCGAAGACAGGATACCTAGGTAGGGTGGGTGTACCAGTCCAAAACCAGTTAAGGACAAATTTTGACTTTGAAATGCTCTGTACTGATATTTTGTAGCTTTGACGTAGAAATGTGTATGTAAAGTTGTTCATTGTTTATTAATGCTGCAATATTGGTTTATATTTTTAATCTAAATATATTTTTTTTTTAGAAATTTCATAAACTATACTAAAAACGGGAATGTGCCTAAGTTTGACCGGTGCGATCCAATAAATTACCACTTTTGCACCAATAGTTGACCACTGAAAACTAATGGAAAAAAAGGAAGCTAATTTAAAATAAAACATTATTTTGTTACTCATATTGATTTTCATTTATCGACTGAAGTTTTTCGTGACTTACAGCCAATTTTTAATGGCACAGTTGAATAAAGATAGGTAGTTAATTTATATACAAACATGTACACTTAACTATTGCTAAAATTATACATACTACGACTTATACAACATTGGATTTCCTTAAAGGTGGCATTAGCGTGTTGGCAATGTATCTATAAAAACTCTGGATATCATCCATCTTTTGGGGATTCTCTGCTAGCCCAGTCTTCCGGTATGTTTCGTGAAAGGGATTAATTTGTAGGAGTAAACTATTAGCGTGGGCAAGACTTATCCGGCAGCTGAAAAAGATCCGAGGCAGTGCTAATTTTCTTTTCCTTGTCTCGGATTTCGTATAATTGACCGTACCTTTAGGAGCAGTACCAAATATATGACGATGGAGAAACATTGAAACCAGATTCATCAGCATTAATAATTCTGTCAGGATCGTTAAGTATGTCTACGGCATTTTCTTTAGTTATTCAACTACTTTCGTCCAGGAATCGTACTGTTACAAGGATTTTACCGACCGTCCTCTTTTATTATTTGGCTAACTGTTTCCAATAAACGTTCTTTAGTTGTTGGGATTCTCTTTTTAGCGTTAGCGTTAATTAGACTTGTGTAGTTCGCGAACGATTGAAGGAAATGAACTACTTCACTTCGCAAAATAAACTTGTCTTTCATTCAGTAGTCATTCAAATATATCTCTACTTCATTTAGTTCAATCTTTCGAAATCCTTCTTTGCACGAACTTATCTTGGCGCTCGTACACGTCGTACACGCCTGAATTATGTACTTTCTGCTATGACGTTAAAGTATTATTTCATGAAGGATTGTTGTTTTTATATGTAGGGCATAAATCAGTTCCCGTGGGATAGAAATCACCTTTAAACGTTTCCATAAGAACAACGCGTGCGAAGCCACGGGGCGCAGCTAGTAATTTATAGTTTTGCTTTCATTTCATTGTTGATAAGCCTGTCAAACTCAAACTCAAAAATGCTTTATTTCCATAAATACAATAAATGTACACTTAGAAAAGGTCAAATCATATTAAAAAAACAAAGAAGGAAGGAAAATCCAGATTAGAATGAAAGTGAAATACAATACCTAAGTTGTGTCATTCATTATTCGTAACTCGAGCAACTCCTAGAGAGTGTGATAGGTAGGTACACTACGCGAGCTCCATATCTCTCTTTATGTCGTTCTGATATGCTGAACTAAATGAACTAGTGAACTAAATGAGTGGACTACTTCGTTGAGCAAAAAGATATACTTCATTCATTTCTTTTCAATGACACATTTTGCGCAACGCTAGCGTTAATCCACCTAGTTAAGAGCAACTCTTCTTGTGGGGTCAAGAAAGTTGGTGCTCCCATATTCCGCGGTACAGGATGTAACATTCATGTTCTCAGTTTATTTATAATAGTCCAGTGAGAAATATAATATTTTCAACTTGTTGGCCTCATTTTAGCGCCTCCATTAATTTCCTCAAGACACTTTGGCAGATCTCCTTTTGAATATTTAAAAAATGACTTTTAGATGGCATCTTAAATCTAAAACCACGAGAATTACAGTTAAAACTCTAATCTGGTCATCCATAGGAACACTACTGTGTACTAATAACAAACCAGTGGTCAACTACTAGGTCACACTGCATTAAATAGTTTTACTAACAGTCCCAAAACTCAAAATTATCTAACAAAAACTTGGGATGAAAAAAAAAAGAAAAAGATAAAAAAAGACCATAGATAACCATTTGCAAACCAGTTGGTCAATAATAGGATCCCAGTACAACTGGTGTTCCGGTAGTTAACCACCCTTAAAAATACTTGAAAATGTCGTTAGTTATTTAAATTAATATGATATATCACTCAAAGGATCACTCAATTTTCAAAATCATACAACTTGATGACAGAGAGTAAGGAAATAACAGTGATTTTAAAAGATTTCACTTACCATGTCGACGTGAATTCCTTAGTGCAATGGCAGCCGGAATGCAAGTGAACGAGACACTGACTGGATAAAACGAGCAAGATACCGATATGTTTTGTTTATTCTCGCAAAAATTATGTTTGGAAGGTTGGTAAAAGTCAAGGCAACATAACGAAACAATTGAATTCTTTAAAAAAATCCGCAATTTCTTATTTTAAGCATTTAAGTACGCGAGAGGTCAACAACTGGTACCTGGTTTGGGACTGGTACACCCACCCTACATCAGGACTCCACAAACATCCAGGTCAGTGCGCGCAATCCAATCTCCAGTCCATTCCCAAAAATTCTCCAAACGTCGACCAGGCGACACCATAGTTGGTCCTTCGAACCCGATATTGAATCCATTTTTCACGTAGGTATTTGACCCGCTACCCATTAGTTACAGACAGTAAAATACCTAAGTTACAGGTTTTTATCTGTATTCCCGCTGTTTTTATCCCTTATTTTCGCTAAAACATTGTGCCATCTTACAGATTCATACATAGTTAGTACGTGTAATCATTGGCTGGTATCCGGCATTGCGTTCGGGAATCCAGTTATATCTCATCAATCCTGTTGCATTTCAACATTTTCGAGCCCTCTTTTATTATAAAACGGTGTTTACGTATAGTTGTATTGATAAATTCAACAAAACAAATATTTTGTATAAATCTAAAATAAAATCAAAAGATAAGACGTCATTATAACCCGACCATATTAGAAAGGTCACGCGCACCTTTTCTAGACGGGACATAGGTTACTCCTTTATTCAGCCGTATTTTCATACAAAATGTCAAAATCAATTAAAGATTCCTGTGACGATATCTGTATAGAAGATTCTAAGCTGTTAATTATACAAGCTAAACGCGAAGCTATCTTCGAAGTAATACAGAGTATTTATGACTCCTCTTCCAACATACAATCTGATATTGCCAAGAGAGAAAACTTCTTATCTGAGAGTGCTAATATTGAAGCTTTGCGAACACAGTTCATAAAATTATTGGATGAGTACAATGCACGTCTCCTAGTCGTATATCCCACCGCAAAACCTGACTATAAATGTCTGGTTGCCTTTGAGCAATTATTTAGTCGCATAAAAAGACAACATGTCCAATATTCTGCTTTATCAGTCAGTGATAACAAGATAGGCCCTGTTACTTTAACAAAGGCTCCACAAAGATTGCCGCCTATTGAGTTGGTTAGCTTTGAAGGCAATATTAGGAAATGGCCGATATTCTATGCCTGTTTCAAATCAACCATTCATGAAAATCCATTGCTTACCAATGCTGAAAAGTTGTATTATTTGGTAGGAAGACTGTCAGGTAAGGCAGAAAATATCTGTGCTGGTATAACTCCTTGTGCAGAAAATTATGAATTAATATGGCAAACACTTGTTGACAAATATGAAGACAAGCGTATGGTTGCCTCCGCTTATTTAAATCAAATGTTAGATTTTAAAACATTAAATTCAGCAACCGCAGATAACTTTGATTTGTTTAATGAACAATTTTTAGGTCCATTCCGCGCTCTAAATAACTTACAATTAGAGAAATTAGATGAGCTAATCCTTGTTCACATAGCGCTGAGGAAGCTGGACTCAGGTACTGTCCGCGCTTTCGAGTTGAGCTTAGGCACAAAAATCCCTAACTTTGAGGATTTGGAGTTATTCATTAGAAATCGTACGAAGGTGTTTGAACGTACAACGACCACAGTTGATAGTGGCTCATCCACTAGTAAACGTGCCCCGGCTAATAAAGCTGAACGCACACAGTCTAAAGAAAATAGGCAAGCGCCAAAATATCATGCCTATTGCAACACCACAGAGCAGAGCAAGTGTTTGTGTACTAATATGGTACATCAGCACCTCTTTAAATGCCCAGAATTTCACAAATTAAGTCCCGCCGAACGCTTCAAATTTGTCAAAGAAAACAATGCATGTGTGAACTGCCTTAGTATTAAACATCGTATCTCAGTTTGTAAGTCCGACACGACTTGCCGCACATGTAAAGCGCGTCATCACAGCCTTTTGCACTTTAATACGGGAATCGAACCCGCACACTCAGTCGCCGCCGCCACTGTGCAGCCCCCGCCGCCATCTCAGATTACAAGCGAGCGAACAGATGTAGCATTGTGCGCGACGTCGTCCATTGCCGCGCCCAGTCGCCTCGCTCCAGTAAACCGCGCACATAGCAAGCAATGTACTGCTACAGTGCTGTTAGCTACCGCTCAGGTATTTGTTTACGATTCCGCAGGCAAGGAACATTCATTACGAATGCTTCTAGACAGTGCGTCTCAGAGCCATTTCATCACCAAGGAAGCTTGTGATATTTTAGGTATACAAATACATAAAAAGGGGCGTACTATTATAAAGGGTTTCGGAGGTGCGGAGAAGTGTATAGACTCGGGTTCGGTTAGCTTAGAATTTCACTCCCGCTTTGATAAAAATATAAAGTTTAAAATTTCACCGCTGGTTGTCGACCAAATTACTGACTCGTTGCCTAGCGCTGTGGTGGACACATCAGTTCTATCACACCTGCAGGGTCTACCGCTTGCGGATAAGCATTTCGGAACGCCTGGGAAAGTTGATCTACTAGTAGGCGCGTCCTTATTCGCACACCTTTTGTTGCCCGATGTGAGTCGCGCTCCCGACTTCACACGCGCCCCGCAAACATTACGCACGGTATTGGGATACGTAGTCATCGGTTCCGTACCTACGCTGATTTCCCGCCAAGCTCTGACGTGTTGCCTAGTGCAGGAGCACAGTCTAGATAATCTTATTAAAAGATTTTGGGAGCTCGAAGAGCCTCCACTCGCGCCTTGTGCTAAATGCCCCGCTGACGTAGAATGTGAGGAATTTTATAAAAATACTACAACCCGCGATCCCGCTACTGGCAGGTACACTGTAGGCCTACCATTTAGGGAGGATGTATGTATATTCTTTAGGTCAATCCTATGAAATCGCAAAACGGCGCTTTTTGTGTCTTGAAAAAAAGCTAGAGGTTTCATCTAGCTTCAGAACCGCTTATGATGGCGTGATTAGGGAATACTTAGAGAAAGACTATATTTCACCCGCACCTCAAGGTATGTCCGATGACTCATTGCCTGTCTACGTCATACCGCACCACGGAGTCATCCGTGACGACAAGACGTCAACACGTCTCCGCGTAGTGTTAGATGCTAGCTGCAAAACTACCACTGGAATCTCGCTCAACAATATACTGCATCACGGACCTAATCTACAGTGTGATTTATTTCAAATAATTTCCAATTTCCGCTTGTTTGCTGTTGCCATGGCAGCAGATTGCCGTCAGCAATTTCTACAAGTAGGCGTCAGGGAATGCGATCGCCGCTATCAATGCATTCTTTATAGATTCACACCGCAAGATCGTCTGACGTTGTATCAATTCAAGCGTGTCTGTTTCGGCTTAGCCTCATCGGTGTATCATGCAATGCGCACTATACAACAACTGGTTGAGGACGACGGCTCTAAGTACCCGCTCGCGAGTGATATCGCTTCTTCGTCGTGTTACATGGATGATGTTGTGTTTTCAGTAGATTCCGAGGAGAAAGCGATTAAAGCCGCTACACAATTAATCGCATTATTTAAGGGCGCTCAGTGGGACTTAGTCAAGTGGAATAGTAGCTCACAAGTTGTATTGGACAACATTCCAGATACGCACAAATTGCCTACTGAGGTAGAGTTTGATAAATCAGCACAGCATAAAATATTAGGTCTACGTTGGTCTACAGTTGACGACGTATTTTATTATAAAATAGCGCCACCCGCAGATGAGAAATGCACTAAGCGTTCCATCTTATCTACTATTGCCCGGCTATGGGATGTAATGGGTTTTGTAGCCCCCGCGATTCTTTTCGCCAAGCTGTTAATAAAGCAGCTATGGCAATTAAAGTTGGATTGGGATGAGTCGCCTCCGCCTCGTATTATTAAATTATGGGAACAGTTTAGCACAGAGTTGCCGGCTCTCAATGAGTTGCGCGTACCGCGCCATCTTGGAGTGGTCACTGATTGCCAAGCCACTCTAGTAGGCTTCGCCGATGCCAGCGAACATGCCTACGGTGGAGTAGTATATCTACATGTTAGTTCGTCTAGTGGTAACACAGTTCGTCTGGTTTGCGCTAAGTCTAAGGTCGCGCCAATGAAGCCGGTGACAATCGCTAGGTTAGAGCTTTGCGGGATAGTCTTATTAGCTAAGCTATTACGTACACTGATAGATAATTTCACGAAACGTCACCCAATCCAAATTTTCGCTTTCACTGACTCCAAAGTCGCGTTATACTGGATCAAAGGCTCACCTCATAGGTGGCAGACCTTTGTGTCTAACCGCGTAGTACAAGTTACGGAGAATGTTTCGGCCGAGCATTTTTATCATGTTTCAGGAATTGATAACCCGGCTGACTGCTTGTCACGTGGTGTAACACCCCTAAATTTAGTGAATCATCCATTATGGATGCATGGGCCTCCTTGGCTGATGCTTGACCCAGGTCAATGGCCTCTCCGTGATCTTGACGGTCAACCCGCCGAGGATATACCTGATCAACGGGTGATGGTGCACGCCGCTGTAATAACACCCGCGGCAGCTAACTGCATAGTTTACGACACCGCATTGTGCATATCTTCGTGGTCTAAACTACTCCGTGTTCTCGTATACGTTTTTATGTTTACAAAAAAATTACCGCGCCGCGCTTCAACTGCAGTCACTGCGGATCAGCTTCAATACGCTGAAGGCAAATTGCTTCTCGCCCTGCAGAAGAAATATTTTGCAGAAGAATTTAACAACATACGCAAGGGTCAACCTTGCTCTCGCGCTTTCAATAGGCTTAGACCTTTCATAGACGATAACGGTCTAATTAGAGTAGGAGGTCGTCTTGTTAACTCTAGTCTGGGCTATAACCAGATCCATCCGTTGATGTTACCCCGCAGTGACCATATTGTCAACTTGCTGATAGATTATTATCATATTAAGTACCTACACGCAGGACCAGAATTGCTGATGTCGCTTCTCAGACAAAAATTCTGGATTCTTTCAGCACGCCGCTTAGTTAGACAAAAACCCAAATCAAACCAACCATCTAACCCGCTGTAAAATCCGCGCTAAAACTTTCGCGTAAACCGCGCGCGTAAAACACTAATTTACAAAAGATATATGGTGACTCGCCGGCACGTGCTTCGTGGAGACGTCTTGCAGGATTTCTTTGGACTGTACTGCTGCCAAGCTGCGCCGAAGACAGGATACCTAGGTACATCAGGACTCCACAAACATCCAGGTCAGTGCGCGCAATCCAATCTCCAGTCCATTCCCAAAAATTCTCCAAACGTCGACCAGGCGACACCAAAAGTCAAAAGTCAAAAGTCAAAAGTCAAAAGTCAAAAGTCAAAAGTCAAAAGTCAAAAGTCAAAAGTCAAAAGTCAAATGTAAAATAAAAAGTCAAAAGTCAAAAGTCTAAATGTCCAAGTCAAATGTCAAATGTCAAAAGTCAAAAGGCAAATGTCAAATGTTAGTCAAATGTCAAAAGTCAAAAGTCAAAAGTCAAAGTCAAAAGTCAAAAGTCAAATGTTAAAAGGTAAATGTCAAAAGTCAAATGTAAAAAGTCAAAAGTCAAAAGTCAAAAGTCAAAGTCTAAATGTCAAATGTCAAAAGTCAAATGTCAAATGTAAATGTTAGATGTTAGTCAAATGTTAAAAGTCAAAAGTCAAAAGTCAAAGTCAAAAGTCAAATGTTAAAAGGTAAATGTCAAATGTCAAATGTAAAAAGTCAAAAGTCAAAAGTCAAAAGTCAAAAGTCAAAAGTCTAAATGTCAAATGTCAAAAGTCAAATGTTAAAAGTCCAAAGTTAAATGTCAAATGTCAAAAGGCAGATGTCAAATGTAAATGTTAGATGTTGATGTCAAATGTTAAAAGTCAAAAGTCAAATGTCAAAAGTCAAATGTCATGTCAAATGTCAAATGTCAAATGTCAAATGTCAAATCTCGAACAACAACAACAACAACTTCTTTCCGGCCCTTGTGGGGGCACGGAGGGGGGCCTCGAGGCGTGGCCTCTTTACCCCGGCTTCAACTCGAGAGGTGACGACCCCTCGGTCCTTGGGTTATGGCAATTATGCTCGTTTTTGCCTATTTAAATTATTATTTTTTTTTTTTTTTTTGGCTGCATATTTTTTTTTTTTTTTTTTTATTAGGTTTCATGTGTTTTTGTAAAACCCAAGGACTCATGGTGGTTCCGGCGGGGTAAGGTCCCGCGGGAGGGGTCGCCACGGGCGGTCGTGGTCTGGGGGCCGGGGGTGGGGCGGCGCGATGTGGTGGAGGTGCTCGTGGTGGCCGTTGTCGGCGCGGTCGTACATCCGCCGCGCCGACTGCACGACAAAATCCTCGAATGTCGAATATTAATGTAAAATGTAAATGTCAAATGTAAAAGAAAATGTAAATGTCAAATATCAAATGTCAAATGTCAAAAGTTAAGTCAAAAGTCAACTTAAACTTCAACTTCCTGTGTGTGGCTAAGTCAAAAGTCTATGTTGAAAATGTAAATGTCAAATGTCAAATGTCAAATGTCAAATGTCAAATGTCAAAAGTCAAAAATCAAAAATCAAAAGTCAAAAGTCAAATGTCAAAAATCAAAAGTCAAAAGTCAAATCTCAAATGTCAAAATGTCAAATAACGTATGTCAAAATGTCAAATATCAAATGTTAAGTCAAATGTTAAATGTAAATGTCAAAAGTCAAAAGTCAAAAGTCAAATACCAAATGCCAAATGACAAAAGCCAAAAGCCAAAAGTAAAAAGTCAAGAGCCAAAAGCTAAATGCCAAATGCCCAATGCCAAATGTCAAATGTCAAACATAAAATATCAAATGTCAAAAGTCAAATGAAAAAAAAACAAATGTCAAAAGTGAAATATTAAATGCCAAATGCCAAATGCCAAATGCCAAATATCAAATGTCAAATGTAAAATATCAAATGTTAAAAGTCAAATGTAAAATATCAAATGTCAAAAGTCAAATGTTAAATGTTAAATGTTAAATGTTAAATGTTAAATGTTAAATGTTAAATGTTAAATGTTAAATGTTAAATGTTAAATGTTAAATGTTAAATGTTAAATGTTAAATGTTAAATGTTAAATGTTAAATGTTAAATGTTAAATGTTAAATGTTAAATGTTAAATGTTAAATGTTAAATGTTAAATGTTAAATGTTAAATGTTAAATGTTAAATGTTAAATGTTAAATGTTAAATGTTAAATGTTAAATGTTAAATGTTAAATGTTAAATGTTAAATGTTAAATGTTAAATGTTAAATGTTAAATGTTAAATGTTAAATGTTAAATGTTAAATGTTAAATGTTAAATGTTAAATGTTAAATGTTAAATGTTAAATGTTAAATGTTAAATGTTAAATGTTAAATGTTAAATGTTAAATGTTAAATGTTAAATGTTAAATGTTAAATGTTAAATGTTAAATGTTAAATGTTAAATGTTAAATGTTAAATGTTAAATGTTAAATGTTAAATGTTAAATGTTAAATGTTAAATGTTAAATGTTAAATGTTAAATGTTAAATGTTAAATGTTAAATGTTAAATGTTAAATGTTAAATGTTAAATGTTAAATGTTAAATGTTAAATGTTAAATGTTAAATGTTAAATGTTAAATGTTAAATGTTAAATGTTAAATGTTAAATGTTAAATGTTAAATGTTAAATGTTAAATGTTAAATGTTAAATGTTAAATGTTAAATGTTAAATGTTAAATGTTAAATGTTAAATGTTAAATGTTAAATGTTAAATGTTAAATGTTAAATGTTAAATGTTAAATGTTAAATGTTAAATGTTAAATGTTAAATGTTAAATGTTAAATGTTAAATGTTAAATGTTAAATGTTAAATGTTAAATGTTAAATGTTAAATGTTAAATGTTAAATGTTAAATGTTAAATGTTAAATGTTAAATGTTAAATGTTAAATGTTAAATGTTAAATGTTAAATGTTAAATGTTAAATGTTAAATGTTAAATGTTAAATGTTAAATGTTAAATGTTAAATGTTAAATGTTAAATGTTAAATGTTAAATGTTAAATGTTAAATGTTAAATGTTAAATGTTAAATGTTAAATGTTAAATGTTAAATGTTAAATGTTAAATGTTAAATGTTAAATGTTAAATGTTAAATGTTAAATGTTAAATGTTAAATGTTAAATGTTAAATGTTAAATGTTAAATGTTAAATGTTAAATGTTAAATGTTAAATGTTAAATGTTAAATGTTAAATGTTAAATGTTAAATGTTAAATGTTAAATGTTAAATGTTAAATGTTAAATGTTAAATGTTAAATGTTAAATGTTAAATGTTAAATGTTAAATGTTAAATGTTAAATGTTAAAAGGACAAAGGACAAAGGACAAAGGACAAAGGACAAAGGACAAAGGTGATAAATGATAAATGATAAATGATAAATGATAAATGATAAATGATAAATGATAAATGATAAATGATAAATGATAAATGATAAATGATAAATGATAAATGATAAATGATAAATGATAAATGATAAATGATAAATGATAAATGATAAATGATAAATGATAAATGATAAATGATAAATGATAAATGATAAATGATAAATGATAAATGATAAATGATAAATGATAAATGATAAATGATAAATGATAAATGATAAATGATAAATGATAAATGATAAATGATAAATGATAAATGATAAATGATAAATGATAAATGATAAATGATAAATGATAAATGATAAATGATAAATGATAAATGATAAATGATAAAACAAAATGATAAATGATAAATGATAAATGATAAATGATAAATGAAAAACGATCAACGATAAACGATAAACGATAAACGATAAATGATAAATGATAAATGATAAATGATAAATGATTAATGATAAATGATAAATGATAAATGATAAATGATAAATGATAAATGATAAATGATAAATGATAAATGATAAATGATAAATGATAAATGATAAATGATAAATGATAAATGATAAATGATAAATGATAAATGATAAATGATAAATGATAAATGATAAATGATAAATGGTAAATGATAAATGATAAATGATAAATGATAAATGATAAAAGATAAACGATAAACGATAAACGATAAACGATAAACGATAAATAATAATTTATAAATAATGAATGTTAAATATTAAATTATAATTAAATGAATGATAAAAAAAAACAAAATTATGACTAATAATAAATGATACATGATAAATGATAAATAAATAAATGGTACATGGTAAATAACAAGTGATAAATGATATAAAAAAATAACTTACAGTAAATGATAGACATATGATAAATGACAAATATGACTTCATATTATACAAGTTAACTATTATAAATAAAAGATGAATAATAAAAAATGATAAATAAATAAGTAATAATAAATGATAAATGGTTAGTGATAGATAAATAATATATGACAAATAACAGACTACACATACTAAACAAATGAAGAATACAAATGACAAATGAAAAGATATCTAATATAAATAAATGATAAATAATATAAAGAGCATAATGATAAATAAATAAATAATATAAATAAACAAATCATAAGAAATGTTACATGGTATAAATAAATTAATGATACAATATGGTACATAAATAATAAATCAATAAATGATGAATGATAACTAATAACAAATGGTCATTAATAATAAATGATAGATAAATAATACATGGTAAATGACAAATAACAAACTACACAAACGACGAATACAAATTCTAAATGAAATGATTGATGTAGTTATCGCCAAACGTAACGCCTATCCAGTTTGAAACTATTTCGCTTTGCGTTAAAAACAGAAAAATATCGAGCAAGCCGGGGTTGGTAACTATTTACTTCACAGAAAAATCACTCTAGTGGTGGTAAGGCGCAATTTTTGTAGGTTAAAACTGAAATAAAGTCAGAAATAAAATTCATAAAATAGATATCTCAAATACTTATGATGGTGCTTTTTTTATCACAATCATATTAAACTCTCAGATTGTTATAAGGAAAGTCAACATTGCAATAAATGCAATGCTTGCCGCTTTTAAGGTGTTCAATCAAAATAATAAGAAAAGCAATAGATAATTAAAATCTAATAATAATATAACAACAAAAGAACATTTAGGACAGACGTAAACAAAAACCACATAACAGTGGTCTTACAAAAAGAAAGTGGTGTCCGAGTATGTACTCCCTCTATTGATAAAATTCATAAAATTGTATTTCTCTAAGTGCTTATTTCTTATGCCACAAAAAGGTGATTGAAATCTGCATCGCAAAAATATCATTTCGATGGTAGTTGCCAAACATAAAGGCAAAGGAATTTACTAAAAAGTTCGGAAATTTTAATGACGATTAAAAAAAAAAAAAAAAGGTTCTAATAAAAAGTAATAATGAAATGATCATGAGAAATAATGAAATAGTAAATATAATGGAAATACCGGACCGGATAAATCCGACAAATAACTAAAAGATGATCTGTATTAACGTTTGAAAACAAAAACGATTTGAACATTAAAATTGTGGTTCTAGTATTGTTGTAGAGATGGAATTTGAAATAATTAAAGGTTCGAATTCATTATAAGGGAAAAAAAAAGAAATGATAAAAATAACATTCGTTTAGATTCAGGTTATTAGTAGAATCAATCAATTTAATTCCTTTAATTCTGTAGTTTCTAATAGTAGAGTAGTATTGAAACACACTCAATATTATAAAATTGGTAATGTAACTAGCAATGTAGTATGGTAACTAGCAATGTAGTAATGCAGTAATGAATCTTATGGCACAAAATCAATGATAAGATAATGTAGTATGGAAATAAGAAATGTAACAATGCAGCGATGAATCTAATGATGACACAAAATCAATGATAATGATAAAGTGTGTGCGTCTCATATTATTATATAAATTCACTCTCAAGAAGTATTTCCTCACTCTTATAATCCAATGAGATGGCAGACGGACATAGCCGGAGAGATAAGGTGCAGGATCAATCTTAACATGCTTCTTCAGAATGTATTTACACCTATTGAGTACCTAGATATCACGAGGTCGTGATTTGATTATCAGGATGGACGAATTTGTAAGCTTTGTTTAATAAATTTGTAAAATAAGCAGAAATATTCCATAAAGAACAGCTAGCCTGAGTCACAGCGCAACCCAAGCAGGGTGATTTGTGTAGGAAACTTGCTATCCAAGACGGCCCGAGCAAAACCGATGTTTGTTTACGTGGGAAAAACCATCTCGAAGCAACCCGAGCCGAACCGATGACGACTGTTGACGGGCTCTGCCGAACCGAGGAGCGCCGATGCGAAGCTTCGGGTGGCTCAGTCGGGTTCCGATAAAAAGCCACGACAACGGACCGGGCGGCCATTCCATGGCGAGACGCCAACTACAATAACAAGTGTAACAAGTGTATCAGTATAACTAAAATACTGCTGTTAATTAAAATGCTATTAGAGTTAAATCAGTGCTGATAATTATTGTATTGGGTAAAATAAATACCGAGAAAGTCTACACGTGTTTGCTGTTCCTCCTGACATTGTACCAAGATAACACTTAATTCCACCCTCCAAATTGCGTGTACTTTGAAATTGACAATAGATGCTACCCTAATTATTTGCTAAACGAAACAAATATGGACCTTTTTTAAGGAACAAAGAAAATGTGCTACGAAAAAATACCTATCATATTCCGTCACGGAACAATGCTAGATCTAAATTGAAACGATTGTAAACCATTTTATTTTTTAATATCAAGTTTGTAAATAATAAAATTTTCTGAAAAAAAAATTAGGCGGGAGGCTTTTGCATTTGGTTCCACATAACCCCAGTTTTTATATGGCAATCGTTGTACCAAACACCCTTATAATTATTTATACCTATTGGTATGCACTATGCACTGTATAATAAATAAGTAGGTCTTTATGTAGCTTCTTCGATTAAAACGATGAAAAAATAACAAAAAAAATCTTTGCACTGCACTGCACACTACTAGGATATACTGTTCTGTCCACTACACACTGCACACAGACGCACTCGCACTCATTATGCACGCAAGATCCTGCAACGTGGAAATTCAGTGCGTGCCCGAGAGTAAATCTGAAAATCTTGTCACTAATATCGTTCAACTGAGTAAGTCGATAAAGTGCGACATTAAAGACTCAGATATCCAGTATTGCACTAGAGTCGCGAAGAAAACCTCTAGCAACAGCCGCCCACGCTCTATTCTAGTCAAACTAAGCAGCCCCCGCCAGCGTGACTCTTTCCTCGCCGCCGCTAAAAAGCACAACAGGTACAACCCAAACAACAGACTTAACACCTGCCACCTGGGACTGGGAGTGACAGAGGAGAAAGCGCACATATTCGTTGTAGAGCACCTATCGCCCGAAAACAAATCGCTGCACGCTCTCGGGCCAAGGAGTTAGGGTTTAAATTCGTGTGGGTTAAAAACGGTCACGTGTTTGTGAAGAAAACTGAGGACTCCGATCGCATTCTCATCGATAGCATAGAAAAACTTTCTACTCTACATTAAGTAAATAAGTGAGTCAGTATTATAGGCACCTACTGGTTATCTATCTTAACACCTACCATAAGTACTTTATTTATCTAGCTAGTTTATTTATCTAGCTACCTGCCTATACCTACCAATCTTCCACTTTCTACTTTGCTATCTAAATATCTTCTAATTTAAAACCTCTCCTACGTCCGACTATATTATTTCTTTAAATACTTACTCCTATCCTACCTACCTGTTAAACCTACTCTTCCCTCGCACTTCATCTTTTAGATGAATAGTTCTGGTATTTCTATTTATTACCAAAATACGAGAGGACTTAAAACGAAAACTAATGAATTTTACCTTAACTCGTCTCTATACCATTATGACGTAATTGTCCTCACGGAGTCTTGGCTCAATGACGGCGTCTTCGACTCGGAAATTTTTGACGATAGATATATGGTTTATAGACGTGACCGTGCTTCTAGCATGTTTCACAAAAGGAAAGATGGAGGTGGCGTTTTAGTAGCCGTAACCAAAAGCTTGATTTCCAGCAGGTTGACTGAGTTTGAGAGCACATGTGAGGACTTATGGGTATGTATTGAATATAAGTCAGGACATAAACTCAATAAACTCATCTTAGGTGCAGCCTACTTACCATCTCCTCTCCAACTCAGTATCCTGGAGACTTTCACTGACAGTGCCCAGAAAGCCCTCGATAAACACGACCACGCTCTATTGATTGGTGACTTTAACCTCAATAAAGTGAACTGGATCGACGATGTCAATTCTCTGCATAAGTTTCCTGAGTGCAATAACAATGTCAGTCTTCACTCACACTTTATGGATTTTATTACTCTCAATGCTCTTGACCAATACAACTCAATCCCCAACTGCGCGCTAAAATGCTTGACTTGGTCCTAAGCAATAAGGTTGTCAATAAGCTTAACCACTGCGACAATTCTCTTGTTCCGGAAGATAAATACCATCCCTCTTTAGAATTCTTTGTTTCAGTACAATCTAACATTAACTTCTTAAATTCTAGATCAGAGACAAGGCCTGCCTTCTTTCAAGCTGACTACAAAAAAGTAGTCTCAGAGCTCGAACAAATTAATTGGACTGATAAGTTTTTAGATTGCTCCACAGTCGACGAAATGGTCTCGACCTTTTACAGTGAAGTTCGTTTAATAATCAAAAATCATATTCCTTCCAAAAAAAAGTCACAAAACAAATATCCTGTTTGGTATTCAAGAGAACTTATTCGTATGTTTAGGGAAAAATATAAGCTTCACGTTAGAATTAAGAAATACAATAACCCTCTTGATGTTATAAATTTTGATATATTACGTGATGACTGCGTCAAAGCACAGAGGAATTGCTATACCAAATATATTGCCTTCATGGAAGATGCTGTCACAAAACATCCTAAAATATTTTGGTCATTTATTAAAGCAAAGCGTAAAGGATACACTTCATACCCGGCTAAGATGCAACTCGCCGACAAAACAGCAGACAATGGAGAAGATATCTGCAATCTATTTGCTGAAAACTTTGTTAAGATATTCAATCCACCTTCTACCACAATGACCCCTACCTTAGAGTGTAATAACACTACTAATGCTTATAGCTCCCTCTGCTTTCCTAAAATTGGTGTAGATAGCGTCTTGAAAGCGTTGAATTCCTTAGATACAAACAAAGGTGCTGGTAAGGATGGAATCCCTCCCATCTTTGTTAGGAAATGTGCTTGTGCACTTGCTGAGCCACTCTGTTTAATCTATAATAGGTCAATATCGCAGGGCAGGTTTCTTAAATCATGGAAAGAAACAATTGTCATCCCTATTCATAAGGCCGGCAATAAAATATTAGTATCAAACTACCGACCTATTTCAATACTCGCTGTTTTCGGTAAAATATTTGAGAGGCTTGTTGCAGATCACTTAACTTGGTTCTTGAAACAAAAAATTACAGACACTCAACACGGCTTTATGCGAAACCGCTCCACTGTTACAAACCTTGCATGCTACACCTCCAGTCTTCTAGAAGCCTACGATAAACATATTACCATTGATGCAATTTACACTGATTTTAGTAAGGCTTTCGACAAAGTTGACCATTCCATCCTTCTGACTAAGCTAAATCGCCATGGCTTATCAGGTGGACTGCTTAACTGGTTTGGGTCGTATCTAGAAAACAGACCATCAATGGTAGCCATTGGTGGCTTTTCTTCCAATGCTTTCTTTGCCACTTCTGGCGTTCCTCAAGGCTCAATTCTGGGACCCATCTTATTTAATATATTCATTAACGACATTACAGATTGCTTCACTAGCTCTAAATTTTTTCTCTTCGCAGACGACCTCAAAATAACACAACCGATTGAAAAAGCCTCAGACAGCCTTCTCCTGCAAAAAGATTTAGATAAACTAGCATCATGGTGCACTGATAACAACATGACACTCAACACAGACAAATGTTTTTATATACAGTTCAGTCCCAATAAAAAACCTAAGATTAATAACTACTTTATCAACGGTCAACAACTCAATAATGTCAATGAAATACGAGACCTAGGTGTACTAATAGACTCTAAACTTACATTTAACACTCACATTCTTAAGACAGTTTCCAAAGGCTTTAAAACATTAGGGTTTATCACACGAAATAGCAAAGACTTTAAATCATCATATTGTAAAATAAAACTCTTCGATTCTCTTGTCCGTCCCATTCTTGAATATGGTTCAGTTATCTGGAACCCCCACTACGACATCTACAGTAAACGTCTCGAGTCAATACAAAAACGATTCCTTTACCATCTATCGTATAGTGATCACTTGGCAAGGAAGTTATCCAGTTACCGTAAGCGACTAGAACACTAGCATATCCCCTCTATTTTTGCGAAGAAAGAAGGCTGACCTGCTGTTCCTCTACAAACTTATTAACGGAAAAATAGACTGCATTGAACTTATTAATAAACTTCTAATAAACGCTCCTTTTAGGCTACCTAGAAGTAAAGCCTATAACCTTTTCTCATTGCCGTACTGTAGAACTAAGATGAGCAAAAACGCAGTTATTCCCAGAATTTGTGGTAACTTTAACACCTTATCCAAAAACTCATCTCTCGATCTATCTGACCCGTTAAACAAGTTCAACCAATCCCTCAGATCTATTCTATCCCATGAACATCTTGATCTTTAATAGTCACTACCTATACTTAACATTTTTCTTAATACTATTTATGTACCTACCTACTATGTACAATACACCGAATAACTACCTACCTTTTCGTTCTTCCTGCTTCCCTTAATAATCCCTCGTACTTTATTGATTTATTTGTATTGTGTACCTACATTATTATAGCCTACGACTCACGTAGGTCTACCCACGTCTATTTTTGTATAAATAACTTTTAGAAGTTTTAGAAGTAGTTTTAAGTTAATGATAAATACTTTAGTATGTAAGATTATTTTTTGTTTAAAATATTAGTTGAGTTGCTTCGATTTACGCGCATGTTGCGGCCACCTATAATTTAGAGAGCACTAGACCTAAGAACCTTGCCACTGTATTTTAATTCTTTTATGTGTTATCTCTAGTTGGTAGTCCTAATAAAATAAATAAATAAATAAATTATCTTCCATTTTTGTTTTAGAGTTTCAAAAAAAAAATATCTCTAGCTAAAATCTCATAATTCCAAAATTGACCTTTTTGTGTAGAAATACGGGTACAATTTGTTTGTCTAATAACTAAGTATTGTTTTCATTTTTGGGAATAAAAATACGTTCAAAGATTTACATTTTGTTCAATTTGATGCGTTCAATTCATTTGCGAAAGATATTCGATATTTTTTTACTGATGATCGTACGACAAGTCGAAAAGTTGCCAAAAAGTTGCCATTTGAGCTTGGTTGCCATGTGGTTGCCACGAAGGGTCAAATGTTGCCAAAATGGCAACCAAAGTTGCCAAATGGCAACGCTGACAATAACTTCGTAAGACATGCATTCTACCTTTCTATACAGCCACTCAACTTCAACTTCTTGTGAGATGGCTTTTGCGTCTGGTTTGACGCAATTCTTACAGCCACTCGATTACAGCGTGATGTAAAATTGATATAAATTAAAGGTTAAATACCATTTTTAAGTAACATAGATCTCGGAAAAATATTTACCATTTTTAAATGATAAAAATAAATGGTAGAACAGTTCTCTAGAATAAAATCGCAGGACGCGGAAACGCCTCGGACAAGCCGAATCGCGGCAGTGTGCGTCAACGTTTGCGTTCTTGTACAAAATGTTCCGCAAGCAAAATCACGTGATACAGGACGCGCTTAAAAATTAGCGTTGATGAGTAGGGCTTTATAAAATCTACGTTCTAAAAAGGTCAAAAAGACAAAATTTTAAAAAGAAGTTGAAGTTATTGTTGGCACAGGCAGGCAAGCAAATGGTTTGTTTGTTTCGTAAGTAAGAATAGTTTGTTTTCAGTTTTGTTTTGTGAATTGTGATGTGACGTGATGTGAATTTGTGTCTTTACTGAACGGCTTTTCTTACGAAGTTATTGTATTCTCTTTGGGCTTTTCCTGGTCGTGCGTGAGTGGGAGCTAATCGAGCATTTACCTACATTAATAATGTACCTAATCATTCCCACCTTCGAATTTATACATTTCTGGAAGGAAAGCCTGCAGTAGGTAATTTTTAGGTACAGCATGGATTTTAGCTCGCACAATCCGACAACATCTAATTCTCTGAACTTAGCAGCAAGAAATAACGATGTTGATAATGTGCGTAGACTGCTGAAGAAAATGAATCCAAACTGCGTAGACAATCGAGGGTGGACATGTCTCCATGAAGCCGCACATAGCGATAGCTACGAATGCTTAGAGCTCATATTGAAACACCCTCATTGCAGGCCCCTTGTTCAAACACATGGAGGTCATACAGCCTTATATGTCGCCTGCCGAGACCATGCCTCCATCAAAACGATTACCTATTTACTAGAAAATGTGAAAGGTATTGCTAATTACTGCAGCACAGAGGGAGTCACACCTCTACATGAAGTATGCGACCAAGGCAGACTAGAAATAATACAGTTACTCATAGATTATGGAGCAAAAATTAATGTTCAAGACTCGGATGGTGATACACCATTACATGATGCATGTATAGCCAGGCAACCAGATGCTATAAAGTTGCTGCTGCATGCTGGGGCCGATCCTAACATTCAGAATGAGAGATGGTTTACTCCGTTCCACATAGCTTGCAATACACCATGCTTGGAATCTGTTTTTCATTTGAAAGATTTTATTAAGGATATAGATCAAAGGGTTGATACTGGAGATACCTCACTGATGATTTCACTGCATACTGATAATGATCTCATCCCATGCTTCCTATTAGAAAATGGAGCTGATGCTCATATAAAGAACAATTATGGCAAGTTAGCCCTAGATATAGCCATGGAATATAGTAGCAGTTATGTTTTTAATAAATTGTTAGAGGCAACAGACAATGATTTTATAAATGAGTCTATCATCTGCCGAGCTTGCAAGCCACATTACTTTTCACTTGCAAACCTTGGAGCACTACTATCCAGTGATCTTGGCCCACGATTCTTCCAGTATGTCGAGCCTTATCTGGACTCTAATGTTGATGTTATGCATGAACTGAGAACTTGTTATGTAGTACATTCACCGTTGAATGCATATTTGGGTATATGTGACTACATTTATATGGCATCAAAAGAAAAGTTCAAAGAATACTTTAACTTATTTTTGATGAGGGATGTTCCAGTGAATCCAGTGCAACCCGGGGAGTTTCCACCCTTAGCTTACATTCATTATTGCACACATACTAATTGTTTTGAAGATGTAAGATTCTACTCTATTGATCTGCCTTGAAATACCTTCATTTACTATTATAGTATAACTAAAACAGATTTGACTTTGATTTTTCAGGTTTTTGACATACTGGTAGCGCATGGCTGTAATGTGGACTACTGCAGTTTTGATGCTGCTTTTCCAAGGGTAACAGATGCATTTATGGCATCATTAACCTTGAATCCCAGGACTGCCATAATAATGTTGCCCTACAGTCTTTACTGTGATCCGGACACTATAATTTCTCTTGTAGAAGAATATGGACTGTTTGATAGATTTACAAATTCAGTAAGTATTATCTTACTGGTTAGGGACCATTTCCATGTCTGATTGAATCACTGGGCAACTGGTAGAGCTAAGACAAGTGATGGACTAATTAGAATTTTTTAGTTGTAATTTTTTGTAATGTTTTATTGAAGACAAAATTACCTTTAGGCATTGATTTATTATACTCAAACTCAAACTAAAAAACGCTTTATTTCCATAAATACAATAAATGTACATTTAGAAAAGGTCAAATCATATTAAAAAATACACTGACACGGAAATAAAGTGGTATAAAGGGAAGATGAGGTTTCTCGAAAGTGGCAACCTCAAATTGTGTGCTCCCACCTCAGTCACCGTCTGACCGGAAGCATGGGCGGTCGTACTAGCGAGAAATATTGTTGTCTCGGTCTCACTTCGGTCTTTCCGTCTTTGTTGTTCTTTGTACTACACAGGACTGGAAATAGTATAACTGTGAGCGTATATATTTGCGTATCTTCCTTTTTTAATAAATCAATGCCTGTAGGTGTCCAATACCAAATAAAATTACCTAAAGGTAATTTAAGTGACGGACTTATTCGATTTTTTTAGGTCTCAAGACTATTGAGTCAAATAAACTTCTAATTGATAAATTCCTTTTCAAGATAATAGGTAGGTACCATTAGACTGCATTTGCTGACAGAGACTGACTAAATGGATATTTTGCAGGTAATAAAAAGCATTCTCCAAAAGATTGACAACAAGGAGACTACACTTCAGGAATATCACACAACTGTTCCTTCATTGAAGCATCTAAGCAGACTTAGCGTAAGAGCGGCTATTAAAGCTAAGGACGGAGTTTTAAAGACAACTCAAGAGTTCCTAGAAATACTCCAGAAATTACCAGTGCCACAAATAATCAAGAACTACTTACGCTTTGCGTAGAAATAACAAATCATGATATTAAATTAAGTACCTACCTACCTTTATGCCTTAAGTTTAATTCTTAAAATTCTTTCTATTAAGTGTATAATTTTAAATAAC
The DNA here is from genome assembly GCA_955876795.1 of Eupithecia tripunctaria. Classification (NCBI taxonomy): domain Eukaryota; kingdom Metazoa; phylum Arthropoda; class Insecta; order Lepidoptera; family Geometridae; genus Eupithecia; species Eupithecia tripunctaria. The sequence continues at coordinate 7,718,287 of OY041612.1, forward strand.
AATGTATATTGTAATACCTACACTATTATTATTGGGTACCTACACCATGATATAGATAGATATATTTTCTTGTATACCTACCTACATAGAAAACACCTGAACAAATATTTGCAGATCGTACAAACGTTTGTACCGAGGCGCGAATTGAACCGGCAACCTCCAGCGTCGCAGGCGGATCTTCGACCGCTGCGTTACCGAAATCGTTAAAATTTTAAAAACTTCAGTAGGCTAAATCGCACGCGCTTTTTAACCGACGACATGATAACTTAGTGGAGGTTTTCAATTCGACTGTAGTTTTTTTATGTTTGTAAGAAGGAAGAACTTTTGACTGGTCGGATTTTCATGATTATTTTTTTGTTTGAAAGCTAGTGCTTCTCGCTTTATAGTAACTTTATACTTGTTGTAGGTACTAACAACAACGTGTGATCTAAATTTTGAGATGTGTACCATTTGTCACTAAAACATTGTGACCATGATTATTTTACACATTTTGCTGGGGCATTCCACCCGTTGAACTTTGTCACGTTGACTACATGTTTTTCAATGGATATTTCTTGTAACCAATCAATTTTTTTTAAATTTAACCCTCTTTTTAGATAGATACTTACCCCCCCACGCGACCTAAGTCTCAGAGATTTATTCTTCCTATTAAAATGTGAGCCAGCTTGATACCCATCTATATTTATCATATTTGATTCATCTTCGTTTAAAAATGTTTCACTAAAGCAACATATATCAACTTTTTCTTCATTTAGGACTATATGATCGAGCTTTGATTTTATTCCTTGAACATTGAGGTGCATAAGGCTTAAAAAAGACGCATCTTTAGTTACGAAAAAGATTATTTCTAGTCACATTTGGACTAGTGGCCTGTGACACTGAAATTGAATTTAAGTCAGCTTGTTGCTTTTGAATATAATTTTTCGGGTCGAAATGTTCAGTGTCGTTGCATTTTTCATCATCATTTTGTATTTGTATAGCGGATTGTTTTTCGGCGCTTTTGTTATTTTGGACTTTAGTTGTAGTCTTTTTAATATTCCTTCCTATGTAACAATCATTGTAATCGTGATTATTGATAATTTCATTTATAGATTTTACTACTTTTCCTTTATAATTTCCGTATCTGTGTCTAAAAGCTGTTAAAAAATTGCAGTTGGGAAAGTTACCTGCAATGTTTTTAATGACTGCGTTAAGTCTGTCCTTATTTAACCGTGGGTTATTAACCGTTTCTAGTACAATCATATTTGTCGCAGTTAACTCTTTCATGGTACTAGAGAGCTCTATGAAGAGCTTCGTAGGATTTGTATCATTTGAACCTACAGAGAGAACGACCCAATCATCTTCGTGTAAGTCCTGTAGATCAGGCTTGGAGCTTTTTAGTATATGGTCTGTAGTTTCATTTGGATAGCAGGTATTTCTTATAGTATATTCTTTAGCATTTTTATGTTTTTGACGCTGTTTGATTATTTCACTTGCTAGATCTCTACAGCTCTGGTCTCCGATTATTTGTATTTTAGGGCGTCTTATGCCGTTTTTTTCTCCAAATGTGTTGCTGATGATCACATTGTTACGAAAAAGCTTTTCTCTTTTTTTCGTAGAGCTTGATAACAATGACCCATTATCGGTCCCTTGGCCAATCTGAGAATCGGCAACCAACGAATCTGGTACCATATGGGTGGTTTTTACAGTGCTTAAGTTTTGGTCCATGTTTTTCTCACTGGAGTGGCTTTTATCATAATTGAATTTGCTGATAATTGCCTTCAAGTCAGTATTTTCAGCCTGAAGTGTATTGATTTGTTTCCTGGCCATTATGAGCTGATTTGTCATTTCTTCGAGCTCATTTTTTAGATGCTCAATCTCAGGGCCTTTTTGGGAAGCTGACATAGGCATAGTGCTCGTAGAGCAATCAATACTGCCATTCATAGGTTTTGTATTTTCAAAATCCTCATCAGATGATGTATCATCATATGATATTGGTTTTGGACGTCGTTTTGTTTTTTTATTTACAATCTTGGGAGTAGCTCCTAGAATGTCTTTGCGATAAATTTGGGGAGAATATTTTTTCCGTGGTATTATTTGCCTCTGTGGACGTTTTGTTTGTGTGCGATGCGGGGTGATAGCGCTGTTGGTTTGACCTACCCTTCTGTCAATGCAAGTGTAGCATTCCCAGGAATTTCGATCCATTGTACCATAATACCTTGTAGTTGAAATATTCGCACATCCTAAATCATAGTTATCTTTACATGTCAAACATGTGAGGTGTTGTCTTTGAGGAATATTTTAAGCTATTGCATAGCTTCTATCGCGGGCCTTGAGCGCGGGGACCGAATCCAGAAATTCCGTAACGCAAAAACCTGAGGTCCCCCCACTCCGCCGGGCAAGGAGGTGTGGCTTGAAGGCGTCGTTTCAGTTCGGCATTCTTCGACACGGCGGCGTTGTGTGCGACGTGTGCGTGCGATTAGACGTATTGTAGGTACGACTCTACGAAACTCGCACGAATTCTTTGAATATGAATGAACAAAGTGCATTTATTATTAATGAAGAAACAATAGTGAAAGAAAATGAGTGAGTACTCTATATACATACATTTTATTATTATCACAAATGCAGTAGGTATTAATTTTGAATTGAAAATATAAGTACTTAATACTGCTATAAAGATAACCTAAATTTTTGATATTAAAATGAGGTCCAAGACCCGTTCTTGCACCTGAACTCCTACCTCTCTGCCACCCCCGCGCCTTTGAGGAGTAATCCGTTCATCACTCAGAACCCTCTGATAGGCCGCCGTGATGTTGCCGGTTTGGGTACCTATCCCGGTAAATTCGCAAGGCTTGTGACGCATTTCCTCTAGCTTCACCGTAGCACATAAGCATTTGTCCATACCTACTCCCTCGCACTAAACATAATGTAGGTAGGTAGGTAGGTACCTTCCTAACAATAATAAATAAAAATAACACTTACTCAATAAAATACTGAAAACTTAATAAACTAAACTGCTTCTAATAATTATCAAAAAATTCACGAAACGGTCAGTAGGTACGTTAAGGTGAAGCATTGAGGAATCGGGGATCATGGTTTTCAATTTTTCTCAGCAATTACAAAACATTCGGAATAGGTTTTTTATGTTTTGAATTCTTTTTTTTTTTTACTTGAAATGTGCAGTTGTAGTTTCACGATTGATTAACTTTTACAGCACAAAAAAAAATCCCAAAAAGTGGTCTATAAAAACATGGTTTCTCATTTTACAGACGAACGGAACCGATGTATGCCTTTAAATTTTGTGTACAGATAAGTCTATACACCCTCTTTGAAACTCAAGTTGGATTTTACATAATAACTAATCGTTTTTATTTTACACGAGAATAACTGTTTTGGCGCTTTCGACTTTTCGTTTCAAGCCAAGTCTCGCATCTATTTGTATGCAAGCGGCCCCCTTCAGTCCGCTTTTGAGCGTTATCAGCGTCGGACCTGTGCCAATCGAGCTCCCACGCCCTAGTAGACATCGATAACCGTATCATGAACATTATTTTCTAGGTAAAATATTATAAATTATTAAAAAATTAAAAAGAGAACGTTAATTCATCTAATATGAATATAAAAGCTCTGTGTATTGAAAAATACCAACAAAATAATAATAATAATGCTGGACAAGCCACACAACATCATCTTAGGTAGTTTCAAGCTAACACAGTGTTATGGGTACTAGAGGACTGAAGTACATAATATAATACATTACATACTTAGATAGATAAGTACAGAAAATAACCAGAGTAGCCGAAACAAATATTTGCTGATCGCATCGTACAAACATTTATCCTAAGGCGGGAATCGAACCTGCAACTTCCCGCGTCGCGGACCTTCGCCTGCCGCGCCTCATCGAAAAGAGAAATAAAACCTAACATAAATATTCTAGCAAACAATTGTTCGAGGTAATTGATTTTGTTTTATAAAAACTATAAACCGACTTCAATTATATGGATCCCATTGTCAGCTCTCGACAAAATTAAAATGGAACCACACGGGAAGCACCAGCTTTCAAATAAAAAAGGAATCATGAAAATCGGAGCACCCAGTCAATAATTCTAAGGTAACAAACATAAAAAAATACAGTCGAATTGAGAACCTTCTCCTTTTTAGAAGAAAAGGCAAGGACACGTCTCTGGATTTGAAAACTGAAACGGTACCTATCGATTATTTAGAAAGGGGCCGAGATCGATGTAAAAACCGGGTTATTTTAAAAACCGGTAAATATTTTCAAATTTGTTGAAAACCGGTTTTTCGGTTATCTATGTATTTGATCGGAAGAGCAGGACATTTATAATATATATGCCAGGCATATATATATTATACTCAAAAGGATATTCTTACAACTGTTAAGCATTTACATTAAAAAAGTACATTGTTACCCAAGGGGTGAAAGTAACTTATCTAGTCCCGAGACTGGGTTTTGCTAATAATTTGTAGGATTAAATAAGTTACTTTCCCCAGAGGCAAACACTGTGCTTTTCATCACAAAGACAATGAAAGTAATAATAAGTAATAAATGGCTAAGTGTCTAATACGTATATGATTGATTATAATAATGGTCATTTAAAAAAATCCACATCTATTCCAGCCGGAAGCGTAAATAATCTCTAGGTAGCTCAACTGATCCATGTTAATACCATTTTGAAGTGTAAACAATCTATAGGTAGCTCAACTGATCCAGATCAATACCAGTCTAAAACGTAAACAATCTAGAGGTAGCTGATTTTTTTTGCTATCATACATAATCGTATTTTTGTATTATTTTATCGGCAAATTCAATCTCGGGACCTCACCCGATGAAGATCGCCATTTCTTACGTACCATGGAGGTAGCTCAACTGATCCATAAAAATACCGTTCGGAAACATAAAAATAAAAACATGAATAACCTAAAAAACAGATGAGTGAAATCAGATGAAGACGTGAAATCAGTTCAGAGTGGATTTAACATCCATAATATCTAAATCAGATGAACTTATTATAATACATATCTCTAGTATCTCTAAACTCGAAATAACAAATAAAGGATGGATTACCGCTTTCTCGCTTTTTAACGGATCCGTCATCATCATCATCATCATCAACCTATACTAGTCCACAGCTGGCCTCCCCTAATGAGCGGCATAGCTCCCTGTCTTCAGTGTGACGTATGCAGCATCTGCCTGCATTCTTTTGCAGACAGATGCTGCATACATTTTTTTTGTCATCTCTCCTAGTTGGAGGGCTTCCTACACTTTGTTTGATGTATTCGTTACGAATCCTATCCTTCAGAGAGACTCCAAGCTAGGGATTGCATTATCCGATAAATTTTCGTATCCGGATAATTCGGATAGTAGTGAGCCTTTTTTTATTATAATTACGATTCCTGCCTAGTAATGTAAATCAACATCCTATTTTAATAAGGACTCGAAAACGATTATAACAAAGAAACAAAACAGCACAGTCTTGAGATCAAACTTACGAGTAGGCTTATCTCTTTTATGTTATGTATCAATGAAATTCAAATTAAATAAACATATTCATTATCATCATCAGCCTATACTACTCAGCCTACTACTAGCGCCCTGTCTTCAGCTCGACGCATCCAGCATCTGCCTGCAGTCTTTCGTAGATCGTCATCCTACCTGGTCGGAAGGCGTCCTACACTACGTTTACTGAGTGGCGGTCTCTACTCAAGAACTCGTTTACCCCAGCTGTTGTCGGTTCTTCGCGAGATATGGCCAGCCGACTGCCACTTCAGTTTGCTAATTCTTTGAGTTATGTCGATAACTTTGGTTCTCTGTCGGATGTATTCGTTATGATTACGAATTCTATTCTTCAGAGAGACACCGAGCATAGCTCTTTCCATAGCTCGCTGAGCAACTTTAAACTGGTGGACCAGCCCGCCGTATCGTCAGTGTCCACGTCTTAGATCCGTAGGTCATGACGGGTAGGACGCACTGATTGAAAACTTTCGTTTTCAAGCATTGCAGTATGGATGACGAGAAGACTCTGCGTAGTTTTCCAAAGGCAGCCCAGCCTGGCTCGATCCTTCTCTTGGTCTCCTTCTCAAAATTGTTTTTACCCAACTGCAGAATTTGTCCGAGGTAAGCGTACTCGGAAACAATTTCGAGACGGTGGCCATGTACGACGACAGGCCCCGGATCAATGAGGCAATGATCAATGGATCATGACTTTGGTTTTATCCAAATTCATGCCGAGACCGATGCATCGCGAGGCTAAAGCTAGGCCGTCCAGCATCTGGTTCAGCTCCTCCAGCGACTCCGCCATTACTACTATGTCATCAGCGAATAGCAGGTGTGAGATGTAATCGCCGTTTATGTTAATACCCTGACCTTTCCAGTCCAGCGTCTTCAACATATCTTCCAAGGCTGAGCACCTCGATATAACGACAGTCTACTTGGCATCGCTATAAGGATTCCTGTTCCGGTGGCTGGAACTCGTCGAGTCTCCTGGCGAGACGGTTCGTGATCTCTCGTGAGAACAGCTTATAGACGTGGCTCAGGAGTGAGATGTTCAGTTCAGTGATATGCACGAATGATAACATGTAGGTATGTTTAGATTTGCATAAAATATAACATTTCTAAAATGCTGGACGCTGTAGTGTTGTGAATTAGAAAAATTGACTAGGTATCCGTATTATTCGTATTATCCGGATAACGGTACTCCCATTATTAGGATATGAAAATTAGCGGATATCCAGATAATTTGGATATCCGGATATCCAGATTGCAATCCCTACTCCAAGCATAGTTCTTTCCATAGCTCGCTGAGCGATTTTGAACTGGTGGACTAGCCCTACCGTGAGTGTCCACGTTTTAGCTCCGTAGGTCATGACGGGTAGGACGCACTGATTGAAAACTTTCGTTTTCAAGCATTGCGGTATGGATGACAAGAAGACTAGACTCGTAGTTTTCCAAACCCAGCCCCGCCTAACGCCGCTGGTCATCCCGTTGAGAACGAAGGGCATGTACGGCGCATAATTGGCTGTAAAAATTCTCTATCTCGGTGGATATCTCTATCTGGATATCTTCGACAATACGGTCCCGTCGTGCGTTTTAAGCTGTGTCAGGTGGCTCCTGTCAAGCTGCTGAGTAAATATTTTGGAACCTCAGTTTCTCTCTATTGTCTCTTCACCGAAGCGTGTGTTGGAGCTCCGAAGCTCGCACCGTACCAACTTCTCAATGCGCTTGTTTAGGTCTGACCTCTCTGACAAAGTCGCTGGGGTGCTCTCTCGTCTTCTTGTCATTAGCCCTAGAGTCTCATCCAAGAGCTTGGATTTCTTGCCAGTGCGCTGCTTTTTGCAGAACTTCATGTCCTTATCCCTCAACATTTTGAAAATATTTTGTATGAATTTGATAGGACAAACGAATTATTATTATTACCAATTATAATGAAATAGATAGGGATGTTAGAGAAATAGATTGCATAGTGGCTTTGCCCTACTAAACCCTACACAAATCTCAAATTCGTAATGGTATAAATGATAATGTTGATAATACCTATTTATATTTACGATTAAGTAACTGTCAATCTATAGAACTAATAAGTAACTATCAATCGAATTAATTACTTAATCCAAAATGTATAATATATTACCTAGACTATATAGAGACAAATGTTCCAAATGTTTTAATTAAAACTTAAAAAAAAAATAGTTAAGTACAAAATGTTATTAGTCTTGACGAATTTTCAAATGATAAATTCTATTTAGTTGTTAAACTTTTGTATACATTAAACGCATGCCATCCCTCTACCTAATTTGCATACCGTTACCGGTCAAGCATGTTGTTTCACCTATATTTTTGTCATTTTTTATACACATGTTTTCTGCAAATAAATATATTTATCTTGGCACTGCCAGACGATTTCTATAGTGGTTTTGTCCTGCGCCTAAAGAATGAAGGTGAATAGAATTTTATGATTATCTGATTTTATTTTCTATTAATTATACTTGGGGAACTAGCAAAATAAATTTTCTGAAAAGACACTTCAAAGTACCCGGTTCCCGGTTTTGTGTTGTATACGGAACCGAAAGAACCGGTTTTTAAAATATGCCCGGTTCTCGATCCAATAACAAATACCTAATCAGAGTTGGAAGCAGTGAATATCTGATCGAGTAAGGCGAAGATTACAGTCGTATTGAAGAATCGGGCTTTTGCTTTGTATGTATTGTATTTGTATATATAAGTTTGTAGGTTGGTGTGTTCACTTATGTTTATCACACTAAGTTTGTATTGATGCAGGAATCGAACCCGCGACTCAGGCCTGCCAGTCTAAAGTACTCACCACCAAACCATTCGAACATTATCTATCGGTAGTTGTGTAGTACCGCCAAAAAATATTCGATAATTGATTTAAAAACTATAAACCGACTTCAATTATATAGTTTTTTCATGGATCCTACTGTCAAAACTAGACCAAATTAAAATGGGACCACACGGGAAGCACCAGCTTTCAAATAAAAAAAGAAAATCGGACCACGTAGTCAAAAGTTATGTGGTAACAAACATTAAAAAAAACAGTCGAATTGGGAAACTCCTTTTTTTGAAGTCGGTTGAAAAATAAAAAAAGCTAATGCGAGTCCATGACGTCTAGATGTCCCGGGCCGAGAAGCGCGCTAGTACTTACGACGCGGCTCGGCCCGACGGCGAGTGCTAGTTCGCAAACCGCGTAGAAATGACGGGGTATGCGCTGCTTGCGGTGGAGCTCATGGGGGCGTGGCGCCCGATTTGAAATTATTGTTTATCAATGCGTCACCTTAACACCACGCGCGACTATTCAGACCAGTTGGTGATCACGTACTAAAACAAAATAAAATAATAAAAACATTCGTGAAATTAGGTAAAATTATATCCCTTTATAAAAGCCGAATATTTCTTTGAGTAGCCGCCGACCGAAATCGCGCTGTCATATCTCCTATGAGTTCTAAAGTAATAATCATAAGACTCAAGTTTCCTTTTTTAAAATTTTGTCGGTAAAAATCAAAGAAGCGCGCGCGTACGGCCATCGGGTAGCCCCGCCGCCCGCGCCCGCGCCGCGCCCGCGCCGTGCGGCACGAGCACGCGGCATGGGCCGGGGCCCGTGCCGGGTAGTGCAGTCGACTGCAGCCAATGGAAGCCGTCGACCGCAGTCGATGCGTGTACAACTTGCAGTCCGTGTCAACTTGTAGTCCGTGTAAATGCCCTAGAACTCCCGAGACGAGACTACAAACTTATCTTTTCATAAATAACTAGCTGCGCCCCGCGGCTTTACACGCGTTGTTCCTGTGGAAACGTTAAAAGGTGATTTTTATCCCACGGGACTGATTTATGGAATAAAAAGTAGACCATGTTTGATTCCAGGATTAGAATTATCTGTATGCAAAATTTCAGTCAGATCCGTCCAGTAGTTTTGGCTTGAAGAAGTAACATACATACATACATAGAAACTTTCGCATTTATAAATTAGTGTGATTTGTACCTACCTATACCGTGTCCATTTTGAATGGAGCATAAACGTAAACATACCGCCCATACTTGACCTAAAATTCACTTTGTTGGCGCGTCCTTTTATACGTAATTTACATTACTTGTCGATTTTAGATCCTCCCTTCAATAAAAATTGCTTACAATTATATCTGAAACTCGACGCCAAGCAAGTGAGATTTTGTTATTTGTGTCGTACCTATTTTGTTTACTAACATGCTTCATTCAATATGGATAAACTATACGTACTTTAATTTGCAGCCATGACCTTGAAGCATGCTAATAATTCATTAGAAACATTAACATTTTAAACCATTGATTAATTAAAAAGGGAAGATGAGGTACTAGTTTCATAAGTTGACTTAACGACTGTGGTTTCCGCGACATTTCACGACAAGAAGACAAGAATGCATTTTTCGTTTTTTACTTTGTTTACAACGCTGTACATCTGTTGACGTCTAAAGCCGTAATGGCTGGCAGTCGATGGACAGACTATGATGTCAATGTGTGAGTGTGTTCGTGTACGTACTGAGGGTGGACAGCATATCGAGTGCTTCATTTTATTTCTTACTGAGATTCCGTCCGTGAATTTTGCTAGGTCCATGATTTTAAACACATTTTACTTTGTCTACAATAAGTAACTACCTACGTTTGTACATACACACATACCTATAACCTACGTTTGTACGTTTGGGGCATGGCGTGGCGCGGCGGGGCGGGCGGGCTAAGCAAAGGCCGCATACCTACGCCCGTGTAAACTCTTTCACTTTTACCGAAAAAAAAAAAAAAAAAAGGAAACCGAGTCTTTTTCATGATTATTACTTTAGATCATGATTACATTATATTTAGTGCGATGGAGTAGGTATGGACAAATGCTTACCTAGGTAGCTATCGATAAACTGCGGGCATCAAGTGAGATGATTGGTAAACATCTGGGTAGGTAGGGATCCATCAGAGGACTATCGTAGGGCCTGTGTTTCTGCCCCCCAGAATTAACGGAAAGGCACACAGATGCACATAGGTCGGCCTCCCTAATGAGCGCCATAGCGCTCTGTCTTCAGCTTGATGTATCCAGCATGCAGACGATCTTCTAAAGATTGCAGGCAGCTGCAGTCTTTATCTGATCATCATCCCACCTGGCCGAACGGTCGTTGGCTGTCGACGCTTGCAGTCGGCTGCCGTCACCTGCAGTCGGCTGTTGTCGCCGACTGCTGTTAAAGCGCATCAGGGCGCATCCTTCCGAGCCGCTTCCGCCGGAATCCGTGAGTCTAAAGGATTTGAGTAAAATGCGCCGGTGCGGATATTTGCGCGGGGTTGCCTATGTAGGTACCTACCTATTATTTTATGATGAATGATTTGAAAATGCGATGACTTCGGCGCGTGCGGCCGCAGGGCAGCGCGAACATAATTATTATTATTATTATTTTTTAGAGTTGTAGGAAAACTTACAGCTATTTCTTAAGAATAGTTGTTTACTTAATACATGCCGGTACAGACCAGCGCATGTGTGCTGAGGGCCAATTATAAGTTTCCACAGATATTTACTTAAATAGGATAATAAATTACACAGTGAAAGTAGACGACTTGAGGAAAAGTATATAAAAGGAAAAAAGCAACACAAAGTGAAATTTAAAATTAGTTATCTTAAAAAGAATTCATCGCTAAGTAAGCGTTTCAGCTTACTTGCAGATGTGTTAAATAAATCGACATCAATGTTTTTGCCCAATGAGTTGAACGATTTGCTAGCTCGTATTAAGAATGCGTTTTGTCTATAATTCGTTTTTACTGTAGGAACGTAGAGAATACTCGGCTCTCTCAATGCAGCAGTATTTGTACGGAAACGGAACCCTAATTGCTCCAGCAGCTCAGGACAGTTTACGTTGCCATTGCAGATGTTTATGAGGTATGCTAGGTCAGCAGCTTGCCTCCGATTAGAGAGTGGAAGGAAATGAAATGAAACTTGCGTATAATAATAAACGCTCGCTCATCTTTACGTGTCGGGCGGGTGAATGACCGCAGAATTCAGCTGTGGCTGTGGGTGTACGAGTGGGTACTAGTGGGTAGGTACTTATTTAAGGCAAAATGTGAATGTGAATAAAATGTGTTTTACATTTTTAAGTTATCATCAATTATGGGCATGCTTTTAAGGCCATGGCCGCTGATTAAATAGTAGGTTAGGTACCTACCTACCTACTAGGTAATTATTTATGCAAAGATAAGTTTGTAGGTACCTTGTTTCGCTCGGGCGGGAGTTTTACGTGTCGGGCGGGAGAACAACCGCGGATTTCAGCTGTGCTGTTGTGGCTGTGGCCCTACCAAAAAAACACATTTAATTTTGTCTAAAATACTCTCGTACACACCATAGCCTGCGGGTGTCCGAGGTTATTTTAGACATAATTAAATGTGTTTCTTTTATTTCTAATCAATGATAGGCATGCTCAATGCCATGGCCGGAAATTTAATCGTAGGTAGGTTAGGTAGTAGGTAGGTCAATTTATGGAATGATAAGTTTGTAGGTAGGTAGGTACCTAGTCTCGCACGGGCGCGGGCGGCGGCGGGAAATTTACGTGTCGGGCGGGTGAACGACCGCGGCGGATTACAGCTGTAGACAGCGAGTGCACGTGTAGGTAGGTACTAGCTGTCGAGTGAGAGGTTGGCAGTGTTTTTTTTAAATACATTGCTGATTTTTAAGCTATTGCATAGCTTCTATCGCGGGCCTTGGGCGCGGGGACCGAATCCAGAAATTCCGTAACGAAAAAACCTTGACGTTTGTCTCTTTAGTTCAGCAACTCGCCTCTAGATGGCATTGCAATAGCTTTACCGCGGCAGTCCCCGAGTGCCACACGTCTTTTTTATTTTTTTACACTTTGCACAATGACATGATAGTGACATTATTAGCAACAAAAAAAAGCTCCAAATTAAAATATTAGTTAGCCAAGCTTCAAAAATTATACAGTTTAAGCAACCACAAAACCATCAGCTCATCTGCCACAATATTTAAGCTACCACTAAAACCATCCGCTTAGCAACTAAACCTTTTTCTTAATAAGTAGCTATTGGTAGTACCTATTTAGATTCTATAAATAGACGAAATGCGCATGTTATTTACAACAAATAGGCACCAAGCAAAAAAACATTTACTTACAATTTACTAAAAATACTTAATGGTAAGGGTATCTAAATTAAAGGTTACACAAACCCGAAAAAAGAAAAAACACTAACTTAACGCTAATGTAATAAGATTAAATGTAAGCAAGCACCGAATAAAACATGCAGTTCACAACAGTTCACTTCTCTTAATATATCTAAATGTCCAAGCACCAACACCGACTATTCACTTCGTTCAGGTTTACCAATGTATGTGAATGCCATGAGCGACATCTAGTATCGAATTAGTTGCGGAATGGAGAAATGAATAATACTGTTGAGTTCGTGAGAGCGGCATCTATCGTCGAGTAGCAGATGTAGTTTTTCTCTTGACACTGATAGTCATAACTAATTTTCCGGTATACGATGATGGGTTTTCTTCTTTCACAGGGCGACTTCAAAAATATTGTGTAAAATATTTGTGCTTCATACAAATAGTTTAAGAGTAAGAAGATTTCTACCATATCATGTACAGAGTACAAATCATTGATATAGAAGTATATGGATAGATTGTATGTGTAACCGGTGAGCAAGACCGAGTATACGAGTGGGCGGGGTTAAAGGTGTTGCCATGCTATTTTCTTTCCCTGATTTTAGGTTCATTATTTCACGTCTGATTGGATTAGATTTGCGATTTTCCTGTTCATCAATTTGGAGATACATCTTCAGAACAAGCTATTCCACCAAACCTTTGTAGGTACCTTTCTACACTGGTCACAGGTATAATAATAGGTCCATAGTTTTTGTCACAGCCTTTATGTACAAATTAGACCTAATGATTTTGTTTTTTCTAGAAGTCAACAAGTTTGATTTTATATTCATCCTGGAGATCAACCCTTGTCAGCTCGAAGCTATAGGGAAGCAACCCTTAGCTTCTACTTAGCTCATAGCTACCTCTAGCTCATCTCAGCTTACATTAGGTACTTACTGTTCAGTAAACTGCCTCAACACCTACAACCTCCTGCATCGCAGACGAACTTTCGCCCGCTGCGCCACAGAGGTCGGTAAAACATTTAATTTAGGTAAGCATAAAATTAAAACAACTTTTAGTGAGGTGGGTATATTTTTTTATTATAGTGTAGGCCATAATCACAAAATACGAGTAGAAATAAGTTTTAGAATACAGAAAAACAATGTAGTTATACCAATAATATTTATGTAAGTAATTAAATTTTAACAGCAGACTTCAAAATCACATTTTTGCAAATTAACTAGTTCTCCGAACAATAGAACTCGCGAACATTAACTTTTTAACCGACTTTAAATAAAGGAGGAGGTTCTGAATTCAAATGTATTTTTTTTATCTTAGTTACCTCAGAACTTTTGTCTGGGTGCTCCGATTTTCATGATTATTTTTTTATATTAAAGTTGGTGCTTCTTGTGTGGTTCCATTTTAATCTGGTCCAATTGTGACAGTAGGATCCATATTTGAAGTCTGTTTATAGTTTTTTGTACAAACAAAATCTATTATTTAACAATTACGAAATCAGACAATTATTGTATTTAACACAAAGTTTATGCCAAACATTCTGATCAGATTTTTACCATTTTTTTACGAGAATAATGATTTTTTTTACTTTTCGATTATAATAAAAATGCAGACGTTCCATAAAATCTCGTGTACAGATTCCACGATTTTATAGATATTTTTATCTATTTTATTTTATTTTATCAACATATTATTCTAAAGACCCCATTTTTGCTTTATTTGGGGGAAGTACGCCTTTAATTAAAAAACCCCGACGATTAAAAAAATCTATAGAATCTTGGAATCTGTACACGAGATTTCGTAACGATCGGTTGTAAAATACGACCTGAAGAGGAGTGCGGACAAACCGACAAAGATAAAAAATGCCTAATTGAAACAAAGACATTTGTCCACTAACGTTCACTCAATTAAATCTTGAACTTTGGATATTTCTAAGATAACTTATAGGTAAAACGAAATTTATTGGTACTTTTGAAATTATACTTCAGGTGAAATGAGCAGACAACAAAATGTAATGTCACTTTACACTAAACAATAATATTACCTACATCCCGAAAAACTTATTCAAACATTTTGTTATATTAGTAGCATTGTAATAGTAAAAAAGTGCGATCAATCGATTGACGATTTTTTAAATTGGTGCTTACGCCTTTTCAAAAATGTATGCTTTGTCCCGCTCCTATGAAGGCAAAATCCTTTGATTTTGCCTGCTACAAATTTGGATGACGCCTTCGGTTCGCATCCTTTGCGACCGGTGGCTTCTATCCAAAGCAACCGGACAATGTTGTTTTCGGGAAATCTGTAACAAATAAAAACATTTTACAATACAATCATTGTGTAAATTCGATTTTATTTAATTCCTGCACAAAAGATAAACAAACCCGCAGCACTAACATCTCAAATTCACTTTCTTGACGACGGTTGACGTTGACGATTTTTAAACAATGAAAAGTACTTGCTGATTTGAGATTTTCCAAGCATGTGAATTTTGATTTGTTGTTGGTATCTGTTGACATAATTTGCAGCTACATGACAAAAATATTTCAATGCACTATTGGGGAATTTTATTTTCGAGTGCAGGCAACCCTAAATTTTCGTAATTTTAGGTTATAATAATGAAAATTCACCTAAAATATCGTTTTTGAGCCATGTCTGTATGTAAAAGCGAAGAAATTGTAATTTTATAACCTTTAGATAGTCAAAAGAACTTGTACTTACGAGTGGAATGATAATGTTCGGCACTTTTGCCTCACCGTACTTTTACATCCAAAAACACTACACCGAGTCATCATTGTGTTTCACTTAAAGGTTTAGTTCCTTTTTAAAGCCTTAAAAAGTTCACAACCACAATATTTTGCGAAGTCCGTTGGCATAGAATGAAAAAAAAACAACTATGGTCGATCACTACGCAAATTTGTGTAGCTCATCTAGTAGCTAAATATTGCAAAAATCCGGCTATGCGGTTGAGACACAAAACCAATCGTTCTATCTCATTTCTTCATAAGCTTAAATCATAAGTCGTTCTCGCTTTAGTGCGAGTGAGATGGCATTCGTCAGCGTTCTATAGGTTTCTCCTACGGTACAAATAATGCTCACGGAGTGTTATTTGATTAGCAGTGTTTCCGGCTAATCATGTTTCGTGAAGTAAAGGGGCATCTAGCGTCGAATAGCGGAATTAATTTTTCCTAAATCGATTGTGCTCCAACTTGACAGTGACAGATTTCAACTTTTTTGGCGGCAAAAACGGTTTTGTTATGTTGGGTTTTCTTTTTTTAAAAACTATTGCAAAATCTTATCTAAGATTGTAGGTATCGCTTCATTCTTGCAAAAAAGTGATCAAGCATAGGCAATGCTTACGCTGTTTCTTCTTGTTGGATAATGCTTCCATTCAGCAAGTCGATTTTGTGAAAAATCACTGGGTACCACAGGCATCTGGGTAGGTACCTTCGTACCCAGTAAAGGTTTATGCACAAGTTTTCACTACACTTTTACCGTTTAGTTTTAGTGATTTACACTTTGACGACTTTCGTGCACTTATTTTACGTTACGAAGGAGATGTTGATGAATAGTTATCCACAAATCATGGCTTTATTCTAATTTTAATTAAATTTTAAATACGGACGACTTGTTTACGTTGACAGCGCCACCTACTCGTTGTATATTATCTCCATTTTAATATGAGCAACGTGTAAAATACTTAGGTACCTCGTCTCTCCGTGAACATCGACCTGGATGCGTATGCCGCAATGTTTCCGGGGTGTATTTTCTCCATCAGGTGTCCATTCACTGCCAGATGAATTATTTGGGTCATCTTCATCGGAATTAAATAACCCACAATCATTAATTAGCCTATAAAAAAACATTTTTTGATAGCAATAGTGCAGATGATAGAAATAGAACAAAATTTTTATGGAAACTGCTTACTGTTGAAGTTTATCCTCGTTCATGGTAAATATACTCGAATTATGCACATATAAAACCACTTTTCACCTTTTTTTTGATCAATTGATTAAAAACACTTGTCGCACAAAGTTTTTGCCGTAACAAATTTAAACTGTGAAAAAAAACGGTCCCTGGTGTAGCCAGGACATGGACTAAAAATTGAAGGACTTAGTTACTTTTAAATGAAAAAAAAAATAAGTAACTTAGTTACTTTTTGCTCGAATGTACGCTCTGATTTGTACTTCGTTACTTTAAGAACTGAACTGAATGGAGTTAGGGACTTTAGGCATTGGGAAAAACACACTTAGAGGTATTTTAGAGAAAAAAGAGTCAGACCCGAAGATAGAGGGAAAAAAGTAGAATATTTTGAACTGGTAATGTAAAAGTGGCAAAATTTGGACTTAGTGACTTTTAAGAACTAGGCCATCCAATTTTACGCAAATTTTAAGCGTCTGTGTTCTTTGATAAAAACAAATCAAGCGCTGCGCGAAAGAAGATGAAGCAAGCAAGTGTCACATTGTTCCGAGGCCATTGTTAGTCAATAATAAACAAAGAAGTTGAACTTAAAAATTATAACTGCTAGCAAAGAGAATACAATAACTAGTACGTAGGTACGAAAAGCCCGTGTTTTGCTTGCTGTCGTTTTATTTTCCGTAAAAAATTGTAAGTCGCCATGGCTTCAGTAAAAGACATTGCTAATCTTTACCAAAATCTGAAGACAGAATGGGCAAAAAAACCAAGAAAACTTGATAAATGTGGCGAGTTGCTGAACAAAATAAAGGTAGGTACAAACTTGCGTTCCTGAGATGACTTGACAAAATACTTTCAAGTCGTTGTTTTTATCTGATTCTGTTCTTTTTTTCAGATTGCACTTACACAAATGAGCTTCTTGCCGAGTAATAATGCTGCAGCGAATCAGAAAGAGCTGATTTTGGCAAGAGATGTCCTGGAGATAGGAGCTCAATGGGCTGTTGCTGTAAAGGATGTCAAAGCCTTTGAGCGTTACATGTCGCAGTTAAAATGCTATTATTTTGATTACAAGTTAGTATCTTTCTTGAGCCTCTTGAAACACGGGTTATTTTCATTGATTTATTAAAAACGAAGATGAGGCACTGGTTGCTCGAAAGTGGCAACCTCAAATTGTGTAAAATTGTGTTCTCCCACATCAGTCACCGTCTGACCGGCAGCACGGGCGGTCGTGATTCGCGTGAAATATTGTTGTCTAAGTTCGGTCCTAGATACGTCTCTCCGTCTTTGTTCTTCTTTGTATTTCACAGGACTGGAAATAAACTGTGAGCATATGTGTTTGCGTGTAGTTGTAACACATGCCAATTTTTGAGTGAGCGCTGGGAGAACGTAACCTATCTTCCCTTTTTAAATCAATGGTTATTTTATGTATTTTAAATATCTTTACTCAGTGAATTTTATGTCTGTTTGTTTTTTCATATTTCAACAAAAACCTTGGTCGCTGTGTACTTTACGGGATGCAAGTTATTGTTATTATTATTATTATTATTATTTTTTTGTTACTACAACCAAAACCTTTAACACAAGCAACACAAGCTCTACTTAGCTTTGGGCTAGATGATGCTGTTTTTCCAACAGCATTAGTTATTAAGTATTTGCCTATACTTACATAAACAAACACATTCGTTTTGAAATAATAATGTCAGATTATAGTGATGATGAATAAACTAAACTATAGTTCAACAATCATACAGAAAAGCCAAGATAAGTAGTAAAGTATAGTTATTGTATACTCCTTTGTCTACTGCATATACCTCAACCTCTACAGCCTCTATAGGTCCACTGCTGGATGCAGGCCTCCCCCTGATAAGTGAGTTATTAGTGTTTATTTCATGGGGGGGTAATATCCATACTCCACAAGCTGGGTGGGTTGGGGATCGCAGTTCAGAGGTAGAATTGTTCTGCAGGGGGTGCTGCTGCTTACCCCACAGTAGATATCTCTTAGTCTAGTTGCTTCTTACAACACCTGCAATTAAAGTTAGGTGATGTAAATTCTAAGCCAGCACCACACAGCTACAGCCTATAATTTCTCTGGAATGTAAATTAAATTAAAATAAGTCTAAATAAATTATTTTCAGAGACCACCTCCCGGAATCAACATTCATGTACCAACTCCTTGGTCTGAACCTGCTGTTTCTTCTCTCGCAAAACCGTGTGGCTGAATTCCACACTGAACTGGAGCGACTATCAGTTGATGTGATCAGAGCTGATCCCTATGTGAAGCACCCACTGGCTTTAGAACAGTATCTCATGGAAGGCAGTTATAATAAGATCTTCTTGGCTAAAGTATGTATCAACACTTATAAAAGATTACCATAAAACAGGCAAAGAGTGAATAAAGAAGTGAATAAAAATGGGCAATAATACAGGAGCATGACATAACGACCGGCTGGTAGCAGTGGAAGTTTCATGAATCCGTGACTTCTGTGTCAGTCAAACTAACCTCTGCAAAAGGAAGTTTTTCTCCAGTATTCCATCCATATCTATTCACCCCAACTGGATACAGTGATTGTTTTGTATGAGCTCTTACTCTATAAATCCAATCATACAATATCAATATTAGATTATCATTGTAAACTGTAAACAACACAGGTACACAGATAACAAGGTTTCAAGGGGGGTATTGACGTAATTTGAGTAGTTCTTGGCTTACATACTTAATACAAGAAATGAAATGATCACTTCTTTTTCTGATCCTTTAAAATCTTCTCAACTGCACCAGATTAGCTCATAGTAAAAGGAGTGATTGAGATGATAATGAAACCCAAAAAAAATATTGAATATTAATAATGAGTAAGAAACTGAATTAATCTGGCTATACCATTAATTGTGCAATGTAAACAAATCTTTCTTTCCAGGGTAATGTCCCAGCTGAAAGCTACACTCTCTTCATGGACACATTACTGGACACAGTCCGCGGAGAGATAGCTGCATGCATTGAGAAGGCCTATCTCTGCATATCTTATGCGGAGGCAGCGAGGCGACTTAACCTGCCTTCACAGCAAGCTGTACTTGAGTACGGGAAGAAGGTATGCTTTCCTAATTTATATTTTCAACAATAAATTTACCCATAGGTTTTATTCTCGAAACATTTTAGGTTCCAGTCTTGAACAATGCAGAGCAACAACCCATATTTGCCCACCTAAAAGTTTACAAAATTGAACTTTATTTCCAGCGTAACTGGGTCCTCGGCGCTGACAACTGCTATCACTTCAACGCAGCTGAAGAAACGTGCTTCGCCGCCGCCGGCGTATTACCGTCGGCCGAGCTTGCGGAACAAACCATCGAGTACGCCAGGCATCTTGAAATGATTGTCTAATGTGAACCTAAATTAGAGGTAATAAAGTTTTTAATTGCTATTTCTGATTCTTTTATTTCTCGCCATGCCATGGTAAAATAGGACCCTTCTCACTAATACTCCATATCTTTAGACAATTTATTAATTCATTCTCCATTCAAACTATGAATGGTGCTTCAAGCATTCATATTCAGAATCCAGAAGAAGATGTCTCTTATACAACTATATCTTTTAAGGAACGTTCAAGGTAGATCGCGGAGTACTCGCGATGAACTCTTTTGAGATCCTAAAATTGTGTAAGGTTAGTTTGAGTATAGGAGTTTCGACGGTCATACTGAAACGCATTTCAGGTTGAGTCAAAGTTGAGTCGAGGTCGAGGCAACGACTAAGATTTATTATGGGGTCTTGGCCAGGGTCCAGAGTTCTAATGAATAATGCTTAAGGCCTTCTCCCAGTACTTATGTTTTCATCATTAAAATGTAGTAATAATGAAGTAGGAATGTAGTTAAATTTGTAGTGTAGATTAGATTATAGAAGAGCCACTTTTGCCACCAGTGAGTGCACTTTGAACAAAGGAAGAAGACAGAAGATCAATTTACCGTGTAGAAGGTAAGTTTCAAAAACTTTCATTTCCCAATGGCCTATGGTATTATAAACCCATGATTTACCTATATCACAATTTTTCATTACCTTTGCCTACTTCGCGGGCAACAGGAAAGGTCAGGTAACTAAACTAGGTACTTACCTATACTACCTCCCTATCGCCGATTTCACGGAACCATTGCATGCTTTATCTCGATAGATTCGCTTTCCTCTACCTAGGCAGTGGCATTCGTTCACACAGACTGACGTGGCGGGGGATTTAGTTTTTATAATAAACTAGCGACCCGCCTCGACTTCGCAAGGGAGCAATGCTGATGTATTATACACTAGCTGCGCCCGCGGCTTCACGCCGTTTTTTTCTATGGAAAAGTAAATAAAAATATACTGTATAGGTGATATTCATCCCACGGGAACTGATTTATGGGATAAAAAGTAGCTTATGTTTGATTCCAGGATTATAATTACCTGTATGCAAAATTTCAGCCAGTTCCGTCCAGTAGTTTTAGCGTGAAGAAGTAAGAAACATCAAAACTTTCGCATTTATAATATTAGTGTGATGTAATATAAACCGTCCTCTTGAATCACTTTATCTAAAAAAACGCATCAAAATCCGTTGAGCAGTTTTGAAGATCTAACCATACATAGGGACAGACAGACAGCGGAAAGCGACTTTGATTTATACTACATAGTATAAATCAAGTGACTAGTTTTTACCCGTGGCTTCGTACGCGCTATTTCTATGGCAACGTTTTCTATCCCATGGGAACTGATTTTTGGGGTAAAAATTAGCCAATGTTAGATTCCAGCATTGAAATTACCTGTACGCAAAATTTCTGCCCGCTCCGTTTAATAGTTTTGGCGTAAAGCGGTAACAAACATCCATCCATACATCTAAACATCCAATCTTTCGCATTATTAATATTAGTGTGACTAGTTTATGCCTGCGACTGCGCACGCGTTGTTTCTATAGGAACGTTTAAAGGCTACTTCTAACTGATTAATAGGATAAAAGTAACATAATTATGTTTTAATTGAGCCCTAAAAATAATACATTTCATGTTCAAACTTAATAGGTAACAAGTTAATGAAACACCCAATCGAAAAATGAAAGGGCATAACTAAAGAAATACCTACCTACTTCTAGGTTTCGTAACAAAACAAAAACCGAATAAAAAAGTGTGCTGTTTCTGAGATAAATAGCAAAATGTGTGAAAACATCTATTTTTAAAAAAAAATAACTAATGAGGAAACTTTCACCAATATGGATGGATTTTTTTTAATTATATTTTTCGATTATTTAGTTTAATACATAAACAAAAATATATCAAAAAAAATTAAATTATTAAGGTAAAAACCAAAAAGTAAAACTACACCCGGTTTCGGGTGATAAAAACGCTGCCATGCATTTTGTGACGTCACGGTTCAACAGATCCCCTAAGTCAACTCAAAGTCAAAACTTCGTGCCCATACAAAAATGTTCAAGTATGACGTCACGCTTCAGGTGCCAATAGCGTTGCGTTTAGACATTTTGCTCTTGAGACTTAAAATATCTACTTTTCAATGATTAAATTTTACTATAAAAACATCTTAAAATACAAAAATAAATATACAGATATATTAGGTCCTTACATATGAAATTGGCGTTTTTCGTACTGGCCACTTTAATCACAAATTTCTCCTCTTTGGTAAGGAATTCCAAATTCAAATTTGTACAGCTATAGACTCATGTATTTGTGCTTCGATGATCGTCGTTCATTTGTTTTTTTTCTTCTGTTTTTTTCTGTTTGCGTCACTCATTTTACAAAATGGAAAACTTAAAATATCGCATTATTTACGAGTACGAGTTCCGCCGTGGCACTAGTGCTGCGGAAACAACTCGAAGGGTGAATGATGTGTATGACGGTCGTGTTGCAAAAGAAAACACAGTTCGTTTTTGGTTCCAACGTTTTCGTTCTGGAAATTTCGACCTGCAGAACAAGCCCCGTGGACGGCCTGAGACTCAAGTTAATAATGAAGAGTTGAAGGCTATTGTGGAAGCGGATCCATCGCAAACCACGTCCGAGTTAGCTGCAGGCTGCGATGTTAGTGATAAAACTGTTTTAATTCACTTGAAGCAAATTGGGAAGATTAAAAAGCTTGAAAGGTGGGTACCTCACGAATTGACTGAAGCAAACCGGCAAACGCGCGTCGACTGCTGCGTTACATTACTAAACCGGCACAATAATGAAGGTATTTTAAACCGAATCATTACCTGTGATGAAAAATGGGTTCTTTACGATAATCGGAAGCGCTCAGCGCAATGGTTGGATCCTGGCCAGCCAGCCAAATCCTGCCCCAAGCGAAAATTAACCCCAAAAAAGTTACTTGTAAGCGTTTGGTGGACTAGTGCCGGTATTGTTCATAACAGTTTTCTCAAATCTGGCCAGACTATTACGGCTGATGTCTATTGTCAGCAATTGCAAACCATGATGGAAAAGCTAGCGGCTAAACAACCTAGGCTGGTCAATCGCTCCACGCCACTGCTGCTTCACGACAACGCTAGACCACACACTGCGCAACAGACGGCTACTAAATTAGAAGAGCTTCAATTGGAAAGTCTAAGACATCCTCCGTACTCCCCGGACCTTGCTCCAACAGATTACCATTTTTTTCGAAATTTGGATAACTTCTTGCAAGGGAAAAAATTCAACTCCGATGGGGCAGTCCAAATCGCCTTCAAAGATTTTATTGATTCCCGTCCGACTGGTGTTTTTAGTAAAGGGATCAATGAACTACCTATAAGATGGCAAAAGCATACTTTGATTAATTAAATATATTATATTAAAAAATATTCGACTTTTTGTTCCTCCCATACAAAACGCCAATTTCATATGTAAGGACCTAATATTTCTATATCAATAGAGAATACGTAAAAAAATATTATCTTTTTTGAAGTCACATGCATATACCCTATTGAACTACGTAATTTAAGATCGAAAGATCGAAGTAACATTTCCCTAAGTATGAAGGTTTCACAGATTCTGAGATAAATAACGAGTTTGAAATACTTACAATTTTAAAGTAAATTTCTTATGGCTCACTTTTAACTTTCGCATTTAGGTATCATATTATTGTGATGTAGGTACCTAACTTATCTAGAGATAAAGGATATTTTTGTTGAGGCATATAAGGTTGGAGTTCCAGAGACTTCCTATTCCAATGTATAACTCATAGGTAAAGCTTTGACGTCATTGACCGCAAAAAAAGTTTTAGGTGGTTCTAGGTTGTCACTCACCTCCCTACAGAAATAAGTAGGTATTTGTCAAGCTTGAGTCAGGTTTTGTTTATGACGTGGTGGTACGCACAGGACTTAGGTAGGTATTAAATAGTTGAACCTAAAGTGGTTCAACTATTTAATGTTTGTTCACTTAAACAGCTCATACCCGCAGTGGAAACACCTAAATATCAACCTTGAGACAGGTTGAGGCATAAAATGACTCAGTATTATTATTTACTAGCTGCACCCCGCGGCTTCGCACGCCTATAGAGAAACATCCAGAACGCCCTGAACAAATGTCTGCAGATCGTACACACATTTGTCCCGAGGCGGGAATCGAACCCGCAACCTCCTGCGTCGCAGGTGGACCTTCGCCCACCGCGCCACGGAGGTCGTCAACTGATTTATGGTATAAAAGTAGTCTATGTGTTATTCCAGGCCTAGAAGTAACTGTATGGAAAATTTCAGTCCGATCCGTTTATTGGTTTTTGCATGAAAGAGCAACAAACATACATCATACATGTTTACAAAGTTTCACAGTTATAATATTAGCGGCCCAATGATGATTCTGCTTTTATATTCTCGAGCGACTAGTATTTATCCCGCAAAATTAAAAAAAAAAAACACTTTAGTAGTACTACAAAACTACAAAAGTGTTTTTTTTTTCAAAGGGATAATATAGCATTCTAATGATGAAATAATTTTTGAGATAGGTCCTGTAGTTTTTGTGTATATTCTTACAAATATTCAAAAATACTAATCGAGATAGGTCCAGTATTTTTTTGTTTATCCTTATTTTACAAAAATAATTAGTATTTTTTTTCCGCTTAAGGCGCATACACGAATGAAAATGGCGCCCCACCTATTTTATCTTATTATTACGTTAAACACAGGAAGTTTTAAAACCCATTCTACAGTTTGTGGTATCTATTATAAGTTATTTATACCTCTGTTTGCCGTGTGGTGCCGGCGGCATAGAATTTGCACCACCCCAATTCTTCCCGTGGGTGTCGTAAGAGGCGACTAAGGGATATCTTCTGGGGGGCGGGCAGCAGCGCCCCCTGCAGAACAAATCTTCCACCAAACTGCGATCCCCAACCCGCATGCCCGGCGTGGGGATTATGGGCATTACCCCCATGAGTTAAACACCAAAAAGGCTTTTATCAGGGGGAGGCCTGCGTCCAGCAGTGGACCGATACAGGCTGTGGATGTGGATACCTCTGTAATAGTTTTATGTTGTAAAGCTTAGGCAGAGATACGAAGTTGCGCTTTTTGACCACCAAACTCTATTTTCGCATCTCTTCCTAAACTATATAAGATAAAACTATTACAGAGCTATTAAAAATTGCTTATAATGTATACCACAAACAGTACGATGGATTTAAAAAAAATCCTGTGTTTAACGTAATTACATGATATATGATTTAAAAAACTATAAACCGACTTCAATTTTTACTGTTTTTTCATAAATTTTCATGGATCCCATTGTCAGAACTGAACAAAATTAAAATGGGACCACACGGGAAGCACCAGCTTTCATATAAAAAAGAAACATGCAAATCGGACCACCCAGTCAAAAGTTCTAAGGTAACAAACATAAAAAAAGAAAAAAAGACGATTTGAGAAACTCCTCCTTTTTTGAAGTCGGTTAAAAATAGGTGGCGCTGCCATATTGGCTCGTGTATGCGCCTTATAATATTAGTGTAAATTATTTAAGGGTGGCAAATTTTAACTGCTGCGCGGCTGTAATACCACAGCCATATCTGTAGTTATAATTTTGGGTTGGTACCTACATATACCTTAGATACTTAGGTATCTCTATGTATATAATAATGACTTTGAAGATTTAAAACAGGTCAAAAAAGTCAGCTACCAACGTAAGTAGTACCTACTTTAGCACGACTAGTATGAAACAGGTTTTGGTTTGAACTTAATAGAGCTGTTTTTTGAAAAAGTTAGTGGTTGGTAAAAAACTAGATTTCTGACGCAACTTTGATTTATTAAAGAACAAGCTGAGCACCGCGTCTTCGCACGCGTTGATCGAATGGAAATGTTAAAAGGTGATTTCTATCGCACGGGAACTGATTTATGGGATAAAAAGTAGCCTATGTTTGAATCCAGTCTTAGGATTACTTGTATGCAAAATTTCAGCCCGATCCGTCCAGTAGTTTTTGCGTGAAAGAGCAACAAAGACATACATGTTTAAAACCTTCGCGTTTTAGTAGATATTAGTAGGAAAGCATTGGTAGCATGAACACAAATATAGAACTATACTTATAAATTTGTGAAACACAGGCTACAATCATTGATTTATTAAAAACGAAGATGAGGCACTGGTTGCTCGAAAGTGGCAACCTCAAATTGTGTAAAATTGTGTTCTCCCACATCAGTCACCGTCTGATCGGCGGCACGGGCGGTCGTGATTCGCATGAAATATTGTTGTCTCAGTCTCACTTCGGTCCTAGATACGTCTTTCCGTCTTTGATCTTCTTTGTATTCCACAGAACTGGAAATATAACTGTGAGCGTATGTGTTTGCGTGTAGTTGTAACACATGCCAATTTTTGAGTAAGCGCTGGGAGAACGTAACCTATCTACCCTTTTTAAATCAATGGCTACAATAGAGAAAAAATCATGCATTTTGTCAATAAAGTTAAAATGAATAATGTGATTCTTTGAAAAAACTAAAAGTCGATGTCAAGTTGTTAGTATTTTCAGTGGGAAAAGAAGCATGGAAACACCTTGGGATAATTCTCGACACTGACATTGACGGAGAAAAAAGTAAATAAAACGTACAGGCTGACAAGCAAAGACCCTCCTCCTTTTTTGAAGCTTTTTCTAAACAAACTATAGCTTACATTTGAAACAGTTGAGCTAACTACGGACTGCAGTTGCATAAAATCTAGAGGTATCTAGATTCTAGACTGATCCAAATCAATACAAATAGGATACTCACCAAACCAACACCTTCCTCGCTCTGATAAAATTTAGAGACCGAATAGCCTCATTACTCCACGGACTTCGGTCTCGACTCAACTCCAAAAGAACACATGTATGCTACTCGTATATTCATCGATTATTAGAGTTGTATTAATAAATACCAAATGTTTTAGACATCATTGTGATGATGAATATTTGCTATTTTTGTCTATTCTACCGATAAATGACTAGGGTGCTGGTCACCATATTATACTAAACCTGCTGCGGAGATATACAAGAAAAACGTTGCCAATTCACATACATACCTAGAAAGAAAGCATACCTAATCGCAATGCATATCAACTTACTCCACATGAAGTTAAATAGGCCCTAGAATAGGGTACATTGTTTGAAACCTACAGAATCACGCTTATGGTACTTATAAACATCGATGTAAATAGGGCCTTTTTAAATTCTCGAAATTGTATCACAAGCTTTTTTAAAAGCATCTTTTAATAACACTTGTGAAACAGTGAAGTTGTAGGTACTGTGAATCACAACCAGTATTACGTGACAGATTTACAAAGTGATCCAAAGTTCCCCTCCATCTGAATAGTTGAATCACTTACAAGACGGGATATTTAAAAAATAAATTTCAAGTTTTTTTTAAGGTTTAGCGGACCCAAGCTGATAATAACACAACACTTCTTCAGGCATGGATTCTAGGCCCGTACCTCTTTCTTCTGTTTGAAACAAAATCGAAGTTTCAAAGTATTCAAGCGACGACATAAGAGGGTTTTGCACGACAACGAAAACGAAACTTCAATTTTCCTTTTCCTTGGAAGGTCCCTGAGGTGTTTGTTTCTCTCTCGCAAATAGAGTAGAGATGTATAGTGTAGAGTATGTATAAGGTTTAGTAAATATAGTTTCGATAATCTTATTTTATAATTGTTTTTTTTTTCGGAAGTAAAATTCTTAACCTAAATTTATTTGATTACTGCATTAACACATTATGTTTCGTTAATTTCCCTAAGAATCCGTGAAGTAGGTAAAATCTTTACCTAAATTTTTAGTTACCTATTGTTTTATTATTTATTCTTAAATGAATGTGTAAAAGTTTAAAAAGGAAGCTGTAGATCGTACACGTTTTATACTGTAAGAAACACAAAAAAATAAAAAAACGGCCAGTGTCCTAAAAAATCGAATAAAACAAAAAATTATGAAGATATATCCAGTAAATGTTCCGCGTGACGTCACACAATTCCGAAAATTTTGCAAGCGTCACTAATCCCCACTCCCAAACTGATACGCACTTGATTTTGTAATTTTTTGTTTGATTGACAAATCAAAATAATATGTGTCCAGTATCATCAGATACCTGATCTAACCGACAAAATAAATTAAACTATTTTTTTTTCACCCAAGACACTACTCTACACTAGTCCACAGATTGTGTCTAATTAATATAAATGATTTTTATGTTTATGTTTTATGTAGTTTGCGGAGATTTCGTCAATCTAGCGATTGGAATAATTTTACGCATGGCGGTAGTTGTAATTTTATTTGCAACGCTTACGATAGCATTTTATTGCTTAATTTATTTTGCAGTTTTTTCATTCAATACAAAATACCATAGGTGCTTCTTATTATATTTAACTTCCAAACAAAAGACATCAACGCGCACGCAGCGTACGATTCAAAACGTTGAGAATAAAACAGCGCGCAAAAATTACGCTAAGAATTAAGTGAATATCAAAAATAAGTTATTCAAATCAAGCATTTAATATGGGAATTCATATATGAGAAGATGTAGAGTAGGCTTGGTTATCTATGAATAATCTAGTTAGCAAAGAATGTTCTTTGTTGACCGACTAGGAACTGACAAACACAAGTGTATCTCAATAACTCGACCACGCACAACGCATTATTTTATTCTAGAGTGCATTTAGATGATGGTGTCAAGGTATTTGTTATATTCAGCCCAGTATATTGAGTCACAAGAGATACAGGGCTTGCGGGAATCCCGTGTCGCGTATTGCGGCGAGAGGAAACCAAGCCACCTGTGTATAGTTTCTCCGCCGATCAAAGAATTCAGTTGAGTAGCGACGCGCTTCGCGCCCGGTGGACTCAATATACCGCGCGCGAATAAACCGCAAATAAAGCCGTAAGCGCGTGCGTTATACAAACAAACCATTTAATTTATTTAACTAAACAAATCTTTGAGTACCGTGTATGGAAAAAAAATGAAGGGTCAAGCGAAACGATTTCTGAACCAGAAAGGAAAGGCATACGATATGGGTGTGAAGATCCAGAAAGTTAAAGAAAAAATTGGATTCCTTGATTTGGTAAGTAATTTTTTACTGTTTTTTATTTTGTTTCTGGCGGGCGTGCGTGAGTGCAATAGGATAAATAAAGGCAAGCCAATTAATCGGATATGCCACTGGGCAATCCGTTAATATTGTTTAGAAGAGGAACGGGACAATAATGGTAAGCTCTTTTTAAAAAGATTTAAATTTGTTTATTTGACGTGTGTTTCAATGTGTGTTCCCATGGTTTTAATAAATGAACTGAACTGAACTGAAGTCTACCAGACATAGTTCCAGACCAGAATCCTTGTATTCCACGAACATTAAAATGCTTAACGACCAAGTCTTACTTGAAGTCGGTTTTAATTTAATGAAGCCATGTCATAATGCCGTAACGGCATATCAACGTATTCGCTTAGTATCGTTTGCAATTTATATTGCATAAATATTCCCCACTTTAAAGAGTAGACAACAGTCAAACCAGGATGTGTTAAGTAACTTAAAATCAGTATCTCAAAGTCAAGTGCGTTGCTGCAGTGATCTTGAATCCATCTTTCTGCGGTTTGAACGATCACATCAGATATTATTGTTCCCAGCTTCTTCGTCAGCCGCGATAAGTTAATTGTTCTTTTCTGGGATCTTAATTACTTTTTGATTATAATTAAAACTAAAATTAATAAGTAGTTAACTAAGTTGTATTATTGAGGAAGTCTACGTTTAATAGCCATTTGTCTTGTTTGACGTTTTCCCTAAAACGTACCTACTGTTTCGTTTACTGTTTGGGTTTTTAGGGATGTTTCGGTTGCAACGCGATGAGTTTTGCTACTATTGATGTGGTATTTTCAAGCTTTTAAGGTTTTATTGCGATTAACAGCTAAACCATTAAGAGAGATGTTAAAAAGATGTTTTGAAGGTATGATATCAACCTAAAGCGAATCCAGCAGTAACTGGTTATTATTTACTTATTTACACACAACCTAGAAAACTATTATGTGTGTGGATTGATCAGTATTATTTATCATTTATTTATTTACTTATTGTAGGTAAATGTCATATAAAAGAGTCAGAGCGTGACCTCATAATGTGAGTGTTGGTTGCTTGGTGCCATCGGTTATAAGTATTTACCAACACACGGCTTAAGCAGATGTAGGTATGTAATGTATGTACCGACTATCTTACAAAACTTTATTATTATATAGTATGAGTAAGATCAATAATTATTACGATTTACATAGAGTGCCTAGCGGTGTCTTTAAGTCGAATATCAATAAAATATTGTTTTTCTATACTTACAAATCCTATGAGGATAGGGTTGCGTTTTTTTAATGTGTTGTAAGAAGGAGGACACATTTGCCCAGGAGTGGGAAACAGTATTATGTAGTTTATTAATAAACTTAAAGTATACACGCTGCCACTACAATCCTGCATCTCTGTAGCCTATGAATAATAAATTGCGTTTTAGGATTGTAAAAATCACTGCTATGCCTCTGAAATTGACAGAAAAGATATTTTACAACTAAGGGCCAACCCTAACATAGCAATGTTTTAAAATAACATCAACCTCCACCACTGCCAAGGTCAGTGCTTATTTATCGAACTATTATGTAAATCTAGCAAGGAACTTTAATCGCAGTTAAGGAATGGTCATTGTCTCAGAAAATCAGAACTATACCGTTGTGGTCAATCGTAGGCATATTCGCGATAAAAAAACTGTTATAGTTAATTACAAAAATAAAGATTTTACGGTAACAAAGACCGAACATAACCAATTAAATGGCAATTTTGTTTGTCAATTCCAATTATTCCACGGAGCCAGTGTTCACGGTAAACGTATACATTTCCGCTGTATTAGTAGTTTGACATGAGAGTGATCAGTTAAAAGAATTTTTGGATGAAAATATTTTGTGCCTAACAATTCTTTACTACCACCTACGAAGACTACCACTAACTTTAATAGATTTTAGTTGGTGTGGTTTTTCTCCTACAAACTATGAGTACTTTGTTGGATCTTATTACAGAGTTATCTATATTTTGCAATGGATTTTCGCAAAGTAACGCCTGATGATCTATTATTTACCATAGAACCTAACTCTACCTAACCTACGTTTCTTCATTAGGAGTTCGGTTCCACTACCTACTCC
This sequence comes from Eupithecia tripunctaria, assembly GCA_955876795.1. Classification (NCBI taxonomy): domain Eukaryota; kingdom Metazoa; phylum Arthropoda; class Insecta; order Lepidoptera; family Geometridae; genus Eupithecia; species Eupithecia tripunctaria. The sequence continues at coordinate 7,749,410 of OY041612.1, forward strand.
TATTGACGGTAAAATAAACCGATGATCTGTATAAAACTTTACCTTACTCGGGTCCGCAAGTACGATAGTACCATCGTTTTAAATTTATTTACTCACGTACCAGTTTAAATTAAATCGTTGATGCGGTAATATGGTGTGAAGTATTTTTGCTGCTAATTAAGTAATCTGAAAATAAGTCTCTTTGTTTGGGTTTCGATTAGTCAGTTCTCAGTAAGCCTTACGGCGGCGTATGCCTTTCACCAAGTTAATTTGGGAACTTTTTTATGAACCTTTACAAATTATTCTGTAGGAGCGCGCCCTAACAATCTTATGTAGAGAATTACATACAGAGAGTTTGGTAAAAGAACTTTACGTAATATTTTTAGTGAACATGCTCAGTTAGTTAGTGATTCAAAGGCGTCATAAAACAAAAGAATTCTACGTTCGTAGTTGTATATCGACGTTGAAAGTTAAGTTCTTAACTCTACCTCAATAGGATTAGTGCATTAAAAGGTAGTGATAAGAGAGTAACAGTTCTTTTCCCTATCCCTTTTTCTTGCCTAGCAAGAGAAAGTCTTCTGTCTATAATACGAGTACTTAGGCCAAACGTAAAGAGTAAAGAGTAATTCGGCCAAACTTTCACCGCGTTTCGTCAATTCAATAAACACGTCAATCACGTGACTGCATTTTAAAAACAAAAAAATTATATCATAATTCATTGCACTCTGACTTCCTTAAAAAGGTCTAAGGTATGATTAAGATCTTTGTGCAACCACAATGGGAACACCAGAGGTTACAAACGGCCAGTTTTCCGTTTAACATGAGTAACCGCGCCGCAAGTTCAACCTTACAAGTTCAAGGCGCATGGTAGCGCATGGTAGACCGGTTCCTATATAGCCCGCTGTTTGACTAAAACCATCTCTACATCAAACCTACGTAGGTAGGTACACCAACATTCACTATAGGCTAGCTAGTGTCATAAAAAATGTAATATGTCCATCAGTAATCTAACTAATATTATAAAGAGTAAAGATTTGATAGTTTGTTTGTATTGAATAGGTTAGGTTAGGTTCCGAAACTACTCCAGCGGAAGATTTCGAAAGTGTACCCGTAGGCTCGGCAAACAGGTGCAGAATGAAAACACAGTGTTGGGTTTAGCTGGTAGGAGTCCAGCATAACCGTTCTTTCGCCCCTTACGAAAGTACGGTATCCAAGAGGATTCCCCCACTTAAAAAAAAAAAAAAAGCTTTCGAAACTACTGGACAGATTTAAAAAAATATTTCGGGAGAACGGGAACGGGGTCTACGCGGATCAAACCGCGAGGCGCTGCTAGTATGATATAACTTATTACCTACTAGTATTACTAATTATGCCGAAAATGCCGTTATGTACCGAATTTGTTCAAATCATAATAAACGTTTTTCCGATGTAGATATCTTTTATTTAGGCAAGCATAGATTTAGAAAGGGTATTACGGACTTAATATTATCCGATTACCAGTAAAGCATTACGAATCAAATATTGATTCGTATCTCTTTATTTCACTACTCGTTAAGTAATAATTTTCAAAACTAAACTATTTTTTTTTTTTTTTTTAATAAGAACTTTGTATTGTATTATTTAATACTAAGCAGTTTTCTCAATTTTGTTAAAAGTCAAATGTTATTATTAATAATAAGCAGTTTTCTCAATTTTGTTAAAAGTCAAATGTTATTATTAATAATAAGCAGTTTTCTCAATTTTGTTAAAAGTCAAATGTTATTATTAATAATAAGCAGTTTTCTCAATTTTGTTAAAAGTCAAATGTTATTATTAATAATAAGCAGTTTTCTCAATTTTGTTAAAAGTCAAAAGTTATTATTAATAATAAGCAGTTTTCTCAATTTTGTTAAAAGTCAAATGTTATTATTAATAATAAGCAGTTTTCTCAATTTTGTTAAAAGTCAAATGTTATTATTAATAATAAGCAGTTTTCTCAATTTTGTTAAAAGTCAAATGTACATGTAAAGGATTTTTGTTGCACTTAAATTTCTTTGAGTTTGTATTAATTGTTAGGAACATAATCACGTAACTAATCAAAGTCAAATCGTTTATTTCTTTAGACTTACAAAATAAGTACTTAGACAATATATTTTGAAAGACCTGTAAGGGCTGTTAAAATGTAATACACTATAATGTAAACCTTAATTATTATATTGTACTGTTGGTCTTAAATAAATAAATAAATGAATAAATTATACTAGCTGTGCCCACCGGCTTCGCACACGTGATTTTTAACCCACATGTACTGATTTATGGGATAAAAAGTGTTCCATGTTTGATTCTGTGTACCAAATTCCAGGCAGATCCGTTCTGTAGTTTTTGCGTTAAGGCCCAGATAGAGGTGAATCGGCGTAAATTGGGTAAAGTTAAATCCGTTTTTCTTCTTATTCTTTATAGAAAAAGGTTTGAAAAAAATATATGATAAGCTATGCTATACAAGGCATTTTACCTTTAAGCCGAAAATTTGAAATTCCAATTTTAAGTATCTAAAATAATGGTGCAAAGTACCATCCGTTTTTTCCGTTAAAACTCTTTTTCTCCTAAACTATCAATCACAAGATTTATTTAAAGTTATCACCATGTAGAATAAAAAGTTACGGAGACTCTCTTCCGCCCACTTTTTCAAATAAATTATCTAATTATTTTTAACGAATTTTTTACGTAATCGATACAACGTTACACATGAGCCGCCCCTCTGCCGGCCCTACAATCAGTGCGGGACGAGACGTTGTGCTGAACGGACCTGTGCTACTTTTAACAGCAATATTATTTTTCGCTGCGGAACCAACTTGAAATTTATTTATTTGACTTTTTTAGTATACAGCGGGTTTATTTGTAAGTTTGTTGTAAGGTAAATGTTTAGTAAGGGGTGATTATAGTTTTGAATAGGTATTATATTTATTATTTCTCTGTGGTGCGGTGGGCGAAGGTCCGCCTGCGAGGCAGGAGGTTGCGGGTTCGATTCCCGCCTCGGGACAAATATGTATACGATCTGCAGATATTTGTTCAGGGCGTTCTCGGTGTTTTCTATGTAAAATAAAAAAATATCTATCTATGTCGTTTTCTGTATTATGTATATTAGTTATCTTGTACCCATAACACAAGCCCTGCTAAGATTGGGGCTAGATAATGCTGTGTGGATTGTCCAACATTATTTATTTATTTATTATTTTAAATAATTATGTGTGCAAAAATAGGTATAATAAAATGAATCGTAAAAAACGTTATTGAAAATAAAATACACGATGAGAATACAAAGAAATGGTAAGTAGGTAGGTACTACCAATATTTTATTAATTGTCTCTGTACCTAAAGGACTCAACTCACTGGTCGTTGCACAATTGTATAGGTATCTATGTACTTATATTTTTATTTTTTCGGTGCAACTCATAATCATCATCATCATCAGCCTATATGAGTCCACCGCTGGACATCGGCCTATAGCGCCCTGTTTTCTTGCCGCATCCAGCATCTGCCTGCAGTATTTTGCAGATCGTCATCCCACCTGGCCAAATGGTGCCCTACACTACGTTTGCCGAGTCGCGGTCTCCACTCAAGCACTCGTTTACCGCATCGGTTGTTGGTTCTTTGCGAGATATATCTCGCCATATATGGCCGACCCGCTGCCACTTCAGCTTGCTAATTCTTTGATCTATGGCGATTACTTTGGTTCTCTGTCTGATGTATTCGTTACGAAACCTATCCTTCAGAGAAACTCCAAGCATAGCTCTTTCCATACCTCGTTGAGTGACTTTGAGCTGGTGGACCATCCCTATCATGAGTGTTCACGTCTCAGCTCCGTAGGTCATGACGGGTAGGACCCAATGATTGAAAACTTTGGTTTTCAAGCATTGCGGATTATGGATGACGAGGAGACTAGACGTAGTTTTCCAAATGCTGCCCAGCCTAACTGGATCCTCCAAAACCTAGTCAACAGAATGTTCAAAGAGAATAAAGCGAACTGGCAAAATATACAGGGGACAGGTATAATAAGTATTGTTTTTGTCATTATTACTCTGTAAAAAAACAATAAATAATATTTTGTTCATATAAAAACGGTTTTTTTAGAAATGAGTCTCGATAAGCATTGTCGTGTATTATTTTTATACTAAATAAATACTTATTTTACGTAATACGATACTTACGATTAGATTATATTGGTTTTTGTATTGAATTACTTGAAAATTGGGGTGGTCGGAAATCGGAAGTTGAAGATCACCAAAAATTTACATCTCGGCCGGGAGGAGAGTAAGTACGAATATACACAGAATACTTTTGTCTCATTTTGTTATTTATCTCGATGTTATTAGAGTATATTTGTATCGTAGCTAATGTCGACCGAAATAATCTAAGTTTTCGTTTTCGGCCCCCATTTTACCGTGTTATTCATAGGGAATTTGGTCATCTGTTTGGCCGTGGTCGAGAACGGCCACCATGTTTAGAATTATGGTTTCGTTTTCATTCAACTTTAATTTCTTCGAAGAAATGAGGTGGCCGGAATAGGAAAGGCCTTTAAACCCCATTTCGTTTTCGACTAATTCGTATAAGTTAAGATATTCTCAGTAGAAATCAAACATTTTTGTAATGGACAAGAATAATTACCTTCGAAAAATATCAAATTAAGCCAAAAGACAAAGCGATGGCTTAGCGGTTTTGAGGAAAATGTTATCGTATCACATCCCGTATCCTAGAATAGACCCACCAAGCTCGCGTAACATGCCTGTGTAGTTTTCCCGCAATGAAGAACGGAATCACAGAGGATCTGTACCTCCCGTACAACGAGGGCTTCTCCTTAGAGATGCGCATTTTATACCACTATATAGATAAACTTTTTGATCTAAAGATATTATATATCACTCATTTAGCTCTTTAGCTCATTTAGCTCAGTAGATTAATGATGTTGTCTTGTTGAGTTGCTCATGCTCAAGCTCATGAGCACGAGATAAAAAACAAAATATAATGTCTCCGTTCAACTGAGCTAGGTGGCGCTAGAGTGACAGATAAAAATAACTTGCGTACACTATATTATGTTCTTTAAAAAAATAAACAAAAGAAATAAAAAATACTTATCCGTTAACAATAATACTGAACACGATTACTTCTAAAATAATTACATTCAAACAGTTTGCATAATTATTACAGGCCTGAACTTAGTCTTGCTATCTTTCTCTTTTTTTCATGTTGTATCTGACATCGTACATTTCGCTCCATCAAATCACTCGCCTTGCTCAGTCGTCTTCGCTCTCACTTATTCGCTCATTTCGCTCAGCACTGATAAGGTTCGAAAATTAATCAATGAGGTAAATGAGCGAAAGATATAGTTGAAACTAAGGTGAGCGAGAGATAGATTCACTCAGTTGATAATGTGGATCTTGGTTCTTCTGCAGAGGAGCCTGGGCACCAAGACTTTCTGTAGCGCTGAACTGCATCGGCGCGTGTTCTGTGCTCGTATGTTGGTTCCATTGCTTCTGGTGTTAGTGTCCCTTACAATGCATCCCTGGTACTTAAAATCTATTCACTCCCTTGAAAATTGAGTAGTGGACTACAATGTCCTCGCGTCGTTGTCGAAGGTTTATATCACGCCTTATTAGGATGTACTTACTCAGTTTTTTTTTTAATCTTGAGGTCCACAGTCGGCTCTTCCAAACATTGAGATGATATGTAAAATCAAATAATGAATTTTATAAAAAAAAAACTACAATAATATATCTGTCACAACTTTTCTGAACAAAAGCATGAAAACTTTGTAAGTATTTTATTCCATGAAACCTTTTAAGTTAGCGGTCGAAATTGTGTTCAGGTCCGTAGGAATTTTGTGGTCGAAAACTGAAATTTTACTCATTTCCGATTGTTTATTGTTTTATGAAAATAACTTTACAGCATAACTATAAAACTCTTTATGTATTTAAAACTCAGATATCTATACTACCGACTAGTATCATTTCGAACAAGGCTGACCAGTTGGAAATATTTTTTTTGAGGCCTTAAAGTCAGAACTTCGCTAAATGGTCGGAATCTAGTGCAACACTACAATTGACTCTAATCCACTTAAATTTTTCTTCCTATTCAACGATACGCCACTATGGAAGAAAGGATCTTAAAATCAGCAAGTACTTTCCATTATGTTCAAAAATAACAAGAAAGTTAATTTGAGGTTAAGTACTGTGTACTATTTTGTTTATCATATATGCAGGGTTTAAAACAAATTGAATATAGCTACAAAATAGGCAGTGGTAGGTGGTTATTCTCTTTATCCCCACTGAATAGGGAAAAGGAAATATCATCGGTATTATAATAATAAATTTATTATTATAATAAATTTAGTCGTCGTTGTTGAAGTTTTATATCACGCCGCATAAGGATGTATTTACTAATTTTTTTTTATCTTGAGGTCCATACTCGCCTCCTCCAAACATCGACATGATTTGTAAAATCAAATAATGAATATTATAAAAAAAAATTGTCTACAATTAACTTTTCTGAAAAAAAAAGCATGAAAACTTAGCATTTTATTCCATGAAAACCTTTTAAGTAAGCGGTCGTAATCGTGTTTAGGTCCGTCCTAATAGTGATCAAGAAAACACAGAAGGTTTCGCAAACTACAATAGTAATGACCAATATAAAGACGATGCCAACATGATTCCTGATGAAACTCAAAATCAAAAAACAGAAAAACCCTATAAAATGGTATACGATGATGACTATGAGGAATACGTTAAAAAACCATTCGTAAATCACTATGGTAAACCAAATAGTATTAATCTATTTGAAAGCGGAGAGTATATTTGGGAGACACAGGACACCAAAGAAAAGAAGAACAAGAAAAAAAACGAAAATGAGAAATCTCTAGGTATTAAAAATCAGATTCGAAAATTACGAGAGATGATGTACAGCAGTGCAAACTTTGGATTTATTAAACCAAAAGAAGTAGAGGAAAAAAAATATCATGGATTAAAAGACTTTATAAAGAAAGCGCCCAAAAAGTGTGATGGTGAAGATCCATCTTGCATAGAGCCGTTTATCTTAATAAACCAAAATCACATGCTCAAAACTAAACAAACTTATTCTGGAAGACATGCCATGAACAATAGCATAGCAAGTGATTACTTTGTTGCAAGAACGTTCCTACTTGAATTGTTTCCACTAACGCTTCCATCGTTATTTATATTCATGTTCTATTTGAAATGGCACCATTTGTTCGAAAGCATCCCCATCTTTTCCACATCTATTTCTTCAAAATCAGAGTTGCGTAGTCTGATTTTGTAGTAATAAATAGACGTGATAGCAGTAAACTCCAAATACCGAACAGTAAAACAGCTTTCCTACAAAAAATTGTAGTCAGTATGTCACGTTAAATTTATTATAAAATACCAAAATCATTAAAAGATCTTGATGACAATTATATATATTTAGGTGTGAATTGAAACAAGGAGGGACATCTTCAGGGTGAGTGCGGTTCCTTGACCTTATCAACCTGACTTTCACAATATATTTTTTAACTGAATTAATATTTAGTAACCGTTCAATAAAACGTAATAACGGTAAGAAAAGAACGCATTGTTACTTAACTTGAGAGTTACATAAGTAAGTGTAGATTTTGGGAGCTCATGCCTAAGTATTGTTTTAAAATTAGTCTTTACTCAAAACTATACATGAGCATCACTCAAGCATATTATCGATGATGACTGTTTTCTTTCATAATACGGGCCTGATAATATAACCAAACTAATGAGTGAATCGTCCCTCGGTTTCATTTATTGCCTCTTTTAAAGCGCTCTGGAGGCGTATTACCATCTCCACATCCCTTTTTTTAAGGTCTGACCCCTGTATGACAAAGGCGCTTGGGTGGTTTCTTGTCTAGATTTTCGACTTCATGCAAGTGCACTGCTTTTGGCTGGGCTTCATACCCTTGTTCCTCAGCGTTTTGACCAAATTGTGTTTTCTGGCTGAGTGTCCAGGCTTCACACTATTATCAAGATCGGGTGAATGATCGTTTTGTTAATGCGGATCTTGGTTCTTCGGCAGAGGAGCCTGGGCACTAAGACTTTGTGTAGCGCTGCACTGCATCGGTGAGTGTTCTGGGCTCTAGCTCTAGCTCTGGTATGTTGGTTCCATTGCTACTGGTGTTAGTGTCCCTTACAATGCATCCCAGGTAATTAAATCTAGTCACTCCCTTGAAAATTGAGTAGCGGACTTCGATGTCCTCGCGTCGTTGTCGAAGGGTCGTGTATATCACGTCGCATAGGGATGTACCTACTCAGTTTTTTTATCTTGAGGTCCACACTCGCCTCCTCCAAACATCGACATGATTTGTAAAATCAAATAATAAATATTATAAAAAAAATATATTCTACAATTAACTTTTCTGAAAAAAAGAATAAAACTTTGTAAGCATTTTATTCCATGAAAACCTTTTAAGTAAGCGGTCGAAATCGTGTTCAGGTCCGTAGGAATTTCGTGGTCGAAAACGGAAGTTTTACTCATTTCCGATTGTTTATTTTTTTATAAAAATTACTTTATAGCATAACTATAAAACTCTTTGTGTATTTAAAACTCAGATATCTAGACTACCGATTAGTATCATTTCGAACAAGGCTGACCAGTTTTTTTTTTTTTGAGGCCTTTAAGTCTTCGCTAAATGGTCGGAATCTAGTGCAATGACCCTACAATTGACTCAAATCCACTTAAATTTTTCTTCCTATTCAACAATACGCCACTAGAGAGGGTGCAATAAAAAAGAGGGGCAGATGATGTTTTTTTAACAGTAGGTTCTTCAATTACTTCAATTATTAATTTACTTACTTTCTACTAGTTTTGGGTAGGTACTATTCGAGACAGAGCTATGATCTATTTGTCATAAAGCTGCAAATTATGTCAACACATTCCAATAACATAAATTAAAATGCACATGCTTGGAGTCGAGATAAAGAATATAATAGATGTAATTGGACAATATTTATTGAACAAAGAATCTTAAAATCAGCAAGTAATTCCTTGATGTTATGTTCAAAAATAACAAGAAAGTTAATTTGAGGTTAAGTACTGCGGGTTTGTTTATCATTTGTGCAGGGTTTAAAAAAATCTAATATAGCTACAAAATAGGCAGCGGGAGGTGGTTATTCTCTTTATACTGAATAGTCAAAATAACTAATAACTCAATACTGAATCCAGTGGGGTAAAGGAATTATCATCGGTGTTTAATAATAATAAATTTTGTTTAAAAAAACTAAACCGACTGCAATTTTTATATACCTACATATTTGTCATGAATTTTCATGGATTCTACTGTCAGAACTAAACCAAATCAAAATGGAACCACAAGCGAAGCTCCAGCTTTCATATAAAAAAATAATCATGAAAATCGGACCACCCAGTCAAAAAATCTGAGGCAACAAACATATTGAGAACCTACTCCTTTTTTTGAAGTCGGTTAATAAATGTAATAAACAATCTGTAGAGGCCATGCGGTGGCGGCGGCGCGGCGGCGGCAGCGCACGGCTATAACTACTAGTACTTATTCTGTGGCGGTATCTGTTGTAATGTGTGCAACATACTTATACTTATGTTGGTGCGCGCTGCGTGATATAATTCAGATGTGGTGCGGGGAATTTTCATTAGTAAAGCCCATTCGAGCAAGGTCATTGGCATAGATCGCGCTCTTAAAGAGTAATAAACATAATACCTACCTATACATACATCTATCCATACATTCTTACAAACTTTCGCGTTTATAATAATAATAGGATATGATAGTAGGATGATCCGCTATCAGAAGATATTGGATATTTATTTTTTTCTTTTGTCTATTAAACAAATAATTAATTTTGTTTTAAACAACTATAAACCGACTTAAATTTTCATAGTTTTTTCATGAATTTTCATGGATCCCATTGTCGGAACTGAACAAAATTACAATGGGACCACACGGAAAGCACTAGCTTTCATATAAAAAAGAATCATAAAAAATCGGACCACCCAGTCGAAAGTTCTGAGGTAACAAACATATTTTTTTTTAAATACATTCGAATTGAGAACCTCCTCCTTTTTTGAAGTCGGTTAAAAATTATGAAGACGGTTCAAAAAAGTTTCGTGGCTTAGGTAACCGGCTTACACCCATTGATAAACCACGTCTATTTACCTTTAAAACCTGTCTAGATTCAGTACGCAAGTCTCAAATGGTAAATCTATTCATGACATATGATATACCCATCTAAACTGATTTATGCTGTTAGTATTTTCCGCTCGCCACACGCTGTGTGGTCAGGTAAATGAGGTAGATAGATTTTGCGATTCATCATATGAGATTCCGTTCGTAATTGCATCATAAAAACTTTAGGACATTATTATAGTTGGCTGGTCTAAGCCAGTTTTGGTTTTTATCAAGGGTTTTTGTACAATTTTTTAAAGATTTATCAATTTAATTACAACAAAATAGGCCTCTTTTTTAATGATTCCCACATAAACCGGTGCTGCCGGAGCCCTTTATTTACGGCAGGTGTAATCCAAGTATTATACGTATTAGCTTAGTTCATTATAAACGTGCTCACTGCAGAGTATCTGCACATGGAGGGCTTTACGCCTTCCCCACACATTTATTCCTCTAGTAAGTAGGTACTAAGTACCTACCTATAGGTACAAAACAAGGCAATGCAACTAAATGCAACTAATACGTTGCATTCAATGAGGTTTTACTCATTGAATGCAACGATCTCTCTTAAAACAACTCTGATGAAAATGTTATTCCTCGTATGCGAAGAAATCTCGAAAGTACTAAGTACCTTACTTTCTTCGTTCAAAGAATAAATAAATAATGCTGGACAGCACATCTAGCCCATAATTTCAATTTTCAATTTTAAAAGTTATTTATTAAATAGGTACTAGCTGGGCCCTGCGGATTCGCACGCGTTGGTCCTATGGAAACGTTTAGGTGATTTCTAAACCACATGAACTGATTTATGGGATAAAAAGTGTTCTATGTTTGACCTAGAAACAATACATCATAAAACTTTTACAGTAATTTTTAAGCCATAGGCTTTTTAAAACTTATGGGCAATCAACTGGTAATTAAGTTATTTAGTTTTTAACATTTTTAGGGCTATCAACAAGATATAATGAGTCTACCAAGATTTTGAAAATATAAAAAAAAAATAACCTTAATACCGCGACTAATAAGAAGAAGTTGATGATGCTGAATGCATTTTGCCATGCTTCGAGCACTGCACCTCAGACCCGTTTAACCAGTTCCATGGAACAGTTATTACGATAATAATTCGCTTTCTCCCGCAAGCTGCAAGCTCGATGCTAAAACGTTCTATAACTATGAGGAAAATGCACTTCTTTTTCCGCTCTTACAAATTCTGTTACGATTTTCCTCGTAGCTTACTAACCCAGTCGATTTCGGGTTTTATTTTATTAGAGGAATATTTTTTATTGCGTGGGCATGTGGTAAAATTATTCGTCGGCGGCGGCGGCAGCGGCGGCGGTGTCCCACTAAAACTGGTTTGGTGATTCGCACCTACTACGTCACAACACAACACAACTGACAAGGGTCACCAACCAGTCAATAGTTCTTGTTCTTAGTAATCTATGTATGTAAATATGTTATGTAGAATAATGGGTCACTTTAGTGACGTTAAAATTAAATGTGCAAAATAAAAAGTCCCCGCTTATTTTCGTGGAAGTTAGTTACGCAAATGGGTAGCGCCATTTTCTAAACAAGGAATTCTGAGTAGCGTCTTGGTTATTATATGAGCTCGACAAACCAGTAAGGCAGGGCAGGTGATTTTAAAATATAGAAGATGACATTTTGTTCGCTTGAATAAAATCGTAGATAATTTATTTCATTGCTCTCTTATGGCACAGAACGCTGCTAATTTTAAGATTAGCAGGCAGTTTATAGTTATATAGGTAGGTACATCTGTTCGCCTGATTCAACAGTAGGACAGTCTATTTCTGGGATAATAATTAATATACGATTTAAATTTTAATGTGTAGATAAAGACTTAACATGAATCTATATTTAAATAGAATAAAATAATGTGACATATACAAATTATACAATCATGGTAGGTATGTTTATGGGATAGGTATTAGGTATCCCTAACTATCGTAGTGAGTCATTGTAGGTACGTAATACTTTTACCATTTGGTATTCCATCCCTTACACGCAAATAATGATTCATTGTATGTAATTCCAAATGACGAAACAGTTCATTTAAAAGTCCACCTAAAAGGAAGTTCAAATCAAAGTTCTATTATTACTTATAAAACTTGTGAGTTACAGGTAATCCCGTTACTGACTTTTTTACCTACGTAGGTAGGTAAAGGTAAAATAGTCAGTTACAATAACAGACCCAAGGGATTAACTATTGATTAACCTGCCTTCCACATCTCATCAACGGCAAACTGGCGGAAAGTTGGGTAAACAAGGAAAAAACTAGAGAAGCCATATCAAATGCCGGAACGGAACGTAATACAGACAAACATGATAATAAAATGGATAGCATTTCACAAGCACATGCACTAGTGTGGTAAAGGTACATTGATAGCGAATCGAAGGGATTTTTTGCAGATTTCGACAGCCTATAAGGATAAAAATTCGCGAGCATTTCACAATCTGCAAAAATCCCTTGAATTCCCTTTCAGTATGCCTTGGCCCTAAGTATGCGGGAAGCACCGCACGCGACTGGTATTACCACCTCGCAGAGTTCAGCGACCGAGTATTTCCTCCACTCTAATGCGATGCATGTATCCCTCATGCTCTTTTAGTTTTCCTTCACTTCACTTTACACACCTGCTAATTAAATCTGTGAATCAGTCGAGGAGTCGTAACAAGTTTATTTAATACGACGTATGTTCATAAAAAATCGCAAGCCAATAAAAAACGTACGATACTCGAACACTGGCAGATTTGTGTCAAACCAAACCACACGCAGATATATCGCTCATTTGGTAGAACATCGACGTAATTTACAATATTCCAATTTTACAGGAGAGCGATTATTAAGTTTTTTTGGAGTTCTCCAATGAATTTGTAAGCAACTGGTGGTAGAATTATGATTATTCTAGATGTATATCAGAGTTGTATTCAAGGAATTTCTAATATCATTTTAAAAATATTAAAACGATGTATAGAATTTCCGTAATATAAAAATAACTACTGAGGTACCTGTAGTTATGTCATTGTTCCACCAGAATACAGTCATGGAGAATAAAACTATCCGTACAAAATGGGTGATTTTGTGACAAAAAAAACTTGTTTATTAGTAATCATTTATTAACTTACTAAAGTATTCAAAATTTTAGAAAAGCACTCATAGAATAATATAACAATTCAATATTACTGCTATATGGCACAAAACAGTGTTCACAACATCTTCAAAATCTTTATTAAATATTAAACAGTCTCTTAATAGTCTGTGTAACTTATTGAATCTCACTTAGAACCTACTAAAAAAATCTCTAAATGGTGACAAATTCAGATATCGCCAAAACTAAACTGTACTAATTTGATACCAATAAAAAAAATTGAGGAGGCAACGTGGAAGGCCCAAGATGAGATGGTGAGACGAGCTTGACGCACATCATCCATCATGGCCTGTAACAGCGTTAATTCGCGAGGAGTGGAAGGAGAAAAGAGAGGCTTTTGCCCAGCAGTGGGACAGCAACGGCTAATAAAAAAAAAATTGAGCATTCATAGTTACATTTATCCGTACACGGTGGTATCAGTTCTTTGAAAAGTACAGCTTTCCCAGTTCGAGAAACATACTGCTTTCCTAAATTCTTTAGGCAACGGGCTATTATTTTTTTCCATTCGTCTTTATTTCTTTTTCGAGTAGTAATTTGTTCCTGTTCCTGTGACTTCTGTTGTATTGCGTTGTGATGTGCACTAATAAACACGTAAAAGTAGCACTAGAGGACTCCTGTTGTGATGCGTTGTGCTGTGGAGTAAAACTTGAAGGCTCGTTAAAAGGGGCATCAGAGGATGATGAAGATGAAATGGAACGCCAGCAAATTAATTGACTACGGCGAAATTCTGCTGGACTGTATTCGTCGCCACTATCATCCGGTGTAAAATCGCAATCTGTTGAATCATTATCTAATATTGGATTGCTTGACTTTGGCTCATAATATGAGGGATCCAGGGTGGAGTTATCGCAAAGTTCCGCTTCAGGTTGGTCTTTAAAAACTATTGACTCATTACTTGATTGATTTTGTTGTCCAAATAAATGTGCAATTCTAGGTGACTCATCAGGACAGGACCAAGAATGTTGGATTTTAGAAAAAGGTCTTCCTTTCTATTGCACAATTTACCAACCTTTTAGTTTAGAGCGTTCGTTCACTGTAAAAGCTAAAAAAAGAAAGATAGTAACTACTTTGATAAATTGAAATGTTAAAATTATAACCTTAAATTTTAGCTAGAGAATTTTATTTATTTAGTATTGCTGTCTAAAGTCAAAAATAAACTACATGCTGACCACATTTATTTAGGTCGATATTAAGCTAAATACTTAATCTTAACAATGACGTAAATGTTATACACGCAACAATTTTGAATCAATCAATCACTAAACATTTGATCTAGTTGAAGAAATAACGACGAAAGTGAAATTCCGTCATTGTTTCCCCAAGAAAAATAATGATATAAATGTCATAATTACCTTTACGTCGATGTAGTCCTCAACTCGTCCGCACTTTACGAGTCCCCCCCGCGCAAATGACCAATTCGTCGTTGTATCGTTCAACAGTTTCACGATTTGGTCTAAATGCCACAACGACGTTTGTGCCATCTAGCGGAAACTATTAGAGATACAATATCGTCGATTTTTCTCCAAATGTAGATACTACTTACATGTGTTCTGACATACTTAACTCAATATTGCCAAAAATTACAATTACGTCATTGTTCCACCAAATGAGCGATATGTTCAAGGGAAGTTGATTTCCTTGCTCCGATTATATGTATACGCACTTTCCAAGTGGAACTTTTTTTCTTGATTAGGGCCAAATCAATCCTACCATCACAAACTATTCGCCACCCTCAACTAATAGCTAATTTCGTTCATACTAATTAAGTAAAGCACGTATGTATTACACTACTGTGACCATTATTTTACTAACTACCTAATTACCTTAATTAAATAGGTAATATAATAATAATAATAAAAAACTGCCCACCGAAAATAAGAGGGGTACGAGAAATTGGTTAATCTGGTGAGCGATTAAATACATTTCTAATAACTCAGGCGTCCATGGCCATGGAAATCCCCAGAAGCCATAACTCTTAAACAGCTCTACCAGTAAATTTGACTCTACTTTTCCATTCTTGGTAACTTATCCTAGGTTACCAGGAATCGCAAACAATAGCCGATCGCAATCATCCAAGAACTCTAATCGAATCACCCAATTAAAATGAGGAAGGCTCATTAAACCTAACTCTGCAAACCAATAGTGAAGTAAGAGGTAGCCCATAGAATTTATTCAAAGCGTGAGACACCCGGAAAGGCCAGGAAATGACTTTGTTTGGTAATTACAATTCGCGTGTTCGTGTAACTTTGCTTAGTTTATGAATGGACAAAGGCGTCCTTGTTGTGTGCCAATGCCGATGTCGCTTGTCGTGGGAGCGTCTCTTAGCGGGGCACGCGCCAAGCAAGGTTTTTTTATTGTCGTGCGGGGCTTATGGAGCTTGTGCAATTGTGCAATGCTTAACGAATTCACTGCCTAGCCTCTGCGGCGAGACCCGCAAAATCACGTGCAAGCAAAGGTTCCGCTCGTCCTTACTGGGACTTTAACAATAGGTTTCCAGTTTTCCACCCATTCCTGGTCGACATACCACAGTGTCGAACCAAAAAATGTTGCTCTACTTTCATAATATCCACAGCCAAGGAGTGTAATGCCCTTCCTGCGTCGTCTTCCCATTAGAGTACAATCTTGGAGTCTTTAAATCTAGGGTAAATAAAACCTTCTGGAAAAGCGTGCTCCATCTTAGGGCCAAACGCGAATCCATCAGCAATAAAAAAGGGTATGTCTCGTCTCAAAAAACTATTTTTGACAGATTTTCATTAAATCGCGCCTTGCGACGTGCTTAAATCTGAGTTAATTTGAGTATTCGAGGGTTGTTGGTTGGTTGGTTGGTAGAAGTACTCCTATTTCCGCATTTGGACTCTCACTAGGTCCATTATGCGTTCCGCTAGCATAGCCAGCCTAACTCCGTCCAGAAGCGCAGAATCTTCCTGGGATCTTCACAGGCCTCGCGGAGTGACCTCGGCAAGTTGAGGATTTCTGTTCGTTGCGCTGTTACTCCCTCGCATTCCAGGACTACGTGGGCAGCCGATTCGTCGTCGCTGAGGCACCCTCTACAGAGAGGGCTATCCGTTGCTCCGATGGTGAATAAATGTTTGTTAAGAGGGCAGTGACCTGTTAAAGTTCCTACCAGGATACGCAGGTCTGTTCTATTTAGGTTGAGTAGGTGTTTCGTAAGCCTGGGTGAGGTTGATGGAAGCGCCGCTTTGGCTTGTCTGCACTCTAGTAGGCGTGACCATCGTTCGTTGTGTATTTTTCTGGTTCTTTGCCGTATCCATGACTGGAGTAGTGAGAATGGCAGGGGCAGGAAAGGTGCGGGACCTTCTATGGTTGTTTCCGATCCCCTCCGTGCCAGTTCGTCGGCGGCGTCGTTTCCTAGTGATCCGCTATGTCCCCTGATCCATTGAAGAATGATCCGATTAGCAGTGGATATTATCTCTAGTGCCAGGTGACATTCGTGTACTAGCCTGGAGTTACAGCTGTTGCTCTCCAGGGCTTTGAGTGTGGCAGCGCTGTCAGAGAGAATGCGTACATGTTGGCCATTTATGTCTCTCTTGTGTATTGCTGTAGCTGCGTGGGTTATTGCTGCGCATTCGCATTGGAATATGGAGCTGTGTTTTCCTAGCGTTATCGATATGTTTATGTTGAGGTCCATTGAGTGAACCCCGGCGCCCGTACCAGTGTCTGTTTTAGAACCGTCTGTATAGATTCTTACTTCGTGGGCGCCTGATTGGTCTTTCTTATCCTCATAGAGTTGTATCTGATAGTGTTTATCTGATATTGGTTTACTGGTCAGTTGGGCCCTGGGTCTGGTATTGCGGCCTTAAGGTCGGACATTTCGATTGCCGTTTCCCGCGGGGAAGCCCCGAGGGGCGCCCTGACGGTTGAGACGGTCGGTGTCGGTGCCTCCAAGGAAGCGGTCTTGGACGTGGATGGTATGGGTCTAGAGGCTTCCGAGGGTGCAACCGTTGTTGGTGCTTGTGGGCCCGGAGTTGCTGAGGATGCAGCCCTAGTCGTTGTCGGTAGGTTTGGCGCTGATGCAGCCGTGAAAAAGTTGAGCTTGGGCGCTTCCGAGGATGCTGCCCTGGCCTGTTGGTTTGGTCGTTTTTGTTTTTTATTTTTATAAAAAGGCAGTTCTTTGCCCCCCCCAGAGTACGAGGGGCGGCCCGAGCTAGGCTCGGGGAGGGATTCCCCGGTAGAACCGGAACCCTCCTGGGGACCAAATTTTTCGTTAAGACTTGCCATTCTTAGTTTTGACAATTTATCGGGTTGTCTTCCCGTTGACGTCGGATTATCGGCCGCCGCTAACAATATCCCCCCGAGGGGTGAAATTATTAGCGGTGGGAACCGGGGTGCACCGTCCCGACTGCTACCGTTCCCCAGGGACGAATCCCCAGGGACAAGTAGCGAGTTAGGCTCACTTGGAGGTTATCCGACCACGACACCCCCAGGGGTGTCGTGGTCGGATAACCCACAGGTATTCGAGGGTTAGTCCATTAGTTGTACTGGGTGGACCTAACAGTGACCACATAAAAATTAAGAATGCCTCACCCCCTAAAATACCCCATGTACCCCATGTAGACGAAGGACACATATTTTTTCTTATGTCCATCAAACTAAAATTAAAATTATAAAGTTAAAGCACGGCCAACTTTGGGAGTGGGGGCTAGTGACGTTTGCTTCTTGTTAAAAAGTGTCGCAAGGTGTGACGTCACGCGGAACTTTTCTGGCTATAATCTTCATAATTTTTTTGTATAAAAGAAAAAAGAAAAAAAATGTGTCCTTGGTCTTCTGGTAAATCTAACTGACGGACTATAATTGTACCTACATATAAGTCCTACTGAGACGAGGGAAAACTTTGCTCCAAGTTATTTTCACGAGAGCATAATTATAATTTCACTCTCCACTGAATTAGGTAAATCCACTGGAGCAAAGATTATTGTAATGTAACGTAATCGTGTAGCAACGAGGTCTCACGTGAGAGTTCAAAATGTCATATCAAAAAAGTTGCCTAAATATCTACATAATGAGGAAAAAGCAAATGACGGTGAGTCTATAAAATAGCGTGCAATATCTACGACCTTATTCAGAGTCGGTAATTTGGCTATGTTCAAATAAAATATTATTTTACCTGACTAGCAGAGAATAAGGTGGCATCCCTTAATTAACTCATCAACCTTAATTGATTGCAGGAATCATAAAAATTGTAGATAAAAATGTCATAAGGATGCATTGAAATCTCGTTTACCGAACCGTGAATGATGACGACAAACGGCCCGTATAAAATGTTATTTAGTTGAATTTTTTATACAAACGATATATCATCCATGAGTCATGTAAACGCAGAAACACGTGAAATTTTGTAATTACTCTACAGAATAATTGACCTAAAATTTCCATTCAAACAAATAACAACTGGAACTAGCTGAACACAAAAAAAATATTGATTCGTTGACTTAGATTGAGTGAGGAGCTTTTAAGATTTCAAGATTGGATGAATGATTAAATAAATAGTACTGAATAATTCACTTAGCATTAATAAGCATCAAGCTAAGCAGAGCTTGTGTTATGGGTACAATACACTACATAGATTCTTAATTATGTATGGAAAGCATCCAAAACAGCCGTAAAAACATTTGTAACAGTAATCAAACCCTTAAATCTCCTGCGTCCCAGCGTCGCTCACAGGTCAATCAATATGCAGGGAAAATGAATGTTTCTTTTCTTTGCCATGTGAACTTTAGATAAGAACTACTAACGAGTTCACGTGATGTGACGCGACCATCTGTTGATAAGTGAAAGCGATAGTAGGTACCTAACCTACTCACCTTGGTTATTTAATCATGCTTCTTTCACGAATAAAGTTTGCTGTGTGTAAGAAACAGAGACAAAATATTTTTCTGAATTGGCCATTCATGCGTGTTCGCCAACACCAACTCTTTCTGCGGGTCTCGTAAGAGGCGACTAAGGGATATCCACCGGGGGCGGGCAGCAGCATCTTCCGCAGAACAATTTCTACCGCCTGGACTCACCGCATGGACCAAAATAGGCTGTTGGGGCTGAGGATGCGTGTTCGAAAACTGCGCGATAACGACGCTCACTATGACATACACTGCACAATATGCCCTCGCTTAGTGCAGTTTTGCTAATGTCCGTAACATTAGAGTTATAAACCTTTAAGAGTTTATCGTTCGGTAATAAAGATAAAGTAAGTGAATTCTTCGATAAAATGCTAATCAAACAGATACAAGAAAAATACAAAACTAAAAGCAACGTTGTACGATAAGGGTAGAACCAGGTAGAACCTTCTTTATACAATCTCGTCTTTCAATAAAATCTGACAGTGGCAGAATTGAGTCAAACCACCATAAGCCATGATCATAGAGTTTATATAGTACTAGCCAACAAACTCGATGGCCATGATATTCTTTAGTTCATAGAATGACATTCTTTAGTTCATAGTTTATATAGTACAAACTCGATGCTTTAGTTATTGTATTCTCTTTGGGCAGAGCCAAAGATTCCGAAGCCAAAGATAAAGAAATAAAATAAGAATTTTTGTCATTTACTTTTATGGTTTATCTTTTATATAAAGACTCACGCACACGGCGGAGCCCTGAATGCTATAAATTTCAATAACAACTGATAATAACGAGCATTCTTTTCATTGATCGGTCTAAGATGGTCCTCGTTGTTTGCTAACCGCCATCATAGCTCCCAATCCGGAAAGACCACTCGACAGTTGTCAATATTGAACGTCGTATCCGTTTCATAAAGATTGTCTGTTACATTCAGAACCTCTTCAGAACCGTTGATTTGGACGAACAGAACCATAAACACCCAAATATTGCAAAGGCTTACTGCAAAGAGGTTAATCAGCCTTAGAATTGTCTATCATACAACCCCTGTAGGCTACCTAGAATACAGGCCTCGTCTACACGGCCAATGCCTGACAATGCGTCAGTCCACGGACGCCATAGGGTAACTAATACAGCTTTTGGCCACCACGCCAGCAGACGTATCAGAACCGACACAGTTGGCCGACCTTACGATACCTACTTAGATTACATCCGGTTGATCCAAAATAATTTCCCCTTGCCCTTCGACAGGCGCAAGGTCGATTCGAGACGGTGGTTTCTCTTCCATCTTGAGTCTCACATATGAGTAATCTGGATTCGCTTGAAGCAGCTCCACTTCTTCCACCACAGGCTGATACTTATTAGAACGGTCAAAACAGCGCATGAGGACTTGCCCCAAATTGGTTAGCCATGTTGGAATACTGTGACCATTCATTGATCTTTGCGGATGTGTGAACAGGCTCATGTGGCGTGCAGTTAGTAGCTGTGCATAAGAGCGATCTAATCTAGTGGAGAGCCACATTAAGTACATGCTCCCAATTTTCTATAGGCATGTTGAGCGAACGCAGAGAGAGCTGTACTGTTTTCCATAGCGTGGAATTCAATTTCTCGACTTGGCCGTTGCCTTGAGGATTGTAGGCCGTAGTTCTGCTAGTAGCAATGCCACGTGAATGTAGAAACTAATATCATATCTGTATGGTGCCAGTACCAGCCGCCATCTCTGGATCTTCTCATTTTTAATTTTACTTGTATGTTTTGCAACAAACATGAAGGAAACAAATCGTTGGTCCGTGATGAATTTGAACGGTCTACCGATAAGAACATGGCGCCATTTCTTCAGAGCTTCAACGATGTCATAGGCTTTTTTCTCTACCGCTGAGTGATTTCGCTCGCTCTGATTGAGGGTCCTTGAGTGAAAGGAGATGGGCCTCGAATTCTGTGATAATGTAGCGGCGATGGAATGCCCGGAAGCGTCAGTCTCGATACTAAAAGGTTACCTTTTAGTGTTGTCGTCTATGGCGTGACTTTGCTATAACAGATTTCAGGTCCTCGAAACATTTTACTGCGTCTGAGCTTAAGGGTAAACTTTTGGTATGCACCATAGGATAGATTCTCTATGAAAAACTAGGAAACCACTACAAATAGTGTGCGAACATACCGAGAGTCCTTCGAAGAGAAACTACATCATTGGGTGGGGGCATATTTAGAAGCGGTTTCAGTCGCTCACTAACTGGCATAATAACATGATTTTCAAATGTATAGCCAAGAATGTTTATAGTCGACTGTGTGAACTTGCTCTTTTCTTTGTTTAGGGTAAGGTTGTACTTCTCCACAGCTTTGACAAATAGTCTAAGATTTTTATCGTGCTCTTCCTGTGTCTTTCCACATACAGTAATATCATAAATGTAGGCAAAAGTACCGTTTAGGTTTTCGGTTCTGATGAGCCAGCCAGACAGTTCTTTGGAAACTAGACACACCGTTGGTAACACCAAACGGAATTCTACGAAAATGATACAGGTTACCACATGTCTCGAAAGCTGTGAAGGTTTTTTTCGTCAGGCAAGATGGGCACGTGGTGGTATGCGCTCTGTAAATCTATAGCGCTAATAATCGCGTATTTAGCTACCTTTGTTATCATCTCTTCAATGTTGGGTAACGAGTAGGCAAAGGCATCCAATTGTGTATATTTGTTGATGGTTTGCGAGTAATCTATTACCATCCGCCTCTTGTGATTGCATTTTTCGTGATTAAAACCTGCGCTCGCCAAGGTGACAGACCTTCTTCTATGATTCTTTCCTTCATTTCGCAGCGATAGGTTTGCAGTCCGCCGTGACATTAGAAAATAGGGATACAGCAGGGACAGAGGCTGCAGCTACGCTGCAAACCTTTAACTTATCTTTCGGTCCACCAAATTTGAATTCTAGCTAGAGTCGAGTGTGATTCTAAGACGTCATGGCCAATTATAACGTCGGCACATAAGTTATTCACAATCGGGAGATTGACGTTGTTAAAGGCATTGTCTCCGATCCTAACATTCTGGAGAGTCGAGCCGTTAACCTATGACTTGTGAGATAAGGAAGCCATAGAAATAGTTTGGTCGCAACGCCTCTTCTTCAGTTGACAGAGACTGGCAGAGTCCTCATTGACGAAGCTCAGGGAGCTCCCGGTGTCAATCAAGGCTTCTGCTCGAACTCCCTTAGTAATAACTGTCACCATTGCCTTGCGCAGTGAAGTCGGTGCCGCCGCAGATATTATACTGCAGTGGCCGCAGTCATCCGTTTCCGTTGTTGAAGCAGGTGTCGGTGTCCTGCTACGACAGACTTTTCCATAGTGGCCCTTTCCATTACACTTTATGCATGTAGCATCTCGAGCTGGAATGTCGTTGCGAGGGTGTATAGATGATGCTCCACAAAAAAGCATTTTCGTTTGGGGACAGCAGCGGCAGTAGAAGTAAGCACAACACTGCCAGATCCATGCCTGCACTCCGGAGAACGAAACAGCTATCGCCTCGGCCAACCGCCGCGAGTAGAAATGGCCTCGTTAACAAACTTAGCGTATAGTTCGTTTTTGTTGAACATTGCAATACAATTGAAGATAATAAAAACAGACTCACCCTGGAGCATCTGCACTCCCTGTACTTACCACGGGCGCACAAATAATTAATAAAGAACGGCAGGCTCCGATAAAGTCATAAAATCGCTCGTCCAACCTGACATCATTCTTCTAGGTATGATCAATGCACAGACCAGCAAACGCATGTCTGCACCGTCGCGTCGCTCTTGTCACCGCAGCCCGGTTACTCCACCAATTCCCTACACCTAGCTTCAGTCAGCTGCAAACAGACAAATCATCAATATACAACAAACATAAGAACTCCGGCCAATTGTTTCATTTCTCGAGAACAACGTACTCTAGGCACGAACATACCAACAGATCAACCAATGGTAGTTACCGACCACAGATGAGATCCGCGGTGGCACCACCAGATATATCAGGGGACCCAAAACAAGGAACTGCTTGACCACAAGCCAACAACAAATTTACTAAACATGACACTAGGTCAGACGACAACAAACTTACAATAAGCAACTCAATGCCACAAAACAACATCTAGCCAGACATCCACCGTGTATGTCTGGAGTCTTGGGTGTAGGGGGACCCAAGACGCCCACAACAGCTCTGCCAAGCAACGCCGTATGCTTGTAGAACTAATATTGAGACACCGTCCTCAATACGCACACACACATCCAAGCAGACGGACACGGTTCACGTCTGAAGGATAATCTTGGGTGTAGCAACCCAAGATGCTCACAACTGTTCTGCCAAGCAACACCGTATGCTTGTAGAACTAATATTGAGACACCGTACTCAATACGCACACACACATCCAAGCAGACAGCCACCGTGCATGTCTGAAGGATAATCTTGGGTGTAGCAACCCAAGATGCTCACAACTGTTCTGCCAAGCAACACCGTATGCTTGTAGAACTAATATTGAGACACCGTACTCAATACGCACACACACATCCAAGCAGACAGCCACCGTGCATGTCTGAAGGATAATCTTGGGTGTAGCAACCCAAGATGCTCACAACTGTTCTGCCAAGCAACACCGTATGCTTGTAGAACTAATATTGAGACACCGTACTCAATATGCTCACTCACACGCGTCTAAGCAGACGGCTACCAATCACATCTCAAGGATCTATTCTGAGTGTAAAAACCCAAGATGTTCACACCAGTTCTGCTAATCACCACCATGTCCAAGATACCACAAAAAGACCTCAACTTCCAGCAAAAACAGCATAGCAGAAACAAAGATCAAAACCAAACAAGTAAATACAAGAGTGTTACAAAATAACACACAACAGAACAACATAATGCGAGACAATATTAAGCAGTAGGGCAGTAGGTATAACAAAATAATCAACACAAACAAATTTTATTGTTTCACTTTTTTTTTCAAATGAACAACCACTAACTTTGGAACTGAAACCATTCAGAAGTAGGTAGGTAGGTGTGCGCTTAGCGTTGTGATGAGGACCCTTAATTCCCAGTCGTTCCAGGCAAAGTTAATCCTCTGGCTGGTATCATCACCCGTAGTTTTGGCTCCAACCAATGTCAATCATAAAATCTTTATTTGCCTCTATGATCCATGTGACCTGCAAGCATGTACTGTCTGGCATCCTCCACTTCTACTGAAGCCTGAAACCAATAAATCACAACAGAAAAATGCATCCGACAGGCATGTTGTGCAATTGACACGACACAGGCTATCAATAACACTATAGGACATAATTATCTTTACCTGCTATGCTTTATCCTTGGGAAAAGCCACTTGATCAGCTTTGGCTAGCTAGGTACGAACTGTACGAGATATTTGAGTCATTTCTTTCTCAAGATTAATTAACATCAAGCAAACGTTGGTTCATATCACAATAAAACTCATGAAAATTGAACTGCTTACATAGTAATAACCATGCTACCTAGTCTAGGTACCTACGTACAAACAAATCAATCCAGGTGCATTATAAAAACCGGTAATTTTAGTGTAAAACAGCCATACCCTTATCAGTCATCACATCATTACAAACCAATTGTATTACTGTACATCCATAAAGCTTCTTAGTTAAATTCTCGTAAGAATTCAGGTTTGGTCGCCAGCTCAGATTTGTCACAGCATAAAATGTCGACCTGTTGAGTGTCATCATTTTGATGTGAATCCATCGAACTTTTCCATTCTTGGTAAAACATCTGTGAGCGTAAAACATGGGTTTATCCCACTTCTGATAAAGACTCACGCACACGGCGGAGCCCTGAATGCTATAAATTTCAATAACAACTGATAATAACGAGCATTCTTTTCATTGATCGGTCTAAGATGGTCCTCGTTGTTTGCTAACCGCCATCATAGCTCCCAATCCGGAAAGACCACTCGACAGTTGTCAATATTGAACGTCGTATCCGTTTCATAAAGATTGTCTGTTACATTCAGAACCTCTTCAGAACCGTTGATTTGGACGAACAGAACCATAAACACCCAAATATTGCAAAGGCTTACTGCAAAGAGGTTAATCAGCCTTAGAATTGTCTATCATACAACCCCTGTAGGCTACCTAGAATACAGGCCTCGTCTACATATAGATCAGATGCAAACTATATAAACTCTATCGAAGTTATTGTATTCTCTTTGAACTCTATGTTCAAAGAGAATACAATAACGTTATGGACAAAGATGGATAAGTATTATTATTAAGATATTAGTATACCATGGAGATAAAATCAATACGTTTTTTCGAGGGGATTACAAGGGGATTTCGATATCTACTTAAAATTGGAACGACAGACTGAAGCGATGTGTTTGGTTTGTTTCTTTATCATATTATATTAACTGAGGTGCATATTCAATGCATGAAGTGGTTGGTTACTGGCCATGTTTTCTTTTTGAAAAGACTTGTTTAAAGTTCTCTCTCTCTCTCTTGCTACTGCAAGCTTGCTGTTGTGGATTTTATCTGCAGTAGGTGGAATTCATAAACCAGCAACACCGGAATTTGTCGCAATCGCAACTCTCTTCATTTCTGAATTTTAGGTGAAGCCACATAGTTTGCCGGATTTTACGGATCAGGCAGGACCATGTGATGAGATGTTTGTGCAAACGTGTACATTCTAGTATTAGGCATTTTTACTAACGTGTACTTCTTACGTAGGTAGTTACCAGCTAGTTTTTGCAGCTTTTACCAGGACCTGTTGTCGTTATTGATCCTTGATGAAAAGAAAAGCTTCGTGGTGTATTATTCGAGTGCTGTTGTGTGCAGATTGCAGATGAGCCAGGTCGTGCATACAGTCTTTGGCTAAAGTAATATTGGGCAGGGTTAGACAACACATCAACAATGGCAACTTGTTATTTTCTAAGTACCTACCTAGTTGTATTTTCTTTGTAAAATAATAAGCTTAGCTTAATTCATACTAATTTAAAATGGTTGTTTTAATGCTTTCAGTGGCGATACGCAAGTTGGGGTGAGCGATGCTGTACAGCACTAGGGGCGATCATAGCCTGGTGTTGTTCCCTGGGACTGGTCGCTGCGGTCACTGTGTATGGAGAACTCACTGCACTGTTCGTGGAGAGAAACGCCGCAGCAGCCACTATGCCTAGATCGCCTATACTCTCACTGTTTGGGGGAGGGGAGATTAGGTTCGTACCTAACCTATACAAAAGGAGCTTTTACTATCCCGCTAGTATAAAAAAGCGAAAGTTTGTGTGAATGTTTTTTAACTATGTAACTTGTTACTACTTAAGGTTCATTCCTTAATTTACATAATTTGTACTTGAATCAGTGATTACCGCAAAGCCAATGAATATATTCAACAGGAATCTACCAATTTTTTAAATATTTTAGCGATTTTAGTCAACTTTATTGATCTTGAACACAGTAGTAGTGCGATTTCCTATGGCATCGTATTTTTAATCTGCAAATTCGTAATACTTTCTTCATGAGAAATACCCGCTCATAGTAATATTTCGATGTGGACTGACCACGGAAGATTTTTAATATGTTAGTCCCGGTTTCGAACTTCCTCTGTGCAAAATTTGCGCTCAATCCACTTTGGTGTTTGGGCGTGAAAAACACCTAAACATCCAAACATTCGCGTTAGTGTGGTTGTTCTCCATATTATTATAATTTCAGTAGGTACTTTTTATCTAGTCTCATCGAATCTCCCTATTCACTAAATACCGTCAGGTAGTTGCTATCTCTTTTTTTGTCTATTCATCCTCGTGGTATAACAGGAAATGTAAATTGGAAAATTAATAACACCGCAAAATTACCATAAACGTTGGATAATCCCACGTCGCTAAATAACTAACTAGTTAACAGGTTACCCTAACCTTGGGGTAATATTACGACTGTCTGCATAATTTGTGTGTGACGCATTAGTGGACATTTAGCCTGAGTGATTCTTTAGCAACGCCAATTAGGACGAGTATCTGATGACGCCCCAAAAGACCATCAAAAAATGTCACAACTCTTCCTTAAGGCTGTACAAACCTATACAAATAATTATAATAATATTAATGATCTTATTATAACGAATGTGTGTTTGTGCACCGAGAACGCATCATCGCATCAAATCATCGACAACGGATCGATCTAAAGGGTTTAAGAACTTTGAATAAGTAGTTGTAGTTCGAGATGACATTCATTTAAATTATGAACTAATCATCATCTGTGTCATCTCAGCCAAAAAAATGTTTTCTGCTCGATAAAGAAACAAGATTTTATTAGTAAATAACAAATTTACACAACACAGGCCACCCCAAAGATCGCTACAACGATCACCGGTCTTGCGATACCCGTTTTAAACGGTGGGAGATAGGGCCAAGTTGCAGAAAAGGCTTCCATTAACATAATTAACGCCCCTGTCGCCCATGGGCACTCTCCATATCTACACTCGCTATGTGCTGTGAGGTTGGACATGGACAGTGCCTTCTTGGGCAGTTCATATAATTCCCAATTTGTACAATTATTAAAAAATCCGGAGTGGCTTTTTATCTTAAATTCTATATAAGTACAAACCTTCAGCTTGTGTATGCTACTTAATCTTGAGAAACTCGTGTAAAGTGTTATCGTAGTCCAAAACAAATTTATAATCATAAAGTTTTCTTACAGACCTGCCGGCAATCGAAGTTTACACATGGATGCACTAGCGTCCGACTCGATGGCGTTCGGGCTCGCCAGTGTTGCCATTATGGTTATTCAGCTTTGCTGTGCTGCGACTGCCGTAGCATTGGCAAATGGCGCTGCTGCTAGAATGGTATGTAAAACACGTTTCACGCTTCATCATCAGCCTATACTAGTCCACTGCTGGACATAGGCCTCCCCTGATGAGCGCCATAGCGCCCTGTCTTCAGCTTGACGCATCCAGCATCTGCCTACAGTCTTTCGCAGATCGTCAACCCACCTGGCTGGAGGGCGTCCTACACTACGTTTGCCGAGTCGCGGTCTCCACTCAAGAACTCGTTTACCCCAGTGGTTATCGGTTCTTCGCGAAATATGGCCGGCCCACTGCCACTTCAGCTTGCTAATTCTTTGAGCTACGTCGATAACTTTGGTTTCACGCTTATTTACTATACAAATTCTCTGCAAAAGTGGATCACCCGAAATTACCCTTGGCAGTCCGGAATCAACCACTCTGCATAGAATTAGAACTCATATTTTTAGAATATTTAAATCAAACTTTTTTTAGTATAGGCACAGATAATATGTATATTACTATACGTATAGGTTAGATACATGCACAGATGCTGCTGTTATTATGTAGGTATACACTCCAAAGTTTTCACTTTTATATTAATAGAAATTTCTCCAAACAACATCCACGTACCTACTCTATATTTTTCGTACAAAGTAGGTAGTCATCGTTCTTAAATCTCAAAATGCGGCTATATAAATTATCACAATTATTATACACTTATTAATTAGTCAAATTGAAAACTTGGAAGTGTAGTTACACCTATATACCTATTTTTGCAGCTTACTCATTACATTACAAACATTTGCAAAAATCTTTTTTTTTACCGACTTCAAAAAAGGAGGAGGTTTTCAATTCGACTGTATTTTTTTATGCTGTTACCACAGATCTTTTGACTGGGTGTTCCGATTTTTATGATTCTTTTTTATTTGTAAGCTGGTTATTCCCGTGTAGTCACATTTAAATTTTGGCCAAAAAAAACAGACGAATTGAGAATCTCCTCCTTTTTTTTAAGTCGGTTAAAAAGTTTAATTCATTCACAGGTTTCGAGAGTGAGATTACAATTACTACGGACAGTGGTTTCACAGGAGATTGCTTTCTTTGACACAAACACGACTATGAACTTTGCCTCGGCTCTTACTGAGTAAGTACAGTTTCTATCCATTTAATCTTAGTTGAAGGACCTTCAGTGACATTTCGCTTTTACTGTGCTCGCGATCATATTTAAGGCCGTTAAACTACACGTTTTCTGATCATATCCATCTAGGCCTGAAAAAAATCGCAATAAAGTTGATTTTAGCTTGTAGGTACTTCTTCGTCAGAGCGTTATTTGTGCGTTGAAGTAGAGGGCTACACACACTAAGCGAGATTTCAGACCCAGATAGACTGATAGAAAATGCACTGCAAGTGTTAACCACTTTTTGTCTACCTTGGTACACATGAGATTCGATAGAGTATAAGTCCAGCATCTCTTTTAGATCACAGAAATATAAGATATTGAGTTGGGAGAACAGAAATATTAGATATAGAGTTTTACTATAGAAAGTCAAAGTCAAAGTCAAAGTCAAATCGTTTATTTCTTTAGACTTACAAAATAAGTACTTAGACAAGTCAAATTTTTACTATATAAACAGCTTGATAAATAGTTATTACTATCAACAAGAAATAAGGTGCAATTGACTTTAATTCACTTCAATTTTTTGTCCACTAGCGGAAGAAGTGAAAAAGAAACCACTAGCAAGTCCATCGCTTATCAACTAATACAATCTTAGGATAACTAAGTCTAACTGGTCTTACATACTATTGTCTGTATGGAACTGGGCGACATCCGGCCAAGC
Organism: Eupithecia tripunctaria; assembly: GCA_955876795.1. Taxonomy (NCBI): domain Eukaryota; kingdom Metazoa; phylum Arthropoda; class Insecta; order Lepidoptera; family Geometridae; genus Eupithecia; species Eupithecia tripunctaria. The sequence goes on from OY041612.1 coordinate 7,779,177, forward strand.
GTTAACATCATTTACGTAGTCATCTACGGAGTAATAGGCTTTCTTGATAAGATTTCGTTTTATGTACAGTTTAAATTTACGAATAGGGAGCTCAGTTGCTTCAGATGGAAGCTTATTATAGAATCTTACGCAATTGCCCACAAATGATTTCCCTACCTTTCGTAATCTATATGATGGGATGTGTAATTTGTTCTTGTTTCTTGTATTTTTATTGTGAACATCACACCTTTTCATAAAGTTATCTCTGTTTTTGTGTGTATACATTAGATTTTCATAGATATATTGCGATATTACTGTTAAAATATTTATTTCTTTAAATAATTCCCTTAACGAGTCTCGTGGATTTAATTTATAAATAGCGCGTACCGCCCTTTTCTGAATAACAAAGATAGTCTGGATGTCAGCTGCCTGTCCCCAAAACCGTCCCCGTCCCCGAAACTTTCGTACCTACTTTTTCATTATGAATGTAAGCAGGTTAAACACAAACAAGGTTCGTAGTTAACCCGCTTACATTCAGATATAGAGTTGCCTTAATAATACTTTTATATCTCTTCTGGGGCCCACCGTACAATACGTTTTCAAGTGGAGTTAGCTGTTTTTGTTACAGTATAAGTTCTAAATATTATGTGTTCGCGCAGGCTGTATACCAGCTCAGCATGCGTTCCACAATCACTTCAGAATGTTCCTCTATTGATACGGTTTCCTTCCCTTTTTGTAAAATTGAAGTTTGATCGAAAATCGTGAACCTTCCGAGTTCAAAAGCCTTTCCTCACCTGTGCTTTGTTACCTCAGAACTTTTGACTGGGTGATCCGATTTTAATGATTCTTCTTTTATTTGATAGCTGGTGCTTCTTGTATTGGTCCCATTAAAAATTGGTCTAGAGATAGGGAGAGAGATAATTTATCAAAAACACTTAAATTGGTAGGTACAATACAAATAGTAGGTAACATAAAACAATCTTACTAACTAGTTACTTACACTAAATAGAAGGTGGAAAAGGGTAAAATGGGTCCCTGCCTCAGCATGTTGCAGTATCAGGCATTTTCCCAACACTGCAATGGTTTTCAGGCCCTCGAGGAGTGACAGGCATGTTAATTCTAATCCTCTAGTTTAGTTCTGACAATGGCATCCATAAGAAAACCATAAAATTTAAGTCGGTTTATAGTTTTTTATAATAAACCCAATAATTTCTTAGCTCTTATGTCCATCGTTCTTTCCAGGGATATGGAGAAACTACGAGCAGGTGTAGGCGAGCACGTGATAATGACGTCATACTTAGCCGGTACCGTTGTGTGTGGATGTTCACTATCTCTGGCGTACGGATGGGAGCTGACGTTAGCGGCGATGGCTATCGTGCCTCTCGCTATTATCGTACAGGCAGTTGTATCTAAGGTATTTATTATCCATTTGTGAATAGATACTACTCACCCCAACTCAACAGCCTGTATTGGATCACTGCTAGACGCCCCCTGATAAGTGGCTTATTGGTGAAAGGTTAGTAATATATAGCCATAATGGCTGGGGCACATCTTTTTGAACCACTTCAAAAGAAGTGACGTCATTCAAGATACTATCGTCTCGAGCGTTTCTAAATGAAATAGTTCTTTTTATGGGGGGTCAATAACGAGATTGCGGGGCAATGTAATGGTTGAAAATTTTTATTGAAATGCTGGAATGCCTTGCGCGTCCAGTATAATAATGGATTCAGAGTGCTACTAGGACTGCCCCGCTTCTGTAGCGCGTCTGGGATGTTGGCAGAATCCCGCGTTGATGATTTTATGCAATCATCCGCAACAGAACAGCATTCCTGATGCGCCAGGTCAGGGGCGGTACCAGTAGCTACCTGAAACTCATAGCTGAAAGGCTGGACACGGACTGCGCTTTCATGGAGCACTGGATTGCCATGCGCATATGATATGTTCTATTAATTTTAGATCTTTTTTGTTTTTCTTGTTTTGATTTCATTGTGTTTTCTCTATTTTATAAATATGGCTGAAATATGCCCTCATGTATCGAAGCTGAAACGAACGTATTGACTTGAATTGTTAAAATAATAAGCACAATCTGTGATATTCAGCCGGTTTCTCTAACGCTTATTATTTTGACAAATTGTTGACAATTTGTCAGGCTGTACACGCACTGCTTTTATTACTCGCGTGGTTTTTTTTTGCAGAATTCTGTAAGTTAATGGAAATTAACTAGCGGAAAAATATGAATGTTTGGAGCACTATAAAGTTGTAGGTAGCTAAAATAGCAAGGAATTTTATTCGTCGTACGTGTAAGTTAAGTTATGTACGCAGGTTATAGTCAGCGTGAATTTTAATTAACGCTGTGAGATTCCGCAGTGCGTATATAACAAGCCGTTAACTATCCATTCAATGTGACAAGCGTTCGAGAAACCGGCTGCATATTCATTAAGCATATTCCATTCCAGAACCAAACGAAGTGTTCAGAACAAGAGACAGTCGCGTACAACAAAGCTGGCCGGATTACCGAGGAGGTTTTATCTGCCATCCGGACGGTGCGGGCTTACGCGGGCGAAGAACTGGAGGTGCAACGGTGAGATTATTCATTTATTTATCAGCTTTTCTGATATATCTAGCAATCTTGATAAGCACCTTTTATTATGAATATTCACGGGTATTTATCGCGTTTATTCACCTATTTTTGCCGACGTTTCAATAATATGTTCTGATAAAACTTAAAGGATCTTTTAGAAAGGAAAGAAAGAATCATCAAAGTTCTATGAGAATTGGCGACGATATCACCAAAATTGTTGTAACTAGTCGTGATTTTTCTGAACTATTTTGTTGTTTTTTAACCTTGACGGAATAAATACCAATCCTTCAAGAATAAAACTTGATAATAAATAAATGTGATCAATTCGGAACCATTATCTATGCAACAGCGAAATAGTAGTAGTAGAGTAATCAGTGAACATACATACAAAAAAAACACACAGACGAAAATAGAACCTCCTCCTGAAGTCGGTAAAAATATTAAAAACTCGTATTCTAACCTGCATGTTGTTATGCAGGGGGGGAGGGGTAACCCAAATACTGACACTATCCGTACTTATAATAAAAATGTCTATGTAATGTATCGTATCACACTAATATTATAAAGGCGAATGTTTGTATGGATGTATGGATGGATGAATGGATGGATGGATAGATGTTTGTTACTTCTTCACGCCAAAACTACTGGACGGATCTGACTGAAATATTGCATACAGGTAATTCTAATCCTGGAATAAAACATAGGCTACTTTTATCCCATAAATCAGTTCCCGTGGGATGAAAATCGCCTTTTAATGTTTCCATAGGATCAACGCGTTCGAAGCCGCGGGGCGCAGCTAGTAAAGTAGATATATCTAGTACCCATAACACAAGCTCTGCTTAGCTTAGCTTGGTGCTAGGTAATGCTGTGTGGCTTATCCAGCATTATTTATAGTACTATGGATGACTGAGCTGCGCTCGGTTTTTTGTTGATTATTGTTTTATAGAAATTATAGTATTATTATTCTCCAATAGATGTCAGTAAGAGTCATATTTTTTAGTTTAGTTCTTAAGTTGATAAAGATAAAGTTGAATTTCTAAAACACGAATAAAATAGTACGTCTATTCGCCAAAAGATGTCAGGAAGACTCAATTGATTACGATAAAGGTGATGAAAGTTTATTGGAAAAAACAAATAAAACAACATTTTCTAAAAATTAATCCTAGATAGATCGATTAATCGCTCCCGAAACCCCTTGTATACTAAAATTCATATAAATCGTTGGAGCCGTTTCCGAGATCTGGATTATATATATAAGGTATAAGATATAATTATTTATTCATTTATTGACAGCTACGCCGGAGCCCTAGGCGGCGCGGACAAGGCAGCCCGCCGCCGCGGCCTGTGGGCGGGCGCAGGCCTAGGCCTCGGCTGGCTGCTGACGTACAGTCTGAACGCGGTGGTGTTCGCGTACGGAGCACAGCTGGTGGTCCGCGACCGAGGCCTACCCCCAGACCAGCAGGATTACCACCCGGGGATTATGGTCACTGTAAGTATCATCGCTAAACGGAACGCCTATCCAATTTGAAACTATTTTGCTTTATGTTAAAAACAAAAGATATCGAGCAAGCCGGGGTTGGCAGCTTCACAGAAAAATAACCCTTTTTGCTGATTTTACCTTTAAGAGCTTTTACGGTCCTTGAACCAAAGATTTCAATCGTTAGGTAGCATTCAAAACTCAACTTAAGACTCAAAAATGCTTTGTTACCCTAAATACAATAAATGTACACTTAGAAAAGGTCATAATATATTGTATTATACTTGCTGTGCCCCGCAGCTTTGCACGCGTTATTCCTTTGGAAACGTTTAAACGTGATTTCTATCCCACGAGCACTAATTTATGGGATAAAAAGTAACCTATGTTTGATTCCGGGATTATAATTACCTGTGTGCAATTTCAATCCGATCCGTTCAGTGGTTTTGGCGTGAAGAGGTAACAAACATCCATCCATCCATCCTTACAAACTTTCGCATTTATAATATTCGTGTGATTACTGATACGGAAATAAAGTGGTATATTTTATTTCGATCCCCTCGGTATGTAGACTAAAGTAAAGGACTGACGAAGAAACCTTTAGCCTGTTAGTGGTTATTTTTCGAGTTGTAGCAAAATCCGACCCCAGCTTTTTTATCAAATCATTAGATACTTATTTATCGAAAAAAAGACGTGTCCTCTGATAATCTAACTGACTAACTAATTAGAACTTTAGTCGTCAGGTGTTCCGCATTTATTTTAATTTGATTGTACTTTTCTTCATAAAGATTTCTACCTACTAATGTATTTATTTTCAACAGATCCTATTCTGTACCTTCATGGCAGCTCAAAACGTAGCTATGTGCAGTCCCCACCTCGAAGTATTCTCAACAGCCCGTGGCGCCGCCAAATCACTCTTCAAACTGCTTGAGCGAAAGTCGAAGATCAACGCACTTGAAGACACAGGCATCAAGCCAAAGAGCTTTAGAGGGGATATTGTGTTCGATAATATCCATTTTAATTATCCGTCGAGGGCTGATGTTAAAGTGAGTATTATATCCACCTTAATTATTTATTTAATGTTTTTATTGTTAATGAAAATAATTTAATATAATTAGGTACGCAACTGTCGACGATAAAAATTTTAGTGTTCACACTTATGTATAATCCATCCAGCATGGAGCATGTTAGTAAACAAACCACGATACAAATAACAAAAACTCACTTGCTTGGCGTCGAGTTTCAGATATAATTGTAAGCAATTTTTATTGAAGGGAGGATCTAAAATCGACAAGTAATGTAGATTACGTATAAAAGGACGCGCCAACAAAGTGAATTTTAGGTAAAGTATGGGCGGTTGGTATACGTTTATGCCTCATTCAAAATGGACACGGTATAGGTACTTTATTACGATTCTATTAGCGAATGCCTATTATTAGCTTTCAGTGACTATTTTAATTTCTATTGTAATTAGTTAAGCTGATGGCAATTCGAATTAAATAAATAAATAAATTAACTAGTCACAAGTCTTAAACCTATTTAACTATTGTAAAATTCAGTAAGCTATAGGAAATAAAATTTAGTATTTGTATAGTAAATTGTATTATAACCGAAATAAGTATTTGGTAATGAAAGATGCAAAGGATAAATAAATATCGCTGGACATTACACACAGCATTAACTAAGTTCAAAACCAAAACAAAACTTACGTGTAAATTAGTGCATACAATAGTGTCTATTCAGATGTCTCGAAAACTAGACTAAACTAATGTGACAGGACTAAAAATGTCGCCGTCCCTGTGAAAACGATCAAAATAATAAGGATGGCATTATTTTTAGTCCTGTAAAATTAGTTCAGTTTAGTTTTAGTATGATCTGAATTGACACCAATGTCATCTTTAAGAGCAAAGACAACTGCCAGACCAGCCCCCGTTTAGGGTTAAACTAAAGGTGGTTTCGAACCTTCTGTTACCTACCAGGAGAATACATATAGTGGACCTAATGCTGCAAAAGCCTATGCGGATTATTTTAGCAGTGTTTTCCTGCCAGATGTACCCAGCCTACGTACCGAGAACATCACTAGTAAAGTCGGAAACAATTGTATCATAAACATCGTAGATATCTCAATTCTTGAAGTAGAGTTCCACATAAACAAAATGAAGTCCAAGTGTGCCATAGGACCAGATAATGTTCCATCGTACATCATTAAAGCATTTAATTCAAAACTATCAGTGCCTATAACACATATTTTCAATTTATCCCTTAAAACTGGCATTTATCCAACTCGGTGGAAGATATCACGCGTAACACCTATTCCAAAATCGGCCGGGAAATCCCAAGTAGAAAACTACCGTCCCATAGCAATATTATCTTCATTAGCTAAATTGTTCGAAACCATTTTACACACTAGGATTTATAAACAATTATCACCATTCCTAAGTGACACTCAGCATGCTTTCCGAAAAGGAAGATCAGTCAACACGAACCTTTTAACGCTCGTTAATTTCGTTTCAAAAAAGCTAGATGAAAGTTCTCAGGTGGATGTCATCTATCTAGATTTTAAAAAAGCATTTGACCAGGTGGATAACGATGTTCTTCTTGCAAAGATGAGCTCCTACGGAGTAGCACCAGGCTTATTACGATTTTTCGCTAACTACCTGAGCGACCGAAAACAATTTGTACGCCTTGGTTGCTTTGATTCACCCGCCTACCACACTCAATCTGGCGTGAGTCAAGGATCATCGCTTGGACCACTTCTTTTTACGATCATGATAGATGACTTAGCCAGCGTTCTCAATAAAGCCAATTGCCTCGTCTATGCCGATGGGCGATGATGTTAAGATTTTTGCAGAGATTAAATCTCAACAAGACTGTGATGAATTGCAGAATGACCTTAATGCTATTCAAGCATGGAGTGACTTGAACCATCTAAGTTTCAACATTTCTAAGTGCCAAGTGATGACTTTTACTCGGTCCTCTCAAAGTTTAATCACAGACTACCTTCTCTGCGCTCAAGATATCACTAGATGTACCTCAATAAAAGATCTCGGTGTAGAATTTGACCCACAACTTAATTTCCATAACCATATTCGCTCGCTAACTGTCACGTGTTTCAAAAGACTAGGTTTTGTGTCCCGCACATGTAAGGACTTCACTAATATTAACTCCATAAGAACCCTATACACATCACTAATCCGTCCAAAGGTTGAGGCTAGTGCGTGCGTATGGAACCCGTACGAAGTAACTTATTCGCTTATGATAGAAAAGGTACAGAAGAGATTCCTTAGATTCTTGTACAAAAAATGTCATGGTTATTATCCTTTCATGTACCCTACCAAGTATCTTCAGGGTTCACTAGGCTTTAACTCCTTAGAAACAAGGCGTCTAAATGACCAGCTTCTAAGTCTCTGTCGTATTTTGCGCGGTATAACGGATTGCCCTACCCTGCTGACCGATGGAAGCAGACTCTGCGTCCCACAAAATCGCGCGCGATTCCGCCCAGGCCGTGTACGTCTATTTGAGCCAATCCGGGCCCGCACTCTGCATCGCCAGCAGTCTCCCGTCTCCCGTGCTCAGCGCAATCTCAACGCACTCATCACCAACCACCCTCAGTTAGATGTGTTTGCGGATGGCTGGGAGATGATCGAAAGAGTGTGCTTGCAATATTGTGAGAGCGTTTAATTTAATGTCTTCTTGTACTTGTATGTAGGTAGCTAACTAACATAGTTATATTTTACTTTTTAATTTAACTAGATATATTTTACTTTATATTCCATAATATTCCTATACATTTTTGAAATTCCATAATTATTTTATCTGTTGTATAAATTTATAATTGTTTTTTTTTTTTTTTTTTTTTTAAGATTGTTTAATTAATTATTTAGTGTACTAGACATAACGATTTGGAGACAACTGTAATGTTATCGTCTTTTTTTTTAATAATAAATAATTTGAATAATTTGAATTTGAATTTAGGGTTCCATTTCTCAAAAGGAAAAACCTCACCTTTCCGTTCTGTCCATCTGTCAAAACTCGTTTGACAGGAACTGTATCATTTTTGTAGGACACAAAATGTATTTAACATGGGAGAAGCCATTGACTCCTGAAATACAGTTTTTACTAGTTCGGGAGTCTATGGATTCAATTATATAGTGTATGTTTACTTGTGTCAAATAAATGAATTTATTATTATTATTATTATATTATTTATAGGAACGCGTAGAGTTAGACTAAATTTGCATCACATTCACGGGCGATGTTATCGCCATACACCAGTGAATACGTACGCCATACCCACACCAGTGAAAGTGGCGCCCCCAACTATTTTATCTTATTATTACGTTAAACGCAGCAAGTTTTAAAAATCCTACGTTCAGTTTGTCGTATTTATTATAAGTTATTTATTATGGTGAACAACCGAAATGAATTGAATAGGGTATATGCATGTGATTTCAAAATGGCTAAAAAAAATATATACGTATTCTCTATTGACATAGAAACATATCTACATATTTATTTTTGCATTTTGAGATGTTTTTATTGTAGAATTTAACCATTGAAAAATTGATATTGAAATCTCAATCGCAAAATTTCAAAACGCTACGCCATTAACTAGAGCGGACGTGACATCTACTTCTCTATACACATTTCTTCTTTTTTTATTCTGCTTGCTGCACCTTGATTTGACACTATCCTGCCCACTTGACATTTCGTATTGTCGATTATTTTCAGTTTTTTCGGAAAACCTCTTTCCTGAGATGATCACTACCGAGGTCGTCACCAAAGGTTTTAATCAAGTGTGTACGTCGACGTCACATAAACATGGCGCCAATATGGCAGCGTTTTTATCACCCGAAAATGATTGTAGTTTTGATTTCTTTTTTTTACCTTGTTAATGCGAAATTCAGTGAGCGTCTTATCATTCCTCGGTTAAATAATGACCTAAAGAATTGATTAAAACAATAAAAAAAATCGATGCATATACCCTATTGAATTAATGCCTCTGTAATAGTTTCATTTTGAGGCCCGGGTATGCATGCGCCTTATAGATAAAGCCCTCAATCAATAAATAAAAAAAACATATCAAATTTGATGTAATCTTGTCTATTCTACCCTACACAACTCTTTATAAGTCTTGATTATCTTTCCAGATTCTCCGAGGATTATCTCTTAAGATAAACGCAGGAGAGACAGTGGCCCTAGTAGGAGGCTCTGGTTGCGGCAAGTCCACGTTACTGCAGCTCCTGCAGAGAATGTACGAACCCGACTCGGGGAACGTGTTGGTGGACGGAAATAGGCTCAATGAGCTGAACTTACATCACTTTAGGACTAGTATTGGTGAGTGTTTTGTTTCTAGAGTGTTTTTAACAGACTTCAGATAATTAATTTTGTTTTAAAAAACTATAAACCGACTTCAATGTTTACAGTTTTTTCATGAATTTTCATGGATCTCATTGTCAGAACTGAACAAAATTAAAATGTTAAAAAAGAATCATGCAAATCGGACCAGTCAAAAGTTCTGAGGTAACAAACATAAAAAAACAGACGAATTGAGAACCTCCTCCTTTTTTGAAGTCGGTTAAAAGGAGGAGGCTCTCAATTCGACAGTATCTTTTTTATGTTTGTTATCTTCTTTTGACTTCGTGGTCCGATTTTCATGATTCTTGTGTTATATTAGAGCTGGTGCTTTTCGTGTGGTCCCATTTTATTTTTTTTCAGTTCTGACAACGGGATCTATGCATGAAGATTCATGAAAAAACTACAAAAATTGAAGTCGGTTTATAGTTTTTTAAAACAAAATTAATTATGTTCTTACATGTCCCGTCCATCCCAAGGTGAGATCATAGCGATAAAGCCGCCTTTGCACGATAATGATGACACACACACAGTCTGTCTACCTACCATGAGTTTTCGTAATCTATACTAGCTAGCTACTGTAGTTAAAAAAATGTATGGAAACTTCTAAAGCGCCTCTAACGGATAGTTGGGTACTAAAATGCGCAGCTGCAACTTTAAGCGTATTTACGTAACAACTGTAGTAACGTCAGGCGATTTAACTGTGACAACTCATGGTAGACACACTAGTCTCTTGGTCTTTTCTTAGTTTTGTTTTTTTCTATTGTTATCGGATGGTGGAACAATAAATAATTATCTATGAATCTATCTATTCTAGGTGTGGTAGGCCAGGAGCCGGTATTGTTCAGCGGAACAATCCGGGACAACATGACGCTTGGCGCGGGTGAAGTCAGCGAAGAACGCCTTATAGCTGCAGCAAAGACGGCGCATGCGCACAAATTTATTATGAAACTGTCTAAGGTGAGTAGTCTTTTTAATCAGTCATATATTGCGGTTTGAGTTAGTGTAGTGTAATAAATTTATACTAGTGAAATTAAGTGCAACAAACTAAAGAACACAGGAACAAAGTGTCTTCCCATAAATCTTATACATTATATAGAGACAATAAGAAAAGTGTTATTGAACACGTTCTTAGAATAAGCTATGCTAGCAATTTAGGTTAATTTCAAATTACTCATTAGCCCACGTTGTGGCCCGATCGTAATCATACTAGGGCTCATTCTTTAGAAGTAACTAATCAATGTGCACTGAATATAAAACGTTGGGATATTTACCATGATTTGAGTTTTGAGCTATCCCATTGTAAATGACTTTAGAATAATAATAAGAACAAAATATCTTTATTTTATACACAGAACTTGAAAGGTAGAGTATAAGACTACATTTTAGGGCAAAGAAAAAAAGTGTTCTTTAGTGTAAATAATCATGATTTTAAAGTTCCGTTCCAAGTTTTAATGTTAGGTCATAAACACTGGCACTTCTTGATTACTTTTGCCTGCCCCCAAAGTGATCAGAAGAATGGAGGGTAAATAGTATACACTGCTTGTGGTATGAAAAGCAAGGGGTTATTCCCAACGGATCATGTTATCAGTTTGTGGATAGAAAAAAAGAAGTAGGGGAAAAAATATGTTTACCCATATACATACTGAATACAGACTTACAAACTAGTTAGGCAGGTACTATTAAAAATTTTAATATACAAGAACAATAGAAACGGTCATAAAAGTAGAGTAAGTAAATAATTGTTTTTAATTTGAACAAACTATAAAACGACTTCAATTAATGGACGAAATTAGGATGAAGCCACACGGGACGCACCAGCTTTCAAATAAAAAAGAAGCATGAAAATCGGACCACCCAGTCAAAAGATCTGAAAAATAATTAAACTCCTCCTTTATTTTAAGTCGGTTAAAAAGGGTCTCCACGTCAGCATTCGGCTAAGCCCAATGTTGCGCTGGTTTTCAGGTAGAGCCCGGCTGACTGTTTTACATATTATAGAAGATATAGAAATATGACAATCCGAGTTAAATAAATATATAAAATACGAACTTTTAAATTTCGCAGGGCTACGAAACAGTTCTAGGGGAGCGCGGCGCTTCGCTCTCAGGCGGGCAAAAGCAACGCATAGCCATCGCTAGAGCAGTCCTCCGGAACCCCGCTATTCTGCTCTTAGATGAACCCACGTCGGCGTTAGACCCCGCGTCGGAGAGGATCGTGCAAGCGGCGCTCGATGACGCCAGCAGAGGGCGTACCACGCTCGTAGTTTCACACAGGTAACTACAGCAGTAGAAATGCATAAAAACTTTACTGATAGTTAATTTTGTTTTAAAAAACTGTAAACCGACTTCAATTTTTATTGTTTTTATGGATTTGCATGGATCCCATTGTCTAAAAAAAAATTGAAGTGAATTAGAGTCAATTGCACCTTATTTCTTGTTTGATAGTAATAACTATTTATCAAGCTGTTTATATAGTAAAAATTTGACTTGTCTAAGTACTTATTTTGTAAGTCTAAAGAAATAAACGATTTGACTCTGACTCTGACTCTGAACTAAACCAAATTAAAATAGTATACACGGGAAGCACCAGCTTGCAAATCCAAATCATGAAAATTGGACCACCCAGTCAAAAGTACTGAGAATACAAACAAAAAAAAGATAAAAATAGTCGAATTGAGAACCTCCTCCTTTTTTGAAGTCGGTTAAAAATAGTCAATTTTGCTAGGCTGGCTTTCTATCCAAACGCTAAAATGACACTTAAAATGGTGGCCTAACATGCCCAAAAGGTTTATCTATTGATGCAGACGGTTTAATCGTGCGCATTGTAAATCTAGGATTCGTAACGAATACATCCGACAGAGAACCAAAGTTATCGACATAGCTCAGAGAATTAGCAAGCTGAAGTGGCAGTGGGCCAGCCATATTTCGCGAAGAACTGACAACCGGTGGGGTAAACGAGTTCTTGAGTGGAGACCGCGACTCGGCAAACGTAGTGTAGGGCGCCCTCCGGCCAGGTGGGATGACGATCTGCGAAAGACTGCAGGCAGATGCTGGATGCGTCAAGCTGAAGACAGGGCGCTATGGCGGTCATTAGGGGAGGCCTATGTCCAGCAGTGGACTAATCTAGGCTGATGATGATGATTGTAAATCTATGGAGGGCTGACGACAACTTTGATGACTTTAACCAATTTTTTCCCATCAGATTATCAACGATAGTGAACGCGACTCGCATCGTCTACGTAGAACAGGGTGTTGCCTTGGAGCAGGGTTCGCATGCAGAGCTAGTCGAGAAACGAGGGCTGTACTGGAATCTACTGCAGGAGGATATGACTCACAGGTAAATTTAACCTGACGTTGGATGACTGATGTGGCGCGATGGGAAAAGGTCTGCCTGCGACGCAGGAGGATGTGGGTTCGATTCCTGCCTTTTTAATTTAGATTTTACAACCTTTTAACTATGTTTATGTCGGTTGATTAAGTAACAATAAAAAACTTAAAAGATAATAAAATATACTTGCGGAATTAACAAAACAGAATTAATCTGTAAGAAAATTAAGTACCTTTAAAGTAGGTACGTGTATGTACGATCTGCAGATATTTGTTTCGGGTGTTCTGGGTATTTTCTTTATGAATAAAAAGTAAGTGAAACCGTGGGTAGATCTTTATACAATATTGAATAGGCACCGAAACTCCTGAACCGATTTAAAAAAATCTTTCATCATTAAAAAGCTTAGTTTTCAAGGAGTGACCTATATTTGATCCCGGTATTAATTTTAATTTTAATAAATTCCTAAGGGAACGGGAACTACGCGGGTAAAACCGCGAGGCGCTGCTAGTCACACTAATATTATAAATGCGAAAGTTTGTATGGATGGATGGATGGATGGATGTTTGTTACTTCTTCACGCCAAAACTACTTGACGGATCTGGGTGAAATTTTACATACAGGTAATTCTAATCCTGGAATCAAACATAGGCTACTTTTTATCCCATAAATCAGTTCCTGTGGGATGAAAAACAATTTTTAACGTTTCCATGGGAACAACGCGTGCGAAGCCGCGGGGCGCAGCTAGTTACTTATAATTTCACCTTTATTTACAGAAGCTTAACCAATCTACCTGAAACCAATGAGGAGGAAGAACCAGAGACTCTAGAACAGCCTTTGAAGAGATCGTATAGCGGACAGGCTTCATTCAGAGGTAAGAAGAAATCGGGAAAATATGTGATTTTGTATTTACTAGACTACGGCAGAGCAAATAAGAATGAATATAGCATTCTGTATATTGCTGTGAGCAACCGCAACTCTTCCCATGGGTGTTGTAAGAGGCAATTAGGGGATATCAACAGGGGGTGGATAGCAGCGCCCCTGTAGAAAAATTCTACTACCGAACTGCGATCCCTTCCGCCCAGCGCGTGGGGATTATGGGCATTTTCAGTTTACCCCCCCGTGAAATAAAAGCCAGTAAGACATGACAGGGAGAGGCCTGCGTCCAGAAGTAGACCAATACAGGCTGTTTAGGTGAATTTACGAAGTTTAATGTGGGATGAGGGGGGGGGGGGCTCCCTTTTCTTAAGCCTTCGCGCTTTGTTGTGATGGGACTTGCCACTCAACTTGCCTCTCAAGATTTTTGTACCATCTTGTAATACTTTCTCCACAGGTTCAACCCGGGCAGCGTTTCTTGGAAGCGGCACACGAATTCCAGCAATGTTGGCGCCCCCTCCCGATGTGATCCCAGAAATATTGGTATAAAACCTTTTTAATCTAGTTTAAGTAAAAAAAATATCACTAAGTACTCTAGTAAATATTCAGAATTTGCGAGTCGCTAATAGTATCGTTGAAAATGTCGTCAAGTTCGTGAAAACATTTTTATTAGCATCTGATCTCCCAAAAGGTTCACATAAAATCTAACATTTTGTCTCCTACAGGATGATTTACAGTCAGAAGAAGAGAAACCTGAAATTGGCGCCAACGCTTTACAACTAGCGCGACTACACAAACCTGAGTGGGGTCTACTCACTATCGGTGGTGTCGCCTCTTTCACTATAGGAGCTACCATGCCGGCGTTCGCTTATTTATTCTCTAAGTTGTATGGGGTGAGTTCACTATTTAACGTATTTCTGAACTTTCATGGTAGGGATACCTTGTTGTTTTGTTTTTTCGAGGTAATTCGTTCACTAATTGACTGGTTTAGGGGGAACCAGAATTATGTGGGACTCGACGCCCTCAAAAGCAGGTGGCCCACTAAAACCTCTGTGGTGACCCTCTCTCGCCATTTTCGCCGAACAACTGGAACATTTAAACATACCCCAGTCTGACTGGCGTCTCCACATCCTTTCATACATTTCCGGCGAGCCCAACATTCGTTATAGTTAAAATAGTTCAATAATTTTAATAATAAAGGGGGACGTCTATATCACCTTGAGAACCGATCACCGAGGTCAAGCAATCTCGGGCGCGGTTAGTACTTGGATGGGTGACCGCGTCACGTTGACTTTTTGTTTTTTTACGAGGAAAGATTTTCAGATTTTTTTGATTTTTATATTATTATTATCCCTTCAGAGGTTCGAGATATCAAACAACGACGAAGTAATTGAGGGTTTTGAAACTACAAGTGCATTATTTCCTCTTCAGATGTTCGCGCTATCAGATGACAATGAAATAATTCGCTCAGCCCAACTGTACGCCGCCTTGTTCGCTGGCGCGGCGGCGCTGTGTGGACTGGTGACGTTCCTGCAAGCTTGGTGCTTCAACCTAGCTGGTTCACGCCTCACACACAGACTCAGGGAGACCACCTTCCGGAACTTTTTGAGACAGGTAGGAAATTTTGGTCCGACGAGCCGTATTTGATCAATGATTGGAGTCGAGAACAATTCTACCACCAAACTGCGATCGCCAACCCGCATGCCTAGCGTGGGGATTATGGGCATTACCCCCCATGAGAGTATAAGGCCAATAAGGCGCTTATCAGGGGGAGGCCTGCGTTCAGCAGTGGCCATACAGGCTGTCGAGGTTGAGGTTGAGGATCAAGCATAGAATTGTCGAGGAGGCTTTTTTAATATGCTCAAAGTTTTAAAACCCGACTGAATATTTTTCTTTTATTTTTATATTTTTGGGTCTGGCAGAGATAGGACCCGGCAATTATTATCACGGTTATATTATTTTCATTTGTAAATTGATTCTTTGTTTTAAGTCTGCAATAGAAGTAATTTCTATCTATCTATTAATTGCCAATATGTACATAGATTGGTAGCATAAGATTTAATTATAGCTAAAGTTAGTACATACACCATGTTGGGCACTGCATTTCTGATTGTTAGGCATTTAAGTACTTTAGATTTAGATAATTTGTTGAAAACTTGATACGCTTTATTATTAATAATAATAATGCGGGACAAATCACACAGCATTATCTAGCCCCAAGCTAAGCAGAGTTTGTGTTATGGGTACTTACGTGATAACTGATATACATAATACAATACACTAACTACATAGATATATTTTTTTTATTATACGAGTACATAGCAAACAAATATCTGCTGGTCGTATAAACATTTGTCCCGACGCGGAAATCGAACCCGCAACGTCCTGCGTCGCAGGCGGACCACCGCGCCACAGATGTCGTCAATTTCGTGTCGAAGTGATGTCGTTATTGACCGTGTTGTTTCTTTTTCAGGAACAAGCATGGTTCGACGAGCCTTCCAACTCGACCGGAGCTCTGTGCGCACGACTGGCTACAGACTGCGCCGCTGTGCAAGGAGCTACAGGTAATTCAATTCTCATACATATTAAAATTAAATCACATCACACTAATATTATAAATGCGAAAGTTTGTATGGATGGATGGATGGATGGATGAATGTTTGTTACTTCTTCACGCCAAAACTTCTGGACGGATCTGGCTGAAATTCTGCATACAGGTAATTCTAATCCTAGAATAAAACATAGGCTACTTTTTATCCCATAAATCAGTTCCCGTGTGATGAAAACCACCTTTTAATGTTTCCATAGGAAGAACGCGTGCGAAGCCGCGCGGCGCAGCTAGTATAAGAATAAAAATATTTAGTAACAATTCCGCGAAATAAACCTTTTGCGATAAAATCTAACATTTAAACATTTATACAAAATGAAAGAACATTTATCAAAATAAGTCGTCAAATGGTTTATCCATCCAGCATGGAGCATGTTAGTAAATAAACCACGATACAAATAACAAAAACTCACTTGCTTGGCGTCGAGTTTCAGATATAGTAAGCAATTTTTATTGAAGGGAGGATCTAAAATCGACAAGTAATGTAAATTACGTATAAAAGGACGCGCCAACAAAGTGAATTTTAGGTTAAGTATGGGCGGTTTGTTTACGTTTATGCTTCATTCAAAATGGACACGGTATAGTTTCGTCTCTCCACAAGACATCATCAGGACACCACACCACTCGATCTTGACACTGACTGACGCCAGGTTGATTGACTTGGCGCGCGGAGCTTCGGAGTGGCAACATCTCTGGTGGGACTCTTTCGTTCATCTTTAGCGCTCTCAGTAGTACAGGTAGTTCTTGGCCTAAAATAACACAGGCTACTTTTTATCCCATAAATCTGTTCCCGTGGATAAGGCGTGCGAAACCGCGCAGCGCGCGCAGGTCGCAGCTAGTGTTGCAATAAATACACGCACCTGCGATTATCACATGGTTCTATTTTGAATTATTGATACGAATACGGTAGAGGCCTCTATCATTATAGTGGATTATAAAACAATGATTTTATTCGAAAGTGTAGTATAGAGTGACCCAAATGACTCGATAGGAATTGGGTAGTTTCTCGCCTAGGTGACTCTCTCTAAATGCCTGAAAAATTGAATTCCATAGAGTTTTCCGTCTTTCATTTTAGCACGCCTGCGTTCTTTCTAGCTTAGGTATGTTCAGAAAAGGAATAAGCAACTTTCTGAGCAGGTAAAGTATAAACGTTATGTTATACGGCCTATATTTTTTTCACGTTCCTATCTGTACCTTATTGTATTGTAATCCGTGGAGTGGGGGACCTGGAGACTTGTAGTTACAGGTTTTTTCTAAAACCTATAGCAAGCTCCAGCCTCTCACAATATCGGTTTAATAACGTTCTAATGTACTTATGTTAACCAAATTTTAAGAAAAACCTATTGTGAAGAGGAAATAAACAGGATATTATATTTGTTTGCAGGTACCCGTCTCGGCACTGTGCTACAAGGCGTTAGTACGATGGTCTTGGGAGTCGGTCTCGCTATGTTCTACTCTTGGAAAATGACACTTGTCAGCTTGCTTAGTGTGCCTTGTGTGAGTATAATAAACTAGAGTAATTAAAACTTTTTAGACTTGCAATTTATTATATTAGCATACAAAAATCATGGATCATGATTAATAATTGATTTGGTTTAAAAAAAATTAGAAACCGACTTTATTTAAATGGATTCCAGTGTCAGAACTGGACCAAATTAAAATGGGACCACACGGGAAGCACCAGCTTTGAAATAAAAAAAGAATCATTAAAATCGGTGCACCCAGTAAAAAGTGCTGTGGTAACAAACATAAAAAATATAGAGTTGAATTGAGAACCTCCTCCTTTTTTTTCCTTGGGCTTGGGGGATTTCGCCGACCCCCGAGAATGTCACAATGTGACATCCCCCCACGCCAAACACGCGCATATACAAGGTGGACGTCCACTGACGTCCACACACTAGGGGATATTAAATTGAACAAGTATTTATAAAATTTTCTAAAAATAACATCTGAGAGGGTTAACAAGTGTGGTGAAGTTTCTAAGAAAAATTATTATTCATTGGTTCGATTTATTCAAAACTCTATAACATTTTATTATATTTAAATGATATTTATTATTTTTATAACTTTATAAAGTAATGAATCACATATTTTTTATTTACAAAACCTCGAAATTTCCACGCGGACGAACTAGTTCTCTATGCTATAATCAGGCCATTTATGGAATAAAAATAAAGATCTCTCTTGACTTTATCGTTACAGCGGTGTCTAAGAATTTTTATCTCTATTTAGTATAATTTTTATCTTTATTTCGTATAATTTTTATCTATATTAAGTATAATTTTTATCTTTATTTAGTATACGACTGTAGGTAACTATGTATTTTTTACAATAGTACTTGGTTACAGGTGATAGGAGGTATCTACCTTGAAGGCTGGGTGATGCAGCGGACGGAAGTTCGCGAGAGACGTGCGCTGGAGCAAGCAGCCAGACTTGCTACCGAGGCCTGCCTCAACATACGCACTGTGCAGAGTCTAGGTACGTTATTGACTGTCCACTGCTGGGCAATGATAGGGGTATCTACCTAGAAGGCTGGGTCACTCAAAATCATCTTTCGACGGTAATGATAGGCCAAAGATGATAAATAAGTAACACATAATAATCAAAATTGACCTCAACCTCAACAGCCTATATCGGTCCACTGCTGGACGCAGGCCTCCCACTGATAAGCGCCTCATTGGCGTTTACCCCATGCGGGGTAATGCCCATAAACCCCACGCTGGGCATGCGGGTTGGGGACCGCAGTTTGGTGGAAGATTTGTTCTGTAGGGGGCGCTGCTGCCCGCCTCCCGGTGGATATCCCTTAGTCGCCTCTTACGACACCTCAACCAAAATTGACCATCTAATTATATTTCAAAAAGCACCATGCACCACCCTCGGTTATTCGGCTCGGTCGGCTTTGAAAACTCAATTACCTGTAGATTGTTTACAAAAATCTGCAGTTGGCTCAATTGTTTCAATTTATTTCTATGATTGTAATTTTCTTTTACAAAACAATAATTACTTTCTGAATTTCACTTCAACTATCCCCATCTTTCCAGGCGTAGAAATAACTCTAGCAGAACGCTACGAAGCGGCTATCCGGGAGGCAGATTCGAAAGCTGCCAACGGCAGGCGTGTTCGTCCGTTTGTCTATGGCCTGTGTCTATGCGCGCCTACCACCGGATACGCCATTTCACTTGCGTACGGCGGCTATCTCATCGCTAGAGAGGGTTTGCCGTATGAATATGCTATACTGTAAGTACCGTTTTATTTTTATTCGGCGAGTTAAAATTCTTTTACGAATAGACTGGTCTGCAGGTGAAACCAAATTATGTGGGACTCGACGCCCACTAAAAAAAATATACGTATACTTATTTTATGGTTTTAGTTGTATACAAACATAGTTTATGACGATTTAAATTGATTTCATCCTAGTTTTGGATGGTCAACATCAAACAGCCTTGTAGTTACCCTTCCTCGTTTGTATGAAAAAATGAGCGGGTAGTTCCACCTTAAGGCGCATACCCGAGCCAATATGACAGCGATACCTATTTTATCATATTTTTACGTTTATCATAGAAATTTTTAAAAATCCTACGTTCAGTTTGTGGTATCTATTATAAGCAATTTTTTAATACCTCTTTTATAATTTTATCTCTTATAGTTTAGGAGGAGATGCAAAAATAGAGTTTGGTGGCCAAAAAGCGCAACTTCGTATCTCTTCCTAAGCTTTACAAAATGAAACTATTACAGAGGCATTAATAAATAACTTATAATAGATACCACAAACTGAACGTAGGATTTTTAAAACTTGCTGCGTTTAACTTAATAATAAGATAAAATAGTTGGGGGCGCCACTTTCGCTGGTGTATGGGCCTTAACACGTTAGCATGCACTACATTTAGTGCATTTTGGAGTAAGCTGTGAAGTCCGTGCACTACATATAGTTCATAGCTCTGTTTCAAATGCATAATATGTCAGGCACTGAACACTAGAGCTACGAGGTTGAATTTCGAGGGACGTATAGATAGGTAATTTGGTAAAATAAAACACGATGGACGTGACGACTTTTTTTTTTATAAAAATGAGGTTCACAGTTGAAGTTACATTTCTATGAGAGTTGTTTGTTCTATCAGTATGGACGCAGTGTGGTATACCCCAAATTATCTTGGGACAGCTAACGTGTTAAAATACAATTTTAAAATAAGTCCTAAAGGTCTCTACCCATTACACCGTATCATACCATGACCGTGCTATGAACGTGTCAGGCAAAAAAGTATTCTTTGTATTGAAAAGTATGGGACTATGCTCACTAGACCGTTCCGTCACCATCCAACAACGTCGCGTGTCATGCACGGAGCGACAACTATTCTCGGTACAAAACGCCGTCGATCCGTACAGTGGGCAAGGTAGACCGTGTCGTATTATTTTCGTGCCTGACACGTTCATAGCACGGTCATGGTGTAATGGGTACAGACCTTTATTTAACTTTTATTCACAGGGTCTCAGAGGCGCTAATCTACGGCGCTTGGATGCTAGCCGAGGCGCTGTCATTCGCGCCGTCGTTCGCCGCCGCGCGGCGCTCCGCCTCCAGAATACTGACGGCGCTTGCTAGAGAACCCACTGTGGTTACTGAACCTACTGCGACCGAACAAGACTGGGTGAGTCTTCTAGCTTCGAGCGACGTCTTCTTAAACACTTTTATGGCGAGAATGACAATAAAAAAAAATCTAAATAATGTGGAACAAATCAGAGTACTAATCAGAGCTTGGTTATGGGCAAGGTTTGGTACCGGTACCTTCTTTTCGGTAATTTCGAGTACCGGTACTCAAAATATACCGGTTAAAAGTACCAGTACTACTTCAAGGTCACCGGTACCGGTATTTGAGAATACCGGTATTCCAAGTCCTGGTTCCATAACCAGGTATATATATATATATACCTACGGCTGTGCAGTGGATGCATTAATCATTGCCGGACTATCACGCAACGATCCAACGTGACATTATCGAAACTGTCCGTGGTCTGTATAAGGCATGCTGCCCGCCCTTCGGCTAGAGTTGGAGTGGTGCAAATTCTAAGCCAGCACCCCACAGCTATGCTATATATGTAAGCATAAAACACACATAAAATATACATAGGTACATAATGGCTATTATATTATTATGCAGTGTGCTGAGTGTGGACTGCCATCGACTGTCATACTGTTTTTTACAACAAAGTTTCCGTTTATGTTCTTTCTATAAAAATATGACAGCGCTCCTAGCGGGAAGTTTGTATAACTGTGATTGTTTTGCAATCTCTATCGGCAATGATCAGTGAATATAAGTATTCACAATACTAACTTACGCTTGTAATATTATTTTCTAACGATCAAATATTTACCCACAGACTTGCACCGGCGAAGTATCCTTCACAAACGTATCATTCCGCTACCCATCCCGCCCTCAAGCTGCCATCCTCCGAGGTTTATCAGTGAAGCTTCAAGCGGGGCGGACGTTAGCGCTGGTGGGACCGAGCGGTTGCGGGAAATCCACCCTAATGCAGCTCCTGTTGAGGAACTATGACGCTACCGAAGGCACAGTGGTATGTAGACTGTGTGTTCTACTAAAGGAAGAAGTCGCTTCCAACTTTATGTAGGTATATCCACGGTTTGTCCATGAAACTCCAAGCGGGGCGGACGTTAACGCTGGTGGGACCGAGCGAAAAATCCACCCTAATGCAGCTCCTGTTGAGGAACTATGACGCTACCGAAGGCACAGTGGTATGTAGACTGTGTGTTTTAAAGGAAGCAGTCGCTATTCATCCATTATGTAGGTATATCCACGGTTGGTCCGTGAAACTCCAAGCGGGGCGGACGTTAACGCTGGTGGGACCGAGCGGGAAATCCACTCTAATGCAGCTCCTGTTGAGGAACTAAGTATGATGCCACTGAAGGTGGTGTGTAGACTGTTGTGAAGGTTGATTGATGTCTCTTTCCATCCATTATTTAGATATATCCACGGTTTGTCCGTGAAACTAATCGGTCGTACGTTAGCGCTGGTGAAACCAGTGGTGGGCTGCGGGAAGTACAAATAGTTTATTTGAAAAATGCGTTTCTTTATTTTACCTAACTTTTTGAGTGTTAAAAACTGTGCAGCAGCCCCATCGTGGCAATAAGTACATTGTCAAACTTATGTTTCTTTATTAACTAAATCTATATAATATGCCAATCCATGTTATTTACGTATATCCCGGTCACAATATCTGTGCACCTGACACTTAACAATAAATATTAAAAAACAAAACAACAACAAAGCGAAAATATCAAAATTATCGGGACGTGTATCGGCAACGAAGATGCTAACCGTACTGTCGCACCGGGGAGTGCGCGGAGAGGTGACAGGGGAAGCGGGAGAGGCGCCGCATTCCAGCGAGGTCCCATAAATCCACAGATATTGTGACCGGGTTGTATATATCTATATTTATTTACAGGAGCTAGACAACCGAGACATCCGCCGTTCGCTCACCCTTAGACAACTACGCGCTCAACTCGGTCTAGTGTCTCAAGAACCGTCGTTGTTCGAGCGCTCGCTTCGCGACAACATCGCGTATGGAGACAACGCAAGATCTATACCAATGGATGAGATCGTCCATGCAGCTAAACAGGCCAACGTGCATAACTTTATAGTCTCTTTGCCGCAGGTAAGCACTTGCACTATTTAATTTTATTTAAAGCCACATACAAGTTCAAAGTCTAAAAGATAGAAACAGAAGGCTTAAGAGGTTTTCACGACTAAGAAGAATATTAGATACATAAAGAGTGTGAACAAGCTAAGTAAACAGATATCCCTAACTGATGCACATTTTGGACCTACTGTATTAGTTTATTATATTATTAGGTTATTTTGTATTGTATGTAATTAAGTATGTATAATATGAGTTCTGTTTTCACTACTGTACACTATCGACCCTTTTTCTTCTTCATATATCTTTTATTCTCATACCAATGTTGCCTGGGAGAAATCGCTCTCAGCGATAAGGCCGCCTTTTGTACTACATTTATTTATTATTTAGATATAAGACTTTCATGTATATTTATTACTATTAGTACAATAAAGTGTTCATTCATTCATTCATTCATATTGGACCTTCAATCTGAACCTCAACAGCCTATATTGGTCCATTGCTGGACGCAGTCCTCTCCCCTAAGCGCCTTATTGGCTTTCATCTCATGAGGAGTATTGACACGTTGAGCGGGTTGGGGATCGTAATTCGATGGTAGTAGAATTTTTCTGCAGGGATGCTGCTCCCTACCCCCGACGGATATCCCTTATGCTACGTTCCGATTCACGCCTACCTAATGCGCTGACGCGCGCATGAAGTCGTTTCGTTTCAACTTTCAGCGCGCACGGCAACGCCCACTTCGCCACGCCCCTCGAGCGCACGGGAGCGCACGAACTGCCTCACCTTTCGAGACAAGGCAGCTCGTGCGTTCCTTCAACTTCTTTGTGAGTGGCACTCACAAAGAAGTTGAAGGAACGCACGAGCTGCCTTTCTGTCTGAGCGTTTCGTTTCATTAATCGAGCCAACGCGCACCAACGCGCTCAGATGAATCGGAACGGGGCTTCGTGCGCGCATAGCTGGTGCAGTGCGTCAGTGCTTTAAGCTTGAATCGGAACGTACCCTTAGTCGCCTCAAGACTCCCCGCCCCCGACGGATATCCCTTACTCGTCTCAAGACTCCGCAGGAAGATTTGGGGTGGTGCATTTCAATGCCCTTTGCCTGCAATCTCAAATTCAAAGGGCTTTGAAATGTTATTATAGGACGAATGGTTTAGTTTAGCGTAATTCCACTGCCGCGCCTGTCTAAAGTGTTTTATTAATTATTGTTATTTATACAGGGTTATGACACAGTACTGGGTCAAGGGGGCGCAGCGCTCTCTGGTGGTCAGAAACAGAGAGTTGCTATAGCGAGAGCCCTCGTGAGAAACCCACGCGTGCTGTTGCTTGATGAGGCTACTTCTGCACTAGACGCTGCCAGTGAGAAGGTATGTTTTTCTATCGTATTTATAAATCACACTTATATTATAAATGCGAAAGTTTGTATGGATGTATGGATGGATGGATGTTTGTTACCACTTCACGTCAAAACTACTGAACGGATCTGGCTGAAATTTTGCATACAGGTAAATCTAATCCTGGAATCAAACACTACAACAGTAGTAAAAGTAGTGTAGTTGATATTATAGTTAACTTGTTACTTATTTATAGGACGTTTAATGTGTCCACCTTCATGATTTAAGTGTTATTTTTGTGTATGCAGACAGTGCAAGCAGCATTAGAAGTGGCATCCAAAGATCGGTCGACCATCATCATTGCACACAGGCTTGCCACAATAAGACACGCTCACACTATCTGCGTCGTAAAAAAAGGTAATTCTACACTAACGGGCATTTTTAATTACTAAATTAGTTTTGTAAAGAACGCCAGTTTCCGTCGCAAAGGCCGTTGATGAACAAAAATAGTAATGTTGGTCCATATCATGCTGCCTTGTGGCACTCCGGAATTTATTTCTGCTTTTTAATTTATTAAAATTGTCGCTTTCCGCTGTCTGTCTATATCCCAACAGTAATGTGTTGGGATATAGACAGACAGCGGGAAGCGACTTTGTTTTCGTATACTATGTAGCGACAATAACAATCACAGTATAAAATATATTTGTGCCTACCATAATAACCATGTGAGGTTTGTCTTTTTAGATAAAAGTTTAAATCATATCAAGTTTCCTTTTGCATTTAAGTTTTCCGAAAACAGAACGACTAGCTTTGTTTACAAAATCGAGTAAGATACGGTGTCAAACGCCTTTGATAGATACCGAATGGGTCTTATTACTATTATTTTCCAACCCAAATAAATATTCCCATTAACCATTACTTTGTTTTTCTAGGCGTGGTGGCAGAAAGCGGGTCTCATGACGAACTGGTGGCAAAACGCGGTCTCTACTTGGAACTTTTGAAACAACAGGGCGGCGTGGGAGGTTAAGACCTTAGCAACGAGGCTAGAGTATAGATTTACCTTCTTTTATAGGTGTACAAGACTTGCCAAATATGATAGCTAAATTAACATATTTGTAGGAAATTTTGAGATTGGAAATAGCTTAGGTTAGGTTAGATAATACCAGGCCAGGGACCAGGGAAAAAACCACTGTATCTTCGATAAATGTCCTTTAGGTTGTGTATAGACTTTAAGTAATGGGGAAGCCACTTGGTTAATCAAGTACCCCTTTTTCTGATGTACTCCACATGGATTCTAGGCAATTCAGTATTTTATTCTAAGTTTTAAATTAGCCTTTGCTATTGCTCTGTTTGAACGTAATCTGCATTCTCCATACAAAATAAAGTTAAAGGAAACTTTGTAGTAAACAGTATGGCAGCACACACTCAGCACACTGAGGTTTGAAAGTCATTAGGTACAGGGGCTGTAACCACTGACAAAGTAGTAAATTTACCTGTTGGTACTTCTTTATTACTCGAATAGGTAGGTACATACTTAGGAGAGCTTGTGTTCATGACTTTAGGTTTAAATGTAAAATATTGACTGTGATTATGTTAAATCTGTACCTAAGTATTTTATGTACTGAGTAGATTTATTAACTAAGTAGGCATCTATGTTACATTGTGATGTTTGATAATAATTTTCTAAGTGTACATTTATTGTATTTATGGGAAGAAAGCATTTTTGAATTTGAATTTGATAGAACAATGATTAGGTACATAGTCCTGTTCAAAGGAGAATTCCTAAAAGCCATCTTTCTATTTATTAGTATAAATGAGATATTATAAATGCTGTGAGTTAAAAATAAGTGTAAAATATACCTAGGTATTAGTTTGTGATATATTTAATAAAAGAAATGCATTCAATTAAACATAATTTTTATTGGTGTAATTAATAAATCAGGTACATTTATACATAGCTTGACTAATTAGAACATTATTCAGAGAAAAAAACATCACAGAGAAACAACGTCACTCTTTCACTAATGGTAAGTACCTATAAGAATAAGTGAGCAGATTATATTTGAATTTAAGATAGAGTTGAAGAACTTAGGTAGGTACTTCTAAAGGCATTCTCTAAGGCCCCTTGATAACTTCTATGCCTGATTATAGTGTGTTTGGTTGAGCTGTGCTCTTTTAGGGTGTTACCATACCAATCGATCGATCGTGGATCGATGGCATCGATCAATAATGAAATGGATTAGTTGACGTTGTCGCATGTGCAAACATAACTAACCAGTTACGTCTGCACCATTAATGGGTCAGATCGATAGTGTAAACGTAACCGCGGGGTTTTTTCCCGGCCACACCCTTGGCATCGATCGACGATCAATCGATCGTTTAGTCGATTGACGTGGATCGATGTCGATCGATAATCGACCGATTGATGTGGTATTAACCTTAATCTTATATTCTAAGAAAAAGTGTTGATAATTTAATAAGTCTCCATACTAATATTTTTTTAACTAACTACATATCACTTGTATTGGTCGAAAGTACTACCTGCTAGTTAGGAGTTTCTTCACAACCTTAGTAATTAAATCGTCGAACAAACTTGCTTATAATAAAAACTTTTGCTTAGAAATAAATCGGATCACAGAATTGCAGTACCCACAGAACTCGTGAAATAATTCTTAGGAGTCTGTCCCTACCTAATTTTGAAACCCTTACATCTACAAGCGAATAGATAGGTACGTAACAAATCGATCACAGCATCGGTTCTTTTCGCGGCAAGTTTTCCCACACAAAAAAAATAACTCACCAGTTCCAGTTTAAAACGACAATTTCAAATTGCTTGAAAACCGTTAAAATCAACATCATTCGTGGTCATTTACGAGTAGGTACCTATTTAACACTGAAAGTTGCAGCTTAAAAGACAAGTCTCAAACAACTAGATTTTAAACTATTCTAGTAGCTTTGTGTTCGGTCAATGATTATCAAAATCATTGCTCCTGCAGTCCTACGTAATTTTGAAAAGATTTCGAATGGCAACAAGACTTTATAATTAATTATTTCCCATGTTAACAATCTACCCTTTTTTCATTGGTCAATGATTCCTTTCACCATTATTAGCTAGAGTCTGGGGCCTAATTCCACTAACACAATCGCCTCACTATGAAAATATTATCGCTTCATTATCGCGTAACAATCACCGCCATTGACACCTTTTGGTATTCTACTAACACGATCTTTTTTTGTTTATGCCATTTCTATGACTATTACGATTATGATTAAATGCCCCACCACATTATTGACACGATATTATAAGTCATGGAGATTGTAATCTTATGGTAATAGAATAGGTACCAAATAAATATACGACTAAATCTCTATCTTAATCGTATGGCGCCATTAAAGCATTTTGTTTAAAAATAGTGGAATTAGGCCCCTTTTCAAAAAGAGAAGAGTCGTGGGAATTGAGGCGATTGTGTGCCAATTGGCAACTTTTGTTGCGTTGACACCACAGCTCTGTTATTGCAATACCTACGACTAAAAGTGTTGTTAGTTCACCGTAACGCCACGACTCTTATCTTTTTGAACAGAGTATGTTTTGTTATGAACCGTAGATGGAAAGGACATCTATTTCTACGTTCTAAGGTTTTAGTTTAGTTCTATTCGTGGTTGGTCAGAGGGCGTTGGTGGAGCAATAGCGGCGAGTAGAAGAGCCTGCGCCGGTGCTAGGCAGATTGCCGGCAACCGGGCAATTGCCGCCGATATGCAGGATAGTGATGAGTGCCAGCCTGTGAAATATTAAATATTAGGTACTATTGCTGGAGTCCGTTTTTAGTTCACAAGAATAACAGCGCTAAAAGCACCCAAAGTCGTTCCGTATTCTTTGAGCACGATAACGAGAGATATCGGGCTATATGTCAATTTGACAGATCGCTCACAGCGACCATGCTCGGTAACATGGACGTTGTGAGTGCAATGATGTCGCCGGATATGACGTTTAGCTATCAACTGTAGACGCGCTTACAAATGTACGAACCACTTTTATGAGCGCTCGGACCGCAGAATTTGTTAGCTTTATGAAATAGGTAGGTACCTAATAAACATTTTAGCAGTGGGTATGTAGGTTATGATTATTATATGACCCAGAATTGACTCGTAGGTATTTGTATTTTAAATGGGAACAGAAACAAAACTAACCGCAACCAAAACAATTGTCATCATCTTTTTAAAAAATATTAAAGACAGCGAATGTTTTGAGGCGAGTTTATCTTTGACTCTCCATTGGTAAATTCACACAGTTTTTCAGATGGTGGAAGTCTTTCATGTTTGTCGTCGGTGACGATGAAGGTGTTAGGGGGGGATAAAGATCTTACCGACGTGTGCCCCTTTAGGTAATGCACAGAGAGCGAGTGTCCGCGCATCATCAGCCGGTAGAAGACCGCAGCGGGCGTAGCCCCAACATGCACCAGCGCCCATACCCAGCCAGCTTGCTTCTGTATAAAGAACTCTAAGTTAATGTTTATTCAATCACTTTTTGAACGCCTTCACGGTATACTTATGACACTCTTTTTAAGATACCTAGGTACTCTTAAATTCGACCATGTTCGATCCGTCTATCAACATCAAGATCATCATGACTTGACGCATTCACTGCCAAATTACGCCAGTGTTACCTGCAACATGGACATCACCGGCACTCTATGTCGGTACCTATATTGCCACCAAGACCAGATGGTCTC
The DNA here is from genome assembly GCA_955876795.1 of Eupithecia tripunctaria. Lineage (NCBI taxonomy): Eukaryota > Metazoa > Arthropoda > Insecta > Lepidoptera > Geometridae > Eupithecia > Eupithecia tripunctaria. Next base: position 7,808,082 of record OY041612.1, read on the forward strand.
ACCTTAAGTTGTAACTATTAATAGTATTTATTTACTCACCTAGAAGCAACACAGCCATCAAATCCCCCAGCCTCACACTTCCCCGTATAGCCAGTCCTTCACAGCACTCCATATACAGCAACACTAACGCACAGACCCGAGCCGCCCACTCGCCACGTCCTCCGCCCATCGGCCCCGCCCTTGCTGACCAGGCCGCACCGGCCATCCACGCGCCTAACGCGGGTATGCATGTAAGGGCTATTGTACTTGGGGCTGGAAGAACTGCTCTACCACACTGAAACAAAATTCAAATAAACTATACCTTCTGCTGACAGCAAAATGGCCATTTATCTGTTTATATTATCGTGCACGCCGTAATTCAGCACCATTCTATCAGAATTTGAATCATTCAACATTTTAACTGGGTTTCCACAAGAAATAAAAGATGGCAGCCATTTCAAATATTAACGGAACTTTGAGGTTGCTTAGCTAAAAATGATTGGAGTTCTGTGAGGGCCTACAAATTATTTTTTGCGATATGTAGGTACTTGGCAATATGTTTTCCAGACTGTCAACAATAGCATAACTAACCAGAAGAATCATAGCCAGAGGCGTGGTAAGCAGCGACACGAAGTAGGACGTCGCGGTGAGGGACGCAGCCGCTGCGTCTCTGGACAGCGCCAGAGATAGCCATCCGCAGCCGCTGCCCACAGATGATATTAGAACTCTGTAGTAAAAAAAATGTGTTACTTATTTTGAGCCCCGTATAATACTTCGGCAACCTAAACAACCACTAGCCTTATAGTCAGAACAGTTGTGATTATTAAGCTCTACTCACGCACAACGTGTTTTCGAATAGTCGGCTGAATATCGATCATGATATCGATCAAACTTTTCGATATTAAAAACGATTCGATATTTTTAACAGATTGTTTTTTTTTGTCTCTTTAGCATTCGTCGAGGCATCGCGAAATATAAACTGTGTTGAATTTGTATGCGACGACAGTTAAAACTAACCCCTGCACTAGCGTGTAATGCACATCATTGCTCGTGCTAGCAAGCAATAGGACAGCAAGCGCAGGCGCCACAAGCGCTGCGTGCGCACAGCCTACCAGCAGTAATCGTCCCCCGCCCCTCACCCCGCGACGACCCGCACAAAAGTAGATGTAGCTTTGAGGCAGGTACCAGGTATACTGAGAGTTGAGGATGCCTGAAAATTGAAATATATTAATGAGTGAATTTGATTAATCGGAGTCCACAGTACTTTTAGGCTTCCTAAGATAAACATATATTTGTGCTCTTTCTTTTATCCAGAAAATTATGCTAGCACATTGAGTTACTTGTTCGTTAATTATGGACATTATGTAGAGGTAAATACATAACAAGATGACTTTATTTCCCTTCTAATAAATAGGTAGACAACCAATGTAAATATGTAAAATAATAAAATAATATAATGAATTAAGTAATATTAAGGCGGAGCCCCGACTCAAACTAGCGCCGCAAACTATTTTATCTTATTACGTTAGACAATCGAATATTCAAAGAATGATAGACCAGTTTATGATACCTATCATGAGTTTTCTTTTAATAACGCTGATAGTTTTAAGCTATTGCATAGCTTCTATCGCGGGCCTTGAGCGTGGAGAACGAATTCAGAAATTCCGTTACGAAAATAACCTAACACCCCCCCCCACTCCGACCGGCACAGCGGTGATACTTTTTAGTTTTGCCATCTATCGATGAATAGCAGAACTTTTAATGACTTTTTGAAATATCACGCTTGTCTCTTTAGTTCAGCAACTCGCCTCTAGGTGGCATTGGTTGTATCGCTATGCAATAGCTTTACCGCGGCAGTCCCCAAGTGCCACACGTCCTTTTTTTGTGTAGTTTAGAAGGCGACGCGCACACAGAGTTTGGTGGTCACCAAGTGCAACTTTGAATCTCCTCCTATACAAAAAAAAATTATTACAGAGGTATTAAAAGAAAGCTTATGGTAGGTATCAAAAACTGGTCTATCATTTTTTGAAAATTCCTTTCTTCAACGTAATAATAAAACAAAATAGGCGACGGCGCTAGTATGCCTCGGGGTACCGCCTTAAAATTAATAAGTGGATGATTGCAAATGGCCTTTTTAAGGATTTTAGTACACACAGTTTATTTATGTAGGTTACGCTGCTGGTGGACTGGTAGTTATTTGACAGCATGGTGACTGCTAATTGCTAAGCCACCATGTAAAGTCTACTAGCAAAAATCAAGAAGCAAGATTTTGACAATTGAATTTTGAAAAGGCCATTAAATAATTCAATTTGTTGGTAACCATATTATTATAAAGGTTGGTAAGATGCGTTAAATTGTATGTCATGCACATTATTACGAACCTACTTTATGTACGTAGGTACCTACAAGGATATCTTGTGTGGATTGTCCAATATTATTATTATTATTTTTACTCAATATCTCTGCTTAGGTAAAACTTACCTAATGCAATCTTCGGTCTAACCTTCCAACGGTTTGTGGAGATAAGAGCCTGGTTACCGATCAAGTTTTCATGAAATATCAATATCGAAGAATGTAGCTTTAGGTAGGCACATAAAGACATCTACAAGACATCCACATGACATCACACCAATTTACTTAAGTATTAAAAATGTACCGTAAGATGAGCAAGTGCAATGCGTTCTACGTATGATCTAGTGAGAGAGCATGCTGGAGGGGATTGCCTCCTTGCGCGCCAGGCCGAGGTGCCAGCACGGCCAGCGCCAACGCTCCAAGCACACCAGCAACCATCCACCGCTGGCGGACCACATCCCACATGTCCACGTGGTATGAACCACGAACAGGCGCCGCTAACATTTCGTCCGATGTCGCCGGTAGCACTTACGCCCATTTTACTATACAATATCTAGAAAACTTCATTAATCATGAATTTCTTTTTAATCACTTTATAATCTTAGAGAGGTAGGCAAATCAATGACTAAACGGAAACAGAGGAAAAATGTATGCGCGTTGCCGGTACGCGCATACTGCAATGCGTTTCGGATCCCAACTCTGGATATATCGAATGTGAGATTTCGCTTCGACTTTACTAATAACTAGAGAATTGGTGCCTGCTATTTGAAACGGCTATTTCACCGTCAAACGCCGCCGCGGTGGTGGACAAACCGGGGTAACATTATCATCCTAAGCCAGCAAGGGTTGTTATACAAAACGTTTTCTGGCCTATCTTATCTATCTGGGCCTGGACAAAATAAATTTAAGATTCTAATAGCAACGCAAAATACCTACCTACCTATACTTAGTTGATTTCAGCTTTTACTTCTCCGATGGAGCGCTATTTGTCTAACAGCTTGAAATAGCTGTCTTCTGCGTTGAAATAGAGGGCATCTCTTTCTACACTCTACCTACCTACCTATTTATTTTATTTATTTATTTAATTAAACATCAAGATATAATATACATAACAGGACTTAGCCCAAACCGTTACATATATATCGCTATACTTAAGTTACTTCTAAAGGGATATTTACCATGATTTGAATTTTGACCTTCCAATATTTCGGCAGTTTCATGCGCGCCGTGATCATGAAAGCTCAAAATTCAAATCATGGTAAATATCCCGCTGTAAATAACTTTACTTAAGACTTCAAACGAGACTGAGACTTCAAACCCAGATACATAGATGTAGTGTGTGTAGAGATGGGTTTATGCCGGGCATTTACAGGACGGATTGAGTAAATGACAGGGCAGAAACTACGCTTGTAGTTTTCTTTCTATCTGGGCCTGGACAAAATAAATTTAAGATTCTAATAGCAACGCAAAATACCTACCTACCTATAGTTGATTTCAGCTTTTACTTCTCCGATGGACCGCTATTTGTCTAACAGCTTGAAATAGCTGTCTTCTGCGTTGAATTAGAGGGCATCTCTTTCTACACTCTACCTACCTATTTATTTTATTTATTTATTTAATTAAACATCAAGATATAACATACATAACAGGACTTAGCTCAAACCGTTACATATATATCGCTATACTTAAGTTACTTTTAAGGGATATTTACCATGATTTGAATTTTGACCTTCCAATATTTCGGCAGTTTCATGCGCGCCGTGATCATGAAAGCTCAAAATTCAAATCATGATAAATATCCCGCTGTAAATAAATTTGCTTAAGACTTCAAACGAGACTGAGACTTCAAACCCAGATACATAGATGTAGTGTGTGTATACACACTTGCAGTGCGTTCGCCATCTGTTATGTTATACATAACAGATGCGAACGCACTGACATAACAGATGGCGAACGCACTGCAAGTTAAAACCCCCGCGTTTGCCTAGCCCGGCCACACGCTCAGTCTTTTCATCTGTCTTACAATTCTCTATTAAACGTAATTTTTCTAATGAACCTAGTACCTACTTGGCCACTGAAGATTTATATATTTATTAAGCTATTGTATAGCTTCTATCGCGGGCCTTGAGCGCGGGGACCGAATCCAGAAATTCCGTAACGAAAAAACCTTGACGTTTGTCTCTTTAGTTCAGCAACTCGCCTCTAGATGGCATTGCAATAGCTTTACCGCGGCAGTCCCCGAGTGCCACACGTCTTTTTTTGAATAAAGATGCTCAAACTTTGAATTAAAAAAATAAATAATATTTAAGTTCACCTTTGAAGATGCCTAACCAATTACTCGGCGGAGTTATCAAAACATTTGAAACGTTTTTTTAATAAACTAGCTGCGCCCCGCGGCTTCGCACGCGGTGTTACTATGGAAATGTTAAAAAGTGATTTCTATCCCACGGGAACTAATTTATGGGATAAAAAGTAGCCTATGTTTGATTCCAGGATTAGAATTACCTGTAAGCGAGATTTCAGCCAGATCCGGCAAGTAGTTTTAGCGTGAAGAAGTAACAAACATCCATCCATCCATTCATACAAACTTTCGCATTAATAATATTTAGTGTGATGTGATAATGTTGGACAATGCACAGAGCATTATCTAGCCACAAACTAAGCAGAGCTTGTTTTATGGGTGAGTAGGTACTAGAAAAGTGATGTAGGTACCTATTTAATACAGTAAACTACATAGATATTTTTTATAAAGTACCTACGTACCTACTACTACATAATGAAAACCTCCAGAATGCCCTGAACAAATCAATATCTGCAGTTCGTACAAACATTTGTCCTGAGACGGGGATCGAACCCGTAACCTCCACAGAGATCGTCAAATATAAGCACTATTATTTTCTTATATTCCATAAAAAACTGAATTTAATTGCTTAAATAGTAGGCATGGTGAGAGCAAAAATGTAAAAAGGGCAGGGGTGCAAACTTTTCTAAAATTACGTAGCTCCCAAATAGTTACACTTTTTGGATTTTTGTTTTTTGTCTGATTGGTCATGCCGCTACCACGCACTTGCACCTACAGTATTATCCACTCATTATATACAGGGTGGTATAAAAAGCGTTGGAATAACTGTTAGGTACCTACTTAAGATTAAATTAAAAGAATAGTTTCCGAAATAAAGGGTACCTTTTAAGCTCCCTAATTTATTTTATAAATAACTCAAGAAGGGCAAATATATTAAACAATACTAAATATTGCATTAAGTACCTAGGTTTTTGTACTATCACAAATTACGAAATCATTTTTAAAATAGGGAGGCAGATTTTTATCTACCTATTAGTACACTAGAATAACTTGTTTATAATAAGGGTTTATTAAAAAGATCCTGATAATGTAGAGAACTTTGTAGCATATCATCATCATTCATCACCAATTTGATTGGTGGTATTAGTGCTGCTGCTACACATCTAAAACAATATAAAAATTATGTTAACTTTATTATAATACTTACTAGCAGTCCATCCCAGCTTTCCATGGGTGGACTTTAATTATTTAAACCTTTAAATATTATAGCCTATGTTACTCAGGGATAATGAAGCATTCTACCATTAATGGTAAACAATTCTTTGAAATTGGTCCAGTAGTTTCCGACTTCATTTGTTACAAACATACAAATCTTTCCTTTTTCTAATATTAGTGTAGATATCGTATTTATGGATCACTTAGAATCCTTCTATTATGAGAAGTAACTTACCTGGCTTCAGAATTCAAGAAATTAAATGTAGAACAAGCATGTTCTGTAGGTAGAATCTCAATATTCAGCTTGTTAGCCCGGGCAGCTCTGAATACAGCATCATACTTGGATCTGTCATTCGCTTCTAATCCAATTACCTGCAAAGTTATCCTATAGTCATCAAACATGCTCTTTTGTTATGAGGTTATTATTGTTAAATTGTTAGATAGGCAAGCTAGGATCAACCTTTCTATTACAAAAAAAATGTCTACACTCTATCTTTAATATGAAAAGAACTGAATCTCTCAGAAATATATTTAAACAAGAGAAATTCTTAACACTAACTAGTATCTACATTTTAGGAATTTGTCTTTTTGTTAAAAATAATAAATACTACTTTTTTTAAAACCATTCAAGTCGCTCTGCTTTATTAAGACCTAGTTATAAACATGATATTTGCATACCACAAATAAATAATACTATGTTTCAAAAAAGTGCTTATATCTCTGCAATTAAAATTTACAATAGCTTGCCCCTAGACTTCAAACTTCTCGAGGGTCCTAAGTTTAAAAATAACCTTAGTAAATGACTTGTATCAAAATCTTTTTATGATCTACAAGAGTACTTTCAGAGAGACTTTGTTAGATAATAGAATACCAATACTGTAAATTAATGGTATTTAAAACCTTGTATTTTATGTATTAACCTGTCTTAATTTTAGATTCTTTTTCCCTTTTTCTTGTTGTTATGTGTACTTAAGTTAAGTGCTAACTACCTATGTTGTATTGTACGTTCTGTTGGACAAACTGTGAAACTTGTACCATTATTTTTGTAACACCAAATTGTACGAACAGTTTACAATAAAAATATTCTGATTCTGATTCTGATTCTGAAGGAAGGATGCTATGGCACTCATTAGGAGAGGCCTAATTCTAGCTGTGGACTTTTATGACTGATGATGTAGGTAGATCTAGTCCTAGTCATATCTTATTGGAGGCCAAGACATATTTGGGCACTTACTAAGTGGAGTGTGGTATGTACCTACTTACAAGAAGATCAATTTTTGGTTGCAGCAATTTGAACAATGCAAGTGATTCTGGAGTTATTTGTTCTGTCTCTGTCACCATCCATGATAATACCACCCTGCAAGCACAAAATGTAAGACTAGGAGTTACTAATTTGACTGCAAAGTTAATGTTTTATTAAACCATGTTTAAATGATATTTTACCGGGGGAATATCGCCATAGGCCCAAGTACAGTAAGCCCATTATTCAAACGAAATCCATACTGAAAAGAAATATATATAAATTTTAAGACAGGTTCATGCAGTCTGAAGATAATTTACGATAGATAAAAGGTATATGTATTTCAAAGCTTACCGTTGCATATGAGTCAATCATAAGTCCAGCATCTTCTTCTTGGTTTATAACCCTAATTGTCGTTTGACCATCGCCTTCGTATGCAGCCTTGTGCCTTAGAAAGCTGTTGATATTATTAATAATCCTGTTATTATTACGGATGCAATAAATTACGCAAAATCTACGAAAACAATACTAACCTTAACATAGGGATTCTGTTTTTACATGAAACAGCATTTAGCTGTTTTGCAACGTTCGCCAACATTGTTAGGGTTGATTGAGATTAATAAATCACTTCTTGTATAGTTTTAGAGTAAATTCGATAATTTAATTTTTTCTCTCAACCATCCAAACCAAACCCAAAACAAAAACAGCTGTTTTTCTTGTCAAGTTAAAAATTAAAAGCTATTTTACCGTGACATGCTCAGACTATATACAGATCGTCTCGTCTGTGATTTGCCTAAACTTTGGTTTGCCCATGGGGTTTGCCGATCAACGATTTGATTGGTTTCGATTTTTATTAAATACCTAATCATAAAATTTCGAGTTCCAGTGAAATAGCTGGTACATATAATAGCCGTCAACAAGTTTTGTCGATTGAGATTTTGACTATTTTTGACATTAATAATGGTATGTTGTCGTGATGTTTTAACAGAAATTACTTAAAACGTATTATAGTGATTCTGTTTCACAACAATAACTAATCATAAGAACTGCCACTCATAAACAAAACCGCTGTTTTCATTAGCAAAGCCATACATAAATAGAGACGAAAACTTAACGAACTGAACCCAAGATAACTCCTGGCTGCCCAGGCAGCAGACCTACTGGATGTTTATCTGGATCTGAAGAAAGATATGGCTGCAGAAGGTGTTGCGAGCCAACCTAACCGTGCGGAATCCGCCCAGGAGGTTAAAAGCTTATTACCATACCATTATAACAACACATTTTGATATTCAGACAAACTTGTATTAACATTTTTATGCACACAAGAATTTCAAGATTGAATGAAGAATTGAAGATTCGCTGATCTAAGTAATTAATTAGATCAGGAACTAAGTATATATTTATATCAAATTATATAACATACAATACAGAGTCAGAGTCAAATCGACACATAATATTTTTACTATCTATTTAAACAGACTATAATACATGTCTAAGCTACCAAAATACCAATTATGTAAATGTTTTTATAAAGTTGGTTTTTAGGGTCATGTGACTAGCATTATGTTGATGAATTGATTAAAAGAAACTAACTAGAATGACATTGTTTTCTAGAATGCAGTATCTGGCCGAGGAGAAGAGGGTTCTGTGCATGAACGCCTTGTGGCTTATGTACACACTTTAGAACATGTAAGTAAATGTTAAACACAATATTTGCTAAATAATACAAATAGTAATACTTTGTTGGAAAGTGCTGCCTGCTCCTCAGTTAACCGTTCAGTAGGGTAGCAGTTCTATTTAAGGTGGGAGTCTTGCACATGGCAGAAACATAAATAAACCCACTAAGTGCAAGTCAACACCAATACGAAGGGTTCTGTACCATACTTGATTAAACTTTCCTGAAAGAATCAACAAAAACCCAAAAAAATTACGCCAATGTTGCTTAACTTCGCTGATTGTTGTTCGACTTGGTATGGAATATATTGATAAATATAATAATTTATGGGGGGCAACCCTCTATTAAATTTATCTTATTTTTAATTGTTGTTATTGTGGTAATAGTAATTAATGTACAATATGTAAAAAAAAACATTTTTTTACCTCATATATGTAGATCAATTAATATAGCCTTGAGACAAGTAGAGAAAAAAAAAAAATCTCGTTATAGTGGCATGAGAAACAACTATGAAAATTTCAACTATCTTTTACAGTTCATGAGATAGACAGATGGTGGAGACTTAGTAATAAATTCTTGTTTTCACTCTTCAGATGCAGAACCAAAAAAAACATTAAATTTAATACTCATGTAAAACAACCTTTATAAAACAACATTATGATGTATTTTATAAATATTTATAAATTTCGTAAGAATAGCTACATCAAAAATGGCTTACAATGTGCACATAGCAAGCCCAACGATACTGCTAGCGTTTGAAAATACTAAAAACCAGATGTTTTACCTTAAGTCTGCTGTTTCAGCATATATTTAAAATCTGAGTATGTTCCTCTAGGGATCTCGACGTGGTGTTTTGAATGAGCACTCATACGCGCGTGCCCGCCTATCAGGCGAGCGCGGCGCCGCGTCACCGAGCAAGCGTGCCCGCGCGCTCCTCGCTCCCCAACCCCTGCTCCCACCCCCTGACATCATCGACGTCGTCACCCCCCCGAGTCCCCCGCCGGTACCCCCCGAGATCCGTATACTACGCAACGAGCCACCGGAACCACCCGAGACTGATACGGAAGACCAAGCGGAGCTGGATGACTGGGAAACGCGGGTTACATCGCTCGCGCCGTCTCCTGCCCACGCGGCCTTAGCCGATACGGTAGCTGATATACTGAGACAGATGAGATTAGAGCGGCTTTCATCCGGTGGGGGGGTTCACGCGAAGGGAGAAGCTCGAACTGCTGCTAGCAGATTGCGTCGAGTGCTAGCTCCGTTATGGCTGGCGACAGGGACATCTAATGGCGCTCCGATCTGGCTCCACTCCGCCTTGCAAGCGTATCTTCCTCGCTACTTACGTCGCCTATACGAAGAAATTGTTGGTGAAATGAGACGTAGCGTGCCGCTATTGGCTGAGAGATTAACCAGCTCTTGGGCACCTCCACCAGCAAGCGTCTCTCGGAGTTTAGGACCTGTGATTGGTCCGGAGACAGAGCCTTGGTTGGTATGGGTTAGCTCCGGTTGTGAGTCGCTGGACGCTCGCTGGGAAGAGAAGTTGGCGACGCAGATTCACACGAGGGTGCTCCGGGCCCCGCCGCCGCCGGCTGCGCCGCCGGAGGCCTGGTGCGCCGCTACCGCCGGTGCTGTGAGGGAACAGCTCACTGATGCACTTGCTGAAGCAGGGTAAGTTGATCATTCATTCTCAAAAGTCATTGTACCTATGTCTCCTTAAAAAGCCTAAAATAGTGTATCTGTCTTTGGCATCATAGCTCTTACATGGGTGAACCGATTTGGGTAAGTTTAGTTTTAAGGATGTCGTTTTCGTAAGATGTTCTTTGTCACAATCTTCACGGTCAAAAGAAATCGGTGCAGCCGGTATAATGTTCTAATGGCTTAAAGTGATAATTTTAGAAATGAGTTAGGTCTGTAAAATTCCCTGTTCCCTATCAGCTAGCATGTCACTATTCTTTTTACAGAGAATGTCACTATTCTTTTTACAGAGACCGAAGCATAATCCTCGGTGGCATAGGCGCGGGCGCGGCCCTCTGCTTACTCCTAGCCCGAGGGGCAGGAGGTGCGGGGGCAACAGGCGGAGGGGTGCGGGGGGCAGTGCTAGTCGCCCCCGCACTCCGCACAGCGGAGGGTAGCCGCGGGGCGAGAGACGACGCGTTAAACGCGGTGAAACTGCCCCTGCTGATGATTGTAGGAACACATGCCCATGACTCTAGCAGGGCTATTGCTAATGAAGTCTGCGGTGAGTTATTTTCAGTACTTTTACTATGTGAACTGTGAGATTTCTCGGATATGACCCTTGAGATAAGATATATCAGATTCACAGAGTCATTTTCATTGATTAATTAAAAAGGGAAGATGAGGTACTAGTTTCACGAAAATGGCAACCTCATATTGTGTAAAATTGTGTGCTCCCACCTCAGTCACCGCCGGACCGGCGGCACGGGCGTTCGTGATTCGCGAAATATTGTTGTCTCGGTCTCACTTCGGTCTTAGATACCTACGTCTTTCCGTCTTTGTTCTTCTTTGTATTTCACAGGACTGGAAATATAACTGTGAGCGTATGTGTTTGCGTGTAGTTGTAACACATGCCAATTTTTGAGTAAGCGCTGGGAGAACGTAACCTATATTCCCTTTTTAATTAATCAATGGTCCTATCACATCACATCACACTATCACATCACATCACTTCACACTTCACACATACATGTGTATATAAATGCGAAAGTTTGGATGGATGGATGTTTGTAACCTCTTCACGCCGAAACTACTAAACGGATCGGACTGAAATTGTTCATACAGGTAATTTTTATCCTGGAATACACATAGGCTATAGGCATAAATCAGTTCCCATTGGTTAGAAATCACCTTTCAACGTCTCCATAGGAACAACGCGTGCAAAGCCGCGGGGCGCAGCTATCATTAATAATACAAAGAAACAACCGACAGACAGGCATCAGAATCAATAGTGCAATGTCATTTCAACACTGGTTGCACTAAAACTAATTAAGTAAATATCATTGCAAATAACTAAAAATGATGCTATTTACTTCATTTCGACCGATAAGAAAGACACGGCCACATTTTTAGTACTGCAATACTGTAATGAATAATATAGTTTGTGAGACATCTGAATTGATACTATGTATGGACTATGTACTGTCTGAATTAAAACATTTTCGTTATTTATTTATTAACAGCGGGCTTTACACGGACGTTATTTTGCCCGCTCTCATGGAGCGGACGCGATTGTGCGCGGAGAATCTGCACCGAATCGTGTGTGCTGTTTACGCAACGCGTTCTTTCGCACGCGATTACTCGTCAGTTCTTGTCAAAACCACAGATACTATAATTTATTTATTTATTTATTAATAATAAAATCCACAGCTCTTAAAAAAAAAACCTTATTTAACTTATACTATCATTACCTACAACCAATAAAGGATTTACATTTTATAAGTTTAACATGAGTAGTATCACTAAATCTAAAACTTTACTTAAGATCTAAGCAAGTACATACAGTTCTATAAATAAAATAATTTTAAATGTTTTTTGAAATTATAGAATAGCTACTTAATTAGTTTACTTTCACATGCGGTGTTCTGCTAAGTGTATAATAATATAATGTATATAATAAAACAAAACTAACGAACAACGTCAACAGTAAAAAAACAACTCCAATGCGCAGTCGCACGTTCTTTTCCTTCCCTCTTAAACATCTTTACACGCCCTTTCGCGCATGATTCGCTGTTTCGTGCGTAAAGCGTCCGTGTAAAGGCCGCTATGTCTTGCATGAGACCGAATTGTTCTGGTCACCGGCCATTGTCGCATAAAGCCTTATCTAGCGGCGTTTATTTTCAGACTATGGTATTAATAAGTATGATGGGTATTCCAGAGCGTGGTAATACAAACGGCTGCGGTCCCCGGCGCGTTTTGGAGGTTCACGGCGCAGACTCTGCGTTGAGGCTTTCGCGCCGCCACCGCCGACGACTGGCGCTGCCGCAGCAGGCGTTGGACCACGCACTGGTGGTGAGCAGAACGTGTATATCACTCAAGTGAACAGCCTATAATGATCCACTGCTGGACGCAAGCGTCCTCCTGATATCTGCGTCTTAGGGCTCTTAGGGCGCACACGGACTACAAGTTGCCGACTGAAAGGCTCAATAGGGTATAATATGCATGTGACTTTAAAAAAGCTAATCATTTTTTCATTCTCTATAGATATAGATCTATGATGATGGTGATGTTTATTTATGTTTGTATTCTTTGATGTTTTTAATGTAAAATTTATTCATTGTAAAGTAGATTTTTTAAATCACCACCGCAAAATTTCTAAACGCAACGTTATTGGCAGCTGAACCGTGACGTCACATTTTTTTGTATTGTCATGAAGCTTTGACATTGAGTTGACATAATGTGATTCGATGAAACGTGACGTCATGGGGCTATAATCTCCACGCTGGGCATGCGGGTTGAGGATCGCAGTTCGGTGCTAGAATTGTTCTGCAGGGGGCGCTGCTGCCCGCCTCTCGGTGGATATTTCCTAGTCGTTAGTCGCTATAAGGAGCCCTAAAACATTAAAAAATCCTGTTAGGTTACGTTTCACACTTTTGTTTATGGTTTTGCTTCTTTGCTATTCCGAGCGTTCTACATGCATCTACATCGTATCCATTTTGAATGGAGCATAAACGTAAACAAACCGCCCATACTTAACCTAAAATTCACTTTGTTAGCGTGTCCTTTTACACGAAATTTACATTACTTATCGATTTTAGATCCTCCCTTCAATAAATTTAGCTTACAATTATATCTGAAACTCGACGCCAAGCAAGTGATATTTTGTTATTTGTGTCGTACTTTGTTTACTAACATGCTTCATTCAAAATGGATAAACCATAACTAAGAGTAGCTCGTACTGTATCTAATCTAGTCTCATTTTTAGGAAGAATGCGTCCGCTGGGCAGTAGAAACCGCTGAGGGAGAGACGACACCCGACGTACCCTCCCCGCCCGCACCCCCTCGACGACATTTATCGTCTACTACACAGATTGGTTTGTAAAACTATTACTAATATTGGTTCTCCGAATAGTAGACCTCATGAACATTAACTTTTTTTTAACCGACTTCAAAAAAAGGAGGAGGTTCTCAATTCGACTGTATTTTTTTTATATTTTCTACCTCAGGACTTTTGACTGGGTGGTGATGCTTTTTTTATATGAAACCTGGTGCTTCCCGTGTGGCCCCTTTTAATTTGGTTCATTTCTGACAATGGGCTCCATGAAAAAACTATAATAATTTAAGTCGGCTTATAGTTTTCAAAATTAATTAATACACACGACTTTATAAGGCTCTTTTGTGTATAAAAGAGCCTTATGGAGACGTGTGTAGTGAGACTGTACTTCTCGACTGCAGGGGACGGCTGTTGCTGGGTTGTCTTGCTGTTTGACACATGTATGTGTTTCGATTTAACGCCGCCCTCTTATACAAGGACTGTAGTCCGTGTATAAGAGGGCGGCGTTAAATCGATCTAGCTAGGATACATTTTCAGAAAATGTCGTTTTATTCGTGTTTTCAATAATTTTTCATCAACTATACCGTAATCAATTAACTCTTCCTGATATCTATTGGCGAATAGTAATAATATGTTTTCAATTATCAGCTTTATTCTCATCAAATTATAGACTAAACTGAAAAATGTGACTTTCTGACATCTACTTAATTTGTAATCTAATGTTTAAAAATCAAAATTTACTAAAAAAATAACCGAACGAAGCTCGGTCATCCAGGTACTTAGTATAGGCATTATATACAATCACCCATTTTCAAACCTCCCGGAAAACTTTGCAGGAAACTTCGTAGTTTCGTATTTTTGACCAAATGACTAGGCTATAACTAATAATTATATTGTTCTGTCACTTAATATTACTATATATTTAGGCACTAGGAAATTAAAACTTTTTGTATGGGAAACTGAAAATAAGAATTTTTAATTATCTCTCCCTCACAACTGATCACCATGATGGTCTGAAACCTCCCCCTTCGGGGTAGTACACATATTATGTTATACCGTGTATATATATAATATAGTATATTTATTGTTTTACAGATATCGAGGCTGATGAGGAGTACTCTCACTTACCGTCGAATGTTTCAATTCCCGTTTCTACCCCTGGATCAGTGGGATCACATACTCAGTCAGTATTACCCTCGTAATCGTAGTTTCGATCGAGAATCAAAAGTTGCTTTTTGTTAAACTTTTAACTAATTGAAGGAAAAAGATAAGAGAAAATAATGAATACAAAAATTTAAGACACGATTTTTTTAATCATGTACCTACCCCTTATTCATAATAGTCTGCTAACTTAGCACACTGCTAAATCTCGCTCTGTCTTCTTCTATTGACATAAGTCAGACTGAGAAATAACACTGCTTAGCAGCTGTTTTATGTTAGCAGACCATTATGAATAAGGGGGTTATTTTATATATATTTAGCTTGGCTTAGCTGCTTATTTTGTGCGTAGTGGGGTTTGGCGTGGATATCCCTTAGTCGCCTCTTACGACACCCGCGGGTTCCACCCCAACTCTTGGGGTGGAACTGGGGCGCAGCTCCTCTGGCAAAATAATTCAACCACCGAACTGCAACCCTAAACTACATGCCTAGCGTTGGGATTATGGGCATAACCTCCACGCGATAAAAGCCATTAAGGCACTCAGGGAGAGACCGGCGTCCAGCAGTGGATTAAAACAGGCTGTTGAGGTTGAGTTGGGGAGGATTTTGGGGAATATGGCCTACACTCAGCATTGTGCTAGGTACATATTAGTTGTCTACCCAGTGCTGATTTTCAGTGTAGACCATAGGAGGTCACGTCATGACCATCTATGGTATAAAATTGCCATGTTGTCTGGTATTGTAATGGAATTTATCATATTATTATTTTTCAGGGGTACCAGGTCAATAGAAATAGCTGGTAAGTCTTATTTTAGTTATTAATTTACTAATTGACATGGGGCAATGCAGCCAGCGTCTTGGGGACGCTTCTAACTGGTATTGATATGGATCAGTTGAGCTACCTGTACATTATTTGCATCAGTCTGCAGTTAGCTCAATTTTGTCAATTGTAAATACTAGTAATTTGATGCAATTTTTTTATTATTATATTGTTTAACTACCTACCTTCAGGTTATTAAACAGATTCAGAAATCCGTTGCAAAATATAAGAATGAAATTAATAAGTAAGTTTCAAAGTACAGAAGTTGTCAATGAGTTTTGTTTTTAAAAAAGTAATCTTAAACCAAATGTATTTATAAGAAAAAATATATGTAAGTACAAACGAGTGTGAGCACCAATACAAACCAACACTGGTTTATTGGTGCAAAACTTACTTAAATATGCTGATGACTGTTATAAATTAAAAAAAATATATTTAACCCACAGAAGGCCGCGTAGTATCGCGCTCAGCAGGAGGGACCCCCTTAACTCTTCTGCCGCCGCGCCGCAGCACCGTGTCCTCCCCAGCTATCAAACCCGCGACGCCCGCACACTCCATCGCAGATATCATGCAGATGCCGATAGTGTTCGCTGATGATAATGCTACAGGTAACTTGGGAGCTACACAAAGGAGGAGGTTCCATCGGGCCTCTTTTCTAACTAAGGGGTTTGTTAGAAAAGAGGCCAACAAACTACTTTGGCTAGAGGGACACGAATGAACACGGCTTACTGAGCCCCGCTATTAACTTACTATACTACTACTTATAATGAATAACTGACAATAATTCTGGCTTCTTCATTCTAATTCTAATTTTTTAACCGACTTCAAAAAGGAGGAGGTTCTCAATTCGTCTGTATTTTTTTTTCTGCATGTACCCAGTTAAAATATAAATACTTAAAAATAACACATCATTTAGACGGCGGCGTGTAGTTGAGCGCGTGAGCGGCAATACCTCATGAGGTTATCAGGGAGAGGTCCAGCAGTGGACCGATACAGGCTGTTGAGGTTGAGGTTGACGCAATCAGGGTTCAGTGCTACAGGTACATAATGTACATAAATATATGAACCAACTCTACTTTCACAAAAAGGGGCCTCCTATTTGACCCTCTCCCTATTCGAAGACCATCGAGCGCTGTTGATTGTGTAGCAAGTTTTCTGATCAGAAACTTTACTTTCTTCCAGATTCGAGTTCAACGGGAGGTAGTCCCGTTACCGTCACTAGTGGAAAATCGAGAGTAAGTTATACATTCAAACAAAAATAAATAGTAATACTTTAATTGACGACTTCTAAACTAGTATAGTTCATAAAGAACATGATGCCATTTAACGAATTAAAAATAAATGACGACCGAAGTGTCGCGCTTGGCGAACGTCCGCCTCCGAAGTAAGAGGTCTAAAAAAATCCCTGTTATTTTTTGTATTTAGTAATATCAGTCGTCTAGTACCCATAAAACATCTCTGCTTAGCTTGGTGTTACGATGCTATATGGATTGTCTAGCATTATTTATTTAAATTCCTTCTATCTTTTGACGACCTCTGTGGCGCAGTGGGCGAAGGTCTGCCTGCGACGAAGGAGGTTGCGGGTTCGATTGTACGATCTGCAGACATTCTGGATGTTTTCTATGAATAATAAAAAAATATCTATCTATGTAGTGTATTGTATTATGTATATCAGTTATCTAGTACCCATAGCACAAGCTCTGCTTAGCTTGGGGCTAGATAATGCTGTGTGAAATGTCAAGCATTATTTATTTATTTATCTCCTCAGGGAAGCAGCTTAACCCCTCCAGTTAAGATGACCCGCGTGATTCTAGCGAAGCGCGGGGGTCGCGGAGGCCCCGTAGGCCCCGCGACTGCGGGCCGCCCCCGGGGGGGACTGATACTGCGAAGAGGCATGAGGGTTATATCAAGGCAGGAGAACTGAATGTTAAACGAAACGTGATAAATTTTAAAAAGCTGACATTTTCGAAAGGCCTTTTCCTTCCCAATCTCCTTTTGTTTTCCGTGTACTGGATTGGAGGCCTGGATTTGTGACAACAGCTTGGATTTTTTTTTAGAAAAAACCTAAAGACAATCGCGCTTGCTTTGTAAAATTTAACTACCTATATCTAACTGGTAAATATTAAAAGTTATCCAATGTGACATAAAGTTTGATGAATTTCCAATAAAGATATTACAATATTGTCATATACGAGTATGAGAAATAGGATTTACATATAAGGAGCCTACGATCTTAGTTACTTATTAGAACTGTAAGTGTTGACTGTTGAATATATGAGTTTCGAAAATAAAGTGTAAACGATTTATTAAAAAGACAATGTGTTTTTGTGAAACTTTCCTAAGTTATGTTATGTACCAACTTTTCTTTAAACTAAAATAAATTGTTTTGTTTCTGAATTATGAATAAATATACAATATGTTCTGGTACTCAGTTGAAAGTAAATGCAAAAGATTTGACATCTTGCTTATAACTACGAG
This sequence comes from Eupithecia tripunctaria, assembly GCA_955876795.1. Lineage (NCBI taxonomy): Eukaryota > Metazoa > Arthropoda > Insecta > Lepidoptera > Geometridae > Eupithecia > Eupithecia tripunctaria. The sequence continues at coordinate 7,826,309 of OY041612.1, forward strand.
TAAGAACTCGGACCTCTCATACTACCCTGACGTAAGCCACAACATGCTAATATTTTATATCCATCAATTCTTTCCAAGAAGTTTTATTTCTTGCTTTTGCATCTTAGAACGGGCTATTTTCTATCCTAAACTACTTACAAGTTGTAGGATATAGAACTATATCTTTTATTTTGTCCAGGATTAATAGTGACTGCGTCGCAAGCCTACGTTAGATCACAGAAATGAAAAAAAAAGTCGAAGAAAACCGTGGCCTAAAGTCTGAAGTGAACATTACAATGAACATCTTGCTGACGAATTGTACAGAACAGAAAAACTAAGAACCTACCTACATGTTGGTAAGTCAAACAATATTCAACCTTATGTAACCTTCGCATTCTAGAAATGTCCTGAAAATATTTATACAAATCATGAAAAAATGTTGATACTGTCAATATTTAACGGGAGTTAACATAAATGCAGAGTTTAATGTGCGATCCTGATGGACGTTTTGTAATCGGCGACTTATCACAAGCGTCCACGTCAAATTCAACTGATTAATGCGGTTAGAGAGCGTTTGCACCGAACGCGGCACGGCACGGTGCGGTTTTGAAAACAAATCATACAAATATAATCTACGATCAAACAATACAACAACAAAAGGCTATACCTGTTATAAAGCGGTACATATACCGGATACCTAAATAAAAGGCATAAATAGGTAATAAATAAATACCCTTTTGTTTATCCTAGAAAAGTCAGTGTAATCAAACTTCAGCATTAAATCTCAGAACAAAAACCATTCCTCTAAAACGACGATTTCAGTATTTTCAGTTATGTGATAACTACTAAGTACCATACTTTCACCGAGTAAGACGATCCATGGCTGGATGTTTTTAGGTCAAAAACATTTGAAAAGTTCGTAACTTTCGTTTCGACGCTCCGTATTCCATGTAAACTAGTCCTCCACGCATGCGTTCGTCATCTGCGCGCGCAGCAATCGTACGTTCGCGCGGTACGGCGCGGCAGTACCCTGCCAAGCGGTCTGCCGCACCCGCGCGATGCCCCCTCCTGAGCCCGAGCTCTCTGACCCAACTACCTACCACTAAGCGAGGCTGTCCGCCGCCCCGCGCCCCGCAACCCCAGGTCTGTAGCTACGGCCTCCTTGTCGCCACTACGTCTCGTGAAACCTCATACGAAATGGAACGTTAATCTTTTGTTCAATGCGCCTTGGAATTAAGAAGGAAGAACTGTTCCCTCACGTTTTCCTTCCGCAGTCTCACGTCTACGTCTCTTGTGACCGATTCTTGGAATGGAACGATTATTAATGTGCCTTTGCGATTACTGAAGGACCGACTCTGACTCTTCGTGTTTGGTAACTTGAGGGACTCGCACGTAAACATTATCGATCTGCTCGGCACTGCATTTCATCAAAAACAGTCTTACTGGCTTCTACAAACAGTCTTATTTGACAAAATAAGGGTGCTTCAATCCTTGTTTGAAGAAAGAGCTGAAGTCTCCGGAATTACTCGTTTAAATGATCCAATACTCGCTTTATTATCTACTTACTCGGGTCGGTAATCCTATCCGCTTTAAGTTCGACAGAAGTAGGTAAATCGATTTGAGTGACCTGGAAACCGAATTTTATAGTATTGGTAAATTTGTCGAGTCTGGTGCAGTGTTTTTGTTGCTGGCAATCAGATTAAGTACATAATCTTTCCTCACAAATAAACTGGGTTGATAACGCCAGTCAGATCGTATCCAAGAACATCAATTTTATCTTCGCAACTGCTTGGAATTACCATATTTATGTCGCTAAGCTCATAATCGCGAAGGGTTTTTACAGCAGGCTTCACTGACGGCAACGTTTCCAATTGGCTTATATACGATAGCTCTCATAAAACGAAATGTTAATGTGTCTCGAAACTGTTCATGAAGCAGAACTTCGACCCGTTTAATTATTTAATCTAGAATGGATCAATAGACGTAGAATCTGCAATTTAAATCGTAAGTAAGGTACTATGTCTGAGCGTGCAATGGTCTCATCTCTTATTCAGATTATGTCGATTGCTGAACTTTCTTATCGGTGATCTTATCCGTTGAATCTGCCCTCATTTGTGGGACCGTGCTTAATTTCAATTAGTAATCTAATTGTTTTGTAGGTCCAACGTGCCACCGTTTATTCAAGTACCAAACTTCATCGTTCAGAATCCTAAAGCAATTAGTGGTTTTGGTAGAGCTGTGGTTTTGAAGCGATTATTGGATTTCTTAGATTAATGTTTTGAAGCGATTAGTTGTTAACGTTGATATTGAATTAGTGACTTCTGATAAGAATACAGTAGTAATTAAGCAACTTGTCGTAATGCTGCCATAATGAGGTAGGTAGGTACCTATCTAGTCTGTCATAGTTTAATAGCTGTTCATCACAGATTAGCTTCCTATTAATAATAAATATTAGGTAGGTAATACCAATAATAGAAATTCCTATAATAGACTTACCTATGTACCTACCTAAGTATATAAAATAGAAACTAGCGTTTGATCGACTTCCCACAAATCTTTATCGCTTATGTCAGAAAATTCACAATTTTCAACACTGAAAAGAAATTTCCCTCTAAACTGTATTCAGAAAGCGTCTGGTCTAGGCCGTAAATAAAACTAATGTTCTACCTTCTATAATTCAAGTAGTCCCCACTTTCCTAATGTCCTCTCGATAAGCGTGGGCGTGGACCATTAATCCTTCACACGGCTTCTGAGAGGCATTAGGTAAATGACGAAGGCTCTACTAGGCCGAAGAACGTCATTACTTTTCGTGACCAACCGATACTGTTATTTATAGCGTACTAACTTCGGTGACTTCACACTCTTCTTCATCGGATTGAAGAACCTATCATCTCGATTTTTCGGATATTTAACAATCCGTGGTATCAAACCTCTCTCTTTAGCTACCTACAACATGAATCACAGAACCGTTCATAGGTTTATTCATGAGTCAAATTTATTCTGAGCAGGCTTCAGACTTCTTTTGAATGACGAACAGTTTAACAGCGTGGGTGGTTCCAAAAGTTTGCAGACAATTGCCGAATTCAGTTTTTCGTTTTATCCGTATCCGGCTCTGAAAGGATGGAAGGTCTACGTTTAAAAGAATATTAAAATCAGTAGGCTTATTCAGGAACGATTGCTGTTCGTGAATGCTGTCAGTCGCATTTTATTATCTAGGTAACACCATTTACATAATATCATCATTGGTCTGTAACATCCACAAAGGATGGTTCATTTTATTACCTATGTCAGAACAGAACTCACCAACATAATGTAGATAACTTGTAAAGCCTATAGGCTTTTATGGAGATTTTTGAAAAAATCTACTCTTAAACAAACATCGATGTTTCTGATTGGTTTTCAACTTTTCAAGCAAAACCTAGTCTTATTTCACTAACATCCTACATACCTAAGTAACTGTTAGCGCAAAAACGTAAGTATCAGAAACTTCGTCTATTAAATACTTCGTCTGCCAACTATAGCAAGCATTGCTCTACCTATAATAGTCCCGTCTTTTGCTTTTGCTGTTGCGCCTAGCGCCAATCTGTAGATAGGTTAATACAAGGAACACGTTAAGCTTAAATAATGTATCTTGTTTATAATTTTCCTTTTTAAATTTCATTGAAATAATTCAGACACATCATTACTCGTTAGTAGGTATCTCGTTTTTCATCTTAGAAGGTATTACTGAAAATCAGTGTTTGCTCCTCGAGCAAAACTATTCGCTGAGTTAATGCCTTTTTGCTGTGCTGCAGCACACACCGTGCCTATTTGTAAACTCTTTTAATATGTGCTATTTTTATAGGCTGTGCCTTTTGTTACATCGATTATTAGATTTTCCTTGTTAGATTTTTATATATTTATTTTTGTCAAATGTGTATAATTGATGATGATCAAATGTATGTACTTACCTATAATTACCACTTAAGTACTGTGTGTTGCAGAAGCAAATAAATGTTTATCTATCTATCTATCTATCTACTTCGATTTTCGTCAATGAGTAGGCCCCCAGATCGTAGGAAAGTCTTCGTTCCTCTGATATTGGGAGCAATCGCGTCGACAGCAAACGTTCCAGAATAAACCCACTTGAATGTTGTTCCTAGGGTAATGTTTGTTTATCCTTCCATAGGCCACGAGAGAGAAGGCAGGATGGCGCGAGTGGTGGTGAGGTGAGCGCGAGCGAGGCAGCGCATGCTGCGGCGGCATGCCGGGCGGCCGGCGGGGGCTCGTGGCCCCTCAGAACACCTTCCTCGAGAACATCATCCGCCGCTCCTCCAGTCAGCGTCAGTACCTACTCATTACTTACAAACATCTCTCCCTCTCTCTCTCTCTCTCTCTCTTTTCTATCTGTGTCCAATCTAACCAACGTTAAATTTTTTACTCTTGTCTAATCTATTGTATCGCTTGGTTTCCAAACCTCAGTGATCCTATTGAGTCGAGTCATTTCAGTGACGAGAACATAATTTGCCGTTCCCCGTCAGTGCCAAAACATTACTTACAAATATCTCGGTATCCAAACTAATCCATGGGATTTCTTGAATTTTATCTTGCGTTTGACTTAATAGGACGTTCTTCCGCTAGTGGACAAAAAAATCAAGTGAATTACAGTCAATTGCACCTTATTTCTTATTTGATAGTAATTAGGTACTATTTATCAAGCTGTTTATATAGTAAAAATTTGACTTGTCTAAGTGCTTATTTTGTAAGTCTAAAGAAATAAACGTTTCGACTCTGACTCTGACTCGTTAAACGTTACCCTCATCAACAAACTAACAAACCCTTGGTGTCAGATCTAATTGGATCGGTTGTTTTTTAAACCTCAACAATCCTATTGAGCGAGTCATCATCACTAGTGATGAAAACATCACGTGCCGCTCATTCACTCAGTGTCAGTAACTCACTGCCTACATACATCTCTATCATCATGACAATCTCACCGAGCTTTCACTATGTTAAACCATATTTCCCTGGTTCTGAGGTCAAACTCAACTAATGAGATTGCTTTATATTCAAACCTGTAGCGGTGTGATGGGCTTAATTTTGACACGTTACGATATCAACTTTCTCCATCATCTAATATGCGTATAATATGATGGCCGCTCCTTTAGCCAGCGTCAATAATAATAAAGTTACAAAAAACCATTGTGTCCAATCTCTTTGGTTTGATCGCTTGATTTCCAAACCTCAGTGATATTTCTTTTCTATACTTCTATATTATTTTATCGTCATAATTATCGATAGGTGAATACAAGTTTCCTACATTGCTGTGTAACTGATTAATCAGATTATTTTCTTTTATTTTTGTGTTTCCCCAGTCATCCTAGTTTCAGAGACGAAAACATCGTCTGTTGCTCCTCTAGCCGGCCTACCTTACAATGCACACATCTCCGTGTCAAATCCAACCAAAATTATTACAAATAATTTTACATATAAACAATATGTACATATTGTTTACATACGAGTAGTAAAGTGATCCTATTGGTTGTGTATTCTTGACATATAACGACGATACCAAATCGAAATTCTGCTCCATCTGGCTTAGGTATTTAAGGTGTAACGTGTTATGACAAAATTAAAAAAGACAAAAATCTGTTTTTTATTCGCTGCTAACGTCACGTTCCGCTGGTTTAAGACCTGTCTGTTCTCTGTTTCCCCTTTTAACACATTCTTAGTGTGCACTCCGGCACTACCTAAATGCCGTATTGTGTTTACATTGTTACCGCAATTCGGAAAAAGTACAAACCACACTGAATTTAAGTTACAAAATTTAATTTCGCCCGACAGAAAAATTTACAGGACGCATGTTGTTTAAGAATTCCATTATTGCATCGTTAACAATTATGTTCCGGTTGTTTACGTTTATAGCGTTTTGTCCCACATTGAAGCGTTTGGTACATCAGTAGAGTTTTCTACGGAAACATGACCCAAAAAGATCTGCTTTAGCCTCAAACGTATGTCAAAGATATTAAAGAGGGGGCAATACGCGGCATTTAGTAAAAAGAATACGCATAGGATTTCACGTTCTTAGGAGCGGGACAGAGCGTAAGGTTCTGGAACGGCGTAAGCTCAAAAATCAAGTTTTTGCCTATTTACAAGTAAACTATACCATGAGTGGCTACACTTTTGAAGAAACTTGTCCAAGAACCCAAACAATCAGTAATAATAAATCATTTCAATAGATCCCAGCTGTTTTCTGAATTCTCGACCTCGAATTTTGTGCGAAACGGTTCAATTTTGTAATGATTTTTCTTATCCATGCGTTGATGTATTTCGAGTTTTTTACTAGGTACGGGGATTCTTGTGTACTACCATCTAGGCCTATTTCGACAACCAAACCCCTAACGTTCGTCTTTTAAAGTTGAATTTCTGAGGGAACGTGTCGGGAAATGCGTGGGCCATGTTTAACTAGAAGTGTGCATGTACTGGACGAGCTTCTCGCACCGGAAACGGAAATGAGGGCGTCCAGCGACCGAATGCGTATAAAACAAGCCAGTTTTCCAGCATTATTATTAAAAACCGACCATCCCCAGTGTTTTGGCTGGCACGTACACCTTTTATCCGTCCGTCCTAATGAAATCTACCTCAGTTATTATTCAATGAGCCGAAGGTGAGAGCTCGCAATGCAAATATCTCGCTTGCTTTTTCATTTGTACAGCGTAGGTACTTTAAAGTTCATCTTTGCAGTTTGAATTATTTAAGTCTTTTCGGGGCCCGGCAACTCAATCATCAAACTCTGAAAATATGTAGAAATCTGTATTAGCTCTAAAACGTATGCAAATATCCCTCCAAAGATCCAAGATCTTTCTCTGATGTTAGATTTTATTCGATACTTATTTCTGCGACGTTGTTTCTATGGAAACGTATAAATAATAATATCAATACGTTTTCAGACAACATTAGAACAAATTATAGACGTTATTAACTTATTCTACGGTCCATATCAATATAATTTATGCCTTAAATCTAACATACGTAGGTTCATAAACATAGAAAACTTATTTAAATAAAATTGTACTTGTTGTAAATTGCGATACTGGCATAGGTTATTTCTATCCCATGGGAACTATTAAAAAGAAAGAAAGTAGCCTAAATTGGATTCCATATATATTAAATACGTATAAATAGCAGCCGAGAAGTGGATAGACCAAAAAAACTTTGCTTAGCAGTTGAACAGTAATGGCGTATTTTTGAAGGCCTGGGTCATCAGATTTTTTTTATCGAAAGTATGTAGGTGTAAGTATAGGTTTGGTTGTCTACTTAACAAAGCATAGCCAAAAAACAGGCCATATTACAGCTACAAGTTGCCAGAACCTGTATTCAAGCTTTGCCTGCGATTTGGCAGGTCGTAACAACCTTCGTGCCAACTTATGATCTGTTTTACAAGGTAGGTTATTGGCCGGATCAGAAACAATTCTAGTCAATTGTAAATTCTTCCCTTGATCAACTACCATGGATCCGGTTGTCTTAAAACCCGCATAAATCGAGGTTGAATAATTATTAAGTTAATTTAGGAATCGGCACTACACTATTTATCTATTCTTCTGTTTTATTCTTCTCTGCCTCTGGTTTAGCACTACTTTTCATTCTCTTTATTTTTACAAAAACAAAATGTTTCATTATATCAATAAAATTTTAAATCATCATAATCTGATCCGTGCTCGGAACCTTCTTTTAAGTATTAAATACCTGTATAAGAGGTAACGCTTTTCCATAACATAATCTCATTGCAATCACTTAGAAATGACTCACATTTATAGGTGGACACAATACAATAAGACTTAAATTTGAGTAAAACTCATATGAGTAGAAGATTTTTTGTGGAAATTAACCCATCCTCTACCTACTAGCCAAGATAGCACATAGGTACTTCCTTTGATCAATTGGAAGAAACGAAAAATAAAATAAAATAAAAATAGATCACTGTTAACTAATCAGCGGGGGTGGGGTGCCCGGTCTAAGTCCTGTCGAAAATGTTAACTTAAACATTAATATTTAATGAGAATTAGTTTTACTCTTACTATGATACTTTGTTTAATGCATTTTGAATTATTCATATTCTAAGACTATGTCTTTACGCTTTTGCTTTGGGCAACCCTATAAAAATATATAATATGTACCTACTTAACTACATGTTTATGAATAAATACAAAAATAATAATTTAACAAAAAGAGAAGATTCGTGCGGGAATTGAGGGCGCTCGTGTGCCAATTGACAACAGTGATCTGTCATTGCAGTACGGCTAAAAGTATTAGTTCGCCGTAACGCCACGACTCTTCCCTTTATGAACAGACTAATTTAAGTATGTTCGACTATGGTCGTCTTCAATAGATATAACGAAATTCAAACTACAACCTCTTTTGAAATGTAAATCTAAGCTTCTGTTATCTGGTTGTGGTGCACACAAGAAACTGATGACCAATTCCATGCAACAGTTTTAAATTAGGTTCACTTCGAAAATTGAACGAAGTTCGAAGTTTTTAAACCAAGGAGTTTACCAACGCTTCAAACTTCGTTCCACTTTGTGGTTACAGCCATCAAAACCTATACAACCTCTTTGGTTGCAGCAGACAGCAGTTTCCTGCTGGCCAACGCGCAGATCGTCGACTATCCCATCGTGTACTGCAACGAGACGTTCTGCAAGATGAGTGGCTACAACCGCGCCGAGGTCATGCAGAAGTCCTGCAGGTATGTCTATCATCTTTGTGGATGTAAGTGGGTAAACATCGAACCTTGGTTGTTTTGGAAGAACCATTCATTATCAACCGTTAGCAGCCATTATCAGCCCGTGTCTAGTAATCCTATATTTCAGCCAATATGGATGTACAATATTTGTAAACAAATCACCCGTACTTAACACACTCTGTTACCGTTGCCGCGTTTTTTTTACTTAATTAAGATTACTTGTCGATTTGAGATCAAGATAAGTGCTTACAATTAGATGTAATAATTAATTTTGTTTTAAAAAACTATAAACCGACTTAATTTTTTATAGTTTTTTCATGATTTTTCATGGATCCCATTGTCAGAACAGAACAAAATTAAAATGACCACAAGGGAAGCACCAGCTTTCATATAAAAAAGAATCATGAAAATCGGACCACCCAGTCAAAAGTTCCGAGGTAACAAACATAAAAAAGAACCAGTCGAATTGAGAAACTCCTCCTTTTTTTTGAAGTCGGTTAAAAATCGAACCGAGCGCATAAACGCACGAGAGTTTTAGTTAAATAAATAATAATACGCAGTACATAATTATGTACATATGATATAAAAATTTCGTCATTCATTTTTACATCACTCTGTTACCAGATTATTTGTGATTCGAACCATAGCAAAGAAGTCGTTCTTTTTTTGTCTTTTGAACCGAATTATTAATGTACACAAGTTGTCTTTCGAACGGGATATTTAATATTTATGTACTTAACTTACTAGCTGCGCCCCGCGGCTTCGCACGCGTTGATTTTCTCACCTTTCAAACCTTCCCTAGACCTCAACTAACATTTCATGACCAAGATAAGATAAATCCGTTCAGTCGTTCTCGAGCTTTAGCGAGACTAACGAACAGCAATTCATTTTTATATATATAGATAGTTCACCCGCAAAGTTACCGTTCCCGTGGGAATTTCGGGATAAAATATAGCCTATGTCAATCCCTGAAAAGTAAGCTTTTTACTAATGAAAGAATTTTTAAAATCGGTCCAGTAGTTTCGGAGCCTATTCAATACAAGCACTCAAATCTTTCCTCTTAAATATAATATTACTATAGATAAATATAACCTGCATGCATGCTACGCTACATAATGGTAGCTCGCCTCGATACTCTCGAATAGATTGTGTAGAAACGTATACGCAAAAGGGTAAACATTAACACAATTTTGTCATAGAGGATTTTTACAAGATTTTTATACAAACTGTATTTTTTTATCAAACTGTGTATAACAAAGTTTTTACAAATTAATTCCGGTTTATAAACTTCGTTCTACAGTTTAATTTGTTAGAAAATTATGTTTTGTGGAAAATCCAACATTTCCTCAGGGAAATGAGCTGTATTGCAGAAGACAAGTGATATTCGCCCTTACAGGAAGTTCATCCTTAGAGCATTACTGATTTATTCATAGGTAATTAATGTAATTATTCATAACTGGAGAAAGCACAGGAGAGAAAGAGAAAGAGAAATGAGGCCGGCCTTTATACCTAGAAGTGGGATAGCTAGCTGTTGTGAAAATATGTTTTTGTTGACTCTTAAGCTATAAAAAACTGTTAAGAACTTAACCCATAACACAAGCTCTGCTTAGCTTGGGTCTAAATGATGCTGTATGGAATGTCCAGAATTATTATTATAAATGGTTTTTTAACTACTTTAAGATACCTTCATGAGTTGCTTCATGGTTAAAGACCATAATATCTTCATAAGCCTAATTGGTCAGTGCCTTTTATATAAAGCTGTCATTAATTCAGTAGAGAACAGTAAGAGCCCTTCCCTTGTTACGAACCACTCTGGCACGATGCCACTCGCATCATATTTACATAAGCCGATACGACATTCAGACTACAAACACGAGAATTAGGTCTCATTGGCGAGATTTTAGAGTATCTATGGTTGCCCTTTCTACTTTGTTGTTAGTAAAATTGGCAATATGCGTCTGGTATTTCATGCACCGAAACAAATGAATGAAGAGGAATTAGAATATTAATCTACCAATAGCTTAGCTTTCACTGAGCATCACGGCATATGCGGGGGTTTCTATTGGTTGTTTTCTAAGATTTTAGGTTCACGCTGTTGAATGTTTTGTATTACTGGTAAATATAAAAGGGTACTGGCTGAATCTGGTAAAGTTAGCTTAGTGGAATCTTGCTAGCCTATAGAGTTGCTCAGCAGCTGGAGTAAACAACTTCTTTAGATGTTGACATCGCGGATAAGTGCAGTAGGAAAGAAGCTAGTTTTTTATTATCTTCAAGCGAGAAGAATCCGTCTTTTTAAGATGCGAGTCATAAAAAAACCGCAGCTGTTAGTTATCATTTTGCATGTCTTGCATTATCCATTTCTTTCATAGGTAACGCAAGGAGACGAATACGCCGAGAAAAAGAAAAGAATGTCGCTTGAATGCGTAAAATATTTGAAATTTATAATTTAGGCATTTTTCCCTCTGCTGTTGCCAAAACCGTGTTCACTCGTTTACTCGTTTCACAGACAAAGATTAGGCAAGAACAATTTTACAATGTCTTAATTTAATGCTATGGGGGATGTTATAAATCTGGACGGAAACTAAAACTAAGTATTCCTTTTCTATAAGTTAATTTCTAGTCTAGGCGTAGGCATTCGAGTGTCGTCGCCAAAGCCAAGATTCGAAACTACCACCGTTTTTTTTATTATGGATGATGATCAAGCGTTTGGCCACCAAGTCACTTTAAGTAAGCGAAGATGTGGCCCTAAGATGAAGAAAGCTTCAAAGGGAACTTATTTTCTCTGGATATAAAGACACCGAGATAAGTAAAATCTCGGTGTTAAAGACACCGAGATAAAATAAGTTCCGGGTAAGGCGCATACCCGAGCCAAATTGACAGCGTCATCTATTTTATCATATTATTACGTTTATACACAGGAATTTTTAAAAATCCATCATACAGTTTGTGGTTTCTATTATAAGCTTTTTTTTTATACTTCTGTAATAGTTTTATCTTATATAGTTTAGGCAGAGATGGGAAAATAGAGTTTGGTGGCCAAAAAGTGCTACTTCGTATCTCGGCATTATTAACCTAACTTATAAAAGATACCGTAAACAGTATGATAGATTTTTAAAATTTCCTGTGTTAAACGTATAATTAGATAAAATAGGTGACGGCGCCACTTTCACTCGTGTAAAACAGATGCAGGAAGTTCATTCCACTCTTTGGCCGTGCTTATTACGAAAGTAGAGCACATTTTAAAAATAAATAATTTCGACGACCTCTGTGGCGCGGTGGGCGAAGGTGCGCCTGCGACGCAGGAGGTTGCGGGTTCGATTCCCGCCTCGGGACAAATATTTGTACGATCTGCAGATATTTGTTCAGGGCGTTCTGGATGTTTTCTATGTATAATAAAAAATATCCATCTATGTAGTGTATTGTATTATGTATATCAGTTATCTAGTACCCATAACACAAGCTCTGCTTAACTTGGGGCTAGATAATGCTGTGTGAATTTAAAAAAATAAAATAATAAATAAATAATAAAAAAAAATTATTCGACACTGGTATTACGACCAGGTACGGGTGGACTGTGAATTAAATTCTCTGAGCTCGGCATTAAGGTCTTGTTTCGATTATCCAGATGCACCTGGATGTACGGAGAGCTGACGGAAAAAGAGGCGGTAGAACGCGTGGACCGCTCGCTCGACCACCACCTCGCCGACCAGTTCGAAATACTACTCTACAAGAAGAACCGTGAGTATAAATTCCTTTGGCACACATTTAAAATTTGAAGTATGTATATATGTTTTTTACAGTTCGAAAAACTTCTACACGAAGATTATTGGGTATGCAATGCATTCCTTTGGCACATATGGCATGACTCGTCGTAATGTCAGCAGGTAAAGAGGACAGACATTTGCGATAGGAACTACTTCCAGGCGTGGCACTGACTTTGTTAGACAAATGCAGGACATTAACAGAATATGCATTAAACACTACAGCGTGTCCATTTTGAATGAAGCATGTTAGTAAACAAACCGCCCTTATTTAACCTAAAATTCACTTTGTTGGCGCGTCCGTAATTAAAATGCGTAATAATAAAGCGCAAATACGTAATTTACATAACTTGTCGATTTTAGATCATCCCTTCAATAAAAATTGCTTACAATTACATCTGAAACTCGACGCCAAGGAAGTGAGATTTTGTTATTTGTGTCGTATTTTGTTTACTAACATGCTCCATTCAACTTGGACAAACCATAGGTATAATCCTCGCGTTAGAGCCAGTTTATAATACGTAAGTGGCGAGAAGGAGAGCGTAAAAAAATACAAATGGCTTACAAAAGAAAAAATAGTAAGTAAGTAAATCAGTGATTTGGCACATAAAACACAATACAATTGGTTTGGTAATTTAAAAGTGGCAGAATTTAAAAAAAAACTCAAGTATAATAGGGAATGTACGGCCCTAAATTCAATTTTAATCTAAAAATTAATTTAGGGTCGTCGTAGAAACAGCCATCGATTCTCGGCAGTAACTCCGATATTCCTGATCTAATTCGCAATAGATAAGTGGTAGTAATATTATTTACAGTGTTTCAAATCAAAAATTAATATAGGTATGAAGTTTAGATACTGCTTTAATGCTTAACAATCGCATATATACCTATCACAAAAGTCAGTGCCACGATTGTGAGAGCTATTATTTTTATTGATTTCCGATTTCGGCTTCAGCGACTCAGCGATTAACTTAACTGCTATAAATCAAAGAACCGATAGAAAAGTCATGTCATGTTTTTTTAACTAAACTTTTACACGGCAGTCCGTTTAACTGGCCCGTTATAAACATGTCACCGTAAAAAAGGCCTAAGGCAACCGGATCAGTAAAATTTCTTTTTTTCTGGCCACTCCATAGCTCTTACGTTAGAAGTGTTTGTGAATGAAAGCATCTTTGACAACCTCTCGTAGCCAAACCACTTCATTGACCCCTCTCATTATGATTTCGACGCCTCATTTAAAATCTTTTAAAGAACCGATAGAAAAGTCATGTCATGTTTTTTTAACTAAACTTTTACACGGCAGTCCGTTTAACTGGCCCGTTATAAACATGTCTCCGTAAAAAAGGCCTAAGGCAACCGGATCAGTAAAATTTCTTTTTTTCTGGCCACTCCATAGCTCTTACGTCAGAAGTGTTTGTGAATGAAAGCATCTTTGACAACCTCTCGTAGCCAAACCACTTCATTGACCCTCTCATTATGATTTCGACGCATCATTAAATCTTTCAAAAGTTTCCTAACTAATCTAAAGTTGATCTTGAATCGGATTAGGGTATTTTATAATCGAAACTTAGATAAGGGTTCCGATTGTCTTTTTCGTTCTACCTGTAGGTAGGTAGGTAGGTACTTATATTTTGTTAAAGATATTGTATTTTTAACCCCCGACGCAAAACGTGGGGTGTTAAAAGTTTAATTGTGACATTGTACCTAGATACGAAACAGATGAACCGATATTGATAATGTTGTTTTCGTTAATGGACGTTTTCTTAAAAATTATATAGGTACCTAGCTATTTAGTGAAAATCGGTGAAGCCGGTATATGGTCAGCTTGGGACGAGTTTAGTTCGAAAAATAAGAGCTTACTGACTAAAGTTTTCTTCGTCTCTGTTTTATTCTGCACATTAACTTTATTCCACGTCTATTTTAATTTTAAGAATTTGACCTTTCCTAGGTGTGCAGTAGGTAATATTATCGTATATACGGAAATAAAGAGTTTGAGATTCAAAGTTAAATCGTTGTGAAAATTTTAAAATTAATGCATTTTGAATAATACCTGTAAGTAAAAGTAATAAAATTCCAATATTATATTTTATATCAAAGGAAGGTACGAGTATATCTTCTTCTTAAAGAAAAGTAAGACCTGGTCTTTTACCCTAAGCATTCATTTTATATAAAAAGCTAGGTCGGCTTTAATATGTGCGTCAAAAAGTGAGGTTCGGCTCGCAACCGTAAAATCCTGAAAGCTTTTATTTCTCAGTACGTGTTGTGTAGTGTTTATTGGCGTGTCGGCCTGTATTACATTTACACTTGAGTGGGTTGAGCATGACTTTTGGGTCTTCGTATTTGCTTAGGAGACTAAAGGACATCTGTTAGATACATAGAATAGTAAATTGTACGTGTAGTACGTGTAGTGTGTCATTTGGGGCCCGAGGCGCTCCGAGAGCCTTAAAACACACGAGGTAGGAATAGCATTTTCTCTCGAGTGATACATAGTGCTTTATACTTCGAGAACTTCGAGGAAAATCGTTGCTTTAGAATCACAGTTTTAACCCTGATGTAAAATACAATCTAGAAGTAAAATGGTATTTTAAGTAAAACATGTGTAAGTTTCTATTATGTACAAGAATCTTGTAAAGTCCTAAAGAAAATAAACCACACAGTTTTGAGTTCTGTGGCACCGGCACCGTAGTTTTCAAATAGATAAACTGATTTTGATTTTGTTTTGTGTAAAAAATGTCTTGCTTGATTGAGAGTGTTCATGGAAATGGGTGCAAGCGTTCTTAATGTTACAAAATATAAAATTGTTTTACACTAGGTAGGTACCGCTTCTAAGATTTACGAGTTATCACCGACAAAAAAAGAGGTTCTATGTATGTTCGGCTGTTTGTCTTTTTTTTAATAACTTGGAATTAGTGTGGTCCATTATTTTTGGAGATTACCCAATAGAAACAATTCGGTATACAAACTGAACTCTTAACAGATTAGTCAGAGAAGAAGAGAGAGAAGACAGCATTTTAAGAATCTCAATCATACACCAAAAATTCTCGATCTCGACAGGAATTGAACCCGCAACCTTCCAGAAAAAAAATATCATTCCTACGTAGATCCTTACATCAGAGTGACCTCACTGGTCGTTGCTTGCCCCGCGAGGGTAGCTCCATTTCATTACGTTTTCATGTAACGACATTTAACAATTCTTTCGCAGCAGCCCACCGTACAATATAATCGTGTTTGCCCTTGGCCAGGGAACTTTTAAACATGGATGCAAATTAGAAACTTTGAACAACAATCCGTGCGCTTGGTTTTTTTGTTAATTGCCTGATATTTTGTTGGCGCGAATAAATAAAATAAACAAATTATTTAGTCACTTTAGTGACGGGGAATTGAGCATTATAGGTACCTACTTAGTTGTACATAATGTTAAAGTTTAGGTTATTATAAATAAATTCTAAATAAATAATGTTGGACAATTCACACAGCATTATCTAGCCCCAAGCTAAGCAGAGCTTGTGTTATGGGTACTAGGTAACTGATATACATAATAGAATACACTACATACATAGATAGATATTTTTTATTATACATAGAAAACATCCAGAACACCCTGAACAAATATCTGCAGATCGTACATACTTTTGTCCCGAGGCGGGAATCGAACCAGCAACGTCGGGATTTTAACAGGCGGATTTTCGCCCACCGCGCCACAGAGGTCGTCGATTATATTTTATTTACAGTTTGGGTTAAAATTCCGTTGAATATTATTTGATTTGAAACATGATGGTTTATCTGAAGATAGTTCCCTGGAAGTTAAGGACCATGAGCATAGTAGGGCCATAGAGTAGAGTAGTAAAGATTATCTCTTTAGATAAAAATGTTACTACATTACTTTCATCAAATAAGTTGCTAACTTTTTGTTTATAAAAAGTTAAATAAAAAAAAAACACACACACACACAAGCTCGTATTAACAAGTTATGGATCAAAGAGCATGGATCAAATCTGAAATAGAATAATTTGAAGTGTTAATTAATTAAATAAGCGTAATAGTCTTAGGACAAGACTAGACACAGTCAAATAAATAAAGATGCTGGACAATCCACACAGCATCATCTAGCCCCAAGCTAAGCAGATCTTGTGTTATCGTAATCATTTATTTTGCAGGAATGTAGGTGTACAACAAAGGTCTTAAAATTATAGCATAAGTCCAATACATTCTGCCTCGTCAAGGCGTGCAAAACTATCTTAAAACTAAGTACTTACTAAAATATGAAATTAAAGGGACACTAAACGAAAACAGCGCAAAACAAAGTTTACAAACCTCAACACACACACTCACTTTGAAACGAAGACATGAGACTATATTACTGAAATACCTACTTTTTTAAAAATCTCATTTATTTTAAGTACTTTTTTTACAAAGTATCTCAGTTCTATCATAACCTAAACTTGTAAACATACAAAAAAAATAACAACAAAATAACAAAGGAATTATATATCAAAGGATACTGATTCATAACATTTTTAAAGAGTGAAATGGCTGCGATATATGTACCTACTTAATACAATTATATATATATTTAACTATATGTGTAACATAGAAAATACCCAGAACATCTCTGAATACATATTTGTAGATCGTACAAAAGTTTGTCCCAGGCGGAAATTGAACCTGCAACCGGCTGCGTCACAGACAGACCTTCACCCGCAGCGCCACGTCTTAGTTAAACTTACTAAACTCAACCAATAGTTTACCAATCTTAGTTAATGCTCACTCACCGTGTCCATCCATTCTATTGCAAAAGCTCTACAAGCCACTATCCATATTGCCGGCTTTGTTCTCTCGTCTACGAGAATGTTCTACTTATTGTTCAAGTTTACGAATCGTGCCGTGTTGTTCCGTAGCCTTGCTGGTAAATTGCAGGGCAGGAAATGAATATTGAACGCCACCGTGCGTTTTCTTGACATGGGTGACCTTAGTGGTTAGGTGCGATAGAATCATGATAGACAATCGTTTACTTGAAATTATAGAATCGATATCTTGAGTTTGTTGTTAACATTTCATATTTCATTTATTTTGCTTGCATGTACAATTCGTTCTTATGTATACACATCCATTCACATATGTGAATGGTTGTATTAGTTGATAAGCGATAAACTTGCTAGTGGTTTCTTTTTAACTTCTTCCGCTAGTGGAAAAAAAATGAAGTGAAATTGAGTCAATTGCACATTATTTCTTATTTGATAGTAATTACTATTAATCAAGCTGTTTATATGGTAAAAATTGACTTGTCTTAAGTGCTTATTTTGCAAGTTTAAAAAAATAAACGATTTGGCTCTGACTCTGGTTAATTGTAACATGCACCCTGGTAGGGCCACAAAGCTGAGTTCGATTTTCTAGCTTAAACCCGGTAAACTTTATTCTACTTATTCGGTCTTTTAAGTCGGCTGTGTGGAACAAGTTTATGCGTTTCAAGGTATGATCAATGTCTTCAAATGACAAATCCGTTAGGAAATTGTATCTTTCTTACCTCGGTATATCTACAATATATTAATTAATTGTAGTTCTTCTTATTTAGCTAAGCTTCAGCTCTCGACTTAGCACATAATTTTTGATTAAGAACTGTAGTTCTTAATAAAACTTTCTTTCTGGCTAAAACTTTCGTTGCTAATTATGTATAATTAGCAACGAAAGTTTTAGCCCGAACTGTTTTGGTTTTAGGCTTGGAGTTACTCAGAAGGACATAAATATCCACCTACATTCAGACTTTTGCAATTTTAATAGAATAGTTATTTGGTTCATGTGGCCAGTCACTCTGACGAATCTCTCGGACGCTCTGGGGCCTGATTCCACTAACACAATCGCTTCACTATGACAATATTATCGCTTCATTATCGCGTTACAATCACCGCCATTGTCACCTTTTGGTATTCTACTAACACGATCTTTTTTTGTTTATGCCATATCTATGACTATTACGATTATAATTATATGCCCCACCACATTATTGACACGATATTATAAGTCATAGAGATTATAATCATATGGTATTGGAATACCAAATAAATTTACGACTAAATCGCTATCTTAATCGTATGGCGCCATTATGGCATCATTATGGCATTTTGTTTAAAAAAATAGTGGAATTAGGCCCCTGGTGTTAAAGAGGAGAGAATAGACGCTAACTTCATTCCCATTTTATTTGTGCTGGCAGTGAGTGCAAGTGGGAATTACAAATTAATACGTCCCGGTTACCGAGTTTTTGTGCTGGAAATCCAATAAAAACTAAACCAGCCTGTCTATAAAATTCAGTTTAGATCTCATTCCTCAACCTCAACAGCCTGTATTGGTCCACTGCTGGACGCAAGCCTCCCCCTGATAAGCGCCTTGTTGGCTATCTAATGGGGGGTAATGCCTATAATCCTCACGCTGGGCATTCGGGTTGGGGATCGCAGTTTGGTGATAGAATTGTTCTGTAGGAGGTGATGCTGCCCGCCCTCGGTAGATATTCCTTAGTCGCCTCTTACGACACCCACGGGAAGAGATGGGGTGGTGCAAATTCTAAGCCAATATAAGATCTCGTTCGTATTTTCATTATTTTCGCCGCTCATCGCTACCACTACTTTCTTCACACGCGTAAAAGTGGACTTACGACTATGTATGATCGGCGAAAATATTATAAATGAACTTAGTTATTTCGTGAAACTGTGCCGAAATATTGTAAAGCTAAAACTCAAATTATGGAAAATATCCCGTTGTAAATAACTTTATAGCACATATTAAACAAAAGTGTAAAAACGGCATAATGCCGATGGATCGTGAAAATGCCGAAATATTGTAAAGTTCAAAACAAATAATGGTAAATATCCCGTTGTAAATAACTTATTAAACATATTAAACAAAAGTATAAAAACGGCATAATACCGATTGCATTATCTACCTGCCAACCACACACACGCTAGAAACTTAAAGACTGTAAGCTAGATAATTTTAAAGTCTAATTACAGAGCAAATCTTTCGGACCTTATCACTAACTAACTAACCGAACCTTATTATTTCTAACCCAACAATAAACCCACGATCGCCGAAATATACGCAATAATATAGTAGGTATAACCACTGCCCAGGTGCTCCAAGATTATTTACATAAAATGGTTTTAATACTTGTTTGTGAAACCGCTCCTAAAGAACCAACCGAATGTTTTTGCACTGTGGCTTGCGTGACTGTAACCGTAGACTGAAATCTTTGGCGGGTAAAGGCCGCCTTATCTAATGGTTCAACTGTAATTAGGCAAAGTTCTAATGCAAGTTGGCTTTTAAGACCGACTTCTACCCAAGTAGAGAGGGGTGACAATGTGTAATCAATAGATACACTGCTTTGATTAGCTGGTAGAAATGCTTTGATAATAAGCACACCATGTGTTCATTAAAGTCCTCTAAAATAAAAAGCATGGTGTCATAATAACATATCACGATATGTGCTCGATATTCTTTTGGAAGGTACTGTGATTTAGTGCTCCGAATAGGTTTTTGTCCACCTCCTGTTAAGTAGTATAACCATCGCCTATAACAGAGTGTTACCTCGAGGGCATGCCGCTAAGAACGATAGGTGAAAGAAAACCTGTCCTTTGGCATGATTGGGAATCGTCTTCAAAAAAACTCAATTGGTTTTTCCGCAATAGTGACAACACAGGTCTCTGTTGACTTTTTAAATTTATTAAAAGCCAGAAGTCGGAGCTTTTATTGTAAACTTACGTTTAACGTGGTCAATTCTAAATAACAGCTCATTGCATGGCTAATATAAACCTTTCAGAAGCCTTAACATGTCACAATAATTTCTCCTCTTAATCCGATCCAGGGATTCCCAAAGAGAATTGGCGTATCCCGGTTTAAGCCCAATTAGACATTCCCTTTACCTTTGATGTACGGACTTGAAACGGATGCCGTATAAACAAGCGTAGTAGAAGATATACTCGTGTGTATATCGACTTTTTTAAGATCCGTAATTTTACGAGTTATAGAAAGAAAAGAACGCATGAAAATTTATTGGTTCACGATGAAATACAGCTTGCAACGATTATATTATAAATGAGATTATACACACAAACAATTACGTAATTTTTATTGTTATAATTAAAACAGCAGCAATGTCTCTACGCAGCGAACCAAAAGGTCCCGTCTCAGTATAATGTTGCTCAACAAAAAGTAGAAAAACGCTGATTATCTGACATTTATCTAGTAACGTCTTTGTTGGACACCAAGCTCCACTATTCATATATGCTGGTGGTATCGATGACAGATTGAGGCCTTTTGATTTACGCCATTTTTCGTCAGCGGCGTGACTGTCCATAGAACTAATATTACGGTTTTCATGTTGTTATGGCACACCTTAACAAATGTAAATTTTATACCTGAGAAGGTTGAGAGGAGCGCTTTGAATAGGCGCAATAAACAATTGTTATAGAATATTGCGTATTCCCTCCAGCGTATCTATAATTGTGATCAGTTGTGTCAGAAAATAATGACAGACAAATTATACTGTGAAAATAACAGTAAATATTTATAAAATATCTACTAATGTAATACAGTTATAAGGTTTCTAAGTTTCTTAGTAATTTAGAATCTCCTAAATTACTGGTTCTATGTGCAAATTATTTCGAGGACAGGTCAGTTCTGCTGTTTGTTACGTTTTGTCCAGGTACTAAACTAAATGCACGAGTAAATCCGCGGGAGTTAGTAACTCGTTAAATGTAAATATTCAATACTCACTAAGTATAAAAACGTCGAAATCTTACCTAAAATGTTCTCTATTTGATTCGGAATGTAGCACATTTAATCTGGACCGGGCAGTAAATAAAAGGATTTGGAATTTCGGATACCCAATAATATTTTAGCGAGAAATCCACACAGAAGTGTGTTCTCGGCGTTCACCCGTAAATAGGGTTGCCAGCTTGCAATGTTTACGGAATCTCCCGATGCGTAAAATTATCTCTCCTGGGAAAATCTTTTATTGTAACTGCGAAATAATTCTGGAAGTAGCAGGTATTTATTTATACACATACCTAGGAAAACAGCGTATTAACTCAAACTATGTAACTCATATGTTAGGCATTCTTTGACAACATAAACAACTTTTTTTATTTTTTAACAACAGAGATTCTTTGAGCGATAACCGTTGAAATTATTAGCTAAGGTTTATTCAGCCCATAAGGGCCGGACCATATAAACTAATAAACAGTTATATTACAGCAATCCAAGTGAAATATAAGTAAGCATTCTTATGCTACTTGGGTAGTTAAAAGGCCAAAAAAGTTGTACTGTACAGTTGCATACACAAGGGTGACTAAAGCCAAAATTTAAAGTCGCCTAACAAAACAGTGACATTTTATTTAATTACTAAAACAGTTCTTCATTATCAAGAATTACGGAGCTAGGAATTTGTCGAGGAAACCGATTCAGACACCACTTGACCGCATAAAAAATATTCGAAATTCTTGCCGAATTGCTTTTATTTGGAAACCCTAGCCGTAAACCGATATCGCGGTAATTTCAGGGGTTTCAGATTATTGTACACGTGTAGACGTGTTCATGTCTGCAGCGCGCTGATGCGTGGATATGCCATTATTTCGACTGTTACGTAACCGCTTCATAATCCTTGTACTTGAGTGTGGTAAAGTAATTGAATCTTTAGAGACCTCTATATAAATGGGTTTAAAGTCTTGATTGAACGGTTCTGCAAGTTGAATGATTTGATCTTAGGAATCATTTGAAAGAAATTAATACCTACATAAGGTATTTGTAATCAATCACTGAGGCCGAAATCGATCATTGTTCCCTAATTTAGTCTGTCCTCCATCCATATAATATATTGGTATCTACAATCTACACCATCATGGCATCATCGGTTTGAAAAAATCTAGATTTCTTACTAATTTTATCAAGTTATACCGAAGAAACGAACTAGAAAAGATCATAGGTTAATAACCTATGAACTTTCTTAGACCGCTCTACGTCGTAGCACGTAGCACCGCTACGCCGTAGCCGCGTAGCACCGCTACGAGATACAAGTTAGAGTTGTAATAAGTGTTGTAATATTATGTATGTGATGTATGTAGTATCTGAGCCGATGTTAAGATAGGCACATGAACATGTTGTCCCTTTCTTATTGCCCTAGAAGATTTTAACTTTTATTTTTATTTTTTTTCTAGTAGGTAATAATACTTGAGCGCTGTCTACGCACGCCCTACTTGACATCGCCTTAGATTATCAAAGTGTACAACAGTATAAGTATTAGATTATCTGTAGTACAACGTAGAGTATAATTTTTGTGTGCATTGTGTATTTAACCGAAGTGGAGATGCATAAGATTAACCAAAAGTGCCAATATAAACTCGAAAGTCTGTCGCGTTGGACAATTCACTATTTGGATACTGCTATTGCTTAATTTTATGAGTACACGCTTACTGACCTTTTTATCAAAGATGTGTCACTTAGCTTAACTGCATACCTAAAGGTTACCGAACCATAATAACCGAAGTTACTTTTTGTAAAAAGTAGAGTAATGTTAAAATCATGTTGCAAGATGTTACCGACAAAGTCACAAAAAACCAAATCAATAAAAAAATTCAAGAACTTTGTTGGGTACGTCACATCTGCAGTTTAGCTTCGTATCACAGCTTGATGATGAACTAATAGAACTTTGCTTAGAAGTGAATGTGTTCTGCAGTACATATCTAGTGTGCGTTACCACATAGTTGCGTATGAACGTTGTTGTGTTTCGTAACATAGACAATATATAGAGACTTCACACCAAAGTCGGCACAACATACCTAGTATGTGTTACAACAAAGTTGCGTATGAACGTTGTTGTGTTTCGTTACATCGTCATTATCTACACAACACTGTTGGCTGCATACAATTTTCTTACTCTGAAATAACTCAACCCGCCGGGCTGAACCGCCGACTTTGGTGTAAAAACTCCTAGAATAAAAGTAAACGTGTTCCGTCGTAGTTAGTTTATGTGTTACAACATAGTTGCGTATGAACGTTGTTGTGTTTTGTTGTGGGTGGCGGGTGCGCGGGGGGCGCAGGGACGCCGCTGTGGCTGCTCGTCCAGGTGGCTCCGATCCGCAACGAGAGGGAACTGGTCGTCCTCTTTCTACTCACCTTCAGGGATATCACCGCGCTGAAACAGCCGATCGATGCCGACGACCCGAAAGGAGGCCAGTATATTCATTAAAAGTCGTGTAGATAAGGAATGGGACAGAAAAAAACAGCTCGCTGATTCGCTTAGATCATATATGTTTTTAAATTATTCACGCAAGGCAGCATGTCCCGCTGCCTTTCTTAGTCCTATTCACCATCTACACGACCTATACTAACTGACACATAGATTACTCGCACACGATATCAAATCAAACACTCAGCAGATGGCATGCATTGGCCTTGATCGCCTATGCAACTGGTAGGTAGTTCAACGAATAAGCGCACACAACGACAAAGTTATCCTACGATAACATTGTCATGGTAGCGTCTGGCTTAGCAGGATTGGGGCCTGTCGTGTAACCGTCTCGCTACCGTCGTATTGCTATGTAACGGCCGAGCAGCTGTTGAGAAGCAATTCTACTTGCGTTTAATCACAGAAATTACTGAAAAATTGTAGAATCGCCGCCATGTTTTGGTATTTTACATGGCAATGGCTTAGCAGGATTGAGTCCCAAAAAAAGTAGCTAATGTGTGGTGAGCCTTAGTACGTAATGGCTGCAACGGGCAATGCAAATACATCACACTAATATTATAAAGGCGAAAGTTTGGATGGATGTATGGATGGATGTTTGTTACCTCTTCACGCCAAAACTACTGAACGGATCTGGCTGAAATGTTGCATACAGGTAATTCTAATACTGGAATAAAACATAGGCTTCTTTTTATCCCATAAATCTGTTCACGTGGGATGAAAATCACATTTTAATGTTTTCATAGGAACAACGCGTGCGAAGCCGCGGGGCGCAGCTAGTTAAATATAATGAAAAGAAGAAATTGAGGTCTTTGCTCGACAGTGGGAAATGAATAGCCAAAGTTATCCTATACCAAAAATCACACAGAATTGCTGAATATATCCAAAACAAACACTTCCCTCAATATAGTAATTCTGTGTCTCTCAGACATAGGCACCACACGTTTTTTACACCATCTTACTAACACACTCATTCTAACAACAGGTATGCTTAGTTGAATCATCCAATCATCGTTAAAGGTAAAACGTTATGCAGTCTACGAATTCTTAAACTTTTTCCAAACAATTTATCGATCCCCCGAGCTATTTTAATTAAGTTCACCGCAGTCATAACAAACAGAAGTTATGTGCTACGAAACAACTAGCTAACATGCTTCATTATATTCAAATTGGCGGGCAACTCGGGAGAAAAATAATCAGTATTCCGATCTCCTACGGTCCGTATAACGACAGTAATCGTCGCAAATATCTACTAAATTAGAATGAACATCTACAGATTGTTGTCTCCCGGGGTTGGAGCCCTGATTTAGTGCTAAGTAGGAATTCCACTGAGTGAAGAAAACTGAGATTACTCTCTGTCATCGCCCCATTGACACGCTCTGGAAAATTGAGGACACTTTATATGCGCTAAGCCTTTTTCATTTGAATATGGCTGTCGTATTGTGAAAAATGCTAGTTTATACCACAATACACAGTTTTAGATAAATATAAGCAGTGTTTTAGTATTTGGACGTGAGTTTGCTCGGGTCATTGATACTATTTTTTGCCGCAATACGGTCGGGGATCTAGGTTCTTTCTCTGACAGTGTTTAGAAGAATTTAGCTGTTTAGAACTTCTACGAATATGGCTGCTAAGACATATGTACACTTGCAAATCATTCCCCATCATTGCAATGCATGATTTTCTTACATTTTATGTACTTAGCATAGCGTATGGTATTATAATGTCTGTGGCACAACATACAAAATCATATTTCCTGATTAATTTAATTACAATTATTGTTATTCTACAATGTTACGCCCGAAGGCGGCTCAGGACCGCTATTTGTATCCTTAGAGCAAGGCCTATGATCAGCAGTGGACGTATATGTGTTGTTAATGGTGTTAAATTATGAAAGTAAATATTGAATGATTTTATATTCTTGATGAATTTTCTTCTGATAAAAATGAAAATGAAAATTGGGACTTCGAAATTTCAAAAAAGACCTAGGAAGTCAAGCGAGCTTTTAAATGAAAGGTTATTATTATTATACTTATTTAAAGGTTTGTCCATTTCAGAACAGTTTTTGAATTTTTTGTATGTTCGCTAGCTCTAGCTCGCTCTTGCTCTAACTAGTTCGCTCCATATCGCGATCTCGCTCGATCAAACAAACCATGATCTTATAAGATTATCATCAAATCATATTAACTTCGCCCATTGCTGAATATTGGCAGCCAAAATTTCCATACCCACATACACAACGCTAGTTCCGATATTTTTTTTTTATATTACCAAAGAAATTGGCAAACAGGCGTTCGGCCCGCCCAATGGAAAGTGGTTATTATATACAGCCTTTGGACGCCTGTAACATCATTGTATATATTGTACCTGCTTTTCTTACTTATTTATAAAAATGCGCGCTATATATGCTCGTAATAACGTTTAAATTTTATGTTTAATTTGTTTTGTATAATTTATTAGTTCATGATTTAATTAATGTTATTAATATAAATAGTAATTTTATCAAAAAACTTTTAAAGGCTTCCTTAGCCTGTTGAGTTATATCTATATATATTAAATGGTCTTGTACTTAGTTAGTTTCTAAACAGTGTTTAGTTTATCTACGCATGTAAAACTTTTATGGTAAACTAGCTG
Source organism: Eupithecia tripunctaria (assembly GCA_955876795.1). NCBI lineage: Eukaryota > Metazoa > Arthropoda > Insecta > Lepidoptera > Geometridae > Eupithecia > Eupithecia tripunctaria. Next base: position 7,852,635 of record OY041612.1, read on the forward strand.
CGCCCCGCGGCTTCGCACGCGTTGTTCCTATGGAAACGTTTATAGGTGCGTTTTATACCACGGGAACTGATTTATGGGATAAAAGCCTATGTTTGATTCCAGGATTAGAATCACCTGTATGCAAATTTTCAGCCCGATCCGTTCAGTAGTTTTGGCGTGAAGAGGTAACAAACATCCATACATCAATCCATACAAACCATCGCATTTATAATATTAGTGTGATAGTGTTTTTTTTTATTGCTGATGGATTAGCGTTTGGCTACCAACTCACTTTAGAAGGCTACTACTACTATCACTGCGAAGATGTAGCCTAAGATGGAGCACGCTTCTCCAGAAGGAACTTATTTAAACTAGATTTGAAGACTCCAAGATTGTACTCTAGTGGGAAGACTGACGCAGGAATACAGGCTGTTGAGGCCTAGTGTGATGATAAAGAACTTTAAAACACAAAAACAAACAAACATTGTATATTACAGGTCTATCGAAGTTCGCGAAACTAGCCCGCTCCGTTACCCGCTCCCGCTCGGTGCTGGTATCGGCCTTACCCGCGCTCAAGGAGCCCGCGCGAACATCGCACCTCGCGCATGTCAGTACCCCGCATCTCAATGTAAACACGCACGCTATTTCCTACACGAATACTTAACTATACTTACATACGGTGCTTTTCTTACAGAGATTTGAAGCCTGTTTCAGATAGACACGCCTGTTTCAGATTGACACGCCTGTTTCAGATTGACACGCCTGTTTCAGATAGGCTTGCTCTGGCCAGTACACGTTGTATTTGTGTGTGAATTGTACTGAGGTCCTATTCTGCTTGATTAATCGCTTCCCTGTGTGACAATGGTATCGTCAAAGAACGACATAAAGTATGTCTTATTTGAAAGAAATTATAGATTGAGGAGAGCGCATTAACGTGGAAACCATTTTATAAATATATCCGTGTAAATAGCACCGCACGCACACTGTTCTTCACTGTGACGATATCACTGCCATAGTTAGACGATTGGTTAGCAGAATTGGGCCCCCGGCCGCCACTGTAGGCCTAGTCTATCTGGGAGAGGTTTTATTCGTAGCTAAGAAGCGGATTGTGTCAAATCCAAGCAATATATAGTATCACCGACTCGTTTGATCGCAATTACGAATCAAGTGATTCTATTGGTTGGGTTTGACAAATTCCACGACTAAGCTACCTGTGTCAAATCTCTGTATCAAAGGCATCTTTAAGGTGGTATGGCACTGGTTTTTATTTCTTCTCTATAAAAATCTATTAATTTGTTAGATCCAATATCAATTCGATTGGTCCAATATTCATTTATTACATTAATTTGACAGCTTGATAAGTATTGGACAAATAATGGCATACCACCTTAGGAACGGCGCGCACTTAATTCTTTCTTATCCTCTGTCGGGCGAAATACATCGAGATGATGTGCAAAAACACCCTCTATCGCTTTCCTACACTTTGACTTACCTGTCTAGAGTTCAAGTTACAGCAGTATTGCCAGATCACACCATCTTTTTGAGGATTTGGATTTACCGACTTCTTAAAATCAAGGAATTAAAATAACATAAGTTCTCACACAAACTCGTTCAGCCGGCGTAGTACGGAGATTCTTGTCTAGGGTAGAAAAGAAAAAATCACGTCGCTTTGTCATCGAATGCGTAAAATATTTAAAATTAATTCCTTCAACTTCATTAATTTACGCAATGTATGACGATGCGATGTCATTTTTCTTTATTCTACCCTAGACAAGAATCCCCGTGCTACGCCGGCAGGTGTCACCAATGCCCGAGGGTAAGTAATGGAAAAAATTATACGGCCTTGACCTAAAACAAAGTCAATGCACAGCTTATAAAGCACCTACGCACTGCATCTAAATCTTGATTGCAAACTTCAGATTGATTTAATTTAAATGTATAGCTAATTGGGTTTGAAATTCTATAACTTGGAAGAAAACTTTCGAAACAAAGGATCGTGCGCGCCGTTCACTCCCCTTCAGAATATTGTAATAACATATTATGTAACGTTTATAGCCCGTAATGGCATAATATACTGAACAATAACATCCCATAAATCATATTATTATACAGTATTCTGATGAGGGCAATTCGGGTCTTGTTCACAGTCAATGCGTTTTATCGTAGGTTATTGAAGCTCAATTCGAAATAACTATTGTGCCTTTGGACCAGAAGTTATAGATCGACTTTAAACGTACCTATTCCTATTCATAAAGATGCTTTAATAATTAAGAAGCTTTTGTTCTGATGTAATTCATAAAGATGCTTTAATAATTAAGAAGCTTTTGTTCTGATGTATTTGGGAATGATTAGTTTATCAAATAAACGCTGTTAATAAATAACGAGGTTCTTATACAGGGAACGCATAACTTTCCATTGTTTTGTAGAGGAACTATAGACCCTGAAATTACTCACAAAGGGGCCCTTTATACCTATTCATCATTTAAAGTACAGTAAAACTATGTAAGATCTGCTTATATTTGATCCCGGTGTTCTGGGTATTTTCTATGTTTCATAAATAAATACTTACTAAATAATGGTGAAAAAGCAAGCATCATCTAGCCCCCAACCTAAGCTAATATTGAAAAATATCTAGCTATGTAATGTATTGTATTAAATTTATCAGTCATCTCGTGCCCATAACAGAAGCTCTGCTTAGTTTGGGACTAGAGAATGCTGTGTGGATTGTCCAGTATGTAATTTATATAAGTATTTGTTTTAATATATGTATATCGGTCCCAAAGCCGCAATTATCCTATTATTTATTTGTTAGTTTAACTCACAGTAGAGAGATTCACAAAGGCTTTACGCTCATTAAACAGCTGTTTATTCAGCGCTGAATCGCAGACGTCCTTCTAGCCTGACCTAATTATATCATTTGTTTGCCGCATATTTATAAACTGAACTCGGCATAAATACCAGTACTTATCTACCTAACTATAAACATCTAGGTAATGGGGTTTGTTTGTTATTTTGGACCTCGCATTCAAATTGACGAAACAATGTTAACATCCTCGCGAAATTTCAAAGTAATTGTTCGACCGCTTTTGTTTCAGTTTAATTCTAGAATCGTAATTACTACATTTCGTATTAGAATGCCTTTTTGGTGGCACATTGCAGAAATGATGGTAGAGTCTGTTCAAAAAGAGAAGAGTCGTGGGAATTGAGAATGCTCGTGTGCCATTTGACAACTTTTGTTGCGTTGACAACACTGCTCTGTCATAGCAGTACGACTAAAAGTGTTAGTTCACCGTAACGCCACGACTCTTCTCTTTTTGAACAGACTCTATATAAATATTTTTTGCATACCGTAACTGTTTTTGTTTTTGTTACAACGTAGTGAATATAAAATCATTTTTTTTGTGAGTGATTAATAAAGTTTGAATTTTGACTTGTCCAAGAACTTATTTCATAAGTCTATAGATATGATAAGTTCTTGATTTCTGATTTTACTATGTACTTAAGTAGATCAAAGTACTTCAGTTGATATCCGGGCGTAAAGTATACGCCTTAGCGATAGAATGGCCATCAAATCCCAATACCTCTTCTCGTCTATTGGCTACACTACTTTTGCGCCCAAGTTTATAGCAAGCGCTTGATGTGAACGAAGCCCGGCGTTAAACGAACTATCTTATAGTTGACTACATGTCCTAACTTCTGCTCTTCTCTATCAGTTGGTTTCAGTATCTATAACGACACAATGCACACTCTGGCACGGCACGTTACCAGTAAGGCATTTACAATACTTTAAGCTTGGGTTAATCAGATTTAGCTTGGAATTCTGTACTTACCGAGAGTTATGTTAATATGAAATTCTGAATTATACTGTTTTTGATTGCGTAGACAGAGGGTGCGGCAATTTCTCGTGTATATTTGTAATTTACTTGTGTAATTTGAAACTCTGAAAATAAAACAGAAAATATTAGATGACCTTCTGTCTACGTACCTTCCAAATAAATTAAAAGTGCTTCTCTACCCTGTCAAAAAAAAATCAGATTCAATGTCAGTTATTTAGACACTATAAAATCCCGTAATATCTAATATCATGGAATCAAATTTGCTGACGCGGCATAAACTCTCTAAAATATATTATGTAACATCAAAATCTTACGGGTAGATGAAGCACCTTATTACATTTGTAGCTAGCTAACGTGGCCTCCAGGCCTACAGCCTATAGGCCTATAGTGACCTCTACCCCCTCGGCAGGTAATGTCGCTCTCTGGCGACGTCCTTCCCCAGTACCGCCAAGAAGCGCCGAAGACGCCTCCACACATACTCTTACACTACTGCGCGTTCAAGGCGATCTGGGATTGGATAATATTGTGTTTGACCTTCTATACGGCTATCATGGTACCGTACAACGTCGCATTCAAGAACAAGACCAGCGAGGTAAGTAGTTATATTAATGATCACTATAGCCCCGTTTCACCAAAGTGGAGAGAGGTCATCTCCAAAATGTTCATGTTCACATGTTAGGTGCTATTTGGTTATTTCATTACGTCTCTCCTCGGGTGAAAACCGTCCCTGACACAACTATTCTGCACATTCATCATTCGAAACATATTTTAGGTTCTGTTGATGTTTTTTTCACACAACATTTTTTTGTCACCAAAGTGGAGAGATGTCATCTCCACTTTGGTGACAAAAAAATGTTTTGTGAAAAAAAAAGCAACAGAACCTAAAACATATTTCGTGATGGTCAGTCATGTCACGATATTTAGCCACCATGTTAGGTGCTATTTGGTTATTTCATCACATCTCTGCTCTGGTGAAAACCGTCCCTGACACAACTATTCTGCACATTAATCATTCCAGCCCTTTTCAACTGTGTAGATAAACCAAGGCCGCGGTGGACACCACGGCAAATTGGCATATTTGGGAACAAACCTACCTATTACAGGCAGAAAGTTTTCCCTTTAAAGCTCAGCAAAAATATAGAGTTTTGCATAAATCTAACTCATTTTAACCTTCTAAGATATTCTAGAGTAGCTGACCTGATCTACTTCGTACATAGAATTTAAATATCCCAAAAATGTAGGACTCAGACAGGAAAAAATTCGTTGAATTTAAAAAACACCTTTCCCTCACTTTCTAATGTTGAGGAAGCAGGTAGTAACCTACGTTCCGTGGATCTTTGGGTAAATAATCTATTAAAACCATTGATTTATTAAAAACGAAGATGAGGCACTGGTTGCTCGAAAGTGGCAACCTCAAATTGTGTAAAATTGTGTTCTCCCACATCAGTCACCAGACGGTGACACGGGCGGTCGTGATTCGCGTGAAATATTGTTGTCTCAGTCTCACTTCGGTCCTAGATACGTCTTTCCGTCTTTGTTCTTCTTTGTATTGCACAGGACTGGAAATATAACTGTGAGCGTATGTGTTTGCGTGTAGTTGTAACACATGCAACTTTTTGAGTAAGCGCTGGGAGAACGTAACCTATCTTCCCTTTTTAAATCAATGATTAAAACCTTTGTTTTTGTCACACAGGACGTATCCTTGCTGGTGATCGACTCGATTGTAGACGTAGTATTCTTCATAGATATAGTCCTAAACTTCCACACGACCTTCGTGGGTCCCGGAGGCGAGGTCGTCTCGGACCCGAAGGTCATTCGGAAGAACTACTTCAAGTCTTGGTTCCTGATAGACCTGCTGTCGTGTCTGCCTTATGATGTCTTCAATGCCTTCGATCATGATGAGGATGTGAGTATTTTGTAACTATCAAATATTCTAGATTGTTCATTGTGAATGATGCGGTATAACTATCAGATCTACGCACGGTCTGAAAGTAATGTAACGGTATAAAGTACCTATAGACATAAAGACATTGCAATATTTTGTATTAAGCCTCAAACCAGAAAATGAAACTTGGTATTTTAATCAGTTCTTTAAGTGAAACGAATCTTCGGAGATAACCGAGGATTTGGATGGAGAATTCTATCCAACTACATAACTCTGTTTGACAACTACAAAGTTAACTGGAATAAGACAAAGTGCTCAAGATGCAAATATCCACGTGTACGTAAGTAGGAAGGGTGGGCATTGTATGCGATATAGGTACCTAATGGAAGTTCAGTTCAACTTTCATCGCTATCGAAAGTTTTATAGTACAGGCGATTCGTCTACGACAAGGTCAAATCATATTGAATTATGCGGTTTAAAGTTTCGCTTCAGACGGGAATGAGGAATTTCATGCATACTTTCTAGTAGCTGTAACTGCGTATCATAAGTATAACATTGCTTGGGGTACCACTTTTACGCCCAGGATGTCACAAACCTGTTTTTTAATTACTATTTCATCGACGTTTGATGTCAATTGTGTCGATAAAACGAAATTAAACTAAATTGTCAGGGTATTTAGTTTAATTTAGTTAGCTGCCGTACTTTTCATAACGGTTGAAATAAAAAGGATGACATACTTTTTTGTGCAGTAAAATTTTTATAACTTAGTTTAGTTTTGACGACACCAATATCTGACTAATAACCATGAAACCTTCACTACATTCCAGGGCATAGGCAGCCTATTCTCAGCCTTGAAAGTCGTCCGCCTGCTCCGACTGGGCCGAGTGGTCCGCAAACTGGACCGCTACCTCGAATACGGCGCAGCAATGCTAATCCTACTCCTCTGCTTCTACATGCTAGTGGCCCATTGGCTCGCTTGCGTCTGGTACTCAATCGGCCGCTCAGACGCCGACTCAGGCCTCCAATACTCCTGGTTATGGAAGCTAGCGAACGTCACACAAACACCGTACTCCTACGTTTGGTCTAACGAGTCCGATGGGCCGGAGTTAGTGAACGGTCCGTCGAGGAAGACGATGTACGTGACAGCGTTGTACTTTACGATGACGTGTATGACTTCGGTGGGCTTCGGCAACGTCGCCGCCGAGACAGATAACGAGAAGATCTTCACCATCTGCATGATGATTGTCGCAGGTGCCGGAATTCTTCTGTTATTAGCCGGAGCACGACCCTTTACCTCTAATGCGACCCCCCCGCAGCGAATAGGCTAGTGTCCACAAAAATTCTAATAAGCTCGTATAGCCGGTTAAATTTTCACGTGACATCACACCTTGCGACACTTTTTATTAACGTGTGCGTTACTAGCTGACTCCCAAACTTTAACGCTCTTTATCTTTGTAATTTTTTGTTTGATTGATAAAATATAAAATATATTTCTGATAAGCTAACTGACGACGGACTTAATAGAATAATATTTTTTTACTCAGGACACTACCCATATTACCTTTCATGCTGGGTATGTTCGGTATTGTTCCGATGGGCTGATTTAAAGAAATCAGCCATCAGAATGAATATCGGCAAAGTAGTCTTTATAATTATTTTGGGGCTTGATACCTGTAAGTCTTGTCGCTATCCATCATTATTTGTTTGCGATGGATTAAAATCAAAATAAGTAGGTAATTTACATGTAGGTATTGGAATTTAAGGTTTCATATTATTCTAAAAAACCGGTATTTATATCGGTTTTATGTACCCGTATTTATGTCATGATACTTACGATACCGGTATCAAGACCTATAACGCTGGCAGAGGGGGCCGCGACTTCCATTGCCCATTTACATTGTGTTGTACGCTAGTACATGTGTGTGCGTGTTTGCACTGCACATCGTTCACAACGTCTCCGAACGGTTGCAATACCGGAATAACCGAATAAACCGGTTCGCAGATGTCCGGGGATGTTTTTGTCTATCCAGTATTTTGTTCTCTGAAACCTGTTACTTTTTATTTTATTACATTTTATTTCAAATGTTTGGTTTTATTATTCCTTCCGTTTCCCGCTCCCTGTAAGTGCAGGCCCACGAAGTGTTACCTACTTGCGTTTTTGAGCCTTGTCTGTATTATGCTTTTGTTTTTAGTTAAAAACAATGATTTAATTAAGTATGTTATCTAAATATTCAGACAAGGCTCATAGTAATTTGTAGTTTGATTCACCAGTGTCTGTCTGTGTGACAACGCACGCGTTCATGGTCTTTTATAAGTTTCATGCAAAAAACTTGTAAGTATGTTACGTACATGCATTTACGTTACTATCTGCGTTCAGGTTTTCATGTGCTTGGAACCAACGGTCTATAAGAATATCGGTTACTGGTAACGGTATTAATCAGATTTATTGAATTTTACCGGTATTTTCGTACGGTACCGCTTTATCTCTGTTTCAATAGCGCTGCTGTACGCCACAATCTTCGGGCACGTGACGACAATCATCCAGCAGATGACGTCAGCGACTGCCAAGTATCACGACATGTTGAACAACGTACGAGAATTCATGAAGTTGCATGAAGTTCCGAAGGCGCTCAGTGAACGGGTTATGGATTATGTGGTCTCTACCTGGGCCATGACTAAGGGACTAGATACCGATAAGGTAGACTCAAATATTTTATTGCTCAAAGTTATCCTGATCTTTAATAATTTTCATAATTTTCATTTTATGCGAGGTCGTGCTTGAGATTTCGATTAGATTTTTTTTTATTTTAAGATGTTAAGTCACGGGGATTTATAGTAATTCAATCAGATTCTAAAGGCAAAACAAACCACATACCTAACTTTCCACCTCAGGTGCTGAACTACTGCCCCAAAGACATGAAAGCTGACATCTGCGTCCACCTAAATCGGAAAGTCTTCAACGAGCACCCTGCCTTCCGCCTCGCCTCAGATGGCTGTTTGCGAGCCCTCGCCATGCATTTCCACATGTCACACTCAGCGCCCGGCGATCTGTTGTACCACACGGGAGAGTCGATAGACTCGCTGTGCTTTATTGTCACGGGGTCGCTAGAGGTTATACAGGATGATGAGGTGGTTGCGATACTTGGTGAGTCATTTAATTTATTGTATTCCAATCGTTTGTAAAGTTGTCATCTCCGTTCCCTTTACCCTCAACGCAACGGTAGGTATAAAATGTTTACAACATCCAATATTTAAAATTTTCTATTTTAATGATAGGTATGTGAACCCTTTAATTACTTACCTACTTTCCCAATCCTCAAAACAAGAGCACTGAATTATGATACGGTCTTGCCGTATCATAATTCAGTGCTCTATCGAAGGCAAGCTCTTTCTTTCAAAGAAATGTTAACAATGTTTTTTTTAGTTCTTTACGTTTTGTGGCTGTAGAAGTTATTTGAAAATAATTTTGATCCTCATGTGGCTTCTGTTTTACTACGGCCATTATAGGACTATTGTAATCGCCACTTTGTTTTTTTATTTTATTTATATTTATTATTTCCTCCACCTTGATTCAGTTCCTTCCTTTATAAGAAAACCGTCAATGAAAAATCCCCTCAAGCAGTTGAAATTGAAGCACGTGACATTATACGTAGCATTAAATTCTATTTGTATTCTTTTTTGTATTGATGGTGCAATAAAGTCAGAATATAATATATGCACCTATCATTATCAATACAATGTGTTTCCAGGCAAAGGAGATGTATTCGGCGATTCCTTCTGGAAGGACTCAGCAGTGGGCCAGTCTGCCGCCAACGTCCGCGCACTGACGTACTGCGACCTACACACCATCAAGCGAGATCGCCTGCTCGAAGTACTTGACTTCTACCAGGCCTTCGCCAACTCCTTCGCAAGGAATCTCACGCTGACTTATAACTTGAGGCATCGACTTATATTCCGGAAGGTAAAGATTTCTCGATTTAGGCATACTGCAAAGTAAACCGGTATGTACCGCGCTGTCGACGATTCATACCGGTACGTAATAGTACCTTATATCGTTTATTTTTTCTTTTGATATTGTTTTTATGTATGATAGTAGGTATTTATGTAAAGTTGTGATAGTCGGTACCTTAAAAAGTGCTACAAGTACGAGTACATAATGTAAGAGAATAGAGCCTGTTATTTTGCGGTTATTTCATGTTAGTACCTATCATCAAATAATTATCAGAAACCAACCACTAGTAAGTATCTCCAAACAGTACTGACTGCTACTGAGTAGTTCTTAGTATATTAAATTGGTAAACATATAATGGGATACCTTTTCAACCAGCATAATTATATCCTCAGGTAGCAGACGTGCGTCGCGAACGCGAACTAATGGAGCGTCGCAAACGCGAGCCGCAACTCGAACAAGCTCAAGACCACCTCGTCCGCAAGATCTTCTCTCGCTTCCGTCGCGAGCGCAGCGTGGCCGCCGCCCCCGCTCCCACACCCGCGAGAACAACCACTGCACTTCCCGCATTACCTCCTGCCACGTCGGATCCTGAGAAGGGGGACTCCTCAGGTTTACCTTTATTCGTATTAGTTTTTTTTGTATAGTAGTATTGTACAGTTATACCTACCTATAACTGTATAATACAATATCATCTCGCGCTTCCTTCCGTCGCGAGCTAAGCGTGACCACCGCCCCCACGAATTTGACCACCGCCTTACACCCTGCCGCTTACGTCTGACCCTGAGAAGAGGGACTCCTCAGGTATAACTGTAGTAAACTCCTGTACATGTTCTCTGTTATGACGCAAGCGTATGTCATTCATTACCAAAAGTGTAGCAAGCTGAGCTAAAGAAGTGTGGCTCGCTTCGCTTGTCGCACTGAGTTAGCATGGCCTCTTTAGTTTACGTATGACACGAAATCTATAAAATACCCAAATGTTTCTTGACTTACAACTGCAGCCGTTAAACATCGAATTCTCAAGCAAATTTCGACTGAAAACTTGTTCTCTTCTTCAAATACTTCTGTATGTTTCCAGCGAGCACACAATCCGCCCCTTCCGCAGCCCCCGCTGCAGGAGGTGCGCGGGGGAAGTGGGGTCGCCTACTCGCGGGGGGTGGCTCTCTCGACGCTGGGGGAGCAGCCGAACCCAGAGCCGCCTTTACAAGGAGTCTGAGCATCAGAGATCGACCGCAAAGTTCTACTCAGAGTGGGCCTGCTGCTCAGATTACCGAGGTTACAACCAGTACGACACCGTCATCCAGCATGGCGTTGGCTTTGAAGGTATCTGATAATTATCTATGTTCGCTGTCCAGTTTGGTGAGCGTGACCTGTAATACAGGTTTCATAACCTTTTTCAGGCACCAGTCTCTCACAAAGCACGTTAACATTAGAGTCTAGCACTATCCTGCAAACATAACCTTGTATAAATATTATTTATTAAAAAAAAGATTGTGTACCAGAGATCGACCACAGAGTTCTTCTTAATGTGTGCTCACTACTCTTAGTAGGTGCTGAGGTAGCGACCAGTACGCCTTTTTCGGATTTTAAAGTTACCTTTATCCGACCGTAGTGGATGGCGTCGAAAGTGCGTAGTTCTCACTATCGACCAAGACGCGGAGCAAATCGTAACCGACCTGTCATATTTGTTGAAGTAAAAATCACGTCATCCCACTGGTTTCTGATTTGTCGGCCCACTGCGCTCTACGGAACGCAACTTATCGAGAGAGGTTCACAGCAGAATCCGATTGCAAAGACACTTTCTGATTCTACGTGATTTTAGCACCAGCTTCAATCAACGTCTCTTTCCAGGCATCATTCGCCAAAGGCCGTAGCGTAAGCGCTCTAGTTGCCGGAGCAAGTGCGGCTAGACAAGACACGATAGAGGAAGAGTTAGAGGCACCGCGGCCCGCGACCGCGCCGCCGCCGGCCCCGCTCCCCGCACTTCCGCCCGCTCCCGCTCCGTCCTCGCACGACGCGGCGCTGGCCGAGTTGAGGAGAGACGTCCGGAACGAAGTGCAGAGACTGCAGCACAAGGTGAGACCAGACACTACAGACGACGAGTTAGAGACTAGGTGAGACCAGACAGTATAGAGGAAGAGTTAGAGACTAGGTGATACCAGACACTATAGAGGAAGATTTAGAGACTAGGTGAGATCAGACACTATAGAGGAAGATTTAGAGACTAGGTGAGACCAGACAGTATAGAGGAAGAGTTAGAGACTAGGTGATACCAGACACTACAGAGGAGGAGTTAGAGACTAGGTGAGACCAGACACTACAGAGGAGGAGTTAGAGACTAGGTGAGACCAGACACTACAGAGGAGGAGTTAGAGACTAGGTGATACCAGACACTATAGAGGAAGAGTTAGAGACTAGGTGAGACCAGACACTATAGAGGAAGAGTTAGAGACTAGGTGAGACCAGACACTATAGAGGAAGATTTAGAGACTAGGTGAGACCAGACACTATAGAGGAAGAGTTAGAGACTAGGTGATACCAGACACTATAGAGGAAGATTTAGAGACTAGGTGAGACCAGACACTATAGAGGAAGATTTAGAGACTAGGTGAGACCAGACACTATAGAGGAAGAGTTACGAGACTAGGTGATACCAGACACTATAGAGGAAGATTTAGAGACTAGGTGAGACCAGACACTATAGAGGAAGATTTAGAGACTAGGTGAGACCAGACACTATAGAATAGAGGAAGAGTTAGAGACTAGGTGATACCAGACACTATAGAGGAAGATTTAGAGACTAGGTGAGACTAGACACTATAGAGGAAGAGTTAGAGATTAGGTGAGACCAGACACTATAGAGGAAGATTTAGAGACGAGGTGAGACCAGACACTATAGAGGAAGAGTTAGAGACTAGGTGAGACCAGACACTATAGAGGAAGATTTAGAGACTAGGTGAGACCAGACACTATAGAATAGAGGAAGAGTTAGAGACTAGGTGATACCAGACACTATAGAGGAAGATTTAGAGACTAGGTGAGACCAGACACTATAGAGGAAGATTTAGAGACTAGGTGAGACCAGACACTATAGAGGAAGATTTAGAGACTAGGTGATACCAGACACTATAGAGGAAGAGTTAGAGACTAGGTGATACCAGACACTATAGAGGAAGAGTTAGAGACTAGGTGAGACCAGACACTATAGAGGAAGATTTAGAGACTAGGTGAGACCAGACACTATAGAATAGAGGAAGAGTTAGAGACTAGGTGATACCAGACACTATAGAGGAAGATTTAGAGACTAGGTGAGACTAGACACTATAGAGGAAGAGTTAGAGACTAGGTGAGACCAGACACTATAGAGGAAGATTTAGAGACTAGGTGAGACCAGACACTATAGAGGAAGAGTTAGAGACTAGGTGATACCAGACACTATAGAGGAAGATTTAGAGACTAGGTGAGACCAGACACTATAGAGGAAGATTTAGAGACTAGGTGAGACCAGACCAGGGTTGGCATGTTTAAAACAAGTTGTTTTAAAACACGTGTTTTAAACAGTGTTTAAAACAGTTTGAAATAAAACTATGTTTTTTATTAAGTGTTGAAAAACACAGTATGACGTGACATGACGATAAAAACATGGTTTAAAACTACCGTTTATTGCAAATGAATGGAAATAACTCTAAACGAATAAATATGTAGAACTCTAAGTAGCTTTAAATAAATTTACAAGTGAAAAGTCTCTATGTTTTGTAAACTCCCTGGAAAGTAATTCACTGGATTAGTGGGTATTTCCCGTTCTCTCACTAGTTCTCTACCTACCTACAGTACATATAAGGTGTATGTAAAGTGTTTTATATTGATTAATAATTATAATGTTTTTTGATAGTTAGATTAAAGATACTGAGATACGCAACAAATAGTAAATATTTATTGTTTTGTTAAATTTTAATATGTGAATTAGGAAATAGTTCAGATATGGATTAAATATTTTATTATTCGCTATACATAATCGATTTGAAATTGGTAAAAGTAAAAAAAAAACAAATAAAACAAAAAAAAACACTTGTTTTAAACATTTTGAACAGTTTGTTTTATAAAATATAAAAAAAACTGTTTTTTTTCCAACCCTGGACCAGACACTATAGAGGAAGATTTAGAGACTAGGTGAGACCAGACACTATAGAGGAAGATTTAGAGACTAGGTGAGACCAGACACTACGGTGGAAGATTTAGATACTAGGGCACAGGCTAGTCAAATCTTCCTTTTTCTTTTTGTCATGTACTATCAACAGCTCCTTTAATTTGATGCCATCTAGTTTTGGAACTACATCTACACTTGCAACCACATCTAGTTAAACCCAGCCCTGTTGTTATTTTACTATTTACAACTGTTATGGTCTTTCCAGCTGGGTCGAGTAGAAGACCTGCTTACCATGCTAGCGACGCGCTTGGGCGCAGACCCGGCCGAGGCGGGGGGTGCGGGGACCAGTGGGGGCAGCGGGGAGGGCGAGCCGGCCTCCCGCCCACCGAGCATCGACATCGCCGCACTCGCGAGGAAACGACGGACGAAGGTAACATGAGCCGACTATGGTGTCAATTCAGATGTCTATGACTAAAAATGTTTTCGTCCCTTCCATAGCGATCAAAATATAAAGGGATGGCATATTTTTAGTGCTGTCAAAATTATTTAGTTTAGTTTTGACGAAATCTGACTAAACACTAATGTAATGTGGTGTGTATATCATATGTTGTATCACGGACGTAGACTCAGTAGAGTAAGTACGTCAAACGACTTGTGTGTACTAGAGACTCGCTAGATTCAGCATCTACACAATACTAGCAAATAGAACGGCTCGCTTCGCTCCAAACTTCCCTCTTCTCTCCTTCGATCCAAATCCCAAAGTTACCATCACGATGCAGCGATCGTGGTACAGATTCAGATTCATTTATTGGTATAAGATGATATACTTACACGTCAAATCGCTGATGACGGTACCAGGATGACTGATGTTGTTAGAGGGCTAGTTAACAACCTTCAATTCACTTTTTTTTCAGAAAACTATATATATGTTTACAGTATAGGTAAACGGCCTGTGACGTGAGTTTCTATGAGTTGCTATGGGACACGCTTAGTGGTAGTGTAGCATATGAAACTCTCACCTCCTTGGTAACTTCCATTCAAATCCAACTTTTTTGATTACAGGGCCGGAGTAAAGGCGCAGCGCCGCAGGTCCCGACGCCCACAACGCCAGGCGAAGGCCCCCCCAGCCCAGGGGCGGGAGGCAGTGGGGGTAGCAACGGGGGCAACGGAGGCGCGGCCGCACGACGCCGTGATTTCGTGTAGCGCGGCGCGGCGCCCGGCGCGCCCAACGACTAGCGCCGCGCGCCAGAGTGAGAAGACTCACGAACACGGTAGATACCTACCTACGTACCTAATAAGAACAGAAATAGCCATATGCTCCACGATGTTCAAAAAGGGTTTTTGATGGAATACCTCTTGACAGAAAATAATGCAATTTAAACACATCACGGCTTAGAAACTGAAGTCAATCAAAGTTGGTTTTCATGGAAAATTATCGTTTCGTGTACAATAATAACAAATATTCGCACTCAGCACAGGATAAGCTGAAGAAGAAAAGGGCAAGCAGTTAGTGTAAACTTGCTAAGGTCGACGTCGTCGGTCGCGTCGTTAAAATCGCAGTAACAGTAATCCTTACTGTTACTTTGAATGATTGTTGGAATTATAATTTTGTATGCCTACATTTTACTTCGACGGGACTTGAACCCGCATAGTGTGAGGTGACGGCACTAAAAGAACTAAAATCTATGTAGGTATGTCTATTTACTTATATAAACTTTCTTTGTTCCAGACGTCCTTATCGTCCGCGTGATCGCGCGATCGAAAGCTGTGCCTTGTAGCCCCTCTCCCTTGCGCAATGTGTTCACGCGAACAGAACTAAAAACTTACCCCCGCCCTGAATGCGGCCCTGTGCTAAAGTGCTCTTTGAAAGTGAACGGTACTTTTCAAAAGACGTGTTACTTTTATTTTGGTAAAGTATAATAATTTTTGGCCGGTTTTGGAACACTGCTTTTAATTTTAATGATTTTTCGAGTGTTGCCACGTTCAAAGTGCGGAATTGATTAAGATAGGGCCTACACCGGAATTTGAATGACATTTTATTTGTTTCTTTACAAGAGTTGAAGTGTATCCACGGCGACTTCTAAGCTTATTAGGTATTCTACGCTAGTGATCTTTGCTTTTCTGCTATGACTGACTTTTAGCAATAAATTATTAAGAAAGAAGTTAGAGCAATAAATTATTAAAGTGAAAAGAGTGGACAAGTGCTCGGGACCATGTGGAAAAGACCTTTATTGCTTGTGATGGAAACGGGCGGGGGTTACAACCTACTACTAACTTATATTTTAAAAGCTTTGTAAAGAAAAACGTTTGTTACCTAATGTACGCTTAAAATTTGAAAGTTATGAAACGTGGATAATGCAGATACGCGTTTATCCGGGAATACAATATTTTGTCGCAAAAAAATTGGTTTTTAGATAAAAAAAAATTGTTTTAACTCTTTTTCCTGTGTAAAGTCACAGGATAAAAAGGACCTATAATTTGTACTGCCGTTTTGATATTCCGATTGTCCGAGTGCGAAGCTGTGAGCTAGGTATATGTATGTATATAGTAGAGTAGGTTTGCACGAGTAGTCGGTCTCACTCACGCCGCATCGCTTACAGCACGACTGGGTGAAGCCGCGATGCCGGGCGCCTGCAGCCTGGGTTTCTTACCATTGACATCAACAGTATTTACTAGTCCACTGCTGGACATAGACCTCCCTGATCAGCACCTTATCATTATGGAGTAGTGCCATAATACTTCCATTGTCCCAGCAAAAATACAGTAGTATGAAGAATTAAAAGCCAATTTAGTCTTGACTTAATTAATAGTACCTAAGTCCTATGGTCTTATGCCTTAAGGTTTTTGGCTGCATTTGGACTGAAAATTGTTTTTACAACGGGATATTTACCATGATTTGAGTTTTGACCTTTCCAATATTTCGACACGGTTTCATGCGCCATCATGACCACGGAATAACTTTAGTATTAATAACCATGATGGATTTAAAAGTTTCATTGAAAATAGTTTGTCCATCATGCATGTGTTCGTAAGGTTCGTAATAAGTGCTTCCGCTATAAAAAGGCGAAAACCCTAAAAGGGCATTATCGTTAAACCATTGTTCGGTGAAAGCTAGAGTTAAAGTTGTAACGCGATATCACTGTTTTTGGTAACACAATTAATAAAATGGCAAATTAAAAAGATTCTGTCCTGTCACTACCGAAAATATTAATCTATTAACGCCCGCCTAACTTTAATTTTTAATAGTTAAGGTAAAACCTGCAATATAAAAAACTAGGTTCTAAACAATAGTACCTATATCGTATCCATTTTGAATGGAGCATAAACGTAAACAAACCGCCCATACTTAACCTTAAATTCACTTTGCTGGCGCATCCTTTTATACTTAATTTACATTACTTGTCGGTTTAAGATCCTCCCTTCAATAAAAATTGCTTACTACATATCTGAAACTCGACGCCTTGAATGAAGCATGTTAGTAAACAAAATACGACATAAATAACAAAATCTCACTAGCTTGAGTGAGATTTTGTTATTTATGTCGTATTTTGTTTACTAACATGCTTCATTCAAAATGGATAAACCTAGGTTATAAATATAAGTTTTTATTACATAACGCCATAATCTAGTGTTTTCGGTTACCTTGTGTTATGTTATGTGTTATGCTGAGTGTGAACTGCTATCAACTGACATACTGTTTACTACAAAGTTTGCGTTAATCTATTTTCTATGAAATTTGACAGCGCTCCAAGCGGGAAGTTTATATAACATTCACATTTCCGTAGAAAATAGGGTACCTAACAAAACTTTGTAGTAGGTACCTAAACAGTATGGCAGGTCACAATCAGCACACTGGGTTACACTGGGTCACAATCATACAGCGGGCGTTAATCACCCACGCTACCTTACATGGTGACAAAATAGGGTACTTCTCACATTAATTACTTAATCGAAGGGTATGAACCTTAGGCTGGGGCGCCCCGTGCGTCGACAGGCTAACTATTAACTGATATTGAATTTGTATAAATGATATTATTATGTAAATGTAAGTAATAAAAGATATTCATGAAAAGCAATAATCGGCATTCGTTTCCGTTCCCATTGGAGCGACTCTAACGACCAAGTATTTTTATATTATTGCATAACTTCTCTCTACATTGTCAACTCTGTTTTGCAATAATGCGTTTACGATTTTGTAATCATTTAGCGAATAACGATAGTTTTTCTTACACGTAACTGCGCGTATATTTAACATTTGAACTTCCTAATCTAATTTTTGATCAGTCTACTTCTAGCGAACAGTTTTTACGGTTTTTCTACCACATTATTGCATGACGGAGGGTAATCTGTTTTATACGCTTTCAAAGGTCGATTATTTGTATTTAAGGTTTAATATTATGTACCTCACGAGCTGAACTGTTGATCACTTGAATGTTTATGGTTTGTTTGCGTATGAACGAACGAAGCGTGAACCTCACGCACACATATCCAAGCGCCGACGAACGGCGTGACGTCACGATGCGCCCGCGCCACCAAACGGAAGTGAAGTTTTTTCTGAAAAATCAATTGTTTACAAGATGGTGGTTGGCTAATATTATGGTAAGTTATAATATATCTGTTTGTCTAATACCTGTCGTTTCGTGACGAATTTGTAAAATTGGTAAAATTTTACCATTTTGAGGTCACAATACCTTTGGTAGCAAGATTAATTGTTTCACTTATACTTATTTCTTTTTGTTGTATATTACCTACCGTTCGTGACGTCACGCGCTCGTCGGGACGACTGCGTCCGTCCGCGCCGCGGCACCGACTCTAGTGACCAAATTCGATATATTCTAATTATGTCCAATAAATAAGGAAGTTCAAAATATATCGAAATCGTTGCTACCAAGTCGGGCCCCTGTTCATAGTTATCGGTTGTTAACGTTTTGAAAGTTTATCCGAGATATTCGATATTTCGCGTAGTTACTTGGAGCGCTATGTAGAGTTTCCGTTTCGGAGTTGATGAAACTCCGCGCTGCAGCTCTCTTCTTTTAATGAAATATATCGAAATGGCAACATTATACAATTTGTTTTACTTATGGCCTGTCGAGTCGAAATTAGTAGCCAGGGAAAAAAATACATTATACCTAATTCTAGCTTCATTCATAAAAATAAATAAGTATAACTTCAGCTTCTCTGTCGGAGCGCTTGATTAACAGATGTTTCTGCGTTGAAATAGAGGGCATTCTACGCTATGCAAACTGAGCGTTTCTAGGAGAGGCTTTAAGGTTGTGGCAGATCAGATGCGCACCGCTGCCGCACAGCACAAACATGTGCAATTATGCAATCAACTTCAACTTCTTGTGTGTGGCTTCTGTCAATAATGTCCGTCTCATGACAGCATCGCTTTTTGGGAGTGTGCTATTAACTTAAATGTACATTACATCACAATTATTTACCTACAATAAAAATATGGGTTTCAAAGTGCATTTCATATTGACAGACAGCTCGTGGGATACTCGTTTGAATCATGTAAGAAGCCATTTTGTCACTAAATTGTATCTAAAGATAACGAGTTTAAGCCCATATTTGAATAAACATTTTTGTGCTGCGTGGTAGCGGTGTGACATTAATGTGCGCAGAGCTTAACAAGAAAGGTACACGTACTTACAAAGTACAATAAAACAGCATTATTGTTTAATCCTATCTTTAATTATATACATAAGGAAATACATAGCATTAGTTCCAACGTCGAGCTTTCGACGGGCGTGCACCTCGATTTAAGGGGCAGTTTGACTGACAACAAAAAGAAGTTGAAGTTGACTGCTCTAGAACACTCGTAGCGTTAAAACGCGGTCTTTCCAGGTGGTCCCCAGTCAAAGTCCCCCTTTAGGCGACTATAATAGTAACCGGAGGTAACACTCAAGATTCCGCTTAAAATGTTATTATTATATTATTTACGTTAAGGCATCACGCCAAACCCCAAACTACCTAACTTATTTAATTAGCGCACTAGTGACAGATATAAATAGAATAGGTATATAAAAGTTACTTATTATAAAATCGTAATCAGACATTCATATAGAAACTCAAACGCGATAAAATTAGATTTAAAAGCTATTGAGGTTCAACGTAACACCGCAGTTGGGACCGCGCGGGAATTCCCCACTCGCCCGTTCCTAATTTCTATCCAACGAAGATCGAAACAAACAATTCTCAAACAGTCTAACATTTATTCTACTCCTCAAGATATAAAGTGCTAGATTGTGTGGACTTCTCCCTACCTTCGAGTAGGTACCTACATCTAGTACTTTATGCACTTGCAATAGAGTTTACTATTCAGTCATTTTTAGTGAAACTTCCCGCGTCGACTCATACTTGATGGGAAAATTCCCGAATCGGCCTCAACTGTATGAATGATCGAGTTCGCACTCATAAAAATTAGACGCTTATTCTAATAAGACAAAAATACATGATATTGATTACAAACGGTCCCTCTTTGGAGGTTTGGCCGTGGCAGTGAGACCATGCCTATTCGCCCATTTTCGTTCATATTCCTGTCTCTTTCTAACTCGCTGATAGTACAGCAGCGAGATAGAATCACTCGGCTTCTCATTCCGTATTCCTGTCTCTTTCTAAATCACTGATAGTAACTACTAGAGAAAGATAGAATCCCTCAGATTCTCATTCAATATTACTCCTTTTCTAACCCGCTGATAGTACTGCAGCGAGATAGAATCACTCAACTACTCATTCCGTATTCCTGTCTCTTTCTAACTCGCTGATAGTAACTACTAGAGCGAGATAGAATCACCCAGATTCTCATTCCGTATTAGTAACTCTTTCCAACTCGCTGATAGCAATAGAGAGAGATAGAATCACTCAGATTCTCATTCGGTATAACTGTCTCTTTCTAACTCGCCGAATATAGTTCAAGAGCGAGATGAACGTACAAACATTCTTTTGGGCATGGTCCAATCTAAAAAGCATGGCTAATTTTACATTGGTCAAGTGCAAGTAACATGAGCGAGGTAAGGACAGTAAGAAAGTAGCTTATAAAGAGGTATAATCTTTTATTAATCTTTAGAAAATAAGCTGAATTTGTAGAACGTAGTTTTAACGGAAACTATTGATTACTAATTTCTACTGTTTTTCATAAGCTCTAAACAGATTTGTTTCATGCAGGCTGTGGTTGTGACTGTGTTCTGTGAACTGGCACCTACGGTTTATTTCAACCCCCAAATACAAATGTTTTTATTTGGTTCACAAAAAGTATATCATTATTGAGTACAATATTTACCAGCCAAGGAGGCTTCTTTAGCAAATAATTCTGGTTCCTGCATGTTTCGCCCAAGTGCAAATTAATAATTTATAAACTTCTTTGCACTTAACCATTATAAATCGGCCATAAAACGTGGTACCCACCTTAAAGTTACCTTATCCTTCTATTATAACCCGAGCAGCATACAATAAAAGCTGGTGATATACCTACAACTTATTTTCCACAGTCAAAACACGAAATCGGCCAAAACTTGGTTACCTGAAAACACTTTGTTCGACTGATTATTCCAATACACATCAATCTCGTAGGTTCGGACCTGCGTTTACACGAGGGTTTTACTCCGGCCCTGCACATAAATGTGCAGTATTTGTAAGCAAAGAACTCATACTGAACCTAAAAACCACTTTCACGTTGTTGATTTTTTGACAAAACTTGCACTACTTGTCGATTAGAGCTCTTTTCTAAAATGCTTAGTGCTAACATATATGTATTTCAAACTCGACGCCAAAACGAGAATCTTGAATTTTTGCGTTTACAAACATGATTTCTTGAGAACAGCTTAAGTAAAGATATTAGATATAATAATCTGCAGAATAATCGACAAGACTATTATTATTTATCCAAAAAACATATTGACTGATTAACTGATCAAGCTTTAGTAAAAATTTTGTTCTGACCAATTCTCGGTGTTGACTGTAGGACATAAAATCAAATCGTTTATATCAGACACAATAAAATGATTATAATATTATATTGAGTCCGTAGGATTCCAAACTAGCCTATAGCTGTATTACAGGACCCCCAAGACACCCTAATTAATAATATTGTGTCTTTAATAGACTATTTAAAAAAGTCATGTAAATATAGTTACATGTTAATGTTAACACTATGGGCACCGTTTTTCCACGGTTGCTCGTTAGCTTAAAATGCCTAAGCATTTCGCTTACTAACTATTTTCACCCTAGTAACCCTAAAGGCTGGGCACTTGATCATGAATTCTATAAAATGCAGATCCAATCTTTTACGCGGTCGTAGAAAAGTTAATTACGTGCGTATTTTATGGAATTCAGAATGACGTCATTGATCATACCTTCCTTCCATCTGTCATATAATTTGGTACAATGCCTCGTGCGGAGAGGGT
Organism: Eupithecia tripunctaria; assembly: GCA_955876795.1. Lineage (NCBI taxonomy): Eukaryota > Metazoa > Arthropoda > Insecta > Lepidoptera > Geometridae > Eupithecia > Eupithecia tripunctaria. The sequence continues at coordinate 7,874,836 of OY041612.1, forward strand.
ACTACACAAATCCCACACTAAAAGGGCACGTCTCGTTGCCGACGTCAAATATACTCGACGTTCTGTTCGAATACGATCTGAGCGAGACGGCATCAGATGAAGTCATTTCAAATACCATTTTTTTCAATACACAGGTTAAAATTGTTATGATGCGCAGATTCCAGTGTTTTCGAGCCCTTTGAATGCAGCAAATAATTTTCGTAGATGTGAAAACAAGGGTATTTGACCTACAGACGCAAGTTAGACAAAATTAATACCCGGATTGCAGCTTGAAATTTAAGCTCGCTTAGCTTAGGTCCAAGCAGCTTTTTATACTTGTGTGCTGGGGTCCTACTTACGAAAATTGAAGTTTCTGTTTCGTTTCCGTGCAAAACCAAGTCTTTATGTCACTTGCATACAGATGCACGATAGATAAGACAGAAATTTTGATTTCGGTTTAGAAGAATAAGGGCGTAGACTACAAGGTTACGTGAAATATGAATAATTGCGCCGAGCTATGCGAGCTGTTTTAACCTAGCTTTCGTCTGTAACCCGCATAGGTTCTATTTCCATAGCTATGCGGTCCTAACAGCCAGGTTTGACACTTGGCTCTGGTAGAGCACCTAAACACCAGTTTTCTTATACAGCCAAAGTTTTCCAAAGTTATAAAACCGTTTTTCCTTTACCGTGCTATGATTGTCGGCTGTCGAGTTTCTATGAAAGATAATCAGACGACGAAGATTTGTTGTTGGTTAAATTGACAGAGATGTTTTATGGAGACCAGAGAAGTTTTATGGAGACTTTCGTCAAACCGTCAATTTTAGTATTCATTATTTATTGCATTCATACAATTTCCTTATTAGCTGAGTTTAAGTTCAGATCACAGTATGTAGGTATACAGTATACAGGGTGTTACAATGAAAACTTGCAGGTATCATGCTTTTATACTAAAAATGAACTAACTATTTGGTGGTTAAGGTTTATATGTTGTCTGATTATCTTTCAAAGAGTGGTATCCTCAAACAAATTTAATCAGAAGTCAGTTTTTTTGGTGTCGGCGTGTTTCGGCAGATGTCGGCGGGTGTCTCTAGTGGCGTTTGTCGGCGAGCGCGGAGTTGTGCGAGAGGTGAGACAGGGCCGAATGCGCGGACGAACATATGTCCTGGAAATAAAGATTACATTAAATTTATAGAGTTATGTGTTGAAATAAACAGTAACATGAGATTTGGGCATTACCCTCATGAGATAAATAAGGTGCTTATCAAGGGGAGGCTTGTGTCCAGCAATACACCAATATAGGCTGGTGAGGTGAGGTGAGATTTGGGCTATATTAAAGTACCTGGAATGAGAACTGCGGGAAGGGTTCCTCCTGTATGCGCGACAAGGCCGACACGTTATCCGGCGGGGTCAGCTCGACAGACTCGCCGGTGAACTCAGAGTCGAAGTAACGTGTGTCGGTCTCAGACTCTACTTGCGGCTTGAACGGCGGGGGGATCTGAAACAAGAATTCAAGATTTTAGACGAGAATATATTTTATTAGTACTAAAGTTATTTACAATGGGACATTTACCATGATTTGAATTTTGAGCTTTCCAATATTTCGGCACAGTTTCATGCGCCATGATCACGGAATAACTGAAGAAACTCCGAGTGAGTTTTTATTGGTAGCATTCGTAGCAAAAGACAAAAAATGAATGTAGATCGTTATATCTATGAAAATGTGACAGCGCGCTCCAAACGGAAAGTTCACATAACTTATATTTCCCTATAAAAAAAAGGAAAGCAACCTTTGCAGTAAACAGTATTTAAATTCACACAGCATATAAGCTTATTTAGGGGCAGCCGAATGGCAGGAAATGGGCTTATATGGTGAATAATTCACTTATTGGCCGTGTGCGTCACGGGCTTAGTTGTTATTCAGAATTGAAAGGTTAACAAGATAAAAAATACGCGCGCATTTGCACGCGTGACCGAATGCACGCACATCTTTTTGAACCGACTTCAAAAAAGCAGGAGGTTCTCAATTCAATTGTTTTTTTTTGTATGTTTGTTACCTCAGAACTTTTGACTCGGTGGTCCGATTTTCATGATTCTTTTTTTAAATGAAAGCTGGTGCTTCCCGTGTGGTTCCATTTTAATTTGGTTCAGTTCTGATGGAGTGGGATTCATGAAAATTCATGAAAAAACTATACAAATTGAAGACAGTTTATAGTTAAAAAAAAAATTCTCGATAAATTCCGGAACCTTAAAAATAGGCGCATTACGTATACGTTTACGTACGATAGGGTTCAATATTATGTGTATATTTTTAGATAGTTTCGATGCGCTTGACCTTTATTGGGATAACTCTGATTACTGCTGAGTCAACACCTATTTCGATGCCGGTCATGGGGGACTCAGTACCAGTTTTTGTGCCAGTAGTTTATACTTTCACGAACTTTTTCTAGACCTGCTGTTTCTGTTATACATATCTGTTGGTGAAGATTTTGAAGGTCTCTATAAGGTCTCCGCGCTTTCTACGTTTCTGAAGTGTGGTAAGTCCCAGTTCTTGTGAACGTTCTTCACGTGGAAGTTCTTTTAGACCACTTATACTATTACTTACCCTCTTGGCAACGAGGTCGTTCCAGTTGACCGAGGCGAAGAAGGGATGGTTCATAATTTCCAGCGAGTCATCGGGGCCCGCGCCGAGCCTGGCGGCCGGCTCCTTGGTCAGCAGGCCGGCGAGCAGGGCACGGCAGGCGTTTGAGAGCGCACGTGGGAAGCGGACCTAGAAGTAATTCAAGTGGATTGAAGAGTACACTGTTAGATTAAGAGTAATGTAAGTTATCTCACCTGTCATTCATCAAACCTTACCGTACAACGTTGCCCATAATTTTGTAATTTTCTTATATCTTTTTGATTAACATTTTATCGAAGAATTCACTTGCTTTATCTATCTTTATTATCGAACAACGTTGCTTTTATTTTTATTTTACTCTAATATTACGGACATTGGCGAAATTATGTCAACCCAGACGTAGACGCCATTAAAAGAAGAAAGGAAAGGATAGAATGATTTGACATTGCACAATGATTTATGCCGTCGAACAGACTTTAGCACAAGGGTTATCATAGAAAAACTATTAAATGTATCTCTTCAAAATAAATTTATTTTAACTTATTAATAACTAAACTGTGTCGGTTAACCCTTGATTTTAGAGTGTTCTTTTCCCGTGTGTAAATTTATTTTCGCCCAAAGTTAAGCTAAAATTCGTGTTGAAATACGAAAGTTTAGAAGCTTGTATTTTTCAAACGTATACTTTTTTACTGTTTTAGTGGTATAAAAACATAGTTTATGACGGTATAAATTAATTTCATCCTTAGTTTTGGATGGTCAACATCAAACAGCCTTGTAGTTACAATTCTACGTTTACGAAAAAATGAGCGAATAGTTCCCACCTTAAGATCAGACCAAGTAGTCTGACTTTATAGTCAGATTACGGGCAGAAACTAGCAAGGAACATACGGAATGCCTTACCTCCTCTGAGATGATGAGGGAGAAGAGCACGTCATGGTCGCGGTTGTAGAAGGGGAGACGGCCGCATGCCATCTCATACAGCACCACACCAGTTCCCCACCTGGTAACAATAACATTCGTTAAGGCTACCCCGACTCAAACTAGCACCGCCACCTATTTTTAATCGACTTCAAAAAAAGGAGGAGGTTCTCAATTCAACTGTTTTCTTTATGTTTGTTACCTCAGAACTTTTGACTGGTCCAATTTTCATGATCGTTTTTTTATATGAAACCTGGCACTTCCCGTGTGGTCCCATTTTAATTTGGTTCAGTTCTGACTATGGGATCCATGAAAATTCATGAAAAAGCTATAAAAATTAAGTCGGTTTATAGTTTTTAAAACAAAATTAATTATATTTTATTATTACGTTGAACAAAGGAATTTTCAAAAATGTATAGTTGTAGCTTGTGATACTTAAATAACAAAGGAAGGTCGGTAACTGTGACATCACGTGCATATGTTTGAATAACACATTTCATTGATAAGTAGGTAATAATTTCAGGACCATGCTTGCGTTTTGTCCTTTAAACAAAAGCGTTTGTGACTAAATATAAAATTATTTCTGTAACATTTATTATATTAATTATTTTATTTCTTGACAGGAACTCGATCGCATTTTACTGATTCAGTAATGTTTTTATTAATACCGTTCTAAAAAAGCATTTTATTATTTTTTTTAGTACCTGCGCAAACATCCCATTCTCGATGCCCGAAGATGTTTGGCTGTATCAGATAAATTACACTGGTAATGGAACGGATAGTTACCAGTCTACAGCGGGACCATAATCCGTGTCCTCGAGGACCTCGGGTGCGAGGTACTCCGGAGTTCCGCAGAATGTCTTGGTTGTACGTCCATACGAAATGTTCACCTGGATAACCATAAATACACGCTTTTAAATACATGCTCATTTCACGTGTAAGGGACGGTCAGCTTTGTTGAGTATTTGCTATAGGCTGACATTATTAAAGAGAAAAATGTCAGCTTATAGCAATGGCTAATTGGCCAAGAGTAGTTTCCTTTCAGTTGGTATGTCAGAGCGTAAGCTAAGAGCATTTAGTATTTATTTAGTATTTATTTAAAAACATTACATCTATCTTTACAGGTAATAGAGTAGTCAAACAAAATTTTTTTTAAAGTAATTCAACATGCAAAATAATAAAATAATTGAGTACAATAATAATAAGATAAACAATCAAATACATAAAGATTAGTAAGATGGTGAATGTTTGGGAACCACAAAGCTTCCCTGTAAACAAAAGTAAGAAGCAAACTTGGCTCTTTACTTACTGAATACTGTCTTAAAGGATGATTTTTTATGAGTTTTTCATTAAAAACTGTAAAAAATCGCAACTTGCTCGAGTGCTCAAATCCAGAGTTGCCGTTTGAGTATTCGGGGTTAAGGAGCCAAGTTATTTTGTTTAGTTTATGCTTGCCAGGGAAGTTTTGACCTATACCGTATCCATCCAGCATAGAGCATGTTGGTAAATAAACCACGATACAAATAACAAAAACTCACTTGCTTGGCGTCGAGTTTCAGATATAATTAAGTAAGCAATTTTTATTGAATCTAAAATATCAACAAGTAATGTAAATTACGTATAAAAGGACGCGCCAACAAAGTGAATTTTAGGTTAAGTATGGGCGGTTTGTATACGTTTATGCCTCATTCAAAATGGACACGGTATAGACATAGATAAGGTAAGTTTGATACAAGTGAAGTCTATAATACCAACACCAATTCACCCACTGCTGGGTATATCTGTCTCCAAACTCGTGTGGCAGTCCATATGATTCTGCGCATCCAGGGTACCCTTGCTCAAGTTAGGTAGACCACAAATAACAGTTAAATTTAGGTTTTTCAGATTGTTACATACTGCTGAGAGCAGGCTTTTTTCAATAGGAATAGCGATGTCGGGCGGCGAGGGAAGATCCGCCGGCGAATCACCCTCATCAAGTTGCGGGTTCGATTCCCGCTTTTTAGCTAATTCTGCTAAGATCTGCAAATATTAGTTTCTGCTAACTTCTGGTCCATTAAACTATATACACGTATGTTAGTTGCAATCTATCTACAGAAGCTCTAGGTTCAACTTGTTAGTAAAAAAGGCGCACATATAATACCTTACAAAGTCCAAAGTCGGCGATCTTAATATGTCCGTCCTTATCCAACAGCAAGTTTTCCAGCTTCAAGTCGCGGTAGATAATCCCTTCAGAGTGCAGATATCCCAAAGCGGAAACAATCTCAGCTCCGTAGAATCTTGTGCGGTCTTCGGAGAAAGATCGTTCGCGGGATAGATGGAAGAATAGCTCTCCGCCGTTGGCGTATTCCATCACGAAGCAAACACGGTCTGCTGTCTCGAAGGAGTACTTCAGAGCCTGATGGAAAAATGTAAAATCACACTAATATTATGAATGCAAAAGTTTGGATGTTTAGATGTATGGATGTTTGACCTCTTCACGCGAAAACTACATGCATCATTATAACGAGAAGAGCTAGGTATTATAATTTATAAAATAAACTTTGAAATTCAAGTCAAGATTAATGGTTCAGAGAAACTGATTGGCATGTTTTATTTTATCCACATGTGGCAATGAGTGAGGTCTCGTAACCAGCTCTGTTACCTCAGCTTCAAAACAAGCGAGGAGTTGATATTTGACAGATTTAAAGAAAATTAATAAGCGGCGGCCAATTCTTATTTTGAAACTGTCAAAGACACGATCCTGGACCGTTACTGATTGCCACAACGAGACATATAGAGCCGTATTAAAACAACCAGCGCGGTGCATTAGCACCATAAATAAATACTATTAAATATCTTATGCTGGATAATCCACACAGCATCATCTAGCCCCAGGCTAAGCAAAGCTTGTGTTATGTGTAAATCCAATCTTTCAAGAGAAAGAACTTCAGACAATCATACCGTAAGGAAAGGATGCTTCGTCTTCTTAAGCACCCTGTTCTCAGTGATGGTGTGAGCGACCTCGTCCTTTTGGATGATGATATGCTTCTTGAGAATCTTCATGGCGTAGATACGACCGGTGCCTTTCTCGCGGCTGAGGACCACCTTACCGAAGGTGCCTTTGCCGAGGACCTTGACGAATTCGAATTTTTCCAGCGTCTGGAACAATAAAATGCTTTTTTAGAACAAGGATGTCCATCTGTTTTGTTGTTATAGTTCGTAAGCCACATTCGGGGTAATTTATAAAAATAATTAATAATTTCCAAAAAAATATAGACAACGGTGAACCCGAAACAATCGAACACATAGTCGTTCGTCCTTAGAGCAGAAGGCTCTCAGTAGAAAAAAGTGTGCGTTACCTAAGTTGAAAAGTATCTTCTAGAAATAAATGAGTTCCAGAAATAATAAGTGAGTTATATTATTAACATGTACGTGTACCAAATAAGAAATATGAGTATGTTGCCGTTTTAAAACCAAACGCAAAATACGTTCGCTTCTCGTACTTCTGGATCTGTCATGGGAGCGCGTTTCGCCTCAATTAAAAATGGCTGTCTTTACAACGCGAAATTACTTGTCTGTCAAACGACCGCCGCCGTTTAAAATAGTCATGGAAGCGAAACGCCCTCAAATCAAATAAAATTATTGTTTTTGAACAACATGATGGTTTTTGAAATAATAATATATAAAGACTCACGCACACGGCGGAGCCCTGAATGCTATAAATTTCAATAACAACTGATAATAACGAGCATTCTTTTCATTGATCGGTCTAAGATGGTCCTCGTTGTTTGCTAACCGCCATCATAGCTCCCAATCCGGAAAGACCACTCGACAGTTGTCAATATTGAACGTCGTATCCGTTTCATAAAGATTGTCTGTTACATTCAGAACCTCTTCAGAACCGTTGATTTGGACGAACAGAACCATAAACACCCAAATATTGCAAAGGCTTACTGCAAAGAGGTTAATCAGCCTTAGAATTGTCTATCATACAACCCCTGTAGGCTACCTAGAATACAGGCCTCGTCTACACGGCCAATGCCTGACAATGCGTCAGTCCACGGACGCCATAGGGTAACTAATACAGCTTTTGGCCACCACGCCAGCAGACGTATCAGAACCGACACAGTTGGCCGACCTTACGATACCTACTTAGATTACATCCGGTTGATCCAAAATAATTTCCCCTTGCCCTTCGACAGGCGCAAGGTCGATTCGAGACGGTGGTTTCTCTTCCATCTTGAGTCTCACATATGAGTAATCTGGATTCGCTTGAAGCAGCTCCACTTCTTCCACCACAGGCTGATACTTATTAGAACGGTCAAAACAGCGCATGAGGACTTGCCCCAAATTGGTTAGCCATGTTGGAATACTGTGACCATTCATTGATCTTTGCGGATGTGTGAACAGGCTCATGTGGCGTGCAGTTAGTAGCTGTGCATAAGAGCGATCTAATCTAGTGGAGAGCCACATTAAGTACATGCTCCCAATTTTCTATAGGCATGTTGAGCGAACGCAGAGAGAGCTGTACTGTTTTCCATAGCGTGGAATTCAATTTCTCGACTTGGCCGTTGCCTTGAGGATTGTAGGCCGTAGTTCTGCTAGTAGCAATGCCACGTGAATGTAGAAACTAATATCATATCTGTATGGTGCCAGTACCAGCCGCCATCTCTGGATCTTCTCATTTTTAATTTTACTTGTATGTTTTGCAACAAACATGAAGGAAACAAATCGTTGGTCCGTGATGAATTTGAACGGTCTACCGATAAGAACATGGCGCCATTTCTTCAGAGCTTCAACGATGTCATAGGCTTTTTTCTCTACCGCTGAGTGATTTCGCTCGCTCTGATTGAGGGTCCTTGAGTGAAAGGAGATGGGCCTCGAATTCTGTGATAATGTAGCGGCGATGGAATGCCCGGAAGCGTCAGTCTCGATACTAAAAGGTTACCTTTTAGTGTTGTCGTCTATGGCGTGACTTTGCTATAACAGATTTCAGGTCCTCGAAACATTTTACTGCGTCTGAGCTTAAGGGTAAACTTTTGGTATGCACCATAGGATAGATTCTCTATGAAAAACTAGGAAACCACTACAAATAGTGTGCGAACATACCGAGAGTCCTTCGAAGAGAAACTACATCATTGGGTGGGGGCATATTTAGAAGCGGTTTCAGTCGCTCACTAACTGGCATAATAACATGATTTTCAAATGTATAGCCAAGAATGTTTATAGTCGACTGTGTGAACTTGCTCTTTTCTTTGTTTAGGGTAAGGTTGTACTTCTCCACAGCTTTGACAAATAGTCTAAGATTTTTATCGTGCTCTTCCTGTGTCTTTCCACATACAGTAATATCATAAATGTAGGCAAAAGTACCGTTTAGGTTTTCGGTTCTGATGAGCCAGCCAGACAGTTCTTTGGAAACTAGACACACCGTTGGTAACACCAAACGGAATTCTACGAAAATGATACAGGTTACCACATGTCTCGAAAGCTGTGAAGGTTTTTTTCGTCAGGCAAGATGGGCACGTGGTGGTATGCGCTCTGTAAATCTATAGCGCTAATAATCGCGTATTTAGCTACCTTTGTTATCATCTCTTCAATGTTGGGTAACGAGTAGGCAAAGGCATCCAATTGTGTATATTTGTTGATGGTTTGCGAGTAATCTATTACCATCCGCCTCTTGTGATTGCATTTTTCGTGATTAAAACCTGCGCTCGCCAAGGTGACAGACCTTCTTCTATGATTCTTTCCTTCATTTCGCAGCGATAGGTTTGCAGTCCGCCGTGACATTAGAAAATAGGGATACAGCAGGGACAGAGGCTGCAGCTACGCTGCAAACCTTTAACTTATCTTTCGGTCCACCAAATTTGAATTCTAGCTAGAGTCGAGTGTGATTCTAAGACGTCATGGCCAATTATAACGTCGGCACATAAGTTATTCACAATCGGGAGATTGACGTTGTTAAAGGCATTGTCTCCGATCCTAACATTCTGGAGAGTCGAGCCGTTAACCTATGACTTGTGAGATAAGGAAGCCATAGAAATAGTTTGGTCGCAACGCCTCTTCTTCAGTTGACAGAGACTGGCAGAGTCCTCATTGACGAAGCTCAGGGAGCTCCCGGTGTCAATCAAGGCTTCTGCTCGAACTCCCTTAGTAATAACTGTCACCATTGCCTTGCGCAGTGAAGTCGGTGCCGCCGCAGATATTATACTGCAGTGGCCGCAGTCATCCGTTTCCGTTGTTGAAGCAGGTGTCGGTGTCCTGCTACGACAGACTTTTCCATAGTGGCCCTTTCCATTACACTTTATGCATGTAGCATCTCGAGCTGGAATGTCGTTGCGAGGGTGTATAGATGATGCTCCACAAAAAAGCATTTTCGTTTGGGGACAGCAGCGGCAGTAGAAGTAAGCACAACACTGCCAGATCCATGCCTGCACTCCGGAGAACGAAACAGCTATCGCCTCGGCCAACCGCCGCGAGTAGAAATGGCCTCGTTAACAAACTTAGCGTATAGTTCGTTTTTGTTGAACATTGCAATACAATTGAAGATAATAAAAACAGACTCACCCTGGAGCATCTGCACTCCCTGTACTTACCACGGGCGCACAAATAATTAATAAAGAACGGCAGGCTCCGATAAAGTCATAAAATCGCTCGTCCAACCTGACATCATTCTTCTAGGTATGATCAATGCACAGACCAGCAAACGCATGTCTGCACCGTCGCGTCGCTCTTGTCACCGCAGCCCGGTTACTCCACCAATTCCCTACACCTAGCTTCAGTCAGCTGCAAACAGACAAATCATCAATATACAACAAACATAAGAACTCCGGCCAATTGTTTCATTTCTCGAGAACAACGTACTCTAGGCACGAACATACCAACAGATCAACCAATGGTAGTTACCGACCACAGATGAGATCCGCGGTGGCACCACCAGATATATCAGGGGACCCAAAACAAGGAACTGCTTGACCACAAGCCAACAACAAATTTACTAAACATGACACTAGGTCAGACGACAACAAACTTACAATAAGCAACTCAATGCCACAAAACAACATCTAGCCAGACATCCACCGTGTATGTCTGGAGTCTTGGGTGTAGGGGGACCCAAGACGCCCACAACAGCTCTGCCAAGCAACGCCGTATGCTTGTAGAACTAATATTGAGACACCGTCCTCAATACGCACACACACATCCAAGCAGACGGACACGGTTCACGTCTGAAGGATAATCTTGGGTGTAGCAACCCAAGATGCTCACAACTGTTCTGCCAAGCAACACCGTATGCTTGTAGAACTAATATTGAGACACCGTACTCAATACGCACACACACATCCAAGCAGACAGCCACCGTGCATGTCTGAAGGATAATCTTGGGTGTAGCAACCCAAGATGCTCACAACTGTTCTGCCAAGCAACACCGTATGCTTGTAGAACTAATATTGAGACACCGTACTCAATACGCACACACACATCCAAGCAGACAGCCACCGTGCATGTCTGAAGGATAATCTTGGGTGTAGCAACCCAAGATGCTCACAACTGTTCTGCCAAGCAACACCGTATGCTTGTAGAACTAATATTGAGACACCGTACTCAATATGCTCACTCACACGCGTCTAAGCAGACGGCTACCAATCACATCTCAAGGATCTATTCTGAGTGTAAAAACCCAAGATGTTCACACCAGTTCTGCTAATCACCACCATGTCCAAGATACCACAAAAAGACCTCAACTTCCAGCAAAAACAGCATAGCAGAAACAAAGATCAAAACCAAACAAGTAAATACAAGAGTGTTACAAAATAACACACAACAGAACAACATAATGCGAGACAATATTAAGCAGTAGGGCAGTAGGTATAACAAAATAATCAACACAAACAAATTTTATTGTTTCACTTTTTTTTTCAAATGAACAACCACTAACTTTGGAACTGAAACCATTCAGAAGTAGGTAGGTAGGTGTGCGCTTAGCGTTGTGATGAGGACCCTTAATTCCCAGTCGTTCCAGGCAAAGTTAATCCTCTGGCTGGTATCATCACCCGTAGTTTTGGCTCCAACCAATGTCAATCATAAAATCTTTATTTGCCTCTATGATCCATGTGACCTGCAAGCATGTACTGTCTGGCATCCTCCACTTCTACTGAAGCCTGAAACCAATAAATCACAACAGAAAAATGCATCCGACAGGCATGTTGTGCAATTGACACGACACAGGCTATCATCAATAACACTATAGGACATAATTATCTTTACCTGCTATGCTTTATCCTTGGGAAAAGCCACTTGATCAGCTTTGGCTAGCTAGGTACGAACTGTACGAGATATTTGAGTCATTTCTTTCTCAAGATTAATTAACATCAAGCAAACGTTGGTTCATATCACAATAAAACTCATGAAAATTGAACTGCTTACATAGTAATAACCATGCTACCTAGTCTAGGTACCTACGTACAAACAAATCAATCCAGGTGCATTATAAAAACCGGTAATTTTAGTGTAAAACAGCCATACCCTTATCAGTCATCACATCATTACAAACCAATTGTATTACTGTACATCCATAAAGCTTCTTAGTTAAATTCTCGTAAGAATTCAGGTTTGGTCGCCAGCTCAGATTTGTCACAGCATAAAATGTCGACCTGTTGAGTGTCATCATTTTGATGTGAATCCATCGAACTTTTCCATTCTTGGTAAAACATCTGTGAGCGTAAAACATGGGTTTATCCCACTTCTGATAAAGACTCACGCACACGGCGGAGCCCTGAATGCTATAAATTTCAATAACAACTGATAATAACGAGCATTCTTTTCATTGATCGGTCTAAGATGGTCCTCGTTGTTTGCTAACCGCCATCATAGCTCCCAATCCGGAAAGACCACTCGACAGTTGTCAATATTGAACGTCGTATCCGTTTCATAAAGATTGTCTGTTACATTCAGAACCTCTTCAGAACCGTTGATTTGGACGAACAGAACCATAAACACCCAAATATTGCAAAGGCTTACTGCAAAGAGGTTAATCAGCCTTAGAATTGTCTATCATACAACCCCTGTAGGCTACCTAGAATACAGGCCTCGTCTACATATAAAATAAAAACAAATTGTTTCTTACTTAATAGAATTTATTTTTCTAGATTACTTTGAAAAACAATGGTTAAAACCAAACGCAGACAAAGGATGCTGATTATTTTAGGACAAACAATCAGAAGATTGAATTCGAACTCTACTATTATCCTCGATGGACTACGGGAAAAAATATGGGAATTTCGATGATGTAACGCATCTAAAACATCCGCTCCGCTTTGGTGGAATTTCGGCCTTATCAAGCGACCACAACAAAACAACATTCAATGCCTTTCATTCGCAAATTTCGCAATACCTACCAACAGTCCCAACCCAACGTACTATCGCACTTAAAACTTCAATCGCAACGCAACGTGCTGTTTTCATTGAATTGCGCATTTAAGTTGTGCACGTGTGGAATAATGCTGTTGTTTGTAAATCTGCGATTGTTCCGCCACCATCGAATGTACACGGCAATATTTAATTTGTGCCTATAAACTGTTACGGGCGTGCGCCTCGTGGAAACTGTAATTGGTGCCAGCATTGAGAAGGAAATAGTACAATCACGAGCAAAACTATAAAAACACTGGCCATTTTCTACACGTCTCTGTCCAAAAATGTACTAGAACTATGGACAGAATCTGTTCTTTCTGGATGTTTGCAAATCCATCTCGATAAATTCATAAATGCGAAAGTAATAACTATCTGTCTGTTACTTTGACTTGCATAAACGGCTGAGCTTATTATTATATGTTCGTCTCATAATATTCAGTTTGATGTTCGTGAATTTCACGACAGAGGTTCGGCCTGGTGTGAGATGCATCGGTAGAATCTTAGTCGCTTACCCTCTTATTCATAACAGTTAGCAGACTATTATAAATAAGAGGGTAAGCCTTCAGCAAAGTCAAAGTCAAAGTCAAATCGTTTATTTCTTTAGACTTACAAAATAAGTACTTAGACAAGTCAAATTTAACAGCAATAACTTTTTATCAGTTTTATAGGCTATAATGTACCTAATGTATATATTATCTATTAAGTCCATATGGTAATATGATTGTAAGAAAAATACGAATCCCTGGGGAATAAAATGGGACCACCTAGTGATAATTCTCTATACACTAGGCAAATCATTTTAAAAATTGATCCATAACTGACAGAGAAATCGACGATCATACATAAAAAACATATTTACAGTCGAACATCCCTTTTTCTCCTTTTTTCGAAGTCTTAATAAAAATGATGATGAAGCGTTCCGATTTCATTGCACGTTAGTGTACCACTTGCACATGTGCGGCGCTCGTACTCGTACTATCGAACGTTTGTAGTAAATCAGCGGAAAACGTAAACAATTTCTACTCTAGCGACTTAAAACAAAGCCTTCTAGTGTGCGGCAGAATACGCAATGGTAGATTCATATTTAAGTGGTAAGCCGTAATACCTGTTTAGTTTTTACGAATAACATCCGCCTTGCACAATTTTCCTCTAGAGCGAATGATTTTATCTGTGATGTTTTGCGACACTAAAACGCATCAGGCCCTGGCACATCTCTGACTCTCAGACACTCGGAACACTATCAATTACTTAGGGCTCTTTGCCAATTTGACAATTGGTCCAGTTCTGGCAATGGCATCCATGAGAAACCCATATAATTGAAGTCGGTTTATAGTCAAGAGGTATCGTACAAACGATTTAATGCTTTTTTATAGAATTACTACTTTTACGTAAATGCAAGAATAAATAAAGACCTTTTCGGGGTAGCGCTTTAATAGACCATCGAACTTTCACCCATTTATAACAACACTAGTTTTTCCGTGATAAAAACCCATGTGCGTAACTTCGTATCTGATATCTAAATTACTAGTAGAACCCAGAAAATAGTAAAAACCCAACCTTTATTCAAGCGTCACTAACCACCTTAAGTTACGTTACGTCATCACATCAAACAAGTCCTTTCCCCAGCTCTACTTATTTACGTACGCCATGCGTTTCAAGTCGTGGCATACAATGCAGGTCGCCTGCTTTCCCCGTGTCGGTGCGGCCAAGGAATTCACGGAATGTCCGATTTCGCAAGGTACGACAGAAATCTGACTCATCATCGACGACGGCAAGCTTTAGGAGCGACGTACACACTGGAGATTTTTCTCGCGTGTCTTATTGATCTCATACAAAATCCCTTTTCTACAAAAAATATCATCGTCATCAGCCTATATTAGCCCACTGCTGCTAATGAGCTCCCTGTCTTGACGTGATGCGTGGGTTTAATATGACACTAAACTATTGCACTTGGTTTAACCCTACGCCTACCTTTGAAACGAGTTATACCGAACTAAACCTATATACCAAATTACATCACGATTAGGAGACTATTTTCAGGATTTTCAAAATGGCAGATTATTTTGCTCTTATTTTGTTTACCGACATGCTTTGTTTTTTTTAAATTAAATTCAAAGTTGAACTCTCCGATTTAAATTCTCTTATTTCATTTTTTTCAACATTTTGTATGCTCATACCGGCTTTATTTACTTTAGATCTCACGTGAATATTGATTTTATTTTTAAGGGCTAACATGCTAGATGTAATTAAATAAAACAGGCCAAGTGTGAGTCGGACCCGTTTTACCCTTTGGGTACGGAACCCTAAAAAGATTGTGTAAACCATGTTTTTTAGTAAAAATCAAGTTACAGTGTTAAGGAGTTCAAATATCGGAAAAAAATTAAAATTGTTAAAATAGGCGGGAGGCTTTTGAGAGTTAAAAAAGCCGCCAAGCTACCCCCAGTTTTCCAAACGTTGTACCAAACATCCTGTATAAAAAGAATAACAGCCAAAGAATATAAAGAATTTAGAACTTGTGTTAAAATTTAAATAGTTTTTTGTTATAATAGGATCTATTTAAGTGTACATGTAGATTCATCTTAGATAATATTAAATATAAATACATTTAAAGACATATATGAGCTCTTAATTGTGCTTTTTCAAATTATTTTAATAAAGGGAATAAAAAAATATATTGGTTATTGAACCATTTTAACTTAAGAAAACTTCATGCACGTTTTAATTGAGTATTACATTTTTCGTGTATAAAATGAGTGTGGAAACACCTTTGGGTCCATCAAGGGTCTAAGGTAATAACAAATTATCTTAACTCTTTTGGCATAAAGCTGAAATTGGATTGGACATTTAATTTCTCAGAAAGGTTGGTTGGTAAGGTGACTGAAGGTCTTTGGACTGTGAAAAATAAGAAACGGATGTTTGGTAGATAAGGTTTGAATGGTTGTTTTTGTCGAATATATCGCAATAACAAGTTGTTTCTTAGTACCTACATTAAGTGTTTACAGCTGTAGTAAACGTTGTAAATACTTGATAAAGGTACGGTTACAGTACTACGATTTGAAGTGGTTTGTAGTAGCAGGAATCACTTGGAAGTTATCAATAATGTGTATCATCAGCACACATCATGGGTCTATATACCTACTCCGATTAAAAAACCTGGATTTTTGTTGTATTTTCCAACAATATTTCTTCGGCTTTATAACTTCTTTGGTTATAGTACCGAAAATATTTATGGACATTGTATCATCGAAGCTAAGCTCAGAAGTGAATGACGTCTCTTTCGTTTTCGAATTCAAATTTAAACATTTTTCGCTGCACGTGTGAGATTTTGCGATGTTCAAGTTAGTGTTTTCATTTTTAGTGATAACCTTGATATTACCTTGTTATTTTCTGTTATTGCTAGGGGATTTTGTTAAGTTTTTATTGATTGATTGTCTTTGTTGACATAAATTATCTTGGAAGGGCCAAGATTGTCTGGGAGAAATCGCTCTCAGCGATAAGGCCGCCTTTTGTTCTATTTATTTAGTATTTCGATAAAAGTATTTTATGTAATTAATAATTATTAGTAGGTACAATAATTCATTCATTAGTATAGAGTTCATTCATTCATTCATTCATTCATTCATTCATTCATTTAATATCTTGGATTCCGAATCGGAGTATAGTTCTGTGGAACGGATGGAGCGAAACAAGCGAAAAAAAATGTTTCGCAAAGTCAAATGTTTGCGTGACAGAGTGTTGCACACACAGATCTCAGAAACTAAGTTTTTTAATTTTTTTTACACAGATATTTCACAATACTATACTAGTAGTTATAACAACTAGAAGTACAAACAAGTAGTAAATATAAATGATAGTGCATTATTATAATGCATTATTATTGAAATAATAGAGTATTATAGTCTATAATACTCCATTATTTCAATAATAATGCAGGTGAGTTCTCCTTCACGGTCGATGAATGTCACACAACCAGTAAACAAAGTCATTAAAATAACATCGTCTGCATAAGTCCAAAATAAAATATTATGTCAGTGTTTTTATCGGAAATGGTATCAAAATTTTCCTTTTTCATGACAAGTAATAAGCTAACTAATGGTTTTTATAAAGCTTTCATTTCAATGACTCGTTCGTCAACTTATAAATCTATAATATAATTTATACTTATTTCTTCCTTCACAATCCTACTAATATTATATGAATACGTAAAATTGAGTGAATGTTTGTTACCACCTCACTTAACCTCAAAAGCCTGTATTGGTCCACTGCTGGACGCTAGTCTCCCAATGATAAGCGCCTTATTGGAGTCTATCTAATGGGGGTTATGCTTATAATCCCCACGTTGGGCATTTGGGTTGAGGATCGCAGTTCGGTGGTAGAATTGTTTTGCAGGGGGCCCTTCTGCCCGCCCCCCAGTGAATATCCCTTAGATTCACTCAAAACTCGATATAAATAAACCATAAAGCAAATACGTAAAAAAACCAGTATTTTTTATTATTACAAAACTATATAGGATATGGGGATATGCAATATATTTCTGAAATTTCCATATTTCCATATATCCCATACATAACGCGAGCGAAACCGCAGGCAGAAGCTAGTCTTCCATAACCTATCATATAAATGTAATGATCGTAACGAGGGGCCTCTGGTCGGCACGATGCGTCGAGGAAAACATCAGTGCAACAAGGCCGTTGACGTCACAGTTGTTTGTCGCTAGTTCCATGAACCAGTGAGTCAGGCGACAGGCTATTGTATCGTGAACTCGTGAATCAGTCGCTTTAGAGACGGGTTCGATTCCTTAATAAGGACATTTCAATAACGACAATAACCGAGGATGTGTAAGTCCAATGTTTGACGACCTCTTTGTCTTCCCCGCGTCATTGACTACGTAGGAGATTGCGGGTTCGATTCCTGCATCGGGACGAATGTTTGTACGATCAGCAGATATTTGTTTAAAGCGTTCTGGATGTTTTCTATGTATGATAAAAATATCTATCTATGTAGTGTATTATGTATACAATACACCATAATTTTTTTGTTCAAACAAACAAAAAATATTTATTGACCAAAATATAGACACCAACAGAAAAACTTACATTTAAATTATACTACAGTCTGGATGTAAAGTAAGTTCTCGAATCCTCGCTCTAAATATAAATCTTGTATGCAGATACGAGGGATCCCAATTTCGGTTTTAAGGTACCAGTTACGTGTTTTGTACTTAGCTTAGTACCCATAACACAAGCTCTGCTTAGCTTGGGGCCAGATAATGCTGTGTGAATTGTCTAGCATTATTTATTTAATGCTGTACATCGGCCTCCCCTTATGAACCCAGTCTTCAGCTTGCCGCATACAGCATCTGCCTGCTATTTATTTATTATTTTATTTTTCGATACTGTCGAGTAACAGTTAGCACTGAACGTACGTAACATTATCTACAGAATTTTACTTCAAAAAGTCGATTGTTTTTTTCCATGTCGCAAAAAGCGGGTTATAAGATTGATGAGCGTGAATGTTTGTCTGTCTTTGTATATCTTCGCATAAAAAACAGATGAACTAAAATAAAATTTGATTTATTTTTGTATGAACGAAAACTTTCGTAGTAGTCATAGTCATTGAAACGCCCTATGAAAATCGGTTCAGTCATTACCATTATATAAATAATGCTGTACAATTCACAGAGCATCATGTAGCCCCATAACTGATTTACTTAATACAATATATTAAATAGATATTTTTTATCATCCAGATCACCCGAAACAAATATCTGTAGATCGTAGGTAGGTATTTAAATTTTTCCCAAGGGAATCGTACTTCCAGGTGGTCTTCTACCGCGCCACATTAGGTCGTCCTACCGCTAATGTTCTGATAGCTCATCTATTTTAGAACCAGTGCGGAATTAAAGTAATGCCTAGGTTTCAATTTCCAGTTGATTGGGTGTGCCTGTACGTACGTACATTCTCCGGCTTGTGACAGTCGTCTCGGAAGTGTCGGAATGCGACCTTGCAGTGAGAGTGAGAGGGCATTCCCTGGTACAAGTTTCTCTATCACGTATTGCCAAATATCAGGTATGGGTACCGGATCCATATATTGCACTGAATACCTATCAGGTAAATTAATACGTAATTCTTCTCGCATCTTGCGTCTGAAATCGATAGTTGTTATTGGAAAGTCTGGGTGAGATAAAAGGGCAAATTTGTTTACGAGTAGATAGATAGGTACTCAATGAAAACGCACTAGGGCAACCTTTCAAAAGCATGAGATCTGGTAAGTTTTTGTGGTTGTTGGTTCAGTTTTGTGGTTACTGACATTTCTTTTTTCTGTATTGCACAAGGAAAAAAGATTACGGAAAAGTGTCGCAAATTGTCAACAAGTTGGTTTTATCATGCATGAGTAAAATATACTCATGATAAAACCAACTTCGATTCCATTATATTTTGGGAGCTTTTGGGTTTTGGTTATTTTCACAAATGTTCCAATTATTTTTTCAGTTCTGTGAAAATTTCAACTGTCTACTGCTATCACGGTTCATGAGATACAGTTGGTGACAGACGGATAGACGGACATTAGGGAGTAATAGGGTCCCGTTTTGCCCTTTGGTTAGGTACGGAACACTAAAATCGTGTACGATTTGCGGCAAATTACTTTTCGGCTAGTTACAAGGAGAAAAAAAAATAACAAAATACCTGTGCATGAAATTAATCAAGCTATACGCGTATGTTAAGTATAACTACAAGCATGCATGAAAAAAGTTTCAAAGGGGTAATCAATCATGCAACCCGTTGATACAACTCCGAGCTTCTTTCTAGTTTAGTGGGTTACACGCAGCGAAGGTTTTGTTGTTGCCTTCCAAAACTGGGGAAACCCAATACAGAGGAAAAAACATTCAGTCAGCATAGTAAAATAAGAACATTTAAATCAGCAGGTTATTTTTAGCTTTCCTTATTGATTCTGCTCCATGCCGTATTGATGATCCGTCATCTACCTACGTTAATGTCATTTGTTTGTTATTGTTTATGGGTTTGTTCTGAACTATAAATAGTTCTGTATTTTATTTAGCCTATAGGTAGTTAGGTACCTAGCTATCGAAAGAAGAACGGAATTTTAGCGCTATTTAAGGATAACATAGCCCCGACTATTACAATGCGTTTCGAGACGTCAGTGGTCTTTTAAATATTAAGGGACCCTTCCAGACCTCCTTTCTTCGCGTTGTTTTCTTGTAAATAAGCAAAAACTATATTTTTTCCCTCACCTACTCCATGCCAAAGACGTATGGTCTGTCTCGCTCCTATAAACGCGAAATACTATGCCTATCCTTTTCACAAAAGGGCGTGCAATGCGCCCTGAGCTTTAGCCACAATCCAGACATAATGAGTTTTTAATCAATCAAAACCATTTTGACCTCTGATTCTGATTTGACCGAAAGATAGATATACGTTCCATCTAGCTAGACTAGGTAGATAGTTTTTTGCGAGCTTATGACCAAAATAATGCCCCAATGGGGACTATCGTTTTTTGCTCACCATTTGTCGCCACTGTTGACTAATAGCTGTCAAAGGCGGCTTTCTAAGATCGGTGCCGAAACAAAGTTTTGAATCTCATTTAGGGTATTAAGTTTATATCGAGTACCTATGCCGCAAAGCTGTGCAGTTCTATTTTGTTCGGAAAAAAAGGAAGACTTTCAAAGCGTTCACATTGATCGTTAAATAATTAAATATTTGCGATAATTTTACGAAGGAGATCACTTTTCAACAGCAAAATTAAAGAAATTCTAATTTATGTCACGAAGCCAGTCAAAACCAAATAAAATTGAATGTTTTTGGACCTCACTCGACACAAGCGCCTCTAGTGGCAAATTCACAATGAATGCCGGGAATGGGGGCTACGCTACCCCATTCCCGGCCTTTCCTTCCTTATTTATCTTTACCTACTGGATATACTATGATGAGATGGGAACTAAAACTGAGATGAAGTGCGGTTAAACTTTAATAGCAGCTGTACTGCCGCTATTAAAATTTTAATCGCTATTCATCAGCTGAGAACGAGTGTATACTTTATAGCTATTACGTGGTGCACTCGTTTCGCGTAGGGATCGCTCGTAGGCTCTCTTCTTGTCTCGGTTACACTTCAAGTCAGATAACGAGGAGTATAGTATCGTATACGTTTCCTCTCGTTGAGAGGACAAGCCTCCTAATGCTTCGACTTCTTGTCTCGAAGAGTGTCGTGATAAAATATTTACCTACTTACAATAGGTCCTCGTAGCACCAGAGCTCAGCTGGATTCGTAGAAAAACGAACCAGATATGGGGCCCCCTAGCGGATTCCTGTGCTATATTTATAATACGTCGTGGATTCTTGTAGCTGGTACCAAGCTGAACGGATGTTCAACTGGGACGCTAAGAACCGCAGCGGCTGCCCATTCCTCTCTGTTATAGGTACATACAATAACAAAACAGTGGACTAACGACACGTAGGCTGATGAAGTATCATCATACTTACAATATGATGCGGATCCGTGTAGCTGGTACCGAGGTTAGCGATATGCAACTGGGACGCTACGAACCGGATAGCGGCTACCCATTCATGTCTGCAATACTTACAATAGCAAAGCAGTGCACAACATAGGCTGATGATGATGGTGATACTTACAATACGACGCGGGTCCTTATAGCTGGTCCCGAGCTGCGCGATGTCATCGTCACTCTCCAGCATAGATCCGGGGAGAGGTGCGGGACCTAAGGTGTCACCGGTGCTCAGCTGGGATGCTACAAACCGGATAGCGGCTACCCATTCCTCTCTGTAATACATCACAGATATGAGACCTCTATCTAAAGTTTTTTATTTGCAAAAATATTTTTTTATACCGTTGATAATTTAGTTTACTTATAGGGGTAAATTAAGTAACTGAGATGGTGTAGTGAATAGTTAAATCTAGCTCACCTCCGCACCTCACCCCAACAGCCTGTATTGGTCCATTGCTGGATGCAGGCCTTGCCCTGATTAATACCTTATTGGCTATACTTAATCTACTTATACTAATGAGAGTATTTTATCCAGCAATCATGTCTGGTCCAAAAGTGTGGTAAGGTGTGTCCTTACCAGAATAAAATAAAGTTTTCTATGTTTGTTTCTTTTTTAAGGATGAAAACATAAATTAAGAAATAAATAAACCTATAGATAATGAATATGGAACTACATTGATACTAAATATCAGAATTTTCTAGAAAAACGGAATGTCCAAGTTATGATAATCATGCATGATGCAAGTACCAAAAATGATTTTACCTACTTCTCTATGGATATCAAATAACTTTATAGGAAAGTAAGCTATTGAACTTAAATAATTATTTAATTAAAGTTCAATATCATAATAATAGGAAAGTAAGATAGGTTATTTTATATACTATTATGTTATTTTATAACCATTCCATTCCAAAGTAAACAAAAACATAGAAAACCACTAACATTGACGAAAATCAATAGTGTAATTTAAATTTTTCCTCCTTTTTTTCTGTTTAAACTGCTGGGTGAAGTAATCCTTTCACCCAAAGCAGGTATGGCAGAAGCGATTTATTTTTTGAAAGACAATGAAGTTTGGAAAACATTACCAACCTCAGGTAGTATTAAAGATGGCATTCAAAAGGCAAATAAGGAAAAAACTTGACTCCATAATAATCGTTATAAGTTGAACTTGACTGTGCCAATATTTTCAAACAATGTCAGGAAACAATTTTCAAACAACTTTTCAGCCTACAAGGATAAACATCAGGACTATAATAAAATAATTCAGTAATTTTATGCAATGGAGCACTGACAAACAAGTGATAAAATATGTGTTAGGTAAATAGTACTACTTAAAAAACTACTTAAAAAGTTTGTTCTTATATTGATAATAACAATCATAGGTAATTAATCTGTTTTTATAGACAGGGTGCTTGTGTAGGCCTATGTCCAGCAGTGATTAATCGAATACACCAACAAGTAGGAACTGAACATAAAACAGATTTTTGGATGTTGCATGTGACCAATTTTTGAGAGAATTTCTTCAAAGAGTCATCAGTCTGTCAGAAAATTGAGACGTGATTAAACATAAGTTGCATTTGAGTATTCAGGTGGTAGGCTGATGATGATGATGATAGGCTGGGGGTAAACTATCTGTTATAACAAGCAGTCATGAAAACAATAAAATCAACCATAACATGTTTACATCAGCCCAATTACAATGGCCGGTAGGTCAGAGGTCATCAATGCACTTGTTATTGTGTAAGCTCCATTCATAAAACCACAACTACACACAAAGTCAAACAGTCTTTGTAATTATAATGATATGTTGTGTTGAGTGTGTAGGTAACTCAACATCCCATTCATGGGTTGATTTAGGTAACTCATCGATGCAATGTTGACAAGAATCAAGCTTTGTATGATACATGAATACATTAGAGCTGCAAAGAACTTGAACAAAACTGCGTACTGACCGTTCTTTGTCGTTATCTACGCAGAAGTTTCGCTCGATGGCGGTGGTCCACTGGAGACCCCGGATGGTGAAGGTGTAAGGCCGCGGCTTGTTCGTCGCCATAATCTGGCAGTCGCGCACCGTAAACTTGTTGAGAGGGTCGCGATAGTTGTTTCTCTCGGGCTGCGTCTTGAATCCCATGAGGTCTCCATTATCGAACAAGATGAAGTAACGATCGCGCCAGTTACGGATGTGCTCGCCGCGCTTGTGGAGCCAGCCCTCCTTCACGATCACCAGCGGCGTCGAGTCGGCCATGATTCTTTACCGTAGCCCGAGCCCGAGGGCGCTCAGGACGGGCGCGTGCCGAGCTGTTTGATAACAACTCTCCGCGGTGAGAGTACGCACCACGTTTCGCGACTAACGATCTCCGCGCGCGTTTCACGTCTACTGAATCGCACGCGCCGTGCGACACGGCATTTTACCGATAAAGAACACGATTAAGAAAGGTTTTCAATGATTTTCCTCTCAAAAAACACAAACGTAAGCGATGTTACGACGCACGTACGTAGCCTCGCGGTAATATTAGAACAATTTCAGATGAGCCGTCTGGCAAAATATGACTGAGATGTACTATGAAAACACCAGCGTCAGACAGAGAAGTCCGATGAATGACGCAGTTAGCTCCTACCTTTGTAATTTGGACGTCTTTTAACCTATTTTGACAAATTAGTACGGCATGTCTGCCGCTAGGGGATTTCATGGCGCTTTAGGGAAGGTAGATACTACGTTCCAATACACGAAGTTGTTATAGATATAGGTTGAAGTTTTTAGATTTAGTAGTGCTACATGCATAGAGTTTATTCAGGTGGACAAATCTTTGGGCCCTGGAGGGAAACTACCTTAGGGGTGGCAAAAGTGGCCGTCGTTTCAATGGGTTAAATCCTCTAATTAGCTCATTTTACTGAAAGGAAACATTCCTTTATTTAAAAAAAAAAAAACAAATTCGCATTCAAAGATCTTCTAAAAACTGCTTGTGAATCGAACCAACCAACTAAAAATTTAATAAAAGCGCTGTAGTCTGTTTGCGCACGGTTTGCGCACTGGCTGTTTATGTTTGCGTGGCCTGCGTTTAAATATACGAGTATTATGCGTATGTAGTAGTGACGGCATGGATGTGAGAAATCCTGGCGACAAACGTTTTGTTATGAACCAGCGACTTATTTCAGTTCTAGTAACCTCAACCTCAACAGTCTGTATTGGTCCACTGCTGGGTGCAGGCCTACTCCTGACTAGCGCCTTATTGGCGTTTATCTCAAGGTAATGCCATAATCGCCACGCTGGGCATGCGGGGTGGGGATAGCAGTTTGGTGGTATAATTATTCTACAGGGAGTGCTCTGCCGTCCGATCACTAGAAGGTCGTTGAGTGATAAAACCAAATTTGATGGTTCAGTTCGGCTTGAATCGAATCGATTCGATTCGATTTGATTCGATTCGATTCCATTCCATTCGATTCGATTCCATTCGATTCAATTCGATTCAATTCGATTCGATTCGATTCGATTAGATTGGATTCGATTCGATTCGATTCGATTCGATTCGATTCGATTCCATTCCATTAGATTCGATTCCTTTCGATTCCATTCGATTCAATTCGATTCAATTCGATTCAATTCGATTCGATTCGATTAGATTGGATTCGATTCGATTCGATTCGATTCGATTCCATTCAATTCGATTCGATTCGATTCGATTGGATTCGATTCGATTCGATTGGATTCGATTCGATTCGATTCGATTCGATTCGATTTGATTCGATTCGAATCGATTGGATTGGATTCGATTCGATTCGATTCCATTCGATTCGATTCGATTCGACTCGATTCGATTCGATTCGATTCGATTCCATTCAATTCAATTCGTTTTGATTCGATTAGATTCGATTCGATTCGATTCGATTCGATTCGACAAGACACTGGCGATTTACACGCACAATCAACCAAAAAAATTCAAAACAGTCTTCAAAATCTAGGGTATTTTAATAAAATTTAACTGAATAACAAGTAAATAAACACGTTAAGTAACGATAGCGCGTTCGTATTTACTAAAGTACAAAAACATTTATAGGTCTTTTAAATCACAAATTATAAAATAAGCAATTACTCCTCTCTAACTTTATCTTATTTGTATCATCAGCCTATATTAGTCCACTGCTAGACATAGGCCTCCCCTAATGAGCGTCACAGCACCCTGTCCTGTCTTCAGCTTGACGCATCCAGTATTTGCCTGGAATCTTTCGCAGATAGTCATCCAACCTGGCCGGAGGGCGCCCTACACTACGTTTGCCGAGTCGTGGTCTCCACTCTAGAACTCGTTTACCCCATCGGTTGTCGGTTCTGCGCGAGATATGGCTGGTCCACTGCCACTTCAACTTGCTAATTCTCTGAGCTATGTCGAAAACTTTGGTTCTCTGTCAGATGTGTTCGTTACGAATCCTATCATGCAGAGAGACTTCGAGTACAGCTCTTTCCATAGCTCGCTGAGCGACTTTTGAACTGGTGAATCAACCCTATCGTAGGTGTCCGCGTCTCAGCTCCGTAGGTCATGACGGGTAGGACGCACAAAACTTTTGCGGTATGGATGACGACAAGACTCGACGTAGATGATGATGATGATGATGATGACACAACTGAACATAATTCTGCGTTAACACAACGACATTCGGTTCGGTTCGGTTCGATTCGATTCGATTCGATTCGATTCGAATAAGCCGAGCCGAACCGAACCGAACCGAACCGTACCGAAGCGAACCGAATGTCGTTGTGTTAACGCAAATTCTCTTGTTTTCAATAATCTACCGTATCCTAATTCACTTAAGAATTAAACTGTAAAATATGACTTTTCCTGCCATCTATTGGCGAAAGTACTACTATAATTTCTAATAAGCACAACGCAAGCACATGTTACCCAGGTACTAAGTATTTAGAACTCAGATATCTAGACTACCTACCAATTAGTATCATTTCGAACAAGGCTGACCATTTGGAAATATTTTTTCTGAGGCTTTCTATCTAGTGCCAACCTTATGTGAAAAAGATACTGGTCCTATTTGTAGCGACCGGAAAGTAAAACGATTATGATGAAAACCGGATCTAAGATTTAGGCCATAACAAAAAAAAAACGGAATAAGTATTTTCACAATTTGTCGAGTTTTTGTATATTTTTTCATTAGATTTACAAATTAAGTTCACTGTGTCACCTTCGATTTTCCGAGAGTACATAAGGTAACGTATGTAACAATGAGATTAATAGAGGATGTAAGGAACCAGATCAGGCATAAGTCAAGTAGGTTTAAGGCTCGTACAAGCATAACCACTCATGGAAAGCTAAATTTCAAATGGCTGCCATTTAATAAGGAACATAAATGAAATCTTTGGTAAGGAAGATGTTCTGGCCACATTTCGTCGATCATTTTTGATCTCTTTTGGGGATTGCAGTTATTCGGGGGGCGCGGTCAATTGTGTTATGGATGTAGATGGCCAATATTGAATACCTAAATAAATCAAAATAAACTATTATGCACAATAGTTATCAAGTAAAATTATGAAATTCTATTGAAATTCCTTTTGACATCGACTTATCAAGGTATTGTTTGTTGCTTGATAGGTAAATCTTGAAAATGGGAAATGCAATTATCCAGTAAAAGCCAAAGTTCAGCATTGGAAAATGCGTCATCAATACCTACCCATAGGCACCTAGCTATTACATAACAGTAAAACCCCGATTGTAGCACTAAAAGCGGTTCGTCGTCGTCGGTCGGGCGAAGGGCGGGCGGGCTCTGCGCAGCGGGCGGCGCAGATCGATGGAACCCGCGCGCCTTGCCCACTCTCAGGCCTCTTCAGTCCAGCAGCGCCTGCCGAAAGCGCACCCGCTCGAGCCCGCGATCGTGTTGCGATGAAGGTATAAGGCCCCTTTGTCATAGCGCGGTAGTGTTATGCCTTAGCTGTAAGTAGAGGCGGTTGGAAGGTCTGGTACGTTCCGTAGCTAGACTAGCTAGCCTGTCTCCGCCGCCACCCACCGTCCTCATCTCCGCACGAAGTGACCTCGTCACGGGCACATCTCATCCGCCATTACCTTACACTGGTTGCATGATTTCATCTCGATTTATTCCTAGACGTCATGGCACTGGTAGGTAAATCACAAATTTTATAATTAATTACGTCATAGTGAATTCGTATTTAGAAATTGGGAATGGTATAGGAAGTTCTATGTACCGAGCTGTAGGTTGATGAGTAGCTACATCCACTTGTTAAGAACTTCCCACGCAGGATGAGCTGAACGATCAATACCTACTTTTAGCGCCCCCATCTTTGTGCACTTCCGGTAAGTTATTTTTAAAATCGCTTTTCATACATTTCATTCATTTTGTGTTAATATTAGATCACTTACGTAGTAGTTAGGTAATCCATAAGCTAGTAAAGTAGTGTAGGTAAATTAATTTAAAGGACAAATTCAGGCCGTTATAGTCTCGCAAAAAATGGATGGATTGGGTAAGATTATTTATTGCTTGTTTGTATCTATAAACATGACATTATGATTGTTTCAGCAACACAGATATCTGTCACGAAACACGTATAATGCTAAAGCTACCCAAAGGACTTAAGAAGAAGAAAAAAGGTAAAAAGTCGAAACGCAAGGGAGAGGAGGAGCTTTTCACTGAAGAAGAATTAAATAAATACAGAAAAGAGCACCAGCAGCAGGCAGAAGCTGGTGAAGGATCCGATAAAAATGAAGAATGGTCAAAATTCAAGGACTTGACTACTGGAGTCGACTCCATCCTTAAGAAAACTCAAGGGGATCTTGATCGGATAAAGTCTACATCGTTCTTCCAAAGAGTTGCGCCAAAGGAAGTTGAACCTACACCGAAAGAGAAGCCACAACGACCGGTTGTTGAGATCACCGAAGCCGATTTTCCACAACTCGTGCAAGCTGCAGCTGCAGCGGAAGCAGACGACGACAAGAGCGAGTACGGTCTCACCGACGAAGAATCAGAGGAAGACGATCAAGACGACATCTTTGACACCTCATACGTAGAAGCAGTAGAACGCGGGGAAGTCAAACTTGCCTACGTACCAGACTCGCCTGACGATTTTCAGGACGACGATATCTTTGATACATCACACGTCGACGTATTAATCAAAGGACAGGAAGCGAAGACTTCGAAGGGAAAGAAAGGTTTAGATATCGGTGTTGCAGTCGAAGTTCTTACCGGTCGCATCGACAACTTAACAGTCACTACTAAAAGGTCTTCCAAACGTGCTATACCAGGCGATCTCCTCCTAGAAGATACTGGTACTGATTCTCCTCCTCCTCCAGTAGCTGTAGCAGAACCTGAACCTGTAGAAAAAAGTATCCTTGATCTCGACTCTGACATCCCGATCTCAACACCGATAGACCTCAGCGTCTCACTTCACACTTCATTAATTCAACAAAACGCCAAAACTCAACAAGAGCAGGAGTTTGCTGCATCTTCTGAGAAAATTTCAGAGGATGAAATAGATGAATTCACTTTATTAGCAACAGAATCATTGGAAGTCAGCGCCGAAGCTACAAAACTAGACAAAAAAGAAATTAAACTTGAACCAGTTTTGCAAGAATCTTGGTCAGCTTTTGAAGCTAATGTGAATGAATCTGTGTTTGCGGAATGTATTGTAGAGGATCAGATTGATGTGGTAGATTCTTACTTGGACGGCGACGATCCTTTTGATACAAGTTTCGCCGACGCAGTAGTTCATACGCAACCATCGAAAGATATCGAGAAAGAAGCTGTAATACTTGAAGACGACGACGATTTTGATCCTCGCGCAGAAGAAGTGCATTACAAATTTAACAATAGAAGAAAGTCATCTGTTCGAATTCATTTAACAGACCCTTCTGGTATACGTGAGTCTATTACATCAGACGATATCATTGTAAAGGATAAGAAGCCAGAACTAACTTCTCTTGACTTATTAGGGGGAAGCACTACTGATTTAACTCAACTTGGTGATTCACCGCTCGATCCTATTGATATAAAAACTGAAATTGATTTCGACCCTTTTGACACGAGCATCGTTGATAAAATCGTTGCACCTGGAAAAGTCGAATTAAAGTTTTTGGAGCAAGAGTTAATAGGAGCAACAGTTCAATCTACACCGATCTATAGGGTCCCGAGCGACGAAGATTTTGACCCTCGCGCAGAAGAGGTAAAATCTGTTGAAAGACGACCATCAAGGCCTGAGAACCTAGTGGTCAAAAGTAGAAGCGTTGTGTTTGACATCGACGAAAACACTTTGGAAATAGATCCAAAAAATAAAAACAATAAACCACTTACACCTTATTATACTCGTGAAACTTCTATAACTGAAGATTTGAACGAAGAAGCCGAAGCTGCAGACACCGTTGCTGAAACTTTGACAAGAACTTTCTCTGAAGAAGATTTAGCACCTAAAGTCAGCTATCAGGCAAAACGAAGACACTCTGAGTACCCACAAACAAAACAAACAAAGATAAAAGCAAGTGATTTACTACATAGTGGTGAAACAGAAATACAAGCTAAGGTTCTTACACCAATAGGACCACAAAAGGCACCTATCAAGGAAGCGGACATCGACCCTTTTGATACTTCGTTCGCGACTAATATTGCGCCTGGAAGAACCGAATTGAAATTATTAGCTAAAGAATTTTCTTGTGAAGAGACAGAAGAAAAGGGCGATACAGATCTTTTGGAACCCTCATCTGACGATATATTTCAAATCAAAGCACTTACTCCAGAACCAGTGCAGGAAAACGCGAGTCTTGTAGACGACTTCGATCCTTTCGATACTTCTTTTGCCAGAGACCTCAATCCAGGAAGGACAGAACTTAAATTACTTGAGTCGGAGTTTCTGAATCAATAGGATCCACAGAAAAGTAAAAAATGGCGTTCAACCCGTTCTTGAGTATGAACGAGCCAGTCGCACCCGCAGAAACGGAAGAGCTAAATCCGTTTATGACAGCTGGTGCAGAACCAGTAACATTCGACAGTGGCGACAATCCATTCGCCACCAGTAATCCATTCTCAGATTTTGGAGGCAGCGGATTTGAAGAGCCTCCCGTGGGCGATACTGTGCCTGTTGACTTTTTTGGGACTGCGGAGCCTACAGGCGTCGGCGCTAAAGAATTCTCTGGTTTCGAACCGACTGTTGATATTTTCGGAAGCCAGCCCATTAAACCAACAGAACTTGAACTGATTACAACAACTAGTGATGATTTTCTTGTTGATGACAGTGTACAACAATCAATGCATCCACTTCCACCTGAGACGCAAAATTTGATCTTGAGTGTCACAGGGCAGATGGAGTTCAACAGCTCGCATCTTCTCGATCGTATTCCACCGACGCGCACGCCTAGCCCGGTATCCGTACGTGATATTCACTCGCCTAGTCCAACTCCTGAGCCAGATTTCGAGCTAGATCATGAAGAGCCACCACAACCACCGGTTGTTGAGAATGCTGAAGCGACACGTGCCAAGCCAGCAAGACCCCCTCCTCGGCCCCCGGTACCACCACCCGTAGCTCGGCCTCCACCGCCACGCCCTGCTCCTCCTCCCGTCCCTCAGATGCCACAGCGTCCTCCTCCACCACAGCAGACTACGGATGAAATAAATCTCTTCGATGCACCCACCCCCGTGGTTGTTAAACCCACAAAGGAAGCCATTCTTAGTTTATATTCTGCGCCGAAAAAGGAGGAGAAACAAATCGACTTTCTCAGTGATGACATAATGGATGGAATGTCTACTGACTCGGCTACCGATGCTCCACCTATGTCAACTGCTTCTGAGTTTAATGCGGTGAACACAGTCACAGATACGGCAGCGGAACTATTTTTCGAGAAAAAGGTTTCACCAATTTTAGCAGAAGAAGTTCCAGTTTCAACATCTGAGATAATGTTTCCGACTTCGTCATCACCTCAGCAACCCGTTGCTCCAATGGACTGTTCGGAGCCAGCAACTGAGGTGACATTAACTCCTATTAACAATACATCTCCTTTTGCGGACTCTGGGGTTGAAGATTTCCAGGCCTTACCTGAGGAATTAGAAAAGAATCCATTTGAGAGTGGAGAAATTGATACTGTAACTTTTAGCGCTGCTGGTGGAAATATTTTCGGTGTCGATTCGGCAGAACTGGATCCCGGAAATAATGTATTTGGAATGGATAGTGATAATTTTGGATCCACTATTCCCGCTGATGAAATACCAGCTCAGACCAATATATTTGGAACTGCATCTAGCCCATTCGACGAAAAGTCAGAAACAGATGCATTCGTTTCTGGTGGCGACAATATCTTTGGAATTAGCCAGCTAGCAAATTCAAGCCCATTTGATGACAATCACCAAACCGATGCTTTTGGTACAACGGGCGGAGACAGTAACATTTTCGGAGTTAGCCAACCCGCTACTTCCGCAGATTTAGGATGGGGAGACGCTTCGGAAGCAATGGTGCAAGAGACTTTTCCAGATTCCCATGACATTTTCCCGGATAGTCATGATGCGTTTCCTGATAGTCATGATGCTTTCCCCGAGTCTCAAGACGCATTTGACGCATTTTCAGCGAAGTTTGATTCTACTTCAGCAAATAAACTTAACAGCAGTGAGTATTATTCTTTTCTCAGATTTTATTTTCTAAGAACAAAATGCTTTAATTCTCTCATATTTTAGGTGCATGGGGAGACGATGGAGGATCGAACGCAGGATTCGATGCTGGTTTCGAAGCAGAGGCGTTTGATACATTCCTGAGCATGGGTCCCCCACCCCCACCTGCCGCCACCCCGCGACTGGAGCATGAAGGTTCTCGCGAATCTACCGATGATACATTCAATGTATTTATAAGGTAGGTATCTAACATTTTGATCATGTAGCTGTTGTAATTCGCGAAGATGTATAAGAATATCACCCTCGATATTTTTCTAGGCCGAAAGATGAGACAAGTGGGGATGCAGCAGTGCCAGCTTTGGCTCCACCGCCACGACCTCAGGCCATGCCAGAGTCGCCAAGAGTTAATCCATTTGACAAGAGCGGCTTCGAAGTACCACGTGTTGAGACACCATTCAGTAACTCAATCTCAAGTAGGTACCGACTTAGCTACAGAAACTATGCCGGTGGTGTCAGAAAATACAAACAAATAAATAATGCTGGATAATTCGCACAGAATCATCTAGCCCCAAGCTAACCAGAACCTGTATTATGGGAAAACTCATATAATTAATACAATACATAACATAGATTAATATTTTTATTATTAGGTAGGTAAGTATATAGAAAACACTACCCGGAACAAAATATCAGTATACGAATTCTTTAGATTTTTTTAGATTCATTTTAGAATGTTTCTTTATGTGCAGCTGAAGAAACGCGGCGTGCCAGCGGCAGCGAGACCCCACCTACTCCATTGTTCGATGACGACGTGTCTCAGCCACTTGAAGACTTCCCTCGTACCACTTACAACGGCCCCGGCTGGGAGATGCATCTGCGACAACCGAACAAGAAGAAGATTACTGGACAAAGGTGCTCTACATAGTTTTACAAGTTAACATATTGCGATCTCAGTACAAGATTGGAACACGCACCACTTTTAAATTCCAGTTCTTCATTTATACCTACCTAATGGATTCAATCAATACTAAAAAGTTTCATAGTAATTACACCATCAATTTTGAGTCGGTACCTGTGTTTACTCGTTGCATAAAATATTGGGTTTAAAACATAACACGGTAAGTAACAAGTATCCTTGAAGCGGACTTAATAGGTATAAGGACTACTTTAGATTCCAGAAAAGCGCGAGCGAAGCCGCGGGTGGAAGCTAGTATCAATAAAAATTAGTTCATCTATTTGTATCCTAGGATGCTACAGAGAGACACACAGACACAGATCCACACTACACACTCAAACTTATATTATTATAACACGCCTTTTTTGTTGAGGGTTCTTCTTGGTTTCCCAAGGTTTTGGAAGAAAATCTTCGTCCGGCTGACCCTGCAAGGCGACAACCCAGTGGTCCAACTCTTCAATGCGGCCGGAGACAAAGAACCCTTCCAGGAGCTTCCACTTCAGGCCTGCTACTCCGTGTCTGAAGTTGGCGCACAGCAGTTTGACCAGTTTGGGAAGATATTCACTGTGAAACTGCAGTATGTTTTCTATAAAGAACGTCCTGGAGTCAGGTAAGGTTTAATTAACATCGACGGTATAACATTAATATCTAATATATCAAAATAGATTGTTTGGCCGGGAGTACCAAACATAATAATATAGATTTTCAATTCCTTACAACTATCTTAAACTAAAGAAATCAAATAAAATCCCAATAATTTTCGGCTTCGACGGGAATCGAACAATATCTTTAACCAACTACCACTAAAGAACATGACGTCTCTATTTTATTCCCATAGGCATATTAGGATCTTTTGATTACTTATTATACTTTGCCGCCTAAATTATTATTTTGTTATCATGAAAATACCTACCTCGTTTTGTATAATCTCATGTGGTAAGTGACGATATCGTCACTTACCACACTACATCGATGTATCGCCTACCCAAAAGGTAAAAAGGGACCCTATTACTAAGGCTGTATGTATCTCATGAACCGATGTAGACAGTTGACATTTTCACAAATGTACCTACCTATTTCTGTTGCTGCTATCATCCAAAAAACAGATTAAAATAAATATTTAAAGGGGCTCCTATACAAGAGCCATGATTTTTTTTATAGATACCTATAAAAAAATGGTATTTAACCCTTTGTGCACGAGTCCGACTCGTAATTGGCTGTTTGTCTGAAACCAGATCCAATCTGTCAGTATCTTTTCATTTAGGCCCGGACAGGTGACGAAAGCAGAAAGGATCACAAACAAGCTGTCTCAGTTCGCTGCCTACGCCATCCAGGGCGACTACCAAGGAGTCAAGGAGTTCGGCAGTGACCTGCGGAAGCTTGGCCTGCCGGTGGAACATGCTCCGCAGGTAGGAGTTTTAAGGCGGTGCCCAGAGTCAAACTAGCGCCGCCAACTATTTTATCTTATTATTACGTTGAACAATCGAATTTTCAAAAGATGATAGGCCAGTTTGTGATACCTATAATAAACTTTTTTTTAACACTTACCTCTGTAATAGTTTTAGTTTTGTATAGTTTAGGAGGAGAGGAGGAGATGCGAAGTTGCACTTGGTGGCCACCAAACTCTGTTTTCGCATCTCCTTTTAAACTATACAAAAAAAATATCACAGAGGTATTCAAAAAAGCTTATGGTAGGTATCATGAACGGGCTTATCATTTTGTGAAAATTCCTTTCTTCAACGTAAAAAATTCAGTCGAATTTAAAACCTCCTCCTTTTTTTGAAGTCGGTTAATAATAAGTTATAATTAATTTTGTTTTAAAAAACTATAAACCGACTTAATTTTTTTTAGTTTTTTCATAGATTTTCATGGATCCCATTGTCAGAACTGAACCAAAATAAAATGGGACCACACGGGAAGCACCAGCTTTCATATAAAAAAGATTCATGAAAATCGGACCACCCAGTCAAAAGTTCTGAGGTAACAAACATAAAAATAAAACATAAAAATACAGTCGAATTGAGAACCAGCTCCTTTTTTTGAAGTCGGTTAAAAATAGGCGACGGTGCTAGTGTATCTCGGGGTATACACGGTAAACTGGAATGGCCAATAACCGACAGCGGGTATGGTAAGTCAACGACAACGAACCTTCTTCACTTTTAAGATTGAATGTCTGATGTAGGTACACTACAATTTTACACGTTTGTTCTGATTTTGCAAAGTTAGCTAAACGTGGACCTTTTCAAGTAAAGTTTTATGTGACCTGGATTGTTGCCAACTGTGGTAAAATACAGTTATCACGAGGCACTCTATTCTGTTGGCACAGGAAACAGCCAGTGTGGAGCTCCTCTTTTATTGGACTTCTCACAACTTGTTATTCAAATTACTAACACTCTAATTTAGGTAGGTAAGGTAACAAAATACTCTTAGTTTGAAATTAATCAGAAACATACAAACAGCCGACTATAATAAAATCTCCTACTTTATAACCGACTTCAAAAAAGGAAGAAGTATGGCTGTATTTAAAAAAAATGGTTCTTACCTTAAAAACTTTTGTTGTCCGATTTTCATGGTTCTTTTTGATTTGAAAGCTGGTGCTTCCCGTGTGGTCCATTTCTGACATATTTAATTGAAGTCGGTTTCTATTTTTTTTTATCAATTATTTCGAAGTCATTTAAAAATAATCAAACAAGACCAGACTGATTATATAATATTTTTTTAGTTATTTCATAGATTTTCATGGATCCCATTGTCAGAACTGAACCAAATTGAAATGGGACCACACGGGAAGCACCAGCATTCATATAAAAAAAAAATTATGAAAATAGGACCACCCATAAGTATATATATATATTTATATAGTATATAAGACGTGCTATGTACACAGACATGGTAGACATGGTGGTAGATTCATCGCACAAACTTGGGATGGGAGGCATATACCCGGCTTCAAACAATGACTTTATTTTCTTCGAGCATTTTCATCAGATACCTGATATCACACTTATATTATAAATGCGAAAGTTTGTATGGATGGATGGATGTTAAGCTATTGCATAGCTGCTATCGCGGGCCTTGAGCGCGGGCACCGAATCCAGAAATTCCGTAACGAAAAAACCTCACGCTCCCCACTCCGCCGGGCAAGGAGGTGTGGCTTGAAGGCCGTTCATCGTCTAACGTCGTTTCAGTTCAGCAGTCGACACGGCGTTGTGTGCGTGCGATTAGACGTATTGTACGACTCTACGAAACTCGCACGAATCGAGACGAGCTGCTCCGAAATCGGACGAATACGTAAGCAGCTGTTTATGAGAAAGTATATAGGTGTATAGGTTCACCACGCTCAAAAAGTGTAACTTGAATTAATATCAAAGGAAAAGCAATACCTCATGAATAAAATAAATAAATAAAATTATAATTGCATAAGTTGATACAAAATGCTATGCAATAGCTTTACCGCGGCAGTCCCCGAGTGCCACACGTCTTTTTTTGTTACCTCTTCACGCCAAAACTACTGAACGGATCTGGTTGAAATTTTGCATACAGGTAATTCTCATCCTGGAATCAAACATAGGCTTTTCCATCATCTGCGGCTACATCCCATAAATCAGTTCCCATGGGATAAAAATCTCCCTTATACGTTTTCATAGGAACAACGCGTGCGAAGCCGCGGGGCGCAGCTAGTTACTAATAAAGTTGTGATCATTTTGCCAGGTATCCCAGCTTTTCAAGATCGGCTCTCTGAACTACGAAGACGTGAAGCAGTTCTCATTCTGTGTTGAAGAAGCGCTCTTCCGTCTTTCAGCACATCGAGACCGGGCTCTCACTTATAAGATGGAAGAGGTAAATATTGCAATTTCTTGATTTTGGACTGGACGACTATAGAGGTACAATTTTAGTGGTTTCCTTGAAGTAACTAACTGACCTGACCGAACTTAGACAAAAACAAAATTACCTAATATTCCTTATCCGAGGCTGACAATATTTTTTACAAGTATTTCCGGGGTTATTGCAATTTCTTGATTTTGGACTTGATTTTAAATAAGTGGTTTACTTAAAGCAACTGACCACTCGGTGTGGTAATTCATAATTAATAAAAGTAAGGTGCGGAAATACTTGTAATTTATACGCCTTATCCGAGACTGACAAGAAATTTTTACATCAATTCTGTGGCTTTGGTCTTTTCACGACACGGCCTTGAATTGATTAAATAATAGTATTTAATGAGCCGTTTTCTCTGTTCTGAGTTCATAACGTATATGTATGTACCTCCTTATAACAAGGAACAAGCAGAGACCAACCAACTCATACATACGATGACAATATAATTCCGTTGACTTTCATAACATTAGCCTACACTGTCCGTAGGTGCAAATAACGGCGGTAGACGAGTTATACGTGGAACAGGATGCAGAGGGGTCGGTGCTAAAGCAGATAGCTCGCGTCAGGATCTTCTTTATTGGCTTCCTTAGCGGTGAGATCTCTAAGTCCTACCTTTATGTAATATAATGTCTCAAGGCGCATACAGGAGCCAATATGACAGCGCCAGCTATTTTATCATATTATTACGCTTAACATAGGACATATAAAAAAATCCATCGTACAGTTTGTGGTATCTATTAGCTATTTTTGATACCTCTGTAATAGTTTTATCTTATGTAGTTTAGGAGGATATGCGAAAATAGAGTTTGGTGGCCAAAAAGCGTAACTTCGTATCTGTTCCTAAGCTTTACAAAATGAATCTATTACAGAGGCATTAATAAATAACTTATAAAAGCTACCACAAACCGTACGATAGATTTAAAAATAATCCTTGTTTAACGAAATAATAAGATAAAATAAGCGGGGGCGCCACTTTCACTGGTGTATGCGTCTTAATATAAAAACTTAGTTTGACAAATTAATTACGGATGTAGGGTTAACTACGCACCTTATTGATCGGAAGGGTTTGTAGTTACCCGCGTACTTCCGTTATGTATTAGCATATTTTTATACAAATGTACGTACGTACCTCAACTCTAGGCACAGAACTATAAGTAGCACAGAGTCCTTTGTTATAGGTATTCAGCTGACGGTATAAGAAAAAAATGTTGACAGGATACGAGTATACTAACAAAACCAATTTAATATATCGTTACAGGAATGCCTGACGTGGAACTTGGGGTGAACGATATGCGTCGTCAGGGCAAAGAAGTGGTCGGTCGCCACGACATCATCCCCGTGGTCACGGAGGAGTGGATTCGAGTTGAAAACCCTGAGTTCCACGCTTGCGTGCAGCCCGATGACTTTACAGCCTCGCAAATCATCAAGTAAGTTTGAATTTTCATAGGACCGTGTGTAAGTAATCGCGCATAATGGGACCGACAGTATACAACAGTCTTCCTGAAATTATAACGAAGGCAACAAGCCTGACATCATTCAAGAGCAAGCTAAAGCACTGGCTCACTGACAAAAGCTTTTACAGCTACGAGGAGTTCCTAGCCTGTAAAAGTGATGCATTATCTGTTGATGTATATGGATTACTTATTTAATTTAATGCACTAAATATAGGTTATCTAACTTAAATTGGTTAAACTAAAGATTGTACTATTTTTTTTATTGTTGTAACTGTACTTAATTTATTTTAATAATGATGTATTGCTTTGTATATAAATTTTATGACATAAATTTTATTAAGCTATTGCATAGCTTCCATCGCGGGCCTTGAGCGCGGGGACCGAATCCAGAAATTCCGTAACGAAAAAACCTCACGCTCCCCACTCCGACCGGAACAGCGGTGATACTTTTAAGTTTTGCCATATATCGATGAATAGTAGAACTTTTAATGACTTTTTGAAATATGTCGTTTGTCTCTTTAGTTCAGCAACTCGCCTCTAGATGGCATTGCAATAGCTTTACCGCGGCAGTCCCCGAGTGCCACACGTCTTTTTTTATTTTATGTAGAAAAAGTGACCTGTAATTCTAGAAATATATAAAATAAACGATTATTGATTATTTTAAAGTATACAAACCTAACTTTTTCTAATGCTTGCTAATCAGGTTCAAGCCACCAGATGCGTGC
The DNA here is from genome assembly GCA_955876795.1 of Eupithecia tripunctaria. Lineage (NCBI taxonomy): Eukaryota > Metazoa > Arthropoda > Insecta > Lepidoptera > Geometridae > Eupithecia > Eupithecia tripunctaria. The sequence goes on from OY041612.1 coordinate 7,913,868, forward strand.
TACATAGAGCTGATGCGATTCCGGATCCGTCCTCCAAAGAATCGCGAACTGCCTCTGCAACTGAAGGCAGTCTGGTGCGTCACGGGCAACAAGGTGAGATACATACTTAGTAACTAGTCATTCTACAAGTCACGTGTCGGACGGAACTCATCCCATAAATATTTTAAGTGAGAGGTCATTAAAGTCATTAAAGTCATTTATTTCATCTTTAAACTAATATTAAGCTCTTAGACATGTCGAAAGATTTACATAAAATTTTTACAATGTACCTAGGTCTTACTTATTTAATATCAGAATTATCTTGACAAAATAAAGATGTATCCGCCATAGCTTCGTCAATTGTGTAGTAACATTTTTTCATTAAATGGTTTTTAACATATTTTAGTAATTCAATGACAGGTTTTTGTCTTAGATCGAGAGGTATTTTACTATAAAATTTTACAGAAATACATTTAAAGCTTTTCAAAATTTTACTAAGTCTGGTTCGAGGAACCACTACATTTGCTTTATTTCTAGTATTATGACAATGAACCTCTACATTTGTCACCACATCTCCAATATTTTCTAGCATACAGGCTATATTTTGATATATAAACTCACTAGCTATGGTCATTATATGAAGTTCATTAAATTTACCTCTACAAGAGTCTCTATATTTTAGTCCTAGTATGTTAAACATTCTCCAAATGGAAAGGTAATGGTCTACAGACCGTAACCTTTCCATAAAAGGGTAGTGTTCTTTTTCATTAATATTATAATGTTACGACGTTTATAAGCAGCTTGATGATCCCAGTGCTTAGACAATTTAACCCGCTGGCTGTAAAGATTTATTCATTATGAATGTAAGCGGGTTAACTACGAACCTTGTTTTTGTTGGAAGAACACCAATGTCAATATAATATTGGCAATTATAATATTCATCCTTTAACGAGGGACATATTCAGGACGAGTGCGGTTCTAGACGCGCGCGTACCGCATCCCATCGAGCTCAGTGCTCGATGCTCCATTACAGTGAATTCGTCAAACTAAAAAAGTTTTATATTAAAATATTGATTTCCTCCGGAATTTGGTGAGATTGGACATCTTTTAATACATCCAAACTGAGAGTTAAAGGTAACGATTTTAACGAGACCTCGGTGCTGTTGATAACATTGATTGTCACATACAAAATAATCCTTACCTTCTTATAGTTGCACAAATTCACCACAATTCTTATTTCATCCAGGTGGAACTCCGAGCGGACGTATTAGTCCCAGGCTTTGCATCCCGCAAGCTGGGCCAAGTCCCATGTGAAGACGTCTGCATCCGCTTCCCGATACCAGAGTGCTGGATCTATCTGTTCCGAGTCGAGAAGCATTTCAGATACGGATCTGTGAAGTCTGCTCATAGGTAACTTTTGATTTCAACGGCTCTATTTAAACGTGTCAAAGAAAAACGGCATACGGTCCACAGGATTCAAACGAAAAACTTTACAAGCACACATATTCTTTCATCTGAGTTCGAGAATAAGAATTCTTGCTAGCTTTTCATACTTCTAACAAAGTCGACTTCGTGGAAAGTGCGATTAAAAACTCAACAATTCGTATGACTACTTAGTCGACTCAATCGTCAAAAAACTGTGGAGTTTTGCTCGCTTCTGCATTTTGATGGACCGTTTTAACTAGTTCCTTAAGATTTAAACTGTAACAATTTTTATAAGATTGAAAAAAAACATTTTGAAGTGTTAGTTAGACGTCCAATCTGTTCATTTACAGACCTAATATACATGTTATATCCTTTTACTAACGCCTGCATAAAACCGTGAAAATAATCATTATTTCACAGGCGTACTGGAAAAATCAAGGGTATAGAGAGGTTCCTGGGTGCAGTAGACGTTCTTCAGGAGTCGTTGATAGAGGTGACATCAGGGCAAGCAAAGTACGAGCATCAGCACAGGGCTATTGTGTGGAGGATGCCGAGGCTGCCAAAAGAAGGACAGGGTAAAGCGCTTGGTAATTTTAATGGGAGGATGGATTATTTGACTTATGCGTCTCTTAGATGCATAAAACAAAAAACTATAGAGTTCATTTCACCATTGCTTGAACCACTATTATCGAACTAAATGAGCAATAAAGTTATTTCATTGTTCAACCCTTTTTCTATGAACAGGTGCATACACAACCCACAACCTGGTCTGCCGCATGGCTCTGACTTCATATGATCAGATCCCAGCAGAGCTTGCCAAGCATGCCTTTGTGGAGTTTACTATGCCAGCCACACAGGTTAGTTTTATGTGATTTTAGTATCAGAACAGAAAAAAAATAGAATTTCCAGACCCGTCAAGGGCAAAATTTCATGATTATTTGTTTTGCAGGCAAGTCACGTGACCATGAGATCAGTATCCCTCCAGAACCACGATAACGATCCTCCGGAGAAGTACGTCCGGTATCTCGCAAGGCACGAGTACATGTGAGTAAACTTTAACTTCCGTTATCTATTCCAGATCCAGAAAATTCTTCAGCTTTAACGCTGTTAGGTTTTATAGTTTAACCTCTAACCGATTTTCATTTTATCGGCTTTATCCAATGAAACAGGCGAAAGAACCGTTTAAAACCGCGTTATTCCTCACAATATAGTTTTTGATCGGTAGATCTTTTCAAGAACGAAGAAATTTTTCGACAGTTAGCTTTTTTGACAATAAATGGTATACAAAGTTTGTGACGACGGCGACTAGAAGTTTTTTTATAATGTTTTCAGTGTTGGCATCGAGCGCACCTCCGGATCATCGGCACCAGCTTACGCAGTCGCTGCCAAAGTCGAGGAACCAAAGCCGCCGCCCGCGCCCGCTGCAGCCCCCATACAACCGCCATCCTCTGATTCCGACTCTGACTAAACTATCCCTTGTTTCTGCATCATGTTACCATCTCGAATGAACTTAAATCTGACATTATATAGAGTAAGGTTACAATTTAAAATCAACCTAGCTAAACTTCATGTTGAAGGTAGAGTTGGCTTAACTGATTATTAGGGTCGATTCTTGAGACTGTTTTTCATAACAGAAGACCGCAGAAAGTCATCCGTGAGACGCTAAGCTCTTTCTTTTATTTGTTCGTTAACTGCTGCGGTTAGGATCATAAGTAAGGTGGGTACCCTATAGCCTTGATGGGACAGTATTAGTTTTGGTCTATAAAATTTAAATTAATTTGTAGACTCTGTGCGGAGTGGAGATTGTAATGTCGAAAAAGACCTATGGCCTAAAACTGTGACTACCAATCATTGGGCAATGGAAGAGTTTTGAAGAGACGGAAAAGTTAGGATAAGAGATGAAACCGGACCACCTGAAAATTAGATTCCTATTAATTTATACAAAACAAAGCCTTAATTACTCATTGTTTGTTTAATTTGAATAATTTTCAAAAAAGTAAATAATTTAGCAAAACATCAGAAAATAACAAAAATCTCGCTTATGGTACCTATTAATTTTAAAATAATTTGACAGGTTTACGTACCTACTTAAACATATCTATTGATTAGCGTTTAGCGTTTTATACAGGTTTAGTTGTAATTGTTTAGAAATGTAGGGTAAACGGCGAGTCCACATATCGCAGCAAAATTGGAGGGGGAATCGATGTGTCCATGTCCATCGACTTTGTTGTTAAAACTAATAAACATCAAAAGCTTGATATTGATTTAGAACCTGGGGTTAAGGCAAACGATTATTTCGAGGATCGGGATATCGTGTAGGGTACTCAAGGGACTATAGTCGTAGTAGCGACTGACTTGTAAATAAATAATATTATAATCGAGTATTTATGGGCGCTATCCCACCGTATCTAGTCAAACAATAATATATTATTGATATAATATACATGTACAGGAGTAAGATAACATTTAGTAAGATTTAGAAGAACCTATGCTTCAAAAGTAATGTAATGGTTTATACCAATTTCTGAAGGTACTTTCTTCAAGGAGATGTTGTTATTCATTGAATTTATTTTGTATCTGTATACCTCCTTCCATTATCAGAAACTATCATTATTCTAGTACGTTTGTAAACCTTAGTCTCTTTGTTGTGATAAAAATCATTCCCAGTTATTGTTGAAATGTATATTTATGTAGTGTAAGCAATTATAATACTCATTATAAATAGGTAAACAGTAGTGTTTCTCTGTGTGTTCTATTTAAATAGATTGTTGGGTATGTATTGTACATTAAAGTATTAAAAAGCACAAAATGTTACATACATACCAATATGAATAAGGCATAGAGTTGCAATGTTAATTGCTTCATATTATTTGGCCTTATAAGTGTAGGAAAATGCAACAATAAATATTGTTAAGTTCCTCTGTAGTACCTTGTATTAATATCGTGCGTTTAAAAGAATTCTTATCTAATAAATAATAGAACTAACGTTCCATCATCCAGTTAGATATTAGATATCGTTTTATTAAACTCAAATGTTAAAACATAGATCTACTTACATATAGCGTCGTGTTGTATCTAATTAGTATACTTCATAAAGCATGCTTATTTTTGCTAAGGAAGTAAATGTATTATAACTGTTTATGTAAAGGAAATCAAAAATGCAATCGGTAAAATTGCTGCATCGGTGTAGCTCTACGTTTAGCATCGTAAAACTCTTCATCTCTTGTTGTTTAAATATACGTACCTACCTATGGTTATGAGATATAAACGCTGTTTAAAATGTGTTGTATATGTACCTGGTACCTACACAGTGGACCCTGTTTTGTTGTCAAATAAATGAATATGATAAATTGTTTTTTTCTTTTCCGTATAATTTTTATACGATTGAAAATTCGTCAAGAAGGTTGCAAGAAAACCAGATCGTAAGCTTATGCTTTTTGATATACAGAAAAAAAGGCAGTAGAACGTTTTCGGGATTTGCTAACACATACATAGGGAAACGAAAACACTTCGCGATAAATAACCTTTATTAGGGACAGTAGAGAACCCCAACCCGCACATTATGAGGTGGTTAAATACGTATAATCCCCCAATGAGATAGAAAAAAGCGCGTCTTCGGCCTGAGTGCAGCTGTGGACCATTGTAGTCTGTTTAGGTCCGGGGAGGTCTAGGGATAATTTTCATTCTGTACATAAAGTGTTGTCCTAAAGGGGTTAAAGATCCTTGTAAACCCTTTACTTTATAGGAAAAACGTCAAAGTTCTCGATAAAATAGTTCAAGAACGCTCTCAAATTAGGCCTTGTATGTTTTAAAAACACCTTTCCAAAGAATAAACCTATTCATAGGGTTTTGTTGTGACCTTCATGCTAAAATAAATCAATGTTGAGGTATTCTAATGGACGGCATTCAATGAGGACCCTGTCAAGTGCCGAATAATAATTAGGTCATAGCGATTTCATATAAAGATAACAGTGACATAGCATATATGGAGCATAAAATAGCATTACCTCACGCAAACCCACTCTAACTTATCGACACTTTTACCAATAAACATGTGAGTTGCAGCAAAGTCACACAAATGTGACAAATCGACTAGAGCAATCGAATTATAGAGCACAGCCAGTACCAGGAACCGGTAATCTGATTGTGATAGGGCCTGCTCCACCCCTTAGGTAAAAGGGTGTCTAAAAATAATTGGTCGAAGGTTTAGTGAACTGAGGATCGAACATCGAACGGCACGGCACCCAGTGACAGCGCGTTGGAATTGGAATTGGGGCGCGAGTGGAGGGAATGCGCATGCGTGAGGATGGGTTGCCACGTGTCGGTGCAAGAACTCCCTAACCATTTACTTAAGTCAAGCCTACCACGCATAATTAGGAAAAATATTAGTCATAAGTAATTTTCTAAGAAAAATTTTAAGCCATCAAGGCTTGCCAGAGCTAAACTCACGGGATAGTGGGCCGAGTCATGTGATCATTTACTCGCTAAGAACTAATAATGCTGTCAAAACACACAGATCAAGCAGCATTTATTTTAATCATGACACGTCCTCAGTCGTCCTAATGAAAACAAATCATAAGAAAATTCAATTCCGTAATACTAAAACCAAATCATAGGATGGTTCGTCGCCCAAACAAGCCTCATAAAAAATTACTCTTTAGCTACCTCCCTTGATTCTCCCCAGATATGGGGTAGCTAATTAACAACTGGCAACAGACCCACGGTGCACGCATGTGCGGCTCGCTCGATGGCGGGCGCCGCGCAGGGCTCCGCCAGCGTATAACGCAGCCCGACCTAACCCTAACTGTGCATCTTTGCATGAGACCATGCCACGGCTAGTGACAACTTTGTGATGAGGCCACTGAGCTGAACGTGTCGGGACCAGTGAGTGCCACGGTAAGAGTTCAAGTGATCAATTAATCAAGTGGATTTGATGGATCGAGTTTTCATAGCAGTTCGTAGAAACCTACTGTAGCATGTAAGTATGACAGGTAATCCCGATATGCAGATTAATTATTTACAAATCGCGTTCAGCGAAACGACTTGAAATGCACTTAGTTATTCTGTTTCATAGCAAATACAGAGTTTCACATAAAAATGGATTTGCTATGAACTAAATTTCAGAAAGGAAAAATTCATAGAAATGTTGTGAGATTATGCTGAAGATAACGTTTGAATTTGTGATAGAGGCGCGGCATAATGACATAACTTTGCTGAACTAGCTGAATAGAAAGTGTAGATCAGTGCAAGATATAGAGTAGAACTTTGCAAACCGCTGTTCTAATAAAACTTTGTTTTGTATTTGTACGTAGGTAACCTTAAAAACTCTGCAAATTTCTACTCTACATTATGTTTCTCTTGGTGCTTCTAGTGATATTATTATTTAGTCATCTCCTTTCGTCAGCTAATTTCTCACTGCAAATTGAATTATATCAAGGAAAAGTAACATCTGGTGATCTACTTTAAAAGCATGCAGCAGCCTTGCAAGTCGCAGTAGCCTTACCTAGCAAGATGGATCATCTTGTCGTCTAGGCAACTGATTCATACCACTAAGGGATTTATTTCGATACCTATTATTTATTAAATAGAATATCCAACATAATTTCACACAACACAAGTTAGTACTTATCAAGTAGCAGTTCCTAAATCTATGTGTCTTTAGATAACAATGATCTTAATTTTTAACTAAACGGACAAAGTAACTACTAAAATAAATTGAAAAAGTGTAAGGCGACATTAAACTATTGCTTATGACTAAAAATTTTGTGGTATAAAAATCATAAAGTCTAGAATTTACGATTAGATATTAAGAAAGATAATATAGATAGACATCAATAGAATCCTTGGAGCCGCAGGTTCCAGTGTGAACGCTTAATACCGACCGGATCCCCATAAAAAAATATGTACAGCCTTAACCCGGCGTACCTATCTTAATTGACCTTTATGACCAGCTGGGTCAATTCAGACATATTCGTGAGGGGAACACGGAAGTTTTTGTTTTTATTCGTAATCAAAAAGCGGCCAAAGAGCGTTGTCAATAGTAGCTAAGTTTTTTTATACCACCAAGGAGGCAAACAAGCATACGGTCCGCCAGATGGTAAGCGGTTACCACAGCCTACGTGGACGCTTACAATATCAGGGGGCAATACTCGACAGGGAGATCATTCCATAACCTGAGTGTTCACGATTGATATACTTACTCACGAATAGAAACGGCTTAGAAATTGCACCACCCCAACTCGTCCTGAGAGTGTCGTATGGGATTTGCACCAGGAGCGAGCAGCAGCACCTCCAGTAGAACAGTTTCCACCGATCTTCGATCACCAAACCTGTATCGCAACATGGGGATTGTGGGCACTACCCCCCATGAGATGAAAGGCAATAAGGCACTGTGCTAAGAGTAAGACCAATACAGGCTGTTGAGTTGCTGATGAGGTGAAGAAGCCAGCTGAGGACCGCTCCACAGACCCTCAACTGGTTAAGCTCGCCGAAAAAAATGTCTGTTATGTAACAGTCTAGCTAGAGAATTACGTCGGTGATTGTGCAAAAGGGAAGCCCCGTTGCTCAACTATTCGCAGTAGGACAATCTCAGCCGCGCCAAAGGGGACTCGTGTGTATAGGCTGAAAATCTCAAAGACCAATTACAGATGAATGGTGCCTCCACCTTCCTATGGTCCTGCCAACCATACGGATAAACGGATCGAATCGTGAGAAAAGTGCCACTCAAATGACTCAAGACTCTACAAATCCTATGCACTGTGCCCCGTACACTCTCCCCATGCTGTGGCATGTCCCAGAACTCTCTCCCAACAAAAAAATTCCGGTATTCAGTGTATTAGACGAATGACTAATTGTTTAGAGCCTGTAGAGATACAAATTTTACTATAGGTACTTTCGTAGTTTGACGAATTCATTATGAATGTAAGCGGGTAATGTAACTACGAACCTTGTTTGTGTTGGAAGAACACCAACGTTTCAACCCTTAACGAGGGACATCTTCAGGGCGAATGCGGTTCTAGACGCGCGCGTTCCGCATCCCTTCGAGCGCTGAAGATGTCCCTCGTTAAGGGATGAAACGTTGGTGTTCTTCCAACACAAACAAGGTTCGTAGTTAACCCGCGTACATTCATAGTGAGATACAAATTGTTTGCAGTGCAGATGTGCCAGTAGATGGAGGGGTCCAGTGGCGAGGGCGAGGCCCCACGCCAGCGCCGGGGGCCCGCACCTATCGCCTCCTTCGACCACGACGGCTCTGACGAGGTGAGGCCGGATGTATGTATCTGTCTCGTCATCTAACCTTCGCTTCCTACACCCTGCAAATTACCCTCTAGCTAGGTACTACTAAAACTTTACTCTACATGCTCTTCTACCTCTTACAGCCGAACTCAGAGACGTTAATGATTACTTAAACTATCACTTAGTAAACATTAAAATATAGAGAAGAAAAAAAGTCCCCGAGATTTTCGGATCGATAGGTATTCTACTTCGTGGTCTAGACATGGTCTAGACATGGTGAAGAAATCCCCGAGCTGAGGGGTGGACGCGGGTTTGATTCCCGTCAAAGCAAAAAAAATTGGGGATTTTATTTTACTTATTAATATACGAGTATATAAAACCTTTACTTAGTGATTGTTTTAAGTAAGCATTAACGTCTTTGAGTGCGGCGCTCAGTCATCTACGTCTAACTAAGTGAACGAGCGTGTTTAATATTTGCAATCAAATTGTTGAGGTAGAATAAAGTTTAATGTGAAAAAAAGTGCCAAGTTCTGTAGACGTTTCCCTTAATAAAAGAAAAGAAATTTAAATGGGTGCCAAGTTATATGGCAGTTCCATAAATCATAGATAGGATACAACGTTATTCAATTGATTTTATTTCGTTTTTATGTAAAGTCATTCTGAATTTTATTATTTTGTAAATATTTTTTTGTCTATCTTTAGTTTGATGAACCGATTTGGGGTTTTGTTGATAAAAATATAACTTGAAAAAGAGTGCTCTTAAAAGGCGCACTTTGCTGATTCAAAGGAAAGTTTTCGTCGGGGGTTTTCGGTTATCGACATAATTTGCATCTGGCGATGTTTAAGCTAGCTAGAGGGTCAGTAGATCGCTTTTCTTGGTGTTTATAACGATAAGTGATTTCGTATTCTTAACTTTTGTTGTATTCCACAGTCGAGTCCAGAGAGCAAACTAGCTTTCCGTCTGCCAGAGATCCGCGAGCATCCAGCGGGGTTAGCATCGGGAGCACCGGGGGCCAATGAGTGGCTGAGCGCGCCGGGAGAAGGCCGCGCACGCTCCCATTCGACCCCAGCAGTGGGCGCGCTGCCTGCACCAGCGCCTAGAATCGACATCTCCCGCGCCTCCTCTTCAAGTCACCACGACTCACGTGATTCCAGCCCCGAGCTAGCGCTGTTCGCGGGCGATACTTCCGACGCGAAGGCACAACGACTCGAGCTTGGGTTTAGAGAAGACGGCGCGCTCGATTTACGATCCTCCACCGAGGAACTCTCCTTCATGGAGCCCGCGCCTGGCGATCGCCCAGTTCTGAATCCCCCTATTCCTGCCCCCGAACCGCCTTCTATTGTACCTCCACCAGTACCGCCGCCGGATCGCCGGCACTCGCGCAAGGACAGTCAGAGCTCAGAGGCGGCTCTACTAGGAGTGTCGGGTCGCACGTCGCGGCTGTCGAGCGTTGGATCAGCCTGTTCGGCGCAGTCGGCGATCTCGCGGGTGTCGCGCCTGTCGGTGGTTTCGGGCGTGTCGCGCTCGCCGAGCCCACACCGCATGCTGCTGGAGACGTCGTTCTGCGGGCCCAAGCCCATCGAGACAGACCCCGAAGCGTGCGCGGCTGCCGTCGCCGAACACATCCTTGAGATCGCTAAGATGAGCAGCGCTGGAGTCGCCTCTCCGCCGACTTCACCCCCTGATCCCCTACCGTCAGCCACCGCGACGGCTGTAGACGCGCGCGACCACCGCGAGATCCGCACCGAGGTGACTGTAGAAGCGGAGCGGCCGGCTGCTCCGACGCCGAACGCGATGGCCAGGCGCGACACCCCGCAGCCCGAACTCGCTCTCTCCCCAGTGACTGTAGAAGCGGAGCAGCCGGCTGCTCCGACGCCGAACGCGATGGCCAGGCGCGAAACTCGGCAGCCCGCACTCGCTCTCTCCCCAGTGATGACCACCCCAAAGGCACCTGAGCCGGAGAAGACAGAAAAAGCGAGCAAAAAGGCGCGAAACGAGGAGAGGAAAGCTCGTCCCCGCGTGCGGCGTGAGCCTTCTGAACCGGAGGTGTACAAAAGCAGAAACAAATCAAAGGACATCATCCGTATCAAACTGCGCCCGGATGATGAAGAGGAGGAGGAAGAAGAGGAAACAGCGCGAAAACCCGTCTCGCTCGAATTGACTTCGAACTCCAACCCTGCCCATGGCCCCCCGAGTCCCGCACCCTCTCGACGCCGTTCGCCCTCGCCGCTCGGTCCGCCTACAGTATCCCGCAAGTCCTCTTTCTGCTCCCTATTTAAATCTCGCGAAACTATCGGCTCACCAGACTCTCCTCAAGCCCAAGAGGCGTTGCGTCGCAAGCGGAGCCTGACTGAGGGCCGATCGCGCAGTAAGAGTCGCGATCGATCCGCCACACCCACCTCTACGAAGATACGCGGCTCAGTGCTTTCCCTTTTCAGAACTCCGCGGAAGTCCGTAGCTTCCTCTTCACCCGGCTCGCGCGCCACCTCTCCCGCACCTCAGCCGATGTTGTTCGTAACCACGGCGACGGTGCCGGTAGCTCAACAAGACAAGCTCAAATACTATGAAGATACGAAAAATGGTATAATCCATATACCTTTGCGAACTCCGCCGGAAGACCGGGGTTCTGGCCGGCGAAATTCTGGTGCTGAGGCTGGTCCATCCGGTGTGATTCCCTCCGTTGCGGTTTCAGTAGCATCCTCAGAGGTAACCCGGCCGACGTCGGCTCCGCAAGCGCGCGAGTCCAAGCCTGCTGGCACGGCGGCATCTGTCCCCATAAGGAAACCTCCTCCCATCGTTCGAACCGTACTACCGGACGGTAGCATTATCATACCTCTTCACTCGCCTACGGAGCGTGTCACAGAGACAGTATTTCCGGAGCCAAAGGATCCAACGCCACCCGAACCACCCCGTCCAGTCAGTCGACGAGACGACATCGACACAATACCAAGTCGGGTGGAATCCGTAGCAACTTCGTTATCATCTACATCTTTGGAAGCCGTAGTGCCTCGCGAGCTTCGTCCTAAAGAACCTACTCCCACAGCAACGCCTATAGCATCACCACCGGAGCAGCCCCAGCCGGATGTCACGAGTAAGAGACGCAAAGAGAGGCTCGTTTTCACAACGAATGTCGGCAGTCGAGAGCAGGTAATTTTACTTCCGATAAAGTGTTCTATGCACATGTTAAATATGGATATAATGGATTAAGTTTTTTCAGGTTTTCAGTACACAATTTAGCATAACCAAGACACCGAGCGTCACCAGCGAGATTTCTGGTTCATTCCCGAGTTTCGACAACGGAGAGCTTCGAGACACGCACATAACTTCCGACCCAGCCCCCGTCGTTGAATTGCCAGTTGCTGGTGGTTCTGGAAGTGGATCTCTGACGGCTGCCAGCGGTTCTGGAGCGGTCACACCGCAAGATCCACCGCGTGACTCTTCGGGGTCTGAACCAAGTTCGGAAGCCGCGGCGCCGCAAGCCGGGAACGATGTGGAACGACGGGGTTTGGTAGTAAGTTTTGTATTTTGGCTTCTTTTGCTACAGGATTATCGGGATATTTTTCGGCTTTTAGGCCAAGTAGATATGTAGAGTAGAGTAGAAACAACGAAATGCGAATCACCCAGTACCTGAACTTTAATTTAAATATTATATTCACCACGATCACTTTGACAATGATTTTATGAAGATACAGATAGCAGAGTCGATATCTATTGGTGTAATTTAGTTAATTTAGTATAGAACAATTTGGAGAAACCGCGGCTACTTCCAACAATAAGACCAGCAATGTTTTTTGACAGTCTACCTGTTCATAATTTTCGAATAATCTTCACAGGTACAAGAATCATTTGAAGATGAGCTGCCATACGTTCCTACGACGCTGCCCCAAGAGCGTTCAGTCGCCGTACCCATGATCCCAGTGCGAGATAGAGGAGGGGTGTTGGTGCAAGGAGTTCAACGACCCCGGGCTATTGTGACAACTAGCACGCGAGCCCCGCCCCCCACTCCGCCACCGATCATGCCGACTCCCACAGACAAGTTGAAGATCAAGCTGCCGAGAAGACCCAGGGTGTCTTCTGCGTCGTCTGCGCCTAGACCGACGAAGGAGAGGACGCGAAGTGGCGGGGACAGTGGTGAGTTTACATACTGTTCGAATTCTTTCTGTTCAGAGTTCAAAGTCAAAGTAAACAAGAGCATAAAATTAATATGTTTGTAGTGGCAAGGGGAAATATAAATTTTGCTACAGACATAAAAATTCGCTTATAAAGCAAATTCAAAATTCATGCGAAGTCAATGTTTTCATTAATTTATTTATTTATTAGTCTAAAAAACAAAGTAAATAAATTGAAAATTGAAACGGAACAAAATTTTATATACAAACATTACAATTACAATGGATGAAAAAATATTGAGAGCTAAAGTTTAAAATTTACTAATAATATCGTGGAAGAACCAAAATTTATCGCGAAGCCGTTAATATCGAGCTTCCGTTCATTATGATTAGAGGGGCAACTAAACTTAACTAGTAATAAAGATTGGAAAGTTTGTAGTGTGTCCAGTGTATACAAACATTCACATTCCAGGTAGCGAAAGCCGCACAAAACAAGAATGGATCGACTTCGAAGAGGTACCAGAACGTCGGAAACAGCCGAAGCGCATCCAGACACTGCCCGTCGGCGCAGCGGACAGTTCAGGGGTCGTGTTTAGTTACGTGGAGCCCGAGCACTGCCGCTGTGAGTGCCACGCGCATGCGCACGCACCGGCTGACGACCAACTGCCTCTGCTACAGGATGATATGCAGAACTCGAGGATTAGGTAAGGGTTTCTATAGTAACCGACATTTTGCTAACCAGATCTCTCTAATAAGCTCTTATATATAAGTGGGCGAAGGTCTGCCTGCGACGCAGGAGGTTGCGGGTTCGATTCCCGCCTCGGGACAAATGTGTGTACGATCTGCAGACATTTGTTCAGGGCGTTCTGGATGTTTTTCTATGTATAATAAAAAATATCTATCTATGTAGTGTATTGTATTATGTATATCAGTTATTTAGTACCCATAACACAAGCTCTGCTTAACTTGGGGCTAGATAATGCTGTGTGAATTGTCCAGCATTATTTATTTATTATTATTATTTATTCGTGAAGTCAGGTTTTAATTTCAAAAATGTTATGGTAATAGCCTGCCATATAAGATGTAATTAAACATGTTTGGCCAAAACCCCACTCCCACGTGAGGTCTCGTCAGAAAGCTTAAGGTCGCAAAGAGAGCAATGGAGAGGCTAAGAGGCCATAGCCTCTTTCTTCTCGTCTCTATCGAGTCTCGAGTCTATGCAAGATCTAATAAGGAATGAGTAGATCCGCAGAAGAACCAAGGTAACCGAAAAAGCTCTCAGAATTGCGAAACTCAGTGCCTGTGCTCAGCGCAAAATCGATCATTGTGGAGATCTTTAGAATAGAGCCCTTTGTCCAGCAGTGGACGTCGATCGACTGATATGAAGGTGATGATGATAGGAAAGAAGAGTTATCTATGTGTCTAACTATTCCAGTCTAGCTGCTAGCTATTCACGTGGAATATTCCATTCCAGCACATCATCAGCGGAATGCGGTGAGGAGGAAACGGCCGGAGCGCCGCGCCCACCTTTCAACACCGACCTAGATGTAAGGGATCCTGCGCACACGGTGAGTCTATCTTATGATATTGAATAGGTCAATTGGGTATGTCATTTATTTAGGATTGTTTAGTAACTAGTATCGTAAAAGGAAGATTTTTCTTCTACCGCAGCTAGTTACGAACCTCCAGTTTCCTACACGGCCGGGGCGATGTGACGATGTGGCTAACGATGTATGACGAAGGTCTAGAATACCCACTTTTGTTTATATGAAATATGTTGTGTTTAGTCAGCAGAAAAATCCTACCAGAGTTGAAAATCACCTCGTAGCTTGTAGCTGTGCTACACAGGGTTGGCATTAAAACAAGTTGTTTTAAAACAGTGTTTAAAAAAGTTTGAAATAAAACTATGTTTTTTATTAAGAGTTTCAAAACACAGTTTAAAACAAGTTTTAAACAATGTTTAAAACATGAAGAAAAACACCGGGTTTAAAACTACCTTCGGAAATTAAGCCAAACGAATAAATATGTAGGACTCTCACTCACTGTTTGTTTTATAAAATATAAGAAAAAAACAGATATTTTTTTTCAACCCTGGTGCTACATGCCCGCCGGTGTCGATCAGGGTGCTACGCGCTATACGACTACGGTGTATAGGTGCTACGGGCTGACAGTTACGGTGTAGCGCTTTACAACTGCATCTCGTAGCAGTGTTACACGACTACTACGGTGTAGAGAGATGCTAAGCACAGATGGCTACGGCGTAGCACTCTTCAACTGGATGTCGCTCGTAGCAGTGCGACACGACTACACGGTGTAGTGGTGTTACGCACTGACGGCCACGGCGCGTAGCGATCTGCAACTGCATCTCGTAGCAGTGCTACACGACTACGGTGTAGAAGTGCTACGCGCTACACTACTTTAGCGACGTAGACTGTGACCCTTTTGTTATTATTATTATAGTACCACTCAGTCTTATAGTGCCAGATTTCAGGTTTTTTTAAACCAATAATAATCTTTATATTTGCTTGTTTGTCCACCAGGAGCCGCAATCCACTGACCAGCGGCCATGACACCCAGCCTCCGCTCGCGTCATCACCATCGCGCACTTTTAGATAACCTAACCTTTTACAAATTATATTCTCTATCTCGAGATGTTATCTTTTTTGAGATGTAAATTTACCTGGTTCATATATTTATAGCATTATATCTTACCTATTAGCCACCGTTGACCTTGCATTTTTGATGTTTATTGACTTGTTCGGAGCTAGGGTTAAAACTTAAAATTGTTCATGGTTCGATCCTACGCGGCGATTGGACCGGTCTTAAAATGCATAAGGAGTTATCGATCAGCGAAAAAACTATATAAATTGCTTTAGGAGGCTTCACAGCACCGCACTAAAGTCTATAAAGAAGAACTGTAGCGACATATTTTGGGTTCTGTACGTAGTTTGAAGAGCCTCCGACATGTGCCTAGAAACACAACACAAAATACATAGAACGCCAAACTAAATCATATCGAAGGCACTCTAAGAAGTAATGGCATAATCCGTAATCTATGATATTTCACACGCTCTACACTATCTGCTTGGGACCAATTCTGCTAAAGTTGCCTAACTAATAACATCACAAGAGCGGGCTCATGGCATCGTCGCAGAATCACCACAATTTGGTATTCTATATGCCGATTTCGCAATGATAAACATTCTTGACTTTGTAGAATTGGGGTCCAGGTTGAGCCCGATGATCATTATCGGCGCCTATCGAGTGCGAAAGATAGACCGAAATATATCGCCGTTTCTTCATTAGCGAGCATTCTTGGTGCCAAGGCATCTTTTGTGGCCACAAAAGATGCCGTGTTTGTGTTCAAAAGTAATTTTGTACACAAATGAACAGTCAAACAGTTGGGACGCTTAATTTTTCTAATATTGTTATTTTGTATTAGGATCTAAAATTATCTTGTCAATGCACCGTGAGCCTCTATCACGATATTTTCTAGCTGTATTTGTTTGTTATTTAATAGTTAAGTTTGACTTATCCTGTGGTTGCTTATATTTGGTATGTCAACGTAAATGGACCTTTAAAATTGTGAATTGTACTTACACTAACATTATTTTAGGGAAAGTCATTTTTATTAACGAATCATTACACATAATAATTAACCTGTTTTAAAAGCTCAAAATACCTGATATCGTGAAGGTAAAACTGATTTATAATAAGATGTTAGTTACGTCGACTATAACAAACTATATTAGAAAAAAATATTTTAGTGCAGCATCGTAGTAACAAACCAAAATTTAGAAAATATAAGTTCTTAAGTACCTACTACAACCTACTAAAAATAAATAAAATAACTAAGTATATCGTGAAATATCTTATTAAAAAAGACTACAAATTATAGGAATTTAAACCCTTTTCTTCGTTATTGGTATAAATAGGAAAATCTAATGTTCTTGTCGTGGTTTGTGTAATTAGTGACTTAATTCAAAACCCTCTCTAAACTGGAGGGTTTTCTAAATTTACCATGTAATGGAACTCTCATAGTAAAATGGGTAGGACAGTCATATAATTACCTATTTCTAAGTCCACATGATGTAAATTTAACAGAAATCTTATTATGTACAATGCAATATACGAAATCATAGCAAAGGTTTTGTGATAAGTTAGTGTGTAAACGATTTCAGAATATTTGAAATTGCTGTAAATTGTACATTACTTATCTTTACATAGAAGTGTCGTAATTTACTAGCGAGTCTTCAAGGCTCAATTAGATCTCACTCTGTGGACATTTCTATGGCAGGCAGAGTAGTGTAACTTAGAGAAAAATAATTGTATAGCTTCTTATTTTGATACTTACGGTGCACCGGTGATTTAATAAATCTGTGCTCTGTGAAGTCTTGGGTGGGTATGGAAGGTGAAAGAAACCCTCAATGTTAAATAAAACACCTACCGATGTACTAGAGAAGTTGCTACGTTCTTATATTCATGGGGTATCTGGACACTATAGTCCGATTCAAAAACCTGGATATTTTTTGTATACAAAGTCGTTACAAAACCTAAGGAATATTGTTGGAAAATATTGAACGACATTGGTTTCATCGAACCTAAACACTCGAAGCTCGAAACAATTTTTGGATTTGAAAGTTTTCATTCATCATTTAATTGACCTCTCTTTCGTTTTCGAAGTCAAATTTAAACATTTTTAGCTGCACACGTAAAATGATGCGTTGTTGAAGTAAATGTTTTAGTTTTTAGTGATAACCTTGCTGTTACCTTGTGGTTTTATGTTATTGTTATATGATTTTGTTAAGTTTTCACTGATGAATGTCATTGTTGTCATAAAATATCCTGGATTCTGAATTGGAGTACCTATATGTACATTAATTTAATCTACTACTTACGATGCTACTAAAATTGTAGCTACCACAACCATACCCTGAATAGGATCACTTAATTTGCACAGCTAAGCGTTGCTCTTCAACGTTGGATGGGTTTGACTCATTCCACGGTTTAGTAGTGCCGTAGATTAGTTTTGGTACGTAGCGCATTATAAGTGGCACATAGCCCTAAACCTCGTACTTGAGTCCCGTCCCAATACTGTTAGATTAGCTCCCGTTTTTTTTTTAATTTATTTTCTGCCATGGAAATGTCGTTATCTATACTGAGTCTATATCATGAATGCATCGTAGAATGACTTGGTTCGATGGTAGAGTTATGCCAAAATGTATGTAATTATAATGTAATGGTGGATGCATTTGTAACATATCTCAGTGACAGCAAAATATAATACCGGCTACTTACACCACCCAGATAATTTCTGTTCATTAGTTCTTAGTGGAGCGTCTGGGAGGCGTAGGTTAGCTTTTTTGTGATGATAGCTCGTCTTAGCTTGCGCAACAAACGATGCATTTGATAAAATATTTTCTCTTGTAATCTTTTTGTATCGCTAATTTATTATACTGTATATTATATTGCTTGGGATATGTGTAATTATAAGCACGGATAATGAGACTTCACCTCTTAACGCCAGAGAATAATAAGCCACACCAACGCAGACATAAAGACGTCTCAATATTCATGTGAATAACATTCACTTCTGCTTATACTCAAAGGTCCAACTAGATTACCATCAGTTACAGCATTGGTCTCTAGATGATCATTGTTCTATGGAATTGGTGGATAGGTAATCTAATATCTTAAAAATAATCGATTTCTTGTTTCTATTCTTGACTTCGATGTTGGACATTAGAAAGGCAAACATGGCGTTGCCACTTTAACGTTAATTTTAGCTTTTAAATTGTAATGTTAGTTAATTTCCAGAACGCAATAAAATGTACCTACGAAATATATCTATTGTTGAACGAAAATAATTCTATCAGTTAGCAAAAGTCTGATAAAGATATGAAATTTTGCTTTCAAAGCGTGTTTCATTTATGCTTTATTAGACCAACTACCCCCTGCCTTTCCTTACCTAATTGAGATGCTGATTAAAAGATACAAATCCATAAATAAAAACACTTTAATTACACGCTTCATAAAAATGAGACTGATAACTGGAACAGAGTGAATTAAATGCAAAATTTATTACAAACGAGTTTTCCTTACAATAGGTGTGGCGACGGAATTTAGTACATTCACCCCGGGTTTCGGTCTGTACATGGGGGTGTTGTATTGTGATTCATTTAAAGGTCTTGCCCTGGTTGAATTTGCGGCCGTCTTTGTCGGCGCCAGTCCAGCTGAAGTACTGTTGTACTAAGGCCTTAGTCTCTTCGCTGGAGGGGTCCAGTTTCTTCCAGTCGTAAGATTCGTAGTCAATCTGTAACAATATTATACATGCTTCAATTATTAAACACAATACTATTCCACGTCTGGAAAAGGAGGAAGAGTTCGTTAAATGGCACGCATTTCAATCCACTATTTATTAGTTCAGTTGGGGTTTATACAAAACAAAACATCAAAAATTAATACGTAGTCCCATTCAGACTGCTAAGAAGCGCTATTCAGCGTGACAAGTTCTAAACTGTATAAGGATGTCTTATACAGATGTCTTTACATTACAGAGAACAAACCAATGAATTTTCTCACCTCAAAGACATATATCCTTCTCTGTAGATTTAACTTAAATCATGAATCTTGTTTAGTTTGCTTTGAAAAGCTTTGGTTACTCTAGATGCAATCTATGCAGAAAATTACTGTTAAATAAATTATACATAATGTATCAAATGAATCACTAAAATATTTATTTATTAAATAAAACGCAAACATAGTGAGGTCACAACACCTCATATTGAATTTATAACACCAAAACTAAATTGTCCTATCAAGTCATTTAAATGAAATAAGGTGTCCTTTTGTAATAAAATGTAAGCCATCCCCAATAGAAAAAAGGTAGCTTGATACAAACTGCTTCTACCAGTTTAGCTTTCAGCTGTTTCCGGATTCTGTCTGAGTAGTATAATTTTATTATACTTAGGCTTTGAGCTGATGTAACGCAAGACCTTCACACAGAATACTCAACGCAACTCAAGATTTAACAGACACATTTTTTACTGATTTTCATGGAGTCTGTCAAGAAATCGGGATTTGAGACGTGCTTAAATCCCAGTCGCGTTAAGTATTCAAAAGTTAAAAGCGCTATAGATAACTCCAGTAAAACGAGACGGTATGTTATCTTCACATTGACCATGGTACAATAATTGACGAGGTATGTTGCAAGTTCGATACCTAATTCGGGACAAATGTTTGTTATCTGCAGATATCTTATACAACATCTGTTAACATGCATTGGGATTGTCCAGCATTATTACTATCGGCTTAAATTAGCTGAAAGGAACTATACCTGTGTGTCAGGTGACTGTGTGAAGGCGAGGTCGTGCCCCTTCCACACCCAGACCCCAGAGATGGTGGAATCGTTGTCACCTCCAAACAAGCACACTGAAGCGAAGGCGTTCTTCCGCATTTTATCCAATCGCTGGAACATGCCTGGAACATAAGCAATCTTTATTCGTACGATAGTTTTTGTGGACGTTTTTAAGAGTCTTGGACCGTGTCGAGTCATGGACGTTTTTATTTATGTAGTGATAATGCATATTTTCTATCAAGACAAAACCAATCGTGCGCAGGAATGAGCCCTAACTGCTATGTAGTTCATAAGGCGATTTAGTAATTCATTAATTTAGTGCAGCGCTTTTATCATATATAACTATGCAATTCTCATACTAAAAGGAAACGTCACGATCTGGTTTCGTTACTAACATCAAATGGACTCCAACCCTCTAAACTGAGGTTTTAATTAAAAGGCGTTAATTAATTGGCCAGTATAGAAATAAGCGTCCACCGATTTTGGTTTAGGAATCGGTGCCAGGCCAGGCCGGCAATCAAGAAGCGCCTAGTATCGTAGACGTAAAGGAGTACTGACTAACTCTTTTTCTTCCCTATTCATTCATGCACTGCGTTCTTACATGCACACGACGCGAACCACACTCACCCTAAAAAAGTCCCTCGTTAAGGGATGAAACGTTGGTGTTCTTCCAACACAAAAAAGGTACGTAGTTAGCCCGCTTACAAAAGTAATTATTTAGCCAAGCTACAATAGTATCTATAATAAAGAGTACTGACCAGTAATAAGGTTGCAGCTCATGAAGACTTTAGCGAGCTCGTTAGGGAACTTGTACTCTCCATACCAGATGGAATAGTTCTCAGGGTCGAACTTCTCCCAGAAGTAAGGGATGGACACAGCTTCGTCTTCGTTGGAATAGCACCGCTTGAAATCGTCCATAACGAATTTTCTGCAAAAAATTGTGGAACCTTTTAAATATTTAAATGTGTCACTTCAGTGTTTACTTTGTAGAACCTTGGATATTTTTTGTAAACAGACACTACAAAAGAAATTGTTTTACGTCACTGGTATCATCCAGCAGATCGCAGAATTGCTTTCGTTTATTTTTATTGACATTTACGAATAATTTGCTGATTTTGAATGTACAAAACTATATCTTGGATTCTAGAACTGAGTGTAGGTCATATACACGGACTGCACAAGAGCTCATATGCTCTGAACATCAGCTGACGACTACCGGTCGTCGCCTGCAGTCGGCTGGTGCAGTTGCCTTGCAGTCCGTGTAAATGAGATTTAAGCCTACAGCGGCGTTAGCGAGCGGCTGACTTTTTAGGGAGGACATCGGATGGTTAGAATAGCAATCCCCCGCCACGTTAGTCACGCAAAAAGAACCCACCTGTGGCGTAGTTGCGCAAACGAGTACGTAAAGTTTTACTTACGATTGTGGCTCAGCTAGCTTACGTGGTGTATCTGTCTAACCCTCCGTGGTCTGACCAACTCGTCGATATGTTATTCTTTTGTGTTTATGTGTGTCATAATTATACACTCCTGATACTAAATTCATCTATAGTAGATAAATCTCTACAGCCTGTATTGGCCCACTGCTGGAAGCAGGCCTCCTCCTGATAAGATAAGCGCCTTTTCTTGGCTTTATCGCATGAAGGGTAATGCCCATAATCCGAGGGTGGGCATTCGGGTTGGGGATCATAGTTTGTTTGTATAATTGCATATTCTGCAGGGGGCGCTGCCCCACATAGATGGAAGAAAATATATGTGGTAGAAGCAAAATGATAACACTCACTCTGTAGGCAGGTTCTCTGGTTCTTCTGCTGGTGGCGCATCATCTTTTTCTACTTGTTTGGGCTGCTCCTTCTTCTTGCCTTCCTTTTTAGCATCAGGCTGAAAACATTAGTCTCTCATTAAAAATACAGATCTTTCTATTATATATAATTTCCATTACTTCTAGAGATACAACGAGTCTGGCTACTTTTAAAAATATACTCTCAATACAAAAACCTGGATAATTTTTGTATACAAAGAGGAATATTCTTGGAAAATATTAAACGACATTGGTATCATAGGAGCTTAGCAGATTAAGTATCATTCATTCATCATCATCGTTTAATTGACCTCTCTTTTGTTTTCAAATTTAAATTTAAACATTTTTCACTGCACATGCGAGATGATGCGTTGTTGAAGTTAGTGTTTTAGTTTTTAGTGATAAACTTGCAATTCCCTTTTTTTGTTATTTTGACGAGATTTTGTTAAACTTTTATTGATGAATGTCTTCTTTGTTGACCTAAAATATCTTGCATTCTGAATCTGAGTATAGTGGTAAGCAAAGTAGAAAATGTGTACAGCACCTTGTAAAAGTAGACAGACAATAATATCAGAATCTTCTGCTCGGCGCTAAATAATATGCCCTGAAGCTGTTGTTTCCAAGTCAATTGACACTTGATCACATTTGCATTCAGGGGTTTTATTTAACTTGTACCTTTATTCCTTACCTTTTTTTGAGACTGCATGTAAAATAAAATAATAATATGTTTATCAAAAACCCTTACTATACAGGGTGTCCGGAAGGTCGATGCAAAGCCTTATTGCAGACCATTTAGAACAATTAGACCCATATTTGTCCTAACCAAAGTCTGATTGTTTTTTTTAAGAGAACTTTTACGATTTTTAACCAAAATCCCAAAATTTTACAATTAAGTGCTAATAACGCAAAGTACAAGTGGAAATGTCTAATTATTTATGTAATTTATTAGCCTTATGTTTGTTTAATAATATCAAATCATTTTAAATAGACTTTGGTTGGGACAAATATGACCTAAATTGTTCTCAATGGTCTGTAATAAATAACATCCCCTAAGACTTTGCAGCGACCTCTCGGACACCCTGTAGTATAACAGTGAAATCTGAGACTCATCAATGATATATTAAAATAAATAATTTTTATTAAGGCTTTGCAGCGACCTCTCGGACTCCCTGTAGTATAACAGTGAAATCTGAGTCTCATCAATGATATATTAAAACAAATAATTTTTATTTCCAAGTTTAAAAAATAAGCTATAGACCTAAAACTAAATTATTATTAAATAAAAGGTCATATTTAATACAAAACGAGTCTCTGCCCGCGGCTTCGCAGGCGTTGTGTCTATGAAAATGTTTAAAGTAGATTTATTTCTCATGTGTCTGTCTGGTAAAAAAATGCATGTAATCTCAATTAAATCTACCGCTCAACTGAACATAAAACGGTCGTAACAATAATATAACAACGAGAAACTGCGTCTAGACTTTTTCTCTGAGCGCTGCGTTAACGCGCGCAGGCAGAAGCTTGTCAAAGATACAGTAAGTAGTAGAAGTATAAGGTACCTTCTTGCCATGTCCGGAAAGTTCCTGGAACTTCTTGGGGTCGAAGACTGGTGCAGCTGATGCCAGGGTGACGGCGCCGACGACAGCAGAGACCTTGGGCTGGTTGGCGACCGTGAGGAACCAGCGCTGCACGTTGACTAGCGAGCTGCGGATGCTGGGGTCAAGGACATTCTGGAATACAAGGTATAGTTTTTTGTATGATTTGTGTGTAAAATAAAGAACCACCTATGACCAATAAGCAGCACAGATAATAGGGGACGCTGGGCACGCACCCACTCCTGCTCAATCTAGAATCTTTTGATCTAGAATTTGCTGATCTCTTCACTATATCCCTTATTGTCTTATTGTGTTGCAATATAAGCTAAGCTTACCTGGAAAGCATGGATGAGTGTGGAGAAGACAACAATGTCGGCAAGGGTGATCCTCTCAGTGACAAGGAAGGTGCGCGTGAGCAGGTGTGCTTCCAGAACCTGCAGGGCAGCGATCAGGTCCTGCTTTGCACGCTCCACATTCTGGAAGCAATAAGATATTATTAGCATTTTTGCTCAAAATTTTATGCGCAATTGAGTTCAAGACTCAAAATAACAATAACAATGAACATACCCCTTTGTTGTACTGCATGATGCCAAGGTATGGGAACACCCAGGCACATGAGGCCGGCAGCAGTTCGCTATCTGCCCAGGAGGCCCACTGCCAGACGCGGGCCTGGGTGGCGGCATCACCACCGCGCAGTGCAGGGTCAGCCACTGCAAGTAATGATCTAATTAAATCATTTATATCAAGATTTTTCTGACAATCTGGAGCAGCAGGCGAAGGTTGGTCTGCCCTGCCACTCAGGAGGTTGCAGGTTCGATTCCTGCCTCATGTTAAATGTATGTATAATCTGCTAATGCTGAATGAATTGTCCAACATTATTTATATATTTATAACCTAATAATGATTTCACATCTCATGCTCAATCTCCACATCAAGCAAGTGAGTTTTCATTTTTAGTGTGGTTGTTTACAAACATTCTACATTGAGTTTAGCTGTGTTTAAGCATGACAGATGATATCATATTCAATTTTTTAAGCTTGCAGGTTATAAGTCTCATGTTTTGAGGTGTTCTGATAATCCCATAATTAGCACAGTAGCATGCACCACCACACACATCAGAATTATTAAATACATACTTAGCTCACAATTTTAATATTGAAATAGAAAGCATAAAAAGTCTATTTTAGTTTTAGTAAAATTGTCTGCTTTTCATGCTATCTATTTCACCTAGGAACTGCTCCAGAAAAGTTCATGTCAATGTGTTTATTCACACAATATCAAGATAATATTGATGATAATCCTAACTCACACCTTTCACCTAAAAGTATATACTTTATTGTACCACAATACTTTCAGTCAGAAGTATTAACTTCTCAATTAATTGTAATTTAAATTATTTGTGTAATTTAATTGTAAATAAAATACACAACAAATTTTCAAAATATTACCCTTTCATGAAACTAAGAAGTGACCCCTCCAAAACTGTATAGGTAGATATGAATTCATTGCTACCAACCTACTTAATAAGAGAAGAGATTAGCTTATTGGAAGCAAAATTTGATCATCATTTGGGCAATCAGCTGTTATACCCACTTCATGGTTAGCCAGCTGATTATAACTACACAGCATTGTTTATCTACTTTTTCTATGAGACAGAAGAATGGAATGAATTGACCAAAGTTCTTCAAATTGTGGTACAAACTCACGTTCAGGGGTTAGTGACACCAAAACTTGTTTTAGAGGTTATTTATAAAGATTAGTCTAAGAGTTTGTAAGATTGCAGTCTTACCATAGTATGCGATTGCGTTGCTCTCGGACAGGAGAACCTTTCCGTCGGCACTTTCGTACGCTGGCACCTACAATAAACAGTGAATTTTACACGTCACACAGGCAGAACATATGCCAAAACAACACTGATAATTTCACAAAGTCTTCTATGAGCCTTTGGATGACACTCACTTTTCCGGC
Source organism: Eupithecia tripunctaria (assembly GCA_955876795.1). Classification (NCBI taxonomy): domain Eukaryota; kingdom Metazoa; phylum Arthropoda; class Insecta; order Lepidoptera; family Geometridae; genus Eupithecia; species Eupithecia tripunctaria. The sequence continues at coordinate 7,939,333 of OY041612.1, forward strand.
CGGGAACTTCTTGAGGAACGCCTCAGACTTGTTGGTTTCACCGAACACAAAATTTGGGGCTACTTTCACATCGGCCCCAGAGTATTGTGCGGCGATCAGCGCCTTGTAGGCACGGAAGTTTTCCGGATAAGTATAGAGTACCTACGAAAATAAACACATCACACGTTACTTTGAATTAAAACAGAGCTTATTCTTTTTTACCGCACATTTTATTAACTTGATTAATCAGATTTTTCACGATAAAAATTCTACCTACCCCGGCCATGGTTGTATTTTCGGAAAGAGAGGGGGGGAAAGAAGGACGAAGGGGGGGGTTGCAGAAGTTGACATTGACATTCATTTAAATTGACAGAAAAGGTCAACGTATGGTTGCGTTTCGTTCCACGAAGAAATTACACCACGCCTTTGAAAAAGTATCCCGAGCTATAATGTATATTGTTCTGTGGTTGCTTAAAAAGGACGTGATCAGCACAGCACAGAACAATAATATCTTAAGTCATCAGCTTTAAAATTTATTTAATGCCCTTCTCCAATGTACAATACTTTGTTGACCTCAATTAAATTATATTTTGTGTTGAGTCAACGATGAATGATTTCAGAGGATTCCATTTAGTTCATTCAAAAAAATCATTAAAGTTCACTCTCTCGAATAATATCTGTGGAAATTTTATTTAGATCGATGGTGTGAAGGTGCATCAAATAATTTCTAGAATCCGTAAATTGAGTTTAAGGCCTTTGTGAGTTCAATTACGCAGTTGTTCTAGCATTAGCTTGAATATTTCAGTGCCTCTTTTCTAAACTTCAAAATGGTAAGTCGACGTTACTTTAGATCTCATAAAATCAAGTCACGATCGCGCCCGATTCTTTGGGCTGCACCTACCCAGAACCAGAGAAAGGTTTTCCTTTGAAGTTACTTACATATCGTACCTCAATAGTCATTTTGATTTGATTTCTTTCTACTTTCTATATCTGATTCTGTAAATGCTATAAGTGGCACTAAGTAGGTATTGAACCTAATTTCACTATCCTTCCAGGGTAACGAAAGCTCGATTCCCATGGAACTCTGCTCCAACTGTAAGTATTCGACTCTTCTGCATACAACATCTACTTTCTATCTCAGTCTTTCCTTCATCCTTTTGAATAAAAAATACTAATTGCTTTCTTGCCTTACAGTAAACTGGCTTTACAAAGCAAAAAGCTATTTCAATGTCTAATAAAACTAACAGCAGAAGTTGCTTTGTCTGTATGGTCAAAAAAAAAATCGAATCATTAATATTGTTGAAAGAGTGTGTATTGAATGAGTGTGCCATGAGTAGGGTGTGCAAATAAAGCATAACAAGAGGTTTATTTTCAGCGCGTGTTAACTGCATTGATTTTAAGGTGGAGAACTGTGAGTGTCGTAGTGTCACTCTGGTCTGATGTTCATCTCCATGTTAGAGTATTGCACCAACACCATCTACATCCAGAACAATTTTTCTTTTGCACTCAGAAATTCCTCTTAATCTCAAAATTATAAAATTTATATATCACAGAGGAAAACAAAATGATCTGGATCAATATTGTATTATGTTTTGCAGAGATATTTCTGTTTCCTGTTTAATTTGCCTCTTCTCTCTGCCTAACTTTGCTTTATGAATAATTCATCCATCTGTTGTTTCTGATGCATAATTCCTCCGCCCTGAAGTTATAATAAAAATTGTTCTGGATATGAGACATGTGATCCATATTTGTATAGTTAGTGCATCCCGCGGATGTTGGCTGCTAGTTTTAGCCTAGAGAGCTATAAATGTGATGAATGTTATAGAATGCTATCAGGTGCGAGGAATCTATGCAGATAGGGAGGTCACTTGTGGTATTCTACATAACCTATGTAGACTCAAACATTATTGGGCCAATATTTCACCTTACATACAAATAAATTTTAAACCTTAACATAAAAAGACACAAATACAATGAACAATAAACTATTGAGATACAGCCTGGTGACAGGTGGACAGTGGAGTCTTTTTAATATGGTCTTGTTTTACCCTTTGGGTACAGAACTCTGCAAACAAGAGACAATTATAAGCTATTAATAGCACATCCAACCAAACACAATGTGTGAGTTGGAAATTAAAATTCTGTTTTAAAATAGACACCTAATAAAATCTAGAGATAAACATACCTACAGTTACAAGCTTAGGTTTATTTATGTCACATGAAATTACACAATAGCAAGAGGAAAATGCTATTTACATACACCAACTTACAAATGACCTCTCTTGCAGCTTATCAATGTTAATTGTGTATTTCTATAGCTCCAGGTGTTATTTGTTTAAATGCAGAAGGAATGTTTACAAGCCAGAGCGATAATATCAGCGAATTTCGTAGATAAGCCGGTGACAAATCTGTCTTTGAGGAGCTTATGTTGTCAGGGCTTGTAAGCAAGCCTTTTCGTCTATAAATAGAAAGGCGCCGCTTCCCCAATAACCGGGGCTTAATGCCAGCTAAGATGTTTAACCCGGTGGAAAGGCCGCTTAACGCACCAATAACACTAGACTATCGCTTTGTATGTTATTTTTAGAACACAGCCAGTTACGAAGGTCAATTTAAAACTGTTCACATTACACCCATAATTTTATCGATACTTCGCAAACTTGTAACAGTAAATAAAGTCCTTAAAACTGCTACTGTTTGCTGTGTACCTAAACTGTTTAAACATTAACAAGCGCGATAAGCCAGCAGATTTTAAAACATGCTTCGTAATTGACTGTACTTTAGGTGTTTTAACTTATAAATGTTTTTATATTATACAATATCGTGAGTATAAATAACGGTTTGATACTCGGCCTTTTATGCATTGTATGAAAACGCCACGAGTGTCATAAAAACACGTAAACATCATTCAACGATCTCACAATTTGAGGTCGGGGTTTTTAAACCAAGTTGTTTAAGCCAATTTTGTGTGTTAAATATGTAGATGCGTAGATTGTGAAAGAAATTGACGAATAGGTCAACTGTGTCTAGTATCTGCAACTACGTTCGTAGGGTAGATGCGCCTGTTATGCGTCCAGGCCCCATTCACGACCTTTCGCGGCACTACTGGTTACTTTTTGTCGAAAATAGCCTTATTTGCACTCTCACACAAATACATTAAATTATATCAACAACCTGGATGTGTAAGCTACGCATACAAGCTAACTACACATCACAAGCACCAGCAATTATAAGTAAAATAAATTAATCAATTTGTGGTCCGCCGTCAACAAGACAAAAAGTGTCTCTATCAACGCGAAAAATAGCAGCGAGTCGCGAATTCAACGGTAAGTTTTACAGTGTCTTTATGCATGTCAGAGTTGATGGTTATTAGTTTGACTTCATTTTGGATTAAAAAATATGGATTTGTGTAATTCTATCTACATTATTGTCAATAAAATTGAAATATTGCGTGGACGAGAACTGTTCCACGATATTTTAAGAAAGTCCCATTTTAGACCGGGTTGGACGCGAATTGGACATATCGTGTCAATAAGGTGATTTCTTGTATGCATTATTGTATTAAAATTTATTCAAACATTTTATTAAATTTGAACCTTATGCTCGTAAGGTATCTACAAACCTTATTTCGTCCAGGCTCAGAGCAACAAACCATAAAATACTGAGTTATGAAATTTCTTGTGGTCGCGAATCGGACAAGGTTAAATGACGTCCTGATTTCGACCTTAGCTTTATTGATTATGTAAACTTAACAATAATGTAATAGAATTTTGTATATTAAGTCATTGAGTTATCCAGTTTTGTGTATTTAACATATTTCATTCAATTTCACATTATTTGAAATAAGCTATTTGCAATTTTTTTTTAAATATTGTGGTCGAGAACTACTCTATAAGACCAGATATCGACCATCTGCGTATAATAAAACACAGTGCCAGTCATCAGAGTCCTAAATATAGAATACTAATAAAGGTTATATGTTTATTAGGTATTTTTGTATACTAGTAGCTAGTGATAGCCACTACTACTTTCAAAAATACCTATACAATACAATAAACCTCAATAACCAAACTGCAATGATTCCAAAGACTGGTGTGCTCAGCAATAACAGGCTGCATGAGAACTACACCGGGCGTTGCCCTGGAGGTAATCCTAGACATAGTGCCACTAGACTTATATATACAACAAGAGGAGACCTTATCGGCTATGAGAATACAAAACATTGGATTCTGGGGGGGCATAGAAAGCCCTCACACTCAGATCTTAAACAGAGCCTTAGCCTATGAACCTCTCTAAGCCGCCCCCTGTGACAGAATGCCCAGCAAACCTATACAAGAGAAACACTACCAGATACAACTATATGAGGAGAGACACCTGAGATGAATATGAGTGGCCCACGTCCACTCCTCCCCTAGCATTCTCACAATTCCGAACATGGATAACGCAAAAAACCAGACAAAACGCATGCCGAACGATGGACACACCTACAGGAGTGCCGCCAGGTAAGGCGGCCTCCCTTACCTCCGGCTTCATCACCAAAGCTACTGAAACTGACCAGAAGAGACCTACGCGTCCTTGTGAGAACACTCACAGGACACTGCCCACTAAACAAACACCTCCACACCATCTGAGTAACAGGAAGCCCTCTCTGCAGGGGGGTTCTCAGTGTCGAGGAATCAGCTGCCCACGTAGTCCTCGAATGCGAGGGAGTAACAGCACAGCAACACGAAATCCGTGACCATCCGAGGCCACTCCGCGAAGCCTGTAAAAATCCCAGGAAGATTCTGTGCTTCTGGATGGAGTTAGGCTGACCATCCCGAGTCTCAGAGCGGAAAAAAGAGTACACTCACCATACCATACCATACCAAGCCAACCTTAACTGCCCGCGGTGCTTCCTAATTCCTAAATCCAACCAACAAACGAGGAAATGACAAAACAACCCACTAACACGCACTGGACCAGCGTGGTGGGTCATGGCCCAAACTCTCAATTAATGATAGATAGCCAACAAAAAGGTCCAAAGTGCCCAGCGAAGCCAGCGCCTGTGCTGGCGTTGACGGGTGCCATGCCAGACCTGGGGTTAGGGGTGCGAAGAATCCTCGGGTGAAGTCCCACCGAACTTTGAGGTTTGACCATCACCTAGCTCAGTTGTAAGTGGAGTTAGAGAACATTAAATGGCATGTTATGGGGTTATGTAGAGTAGTAGTAGAGAGGGGGAGGACACCGTAACACTAGACTCGGGCCATCTTCTCTACTTTCACGAGGGTGATAAAACATCGCAGCGTGACGTACGTAGGTGACCTCGTCAATAATGCCCTCGCTAACAACATTCAAGAAATCTCCAGTATGTTGACAGGTATTCAGGGAACAGTAAGTCAGGTCTACGCACCGACCTCGGCACAATCGGATGATGAAGTGGAGGATATTTATGAAGACATATCCAAAGCCTTACACAACATCCATAAGGACATAAGTGGACGTGGCGAAGCCCCGACACTGTGACTTAAAATGAGATCAACTTCTGATCATGATGGATAGCAAGCACATATTCAGAGATGACTCAGTGATCAACAGGTTTAGTACTGGATCTGATCACCGACTGCTCCGAGGCTCTCTGGATATCAACTTAAAGCTAGAAAGAAACCATCTGATGAAATCCACGCTCCGACCTAATCCAATCGAAATCATTGCGGGCACCGAGAAGTTCCGGCAGCTTCTCGGGAATAGGTTCGCTGCCTTGGATCCCACTGATGACGCTGACGAGACCCTACACAATCTGGTTGAAACGTTGAGGCACAAGGGCATCAAGTTCTGCCAAAAGCAGCGTACTGGCAAGCAATCCAAACTCTCTGATGAGCCTTTCGGGCTGATGGCAAAAAGACGGGAAACCACATAAGTGACTTCGTCAGACAAATCCGAACCGAGGGTACAAAGTATTTACTTAGGAGCTTGGCAGGAGCCACCTGACGAATCTTAAAATGCATGATGAGAGGACATTCTATGGCAGATTATACGTTGCACATACCCCTCGTTCCCAAGGACGACGAGACCACAAGACCAAGATTTCAGAACTCTGAGGCCTATGTCCAGCAGAGGACTAAAACAGGCTGACGATTATGATTATTATAAGTAAGTTTCCTATTAGATATATGGTGGACGAGAACTATGCAACATAGGGTCGCAAACTGGAATTTTTGGTCGAGAACTGGTAAAAAGGGGTATTTCGGATTAAAATATTTTTTTAAAATTAACAGTTCAATTTAAGAAGAAAGTCTATTTTCCATGTGAAAATAGAGTATATTAGTCATGTGGTGAAATCAGTTTTATTCTTAAGAGCTCACAAAAATATATTTTTTTCGATATCTGAATCGGACAACTCCGCTAACTGGACGCAAACAGGCGCAATGACCCTACATTTCTGCATGGGTATTGTGGTACAAATACACGTGAAACAAAAAATAATAGCAGAAAGGTATCTACAAACTCTTGTTGGTAAAATAAATCGCACGAATTTGTAGATACTTTATGGGGATAGCCCATACTAAATTTTACTGTAAACTAGTCTCTGAATACCCGCCAAATGTGACAGTTGACGCTGATGAGATCCGGCGCCTCGGCAAGCGGTTCAGGAAACTCGATCTGGATAACTCTGGAGCGTTATCTATAGACGAGTTCATGTCGCTCCCAGAACTGCAGCAGAACCCATTGGTGCAGCGTGTTATTGACATCTTCGACGCTGACGGCAACGGAGAGGTATTTATCACACTTTTCATCTTCCGGTCCTTATGACACGCTTTATAAGTAAGGTCGGCACAACAATGTATTTTTCTTCCACTCTCCTCTATCAGCCGTCTTCTCCGTACTAACACCTTTCTTAGCCATGTCCTCTTTCACACAATCCATCCATATTTTCTTCGGTCTTCCTCTCCCCCTATTTCCCTCCACATTCAAACCTCGTCACATTCAAAGAATCCACGCTAACATGTTACTCCTCATCTTTTTTCACTCTGGTGCCACTTTCAAACTTCCTCTGATGTAGATAGGTACTCGTTCCATTATCTTATCCATCCTTTCCTCTTGGTATTTTTATGTCGAAGTATTTATCACACTAATCACACTATCACATCACGTATGAAAATACTACGATTTTTCTTAGTTACGTATATTTTGTATTTCCTTTATTATTAGTAGGTATTAGGTGTGTGGCTGCGAAAACATTCTTTTTTATTTCTTATCACACTTCACACTAATATTATAAATGCGAAAGTTTGTATGGATGGATGGATGTTTGTTTGTCACCTATTCACGCCAAAACTACTGAACGGATCGCACTGAAATTTGTATAGTAGAGTTTGTTAGGTAAGTCTAATCCTGGAATCAAACATAGGCTACTTTTTATTCCATAAATCAGTTCCCGTGGGATAGAAATCACCTTTAAACGTTTCCCTAGGAACAACACGTGCAAAGCCGCGGGGCGCAGCTAGTGCTGTATAAATGCAATAGATAGATGGGTGAATGATTGTTTGTTACTTCTCTACGCCAAAAGTACCGAACGGACGGCGGCGCTGAAATTTACATTGATCTAGCCCTGGAATAACATAACGATTTATTTTTACCCCATAAATCAGTTCCCATGGGAAAACAATAAATAACATTGTCGATAAACTAAAATAATCCTTGTTTCGTTTGTCAATGACATAGGAGAGAACTTTTTTAATTTATTAAAGAAATCATCGCAACAACCACGTTAATATTCACGGTTATTTATCGCGCTTAATTACCAAATTTTCCCGACGTTTAAACAGGTTTATCTACACTAAAAAGAAGACTGTTAATTCAGAGGGGCTAGTCTTTCTGACGTTAGTAACGAGATGTGATCACGACATATCCTTAATATGCAGGGGTTTGCGTGGTTCCCCGTCCGGAAAAGTCCGGAAAAAAGACGTCACGATCGTGTCAAATAGACTCGCCCCTCTGATCTGGAAAGGTGCGAAGTCGTGGGTAGAAACTAACTTTGTTTAAACGGGTTTGCAGGTCGATCGAAACTGGTGTCGAGTTAATTTTTAAGTTGACCTCCGCCGTGTTTGACTATCGATAGTAGCTGTACATTTGATAATAGGTGTACAAATCGATATACATTCATGCATCGTGCTTGACCCACATAGGGCTCATATAGGTATACACGAACTGCAAGTGAGCGACTGCACGGTGACTGTAAGGCTCAATTGCAGTCGTCGACTACCGTTGACTGCAGCCGAATGCCAGTCGGTTGCAGTTGTCAAAATGAACAAAATACTGCAGCGAAATATTACCTGGTAGCAGAGAAGTATATACTTATTCCGTCCCTGGCTGTCACCTTCTGTGTCAGTCGATCTGACCTCTAGCAAAGGATGTTGGCTCTAGTATTTCATCCATTTCTATTCATCCTAAGAGTCTCTATTAACCACGTTTTACCCGGTACCTATCAAATCTTATCTTATACCTTTAAACGAGCCATTCTAGTAGTATAAATATATATATAATCTGAATCTCAGAAACGGCTCCAACAATTTTCATGAAATTTAGTATACCTACAGGGGGTTTCGGGGGCGACAAATCGATCTATGGTTTATCCATTTTGAATTAAGCATGTTAGTAAACAAAACACGACACAAATAACGAAATCTCACTTGCATCTGAAACTCTTACAATTATATTTGAAACTCGACGCCAAGAGTTTCAGATATAATTGTAAGCTATTTTTATTGAAGGGGAACTAAAATCGACAAGTAATGTATTAAAGGACGGGCCAACAAAGTGAATTTTAGGTTAAGTATGGGCGGTTTGTTTACGTTTATGCTTCATTCAAAATGGATACGGTATAGGTAGGATTCATTTTCAGAAAATGTCGTTTTATTAGTTTAATTATGTTTTCAATAATTAGATTTCGATTCAATTGACTCTTCCTGACATCTATTGGCGAATAGTAATAATATTTTATTCGTGCTTTCAATAATGAACTGTATCCCAATCACCTTAGGAATTAAAGTGAAGTGAAAATATGACTCTTCCTGCTATCTATTGGCGAATAGTACTACTATAATTTTTAGCTCAATTTACCAAAAAAAACCGAGTGAAGCTCGGTCACCCAGATATATGGACTTAATAAAATACTAGTAGGTACCTAAACGTTATTCGAGGCACTTATGTATACTGCTTCGTTTTATCACTCTTGGCGTGAGATTTGAAAGCGTGGTAGAACAATGATAATATTTGTAACTGCACATGTTAAATATAACACAGCAATGCATGTTATGTGTGTTAAAAAGTCGGTTCATTCTAGTAACTAATAAGAGTAGGTAATAATAAGCTAGATTTATACTTATAAAAATTTGAGACTTCCACATTTTATCGCCGCGAAATCAAACTGATATTACAAAGGCGAAAGTTTATGTGTATGTTTGTTATCCGTTCGCGCTGATGGCTGAACTAATTACGATGAACAATGATTCCAGGATATCATATATGTATTAAAACCCCTTTGGATGATTCTAATATGTCAACGCGGGTAACACCGCGAAACGCAACCGCTAGTCACACTTTTCATCCTTCCTCCTAGTTATAAATTCGAGACTTTTCGGATTTATTACGATTTAGATTACCTTCACGCCAAACCTACTAAACGGATATGGCTCAAATTTTGCTTAGATGTAGTTTTAGACTGGAATAACAATATGCGACTTTTGATCCCCAAATAACGCGTGCAAACCCGCGGGCGGAAGCTAGATAGCTAGATAATAAAACTGTTGAATAGCCGAACATTATAACCACTACACCGTTAACGCCAACTATAATAAAAAGGTTTTAAAAGTTCATTAGATACTATATAAACACATTTCATTTATTTACACAACATTTATTTACCTATATCTCTGAACGTTAATATATACTAATATTATTAAAACAAAGATTTGATTGTATGTTTGTATTGAATAAGCTTCGAAACGAATGAACCAATTTAAAAAATCTTTCAACATTTAAAAGCTTACTTTTCAGGGAGTTATATAGGCTTTATTTTATCCCGAAATTCCCACGGGAACGGGAACTACGCGGGTGAAACCGCGAGGCGCTGCAGTGTATAATAATGTTCTTTGAGTGTTAAATATCTCTAACCAGAAAACTGTAAACCATTTCAGGTTGACTTCAAGGAGTTTATCCAGGGAGTCTCCCAGTTCAGCGTGAAGGGAGACAAGCTGTCGAAGCTCCGTTTCGCATTCCGCATCTATGACATGGACAATGACGGGTTTATCTCCAATGGCGAGCTTTTCCAGGTAAGTGAAAATTAATTAATAATGCTGGTCAATCCCTGAAGTAGCAAAGTTTGTGTTATGGGTACTAGATAACTGATATACTTAATAGATACATTATAAACTAACCTAGTAGGTATGTTTTTTAGTTTATAGAAAACACCCGGATCACATATTTTTAGGCCGTACTTGTCCAGCGGGCTAGAATCGAACTTGCAATCCATTCTGCGCGTTGCAGGCGGATTTGCCTTAGAGGTCGTACTAGCTAGTCGGTCAAAGCACTTGTCCCTTATTAAGTAGTTTTTTTATAAATTCTTAAGAGTAAAAATATACAGGTGTTCAAGTCGGAATTCTGGTTAGTGAGAATTCGTTAAGGCGCATACCCGAGCCAATGTGACAGCGATTCCTATTTCATCATATTTTTACGCTTATCATAGGAATTTTTAAAAATCCTACGTTCAGTTTGTGTTATCTATTATAAGCTATTTTAATACCTTTTTTATAATTTCATCCTGTTTAGTTTAGGAGGAGATGCAAAAATAGAGTTTGGTGGCCAAAAAGCGCAACTTCGTATCTCTGCCTAAGCTTTACAAAATGAAACTATTACAGAGGCATTAATAAATAACTTAATTATAATATATACCACAAACTGAACGAAGGATTTTTTAAAATTCCTGCGTTTAACGTAATAATAAGATAAAATAGTTGGGGGCGCCACTTTCGCTGGTGTATGGGCCTTAATGAAGTTGCTGGGTTAACCGGGATGCAAAAGGCTAAGACAGCACAGGCCAAAATTTAAGGTGGCCTAGTGTGTGACATAATGGGTTGATAAGTTAACATTAGTTATATCACTATTGTATCTACTTACTTAAGTTTTACAAGCTGTTTGTTTTCCATGTAAATTAAAATAAAAAAAAAAATATTCTGTGGGTTTTACATATTCTGGCCGATCCAGATGATGTAATATTACATTTACGTAAGTTTCATTCAATCACGAGAGAATTGGAATAAAAACAGTGAAAATTTACTAAAAACTGACGAATTCATTATGAATGTAAGCGGGTTAACTACGAACCTGGTTTGTATTGGAAGAACACTATCCCTTAACGAAGGACACTCTTTTATGGGATGAGACTCGGACAGCCCGCACATTTAGCCACTAGTTACGGCCACTAGACGCGATAAGCTTTTTCTCACATATTGGATAGTATCGGCGCAAACCGAACGTTTGAGTGACCGCGCTCGAGCCAAAAAGCTGCGGGAGTCGCCCGAGCTCGCTACTTGCTCGTGATGCGACAAAACGCGGCCATGTTTTGTCACATCACGAGCACACTCGGCCAGGCCACCGGTTGGTAACTACCAACCGGTGGCCTGGCCGAGTGTGCTACAACCAGGCTTCTTCCCGGCGCCCGCGTCCCCTCCAACACACGTCAGTCTTGCGTACGCAACCGGACACTCGCTACGATGTCAGCGGATTTCGATGTAGATGTTTTTATCTCTGTTATAGAAGAGCGCCCTGCTATTTGGGACTGAAGGTCAACATTATACAGCGACTGGGGAGAAGCTTGGTAGGAATTGTGTCATGAACAACGAAATCAATAGTTCATTATCAGCTTTTATTGTATTTTTAGAAATAAAGCATTTGAATTTATAAATTTAGGTAGGTTCTAATTCGTCAAACTACGAATGTTTCTATATTAGAAATCAATTGTGTTTCCATTTCACAAACGGCTTCTGCACTTGAACTTCTTTATGAGAAGAAGCGGTGGACGGAAATTAAAGGAATTCATTCAGCCACTAGCGGCTGCGATTGGTGGCTGCGTCTTATAGCTTGACTGAGCCACTAGTGGTCGCGTTTAGTGGCCACGACTAGTTTCCCAAAGCCTCTGGTAGAATTCCGGTTGGTAGTTAACCTGCCGAGAAACAAATATACCGCTTGCATTCGTATCGTAATGAACAGTGAAAATGTTTTATTTTCCCATCAGGTCCTCAAGATGATGGTCGGCAATAACCTGAAGGACACCCAGCTTCAACAAATCGTCGACAAGACCATCCTCTTCGCTGATAAAGACGAGGACGGCAAAATATCATTTGAGGAGTTCTGCAATGTGGTTGGCAACACTGATATCCATAAAAAGATGGTTGTCGACGTCTAAATGTCAGATCTGACAGTTAGACGTCGACTTTTCAGTAGGGCTTGAAAACGGTTGGTTACGCTAGCGGTATAACATTTCGGTACCGCTTTGATTTAAAGGTGACCTATATCGGTTAAAAAAAACAGTACCATGTTTTTTATACCGCGGAAGTTAGATCTTTATTTTACTGGTGCCGTAACATCGTTTCGGTAGCGAAAAAAACTAAAGGTAATAAGGACAAGTAATAAAGATAAGAAGCCTTCAGTACGTTGGAATTAGATGCATAAATAACTATTTCACTAGTGTTCTATTTCAACTATTCATGACATAACTTTTTCATGAGTAAAACTACTTACCATGCCTTTATTTCGGTATACCTTTATACACTCTGTCCCGTCAAAAGTACCGCTATCGCTATTTTTCGTTATCGAGTTATGAAAAATTACTGTTCATTGAGGATATCGTAATTTAAAGGTATGACGTCATACCCTTAACCGTTTTCAACCGTTTTGTTTTTTGAAAAGGGCTTGAATAACCAGAACATGTTTCTGGTTATTCAAGCCCTTTTTGTCAGTCGGGTCCGATATTTAAACCGTCGGATCCGACCTTTCCTGTTCGGAAGAGCGAAACGTTTATTTCTCTAGTTAGACTATCCAATTAGCAATGGCGTGTTGCCCTGAGGAATTTTAAAGTACCCTCGTTTTTAACTTTTACTTGTAATTTTAACCGAGCTATTACGAGTATGACACCACAGAGGTCTTCAGTTTTTATTCAGAATAACAATATCGCGGGTAATCTTACTGTTTTTTTATTTTGCCTTTTTGAATGTACAACTTGTTACTTATTAGATTTTCTAAAGGTCAAATAAATTATTTTTTCTTATTAAACTTGTTACGACTGCAATTTAAAAAAATGTCCCAACTAAGAAATTTAATATTTCAACGAGCCTCAATTAAACTGTGCCTCTACTTAATCGTACCTTGATCAACTTTTTGTTATGGTATGAAAAGTTCAGATACTTACTTTTAAAAAAATACCAAACTTTTATTGATCAACTTAAAGTCCGGCTACAATATGTTTTATGTGCCATACAAACAAAAATACGAGATAAACTCGCTGGCTCGAGTATGTTTTTAATCACACCAATATTACACATAATATGCTTGTCTTACAATACAAAAATAACCATGCTTTCAAACAGAACCTATAAGTACTACTTACGCCATTTTGCCGCTGGATCGGCTAAACTGGATAGTAAGTATTACAACGGTACATTGTAACTCGCAAAGCTTTATCCGACGTAAAATGTGCTATTTAAATACAAAAAGGTGAATAATTACACATTACATCGCGTTTTCCAAGGCTGCATGTAATTATTTCTTCATGTTATTTTAAATGACAATACGGCCATATGCAAGAACTTTATCAGTGATCATGAAAATACTTAGACGCGCAATTATACTTGACAATCAAGGCTACCAATTATATCTGATCAAGATCAAATAAACGTATTATGTTTTCTGCTACTTAAAACGAACTATGTGGTATGTAACTACGAGTAGCAATCGCTGACCTACTAATTCGTGTTTGCTTAAAAAATGCAATACTATATTAATACTGCTACATGTTCCTCTCGGCATCTTGCCACCGCGCAATCTATTCATTCTAACTCTATTAACCTAAGATTATACATTATACTAGTTATACAACATATAGAACTTTTATCATAGTCGAATAAATAGATTTTCTTATTTTAATTTTGTTGTGTTGCGAATAGTTTAGTTGTTATTTAGTATTTTATTTGTAACTTATCTAAATTCAGTCGCACTGTAGTGCCCGTTTGATCTGTAATTTCTAGTAGTACAGTAAGAATATATTTAAATCAGCCTTAATAGTTCTGTAGTTTCAAATTATTGCACATCGGGATGGTACAGTTTGGAAGACAATTATTGATCAAATATATTTGTCTGCTGACTGTGCGAGTAATGCCGAGTCACAATATGACACAATTCTGTATTTCTTACGGTTTATACAGAACGTATCGCCTTACCCGATTTCTACACTTATACAATTTTATGAAGTTAGCTTGTTAGAGGTCTCTCTTTAGACTTTGTACGTGAATGTGTGTTTGTAGCTTGTTCCTCGTCCATTATCTCTATCATCGGGAATGAGAAGGTAACATTTTGAAACCCACTTTTAAAAATGATAGTTACGAAAGTCTTGCTTGACTAAGTAAATGTTGGAAAGATTATATCAGATCGATCTATGGTCGAACATTCAGTTCAAAATGTTTCTTTCTTATTCCTGTTGCCTCAAAGGCATGTCTGCTGACCATATTATCGTAGAATAAACATTTCCTTCCCTTCCCTTCCTATCCTATCCTTAACCTTTTCCCTCTCCACAGATATTGCACGCCCTCAAGTGTTTTGCAGCCAGACTGTAGCTAGTTTGGTGTAATTTAGATCTTATGACAATGATTGTACAAAATTTATCGTGGAACTATATACATATATATAGTATACTAGACTATTCCTTTAAGAATATAAGAGCTTACACGGCATAATTCTCACGGAGGCTCTGACTCGACAACCAAACTGGCTAAGTTAGTGTGGTTCAGTGACTCGCGGCATTCATAAATCAACGTATCAACTAAAACTATGCAATGAAGAGTTCTTAGACTATTATTATCAGTACCCAACTGAGAATTGTCTCGCGTTTTAATGATATTGCACAATGTATAACCTTCTATAGTAGGTATGTTGTGGTCTAAACCTCAGACTTCGCATTCGCATGCCTTCGTGCAAAATTTGTGCTGTGTAATTGCATAATTCAAATTACAAATAGCCATGTTCAGGAATGTTTCAGGAATAGTTTTTTAGAAAAAAAAATTAACATTATAGTGGTGATGTAACATTACAATTATTATTTTAATCACTGTTTTTCTCTGTAATTAAGTAAAATATTAATGTTAATTTAGACATGTTTAAACATTAGCAGTAGTATTGTTACATAAAAATATATATTTATATCAACTATGCTAATAGAAAGCTATGTTTGTTTTAACATTTAGCTTCCTACTAAAAGCATAGTCCGATGTATCATGAAATATACTATTACTGCTATCAGTTTAAACATTGTTAGTTTAGGGATTTATTTTTACTGTATTGTGTGTTGAAAGTAGTTAATGCATGGTATAATAACAAGGTGTTTTACCTCCTTATATGTGCCATCCACTCAAAGTGTACCTAAAAAGATATAAATACAAAGATAATTGAAACTAATATCTTGTATATGAAGAAGGAAAAATACCTTGTTTTCTGAGCATGATTGGAAGCACCAAGTGTCCAAGGGGCGTCTTATAGCAGTCTCACGAGAATCTTAAAGTCTAGTCACAGCTGTTGTGCATTATACAAATAAGGGTGCCACAGAGACTTGTTAAATTAGAATCAACTGTTTCAATGTAATAGTATACCTTGCCTAGCAGAATCACTGCAACACTATTCCAAATATAGAGGTTGTAGCCTCTTTTTTTGGTCTCTGTGGTAGGTTGATAGTTAACGGTATTTATGTATAACTTCTAGAGAATGTATTAAGTAGGTATTGTTCACAGCTTTAACAAATTGATGTTTAGCAATACTATTATTCTAAAGCCTTATTAAGGGAGCGGGTGATTCACACACTTGAATTGGTATCATGGCATTAATGAATACCAATTGCCTTCATGGTATATAAACTTATTAAAAACATGTTCACTGCCCAGCCTCAGCAGTGTTATAATAAAAGCGGTGAGCCAAAATATAATGTAAAAGATCTATTGGAGAAGTCTTAGATTATTTTGGCACAAGTGTAGTGTAATCAGCCCGGCTCTCGTAAAGTGAACTGTCCTATTTTACTGATAAATTATATACTGCGGAGTCTATCATTGTCGTGTTGTCTGCTCATCTCCATTGTTAGGTAGAGTGTCTACTATTAAGTCTACTCTAAAGTGGAACTGAAGTTTTATTAAATTTTCAAATTTCAATCAAATTGTTTTTTATTTCGATAGCAGTTGGTAGACCACTCTTTTTACATGTCATTTTTTTAAATATATTTCTTATTACACACAGTTCTCATGTAGGTATGGTTTTTGAAAGTACAAGATTAACTTCTCGAACATAATTTATTTACACTAGGTACCTACTTACAATATTTATGAATAAATCTAAACAAATCTAGTAGCTATGGATAGTAATTTCGTATAATCAGCCCCTTTGGAGTGTGTTCTCTCCTTTAGTATAGTCCTAAGAATTGTTGGGATGGGAACATGGATGCGGGTACCAATGGGTGTGCCATTATCATCAATAAGAACCACATTATTACTGTCAAACTTTGGAACTTTGGGATTTTGAGTTTGCTTCAATCCTACCAGGATTCCTTTTTTCTTCTGGCCCTTGATGGCTACCATCACTCTATCTCCGATAAAGCCGATTCCTGAAATATGAAATGAAAATAGGTAGGTAGGTATGAAAAAGTTAGTTTACCGTGTGCGTCAAGTTAGCAGCCACACCATGGAATTTGGTGGTTTCAACTATGCCAATAAATGTGCCATAAAATAGCCTAAGTAAAATAAATTGACCCCTAGTAGGTACTTTAGGAGATATTTAGGTCTTTCGCTGTGGCTGCTATCTTACGTCCAGCTAGCAGCCCCACTGATTTCGACGAAACTATAGCGAGATAAGAATCGTGAACTATGCCAAATAACTGAGATAAATATTTGGCTCTGAACAGCTACGTACATTACGCAAAAGTTTACATTACGATTTCCACTTGTCGCTAGATGGCGTTTATTGCAGCTTTGATCACTTTTAATAATATTGTAGTTACTTTGTTCTGCCGTTGTATAGCCATATTGTACTAATTTATATATCACTTGATAGATGGCAGGATTTCGTTTTGGTGCCTACGTTTGTAAGACAAAATGTGTTCACACAAAAACGGCTAGCCACATTAGCTACATTACGATTACCACTTGTCGCTAGATGGCGTTTATTACATCTAAAGTGCTTACTTGAATTTATTGACGGCGGAAACAGAGGTTGGTGGCCACTAAGTGCAACTTCGCACCACTTACTAAACTATTCGAAATAAAACTATTACAGCGATACATTGATTAATTAAAAAGGGAAGATAGGTCACGTTCTCCCAGCGCTTACTCAAAAATTGGCATGTGTTACAACTACACGCAGACACATACGCTTACAGTTATATTTCCAGTCCTGTGCAATACAAAGAAGAACAAAGACGGAAAGACGTATCTAAGACCGAAGTGAGACCGAGACAACAATATTTCACGCGAATCACGACCGCCCGTGCCGCTGCCGGTCTGAGGTGGGAGCACACAATTTTACACAATATGAGGTTGCCATTTTCGAGAAACTAGTACCCCATCTTCTCTTTTTAATTAATCAATGCAAATAGCTTATGATGGTATCGCAACTCAAACTACCCAATAGTAAGATAAAATAAATGGCGGCGCTAGTTTGAGTCGGTGTAGCGCGTTTTGAAATAAGTTCTATTGCCCGATAGATGGCAAGATTTTGTTGCAGTTGCATGCAATTTTAAGAATTACATACATTACTACTAATAAAGATTAAAACTGCTTGGCTAGTATCGTATCGACAAGTTTGTGCAATGCCTATTTAATAAAGTTCAACTATGTTGGTATTAATTATTTTGATGAAAACAGGGTGACCACTTTTGGTAGATTTCTACTTTTTTGTAGATTATAATAAGCCTGAAGTATTTAAATCCCGAAAGTGTAAATAGATTATAAAAAATATACTTAAAACAAGTGATTATTATGACATGTACAAGTAAATTTCGGAGTTGGTGACTTTTCGCTTTTTTAGACCACATAAATGGTAGTGTATATAGTATTTTTTTTGCAAAAATTATTTAGGTGTGGTTGTGGTTACATTACTTTGTTATTCAATGGTAATACAATCATTTTACAAATAGTGTATGTATTATTATTATGATATAACTGTATATAACTATATATAGGGCATGATTCCTTTCACGACTTTTCTCTAATTCTTGTGGTTTTGGACTTGGCCATCACCACCCTTCTCAATAAACCACCCTGTATAATAAGTGGGTGCTTATCTTCTATTCAGAATCCATTTTCCATTTGCTGCAAATTATGTCAACTAAAAAAAAACAAATTATGTCCAAAGACAAAATCTAAAATTCACATGCTTGGGAGTCAAGATAATTATATAATAGTTAACAATAATTAATGAAGAATAAATCCCGAATCGGTAAGTACTACTTATTGTCTACTTGTTTAGAACTTCCTGGCAAGCCATTGTGTGAACACTTTTTGTCTTACACACGTAGGCACCAAAACAAAATTCTGCCATCTATCCAGTGATATATAAATTAGTACAATATGGCTATACAACGGCTGAACGAAGAAACTACAATAATATTATAAGTGATCAAAGCTGCAATAAACGCCATCTAGCAACAAGTGATAATTGCAATGTAAACTTTTGTACTCATCTGTACTCTGCATAATGTATGTAGCTGTTCAATGCCAAATATCTTGTAAACCACAAGGGGTCTAATTCTAAGCTTTGCAGGAGAACTAGGTATCGTACGGGACAGTTATTTGGCATAGTTCACAATTATTATCTCTCTATAGTTTCGTCAATATCAGTGGGGCTGCTAGCTTGACGTCAAGATAGCAGCCATATTGAAAGACCTAAATATCTCCTAAAGTACTAGGGGTCTATTTATTTTAGTTATGCATCGAGAGGCACTATTTTACGGCACATGTATTGGCATAGTTGAAACCACCAAATTCCATGGTGTGGCTGCTAACTTGAAGCACACAGTTTACCTTATGATGTACCTAAGTAGGTATATTGGGTCCATTAACACAATACATCTGATGATACGTACGTTTCTTGTTGTAAACATGGATAACTTTAGGTGGTTTGCCCTCGGCCATCGCTCGTTTACCAATTTCTGAATTATCGACGACTCGCAGTCGAGTTAGTAATTGCACTTCGCTCAATCGTGCTGTGGTATGAAATCCACATGCTAAATTCACAGGATTAATCTTAGAAATTAGAGATTTTAGCATTTTTGGTGATTATTTGTACCACAACAAAGATTTTTGAGGTTATTTTATTATTTTTGCTAACATTGACATTGACAGCTATCGGCTGGGTGACCATAAACATCATTATGGTGGATAAAGCCCTTGCCACACGCTTCTTCATAGAGAACTATTATAATATAAGCGTCTTGCCTTCGCAGTCCGATTAATTTTATTGCATCTTCAAATAATCAGAAAAACGACACAGATTTGCGCGAAATTCAAATATTTTAACACGTTCGCGCGAACAAACCGTTTTCTCGGACTTCTTAGATTGACACGCAATTTTCCTATACAATAGTGTACGACGTCTATACACGTTCTGTTGTTATTCCTCATGAAATTATACTATTATACGACAGAACGTGATAAGCCGTCTATCGTCTATAGACGTTGACACAAGTGTTTTTGGTGAAAATCAAGTAGGAACTTACCTACTAGCATAATACGACCTAAGGATCGTATTATGAAAGCTTGTCCAGTCATAAACCAATGCTTGAGTGACGTTAATGCCATAGAAAAGAGTTATTCAAGCATAGATCGATGACTGAGCCGATTTCATATTACGAGCCTTAGTCACTCAGAAATAAAACAACCTATCTTGTTTTTGTTATTCTGTGTCATTAGATTTGGTTGTTGAACAGTGATTTTTCAACCGGTACACCTACTACAGTCTTATTCCTGTGTCATACGACACAGGAGTAAGACTCTACGGCTCGACCTACATGTAAACTAACCTAACCTATCTTTACACGAAATTCTTGAGAAAACAACAGCTAATTCGCAAGATATTATGAAATCCTTCAGTTGAAAGGTTCAAACGATAAAACAAATATAATATCAACACAATTCGCAAAATGCGCGCGAAACACACGCACGTCCCACTGCTGTGACACAGGTAGACTGATGGGTATGGCAGTGTGCGGGGGGTACGACGTGTAATAACGTTGTGTCGCGGAAGATGCCCTTAGCCAAGCTATTATCAACTCTATGCTTAGGCTCATATTTGAACCGTCTCAAGTGACAGTAAACGCTTGATATTTTGATATGATGTGACACAGAGAACGAAATTCCCATATTTGTATTAAAATCAGACGTCTCTAAACGTTCTGTCCATTAGCATCGGAACTAAAAAGGACGTGATATAACGTTGTGTCACCTCAAATAATCACCGAAAGGACTTGATATGACGTTCTGTCAGAGAACGTGTTAACGGATAGTAATATTTACGCAAGGAAAAACTACCAGAAAAGTAATTTTCCATTTAATGAAACACTTTCTCTATACCTATGTTTAAAAAATATAAGTTTTCATCCCACCATCTCGGAAAGAGTAGGTATTTTTAATATTCAATATCTGAGTGGAAAAGCCGTTTTTATTCTCTAGAGGGTAAAGTAAGTTGAATTTAGAACATCGTGTGCACTAAGTTTGTGAATTAAAAAAAACATTAAACCTATTTACTGCTACCTCTATGGTGCCGAATTTATCATACAACTTTTTTTTATTTGTTAAAAACTCAGACTCGGAACCTTCTTGGTGTTTTTTTTTCTTTGCTTTGTACGCGGTTCTTTACGCAGCATTTTTACTCGTCATTGCTAAACCTTATATTAAAAACAAGAAACTTGAAAACAAGTGAAAAAACTAAAATGAGTGATTCTAGCGACCGACGAGGAAGTTTGTTTGACGCCAACAGAATTGACTGAAACTGTTAATAATGCGCAAATGAGCTTTCTCCCTCAACAATCACGCGAGAAGTATTTAAAACAGTACGATCAACACGAGGTACCAAACAAAAATATTACACTCAATTTAAATAACTGTAGCAACGTTACTTTAAAATTTTCTAAATTATACCATAACATTATTTTGTTATAATTTAAAGATTATTCTGTAATAGGTACTTACCTGTCATAATGTAGTAATTAATACCTAAACTGAAATAAAAGTGTACCTATCTTGTGATTGTAAACGTTTTTTTTTTGCATTTAGTCATTTCCTCGCTGAGGTGGAATGAAAAGTTACGTGTTGCACTCGAGTGCAAAGATTTTTCACCTCGTGCTCTTTTGATTCCCTCGCTAACGCTCAGGATTCTAATATTGAGTCACTCGCTGCGCTCGTTTTTTCTAATTTTAGAATCCTTCGCTTGCTCGGTCATCAAAATTGAACACGCGGTTAAAAAGCAACTTTGCACTCTTGTATAACAAATAAGTATTGTAGATAAAGTACACCGAATTCATTAAATTAAAAAATATAGGTACCTAGATTTTTAATTTTTGATATTTCCATTGTTACAATTAAGAAAGCTTCGGCACGACTTTAGTGCTCGACCCATCAATAGCACACGCTGTTATTAAAAGCACCCTTTTATTAAAAGAACACAAGACCTTATGGCCAATTTGTTAAGTAATATTTCATATTACTAATGACTATTGAGTATGACATGTATTTAATGTAGGAAGCCAATACTACCCAGTAAGTACCTATTTAAGACAAATAGCAGAATAACCTAAGATAAAAGATAATCATCCGAACCAATAAATAACACAATATCTGTTAAATAGACGTTAGGTAGGTAACCGAAAACATTGTAAGATGCGCATTGTCTCAATAAAAACCATGACAGAAGCTTACAAAAGAAACTCACCGCATAAAGTCTTGTTTGTCTTGAAGACAAGGCGTTGCGTTGGTAATGGATCCGGAAAGGGGGAAGTGTCGAGGGGGTTTGTTTGGACAGCAAGACAATAATATCGCCGGATGGAATGAAATGAACCATTTATAAGAAATCCAGTAGGTATGAGCGTGTCGGATTAGCGTAGAAAGGGTTCCGTATCAATAATAAGTTATTAACTGTTATGTTTTTATTTTCATAATTCTGTTCTTTCCTTTGGGTGATAGATGAGCTACCTTCTGTTTTAGGCATATAATATACCTAATGAAAAACAAGATTCCTGGCGAAACCTAGGTGGGCAGGGAGTTCCTTGTTAGAATATCTCTCGAAGAACTCCAAAAGAGTGTAAGTCTGACACAAACCCATTCGACGACGACGTTGGACACAGTGAAATGACCAAATTTCATTTAGGTAGGTACGTACTTTATAAATCGTTTAATAAGGAACAGAAATAATGGTTAGGTATACATATCGAGTGAGTGGAGACCGCGACTCGGCAAACGTAGTGTATTAGGGGAGGCTTATGTCCAGCTGTAGACTAATAGGTATAGGCTGATGATGATGATGATACATATCGATCGATGTTACATACATGATTAGAAATGAAATGATGTCATCAACAGATGTTTAAAATACTGTGTCGCCGATGACTACGCCCTCCTCCGAAATTAAGTTTCAAAAATAACAAAATTATATACCGACCGAACCGAACCGACTATCCGCCTGTTTAAAGTTTAAACGGTAGTTTTTTGAAAAAAAATTAAAGGTTGTAGAGTACCAACCTCATATTAAATAAAATAATGTTGGACAATTCACACAGCATTATCTAGCCCCAGGCTAAGCAGAGCTTGTGTTATGGATACTAATATGAATAATACAATACACTACTTAGAGGTACAGATATTTTTTATTATACAGAGAAAATATCCACAATGCACAAATATATGCAGATCAAACATTTGTCTCGAGGCGAGAATCGAACCCGCAACCTCCAGCGTCGCAGGCGGGCCTTCGCCCACCGCGCCACAGAGGTGGTCAAATAAATTGGGTCGGAGGTAGGTACCTACCAACCTAAGTTACAAAAGTATGGACCAAACTTTCTACAACACAGGAAAAAAAAATCTATTAGGTATCTACCTACAAAAAAACTATTGGACATTACAAACCATTTAAAAACTGCCTGTTAAAAAAGATCGACGTTGACTTCGACCGTAATGAAGTAACCATGAAGTAGGTAGTAGGTATTTTACCTACCTATCATCAAGAATCAAGAACTGAAAAGTGAAGAGGTGTTTTCGCGCCTAATGACGTAATGCGAGACCATAGAGCACTCTTTTGTTTTGTTTCCTTTCCTTAGCGCGGATGGGGCGGCAGGTGGTAGCGTATTCTACCAGTTATTGGGTTACCTCCTTTTAATCATTGTCGCTTAACGATGGCTCAATCAATACCACCGACTGATTGTGAAATCAATACGTCTCTATTCGCGAAAAATTATTGAATCTTATTTCCGTTCGAGATTGAAGCCTTTCTTTGAGATTCGTTGCTTTAAGGTATCGATTTCGCGACAAACTTTAATCGGTTTCTATTTAAATAACTTAGGTACCTACCCAAGTACAAGTTAACAAAGCAGCTGTACCTAAGCAATATCTACACCAATGCAATGTGCAGGTATAAGTATTAAAATAAGTAAATTAAAAATGTATTTACCGAAAACTTAAGCATTTTAATGTAGGTAGTAAACCTAACTTCACCTTTGCACTTTATGTTCTGAAAAAGAAGTTGGCAAGTCCAGTCCATGAATCATACATAAGTTATAAGTGTACTAAGTAGGTACTTAATTATGTAAATTTAACGTAAATAGGTAGGTACGGTCTACTTGGACTATCTATACCTTTCCTATTTTATTGGTTTACTTTAACTTTTTATTTTATTTTATTGTATGTTCGATATTATTATTATTATATATTGGGTTAAGATCTTATCTAACTGGTGAAAGCGCACGGGCCTAAGCCAAATGCGCATCAGAAAAAGAGACTTCACTTGGGAGCTCGTTTTGTTCATTATGAAGGAATTTTCTTACATACCTACATGTGTTTAAAATTACAGCCTTCTATAAAAGCATATAAGTGGACTTTGGCAAATCTAAATATTCTATGGAATGGGATACCTAACTGTTTTGGTATTACGCCGCCGGTAGATGACAAAACTATTGGGACAATGGATACCTTTTGAAAACGCCACATTCGAGTTATTTCATTTATTTTTTTGCAGGTTGTGCGTGTTAAGGACGCAATGTCAATGAGAAGCGCTGTGCTATTGGTTTTATCCATAAGAGTTAAGTCTGGTCTATTGTAGTGTGTGGTTCTGTCGGTGAGGATGGCTCTATCAAAGTAGAGTTTGTGGGTGGCGTTTTCCAGTACAGATTCCGGTGTGTATTTCAAATACTACAAATACTATTTGTAGTAGGGTAGTGGTTTATCGGTTGTGTCTATGAGTTGGTATTTATGTGCTAGGTTCTGATGGATAACATTTGCTACCTGATTATGTCTGTCAAAGAGGGCTAAGTGAATCTCCTTGGAAAATCCGTCGCTGTATTTTTATTGACTCTGTCTCAACAGATCCGCGCGATGATGTTTGTGCATGCAGCTTAGTGGTACATCTATGGTTTATCCATTTTGAATAGAGCATGTTAGTAAACAAAATACGAGACAAATAACAAAATCTCACTTGCTTGGCGTCGAGTTTCAGATATAATTGTAAGCAATTTTTATTGAAGGGAGGATCTAAGATCGACAAGTAATGTAAACTACAAAGTGAATTTTAGGTTAAGTATGGGCGGTTTATTTACGTTTATGCCTTATTCCTAGTTTTTTTACATCAGTCTTTTAAGATAAAAAAAAACGCAAGAACGCATAAAATTAAAATATAAATAAAATAGTAGCCTCTCTATCATTCATGGATTTAGAACAAAGTTACAATAGTATCTTATGCAAACCAACAAATAATTTTCAACGTCGATTTCTTAAGTTAAGGACAATATACACATGTAGATATTGTGGTAATAAATGCATTAAATTTGCTAGGCATGTTTTCTGTCCAAACGCTCAAATGACACTATTACAGTAATTCGTATATTAAAAAAGTCGGTTGTACACTAATTCAAATGCTTTCCATACATGCCAAAAAGAAAATCTTTTGGTACAGAGGTTTCAGAGAGCGCATTATGTATCTTTGGGGGACATGCATGACGATGTATTTTTATTGCTCCAAAAGTAGCATAAAAATATTTTTTACAGTTACAGTGAAGAGCTCGTAAAGCACGTTTACTTTTTGTATTATGTTGTTTTTTTTTAGACTTTTACGTAAATAGTACCTACTAATAAGTAGGTACTTATAAGACTCAAACTACCTACATGTGTTCGCTTTAGGTCTGCTTGCCAAATTAGCTAAACAGTAACACAAAATGTAACGAAAACCTTAATCTTCTCTGGGGCTCACTCATCCCTATTTTTAGGGCCAAAAAAACAAAAAAAAATCCTTGTATGTGGTCAGCAGTATGCAAAACTCTCGGAACATTTTATTTATTATTATTTTCTACTCTATACACCTATATCAGCGGCCTCTTTCTCCTATGGGTCAGCGGCCTCTTGACCTACCTCTTAACTCTTTCTTTATACTTCTTAATACTTTTACCAGGTAATTTAAGGGCTAATGATAACGATAAAGATGACCGAGTCTCGATATGGATGTCCGCAAACATACAGTTTGGTATGTAGGTACTATAATAGGTAGGTACATAGGTACCAACCTGTAACGCACGTATGACAATGGAATTAAAATCTTAAATTAGCACTGCAAGATGGAGGTGCAAACCCGTAATTGTTCTCGCTCACTGGTTATTTCCTGCGCTCTGATTTTTTCCGCCATTTTGAAAGAGGTGGCGAATCAAATAATGGAGACATAATTTAATCAGGTCGCTTTATAGCCTTTTTAGGTTTTACGTGGAAGGGTTAGGGTAGGTTTTTGCGTGGTTCGCGAAGCAGGGGGTGGTAAAAAAGCGTGTGGTTCTCGTGTGTGCAGCCGCAGCGCCCCCTCGCTTGAGACGCCGCAAATTGAAATGAAATTGCATAATTTGGGTTCCGCCGACGGGATTTTTGCGCCTAACGAACTCCATTTAAGTTCTATTCAAAAGTAAATAAATTTCCTTTGGATTTTCAGCAAACAATTTGATTTTAATGAATGAGAACTATGAAAGGGATTATGACTTAACTACACTGTTGACAACCGAAAGATTTAAATCGTAATCTTTAGGTCAATCTAATGTCGTGGCCAGAAGTGGGGCCAATGTGGCCAAAACAATGGAGTGCTTGCATTTTCTTTGACGTTAAAAATTCACTGTGGTAAGTACAAAAAAATGAAATAGGTAAGGTACTTCATATTGAATAATAAATTAATTCGACTAATCTGAAATTTGGATCAATAATAGGTAGGTACATAGGTAGGTACATAGGTAGGTATTATAAGTAATTTTCTCTTCAATTAATGAATTATCTACCTGAATGATAAATGATACGAAATGATTTAGACATTATACAGACAGAATAAAAAAAAACATATTTTCAATACCTAATTAAATTATCATAGTGTAGCCAGTACTGGTACTAAACTGGCAAAAACTTTCCGTGAATGATCCACCAATGATCGATGACTTCGCTGAACCATAAGATTGAAATCTTCAAAGCATTTAGGTAGATACCTCAACCTCAACTTCAACAGCCTGTATTGGTCCACTGCCAAACGCAGGCTTCCCCCTTATTGGCGTTTATCTTATGGAGGAAATGCCCATAATCCCCACGCTGGGCATGTGGGTTGGGGAACGCAGTTTGATGGTATAACTGTTCTACGGGGGGCGCTGCTGCCCGCCCTCCGATGGATATCCCTTACTACCGATGCAAATTCTAAGCCAGCACGATAGGGAGTATTTTACCATTCATAGTAGGTAACTTTTTCTGCCGCTATAAAGTCCTTTTTAAAATCCACTTGACTGTCAAACTCTGCAGTATAAAAGTTGAATAAACCTGAGTAAATAAAATAAGTAGGTAGGAGTAAATGTAGTACGTAATATAGGTACCTACATACCTACAATATCCAAAGTCAAAGTCAAAGTCAAAGTCAAATCGTTTATTTCTTTAGACTTACAAAATAAGTACTTAGACAAGGCAAATTTTTACTATATAAAAACAGCTTGATAAATAGTTATTACTATCAACAAGAAATAAGGTGCAATTGACTTTAATTCACTTCAATTTTTTGTCCACTATCCACTTATCTTGCTCAAAAAATCATAAAACTAGACCTCTTACTACTCTAGTTTTTGGTGTTAAATTAACATTAAAGAATCTATAATTTTTGAAATTAGAACGAAAAGCGCCTGGTGGTTGAATGTTTTAGGAAGGTAATTCTTTATCCATGGTAGAATCTTACTTTGCGTTGTGATGGGCCGCACAAAGAAATTAAAAAAAAAGTTGGTAGGTACTAGCGCGAAATTTCACTTTTGCATAATTCTTTTCTTTTTTGTGTAAGATTTAATCGATGGTAAACACGGCTTCGAAAAATTAATTGTGAATGTCATCAAGGGAGCATTATCATAATAATAAGCTAGTAGAACAAATGGCAAAAAATAATTACTTAACATGGATCTGTTGCTATTAATCGGTCAATATTAATTAAAGACTTAAAAAAATCGTGAAGGAGAGAAGTGGAAAACGTGTGCATTATTTTCCTGAAGGTAAGTTTTGATGTATTATTTTCTCGCAATCGAAGTGAATAGTAGAGTTATTAACTCGGGTTAAAACCACCCAAAATAACTCGGTCTTTTCACCCTCTATCGCTACGCTCGGGAATATAAACTTGACCACAATCATACCAGCGGCCCTAGCACGGCGTTTCTTCTCTAGGGTAGAATAGAATAAAAGTGACATAAAAATGACAGTTAGGTGTAGAGAGTAGAAAGTTTTCTTCGGTCGCGAACATGGCGTTCGAAAGAATGAGCGGATAGAAATGTTTTCTATTCTACCCTAGAGATGAGTCTACCACTGCGAACATGGCGTTCAAATTTACTCTATTTTTGACATTTGAGAATAGAAACAATTCTTCCAATATTGTCTACACCTCTCGAGACCTAGAGAAGCGTTTTTTGCTTGTAATTTTCACGGGTTACGGACTTACGGTACTAGGAAAGTATGAACGGCGGCGGAAGGAATTGGTTCAGATGGTTAGTGTTGATGATGGTTGGTTTGATGGTTGGTTTAGATGGTTAGTGACATTGGTCGAAGATGTATCTCGAAGGTCTAGAAGACACCATTTCACTAGGTAGTCTTGAAAAGATCCAGGTTGCAGTTATTGGCATAAGCAATGAATAGAATTGCGCCGTTTTGCAATCAGTCTGGCCATTCTACGTCCGTATACAGAAAGAACGCTTGAAACTTATAAGCGCTTACCGGCGCTTAGGTACCGGCGCTTGACAACGCTGGTAACCTTCGCGCCGATAAGCACTGAACGGTGCCGACAAGTGCCGACAAGCTTTAACAAGCGCCGGTCAGCGCTGGGCGCTGCCATCTAAAATTAATAAACAACTACGACAACCAGCTTACTTTGTGTAGAACGAGCCAGCGTTGTCAAGCGTCGGTAAGCGCTTATAAGTTTCAAGCTTTCTTTCTGTATACGGCCTAAAATTGGACTGATTCTGCGGCGACACGAATGAGCTAAGGCGCAGCAAATCATTTTCACGCCTGATTTTTTTATTCAATCACACTGACTTTTTTATTTGCAAGAATGACAAAAAACGCGACTTTTGCAAGGCAAATGCGTTATAATAAATTTAGACATTTGCGTTCGAACACGCTCATATTAGTTCACTTAAATTCATAACCAACCAACTGTGAATAAGTCCATCCAAAGGTCCTGGTGCCTGGAGGTGATTGCTTTCAGCGATAAGGCCGCCGATTGTGCCATACTAGATTTAATTTGTAGTTTGTCTATAATCTAATTGTACTTATATTCTCTAATCTCTGAGTTCTCTATTCTCTGATCTAATCTCTATTCTCTTATCTATACTAATTTTATAAAGCAAAAAATCCTTCCTCTCTATAATATTACTAGCAGCGCCTCTCGGTTTCACCCGCGTAGTTCCCGTTCCCGTGAGAATTCCGGGATAAAATATAGCCCATGTCACTCCCTGAAAAGTAAGCTTTTTAATAACGAAAAAATTTTTGAAATCGGGTAGTTTCGGCTTCGTTTATTGACTGTGTTATTCCAGGCCTAGGATTATCTGTATGAAAAATTTCATCCCAATCCGTGCAGTACTTTTTGCGTGAAAGAGCAACAAACATACATGTTCACTCACATACATGTTTACAAACTTTCGCGTTTCTAATATTAGTAGGATTAGCTAGCTACCTATCTACAAGTAAGTTCTACATAGGCATGGAGCGTAAGTATATACCCACCGTTCCTCATAAGAGCTTTTTTCCTAACGACTGAGACCCAAAGCTCGCTAAAAAGAACTTTAATTATCGCGGTCCAATTATCCCTGCTTTATGTAAACAACCGCATTTCCCCAATGATTAAAAAGCTTGATAATTCAAGCTCTTTTCATACAAATGTTAAATATAGATGGAAAATAAATAATGGTGGACAATCAGCTCCAAGCTAAGTAGAGCTTGTTGCTGAATTTAGTTTTGTTGATCTAAGTTTGGCAGCAAACTGTGAAATTGGACCTAAGCTACACCTACAAATTATTTTATATGAAGCTTTTTATGTAAAATCCGGTTCTGAAACAAATAATTTCTCTTTTCTTTAATAAAGTTTTTTTTTAAGTTAAGTAATTGGTTTATAAATACTTTTTCATTTAATGAAAACTGAAAACACTAACTTGTTACAGTTAAAACCTATGAGGTAAATTTAAAATTAGTGATGGTAGAATTGAGGGACTGAAAATAGTACATTGTAACTCAAGGGTTGAAACTTACTTCAACAACCATCGAACTATTGCGTCGCGCTTAACTCCGTCTCGGGATTAAGTAAGTTACTTTCACCCGAGGTTATCACTTTGCTTTTCATCATGAATACAAGGAAAGTAAAAATAAATAAGAAATAATTGGATTAATATATTATAATATGGTACTACAAATAAGCAATTTCGTTTTAAAAAACAAAAAACCGACTTCAATTTCTATAGTTTTTTCATGAATTTATCATGGATCTCGTTGTTAAAACTGAACCAAATTAAAATGGGACCACACGGGAAGCACCAGCTTTCATATAAAAAATAATCATGAAAATCGGACCACCCAGTCAAAAATTCTGAGGTAACAAACATAAAAAAGTGCAGACGAATCCTTTTTTGAAGTCGGTTAAAAATAAAAAGAAACGGCCACGGTTGTTCAGTTCTGACAATGGGATCCATGAAAAATCATGACAAAACTATAAAAATTGAAGTCCGTTCATAGTTTTTTAAAACAAAATTATTTAGAGAACAATTAGGTCTACGACCCAGTCTTTTTATTTTAAAACCTAATTCATTATTTTAGTTAAGTTAAGTATTTTAATTTTAAGCAAGCTTTACGACCTTTTGGAGCCGTATAACAATTAAAGCGAACCATCACTTATTCGCTGATAGTTTCAGGGATGTTTTTTTTTAATTTCTGTCGGTTATGTACCTACAGTATTTTTAAAAAGTCGCAAAAGGATGATGGGCACAAATGTGGGGCGCCTGGGCCTGGCAGAGTCTAAGCACCGCACTCAGAGACGTTAATGCTTACTTAAACCACTAAGTTAAGGTTTTTGTATTGAAACCTTTACTAAGTGATAGTTTTAAGTAATCATTAAGTCATCAGTATGATTTAAAAAAATCCAATAACACGGCTGTTCCCAGTACAATACAATATAATACAAATACTCCTTATTGCACACCAAGATACAGAAATATAGAAAAGACAAACACAAAAACAGTTGCACAATGGGCGGCCTTATCACTAGTGATTTTCTTCCAGGCAACCTTTGGATGTACATGTGATTATAGTACAGGTATAGACAGTAGTTTCACCGAGTAGTCTTACCAGTCTTACTACTGGAAATTTTCTTCCCAACAGACTTACTAGTAGGACCATTGGGAATTTTGTACCCAGTAGACTTACCAGTAAAACAAAACTCACAATAGTCCTACACTTGACATTGACGACCTCTGTGGCACGGTGGGTTAAGGTACGCCTGCGACGCAGGAGGTTGCGGTTTCGATTCCCAACTCGAGACAAATTTGTGTACGATCTGCAGAGATTTGTTCGGGGCGTTCTGGATGTTTTCTGTGTAATCGTGTAATAAAAAAATATCTATCGATGTAGTGTATTGTATTATGTATGTATATCAGTTATCTAGTAACCATAACACAAGCTCCGCTTAGCTTGGGGCTAGATAATGCTGTGTAAATTGTCCAGCATTATTTATTTATTTATTTATTATTACTTATGTAGACCTAGGTAATTGATAGACAACCTACAAAGTGAACATTGATTAATCCAGTATTTGCATTTATTACTTTTATATATAAGGTATCTATGGTTCTAAAACAAATATTTCACACATTTTTCTACAGCCTGTTTATAACTACTAACTTACATGAAGAATAAATCCTGAAAATTTCATTTGTAATTTGAAAAACGAACTTAAATAGTCTATAGTGCCAAATACCCTTAATTCTTCGTACTGTTAGCCGCACCGCCCACGCGTTATGCCCCACGCTGGGTAAGTGGGTTGGGGATCGCAGTTTGGTGGTAGTACTTGTTCTGGAGGTGCTGCTGCCCGCCCCCAGTGGATATCTTTTAGTCACCTTTTACGACACCGGCCGCGGCAAAGAGTTGGGTGATGCATATTCTAAGCAAGCACCACACAGCTACCAAGGGTTGACAAACTAATCGCGAAAATTAAAAAAAAATGCAAGTTGCTTTTGCGCGTTCGCCATTTTGGCTCTTAAGGCGTAGATAGAGGTGAATTGGCGTAAATTGGGTAAAGTTAAATCCGTTTTTCTTCTTATTCTTTAAAGAAAAAGGTTTGAAAAAAATATATGATAATCTATGCTATACAAGGCATTTTACCTTTAAGCCGAAAATTTGAAATTCCAATTTTAAGTATCTGAAATAATAGTGCAAAGTACCATCCATTTTCTCCGTTAAAACTCTTTTTCTCCTAAACTATCAATCACAAGATTTATTTAAAGTTATCACCATGTAGAATAAAAAGTTACGGAGACTCTCTTCCGCCCACTTTTTCAAATTAATTATCTAATTATTTTTAACGAATTTTTTACGTAATCGATACAACGTTACTCGTGAGCCGCCCCTCTGCCGGCCCTACAATCAGTGCGGGACGAGACGTTGTGCTGAACGGACCTGTGCTACTTTTAACAGCAATATTATTTTTCGTGGCGGAACCAACATGAAATTTATTTATTTGACGATTTTTAGTATACAGCGGGTTTATTTGTTAGTTTCTTGTAGGGTAAATGTTTAGTAAGGGGTGATTATAGTTTTGTATAGGTATTATAATTATTATTCCTCTGTGGCGTGTTGGGCGAAGGTCCGCCTGCGGCGCAGGAGGTTGCGGGTTCGATTCCCGCCTCGGGACAAATATGTGTACAATCTGCAGATATTTGTTCAGGGCGTTCTGGGCGTTTTCTATGTAAAATAAAAAAAATATCTATCTATGTCGTGTACTGTTTTATGTATATCAGTTATCTTGTACCCATAACACAAGCCCTGCTTAGCTTGAGGCTAGATAATGCTGTGTGGATTGCCAAACATTATTTATTTATTTATTATTGTAAATAATTCTGTGCGCAAAAATAGGTATAATAAAAAGTAGGTACTACCAATATTTTAATTATTGTCTCTGTGGTCGTTGCACAATTGTTTATACCTAAATAATTGTGCAACGACCAGTGAGTTGAGGTACTTATATTTTTCTTTTTTCCGGTTCAACTCATCATCATCATCATCAGCCTATATGAATCCACTGCTGGACATCGGCCTATAGCGCCCTGTCTTCTTTCCGCATCCAGCATCTGCCTGCAGTATTTCGCAGATCGTCACCCCACCTGGCCAAATGGCGCCCTACACTAATTTTGCCGAGTCGCGGTCTCCACTGAAGAACTCGTTTACCCCAAAGGTTTGCCTGGTTCTTTGCGAGATATATCTCGCCATATATGGCCGGCACACTGCAACTTTAGCCGTCTGTCCGTCCGACTAGTTTCGGTTTTTGTATTGAATTACTTGAAAATGGGGTGGTCGGAAATTGGAAGTTGAAAATCATCAAAAATTTACATCTCGGCTGGGGGGGAAGAAAGTACAAATGGACACTGAATACTTGTCTCATTCTGTTACTTATCTCGATGTTATTAGAGTATATTTTTATCGTTTTGACTAATGTCAACCGAAATAATCTAAATTTTCGTTTTCGGCCCCCATTTTACCGTGTTATTTATAGGAAATTTGGTCATCTGTGGTTTTGTTTTCATCCAACTTTAATTTATTCGAAGAAATGATGTGGCCGGAATAGGAAAAGCCTTAAAACCCCATTTCGTTTTCGGCCAATTCGTATAAGTTAAGATATTCTCAGTAGAAATCAAATATTTTTGTAATGGACAAGAATAATTACCCTCGAGAAAAATCTAATTAAGCAAAAAGACAAAGCCAAGCCTGTTGGGGGTGTATTTGTTTGTGTGTGTGTGTGTGTGTGTGTGTGCAGGTGTTTGTGATTGGGTGTATGTGCGTAGATGTGTGTGTGTGTATGTGCGTAGGTACACCTTGTGTGTACCTCTATTTAAATGCTCTCGTGTTTATGTCACTTTTTATTTTTATTTTATTGTTTTTATCATATTCTCTGTTTGATTATAATCTAGAGTTAGTAAATAGGTTTTAGTAGTAGTTTTACATTTAGCATAACTTAATTCTCTTATCGATATGTGTTTGCTGATCGTGTTATAAAGTAATGGGGCTAAGAAAGAGAAGTGTCTTTGTGCGAAAGACGTTTTACAATTTACAGTTTTGTATATTAGGTCTTTTCGCCTCTTATTGGAAGGGGTCACAAAAGATATTGGGTTTTTGAGATGCTGTCTTAAAATTATTTGCTGTATGCATAGCTGTCTTACAGTTAGAAGTTTGCAGTCCGAATATAGTTCGACCGTAGGGTACCTGTAAGGTTTTGAGAAAGCTACCTTGAGTACGCCCTTTGCGCTCTCTCAAGTTGTAGCAGATGGGTTTTAGCTGCCCCGCCCCACGTTGTAGCACAATGGTTTAGTAGAGATTGGCAGAGCGCGTAATAAATTGTCAGTATATGGGACTCATTTGCCGCATGTTTGATGTTTTTGAAAACCGCTATTAATTTTCTAATTCTTGATGTGAGTAACTTAATGTGAGGCTCGTAGGTCATCATTGCGTCAATTGTAAGATACTTTATACAATCACAACTTTCAAGGGAGGCACAGTCAGTGCAGTTTAGTGTAGTCGTCCGTAAGCAATTCGCACTATGAGCTCTGATTTTGTGAGAAGGATTGTTGAAGTCTGGTTTCGTAGAGTTTTTGAGACAGAACGCAACATATTTCGTTTTAACTGCATTAAGGGTAATATATATATATATATATTATATTTATTGAGTTGAGTAGCTCATGAACAAAAGATAAAAAAGAAAATGTAATGTCGCGTTCAACTGAGCTAGGTGGCGCTATACTGATGACGATTACTTTTAAAATAATTACATTCAAACATTTTTGCATTATTGTTACAGGTCTGAGCTTAGCCTTGCTATCTCTCTCTTTTTTTCATGTTGTATCTGACATCATGCATTTCGCTCCATCAAATCACTATCCTTGCTCAGTCGTCTTCGTTCTAACTCATTCGCTCATTTCGCTCAGCAATGATAAGGTTCGAAAATGAATCAATGAGGTAAATGAGCGAAAGATTAATTTCGTTGAAACTAAGGTAAGCGAGAGATAGATTCGCTCAGTTGAACAGATATTATATATTTTTTATGAAAGAAAGAAAGAAAGAAAAATCATTTATTTGGAAACAATTACATAACACACATTACAGGTGTAAAGTAGATCATAAATAAAAGAGCAGGAACATGTTAAGTGAATGTTATATAAGGGGCCAAAATGGTCCCTGTCTCAGCATTATGCCGCTACAAGCTGAAGCTCTATCGGCGCTGATTTTCAGACAGGTCCTGGAGTGGTGGCACAAAATTGGAAGAGATTTTATAAAAAAACGAGAACTAGAGGTAGAAGATTATTACATAGAAAAGTAAATGCATACATACGATATTTATAGAACAACAAGAAAGACGGAAGAAAAACAGTCTGTAGCCGGCCTAACACACATTTTCCGTAACTCCCTTTTCTATTTTGTCTGGTAGTTTTGGACGTCAAACCAAACGTCAAAACGAAAAATACCCACCTCTACTTCTCCGGCCTTCAGAAGCTCTGAAGTATTTTAGTACTCGCATTTTATGAGTGCACCTATATCGTCGTGTGTGTCACGACAACACCTAACTCCAAGGTAAAGAGCTTGTGTTATGGGTTGATTTTGATAACTGGGATAGTACGTCGGTATAGCCCTAGAATTACGATTTTCTCGTTGATATAAGGACAAGGTGCATGTGCAGCGTATAAATGGCCATAGAAGTCCTTTGTCTCAGCAAGTCTCAGCGTATACCTCGGTTTTGACAAAACGGTTCTCCGGTCGTGCGTTCTAAGGCCCGTATTATGAAAGCTTTCCCAAGCATTATTTATGCAGTCATTACTTGAGTTCTACTCAACTTAGCACTGCTTAAGTGAATCTTTATTATTAAACGAAACTCTGACGCTACTTAGCTAATTGCACTAGAAAAATCTCTACTTGAATTGTTTCCACTAACGCTTCCATCGTTATTTATATTCATGTTCTATTTGAAATGGCACCATTTGTTCGAAAGCATCCCCATCTTTTCCACATCTATTTCTTCAAAATCAGAGTTGCGTAGTCTGATTTTGTAGTAATAAATAGACGTGATAGCAGTAAACTCCAAATACCGAACAGTAAAACAGCTTTCCTACAAAAAATTGTAGTCAGTATGTCACGTTAAATTTATTATAAAATACCAAAATCATTAAAAGATCTTGATGACAATATATATATTTAGGTGTGAATTGAAACAAGGAGGGACATCTTCAGGGTGAGTGCGGTTCCTTGACCTTATCAACCTGACTTTCACAATATATTTTTTAACAGAATTAATATTTAGTAACCGTTCAATAAAACGTAATAACGGTAAGAAAAGAACGCATTGTTACTTAACTTGAGAGTTACATAAGTAAGTGTAGATTTTGGGAGCTCATGCCTAAGTATTGTTTTAAAATTAGTCTTTACTCAAAACTATACATGAGCATCACTCAAGCATATTATCGATGATGACTGTTTTCTTTCATAATACGGGCCTGATAATATAACCAAACTAATGAGTGAATCGTCCCTCGGTTTCATTTATTGCCTCTTTTAAAGCGCTCTGAAGGCGTATTACCATCTCCACATCCCTTTTTTTAAGGTCTGACCCCTGTATGACAAAGGCGCTTGGGTGGTTTCTTGTCTAGATTTTCGACTTCATGCAAGTGCACTGCTTTTGGCTGGGCTTCATACCCTTGTTCCTCAGCGTTTTGACCAAATTGTGTTTTCTGGCTGAGTGTCCAGGCTTCACACTATTATCAAGATCGGGTGAATGATCGTTTTGTTAATGCGGATCTTGGTTCTTCGGCAGAGGAGCCTGGGCACTAAGACTTTGTGTAGCGCTGCACTGCATCGGTGAGTGTTCTGGGCTCTAGCTCTAGCTCTGGTATGTTGGTTCCATTGCTACTGGTGTTAGTGTCCCTTACAATGCATCCCAGGTAATTAAATCTAGTCACTCCCTTGAAAATTGAGTAGCGGACTTCGATGTCCTCGCGTCGTTGTCGAAGGTTTATATCACGTCGCATAGGGATGTACCTACTCAGTTTTTTTACCTTGAGGTCCACACTCGCCTCCTCCAAACATCGACATGATTTGTAAAATCAAATAATAAATATTATAAAAAAAATATATTCTACAATTAACTTTTCTGAAAAAAAGAATAAAACTTTGTAAGCATTTTATTCCATGAAAACCTTTTAAGTAAGCGGTCGAAATCGTGTTCAGGTCCGTAGGAATTTCGTGGTCGAAAACGGAAGTTTTACTCATTTCCGATTGTTTATTTTTTTATAAAAATTACTTTATAGCATAACTATAAAACTCTTTGTGTATTTAAAACTCAGATATCTAGACTACCGATTAGTATCATTTCGAACAAGGCTGACCAGTTTTTTTTTTTTTGAGGCCTTTAAGTCTTCGCTAAATGGTCGGAATCTAGTGCAATGACTAGGGTCATTGCACTAGATTCCGACCAATTGACTCAAATCCACTTAAATTTTTCTTCCTATTCAACAATACGCCACTAGAGAGGGTGCAATAAAAAAGAGGGGCAGATGATGTTTTTTTAACAGTAGGTTCTTCAATTACTTCAATTATTAATTTACTTACTTTCTACTAGTTTTGGGTAGGTACTATTCGAGACAGAGCTATGATCTATTTGTCATAAAGCTGCAAATTATGTCAACACATTCCAATAACATAAATTAAAATGCACATGCTTGGAGTCGAGATAAAGAATATAATAGATGTAATTGGACAATATTTATTGAACAAAGAATCTTAAAATCAGCAAGTAATTCCTTGATGTTATGTTCAAAAATAACAAGTAAGTTAATTTGAGGTTAAGTACTGCGGGTTTGTTTATCATTTGTGCAGGGTTTAAAAAAATCTAATATAGCTACAAAATAGGCAGCGGGAGGTGGTTATTCTCTTTATACTGAATAGTCAAAATAACTAATAACTCAATACTGAATCCAGTGGGGTAAAGGAATTATCATCGGTGTTTAATAATAATAAATTTTGTTTAAAAAAACTAAACCGACTGCAATTTTTATATACCTACATATTTGTCATGAATTTTCATGGATTCTACTGTCAGAACTAAACCAAATCAAAATGGAACCACAAGCGAAGCTCCAGCTTTCATATAAAAAAATAATCATGAAAATCGGACCACCCAGTCAAAAAATCTGAGGCAACAAACATATTGAGAACCTACTCCTTTTTTTGAAGTCGGTTAATAAATGTAATAAACAATCTGTAGAGGCCATGCGGTGGCGGCGGCGCGGCGGCGGCAGCGCACGGCTATAACTACTAGTACTTATTCTGTGGCGGTATCTGTTGTATTGTATGCAACATACATAAACTTATGTTGGTGCGCGCTGCGTGATATAATTCAGATGTGGTGCGGGGAATTTTCATTAGTAAAGCCCATTCGAGCAAGGTCATTGGCATAGATCGCGCTCTTAACCATTTCTAGATTATACAGATATACATTGTCGTTATTATACCTCTTTAAACATTATATAGATACGGCTCTTTTATACCTGAAAGATTATACTTAGGGTACAAAACAGCCACAAAAATTCATTTCCATGCTCTCAGTGCGTTGGGCCTCAGGAAATATTCCCCAATGATTATAGCAGGCACTTCACTCCGCTCTCCATTATGCAGAACTGTAATCATGAAACTATCCACCCTCTACCTTTACCCCCCTATCAACGAAAAACGTGAAAAATCGCGTTACTTTACATTTTCACGTTATTGTATGAAACTGATGACTGCAGTGCTGGTTTAGAATTTGCAGCACCCTATCTCGTCGTGTGGGTGTCGTAAGAGGCGACTAAGGGATATCCACCTTGGGGCGGGCAGTAGCACCCCCTAGAAAATAATTATACCACCGAACTGCTATCCTCAAAACGCATGCCCAGCGTGGGGATAATGGGAGGCCATAGGCTGTTGAGGTTGGGGTAAGAAACTGGTGGACGCCGCCAGCCGTTGTTTGTATTGGTAATATTGTATTGTTTGTAACTGTGAGTAGCTGGATCGAAACTAGCATAAAGAAAGCTTGTTCAAAGAAATATTGGCCTGTTCTACGTAAAAACGGAAAAAAACGAATTTTCTAAAAAGTAGGCAACGAAAGTTATTTGCGTATCTATGCATAGAACTTTCGTTGAGTAAGTACATTTTATTTTTGGAAGTTTCTAAAACCGTTTCCGACATATTTAAGTAATGGTCGCATTCTAATAGCTCTTCTATACATCTTAATGCGTATATTTTTTACCATATCTATAACGTTTTTGAAAAAGAAAATAACTATCAAATAACAAAGTTAAATGAAAACTAGTATTTATAATTGAAATGTTAATAAAAATTTAATTTTCCTCATTCGCGGCCGGCTTAAAATAGCTCTACTATTTCTAAGTTGACCAACAATTTAAGTTTTAAATTTAAATAAATATGTAAATATATTTTAAATAATGCTGGACAATTCACACAGCATTATCTAGCCCCAAGCTAAGCAGAGCTTGTGTTATGGGTACTAGATAACTGATATACATAATACAAATACACTACATAGATAGATATTTTTTATTATACATAGAAAACATCCAGAACGCCCTGAACAAATATCTGCAGATCGTACAAATATTTGTACCGAGACGGGAATCGAACCCGCAACCTCCTGCGTCGCAGGCGGACCTTCGCCCACCGCGCCACAGAGGTCGTCAACAATGTGGTCAATCAAACTTTAAGTCCCCCAATCTTCTTAGAATGAAAGTTCTACATAAATACCGCATTGAAACGCAATCTCCCGCGTTTCCCCGCCGGTATTCAAACATCTACTTCGCCCACATAATTATTTAACTTAATGATATACGAGTACACCTTGCCATAAATAATTTCTTTTTACTCCACGTGCGGGCGAGAAGAATATAGAAGAAACCACAAGAGAGAAAAGGATGGAAGTTAGGGTGGTGCCCCTACTACCTTATGTTGGGTTTTAGTATTCAAAAAGTGTTGTGATGCTTTTAATCTGGTTTGCTTTATATGCTACTGTAAGGTGGTAGGTAGGTACTGCTTATGTACCGCGTTAATGATACGCTTACTGACTGTGCTGGCTTGAGAACATTGCATTAAAATTCTTTTGAGGGCCTAATAGTAGATTATGCATCAAGGGCTTACGTTACGGGCGCCATTGAAGTCCGAGCTCAACTTAGGCAGCGGATTCGTGGGATAAAATAAATACATTATAGTTAGGGATAAAATTAAAAATATTGATGGGAAAGAAAAACGTCCCGACTACCTTTTAATTAGGTACAATTGATCCAGGAAAAAACATATTGTTGCAGTATTAGATCACAAATCAAGAAAAATGACACGTTATTTTTCCAGGTAATCCATCCATCGACGCTTGTTCACGCTGCCCGTGGTTGTGGTCCATGCCTCAGTGCTCCAAGCCGCCGCGGTCATTTCCCAGTAGTCTCGAAACCACTGCTGAAATCTTAATACTTGCCTATCACATGTCTCAGACTCTCAGTGGTCCAAGCCGCCCGGTGGTTCATTTCCCAGTAGTCTCAAAACCACTGCTGAAATCTTAATCTTTGCCTATCACAT
Organism: Eupithecia tripunctaria; assembly: GCA_955876795.1. Taxonomy (NCBI): domain Eukaryota; kingdom Metazoa; phylum Arthropoda; class Insecta; order Lepidoptera; family Geometridae; genus Eupithecia; species Eupithecia tripunctaria. The sequence goes on from OY041612.1 coordinate 7,980,186, forward strand.
GTCTCAGACTCTCAGTGGTCCAAGCCGCCCGGTGGTTTATTTCCCAGTAGTCTTGCAACTACTACTGAAATCTTAATCCTGATATATCATTTCTTTGCTGGTCTCATAGACGGTAGGATAACCTACCGTCTATGAGACGACGTATGAGACTTCATGTTTTTATCAGTGGATCTGATAAGATCCACTGATTAAAACATGAGACTGACATACACATTTGATACCAATTTGACGAATTTATTAAAAAAGAAAAGCAAATAGTAAATAAACATTAAAACTAGTATTTACAATTGAAATAATTGAGCTCACTGCAGACTGTTAAAAACGATATATAGGTAGCTCAACTGAACAAACGATTTTTTATTTTACAGCGGGTTAAATTGTCTAACAGTGGCACTCAGAGACGTTAATGATTACTGAAACTGTGACTGAGTAAGTTTTTGTTCTGTCATCTTTATTATCATGTATTTCTTTCAGCCGCACTCAGACAAGTTAGTAGTATAGTAACAAACTAAACCTTTTTATAGAGCAGCTAAATAAATATTAATTGGAGCAAGTTTAATATTTTTTCAAAACAATTTCAACCGGTATTTTATCTAATATTGATCATATTATATTATTTGTTTCTGTACGTTCGTTTTAGAGAAATATATTTATCGGTGAGGAGAGAGTTGGGCTATTTGTGTAGCGTTTAAGGCGCATACCCGAGCCAATATTACACCGCGCCACCTATTTTATCATAATACGTTTAAAATAGGAAATTTTAAAAATCCATCGTACAGTTTGTGGTATCTACTATAAGCTATTTTTTAATACCTCTGTAATAGTTTTATCTTATATAGTTTACAAAGTGATGCGAAAATAGAGTTTGGTAACCAATAAGCGCAACTTCGTATCTCTGCCTAAGATTTACAAAATGAAACCTTTTGCTTAGGTACTATAACGACATCAATATAAATCAAAGGGTGCATAGAATTTGTGTTTAGGTAACCAAAACATATATAACATATAATAACAATATAACATATACAGGGTGTAATCGTTAAGTGTGCACAGGCGATTATTCCGTAACTATTGCAGATATCAAAAAACTTTAAACTGATATCGAAAGTACTTTACCTAATGAGTAAAATGACATTAATAACTTTTTAAAAATAAAACGAGAAATATCCAAAAAAATTACCTTAATCACTCCCATACATTTAGTATGAGATAGTAGAAAGGTTTTCGTTTCCTTATTTTAAGTGGAATAGTACCTACTCATTTTACCCTTGTCATTTTATAATTATGTACGATATGAAGGTATTAATGAATTTCAAGTAGATACACGTATAGATTAATTATCTTACCACTTCAAATTTATAATAAACCTTGTTCCAATATTGTATTGATTTGAACTAGCTGAAAAGCAACATACTAAATAAAAACAAAAAGAAAGATACTCTTTGGTGTTCGTTCTAAATTCAAATTCTTTATCGTGGGTTCTCGTTCCCGCCAATTTATTGTATTTTTCAATTTGCGTTAATAATCGTGATTGTTGCATTTATTGATTGAAAAATGGCATATTCCAATACAGAAAAGAGGGACATGTTAAAAATGTACTACAAACATGATTGTAACAATAGGGCGGCCATTATCGCCTACAGAAGAGAGTACCCAGATAGAGAAGTTCCTTCTGGTACGTATTTACGTAAGTTGGATAACAATTTGATAAATTATGGATCTTTTAACAGAAAAAAAGGTTCGAGAACAAGAGCTCCGGAATTTGATAATGACTTAGATAACAATATTATTAACTACGTAGTAGATAATCCACAAGAATCAACGCGTTCAGTGGCCCGATCATTTCCAGTGTCCCACAATTATGTACACAAGTTATTAAAAAAACACAACTTCAAAGCATTTAAGATAAAACCTACTCAAACGCTGCACAATGATGATCCTGCTCGTCGGCTGGTCTATTGCAATTGGCTAGTCAATAATTATGTCAATGTAAGGTCAATTTTATGGACCGATGAAAGTAATGTTTCAAACTGCGGCATTTACAATAGAAAAAACTCGCATTATTGGTCAATTGACAATCCTCGCTTAACTACTGAAGTTAGAGCTCAGGTGCGATTCTCAATTAATGTGTGGTGTGGTATTCTTGGAGATCGGATCATTGGGCCATATTTTTACAGTGGAACCTTAAATGGACAGAGATATTTCTCCTTTGTACAAAACGATATGCCAAGTCTCTTAGAACCAATTCCAGACGATGAAAGAAGGTCGATAATTTTTCAACAAGATGGAGCACCTGCACATAATACAAATGTTGTAATGAATTTCTTACGAAACAATTATAATGGCTTAATAGCTAATAATAGTGCAACCCCTTGGCCTGCCAGATCCCCGGATCTCACGCCTTGTGATGTCTTCCTATGGGGATTTGTCAAAGACCACGTGTACGCTGAGAGAGTACACAGCCTAGAAGAGTTACAGAATCGTGTACGTCGTGCAATTGCTTTAATTACTCCGCAAATGTTAAGGAAAGTTCATTTAGAAACTGTAAATAGAGCTCGTCATTGTATTGCACACGGAGGACGTCACTTCGAACATATGCTTTGAACACAAAATTTTGTACTTACTAAGAAATAAAATGTATGGCAGTGATTAATGTAATTTTTTTGGATATTTCTCGTTTTATTTTTAAAAAGTTATTAATGTCATTTTACTCATTAGGTAAAGTACTTTCGATATCAGTTTAAAGTTTTTTGATATCTGCAATAGTTACGGAATAATCGCCTGTGCACACTTAACGATTACACCCTGTATAACCAAAACATCTTTTCTACGAGTAAGACAGGCAGCTCTACCAGGAAAAGGAGTTATAACCATTTCACTATTTACTCAGAGCGCCATTTACCTTAATACCTTCTTGATACCTTCATTTTTATTTAGGTGGTAAAAGGTTTTCCACTACTGCTTTAGCCTCTTCTTTTATAAAATCAGGCGTTAAATTTATGTCTATATCACTGTCTGAACTCATTGTAATAAACAAACCACGAAAAATCAAAACCAAACTCGAAAAATCAAATGAAGATAGGATTGTCGTTTTCCCCGCTTTCTTTTTATTGGACCGGTATTGGTATGCCGATAAAAACTTTGCAGCAAAGTGACTTCTATGGCTGCAAGTTTAACGGACTTTTATAGCTATGTCTGCTAGGGTTAAAACATTGCTTGAATGAGATGTTTTTACTTTTGTGTAGCATCCCTAGATTCGATAATCCAGGAAAGCTTACTTTTCAGGGAGTGACATAGGCTATATTTCATCCCGGAATTCCCACGAGAACGGGAAATACGCGGGTGAAACCGCGAGGCGCTGCTAATCTTCTTCTTCTTCTATATATTATATTATATATATATAGATATAGCCATGGGCACTTAGTTGATCAAACGTGCCATATAGGTAGTTATTATTTGATCCGTTTTCACTTGTTGATCCGGGTGGTATTTGTTGATCCAATGCCGCATCACCGTGAGCACGTGGATCCGAACGGAGCCACAAGTGCCACCATCAGTAATAATAATAATTATGTGTTTTTTATACAAATCCACCTTTTTTGCGTTTTAGCACAAGTTGATCCGATTCAAATGAGCCAATCAGAGCCCACCGCGCTCAGCCATTGGTTGCTTGCGCCCTGAGCCTTTTGTTTTACCTAAATCTGATACTTTAATTATTATCAGTTAGGTTCTCTGTTGATGTTTGTAAAAAATCTCTAGAAGATTTGTTTCTTGCAGGTTTGTTTGATAAATTCCAAGCAGAACAACTAAAGTGCGGATCTACGTTCCGATTTTTCAAAATTTCAAAGGAAATTTAAAAGGGTGTTCAAAATGTTCAAATGTACCAACAACTTGTTTATGTTATAAGTCAGTTAGTGTTCGTAGTCACTTTCTACAATACCTTCAGGAAGCATAAGAGCGATACAATTTTTTTAGGCCGCGACAGCATGGCTCAGTTATTAAGTAAGTAATAAATAAATACACATGTTTTTTACTAGAGCACTCCCTATCATCGACGATAGATGTGGCATGACGGGTGACGAAGGTCCGCCTGCTATTGTTGCGGATTAGATTCCGGCCTAGGGTCAAATGTATGCCACTTCAGCTTGCAAATTCCTTAAGCTATTCCGATAACTTTGGTTCTCTGTCGGATGTATTCGTTACGAATCCTATCCTTCAGAGACTCCGAGCTTAGCTCTTTTCATAGCTCGATGAGCGACTTTAAACTGGTGGACCAGCCCTATCGTCAGTGTCCACGTCTCAGCTCCGTAGGTCATGACGGGTAGGACGCACTGATTGAAAACTTTCGTTTTCAAGCATTGCGGTATGGATGACGAGAAGACTCGACGTAGTTTTCCAAACGCTGCCCAGCCTAGCTGGATGCTCCTCTTGGCCACCTTCTCAAAATTGTTTTTACCCAACTGCAGAATTTGTCCAAGGTTGTGTACTCGGAAACAATTTCCAGAGGGTGTCCATGTACTACGACCGGTCCCGGATCAATGAGGCCATTGATCATGATTTTGGTTTTATTCAAATTCATGCCGAGACCGATGCATCGCGAGGCTAAAGCTAGGCCGTCCAGCATCTGGTTCAGCTCCTCCAGCGACTCTGCCATTACGACTATGTCATCAGCGAATCGAAGGTGTGAGATGTAATCGCCGTTTATGTTAATGCCCTTACCTTTCCAGTTCAGCGTCCTAAACATATCTTCCAACGCGCTCGTGAACAGTTTCGGGGATATAACATCCCCCTATCTCACTCCTCTGCGCAGTCGGATGGGTTTGGACTGCTGGTCCTGTACTTGGACACTTATGGTTGCGACGTCGTAGAGACATCTCAGCACCTCGACATAACGATAGTCTACTTGGCATCGCTGTAAGGATTCCAGATGAACAGCCCAGGTTTCGACAGAGTCAAAGGCCTTCTCATAGTCCACAAAGGCCAGACACAGGGGCTGATTATACTCTTCGGACTTCTGTATAATCTGCCTCACTGTGTGTATGTTGTCTATGGTGCCATATCCTCCGCGAAACCCGGCCTGTTCCGGTGGCTGGTGACAGGGGCTCCTCCGGCTTTCAAAAGCTCTGATGTTATGCCGTCCTCACCGGGGGCTTTTCCATTTCTAAGCTGCCTCAGAGCTAGCACAATCTCGTCTTGACTAATGTCTGGCAGTTCTTGAATCGTGGTCGACTCGTTGGGAACGAGGGGCATGTGCAGGTATAATCGGCCATAGAAATCCTCTATCTCGGCGGATATCTCCAGCTTTGACAAAACGGTCCTCCCATCGTGCGTTTTAAGCTTCGTCAGGTGGCTCCTGCCAAGCTGCTGAGTGAATACTTTGGACCCTCGGTTTCGGTCTTTTGCCTCTTCAATGAGGCGTGTGTTGGAGCTCCGAAGGTCGCGCCGTACCATCTTCGCAATTCACTTGTTCAGGTCTGACCTGTCTGACGAAGTTGCTTGGGTGGTTTCCCGTCTTTTTGCCATAGCCCGAGAGTCTCATCCGAGAGTTTGGATTTCTTGCCAGTACGCTGCTTTTGGCAGAACCTGATGCCCTCGTTCCTCACTCAACGTTTCGACCAGATTGTGTAGGGTCTCGTCAGCGTCATCAGTGGAATCCAAGGCAGCGAATCTATTCCCGAGAAGCTGCTGGAACTTCTCGGTGCCCGCCATGATTTGGCTGTTCATGACGGTTTCTTTCAAGCTTTAAGTTGATATTCAGAGAGCCTCGGAGCAGTTTGTGATCAGATCCGGTATTGAACCTGTTGTTCACTGAGACATCTCTGAATAATGTGCTTGCTATCCGTCATGATGAAGTCGATCTCATTTTTAGTCACAGTGTCGGGGCTTCGCCATGTCCACTTCCTTTGGGGCTGTTTCCTAAAGAAAGTGTTCATTCAGAATAGCCCCTCTTTCTTAAGGAAGTTGACAAGCATTAGCCCCCTGTGATTCCTAACTCCATAACCATGCGGGCCTACTCGGGATTCGTTGCCAGTCCGGATTTCCACCTTGCCGTTGAAGTCCCCCATAACAACGTTGAAGTCAGCCTTAGTGGTGTTTTGTAAGGCTTTGGTAATGTCTTCATACATACCCTCTACTTCATCATCCGAGTGTGCCGAGGTCGGTGCGTAGACCTGAATTACCTTCATGCTATACCGCTTGGATAGCCGAAGGATCAGGTACGCTACGCTGTTCGACACACTGGAGACTTCTTGAACGTTGTTAGCGAGGGTCATATTAACGAGGAATCGGCGATATGCTAGGTATGTTTCTACGGCACATGAACGGCACGCAGCATTTTGGCAGACAACCGCTCGAAAAAAGTTATTTTCTGACCATAGAGTAAAGTAATTACCTATGTGTATGACTTCACCTAAATGAGAGGTAGTTATGTTTTGAGCAATTTTATTTTCCTTTCATTCAGAATCTTTTATTCAGATCCAAGGCAACAAATCTGTTTTCGAGAAGCTGCTGAAAATCCTCGGTGACCGCCTTGATTTGAATTGGGTGAGGTCGGGGCGTGAACTTCGTCAGATGGTTTCTTTCAAGCATTAAGTTGATATTCAGGGAGCCTCGAAGCAGTCGGTGATCAGATCCGGTATTAAACTTGTTGATCACTAAGACTTGAATATAATGCTTGCGTCATGAAGAAGTCGATCTAATTTTTGTCACAGTGTCGGGGCTTTGCTACACCCACTTCCTTTGGGGTTGTTTCTTAAAGATGGAGTTCATTAAGAACAGCCTATCCTTCTCAAGGAAGTTTACAAGTATTTGCCTGTGATTTATTACTCCATAACCATGCGGGGCCCATTTAGGTTTCGTTACCAGTCCGGGTTCCACCATGTCGTTAAAGTCTCCCATAACAATGTTGACGTAAACCTTAGTGATGTTGGGAGAGGCTTTGGATGGCATCATCAGAGTGTGACGAGGTCGGTGCGTAAACCTGAATTACCTTCATGCTATACCACTTGGATAGCGAAGGATCAGGTACGATACCCTTTTCGACACATTGTAGATTTCTTGAACGTTGTTAGCGAGGGTCATATTAACGAGGAATCCTTCGCCACCCTGGGATGTCTTATCAACCTCGTGAAAGTAGAGAAGATGGCCCGAGTCTAGGGTTTCTCCCCCTCTATGCGGCCTTCACATTATTCCAGAACATGCCACTTAATGTTCTCTAACTCCACTTCCAACTGCGCTAGATGATGGTCAAGCCTCAGACTTCGTCCTATAAACGTCGCAAGGGCCAGTTTTTGAGTTATGCAGGGTAGCCTGACGTATCGTGGGGATTCTTAGCACTAGCCTTTGGGGGATAATGCCCATAATCAGCGTGGTCACTGGGCAAGCAAACTTACGGTGTCGCTTATGTCTAACATCCTCAAGATGTATTTGCTAAGCACTGTTTCTTATGCTTCATTACCTTTTGTCTTAAAGGCGTGAATAGTCACATATAATTATTTACCTATTAATAATTATTCTACAGTTATGTGACTAATGCCCTATTTTCGATTTTTTTTATTTTTTCATGAGGATATCAAATGTAGCTTAGTCTTCTGTACTCTTAGTTTTTTTCTGTCTAGATGCCCCCATTACGTCAAATGGAAAATAAAATCAATTGATCTTAGCGACTCAAAAACACATAAAACAATGTCAAATCAATCAAGTAAATGAAAGTGCCAATGAAAGCTTTTACTTTTTAAAATTCTCTGCTTCTCTGCAGCTCTTTTGAACAATTTGGTGTATGCCGGTTACGCCCTTTAAGCATTGACACATATACGGAGCCAACAAATACTGAACCTTTTAAGCCTCGATATATACGGAGTCAACAAATACTGAGCTTTTTAAGAGTTGACATATACGGACCCAACAAATACTAATTCTTTTAAGCGTCGATATGAATAGAGCCAACAAATACTGAACTTTTAAGCGTCGATATAAACGGAGCCAACAAATACTGAACCTTTTAAGCGTCGATATAATATGGAGCCAACAAATACCGAGCCTTTTAAGCGTCGTTATATATGGAGCCAACAAAAACTGAAGTTTGTACGAAAAATATATCTACGTTACTAAATATACAGTTTCGTTTTATCGGATCAAACAAAGCTCTAATTTTGATAATATAAATCGATAAGATCAACATACGACTTAGAATTTAGGTATATAAAACGGAGCCAACAAGTGTTAGAGCGTTTCAGAATTTTGGCCGTTACGGAGTCGATTAAGTTCGAGACCGTTACGAAAAAAATGTCGAGTACATCACTTTCTCGATGAATACGTTTGGCAACGTCGCCCTCAAATTTGCGCCGTTGCCACTCCGGTCAAGATCTATGCAACCGGAGTCGAGTTATAAGGGGGAAATGGTGGAGTCAGGAATGCACGACAATTGGGCTGGATCAACTTAGTGCCCAAGTTGGTATTTATATATATATATATATATATATATATAATATAATATATATATATATAATATATATATATTTTATATATATATAATATATATATATATATAAAAGAAAGTCGTGTTAGTTACACTATTTATAACTCAAGAATGGCTGAACCGATTTGGCTGAAAATTAACGGGGAGGTAGCTTAGAACCAGGAGACGCATATAGGATAGTATTTATTTCGTTCCCGGCTGAACGAATCTTGATGAAATTTGGCAGGGAGGTAAACAGTATCCCGGGGACGCACATAGCTACTTGAATAGAGCGTGCGAAGCCGCGGGAAAAAGCTAGTAGATAATAAAACTTTGTCACTTTTCGAGTTGTTTTTATTCGTCGTCCTGTTCATGAAGACTACTAAATAGAAAAAGCTATCGTTAGTAAAATAAAGATTAGAAATATAAGATATAATATTATTAACTATTTATGTATGTATCACTGTCCTATTAGTCCAATACCGGTCCACTCTTTAAGGCCGCCAGTTCTATTGCTGTTCTTGTCCCTTTATCTAATTATGTAAATTTCTGTTTTACAAGGTGATGAATAAATCATTATTATCTATCTAATATAGAAAAATATGTCGAGCCGTATAATTCTATGGTATCTGTGATTAAATTTCAAGCATTTCGTGTACGATTTACTAACGTCGCGTTCGCGGCGATAACCTTGATGATGGACGCGTTTGACCAATAAAGTAAGTAAGTACTAAAGCTGCTAAGTGGAAACTCATAGCCTTTTACGGATAGGTAGAGTTAGTAGAGCTCTTGTATAACCTTTTTTTTTTCGCTAAGTTACAACTGTGTTACAATAACTTGTTGTAACTTAGCGAACACAGTTGTAACTTACCGAAAAAAAAAATACTTAAAATTATTTTAAGTTACTCCATCGCCGCCGCGCTGCCGCCGTTGAACATCTCTCAGATTTAATAACATCAAGATTTTTTTAATAGTTGTCAGATATTGGCATTTAGTAGTACTTACTATGCTTAATGTGCAGCCAAGCTAAGTAGCTGGGCGGTAAGTAAGGTTGGGTGGTAAGTACCACCCAATAAGGAAATGTGTTATGACGTCTTACATTACCTACATAATGAATGACCTAGTAGTATCTACGCAATGGTACAGCTACTAGGTCATTTTGGGTAGTATTAAAAATGAGAAGAAAAATCATTGAAATAAAAATAGATTAAATTTTTTTAAACGACTTCAAAAAAAGAATGAGGTTATCAATTCGACTTTATTTTTTTTTGTTACCTCACAACTTTTGACTGGGTGGTCCGGTTGTCATGATTCTTTTTTTATATGAAAGCTGGTGCTTCCCGCGTGGTCCCATTTTAATTTTGTTCAGTTCTGACAATGGAATACATGACAATTAAAGAAAAAACTTAAAAATTGAAGTCGGTTTATAGTTTTTTAAACAAAATTAATTATTATAAGACAAGCTCAAAGACTATTAGGATTTATGAGATAATTGAGTTTGTTTTAAAAAAACTATCCGAATTCAATTGTATGGTTTTCTCATGGATGCCATTGTCAAAACTGAACCAAATTGAAATGGGACCACGCGGGAAGCACCAGCTTTCATATAAAAAAGAATCATGACAACCGGACCACCCATTGAAAAGTTGTGAGGTAACAAAAAAAAATACTGGCGAATTGATCCTCTATTAAAATCGGATCACCCAATCAAAGGTTCTGAGTGTGAGTGTTTGTTCCAAATAAAAAAAAACACTAGAATTAAGAATCTCCTCCTTTTTTTTAAAGCCATTTCAAAAATGCTCATATCCTAAAGGAATATTTTGAGCATAAAGAGGTAAATTGCAAATTTTGACCTACTTATTGTTATAAATAATTTTATGGATAAAAGTTTTCTTAGCTTATCTTATGGCACTACAACTAAACTTAAACTAGGCAGGTAATAGTTTAAGTTTAGTTGTAGTGACAACAGGGTTCATGTTTGTTACTATAATTTTATACACAAGATCTACGTAACAACATGAAAAGGTTTAATAGTTAATTGTTACCCAAGGAATGAAAGTAATTTATTTAGTCCGGAGACGGCGTTTGGTAATAGTTCGAGGTAAAAAATGTTACTTTCACCCGAGGTAAACACTGTGCTTTTCATTACGAATACAAGGAAAGTAAAAATAAAAATATGAATCAGCAAAGAAAACATTCGTAAATTTTATTTCACATAAATCAACAACTTAGTTGAGATATTTATTTAAAGTATGTGGTAAACTTAAAGCAATTATAAGATATGGATAGTGAAAGGTTTTTTCCAGGTAGGTAGCTCTTGAGAAGTGAAAACTTTGAATTTTTTTGGTTAAATCTATCATTTTGCCTTTGAGAAATTACCAGGTCTTTCGAAATCCTTTTGAGGTACATTGTGTTTAGTACTTAATGTTGTATTTATCATAGAATACACGCTCCATAATTGAAGGTTTGTAAGACTTTGAGAATTCGTTAAAGTATATTAACAAAATGTTTTCTTAAAACGATTACTTTACTCTATAATTATCATCCCGCTGCGTAGGCAACTTCCGACCTACTTTCAGAGTATGAGTAATGAAAATTACTGGTAGATACTTATCTAGTTGATCTAGTTTACGCATATTTATTCATTGCATAAACATAGATGGGTAAATATAATGCACCTAATCCAGATCTCGACCAACATGAGAACTTGATACGTAAAAATTTTTCAAAGTGGATGCATCCATAGTTTTGCCGTTGTTTCGTGAACAGATCATTAGTTTTCCCCATTATAAAATACTAGCAGCACCGTGGTTTTACCCGCATAGTTCCCGTTCCCGTGGGAATTCCGGGATAAAACATAGTCTATGTCAATCCCTGAACAAAGCTTTTTAAAATGATAATAGATTTTTTTTCATCGATCCAGTAGTTTTGGAGCTTATTCAATACAAACAAACAATCAAATATGTCCTCTTTATAATATAATATAGTATAGAATAGCAGAAGTAAAGGATGTACTGCTTTTTCATAAGAAATTCTGCGATCTGTAAATAATTTAAGACATCATACAATATGCATGCAATGCATGGTTGATGAATATAATACGAATGTGAACGAACGGACGGGGATAGCAGAATGAAACTCCATTGTAGCTAGCTAGCTAGCTTTTATATTATAAGGAGTATGTGATGCTTAGACGAAGTATCTATACTTAACTACAGGGTTATTGGTAACTAGCTGCGCGTTGCGATTAAAAGTAGCCTATGTTTGATTCCGGGATTATAATTACCTGTATGCAATTTTCAGCAAATTTCAGCCCGATCCGTTCAGTAGTTTTGGCGTGAAGAGGTATCAAACATCCATCCATCCATCCATACATCCATACAAACTTTCGCATTTATAATATAAGTGTGATTCTCTGACACTGCGTGAACTGCAGGTTCTGCCCATCATCACGAACACGTTCGTGAAAACGCCGGAGGGGCGAGTCTATTTGATGTTAGTAACGAGAAGTGTTCGTGACGTCTCCTTTTTGTATGGGATTTGCGTAGTTATCGTCCGCACAATAGAGGCACGCTGTCCCTAATTATGAAAGAAGACGTCTAGCCTTCTTCTAATATATCACGAGTTTCGTTACTAACTACCCCTCAGGATTAGCTCCTTTCAATTTATTTATTTACTTTATGCTTCAATTCAAACTGGACCTGTCCGGAATAAAACATAACTACTAAAAACCAAAATAAAATGGGAAGTTAGATGATAAATTAAATATAATAAATAAATAATAAATAATGCTGGACAATTCACACAGCATCATCAAGCCCCAAGCTAAGCAGAGCTTGTTAAGATACAAATTTCGTAAAATCAACCCGTTTGCTAGGCTGATTAGTGATTTCACAATGTCGCTTCAATTAATAAAATTGTAGGTATTTGCTGATTATTGAACAATAACGTTCTATAATACGGCTAAAATACACAGCCACCTCGTCGAATGTAATTGTTAGATTTTCCTTACAGCTAAATTTAATAAGTCTGTTAAGATTATAAACGTACCTTTTGTTATTGGCCTAGCCATTCTACAAATGGGTTGAATTCCTATATGATCCAATAACGACATTAAAAAGCCAATGAAAAAAGACATCCCTTCGGTACAAAGAATCACGTAAAATCATTTATACATTGGTTTACATATCTAGTGTTACACAGGTCTTTGGTGTTATAAGTGTCAAACATGTACACACCGTTGGGGAGCTACAAAATTGCTTAGTAGTACTAAGCAATTTTGTTAAATTTTCCATTCATTGTATTTTTTTTCTGACATAATAATACTTAATGCTGACGACAAATGTATTTCTTCTCCTCTGTATCGCAACTTACTAGAAAAATTAGGACTAAATGAATAATAAACATAAAATTGTAATGTACTAACTTTTACTCTTAAAAACTATAACTCAGAATGTTGCAACGCCCTTACAGGGTTTATGTAGATTCTACCTAAAAACTGTGAACAACTTTTAATGGACATTAATGCAATAAATCATCACACTAATATTATAAAGGCGAAAGTTTGTATGGATGTATGGATGGATGGATGGATGGATGGATGGATGTTTGTTACCACTTCACGCCAAAACTACTGAACGGATCTGGCTGAAATTTTGGACACAGGTAATTCTAATCCCGGAATCAAACAAAGGCTACTTTTATCCCATAAATCAGTTCCCGTGGGAAGAAAATCACCTTTTAATGATTACATTGAAACAACGCGTGCGAAGCCGCGTGGCGCAGCTAGTAAATAAATAAATCTAACTTTATTAATTAGTTTCAATCTATCTAATAGGTAACTATGATTATTTATACGAGTATATTTAAGAAAGACATAAGGCCCCTAACGTATACTTCGTATGAATACTTCATATTCCATGGTCAGAATACTGAGTATGTACTGCCATACATGTTTACTACCAAATTATTATTATTATTATTAACTAATTTATTTCAGATTAAGATCCATAAACACGTACAAATTACAAATTATGTCACAATCATATCATAGAGAATTACTAAACATTACATAAACAATTAAATTAATAAACAAAATGAAATAAACATAATTAAATACTAACTTACTAAAATTTAAATAGAGCTAGACCCAATCAATATCTCCATCCATTTGTTCTGGATGGGACAGTCTAGGCGCGACACAATCATTTTCAGGATGCCGTTGCTACTGGCTCGGGTACGTTGGAGTAGGGAGGCGACTTTTCGCGAATGATGGCGTGAAAGCCATATGTGCCTCCGTAAACATACCAGATGCGCTGCAAAATCGAGGTAAATTAGCTTTACCTTATTTTTTATGGAAATGTCCACAAACAGCGTTCCAAGCTCCAACTTTCACATGTCCATAGAAAATAAGTTTCGAATTTTGTGGTATATTTCTCGGAGATCTGCTGTCAGTTTGTGTTTTTTAAGTGGTTAAGCCACTATGTTTTTTTTTTTTTTTTTTTATCAGAAATAGTCCTTCGTTTGACCGCAATCTCACAATTCTCACATGATGGAAAGCGAAGATGCGGCCGACGATGTATCACGAAGGTCTAGAAGATGGCTACTCCGGACCACATTCCGAAACACAACTGAGTTGCTTCACGGACTGGCCCAGTCCGGAGGGTGGTGACAAGCCACGGCCGAAGCCTACCACCAGAGGGTATCGCTCTTAGCACCACTCAGAGGACACGTGTAGGGTATCAGAGGGTCAACACCTACGGACGTGAGCGATACTGTCCCCCAATGTTTTAAATATAAACCGAAACATGGGAGGAAAAACTCTATGGAATTTCATTTCTCACGCATATTGCGGGAGGGAAAAGTATAATTTTCTTAAATACCAGCCGGCAGCTGTGGTTATTATCATATTAGGTCAGACTTCAAATATATTTTACTCAAAACTCGCCTTAAGGCGCATACCTGAGCCAATCTGACAGCGATACCTATTTTATCATATTTTTACGTTTATCATAGGAATTTTTAAAAATCCTACGTTCAGTTTGTGGTATATATTATAAGCTATTTTTTAATACCTTTGTAATAATTTTATCTCACATAGTTTAGGAGGAGATGCGAAAATAGAGTTTTAATAGAGTTTCTCTACCTAAGCTTTACAAAATGAAACTATTACAGAGACATTAATAAATAGCTTATAATAGATACCACAAACTGAACGTAGGATTTTTAAAAATTCCTGCGTTCAACGTAATATAATAATAAGATATAATAGTTGGGGGCGCCACTTTCGCTGGTGTATGGGCCTTAAGATATCGGCCTCTTCGTATTCGGAACATTCATTTAAAAGAAAAGAGCCATGAGTGCGTGTATTTATTGCTACATTGGATTTTTGAATTTACTTGCGGATTTTGAAGACTTTAAACGATGATGTTACTTGAAGCTGTATTATAAAACATTATCTATCACTCGGGAGAAAGTGCGATTCCTACCTCGTGTGTAGCCTAGCCCCTTGGCTGCGCCTCGTGCCTCAACACGATAGGAATTAGGCCCCTTCTCAACTCGGTGTACAATGTACTATTTCATCACTCATACGCTGAAAGCAGGTCTGAATTTGCCTGATAAGCGTGATGAAAGTAATACATTTTATTCCCAGGGATGAAACGAAAGGATGATAATTAACGGGTAAAATTTGATTGATATGGATTAGTTGTGCTACCTGCAGATTGTTTATGCTTCCGACTGGTATTGATATGGATCAGTTTATTTAATAACCATAATATAATTGTAATATATTATATTATATTATATATTTATTACTTATTTATATTTGTAATGAAAAGCACAGTGTTCACCTCACCCGAAAGTAACTTATTTAGTCCCTCGAACTATTAGCGGCAGCCAAACCTGTCTCCGGACTAAATAAGTTAATTTCAACCCTTGGGTAACAATTTACTATAGGATTAGGACATCACACTAATATTATAAATGCGAAAGTTTGGATGGATGTTTGTTACTTCTTCACGCCAAAACTACTGGACGGATCTGGCTGAAATTTTGCATACAGGTAATTCTAATACTGGATAAAACATAGGCTACTTTTTATCCCGTAAATCTGTTCCCGTGGGATAAAAATCACCTTTTAACGTTTCCATAGGAACAACGCGTGCGAAGCCGCGGGGCGCAGCTAGTACACTATAAATCAATGGCAAGCATACCTTGCCCTCATATCCTGTTTTGAGTCTGATAAAAAGATCATTTAAGATGCACTTTAGGTGGCATGTTGTATTATTTTTCTGCTATCGGTACCGGCCCTCTTCCGAAGTGGGAGGGTGCGAATGTTCTATTCTGTGGTCCCTACATACGCGCTATGTGCACGACCTATTATGTTCACTTGAATTCGTGTGCAAACCTAATGTATAAAATAATGTTTTATGTACTAAAACACTGAGTTGGAGGTTGGTGCCTGATTTATGTATAGTGTGTTATATTTATTTTTTGTGTGGGCGACACATACTTTATACATAGAATACATAGAAGTATATGGAAAAATTATAAAGGCCAAGGATGAAAGGACTCATAGGGTATGAAAGTTCGTATATTTTTAGGTTTTAGTAAAGTAAATTCAAACATACATGACAGATAGTGGTTAAATAACTACTTCATTCTGTATTTAAAAACTCTTGTAAACAAAGAAAAATGCATAATTATGCAAAGTAGTTCGTACAATTCTTAATTTGTATAATCGATCAAAGTCATTATTCGTTCAATATTTTTTCCTATTTTATATAATTACTAATTCGTACAAAGAACTGATTTGTGCAATATTATTTTGCTAGTTCGTGTAATGTATCTTAAAACCTTTTTGATATAAATAGGGATACAATACTTCTTTGAACAGGTATAGTACACACAGAGGCCCGTCTTGTTGCCGTTGGGACAAAAGTTTGTAAGTAGTTAATTTTGGATGAGCAGCATCGGGGCAAGCACTATGCCAAGGCGCATATTATACGGCTATTACATTTTATATTTCCACTGGTCTGCAAAGATACTCGTTTACTTTTCGCTTTATTCTTACCCTGAAAAGCGTAAATAGATTTGATCCCATCATCCCATGAAGCTTTCCGTCTTCAAGATAATCTTCAGTAATTTCATCACCGCTGTTTCAGGGACTCACTGTCACTGCAAATTCAACTTTAACACCATTAAGTAAAACTCAAATGATCCTAGTCAATAATATCGTCTATGTCGACAAGCTAAACTCAACCGTAAGGTAAGAATATAAAGATGAAATAGGCGAATAAATCTGGCTTGCTGGTCTTGTTAAAGGGCTGTCCAAAATCGGGCATGGAATTATTTTCTTTTCGAAATAAATATAGCCGTGAATATAACAGTAGGTACCAAGAAAAAAAAATTATGCCTAATACATAACAAGAAATATTGTTTACTAGCTGCGCCCCACGGCTTCGCACACCTATTCCACGGGATTAAAAGTAGCCTATGTATTATTCCAGGCCTAGAACTACCTGTACCTATGCAAAATGTCAGCCCGATCTGTTCGGTAGTTTTAGCGTGAAATAGCAACAAACATAATATTTATGTTTAGAAACTTTCGCGTTTATAATAATGTATTAGTAGGATGGTATACCATATTGAAATATTTGTAGCAAGTATTGAACTTAATAGTAATATTATTCGTTCATTAGTAAGATTTTTTGAAATAAAACTGTGTTATTACGATTTGGAAGTTTGAATTATTTGGTTTTCCTTTATTAAACTTCAATCAAATCGGAAAAGACGAAATGAGTAGTCCAAGTAACTGTACCAGCAAAGATATTTTTTCAATGGTGGTACAGTGATCCCGTCAACTGGACTACGGAATGAAATTAACTTCTTTGGTACAGGTAACTGGAATACCGAAACAACAATCGGTGGTCCAGTCAATTGAACCATCTGAACGGGACCACGGGCAAGGGGCGGATTTTTTTAATACTAAATCAAGTGTATGTTAAGGGTAGGCATGTAATTTCTACCTATGACACTCAAACGCAACTCGAAATTTAAGCACGACTTAGTCGCGATTTTTTGACATTATTTTCATTAAAAACTGTAAAAAAGACGCGACTAAAGATTTTGATCGATAAACAGTATGCTTTGATCTGGGAAGACGTGAATGATAACGAAGAACATGTTATATTGTTGGAGTTGTGTTTCAGCTGGCACCCCTAGAGGACTAGCTACCCTTCATTTCAGAATTAGGGGGTCCTTGTTCGGGGATAATTTGATAATTCGCTTCCGTCGCCATTTTGGACGCCCCACGTTGGGCCATAATTTCAACGTCGTTACTTTATTATGATGATCATAATAAAAGAACGTTCTTCAACAAATTGTGTGTACAATTAATGTATTTAATTTAGCAGGAACTAAAACATTCATCCATCCTTCATACTCGGCCTTTTTAGAAACATTTAAAATTAAAGGTTAATTTGAAATGTTTCTAAAAAGGCCATTTGAGCGCTTTTGCTTTAGCGGGGTTTCGGTGAAAAACTTGAGAGCAGAAAATTGACAGAAGTTTGTAGTATTTATTATATTAAATTGAGCATATTTGCAGAAGTTTTTAAGAATTAATTACTTTGTTGTTTTATTTTATTGTCATCTCAGTTTTTGTTAAGTTTTCTTTCATATATTATATATATAACAAAAATTGAGTTTGTTTAAAAAAAACTATAAACCGCCTTAAATTTTCTCAAGGTTTATCGTTAAAACAACAGTAGAAATACACACTCTGTCAAAATTTCCATGACCTAACTATTACAGTTCATAAAATATAGCCTAGACAGACAGGAGGATTAGTAATAGGTAGGTACTAATATTGAGACCCTTTACGCGTACAAAACCCTAACAAAATCATCAGTCCAGAACTGATCTTCCTTCGTTCTACGCTATCCGCCTTCATTGAGTATTTTTTGGATATCCTCCATGCATCAACTTTGTAAGCCTCTTTACATCCGTTGCCATGGGAACCGCTAGAGATAAATTCTACTAACTGAAATTATCATGAAAAGACATCGATCAAAAATTTGCCGGCCCCCCAAATTTTTGATCGATGTGAAAAGAGGATGTTTTAGATAACTTTCAGCGCACACATAAATATCTCGTGAATCTTACATTTATGAACCACCTCAAATTCAACCTTTAGACAGTAAAGAAATAATCATTAAACTTCGATGAGAATTGGCGAAGATATCACCAAAATTGTTGTAACTAGTCTGTGACTATCTTGAAGTTTAGCTTTTTTAAAGCTTGACGGGATAAATACTAATCCTTCGAGAATTAAACTTTTATGTGATCAATTCGGAACCATTCAACAACAACAGCGAAATTTTTTTTTTTTATCGGTCCATAGTTGACAGGAAATTCGGTGAACATAATATACACGAAAAAATACACAGAGGAAAATAGAACCTCCTGAAGTTGGTAAAAAGTAAGGACTCGATGACACTTTCAGGAGTTTAACGACACTTTCAGGAGGCAGACACGGTCATAGAACCGAAGAGAAATATTTTAAAAAATTACTGATTTTTGTTAAAAAAAACCTAATTAACCACTAGACAAGGCAATATCAAAATGTTGTCTGTGATCGAAGATAAACAAACACCCCTAAAAGTGGTCCTTACTTTTTGTTTCACTCTGTAAGTGTTGTTGAAATAGAAAATGTTCCAACAGTCATGTAAAACACAAAAGATTCAGAAAATATATTTTACTTACGCTCACGTGCTTACGTCATATTTAAACTGGAAAATTAACTTTAAACCTACACAGAGATGATATATATATATACTAGTTCACTGACTAAATCGAGGTTAAACGGTTCATCGAAGCTCGTCGATACATTATCCGATTTTCAATATCAGTCGTGCGGCACAGGGGTTTATAGTATATCTGCTGGACAGGCCATGTAATCTTATTAGTGAGCGAGGTGAGCTTTTATTTTTAATTAGGATTTTATGTCCAGAGAGCGGAAACATCCTCAATATTAGATAAAGCGGCATTTTAACGATCTAACGCTTGATAATGATTTTTGTGTGATTTTTTTATCTCCTTACCTCACCAGCCTATATGTGTCCACTGAAAAGCGCCTTATCTATTCCATTCTCTATCTATATCTTTTATTTTTAATTTTTTATCTAAAGTCGGTTCAAATAAATGAGCACTAATAGTGTTCTAAAAACACTTTTTGAACACTTTTAGTCGTACTGCAATGACAGAGGCCTGTCGTCAATGCAACAAAAGTTGTCAAATTGGTACACGAGCGCCCTCACTTCCCACGACTCATCGCATTTTGAACAGACTCTTGTGCCAAATTTATCAAATTGTAACCTTTATAGTGAAGGTAGAGTCACTACAAAGGATGAAAAAAAAAACTTATTATAATAAAACTAGACGATGAAATTTCGGATTTTTCACGCGTAGTGCCAATAATTTTTCGAGTTTGTTATTGTATTTGATCCCGTGACTTCTGCAGCGATCCGTCCACACCCGATCTGTCGTCATTAAATCGAGCTTTCTACCGTCGTCGTGTACAAACACGGTTGTCAGTGTTTATAAATTACTGTGGAATATTGTTGACGAACGGCTGTGAGTGATGTGTAAGCCATAGATTTTTACCTCGATAAATATTTGGACAAGAGGCCTAAACCAGTTGAAATCTGACAAATCAAAAGTAGGTAGTTGAAGGCAAGAAAAACTCTAAATAAGGTATAACAAACATATTTGAAATCTTTACCTTTGTTGCACGTTTTTATATACCTCTAGGTAGGTAAAGCATATAAAATAATTCACCATTTTGCAACCCGTAAACGCTTATTCCAAACTTAGTAAATAAATATTTGAGCTCTTTCATGCGTCATGTCATAAATTATTCATGCTCAATCCGGAATTTTCTGGAAATCCCCGGAAAGTTCCCGGAATAAGGTTTAGCGACCGATGATTTTGTAGAATATTATCATATTTTCGAGTTCTCTGCAATAACTCCTTTTGGAAGGTGTTGAATATAAATTGCGTGTTAGTTTTGTGTATTCAAAGATATGGTAAACGGTTGCGGTATCTGTGTAAAAGAAAAGGTAAGATGAGTGTACGAAATACGAGATGAGGTAGAGGGTAGGTAGTATCAGTGACGTTGGACGTTGGTTGGATACCCTATCATTAGGACTCAGGTACTATCGATCGTTTTATTAGTTAGTGCTGCCGCTATCTACGTCTGCGCTGAAATTTCTTATCGTGAATTTTTTGCTGTCAGTCATTGCTGGTAAACAAAAGTAAAGGCTGAAGAATGGTAACTAGATTTACCCCAAATCATGATAATATTGTCACCTAACAGAGGTCTCTGGAAACTATTTGAGGACCTCTGTGGCGCGGTGGGCGAAGGCTCGCCCTCTTTAACAAAAACTATCTATGTAGTTTATTGTATTATGTGAATCAGTTATCTAGTTACCCATAACATAAGCTCTGCTTAGCTTGGGCTAGATAATGCTGTGTAATTTGTCCCACATTATTTATTTATTTATTGTTTTAAGGATTGCCAAGAATCAAAAAATCCGTAATACTATAGTTCCTTAAAAAAATATGTTTGTTAACACAATTAAAACAGCTACGCGATAAATATGGCACTCATTCTGGTTTAAGTATCGTAGCGCTTTTAGGAATTTATTCCAGTTCGGAACAGTTAAAATAAATCCCACTAACCCTGGATGCTTCTACAATCGTCCTGATTGCTCGAGAAGCCAGGAGTGGATTATTTGCGACAAATAAATTGCTATTAGCGACGTGATCGAGGGTTCTTCCGCCCGCCCACAGTCGGGGTTGAAGATCTTGGAAGCTGGGTTTTTAAGGGTTTTTAAAGGTTTTTTACGTGGGTTTAACTAGGTATTGATGTTATATTGCAGGTAAATACCTACTTGACTTTAGTAGGTACTGTAGGTAGCTGTAATTTTATTTGTTAATAAACGACATAAAACTAATATATTGTTGAAATGGAAGTGTAGTTTGCCGGATGCTGCGTACATTTTGACGGTGTGTCACTGCCAGTGCGTCACCGCCACTGCAATAAAAATTACGTGAACACACAGGGCGAGTCAGTGGCACTAGACTGTTAAGTTAGTGTAATAAATTGAACTAAAATGAATCCAAGTAGTACTGCTAGGGAGCATCACACCATTTTTTCAAAAACTTGTCTTTGTGTACGTTGTAGGTATCTGCAAGTTTCAGAGAAGCCAAGTCAAGAAGCATAGCTAGGACTACCTGTGTACACCTTCTGACTTCTTGAAACACCTTACATCAGTGTTTAAATATTGAAGACATTTATTGTTAGCATCTAGAAAGAGTTATGATGACTTTGTTTAAGAATTGCGATTGATCAATTTACATAAACATAGCATTCATAATCAAATAATATTTCAAAATGTTTTGATTTCGACGTAACTAGAACCAGCATTTCCCTCAGTACGGGAATGTGATAACCAACTACACCACGAGGTTAAGACACGTAGGAATCTTAGGAGTAATTTCCAAGTCCATTTCCACAGTAGATACCCAGCCATTCATTTGGTCGACATTAATGTCCTCACTCAGGAGCCGTGCCTCCCTCGTATCTACCTACCTTGTATTGTGGAGGCTTTTACCGTAATTGCTGAGATTGTATTGAACACTGCGCTACGTTGGTAACGTAGCGCAGTACATATGTACGTTACCAATGTACACGTATGTACGTAACATATGTTACGTACGGTTGATAGGTTTATCTATTTGACCAGATTCAAAGAGATTTAGATGTAATAAAATTGGAGCGCTTTTGGGAACATTAACAAAATGATTGCTGTGCATGTGAGAGTAATTATATTAGAATTTTGATTACTTTATTTTTTGACTGTCGTTGATATTAAATTTTTTGATTGTCTAAGGTAAAAGGTATAAGTTCAAAAACAGCTTGCTTTGCATTCATAAAATGTTTATGGCTCCATTATTACTTAGTCTAGATTAACTTGGGAATGAGTACTTATAAAATCACCCCTGTTTCTCAAAGATCAGCCCAAGGATGCTATTATAGTATCTACCCGTGACTTCACATGCGTTGTTTATATGGGAACGATTAAAGGTCGTTTTTATCTCATGGGAACTGAATTATGGAATAGTTTTGGATAATTTTTTTTTTTTTTTTTTTTTTTTTTTTTATCAGAAATAGACCTTCGTTTGACCGCAATCTCACATGATGGAAAGCGAAGATGCGGCCGACGATGTATCACGAAGGTCTAGAAACAGTAAATCAAACATCTATACATCCATCCAACCTATCGCATTTATATTATGAATGTAACTAACTGTTGCCCGTGCCTTGGTTTTAGAGATTATCTACATTATTACGAGAATCTTTAAAAAAATAAAAATAATATACGTTATTTACTGCGATACGATACACTGCTTTATACCAGAGAGAATTCCACCGACAAAGTTTACAGGAGATACTTCTGTAAAATCAATAAAAAGTGATACCTACTGTATAATTAACTCGAGTGATTTTGAAGATTCTAAAACGATAATTTTCCTTGAAGGTGTAGTTTAAAGCGCTATGTATCATTCGGGCGATAGTTCGATTCCGACCTCGTGTATTTTAAGGCCCTTGGCTGCGCCTTAGGTCTCAAATAACACACTTGATGGGAATTGGAGACTTTCTCGACAAGTGTACAATGTACTAATCCAGTCCGCTATGGTAGAACCTAAACCTCACTCACTCTTATTACTTCTTAACCATTACTTAACTGTATCTAGAGTACCAATAGTACCTACATTTACTGAAAGCTCTCTTGTATACCTATAAAGCCGCTCTAAGAAGACACCCACTTACTCGATGGGTATCTACAATGGATGTGGATGACAATGGACCCGACGGTAGGTATAGGTACTGGTACACTGCGGGACAGAAAATATGGATTTTACATCTTCGGGCAGGTATTAGTTCTAACCGAAAAGTTCTGGAAGAAAAGGTATTTTTTTTAAACTATGACATCTGTCTTTTGTTTTATCATACAATTAACCATGCTAACGTCATAAATCTGTTAGTATTTGAGGCCTAGCACAGTTCTTATCATCCACAGTTGCAAAGCTCATGCCCATCAAAAGTTCGTTCACTAACGACAGTTTCAAAAGTGATTAAAAAGAATCTACGTTTTCAATTATTATTGAGATTAATTTGGATCTTTCAACATGTTTTTATTACTACAGCCAAATAACTTCTATCGATGACGTGTCATGTAAAAGTGAACCTATTTAAGAAAGATCGTAGTGTTAGCTTGTTTTAGCTGACGATGGGGATATTATTGAACTATTCCGTGTATATTCCATTATCATAGAAAGAGGATCTGTGACGATCTATGTTCTCTCACCTAGGTTTCCAACATCAAGATTTTTCTGGAATACTTAAAAGGTAAAGACCTAAAATCAGTTCCTGTTATTCACCAAGTGTAGAGTAGAGACCCATATTATTTACAGAGCCGTATTGTTATCGTCTCTCTGATGTTTTCTCATTTTATATCCCGAGATGTTTTCTCATTTATTTCCGCATTATTTTGTTGGGTTCTTTGGTAACGAGCGACTTCAAAGCGAGACCTCAAATGAAAGCTCTTTCATTGGACGTCGTTATTACTTGTTGTATAATTTATTTCTGGGAAATGAGGGCTTGGGTTTTAAGGGCCAGCATATTTTAAATTCAGATGGAAATGTAAAGAATCTGCTGTGGTAAGAGATTTTTGATTTATATACGGGTGTTTACCAAAAACTGTAGGGGTGTATCCGTCGAAGGTATTTTAAGGGTTGGTTCTAAACAAATAGTGTTTAAATAAAATAGAAAAAATAATAATGAATAAACACTTTATTGTACATACAAAAAAAATTACAATATAAATTCAAGGAGCAAAATGAAAATGGAGCGTTTATGTCTTTTGTTCTACGTAGCGTCGTAGTGGGTCTACGAGCTACGAACCTCTACGGCGTAGAACTTGTAATCACCTTTGTTTTACCAAATACGTAGTAGATGTGCTTATTTTGTTTATCATGTGGTATTTAAGCTACATTTCTAATCAAACTGCTAGTAAAACAAAAATAATTACTTACAACTTTCATATACTCAAGAAACTCATTCGAATAATGATTTTCAAAGCGGAAACTATTTTACTTAGTAAGTCTCCATTACTCCCCCACAAAGTTTAAGCAAAAAACGTTTTCTGTGTGGTCTTAAAACTATTAAATCCCAGCTCCCTTCCACTTACGGTATTTCCCGAGGCAGCACTATCGGTAT
This sequence comes from Eupithecia tripunctaria, assembly GCA_955876795.1. NCBI lineage: Eukaryota > Metazoa > Arthropoda > Insecta > Lepidoptera > Geometridae > Eupithecia > Eupithecia tripunctaria. The sequence goes on from OY041612.1 coordinate 8,004,986, forward strand.
TAAACCCTTCGTTATAAAACCCTCCAGTCTTTTCACCGGAGTGGGTATGAAAACATCCAGATAATGTCATTGTCTTAAATGCTAGGGATGGGACACTCCGACAATCATTAACTACAGTTTACCAGTAAATGATTTTCCATCCCGCGAGTTCCATTTTGTGCAACTCAATTGCGCAACTTAGTTAAGCAGATTGAGCAACAGAACCCTTCTCTATCTATCTTATTTTCTTCCTTTTGCTCAAATCAAGTCGCTCATCTCACGTGCTATCCGACTATCTGGCTGCCGAGTGTCTATACATCCAAGAGTTTACCAGTCACTTTTACCATACAGCCTAGGTCGTGTAAAAGACTACAGCGTCTAATATAAACTACTGATTTGACATCTTTGTCCAGACTGTGTAAGTGTGTTTTGTGAGTTAACCATGGTTGATCAGTTTTTGATAAAACTCCCAGGGTAATGAATAAAAAAAACACCAAATAAAAATCTAGGCCACAAGGACAGAAAATGAATATCCATTTGGCGCCTGTTGGCTGACAATCAGTCGGATCTTGGTACAGGTGGAAGGACGAAGTGGATGTGATGCAGGACAGCCGATGGCGATGTGTGCGTGTTTTGTCGTAAGCCAAAACACACTTGGGGGTTGATGCGCTAGGATAGTAAAGAACTAGTAAGTATTACAAGATTAAAGCTAATTTAACAAAAACCTAGAATTGTGGCGGTGAAATAGTCCATAATACGCTACAGGATGTAGTCACAGACACCACGCGAATTCAGTAAATAGCTCGCTCATCCTATTTTCACTGCATACGTGCTGAAGGAACCGCCACAGGAAAATATTGTATTAGCAAGGCATTGATTACATGAAATGTATAGAATATAATAGAGTTTATTTCGACAGATACATAAATATAGTATATCCAAGACAAGCAAAACTAAACAAAAAACTGGCGGTTTACAAGCTAGACACAAATGGTTGGGCGTCAAATTGAGCTTTGCCCTTATGACCCTAGTGAAATTCAAAGGAGGCATGAAACTTAGAGTCCATGTCCTGTCCATGTCCTAAGTAGTTTAAACTTTGATGACAATGATGATGAAAAGTCCTTGCCCAGCACTAGTTGCTGATGACGGGGGCGTCGTTACCGGGAGGCGGGTCGTTGTACGCTGCGGAACTGTCGTTAGCTGGAGACAAAGCCTTATGTACCTGGCCATTTCAGACGTAGTGTCGGAGCTAGATTAGTATTTAAGTTTCTACTTTACCTATAATTTCTAAATCTGTGAAGGAGTCAATAAAACGGCATAGACGGAAGTCCACTATATACGGAGGGACGGGTCCGCGCCCTCTTGGCTCGCTTAGACTCGACTCAAAGAATAAACCATCGATGTAAGTACAGTGATGGCGCCGGCGGCGGCTGTATATGAGCTCTTAGAATTGTACCTTATAGCGAAAACATTGAACGAAGCTGTACAAAAATTACTAGTCATGCTATTGTTTTGTTCAGTTGATGCAAGCAAAAATAAACAGAACACTGCAACGATAAATATAACTTTATTGACTATAAATTGGCGTTGTTTGTTTGAGGTCTCGCTTTGATTATTGCAAATAAGTACCTAGTTCCTTTGTCTTAACAAAATGTAACTGTTTCACAGTTTGTGTGTGGTATGGTAAGACAAAACCTACGGGCTCTTTATCTACGCCTTATGTACACACTCATATTTCCACATCTTCGTTAGTGCGTGCATTCCGTAATGAGCGTTTTTGCGCGCAAATGTAAAAATATATAAAATGCACTATGAAGTAATGGAGACAGGAATCGCCCACACGAGAAAATAGTGAAGGGAAGTGTGAATTTTACTTAATGAAATTATTATTTGATGAGTTCCTCCGCGCGTTTATCCGAAACGAAAAAATAAGTCTATAAATAATTTTAGGACGAGAGTTCTTTGTGTCTAATTTTTTTCCCCCTTGGTTCAGAATGTTTGGGATGGCCTAAACCTAACGACAAAATTTTCGCTGCATTTTATTTAATGTCATCATTTCTGTGAATTCTTGTTCCTTCACGGTTCAACATGGGCTCAACCTGAGTTTCAGTTAATTTACCTTAGCCATAAATTCCTTAAAGTCTAATTTTACAGTTAGGTATTATCGAATATAAACAAATATTACCTCGAACGGTCAAAACATCCAAAGACTCCTCCAATACTATCTCTAATATTGCTTTCTATCAGTGTACGCAAATTGCAAGGAAATAGATGTCTGCGATTAAGCTTATTTGAATGATTTGGATAATATGGAATTTATACATAACTACATTATGATGATCGAGTGCGAATGAATCCTTCCGAACATAACTTCAGAAAACGGTACATGCTGAAAACGGCACCGCATTGCTATTTATGAAATGGTGTTTCTTCAGCTTCTAACCTGCAGCCGTATCCCCTCTCTACCCATGTAATGAGCGTCGGAATTACATACAGCCTTTCAGGATCATGTATGTATATTATTATGCAAATCCAGCGTACAAGCTGACGCGGCATCCATCCATCTCCGTACACACGACCATAATTGATGGCTCGCTGTGTACTTATACTTACCTTATATTGGATTTACGATACCAGAGATATTGTACGCTCGCCGTTCAAGATCAGGTCAAAGTTACGGTAGGTATTTCTTAACTCCGTCGCTCCAGCTCAGACATCCAATGGGCACTTTACTTGCCACTCATCCGTCATGAGTGACAAGACATTTGAATTTGATACACAATAGAGGATTTAAGGCTGTGCACTGACACATCGCGTAATTTTTTTTTAAAGAACGAGGCAAGTTATTTATACATTTGCTATTTATATTGTGAGATTTTTGTGAAATGGTGTTTTTTCAGCTTCTAACCTGCAGTTTTATCCCCTCTCTACTCATGTAATGAGCGTCGCAATCACATACAGCCTTTCAGCACCATGTACTTATTATGCAGCAGCAGCAAGCAAGCCTTCTCATCTCCCTACACGACCATAATTGCTCGCTCACTGTACATGAGTATTGTTTGGATATACTTTAGTTTGGGTTTGAATAAAACCTGGTATAATGAGGTTTTTGGTATAAAACTAACTATTTTCTGCCCGCGGCTTTGCACATGTTTATTCGAGGAAGAATATTATAGAATTTGCTTACTTGTATGTACATGCTGACAATCTAGAATTACATTCGTATTTAAGTACAGTATTTTTTTTGCTTTTTATATGGTTTGCAAACACACGTAAGTCTTTACAAATTGTACCTATTTATAAGTAAAATAAGACAAGAAAGCAAACTTTTCGGTAGCTAACTTTGTTGCAGTAACATCATTGGAGAATTACTTTTATTACTCCGTGTAATCACTATTTTTATTCAGACTTGGTTGGGGTTATCCATGTTTTCACGTAACAGACAAAATTGCTAACTTTACCTTCGACATGAAGAATTTTAAATCCTTGGAAAAAGTAACACACAAAATATTTACACCTTTTCTGTTCACACATTGCCGTGAACATTCCTCTCAGTTACAATACAAGTGAACGCCCACTACCCCGCCCGCATGCCGCACAAACAAAGGAGTCCTCTTTCAACGTTTGCAACAATATCTCTAGAAATATCGCAAAGCCGGCACAAATGTCAAAATAATGAATGATGTTTTGACAGCACGATGCATCAAAATATAGCGGGTTTTTTTGCTCAATGGCACGGAGCTTTTGGCAGATGTTTGATTGGTATGTGCGAACGAAATATTTGTTTATTTGGTGTGAGTTTAGGTACATATTACATTAATTGACCAGACAACAGCCAGTACTGGTACACTTCTAGATATAAGCTTTCCCTGATGCACCTGAAGACCTTTGTGTGTGTGTGCTTCAATTGATAGGGGACTACATCCTCACCTCATTAGTCCACTACCAGTAGTGACGACGCAAGCTTACTCCTGATAACCACGTTTTTTGACTCATATCACAAGGCCCTTGTGATATGAGTCAAAAAAGCGGTACCGGGCATGCGAGTTAGGAGGTAGATCTGTTCTGCAGGAAGTACTGCTAAAGACAGCCTTGGACACTTGCTGGAAGAATTTGCGAAGAGCTGGAGAGTTTACTACTTGGGCGCAAACAAAAATGCTACTCTACGGTCTAGCTAGAACTTGTCGTATACCAAAACATAAGCCAGAATTAACAAGATCGAAGAAAACGAAGAAGATTTTCAAACTAGAACTTTTATTTAAAAGCCAATCGTTAAGACGTGAGTACACTCAACGCTAAAGAGTTGACAATCCAATACCGACCTAATGGCCTGTCCCGTGGGACTACGAGTTAGGAAACCAGACATAAGAAATCAGAAGGAAGATAATACAAAATACTGCTTTCAAGATGTTTTATCATTACCAAGCTGAATTATAGAAGTTAAATATATTGTATATATATAGTGAGGATGAATCAATATTTTATTGTTTTTTCGACGGTAACGAAATTTCTTATTTTTACACACAGCTTATTATTTTTACCATTGATTTAAGAGCAACACCACTCTCCTAGCTTCAAAAATATGATTGGGTTGAGGTAAGTGCTTTTATCTGACTTCAACTGTTATTATACTCGTACTTTATTTATATTCTCTTTTGACCAAAATATTTTGTAAAAAGTTTCTTAGTTTCGTTTCTTCTTCTCGTTAATTTCTGGCTAATGCTACAAATAATCAGCGAAACCTCCAAGTACAAGTATCTGGTCTTTACCTTCTATACATAAAATGAGGCTTCAAAATATAGTTAAATATATTTGTTGTTGTATTGTGCTTTGTGAACGAATATAAATAACATGTATTTGTATTGAATTAGGTTAAATGCTATAGTAAATGTCCTTTATAATACTTCTGACAGGTAACAATCTCAAGACCCGTCAGATCCTCGATTCCTACCTCCATGTCTGGACTCACGCGGACGATTTGCGATTTTCTAAAGTGTGCTCACGTCGTAAGCACCCTCGCCGTAACCGTGCACCTCGCACCCTCTGCACCCTCTGCACCCTCTGCACCCCCTTGTAACTCGCTGGTCTGCTGGAAAGAGGGCTCTTCTGACTCCTTTGAACTGTTTTTGCAGATTTTCAATAGTTTTCAGGTGGATTTCTAATTCTGTTTGCTGTAAGAGCGGGAAAGCTTGAATTACTTTCAGTGCCTTTTCCGCCGATTGAATGTCTTTTGCTGTTGGAAAACTTTTATGAAACAGGAATAGACTTCTCTTTGAATATCGAAAACCTAAATTACTTTGCAAAGCCGCTGGCAAAAACTTCGTGTAGGTATCTGCATATCCTTCGGACACGCACTAATATTACATAAAAGATAAATGGAAGTTCGTTAATATTTCACGCCAAAACTCCTAATACATTGAAATTTAAGTTTTCCATACATTTTGTTTAACCAAGCATTTCGCAAGTCAATCTATGACATTCACTATAGTGAATGAGAGCTCCAGTATCTAGATGAATTATCTTATACTAGCTGCGCCCCGCGGCTTCACACGCGTTGTTCCTATGGAAACGTTTAAATGTGATTTTTATCCTACGCGAACTGATTTATGGGAAAAAAATGTAGCCTATGTTTGATTTCGGGATTAGACTTACTTATGTGCAAAATTTCAGCCAGACCCGTTCAGTAGTTTTGGCGTGAAGAGGTAACAAACATCCATCCATCCATCCATACATCCATCCAAACTTTCGCATGTATAATATTAGTGTGATTGACACGCTGGAAAAAACAACAAATAGGTTAGTTTTAGCCCGGTAAATCGCGTTGAGCGTTGGGCCCAACGCGTTTTCGTTACATAAAAAGTTAATGCCTACAGCCCGTAGGCACTTTTCATATGTATACCTAAAGCTTAGCTATAAATTGCAAATCTACAAAGGAAATACAAAAATTGCAAGCACAGCTAGTTGAACAATCTCGTTGATGTAATTGCAATCCTGTTTCTTTACGCGTCAGTGAAAATCGATTTGAATCATTTTCGATTTCGCTGACTTTTTAGGGTAGGGGATGGAGAGTAGTATATTGTACCTAACATTATATGTACAATTTTCGGATAAATGAAAACGTTTTGAAATCTTTGAACTTAAAAAAAATGTTTAATACTGCAGTAGGATTAACGGAAAAAAGTCCCTCGAGTTCTTTCAATCATGACTTGGAGGAACGCTAGGAACAAACCCTGTTTTGAAACAAAACTACTCAGTACTTATTTCAAAGTTATATCGAAAATATCAAACTAAACCTAATGATAAATTAATTGTTTATCTGACATTACTATTATTATTTAATGCCCACAGGCAACCATTTGTTATTTATAATTAGATAGGAGTATGTGTTTATGCAAAATTACCGTCTGTCTGTTTTTATTTTATTTTTTACTCTCTCCTGCATAAAATCACTTATGGTGTTTCCTTAAAAAAGAATTTGTTTGTTTTGTATTCCTACAATATAATACTTATTATTAATTACGTTTTAAATTAGATTACAATGATATCAAGTGTATATGTTTAAATGTACCTATGGTGGAATAAATGAAATGAAATAATGATAGATAAATGAGAAATATTTCATCCCCCTTCTAGGTATTTATACCTAGTAGGGTGAAGAAATATTTCTCTTTTTCGTTTCGTTGTCTTTTACCATAAATTTTCAATCTAACTATGAAACACTGAGTGGTTATTACCATTTAGGTTTTTACACACTGTAGCCTCTATCTACAGCTACATGTTTATTTACCTAAAATTGTTAAAAATATTGTATCATTTTAATATTTTTGAAAATGCAAAGATGTTTGATACTTCAGATCTTCAAAACTTTTGAAAAGGTCAAAATGAAATTTGGTACACCAGAAGAATATAATTTAACCTAAAATATGTTTTTACCGGGATACAGACCAAACAAAGGGCTAGTAAATATCAACCAAACTAGCGATGTATCGAAAGTGGAAAATAAATAAAATTGCTCGGGTCGATGGGGTAGCTCTAATCAGTTTTATTGGCAATCCATGACAATCTCCCGCCCTAACGAACGTCTACATCCAGACCCTGCTCGTACCAATCAGTTACAAAAGTTATTTGAGGGAAAATCGAAGTAATAACCCTTAAAGCACCTAACTGTAACGTCGGGGATAGGGATGTGCTAGAGGACTAGACAAGGATATAAATATCACTTTATCAGGCTTGCCAAATAAAAATTTGGCAACCTGCAACGATGTAGTGTGTATATACCTCTACAGTCAGAATAGAAACCAATCTTAAAATGCTGCCTTTTGTAATACCTATACAGTTTTTAAAACTCTCACATGCAGGGCCTGTCCAGAACAATTTTACTTAGTTTCAACATGAACATCTCACTCTAAACTTCTTGTTAGGTTTAGTAGTACGCAAGCTTTTAATTTAACCCATTTGGACCCAAATACAAACTACCAGTAGAATGTAAAAAAAAACTTTATTTTCGTATTAATTAGAGGCTAGACAAATATATTGTGCAAAAAAACTTAAAAAAAAAACTTCCTTATAGTAAAAAAAACACCGTCCTTAAACAAGGACTATGGGCTTAAGTGTAGTATTTTTCCAGACATCTTCTTTCGATGCACAGTGTTTCGAAGGAATTTAAGCATTGCCAAAGAGCTTTTTTATGGCATTCGACGAATCGTAACTAGCTTGGTAGTTTTCTAGGGAAGTGCCCAAGTCCATCAGTGCTTATTTTAGGCACCATTGAAGAAGGTTCAAGCCGTCTTCCATCTGATCTTTCAGAACCTGCAGCCACCGAATAGAATAGGGCCAAAGCTCGGCGGAACATGAGCTGGTCCCTTTTATCAACGGACATGATATTATGTAGATGCCGTGCATTAGCTACAGTCAAATCTACGATGCAGGGACATAATGACCCACCACCATATTTTGCCTCGTATTGCTGACCTATATTATAGCAATAGATTGGTCAGCCTGATCAACTCCTCCCATTTCTTTGTTGTTATTTTGGAAACCAAATGGAATGTTTACGTCTACCTTTCGTCGTTCTGCTGAGCTCCAACTTTTTACTTTGTCCAGAAGGCTCACAAAGTCATGGTTTGTATCCATGCGGCCATGGTACAAACACTGTTGTCCAGCCACCGCGTTCAACTGTTCGGCGTTATTTCAATGGTTCATCGTTACTGCTATAACAGTCATCGTCGTCCCTGGTCTCAAAAAGTTCAATTCTCCCTGGAATATCACGCGATAACATGTTTTGCGGGACATTGTCTTCATCACCATCTTCTTCATCCTTTAGGATACTCGGCCCCGGATGATGGCTAGTAAGTGGCAACTAGCATCATTATCATCATCTCCACGTAAAATGTTTTGGACAGCTTCCTCAAGTCATTCGAAACCATTTACAGTGCGAAAAGAAGGCCCAGCCCACTGCTTACAATGTGATAAAACTTGAAACTAAATAACTAAAATATGTAGCATTTAGCCCATTGGCCCAGTTCAAGGACACCATACGGAAATGGTTTTATTTCAGGCTGAAAGAAATGAAATATCGGACCAAATATCATTATTCACTAGGATACATTTAGATACGTAAAACAAAGTCTAAAACTTGAAGAAAATCTAATGTATTATGTAATAATTATAGACTCGCCTTTGGCCAATTAATTATTGGCTCTAGTATATAAAACAATCACCGATTTTATCAACTTTTATCCAATAACTTACAATGATGTTGCTTGTATCACAAATCTATACTATTTGGCAATGCAAATTCCTTTTTTAACAAACCGCAATACATAGCAGTGAAATAATAAGGGTAGTTGAAAATATGGCCCAGATCTAGGACAGCGGGCTTAAATGGGTTAAGCTGTACGATAAACCTGCATGAATTTGTTGTGGACTTAGTTTCTTTGATTTCTCTTTCTTTAACATAATCCAAGAATGAAACAATTAATGAAAGAGTTATCACGTGTTTTCTGAGTGTTACAATAGTAAATAAAATTTACTTTCAGCATACATATATCCACATTTTTGATTAAATTACAGCAAAATAAACACACATTACAATTAAGGGACGTCAGTGCCTGCGATAATCATAAATACGATCAAATTATATCAAATCGTTCTTTTCCATCGTGTAATTGGATAAGAGCGCCATTATTTACCTCCCTAGCATTATCTGATTCACGCAATGTTAGACCCTCTACCGAATACAGGACGTTCCACGATAAAACTTTTATACATAAAGTAGATAAAAGTTAATCAAAACCGTTCAGTTCTTCGGATTTTATACTTTGCTCCTGGAAGTGTGTTTGCTTCGATACAATTTTTACAAAAAAAAATAGTACTTTGTTCGTAAACAAAGCGTTTGTTCGAAAAACGACCACATTATAGAAAACTGTTGAGTTTAAAAATTGCTTAGCATCGCATATTATATGTATGATTTGTCAATTATAACTAGTATATATACCTAATCATATAGGTGAAAACTATATTAACAAAGAAAATTACAATCGAATAATATAAACAAATAAAAATAAGAACTAGTATAACCAATTTAAACTTGAGCTCACTGCAGACAATTTACAGGTACAAAGAGTACCATGTAGGTACGATGAGTACAATCTGTGAATTGCATCTTTATAAATATAAGACATAATTAGCAAAAAAATCGAATTCTATTTACTTCATCAAATTCGTATGTTAACAATAAATAAATAAATAAATTATAAATGAATATGCTAGCCAACCACAGCATCATCTAGTCCCAAAGCAAGTAGAGCTTGTATGTATTTATGTACCTACTAGAAAACTGAACTAATATTTGCAATAAATAAATAAAATAAATGTGGTCAATGCTTTTATGTATATGGGTAAATAAAAATACTACATAAAAGTTCTTGTACACCTTGTATACTGTCATAAAGCTATAGAACGAAGCCATAACATGGTGTTTGGTTACCACAGGCGTGTCACAAACACATTTCACTCACATTTGTTATTGCATCTCAAATGCCATGTTTTAGTCACACAAAGCATCAAATTATTATATTTAATCATTTACATAATGGTGTAACAACAATAGATGTCGCGATAGACATTTTTAGGGTTCTATTGTTAACTGAATAATATTATAATAATAAAACTCGGATAAGTGGGGGAGATTTGGATTACGAATATACAAAATTTGAAAGGTGTTCCAATCATTAACAATAGGGTATATGCATCGATTTTTTTTATTGTTTTAATCGATTCTTTAGGTCTTTATTTAACCCAGGAATGATAAGACGCTCACTGAATTTCGCATTAACAAGGTAAAAAAAACAAATCAAAACTACAATCATTTTCGGGTGATAAAAACGCTGCCATATTGGCGCCATGTTTATGTGACGTCGACGTACGCACTTGATTAAAACCTTTGGTGACGACCTCGGTAGTGATCCTCTCAGGAAAGAGGTTTTCCGAAAAAACTGAAAATAATCGACAATACGAAATGTCAAGTGGGCAGAATAGTGTCAAATCAAGGTGCAGCAAGCAGAATAAAAAAAGAAGAAATGCGTACAGTGATGTCACGTCCGCTCTAGTCAATGTGAGTAGCGTTTCGAAATTTTGCGATTGAGATTTAAAATATCAATTTTTCAATGGTTAAATTCTACAATAAAAACATCTCAAAACGCAAAAATAAATATGCAGATATGTTTCTATATCAATAGAGAATACGTATATATTTTTATAGCCATTTTGAAATCACATGCATATACCCTATTTTCTATTCATTGTGAATAATAAGTTGGTACTTATAGTAAAATGTGCCTTGACTGACTGAGTGGGTAGGTTTATTTTTTATTATTATATTTAAAATCGCCTTGTTGTCGAATCTCTACATAAAGGTATAAAGACTACACACTTCATTCGCACTTTCGGTTTGAATATCGTGAAATACGAATTTACTACCTACTAACAAATATTTTTAATTCTGTTAGGTTATTTTTAATACCTGAGTGGGTAGGTTTATTACCAGGTAGGGAGAGAAGGGTAGAAAGAAGAACAAGGATGGCTAGCAGGCTAGTCCCTCTTTTAGGCAAGCTTAAGCCATCTATATAAATAAATAATGCTAGACAATCGACACAGCATCATGAAGCCCCAACCTCAGCAGAGCTTCTGTTATGGGTAGGCACTAATATGTTTGTCTGATATACTTATTATAATACATTACATAGAAAGATGTTTTATATTATACATATAAAATACCCAAAACACTCGGAACAAATAATAAATATATTCTAGAAGAAATATCTGCAGGTCGTACACACATTTGTCCGAGGTGGGAATCGAACCCGCAACCTGCGCCACAAGGGAACCTGTGCCCGCTGCGCCACAGAGGTTGCCTAGTATCCATTCTAGCCTTATCCGATCTGTAGGTTGTTCAGCTGGAAATTTCCTGTCCCCCACTCTCTGTGTTGTTACGTAGAGGCTGTCGTAGCAGTGTCTACAAGGGTCTACGAAACTGCTACGAACCGTCTACGAAGTTTGAAAAGCTTCAAACAAAAGAATAACAAACAAAAGACGCATTTTGTCACGTGATCATTTAATTTTATTGGTGAAGTTTTTGTACCGTAATCGAGTGGCCTTTCTGTACTCTTTCTTGCATTGTCCTTTATGATCAATGAATGAACATCCTGAGATACTCAAAACATACAAAAAAATGTAAAACAAACAAACCATCGATCGTAATCGATCGTCAAGACAAAGCATCGGAAATATCCCGTTTCGCACTCAGTCGCACGTTTTTTTTTAAATTGACAATCGACACCTGTCAATAGGGTATATGCATCGATTTTTTTTATCGTTTTAATCGATTATTTAGGTCATTATTTAACCGAAAAATGATATGACACTCACTGAATTTCGCAATAACAAGGTAAAAAAAACAAATCAAAACTACAATCATTTTCGAGTGATAAAAACGCTGTCATATTGGCGCCATGTTTATGTGACGTCGACGTACACACTCGATTAAAACCTTTCGTGACAACCTCGGTAGTGATCATCTCAGGAAAGAGGTTTTCGAAAACAGCTTCTATTCATTGAATTTTGACGATTAAACTCCATGAACATAAATGACTGTATCAAATTCTTTATGTTATTATTATTATTACCCTACCTTATTTAGTTAGTTGCCCAGGTGCTTCGATCCGAAATAATGCTATAATAAGTACCTATTAAAGCCCTCCGCAAACAGCCGCTAATTAGTTAGCGCGTCTTGTAAAGCGCGATTTCGGCGATTTTCCAGCGTGATTCCTTATACAAAGCGGCTTAATTATTAAGCGCGATTTCGCCGCCCCTTCCCCGCCCCTTACTGGCAGCGCGAACGACGAAGGCCACAATATCGCAGGACGCGGAAACGCCTCTGACAAGCTGAATCGCAGCAGTGTGCGTCAACGTATGCGTTTTGGTACAAAATGTTCCGCAAGCAAATATCGCAAAATCGCGTGACACAGCGCTTGAAAATTAGCGTTGATGTGAGTAGGGCTTAACATGAGTGAGTGGTTTTCCTGTACCTATCAATTTCAAATAATTTAATATTATCTTCGAATCGTAAACCGCCAAGTGCGTGTCGACTCACATACGAATGGTTCCGTACCGTAAAAATCAGGCAGCTTATTCAACGGACATCAAATTGTTCGGAGACCCCTTAAAGCCCTACTCACATCAACGCTAATTTTAAGCGCGTCCTGTGTCGCGCGATTTTGGTATATTTGCTTGCAGAACTTTTTGTACTAAAACATATACGTTGACGCACACTGTCGCGATTCGGCTTGTCCGAGGCGTTTCCGCGTCTTGCGGACGGCGCGGCGGCGCGGGGTGGCGGGGCTGAAGTGCGATCGCAATGTCCTCCACATCGCCAGTCGTCGTGTCGTGAGCCATGAAGGTGTAAATAGGTACCAATGTGCAGAATCAGACCACTAGTGTAAGTATCTATCATTACCCGTTTTACTTGTACATATCCAACGGCGGCATCGCCGTAGGATTCTCGTTCGGATCTGTCATATCACATAACATAACAAAGATAAAAATGATTGCCTGCTTGAAATATTTCTCGTCTAACACTTACATAACCGTGAATAAGTTATAGGTAGGTAGTACCTAGAGTACCTACCTCATATAAATATTTTGAAATAGGTAAGTAGGTAACTTATTTACCTTGCGGCTTTTACTCCTCTGAGTTCAGCAGATGTGAATTCCGAATTTGATGCGAAGAAGGTAGACATCATGAAAACATCTATTTTCGGAAGATTATCTGACTGCGCTCTTACAAAACCGCTTTCAGTCATTGTTTTTAGTAAGAAGGTTGAAAAACTTCACAATATTTCTCAAGGAATCAACTTTGCTTACGCTCTCCGGAAAACACCAAACAACCGCGAAATAATACCTAGGTACAAAAAGATATCCCGCCGAAACTTCATGACATAACGAAAAGTGAAGTAGGTAGAATAGTGTCAAACCATGATGCACCGTCAAAAAAAAAAAAGAAGGAAGTGTGTACGGTGATGTCACGTCCGCTCTAGCAAATGGCGTAGCGTTTTGAAATTTTGCGATTGAGATTGAAAATATCAGTTTTTCAATGGTTAAATTCTACAATAAAAACTTCTCAAAATGCAAAAATAAATATGCAGATATGTTTCTACAACAATAGAGAATACGTATATATTTTTTTAGCCATTTTGAAGTCACATGCATATACCCTATTAGCGCGCTGTCAAACACCGTATCGGCTGTCAAAAGGACAATGACCTCAATGGACAGCTATTATCGAAGTAATACAATTAAAGATGGTCAATTCAAGCAGATGTTCAGGTAAGATCCTTTTGTGGTTTTTATTGTTATTGAATTATCTGCGATTTTAAAGTTGGAGGCGGTGTTATGAATAGGTTGTGTCGAGTCATTTTGTCGGTCTGTCAAAAACGTGGCCGCGTTTTGTTATGAAATATGATGACAGAGACCTTTGTTGAGATGAGTGTTGCTGATTTTGAAGTTTAATGTCATATTGTATGACAATTGACATTAGAAGCTGGCCATTGATAATTCACAATGGGTTGAATTCGTATGTTCACAAATATTTTTTGTTACTAAAAGTATTATTTTTATTATTGACATTAAGTATAAGGTACTTTATTATCTTTTTTACGCCAATAAGGCGCTCTTCAGGGCGAATCCTCCGTCCAGCAGTGGACCAATACAGGCTGTTGAGGTTGAGCTTGAGGTTTTGAGGTTTTTAAATTTTGTTAGTAGCATACCTACTCATAAGAGCCTAAATGCTTTTGCTTTTGATTTTAAATAAGTAAATAAAACTCTATATACTCTTCCATGTCTAATAAAATATGACTTCCCGGCAACTTTCTGATTAGATTAGGTACCCGTGCGTGTTACCCGACGCCATTTGCAATCGCAATCATCAAAATTACTGCCACCCTTCTACTTTTTAACCTCTAAACCACCATAAACTCCACACTCGCTCTAAGTGCTATTCCAAATGTAATAAGGTACAAATTCCACTGAGCAGCTTAAAGCTAGAACTTTGTTAAAAAACCGCGACCTAAAGCTCGAGGCTGAAGGGAAAATACGAGTGAATTGAGCCGAGCATAATTTTGAGTTTCTTTTCTGAAAGTCGCGCTCTGATTGGCGGAGGCATGGCGCGACAGCGGCCTGTGATTGGTCGGACAGGCGGTGGAAAAAAACCGTCTTTGTGCCGACTCCGGCGATTTATTCACGACTATTAGTTATGGTTCGGTGAGCGGACCGGAGCTAGTGAGGGCAGCGGAGAAAGTGTTATCGATAAAAGTTAAACTACCGATTTGTGGAACTATCTAGTCTATTGTTATTGTAATTTTACATTGTGTTGGTAAATTTTGCATTTCACGAAATAGTAATTCAAATAAAAAAATCTATCCAATTAATTTTACTAAAAAGGAAAAGTAAGTAGTTACCTACCTACCTAATGAATTTACGAATCGACTATTTTACTTTCGTTCCTACCTACCATTCAAAGATTTTACTAGGTACACTTTGGGGATAGTTTTTTTTGCCGTTTTTGCTTGTTTTACCGACTTCAAAAAAAGGAGGAAGATCTCATTTCGACTTCTTTATGTTTGTTACTAAGAACTTTTTTAACTTGGTGGTCCGATTTTCATGATTCTTTTTTTATTTGAAAGCTGGTGCCTCTCGCTCGTGTGGTCACCTTATTTGGTCCAGTTATGACAGTGGGATTCATGAAAAAACATTGAAGTAATAATAATAATAAAAAGTTTATTTGAAACTAATAAATAATTTTCAAACTGCTAAATACTATGCTTGCTTACTTATAACTACAATTTTGAAGTCGGTTTATAGTTTTTTAAAACAAAATCAATTTATTATTTCATTCTCAATTGAAATCTTACCTTAAAAAACTAACCATTGAAATTACCTATTGCTTACCTTTAGTAGTAGGTAGATTGATTACCTATTATTATTTAATAATACTTACAGGCGGTTTCTCGAACGCTTGTCACATTGAATGTATAGTCAACGGCTTGTTTTATACGCGTAATCTCACAGCGTGAATTTTAATCTCGTGGAATATAACCTGCGTACTTAACTTAACTTACGACGAATAAAATTCCTTGCTATTTTAGCTACCAACAACTTGATAGTGCTCCAAACATTCATATTTTTCTGCTAGTGAACTTCCATTAAGTTACAGAATTCTACAAAAAAAAACCACGCGAGTAATAAAAGCAGTGCGTGTACAGCCTGACAAATAGTCAACAATTTGTCAAAATAATAAGCGTTCGAGAAACTGGCTGTAATAGCCGGTACCAGAAATTAGTCTTTATAAATAAATTTAGTCTTTTACCAGAAAACATTGTTCAAATTTACATGTGCAAAAATAGTTTTCATCGATATCGACAACTTATCGATAAAATCCTCTCCCCGTGTTTACTATCCCCGGTGTATAATGGGACCAGTGGCAGTTGGCAGTTACGTCTCAATCACCCACCTTTTACTTGCTGCTAGAGCGAGACAGTCCCGCCTTCCTAACGAGCAAGAGTGAGACCCAGCATACGCATTCAGCGTACTGCATTTTGAATTTTCTAACGAAAGGGTGTCTGATTTTGAGTGTTGTGGCGTAAGAAATAAGGTTTAGGTTAGTTTGGCGTACTTTGTATGGTGTTTGCAATATTTTAGCATGTATGTTTTCTTTAGATATGAATGCAAATAGTAATGGCGCATTTTTATTTGAAATGTTTACATAGAGGGGCTGTGAGCCTGAAGCGTCGAGCCGCCATTTTGTTGAGTACCGTCAGCAGAAGAAATTCAAGGATTTTGGTAAGGGTGTTCCTAAGTGAAAGCCACTGTAAGAGCCCTTTCTGTGATTGAGACCTGTCGATTGGATCCGAAGGGCTTCAACAAGGTTTGGATTATCTGGTAAAGTGCCTGTTCTTGGGGAATGCGGGTCTGTGATGCGGTAAGGTAGGTACTTATAATGTATGAAAAAGGAGATTTGGTATAGTTTTGCACTTAAGGGTTAAAAATACTTATACTTGGATGTTTTGAAAGAAAATACTGGCATTGATTGTTACTCTTCTAGAAACGTACGATTCCTAGGAAAAATCTTGGGTGGATAGGATTCGTTTTATTTTGAACTTGCCTCTTAAAAGACCATCTAAAGCGGACAGTTAAAAATGTTGTTTATTAATACTCAAAATTAGAACCGCAATACTTGGATTAGGTACCTTTATAATCAACATTAGCTAATGAATTAAATTTAAATTACTTATAAAGAATTAGATTTAAATTACTTATCATTATTTACCACACAACGCAACATTACAATAGATTGTTAAAGCTTCCAAATCCAAATGAGTCAATATCATGGTAATATAAAACAATTATTAGTAAGTACTAAAGTACCTATACCGTATCTATCGAGCATGTAGAATTTTAGTAAACAAATCACCATACAAATAACATTTTATTATCAAAATGGAACAAAACAAAAAATCACTTGCTTACGAGCTAGTGCTACTTGCTTCGAGTTTCAGATGTAACTGTAAGTAAGATTTACTGTAAGAAAGGCTGGCAAATTGCATTTCTTTTTCATTCAAATGGCAAGATACCACCTTTTATACGTATACATAATGTAAATTACGTATAAAAGGACGCGCCAATAAAGTGAATTTTAGGTTAAGTATGGGCGGTTTGTGTACTAACATTCTACATGCTCGATCGATACGGTTTAGTTGTCGTGCAAAAGCTTTGTCACATCAATAATACCAGCCCGATAGATTCTTCTAATTATTAAATATACCTATACATCATTCATCATCAGCCTATACTAGTCCACTGCTGGACATAGGCCTCCCCTATTGAGCACAAAGAGCGTGAAATATATATATGTACCACCATCGTATGTAGCTACCACTGACTACGGAATACTTAAACGACACTCAGATTTATAAAGTCTCAAATAGAAATTAATTTCTTTAATAACTAGTAATTTTTTAAACTCTTCAATTAAAACTGTCAAAAATTCGGACTTCAGGCGAGCTTAAATCTCTCTTGTTTGACTATTCCGAGGAAGTATTTTATTTATTAGAATAGTTAAATTACAATCAAATATAATAAATATATTGAAACTAGTATTTACAATAAGGTATGTTATGTAGGTATATTATTAGGTATTGTAGAGTTTGTACAATACTGGCATAATTCTGACTACAAAACATAAGACAGCATAATTAGTAGTAGTTTTAGCCTGGAATGTCCCTTGTAAGAGAGTTATTCCCCTCAGGTGAGACGTCCTGACTCCTGATTCCCAACGCCTCATAGAAAGTAATTCCAACGTCTCACGAAAACGCACCTACGGCCAACAAACGTCTCATAAAAGTATACCCAACGTCTCAAGAAAACGCACCTACGGCTAACGTCAAGTTGGTGACTACTTTTATGAGACACGTCGGATCGCACGATAGTCAGAGCGTCGTGTTTACAATCTACAAGACAGACACAACTACAATCTTCGAGACAAGGGTGAATACCTAGGTGTCTTCTACACCTTCGTGTCGTTTTAGCTGTGTGGTGGCTTAGATTTTGCACCACCCCAACTCTTCCCGCGGATGTCGTAAGAGGCGACTAAGGGATACCCACCGAGGTCCGGGCAGCAGCGCCCCCTGCAAAACAATTATAACATCAAACTGCTATCCTCATCCCGCATGTCCAGCGTGGGGATTATGGGCACTACCCTCCATGAGATAAACGCCAAAAAGGCACTTATCAGGAGGAGGCCCGAATCCAGCAGTGGACCAATACAGGCTGTTGAGATTAAGGTTGAAACCTTCGTGATACACCGTCGGTCACATCTTCGCTTTTCATCAGGTGAGTTTGCGGTCAAACGATGGTCTATTAGTCAATAAAAAATCTACTGACATGTTCCTCTTAAATACACTTCAATGCTTCATTAAAAGCCCACATATTTATCTACTTAACTAGGTACTGAAATGCGTTAGCATAGCTGTAATGTTGCACTATAAAACATACTACTTACTCAGAAAAAAATATAATAAATATGAGAAAATCATTCCCAAGCCACGTGTCCATTTGCTAAATTGGTCAATATCTAATATAATGAGCTAGAAAAGTTATGACAGAATCATTACGATGTAGCCCGAGGGCATCACGTGGCGGGCAGACCCGCGGGCGGTCGCTATATCGATTGTAAATAACTGTGTCTGTGTTACTTTTGTAGATCAGTGACGGTTTATAACGAAAGCGAAAAGCTAGGTGGGGCTATGCGGGCTAGGGCTATTCTATAAAGAACAGCAGTGTTTCTACCATGAGTTTTCAGAATCTATACTTACTAGCGACTAGTTAAAAAATGTATGGAAACTTCTAAAGCGCCTCTAGCGGCTAGTTGGGTAATCAAATGCGCGGTATGAGTCGCGTAGATAAGTATCTGCGTATTTACGTAACTACTGTAGTAATATCAAGTGACAACTCATAGTTGACACACAGGTCGATTCGAGTATTCCTGTAGACTCACCCCCGAATACTCAAACGTAACTCAGATTTAAGCACTTCCAAATTACGAATTTTTGACATATTTTCATTGAAAACTGTCACTGTTTATATATCACAGAGCTATTATAAGTCAGTTTTCAGATAGTCAGCTGATAACTACGGAAATGTCCTTTGTTCTTCTTTTCTAAAGCTACGAGAAGTTCAATGTGTGAGCTTAAGATAGCATTTTACGATATTTGTTGTTCTGGTTGTGTAACGAAGTTGTTAAGAAGATCAAAACAAAACCGCAAAAAGACGACTTCGTGAGACAACACAAAACACCCTGTTCATTTATATTGCTATTTCATCTACATACTCTAAGTTTTAGGTAGATTAAAACAAGCGTTACATCGTTGTAGTATTTTACTATAAAAACTATATGTTTGACGAATTCAATACGGATGTAACCGTGTAAACTATACGAGTACTTATGTGTACGAGTACAATATGGTTCGTAATGATTCGCAATGAAATCGTAGTAGTAATTGCTTTTTGATGGTTAGATAATTATGCAGATCGACAATTCTAGCACAATCGCATACAGCAACGGAATGGGGGGGTATTCAGTCTCATATAAATACCTAGAGAGTTTTGGAGTCGTGCGAAAGAAGAAGAAAAAGCATATGAAAGCGCATGAAATTTATCAATCATTTTTCTGCTAAATAGATACATTTCATACTTCCATATGCTTCTGATTGGAGACAGTTGAGCTTTCTCTAAATTGTTTGTATCCGTTTGCAGACTGCTCGTATTTCATGGTTTTGGTATATTAAATGTCGGAATTGAAATGTCGTAGAACATGAAAACACTTATTTAGAAGAAATCAATTATTATACCGAAAATTTCATTATTCCTGTACTGAGGGGAGGATGCCGGTTCAAGTCCCATCGAAGTAATTTTTTTAGGATATTATTAGATTTTTTGGAAATTAGCCATATTGTAAGGGCTCGCCGTGTGGTGCCGGTTGCATAGAATTTCCACCACCCCTACTCTTCCCGTGGGTGTCGTAAGAGGCGACTAAGCGATATTTACCGGGGCGAGCAGCAGCGCCTCCTGCCGAATAATTCTGTCACCAAACTGCAATCCCCAACCCGCATGCCCAGCGGGATTATGGGTATTACCCCCCATGAGATAACAGCCAATAAAGGTGCTTATCAGGGGGAGGCCTGCGTCCAGCAGTGGACCAATATAGGTTGTTGAAGTTGAAGTTGAAGGGCTTACGCACTCACTATCACACTTATATAGTATGTATTATAAATACTATTGCATATAAATACGAAACTTTGGATGGATGTATGGATGTATGGATGGATGGATGGATATTTGTTACCTCTTCACGCCAAAACTACTGAATTGATCTGGCTGAAATTTATAGTAGAAAGTAATTCTAATCCCGGAATCAAACATATCGAAGTCGAAAGCGATAGTAGAAAAGTCCAAAAATGTATGGGCTTGAGCCTTAGATATGTCACGTGATCTGTTTCGAGTTTTTCACTACGTATCTTTCAATTGTTTTCGATTCGCTTCATAGGCGATGCCCGTTGGCTACGCTCTCTGGTTACCTACAGTTACTTAGAGAGTACAAAACCCAATTTTCAAACGGTGATGTCCTAAATTACATAAAACTTTAATGTGGCATTTTGAAATAAATGATAATGATTTCGATTATGTTTCTAATAAGGTGATGTTTATTTATATTTATTGAGATATTACCTACATCATGACAGGTTTTTTTATTTAGCCCTAAGGCGATGATATATCTACTTATCTTAACTTATTTAATGTATCTAATAAACGTACATACAACCTATCCACAATGCCTTTTAAACTTTTACATATTCCATCGTCTAATTTCGGATATAGACAGAACTCATATATTCTATATGAGAGTAAATACTTCAATGCAATAGTAAAAGAAGTTGATTTGTTTAACACCTCTCATAGTAACTTCAAACGTATCTGTGGTAATCACTTCTTTATCTCTTAACCGAATAATATTATACCTACTTTGTTTGTCCACCACTTATTCTCTTCAATATTCTTATGAACCTATCTGTCCTGTTATCTGTGAAAACTTTTAATTGGCAATCCGTTTATTTATATTTAATTTTTGATCGTGTTTAGCCGAAGTTTTCCTAAAATAAATAAATACCACTTAATTTATATATTTTGTCTTAATAACATTGCTGTTTTTTGCCATTCCTCACCGCAAATGAATGGAACTCGCTCCCTGCCTCTGTTTTTCCGGCCAATTACAACCTGGGTCTCTTCAAGACAAGGGTGAATAGGTATCTTCTAGACCTTCGTGATACAGCATCTTCACTTTCCATCAGGTGAGATCGCGGTCAAACAAAGGTAAAATAAAATAAAAAATAAAAATAAATAAAATATTCCTGACTTTCGGCAGGTTTTGGTAAAATATATCTACGCTGTTTATTATTTTCCCTGTATACAGCTGAAACAACATTCTTTGCATCTTTTCAGATTCTAGAGGTCTTAGGATGAGTTCGTTAGTGTAAACTCATACTAGCCAGGCTCTGACCTGGCCAGAGCTGGCCTCTACTACTCAGAAAACCCACATCCATGATATTTTGTTTCAGTCGACAATTAATTCAAACTTAGTATTAGTATCCTAATGTTTTCTCAGATTTTTTCAGCAGTTTTGGCTATTTTGTTTTAAGAGCTCGTGGGTCTCAATATCTTTTTCTCGGCGAGGCAGGTTATGTCTTTCGATTATTTTTAAGTGGTTATCATCTGATTAGGTTATCTATATACATATAAATAAAATGGCTGAAGCACTTTTAATAGATAAGGAATCAAAATACTTATAGAGTTTTTTTATGTTCTTCAATTAATTACTTATTATGTCAAAGAAAGTATATGAATAATAGTTCAATTTATTACTTTTTATGTCAAAGAACATTTATGAAGTTAGGCTTTTACTTAGTTAATACAAATTCAGTACCTACCTTTAATATGTAAATACAATATTGTTAACACTTATTATAGCTGATTCTTAGGAATTTTTAGTTTTTGAGGATACATTAGACTCTAATTAATGATATACATTGGGTATTTATCGCATACCTCTTGATATTATTTCCACTATGTTAATACACTCGAGAGCAATGAATCCGGGTCACTTAAAGAATGTTAAAAATCTCGGAAACTAAAAATGATAGGTTAATGCAATAAATTGTATTTAATAGACAATGTAATACTCCTTAAATGAAAGTAAAAAAAATATGAGTCACCATACATTTTATTAACACAAAATTACATAAAGAAAAAAACTGCTGATCTCTCCTTAAAACAAAAATAGGAAACATGAAATTTTTGAACTTTATTACGATTTTCTTGAATTTTAATACTTCGTATTGCCTCCTCGTGCTTCCATTACTGCGTTTACGCGGTTTGGCATGCTGTACACCAAGTTCCTTATACGATTTTGGGGAATATTCTCCCATTCCTCTGTGAGAGCAATTTTGAGCTCACGAAGCGTGATTGGGGGAGGGTTTCGTTGTTTTACGCATCTGCCTAGCTCGTCCCAAGCATGCTCGATCGGGTTGATATCCGGGCTGCGCGCTGGCCACTCCATACGAGTAATGTTCATCTCTTGAAGGTAGTCATTCACAATCCTACCTGTATGAGGTCGGGCATTGTCATGCATAAATATAGCATCCTCACCTAAATTGACCATAAATGGACCAACGTGATCATTGAGGATTTCTTCCACATATCTTACGCTAGTTAAAGAGCCGTTTTCTATGATCACCAGCTCTGTGCGACTTTCAGAAGAAATTCCGGCCCACACAAGTACAGACCCACCACCGTAGGCTACTTTTTCTTCGATGCATGCTTGCTTGAATCTTTCCCCTGGTCTTCGATACACTCTGTGTCTTCCATCGTGCTTGTAGAGCATAAATTTTGATTCGTCGGAGAACATAACTTTTAACCAATCTTCAATACTCCAATTTACGTTTTTAGGATTCTTTAAGTGACCCGGATTCATTGCTCTCGAGTGTAGTAACAAATCGTGAAAGTATGAAATGTTTTATTAGGCTCTATATCAGTTGCTTAGCAGTTCCTCTGGCGTCCACTACTTTGAGAGCACCCTGTATGTATTGATTGAGGGTATCGGGTTGTCGCGATCGCTCGTTAGCGATTAATGAGCATTACGATACCGCGGCTCCAACCTATTTGTGCATTGTACCAGCCTAACAAACTACATAAGTTTGCAGAAGCATAACTCAACTTATCACATTATCCCACTATATATAATATAAACTAGTTTATACGTGATGATGATGATCATGAAGAATAATTACTACAACTATTTGCATACCTAATCGCGCATGACCCGAGAGCTGGTTAGTATATGGCGCAGCGCATCAGCATTGTCATACAGCGGGGCAATGCAGCCAGCGTCTTGGATTTAGGTGTACGCTTCCGACTGATATTGATATGGATCAGTTGAGCTACCTATAGATTGTTTGCGACAGTCTGCAGTTAGTTCAATTACTTCAATTGTAAATACTACTTTAAATTTATTTCTATTATTTGATTGTTATTTTCTTTTTCAATTATGATTTTGTGCTTCTTTTAATACTGAATTTTCAAGCAAGGCTTAGGCATAAGTGATTTTTCTGCATGTAGCAAATGTACCGTGCCAGCTCGTGGCAGATTGGTCTCATTATTTAGACAAGGCGATGGGATCATGGCCATGATGTGCTGGTTATAAATATACCTACTTATTGTTCGTGACAGACTGTGGAAATTGTTTATAACTTTTAATTTGATACTGAATTATATTGTTGGATGCGATGGTTTGAGGCGCAATGTGGTGCGAAGTGTTCTTGTTGGATTTTACTCTTTAGCTGAGTAGAAGTGTGCCTCAGAATTTGTGGTAGATGCTATTCATTTAAATTAAACTGAGTAGTTCTGGTTTTTTATGCTGGCAGAGATGGTTGGTACGTTTGCATTACATTACGTTTTGTACTAATTAATAGTAAACGTACAAACCATCTTTGTCAGCATGGTAATGTCGACATGGTAGCGACTTATAAAGGCTTTTTAGTAAGTGAATGTCAAACGATATATTTCGATTCCTTAATCGATTCATTACCATTCCTAAATTCTTATTATAACTAGTTTTAATATCAAATAGAAGATAACTATTCGATTTGACATTCGTAAATCCTAAGTTTAGCTAATTTTATCTTATTCTAAAATAAAGGAATCGACACCATTATGTATCTATGCTGTGTTTCTTACCAAGGCTTTTACTTCGGCTTTTATCCAAGGAAAGAAAAGGTACCTCTGTACCTTTTTCCTCTGGCTCTGATGGTAGTTTGACCCCTTGTTACTGTGTTACCCTAGTTCTGGTGCGGCGGCAGATTTGGCCGAGGAACTCAAGAGGCCCTAATATGGGCACCTTACCCTAGGCCTGAGTGGTCACCCCCCCGAAGGGTTCCCGCCTTGCCGGGGCGGGGGGGCTTAGTAATCGCGGCTTCGTCACCCGCGATGAAGCTAAGAGGAACCCATGGGGCCGTGCCTACGCAGACGGCGACATGGCCGGCCCCGGGACGGACCGCTCCTCTGGGTTTTGCGCTCTAAGCCCAGTTGGAGCGGTAGTAGGTTGCGGTGTCGTATGGGAGGCACCGCAACTGAGGCGGGCGGCCATGCTGTATGGGCAACATGGCCGCAGATAGGTGGAGGCCGCGGCGGGAGAGGAGTGCCGGTATTGCGGTACGCCGCTCTCCCTGCCTTCCGCGGCCTTGGCGGGGTCGCCACCGTTTGATGGCGGACGCGGTGGGGTCGCAGGGGAAGAGGATTGTCGGTATGGCGTAGGCCGCTCTCCCTATCCTCTGCGACCGTGTGGCAGGCGACGGAGCCACTGGACTGACCCGTCGCACTGGGAGACCTTGGGCGTTCGGACACGGGGTTGTCCAGCGCCCAATTGGCAGGTAAGGTCTCCGAGGTGGTCGCGGCGCGTCATGTGTTTCTGGCGCGTCGCAAAGGGGGGTGCTCCACACCCCCCAGTGAGGTGCCTGATATTGGGCAGCCGCGGTGGGTTCGTGGAAGAGAAACCGTTCCCACGTTCCCACCACAAGCGGCAGAGGTGGAAGCACCCTGAGGGTTTTAGTGGTGTTGGAGTCCCACATAATCGCACTGTCTCCCCGTGGCAGTGCGATATGCGTGCGCATTTCCCTCAGGATAATAAAAAAAAAAAAAAAAAAAAAAAAAAGGCCTGAGTGGTCACGGGTATCTCCCCTTTTTAATTACCTGAGCAGATGCTGACATTGGTGTTGTGATATCATCGTTTGTCAATTATGTTGTTTTAGAATTTGCTAAAATTAGGATTAAGGAATGTCAAACGATACATTTCGATTCCTTAATCGATTCATAACGATTCCGAAATTCCTTATTTTACCTAGTTTTAATATCAACGACGCATCAGCATTGCCCGAGTGCAGTCAGCGTCTTGGGGAAGCTTCCGATTGATATCGCGTTTGATCAGTTGAGCTACCTGTAGATTGTTTGTAACAGCTCGCGATTAGATCAATTGATTCAATGGTAAATACTAGTTCTAATTCGTTTCAGTTATTTGATTATAACGTTCTTTGTTAATACCTCAACCTCAACCTCAACAGCCTATATTGGTCCACTGCTGGACGCAGGCCTCCCCTGAGAAGCGCCTTTATTGGCGGTTATCTCATGGGTAATGACCGTAATCCCCACGCTGGGCATGCGGGTTGGGGATCGCAGTTTGGTGACACAATTGTTCGCCTCCTGCCCGCCTCCGGTAAATATCCCTTAGTCGCCACTTACGACACCTGCGGGAAGAGTGGGGGTGGTGCAAATTCTATGCCACCGGCACCACACGGCTTTGTTAATAAAGTTGTTCATCATCGTTTGTTTTTTTAAGGTTTAAAAAGAACAGATTATAGAAAATATAGCTAACATTTTCTATGATCTGTTCTTTATAAACCAACCTATTTTATCAAGAGATTTTTTCAAGTCTTATTAATTCGTCTAATTATTTCAAGAATGACACTT
The DNA here is from genome assembly GCA_955876795.1 of Eupithecia tripunctaria. Lineage (NCBI taxonomy): Eukaryota > Metazoa > Arthropoda > Insecta > Lepidoptera > Geometridae > Eupithecia > Eupithecia tripunctaria. The sequence continues at coordinate 8,031,149 of OY041612.1, forward strand.
ATTGGTTTAACCTTTGATGAAAGAAACTACAGATGAGATACGTGTCAACATACATATCATACATATCAGGACTATCAAATGCTTCAGGCCCCGCGCTTGTGTCCAAAATAATAAAAATAAAAAACATCTTATGGCACGAAATTATTTTAGACGCGCTGGTCGATATAAAATAACATTAAAAGTTTAATTAGCAATAATCAGGTGGGTACTTAAACATAATTAATAAAAATAATTAATGTAGGTAACCTACCTTTGCTCTAGATGTTATTTACTATATCATTAAAAAATACTTGAGTTACAAAACTTGACTGTGGTAGAAGGTTACTTCGTCCACCACGGCAAAAATCTTCATTATTGAATTTACCTTCATCCACAATTTTAAACATTAATGCAATTCAAGGGCCCCCTGTTCAAATATGCTACGGGCCCCGCGCTGGTCTTATCCGTCGCTGTCAACATGTAAAGGTTAAATTTAGAGTACAAAGTAGCACCGCAAGCACTATATAGAGTTTATTTCATCCATGGACGAATATGTGACGGTCCACTGAAGTTCATCAGATAACATAAACTAGATTAAGATTTTATTAATAAAGAAATACAAAATACATATGGATATAAATACAAACTTTTATTTGTCAATAGGGATAATATATATATAGTATCGAAACAAATGTATCGATACCATACTCATGAGTAGTATCACAACAAAGATAATAATTGATACCGGTATTGTACTTGTATCAGAAGCATCGAGTTACTCAGGTATCGAGTACTTTTTAATTTTTTAATAAAATTAAAAAATATGTACTTAATAGTGGTTTATTAAATTAAAGTTATGTTTATTACAATCTAAAGTCATCTCCCCCCATACAGTGTATAATACCTCCGCCAAAATCTCGGTATCAAAATCAGAAAATCACAATTCGATTAATCAGTAAGATTATATAGGATAGTTTTGAAATGTCTACTCTACCGCCTGTTCGGAATAGCGACCAGCACACATTGAGAACTTCGAGTCAAAAGAGTTTTTTTTATGATAAATTTAATTTCTCATAACTATATCAGCACTCTTATTTAACAATTTGAAAAACGTAATAAGATTATTCAAAATAATAATTTATTTCGAGTGTGTCTATTATAATAATGCGGAACTTAAATTCCAAGGTTATAGCGTCATTCATTTTATCAATCCGGGATTTGGAGTAGGTATTATGTAAATTAAAGTCAATATATTTATGAAAACTTGTTGTATACTCATAAAAATATCAATAGTTTCCCAAAAAATAGCGATATACATAATGTAAATACTAGAAATAAACATAAACTCGCTGTACCCACAACTAGGCTGCATAAAATTAATGTATCTTTTAAAGGGCAATGTATACGCTTCTACAACAAAACCCCTACTAAGTTGCAAAAATTATCAGTAAATAAATTCAAACAAACTGTCAAAACTTTATTATGCAAAAAGGCTTACTATAAAATATCAGATTATCTAGAGGATAAAAAAGCTTGGGACGGATTTTGCTCCGACTCGAAAAATAACAACTAACAGGCTAAAGGTTTCTTCGTCGTTTCTTTACTTTAGTCTACATAACGAAGCGATCGAAATCAAAAATACCACTTTATTTCCGTGTCAGTGTATTTTTTAATATGATTTGACCTTTTCTAAGTGTACATTTATTGTATTTATGGAAATAAAGAATTTTTGAGTTTGAGTTTGAATTTGTACTCTATGTTACTGACACTCTCGAAGTATCGGTATTATTCCGTGATATAGGACCTCTCCTAGTATAGTAGCAGCATTAGCCATAGAGTCCATGATCCCTACTATTCAACGTAAGAGGACAAAAGGAAAGGACTAGCTAACTGCTTCCAAACGAAACAGAGGGCCTAGACAATGTAGGTACGCAATAATCGACGTCGAAAGTGATAGTAGTAGAAAAGTCCAAAAATGTATGGGTTTGACATATACCTTACATATGTCACGTGTCAATCTTTCAATTGTTTTCGATTCGCTTCATAGCGAATGCCGGTTGGCTAGGCCCTCAGTTTTGTACAGGGTAAGGTAGCAATTTTGGCTATGTTAGTCAAACTATTACGTGACTTCTTCAAGACAGCTTATAGGGTTAACTTTATACTAATTGCAGATTTAGGTAACTAAAAAGCATTTCGAGGCACGTCGAAAAAAAATCACGACTGCAGTAGGTATTACCCAAAAAAATACAAGAAAAAGTCGATAGGTACACGGAAAGTTTAACTTGGGACTTACACAAACTGTGTTGCTTGGGATAAATAAGGCTGTGTGAATGGTCCAGCATTATTCATTTATATAAATAAGAAATTGTAAAATATAAATAATTATAACTCGATTTGGATACCTACCGGTACCCAGAGCACCTACTAATTATTTGTTTAGAATCTCACCTTAAATAATTTTTTTTTTTAAATAATTACCAATTCCATAAATAAAATGTTTTAGTCAGTATGTATATCAGTTATCTATTATAGATACTAACCTACTGGATAAAAGCTATAGGTACCCATAACACAAGCTCTAGCTTGACGCTATAAGATAGGTACCTACTGTGTATTTATTTAGCATTATTTGTTCAGTAGGTTCCTATACGTATCTCACTATATTTGAATAGAATAAAAGACTTATACGCATTACATGGAAACATGTAATCAAAAGAGATTTAAACACCAATACCACCTAATTGAAAGTCGTTTGAATAGTCCCTCAATGCCAAATCGCGCTACGTTGCGTTGTTCAAATTAAACAATTAACCCGTCGACTGTCTCGGGTCGCAAATGAATACCCAATCAGTCAGTTCCATTTTATTAGGTTTCCCGCATGATTCCAATTTAATTCGAATTCGGCTGGCAAGCGCCAATGACCGTCGCCCGCGGCAGATCGCGCCAATCGCGGCGGCCGCTGATTGGCTGCTGGCTCCCCACTACTAATTATTGGCCGGCGCGAAACAAAAGCCCAACTTGATTGCTAATATGGCGGCGATGATGTATTGTTTCTCGATTTGCTGACTGGCCAGTCGTAATGGCGTCGTGATTATTGCTAGTTCGGTTATTGGTGATATATTCATTGTTTTCAGTGGTCAGTGTTTACCTACTTGAATAACATAACTATAAATTGTGATTTTTCTCTATATTGGATTAGTGAATGCCAAAAGTTGTAAGTTCAGCTCCTGGTTCTGCTTCTGCACAAAATGGTTGTACTTTGTGAAAAAGTGGTGTGTGAGTAAACACCACAACTTGGTATAGGTACGTACGTAGTTAGGTACCTACATAAGTAGGTAGGTACCAAGTTTGCGCTTTGTGGCAAGGTGGTATGACGATCTGCAAAAGACTGCTGGCTGACTGGATGCGGCAAGCTGAAGACAGGGCGAAATAGCACTCATTATGGAAGACCTGTAAGTACTGCTATACCTGAAAGCAATTTTAAAAGAAATCTTAAACCACGGTGATTTTATTTTGGAAAGTGATAACTTTAGAATGGCAGCGCAGATTTTTATAAAACATAACTAAGACACTCAACAAGTTATTGGTAATCGCTTACACTTTGTGAACTGCAAGTTCTACCATTTATCAGGAACACGTTCGTGTTGATGCCAGGTCTAAATTCTAAAACTTGAATGGATGGGAATGGAGGGGGGTACCTACTACCAATACCAAGTTTTAGAATTGAGACCACAGGTTTTAAAAAATCTATTTCGGCACCAGTCCCCCAACATAGGTCATAGTATTATAATAGTGTGAACAATAGTGTTTACGTACTTTTAGTTACTTAACCTTTGTGAGAGACAAACGTTTTTATTATTACTAAATAAGTTCTTAATAAGAGGGGTTTTCTTTGAAATAAACTTAAAAACGGCTTTGGATTAACAGGGTTGTGGACGTGCGAGTGGGAGATCGGCTTTTAGGTTAAAAATGTTTTACATTTAGTACGGGAGGAATCAACCTGGCGTCTTCGCGAAGGTGTTCGTAGTGATGGGCAGATCCTGCAAGTAACGCATGCCTGTGAAATACCAGTCATCCTGATCTTTTGTCCCTTTCAATTGAAGCAAAAAGTACCTACATAGATTGTCTCACAATATGTTAAATCCAGAGGTCCGCTTGACCGTATAACAAACACTCCGCTTTTTACGCGAAACGGTCATTATAGCTGCCGTGTGGTACCGGCTTAGATTTTTCACCACCCCTTCTCTCCCCGTGGGTGTCGTGAGAGGCGACTAAGGAATATCTACCGTGGGTGGGCAGCACCGCCTCTTGTCGATCAATTCTACCTCCAAACTACGATCCCCAAGCCGCATGCCCAGCGCGGGGAATATGGAAATTACCGCCCATGAGATAACAAGCCAATCAGGCGCTTATCAGTCCGGGATCATGGTCCTCTATGACCAATATAGGCTGTTGAGGTTGAGGTAACGATGATTAGGTAAAAAACAATAAAAAAAATACTTAGATACTACCTCAACCAACTTTACCTCCTCTGCCACCACCTCCAACGACCACGACGACAACGACAACAACGACGACGTTCAAACCAGTGACGAAGAAGACTCATAAGTACGACAAGTCGCCGAATGAGGTGATCAAGTTTGGGGAGCTGTCGCACTCGAGATAGATACATAGCTCGATGGATTTGTTTTATGAATTCACACATAGGTACATTAAAAACACCAGAGATCGATTAGATCTGTTTACGGTTTTAACTATTGAAAACGGTCAAAATCTAAAATACGCTCTGTATTTCAATGAAATAAATATCACCTATGCCAACATATTTATGTTAGAACTTTTACCTTTATGATCAAAACTAAAGCGATTTTAAAGATCATTACAACCTCCTAAACAATACCTACCGCTCTGTAATATCGAGTGAGGTTTAGATGGTTTAGTTAGATAATACCTAATAAAGACCAGATAGTAAGTGATGAATAAGTAATGCTTTACAATTATTCACACAACATTATCCAGTTAAGCATTAAGAACACCTGGTACAAATATTTGTAGATCATTATGAATAGATCACCGTACCGGGTGTTCTATCACCAATAGCACAAACATTTATTTGTCCCACGGTGAGAATCCAACGTCGCAGGCACTGTCATCACTCGTGAACCATCTTTGGTGATCGAAATGAGTGCCTAAGAAAATTTTCCTAACGTAGTGGAAGTTTTCTTACTAACCATCAGGATGAGAGGAGCAGTCTTATCACGAATAAAGTTCTCGCCATTGTTACAAGGGGGCCACGGTAAGATTAAGCAAGATTTTTCCTGCCTACAACAGCTAAAAAAGTATGTCAGTGCAACCGAATTCTATCTCAACAATACCAATACTAATAACCAGCTCAAACGACAAAAAAAAAACAAAATGAGACAATCAGATACACAGAAAAACAGCACTTCTTCAAGATTTTCTTAAAATCTAACATCTGAAAATTGCAATTAATTGTAGCCTGAAAATTCAGCTAGATTGTTTGTGCATTAATAGTTGATTGCAATTTACTAATGTTAGGGTTTTTGGTAGTTATAGGCATGTAGTGTGTGCTAAGTGTGAACTGCCATACTGCTTACTACTTCCCGCTTAGGGCGGAAGTTATGTAAACTTCCTGCTAATAGAGCTGACTCATTTCCATAGAAAATAGAGTAACGCAAACTACAAAGTCGGTAGTACTGTTTACTTTGTAGTAAGCAGTAGTACATACTCAGTATACTGTACTTATCACTACCGAGGCCAATACTACCCTATCTTAACGTACCAACATTAAAATCTGGAAAAACCTCAACCTCAATCTCAACTTGTAATATTGTAAACGGTGTACCGATATGGACCATGGTCTGAAATAAATGATTTAAATTTAAATTTATTTATTTATTCAACAGCCTGTATTGGTCAACTGCTGTACGTAGGCATCTTCCTTATAAGTGCCTCATTGGCGTTTATCTCATAGAGGGTAATGCCCATAATCACCACGCTGAACATGCGGATTGGAGATCGCAGTTTGGTGGTTTAATTGTTCTGCAGGGTGCGCTGCCGTCCGTCCCCCGGTAGATATCCCTTAGTCGCCTCTTACGACACCCGCGGGAAGAGTTGTGGTGGTACAAATTCTAAGCCAGCACCACACAGCTGGAAAAACATTTTATATTTGAAGCAGTCAATTTTCATAAAGCTTGATTCAAATTGACGAGATGCCAGTGGCAACCCTGCTGCCAGGGAGGTGGTAGGTCGCCCCGCCCAGCAACTTAGGTTTTTTAATCAACACGCCGTGTCATTAGTATTCCGTATAATGGAGTAGGTACTAGGGACTATACTTCGGTAATGCGTTTAGCCCCCGATGTAGCATTCTAGGTGTTGCCAACGTTATTTACTTTGTGGCTATGTAATGTTTCTATTATTGTTTTATTTACTTCGTTCTGCGTTTTTATGTTAGGTAAGTGTATTTATGACATTTACGATTCTCATTGAGAAATGAAATCTATGAATTCGAATTTAAATAATTCCTTATTTATGCGAGAAAAGATTATGCTATGATTTAAGCTTTTCATTATAAAGAAAAATTAATCTTTTAAATCCATCTTTGTTATTAATATAGATATTGTATTTTCAACCTTTATACTTAAATTTGTATAATATTGTGTTTCCGTTGGTCATTTTAACATTATTCTTTGTTGAATTTAGGTACCCAAGCTTACTTATTAGAGTAGGTAGCCCCCAAAATTAACACATTTACTCGAAACACAAAAATAAGTGCCTCCAAAGTCCCTCTCAAAAATAAGTAAAACATAAATCAAGGAGCTGGGGGAGGAGTTAAACAAATACTTACTATAACTTTCATAGTTTGACGAATTCATTATGAATGTAAGCGATGGTGTTCTTCCAACACAAACAAGGTTCGTAGTTAACCCGCTTCCATTCATAATGAAATACTATAATATATGTAATAGTTTGCATCTATATGTTGGTTTTATCCTGTCTGACTTCCTTAAATCAGAAAAGATAACCTATGATTTGCATTTTGAGTGATGCATGAAATAAGTCTGGTTTTGGAATGATCATGCCAAAAACCTATCATTTACATAAGATTGTATTAACTCAGCAGCCGTGAAAAATAGCCAGCAACTCACGGTACAAAAAAGCCTATAAACGAGTTCCCCATAGGTTGCATAGGTGGCAGGAGCAATTATGCACCCTTGCCACCCCCTCTTGCCACCCACCACTCAATAAAAAGTAGTGTGGTGCGAATTTGTGGCGGCCCTATGCCCCAGGGCTGTCAACGTTAACGTTATTTTTTGGAATGAGACGTTTTCCAGGAAGGGAATAACCCAAAATTATCATTATCACTCAATATAATATGATGTTTAACACGAAAGAGGAATAAACAAACATCCAAACTGTCTCCTATTTTAATAATGAGATTGGGGCATCATGCTCGCCTTTTCCCTGGTAGACAGAATGTTTTAATAAGTGTCTGCTAAGATAATATTTAAAAGGGTGATTTTCCAAAATGATTTCAAATCTTTGAGATCTAGCGATGAAATCGTCATACTTAACTATTTTTTTGTGTGGATGTAATACAACGCCGTCGTGAATCAAAAATCACCGTAAAAATAAAATAATCCTGTATCTGAGGCTGCGGTTAAGATCTAAATTATAATTATTTACTATTATTTTGATTTCGTACCTTCTCCTGTCCTATATTAAGACCACACTATTCCCTATCCGACTGGGTACTATAATACTACTAACAAAACTCTGTAAAATTTAAAGTCTGTCAGTCTGATTGGTACAGAAAATGGTGCATTATAGCATCAGTTGTTAATTAGTAAAAGGATTTTAATAACAAAATACACAAGTAAATAATGAAACAAATTAGAACTAGTATTTGCAATTGAAATAATTGATATAACTCAAACAATCTATACTACTGATCTATAACTATCAATGTAATAAGTTTATCAGTTATCTAGTACCCATAACACAGCATAGCATAGCAACATAGCTTGGAGCTAGATGCTGCGTGAGTTGTGCAGCATTATTATTATTATTATATCTATAAATAAAATAAAATATCAGTGTGTGGCAATGCTGATGCGCTGCGGCGCCAGATACTAGACAGAAATAAAAATATAAAAAATATTGAATGAGTAACAACAGAAAATAATAACCTTATTATTTTATCTGATATAAATAAATAATAATAATAACAGAGTCTGGGCTGCCAGTCTGACTGGTAATAAAATGATGCTTTATAGCATCTGTGGTATTTTGACTGAAATTTACATTCCTATTAATAACGTAGTCGATACCTTCATTTTATTCGCAATACTTTTAGTTAGTTATTGGTTTATCATATTTATACAACAACTGAGACACCTGAGCGTTTCAAAGCGATTGTTGATTAAGAAATAGAGGCGACTGATAAACAGAGCTTACTGAATTTTAATTCTAATCTTTCTCAATTTCTATTTATTGCAGTTTATAATTTTTCAGCGAAAAATAATTGCCTAGGTGCCTAAAATAATTGCATAGGTTAGATAGAGTTTGGATTGAAGTATCCAGATTGAAACGTGCCCCACTGTCAAAACGCCCATTTCAATCTAGGTTAGAAATGCTCAATATTATACTCGTAGCTTGGAAATTGGGAAAAACAACCTAAATATTTATCCCATGAATTGAACTTTTGGCACACCGGGGCGTATGCACTGCTCAGCCGATTTCCGACTCCGTGTGTTATTTCAGGCTTAGAACTAGGTAAGGGGAGGGCAAGCATAATATATCTTCAGCTATGTTTCAAACCTGTTTTAATTTTCGCGTCGTTTTGACCTATTGGTCTTCACAACCTTTTGCCTTTATAACATTAGTAGACTGACTGTCGAATATTGAAACTGCTAATAATTGCAAACATTAAATGGCTCTATATTTAAAAGACAATGTCATGTTCGAACAAATTGTCGGGGATTTGGTTTTGTCATGATCTTGTTTTACCGTTCTACATCATCTTTGAAAATGGAGTAAACGCTAAAATATGGAATGCGATAGAAAATCTAGTCTTGGTACATTTTCAGTATAAAATCAACTCTTTAGTAGCCAGACTCTGTCTAAATCTGTCATCATTATGTACTTATTCAACATATTAATTAAATAATGCTGAACAGTCCATACAGTTATCAAGCCCCAATTTTAGCAGAAGTAACAACTTCAATTATATGGATCCCATTGTCAGAACTAGACCAAATAAAAATGAAGTTAAAGTAAGAATTTAAGTCGTTAGAAGGGGGGGTTATATTTTCATTTCGGTCAGTTTTATAATTTGTGTCTAATTCAGTTTTATGTGATGACATTCATTGCACCCGTTGCCAGGAAAACCATTAGTTAACAGAGGTCTACTCAGAAAACGAAAACCGAAGTTTCTGATTGATTTTCAAGCAAAGGCAACTGAATTCAGTATAATTTCTTTTAATAATATGTAAGTTTATTGTTACGATATAAATAATATACCCTGACGGATGGGGTATGGCAACAGCTCTTGAGATAAAAATGTATTTTGTTTTTTATACAAGACTAGCAGCGCCTTGCGGTTTCAGCCGCGTAGTTCCCGTTCCCGTGGGAATTCCGGGATAAAATATAGAGTCAGAGTTAGAGTCAAATCGTTTATTTCTTTAGACTTACAATATAAGCACTTAGACAAGTCAAATTTTTACTATATAAATAGCTTGATAAATAGTTATTACTATCAAACAAGAAATAAGGTGCAATTGACTCTAATTCACTTCATTTTTTTTGTCTACTAGCGGAAGAAGTATAAAGAAACCACTAGCAAGTTTATCGCTTATCAACAAATACAATCTTAGCATAACTAAGTCTAACTGTTCTTACATACTATTGTGGATGTGGAACTGGGCGACATCCGGCCAAGCATTAACATCATTAACGTAATCATCTAAGGAGTATATAGGCTTTGTTGATAAGATTTCGTTTTATATACAGCTTAAATTTACGAATAGGGAGCTCAGTTGCTTTCGATGGAAGCTTATTATAGTATCTTACGCAATTGCGAACAAATGATTTCCCTACCTTTCGTAATCTATATAATGGGATGTGTAATTTGTTCTCGTTTCTTGTATTTTTTAACCAAGTTCAAAAAAGGAGGAGTTTCTCAATTCGTCCGTATTTTTTTTTTGTTTGTTACCTCAGAACTTTTGACTGGGTAGTCCGATTTGCATGATTCTTTTTTTATATGAAAGCTGGTACTTCCCGTGCGGTCCCATTTTAATTTTGTTCAATTCTGACATTGGGATCCATGAAAATTCATGAAAAAACTGTAAAAATTGAAGTCGGTTTATAGTCTTTTAAAACAAAACTAATTATATTGTGAACATCACACCCCACCATAGCCCCTCACTCCCTGAAGAGTAAGCTTTTTATTGATGATTTTTTTAAATAGTTCTACTAGTTTAGGAGCTACATTTGATTTGGAGGAAAACAGGGAAACAAACCCCCCACGTTAGGGACGGTCTCCAGGGATTTCAGGGATAATCCATGTTTTACATGCCTACGTTTTATATATAGATAGGTACAATACATAGATAATGCTGTGGTGTTACAGCGCATAAAGCAATACCTCGAGTATCAAACTTACATGGGACCACCTCAAAATCAACCCATTTACAACTACGAAAGAGTCATTTAAATCTTGTAACTATAATTGGCACAGTCATCACCAAAAGCTGTTGTGATTCTTCATTTCAGAATGGCGCGGTGGACAAAGGTTCGCCTGCGACGCAGGAGGTTGCGGATTCGAATCCCGCGCATTGATTAATTAAAAAGGGAAGATGAGGTACTAGTTTCTCGGAAATGGCAACCTCATATTGTGTAAAATTGTGTGCTCCTACCTCAGTTACCGTCGGACCGGCGGCGGCACGGGCGTTCGTGATTCGCGTGAAATATTGTTGTCTTGGTCTCACTTCGGTCTTAGATACGTCTTTCGGTCTTTGTTCTTCTTTGTATTGCACAGGACTGGAAATATAACTGAAATGAAATGAAATGAAAATATTTATTGAAAAAGAAATACACAATAACAATAGTTTACTTTATGTTAGCTAATGTAAGGCGTTATCAGTTTCTCGTCAAGTGGGTAGTTTTATGTATAAGCTACATAGATTGGTTTGATTTAGGCATGTAGAGATCAGGAAAGGTTCGTCTTTGAGGTATTACAAATTGTTTATAGTCATTGTCTAGGAATTCACTTACAGAGTATATGGTTTTCGTAAAAGAAGTTTTACATTATTTAAAAAACTGAGTAAACTGTGATCGTATGTGTTAGCGTGTAGTTGTAACACATGCTAATTTTTGAGTAAGCACTGGGAGAACGTAACCTAACTTCCCTTTTAAATTAATCAATGTTCCCGCGTCGACAAATGTGTGTACGATCAACAGATATAATATTTGTTCAGGGTGTTCTGTATGTTTTCTGTGGAATAAAAAAATATGAATGTATGAACCTAGTATATTGTATTAAATATATCAGTGATCTAGTACTTATAGCTTAGCTTGAGTCTAGATAATGCTGTGGTTTTTCCAGCATTATAACAAAGTAACCTAAATGTTACATAATAAGTATAATTTTCATTTTAGCAGAGAATTCGCAAATCGCTTTGTAGTCATAAATAGTCGAAGTTTTAAATCGTTTTACAGACCAGTTTTCTTGATTTCCTTTTGACACATTTTCACATTAGGTATAGGTACCGCCATCTACACCACTATTCCTAACCTGAGCCAAAGACACTTGGATCACTTGATCACAAGAAGTCAAAATACCAGTGTTGGTACGTTTAATAATAGATGCTTCCTTCCTATACCAGAAAAAATGCAATAATATGATTGGTCAGCAACTCTCGTACTCCGAATCTGAAATGGCTTCCTGTCCGTCTTCGCCGAACTTCCCATATCCTTTCCCTTCTTTATAACATTCTCTTTAACCCTGTCACTCCCTTCTATTTAAAGGAACGTTTTGAGTTCCTCCATAATTCCCATCTTCATCCTTCCCGTGTCCTCCGGTCGTCAGAAAATTTGGTTCTAAATATGCCACCCCACAAAACCAGTTTCTACGACAAATCCTTCTCCATCCAGGCCATAAGGTTGTGGAATGCACTACCAGAGTCAATTAAAAAAGCAGTATCTTTGGCAGTTTTCAAAGCTCGTGTCAAGGAGTTTTACCTGTCAGAGAGGTGAATATTGGTACTTACTATTTGTTTATGTATTATACATATGTATATAGAATGTTATGTTATTTATTTATATTATATTTTTATAAAATATATATTAAGTATTTCTTCTTTTTATGTAAATAAAATTTGTATATATAATCTATTTTACTTATAGTCTTTGGTACACCCCCTGCCTTTCTTAAATTCGAATAATTCTATCCATCCAAAGGTTGCCTGGAAGAGATCGCTTCTAAGCGATAAGGCCGCCCATTGTACTCGTTTTATATATTGTATCCATGTACGTGTTATTTTTATGGTGTACAATAAAGAATTTTTGTATTGTATTGTATTGTATAAACTGGGCTATAATTTTTTTATAATTCCATTCTTTAGCATAATAGGTAATAAGATAAAATAGGCGGCGGCGCTCTGTGCCTCGGGGTACCGGCTTAATAGGATTTTTTATTCATTTTAATATAATATAATAACGGATAACTTACTAACAAACCTAACAAGCTTCTATCCGCAACTTCGAACGCGTTTTTTGAGAAAAATATCAAAATATATATTTATTTACATATATACTCATAATATTTATTTATCTTTCTTAATCCAGGTCTAGAACTACCGCCTTATGCAAAATATCAGCCCGATCCCTTCAGTAGGATAGGTTATACCTGTTTCAACTCTAGCTTCTACCCGTCACGATAAAATGGGATAAAATGGTACCATTTTATCGTGACGGGTAGAAGCTAGAGTACTGCTCAGGAAAATTATACCAAGAGCTATTTTTTTATCTAAGGTTATTTTTTAGAAAAATAATGTGTCTATTTTATGACCTTAAGTAGTTTCTATTTAGACAATTATATATTTATACCTAAGTAAATAAAATGGCTGTCTCTAAAGTCGGTTAAGGAACGATAATTTTACGTGATAACGTCATTTACTTGATCTATTGAAAATCTTAACTTATTTATTTATTTATTTATTAAAAAAAGGAACGCCAACAGCGTATACATAAAGCATTTTGTTTTAACTTACTATCTAGGCAGGTTCTAATATATACGCTTATAATAGGCGGACACAACATTGTTACACAATACTTTCTTAAAGATATTTAAATTATTAAATGAGATAACTCGCAGTTATTAAGGCCATGACGACACTGAATATATATATACTTGCCATTCTGGTTTTAGCTAGCTATCAACGCTATCTATTAGACGAAATTAGAACTTTAATATGCAGTGCTTCAGTCGTCATGACAACATCAACATCCTACCTTTTTTAATTTCTTTTTGTTTTACAGTGGGTAGGTCCTTATTTTTTTATCCATTTAAACCGTAATTTATTTTGTTCGTCTACAGGGTGATTCGTAGCTAGTTGCAAAGTCTCCAGGAAAAGCTAGAATAGACCATTGAGAACCACTTGAGTCGCGGTTGTCTCAGACGAAGTCTCACTAATAGATTTTTATGAAATGTTTTGGTTGTTGAGAAAACATAAAATTTCTTGATTTTTATGTGTGTTAAGAACATTGGTAGTTGTTTTAAACATAAAAAAGTGATTTTAAACAAAAATTATGATTTGAATGATTTGAATTCGTCAGCTTATAAAATATGCATAGTTTTGCCCTCTCATTTTGTATTCTCGGCCTTAATTTAAATTACTTGCTAGCTATCCATGTAAAAGATACCCTGATATTTTTTTTTGGTAACCTCAAGCTCGACCTGTATTGGTCCACTGCTGGACGAAGGCCTGTTACTGATAAGCGCCTTATTGGCGTTTATCTCATGCAGGGTAGTGCCCATAATTCCCACACGGGGCATGCGGGTAGGGGATTGCAGTTTGTAGGTATAATTGTTCCGCAGTGTGCTCTGCTGCCCGTTTTTTAGTAAGGCTTGAAGAAAATAAAACTTCTATCGTTTATTTTAAAATTATAAGATGGTTTTCTTAAATTCGAAAATGTTCACGGATATTAAATGACCATTAAAAATATTTTTTTTGTAATTTAATTACAGATAGTACTCGCCATTATTAGCAATTAACTATTTGAGAACCAATTGAACTAATTGAATTTTGGGTTTTCAACCCAAAAACAAAAATAATTCGTAAAACCTTGAATTTTTGCACCTAGCAATGAATCACCATGTCAAATGGTAGGTAACTCATATAGAACTGAATTAACACATTTTGCAAATACATAAGTTTAAAATAAGTTTAAAATGCACGTTGCATTAAAGTTGAATTTCATTAGTTTCTTTTCTGGGAATTGGAATCCAATTGAAAACATGTACCTAGGTTGTTTATGTATATTTTAATTTGGTTTATAATTTACAGGAAAGAAACAGATCAAAATCTTACATAGGAACTTTAGAAGTATTCATTTATAACTAAAACTTTTCAATAATTTATTCTTATTATTATATTTAATTTTGATTGTTGTTTAACTGATATTATTATTATTATTTTAGGCCCTTTTACAGCCAACCAGAGATAGAAAGATAGGATAGGAGTATGTGTTTATGCAAAACTACCGTCTGTCTGTTTTTATTTTATTTTTTAATTTATCCTGCGTAAAATCACATAAGGTGTTTCCTTAAAAAAATATTTAGTTTGTTTTGTATTCTTACAATATAATAATAATGATTAATTATGTTTAAAATTAGACTACAACGATATCAAGTGTATATATTATATACATGTAACTATGGTGGAATAAATGAAATGAAATGAAATAACCCTGACTCCTTTTGCAAACCAATAAACTACTTATGTAAGATTGTAGTACCTACCTAGTTCTTATTTTAATATTTTGACAGTAGTAATTCCTACAACTTTCCAACGACTTAGGTATATTTCATTCTGACCTTTATTTTGTATATACCTTTATTACTTTAGACGAACTTTTTTTTCTAACACATCTCAAATATCCCAATTCTGTCTTTTTATGTTCTTTATTTTGGTCAATCCTATTTCTAACGACTATTTCACACGTCCAATTTTTTTCAATCACTATTGCGGTCACTTATTCTATTGACATGTCAGTATTCTGGTGAGAAATATCGTCTTCGTCTCGTCTTACAATCGCACAATACGTGTTTTGGAAAGGAACAACAACACGAACGCGATACGCCCTCTGCCGGCATTGTCTGACTATATCTTTGACAGCTCTTTTACACAGAATGCTGGAGGTTTTGCTTATTTTTGGACGTTCTAATTTTGATTTATGTTTCGGGTTTTGTTGTGACAGGTAGAGGGATACGTTTAAACTTTTTATAATAGTTTCGCGATCGATTCACCAGTGTAGGTATTTCTGTTGCCGCTATAACAAAAAATACCTAGGTACTAAAATTTTATACAATAATAAAAAAAAATTAAGGGCTCTCATACAATAAACATGTTTTGTTTACTGTTTTTATAGATACGGAACCCTTTGTGCGAGAGTACGACTCGCACTTGGCTGGTTTTATTTTTCTTAGTCTATTATTTTACTCTTAGAAAGCGTAGGCATGTTCTAGTAATTTTTAGGTAGGTATTAGGCACTTTATAAGTTTATAAAAGTTTTCAGAACACACATCTATTTATTACATATTTTATAAGCAAGAGCAGATGGAAAACTCAATATAATTTTCATATTTACATTACACAGAAAAACTAATTATTTTAATGCACAACATGCAATAGAATAATTTATCTTCTATTCTTAAGCCTAGAGCACACAGTAGAATTGAATTATTTATACATGACTATTAATTTAATTGAAGTAGGCAGGTATTAACATCCTGTGAGCTAAACCATTGTGTGAAGGAGGCAGGCAGGTAGGGTTACCACCAAAAATATAAAAAAAAATGTTGGCAAAGGACCAATGATTGATAATGGTAGATTATACATTCACGGCAACGGACGTGTAAATTACACTCGGAGGAAGCCATCGAGACTGGGACTGGAGGCCATAATAAGACATGGAGTACAAAAACCCACCTGCCTAAATGTGCCTCTCGCCTTAGTCCGAGCGGGGGCCCCTCGACCGCGGACCTATTCATTTCTTACAATTAATCAAAATTAAATCAACCACCAACACCGCCAACGGATAAAACCACCAATGCAATCCACATAAGGTTCATATTACTTCGGCGAAGAGCGCGAGAGGCGTGGCCGGTGGGAAGAAATCTGGCCAATACAGTGCGGTAACAAAATATCCGTATTGGCTATTAGTAGGCCCCGCCCGCGGGGGGAGGGGTCTACGTCCGGAGAAAAAACGTCGTAGGCGCTACGGAACCGGCTTCGCTTACGACCTTTTAGGGTCGAGATTCCAGAATATGCCTCAGGTCAATAACGTCGTACGTTCCTCGCGAGGGGTGGTGAATTAGGATGGTTCGGTAGTGAAGGCCTGTTGTCGATACACCAGGGGGTCTCGTTTTTACAAGGCGACGGGCGGCGCCGGTGACAGACGCGCTCCAGACGCCGTGGTGAGCGCTCGCGTCGCGAACATACCACCTACACGCGAACTCTAAATTCGGAAAAATTTGCATTAGCGTTTTTCCAGGCCTAATTTACCTTAGTGTTATAATTCCAAAAAAAATCGCAGTGCTAAAATTAAGACTTGAAAACGAGGCCTAAAATTGTGATATAAATAAGATATGTAAATTTAGTCAAAAAATGCAGGCGATGAGTGCAAACGCTAGCGCGCCGCGGGCACCGCAGCGATCGCCTTTCGCAATCCAAGAACTCCTTGGCCTCTCTGACAGCCGCGAGAGTCGGGAACGTTACTTCGAGAATAGAGATGGAGATAGAGTATTGAATTTGTCTGAGGGTAGAGAGAGAAGCGCGTATACGCCTCAGTTCCAATTGCCGGCGTCGGTGGCCAGTCGGGTGGCGTATGCAGCTGCTTTCAATGCGCAGGCGGCGGTGGCGGCGGCCTTCCTACCGGGGCCGCCGCTAGGGCTGCACCATCCACCTGGTAAGTGCTTTCTTGTCAAACTCTAAGTTACACTCTGACCTACAAGGTCTTATCTCAATCTGACTCTACCAAATCTGGTACAGAGTTAGGTAATTTAAAATTCCTATTGAACGAGGAGGCTGAAAAGTTGGAACAATTTATAAAATAAACTTCGACGAAAATGTTAAATGAAAATGTTATGATGATGATGATACTACAAACATTATTTTCCCGCTAAAACGGAATGATTAGAAAATAAAGCAATTTAATCAATTTAGCCGGTAAGTGAAATCAATATTATTTTCCTGATTTTCAGATATGATGACTACAATACTCAATAGCAAAAAAATTCAATTTTTCGTATAAGCAGTTTTGGGCTGAAGTTGTAAACAGGCAATATTTTATGATAAAGAAAAAATCAATCATATAATATAATATTTACTTTTAGAGAAAACAAAACTTTTTCTGCTTCGTTTATTTCCAAACGCAATTTATAAAGATATGTTTAATTTCAATATGTTTGAAGTAAGAATTAAACTAGATTTCCTTTAGATTACTCTTTTTAGAAATTAATAAGTAGGTAGGTACCTACCAACTTAATCTAGTTGGATTAATTAAGGATATATTTAGGTGTCGTTTATCTTCTAAACCAATACCACGATAGATCAATAGGTTAGGGAATTCTAGTTAGATTTTCTACTTAGGTAGAGTAGGCCAAAACATAACAAGCGTTTATGGATTGTCAAGCATTTTTTAGGTATATAAAATGTATTCAATGCTGCAATTATTTTGATATTATTTGTTTAAATATCTTAAAAGAGTACCTAGGTACCTATAGATCTTGCACGCTGTACCAGTCTTTGCGCATTGCCGTCGGCCGGCGGCGGCATCCTTTGCTTCTCTCACTTCATTGTGGGACGTGTTTAATTACCCTTTTTGATTAATTTCCATTGTTTTTCGATATAATTAGCGTCTACAGACAATACGTCTGTTCGCACGGCTCGGGTTACAACGTGTCGAGTGTTGGAACATCGGCTCTACTATAAACTTCTTTGCACTACGAGTATAAGCCGTATTCAATATTAAACCTCTTCGAAGCCTTTATTTAAAGATTTTGTAGTGAATAGTTTTTAATAAACCCTGTCAATTTTAAAATCATTCATCATCATCACCTTTTTATATATATTTTATTTGGCCTACCTACAGGCTAATTTAAATTTTTCATAGGTTAGGTACTATGTATATATATCATATTTTATTGACCCTAAGGGTCTTTTTTAACAATGTCCGGATAAATTTTTCATAGGTTCCAAATAAGGTATTTCCTACTTATGTATCTTATGTATGTTACGTATACATATATTGGATACATGTGTACCTACTTGCACTAGAAATAAAAATAAACATTTCGAAGTAATTATTCTGAATGATTGAAGATAAAATAGAAGACGTTATTTTTAATCTATGTATGTAAGTAAGTTTTTAACCTTCTCATTGTAAAATAGTAAAGTATAGTAAAGTATAGTAAAGTATAGTAAAGTAGTATAAGTAAAGTATTGGACATCCTGTTTGTGGCGGAAAACCATTTATTTTGTGATCCAGATCAAGGATTCAGTATAAAAATATCGAATGTAAAGTGCAGTTGAATAAATCTTAATTTAAATAAGCCTAGCTAGAAAGCCTTAGCATGCCATCGATTTAAATATATATGTAATAGGTATATATTTAATTTAAATTGATCTGTTTCGTCAACTCATTAATAATTATATATGCATTTAAACATCTTTCAATAAACGGTGCTAAGATCGATTATTTAGAAGAAATACCTACAGTAACATAGGTATTATCTTTATTTCGAACCAAGAAAGATACAAAAAAAACAAGATGCAAAATACATTTAATGTTGCACAATTAAGGACTGAAGTATTACCCATTTACAGATTAAATATTTAGGTATGTAACGATAAATTAGCTGTACCTTTGGTTAAAATATCTTATTAAGTTCATTGTTAACTATTTAAAATACCAATCTTCGTTAGTAGGTTGGCCTAGAATGACCGTGATTTTTTTATTAAATCAAACCATCTCATCTTACTTGTGATAGGTATGTTTAATTTATCGTGAGCAAAAAAATCTTTATCTAAAAACTCTACATTTTACACTTAGAAAAAACCTTTTACATATGAGATCAACAGAATAATTTAAATCCTTTTGTAGGAAACATATCGTTATATAATAAACTCAAAATAAAAAACAGAACAATTCAATGAGAAACGCGAAGGTGCTATTTTTTTCAGTGACTACAAAAATAATTAAATGAATCAATATTGTCAGAATTCACACAGCGTCATCTAGTCCCAAGCTATAAACAGCAGTGCTTTTATTATGGGACATATTAGATAACTGAGATAACTGGTTTACTTTATACTACACACTTAAAATTAATCTACGCCTACACTTTTGAAAAGGAAGGTCCGCCGATTGAACTTTACATTTTATAATTGATTTTGTTATATGAAACTATAAACTAACTTCAATTATATAGTTTGTTCATGGATCCCTTTGTTAAGACTAGACCAATTCAAAATGGGACGACACGGGAAGCACCAGCCTTCATATAAAAAAGAATCATGAAAATTGCCCACACAGTCAAAATTTCTCAGTTAACAAACATTTTAAAAAATTTAGTCGAATTGAGAATCTCCTCCATTTTTTGAAGTCGGTTAAAAATCCTCGTGGAAGACTAGACTGCATTATATGAATTTTAGCCAGAAAAAGCCAATAAATTCGCGGGCAAGCACTAGTTAACGAAGAAATCAATGTCAAAGGCTAGTTAATACGAGACCGACTCTTGCGCAGAAGGTAGAACAAAGGAGCAAGCACAATGGACGCCATTATTATTCGCGGATCCAGCTGCTCCAATCACTCCACTCTAACAGTTTTAGCTACGAAATTGGACGGATTTGAGTCTGAGCACGAGTTTGCAAAAAATCCAAAACAGAAAAAACATGAACCAGGTAGTTTACTACCGGTGACTTTTCAAAGACGTTAAAGTAGTAGAGCTAAATTGCAACAAATCACTCAAATCATTTGAAAACTAAAAAAATACCATCAAATTATAGAATTCAAAAACTATAATTCAGTTTGTAAGAAACTATTATGGATCGATGACGTCGTACTACGAAAAGTCGTTCCTCTTTAATGGGAAGGGCGCTGTAAGGCGCAAAATGTATGGGTGGAAACGAAAACGCAAATTGTTTTCGTAAACAAACCTTATCCTAAGATTTTCGTTGTATCAAACGTAAATTATTGTGTTGTAATTTACATGAGACCTCCGAAAACTTTTCCATGTAATAAAATGAACAGAACTTTTTTCACAGTACTATTTGTTTCAGAAATATCCTCCAGAATAGGTATCTTTAATTATTCTTAGGTATCAAAATACCTAAGTCCTAAGCCAAATTATGACACGAGACATGAATTACACGAAAAATATGTAATAGAAATGTTGCCATACTTAACTCAATTACCTACTCCTTAACACAAGAATATAACTAAACTGTCAAACTAGATCGTTTAAATAAAAGAGCATAACCTCTTTGATTTCCAAACAAGTGTCAATAAAATAAGTCCTTTCAAAATCCCGTAAATCCAGCATCCTTATTATCCTGTACATCATAGCCTCTTCACATCGCACCATTAGACCTTTACAAATTAAAATATATTCTTATCCAATCTCAACACGTCAAACAGAGCAACACATCACAAAAAACTTTTTATGTCCTATAGAAAGGACTAAACGGCTCACACCTCGAGACCTTTTGTGCAGGACAAAAGATAAGATGAAGAGTACGTTGAATAAGATGACGTGATAAAGGATCTGCTCTGAATTAGTGGTCATTCCCAATGGGGATATTGTTTGTGGTGTTTGCGTCGTATGTCATATTGTTTGAATTGGGTTTTGGTTTTCGACCAATTGTTTATTGTAGGTGACCTTGGTATATGGTTCATATGAAATATAGTTTCGGCCCGCGGCTTCGCACGCGTTGTTTCTATGGAAACGTTTAAAGGTGATTTATTTCCATGGGAAGTGATTTATGGGATAAAATGTAAAATTACATTCATACAATTTTAAGTTATCTGTAGTGTGAAGAGGTAACTGTCATCCAGCCAAACTTTCACTTTTATAATATTAGTGTGATTATCTGTGTTTCTATTTTGACTTTTCAGTTTTTTTATGTCCTTTCTTATATTTTTAACCTTTTTTAGTCCTAGAGTAGGTCAACATACAGCAAACTCTTAAGAAAATTTTATTGAAATTCTGTATAAAATGCCAGCTTTTTTCACAGTACTATTTGTTTAAAATCTCCAGCTGTTACGTGATATGGGTCAGACTGGGTTCCGTATCGATTGGGCCGGCATTTACGGAACGCGGTACAATTAGACAGGCATTAGACGGGTTATTAGCGACCCACGGAACCCTAGTTAGAAACGCTCCATCGATCGGACGGTGATGTTGCAATTTCAACCATTATTTGGAACAAATGAAGCTTTACCTTTAAATCATACAGTCCTTATTGGTGTATTTCTACTTCTGTTAGTTTCTTTAAATTGATGTGGTGGTTTTGGATGCCTTGTATACATTATTATATTTATTAACCATCATTTTCGAAAATATGTTGATGAATTTGCGTTGATTGAATATTGATCGAAGCGGAAACTCTCGACGTAACTCTGGTGAACTCAACTGTTAGGTAAATTATGTTTATATCTAGTATTTATTTTAAAAAGTTATTATTACAATAAATACTTAAAATATTTCGTAGCTCGAACAATCGACATTCCGTTAGAAAATTAATAGAGAATTTTATCGATTTTGTTTTTGATTTTAGCTGAGTGCTTGAGTTTTTTACGGACAGTCTACGATGAGCTACGAAACAAGAAGCTTGTCTTAAAACCAATAATGTAGCTCAGTAAACGTTGTAATAAAATTGAAGCTTTTACGTTTTTTATTACACCGGAAGTTAAGTTTACACTTCCAAGCGTTGAAATAATAATAACCAGGAG
Organism: Eupithecia tripunctaria; assembly: GCA_955876795.1. Taxonomy (NCBI): domain Eukaryota; kingdom Metazoa; phylum Arthropoda; class Insecta; order Lepidoptera; family Geometridae; genus Eupithecia; species Eupithecia tripunctaria. The sequence goes on from OY041612.1 coordinate 8,053,385, forward strand.
CCAAGATCCTTTTGAGATTTTATTTGAAACGTCTTAATCTGTAGAACAATACTTAATAATTTCGATGTTAGACCACTCCGTCCACGCAACAGACCTAGATTTTTTTCACTAGTTTATGCTCCACGCCACATTTAGTTCGTGTGGAGTAAGCTAAGTTTAATAAACTGTAGGAAAAGGCAGGGACTGAGCAAATCTTATGTCTACGTTTTTGGGAACCACACTTAGTAAAATAGACTCTTCCAAAGCATGTCTTGGTCGGCAGCTAACCCAAAAACAAGTCAGGGTGGGAATAGGTTCGCCGCACTCACACCAACGGCTGCGAACCCTTTCGCGACCGGTTTCATGCGGTGTAAGTGCTGGCATGTAGCGGATCAAGACTTTTTAGGTTACTTAGAGATTGATGATGCTCTTAACGATCGCTGGATCTAGAATTACACGCTTCACGCTAGGAACTTACCTACTTGCACTGTGGTAAAGTTCGTAAATTTGGATGTTGGTATGAGTTCCGAAAATACAGGTACGATTGAAAAAATGTCTCAAATGGATATAGCTACTGAGTGTAAGTAATATAAAATGTTTGTTGCGGGTATTCTGGTTCTGGGTATTCTCTATGTATAATAAAAAATATCTATCTATGTAGAAACACCATAGAAAACCCAAACTCTACTTAGTTTGGCGCTAGATTATACTGTGTTAATTGTGCAGCATTATTTATTTATTTTATTACTTCTTTCTGCCCGTAGCTTCACACGCGTTGTTTCTATAACGTACATACGTAGATAAAAATCAAGTTCGATTTCAGCATTAGAGCTATGCCATTTATTGAAAATTTCAGCGTAATCCGTTCAGTCGTCGATCGACGATCGAAGGTGATGAAGATGCAATAAACACTCAAACTAACATACAAACTTACACTTTAAAAGAAAAAGTAATTACTTTTTCTCCCGCACCTAGATACAAACAATAAGCCAATTATAACGAAGATGACGAACATGAGCGTATTATTTTTTAATTTAGGTTGAGTTATCGCTACCGCCTATAACTTACACACTTGTGCAATTTGTCGTCGGCTGGCGGGAGGGTGTCGACGTGTGAAATGCACCCACTCCTTATTGCTTACCATAACATACGGAGCGGATTGTACTGTGGCTACCTACAAGCTTCCCTGCTATCGTAATAGGAAACTGCGAGGTAATTTCCCTAGGTGTGATCATAGACAAGTCTGTGGTGATGGATCGGGTAGTTCCACCCCGCTCTCAGAATTCATTCCACCGGGCTCCAAATAAAAATAAGTAGAGTCAGAATAAAAGTCAAACCTTAATTCAATGTGCTACCTGAAAAACGTTCAAACGTTTTACGCATTTGATGACAAGTTGACGTAATTGTTTTCTATTCTACCCTAGACAACAATCTCCTGGTAAGCACGGAGATTGCTGTCTAGGGTAGAATAGAAAACAATTACGTCACCTTGTCATCAAATGCGTAAAACGTTTGAACTAGACAGCAATCTCCGTGCTAGGCCTACTGATACAGCCTTGGTCGAGTAGCAGTTCGTCCGCGACCTACCTATTACGTGAATGTTAATTTTTAACGTTTATAATTAAGTTTATAATCGCGACCACTGAGCATACCGATTTTATTGATTTTTTAAATATGTAGTTTATTTTATAATAAAATTTACTGCTTTGCAGAAAAAAATATTTGAAAAAATTGAACTAGACGACCAGCCAGGGTCAAAAGCGAGAAAAACAATTGACACACATGTCGGGTGGCATTTGTTTTTGCCTTATAGGAAGGGGACCTCTATCCATATAGTATTAAATAGTGTTTGTTCCGTATGTCCTGTCAAAAATGGTTTAATCTTTCGTCGTAGATTCCTATATTTTATAAGTACTTATAAGTCTAACTAGAGCTCAAGCCCAAAAGTTTTGATAACGATATTTAGCGATTCATAAATATACCTATGTAAGTATTATCATAATGGATTGAGGTGTAGTTAATTTTAATTTTATTGAAGGAAATGTTTGTCAAATGTTATGTGATAATTATACTAAGCCGAATAAGGTACCCATATATTGCATAACGTGTCCCTGTAAATAAAATGTGCCTTTTATAAATAAATACCTATGCAATAATCCTTTCCAAAGTGCAGTCTATCCTAAACATCGAAAGATTAAATTATTCTAACGGAAAAACCAAGTGTGAAACTCAGCGCAGTTATATCTAGATCTTATACTTAGTAGCCTAGGTTAGAATTCAGACGAAACCCAAATGTTAAAAAGCGCGTTCCTGAATGGGATAGAACCATTCCGAACTGAAACAAGCGCGCCCGACATTTACTTTCACAAGGTTCCAGAACTACTAGACGTGTGGACTGTTCCAAAAATGTGACTGAGTATTAACTTTGACAAAGTTCCTTCCCATTCTGACCGCGCGCGTATTATAAGTGGAAATTTATAACCTGCTGTAGCTTCTAGGTAAATTAGACTTTATCGTATGTGCACTAGGTCTAGATTCAGATGAGAGGTGAGGGTGTGAGGAAAGGGTGTGAGGGTGTGAAGTGAGTACAGGCCGACACCTCGACACAAAGACTCGTAATAGCTAGTTTCCCACCACTAGTACTGACGGATGGCTTTACTCGTTCTTTTAACAATATTTTAGGTCTTAAACTAGAATTTTATAGCTGTGTGGTGCTGGCTTAGAAGCTGTGTTAGAAGCTGGGTTAGAAGCTATGCAAATTCTAAGACAGAGAATTTGCACCACCCCATCTCTTCCCATGGGTGTCGTAAGAGGCGACTAAGGGTTGCATTACTGCCTGCAGAACAATTCTACCACCGAACTGCGATCCCCAACCAGCGTGCCCAGCGTGGGGATTATGGGCATTACCCCCTATTAGATAAACGCCAATAAGGCGCTTATCAGGAGAGGCCCGCGTTAAGCAGTGGCCCAATATAGGCTGTTGCGGTTGAGGTAGATAAGAATTTTATGCGACTAAAGAAATAACAATGCGGTATATCTCCAGATAACATGATGTCAAGTGTGAAAACTGGAAATCTTTTTTTATTTTAGTTTTTTCAAGGGGAAAAACTGGAATTAACTGAGCTACCTAGACCAATCTTTACAAAGGTCTGGAGGTTCTTCATCTTTATCTAAGGTAGTGAATATCTGAGGGGTGAGTCTTTTTGACGTTAGTATCGAAACGTGATCGTGACGTTTTCTTTTTGTATGGTATTTGCGTAGTTCCCTGTCCGCACGATAGAGGCACTGTACCAAATGGTACGAAAAAAGAGACTTCACGATACGCATCGTCACTAATGTCAAATAGACTCACCTCTCGAACGGCTTAATCTTTAATTAATCTTTTTGTAATTGAATATAAAAATATTATAATGTATATAATAGCTACTCTTATGTTTTCGTACGATTTAAAATATCCTATATTATATTTATGAACATCCTAACCCAGGGATGAAAATAGCATGAGATAATAAAATAAGCTGTAATAACGTTGATTATGTTACCTGATTATCGGTTCTTCTATATTTTTACTTTTACATCGTATCCAATAATCCACAAGGCAATTTCTTCCTGTTTATAAAAATATAAAAAAACATGGAAAGTGTCAGCAAAGGGAAACGAATTCACAAACAAACTTTGCACTTTTTTATTACACCTCACCCCTTATCTGGAAATCCATTTTTAGTACCATATAAATAAAGTCCAAATTCTTTTACCAACGAAATGCCACCCTCGTTTCTAATTAGCCTGAAAACGAAACTATTTTACAGTTTGTATTTCAGACCTTAAGCTAGTATGTTTATGGTAGTTTCTAGAATGTTTATGGTTGTTTTTGGTAGCTTTTAGAGTGAGAGGTATAATAATAGAGGATACTCGACCTCTCGTAGTGAGATTTTCAGTGAGGTTTACTTTTTCTTGTAAAGTACTAAGCACTTTGTAAAGTAGGTAGGTACATAAGTACTAAATAGAGGATTTGCCATGAAATTTTTGAAGATAGTTTGTCTAAATCTTGACTCCGCAGCAATATGGGTAAAATATATTTTTTTCTATTTAGTTTGTCATTATCAGAATATATTGGACACATATTTTTTCTTTTTTCAACCAAAAAAAAAATACAAAAACAAAACGCATCAATGTTTGGGAGTGGGGCTAGTGACGTCACACCTTGCTAAAAAGTATCGCAAGGCGTTATTTTTGCACGCAATACATTAATTGGCTATATCTTATGATTTTTGGTTATTATCTAGTTTTACACTAAGGGTCATTTCTTAAGGAATCAAATAAAGTCCCAAAAATTTTTCGGCATCGACGGGATTCGAATACCCGTCCTCCCCTTTTTCGGGTCGATGGCTATCCGACATCGTAGTCTAGTGGCTATATCTTTATAATGTTTTGTTTAATCAACAAGAGAAAAACAAGTGCCCATCTTCTGATTATAACTGACGGATTCATTGAAATGATTAACCTATTTTCCTCGTGGATGGTTTTTTCCAGTTGACGAGAGTGTCGAGACGTGATCGAGACGTCTAATTTTTTTATTCAGGAGCTGTGTAGTTCCCTTTCCGCACTATAGAGGCACTGTAATCCCATAAAAATCAAGACCGTGCGGTCACAGGGCACAGTTTTGGCTTCGGCCTCCTAAAAACGTTTCCGGTTTTTTTACATCAAGACTCTATTTTCCTACAAAATACTAAGTAGGTAATATAAATCACAGTACCTAACAATGTAAATATATTTTAGCTCCATTTAGGAAGGGCTTCAGTGTCGACACAATAATTCAATAATACCTCATTACCCTCTGAAAACCCAATAAACCCCACTTCCGTCCATATTTCAGCTGACGCCAAATATCTCTATCCTCTGCCTCTTTCCCACTCATAGGAATGTATATCCCCTCTCTCTGTCTACAAACAGTTATACCCGATTATGATAATATTCCCTCGAGCTGAATACAAATTGGTAGGTTTTATACAATGAGTTATTTAATGTGATAACTTCATGATCTTATTATGGAAATTTTAGTATCGTTTATACGATGTAATGAATTTATTATGGTGATATATTTTATAATATTGTCGGAAACCATGTCGGGATATATTATATGGCCTGTTATTGTGGATCTATGGTGCTTATGTGAATCTTATATGAAGTTATTCGTGAAAATAATTCATATTATTGTTCGCTTTTCAAAAGTTTAGTGTTTTTGCAATCGCTTGATAAATTTCATATCTATACTCATATTTTGTTTGACTTTAAATTAAAACATGAAAAGTTATGTACCTAACTATAATTGTAAGATTCCCAGTGTTAAATCTACTCGATTGCGTCACCCAAGAGCGAATTAGTGCAAAGATTTTTTCCAAAGAACCGACTCAAATAGCCTTTACATTTGTTATGTAACGCCGTATCGCGTCTAAACGCTTGTTTTCACAGCTACAAAACGCACCCCCGAAAAATCTATATCTCCCTGCCTCCCCCACCCTCGACACACTCCAGTTTTGGACTTTTTAACCCGAGATGGCTTAATTTCCTTCTCGCTACGATTATTTCTTTCTTAAAAAACTCCATTAGAATTGCTCAGCGGGGCATAGGGGGTACCTCCCTCCCCCTCCCTGTTTGTCCCTCGAAATGTTTGGGGATTAGCATTTAGCAGGTTTGCGGACAATGCGTGGAAAGGAACGTTTTTTTTGCAAGTGCCCGCGAGCTCGCAAGTAGAACGGAACGCTTTTGTCTTGAGTGGAGTCTCGGGATGACAAATTACGGTTCTGGTTTGATACTTAAAAACATGGTTTAAGATATAAAAATCATGTTTTTTGAGGGTTTTAATAACCTAGGTATTATTTTTTGGATCATAAATGACGATAGTGTCTATGCGTAAATTACAATACATTTATGAATACCTAGTGAATTCTAAAGCACAATTACAAAATAACAACATTACAAATTATCGATATTTTTTGGGTGTTATACACTTGTCCCCCAGCTATTTGACCTGGCAGCCCGGGTCAGGCAGACGTGGCACAATTAAATTTAATTAGTTGAATTCCGTCCGTCTGACTCAAGATCTATGCGCGAAATAATTAACCTGTCTTATAGAAATGGCTTAATTGAATCGCCGAATTCAAGAACCTGGGGTGTGGAATTATTTCATTAAGTTGTAAGAACTGAGGCTGTTTTAAAGATAATTAAGTTGCGTTTTTGTACTTAACTTCAAAGGCTAATGTAATAGAAAGCTGTGATTTTTCAGTGCGCAAGGTTAGAATTAGGAAAGAGACTATAATAAACACATTTGTTTGCATAGTCCATTATCAATACCATTTCCATAAAATTATACTTTCCACAAATGTAACCAAAGCGTACATTTAGTTATTTTTAAGATATAATATTTTTGTATATATTTCGTTTCCTATTACTAACTATTAGTATATTTTATGGTATACTGCTTGCCTCTACATTTGGATATACTTATGTCTCCACGGCCAATTGACACTTTCCTTTGGTGCGGATGCGTTTTGCTTGCGTTGCGGCAGCGGCGCGCTGCGGAAACGCCTCAGGGTTCGGGCGGCTTTGCGCGAACTCACAATCGGGTCAGTAAAAGAGGTACATTAGGAGCGGACTCTTTTTAGTTTACTTCGAAAGACTCGTAGCCGTAAGTGGTAATTAAACTTGTTGGGTTGGGTCAGGAATATCCCAAATTGTAAGACTGTTTGGCATGTTTATTAAATTGAAATATATTTATTTGTTTTGGAAAACCACTATTCAAAATATTTTTTACATAAATAATTGAAAAAAGGGGGATCTACGTAAGGCCTACGCCGCTACGCAGGGTCTACGAAAAATAGGTATAAAACAATGTAACAAAGTATAGTGACGTGCATCGATGGGTGACACACCCGACCTCAAGTCTCTATAATAAATTTGTTTTGGTTTTATGAAATTCAATTCATTGTTATTTCATAAAACAGCTCGCTATCTTTATTTTACCGTTAGATCGTTGTAACATTTAAGTATTAATAGAAATTCTTTACAAACTTACCAGGGAGGTTACCTATCCATGAAGTCACTGTACCTGCAAGTAGATACAAAATACGCGGAGAACAAAAAAAGCAGTCTCATTTTTATCATCATCATCAGACCTAAGTGCGTGTAGACTTCCTCCAATCTGTGACACTCATATCATTCTTCATATCAGTCTTAAATTCAATCAAAACTCAAATTTCAAAAATGCTTTATTTCTATGAATACAAGAAATATAAGTACACTTAGAACAGGTCAAATCATTTAAAAAAAAATACACACCATATCGCTTCCAGAGCTCCAAGTCCGGTTGACTATGGTATCGAGACGTATTGTGACGTGTGACGTATTGTGACTATCTAATTTTTCCATAGAGTTTTGTACAGGCAGCGCCTCTGTCGTGCTGACAGGAAACTACGCAAATCCCATACCAAAATAGGAGGTTACGATCACGTATCGATACTAACATCAACCGGACATGCTGTTAGATTACTTTTAAGCATGTTTTAAACCTAAGGAGGTTTTAGTTAAGTCTATTTTCAAATAAAGTAATTAACATTCTACGAAGCTGAAAAGAACATTTTTCCCTCAGTGTACCGCAACCTCACGAGAAATTGCTCTGTCCACGATTTTAAATCGCAATTTGCTTATTAAGTGCAAAGTGAGGCAATCCACTTTTAATGAGCCTTTCCTGCCCTACTGAACTGAACTGAGCTGCCAAGAGGCTCCAGCTCTTTGTCAAATTCTACTTTGTCTTTGGATTATAGAGTCTATTTTGTTTTCGGGCAGAGATATTTTACCTTTCTATTGAATCTTAAGGTGGCTTCTAAGTATTAACTAAACAGATGGGTCCTATTGGTATTAGCTACATCAGCTTCTTGCCTACTAAATTACCAACGGTAAAAATTCAGTAGTTACGACTGAAAGAAAATATTTTTTTAAAATAAATGAACGAAAATGATAAAATAGGAATTGAGAGCCTTATTGCTAGAAACAATAGCTTCCAATTTACATTTTCACAAACTGAACAAAATCATTTTTATACGTCGTCGTCAACGAATTTATTTTCTGTTTGCTTTATGCACTACTATGAAAATTCCTAATTTTAAACAAGTGGGTGAATTGATAAAATGAAGTATTTTATGGGCACTTACTTACTTAGTTACTTTTGACACATAAAGATATGACTTTAGCGACTCGAAAAATAGAGTAGGTGGTCATCTCATCCACCAAGCTCATCCACTGCGGAAGAGTTGTCTCTTTGAATAATAGGGACTTCGTAAAGTTTAAATTTTTATCAAGCTGACTTCGTAATGTGACAAAGAATTTACAAAGATTTTTTCCTGAAAAAGTATTGAAAGTAGTGTAAAGTTATAGTTTACCAGCAACTTAATCTGCTTAACTTTTTATAACAGAAAAAACGCGTGTAATGCGTGTAATGCCAGAAGTAGTTTGCAAGTAGAATATAAAACAATAAAAATAATACTATTTTAGTCTCTTGAATATTCTGATTTAAAAAGTTATTTAGACTGAGTAAAATTTGTATTTAAAATCGATTACATAATACAAAACCAGGTACAATTTCTTCATAAACAAAATCGATTGTCATAAAAAATAAAATCAGTAAAGGTAGTAAGGTAGGTCATGTTTCTTTTTGGCAATTTTCCTGATAATCGAATTGTCATGCATGAGTGGTGACAGGAGATTTTCCAAAAAGAAAACAATTTAATGGAAAAGGTATAAATATGATGGACCTATAACAATTTACATTTTCAGTCAAGAAAACTGGAACGGAGTACGTTCCAGTACTCAATCTACTTTAAACCCTAACATCACGCACTAAGATTCAAATCTTATGACTTGGCTTGCATGTGACAAGTCGTGTGACATCAAAGCTCGTCGAGGAGTGAATGCCAATTGGTTTTTTATCTTTTTTCCGGAACCTTCCTCGATGTAGAGTCTCCTTTAATACCAAAGATTAATCACATAGATGAGACTAGACACAATGGTTTTTATTAGTTTATCCTCCACTATCCTCGTCTGTTGGTGTAGCTACCTAGCTATCAAAAATAAAAAAAGCCTAAATTACTGGTGATGTGCTAAAATTTACAAGCACATTAAGTTTATTCCCGCGGGTGTCTTAAGAGGCGACTAAGGAATATCAAGCGTTAGCGGGCAATATCTTCATGGAACAAAAGCCAATAAGGCTTATCAAGAGGATTCCTGAGTCCACCAGTGAACCAATATAGGCTGTTCAGGTGGAAGCTTAGTTTGCCTGGAGACGCCTCGTGAATTTGACTCTGATTTTTGCAATCGTGTAAATTTACAGGACTGTTAAAACAAAAATTTAATTTTTATCTGTAATACCGTTCATTCATACATTCATTCTTGTGTTCGTTCCATTAATTCATCATTCTTTCTAAATCAATAGAAATCGTGAACCACTGCGCTCGCAACAGATTCGATAAAAGTAAGATAATTTCCACTCGATATGTTTGTTTGCGGTGTCTGTTTACTAGTTTTTACATGTAAATTGGTTAATAGTGGAGACTTAACTGGACTTAGGAAATCCTTAATGTACCTAAGTACTTACCTATCTCTTTATGTAGGTATTTATGTAAGTACTATTTGTCTTCCAAACAAATAAAAATAGATAAAAATATTTCTATTATTTTCTAAAAAGTAATAAATATTAAGCACTCGACAACCAAGCTAGGACCTTTTCAATGACATCACGATGATTATTCTTGAAATAAATCTTTTGTAACTTAGGTCACATCTATAGGCCCCGGCAAAGAAAATTGTAAAATAACTTTGTAGAGGATTGATAATCCATCGAAACTCATTGAAAACAGGCTTTACTTTTTCTCGTCTACATCAACCGAAATATCACCTGAAATCTAAATCCAATACCTACTTTACAGTCATATCTTTTAGGTCTAGTGTTCATTGGCAGAGCCACAGAATAAACAACAGTACAATTGCGGGGAGAAATAATAAAATTATTGCACAAACAAATAAGCGCTTTATTTGATAAGGTACAGGGTTTAATTTTATAAAAGTAGCCTCAGGCGTCGAGTAGTGATGTAGTAAGAGCTACTCTCAGAGTTCTGTTAATTAGTCGTGAGCACTAACTTGTTGAGAATTTGGGAAATTTAAATTATTGTTTTATGGTGCCTTTTTTCTGCTTTTATTTGAAAATCTTTTCTCGGGTATAATATTATTTTAATCAGTTTTCAGCCAGGCTGCGTCTATAAACTATTAACCACAGCGCTTACAAAATTTGGTTTAATATTCTTTGGTGGCATTCTTTACACATATACATACTTTATGTATTAATATGTATATGTATGTAGAGTCAATAAAAGAAGTATCGATCAATAGAGTCCATTTTTTTTGTAAATTGCTAATATGCAATATTTCTACGATTTTTCAAAAGCTGCAGCTCCATAGGTAAATTAGCCTTTAAGAACTAAATCTAGAATCAGCTAAGCCCATCCCTAGCCGAGGGTCGAGCCGTGTTAATAGTAGGCAGTTAGGGACCTTTGTAGTACGTGTGAAGTGAACACTAGTGCATACGACTCACTACTCCCACGACCAGTCTACCTTGACGTTCTCCACTCCCCTCACGACCTCCCAAAATGGATAAACACGGATACATTACACGCGTAAAGAGAGTTCTCACTAATCTGGCCACAAGTCAATAGCCTCTACTCATATGACCAGGGTACTCTGAGCTTCCGTATCCCCTGCGTCTAGACCAAAATGTTGCAATCTCGGGGTACTTTTACGGTCTTTGATGGGTCTTCGAATATTGGTGTAGAGTCAATAGCTTATAGCAGCCAGGAGAAGTTGACCTTGTTTGTTTACGAGTTGTGAAGTAAACAGAGGTCAGGGTGGTGTGGTTGTGTCGGTGAGCGAACGAGCCCGTGGGCTAACAATAGTGTGGGGAGTCGATGTTCTAATTTTATTTGGGTTTCGTATTAGGGGTCATATATTGGTGATTTTATTAAAGGTTTTGAACGGGCCTGGCGGGTTGGTTCATCAGAGCATGTTTAGTAGTAACTGGCTGGCTCAGAATTTGCACCACCCTAACTCTTCCTGCGGGCGTCGAAAGGGGTGACTAACGGATATCCACAGGGTGCGGGCAATAGTGCCCCCTGAAGAACAATTCTACCAATGAACTGCGATCCCCAACCTTGAAACCCAACGTGGGGATTACGGGCATTACCCTCCATGATAAAAAAATCCAAAAAGGCGCTTAAGGGGGAGGCCTACGTCCAGCAGTGGACCAATATAGGCTATTGAGGTGACGTGCATACAACTACTACAGCTAAAATTCTAAAATTCTTCTAAAATTATCAATTTAATATGTATTTTCAAAAGCTTTGCTCTAGCTAGACTATGCAGTCAAAAATTTAAATTAAAATGTATAATTATCCCAGTGTGTTAGATTAAATGACACGTTACCCGACATGCAATAAAAGAGGGTGTGTTTTGTATTTATTACATTGTTACTATTAACCCCGAGGTAATTGTAGCACTGAACACCCATTAGAACACAGAGGTTCTCAATATTGGAGCCACTAAACAGGAAAGTGGAAAACTTGGTCTACATTAAATCTTTCTGGTCTTCGAATCATGGTGCATGCGAAATGAATACAGGGAATGCGCCTATAAGCTTGTCCAGACTCTCAACTTTATTTGGTTCTCACAGATTAACAGTCCTGACAGGTTTAAAAAAAATCATTGAAGGGTAAGAAGGTTAAAGAAAGGTAGAATGTTTTGAGGATAGAACATAATATACCTAACTATACCTTATTTATATCAGAAAATCTTTGCAAAAGCTGATTAGGTATTCATACTTTGATATTATAAATTCCAAAGTTACTCTGTCAATCTGTTACCTTTTCCGCCTAAACGGCTGAACGGATTTCAATGATATTTGACAAGGAAGTAGATGGTATTCCGCAAAAGAACACAGGCTACGTCTTAAAGCGGAAGAAGTAAAAAGTGCACGTGAAACCGCGGGCAGAGCCTAGTAACTTATACGTTTAATAAAGGTTTAACTTTCATTTAAACTATGTCTAAGCCGTATCTAACTGTAAGTTAAACGTAAAACGCAATTTTGTAGTAACGCTTTATTAAACACTTTAATAGACACGCGCTCAACTTACAGATGTCTAATGTTTTGTATCACAACTGTAAATGTCTCATTTGATAGTCACAAAACTTTTATGAAATTAGGGTTGAATATAGTTTGAGCATCGGGCGCTAAGCGTCCAATGGATTATCCCATAATATTGTGACACAAGCACAAAGCTTTGTACCACCCTTAGAACCACCGGATTGGTATTGTGACTCCTCTATGAAGGTAAACGTAGCGATTCCTGTTCTGTAAGGAGTTTGGGGAGTTTTTTTATTTCTATTTTACATGATCACAACAAAGGTGCAATTGAAATGAAAGAGGATGGGTTTCTTCTTTGTGAGAGAAAGTTTCTTCACAATCCATCTGTTTTGAGTACTGTTGCAAAATATTAGTTAGTAGGTAAGTATACGTTCTAAGCGAAAATCTAGTTTTTGTGACATATACCTACATTCATACATGCATTAAAAAACGTTATGAAACAGTTCACAAAACAGATAGAGTACCTGTTGAAATAGATTGAAATAACATCACATTATCAATCGTAAGAAATTGAAAGTGTTTGAAATTGTCTTCGTAGGTAGGTACTTCTAAAATTTACATTTCAACGAGTAATCGTAGAATATTTTGTAAAAATATGTGTAGGGTTTAACGTTCACTAATGATTTCTGAACCAAGGTTCATTTAAAAACATTTTCTAAAAATCTTCAGCAATTGCCTGATAAAATTAACTACCTACCTAAATTGTCGTTTCAACAGAAATCAACAACATTTTTTTGCTTTTTCGATGACATAATTTGACTTGTACGTTTTCGTAGGACAAGTCTCGGAACATTTTGTTTGGATAGGCTACCGCAACGGAAGAAAAACATTCGGCAAATCTTTTAACAGGTTTTGGTGCCCAATTTTGCACTTCAGATTTTTTTCGTGTTTTGTTAGGGCGGGAAGCGCCATGGCAAAAACATTTCTAGAAGTTAAATAATTAAATAAATTTTGTTTTAAAAAACTGTAAACCGATTTCAATTTTATAGTTTTTTATGGATTTTCATGGATCCTATTATCAGAACTGAACCAAATTAAAATGGGACCACACGAGAAGCACCAGCTTTCATATAAAAAAAGAGTCATGATAATCGGACCACCCAGTAAAAAGTTCTGAGGTAACAAACATGAAAAACACAGTCGAATTGCGAACCTCCTCCCTTTTTTGAAGTCGGTTAAAAATATATTGATTTGGCACATTACCAAATTATCTAAAATCTTCATGAGTGTTAATTAAAAAATCAGATAAATTCCAAAGCAAAAAAAAACAAAAATATTGATGACTACGATACGACTTACCACTACTTACTACTTTTCAACCATTTGATTTGCTTCAACAACTCCAACCATGACACAACCGAATCTCCGAGGATTACCAGCCAAGTGCTTGAAACGAGATCCCGACTTATCAGCTTATCAACAAACCATCCCATACAGCTCGCAATAAAATTTCAATTACCTACCAAATTATAAGAGGTCTTTTGTTGGCGGATTAGCCGACGAAATGCGAAGGGCATACCATGCCTCCACCCCCAGTAATTGAAATAGCTCTGCACATTAGACGGAGTATAACCACCGGTGCATCCGGACCCCTCACGACCCCGGAACCAATAGAATTTTCCAACAAGCCTTCAGATTTCAAGGTTCTAGTTAGACTGGTGAGGACGGAACACCGTGCATTCTTGTAGGATTACAAGTTCGCGCCAACGCAATTAAGCAACCCCAATGATTGGATATTAATTTATTGGCGTGATACAGTAAAGTCTACTTAATTGTTTGGCGAGTTTGCGGTAAAATTTATTAAATTATTGGTGACGTAAATGACTCAAGAGTTGGCCTAAGAATTAAATAATTAGGTTAGTAATATTATGTAGGTTAATAATACCATGAACGGGAATTTACTTATTCGAATGATCGTAGGGTGTTTAAAAAATATTCGTACTTAGATAGATAGATAGATAGATTGTCTTTATTGCACCAGCAATACAAAAAAAAGAATTAAAATAGGTACTTAGGTATAATAAACTTTTTAATGTTACAGAACCCTTGAAAGTACCTCTTCTATGTATATGTTTTACAACATTTATTAAATTCTAGCATCATAGAGATTATCGTGATATTTTATTCGAAGGGTAGTTTCACACTAGTGACGAGCCGATGCGTGCGACAACAACCCGAGCACTTGGCGCGAACGTGTTCTGAATTCAAATGTGACGTTTACTACAAGATGGCCGACGCTCGTGCTAATGAATTGTGACACGAATTAGCGCTAAGTAGGTTAGCTTACCTGGTATTAATAAGGCAGTCAATTAAAGACGTTTTATTTTCTGAAATAAAAATTGGTTCAAATTTTAGACGAAATAGTGAACTTATGGGCTATGCATCGCTAAATCAAGACCAGGCGATTGAAACTTCAACAGGTTTCATGTAAAAAGGACCGTTATCTACATCACCATATGGTTGAAAAAAGAAACTTGTTACGGTGGTGTTATAACTTTGAAATAACTCAGTAAAGAAATAATCTTTGATTATGTAGTTATACTAACTTACCTACCTGCAGAACAATGCTGAACATTGAACAATTCACACAGCATTCAAGCCCAAGCAAAGTTGTCCCAAGGCTATAATCGAATCTGCAATCTCGCGCATTTCAAGCGGACTGTCACCCGCTACACCACAGAGGTCGTCAAGTCTGCTTCTATCCGTCCTCCTAATTGTCTATTAAAATATTTACCCCACGAACGGATCATTGAACTCAATAAGTCCATTGTTAGCTATCGAATTCCTCTATAATTAATGTAGCCCACTTTAAGCCATCACTGTCGGCCAACGGGCCAACGTCTTAGGGTAATAGGGCCCACTTTTAGCCATCACTGTCAGCTAGTGTTGGGGAGGTGTGAATCATTGTGTACATAGCTGTTAGATTATTGTGTTATGTGTTATCAAGACGATCAACTAATGACTCTTACTGGCTGTCAATTTGTTTTATTTAGGTTTTATACTAAACGGGATTTACTATTTTACTCAAATATAGCCAGCTACCCTCCAACTACAAGGCCTTATGGTAAAATACATGAATCAGATTCCCTAGAAAAATAGGTCGGCCTTTAGTTTGGGATGTTACGTGTATATCTATACACCGCAGCAACATCAGCGGAGTCCGTCAAACGATGAAAATACGCGAACAACCTTGACGGGGTTGGTTACCTATTTCGGCCGGGTTGAAACCGTACTGGGGCACACGCAATTTATAAAGATCTTACTAAACTTCATAGACAGTCCACAGGTAATCCAGGCCATTTAACGTGACAATGCTGCCACAGCATTCTGGCTAAAATGCTGTGGCTAGATAGAGGCTTAGATTTGTAAGAAATAGGTATAAGTGTTAATACTAGTTGTAATTGTTTTATTATGTTATTCTTATTATCTATATGCTAAATAAATTATTTAAAGGGATAAGGGATATAACTTTTGGGTCATGTAGCTCAATCCAGTGGTTGCTTCCTGAGACAAGCTGATGTTCCGGTATCGACGACTTATTCATTTGAATATTTTTGACCGCTGCTATGCGCTCTTTCACCTATCTGGCAATGGTTCTATTAGTTTCACTTTCACCTATGTTTGTTGAGCGGACACAGCTACAATTTGCAGACGCTCGGAATTTGTAGAGGTATAGGTATGGTATTAAATCTTTTGGTGTTGGAAGTCTCAGTATTGATACTACTAACAATTAATTAGGGCTTCAGTTTAATAGCCATCCGATAGTTTCGTATCGTAAAAAATGTAGGTGAGTATTATTACCAGAATTAATTCGTGCATAAAAAACCTCTTGACATAAACAAAACCCATTCAAAGTCGTTTTGTCTCCTCATCTTAATTGATAAAGGATCCTCTAACACTTAGAACAAAAGCTGCGCAGGAGTACACTAATCGCTGTTGACGTATTGAGTGTGGGCTTGTGTAATCCTCTTTACAATGTTAGTGTAACGCGATGCCTTCATTCAGTTTTTTTTAAGATCCCCATTTGAAGAATGGGCGGTGTGTTGGTATTAGGGAGCTTGGGTACGGTATGGGTGTTTTATTTGTGAAGAAATGGCAGATGTACCGTAAGTATTCTAGCAAGGATGTGAATCCATTGAGCGTTTTAATAAGGGTCGCTGCAGCCAGGCCAATTACGGTGGTCTTACTTAGACATGCACTTAATAATAGCACCAGATTAAATAAATATTTTGAGTCCCAAAAGATTGCTGAAAATGTAAGACCCAAACCAGTGATTAAAAACGTTACCTAACACCAAAAACGGTGTTTTTGACAATACTTGATTCCAAATGAGCGAGCTATCCCATATATACCTATAATAATTTAAATCTCTGCTTTTAACACCATGAATTTGCACAAGGAAGTGCATTTTATACCTTGCAGTCCACATCCGTTGCAACTGTCAGTCTTTTTGCAAAAGTTATTACGATTAAGTCGAAGACACACGAACTAATACGATTCAGGTAGGTCAGGATCAGTTAGATCGAGGGTATCTCCTCTTTGACGAGATACCAACTTCCTACTATCTAGGGAAAAACAGCTTAGAACCTAGTGTCTGGAGAAGTCTGGTGCAGAAGGCCAATGCTGATTTTGAGTCGTTGAGTCACGGGAGTAGTGTAGGTATACGTACCTATTACTCCCGTGACTCAGTGACTTGTGTGTATGTGCCTTTACAGCAACAATGCTTCAAACGGTGGTAAACGCTGTAACAATGTTCCACGCACCAATTATTTTATTTATCTTGTAGTAATTGAGGATGTGTTTAAGTGCGTTTAGCCTTTGTGTAGAAAGTGTGCTGTAAACTCTGTGATTGTGCTCTCTACAATTGTAACGTCATGGGTTGGTTTGGTACCATGGTTGCTCTACCAACAATAAAATTGAGTTGTCATGGGCTAGCAGCTGAGTAAAGGCGCGTGATAGCGAGACTGATCGTCTTTTGTTTTTCTTATTCAAATGATCAATGGACATTGTCATTTGTTTTTTGTTCCTGCTCAGAAGTCTACCAAGAAAAAACAGGTCAATCGCGAAGTCAAAATAGCGTCTCTATCAAACTCGTTGTTAGTTCTCTTATCTACAATTTTATTGTCATTGGGTGGTAGTACATACACACATAGGCAAACTTCATATAGGTACCTATAACATCCCTTCAACAAAATGATCAATTAGCGAGCGTGATAGCGAGACTGATACTAGTTTTATTACTCACACATGGACTTTTGGGTACCTAACCATGTCTTACACCAGCTCCCAACAACACAGCTTTATGAACAAAGGAAATAGAAATATTTTTTTTTAGAAAAGCATCGGAATGATTTAAAGCAGGATGCGATAATTTCAAGGATTGTCAACTTATAACTATTGGTTCTGCGTCTGAAGTCTCGGTCGTGTAAGGCCGTCTGTTCCATTCGATTATAAGAATAAAGGAATTGAGAGGGCACCTATGTGTGCGCAAGCACTGTGCACTATACTTATGTCCTTTGCAAATAGCTAGTCCACCTTGAGACTAGCAGCCGTAACCGTAATTCTGTTTTTAACAGTGTAGTGGTTGGATTGAAATCAATCTAGAACTATTATCTTAATCTCCCCGTACTTAATTAGATGACTACTATATCCTTTGTAAATGGCTAATCTCCCTGTTGACGGTCCGCCATAATCAAAGTAATATTTATAATTTAGAATACAATAGAATATACATATACCTATATAATATAGAATATACTGGCACGCGCTATCTGAAGTTTTGTTCATCATCTGCAACGATACGGACTAAGCCGGCTGGTTAGCAGAATTAGGTCCTTAGACACTGTTTCATGTTCCTAAAAAGCTCAATCGATGCTTCGTGCACATATTATGTTTTACAACTAATTTATCCACCAAACAAATTAAGGTACCTATCTTAACATACGTTTTACAACCAATTTATCCATCAAACAAATAGTTTACATCGTTCGCAAATTATAATAGAGGAACCCAAAGCCGATAGAGCTTTGAATTGAATAGGTCTTCGTATTACGATTGTCTATTGTCCGCGAATTCGATCTGTATTCGATTACCCCAGCTTATTGAATGCTTTGTTTTTTAGTAACCTAATAGCTTTGGTTTTAGAATTTGCTGAATTTAAAAATTGATTGAAATAAAGTAGAAAGAAATCCATACATTATGTAGTTTTAATAATTTCCAAAGGAGATTTTGATTATTTAGTTAGGTATCCAATGAAACCGTTGAATTGTTCAAAAATAAAAATAAAAATACGGGATATTTTGCACAGCAGCATCTAGTCCCATTTGTGTCCAAATAGTCGAACATCACTAAAGTAGGTCTTAATAGTAGTAATCTTAACCTATTGTTAATTTTAAACTAATAAATAAAACCTATTTGGTTGTAGTAGACTTAACCTATTGTTAATTTTAAAATAATAAATAAAACCTATTTGGTTCCTACCTGCAAACTTAATAACTATAGGTACCTCCTATAGGTTTATATTTCTGCAGGTTCAACTTTTATTTACCATGCCTAAACACATCACAATAAAGTAAAAGTTTAAAAAACTAAAAAACCAAGACAAATCAGAATGAAGAATTACTTAAACCAGAGTTAGCACTTTTAAATGAAATTTCTCGGGAGAGTGGGTGTCGCATAATTAAACTAATTGCCGCCGGGTTCTTTGCAGTTTAACCAATGTTTGTGTTTTGTTGCAGATTAACCAATGTTTATGTTTTGTTGCAGGTTTCCCACAAATCAAATCACCGTACAGTCCAAGTTCACACCAACAGCAGCTATCAGGTGGGTTTTCTTTAAATTATTGAACAATATATTTGCAAGGTACGGGCATTTTGGACCACATTGATTGTTCGGTTAAAGTAAGATTCTGTTTAGGACAGATTTTCGACCGAAAGGTACCTACTAAACATACTTTAAGATACAGTTGCTTTCCTAACCTTTGGATTTTCACACTCCAAAAAAAAATTTAAAATCTTGGTTCTGCATTTGTTCAGTAAAGGTGCTAGTTAGGTATGAAAGAGTAAGTATGTTGTAAATCAATGCTTATCACATAACTCCACAATCTTGATGTCAAAAGCCCAGACAGTTCAATACACTCAAATCGATAAGCAGACGGAAACCAACTACAATACATTTGCTTCTGATTTAGGAAAGTGGCCAAGAGGGGGAATCTCCCTTTGTCTCAGTAATAAATCCGCCAAACCAAGCCCAGTCTGCTTACAACAAGTCAAAAGTCAACTCTATTTTGATGAGCTGAGAGTTTCTTATAGACGCGCGTACAATTTTTCAAAACAGGAGAAGAATGGAAGAAATTTAACTTTAGAACATTTTCTAATAGAGAGACTACTATTGATTTTTTCTTTGAGGAATTATTTGGAGTTTTCATACTCGCTTTATAGATAAATATTTTTTTTTACGTAAGGAAGTTTGAAAATTTTCTTTTTCCAGTCAAAAGTCATGTAAATAGTGCGGTGTGCGAGTATGTTTGCTCTACCCCAGCAGTCCATGAAAAGCCCCACACAAAACCACCTGACTGGATCCCCGACCGGCAGCCATTTGTAAAAATTACCTCCGCCGCCATTTCTGCGCGGGAATTTCATATTTGGAATACCGCGGGGTGGTATTCGCTGTAGATTTGACATTTCATCATGGCCCTTATTGTTTCTAAAACAATGTGTGTTGGCCTTGCGAGCGGTATTGTTTAGAAGGCGCCATTTTTAATTTTAAAATTGGGGTAGCGTTTCGTTTTACCTGCTAAAAAGGTGGCTGAACTACTATTGGTGGTTTGACCCTTAATTTATAGCTTATTGTGATGGTCCACCAGTAGAACCCTGGTAATAATATAAAACGAATGCATTTGTCTGTGTACAGAGAAGTCAGTCTTTGATTAATAAAACCACAACAGATTCACTTTGACAGGCTACAAATTGGAATCACTTGATTGGAAGTAATATCAACCTAACTCTTGTTACGCCAGTAAGTTGTGATTGTGACACACTGAAGTAAGTAAACAAGATAAATTAAATAAAAATATAAAATATTTAAAAAAATATTTCAGTCAAATGATTTATTAATAACAGCAATGAAATTCCAAGAATCTGCAAAAATATTTTTTATGTTAGAAATTGGTTAGATTTTTTTTTGTTGATTACGATCATTATAATAATAATAACAACAGAATAAAACAATTACAATTAATGTTTACATGTATGTATTTAAAATATATTATAACTATTTTTTAAAATCTAAGCTCACCAGAAGGCAGAGCCCAGAATGCTTTAAGTTTATTCTATCTTACATCGCTCAAATTATAAGTAATTACAGTGTGTTATATTCACTGGGACAGTATGACACAGTAAGACATACCAACAAGAAAATAAGAAAACATTAACCTTTGCAAGGACTTATCTAATCCTTATAAGCTTTGCAACAAAGGAAATATTAAAAATTCAGAACAATAATAATCGCTTCCGCTACTCCGCGGAAGGCGGAATATAAGCGCCACAACGTTCTCGATTACCCGAAATATTTGAAAACTTTTTTGTAACAAGCAACACCAAAGACGAGTAGCGACTGTTAAAATTTACACTTTCAACTCCAAAGAAAACCCAACCTTATACTCTCCTGCAATAGAAATAATATTACCATAACAATATTTTATATGACAGAATAAAATTTCCCGATGACAGCGTAAAATTCCAAGGAAGTTTCACTTCTGTCCTATTGAGATAAGAGAGGTTTTTGGATGGGGCCGGGAGAAGGTGTCAAATGTCACAGAACCGCTGTTTTCCCGCGCTAAGTGGCGACAAGTTGTAATAACAAGTAGTATATTTGTGGTGATTGGGTGTTAGGTTTCAGCGGTAAATTAATTTGGATACAAGCTATTAATAGGTGTTTTGACAACGGATTTTGTTACTTTCGGTGGATTGAGTTTACAAAGGACGGGATAAAATTTTGTTTGCCTAGTTTGAACGACAAAAAGCGATAGAAAAAAATTAACTTAGTTATTATTAAATATTAAATCTAGATAAAAGGAAGTTATAACTTACATTTCGTATAAATTTCACTTTGAAAAAACAAAGACTTTTTTAAAGTTATTGTCACTGCTCTTAAAACAGTTTCAGTAAATAATGACCAATTTAAATTCACGGGTATCTCGTTTATTTTTGTACCAATTTTTTGTTCCGATCGCGTTATTTTAATAAACTTTATTTCTTAGTTAGCGATGATGATTCTATACATGTTAATTTCTTACGGTATTTCTTACTGAGTCATCCAAATGAATTTGCTCTGTATCGTATAGATATCAAATGGCAAAATAAGCGAGACAAAGTGGCAACACTTCATTAAGTTGTATCGTGAGTAGTCAACACTGAGTGGCGACTAATTGTGCGTGTCAGGTTGCCAGTGAGAAGTAACATGTGGCTGAATGTTTCCAACTTTACACTATTTTTTTTATCTACTTTGACATGGAATGAATCAAAGAGAGATATTTTCACTTACTATTTTATATAGCTCAAGGAGATAACCTGTCTGGCAATAATCTGGTTTAATTTGTATATTTTTCCCCAATTCAAAAAAACCCGCAACAAATTGAATTCGTTTTTACAATAAAGTTTTACGATTACCCACCCCCACCCCTCAGGCCACTGATCGCTTAATGAATAATCTACAAAGAATTTCAACCTTACAGCTTTCCTTATAAAGCTCTTATTTGTAGACACAAGAACCTCCAAATATTTTCAACCTTATCGTTCTATGAATAGAGTTTTTCAGAATAGGTTCCAAAAGTCGATTGGCAATTATAATAAGAACCGTGTTGTGTTCTAAGTACCAGCTGATTATGGGTCTTGGTCGTTGGTAATTACTTGAGACGTGTACTTGATTGTGACGTCATTGGAAAATTTTGTGATGACAAAAGAATAATTTTAACGTTTTGAACCAGCGGGTTTTATTTATCTTACAAACTGTTATTAGCTTCTATTCTAGTTTTCTTAAGAATTGATTTCGAAAACATCAAAGCTTAGCTTAAAGAGCCTTTCGCTTTTCGGGATACAGGACAAAAAAAATTGAGACAATCGATTTATTGTTACAATTACAACCAAATTCAACCTTTTGCTCGTTGCTTCACACACGTTCTTTCGGGATAAGTTTGAAATAAAATATCTCGACTATTTTATAAAGATTTCGTAATATAAATAAAATAAATAAATAAATAAATAAATAATAAATAATAATGCTGGACAATTCACACAGCATTATCTAGCCCCAAGCTAAGCAGAGCTTGTGTTATGGGTACTAGATAACTGATATACATAATACAATACACTACATAGATAGATATTTTTTATTATACATAGAAAACATCCAGAACGCCCTGAACAAATATCTGCAGATCGTACAAATATTTGTCCCGAGGCGGGAATCGAACCCGCAACCTCCTGCGTCGCAGAATATGTATTAAAATATAATCAGCATTAATTAATTTTAACAATGATGTCAAATCAGATGTCACTAAAACTTAACTATTTATATTGACAGCACTAACATCAATTGACACTAATAAATACCATAATAATTACAACCCAATATATACTAATTAGGTAAAGCTGTAATCAGACTGGTAAAAGGAAGGCAGTTGACTAGAGTGGCCAATGCCTAACTAGCTGTTACAGTGTCCGCCCCGCCCAAACCACCCGCCCGCCCTGACACAGTATAGTGGATGCAGTACGAGAACTACTCCTTAATTTCAACCTCAACACCCTGTATTGGCCCACTGCTGGACGCAGGCCTCACCCTGATAAGCGCCTTGTTGGTGTTTATCTGACGGGGGTTATGCCCATAATCCCCACACGGGTTGAGGATCGTAGTTAGGTGGTAGAATTGTTCAGCAGGAGGCGCTGCTGCCCGCCCCTGTGGATATCCCTTAGTCGCCTCTTACGATACCTGCTGGAAGAGATGAGGTGCAAATTCAAAGCCAGCACCACACAGCTAAACGAGAACTACTGACTGCTGCCAATTGTACATTTTCTGGTTTCATTCGTGGCCAAAAGTACCTTGATGTCAAAAAGAGATGATTTTTGCACTAGTGCAGAGCAGAGGGTCTTTAATTTAGTTTATTTATTATACATGGTGGGTTTTGAAATAGAGGTGGGTAAATCCAAAACCATAAGTGTTAGAGAAAAGTTGTGAAAGGAGTTATGGGCTCAATTATTAAGAACAACATGATACTCATAATACTGAGAATTTGAATGAAGCTTGAAATTAAATATGTGTACCACACGACATTAAAAATATAATCTT
Source organism: Eupithecia tripunctaria (assembly GCA_955876795.1). NCBI lineage: Eukaryota > Metazoa > Arthropoda > Insecta > Lepidoptera > Geometridae > Eupithecia > Eupithecia tripunctaria. Next base: position 8,076,951 of record OY041612.1, read on the forward strand.
TTTCACTTGTTGTGCGCAAGCGCCGGCACCTATGCAATTGCACACCCGATTCCAGAAGCATTAATTATAATGGTAGCATTTTTTCCCTATAATAAAAATATATTCAAGTCATAGGACATAAGCTATTCGATATCCCTCCCTAAAACTTAAAGTTTCATTGCCTCAATGCACTTCACCTACTGCAGCTCTCCACACTGCCAATCACAAGGAAATAGTCTAACAAACCATTATATTTTCACGCCCAAATGCGCATGTCCGTTCGGCTGTATCAGTAACGATAAGGTTTTTCCTTCAACGCTTCCGATGTGTTACAATATTCTTTGCGAGATCCGATTGTTTCCGACTCAATGGTCGCGCAGTACCTATAAGTTAAATGCTTGGATATAATGAAACACGTTTAGTAGATTGATTTGACTTAAGTTGGTATTTGGATGATTAATTATTTATTAAAATGTATAAAAAACAATTAAAAATAATTAAAATAATCATAATAATAAGTTAAAGATAGATAGAGCTTCGGACCGAGGCCTCATACGCGTTTTTGTCGAGATATTTTTATCTCGACAAAAACGTAAACGTATGTCCATCCGTACCACCTACATATCTAATCTACATATCAAATTTTATTTAGATTCGTTTGGGCGTGCAAGGGTAAAAGACTGATCGACAGAATTATATTAGGATTTATAATTTTAATAGGGACAAAAAAGATAAGCAAATTCACAAAAACCGTGAGAAGAAATAAAAGGAAGCAAAAATTTTTACCTTGTCTACACCATAAATGATGTACACTACACATTGATAAGAGAGAGAGATAGAGACTGTAAATGAGTAGGTAACTAATACTAATACCACACTAAAAATCAGCGCAACACCACTGTATATTCTTACGTCCCTACCTACCCTCGGTCTCAACAATATCGTTTTCAAAAATGCAGCCCCCACACCCTAACGAGCCCCAAGGGGCATTTCCCCCGAAAATGATTTCTCAGAGGCTGGTAACACTGTTATGCCGTTTAGCTCGTTAAATAGATGGCAATGTTATAATTTTAACGGGAATTTTATGGCTTTTTAGACAAAAATTTAAGATTTGATAAAGTCAATGAGGATGAGATCCCTCGTATCAACTAAGATTTCTTTGTTACATGCTGTCAAAATCACTCAAACTATGGATTTTTATTGCTAATGAAACTACTTATTTAGCTATAGAAACTATTGTGTGAGTATACGGGGTGCCACAGAAAACGTGTAGTAAGCCGAAAGGTTGATTTTGAACATCGAGGACGCCAACGTTTGTTCTAGGAATTTTTGAATTTCAATAATTTATGACAGTCTTAAAAAAAGTATATTTGCAAAATGAACGTGATTTTTTAGTAACTCTGACTTGACTCCGGGGCTTATGTCTTATGTGGTCGGGGTTAACTTTCCATTAAAATATGTCAAAAATTCGCCATTTCAGACTTTTTAAATCTGAGTTAATGTATTCGTCTCCAGGCCAATTTGTCAATGTCATTCTAATTAATATTAGTTCTCTAAAGACATTGTCTAGTGAAATATACATATGTATATTGATGTTACAGTATTGTCATAAATCATTTTAATGTAAATAATTCCTGTAGGTAATAAAGGTATGATAAACAAAATACACTACACACATTTTACACTAAGTATTCTTGAAAGACAATCTGTTCAGCGATTTGTATCTTCGACTGTGCACTTATTTTGACAGTAATTTCACAAACCACATGTTCAAATTATTCACCAATGCTCAAACAATGTATTCATTAAACTTTGTAGGTCTTGATGATTGCATAAATGCTTCGTTATCTGATAATGATAAGTAATATATTGTACAACAACTCTGTATAACTTACTAATGGAGTATTGTCTAATAAACAACACACAAAAACACATTTTGTTTTTGTACTAGAGATGGCGTGATTCAATATTTACTTTCACACAATGTTCTTAAGTATCGTATTGACGACTATTTAATATACTACATAATGTAAGTGTTCTAGGTACACAAGTTATTTGTTGTCGAATTTGCGTCACATTCACCTCTTACTTTGACTATTAATAAATATGCAATAGGTATATTATTGTGTTTTATTAATATTATTATGAAATGATTAAAATTTTCTTGAATGTGATTTGTACACCATAACTTAATAGCTCAAAAGTTGTTAAACTGTCGTGGTCATTGATTTAATATTTGATTCAACTTTATTTGTGTTGTTTTGAGAAAACTTACTCGCTAGTGACTTCAATTGGGCATTCTGTGACCATGGGGCATGCGAGGCCAAAATAAATAGCTAAGCTCAAAACAATTATAAAAATAATAAAAAATCAAATCACCAAAGTGATTTTAAAGTAGCTTTAGTTTGACGCCACACATTTAAATGGCACTTAATACCCGTCTAAGCGTTTCTTTACTCAATGAAAGAGTAATATTTCGTACAGAGTAATCTGTCAGCTCTCCGATATTTTTCGATTCGATAGATTCGCATTACTATTTTAATGAGAAACAGTTTGCATACTCATTCAGTTTTAGTAAATAAAAGCCTGTACGGAGTAAAGGTCCGTAATCTGAAGCTTACTCCAGTGTATCATTCACATCTGAGCACAAACCAGATGCAAACCAAGATATCTTACAAAGGCTGTGTAGTAAGTACTAAGGTAGACCTTTTGTTTGTATCTTTGCTCGTTTTTCATTCACACCTGCGTCTGTGGGAACACAGGTAATGTGATATCTACGAATAATAAAGTGTGAAAGGTTTGAGTTTTAGCACGCGTTTTGCGCCATCTTTTGGAAGAATAAAAAAAACTGCCAGGATCAATTTGAGATTGTGTAAACAAAAATTGATTATCTAATAAATAAATCCCTATTTTTCTTCGTCGCGGCATCTCGTCTGGATCACTTTCGATCATATTTTTTTATTCTGTTCTATTATATGCATTAATACACTCGAGAGCAATGAATCCGGGTCACTTAAAGAATGTTAAAAATCTCGGAAACTAAAAATGATAGGTTATTGCAATAAATTGTATTTAATAGACAATGTAATACTCCTTAAATGAAAGTAAAAAAAATATGAGTCACCATACATTTTATTAACACAAAATTACATAAAGAAAAAAACTGCTGATCTCTCCATAAAACAAAAATAGAAAACATGAAATTTTTGAACTTTATTACGATTTTCTTGAATTTTAATACTTCGTATTGCCTCCTCGTGCTTCCATTACTGCGTTTACGCGGTTTGGCATGCTGTACACCAAGTTCCTTATACGATTGTGGGGAATATTCTCCCATTCCTCTGTGAGAGCAATTTTGAGCTCACGAAGCGTGATTGGGGGAGGGTTTCGTTGTTTTACGCATCTGCCTAGCTCGTCCCAAGCATGCTCGATCGGGTTGATATCCGGGCTGCGCGCTGGCCACTCCATACGAGTAATGTTCATCTCTTGAAGGTAGTCATTCACAATCCTACCTGTATGAGGTCGGGCATTGTCATGCATAAATATAGCATCCTCACCTAAATTGACCATAAATGGACCAACGTGATCATTGAGGATTTCTTCCACATATCTTACGCTAGTTAAAGAGCCGTTTTCTATGATCACCAGCTCTGTGCGACTTTCAGAAGAAATTCCGGCCCACACAAGTACAGACCCACCACCGTAGGCTACTTTTTCTTCGATGCATGCTTGCTTGAATCTTTCCCCTGGTCTTCGATACACTCTGTGTCTTCCATCGTGCTTGTAGAGCATAATTTTTTTACAATTTATTGCATTAACCTATCATTTTTAGTTTCCGAGATTTTTAACATTCTTTAAGTGACCCGGATTCATTGCTCTCGAGTGTATTATAAAAACAAACAATAAAAAGTTGTTGGGTTTAAAAAAAACTAGGATAACAATCGATTTTTACTCATCAAGAACTATAGATACTAAAATTATATGCTGAACTTAATTAGGGGTATTTTTTGACAGTGCAGGCAGAAGCTGGATGCGGCAAGTTGAAGACAGGCGCTTTGGCACTCACTAGCCTTTGTCCAGCAGTGTACTAGAAAAGGATGATGATGATGATGATTATATAATTAGGAGTACCTTTATTAAGTCAAGTTATAAAGAAACTCGACCATTCTACTTTTTTGTTTGTTTTAGGTTTTTTAAAAGAAAGGGTAGGTATTTACGTGATTATTTATCTTGGTAACCAAATGAATTCTGTTGATTGATTGTATTTTTTATCGCCGATATTAGTGATAACCTTTAATTTAACCTACCTAAATGCTATTTTGCGTTAATAATGGTAGTGCTTTCCGCTTCTATATCTGATATTGTAATTTTGTTTGTTTCATGTATCCGTAGCGGTCCGACAGTTTTATTCAGGTAATGTACTATTTTTAATGTTATTTTCAGCTTCGTCTGCATGATAATAAAGTTTATTTGGCATGAACCTATAATTTCAGTAAGCAAAGACTTTCTGGCATGAACTTTCTTTTGAGCTACTGGCTTCAATCTACACAAACAATTTAATTAAATAATTATTACTATGTACGTTGAGTCAACCATTATATTAAATATGGCAGAACATTGTCAAATATTCAAAATACACCTATTTTTCGGCGAAAAATAGGTGTATTTTGAATATTCAAATCACAGAGTCAAATCGTTTATTTCCTTAGACTTACAAAATAAACACTCAGACAAGTCAAATTTTAACTATATAAACAGTTCGATAAATAGTAATTACTATTAAATAGAAATAAGGTGCAATTGACTCTAATTCATTTAATTTTTTTGTCCACTAGCGGAAGAAATACCTTAACTGTGCACCTTAACTCATTTAGAAGGTGGACTATTTATAGCACATTTCTCGTTGTAAGTACCTTAAACTGGACGTTTCGAACCTTCTTAATAATATAACTGCAAAATTTGTAGAGCCAGGTACAAAGTTTGTTTCTGTATCATTATGTACCTACATAATTACACTGAATTAGTTGGAGCTTAGACCCACTGATTAGGCATCTTTCTATACTCGGCCGGAAAAAGATAACATTTTTCAAATCATCACTATATTTCCATTCCTAAACAAAGACCAACGCAGCCATAACCAAATTTCCCGGTGTCGCGAATTCGCAAATCAAATAGTCAAGTGTGCGCCTTCCTCAATTGGCCTGACGCGAAAATTGCCAATTTCTTGTGCGCACACCTTAATTGCGCGTCTCGACGTATTCCTTACGAGGTTTCTTTCTAATTTCACTCGGAATTTGACTTTAAGCTATTTTATTTACGTTAGATCTTAGGTAATTGGAAATGAGGAGGAATTTTCTACTTATCGATCGAATGAGTGATAAATTGAAATTTCGGATTTAGGCGCACAACATACCTTATAAAAAATAGATTTTGCACTAGCAATAGGTAAATATTGCCCAAGTCACATTTTAAGATTTTCTAACTTATCCGAAGTTTATATTCACTACTGGGCATAGGCATTGCCCACTGCATAAGATGCCAAAAATAGCGGTCCTGGGGCCTGATTCCACTAACACAATCGCCTCACTATGACAATATTATCGCTTCATTATCGCGTAATAATCACCGCCATTGACACCTTTTGGTATTCTACTAACACAATCTTTTTTTGTTTATGCCATATCTATGACTATTACTATTATGATTATATACCCCACCACATTATTGACACGCTATTATAAGTCATAGAGATTGTAATCTTATGGTAAGATAAAACCAATTTAATTTACGACTAAATCTCTATCTCAATCGTATGGCGCCATTATGGCATTTTGTTTAAAAATAGTGGAATTAGGCCTCTGACCCACCTCCATCCTCGACTCCCTGCAACCGCTACAATGCTTTTTGCATAGTTTTGGTTAAATTGAAACCCTGCGATTACATTACGTACACAATGAACCAGTTGATATGAAAACGTTTGTAACAAGTGTCATACATAAACTCCAATGCAAAACTTCAAATAAAATTTATCCATATACAAAATATTAGGCCAATCTCACTGAGTGTGACGAAATTGGCAATCTTTGGCCCATTTACTCCAACCAGAGAATTAGATTTGTTTGCGAGCGCTCCGGGCCAATCTGCATACGTGGAAAACGTTGGTAAAACGTGACTTTGGTAGAGATGTCAAAATAATTGCCCATTATAAGAAATGGGACGAGCTGAATTGGGATTTTTGGGACGAGATAAGACTCAGGCAGGCTTGTTTAGAGATTTTATAAAGAAATCGATATTTATTTCACCTAAAACTTACCTAATTTTGTAAATTTCTCTTTGCGTCTACTGTAAGAGGATATGTAGTAACAACGAAAATCACTATAAAACTGAACAAGAAACGGATGTAAATGTAATCGTTAACCTATGGAATGTATGTACCTATACCGTGTCCATTTTGAATTAAGCATAAACATAAACATACCGCCCATATTTAACCTAAAATTGACTTTGTTGGCGCGTCCTTTTATACGTAATTTACATTACTTGTCGATTTTAGATAAAAATTGCTTACAATTCTGAAACTCGAAGCCAAGCAAGTGAGATTTTGTTATTTGTGTCGTATTTTGTTTAATAACATGCTTCATTCAAAATGGATAAATCATAGTTATGTATGCGTCAGTTTATGTGATGAATGAGCCAGACCGCTACCCCTAATTAGACGACCAAAATACGTTTTTATTAAAATTATTTAGTTTCAACGAACTGGTAGAGCGATGCTTACAAACTGACCTTTTTGCTTAGCTTGTACTTATGAAAAAAAATTATATTTGAATATTTGGAACAAAATAACCTGACAAATCGGTAACGGTAGACATTTACAAAATTGTTAACGTTCGTTCCGAAATATCGTACTGTCAAATAACGAATATCAAAATGTCTCTCGGGAATCGGGACCCTGGTTTAACGCGTTCGAGATTTGAAAACAGTTCTTTATTTGAAAACTGAAGACAAACTGCAGTTCTCGACGTAACAATATTTACGCTTCAGCATTTTGTTCGTCTGTAAGTGGCGGTTCTCGTCACGAGTACGCAACTTCCCCCCTCTGCTCAAATTATACCCCAACGACATTCAAAAACCAACCTTATATTTTAACTACAAAGATACCAAAGTCTTCTAAACAGAACTGTGAAATAATCGCCGGAATTGCCAGGGGAATTTAAACCTTTGTGTGGGATGGTAAGGTTGGCTTTCGAGTGTGAGGTGAGGTCGTGTAATGGCATACATTATTGGTTCGTAGCGGGCTCGTAGCACTGCTACGATAATATTGTAGAGGGAAATGGTTTTTGAGTGGAAATTATGAGGAAATCTTAGACTTTTGAGGTTAGGTTCTTAGGCGACGTCTTAACTCAAGACAGGAATGCGTTGCTTTTATCGCGCTGTTGTGCGTTGGGGTTATTTTTGTGGCTAAAATGTTTTCTGGGAAAGTCTGCTTTGAACTTACGTGGTAGCAACTTAACACCGAATTAAAGAAAAAGGAATCGAATTTTATAATTTTGTTATATTTTTTTCTTTGTTAATAAAGAAAATAACAATATAATACTTAATAGAAACAAATAAGAGCTAGTAAGTATTTACAATTTAAACAATTGAGCTAACTGCCGACTGTTCCAAACAACCTACAGGTAGCTCAACTTACAAGACGATGCCTGCATTGCCCCGCAGTATATCTCTCGGGCCTTGCGACACTTCGAACAGATGCTCAGATATATTTTTTAAGCCCGATGAACCTTTGTACGTAATTTTTTATTTTTTCATTTATGCTATAAATATCGTATAAAATTTCGCACTGTCCGCGCCGTTTTGATCGAATCTGAATCCAGAATCTTTTCAATTAGTTATTAATTAGTTAATTTTGTGCTACTTTAAATAGTTAACTAAACGTGTGACATGTGTATCTAGAAAGAAGTCAAAACAAGCAGAATCTCCTAATAACACAAACAGTAGCAACAATACCATCACAAGTGTGTCGAATCGATCAGCGGGCAGGATTAGTCGCGCCCGCCTGCTCTATTGTGCGGAACACTCGGACACATGTTAGGGTTAATAACATTAGGGTTCCGTACCAGTTACATGTTGACCGGTGTAGGTGAATGGCTTGTGAAAGGATTGAATCTGTTAATTTGGAATCGTCGCATTCTTGTTAAATGGATTATATTTTTCTTACGACCGGCTGAGTCAGTGTGGGTGATGATCTGGGGCCTAATTCCACTATTTTTTAGAGAAAATGCCATAATGGCGCCATAATGGCGCCATACGATTAAGATAGAGATTTAGTCGTAAATTTATTTGGTATTCCAATACCATAAGATTACAATCTCTATGACTTATAATATCGTGTCAATAATGTGGTGGGGCATATAATCATAATCGTAATAGTTATAGATATGGCATAAACAAAAAAAGATCGTGTTAGTAGAATACCAAAAGGTGTCAATGGCGGTGATTGTAACGCGACATGAAGCGATAATATTGTCATAGTGAAGCGATTGTGTTAGTGGAATCAGGCCCCTGCCTGCCTGACAGGAGGTTCTAGGTAAGATTTCCGCTTTAATAATCTTTATTTCTTCTGATATTTGTTTCTGATGTTTTGAGTGTTTTTACCCTTGTATAATAAAAACTATACGTAGTAAGTAGGTATAATGTAAGTAAATCAGTTATCTAGTATCTAGTGTACCTATCCTAACACAGAGTCAGAGTCAGAGTCAAATCGTTTATTTCTTTAGACTTACAAAATAAGCACTTAGACAAGTCAAATTTTTACTATATAAGCAACAAAATAAGCACTTAGATAAGTCAAATTTTTACTATATAAACTAGCTTGATAAATAGTAATAACTATGAAATAAGAAATAAGGTGCAATTGACTCTAATTGACTTAAATTTTTTGTCCACTAGCGGACAAAGTGAAAAAGAAACCACTAGCAAGTTTATCGCTTAACAACTAATACAATCTTTGCATATCTAAGTCTAACACAACTAATTTATGTTCTTACATGCTATTATCGGTGTCGAACTGGGCGACACAAGCTCTGATTATTTTGGGACTAGATGATGCTGTGTGGATTGGATTATCAAGCATTATTGTTTTTTTCCTATAAAAAGATGTATTCCGTTATATAAACAGTTTTATAGGTAAATTTAACAACTATCAACAAATAAACACTTAATAATATAATAATAAAGCCATTTATTCCAACTCTTATGATTATGTACAAATTATGTGTTAGTATTTAATGCTTAGGTTTAGGTTAGTAGGTACTTATTATATTTACACTTTTGAGAGTTGGATCCGTTCTTGGGTAAAGGCCTCCTCTATCTTCATCCACGACTGTCTGTCGTTTGTATGACTCATCCAGCTTTTTCCTGCTATTTGCATATGTCATCAGCCCACCGTCTATACGGTCTGCCAACATTTCTTTTGCCATCTGGTCCCTTCCATTCTGTAGTAATAAACACTTAGTCTACAAATATATTCGCAACCCCATCTGACCGTCACACACCCCATGCAACGATTCGCGTCACCACATTCTCATGTTCACACATTACAGCACAGAAAAAAATTCTATATATTTTTTTTGAACAAAGTTGTAGTCAAGAAATCCAGGTTCGTAGCTAACCCGCTTGCATTCTTAATTGAGTTTTTAAGGTTGGTATTACTCGCTATTTAAGTCATAACAGTACTCAACTCGGCGACAATTTCCGCCATACCAAATCTAACTGAATCTCTTTAGAAATATATTCAAACAAAGGAATTTTAGACCAGTCGCTCAAAAAGTTATAAAAAAGCACAGGTAAAATACATTTAAATGAAGTTACTTCAACAACAAATAAATAGATTCGCAACCCCGTCTGACCGTCACGCGCCCCACGTAACGATTCGCGCCACCACATTCTCATGTCCACACATTGCTGCATGTCTTCCGGACAAAAGATTACAGGCTTTGCTAGCACAGAAATAGTTTTCGACATATTTTATTTGAACAAAGTTTAGAGTCTAGAAATCCAGGTTCATAGTTCTATTTAATCATAAATGATTAAATATATTAACTATACTCAAACTCAAACTCAACTCAAAAATGCTTTATTTCCATAAATACAATAAATGTACACTTAGAAAAGGTATATAAGGACTTTTAGTTTAATATTATAAATAACATGCAAAAGAATTCAACAACTAAATTTAAACAATCAAGTTCAAGTCAAGGTCAAGTTGTAGCTAGATATATTCTAAGGGAGTCACTAGTTAACTCACTTACATTCATAGCATTCTGAAGCAACTAAGCTCCCTATTCGTAAATTTAAACTGTACATATAACGAAATCTTATCAAGAAAGCCTATTACTCCTTAGATGATTACTTTAATGATGTTAATGCTTGGCCGGATGTCGCCCAGTTCCACACCGACAATAGTATGTAAGAAAAGTCAGACTTAGTTATGCTAAGATTGTATTAGTTGCTAAGCGATAAACTTGCTAGTGGTTTCTTTTTCACTTCTTCCGCTAGTGGACAAGAAATTTAAGTGAATTAGAGTCAATTACACTTTATTTCTTGTTTGATAGTAATTACTATTTATCAAGCTGTTTATATAGTCAAAATTTGACTTGTCTTAGTGCTTATTTTCAAAGTCTAAAGAAATAAACGATTTGACTCCGACCCTGACTATTTATGGGGCATATTAATAGATATAATATAGCCATCTATTTTATCATATTATTGCGTTTTAACACAGGATTTTTTTAAAACCATCGTACAGTTTGTGGTATATAGTATAAATTATTTATTAATGCCTCTGTAATAGTTTTATTTATAAAGCTTAGGCAGAGATACAAAGTTGCCCTTTTTGGCCACTGAATTCTATTTTCGCATCTCTGCCTAAACTATACAAGATAAAAATATTACAGAAATACTAAAAATAGCTTATGAAAGAAGCCGCAAACTGTACGATGGAATTTTAAAATTTCCTGCGTTAAACGTTCCGCCATTCCAAATCTAACTAAACTGTTATTTTATTTATGTATCCGTTCAGTAGTTTCTGCGTGAAAGAGCAACAAACATACATACAGACATGTTTACAAACTTTCGCGTTTATAATACTATTAGGATTTGAAAAACAAACGACAAGGTTTACATTTTAAAGGAAATGAGAATTATCATGCATACAAGTATGAAATCAATCTTTTGCCGATACAAAAACTTGCATTCAAATATGGGCTTAAACTCCTTAAACCTCTAAATATATTTTAAAGTGACAAAATGGCTTCCCAAAAGCTTCAAATCCGTCAATATAAAATGCAACTAAACGTTACGAGTTTACAGCACTAAAAATATACACTCAGTATAGGGCATAATGAAAGTAGGTACTTACATAAGATTACCTACAGAAATGTAGGAACACAATCTTTACTACCGCGGGCGTTCTAAATTTAATAATTCATTGTCGTATTCATTGGCGCCAAATTCAATTACCCGGTTTCCCGGGGGGATACCCCACTCCCCCTCCCGGGGGATTCTCCCTGTGTTTACTAATTCACGCGAGGATCTTACTCGGTAATTATGTGACGAATTCGATAGTGTGGCACGGCCCTAATGTTTGGATAGCTTGTTAGAATCGTTTTATTTGTAGAGGTTAATTGCTAGGTTGGTAGTACGAGTAGTAATTATGTCTGTGATTTTTATTTAGTTTAAAGTATCTAGGTAGGTACCGTTTCTTTTTTTTCTTTTCTAATGGCGTGTACGTCTGGTTGACATTATTTTGCCAATGTTTGTAATTAATTAATTATGTATAACCCCGGCATTTATGTTCTTTCAATAAGTATTAAATTTGTATCTTGGCGAGTGTTCTGTGACACAGATGATAAACGATTCATTCAACTTTTATACAAACAACCTTGGTTATGCAGCAAAAATAGAGTTTTTATTATGCATGAAGATTTAACTTTTGGTAGCTTTCAGACGCGCACCAAAAAGTTTGATCTGAAAGCTTTGTTTTGTTTTTATTTGCACCATATTATTTGCAATTGAATGATTATTTTGTATACGCTTTGATCGCTTTGATGAACATTTAAACTTAATGACAAAAATTACAAGCATTTCATTATTATTTTGTTGTAAAATTCGATTAATAAAATCGACTTCTTTTTTACAGGAGTATCATCACTAGACGCGGCGAAAGACTTCACAGTCGATGGCCTCAATAGCTTCAATGGAAAGAAGAAGAAGAAAAAACGCAGACACAGGTAGGTAACTGTCGTACCTTTCAAAGTTTAGATTACGAGTTCTTACAGAGAATGAAAGGATATTAGAATAAAGTATTTTTATATATAACTATTACTTTATTAATTATTATCATAGTATTATATTCGTACATGTATCTTATGATTAATAATTTTCACTGAGTTGTGGAATATCCCACTAATATTAAAAACTTTTTATCCAACAAACTGATAAATGGGATAAAAAGAAGCCTACCTATGTGTTATTCCAGGCCTAGAACTACCTGTATGCAAAATTTCAACCCGATCCGTTCAGTAGTTTTTGAGTGAAGGAACAACAAACATTTATAATATTAGACGGATATTCACGGATACTCATGTATTTGTCGCCTAACCTGATGAAGCTTTGCGAAAATTATTAATCATAAGATACATGTATGAATATAATCATATGATAATAATTAATAAGTACAATATAATTACAGTAATAATATGTATAGTCATTATGATATGATCTTCAGTATTAATAATTTAGTAGCGACGTACGCTACAAAAACTTCCCTCTGGCTGAATCGAGGACGAACGCTACTGAAAAAGTTCCCACTCGTCCCTATAAGGACCAACGGGAAGTGAACTTCATTCGCCTCCATTGGGGACGAAACGTGGGGAGGAACGGGACAAACCCATTATTTTTAAATGTCAATTCCAATACCGACTTAGGGCTCTCTTTTCAAGTCTACCTGCAACCTAAATCGTTATGGTTTTCCCTCAGCCGTACAATCTTCACCTCCTACCAGCTCGACGAGCTCGAGAAAGCCTTCAAGGACGCGCACTACCCTGACGTGTACGCCAGAGAGATGCTCTCCCTCAAAACAGACCTCCCGGAAGACAGGATTCAGGTTAGTTTATGATAGAAGAAGAGATTATACCTCTATAAAAGCCCTGCCTTCAAACCCAGAGATGGTAAGTATTTACAATTCTATTTGGACCAAAGTTATAAAAAAAAGAAAAATAAAAATTATTTATTTCAGACCCGTACTTCCATAGACACATTAAAATACACAATTACAATATCAAGAATAAATAAAATAAAATAACATAGTAGGTATGGGTACAATAAAATTAAATAGAATTATATTAAATAGAAAAATAAATAAAATTAATTAAAAAAAAATAATAATAATAAGAATTGCATTTAATTAAATTAAATATTACAAGCAGTCAATCGTGTGACCGGCGCGGCGGCTCAGACAGATCATTGAGACACCAGCGATGATACGGGTTTCAGCATCATCATCCAGTGGCCCATGATACCGGAGCGGTCCTTTAAGATAGAGATAAACCATTCTGAAAATAAATGCCTATCTACAAAATTATACCAGTTTATTAGTCATATTACCTACTACAAATAACTTCAACAAAGTCTACTTGCTTGGTAGAGTTCTAAAATAAACGAAATAGTTATTTAAAACATACTAGCTGCACCCCGCGGCTTCGCACGCCTATCCCACGGAAACTGATTTATGGGATAAAAAGTAGCCTGTGTATTATTCCAGATCAAGAACTAACTGTATGTATGAAAAATTTCAGTCCGATCCGTTTAGTAGTTTTTGCGTGAAAGAGCAAACATACATGTTTACATACCTAAATGTTTACAAACTCGCTTTTATAATATTAGTAGGATGCGATATCTTTATGGATGTTGAAGATAATTGAATAACAGGATATAAATAAACAAGAAGATATTTAGTGGTATTTACTTAGATTACTTATCGTTAGGTGCATATAAAATTGTTTTATTTCGGCATAAGTTTGTAAATATAAGTAATACAGGTATATTTTAAGATAGTTGGTACTAGTATGAAAAAGATCCATTTTAAGACCTCGTTAATGAGTTCCTCGCCCTTGCTCAGTCGAAACTTATAAGCGAGGGCTTCTGCTCTGGTTAACTTAGGTTTTTTTGTACACAATAGTGTACCTACTTACGAAATGATAACTAAATATACGAAGTTTTCTAAATAACATAAAACTTAACTAATTATGTAATGAGTAGGTATCTTTATATTTCACGTTGCTGTGAAATGTGACAAACTGTGTGAGTCGTTGCTGGTCTTAAGGCATATGACAAACCTACGTACCTACAAACGACGCCTACTCGGAAAATGAAAATCGATGTTTCTATCATGTCGATTTTGATTAGCGTTTGCGCTAAAACGAATCAGAAACTTCGATCTTGTTTTTAAGCTACCTACGGGCCCTGATCTCTCGTGTCAGTCTACTTCTTTAGCATTATAAGAATAAAGAAATAGAGAGTGCATCTATGTTTGGGTATACACTTGTACTATATAATAATGTCTTGCGCACATGTCTCTGTTGAGATTGGCCGCCGTAGCTGAAATTCTGCTAGGAGAACGTCATCATCGCATCATCCATGTTATGTACTTATGTAAACAAATTGTTTTGAAAAATGTAATTGAATTGAAATTATAATGTACCTACAGAAGGCATAATCATATTGTACCTACAGAAGGCACTTTAGTATGGGTTGATTAAGATTGTCTACGAAAGCGATGAAAATTGTATTTCTTGTAAGTATTATTGAATTGTATTTTTTAACACAACTTCAGTTTTTTAAAAATGCTCAGCAAATATGTCGCTGGCCGTAGAGGTCCAGGGTTTGCATTGACTGTCGATCTATGAATAAAGTTTCCCAGCTGATAACGTTAATTCCTAATTATGAAACTCAAGCATCATTTTTTGCCTACTAAGTGTGGTGAGTACCACAAAAAATCCATTGTAAAGTGTAGGATGTCGCAAAAAGTTCTATTATTACGTCGTTAGCACGTCAATTGCCAGCGATTGATGTCGTTTAGAAACCCGATACTTTCGCAGTAGGATCTCTGGGCATTTTGGTGGAATTACCATTAGCAGGGTGACCATGATTTCGGTTATTGTGTGGACATGGACACGTATAGTTATATGAAATGTTTCCGTTAAATGAAACGTTTAAGTACATACAACTGAAACAATAGAACTAACGGCCGACGACGGTTGCAGAATATTATCTTTCAAATCGGGTAATAAATAACTAAAACCTTTTGCCTTTTTTAATTTTACGAAGTTTTTAGGAGATAAGCGTAGGTCCTTGTTTACACAATTTTAATCATTTAAAGCGCTATTATTTCAACAACAATTCAAATATTTATATTCCTATTTTCCAAACATGGCTGTCGTGCAACTCCGTGGTTTAATTGAATTAAAATCCCTTTTACCGCATCCCGTGCGTGCAAAACGGCCCTAAGATTTTTTTACTCAGAAATAGCAACCTATTTAAAGGCTGTCAAACCAAATCAATGTATGTTGTAGTGAATTTGACACGAGTCATACGATACTTTGCGCAAACAATGCTTTCTTCAACCTTTTGTAAACTTCGCGGAAGGAAGTTTTTTTTAGACAATAGATTTATTGAACGATTGAATTTATTTAGAAAGCGATAAGATTAGTTGAAATTTCCTGATTCTCGGTGTAAAATGTGTTTAAAAAATCACCAAAAATCAACAGAAGATACTTATAATTACGTTTTTGGCGTAAGAATACATAATACATATACATACTAATGGTTGAACTTTTAATGGTTATGGTTATGCTCATCTTTCAAAAGTTTGCTCCCTTGTAAGTGAATGCTCCTAGCTTGCCTAGTTACAACAGTAATTGCTAGGACTCATAATTATTATTAATAGTTTTCCGTCCGTCACAACGGGGGCTCAAGTATCGCGGAAACCGGGGAAAACACAAATACAGCCCCCCTCTCCTCCCCCCTCCCCGCGCAAACACCGCACATTTATGAAAATTTCATTTCCAAACTCGCAGTCTCTGACAGTCTAAAATAAACTCTAATCTCACCGCCTAAAGTTTACAGCCACTTAATTTTGTCGTATGAAGTGGGGGGAAGAAAACATCCCACTGCGAACGAAAATGAAATTTATTTTGTTGCTTACACAGTTTCTTTTACAGGAAAATTGGTTGGTTATGAGTGATGGTAGTTGAATTTTCGGTATAATGGTTTACGGGGATTAGGTTTCCCCAATTTTAGGGCGGTTTGTGAGACGTTGCAATAAATGGATTATTATGCAATCACTTTTGTGTACCTAATGTCTGTAAGCTGATCCTGGGGAACTCATTTTGAATGCTTTGAGAATGATGTGATTATTAATCGTTTATAAAATAAACAAAAACACAGCAATGTTTGGGACGCAGTCTTTAAAATATTTTTCTAAGTTAATTGACAAAGGGCTAGTTAATTTATGTTGACCTTAATATTTTTCTTTAGTTTGAAATTGCAATAAAACCTCATCAATCATCAATAGGTTAACTAACCTGTAGTTATACGTATTTATTAATTCTGTCAACTGATTCTTATCTTTATCATATTTGTTTCTATGATAATGAATGAAAAATGAATCTATATTTACATATTATTAGCATAAAAAAGAAGAAATTTTTGAATATTCGTAGCTTCTCCAACTCTCCAATCCAATTTCAAGCGAGTGTTCTACTCCAGAAGACCTTCCAGAGTTTCAATAAATCAAGACAAGTTGTGCGCAGCGCCATCTATTGAGCTCTCGCGCCAACTCGTCGCTATGGCAACCGCGCGCTGATTGGCCACTTTCCTAACCGACTCGCGGAATGGAAAGTAGAAACCACCGTAGATCTACAGTGTGAAACAGATCTTTGGTAGTTCGTAATAAAGTTGGTTTTTCGAGTGTGGATTGCGAGAGTTTTTAAGCCAGGTTTCGTTTTTCGAATTCTGATTAGCTCCGCCCTTCTTAGTGGCATGGCGGAGCGGACGGCGTCTTTTTACGCTGTTTTGTTTTGTGCCCCTCACTCTACATAGATATGGTCTGTACGAGTGCGTGTGAATGTGTGAGTTTAGATTTTTTTTGTAATCAAAGGCAATCTGCGGTAATGTGATTAGTCGAGACGAGACTGGTTAAAACGATTGGTTAGTTTTACTAATAACTAGCAGAATAACCGTAATTTCGTTTATCGCATTTTGAAAACCTACTTGGGGTTCTTCTTCTACCCACCTTTTAGTTTAGACTTTTTATCCTCTAAATTGAAAACGTTTTGTTGCTTTTTTTTGGGTACATCCCAACTTTGGAATGTCAATTTTTTTTTTATTGTAGGACAACTTTTTTATCAATCGAAAAATTACGTTATAGGCAAAGTAATAAAAACTGAATTTATGATGCTTCCAAAGCATTATTTTAGATTTTTCGCAAATATAATACACTGACCTATTTCAATGAATTTGTTACCTTTGCTCGCAAATTATAAGCGGTTAAGTTCAAGGCCTCAATCACCGTATTTCTGGCACATTGGCAAGACACTCAAACGACATTGGGCGAACCAATCCTATTTGAGGCAGGGTAAATTTAACAGTTGCAACCCACATCCCATCATCGGCTTCAAAAGTAATCTGTATCGCAACACGGTCCGGATTGCGTTTCCCGCCAATTACGCGCCGGCAACCGACCCACGTTGGTATCTGTTACTGCGCCCATTAATTTTCACCATGCTGATGGCTGATGAACCTATACCAGGTTTGTAGTTTTCATGATAATATAGTAATTGATTGCTATTAGGTACCTTGAATCAGAGACAACAAGAGTATAATATAATAAGTGCTACGTTTCATGGATTAAATACCTACTTACGTAACTATTATTATTATTATTACTTACGTAACTGAACAAATAAAGTTAAGTATGTTTTTTAAGCCTGTTAGTCACACAGGTAAACATGTTGATTTTTTTAGATTACCTCATGAACTCAATAACAGTCTTATTACGATCCAATAGCAAAAAACTAAAATATTTTCCTAACAAGACAAAGTAGTCTCATAATATCTTGATAGTCTTTTGCATTTTTCAGCTAACTCTCGACGTCTTTGACGGCTAGAAGTCGCTTTTTAAAGCCCAATATAACCAATATCTCGCAGCGAGGAGCACAAGTTCGAGCTCCATATCGCCCACACAACAGATCGATTTATCCTGAACGTCTCAGAGCAAGCGAAGTGCAAGTTTAAGCTCAATATCTGCTGCACAAGGCAGCTCCGGGCCTGTCTCGGATGCGATGATCGCGTTTCTCGGCAATTACTCCCGTTCAGCCGACGAGCCCTATCCGACACAGTGCGATACCAAATAGCCAGAATAGGTTAGTGTACTAAAGAAATCTATTTAGCCCGTCAGTTAAATTATCAAAAGGTTTTTTACACATATTTCTTCTTTTGTAAATTATATAAAAATGAATGAATATATATAGCCAGTTAAATTTCCATGTGACGTCACATCTTGCTACACTGTTTAGCAAGGTCTGATGTGAGTGCACTAGTCGCTTTGCCCCCGGCTAGTGACGTCGCACCTTGCTAAAAAGTGTGTGTCAAAGTTTGACCAAACTTTGACGCGCTTTATTTTGGTAATTTTTATTTGATTAACAAAAAAATATATATTGTGTACAATAATCTTGACTAGGACTAAATATAAAAATATGATTTTTACCCAGGACATAAACTTATTTTCAACATTACAAAAAGTTATTTATTAGTATAATATAAAATTCACATTCACAGAATAAGAATATTTCTATGTACACTTATATGCACACTTATAAACGGGAGAAGGCCGGAAATAAATTCCTAGATACTTACAAAACGCATGCTTTAATTATTTTAATAATAGATTATTGTAATTTTACTATCTAAATAAACATTATAATTATTATGAATTAAGATTTTATTATAAATATTTACTACTCTACTTTACTTTACTTATTATAAATAAGTTCTTAATTCATAATAATTATATGCACGCATGATAATTGTAATTACGGTTAAGGAATAAATGTTTTTTTTTTCTTATAAGATCATAAAATGTGTGTGTAATCGATCGATCGGATGCATCAAATTAAAGCTTCATAGGTATCAAATATTTGATATAAAATGTAATGTGATCGACTTGCATACCTGTATTTAATTAGATTAGTGTCAAATATTTGTTATAAAACCTACGAAACGACGTAAAAAAACAGCTTCCGCTAAGAAAGACAAATCGAATCGGAATTTGTAATTAGTTTCCTACCTGCTACTGTATCTGTATACCATCTATCTCTTAAACACTGTGGCTACGGATGGCGTTAGACCGGGCCGGTGGACCCGATAATGTGCTCGAGAAGATATCGACGAGACGGAAGGAAAGGTGAGAATGGATTGTCTGTTTTGTGGACTTGTTTGTTGGCTCGCTGAGAGCCTTTTTACCGCGATACTGAGTGCTTCGGTAAATAGACCGGAAGGATCACTCAGTTTGCGATCCTTTTATGCTAAGAATTGAGAGCTATTAGAATGATACTTATCGGGGTATCGATCATAGCATTTAAAACAAAATTACGCGCCTAATAAGAGATGCTTTTAGATATTGTTTTTATCATAACTAAGTAAGACTTAATTGCCTCAATTTCCGAAATCATCTTGTTTTCTAAGAATCTAATAAGTGCCTTCAGAGACCCACTCCTCATTAGCCGAATCCATCTAAATCTAAGCAGCCAAATTAATTTCCTAATTCTACGCCAACAGCGAACAAGGAAAACACAATCTGAAAATGGAAAATTATTACTTAATTCGTACACAAAATTTGAGTGTATATTTCATAACAAACTCTCGCAACCCCGCGAGGACAATAAGCCCACCTCCTTTCTCCCTAATGGGGGGATGGGGATGGGGGGTTGTTCCGGGCGAATTTAGCAATTAGCGTGCGTGCGCACATTCCGGCGCGCCCGGACGTAATAGCCACCTAGCCGGACGCTGCCCAGGTAGCGGCGGAACCACGGACATTCCTATCTCTGCTTGGATTTTTAGGTTTTATTCGACGTATTTTATAGACTTGTTTCGTATTGGCCTGCAGAGATCGTTTTTGGCAGGATAGTAATTACGGATATATTATGTAATACTGTTTTCTATGGCGCTCATTAGGGGAGGCCTATGTCCAGCAGTGGACTAATATAGGCTGATGATGATGATGATACTGTTTTCTAACTGGCGTCGTCACTGGACAATATTTAATCATTCTAATCAAAATTATTTATTTGTGCTTAGTATAATTACGTATGTAAATAATACATTTAAAAAGCAAACGTTCAAATAAACATTTTTAAATATACTGTTTCCTAAACAAATACATACTTCTATTTTCCAAACATATAATTATATCCTATATAGTGAATCTGTTTCAATATTTTTTAACAACGAAAACTTCTTACTATAAATCTTCCAAAAATAATAGGGACTTACAATATAATATTTGTTCATCTTCATTTCCGTCATTAAAAATGACTGTTATAATTTTTTAGCAATTGGGAAGATTATCCTAGAAAATCCCAACCGCATGGTGTCTCTACTTCATACGCTCTACACAGCGCCGCCCGGCAGATATACCTACTCGTTATAGCTTATTTGGATGTTTGCGGTGCCTTTGTGTTTATTGTGCATGATAAATATTTCACGATTTCTACGTAGGTTGTTTATGCGTAATAAGTAGAAAATCAAATGTATATTTTTCCATATTATTGGTTGATATACAGATCAAGAGACGATACCTAGGCACTTACTGTAGCGTTACCTTAACTGCATCAGCAGGCAATTGAATCTCGCGAATCGCATACGCGAGTGAAAGTAGTGCCGCCACCTATTTAACGCAGGAAATTTTGAAAATCCATCGTACAGTTTGTGGTAGATACGTAATAATATGATAAAATAGGTGGCGCTGTCATATTGGCTCGGGTATGCGCCTGAAATTATATTTTGGGATTTCGACACTGTGCTAAGTTTACCGAATAAAAGGCTATTTTTTTTAATTGCCCCGTTTTTGGTCACGGAAGGAAAACTCGACATCTTTCAACTAATTGAAATATACTCAGGTAGCCGTAACTTTTGAAAGCTCATCTAAGTAGGCTGCTAGCTTACGATGTAGTACCAATATAAAATAACAGTAATACAAGCGTGTTACGTCACCACGGTCACGTGATGCTGATCTAACATGTTAGATCAGCATCAGTTAGATCAGCATCAAGTGACCCTGACGCGAGTTTACCATTTATTATCCTTGCCAAAAAAAGTGCACAACGCCGCTAAATAAGTTTTCGCTTCAAAAAGTTGTAAAAATTATCTGATGAAGATAGAGGAACAAAAATAATAAAAAAAACTAAATTCCGCTGCATCAGCAGTCAATTGAATAGTTTAAAGTAGAGTGGCTTCCAAATATCGGGGGCCAGGGTATAATCCCTCTTGACCTCCCCTCGGAGAGGATTCATTATGAGGCCGTATGTCACCGTTGCTTGTACTCTTCTAATCTGCCTCGTTTTTAACCGACTTAAAAAAAGGAGGAGGTTCTCAAGTCGACTGGTTTTTTATGTTTGTTACCTCAGAACTTTTGACTGGGTGGTCCGATTTTCATGATTCTTTTTTGATATGAAAGCTGGTGCTTCCCGTGTAGTCCCATTTTAATTGTTCCAGTTCTGACATTAAGATCCATGAAAATTCATGAAACAACTACATATAAAAAATTAAGTCGGTTTGTAGTTTTTTAAAACAAAATTATTTATACACAATCAATTAAAATGAGTTTTTTCGCATTTGTCCCACTATGTTCGGACCAAAAATGTAAGAAAGTACCTTACCTGTACCTAAGTGCCTTCTGTTATTATTTTTAATAATAATAATTAAATAGTACAGGGGAAATAGTATTTTTAAAATAATTATAATATTTCCCCTACTTTTGACATAAAAATAGAAACATATAATTTATTTGCCACCACAATGCACACAATACAAATAAACTAAAACTAAATAAAAACATAGAAACAATACATCGAAAAAAGGAATTAACATTCAATAAAAACATAAATAAGTAGGTGACAATGTGATACTTTGTTTTTTTATGTGTTTGTTTTCTTGCAGTAGCAAAATGGCTAGGCTAGGCTAGGCTCAGCATAAAGCCGACTTTTGTGAACGGTACAGAAAGCGCTGTTATTCTGCCTAGACCAGAACAAGAACAATCACTTATGGTTTTGTTCTACAGACACAGAATATGAAAGTTAAATAGTGGAGATCCAGCTTTCATATCAAAAAAGAATCATGAAAATCGGACCACCCAGTCAAATCCGAAACGTAAAAAGTTTTTATTTAGGAACATAATTATGGTCTAAATACATCGATCAAAGTTTTCACCGAAGGCTACGTAATACCTGAACGATGTATCGCGTGATACCAGATCGCGTAATACCTGTTTAAATAACAAAATTAAAAAAAAAGCTATGCAAACTTTAGAAGGTAAATACGTTTGCTATGGCCCACCTTCGGGATTATGAATTAATTGAGTCTCTTTAAATTCATCTCATTATTCAGAAACTCCTTTCTCTTCAATTAAATGAAACATCCGATTTTTCACTAGTTACAACGATTTTCTGATAGTTGATAAATGTGGATTGACTAAAGTTAAATGCCGTGTTAATTGCCGTGTGGTGCCGGCATAGAATTTGCACCATCACTACTCTTTCCGCCGGTGTCGTAGGAGGCGACTAAGGGATGGGACCGGGGGCGGGCAGCAGCGCCCTCTGCAGAACAATTCTACTACCAAACTGCGATCCCCAACCCGCATGCCCAGCGTGAGGATTAAGGGTATTACCTCCCATGAGATAACAGCCAATAAAGCTCTTTTCAGGGGGAGGCCTGCGTCCAGCATTGGACCAATATAGGTTGTTTGGTATGAGGTATGAAAGTTAAATCTTTATCCTCGTGTTAGTTTTCAATATAATACAATACAATAAATATACTTTATTGCACACCAACAAAAATACAGTACAAAAGAAAATTACATAAAACAAAAGTACAATAGGCGGCCTTATCGCTTAAAAGCGATCTCTTTCAGGCAACTTAGTTTTCATAATGTTTAGAAATAAAATTAAAAACCTAACTAAATGTAGGTCCTTTAAAAATATATTTTTCTCAACCTGCTAGACACCATTCTGATTTATCTGTTTACCATTACGAAGCAAACAATCCTTCCGACCATAAGAAGATAAATGGACAAACTCATGGAATCCATAACAAAGTTAAAATCAAATTAACGTTCTCATAAAAACCGCAAGTAGACGGTGTAATCCGATTTGCGTGTGATATACATGCACTTGACCACAGTCGGGGGAAAGCAGTTGGTTCAATAATATGTACTATTTACACACAAATAAATACCTAAACAATAGAATAAGAATAGAATAGAATAGAATATCTTTTATTACGACACACACACATCAAAGAAAAATATAAACATACAAAACTAAAACAAAGTACAAAGAGGTCGGTAGGTACTATATCGTATCCATTTTGAATGGAGCACAAACGTAAACAAACCACTCATACTTAACCTAAAATTCACTTTGTTGGCGCGTCCTTTTATACGTAATTTACATTACTTGTCGATTTTAGATCCTCCCTTCAATAAAAAATACTTACAATTATATCTGAAACTCGACGCCAAGCAAGTGAGATTTTGTTATTTGTGTCGTACTTTGTTTACTAACATGCTTCATTCAAAATGGATAAACCATAGGTACTAAATTTAACATAGTATGTTGGGCGTCAAATCGAGTTTTGCCCCCATGACCCTGTGCCAAAATAGGTGTTGGCTCAGCATGTGCTGAGCGATTGCCGCTAAACGTTAGAAGATACACAGTAACATACTAATATTAGTAGCTGTGTGGTGCTGGCTTAGAATTTGCACTACCCCAATTCTTCCCGCCCGTAAGAGGCTACTAATATATCAGCCGGGGGACGGCTAGCATCGCCCCGCTGCAGAACAATTAATCCACAAAACTTCAATTCTCAACCCGCATGCCCAGTGTGGGGATTATGGGCATTATCCTCCATAAGATAAACGCCAATAATGCTCTTAGCAAGGGGAGGCCTGCGTCCAGCAGTGGATGTGATTACGTTTAGCACAGGAAATTTCAAAAATCCATCGTCCAGTTTGTGATACCTATTTGAAGGTATTTATTAATGCCTCTGTAATAGTTTTATTGTTGTTGTGCTCGTTTACAACAAAGTGTGTGTTAACTTTATATTCAAAAAAGTACCTAACGCAAATTTATAGCAGTATGGCAGTACACAACTGGCATACATAACTCAAAAGTCCATAACTTAATTTCTTTAGGATTGCAAAATCAGCACTGACAAATCAAATTCCATATTATAAATAAGTGTGAAGTGTGTACTTACATTATTGATAAATAAGAAATAACGTGTTATTCGTTATTACGTAATAACGTGTACAAACGATGACATCCCCTGGTAAAATCACAATGAATTTATCTTTATATCTGTTGTGATTGTGATCTAGCTGTAAAACTTAAACTGTGACAACAATAATTGATTTCCATGAAACTATAAATTATCATTAGGCAATTCCATTTTCTTTAAAATTGCACTGTATTCTAATAGCATAAGGTATTATTTTCCCTGTTGTAGGTCACCGTAGGGTGACACTTTAACGTAGTATCGTTTTGGTAGAATTCCAAGTCTTATCATGGATAGACACTTTTTAATGTTTTTAACCAAACAATGGTTAAAATAATAATGGTAACAAATATTGTTACCATTATAATTTAAACCATTATTTGTTATTATTTGTACCCATTATTTTATTTCTCGTCTCATTATATACATATATACTCTCTCAATATATTCTGCGCGCAGTTGGGTCACGTTGTAGGTGCCTGTATAAAACGTTGCTGGGATTAAATTAAACACTTTCAGATAAATATTTCTATTCCTTTTCATACCTACCTATAAAATAAGTGAAGTAACTTTCAGGTTTGGTTAGTTTCAGAGATTACCTGCTACATACAAAATCATCCTCTTTAATAGTAGAAGGTAGCTAAAAAATAGTACCTACTCTGGTAAAAGCTCAAGCATGTGAACCAGAACTGACATTGACTGATAACCTGCCCCTCGAGTATTCAGCCCCCAGACACCGTTTGCCGGCCATAATGTTAAAACTGCCAAATTATGAGACACCCCTGTTAACAGATAATTGTATTAAGTAGCATCCCTCGTAAACTATTCATGTGAGAATGTCTATGGTGTTTTCATTTGATTAGGGGCACATCATTCTCTTATTTTGTTTTGTTGGATTTTATAAAATGTTATACAATTTATTAATAGGTTCGCACCGGCTCTGAATTTGATTCTTGGTCTGTGGCAAGTTCATACTTAGGCATTTGTAAAGGTAAATTTAGTAAACTTACCTACCTAATATCTCTTAGGGTGGTAATTAACTTACTCAGTCATCAATCAATGCTTAGATATATGCTATTGCTTTTCTATGTAAAAGCATAGCATATATCTATGACAGTGCGTGCTTATAAATACGAGCATTAGTACCTATACCTTTATTGATTTCTAAAATACATCTAAATCAAATGTATTTATGGAGAACCGTGGGGCTAAAGGTGGAATATGACCCGCGTACCACAGGAAATATGTATTTCCTGCTCTAGAAAGTCATTTAGAAATATGCATGATATCATTATTAGTATCATTACGTACCTAGAACAATTTAAAAAAATAAGGTAATGTTTCAAATTGAGTTCAGTCTGAAATGGTTCATAACTAAGATTGCAAATGGATTACACAATAAAGTATTTTTAATGTATGTTTTTTTAACAAAATGGTTGTTGCACTGACCCCACTCGGCCACAACAATGCGCGCGCGCCACTAATCCCACTAATTGCGCCCTAATGTGGGATAATGTGGTGTACCTACACAAAGAGATGCATCCGATGCAACAGCTTAAACACACTTTTGTGGGAATTAAATGAGTTTGTATAACAACTTTGTAATATCACAAGGTTCCTACAGATAAGTCTGACTGATTGAGTAAGTATGTATGACTTATAAATATGGTTATATACAATTTGGTATTAGGTAGCGTGAATGTAAAATAAGATATATTTTTAGTTTATAAAAACATATTTGTCAATATTTTTTTTTGCGATTTTTAACTCGTGCATGTAGCACGAGCTTCAATAATAACCTTTCTATATCTTTCTATACAAATTTAATATCCACTCTTAAAAGCCATTATATCCAAATAAAAAAAAACACAAATAATTCACACAGTATCACCCGCAAAGATCCCCATTGTTAAAAACTATAAACAAATATGTAACACGCACAGCGCAGCGGGTGTCCGGGAATCGCACTCGTTATGCCCATCCCGGAATGCCCGGTGCCCGGGCTGCCACGTGACAGGACAGTGATTATGACAAATGAGAGAGCTAACGCGTCGCCTGCGGCTATGATTCGTAAATGATGGGTTGATGCTGTAACTGGTTGTTAGTCGAATTGCCAATTTGTTTTAGCTGCTCAGTGAACGGGTTAAAGTGTTTGTTGTGCGTTATTTGTACAACTAAATGTGAAGTAGGTACCTACTTATTACGCTAGAGAACATAAATACAATATTTTTTTTCCTTTCAGAAGTCATTTTAGAAGCTCTAAAAAGCTGCATTTACCTACGTACTACTTACTTGATTAAAATAATATAATTCATTAAAATACACTCGTCGTTAAACTAACCCAGACGTTAGTCAATCAAGAATTTTTTTTTCTTGATTGACTAACGTCTGGGTTAGTTTAAAAAACAAAAGGATTTATCTATAATACTATAAAACAACAATAAACAGTTAAATGTTTAGCCTATTCCAAACTCAGCTACGAGTCAGCACCTAATTAATTATATTTATTTTAATGTATTACGTATATTAATTATCTAGTAGGTAGCTATAACACCGGCTCTACTTAGTTTTGGGCTAGATGATGATGATGTGTGGATTTACCAGCTTCATTTATTTATGTCACTGGCCATGCGCCAACTATAACTATTTCTTAACAAAAATACCATGAATCTCAATAAAATCCTTGCACGTTGTTTATTCTGGGACATTTTATTTTATTTTCCCCAATTCACATTATTGTAATTTATGACATGTGATCCGGTTACTATTGTCCACGCCCACTGTCCGCGAGTTTCTTGAATCGTGGTCACAATACCGGGCGGATTCGATGGCGGGGGCGGGGTGTGGGTAAGGCGAGATAGCGTTTAAAGCAAACAAAATTAAGGTAATAAGGTATTATAATCCTTTTATTTAGGTTTACAATTGAAATGTAGACCGCTTGGTAGAGTAGGTACACACTTTAGATAACTTTATGAAGTAAAGGTGTTGCGTTGTAAAGTGTTACTACCAATTAAGGTAGCGTTCTAAAAAGTTCATTACGTAAGCAAGAAGTATTAAAAAATTAAGAGTTGATTGTATTATAATGTATTTTCAAGATAACACACCAATTGGCCAATACGTTGGAGTAGGATAAGTTTTACCTATCCATAAGTATATCAATTCACAATTTGATGGAATTAACCTTTATACATATCCATAGAAACAACACGAGCAAAGGCGTACCCAAAACTAGATATCGATATAATACAGGAAATTCCGAAAATAAAAAATCGAAATCGCTCCAACTTGCACCACACACCCACAGTCGTCTACGAATAATGCCTTCGGTTAGTTAATCGTCTGAATAGTCCACTAATGTGATAGCCCTGACGTATAGACTTACCGATAGAATTACAGGAATCAGATCCTTACTTACTTCCTTGTCGGTCTGATTCAATTTACTTGAGTTGCCGATTTATGAGAGGAATCGTTGGTGCGGAGTTTTGGTGGGTGAAGTAATAACATTGTGTCTGAGAAAGTGGATTATGTGTGCTAAGCGGAAGAATAGTTAAGAATTTATTGCATCTGTCTTCAGCTGTTACTTTGGTTTGGTTGATAATAATAAAAGATATTAGATGGTATCACTAGGTGTAGGTACCAAGTACCAAGCTGTGTCAATCGAAATGACAGAAATCAAAGATATCTCTACAATTTCGTGTCAGTGTATAATTTGACCATTTTCTAAGTGTACATTTATTGTATTTATGAAAACAAAAAGAGTTTTGATTTGATTTGAAAATCTATTCCCCGAAATTACCCCTAAAAATGTAAATTTTGAGCAATATTTGCTGAAAATTTACAGATTTTGCAAGCGATTTTCTTATTCTTTAGGTATAGTTTAAAGTGGCTTTCTTCTTCCTCTCTCTTAGGTAGAAACGTCTTTAGGTTTAGCTAAAGAGGATCTAGGTCTATATCAAGTTTAGGTAGCTACCTACTAGATTTAAAGGAGGTTATTTTCATATATCCCGAGGTAGAGATCCCTCGCGTCTACTATACAAGTTTCTAACATATTTAGAGCGAGGGGTTGAAACTATGAATACGAGACTAGGTCTTAAGCACTGTTACTGTTAAGACCTTTTGAAATAATAGTACATTGTTTTACAAGGTACTAAACCATCCCATTATATTCGAGGTATTTATACTGAATGACAAGAACAAAGTTCTAATGGGTATATTTTGGGGATTTTTGGCTCGCGTGAAACACCCTAATTTTGATTTCGATTGCGAGAAAATAAAACAATCAAGACTAACCCTTATTAAAATAATGCACATATTTTCCACTTCTCTACTATACTTTATAGCCAAGGGCTTAAAATCAAAATTTAGACTTGCTAAGCGACGCTATAATAAAAAACACACGTTATAAGCAATAGAAGTGAAAACGTTTATTATTATATCCAACAGTGGACGGCTACTGTTGATGATGACTTATGTTGAAAAGGACCAATAAACTCCACATCTTTTGCCCGATAGAGTTAGAAAGCGGTGAAACTTTATAATTGAATTGTACCTAGTTAAGAAACTTCCAACTTTACCTTTGTGCTCGAACACTATTTATTTTGAAGTAAGTTCGTCTGCTTGTCTGAAGCTTTATTCATTGAGATCCAGTGAATTGCTAACTCTTGTCCTAGTAGGTTGTTTAAGATCTTTGTTACGTGTCCTATCTATAGAAATTTCTAACATTTTTCAAGTAAAAACACTATAAACTTCACTGCGATCAGGAGGCATGTTTAGCAATCGACGTATTTGTGCTGTTAGTACGGTTGTGTTAAAAACAGATCACCATGTAAATCTGCTGAGTTTTGCTCGTAGTTATTTTCAATTTTGACTAAAGCATAGTGAGGTTAACTTTGAGGTGGCTAATGGATCTCCATCAGTGGTCTATTATGTACCTGTAAGTGAGCGACTTTTGGACCAGTCTTTGAACATCTCCGACAATATGTAGAAATGTTTAATGATACCCAGCTTCTATTTATAAGTCTTAGATTTTTCCTAGGTTCAACCAACTAAGCTTAGTTTAAATTATTTTGTACATTTTGGTGTAAACTGTTAACTTTCACTTATTTATTAGGTATTAAAGTTATTTGCTACGGGATATTTACCATGATTTGAGTGTTGAGCTTTCCAATATTTCGGCACAGTTTCATGCGCCATGATCACGGAATAACTGAATGTCTTGCGAGTTTGAGTTATTTTGGGCAGATATATTGATCTACCCTCTTTTTCAGTCTTTTGCTACGAATGTTACCACTACCACCAGTTTCATTATCGAACGCAAATCCATCACGACACACGACACTGACGGTATCACAACGCGGTTCGGTTAGTTAGTACATCACTTCTTCGTTTTTTACACATTCTCACAACAGGGTTCCAGGTTCCGGATAGTTGGAAACCTTCTTCTCGGTTAAAGTACCTGTGTTTGGTAATCTCAATGGCCTCCTGTACCAATCTTGGTATATAATGTCGCCCTGTTGAGATTACTTGTGGATTGTGTAATTCGATCCAGTGGTTTGAAGCAGACTCCAGAAGATGCTCGGCTATGGCAGACTTCTCAATTGCCCGATTCTTTACCGCTCTTATGTGCTCCGTTACTCTGCAGGCAACAGTGCGCTTTGTTTGGCCTATGTAGGAGCTACCACAGCTGCAGTCAATCTTGTACACTCCTGGTTTCTCAAGTGGGAACGTGTCTTTAGGCGTGCGCAGGGAGTTTGTGATCCTTTTCAAGAGCGTGAAGATGGTTTTTTATGGAGGATTTCTGCAGGATTTTTGCAACTTTATCCGTCACTCCTTTTATATAAGGCAAGAATGCTGGTTTGCGTTCGACCGTACTCCTGTGTGGTTTATGGTTGGTGCCGGAACGAGCTGGCAGCGATCTAACCTTAAAGCCGTTCCTTTTTAAGACATTTCTGACGTGGGCCAGCTCACCTTGTAGGCTTCTGTCATCGCACAGACCATAAGCACGATTCGTTAGAGATGTTACCACCGAGTTAAGCTGTCGAGGGTGGTGATGTGAATATTCATCATGGTAAATATCCCGTAGTAAATAACTTTAGTATTAATAACCATGATGGATTTAAAAGTTTTATTAAGTATGTTCAAATAAATGTCTATGAGGTTTCTGTGAGAGGGACGCTCTTGAAGACGATCAAATAGCCATGTTTGCAGTTTGCAGTATATAAGTACTTTCTTCAAGATTAGAACCGAGTTAGAAAATAGAACATTGCTTTTTTTGCGTATAGGTATATTTTTGAAGGACTTGGACTTAAAGCCACTAGGCAATTTACAGGTCCCTGACATTATCAACATCAAATAATCACACTTGCCCAAAACAAATTGTAACATTTTAACTGAACATTATCAAATTATGTAAAGCAGTGCGGTAATGGCGCATCAATAAGTTGATAACAGCCCTCTTAGGGTTCCGTAGCTCACGGAACCCTTGTTATTAGACAAATGATGGTGCAGAGTCGACAGGACATCTTTAGCGGGGGGATTATAGGAGTTGTACTTTATGATGCGTCATTATTTAATTATGCACTTTAAAGTTTAAAAGTGTTCGAGGAAAAGTATAGGTGCAGTTTTCATGTTGGTCGAGTAATCACAAGTTGTGTCTCATTCACGACGCACTGATCGTTTTATCCGGGTTCTTACTTGATCAGGTCATCGTCATCATGATCAGTTAATAGTCCAGCGCTGGTCATAGGCCACCCTAATGAGCGCCATAGCGCTGTCTTCAGTTTGGACAGGTGATCGTTGTAATTATGATTAGGTTGGCATTTGTGTTTTGTTTATGTCTCGTCAAATGAAAATCTTAACATGTTTACAACAAGCTCATGCGGAGATAGAGACCGTTGTGTGTGTCTACAGAATCTTTTATTTTTAACACATGTTTGTTTTGTTGATTGAGTTACAAATAAAAAATTCCCTTACTCTTTCTTTCTTTAAATATTTGTTTGAATGGCTTTTGACCAATTAAATACCCATTAATGCATTAAACAAATTAATTCCATTCTACCAACGATTGATTCATAACCGTTAAAACTATTAACCAAATTATCAAACAATGAGCAAGCAAATCAATTCCCCGGTTGTCAGTTAACGTCAGGAAGGTTATAGCTCTATTGTTCACAATGGAACGTTATAGCAGGTTTATAGCACAGTTATAGCACTATTTTTAAAAGCATGCGGTTCATTTGCTAATGTATCCGTTGTGTGACTTGATTAATGTGCACCATTGATTTATTAAAAACGAAGATGAAGTAAGTACTGGTTTCTCGAAAGTGGCAACATCAAATTGTGTAAAATTGTGTTCTCCCACATCAGTCACCGTCTGACCGGCGGAACGGGCGGTCATGATTCGCGTGAAATATTGTTGTCTCGGTCTCACTTCGGTCTTAGAAACGTCTTTCCGTCTTTGTTCTTCTTTGTATTGCACAGGACTGGAAATATAGCTGAGAGCGTATGTGTTTGCGTGTAGTTGTAACACATGCCAATTTTTGAGTAAGCGCTGGGAGAACGTAACCTACATATCTTCCCCTTTTAAATCAATGATGTGCACCTTTGGTTTTTTTTTTATAGTTTGAAGTTTAAATTGCTCCTTTCTTCCGGACAGCTTGTTTTATGGTAAACTGGTAAAATTACAATGATAGAGCCAGAATGTTATTGAACTATATAATTCGAAACAACAGATTGCCTTCATGCTCCAGGCATTTACTTATGACTTGCGTCCACGCCACACCGAAACGACAGATTGCCTTCATGCTCCAGGCATTTACTTATGACTTGCGTCCACGCCACACCGAAACGACAGATTGCCTTCATGCTCCAGGCATTTACTTATATATACTTGTGTATATTACACCTAGAACAGTCACTTTTAGCTATAATGACGATCATTGTACATTATCTGTATTTGTTTTTTTTTCTGTATTTTCTGATTACTGGTATGTGCAATAAAGAATATTTGTATTGTATTGTATGATTACTTTTTTATGTACTAGATGTCGATTTTGTTAAATTTCGCATTTACAAATGCTTAATATACTTACGACTCTGATGAATATCGGCCACGGTGGCCCTGGCCAGTCTAAACAAAGACTTACCACCACGCCGGATAGCAAATTTTATTATAGTGCAAATTTTTCCTCACTCTCAATGATATTATGGTAGACACTTGTTATTACCAAAACACGCCAGACAGTAAAACAAATGCAGTAATCACTTCTTCAGTAGGTTATAAATAAATAATTGATTTTGTTTTAAAAAACTATTAACCGACTTCTATTAAGTAGTTTTTTCATAGATCCCATTCTCAGAACTAGACCAAATTAAAATGGTACCTTATAATGGTACACGGAAAGCACCAGCTTTCAAATAAAAAAAAATCATGAAAATTGGACCAACCAGTCACAAAATCTGCAATATATTAAAAAAAACAGCCTAATTGAGACCTTTCTCCCTTTTATGAAGTCGATTAAAAAGTTCTCATCATTTCTGTCAAAAATGATTATAAATTGGAAAAATGCGGTAACTCCCATTTGTTCTATAGGAATATGACGTCATACAACTGTTACCATTGTTTTATCCCTGCAGTTCCATGGTAGAAGTATTGAAACGGAACCTGTCTTAATTGTTCTATAGATCTAGTAATAGTTGACAACTCCCATTAGTACTACGAGTATGTATGTGAATAGATACGTTTTTTTCCTGTTGAGGCCTCTGGATGGCAAAACAAATGAAACATTTCGTGACCTACAAAGTCTTTCAAGGATATACGAATACAACACAGCCCAGACGCAAA
Organism: Eupithecia tripunctaria; assembly: GCA_955876795.1. Lineage (NCBI taxonomy): Eukaryota > Metazoa > Arthropoda > Insecta > Lepidoptera > Geometridae > Eupithecia > Eupithecia tripunctaria. Next base: position 8,110,384 of record OY041612.1, read on the forward strand.
CGATGTATTCAACAATTGATTACACGGTGCCCAACTGCACAAATATAATTAACTGTAAACCTATGTTTACAGCTGTAAAGTTAACCCTAGTTAACCACTCCTTTTTGGCTTTTAATTATTACAATTATTTACAATTTTTGTGGCGTAATGGACTAATGGTTTATCAATGGTAAGTCTAATTCCCTGAATGTCCAGTCGCCGAAAGTCTATTCACTGAAAGTCCGTTCCCCAGATGTCTTATTCCCACGTTTTTCCTTATAAAAACTAAAAGAAAATATAAAAAAATTGGCACAAATCAAAATACATTCCAAGCTTACTTTGTCCAACTAGCTTTCGGTTATAAATCGCTTTTATGTTATATAAATTCGAACCCATAGGTAATTTAATTTTAAAAATAAATCAAATTTAAACTAAATACATACTTACGGTTCCCATTCTGGTGCACAGAGGACCAGTACCTAATATACATGGGGCTACAGATGTAGTTAGCTATAAAATACTATGCCAATTATAATACCATGTTATATTGGCACAGAATGTCATTTACTTAAAAAATCTGTTCCAGGGATCAGCCTACTAAGTGTGAAGTGCCGTACTGTTAACAACATAGTACAAAGTATAGCGCTCCAAGCGGGAAGCTTATATCACACTTCACACTATCACATCACACTATATATTATAAACGGGAAAGTTTGTATGGATGTATGGATGGATGGATGTTTGTTACCTCTTCACGCCAAAACTACTACACGGATCTGGCTGAAATTTTGCATACAGGTAATCCTAATACTGGAATAAAACATAGGCTACTTTTTATCCCGTAAATCTGTTCCCGTTGGATAAAAATCAACTTTAAACGTTTCCATAGGAACAACGCGTGCGAAGCCGCGGGGCGCAGCTAGTAGAAAATAAAAATAACACAATACGCTTGACGACTCCAAAATTCTTATTAGTCCATCATTTAGATTATCAGAAGATATTGGATACGTATTTTTTCTGTTGTCGATCAAACAAACAATGACAAAAATAAAGCGCGTCAAAGTTTGGAAGTGCGGGCTAGTGACGTCACGTCACGGCTCAGTAAAAAGTGTCACACTTTTTACTGAGCCCTGACGTCACGCAGAACTTTAACTGGTTACATCTTCATAATTTTTAAGTTATTGCATAGCTTCTATCGCGGGCCTTGAGCGTGGAGGCCAAATCAAGAAATTCCGTAACGAAAATAACCTAACACCCCCCACACCGACCGGCACAGCGGTGATACATTTTAGTTTTGCCATCTATCGATGAATAGCAGAACTTTTAATGACTTAAGCTATGCAATAGCTTTACCGCGGCAGTCCCCGAGTGCCACACGTCTTTTTTTGATAAATCGACAAAAGAAAGAATACGTGTCCAATATCTTCTGATATGACTGACTATAATTAAAAATTTTGAGTCATCAGGCCAATTATAGTAAGTATGGCAGAACACACTCAGCATAATAACCTTTTGCGCACAAATATAACAGTAGTAAGTAACCCTATACACCAGTTTTGTTTTCACATTGATTTCTTAGTCTACTGTTAAAAAAATTATGAATTTTTTTTACATTTGGACCACTAGAAAGCGCGAAAACTTTGATCATTGTGAACGCAACCTTACAATTTGTATCCATTCGCTACGGTACAAATAATATCAATTATCTCTCCATAAATTTATTTTACTATGTTTGTATGGTAATTAATTACCATTCCATTACACGCAGCCAATTGTTAGGTGCAGTTTGTTACCAACACGATAACGCTACTTTGCTGTTCGTACAATCTTGTTCACATTCAATTTCTGGTGGGTGACGCATTCTACCTATGTATTTAGACTGCTGTTCTTGCCGTACTTGCCGTGTGGTGCCAGCAGAATTTGCGTCGTAAAAGGCGACTAAGGGATATCCACCGGTTCGGTGCCTCTTGCAGAACAATTCTACCACCGAATTGCGATCACCAACCAGCATGCGCAGTGTGGGTATTGTGGGTATTACCCCCTATTAGAAAATCACCAATAAGGCGCTTATCAGGAGAAGGCCTGCGTGCAGCTGTGGACCAATAGAGGCTGTGTTAAGGTTGAGATAAATACAGGGACAGAATTATCAAAATCTTACGCCTTTCGAAATTTTCTGCTTGAATTAAATTATCAATACCTCCGTAGCCAATACATCTCATACCCCAATGAAAAAACTATAATCTAACCCTACACGCACCTGCAAAGTCAACAGCTAAATTACTTGACAGTCCCTACCCTACCCCTTAGAAAGGACACGTCTCAGATAAAACAGACTACAAATGCGACCCCGCACTCCAACAATGCTGCCTGTTCAATTTACAAGCCTCTCTAGTAGCCAAAATATATACCTCTGAAAAATTTAAAAAGATCCCTTTGATAGTGGAGTGGATCTAAATTGGACGGACCGGTGAAGGGTTAGGTGTGGGACCACAAAACTATTTGGAGTGCCTCTTTGCTTCTCTCATTATTCTATTTGCTATGCTTACCGCTTTTGAGGAGAGCAGAATGTATGATGTCCACTGAACAATTTTTATTTAGAATTTATCAGTTTGGACTGTCTATTCTAATAAGCGAAAGACGCGTCAAAGCTACTGATGCAGATTAGAGGTGACCGTTTACCCGCCTGCGCCGAATCCGTATAACTAGCGGATTTTAGCAAAATGTGGAGCGTGCGGCGCGGACATGTGCTTGTTTAGCTTTATGGATGGGTTTAACGACGATAATGTTTACAATTGACCTTTATAGAGACCAATGAAAAGAAGAATCGAAGACTTGGCCTACAGTGGAACATCGAAGGTGGAAATCACAGTGACTGGAAGATATTTTTAGGGATCCTTTATATGCATACCTCAAAATCCTGCAGTGCTTGATAGACAGAACCATGCTCCTTAAGGACACGAAAGTGTCGTCATAGTGACTGGAAGATATTTTTAGGGATGCTTTATATGCACACCTAAAATGCTGCAGTGCTTGGTATGTCCCTTTAGGACACTGACCATAGTTACCTAGAGATACTGTAAATTGACATAAAACCAATGTACTTACACATTACCACCAAATTTTTTTACCGACTTCAAAAATGGAGGAGGTTCTCAATTCGACTGTATTTTTTTATGCTTGTTACCACAGAACTTTTGACTGGGTGGTCCGATTTTTATGATTCTTTTTTTATATGAAAGCTGGTGCTTCCCTATTTTAAATTGGTCCAGTTTTGACAATGTCCCTCCATGAAAATCCATGAAAAAACTATAAAAATTGAAGTCGGTTTATAGTTTATTTAAAACAAAATTATTTTTTTAATGTAATGCCAATGGTATTTTCTACCTGCCAACCACACAAGGTCAAAAACAACAAAACGGCGCCATAGGGTTAGTTAAGATAAAAAATTAGGTCTAAACTATTTATAAAAATTCATTCACAGCACTAAATTCATTTATCATTTAACCGAGTTCTAGGTTCAGCTTTTAGTTTCCAAGTAAGTACTAATAAGAAAAATCAGGTCAATACATACAAAAGTCTGAAACCTTTAACTTAAACGAACGAACCATTACGTTACGTAATGAACACTTTAAAAACGTTCATCATCTGAATATGTCTACTGCAGGGATAGGTTAAAACATTGCTACTACTGAACCGTTTGTGGGATGATAAATTAATAACAGAATTATCTGATTGAAGTGGAGTACCTAGTGGAGATTAATTTGTTTAATCCGTATTTAGCCAATGAACTGTACTCATGCATGAGTCGTATTTTTGGATTATCAGGTAGGTACCTGCTACTCATATTAGGCTCTAACTTTCTATCTACGCGGCTTCCCGTAGGTAGGTTTGTCATCATGAGAAGTCCATGGTCTTTGATTTGAAGTCTTAAGGTTAAATGATCAACACGTCCTTATCACTATTTTTTCCTTGCTTGGTTGGAACTTTTTAACATTTTTTACGTATAAAATACAATAAAAAATCATTTCGCGGTTTTAGCAACTTCTCCGTATTACCTATAATTAGGCTCTAACCTTCTATCTACGCGGCTTCCCGTAGGTTTGTCTTGTCATCATGAGTTAGTTCATGGTCTTTGATGCGTGTTAGGTTTGAAGTCATAAGGTTAAATGATCAACAGTCCATAACACTATTTTTCACCTTGCTTGGCTGGAACTTTTTAAACATTTTTACTACAGGTAAAATAAAAAAAAAATCATTTCACGGTTTTAGCAACTTCTCCGTGTTCACGCGCAAATTTGGCCCTCCCAAATTAAGCTGAAGAGTACGAGTACCTAAACCTAATTAGCGAAGGAAATTTTCCATCTTGAGAATAACAATTACTTGCCAATTACGCACCTCAGCGTTAATAAAAACTCAAGTGCCCACACACCTTTTTGTACATAATTACGCGTTTATTTTCATTCAAAACTCGACTTGACACTTCGAGATGTTACCCATGCTCTACCCATGTCATCGCTTTGTCTATACAACCAGCTTGTCGTCTAAACATCACCAGAAGTGCGACTTTATTGCTCCAGATATAAAGTTTAGTTTGCTTGTAAACTGTGTAGTGTTATGTTGGCTTTAAAATGAGGTGCCTACACGCTCATTAGGGTTAATACAAATAGGATGGAAGTAGGAAGCAACAATATTAAAATAATATTGTTAGTATAATAGGGCTTTGTGAATAGATGTCGGGATAAGAGAATCGTGTTAAATCAATATTGTAACGAACGAGGTTTTCTATTACCATGTAGAGCAGAGCGTCAGCAAAACTCGTAAACGTTAAATTTATTGGAATTGCCTCACTTTTTTTATTATAACACGAATTCCATCTTTGTTGAGGTTGTCACAGATCAGAGGCGTACTGCTACCGCACAACACAAACATGTATAATCAAGTATGAGCTTTATCTCGTAACATTTAAATGCATTAAATATTGACGCCATCAGATGACAAAATGCATTTGAAGGCATTTTGTCGCTGTAAAATGTTATGAAGGATACCTAAAGAGTTTAAGCCCATATTTGGAATGCAATCAAAGCTAAATTGATCAATGCTTAATAATGTTAGGTCTGGTTAAAACGACATGGATAAACATGAATATGCTGGTTCTAAGAGTAAAATACTTCCTCAAAGCTGACCAGCACAGTCATTTGAATTACTTGCTTATTTTGCACACTTGTTCATCAAACTATCGTAGTTTGATGAATAAGTGGATTGTGTTTTTGTAGTAACTAGCTGCGCTCCGCGGCTTCACACGCCTATCCCACCGGAACCTACTAACTAGCCTATGTGTTATTACAGGCCTAAAACTACCTGTATGCAAAATCTTAGCCCGATCCGCTTAATAGTTTTTGCGTGAACAAATATACAAATAGACATGTTTACAAACTTTTGCGTTTATAATATTTAGGGATTACTTGCGTTTACTATATAGTTCACTATAATCAAAACGCAAGTCTACAAGCTGTGTACAACCACCAGAATTGATATTTCCCGTGTCTTGTCCTTCAACATTGAGTGCTAGTTTATTGAGTAGATAAACTTAGATCTTTTTCTATAATTGGCCGAGCCTTCGTCCGTCAAGTGCTTACTCAGAGTCAGTCAGATTATCCCAAAGTCAACACGAAAGATCTCGGCTTGAGTGTTGCTGTAGAAGTTTAGATTATTTTCTTAGGAAGCGACTGTTGTCGTATTAAATTATTTTGGTATTTTTAAATTATTGAGCTTTTTTGAGTTTAAGTTTGGTTGTTTTTTATCAAAATGATATATGAATACTTAGTTAGGTCTATGAAAAACTCAATAAAAGAACTGAATTATTAGATAGATTTGAGAATCAGTTTTGTACACCACCTGTTATTTTTACCACAACACCTATTATTTTTTAATCACTAAGCTTAGTCTAAAATTTGTAAGAGTACCTAAATATTACAAAAACAGTCATCATCAGTGCCCAACTACGCTACCTAAGGTAGGTTTTTAAGTAAGAAATGAAGAAACTTTCCGTCTTAATTGTTTCTATTTTATAACCTGATAAAGTAAATATCCCACTTAATCCAGATTAAATATTTGATAAACTACAGGTTAGTGAAGCCCACTTCTCAAGGAGCGATGTAACGATAATCCAATATTAGTAGAATGTTCACAAATAGTTAGACGTTGGAATTCCTAATGCACTTGTGCCAACATAATCAGGGCGATTGTTCGTATTAGGCTAATGTTTTGGTTTTAGTTGTTTGTGCAGTATGTGTTGATTTAAGTACCTTGTAAGACGTAGATAAAAATAAAATAATATAATGTATTCAAAATATCTAAGACCTAAAAGGTAACTAAAATAATAAAGTGATTCATCTTAAATTTAGAATTAAAGATGAACCTCTTTATTATTTTAGTTCTATTACATAATACGTGTGCTTGAACTATGTAAAACCTCAACAGCCTGTATTGGTCCGCTGCTGGATGCAGGCCTCCCCGTAATAAGCGCCTTATTGGCGTTTATCTTATGGAGGGTAATGCCCATAATCCCCACGCTGGGCATGCGGGTTGGGCATCGCAGTTTGGTAGTATAATTGACATGCGGATATAGTCGCCGCTTACGACACCCGCGGGAAGAGTTGGGATGGTGCAAATTCGAAGCCACACAGCTATAGTTTAAACTTAAAGCATTCGTTTTTAAGGTTATAGATTATTACCTCATTAGGATACAAAACTAAAAAGAAGAACGCATAGTTAAGTCTTATGCACAAACCGAGACAGAGAGACTGTATAATATGACTAAATATAGATTTCATTTTAAGGCGCATACCCGAGCCAATCTGACAGCAATTCCTATTTTATCATATTTTTACGTTTATCATAGGAATTTTTAAAAATCCTACGTTCAGTTTGTGGTATCTATTATAAGCTATTTTTTAATACCTCTTTTATAATTTTATCTCATATAGTTTAGGAGGAGATGCAAAAATAGAGTTTGGTGGCCAAAAAGCGCAACTTCGTATCTCTTCCTAAGCTTTACAAAATGAAACTATTACAAAGGCATTAATAAATAGCTTATAATAGATACCACAAACTGAACGTAGGATTTTTAAAAATTCCTGCGTTCGACGTAATAATAAGATATAATAGTTGGGGGCGCCACTTTCGCTGGTGTATGGGCCTTAATACCAACGTAACTGAGAAATCTGGCAAAATGCCAATGCGATTAATTAAAAAACATATTAGAGTCCCTCTGTAATCCCGGCCAAGTATCTTTCAAGGAGATTTAAACATGCTGAGTGGCCGAGCTCATGAAATGTGGCTTTCGAACATCTGTGCATACTCGGACTGCTTATTTTATACAACAAATTTATAAAAGACTGTCTGTTACTTGGGGTAATACTGCTCTACCCTATTTTGTATAGATAGGGGAGACCAGATCTTGATAGAGCAATAAACTTGATTTAAAGTCCTAAGTTGTTCAATACTGCAAAATCTTATGAATAAAATATGATTTTAAAATGAAGGTTTATTAAATTGTTTTTAATGAAATCAGATGTGATCAGAAAAAGTGAGCCAATAAAATTGGAAAGGATAAATTAGATAAGGAAAACGTAGAGTTTTTTATGTGATTCTAGTTTAAAACTGACGAACAACTTAATATGATAATCACTGAATGGTTTAGCATCGCTAAGGCTTTATTCATTTAGATCATAGAAAATACAATAACAGAATAAAACACAACAATTATTTACACTTAAATATTTTTCCTACAAATCTAAGCCACTACCAGAAAGTAGAGTGCCCAGAATGCTGGCAGCATTGCTAGATTGAATAGCAATGCTAATTCGTTGACCGAAATAGAAGACAGCATTTCTATCACCTGTGGACTCTATGAGAAGTTTTGTAAGATCTCGTTAAGGCGCATACACCAGTGAAAGTGGCGCCCCACCTATTATATTTTATTATTACGTCAAACACAGGAAGTTTTAAAATCCATCGTACAATTTGTGGTATCTATTATAAGTTATTTATGAATGCCTCTGTAATAGTTTCATTTTGTAAAGTAACTTCGTATCTCTGCCTAAGAGATACGAAGTTGCGATTTTGGCCACCAAATTCTATTTTTGCATTCTTCCTAAACTATTACAAAGGTGAAAAACTATCTTTTTTATGTTAAACGTAATAATATGATCAAATAGATGGCGCTGTCATATTGGCCCGGGTATGCGCTTTAAGTTATGTTATGTACACCAAGTCAAAACCCACGCTAAAGCTTGTATGTACCTTAACTTACCCACCATAATTATTCTGTCATATCGCATACGCAAACATCATTTAAGATTTCTCGATGAAGACCAAACCCTACTTACTACGGCTCTCAGGTGAACACTTAGGTACTATGTAGTGTCTGTCCTTAATAATTTGAGTACTTTCAGTCCAGCACAAGTTTCATAAAAGAAGAGGCAATCACCACGCTGTTTTACATTCAAATAATTGACATTATATACCAATCATTTAAACAACAAACGTTGATCAGTTGAATGGACGTCAGCGGGCAAATTGTCGAGTTATTATAGTAATTATGGCGAGTGTGGCCTGAACATGCTTATTCACGGCCGCTAGTTGCCTAGTTAGACCAGCTGGTGGCTGGGCCAAGGAAGGAGAGGAAGCTTGTTCTTTTAGAAGTTGCGTTTGTTGTTCTGCCCTCGGTTTCGCACGCGTTAGTTATCTATGGGATAAAAATCCTATATGTTATTCCAAGTCTTAGGTTATGTAAATCTATGCAAATCTTCAGCCCGATCCCCTTAGTCGTTTTGGAGTGAAGAAGTAACGAACTCATCCATCCATCAATACAAAGCATTTATAATTTTAGTAGTAGGTAAACCTTCGTTTGACCACAATCTTACTTGACGGTAAGGGACTTTGTGTAAAATTTAGCTAGAATACAAATGAGTACTTAATCTTGTCTTCTTACGAAGTGGCAGAGAAAGCCAATGCCTTCGTCAGGTTTTTCGGTTTAACGGAAGTTTAACGGAGCGGAGATAAAATGTGTAAGATCCAACCACATTTTTACTACATTGACTTCTAAAAGATACATTACTACTGCCTGAACATGCTTATTCACGGCTTATTCGTTTATATCTTGTAGAGCCTAGTACTGTGCTTATCTTACCTTGAGAACTTAATATAAAAGAATTGTTCAAAGTGTAGTCCTCTAAAACGGATAATAAACAACAACAGCGAAAACGAAACATAGCGTACGTCCTGAGGAGATATAATATTCTCACATGTCTGGACTGCATCACTCTCACTGTACAAAAATGAGCATTCAAATATAGACTTAAATTCGTAACATTTCGATACATTTTACAGTAATGGCATATAGCAGACAGCGTGTGGGCTGTATGTAGGCTGCAGCTTAGAGCTTTCGGTAAACAATTATATTACTTTAAAATGTAGAGTTAACGAGTTTAATCCCATTTGAATGCTTATAGTTGTGCTGTGAAATAACGGTGCTGAAAGTCCTTAAATTGTGTCAAATCAGGCACAGAGCCATCAAAACAAGAAGTTGAAGTCCTTTTCTCCCGCCACCACTTATGCCATGCGCCACACACACTCCGCGACCGAGATATCTTGTTTATTTTCCGCTGTCGGAAGTCATCGGCTCTCGTTAACATTATATTTTCATTATTATCGTTATTATTATCATTTATCGGTCATTGCGGGCCGTGACTTGGCTACCAATAATAGTGGCTCTTTCGACTTCCGCTGTTAACAATTGACAGGTAACCGATGTTTGAGTATTTTCGTTAATTTGCGGCGTTTTGAAATAACAAGGGCAATGATAAGGGTCTATTTAGTTTCTTCTCTACGATCGATGGTTATAAAAATAACTGAATTATTTAAAAGATCTGTGCTGAATTATTTAAGAAACCTTGTGGGCTTATAAAGATTATGTCTTGTTAGGTTTTAACCGTTTCTTTCAGTAAATAAATTGGAATAACTTTCTGAAGACATACATAAGAACTGGTTGTTTTATTGAAATATAAACTATATGAGCGGTATGAAATAGGTGGCTAGGTACCATTTTACTTTTCGAATACATGTTAGAAATTTTGCAAATTTATTTTGTTACCTAAGATCTTGTTCCCTCGATCTCCAAAACCACTGAACAGATCATGATAAAATTTATGGTTTTAGCAACATAACATAGCCTACCTTCTGAAGTAGGCTATGTTGCTATAATAGGCTCCTTATTAACCGAAAATACAAGTGCAAAGCCGCGGGCAGAAGCTAAACATTATTAACTATACTTACCTACTTTAAAATGTGACTAGCTTCACCAAACCTCACGTAAACATATTTATTTAATAACTCATTTATCTTAACTTTGCCATATTTATTGCAAAAATATCGGCATCAACTCAAACGGCTTAAAATAAGAAGGGAAGAGGGAAATAAAATTCAGTTATGAGCCGTGAAATCGGGCCGGTATCGATTTTACTCGCACGAGCTTCAGAGTTATATTTCGTAACCCCTCGGTATAATGCGATAGTATATCCGAACAAAACTTCCTAGGTAAGTAAGGAGTAGTCCTTGCTGTGTGGTGCTGGCTTCGAATTTGCACCACTTCAACTCTTACCGCGGGTGTCGAAGAGGCTACTAAGGGATATCCACTGGGGGGCGGGCAGTAGCGATCCCTGCAGAACAATTATACCACCAAACTGTGATCCCCAATCCGCATGGCATTACTCTCCATGAGATAAACGACAATAAGGCGGTTATCAGGAGGAGGCCTACGTCCAGCAGTGGACCAATACAGGCTGTTGAGGTTGAGGAGGTAAGTAATTCAAGTAGTACGAGTGAAGTACCTAAATAACTCTATCTACAAAAATTCCGATCATTTCCTATTATCTTTTTATTAGATGCGGACCAATTGACCAATCATAGGTAATTGAGGCTGTATTCAGTACCGAGGGGTTTATTTAAAGGTCAAGGTTTGCAAACTGTAAATGGTTACGTAACCTTAAATGCCAAAAGAGTTAGCCAACTTAACCTAAAGCATTCAATAATAATTGAGGGCGAGAATTATTTTATTTTATCTTTTAAACAGAAAACACTCGATAAAGTCAGACTAGACTAAGGCCCGTATTATGAAAACTTACTCAGGCGTGGATCTCTGCTTGAGAAACGCTTTTCTATGGAATAAACGTCACTCAAGCATAGATCTAGACTGAGCAAGCTCTCATAATACGGGCCTAAGACTTACACAATCGATATGAGTGTAAGCATATTAAAAACATAATAATAGCTAAATAACTAAATAAATTTAAAGTAAATTAGGTGGTAAAGCTTGTTATGAATGTGATACTGTTTTAGAAAGTATATTTTGTTTCTATAAGTGGGAACTAATTGATAGCCTCTTATTATCTCTTGTTATCTTTACACATCTCTAATATTGTATGTTTGTGATAGTTTGTGTGTGTCTGGGTTCGATTCCCGAGCTGAGTACAAGTTTTTAAAAATGTATGAATGCAGTTTTTCGTGTTACTAAAATCGATGACATAGCTCCTAAGAAGAAATCTTCGTATGTCTTATAGTTTCAGACTTTTCATACTGACCGATCTAAATGTGCCACCCTCTATAATGGTATTTTACTTTCGATGAAATAAACTATAGATAGAGGTGTTTATAGCACGTATCTAGATTTTCCTTCATCTATGGATGATTCTTGGCGATCTTGACGACCTCTGTGGCGCAACGGGCGAAGGTCCACCTGCGACCTCATTCTGCGATTATAATGGTATCGTCGTCGCAGAATCGTCTATAGATGAAAGAAACTCTGTCATAGTAAAGCCCTTAGTTAGAAGAGTTCAGCTCCAGCCCAGTGGCCAACAGCTGACAGACTCAAATTAATAGATTAAATCGTTGCCACTTGCCTGATTAAGAAACAACACCCCAATAACCTAACAATCAGCACCGCGCATTACCTCATCAACTAATCAAAATGTGTCCGCCGCACAAATTGAGTAATAACCTGTTAGCCTGACACGACAGGCGCCGCTTTGTCCCGCAGATTCCAGCCAAATTGCGACCAGACGCAATCCCAACTCCATTTTACCAAACGCCTGCACCTGATTGGTCGACACGCCTCCCTCGCTCGTTCCATTCACACCGTTGAAGAAATGAAATTATGCACTCCGTAAATAAGATGCTTTTGTTCGGTTATTTAACGTGTTTTAGCTTAATGATATCGTGCTGTCCAGTTGATGGGTGGAAAGTGGCTTTGTACTTTCGCGTAATGAACATGATTATGTGTGTTCACTATTCAGTGTCGGTTCGTAAGGTGTCGTAACCTCTTGATTGCCAAACGCCAACATTTATGAATATTGCTTGAAATTTTGTTTTATAAAAATCATGTCAAATAATTTTGTTGAGGAAAACACAAGACGGAATCCAATAAGAATATTTTCTGAACAACGGAAAAACGGTTTATTATAAAAAAAAACTATGTATGTTGCTAAATATTTACAAATTATTTGACCTGTTGCTAGAGCTAATTGATATAATTAAATAAAAAAATGGTCGCTACTCATAATAAAAATCTAACAAAAATTATTTATTTAACTAAAACAATACGTAGATTCCAACGGTAACAAAATTAGTAAAACAGTCAGTCAGGGTAGCGCGAGAAATCTGCCAACTCCGACGAATTGTTCCGCAGCGCTTCGACGGCCCAGAAGTAATGCGTCCACTTTACTTGGCCTCTCATGTCTAACGTCAACTTTGTTAAACATTTTTTTTTTTAAATCATATTTTCAACCAAGGCAAGTTAGGAATAGGGTCAAAAATAGGCATCAAAATTATCCTAACTTCTTACCTAATTTATAAAATCTTTTTCTACCTTATAATAGTTCAAAATAAAATTCACCACGGCCTGTTATACAGATTATAAGAGGGCGTTTTATTATGGGCGTTGGTTTTTATGAAGTACCTAATCCTAACGTAAGTAAATAGTTTGTAATTCATTTTTTTATCAGGTAATTAAATATTTGTTTGCAAAAACAAAACACTGAAGTTTCACTCGATTGACTCTTCTCCAAAAACAAAACTCAGTATAGTAGTTTCATGAAATGTTTACCTAATACATACAACATCACACCTAGTTACTTAATATTAGTCTACCAAACTGGGTTTATATTTAACTCCCAATTCTACAGTGCAATGCAAATCGCAATGTCATGCGATACACGGGTAGAGTTTTTAGAGAAGTTAACCAAACAGTAAACCCGCGTAAAACAACAAAACTCAATACCCAAAACACGCAGAGAGTTCAACATACATTGGGGCTCCTCTCATACGAGTAATAAATTGTCTGGCATAATACCCTGCGTCATTAGCACGCGTGAATGTGCCAAATTAACAATTACACCGGGTTCCGTAGATAATTAGTACTCGCGTCAGACCCACTGACATATTGCATTCCAGGAGTTACGCGGATTCCACGTGGAAGGGCTTTCCTACACTTATGAAGGCATCTACGAAGGTAAAAACAGTTTGTATGGGGAAATCCAACTACCTACATACTTATTTCAAAAAGAATTCCAAAATTTAAATACCTTCGTATAAAATTTTGAAGTTGTTTATAAAACTTGAGAAGTTCTCTGCAATATTTTCTTAATTTTTCATAAAATTATATTACGTAACCTAAAGATTATTTTCACTGTGAATTGAATCGTTCTTGCAAACAATTGTACCAGTCAAATCCCCGAAGTAATAAAAAACGCGATAAACAAACAATAACATTAACACTTTCCCCCAATGTAATCCATTGTAAGCGCATAATGCCGCGTTTACACTGTCCGTGACGGAAAACGTGTAGGTAGAGCAGTAGGCACACTTTGTACCTAAATCATCTAATTATACTCGGTTTGAGAATCCAGGATATTTTATGTCAACTAAGACATATTCAAACTTAGCAAACACTAAAACTTAATCAGCACATCAAAAACACAATAAAAAACCACATAAAAAATCAATTCGAGTTTGAAAAAGAGTGAGAGTCGAACGAAATGATAAATATTGTTTCGAACTTCTGTGATTTGCACAGGTAATACCAGAGACAGGGTTTACAAAACCAAATAAATATTGGTCGAAAAAAAATATTTATTACAAAAAATTTTAGGACTCTAGACCCTTGAGTTGCAAATTTGCAACACAAGCGTATTTCATGAATTTTATCCTAAAAAATGCACGATGGCGGCAGATTTTAATCAAACGCAGTACGTTTGATACCGTTTACGGAAACTCAATAGGTATGGCCTTACATTATTATGTAAGGCCATACCTATTGTGTTTCCGTATATTATAATCAACTCAGGACGGCACTCTGGTAAGTTTACGTTACTCTTTTTCCAGCAATTATCATCAAATATCATGTTTCAGTAGCAAGTACAGCATGCTTAAACTGATATTTCTAAATTGCTTGATACAAACCTATTTTTGGGATAAACAAGTTACCGCGTTTTTAGAGCAAGAAGCTATATTCTATTGAAATATGTTTAATACAAGTTGGGGCAAAAGTAATTACCCTACCAGAAGACGCTATAACTTTTGTAAATGACGGAAAATTTAGTTTTGTTTTGATATTTGTGAATAGTTTATTCAGTAACATAAGAGTTATAAGAATACTGAGTAGTTACAATGCGTTAAGTTAATACAATAACAGAAATACGGACGGACACAAAAGAAAATATTAGAAAAATCTCACAAAAAATTGCACCAAGTTACACACGGTGCTTGAGTAAAAATAATAAAAAAGAAACAAAAATTATGTTTTATAGGTAGATAATTAATAAAAGTATTACGTACACATTAATTCTGCATCAGAATACACGTCAACGTGTTTTATGTTGACATTGTCCCTACTGCCTACAATAAAACTTTATTGTTACTGTGCTGTCCGATATCGGGGGGACAGCCTCGAGGGACGAGCGGAGTCGGGGGGCACTGTAATGCGCTCATTTGTTTATTAAATTGTGCGGCGATGAGCAGCGCCATTATCAAGTGCATTGCTTGTAATACTCACTGTTTGATTATGATTCATGTCGGAGTTATGATTTTAGGGAATGGAACGTGAAGTTGTTTATGGTTAGTCTCTGATTGATTTAGAGCAAGACAAAATTCTTCTGAATAAGGTGAGCAATAGCTATTTCAAAAATTGTTCTGCAATTTCTGTAGGTTGACCTTGTCAAAACTAAGTTTAGGGCGTTCATGCTTCCAGGCCGCTAAATATAAAACAATGTCTAGGTAGGTACCGAACTTGGAAATTAAACTTTTTCCGAACTTTTTTATCCGACTTCAAAAAAGGAGGAGGTTCTCAATTCGACTGTATTTTTTATGTTTGTTACCTCAGAACTTTTGACTGGGTGATCCGATTTTGATGATTGTTTTATATTTAAGTCAAGTGTTGTTGCTTGCTGTGTGAATCATTTCAATTTGGTCCAATTGTGACAATGAAATCCATGAGAAAACCATATATTGAAGTCAGTTTATAGTTTTTTAAACCAAATTCAATTATTTGTATATTCATTATTTAAAAGGTTATTGTCGTTAGCAAGAAACATGTTTCATATGAAATCAAATCAAATCAAATCATTTATTTGCTGAATACATTATTACAGGTATATGTCAGATCTTATAACTAGAGTAATGTCAAATGTATTCAACCCGCAAGCAGGTGTCTAATTCTAATTCTAATTCTGAGTAGGGGAACTAAGATCTGCACGGACATCTCGCATAGGAGTGTATTGTGCATTATCCCCATGCCTAAGTAGGCCCTAACCAGCCCAGCTCCTTGAAGTATCGGAGCAGGACTTTTGGTGACGCGTCTCATTGAGGCTGAAGTGTCTCATTGAGGCATCTATCCCATCCACACCCGCAGAAAAGCTGAAACGAAGCTGTCAATCACCAAAAGTCCTGCTCCGCAAGCAGGTGTGCAAATATTAAAGTAAAAATGTAATCAGTTTAAAATATTCAATAATAATCAATAATAATAAATAACGGTAATTAATACAATCTAAAATAAATAAATAGTCAACAATCTGGTAATTAAAGTTTACAACAATAGTCAAAATATAATAAATTATTCTACTTAAAATTATTAAATTCATTTATACTATAAAAACATTTGTCAAGCAGGCACTGATTTAATTTTTGTTTGAATAAATTACCATTGAGGTCTTTAATGTGTTCTGGTAACTTATTGTAGATGACAATGCACATATTAAAAACATTTTTTAATATGTGCATTGTCATACTATTAACATACATCCTAATTGAGTAAACAAACCTAAAATAAACATCCTAACCACCTTCAAAACTAGACAAATCAACTAGAGACTGCAAGCTGCACTGATTCGATTTCACCGGAATAAACGGCTAACTTGTCTCATTGCCTAGCGATCCGTCCGGCGTCGTATCCGACCAATTACCGGACAGGCTCCTGCGAAACCGTTTGCATAACTTACCTATTTTACGCCCTATATCACACTTACCCCTGCTGATCTTAGCTTGACCATTTAGAGCTGATGTACGCAAACCTTATTGAGTGAACTGGTCTAGGTATCTAACTAACTTTTTATATCTTTTTCAATTAGAATTTCCGTTTTTGCATTTTTACCTTAAATCTGAATTCTTATCTGTAGGTATTATTCATTGTTCATTTTTATTAACAAAAGTTAAAAAAGAATGTTATTTGTATTGATTTATTGAATTCAGATCGTAGGTACCTGTAGTAGGTAGTGTTGATATTTACGTGAAATTTTAATAAGAAATGTATAAATAAAAAAGATAGGTAATTTTATTTTATTTATTTATTAAGACAGGTCATAATATTATAACCACATACCTACACTATCTAATTAAAATTAATTAGTATAACAATACCAACACATAAAATATCTGCATTCAATAAATCAACAAGAATAACAGTTTTTTAATAAAAATTAACAATGAATAATACCTACAAATAAGAATTCAAATTTAAAGTAAAAATGCATAAACAAAATTTCAAATTCAAAATGGTATAAAACGTTAGACTGTTCACAGTTAAGTTTATCAGTCATTTTATGCTCCGAAGAGATCGCGTGAGCGCACCGAGTTAAAACGGATCAGGCTACTCAAAAAAATACAAGCTCTGCTTGCTACTTTGTAACTATGTGAAAAGGCGAGCATTTTGAGCAGCTGAAGTAAATCAATACGCTCTCGAAAAACTCCACTAACCCGCAACAGTCTTATTAAAACAACCCTATCAGCCAAACCAGCTAAACGACTAACCTCAATCCCCAAGCTTACAATATTGATTATCCCCTACACTCGACCGACAGTAATCCTGCCTTACTCACCGCTGGTCCGTCAGACCCCGAGGCGGGTCGGCTAGACCCGAGGGTCACGTGGACCGCACGGCAATTGTGTCGTTATTACCCCTTACCCCTTAATTCGCTTCTCCGTTAATTCACGGATCAAGATTAGTGAACGGGTTAAGTGGATAAGTTTTTCATTAGACTAGTGCTAATGTTGTTGTGGTGGTCTGATTGTTTTTCTTTTGGGGTTACTTCTAATCTGGGGCTTTTTGTAAGTAAGAAGATTACTTAGTTACCGCTGCTGCCACGTCGCCGGCCGCTTTGTTGTTTGCAATTTAGTGTCAATAAGTTTCATTTTTATAACATGTGTAGAAGAATTAAAGGAAACTAGTTAGTCAAATTTGAATAACAACATAAAATTTAGCTTGACTTTAATTTGACGTAAGCTGGAATCTATTTTTTTTTTAATCCAGTTTCCCCGTTGAGAAAAAAAATTCAAGAGGAAAACTAAAAAAAAAATATTCCAGTTTTTCCTTTCACCGATTTTTGACGTTCCAGTTTTCCTCCAGGGAGAATGAAACGTTTGATACTAATTGTAATACTGACTGAAGTTTTAAGCTATTGCATAGCTTCTATCGCGGGCCTTGAGCGTGGGGACCGAATCCAGAAATTCCGTAACGAAAATAACCTAACACCCCCCACTCCGACCGGCACAGCGGTGATATTTTTTAGTTTTGCCATCTATCGATGAATAGCAGAACTTTTAACGACTTATGCTATGCAATAACTTTACCGCGGCAGTCCCCGAGTGTCACACGTCTTTTTTTTTATTTTTGTTAATTATTTACGGATAGATAATCCCATTACAATAGATATAGACGCACAATCTACTGAATCAAAGCAATATAATTGAACTTAATTAATCCGAAACGGAATGGCTGGAGGAATACCGGCTGCGTAACTCAATACTAGAGTAGTATTAATTTGGTACAGAGTAGTATTAATTTAGTAGAGCTCAGATCGAGTTTAATTAACAAATTTAATTAGAAATTAACTGTTTTGTTGAGATGCCTGTGTGGTCGGTAGCAGGGGTTAGGGTTGACACTTTATTGATAAGTTTTTATTGAATCACTTAATTCTTAATTCTTTATTACACAATATGTAAAACATTTAAAAAGATAATAATGGCAAAGGCGAGCTTAACCCTAAGATGAGTTCTCTTCTAGCGAACGTTATTGGGAGAGAGAGACAAAGATGAAAAAGTGGGTGTGCTATTTAATTCAATCTCTATTTCGTTTTTTATAGAAAAATTTGTTTAGGTAGGTATAGGTATTTTTTAAAATTACGTTTATGACGATTTAATTTACAAGGTATTAAAATTAAAAGGCGTTTGATAATCGATGAAAGATTAACGAAGAGTGATTAACGAGAAGGTATGTTTTCCTAAGAATGGGTGTTGATAGGTACTGAATTTTTTTTAAACAAACTTTAAAAAAATCCGGTGCTCGTAGTAGTTAGGAATGCAACGTTTGCAACAGATCATATTATATTTTAAAGCCGATTTATATAATTAAAATAGTATAGAAAAGCCTGTCGCATTTGAAAGCTACACAATTGTGGCAACCCTGCCGGCCCGCGAGTGGGTGGGTAAACAGCGCGGGCGAATTTGAAAATTTAATTTAGTTACGGTTTGTTCCTGCTAATTGGTTTGTTTACGGCGTTTAGTTACTAGCGAGTCGTAGTGACTCATTTATGTTGGCGTCTGAAATGGTGGCTAGTAGGTGTAGTCAGTAGATAAATGTAGAAATAGGTATCAATGTCTTAGGACTGGTTAGTTAATTTGGTAAATGGCCAATTTACAAAAATAGTAAACGAAGGTCCCATAAGGCCTTTTATGGCTGTAGTAATACGAAAGATACATAAACAAATAACTTACAAATGTTAAGAATAGAAAAAATCTTTATTTGTATTTTAACCTGACATTACATGACATATACATTAACTAATATTTAATTTGATCTAACACAAAAAGAAATCGGAATAGCTAAATCTTGCTACGGCATAAGGACCATAGCAGCGCTGGTTTTCATCAAAGTAAAGTTACCAAATACAACACATCAAACCGTATGACAGCCGTTTATCACTACCCCACCTAACCTTTCCTCTTCTTCCAGGTGTGGTTCCAAAACAGACGAGCGAAATGGCGCAAAACGGAGAAATGCTGGGGTCGGTCCACGATAATGGCGGAGTACGGGCTGTACGGCGCCATGGTGCGGCACTCCCTGCCACTACCAGAGACTATCCTCAAGAGCGCCAAGGAGAACGAGGCCGTCGCACCCTGGCTGCTAGGTGAGTGCGGTGAGAACTTTATCACTTATCAGGGAGCCTAGATACTTTAAAGACTGCGGGTCGCATTTTAGAAAGGAGAGGAACGTAAGAGTCACTGTCTTTTATTTCCAATTTTTAGTGGGGATGGATCAGTAAGATAAGGATTATGTCGCTTAAGCGCAATAGTGATAAATGGGCGTTTCGGTAGGTTAAGATACAGTCTAGCTAGACAGCTGTTAACTCATAAAGTGCCACATATTATGCACTCTTTGATACTGTAATGGATAGTGGGTTCCATAGCGATGCGACTCACCCCTCCGGGTCGCATCGCTTGAGTGGACGCGCTGTGATGGGAAAGCACGGCAACGGTGGCAACCCAGGTGGCAAGTAGAAGTCCATTAAGCACCTTATCATATGCACTCGCATCGGTGGTAAGACAGAGAAGTGCTGGGTTGGGTCTTTCCACAATAATGGTGGAGTACGGGCTGTACGGCGCCATGGTGCTTCACCCCCTGCTCTGTCGAAGACTATCCTCAAGAGCGCCAAGGAGAACGAGGCCGACGCACCCTGGCTGCTAGGTGAGTGCGGTGAGAACTTTATCACTTTGTCAGGGAGCCTAGATACTTTAGAGTCTGCGGGTAGCATTTTGGAAAGGAGAGGAACGAAAGAGTCACTGTCTTTTGTTTCTGACCATTAGAATACCATTAGAGGCAATTTAGAATTTTCGATAGGGATGGATTAGAAAGATGAGGATTCTGTCGCTTAAGCGCAATAGTGGTGAATGGGCGTTTCGGTAGGTTAAGATGCGGTGTAGCTAGACGGCCATTAAGTCATTAGAGTGCCACTTACGCTCACTCTGATAAGTACTGGATAATGGGTTCCTTAGCAACACGATGCGCACCTCCGGATTGCATCGCTTGACAGTGTACACGCATGACGGGAAAGCACGCCAACGGCAGCAAGCCAGGTGGCAAGTAGAAAGACACTAAGCTAAGCACCTACATGCACTAGCATCGGTGGTAAGGCAGAATAGTACTGGGATCGGTCCGATAATATCGGAGTACGGGCCGTAGGGCACCGTGCCGCTGCCTGAATCCATCAAGAGAACGAGGCTGTCGCGCCCTGGCTACTAGGTTAGTACGGTGAGAACTTTATTTTCCTTGTAAAAGAGCTTAGAAATTTTACTGATTACAGGAAGAGTGGTCTTGGAAATCACTGTTAATGTAATTTTACCAGTAATTATAATGAAACTAGCTGCGCCCCGCGGCTTCGCACGCGTTGTTCCTATGGAAACATTAAAAGGTCATTTTCATCTCACGGGAACAGATTTATGGGAATAAAAGTAGCCTATGTTTTATTCTAGGATTAGAATTACCTGTATGCAAATTTCAGCCCGATCCGTTCAGTAGTTTTGGCGTGAAGAGGTGACAAACATCCATACATCCATCCAAACTTTCGCATTTGTAATATTATAGTGTGATAAAAATATTTATTGACAAATATATACACCATAACAATGATTAACTTAAAGATAGTAAGTATATAGATATTTACTTATAGACCCACACATTTAGAAACGTAATCAATTTATAGGCGGCTGGTTAACGCATGGTCGGTCGTTGTAGCTACTTCTACGTACGAGCTTTTTTACAATGAGCATTCATTAGGATTATGACACTAAAAACGTTCATTTCGAATTTTTTTCCATTTTTCAACTCAACTAAAAACTCTTTATGCTATCCTAATTATTAACATATCAAAAAACAAAACACAAACAAATTTTAAAGTTATTTAAAAAAAAAATTGTATAATTTCCTTCGGGCTGTTAGGTTGTTTGAGAACATGGTTTCGATTTAAATCTCCAACTCAACATGCATAGAATCAAATCTTCGAAACGTATAAAATTTTTATACACACTGGTGTATAAAAATTGCGGCAGCGACGACGCCAGGTTAGAAACCTCGCCAGAATTCATTTGTTCCAATTCAGTTCTATTATTCGTTTTTCGCTACGATGACATGCTACGTAAAGGTAACCATTCGTTTGAATTGGAGAGCATTACGAAAAGCGATTTAGGTATTACATTTCGTGTAAATATTGAGTACCTGGATGACCGAGCTCCACTCTTTTTTTTGGTCAATTTTGTTTTTTAGAAATTATGGTATTATTTTTCGCCAATAGATGTCAGGAAGAATCATATTTGTCAGTTTAGTGCTTAAGTAGATTAGGATAAAGTTGATTATTTAAAACACGAATAAAAAAATATTACTATTCTCCAATAGATGTCAGGAAGAGTCAATAGATTACGATATAGTTGATGAAAGTTTATTGAAACCTAGCTAGATCGATTTATTGCCCCCGAAACCGCCTGTATACTAATTTTCATGAATGTCGTTGGAGCCGTTATAGAGATTATTTCACAGATATTTATACAAGAATTGCGCGTTTAAAGGTATAAATATATAAGTTAAGCAACGTCCCTAGACTATTTATCATAGGGTAATGCTGAAATCCGATCAAATAATACCCCTAGAACTAAACCAAGACAGAAAATAATCAAGAGAACCGCAAATAAAAGTGTAAAGCCGTCTTTACACCATCAGTGCGGCTTCATCAGCGGTCCAAAGACGGACTAACTAAGTTAGGCTCGGTTGAGGCGGTAATTTTGCCCTCAATGTCTATTTCTGGCTCAGAATTCATCTCTTCGTTCTTACTGATGATGTCCAGTTTTTTAAGAATATCTGGAATCCCGCTAACCACACTTAGAGTTGTAATTTCGAAAGTTTTGATGTACCTACGGGTATTTGTTACGTCTCTACGTTAAAACTACGGAACGGATCAGGCCAAAATTTTGCATAAATGTAGGTTTGCGTTTTTTATTCCATGAAACAGTTTAGCTAGAAATAATCAGATTTTTTTTGCATAGAACGCGTGCGAAGCTGCGTTCAGAACCTATAGTGTCGAATAACCATATATATATTATAGTCCATTAATGGGAACAGGGTAGGTGCAAAAAATAACCTACCTCAACCGCAACCTGTATTTGTACATCCTGTATTGGTGCAATGCTGGATGCAGGCCTCCATTATATATCTCTATATTATCTCATGGGGTGGTGTCCGTAATCCCCACGCTGGACATGCGAATTGAGGGGTCGCAGTTTTGTGGTAAAATTGTTCTGCAGGGTAGTTCAAATTCTAAGTTTCCCAAGCGAGCATCACACAGCTATAAGAAATAACCTAGGAAAATTAAAATTGTCTACGAGGCTTTATGGGTTGTTTAGCTCATTCATGACAAAATTTAGATTATATCAACCGATACATTAAAAAATAATAGCACTTCCAGAGGTACTATGAATTTTAGTCATATAAATAATAGCATTTGCGCTCCATGTTGACTGGACGCCCACACTAAGCCTGGTATTAATATGGACCACCCGGAGGAGTCTGGGCGGTGCAGGTTAACTAAGGAGGTGCAAACCGGGCCAGAGGGGAAAAAAAATGCGATTCACACAGCATCATGAAACTCCAAGCTAACCAGACCATGTATTTGGGTACCTGCTATTTCTATCCATTCTCTCGATCAGCATCACCAAGTAACGTAGTTAGGTTCTATTCTGAAACAGCACATAATAACAGAGTTAGGTTATATTCTTACATCGGTAATATTTTTCAAAGTTTAAGAACTCACCTTAAACACTGTAAATGTTATTTGTTTCCTATCATCTATCTAATCTCCTTTACACAGCATTCCCTTGATCAGCGTCTAAAAGTAACGGGAAAATGAAATGGAACCTAACTCAGATTCTATTCTGGCATCGGAAATTTTGAACAAAGCTTAAAAACCCACCTTAGAACAATTAAAATGTTATTGCGCTCCTATCATCTATCCTATCGCCTTTACACCATTGAATCGGTCAGCACAGAGTAACAGAGTTAGGTTATATTCTCACAGCTTTAAAAACCCACCTTAAAACAATTTGAATGTAATTTCTCTCCTATCGCCTTACCTATACCATTTACTCGATCAGCACAGAGTAACAGAGTAAGGTTCTATTCTCACAGCTTTAAAAACCCACCTTGAAACAATCTGTTTAAAGTTGAAAAACCCATCTTTGAACAATTTGAATATAATTTATCTGCTATCGCCTTTACCTACACCATTTACTCGATCAGCACAGAGTAACAGAGTAAGGTTTTATTCTCACAGCTTTAAAAACCCACCTTAAAACAATTTGAATCTAATTTCTCTCCTATCGCCTTTACCTATACCATTTACTCGATCAGCACAGAGTAAAAGAGTAAGGTTCTATTCTCACAGCTTTAAAAACCCACCTTGAAACAATTTGTTTAAAGTTGAAAAACCCACCTTAAAACAATTTGAATGTAATTTCTCTCCTATCGCCTTTACCTACACCATTTACTCGATCAGCACAGAGTAACAGAGTTAGGTTCTATTCTCACAACGGTAATTTTGTTCAAGAACCGAGCGCACCGGGGGCTCCATAGCGGCGGCCCCCGCCTCCCCGTCGCCGGCGCCCGGTGAGTAACCCAAAATACACCCATTGTCTATGGATATTAGCTTCAAACTTGAACAAAGTTGCATGAGAATAGGTACTTGCAAAATAGCCTCTATTACCAAAATGTTTTGAGAACTAATGAAGTAACTACCTAGTAGGTTTACTTATTAGCTATAAATATATGTTTTTTAGAAAAAATTCCATCCGTCGTTCGAATTTCAAGATATAATAGAAACAAACAATTAAATAAAACTCCTTTTTCGATAAAAAAAAAACAAAACAATAAATAAGTAGCACATTATGATCTCCTATTTTTGTTTCGAAATTATTTTACTCAGGTTTATATAATCGTAGACAGCGAAAACCACAATGAACATTCAACCTATAAAACAATACCTAACCAAGAGACAAAGTAACCGACAAATAAAGCGTCTATCCCTGGAACTACACTCAGAACAAAGACAAGAATAATTTTTAATCCCAACAGCTGAGATGTTCATTTTTCACGAAGGCTTTCACGGTTTCTCATGCTAAAATGAACCCTGTCGTGATAAAAATAAGGATAAATGGCTGTGTTGTTTACGAAAACAAGAATCCGTTGACAGGTTATGAGCAGTTATTTGTTCTAGTGGGGTTTATGTACTGTGTTGTTTTGTAAAAGAATAAGGAAATGTACATATTTTGTTTGATATTGTTTGTTCTTTTGGCTAAGTTTGTTTTTATTACACAGGATTTGTTTTAAGTTTTTCGGTTTATTTTAGTAACTAACTTTTTACATAGTGATGACTTTATTTTAAATTTTATTATAAATGACACATTATATCACTAAAATAAAATTTAAAGACGTGTTTGTCATACAGAGAAACAACACCAGCTACTATAAAATATTACGTAGAGCTTCGTAGCGATCTCGTAGCACATCTACGATACCTCTACGCGGCTACGGTCAACGTAAATTCATTTTTAAACGTTATTTATTTCGTTACGTAAACGTTAATCTTATTTTAATTGCTGTAATCTGGGCAACACATGCCTATAAGTCCTATAAGCACAGGCAAATATCCACTCACACATGTGCATAAAATTGAATACGCAAACGAGTTGTACAGATATGAATTAATAAAGGCTAAGTTCTCCCTTTTAAGCCTCCCCCCTCCGTCCCGCTGGGAGGGGTGGCCGGTGGGGTGGGGTGGTATCCAAGATGGCGGCCACATTGTCTAAGGCTTGATTAACGCAGATTTGAGGGCTGGAAACGTACATATTAATTATGTACTTATGCACTCCGGTTTTTCTGAGGGTCTAGGTACGGTAGGTATTTATTCTGCTTACATTATGGTTGGTGGGGGTTTGTTTTGGAATTTACTAGATTTTTTTACTTGATATTACAAAATATTTTTCTTAGTTTTTAAAGGTTTTGTTCAATTTGTTTACCAATTAATGATTGAACTGAATTTAAATAGGTATGTACCTATAACAATATCTTAATAATTATTTTGTCGATTTTGTATCACTTTTAAAATATAATTACATAGATTTAAAATACTTGTTGTAAGCTGTATTTAGACTTATATATTTATGCCCGAAAGTACTCTACATTATTTTAAAGCCCTTGCCCATCTCTAAGGTATGAACATGGTAACTTTCAGAAAACGATTAATTTTAAGATGATTAGGATCAAATTATCATTAATGATTTAATAAGAAAGCATTTAGTTTTTTTCTGTAATTAAGTTACTAAAGTTTTTTTTTGGTTGAAGAAGAAGGTTTTTCGGAAGAAGAAAAAAAATCTCTCCTAAATTAAATCGTATGACCTCGCCACCCCAGCAAAAACATAAAAAGATAGTAATTATTCAATCCTCAATTACCTAAAAACCCACAATTACTCGAAAATCCTCCACAAACGAGATATCAAAGAGTTAAAAAGTGCAGAAGCGACACTCATACCTCTGCAAATGGATTCTAATGCACCCATAGAGCATGTTAAAGAATTATCTACCTATTACCCACTTGCTTTGTTCCATCCTTTCATCTCACAATGAATGGATTCTTCCATTATCTAGAGTGAAAGATATGATTCTGCGGCAAAAGTAACTGCATCTGTGCACTTCGGCTCAAAGAATTTTACACTAGACATTTGGGAAAAATGATTTTAAAGGCATTTATGGTATAGTATAGTAGTTAAATTGTTCTTTGTAGGTAAAGTGGGAAGGAAGCGATATAATTTGATCTTTTTAGTAGCTTTTTTGATCGCTAGAGTGGCCCTTTCGTGATAAAAACTACTTGATGCTATAAACAATGTTCGGTGGCAAACTTGGGCAGAATTTGCTTTTGTTACCCATCTATTGAAAACGGTTTCGAAAGTCTAGCCAGCAGCTAAATTATGAAAATGAGGTATTAATAATTATATGGCTTTTGTGGCATGGCGCCAAAAATCTTCAATAAATTGCTTGTGACTTTCAAATATTTGCTGTTGTTGATGTGGTGATGTTCAATGTTTTCTGAGGGTTTTTGTCTTCTATAACTACTGGACTATGTATTAATATTAAGTGAGAATGTTTCTAGAAAAACCAATTTGGAAGCCTAAACTAAGGTATTACTAAGGTATTATTAATATACAACCAAGACCATTGTGACATATGTACGAAAAAATGATCTGTATTCTGCATTCTCAATGAATCTCACCAGTTTTAGTACAGTACTTAACACAGGTCGTGGTTTGGAATCTTAACGTGCAAATAAATATCTCCGATAGAAAAATACACGTTTTCTTTAAACTTTCCACAAACATTTTTAAATCACTGAATAATTACAAACAGTAAATAAAAATAGACAGACAATAGTACAAAATTCCATAAAAGTGCCAACTAATCTCTTTTAAACGATCGCATCCTTTCAAATCTAATTCGTTCCAACCAAACCAATCTTCTCCAGTGGAATAATGGCTAGATGGAAATTACCCGGGTATATATCACGAAACTAAACTCTCGTTACGTAGATCATGTGGATTTATATCCGGGTAATGGCCAAACTTCGCGCTAATGTTCCTTCACTGTGATGGAGTTTTGCTAATCACTAATCCTTATTTACTTGAATATATGCTAGGTAATTCTTTGAGAATTAGCCTGGATATTGAAAGATGTTGGTACCAGCTAAAGGGATTTTTAAACGGAGTTTAAACAAACTACGGCTCTATCCATCGATGCATATAATGCAATAAATCTGTTTGAGGATGCGATTCTACATTCTGAAAGGCGCTGTTGTATCAAAGTTAAGCTA
This sequence comes from Eupithecia tripunctaria, assembly GCA_955876795.1. NCBI lineage: Eukaryota > Metazoa > Arthropoda > Insecta > Lepidoptera > Geometridae > Eupithecia > Eupithecia tripunctaria. The sequence continues at coordinate 8,137,869 of OY041612.1, forward strand.
ACTACAAATGGCCCTAACCCGTACATGGCCGAGCATGGCCATATCACTCAAATGGTGCATAACTGATGTTGAATCAATCAATCAATTCCGTGGCGAACGCAAAATGCTAGACTTGTTAGATTTTGTCCAGAGTGCAAGTACATTATAAACTTTGTAACAGATCATCTATGGTACGCAGAAGTACTAAATAGGAATAATATACCCAAACCGATTGACAAGTATGTAGGTAGTCAACGACAAAATTCGTCGAACTGGGTATAAACTTACAGGTTTTTGGGGGTTCATTTCAGTGTTTTATTGGTCGTTAATTTATTTTTCACCTTTCTCGCTCAAAAACAGTGAGCAAAATCAAACTTTTTCTCACAAGTGGAATACTATTGAGTATCTGAGTGTATATGGTCTCTATGGTCAGCGGCAAAAAAAAGAAAAAGTTATCGCCTTGTTCAAAAAGTTATTTTGGCACGACGATGCTTTACTTTATTGCAATGTTTTATTATTTTTTAATAGAAAAGAAGGTAAATTTGTATTTCAAATATAAATACTACAAAAAAAAATATTTTACACTCTGAATTACTTTTTGGTAACGCCTAAATATCATGATTAATGGAGGACCTATCAAGCATTTGAACGCACCGTGCAACTAGTAATATACATCCATGGACCTAATAATTTTCTCACTGATTAAGGTGATGGTTTTATGTTTAACTCGAGAGCAAATGTTTTTTGTTTGTGTCTTTTAAATCCCTCGCTAGCTCAGCGGTCTACTATAGAGCCACTCGCTACGCTCGTGGCTTTACTCTAGACTGCTTCGGGATTTAAAATCGGCACGTTGTACAAAATACCATTTTGCTCACTTGTTGAACAAATAACTATAATTGTCATCAAATAAAAACTACCTTCTTCATTGTATTGAACTCAGAATTTAAACTCATTGTTCAATGCAATAGGTAAATCTATTCCTATAGGATACAAGCTGCTTATTGCTTATCTGGAACTAAATCGTGTAACTTGCCAAGTTTATCGCTGTAGTATAAAACAAAAAAATACGAGTCATAAACACGCCGGCAGCGTTAACACTTTCCTCTCATGTCGTGGTGACGTGACGGGGAGATGGATCCACCTACAACCTTCTCGTATTAATGAAGGACCACGATGCATGCAGATTCGGGTTCAAACGTTACAGGTAAAACTGGGAGATTCTGACTGATTTCTCATTACTAGAGTAAACTGACGTTCATTAGGCAGATCAGACAATTTGGGACGAATTTGACGAATATGAAGCAAAATAATGCGCGAGGCTGCTGAATGAAAGAAGAAAATGAAAAGTATTTCATAACCTTGTGGCATCAAGAATTATAGTGAACGTTCTAAAACAGAAGTAGTTAACTCGGCTATCGGATCAAGCTATGTTTTAAATACACTACAAATCATGGGATATATCCCGTGATAAAAAATAATTAAGTTAAAAAATAATTTTAGTTAGCCGGGTTTAGTCTTGTGTAGATTTCTGAACATTTTGAAAGTGTGATCGTTTATTCGACGATAACATCGCCTCACTAGACCTTGAACCTATCTCATTAGAAGTTTGTTGGTAGAAAATATTATACCATAATATTATAAGTATATTTTTTCTGTGCCTCATATGGATCCAAAATAAGAGAAAAAAATATTTAGCCTCAGTTATATCACTTATTTCATTCATTCATCTTACCTAGGAAGATTATAAGAGACGAAGTCGGCCATAAGTTATCCGTCTCCGAAGCCAAAAACAAACACAGCAAGCCTTAAGATTTTCCATCCCCACCTAATCTAACACAACCCACCAGCCGCAAATAAAACCACCCTGGTAATAAAGCACCCGCTCCGCAGCCAACTTTAATATCTCAACTTGTAGAATTTTACGAGATTTTTACTGCAGCGCCGTCACCGACCACGCATACCTAATCAGTCACAGGCGAGTGTTAGGTACAGTCAGCTAAATGTCCCTAGTTACACTGAATAATATAAAGTGAAGAATATTTTCATACTTTAGAAAACTGCAGAAACTATAACTAACTAAATAAAACTGTAAGGAAGGGGTCCTTACAGTTTTCTGAACAGCTACCATGAGTTTTGACATACTATACTCGCTAGCGACTGTAGTTAAAAAACGTAAGGAAACTTCTAAAGCGCCTCTAGCGGATAGTTGGGTACTAAAATGCGCTGTGGATAACTATATGCGTATTTACGTAACTACTATAGTAACTTCAAGCGATTTAACTGTGACAACTCATGGTAGACACACTGGGGTATAAAAATGAAAGCGTCGTCAGTTGTTTTGTGAAATCTCAATTTTGAAAAAAGTTTTCCAAAAAGGTTTTCAAATAACTTCCTCGCAATTACGGTGTAACTATTAATAGATTGATCCCGATAAAGAGATCACTGTACGCGAACAGTGATTTCCATTTTTCGTTACGTTTGCACCGAAACCACGCGTGCAAGTGCTTGAGTTTTCACGATGTTTTAACGCATTCAGGGCTAGGCTTTGCAATGCTCTACTTGATAAAAAAAAATGACTATTGGTTCTGGGAAGACTTCCGCAATGATCAAGGTTCTTATAAAATCTTCGTTTTTGACAGTTGATTTAGAGAAACTATCAGTCGTTTAGCTCATCGTAACATCTAAAGTTGGGTATTGGCCGGCAATACGCGGCCTTATGTAACGTGATACAGAGCGTGCGTTCATGCAGTCAGTACGGAGAAAGGAGGCGCTCGCAACGTTCACCGATTTTAGCACACAGCGTAAAGTATTACTTCTTAACCTAGCTGTGAATAGCGCCCATTATGCTCCCTAATACCGGTCACTGCAGTAGGTACGGCTTAAAGTTTTGGTCTCTATATAGCGCCCTGCACACGTAAGGTTCGGACCGCGGGAAATCGCACGCGCCGTTCCATCCCGCGCTCCGAACCGTCCGTGTAGATGCGCCAGGCTGACAGTCCGATCTGGCAGTTCGATGCGCGCTCCCATCTCACAGTTCTGTGCGCGCATCTCGTGTGAACGCAAACTACAGAACTGCCGGTTTGGAACGTCGTCAAAGCTATTACGGATTTCATTCGTTTGATGATATAATACGAGTCGGAAGCGTAAACAATCTGCAGGTAGCTTAACTGATGCATATAAATACCAGTAGGAAGCGTAAACAATCTACAGGTAGCTCAACTGATCCATATAAATACCAGTAAGAAGCGTAAACAATCTAAAGGTAGCTCAACTAATCCGTATCAATCACAATTATTGTTATCTGTTAATTATCGTTTTAAGATAAAGCCTTGTTTATTCCTAGGGATGAAAAGTATTACTTTATCTTATCAGTTGCTTATGAGGCAACTTCAAACCTGCTTTCTGAATATGAGTTCTCATGGATTCCATTGTCAGAACTGAACCAAATTAAAAAAAAAAGACGTGTGGCACTCGGGGACTGCCGCGGTAAAGCTATTGCATAGCACAAGTCATTAAAAGTTCTGCTATTCATCGATATATGGCAAAACTAAAAAGTATCACCGCTGTGCCGGTCGGAGTGGGGAGCGTGAGGTTTTTTCGTTACGGAATTTCTGGATTCGGTCCCCGCGCTCAAGGCCCGCGATAGAAGCTATGCAATAGCTTAAAAAGAATCATCAAAATCGGATCACCCAATTAAAAGTTTTGAGGTAACAAAAATAAAAAATCAGTCGAATTGAGAACCTCCTCCTTTTTTGAAGTCGGTTAAAAATAAAGAATTTGACCACATTTGCCTTTTTTTCATTTGCTTGTACTAACTACAGATCGCTAACACGATGATCGGGTATCCATTCTGCTTGAGACTGAGGCAAAACTTTTGAAACTTTTAACGTTCCACGCGCCAGTCTAAACTGCAGTCAAAACTCTTGAAAATCTATTTACACGCACAGTTCGGATCGTTTGGAAAAATGTGAAAGATTTGCCCGCGTTCCAAACCGTGGAAACATTTTTACTCGTAATTAGCACGACAGTTCGATCCGCAGTCCAAACTGTACAGATCCATCCGCGGTTTGGACCGCAGTCCAGATGCGCGGTTCGAACCTTACGTGTGAAGGCCGCTATAAGCCTTCGGCGTAGATGGTCTTCTGTTTTCGAGTCTGACTGTACGTTGCTTCTGTGTGAGTAACGCGAGTGTATTACAACACAGCATCTGCATTCTTGCATCTCGATATTAATGGCAAACACGCGGAATGCAATGATTAAACTATTATAGAGATTAAGTTATGAGCGAATTGTGCATAGCTGGTTGTCTTGTTAATTTATTGTGGGGGACAATCAGTATTTTGAATGGTTTGGCTCAAGTTATTAAAATATGTAGTTATTATGAACACCAGTAATCTGTGAAAGAAGATTTTTTTTGGTTAGCATTTTGTAAAGGAATGTCTCGTTGTTCAACTATTCGAAGTTGAGCAATAGAGAACAAAATGAGTTGCGGAAAAGAGAACTAGCGTTATTTTCTTTGAACAATTTAGAGGAGATTCATTATTTGGCTGTTAAATTATAGCATTTCAATTACCCACCGTATCAGTGGGGGTATGGTCGATGGTACGGTGGGTCAGAAGGGATGTTTGGCTCGCCTTCCTCTTTACATAGGTGCTTACATAACGCACTCGTGCGTCAGTTATATTTATCAGCATTGCTTAATACTAGCTCAACCTCAATAGCCTATATTGATTGGTTCACTGATTGACTCAGGCCTCCCAATAAGCACCATATTAGCTTTTATCTCATGGGGTATGGTGCCCATAATCCCCACGCTGGGCATGCGCTTTGAGGATCGCAATTCGGTGGTAGAATTGTTCTGCAGGAGGCGTTGCTGTCCGCTCCCCGGTGGATATCTCTCCTACTACCCCTCCGCTGTCTTCACCGACACCCGAGGGTGCAAATTCTAAGCCGGCACCACACGGCAAAATACTAACTGCCTTTATATTGTTGCAGGCATGCACCGGAAGTCGCTGGAGGCAGCCCAGCATCTCAAGGAGTCAGGGTCGGAGCGCGAGGGTTCGGAGGCGGAACCGGAGCGAGCCACGTCCGCGTCACCGCCCCATCATGACAATCATGATAACCAGGTAATAACTCTTACACCGAGTCAGGACCATAACGAACAAAAATTGCAACAGGAATCTCTTTCGGCCTTCCGATCTAGGTGCTAATGGAACAAACTTGCACATAAGTTCATCATAGAAGTATTAGCATAGCTACACCAAGTTTCTAGAAACATAGCTCACGTTTCAGACTACTTCCCGTCCAGTTTTCGTTCAAACAAAAAAATTAAATCGGTTCATCAAATCGGTTCATCAGTTAAACGAAGGACCTACCTAGAAGGAATTTACTTCGATCGTCCAATCCGGATTGCACGATTGAAAAGAACCATCGTCGTTTTACTTTTACTTTTTTTGGTTTAAATTTTGGAAACATTGGGAACACCGATGATTTTGTGAAGTGAAATATTTGATGAAGTCGAATTTTTTGAGTAGTTGATTATGATGGCTCATCCACTTGATTTCATCTAGTTTGGATGAGTCGATCCAAAATTTTTAGTTGTTAACTCATCCAAAACGTTTATATAACTGTTTTATAAGAACCTAAAACATCAACCAAGAAGTTTCCAGAAGTTTTAAAATATCACTTACAACAACGGTCATTAAGAACATACCTACCAGAGGGTGTGTGTGTGGGAGTTGATGTTTGAGATTCTATGTTCGGCTTCGGCTTTATGTTTGTTTTTTATCTCTCATAAATCGGTCTATAAATGGTCTCCGCCATTTATAGACCGATTTAGATGATTCACGTCAGGGGTTGATGGTAAAACTTGATAAGAATCTTTCGATTATGATTTGTAGGCTGTATCGTCTATACATTATCTTTTTCGTTATAAACAGATAGAGTCTGTTCAAAAAGAGAAGAGTCGTGTTAAGTGAGGGCGCTCGTCGCTCAACACTGCTCTGTCATTGCAGTACGACTAAGGCCCGTATTCTGAAACTATACTCAGTCATAGATCTATGCTTAAGTAACGCTTTTGCCATAGAAAAGCATTACTCAAGCATAAATTGATGACAGAGCAAGCATTCATAATACGGGCATTAGTGTTAGTTCACCAAAACGCCACGACTCTTCTCTTTTTGAACAATCTCTATAAACATTATGTTTTCCCTTCCCCAGGCCCAAAGCTCTCCAGCCAGCAGCACGACAGCCTCTTCATCAGCGAAGGGGCGCGCGTCCCCCGACCCCCGGGAGGCCTATGAGGACCCAGAGGCCTTCCGCAACAACAGCATCGCGTGTCTGCGGGCCAAGGCGCAGGAGCATCAGGCCAGGATACTCTCCAACAACCTGCTACTTCAGGTAATTGTCAATTATCATTCATATTACGACTTAACTCTCTGCTGGGTAAAGGTATGGTTCTTAAAGTTTTGTGACCTAGGTACAGTCCTGCGCAAATCTCATTGCTACGACTTGTATGATCTCGTCTGGCCAACTCACCGCTGCTGCGCTGGTCGTCTGCTCTTCTGTGCTTTTTTGACATTTAGGTAATTACTACCTAGGTGAAAGTCTGGTAGCCTAAAAATAATCTAGACCTATCTGAAGACTATAAAGATGGAGCCTGAAGCCTTTTGTTAGTAATAGTTCATACTCATGTCTTCCCTTGTTGGTGGTCCATAACAGTAAATACATACATAAGTATCGCGTTTCTGCAAGTCAAGGCGCAGGAGTATCAGGCCAGGATGCTCACCAACAACCTGTTACTTGAGGTAACTGTTAATTATATCATTTACATTAAGACTTCACTTTTTGCTGGTATGAAGGTAGGTATGCCTCTAAAGTTCTGTGCCCTGCAGTCCTTCGTAAATCTCATAGCTCGAGCTACGACGTCCACGATTTCGTCTCCCGCTTGTCGTCCAGCTCTTCTGTTCCTTTACATTCAGGTAATAGCTAGGTAAACGTCTGGTGACCTAAGAATCCTACCTTGTCTAGACTTATCTGGAGCGCATAAAAAGAGAGCCTGAAGCCTTTATATGCCGTAGCCTTAAAATGATGCAATCCTTATTATTTTGATTATGACAGGGACAGCGGCATTTTAGTCCTGTATAATTAGTTTAGTCTAGTTTTGGCGACATCTGAATAGACACCATAGACGAAAGACGTTTTCAAAGCTTACCGTATAGAACGTTGCCCATAATTTTGTAATTTTCTTATATCTTTTTGATTAACATTTTATCGAAGAATTCACTTTCTTTATCTATCTTTATTACCAAACAATGTTGCTTTTATTCTTCTCTAATATTACGGACATTGGCAAAATTATGTCAACCCAGACGTAGACGCCATTAAAAGAAGAAAGACACCATTGACTGCTAAAAGCAGTCATAATATTGTAGATTTCAGTTTAGTTTTACAAGGCAGTCTTTTTAAGTTGATTTCTGTTATTCCAGGTGCGAGGTCTCTCCCGGACCCCGGCTGGGACCCCCGTAGACGACGACGGCCCCGGCGACATCGACGTCGGCACAGAACCACCGCCATTGGACCCGTCGCACCATCATCCGGCACATATGTATTGACTTTCTATGTTTCAATACGATGGTATTTTGAAATCGGTGTTTTAAAAGTTGTGTGGATTATCGAACATTATTATTACCAATTAGATATCTATCGGACATTGCATCGATGTGAGCAAAGAATCATCACCATTAGACCCGTGATTGTGTTTTCAATACGATGGCGTTGTCAAATCGATCGGAGGTTAAATCGACGTCGACACAGAACCACAGCCATTGGACTCATCACCCCATCATCAACAATATGTATTGATACCTCAACAGACTGTATTGGTCCACTGCTGTACGTAGGCCTTACCCTGACAAGCGCCTTATTGGCGTTTATCTCAGGGAGGGTAATGCCCATAATCCCCACACTGGGCATACGGGTTGCAGATAGCAGTTTGGCGTTATAATTGTTCTGCAGGGGAGCTACTGTACAATGGAATTGTCAAATCTCTTGATGCCGACGTAGAACCAAAGACACTGGACCATCCTCACCATCATCCAGCCCATATGTAATTTACTGTGTCAATAATACGATGGTATTGATAAAACTATCGGACGTTATAATGGTTGCATGGTTGCACTTTTCTTCATGAAAAAAGCAAAACTGATCATTTTGGTTGAAAATAGACGAAAAACCATGCATTATGAACTAGTTAGACATTGTAATTGGGAGTAAAAGATAATTTGTTTGAATAATCGTCAAACCCCTTTGAAAGTTCATGACGTTTTGATGTTCGATGGTCTTAGGCCACTCGATCATAATTTAACACATTCAGTGCCGCGTTTGAATGTGACACGCTGTCTTTTCCGGATGAATATAAAAAGTTTTGTAGAGTTAGTTGATGCAAGAAGAATGACGTAAACTGAAGATGGATCTGAAATGTACTATTTAAATGAAAAAATAACGGCTTGACAGCCATCTTGGAAAAATTTAAATTTATCGACTTTGGAAGTGATATGATTGGCTAGTTCAAAGAAATTCGAAACAACGCAATTGGCAAAGTGTAAGAAAAATATTTATACCTAAGTGTAATTATGTAAATTGTTGTTATGCGTATTTAAATCAAGTTTTTCGTGCAATACCCTTAGTTAAGTAGCTATTTATGTAGCCCTGTGTTAGATACATTGTATAAAATTTCCGTGCACTTAGATGTAGGCATTTTTGAGTATGATTTAGTCAACAAACGATTATTTAAAGAAATAACTTTAGCTTTGTAGACTACTAAACTACTGCAAGCTTTTATTACTTTGTTGACTAAACCATCTCATCATGGTAAATTAATTTTAAAATTATAATGAAAATTATAGGAATAAATTATGCCCATTGTAGAATATACCTAACTTTTATGATATTTTAACTTTAACAAGACTATTTAGATCTGACAAATCATAACGACTACCTACTTAATTTACTGGTAGATCTATAGGTACGTTTAAAAGCCTTGACTGTCTGAATCGTTGCAAACTGTACTTTAAAAACATGAACCGAAGGCCTATTATAAATTAGACAACGAAATAATTTGAATTGAATTGGTATTGACGAATAAGCACATCGAAATCATTCCTTTCGTATTTGTAAAATTATATTTAGCTGTATTTATAACTAAACTTGGTTTTGTTCAGTAGTTAAAAAATATTATTAGCATTTTGCTATTATTTTTCTTTAATGTTTGTACTTATAAGAGGATACCTACATACCGTCTTCTTTAAAACGTAACCTGTAGTAGAAAGCATCTGTTCAAGTCTTTTTAATATTTTGCTAACTAAAATATTTTACACTTTGGTATAGTGGGCGGTTTGCTTAACTTCTAGTTATAAATTACAATAGTATGAAAGGTTAAAGTGATAAATCAGTACTTACTTCACCTCTGTACTTAAGCATAGAGTTGTAATATATTTATTGAATAAAATATTATGGACTTCATCGTAACTACCTGTTTAAGATTATGATGAATAAATCGTGTAAAAGATTTTGCATCTTTAATTTACTTCCTACTTCGTCATGATGAAATTTGATCGAGTCTTAATCTCAAGTGAAGATATTTCTTTTAAAGCGCATACACCAGTGAACGTGGCGCCTCCACCTATTTTATCTTATTATTTTTAAAAATCCATCGTATAGTTTGTGGTATCTATTATAAATTATTTATTAATGCCTCTGTAGTTCATGTGTAGTTTCATTTTGTAACGCTTAGGCAGAGATACGAAGTTGCGCTTTTTGGCCACCGAACTCTATTTTCGCATCTCTTCCTAAACTATACATATAAGATAAAACTATTACCTACAGAGGTATAAAAAATAGCCTTAGATACTTACCAAACTGTACGATGGATTTTTAAAATTTCTATTGCTCAACGTAATAATATGATAAAATAGCTGGCGATGTCATATTGGCTCGGGTATGCGCCTTAACACAGTAAACAAGTGATTGATTAAAATCTCTAAGGGTCTTTTTTTATAATCTGTTCGTCTGGTCAAAGTGACGCGTGACCCGAGAGCTGGTGAGTATCTGGCGCAGCGCATCAGCATTGTCATACAGCGGGGCATTGCAGCCAGCGTCATGGGGACGCTTCAGACTATTGAAATTTTTCATTTCCTTCAGGATATATTTTTACGCCTGGAAGGTGACTCTCTCTCTCTCTCTCTCTCTGTGTGCGACAGCTAGATAGATAGATAGATAATACTTTATTGCACACTTAAATCTAAAAGGAACTATTTACAACAAAAAAAGTTAAAACTAAGCGACAATTGGCGTTCTTATCGCTCAAGAGCGATCTCTGCTAGGAATGATGATAGCTAGATAGCTAGACTACCTACTTCAAGTATTTATTTTACCTTAAGTACCTACCCATTTAAATTCAGGATGATATTATGAAATAAAAGAACTTTTTGAAGAAATTCGGCCAAAACAAAGCCTTGTAAATAGCATTTATTACGTAAAACAGCAGCTAAAAAATAAAAACATTTTACATCAAAATGACTTAGTAGAATTTTCTGCTTATATTCAAGAATATGTTATATACTTTTGAAGACATAAAATTGATTAATAAGTGACCGCATAAGAAAGTAGGTAGAGGTACTCAGTACTCAGATTTAAAATCTTACTCAGGATAGACTTTAAGCCTATTGGCTATTCCAAATGTTTTTCATACATAAACACGAATGATTATATATTATTTGATTTCAAAATATGCATCGTTTCTTTTGTTTATTTTTATCTAAATATTCAGAAAATGCTACGAGCCGACATGTAAATACTTATTTTACTATAATAATAGTGAAGGTTTTGTAGTGTACGTATATATAAATTAATGTTTTATACACAGAATATTATATAGGTACATGGTCAAAGTAATTTTAATATACCATGCACCAATAGGTGCTTAGATAGAAAATAAGATAGCTAAGATAAATGCCAAAGCAATAAGTATCAGTGACAGCACTGATATTATAATATTGATCTGTTTGGTAAGTTAATAGTATATACATACATACTATATGGTATATAGTGCCGAACAGGACAATATAATATCGATACTTACACTGACACTTATATTGTCCTGTTTGGTAATTTGGTAAGAAAATAGTCTATACTACAGGATGGGGAAAATTTTGGCGTAGTCCTTTTTTTCAAAAAACTAAAAATATCAATATTTCTTTCTTCAAAATAAAATAGAAGGTTACTAAGAACAAAACCTTAACTACAAAACAAACGGTAGCTACCCTTAAGGGGCCAACACTTTGCCCCGCCCTGTATAGTATTGAGTTAACTAAAAAATTAAAGTAACTCCTAATCCCAAGTCAATCCAACCATTACAGATGTACCTAAAGTCTCAAGTAAGGTATCAATTATAATATTCTGTGTATAAAACACTAAAACAGTTACCAGGACGCCTATTTTAATTCTTCGAAATACGATAGGTACCTAGGTACCTATCGTTTGTTTCGTTTCGTTTTTTTGTGGAAGTCTATTTCGGTGTATTCAAGTACCTACACCAAATTAGCCGAAAAGAAACACGCAACTTCGTGTTGGAGAATGAAAATAGGCCCCAGCTTCAGCAGCAGCTGAAAGAATAGGCCGTAAATGATACACTTTAGTACCATACCAATTTTATTTCACGACTACAAGCGACACCTACACAACATTCGCGTAACTACATTAGATTACATCTTCGGTAATGCCCAAGAGAGGGCGCTCTTCTTAGGCACACATCACGGCATTTGTTAAAGTTTCTCAATACTTAATATCTATTTAAAATACCCCGACCTTTAGAAAGGAGTAAATAATATAATAAGAAATTATAAAATAAGAGTAACCCGTTAAATACGTAGATTAGATACCCCTCAAAAATGTATAGCAGCCAGTTTTTCGAACGAATAAGCACCGAGCCTGTTTGAATTCTCCAAATACGCAATTTTGCGTGTTTCATCTAGATTTTTTTGTGCAAATATGGTACCTACTTCAATTCTCTGTATTAGATTGGTGGAAGTGAAACAAGCAATTGTGCGTTGGTTAATAAAAATAGACCACCAGAACCGCCTGTCCAGAGAAAATGTAAATTTAGCGTTTCATGAATTCCAAAATATCGATTGACCATATTATATGTAGGTATAAGATTTTGATACCCTCTAGGTACGATTTTGATCAATGATTTGAGATAATGGTAAACACTTGACAGGTGTTTAGTTACATTTAATTTCAAAGATGATCCGAGAATGAAACCGCCTGTTGGTCCAATAAAATAAATATACCCTCAAAAACAACCCTCTTTCCCCCGCAGTCGGGTTAAAATAGAATTACGCCTAGCTTTCGCTGACTTTCGCTGATATTCTAGTATTAACTTGATATTGCATTTTTGAAATGCAACAAGGCCTGCATGTATTTTATTTATTTATTTTAGTATTTAATAAAAACTGAGGTAGAAATAGGAATGGCTTTCACAGAACAGAGGGGTGGGTCTATTTGTCTTTAGTACGGAAAGGTCATCGTGACGTCTCTTTTTAGTATGTTATTTGCGTACCAAATTATATGGGGAAAGGAAACTTAACGATCACGTCTCGTTAATAACGTCAAATAGACTCAACCCTCTGACTATAATAGCACCTCGTGTTTAATGTTATAAAATTTGCTATGGCGTTAGTGTATGGCAGTATTTATACGAGTATTATGAACAATAATCTACGAAAATATTTTATAATAAAATAATATAATATTAATCGAGAAATATACATTTGGAAAACAATTGTAATATATCCTTATCAAGGAACACTTAAATAAATAGTACCTATATTAAAATTTTGACGAATAAGTCGGTACATACATTTTATAGCAGTTTTTTTTAGCAACAACATTAGTAATTTTTACTTTTACTTTATAAATACAAACATAGACATATCAAATAAGTGCATCTTTTATATTGGACGAGACATATCATAAGTACTTAGTTACATACATTTTATAGATGGTTTTTTTATTATATCGGCAAACAACATTTGCACACACTTATGTCAACATGATTTATAAATATATACTTAGACATATAAAATAAGGGCACATTTTGGACGAGACATATCATAAGTACATACAGTATAAAGATGTTTTTTTTTATTTAAGCGGCAAACACCATTTTCAAACACTTATGACTACATGATTATACATGTCTTATTTTACGAATATAGAAGCGTATTATTATGTACGTTTACAGAAAAATATACTTACTAAAACAATATTTCTATTTAAGTAAAATGCAATATTATGAGTACACAGTTGACTTCTTTATGTAATAGTTTAAATTGAATGTAAAATATAAAAGGTTCTATAAAAATCAGTCGGAAAACTTTAAATGCTTACATTTTAAACATTATTTCCACATAGTATGTATTATTTTTGTAAATAACGTACCTACTTTTAAGAATATTCTCTTGCCTAAGTATTTAAGAAAGCGACCTTAGAACTATATTGTTTTATTGGTATTAAGTACTTGTATGTAAGAATAAGAGGTATTTATAATATGATGTAGATAGTAAGTAATATCATATAACCCTTGAATTCTCAAAAGCAACTCAGATTCATGCATGTCTCAAATTACGAACTTTGGCAGAATTTCTTGGAAAACTGTCAAAAAATCCTTAAATCTGAGTTGTGGACCGAATGTGTGGAAAGACATTCGGTCCACAACTCAGATTTAAGGATTTTTTGACAGTTTTCCAAGAAATTCTGGGGGAATTCGGGGGTAAATAGTCTTATCTAATACCAAGAATCCTTTTCTTGCTTCTAGTAAATTACGAAAGTGAATTATGGGGGACCATGGAGCCTATTTTAATCATCCAAATACGCAACTGCGTGTTTCGTTCTTTTGTGCAAATTGGTACTTTAATTTGGTGTTTAATGCAAAAACAAAACACGCAATTGCGTGTTGGAGAGTTATAATAGACTCCCTGTGCAGGTTAGATCCATAATGTATTTCAGTAACTTACGTTTTCAGATCAATAAAAATGCTTTTATCTGATCCAGTCATTAACAAAAAATAATATAAAATTATACAACAGACAGTATGTACTAGGTACTTACTTTTGTACTTACTTTTGTATTTCTATTTAAATTGGTAAACTTGATCAACAACGAACTATCGTATTTATTGTAAAAACTGGCGGAACTGATTTTTGGCCACTTTTGTAACGGTTGGAGCAAAAAATTTTTAGTTGTACATACTTGCTTTCCTCTTACTTACGAGATGAGACCTTTTTCAACTTCTTGCACATAATTTGGCAGTTTGCCAGGACCTTGGATCCTATAGGGTTGTCATTTTCACCGTATTAAAGTAATCTAAGGAAATCATTTGTCACATTCAAGACTAATGCGACGTGACGAAGAAGTGTTTCTGGCATACTTTAAGGGTGTTTGTTTGATTGGTGAAATTGACCAACGACTCAAGATAGCACTAGCTTTATCTTCTCGGTCATCGTCGTAGCTTATCGTCTTATCATTTATACCGGTTTAAGTTTGACTAGGTACTTATTTCATTACTTTTTTTATCGGTGTCCATAAAAGTATTTTTGTATTCTATTGTATGTAAGTTCCAATTACAATGAAGTTTGAATTGCACATAATCGAAGCACAATTAAATATAAATAATGTTGGACAATTCCCACAACATTAGCTAGCACCAAAGCTAAGCAGAGCTTGTGTTATGGGTACTAGTTATCTAATATACTTAATACAATACACTGTAGCACTGCCGTAACTTATGGAAAAAGTCTACAATAAATGAACTTACCAACTTTCTGTTTAGCTTTGCACGCCGATGATCTTTGAGCATGGGCGTACGAAATGACTTCTGTTTTTGGGTTTACTACAAAATGCAAACAAAACTATCATGCGCGGGTTAAGCAAGGCTTCATCCTAATTGGCGAACAATCGATGGGCATCACGCAATAGCTGCATTTATCACGTACTACTTTACACGTTACGTTATATTACTATTTTTACACGTATCGCGCGTTCTCAGACTAATAAACGACTGATGAGCGCAATCGCGCATTACTTCCCTTCCCCTTCTAACATTACACGCTCTTTCGCGCGCGATATTGCGTGCGCACAGTATATCGTGCGCGATAGATCGTACGTAAATCGTACGGAAGCTAATGACAGATTTCTATTTCACTGGCTCGCGTAATGCCGCGTGACCACTTTAGGACCTTAGGAAACTCTTAATAAATATGCAAGCCATTAAGGCGCTTATTAAGGGGAGGCCCGCACCCAGTTGTGGACCAATATAGGCTGTTAAGGTTCAGGTAATAAATGTGCATGTTAAATCTCGTCGTCGACAAAATCACATCGTTCGCTTGATCGATCGACGCCAATTAGGACACCGCCTTAAGCTCTCTTCGGGTATCTTGAGTGTGGTTCTTCGATAATGTACAAAAACATAGTGCAATCTGTATCTTGAAGTGACTATAAAGGTACGTAGGTACATAAAGATAGGCACCTATCTACCTTTATGTAGTCACCTACATCCTTAAAGGCAACCTATTTAGTTTACCTTCAGGTATCGTGTTTAGTATACAGTCTTAGGTCCTGACATGTCTTCTGCGCTACGCAGCATGAGGTAGTAACTGTATACGCAAAGGATGCTGTATGCAACCGCACCTGAAAAGAAATAGTACGGGTAAATAATAGAAAATGAAGAGTATTCGGTGCAAAAGTTAATTGGTAGCCTTCCATCGGTGGTATTATTGATTTTGGTTATTGAAAACCTATGTAGCGCAGCGGGCCACTCTCGCCTCGGGACAAATGTCTGCGGATATTTTTCCAGGGCGTTCTGGATGTCTTCTATGTTTAATAAAAAATATCTATCTATGTAGTTTTTTATAAGTATTTTAATTAATTATATCAGTTATCTAGTACCTACCCATAACACAAGCTCTGCTTAGCTTGGGGCTAGATAATACTGTGTTATTGGTCTAGTAGAATTAAAAAAAAAATTGTATCATCGATATTTTACGAATTGAAGTCTAAGCTAAGCATCGTGCATTTCTGGTGGGCAGTAGGAATGGGTCAGAGTGAATATTACTACGTAGTACTTTATAGTTATTCTGTGCTGTTACTGTTTTTTACCGGAAATATTTCACGATGGAAAACGTTCCGTCGAGTTAATAACTCTCAAATATCCGCTACCGTTGTCTCTTGAAACGACTTCATCATTTTGCATTGATGGGTTTTTTATCATTTTCATCAGCCTATGTTAGTCCACTGCTAAACATAGGTCCCTAATGAGTGCCATAGCGCCCAATCTTTGTGGCAGTTTTTGCATCAGCCTGCAGTTTTAGCAGGTCGCCATCCCACCTTGCAGGAGGGTGTCTTACACTACGTTTGCTCAGTAGTGATCTCCAATCAAGAGCACGATAAACCCAGCGGTTATCGGTTTCTCGCAAGATATGGCCAGCCCACTGCAACTTCATTTTTCTAATTCTTAGAGCTATGTCCATAACTTTGGTTCTATGTCAGATGTATTCTTTACGAATCCTATCCTTCAGAGCGACTCCGAGCTCCAGTATTTACATAATCGACGTTGAAAAAGAAGACGTCACGATTACGACGATTTAGCGTCGTAATCGTGACGTCTTCTTTTTCCATACAGTTTGGTACAGCGCTTTTATCGTGTGGACAGGGAACTACGCCATACTAAAACGTGACGTCACGGTCACGTCTCGTTACTAACGCCACATGGAGTCACCACTGTTTCGCAATTGCTATTTAATATGAACGCTTTGTTTTCTAGTCAGAAGTATGTAGGAACTTACCAAAGAACAGAATCCCTTCAAGGAAGGATACAAATATCTCGGAGCCCGAGCCTGAGCTGCCGTGCAGACAGATTTCCAGCAGGATGAAGAGAAGTGCGGCGGAAGACAGCACTCCCATCACCCACAGCCATATCTTGAGGCCGGTGGTTGAACGCTGAAAACCATCATATTGTTGTTATATTTATTGCCGTGAGCAGAATATATTTTGTACACGCCGTCCCGGTTTCGCCGAGGTGGACATTTATTTTTTTAAATATAACTAGCTGCGCCCCGCAGCTTCGCCCCCATGGATGTTTATTTTGGGGGGGATTCGGGATATCCTATGTCCGTCTCCTGATTCTAAGCTACTACTACTACTTCTATGGCTCAGCGACCCGAAGTGTGTTTTGGCCTCCGATAAGAAAAGTCGCAATTTTTCTCTGTCCTCCGCAGTTTCCCGCCAGTCCACCGTCTGTAGGTCACGCAGGTCCGCTTCTTCACATCTTTCCAGCGGCACCGCAGGCGTCCTACGGGTCTTCGACCGACGGGGCATCCGAGATAGACGTTGTAGACGTTCCGATCATCTCCCATCCTCTCTAAGTGGCCGAGCCTGCGAAGTCGATGTGCCTTCGTTTCGAAGATGATGTTGGATTAGTTCAGCTCTTCGATTTCTAGGTTTTTTTCTAATTCTCAGCTCCAATTTTCAGCCAAATCGGTTCAGCAGTTTTTGTCACGTGTCGTCACCAGCAATAAGAACAGCCACCTTGTAGGACTTGGTGTACAAATAATCCCTAGCATTTATTAACGGTTCTACTCTATTGTTTTGAAATGCTCTCTTTTCGTGTTCGTGATGTCACTAATTTCAGGATCAAACTGAAAACCAGCGCTGATCCGCGCACACGAGTGGTTCAGCACAGAGCTGAGTTTGACCCTTTTTGGCCAACAGGGGCAGCACAGTCGCCAATCTAACATCTGTATGCACCTATCTATGTATAGCCTGCCTTCATTATAGCTATTGTACCTATTTAGTCACCTGTTTTGGCCAAATAAATGTATCTTTATCTTTATCTTTATCTATAGCTGAGGTGGTATTTACAGTAGAGTAGAATGATAACTTACTTTAAATACAGAAATGAGAAGGGTCAACGCCAGAAGCACGTGGGCAGTGGTAACACCAGCGATAACAACAGCCACCTTGTAGGACTTGGTGTACAGATGATCCCCGGCATCTTCTATGGTACCGATGTTGGAACGTGCGCTCTCGGCGAAGATGGAACACAGCATTATCAGGATTATTGATACAGCCTGGAACGATAATGGAAAATTTAGTAGATCTCTCAAGTTGAACTATGGTTCTATTTGCAATCATATATTAGGGCTTGTAGTATTTTAAATCACTACATAGTATAAAAGCGACGTCGCTTCCCGCTGTCTATCTGTCCCTATGTATGAAGACTTAGATCTTTAAAACAACCCATCGGATTTGCGGTTTTTTATAGATAGTGATTCAAGAGGAAGGTTTATATGTGGTCGCTAGTACTTAATAAATACCGGGATAATAATCTCCGGGAATAACATTCGGGAAGGTTATATAGATAATTATCTATACAACTGCAAAATAATGGAGAAATTTACGGACACTCATTATAAAAAATACATACAGCGGGACATAGAACCCACTTATTATAAATAAAGTACATAGTGCAAAAAGTTTTATTAAAAGTATATGCTAACAATTTGTTCCTATATCATCCATCTTCATTAAATTCATCAATTCATTGTGAATGTACAATTAATTGTGTTTCTACAGACCGGAAGAACGTAACTAAAACACTACACTGGTAAAAAGGATTTCTTAAAATAAGAAAGAGCAGATTCTCAAAATATTTGGTAGATTCAAAACCATATTGACTAAGATTAATAAAGTATTTTTACTTTAAAAATACTACTTTTCTTGTTCTGATACTATGTTATTCTCAACTTTGTTCTAATATTTAGAGAAATATCTTCATTTCAAGATTTTTTTGTTTATAATCCTATAATTAGACTTTACTTAGAATAAGAAATGTTATTTTCTTACACTAAATTATTTTTTTCTTAAATAAATCACAAATTTCTTGGATGAAGATGTGTGTATCATAAGAAAAGATTCCCTTAAATTAATAACGAATATATTAAATCTGAAGAATAAATTATTTGTAATTGTGAATCTGGTAGGTGCAAAGTTTACCGAAATTATAACTAGATGTCACTAGCAATTGTGACCGAGCTCTAGATCGCGCTGACGAAAACGCAGGGTTCGGAACGACCTCCGGAGCCTGGTTTTTATTTTGTGAACCGTAAACCTTAAACAGTCGGATTATATCCTCTCCAGTGATTTAACCATTGTTTCAATTTTGGAAGTCCAAGCTGATCCCACCTGGTTAGGGGAGTCCATCGGGACCACAGGAAGCGGGCACCGAATTTAGTTGGTTTGGCAACGTAGTCGGCATCGCCATTTTGTCGAGCCCCCCTCACTAACACCAGAAATTACTATTCCTAACAAATTAATTTGTTGATTAAAGATAATTATATTATTACTTCAATAATATTTTATCTATGTATGAAAAAAAAAAAATTCACTTGAAGACCGGACTCTCTTGACTACACGAACAGCTAGTCTCTTATGTTAATTAATTTTTTTCTTGGATTGAATGTTCTTGAAACAAAGAAATATATTTAAGAAGGCTACGAACCCCTCCCAAATCTCAGCGGCCGGCCCGAGTGAATTTGTTGTTGTTTCACGTAGAATCGCATCGTGTTGGCCATTCCGCGGCATTCGCCTTATTTTGGAATTGTGCTCCCTGTGTCGCATTGCCCCCCGCGTTTTAGCGAGCGGTTGCAGAAATTTGAAGGAATTTCTAAATTTTTTATATTTTTTCGTACTTTGCGATTCATTTTGAATAATCGACTGATTTCAGAAATATTTTTGTTTATTTCTAATGGTGAATATATTTAGGATGTTTGCAGCGTGACAGATTTTCGAATAAAGGTGTCTAACATGCATAAAAAATAGCTTGAAAATTACTCGATTTGGTGGTCAAAATATGGTAAATTAGTTTCACTCTCATTCAAATATCATAATGTTTTTTAAAAAACGAAAACGCTACAAACATAGCTATTTGTCATCCGATTATGTATGCAAAATTTCAATACGATCGGAAACGTAGTTTCCAAATGAAGCGGGAAGTACGTTTGTACGGGGGCTAAGGTATCCGTTCTGTTCTTAAGACGATTTTTTACTAATTAGAAGTGAATATTCTCTAACGTCTATAGGGAGAGGATCATTTTCTTGGATCTAATAAGGTTGCTTTGATGCAAAGTAATTTATCTTTTTTCAAGAAATCTGTTTTTACCGTGATAGGTACCATGCTATTAAAATTTATAGCATGGTACCTAGTGTCTTAGTTACGTTCTTGGTATGCAGTATTCGTATCCTCTAAAAGTCCTTGCGAGAAATTCTGAATAATTCAACGCGCTTTGTATTTAAACAACATGAATTTCCATAACTTTATAAGCAAGAAAATAATGTTAGTTCTCTTTTATGCCAGTTTAAAACATTGCAACCTACAACCTGGTCATTAACACTGAAAATTTCCAACGGGATATCCCCATTTTTAATATGATTTGAGTTTTGAGCTTTCCAATATTTCAGCACTCTTTCAAGCGCCATGAGTCTCTTAGGTTATCCCTACCGTGATCATGGAGCCATGTGGTGCCGGCGGCATAGAATTTGCACCACCCCAATTCTTCCCGTGGGTGTCGTAAGAGGCGACTAAATGATATCTTCGGAATTATGGGCATTACCCCCCATGAGTTAAACGCCAATAAGGCGTTTATCAGGGGGAGGCCTGCGTCAAGCAGTGGACCGATACAGGCTGTGGATGGATGGATCATGGAGCATGAAACTATGCCGAAATAATGGAAAACTCATGGTAAATATCCCTTCATAAATGACTTTACTGTTAACCACCATTACATAACCATGATGCATTTAAAAGTTTTTTCTAGGTCTCTATGTTCAACACAAGATGACTTCTAAACTTTCGTGATACATCCGTCGCCACATCATCGCTTCGGAATCAGGCGAGACAAAGGTATTAAGATGATAAAAAAATGAAAAATAAAACAAATGTAGATAACAGTATCGCCTCCATGAATAGTAATGTTATAGGATTTATCTTTGTTTGTGTAGGTATTTGAAGAGTTAACAGAATAACAACGAACAAATTACATAAACTATTGTCCGATTTTCATTGTCTTAAGAATTTCACATATTTAATTGAATAAGTACCTACCTACCTTCATAAAGTTTATCGTGTCCACATTATACTCCAACGCACGACATTGGTCATCCTAATCATCACATCTGGTTACGCAGTTCAGTGGTTTTGGAGTGAAGAAGGATTACTTAACCACTGCCGAGACGCAGGCCTCACCGGCTTTGTGAACTTGGCACCCGACTTTGGAAAATCCAATTTTTTTTTATTGATTCGTATAGATAATCGTTTGTAGTTGTTTGTAGTGAAAGAATTTTCGTTTGTAGTAACTCAAAAAAAAAGTTACGCGATTTTGAAAAATGGCTCAGCACCCGACTTTGGAAAATCCATTTTTTTTTTATCGATTCGTATAGATAATCGTTTGTAGTTGTTTGTAGTGAAAGAATTTTCTTTTGTAGTAGCTCAAAAAAAAAGTTACGGGACTTTGAAAAATTTCGTTAAAATATTCGAACATTGGAAAACCGAACTTTCTTTGCTTGATTTGCATGGAGAATAGGTCATAGAGGTTTGTAGTGAAAGAATTTTCGTTTGTAGTAGCTCTGAAAAAAAGTTGTGCAAGTTTGAATTTTTTTTTCGTAAAATTAGAACCCTTCATTAACATACTCTATCTTTGGAAAATCAGATTTTTTCTTATTGATTCGCATAGAGAATAGGTCATAGAGGTTTGTAGTGAAAGAATTTTCGTTTGTAGTAGCTCCGAAAAAAAGTTGTGCTGATTTAATTTTTTTTATTGAATAATTAGCTATCTTTGGAAAGTCGGACTTTTTCTTATTGATTCGCATAGAGAATAGGTCATAGAGGTTTGTAGTGAAAGAATTTTCGTTTGTAGTAGCTCCAAAAAAAAGTTGTGCTGGTTTGAAAATTTTTATCGAAAAATTAGAACCCTTAATTAAAATACTCTATTTTTGGAAAATCGGACTTTTTCTTATTGATTCGCATAGAGGATAGGTCATAGAGGTTTGTAGTGAATGAATTTTCGTTTGTAGTAGCTCTGAAAAAAAGTTGTGCAAGTTTGAATTTTTTTTTTCGAAAAATTAGAACCCTTAATTAAAATACTCTATTTTTGGAAAGTCGGACTTTTTCTTATTGATTCGCATAGAGGATAGGTCATAGAGGTTTGTAGTGAATTAATTTTCGTTTGTAGTAGCTCTGAAAAAAAGTTGTGCAAGTTTGAATTTTTTTTTTCGAAAAATTAGAACCCTTCATTAAAATACTCTATTTTTGGAAAGTCGGACTTTTTCTTATTGATTCGCATAGAGGATAGGTCATAGAGGTTTGTAGTGAATTAATTTTCGTTTGTAGTAGCTCTGAAAAAAAGTTGTGCAAGTTTGAATTTTTTTTTTCGAAAAATTAGAACCCTTCATTAAAATACTCTATCTTTGGAAAATCAGATTTTTTCTTATTGATTCGCATAGAAAATAGGTCATAGAGGTTTGTAGTGAAATAATTTTCGTTTGTAGTAGCTCCGAAAAAAAGTTGTGCTGATTTGAATTTTTTTATCGAATAATTAGCTATCTTTGGAAAGTCGGACTTTTTCTTATTGATTCACATAGAGAATAGGTCATAGAGGTTTGTAGTGAAAGAATTTTCGTTTGTAGTAGCTCCAAAAAAAAGTTGTGCTGGTTTGAAATTTTTTATAGAAAAATTAGAACCCTTCATTAAAATACTCTATCTTTGGAAAATCGGACTTTTTCTTATTGATTCGCATAGAGGATAGGTCATAGAGGTTTGTAGTGAAAGAATTTTCGTTTGTAGTAGCTCTGGAAAAAAGTTGTGCTGGTTTGAATTTTTTTATAGAAAAATTAGAACCCTTCATTAAAATACTCTATCTTTGGAAAATCGGACTTTTTCTTATTGATTCGCATAGAGGATAGGTCATAGAGGTTTGTAGTGAAAGAATTTTCGTTTGTAGTAGCTCCGAAAAAAAGTTGTGCTGATTTGAATTTTTTTATCGAATAATTAGCTATCTTTGGAAAATCGGTTTGTTTCTTATTGATTCGCATAGAGGATAGGTCATAGAGGTTTGTAGTGAAAGAATTTTCGTTTGTAGTAGCTCCAAAAAAAAGTTGTGCTGGTTTGAAAATTTTTATCGAAAAATTAGAACCCTTAATTAAAATACTCTATTTTTGGAAAATCGGACTTTTTCTTATTGATTCGCATAGAGGATAGGTCATAGAGGTTTGTAGTGAATGAATTTTCGTTTGTAGTAGCTCTGAAAAAAAGTTGTGCAAGTTTGAATTTTTTTTTTCGAAAAATTAGAACCCTTAATTAAAATACTCTATTTTTGGAAAGTCGGACTTTTTCTTATTGATTCGCATAGAGGATAGGTCATAGAGGTTTGTAGTGAATTAATTTTCGTTTGTAGTAGCTCTGAAAAAAAGTTGTGCAAGTTTGAATTTTTTTTTTCGAAAAATTAGAACCCTTCATTAAAATACTCTATTTTTGGAAAGTCGGACTTTTTCTTATTGATTCGCATAGAGGATAGGTCATAGAGGTTTGTAGTGAATTAATTTTCGTTTGTAGTAGCTCTGAAAAAAAGTTGTGCAAGTTTGAATTTTTTTTTTCGAAAAATTAGAACCCTTCATTAAAATACTCTATCTTTGGAAAATCAGATTTTTTCTTATTGATTCGCATAGAAAATAGGTCATAGAGGTTTGTAGTGAAATAATTTTCGTTTGTAGTAGCTCCGAAAAAAAGTTGTGCTGATTTGAATTTTTTTATCGAATAATTAGCTATCTTTGGAAAGTCGGACTTTTTCTTATTGATTCACATAGAGAATAGGTCATAGAGGTTTGTAGTGAAAGAATTTTCGTTTGTAGTAGCTCCAAAAAAAAGTTGTGCTGGTTTGAAATTTTTTATAGAAAAATTAGAACCCTTCATTAAAATACTCTATCTTTGGAAAATCGGACTTTTTCTTATTGATTCGCATAGAGGATAGGTCATAGAGGTTTGTAGTGAAAGAATTTTCGTTTGTAGTAGCTCCGAAAAAAAGTTGTGCTGGTTTGAATTTTTTTATCGAATAATTAGCTATCTTTGGAAAATCGGACTTTTTCTTATTGATTCGCATAGAGAATAGGTCATAGAGGTTTGTAGTGAAAGAATTTTCGTTTGTAGTAGCTCTGGAAAAAAGTTGTGCTGGTTTGAATTTTTTTATAGAAAAATTAGAACCCTTCATTAAAATACTCTATCTTTGGAAAATCGGACTTTTTCTTATTGATTCGCATAGAGAATAGGTCATAGAGGTTTGTAGTGAAAGAATTTTCGTTTGTAGTAGCTCTGAAAAAAAGTTGTGATGGTTTGAATTTTTTCAAAGAATAATTAGAAATTCATTAAAATACTCTATCTTTGGAAAATCGGACTTTTTCTTATTGATTCGCATAGAGGATAGGTCATAGAGGTTTGTAGTGAAAGAATTTTGGTTTGTAGTAGCTCCGAAAAAAAGTTGTGCTGGTTTGAATTTTTTTATCGAATAATTAGCTATCTTTGGAAAATCGGACTTTTTCTTATTGATTCGCATAGAGAATAGGTCATAGAGGTTTGTAGTGAAAGAATTTTGGTTTGTAGTAGCTCCGAAAAAAAGTTGTGCTGATTTGAATTTTTTATCGAATAATTAGCTATCTTTGGAAAGTCGGACTTTTTCTTATTGATTCGCATAGAGAATAGGTCATAGAGGTTTGTAGTGAAAGAATTTTGGTTTGTAGTAGCTCCGAAAAAAAGTTGTGCTGATTTGAATTATTTTATCGAATAATTAGCTATCTTTGGAAAGTCGGACTTTTTCTTATTGATTCGCATAGAGGATAGGTCATAGAGGTTTGTAGTGAAAGAATTTTCGTTTGTAGTAGCTCCGAAAAAAAGTTGTGCTGATATGAATTTTTTTATCGAATAATTAACTATCTTTGGAAAATCGGACTTTTTCTTATTGATTCGCATAGACAATAGGTCATAGAGGTTTGTAGTGAAAGAATTTTCGTTTGTAGTAGCTCCGAAAAAAAGTTGTGCTGATTTGAATTATTTTATCGAATAATTAGCTATCTTTGGAAAGTCGGACTTTTTCTTATTGATTCGCATAGAGAATAGGTCATAGAGGTTTGTAGTGAAAGAATTTTCGTTTGTAGTAGCTCCAAAAAAAAGTTGTGCTGGTTTGAAAATTTTTATCGAAAAATTAGAACCCTTAATTAAAATACGCTATTTTTGGAAAATCGGACTTTTTCTTATTGATTCGCATAGAGGATAGGTCATAGAGGTTTGTAGTGAAAGAATTTTGGTTTGTAGTAGCTCCGAAAAAAAGTTGTGCTGGTTTGAATTTTTTTCTCGAATAATTAGCTATCTTTGGAAAATCGGACTTTTTCTTATTGATTCGCATAGAGAATAGGTCATAGAGGTTTGTAGTGAAAGAAATTTCGTTTGTAGTAGCTCTGGAAAAAAGTTGTGCTGGTTTGAATTTTTTTAATAGAAAAATTAGAACCCTTCATTAAAATACTCTATCTTTGGAAAATCGGACTTTTTCTTATTGATTCGCATAGAGGATAGGTCATAGAGGTTTGTAGTGAAAGAATTTTCGTTTGAAGTAGCTCCGAAAAAAAGTTGTGCTGATTTGAATTTTTTTATCGAATAATCAGCTATCTTTGGAAAGTCGGACTTTTTCTTATTGATTCGCATAGAGAATAGGTCATAGAGGTTTGTAGTGAAAGAATTTTCGTTTGTAGTAGCTCCGAAACAAAGTTGTGCTGATTTGAATTATTTTATCGAATAATTAGCTATCTTTGGAAAGTCGGACTTTTTCTTATTGATTCGCATAGAGAATAGGTCATAGAGGTTTGTAGTGAAAGAATTTTCGTTTGTAGTAGCTCTGGAAAAAAGTTGTGCTGGTTTGAATTTTTTTAATAGAAAAATTAGAACCCTTCATTAAAATACTCTATCTTTGGAAAATCGGACTTTTTCTTATTGATTCGCATAGAGGATAGGTCATAGAGGTTTGTAGTGAAAGAATTTTCGTTTGTAGTAGCTCCGAAAAAAAGTTGTGCTGATTTGAATTTTTTTATCGAATAATCAGCTATCTTTGGAAAGTCGGACTTTTTCTTATTGATTCGCATAGAGAATAGGTCATAGAGGTTTGTAGTGAAAGAATTTTCGTTTGTAGTAGCTCCAAAAAAAAGTTGTGCTGGTTTGAAAATTTTTATCGAAAAATTAGAACCCTTAATTAAAATACGCTATTTTTGGAAAATCGGACTTTTTCTTATTGATTCGCATAGAGGATAGGTCATAGAGGTTTGTAGTGAAAGAATTTTGGTTTGTAGTAGCTCCGAAAAAAAGTTGTGCTGGTTTGAATTTTTTTCTCGAATAATTAGCTATCTTTGGAAAATCGGACTTTTTCTTATTGATTCGCATAGAGAATAGGTCATAGAGGTTTGTAGTGAAAGAAATTTCGTTTGTAGTAGCTCTGGAAAAAAGTTGTGCTGGTTTGAATTTTTTTAATAGAAAAATTAGAACCCTTCATTAAAATACTCTATCTTTGGAAAATCGGACTTTTTCTTATTGTTTCGCATAGAGGATAGGTCATAGAGGTTTGTGGTGAAAGAATTTTCGTTTGTAGTAGCTCCGAAAAAAAGTTGTGCTGATTTGAATTTTTTTATCGAATAATCAGCTATCTTTGGAAAGTCGGACTTTTTCTTATTGATTCGCATAGAGAATAGGTCATAGAGGTTTGTAGTGAAAGAATTTTCGTTTGTAGTAGCTCCAAAAAAAAGTTGTGCTGGTTTGAAAATTTTTATAGAAAAATTAGAACCCTTAATTAAAATAATCTATTTTTGGAAAATCGGACATTTTCTTATTGATTCGCATAGAGGATAGGTCATAGAGGTTTGTAGTGAAAGAATTTTCGTTTGTAGTAGCTCTGAAAAAAAGTTGTGCAAGTTTGAATTTTTTTTTTCGAAATATTAACCCTTCATTAAAATACTCTATCTTTAGAAAATCGGACTTTTTCTTATTGATTCGCATAGAGAATAGGTCATAGAGGTTTGTAGTGAAAGAATTGTCGTTTGTAGTAGCTCCGAAAAAAAGTTGTGCTGATTTGAATTTTTTTATCGAATAATTAGCTATCTTTGGAAAGTCGGACTTTTTCTTATTGATTCGCATAGAGGATAGGTCGATTTGTCGCCCCCGAAACCTGTATACGAAATTACATGAAAATCGTTGGATCTGTTTCCGAGATTCAGAATATACATATAATATTACT
This sequence comes from Eupithecia tripunctaria, assembly GCA_955876795.1. Classification (NCBI taxonomy): domain Eukaryota; kingdom Metazoa; phylum Arthropoda; class Insecta; order Lepidoptera; family Geometridae; genus Eupithecia; species Eupithecia tripunctaria. Next base: position 8,165,282 of record OY041612.1, read on the forward strand.
AGCTGCGCCCCGCGGCTTCGCACGCGTTGTTCCTATGGAAACATTAAAAGGTTATTTTCAACCCACGGGAACAGATTTATGGGATTAAAAGTATGCCTATGTTTTATTCCAGGATTAGAATTACCTGTATGCAAAATTTCAGCCAGATCCGTCAAGTAGTTATGGCGTGAAGAAGTAACAAACATCCATACAAACTTTCGCCTTTATAGTGTGATACACGAATTGGACACGCATAATAGGGCTGGCTGGTCCACCAGTTTAAAGTCGCTCAGCGAGCTATGGAAAGAGCTATGCTCGGAGTCTCTCTGAAGGATAGAATTCGTAACGACTACATCCGACAGAGAACCAAAGTTATGGACATAGCTCACAGAATTATCAAACTGAAGTGGCAGTAGGCCGGCCATATCTTCCGAAGAACCGACAACCGTTGGGGTGAACGAGTTCTTGAGTGGAGACTGCGACTCGGCAAACTTAGATAGATTTGAAATAATATAACTCTTATTATGAACGATCTTGGCTCTAAATATCTTGCAAAAAGTAAAATGCTAAAAGGTTAAAGAAATGTGTGAAACGCGCAGTCCAAGGTTTCGGAGTTGTATGTCAAAACTAGCTGATCGTACAGAACTAACAACATTATCAATATTAATAATAAAAAGTCCGATTTTCCAAAGATAGAGTATTCTTGAATTTCTAATTTTTCTTTGAAAAAATTCAAACCAGCACAACTTTTTTTCGGAGCTACTACAAACGAAAATTCTTTCACTACAAACCTCTATGACCTATCCTCTATGCGAATCAATAAGAAAAAGTCCGATTTTCCAAAGATAGAGTATTTTAATGAAGGGTTCTAATTTTTCTATAAACAAATTCAAACCAGCACAACTTTTTTTCAGAGCTACTACAAACGAAAATTCTTTCACTACAAACCTCTATGACCTATCCTCTATGCGAATCAGTAAGAAACAAACCGATTTTCCAAAGATAGCTAATTTTTCTATAAAAAAATTCAAACCAGCACGACTTTTTTTCGGAGCTACTACAAACGAAAATTCTTTCACTACAAACCTCTATGACCTATCCTCTATGCGAATCAATAAGAAAAAGTCCGATTTTCCAAAGATAGAGTATTTTAATGAAGGGTTCTAATTTTTCTATAAAAAAAATCAAATCAGCACAACTTTTTTTCAGAGCTACTACAAACGAAAATTCTTTCACTACAAACCTCTATGACCTATCCTCTATGCGAATCAATAAGAAACAAACCGATTTTCCAAAGATAGCTAATTATTCGATAAAAAAATTCAAATCAGCACAACTTTTTTTCGGAGCTACTACAAACGAAAATTCTTTCACTACAAACCTCTATGACCTATCCTCTATGCGAATCAATAAGAAAAAGTCCGATTTTCCAAAGATAGAGTATTTTAATGAATTTCTAATTTTTCTTTGAAAAAATTCAAACCAGCACAACTTTTTTTCGGAGCTACTACAAACGAAAATTTTTTCACTACAAACCTCTATGACCTATTCTCTATGCGAATCAATAAGAAAAAGTCCGATTTTCCAAAGATAGCTAATTATTCGATAAAAAAATTCAAACCAGCACAACTTTTTTTCGGAGCTACTACAAACGAAAATTCTTTCACTACAAACCTCTATGACCTATCCTCTATGCGAATCAATAAGAAAAAGTCCGATTTTCCAAAGATAGAGTATTTTAATGAATTTCTAATTTTTCTTTGAAAAAATTCAAACCAGCACAACTTTTTTTCGGAGCTACTACAAACGAAAATTCTTTCACTACAAACCTCTATGACCTATTCTCTATGCGAATCAATAAGAAAAAGTCCGATTTTCCAAAGATAGTTAATTATTCGATAAAAAAATTCATATCAGCACAACTTTTTTTCGGAGCTACTACAAACGAAAATTCTTTCACTACAAACCTCTATGACCTATCCTCTATGCGAATCAATAAGAAAAAGTCCGATTTTCCAAAGATAGACTATTTTAATGAAGGGTTCTAATTTTTCTATAAAAAAATTCAAACCAGCACAACTTTTTTCCAGAGCTACTACAAACGAAAATTCTTTCACTACAAACCTCTATGACCTATTCTCTATGCGAATCAATAAGAAAAAGTCCGATTTTCCAAAGATAGCTAATTATTCGATAAAAAAATTCAAACCAGCACAACTTTTTTTCGGAGCTACTACAAACGAAAATTCTTTCACTACAAACCTCTATAACCTATCCTCTATGCGAACCAATAAGAAAAAGTCCGATTTTCTTAAGATAGAGTATTTTAATGAATTTCTAATTTTTCTTTGAAAAAATTCAAACCAGCACAACTTTTTTTCGGAGCTATTACAAACGAAAATTCTTTCACTACAAACCTCTATGACCTATTCTCTATGCGAATCAATAAGAAAAAGTCCGATTTTCCAAAGATAGCTAATTATTCGATAAAAAAATTCAAACCAGCACAACTTTTTTTCGGAGCTACTACAAACGAAAATTCTTTCACTACAAACCTCTATGACCTATCCTCTATGCGAATCAATAAGAAAAAGTCCGATTTTCTTAAGATAGAGTATTTTAATGAAGGGTTCTAATTTTTCTATAAAAAAATTCAAACCAGCACAACTTTTTTTCGGAGCTACTACAAACGAAAATTCTTTCACTACAAACCTCTATGACCTATCCTCTATGCGAATCAATAAGAAAAAGTCCGATTTTCCAAAGATAGAGTATTTTAATGAATTTCTAATTTTTCTTTGAAAAAATTCAAACCAGCACAACTTTTTTTCGGAGCTACTACAAACGAAAATTCTTTCACTACAAACCTCTATGACCTATTCTCTATGCGAATCAATAAGAAAAAGTCCGATTTTCCAAAGATAGCTAATTATTCGATAAAAAAATTCAAACCAGCACAACTTTTTTTCGGAGCTACTACAAACGAAAATTCTTTCACTACAAACCTCTATGACCTATCCTCTATGCGAATCAATAAGAAAAAGTCCGATTTTCTTAAGATAGAGTATTTTAATGAAGGGTTCTAATTTTTCTATAAAAAAATTCAAACCAGCACAACTTTTTTTCAGAGCTACTACAAACGAAAATTCTTTCACTACAAACCTCTATGACCTATCCTCTATGCGAATCAGTAAGAAACAAACCGATTTTCCAAAGATAGCTAATTATTCGATAAAAAAATTCAAACCAGCACGACTTTTTTTCGGAGCTACTACAAACGAAAATTCTTTCACTACAAACCTCTATGACCTATCCTCTATGCGAATCAATAAGAAAAAGTCCGATTTTCCAAAGATAGAGTATTTTAATGAATTTCTAATTTTTCTTTGAAAAAATTCAAACCATCACAACTTTTTTTCAGAGCTACTACAAACGAAAATTCTTTCACTACAAACCTCTATGACCTATTCTCTATGCGAATCAATAAGAAAAAGACCGATTTTCCAAAGATAGTTAATTATTTGATAAAAAAATTCATATCAGCACAACTTTTTTTCGGAGCTACTACAAACGAAAATTCTTTCACTACAAACCTCTATGACCTATCCTCTATGCGAATCAATAAGAAAAAGTCCGATTTTCCAAAGATAGAGTATTTTAATGAAGGGTTCTAATTTTTCTATAAAAAAATTCAAACCAGCACAACTTTTTTCCAGAGCTACTACAAACGAAAATTCTTTCACTACAAACCTCTATGACCTATTCTCTATGCGAATCAATAAGAAAAAGTCCGATTTTCCAAAGATAGAGTATTTTAGTGAATTTCTAATTTTTCTTTGAAAAAATTCAAACCAGCACAACTTTTTTTCAGAGCTACTACAAACGAAAATTCTTTCACTACAAACGTCTACCAACGAGTCTCCATGCAAATCAAGCAAAGAAAGTTCGGTTTTCCAATGTTCGAATATTTTGTCGAAATTTTTCAAGTCCCGTAACTTTTTTTTTGAGCTACTACAAAAGAAAATTCTTTCACTACAAACAACTACAAACGATTATCTATACGAATCAATAAAAAAAAAATCGATTTTCCAAAGTCGGGTGCTGAGCCATTTTTCAAAATCGCGTAACTTTTTTTTTGAGTTACTACAAACGAAAATTCTTTCACTACAAACAACTACAAACGATTATCTATACGAATCAATAAAAAAAAATTGGATTTTCTAAAGTCGGGTGCCAAGTTCACAAAGCCGGCCTCACCCGATAAGCGCATTATTGTCTGTTATCTCATGGTGGGTCAAGCCCACAATCCCCACGCTGGGCACGGGTGGAGATTGCAGTTCGGTGGTTAAATTGTTCTGCAGGAGGCGCTGCTGCCAGCCCCGGTGGATATTCCTTAGTCTGTGTTCTGGTGGTGGAAATTCTAAGAATTGGAATTGGAAATTCTGCCGTGTGGTGTCACACGGCAGTTTATTATCTTAATGTGAGATGAATTATAAATTTCTTACCAGATGTACGAATCCGATGAACTTGGAGCCCATCTCCAAACCCATGCACCAGCAGAACGACGTGACGTGAGGAAGACCCATCTTCTCGGCTTCTGGCTGCTCTCTGGAACTAGATATTGAATATATTAGAAAGATTAATAAAGTTGGGTGGTAAGGGTGGGCTTAGTTTCTAAGAAATATATTTGAATTATATGCGGTTCATCTTCAGATATATAACGTTTATTTATCTGAAGATCTGAAGATTGAATCTGATTTAAAGGTATAGCTTAGACCGACAAAAGTAGTACACACATAGCGTTGAGTTAGAATAGAAATATGTGTAGGTTTACCTATTGTTAGCACTAAGTATTGATGGAACGAAATAAAAATCAAGAACAAGAATGTTAATACCTTTTATAAATGGCACCATAATAATTAAACAACAATAATTATGACTAACAGGAGCAAATGGTCGGATTTCCAGTGAGTCAGGATAAGCGTGTTTCCGGACAGAATGCTCAAGACTGCGTCAGGATAAATACCTAACTACAAAACATTGGAAAATCCAAACCTTACGTTCATTTAATTCTAACCAGATCTATCACAATACTTATTCAGCTTTTTTAGATCTATTACAGGATAATAATAATTAGAATTAGAATTATAAGACTAAAGTGCCAGCTTAGAATTTGCACAATCCCAACTTTTTCCAAGGGCTTCAAGATCAAGTGTGTAAGAGGCGACTAAGGGATATCCATCAGGAGGTGGGCAGCAATGCCTGCAGAACCATTCTAACACCTAACTGAATTGATTAAAACGATAAAAGTTAAACTACGTAACTGCGATCCCCAACCCAGCAACATGCCTATTAGTGTGGGCAAAATTACCCCCTATATTAAAAAAATGGGCAATAAAAGCTTTTACCAGCAGTTGAACAGTATAAGCTGTGGACATCGACCTTCCTTGGGTATAAAATCGATGGCTGTGGATGAATGTACGGATAGTCGGCATGGCAGTTAAATCAGCAGGAAAATCTTAATTGCCATCGAGTGTTGATTGGCTAAATATTTAGCTTAATATTTTACTGGCGACATGATGCCAGATGTGCAGGACATATTATAGTGCAAAAGTGTGCGCGCAAACGCAGATGCACTATTCCCTCACTCTCATTATCATAAGCTGTTAGCCCTCTCATTATGTACCCAGGACAGGGGAGAGGTAAGGCGCAGTTACCTCTCTCCGGTTCTGGGGGCCTACATATTGAGTGTAGACAAAAAACATTTTCCCCGTGCAATCAAGTTCTGTTTTTTGGCAGTGGGGCACGTATCCCTCCTGGAGCGTCAAGCCGGATTTTACAGACGAAACTGGGAAAAGCATAGCAATGTTTTTTCTGCGCATTTCCCGATAGGTTTTTAAGAGTTATTTTAGATCCACAGCCATCAATAATAACACACTTAAGAATTCTTTCTGGAAGTAAAACAGATGTTTATTTGGCGATGGTCCAAGTGAAAGATTAAGGTAGTAAGTAGGTACGGTACAGGCGTATATTCTTTAGACTATCGAAATAGTAGGTTTTCCATTTTAATTTTATATCCTAATTTAAGTTATTGTTTTTTCTTATTTTTTACTTCAAGGACAATGTAAAACTTTAAAGGAAAAGCCCTGGATCCTGGATAAAGTTGGAATGTATGGATGAATGGATGCATGGATGGATGTTTGTTACCTCTTCACGCCAAAACTACAGAACGAATCGAGCTTAAATTTTGCATACAGGTAATTCTAACCCTGGATTTTTTTTATCCCATAATTCAGTTTCCGTGGAATAGAAATCAGCTTTAAACGTTTCCATAGGAACAAGTGCAAAGCCGTGGGCTTAGCTAGTATAAAATAAATAGGAATGTAAGGGAGAGATGAAAATTAATAATGGTTGGATGACATGGGTAAGAAAATGTGAGTGGAGGGAAATGATGACGGCTGATAATGTAGGAAACTGAAAGAAAAATACCTAGGTACATTTGTGCAGGTCCACTGGTTAATTTCAATATAGGTAGTAGGTAGGTACAGTGTTATAAAAGCAAGATACAATTTTTACATAGTCCCAAAAATAACTTTCTAGTTGTTGATTTTCTGATAGAAACTGTACCTACTACTTTCTTGTAAATTTTAACTCTTTCCTTCAATGCTTTTGCACCCGCGTAGTTCCCTTTCTCGATGGTATTCCGGGATATGTCACTCCCTGAAGAGTAAGCTTTTTAATGATGAAAGAATTTTTAAAATCGGTCCAGGAGGGCCGCAGCTTATTTCATATAAACATACAAACAAACAAATGATCAAATCTTCCCTCTTTATAATATTAGTATATGTTTTTTTTTTTTTATTATCTAGAATACATCATTACACTAGAATAACATTACAATCTAGCCATAGGTTTGGCTAATGGGTAATTTTGTTTCAACTTAATTTTATAAAACATATCACTAAGAACGTGTCCATCGGCACTTTTCTTATTGTCTCTATTTAAGGGGAAGACACTTGGTTCATGTGTTCTTTAAATTTAGCACTTATGCACTTACACTATAACTAACACTACACTAACTCAAAAGGTTTAGTTCTTTTGAGCCTTCTCAAAAGAACACGGACATATTAGTATATGTAGATATTTTTTTTACACCACACAACAAAAGGCTTTGTCGCAGAGCGACCAAATACTCTAAATATTTTATATTTAAAAGTACTACGCGCCACAACGAGAATATAGGATTTTTGTGTCGGAGTAGTTTACAAACATTATTCGAGAATGGCTGGAGTAGCTATAGAGTGGGATACAAAAAGGTAATGATGGTTGAACCTTGTCGCATTAAATTTGGGATATAAGAGCCTGCAAAACACATTGCTATCAGCCTTGATCTTCAGCACACATATGTTTTTAAACTGTGCAGAAAGTAATTTTTGTGAGGAAATTTTTCTCCCCCGTGCTTGCCCTACTGGAAAGCACCGGCTTTCGAAGCACGAGGATTGTTGTCCAGAGTACAAAAGAGAAAAATTACGTCACTTTTCTTCACGTCTTCGAATGCGTAAATTATTTGAAATTCATTCCTTCTACTCAAATAATGTACGCAATGTAATACAATACGTCCACTGCGGATCATGCATCGCTTCACTTACCAGGCGGATTGGAGATTGTGGTTGAGGTGTTAAAAATACACAGAAGCACTTCAGCAGGGGTATTTTAATTCATTCGATTCGTTTCCGAAGCGAAAACGTCAGATTCGAATTTGAATTATATTCAAACGGAACTAATAGAACGGTATTTTGATTATTCAAAAGTTTCCGATATACGACGGTCTTACCGACGAATTCAAATACCCCTGCTGGTAGGTTCACTTCGGCTCTTATAACATCCACGGGTGTACTTGAAGGGGTCGATTCTTACGCCGCGACCGCCAGGCTATGGCATAAGCCACCAGGGCAAGAAATATTTCTATAGCTACTGCAGACAGTCAAAGTTACGTCTATACAAGATATAAAAGCTACTAAGTAAAGTCTAAAAAACTCACTGGTTATCTTTAAGCTCCATTACGTTCGATCTCCAGGTAACGAATGGGGATCGATCGAACCGAACATAAAGAAAACAAGCAAAACCTAAACACCTGCGCCGTCGCATAAAAGTAGGCTTGTTTGATAGATAAATACTGTGTAGGGCAAGTAATTACTTCAAGAGATGTTAAGGTATAGGCGGAAGCGGGATTAATTCGCTCGGAAAACAGAAATTAAAGTATCTGCTGATTCGTTCAAGCAAAACCTACTCTTATATCCTAACAATTCCTATATTCATTTATAGGTTAGGTTTCGTTTTTTAACCGACTTCAAAATAGGAGGAGGTTCTCAATCCGACTGCATTGAACAATCATTGTCAGAACTGAACAAAATTAAAATGGGACCATGTGGGAAGCACTAGCTTTCATAAAAAAAGAATCATGAAAATCGGACCACCCAGTCAAAAGTTCTGAGGTAACAAACATAAAAAAAAATACAGTCGAATTGATAACCTCCTCCTTTTTTTGAAGTCTTGTATGTTTTGTGAAATGTCTAATAAAAAATGCATTTTTTTGAGTTCTTCAAGCTATTTGCACGTATCACGTAAGTCACCTGACAACCTTGCGAGTAGTCTTTATTCACATAATTAGCATAGGCGTGAGCAAGCGCCACTTTCATAGTAGCGTTTTCATATTTTTTTGCGTGCCTGCCGGTCAATTAATTGAAAAAGTTAATTAATATTATATTCGTCAATTTTATCACCTCAAGGAGTGCAGAATTTTCCCCAACTCGTAATCTCTGGTAGGTACCTACCTACCTAATTAAGACGTGTTTCGCGTGCGTAATTCTCGTTATAGTTTTAGTAAAACCGTCGATGACATAGACCAAAAGCGAGCAATCCTGTTACGACGATACTGAACTTATCAAGGACGTCTCGGTTTCCCACTGATTGCTATAATTGATACAATATAGAGCTACATCTGGTGTGTAGAACCTACTTTACTAGATATAATTATAAAATAATGTATATGTAGATAAGAGTAGCGTAATCATTGAGCGAGCTAATAAGAGGCTGCGTTGTTAGGTACTACGAGTACCATGGCCTAAACATAGGCGCGTTAAATTCAGCTGCGAATGGGGTTTAGTTCACAAACAGTTGTTTTATAATATATCATATAAATCTATGGTTAATTCGCAGTGTGTTTGCACGGCGGTGTAGCACCGTTAACAAACTTCTCTAATGATTCCTTAGACCAACAAAAAAAGACTATTTTTTGTTGGTATGAGAATTATCCATAAACACCGACGACCGTGCCTTCACACCGCGAATTAGGCGTAGATTTTCACCCCGAAAAAAACGTCTGTGAACTCTTGTCCACAGATGTTTTTTTTCGCCGTGAAAATCTACGCTGATCATGCATCTAGAGCTCTTGCTCTAATTACCTTTACATTTAACAACGCGTACACTGCTTGAGCTGGCACTCTCTCTACCTATGTTTTGAGAACTGTTTTCAGAATATCTGAAATCTGCGGTTTTAAGTTTCAGGTTATTTTCAGTCAGGCTATAATTATTTTCCAGTTCTATTTTATAGTTTGATTTCAATATCAGCTTCTTAAATAATGCCCATTTATCATTAAAGATGGATAAGGCTTATCCAATTGTGTTCCTCTTTTTAATCTATGTAAAGAAACCTACCTACTTATGTATGATGTTTATTTATGTAAAATGTTATAAGTACTTAAGTATGTTATTTTATTGTTAAATTATTAAATTTGAAATTTTTTTTTTACTTGTCAAATTATTGTCTATTTGACTTGCCAATTTTGAGGTAAAAAATAAACCGACTATCGAATGTGGGAGTCGGACTCTGCACAAAGGGTTCCGTATCATTATCTAAAAAACAGCAAAATAATAATGTCTGTTGTACCCTCTTAAATATTTATTAATTCTGCTTTTTTGTATTTGTTGTTGTAGCGGCAACAAAAATACATCATCTGTGTCTGTTAAAATGTCAACTGTCTTAACTACCACAGTTTATGAGATACAGCCTGGTGACAGATGGACGGACAGTGGAGTCTTATTAATAGGGTTCTATTTTACCCTTTGGGTATGTAACCCTAAAAGGAATAATAAATAAAACTTTATGCAGTATAATATGGAACAGAACATTTCAGAACCACTTAAACAGACAAGCCAATGACATCTTGAGAGATTTCATGAAATGAGTTTAGCCTGCAAACTTGTGGGAATAGCCTTGAAGAGTAATATGGGGTCAAGAACGGGGTTATCAGAAGTGCGCGACTGTGGCTAATCATGCCAATTTATTGTTTACTGAGTTTTTTTTTTAAAGATGCATATAACTACAATACATGTAATTATTATGAGCAAAACATGTTAAGCAAAATGATAAACAAAATGATAAACCTATTCACAATTATGTAATTGATTTTGATTCTGATAATTTGGCTTAATTTGGGAGAAATATGTGAAGAAATGTTCAAAACATTACTACCGTCACACAGTGGATCGAAAATGACCATAGATATAGAACTTTTTTAATAGAAACATGCATTTTTTTGATGGAAATCATTACAGAACCTTATTAGGAGCCCTAACTATATGATATTTATGCACCTCTTGCGATTATGTAATTAAATTTGTATGTAGAAAAACATGAAAATCGATATATTTCGGCTCTCGTGTGCGTGCCCGTTATTTCTTCTGGTATGATTAATGTCTTTATTTTATACTATCTTTTGACATATAGCACACATCACACACTCTATGGACTTCAGATGAAAAAAAATAAAACATATTATATTATTTTGTATTTTACTACTTATTGTAAGTGCATTACATCCTCAAAATAATTATGATGACTTGGCTTAACATCGTTGCAGTTTTAATATAATGCAAAATCAAGTTTGGTAGATCAATTATTATGGTAAAAAAGATGGTATGTATTGTCTATATGTACTTACATGCTTATTATAAAAAGGAAAGATTTGATTGTTTGTATTGATTAGGGTCCGAAACTACTGATCCGATAAAAAAATATATTTGATCATTAAAAAGCTTCATTTTCAGGGAGTGACATAGGCTATATTTTATCCCGGAATTCCCACGGGAACGGGAACTACGCGGGTGAAACCGCGAGGCGCTGCTAGTGGTTATTAAAGCAAGATTAAAATTATTATGCAAGTTCCTATAGTCTAGCTCACACTTAGAATGACCTCTGGGTTGACGCCCATTATCGCCGAAAATAAACACTTCCTGCACAAATCAAAGGCTCTACGATCGTATAGAAGCACTTTTTCAAGTTTCACGTTTTATGAGAGTGGATTTGTTTACTTACACTGTCCTTCGTCAGAACTGATAGCTAGTCGCAGCACTCGCAGCGAATTGTTGTTGTACGAATCCTTCGGCTTCCGAACGGCGAACACTGCAAGTGATTTTTTGAATGCTTATTGCTTCCTAGTTGGCAGGGCGACACAAACACTTGTTTTGGCTGTTTCTTTTTGTTTCGCACCGCAGCAGCACAACTGAATCACCTTGATTGATTATTCCCACTGGATCAAGGAACATAAATAAAATACTAGGCGCACTGGATTCGGTTCTCCAATGAATGTTTTTCGTTTTTCTTTTCAATATTATTTACTGAGCGAGCGAGACTGTTTTCTTTCTACCTACCTTAAGAGCGAGCGAGAGGAGAAGAGAGCCGTACGTTACGCCGACTGACTGAGGTGAAGGGGGGGGGGGGGGGGACGATCAGCTGAGTGACGTCAATGACTAAACGAATAATTGTGATTTTTTGATTTTGATACCGAGATTTTAGAGGTATTATGCACTAGAGTTGCCGCGAATACTCACTATTATTCGGTATTCGGCATTGCTCTACTATTTTTATATTCGTCGAATACCGAATAATTGCTATTATTATTCGGCATTCGGCGGTGTGGTGTCCTGATGATGTCTCGTGGAGAGACGAAACTAGTTGACGACTTGCTTTGATAAATGTTCTTTCATTTTGTATAAATGTATAATTTTGTATAATTTGTTAGATTTTATCGCAGGTTTTTTCGCGGAATTGTTAGTAAAATATTACCGAAGGAAGTTCAAACAAATCAAAAGAGATTAGTTAGTTATTCACAAAGGTTTTCTGACAAGTACAATTAACTAGTTTCCAAAATATAAGGTGCAAGAGTAGATACCTACATAACAACTGAATATAAAACTTATATATCAAACCTAAACTTTTCACAAACTTATTAAGCTTGACCCTTTATTTATTGATTTATTTATTTATTAAAAAGGAACGCAAACATTGTATACATAAAGCATTTTATTTTAACTTACTATCTAGGCAAGTTCTAATATATACGCTTATAATAGGCGGTCACAACATTGTTATTGTTACACAATACTACCGTAGAATGGGGTGGCTATGTGCCACATTTCAAGGTTATTTAGTGCTAGCAAAGCCAAAATAACTTATTTTTTAGGAAAATAGATCAGATAATGCTCTTTATATATTTGTTTACATGTTCTTTATCTCGCCACTAATAAATGAACCATACTTTGGACAAAAAATGAAAAAAAATGTGGCACATTCTCACCTAACCACTTGGGGTGAGAATGTGCCACTTCACAGTTCCCTTCATATCTCTTTACATTAATGAAAAGGCACGTTGACACCTATCTGTACTTCGAAAATGGTCCTCCAGAGAACTTTAAAAAAACAAAAACATTAATGTTGCCATCAAAAAATCACAAATAAGGACGATTTTTTCTGCGTACTCGTATCAGGTCAGGCCCAAAACTTAGTTTGCCCTTAAGTGTCAACATCCGCGCGACTTGGCCCTGCTGGAGGAAAATAAGTTATAGTGCTAAATTCCGCATTAAATGTGCAGTAAATTTTCAAAATATAACATTAAATTTTATATTAGGAAATCCTATGTTTTAAAAATTTACATAGGTACTACATTGAAGTACCTACGTAAATATTGAAAATATAGCATTTATAAAGGTTTAAAAAGAAACTCTTGAGAGTTAACGTATCTACGTGATTTAGGGAATGACCGATTTAAAAACGACACTAAATAGAATGCAACCTGATCGTTAAAATGCGTTATATTTCAAATAAAACTTTATATTTTCTTATTATTGTTAAAATGTTTCGTCTGTGTAGTTTTTGTAAGGCCTGGCCCCAACCGTACGTTTATAATGCCTTGGCACTAAGTAAGGACTGAAATAATAAAAAAAAAACAAGATTAATAGGATTTTATTCTAATGGTATGGCAACACAGTCAATTTTTAAGCGGTAAATTTGTGGCACATTGTCACCTGCGAAGTTTCGATATTTTGACAAAACTCTCGTATTTCAGTAGAAACAAAACATAATCTTATTGATTTACATTCATTCAATTGCCAATAAAATATACAATAAGCATAAAATACCTCGATTACGACAGCTTCCGTAGATTCAGCTGGACAACATAAAGTTTACACCTGATTTTAAATTCGTCCGCTTTGTCTAAAAACTTCTACAAACTGAATGACACTGATAGATGAAAGTAAATGTTTTGCAAAATGAATTAGAGATGGGAAAATGTTTTTAAAATCGATTAATCGAAGAAATAATCTCTATAAGTCAAAGTAGAAAAAGAAATCGACAATAATCTTGCCGATGACCCCCGTGGCACATTCTCACCTGCCTGGCACATAGCCACCCCATTCTACCGGTATCTTAAAATTATTTAAATTATACTAAATTAATAAATGAGATCGAAGTTAAACATTATAAATATAGGTAATAGAAGATATGGTTAAACTTAGGAAACATTAATAAACTACTACACAACAAAAATATATTTATATATATTTATTAACTAACTAAAATTGAGATCTAAGAAGCATTATGTTCATATTGTTCATTCCGGAAATGTTCCAGCACTTTAAATTTGACCCTTGACAAGGACTTGGTGAAAAGGTCTGAATCCAATTCGGCCGATGAAGGCTTATATTGCAATCTAATCAGTTTATTAAACAACCCATTACTTTATATAAAGCAAACTCGAAATGAGCATGCTCATTAACAGCAAAGCAATGTTTCACACTACACATGCAACTAATGAGCATTTGCTCAACAAAAGCATGCTTTCGTGCTAGTAATGAGCATGTGTAAAGAGGCGTATTTAAAGATTTGGCGCCCCGGGCCAGTAAGCTTTGCCGCCCCATTTATTTATAAACCAAAAATCTGCTATGTATGTGGTATGAAAAAGTAAAAATTAACCATTTATTTACTAGGTCGGTTTTCACATTTTTAACATTCTTCAAAAAAGGAGGAGGTTCTCAATTCGACTTTATTTTATAAGCTATTGCATAGCTACTATCGCGGGCCTTGAGCGTGGAGACCGAATCCAGAAATTCCGTAACGAAAATAACCTAACACCCCCCACTTCGACCGGCACAGCGGTGATACATTTTAGATTTGCCATCTATCGATGAATAGCACAACTTTTAATTGCAATAGCTTTACCGCGGCAGTCCCCGAGTGCCACACGTCTTTTTTTTTAATATAATGTTACCTCGGAACTTTTGACTAGGTGGTCCGATTTCATGATTCTTTTTTTATATGAAAGCTGGTGCTTCCTATGTGGCCCCATTTAAATTTGCTCCAGTTCTGACAATGGAATTATGAATCATGAAAATCCATGAAAAAACTATAAAAATTGAAGACTATTTTTTTTAAACAAAAATAATTATTCTAGCGACGGATCCCTTTTGAAAATCGGAATATTTGACCTAATAAGTTCGTTGCCAAAATGAATAAAAAAATGGAGATAGATAAACTTGCTTATAAAATTGAAAATAAATATTAACGTCTCTTGATAAATTAGTTTCACAGAAACGAATATAATAAAACCAGCCAATGTGAGTCGGACTCGCGCACTAAGGGTTCCGTACCATCTCACTATCTCACTAATATTATAAATGCGAAAGTTTGTATGGATGGATGGATGTTTGTTACCTCTTCACGCTAAAACTACTGGACGGTTCTGGCTGAAATTTTGCATACAGGTAATTCTAATCCTGGAATCATACATAGGCTACTTTTTATTCTATAAATCAGTTCCCGTGAGATGAAAATCACCTTTTAACGTTTCCATTCCTTACACAACGCGTGGGGCGCAGCTAGTTATCGAACAAAAAAAAACAAATCTTTCCTCTCGTAAAAAACAGCGTGCCCATCCAAGT
The DNA here is from genome assembly GCA_955876795.1 of Eupithecia tripunctaria. Taxonomy (NCBI): domain Eukaryota; kingdom Metazoa; phylum Arthropoda; class Insecta; order Lepidoptera; family Geometridae; genus Eupithecia; species Eupithecia tripunctaria. The sequence continues at coordinate 8,180,540 of OY041612.1, forward strand.
GCAGATCGCGCCCGACGTTGCCCGAAGCTTTTAGGGGCGCCCCTTGAAGCTTGCCGCCCCGGGCCATGGCCCTTTTGGCCTCAGGGTACTACGCCCATGTGTGTAACAGTAGCTAACTGGTTGTCATTCATAAAGTTCGTACCATCGAAATATCTCCATCCATCATATAGTTTATACCACGATGCCCTCCATCTACGGAAATAGGAAGGTCATAAAAAAAGAAGTGGAAACAGGTATGTTTTTTTGTTGACATTGACAAACCCATCTAACAATCGTTGCGTTGACGTTGACGAAAAATACTTACTGCACAAGATGGAAGAAAAACTCATTTCATTCATTCATCCAATTTCCACAATCAAAACAATTTTTGCACAGACAGAGCGGAATGGAGCGGAAGGAAGGTGAAAGAGAAAGTTCTTGAGAACTATTAATTTCAGTGTATAAATATTTCTCCTCGATGTCTACGAGGCAATCGCCTCAAAGCTTATTTAATGTACTGAAGATAGTTTCAATAGAATTGCTTCGATACAGTCCTTGAACATTTTGTTATTGTCTAGAATGGAACCTCCATAAAATATGCGGACTTCAGGTTATCGTGCTATTTTTATGTATGAAAGAAAGAATAAAGCTGTTTAAAGTGTTTGTAAATGTACTATTTCGTGATAAATCAGAACATCAGTTGCAAAAATCAAGTTTACAGAGTCTAACGAGATATCAAAACGTACCTATTCAATTCATGGTAGGTTCTAGATCTTTTGTACTATGGGTTGATTAGCGTTTTATGTCGTACTTATCGAAGATGGAGCGGCTTTCGCATGACTTGAACTTGGCTCTAGAGGAGAGTAACTGTGGACGCCCTGAGAGAAGAAAAATAGGGCTCCGACGGCGAACTCGCTCTGCAGGAAACTTGCGTAAGTGTTGTGTTTTGTAAACAATAAACAATTTCATTCACATCTGTTATCAATACATAGGTGTTATCGAAAATACAACCACTCATTGTAGGTACATAATTACAGGTACATCATTATGACTATAGCTTCTTAACCCTGAATTTTTTCTTAGCTGCTGCAGTATCCGTGAGCATTGTTGAAGATGGGAGCTCCAGTAGTCCCCCTCAAGCTCCACTTATCACTCAGCCGCTGTCTGACTCAGATGACCCTCAACTCAACCTTCATAAAAACTCAAACCTCAAGTCACGTCACTACTGCCAAATCGGGAACTTTGAGTCTGACTCATTCAACGAAAACTTTTCACCAACAAGGCCAGCTAATGCCAGGAGAAAACGAAAGTATAAGAAGATGCCAGTTGAGTATGCAGATGGGAATAAGTCTCCAGATCTTGATTTATTAGGTGTTTCTACAATGGTATGTTATAAACATATATTAGATTGCTTTAATCCAGGCTGAAAATTAATTTAAATTCATCAAATCAACCCTTACTCTAATAATATTTATTTGAAAGTAACTCTGTCCGTCTATCTGTCCACCTATTACCTTGGGAGGCCTAAACGGCTGAATGGATCAAAATTGAGAAATTTGGAAGGGAGGTAGATGGTATCCCAAGGACACAACTTGTTATAAAGTTAAAATTGCGTGCGAGGCCTGGAGCATAAAAACATTTATTGAAATGTAATTATCTTCTATTATACATTGGGTACTTCTTATGTTTCACCATGAACACCTTGAATTGCTTAAACTGTTATTTCATTATTGAAAAATGTACTCTTAAACTACAAACTAGTAGTTGATTTGTCCAATTACTATAATGTAGTAATTATATTTCATTCAATTATTTAACATGTTATGTTATTTCAGCCTGGTGGTCAACCTCTTCCTATAGACATTGAAAACTTATCTTCAGTTGATAGAACATGGACACCATCCATTGCCCACAACCAAAAATCAGAAAGGTCAGAAACATTCATTTACCAGCTTTTCATAAAATTGGCCATTGGCCATTAATGGTCATCAATCCAGCCTAGATGCAATGCCTACCTATGGTTTATCCATCCAGCACGGAGCATGTTAGTAAATAAACCACGATACAAATAACAAAAACTCACTTGCTTGGCGTCGAGTTTCAGATATAATTGTAAGCAATTTTTATTGAAGGGAGGATCTAAAATCGACAAGTAATGTAAATTACGTATAAAAGGACGCGCCAACAAAGTGAATTTTAGGTTAAGTATGGGCGGTTTGTATACATTCATGCCTCATTCAAAATGGACACGGTATACCTAGACAATTGGCGTGTACATGCCGCCGATGATGTTTTCATCGGCTTCATCGACGTCAAAACTAAAATAACATTCTAGATAAAACCCGAATAATATGTACTTCTATTCTGTGAAGACAAATATAAAATAAAAATAAAATAAGTCGCTTGTGAATAGTCAATTTAAAACACTGGGCGATAATGTCTAATTTAAGAAATCAAATATTACTTAAACTACTACAAATACTATATTGACGACCTCTGTGGCGCGGTGGGCGATGGTCCGTCGGCGACGCAGGTGGTTCTGGGTTTGATTCCTGCCTCGGGACAAATGTGAGTAAGATCTGCAGATATTTGTTCAGAGTGTTCTGGATGTTTTGTATGTATTATTATAAAAACATCTATCCATGTATTGTATTGTATTGAGTATATCAGTTAGCTAGTACTTACAACACAAGCTCTGCTTAGCTTGGGGCTAGATAATGTTGTATGAATTGTCAACATTATTTATTTATTTATTTAGTTAGACTATAGTAATTTATTAACCCATAGTGAAAAACTATAATAACCAAAAATCTTTAGAATGTCTAAAACTAAATTAGTTTCGAAATCAGTCAAACATTTTTTTTGCAAAACCATCAATGTAATATATTGTGAAAATTTTACTCGAGGGGTGAAACAACACTATACCAGTATTAAACTTTTAAATCCCTCATGGTTATTAATACTAAAGATATTTACTACGGGATATTTACCATGGTAAATAATATAATTAATATAATAATATTATATTTGCAAAAGTATATTTTTGTATCTGGCAATTTCAGAAATGGTTGACGCTATTTTCATCTGCACAAAATGTCTTTGTCACTTTTCACTCTGGCACCTTATTTTTCAATTTAGTTAGCAAACCCTAACTAATTGTGATTTTACTCACAGATTTCACAGTGGATTTCTGATCTCTAGTAAGCGTTCCACGAAATGTTGATATGAGTAAATAAATAAAAATTTAGTAAGGATTGAGGCGTTTTTTGCTTATTTTCTAATCCACGCCGATAACGCCGACGACGCCGCCGACCCATTCGACGCCGGACAACGACTCCGGTCAAATGAACATCGGCATACATGTCAACTACCTACATCTTATTAAATTGCTTAATGCCTGTAAATATGCGTACACAACGCATATTTTTTATTTAATAAATTAAATATCGTATGCCTTTGTAATTGATAATTATATTGTAATTATTCATTGCGGATGTACGCGGGTTAACTACGAACCTCATTGTGTTGAAAGAACACCAACGTGTCAGTGCTCGAAGCAGGGGGTATCAACTCGCTATGATTGGCTGGCGGCACAACAGGGTCACAAGTAATGCTGCCATTCACAGTAAACAATATTTATAATTCCCTTTATGAAATGGCAACACAACTCGTACAACAACTTTTTATATGTCTACACGTAGGTACACCAAAAATATAAAGCGAAAACATCCTTCTATAGATAATGTCTTGGTCTACCTGCAAAAATTTAAAAGTGACCGCTTTACCGTTGATTTGCATTGTAATTTCGATTGCAATACAATTTGTGTATATTGTGAGATTTGAAATGAAAGACACACCAAAAAGCTGTGCAAAATGCGGAAAATTGACGGCAAAACATCCAAATCTCTCTATGAGTTGTTTTCCAAAACCTGGAAGCTGGAACGTTCGCCGGTATGTTTTGGTTTCTTTTTCTCGAAGTGCTGCAAATGCTTACACTCAATTTTCATTAGAATTATCTTATTTGCTTATGATATTTGGCATCCTCAAGGAACTACTGACTGATGTTATTTATTTCAGTGTCGAAGAATGGGCTAAATTTATTCAGCCTAGTGGAAACTGGAGGAGCAATGATCTTCACCAAAAACTATACAGAAGTCACAAAATGCTATGTGTCAGATCATTTTAAAAAGAGTTCCTTCAAAAAAACTGCATAGACATGCTATTCCTCATGATGATGTTGATCACAATCTAGCGACAATAGCATCCACAGCTGTAAGTATTATTTATTTATTTAATATAATAAATAGCTGGGCAGCCTATGAATGAGAGTTTTAAGTTTAACCTAACCTAACCTAACCTTACTTATAAGTAAATAATAAAGGTTCACATTAAGTTACCAGCTACACAAGAAATAAACATTCACTAATAAATAAATATTGCTGGAAAATTCACGCAGCTTTATCTCGCCCAAGGTAAGCATAGCTTGTGATAAGGGTACTAGATAACTAATATACGCACTTAATACAATACACTACATAGATAGATAAATTTTATAAAACTAGAAAACAATCCTGAATTGGCCCACAAAAATTCAAGAGAATCAAATTGCTTGGTAGGTACTAAATTATATTCATTTATAATTTCAGGCAGCATCAAGTTCCATCGAACACAAGGTCCTCAAGGCGCACAACGAGAACTCTGCTAAGGTGCCTCAATTAATGTGATATAGGCTGATGATGTTACAACAAGTTACCACACTTAAAAACACTAAGTTACCAAAGAGGCTGCTAACAGTAGTATATTTAAGCTGAAACGCTGCTATATCAAACTTTTTATAGCTATAATAGTTCATAGGTTATTAATATAAGGAATAAGTACCTATCATTGTAACTAACATACAATAAAGGAATCTACTAACAAACTATGGATCAAGCTATCTAAAAATAATAGATTTTAATTTAATAAATAGGCTCAAAATAGCATAAACATATATTGAATTATAAATTGTATTAAATGAATGTTTAATAATTAGTATCATCACTTGTGTAAATCATAGAGATATATTTTTATGGTATTTTAGTATGTATTTGCTACAAATATATAACTACACATTATTGATATTAATTTTGTAATATTTAGCTAACTTTGTATGTAACACTATTTATTATTATTTATTACTCATAAGTGCGAAAGTTTGGATGGATGGATGTTTTTTACCTCTTCACGCCAAAATTACTCAATGAATTGGGCTGAAATTTTTCATACAGGTAATTCTACTCCTGAAAACATAAGGTACTTTTATCTGTTCCCATGAGATAGATATCACCTTAAAACGATCCCATAGAAACGTGTGCGAAGCTGCGGGCAGAAACTAGTTTTATAGCAATTTACATTGTTTTAAATTTGACTTGTTTTTATGAGCGTATTTTGTAAGCCTTGAGAGTACCTAATAAGTTTTTACCAATTTTAAATATAAAATGTGTTGAACTTATTTTGATTAATTGTTTCCTTACTTATAATTTAGATGGCGTGGACTACAAACTTTCGTGTTTCTGGTCCATTCTTGGGTCAGAAATACGTAAGAACGTGTAGTTCATTCCATAATAGTCCTGTAGGTACCTACCTAGGTATAGAAATTATTCAAATATCCCGCCATTTGCTCCACCTGTCCAAAAGTTTACAAGAGGGTTACACTGGCGACGCTAGTGTAGTAATTCAACTTCTTTTGCGAACCACTTTTGCGGTATGACGTTGGACTTCTTCGCCTAGTATTTATGTTCCTTGGCTCGAAGGGATGCGGTAGGTACGCACGCGTCTAGAACTGCACTCACCCTGAAAACGCCCTCATAAGGGATGAAACATTTTTCTAACACAAATAAGGTTCGTAGGTAAACCGCTTACATCCGTAATGAATTCGTCTTACTACGATAGTTTTTATAGTATTTTATTTATGTATATCAGTCATCTAGTACTTACCCATAACACAAGCTCTGCTTAACTTGGGGCTAGATGATGCTGTGTGGATTGTCCAGTATTATTTATTGATTTAATGTAATTTCCTATTCTAGGAATGCATTCTGTGGGAAAAGAAAATGGTCACATAGAGATAAAGATATGTGTGAGATGCGAGAAAGGTCGTTCAGTGGAGGCTGCTCATCCAAATCACCATTCTTCAAACTGTCCAAGCACTCCAGAAAAGAGACTGTAGTGCAACCTGGAAAAATCATACTCAAACCTGAAAATAATGATCACAAGCCTTCAATATTCACCAACACGCTGACTTTACCAGGCACTTCCAGTTTTAACTTTGTATACAAAAATACTACCAAAAATGGCATTCCAGTGCTAACTAAAATGACAGGGTATAAAATCCCAACCGATTTACCGCCTTTCTTCAATGCATCAACGAACAAAAATTATTTTGACGGCAAATTTTCTAAGAAATACAGGCATATGATGAACAAGACTCATCCTCCGAATGGTTTGAGGAATCCTCTGCTCTTTGATGAGGAGGGCGGTATGGATTTTGCTGGGAACGAGTCAAGTTCCATTAGCAGTAGCGATTCTGATGGGGTTGTGACTAACGATAGTGATAGAGAAGGCGACGATGAATTAACTGATTGGCCGGGCATAGAGGAACTCAAAGTTTTCAATAAAAGCCTAACATTCAAAACATCAAAAGTTGCAGAAAATCCTCCAAATACGGTCAACGTTATGGCTCCACCAAAAAGATTAAAAAAGGAGAAAATGCTGGTCAAAGGAGGATGGACCAGCAGCAAAAACAGGTTCAAGAAAAAGCGACCTAAAGTCGACTCCGGGAACGATGACGACGCCATGATGTCAGACTCTAAAACCGTCGTCGATTTAGAAGAAGAGGCCTGCAGAGGTAGAGACATCCTCCAACCGCATTCCTCCTTCAGCAGTTTCAGCGATATTAAAAACGCTGGTGTCTCCGGCCTAAACGCAAACGAAAAGTTTTTTCAGTCCTTTCAGTCGTACCAGGAGCAGTCGGGACCGGCGGATGCGTCTTTTAGCCGCGCGCCGCGCACTAACTTTGCGCTACAAAAGACGTCGTCGAGTGATCTGAACCTCAGCGAAAAGTCACCGCAAAGCGATCATTCGATCTATTACAGTGAACATTCTATGGGCAATGCTGCAGCCGCTGAAATCAGAGAAATCAGGGCTGGTTGTAGAAGAATACGAGAGGAAAGACCCGGTTTCTTGATCCTTAGTGCTGCAAATGAGCAACTATCGAAGTTCTTGCAAGATTCTTGCCAAACAGAGCTGAAATTGCCAAGTTTGAATGATCCAGAGGAAAGGGAGAAGTTGGAGTCATTAGCTAAGCTGTACTCATTGGAGTTGCAAGTCGAAATGGGAAGACCTGTTTTGAGAAAAACGAGGTAAGTTAAAAGAGAAGTTATAAAATGTTCATTCAACCACAACACATGTCAATTAATATGCGATAAAATTGTACGTTTCGGGCATCAGTAAAATCTATTTGTTACGAATTTACAGGTGATTGAATGGATAAACCTACAAACTGGGAAAAAACATTATACTTCTCTCTCTTGCGTATGTAGTTGCATTTCATTTTACACCGTTGGTGACGGGATATGCATGCGCCTATTGATAGTATGTTGGGATTAATGTAAAGAAAATTAATTTAGAGTAATTTAATACTGAATTATTTTTACGTCGTCGTCGTTAGAGATAATCTATTCTAGGCATGTTTAGTTATTATGATTGTCTCTTTTCTTTGTACCGAGCAATATGATACCTAATAAAGTAGCTAGCGAGTTAAACATGGTAACTAGAGAACTATTTATTGCGTTCTGTGCTAGTGAAATCAGCCCTTACTAAGATTCTGGGCATAGTCAGTAAATTTTTCGTTATTGAAAATAACTTTGAGCTTATTTCCGCTCGAACTTAAGCATAAGTACTTTTTTCTTAACAATTTCTTTTAAAACAAATTAGCAAATAGAATGGTACAGAGTTGACGCATGATATAAGAAGCTAACTGTTAATATTTGTTACAGCAACACAATGCAAGCAATACGCGTGGAGCATTCATATCACAACTTTCAGACGGAGCACAAGCGTCGGTGCTATGGCGAAGATACTGACACAAGTCTCAGTCTGTCCGATCAGAACTCGATCAATGATCTCGACGAGTGCAAAGAGATCACTAGTATGCTCGATACATTCTCAAATAGTCTAGTGGATAGATCTTTACTTCATCCTGGGGATATTGATTGATAGGTTACTATAACTATCAATTAACCTCAATATTTAATCCAGTTTTATTTTCATAAATAAGTAGGTAATAGTAGTAGTTTGCTCGGTATTTTAGTAAATGTTTTTAGTTTCTTTGACAGTCAAATCAATAGTGATATCAATAATTGATATCATAATAAATAGGAAAGTTTATAGAGAACGTGAAATTGGCTATTTTGAATTGTAAGTTTAATTATTATAATTAAGTGATATTTCGGCTCTAGTTTCTAAATTTTATAACTTTACCGCTGGTACGGTTTGTTTTTATGTACTTAGAAACTGTATGTGCGGTCTAAATTATTAATGATTATTGTGATATTGGATTAGACGTAAAATATCAAAAATTATAGATTATTCTTAGAATTTTTCAGTGAATGAACAACTAGGTTGTAGTTGTAGGAGAATCAATATTCTTGTCGTAAAAAGACATTCATGTAGATACTTCATTCATTAATGTAAACTCGTAACATGTCCGTATGCGAGTAAGCATTCTATGTCGAGCAATGTTGACTGCATTAAAATCGCTACTTACCCGTTATAAAGTGCACACTTTTTAATAACTGAACTTATTTGACTATATCTAAAGAGAATTTAATTAAAATTGAAGTCGCCTATTTTTATTTGTAAGATTTAATATGTGTTAGAAGTAAGTTTTATGATGTTTCGAATGGTGAGGAACTCTCCGAGTACTTAAACGTACCTAACTAAGATTAAGAAAAACGTCATAAATGACGAACTTTTGACAGTTTTCTATGAAAATCTGACAAAAATGCGTCATTTGAAGAGACGGTCTTAAATCCGAGTTGAGTTTCAGTATTCGGTAGTAAGTGGTATGTTAAAGGCTGAAGTCTAGGCGTATTGTAGTTTTAAGAGTATGGTCCGTTTAAACTTACGTGGTCGCTAACCAAAGCAGCAAAGAAATTAAAAAAAAATACACTCGGGTCGCAGAATACTGTTGTAATGTTGAACAAATAGCAGGTAACCCACTCAGCTTTCGCTACTGCTCTGGGTAGCGAATACCGCGTAGCGTAAGTACGAACAGGCCTATATTGTGTATTTGGCTATATTTAAAAACGCCTGTTCACTACGTAACAATAGAACTAAGACTGCCAATGCCATCATCGATTTTTACGGCGGTAAAAAAATACTTAGGCGTTTGGTTCGCCTGGTCAATCGGGATTATAGTTGATTTGGTAAAACATGACTTTATTTACGAAGGTACGCATTCTAGACTTCAGCCCAAGGCGTTGTGGTGTACGTTCTGATTGACGGATTTTCTATAAATGTTTCGTCTTAAAATAACATTTGTATGTGGTTAAGTGAAAATCGGAGGACAATTTATCTAAAATTGTTTACATAAATACTATGTAAAGATTATAATTTTTACAGTATACTGCCTTTAATTTAAACCTTTACCTACCTAGGGTGACGACATAATAATAAGTAAGCCATTTCTCATAAAAAACACATTTTATTAAATTAAAATATACATTAACGTGATGAAAAATATCAACAATGAATAACAAAATGAGCACCAGAAAGAAATAAATAAATATTAAATAACTTTTACAAAGTTCATATTTTGTGATTTAGCAAACCCTGTCTCTCCGTGAATTACTTTATTGTTGTGGATTTGTCTTTTTATTTTGTACTTCCGAAGCTCTATCATAGTTTTAATATCAATGATTATGTAAAGTTCATTAAAAATAAATAAACAAACTTATGAAAACATAAATAATGCAAAATTCAATCACATTTCATATGTACGAAGAACAAACAAACCAAGATATTTTTGATGGGCAAAATAATAAAACTACAATATTTAGAGCTTATAAAAAATCATTAAAAAATCTACATAATCGCTTAAGTAGGTACAAAAGTTTAGTCTGCCTATTTTACAATAAAAAGAATTGTCCTTAGCCAATCACTAGTCGATGATATAAAGTCGTATAGCCCATCCAAAAGGTCATTCAAAATGAAATCTTACGGCACTCATTCGACCGTGCAAATCAGATCGTCTCCTTCAAGTTTCTGTCCATTGGTGATGGATACAGACTTGACCGTGCCAGCTTTGGGTGACTGAACTATCATTTCCATTTTCATGGCAGACAGGATAGCAATGGCCTGGCCCTTTTCTACTTTGTCACCCTCTTTCACTTTTATGGCTGAAAAAAAAAACAATCAAGTATTTAGTAAATGAAAAAGTAGCGAGGGCTTATTAGGTAGGTACCTACTACGTGAACCAGGCACAGATAAGAATTAGGTGAGAACGTTGTTTTTGTAAATTTTATTACAGCTGAGACAAAATCGGTGTTTTTCCATCATTAGTAAAGAAATAATGCTGGACTATTCATACAGCATTATCTAGCCCCAAGCTAAGCAGAGCTAGTAATGATCGATAAGCACCGATTTTGTCTCTGCTGTAATAAAATTAACAAAACAAATTTAAATGTTTCATTACAGAGTTCTGCCATTCATAAGAAGGGAGAAAAGTCCGACATCGGGAATTACCGCCCATCAGTCTTGTATCTCACATGTACAAACTTTTAATAAAAACAATAGAAAATAGAATCTTTGATTAATTAGATAGAAAACAACCTGAACAAGCAGGCTTTAGACGTGGCCTTTCCACTACCGACCATCTGCACGCACTAAACCAAACTGTAAAAACATCTTGGTAGACAGACTCCAGTGATAATCCCATTAAGGTTAGAGTATGTTCAAAAAGAGAAGAGTCGTGGCGTTACGGTTAACTGACAACACTTTTTGTCGTACTGCAATGATAGAGCAGAGTTGTCAACGCAACAAAGGTTGTCAAAAGGCGCACGAGCGCCCTCAATTCCCACGATTCTTCTCTTTTTGAACAGACTATGATAAGTTGAAAATCTTTTGATACTTACAAAGAACGGTGCCCGGCATAGGCGCTCCAACTTGGTTCTTATCACCTTTGATAGCCTTGGGGTGGATCTTCATTTCCTAGAATCAAAAATATTACATGTTTATTTCGTTTAAGTGACGGACAGGCTGGATTTTATTATGACATACGCATTACTTGTATTGTATGTGTAGCTGTTATTATTTTAACGGAATCGGTTATTTCATTATCACAATCAATCTATGTCTACAATTGGACATAGCCCTGTCTTCAGTATTTCGCAGTTCGTTTACCAGATAGCATCGCGAGTCCGCGAATTGAATTAGTATGGAGGAAGCATAGCGCCCCGACACAATACTGAGACTCGTATTATGAAAGCAGGCTCAGTCATCGATCTATGCTTGAGTGATGCTAAAACTAATTTTAAAACAATACTTGGGAACTCATTTCAAAATCTACACTCACTCATGTTACTCTCACGTAAAGGAACGATGCGTACTTTTCTTACCACGTTATTACGTATTATTGAACGGTTACTAAGCATTACTTGAGTAATAGCTTATTTAAGAACGATTTCGAAATTTCTATCTCTCCCTAGTCATCTTTACTCAAGTGTGGTCTGGACCACGCTTGAGTAAGGCTTGGAAAGGATTTCTATGCGCCAAAGGTTTTTTTTTATAAAGTGCCAATTGCTATGATAATGCAGTTTCGTTCCACAATTACCATCAAAACAACAAAAAAAGCTCTAAAAAATAAATTGTGATAGTCCGGTTGATAAGGTAAAGGAACGTTTTCCGCCTAGATAAATGTGTAGACCATAGACTTCAGATAAAAACTTCTATCTATCTATCTATGGACAAAACCCTACTCACTCTAGTACAGATTTTGCTAGTGCAACTAGCTAAGTAGCGTCAGAATTCTTTAACAAAAATTTACTTGAGCATTGATTCTAAGAGATTGAGTAGAACTTAAGTAATGACTGCATAAGTAATGCTTGGGAAAGCTTTCTTAATACGGGCCTGAGACACGCCTCGACCTCGCCTTGACTACCAGTGAGCGACGCGTCGCTCACTGTTAACGAACGGTAACTTCCGACTGACCAAGTCATGCGGTTTATTGCGCTGGCGCTTCGTCTGTTTTACCGTTTGGCTCAGTAACTATTTAGCTCTACGAGGAATACAAAACAGGTCAACGCATGAAAAGAAACAAACGTTTTTGGCCAGGTTTTGGGTACAAATACCACTCTGTGCGACGCGCCTAAAACTACAAAAGTCAGCCATCATGGAGAAAGGAGGTAATTTTACCTTGCTAGCATTCTCATCTCTGATAAACACAGATCTAAGTTGTCCGTTGAGCTCGAAGAAAACTTCTCTTTCTCCCGCCGCCGTCATTTCTTCGGAGACTGCGATGGTTCTGATGCTGAGTGTCTTGCCTTTCTCGATCGTTACTTCTATTGAGTCTCCAACCTGGTGAAATAAATAGTTAATACTACACCTGCTCAGAAAGTTGCCTTTAGCTATGGTTATTATTATAATAGGTCAGGCGACAAAAAGTTTTTACTCCAAACCAGCTAATTATATTGGGTGATTTCAAGTTTTAAACGATGATTTTCCTCAAACTATAAAGTACTATGTATCACTCGGGAGAAAGTGCGATTTTTACCTCGTGTTTTAAGGCCCTCGGGTGCGCCTCGTGCCTCAAATGATACATTCTATAGGAATTGACCACTTTCTCTACTCGGTGTACAATGTACTTTTCAGTGAATTTGGTACGGACAAGTACTATATATATATAAATTAATTGCTGTTCGTTAGTCTCGCTAAAACTCGAGATCGGCTGATCGGGCTTATCTTATCTTGGTCTTGAAATGGTCGTGGAGCTCTAGGGAAGGTTTAAAAGGTGAGAAAGCAGTTAGTAGATGATAAAAGTAAATTCACTTACAGAAGGTCCGACAAGGAAGGTCTTGGTGTCTAGGTGTTTGACAGGTCCGTACTTATCACGAATGCGGAAGAAATCATTTGCAACTTGAGGGTACATCGCGGTTGACATCACATCGTGGTCGGTTATCTGAAAATTGGGCATTGCATCAGTAAACACATAACTAGAGTAAAATAATAGGGTATATGCATCGATTTTTTTTTATTGTTTTAATCGATTCTTTAGGTCATTATTTAACCGAGAAATGATAAGACGCTCACTGAATTTCGCAATAACAAGGTAAAAAAACAAATCAAAACTACGATCATTTTCGGGTGATAAAAACGCTGCCATATTGGCGCCATGTTTATTTGACGTCGACGTTCACACTCGATTAAAACCTTTTGTGACGACCTCGGTAGTGATCATCTCAGGAACGAGGTTTTCCGAAAAAGCTGAAAATAACCGACAATACGAAATGTGAAGTGGGCAGAATAGTGTCAAATCATGGTGCAGCAAGCAGAATAAAAAAATAAGAAATGTGTACAGTGATGTCACGTCCACTTTTTGCGAAATTTTGCGATTGAGATTTAAAATATCAATTTTTCAATGGTTAAATTCTACAAGAAAAACATCGCAAAATGCAAAAATAAATACATATCGCTCATTTGCGACAATAACGTTACATTTACGAAAATGACGATTTTTTATTATTAATGCAATAAATTCGCCGCTTCTTGCTCTTTTCGGTAAAACCGTCACATTTCTAACGTTAAAACCCTCTAAGTTATGAAGGAAAGAGGAAGCATGTTACTTGTCTGTTACATTATAGCGCTATCTCTTTTGACTTAACTCTTCGTTTCAAAAACGCATCGCTTCAGTTATCATAGCGCTTTGACAGAGTTAAGTGCTCCCGGATTGCTTCAAAAACGTCACAAGACTAGTTTGTCACGTTATAATGCAAGGTATGTGTTCTTTTATACTATTACTTTGAATGCTAAAACGTGATAACTCATGGTTAAATCGTTTTTCCTGCAAGAAATAGTAATCATTATAAGATGTATTACTGCTGTTATAGCGTTTTAGCGTTTGGGCGGCGCTGCGGTCGCGCAAGTAACATCGACTCTGTCACAAAGTATTAATATAAAATCGAAAAGCGACAAAAACAGTGAAAATAGTGTAAAATAATGTAAATAAACGTACAATAAATCAGTGAAATCGTTATCCAAGACATACGACAGCAATAACATTGAGAAACAGTAACGTAATGTAAATATCGTTTGGACAAAAGTTCAAGTTGTAAGAACCTTACGTAAACAGTGATACAAAAGACAGATAAGTTTAAATAAACATACAAAAACCTATTAGCACTGTATTCAAAGACATTAATAATCAAAACATTGGATTTTACATACCCAAAACAGTGGACAAAATTGTGAGTTGCAAATTATTTTTTACAAAAGACGGTATCAGTAAATCACAGCAAACTCACATAATATAGTACCTTAGTTTGAAATTGTACCAAAGACAAATTTCGACCGAGATCGTAACTGCATCGTTGGTGTGGCGGTTCCGAACGGGATAATCCATACTTGCGCACAGTGGGCCCTGGTTCGAATCTGTGCAAAGTAGACTCTTTTTGCAGACAAAAAGTTTTCAACCAGACTAATCGAAATCACAGCACGACAAATCGAGTCTATTCCACCAGTGGGCGCCTCCAAATTATACAAAATGGAAGAAATTAGAAACATGTTTCTTACGCTTCAATCGGATGTCAACGAAACCAAAACTTCACTTAAAGAAATGGAACAAAACATAACTAAAAATATTACAACCAACATGCAAGAAATATTTGGAAATTTACAAATTAAGCTACAAGATCTTGAAGTAAAAAGTCAAGCACAAGAACGAAGGCTGGATGTTATCGAAAGAACCCAGAGACAGAGAAATGTTGTCATATTTGGACTGGAAGAGGAAGAACGATCGTACAATGATCTCTCTAATAAGATAATATATGTTATTAATGAAATTATGCTAATACAATGTGAAATGAATGAAATACAAGCGTTGAGACGAATTGGTAAGAAAGGAGAGAAAACCAGACCAGTGGTATTATCTCTAACAACCTTAGGAAGAAAAATTGAAATACTACAGAAATGGAAAACACTAAAAAATACGCAATATTCCATTTCTGAGGATTTCCCTCCAAAGATACTCGAAATAAGAAAAGCCCTATATGAGCAAGCTAAAAAAGAAAAAGAAAACGGAAATAGAGTCATCATTAAATACGATAAGCTTGTGGTATTGCCTCAAACAAATGAACCTATCATACCAAACGCTCAAACATCCATTCGAAAGAGGACTCTACCCCCAACTCCGCCACAAGTATTTCAACACAACAGCAAAGAAATTAAAAAAGTGAACAAACAAACACACAAGAAAAATAAAATATCAGCATATTGGACCCCATCTTCACGCTTTACGTCACCAGCGCTGGCCGCAGCTGAGAATGAAAATAATAATAAAAAATAGCAATTAATAAATAAAGACGTACTCTGCCCCTCTCAACCTCTCCCACAACGGGTGGTCGCCGCGGGAGAATATGACCAAAACCCCTCATCTCACATCAACGAAAGTTTGTACATCCTTACTTATAACGTACAATCCCTTGTAGAAAAAAGTAGAATTCTACAGCTTGAAAATAGCTTGGAAAAGGTAAAATGGGACATTATTGGTCTCTCTGAAACTAAAAAGATGGGAAAATACATTAATGAGCACAAAGACTACATATTATTTAACAACGGCGAACAAAAAGGAAGAAATGGCGTAGGCTTCATAATCAAGAAACATCTGAAAAACAACATTGTTAATTTATCGGCACATTCAGATAGAGTCGCACGTTTGGATCTAAAGTTCGAGAAAACTTACCTCACTATAATACAAGCCTACGCGCCTACCCAAAAAGCTAAGGAAAAAGAAATAGAAACATTCTACAAAAACTTGCGAAAGACCATGGAAAATACAAGAAGGAATACCTTTGTAATAGGCGACTTTAATGCAAAAATTGGTACACCAAAAGAAGAAGAAAGTCATGTTCTAGGGAAATTTGGTTACGGAAACAGAAACGAAAGAGGCCAAAAATTTATCGAATTTTGTTGTGAACACCAGCTAACTATCACCAATACTAAATTTAATAAACCTATCCGAAAAAAATGGACCTGGCACTCTCCAAATGGAAAATATAGGAACGAGATCGACTTTATTACAGTCAAAAACTTCAATATAGTAAAGAATGTCCATGTTCTCGATATCAACTTCCCGTCAGATCATCGGCCGGTCAGATGTGAAATAAAGCTGACAGGAGTATCAAAACAAAGTAGAGCAAATCTGTGCAAACCAAAGACCAAACTATTTACACCTATTGAGAAAAATTATCTTCAAAATGCAATACAGCAAGAAATTATACTGCAAGGAAATACCCCGGAAGAGTCATATCATAATATTATTCGCTCTATCAACATCTGTGTAAAAAAACTACCACAAATAAATCCGAAAAAGCTCGATAATATTTTTACCGAAGAAATTAAGAACCTAATCAAAGAAAGACAAGTATTAAAAATGACAAATAAAAGAACACACGCACAAAGAAAACGTCTCAGAAAACTATATTCAAAAATTACCAAGAAAATAAAAGATGAACAGAAAAAGCAACGTCTTAAAGCTCTCCAAGAAGAGTTACAACTTAGTGGATCCTCTAAAAGGGCCTACAAAAAACTAGAAACCTCTACAAAATGGATAATGGAATTGAAACAGAATCAAAATAGCACATTGGTTACTTCTAGACGCGAGTTACTACAAACCGCTACCACATTCTATAAAATACTCTACGTGGAAAGCATGAAGAAAGAAGAAGACAAATGCAAAGATCTGAATTTTACACATGAAGTACCACCATTCATGCTGTCGGAAATCAAAGCAGTTATCAGTAAAATGAAAACCAACAAAAGCCCTGGGGAAGATCAAATAACAAACGATATTATGAAAGCATTCGGAGAAGCTATACATCCAGCATTAACAGACCTATACAACCAAGTACTACTAAGTGAACAAATACCAACTTCGTGGAAAGGATGTACAATTACGTTATTGTATAAAAAAGGAGACCCAAGTAATATAAACAACTACCGGCCTATTAGTCTACTGTCAACCATCTATAAAATATTTACTGCCCTACTTTCATCTCGGATAAATAGAACTATTGAAGAAAACCAAACTCGCGAACAGGCTGGATTTAGGAAACATTATTCAACCATTGACCATATATTTACACTTACACAAATATTAGAGAGATACATGGAATATGGCAAAAAGATATACATAGTTTTTATTGATTACCATAAGGCTTTTGATTCCATTAAACACATAGAGCTCTGGAACGCCCTTGCGGAACAGGGAGTAGACGCCAAATATATTACACTGTTGAAAAATATATACACAGAATGTGTTGCTAGGGTAAAACTGGAGAGACCTGGTGAAAATTTCAACGTAGAAAGAGGTGTTCGTCAAGGCGATACGGTTTCTCCAAAGTTATTTATAGCTCTATTAGAATATATATTTAAAAAACTGGATTGGACTCAAAAAGGTATAAACATTAACGGAGAATATCTATCCAATTTAAGATTCGCGGATGACATCGTTTTGCTCTCTGAGAGTTACAAAGAAATACAAGACATGTTAGCAAGTTTAGATAGAGAGAGTCAAAAATGTGGATTAAAAATGAACTGCGAAAAAACGAAAGCAATGACTAACGACCAACCTCTACATCTTCATGTTAACAACCAGACACTTGAGTACGTTAAAAACTACATCTACTTAGGACAGAATATTTGTCTCGCAGACAGAACTAAAAAAGAAATAGAAAGAAGAGTAACCATAGCATGGAAAAAATATTGGTCATTGAAAGAAATTTTTAAAGGCAACTTCTCATTAAACATAAAGAAAAAGCTCGCTGACTCTAGCATTCTACCAACTCTGCTCTACGGATGCCAAACATGGGCCCTCACAGCTGAAAACAAAATAAAACTAAGATCCTTCCAAAGAGCGATAGAGCGTAGTATGTTGGGTATTAAACTTCGGGATCGCATCAGAAGCTCTAAAATAAGAGCCAAGACTAAGCTCAGCGATGCAGGTACAATGGCAGCAAGACTGAAATGGAAGTGGGCGGGCCACATCGCGAGATCCAATGATAACAGATGGAGCGAAAGAGTTCTGCATTGGTGGCCACGAGATGGAAAGAGAGACCCGGGCCGACCAGTGCGCCGCTGGAAGGATGATATCATCGGAGTTGCAGGAAACAAATGGATACGAGCAGCTCAAAATAGAGCAAACTGGCAGGAGATGGAGGAGGCCTTTATCCAGAAATGGATAAACCCTTAAAAAATATATATATGAATTTAGATATTTTATTTCATAATTAATCATTGATTTTTATTTTTAAATTGTAATCTGTAATTTTTATTCTTGATAAGCATGCATATAAAACATAAGTATTTTACAAATAACTATTGTACAATTTTAATGTAGGGAATAAAGGCTATTTTTATTTTTATTTTTATTTTTATTTTATTTTATTATGTTAACAAGAATCATTGTTTAGGATATTTTTTTTGAAATATTTTATTTTGCGTTGCGTCATAATTCGGTTTGTCTTGTTTTTCCGGAAAAAAATGTTTATTTTTATACTGTTTAGTTAAGTTGTAACATTATAGTGATAAAAAAATCAATGAGTATTGATTTTTGTTTTCATATTTCAGATGGAATCCCGGTCCAAAAATTTTAAGGCTTATAAATTCGAATAAATGTGATAGCAATGACGACGTTTGGCAACATAAAAATAGCGTTGGTAACTTTATCGTTTTAAGGTTAGTTCCATGTTTTTTTATTAGAGTGCTTTATAATTACTTCTTTTAGTGCAAGATGATAACGCAAACGCATTGAAGCGTCGTCGTTGTCGCGATTTGCCTTCAATCGCTGCCAGCAGCAGCTTTTTTATAAATAAAACTGAAAGCATGACGAGTCGCAAAATATTAATGAGATTATTAAGTCTATCGATTAAAGTTAGTTTTGTGTCTTTTTTTATTGATTATTATGATAAGCTACATACCTACTTTTTAGTGCAAGATAATAACGCAAACGCTTTGAAACGTCGTCGTGATTCGACTTTAAGATCTTCAGCAGCAGTTCTTTGAGCAGCGAATCTTCTGGACCATCTTATATGAAGGATTTATAAACTATTGACTAGCTCAGCCAAAAAACTTATATTAAATTATTTTAAGTAGATGACCTACAACAACACAAATTGTAATATTGTTATATTAGATATTAAGTTGAATAGTTTTGTTTAAGTGGACCAATGTATGTATACACCAGATGCTTTCATCGGAGCTATAAAAGCTGCTCGCAAAAAAAGAACCTTTTCGAGTCACTGAAATGAGCTATAAATGACATTTTTGATTGGAAAAGTGTGTGCAATCAAATGAACCTTACCATACAGAAAGATGAAGCTACAACCCTGTTAAAATCACAGAAATTAAACAAATTAAAGTTCTGAAAGATGATCCTCGAGCTATTTACTACAAGAAATCGTATGCAGATGAAACTAATAAAAGGGCTATTTTTATTAAAAAGAGGAAAGAAATTGATATCGACGTAAAAAAGCGTACGATAGAAAAAGGGGAATATCAGAAAAAAAGAAAGCAGATCTCATGGAATTAGTAAATAAAAAACTAATTCCAGATTATTACAGACATTTTTATGAATGTCTGTAAATCGTTTAGGAGGATATTTTATCTTTGTTTATTGTACTAAAAAAGTGCATACTTATCCACCTCATAGAAATAAGATTATTTAAGTAGTTGGATAAAAATAAGTATTAGTTTGTTAGTTCATTAAGTCTGATTCTGTTCTTTAAAAGTAAAAAATAAGTGTTAGTTTGTAATTTCATTGAGTCTAATACTGTTCTTTCTGAAATTTACTATCAACTTTAAATAAAAACAAATACTAAAATAACGTGTTTTATTAAAATGTTCCATAAAAATTATGCAAATATTAAAAAGTTATAACACATGCAACGTGTTAGTTTAAGTTATTACATTAAAAAAACAAATAATTTCTGGAAAAACGTGACATACCGTCCCTTTTTTTTATTTTTCTACAAATATTTGTATGATAATTAATAGATAAGGCGTTGAAAGCCAATATGAAATAAAAAAGGATGATTGGGCAATATTTATAATTGATTGAGTCTACTTAAAACCTTATGCACACAGAAATATCAAAGTTGCAAACTTTCAAAGTCGATTTCTGAAAAAACAGGTTTTTGGAGATAACACGTTATTCTCGTAAATGAGCGATATGTAGATATGTTTCTATCTCAATAGAGAATACGTATGTATTTTTTTAGCCATTTTGAAATCACATGCATATACCCTATTATGGACAATTCACACAGCATTACCTAGCCCCAAGTTAAAAAGAGTTATGGTGGCTAGGAATACACTACCTACCTACATAGATAGATATTTTTTATTATTAATACATAAAAAACATCCAGAACGCCCTGAACAAATGTCTGCAGGTCATACACACACATTTTTCCCGAGGCGGGAATCGAACCCGCAACCTCCTGCGTCGCAGGCGGACCTTCGCCCACCACCCCACAGAGGTCGTCAAAAAAATTACACATAACAGAGTAGCTAATAGTAAAAAACACATTTGATATACCTCTGTGATATCAGTCATCTTGTGCCTAGATGAGAAGCTCTGCTTAGCTTGGAGCTAGATTTTGTGTGGATTGTTCAGCATTATTTATTATTATGAATTCTCTGTTCTGTCTACTGATAAGTAGTGATCAATAGATCAGCACACATAGGTAAATCGTCTACAGCTGAACTGAGCTGAGATGGTTTCGCCATAAACAACACGTTACCGGGCAGGTTAAGTCATGAAGTGTTTAATAAAACTCAGAAATAAGATACTGCTTTTCTCTGGTAGGTTCCCTTACTCGGCTCTTGCGATATCCACCAGTTGAGAAAGAAGGGTCGATTCTTGCGCTGCGACCGCCACGACTGTATGGTACTTAATGTGTGTATTTTGATAGTTAGGTAACTCACGCTAGGGTAAGTTTCCTTGAGATCTTCCTTCAGTTTGTCGAAGTCCAGTGGCGCCAATTCAGCTCCGGGTCTACCTTCGATTCTGGGCATGTCCTTCAGAACTTTAGACCTGTAGACAAATGAGTTATCTGCATTAAAACACTAGGGCAAACGTTGTTTAACTTTATTCATGACGTCACGCAGGCAATTCATTTTTTGAGTACTTTTTTACGACTTTTTACCCGATTACCAACGGAGGAGAATTATGAGGTTGGAACCCAAATAACAATAAGTTTGCAATGTCTTCGTGAAACAATAGATCACCAGGCCATACAGAGAACAAAAAATATAAAAGAACATTCCCAAGGACGGTTGTACAATCGTGCTTTTAAGCGAGGCACTTTGCATATCGCTCGATGTTTGTTTGTATATACGTAGTCGATTTGTATTTGCCTACGTAGCGTTGAAACTACTCGTTCGATTTTAACAAATGATATATCGATTGAATCGTATCAACACCCCGGTTGGTTATAAGGTATTATGACGTCAGACGATATTATGGGTCTAATGAGATAATGGTCAAAGTAAGGGTCGAAAATTATAAAATAATAAGCACAAACGGTGAACGCCGCCGTAGTCGGTTTTTAGTTTATTTTATAATAGGTTATGTTCAACATCAATGCACCGGCGTCGGCGAGCTACTGACTTTCCTGGAGGACATCAGGTGGTAAAACCAGTGGCCTAGTTGCGGAAACCATTCCAGAAACAAGTACCTCAACCTCATCAGCATATATTGGTCCACTGCTGGACGCAGGCGTTCACCGATTCCCCTGATAAGGCCTTTTATTGGCTTTTTTCGCATTTGGTAATGCCCATAATCCCCACGCAGCGCAGGCGGGTTGGGGATCGCAGGCAGCTCTTACAACACTCGCGGGAAGAGTAAAGGTGGTGAAATTTCTCTGCCGCCGGCACCAACAGAGAAACAAGTAAGAAACCAATAAACCGTTTTGTTGATATAGATTTCTGTGCCACAATCTTGTTACACAGGCAATTTTTTATTAGGCATTTAAGTAGATTGCTAATAACCTCGTGCGTAGTTTCTGTTATGTTGTTGGTATTGTAATATCTCCCGTAATAATGATCCGAATCGAACAATTATTTCAGTAACAGGTGGAGCTAAATTATCCCTGCGTCATATAAGCTGTATCCTGGTACTATGGGTACGTGCGAATCGCAGGCAAAAACTAGTATTAAAAAAAATTACCCATAGTGTAAACCGTAACTATAATAACCAAACATATTTAGAATTAGGCAAAAGCGATACCTCTCGTCAAACGAACTAAAAACGTAACTAACGCTAAAGTTTTTCTGGAATTCAATGTTTCACCTGTAGGTGGAACTAACGGCGCTCAAGCCTTACAAAGTCCCAGAGATTTTCGACTCAAACGGTATCCGTCTTTGTGGTCTAGAGGCTAGGACATCCCCGTACTGAGCGCAGGACGCGGGTTCGAGTCCCGACGAAGTGTTATGGGATATTATTTGATTACTTAGAAATTACCCATAGTGTAAACTGTAACAAGCAAGAATCTTTAAAATCTAGTTTGTAAATAAATTACCTGAGTGGTTCCGGGAAGCCACCATACGGTATCCCAATAGCCCCCTGCAGGAATTCCACCACTGACTTAGGGAAGGACAGATCCTCAGCTCGTTCGTTGATCTCCTTGGCTGTCAGCTTGTTTTGTACCATGAACTGAGCGAGGTCGCCGACCACCTTGGATGATGGAGTGACTTTGATGATGTCGCCTAGAAGCAGGTTCGCTTCTCTGGAACAAAAAGAGTATTGGGTTAGATTTTTGAATACAATTAAGTAGTGGACTTAGAATAGAAACACTTAATACTCGTATTGCTCTATCTTAATCTAAGAAGATGCTAGTAGTTCACTTTCTGAGCCTGACCTAACTCATATTTTAGGCTGGTTTCCACCAAAGCAAATCGAAACAGAGGACGTTTAAAAATCACCAACAGCCCAGGCTATTGGTAGTATTAACACTCTCTGATGTTGTGGTGACACTATTGCCAAAAAAGTGTCAAACAAAACCTATGATTTGTTTGAGATTCTATCGGCAGATTTTATAAACTTCGCTCAACAAAGAGCGAGAAATTGGCCATTTGCCATTAGTGTCTTCACTTTTTACCATTATCTCGTTTCAAAATCTGACACTTGTAATTTATGAAATTTTGTGTAAATTTTATATAGATTTTTGTGTACCTAGTTTAAAAAAATGCGTATAGCCTAAGATTATTTTATAAGCCTGTGTGTCATATGCTTAAATTAATAAATCACCGTCTCTATAAAAAAACACCCACTGGCAGGCCTCCCCAAAGATCTCTACAATGAACGACTTTTCCTAGCTTTCTCCTTAATCCTGTCTAAAAATGGTGTGTGGATAGCACGATTTGCTTAAGATTCTTTTGGAAGAGTTTACAAACTTCGTTTCATCTCCGTTTTGGTGAAAACTGTCCCTGACTGCTGCTCAGACTTCATGGTGCGACCCGAAGGTGTACACCGTAGCTCCAAGGAGCTGAATTTGAACACCACATGCGACATGGGCACTGTGACTGTTAATTTTAATGGCTCATGCATGACGCACTTGGACATATTGGAGCACCTGTAATTCAGCGTCGCGCCTTTGCATTTCGCAGCTACGAAGCTAGGCAGTGAATACGTTATGTTATATACCTGTATGCCTTCTTAACCCCTTCAAACTGCGAGCCAAGCCCCAGCGAGAAAGCCTGGAACTGCAGATTGGTGTACTGTCCGCCAGGAATCTCGTGCAGGAACACGTCCGCGTTTCCGGACTTCATGGTCGCCGCGCATTCGAAGGGACCGTACAGAGTGCGCGCTTGTTCCCAGTAGGCTGAATATTCCGATACCGTTTGGAGGGAGATGTCTGTGGGTGAATAAGTGAGATTTAAGGAATGGAAGTGTGGAAGATCTACAGGTCACAGCGATCTGAACCATCTTCTCAAGACTGGAGCCACAGTTAGCAGCCGTGGCTGCTTCCGGGAATAAACAAATAATGATGGACCATCCCCACAGCATCATCTAGCGAGAGCAGAGCTTGTATTATGGGTTAGATGACTGATACACATAATACAATACATTAAATAGATAGATATTTTTTTATTATACATAGAAAACGACCAGAACAATACCCTGAACAAAATATCTGCAGAACGTACAAACATTGGTCCCGATGCGGAAATCAAACCAGCAACCTTCTGCGTCGCAGGCGAACTTTCACCCGGTGTTGAATCGTCGAATAATTGTGGAATAATTGTCCATAGATGATTAGATGATTACATTAATGATGTTAATGCTTGGCCGGATGTCACCCAGTTCCACATCGACAATAGTATGTAAGAACAGTGTTCTTAGTTATGCAAAGATTGTAGTAGTTCATAAGCGATAAACTTGCTAGTGGTTTCTTTTTCGTTTCTTCCGCTAGTGGACAAAACATTGAAGTGAATTAGAGTCAATTGCACCTTATTTCTTATTTGATAGTAATTACTATTTATCAAGCTGTTTATATAGTAAAAATTTTACTTGTCTTATTTTGTAAGTCTAAAGAAATAAACGATTTGATTCCGACTCTGACTCATAAAGCTTAAAGCCGTTCTCTATTAACATCTCAATCTCACTCCGTTAGCTACGTAATACTTGAACGCTCCCTAATGCGGTCTTACTAGTGTCCAGTGCGGTTCCTTGAAGACTGGCGACGACGGCGCCCATGCTGGGCTGTGACGTCATTCCGGACATGGAGTCCACGGCGACGTCCACGACGTCCGCACCCGCTTCCGCGCAGGCCAACATGGCGGCCACGCCTGCGCCCGATGTGTCGTGTGTGTGGACGTGGATTGGGATGTCTGGGTGTTTGTCGCGGATGGCGGTGATTAAGAGTCTGGAAGGATAAAGCGCACATTAACACCGTTGCAATCTTAAGTTGTATAGCTGTAGTAGAAAGATTATCGATGAGCTGGTTCAGTCATAAGTTTATAGTGTTGTCATCTCGAGTCTGTTCTAAAAGGGAAGCGTCGTGGCGTTTAGGTGAACTAACACTTTTAGTCGTACTGCAATGACAGAGCAGTGTTGTCAACGCAACAAAAGTTATAAACTGGCACACGCGCGCCCTCAATCCCACGACGTTTCTCTTGTTGCACAGATTCTAGCTATTTAGCGTTGCTGAGCAAAGGTCTGCATTTGCAGCTATCATATATTTCGGCCTTGGGCACCTAGTGGATCAGTCCGAGCAAAATTGGTCTCGCAATCTGCGGCTGGGTCGACCGCGTGGTCGTTGGCACGATGGATTTACTCCGTTACTCGGTGGGTATCTTAGCGGATAGAGTGTGAGCTTATACTTAGTTCACACTCTATTTGACGTCCGGCACATTTGTCTGGTTCTGTCCCACCTCAAACACTCTCAGCCAATAGTCAAACATTTATTGCATTCTATGGAAAATGTGTTTGTTTTGTATTTGTGCCGATATTCATGTTTATTTTTTTCTATATTACGAGTATATATATCTAATTTGTGGCTGTCGTCATGGATTTTTAATCTAAGCATAGTAAAGATAAACCTCATTAAAGACCTTAACTATACAAATATAACCTCAAAAGCACTTACTTAGCAGCTTGCGGCTTCAAAAGTCCAGCCATATCCTTAATCGCGAGTACATGAGTCCCTCCCTTCACCAGTTCATCAGCCAAGTTGGTGTAATACTTCAGATCGTATTTAGTCTTATTCTTGTCAGACACATCGCCGGTGTAAGAGATGGCCGCTTCGACGACGCCTCCGGCTTTGCCTGCTGCATCCATTCCGAGGATGAGATTGGGTAAGTAGTTGAGAGAGTCGAATACTCGGAAGATGTCCATGCCAGATTTTACCTGGAAAGGTAGTTGAGTAGTTATTTTCACCAGAGCGGTGGAGAGGTCTTATTATACTTGGATATCTTTACAACCAAATATAAGCGAAAAAGTCTATGTTCCAATACAATACACCATAAACAGTGACGTCATGGCCTCGCCTCTTGTTTTATCACTCTCTACCTTGGAGGCTTTAAAGCAATTGTCCCGTTTGACACCACAAGGTGGACAGATGCCATGGTGAAGGTAGACGAAAATCTCAGGATACGGGTAAGGCAGGACCAGTCCCTGTCGTAATCTTTGTAGGACGAACATTTCGGCTAAGAATGAACCCCCGAACGACCTCTGAAAGTACTTTAAATAAAGGTTATCTCGCCCATCAGAAGTTGGCAGTACTTACCGACATTTCACAGAACTTGTAGACGACATTGTCCGGGTAGTTAGTATAGCCGACGGCGTTAGCGCCGCGCAGCAACATTTGGAACGGAATGTTGGGGATCATGCGACGCATGTCTTCTAAACGCTCCCATGGGCACTCGTGAAGGAATCTGCGAAAGAAACACATGATCGAATTATGCATTAGGCTTTTGGGTTAGTTTATGGAGGTATTCTTGGCAAGCACCTGTACAGCCCAGATGAGCTACTAGACATCAGTCCGAAGAAAATCCTACAGTTCCTAGCAACAAGGGTTTCTGGCGAACTATAAAAGCTGCTGCTTTGAAGCTGAACGCACAAAGTGGATATCACAATATGCCTATCATGGTGGTAGTGACACAAATGCCACAATAAAAAAAATAGTTCATGGAATCTGGAAACGCCTAACTTATGATTCACTGTTGTATAATTTCTATGCTTCAGGATTTTAAGCGTTTTCTTATCTGAAATTGTTTGCCTTTGTCTGTTTAAACATTTCGGCTGCCGCAGGAATTAAAGAATGACTCATGGTTATAATTACTACTTGCCACTACGCGTTGCGGTCATTTAGCATGATGGCCACAATACAGAATTATATATAAGAGTTATGATTACTGAAGGTAAGAGTGACTGGAGACACTGCTTGGAGGTCGTGTGTCCTCACTCAAGTAGCTAGGACGGATTGGTGAAGAGAACGTCTTGTACGCACTTAAACTAAGGGTATGTTTGTTGTATTCTATGAACAAGTAACACTAACCTCAAAGCGACATCAAATGTAGCACCGCCCCAGTTTTCCAAGGAGTACAGATTACTGAAGTTATGAGCGACATATGGAGACACTGCCAGTAGGTCGTGTGTCCTCACTCTAGTAGCTAGAAGTGATTGGTGAGCATCTCTGTAAGTAGTATCCATGAGTAGTAGTCCTTTGTTCGCTCGGACTGCTTTCGCAAAGGCCTCGGGACCACCTTCGTTCAGGATTTGTTTGTAGCCTTTGGGGGGCTGGATTGCTGAAAATTGGGTTAGAGTTTATACAAAATATATACTTAACTTTTTGAAGATATTTTGTTCAAGTAAGATGACCGATAGAGTGTTACTTTTTATTGAACAATAGTGAGTGACATTCCGAACATGATTAGATGTCGAGGGCTCAAGACCGTCTAGACTGGAGGCTTTTAGAGGAGACCTCTGAATGGATCCAGGACATGCCGCGGTGCTGATGAGCAAACTTACACAGGAACGTTCTTAAAGTACTTATTAAATGACTTTATCGTCATTGTAAGCATCGATGGATCGAGTCGTGTTTTCTACAAC
Organism: Eupithecia tripunctaria; assembly: GCA_955876795.1. Classification (NCBI taxonomy): domain Eukaryota; kingdom Metazoa; phylum Arthropoda; class Insecta; order Lepidoptera; family Geometridae; genus Eupithecia; species Eupithecia tripunctaria. The sequence continues at coordinate 8,208,384 of OY041612.1, forward strand.
GGTGTTGTCAAGTCTCCGACATTGAGAGATTATAGTCAGCAACAGTCAGAGTTTTTTTTGTATTTTATCTTCTCGTCTGTCATAGACATGTCGCCGCCCGAACGATGAATCAGCACGTTTGTAGAATGAGTAGGCCGATTGCAATAGGGCGCAATTCAGTGCTACTTAGATATGAAATTAGCTGAATCGCGCATTTGTTGGTCCATCAACAACTATGGCGTTTAAATTATCTTTAGAAAATGACTTCCCACAAGCTTCAACCAACCTGCGAGCTGTCTGTCATTTTATTCCGTCAATATAAAATGCATTCAAAGATTACAAGTTAAAGCCCATATTTGAATGCACTTTTTTCTGCTGTGTGACCCTGATCTGCGATAACCTTAGCGATAACCTTAGCCCCGAAACAGAGTAAATATAAAAATTAAGTTAATGTAGTTATTTCCAAACAAAATGACGTGTTAATGATGCACAAAATACGCAAAAAATAAAAAAAAGCTCTTACCTGTATTTTCGCCCGTCTGTTGCTGTCTTTTTTGTGCCTCGGGCGAAAGGTCTGAAACCATGGTTTAGTGATAAAATGCCAGTGCGATTAAATGTATGGGGTGCATAATTAATAGGCTTATCACCAATTACCATGCGGATTTAACTTAATTACCGGTGGATGGTCAAGAACTGTCGCCAAAATGATTTAACCCATTGACCAGCATCAGGGACATGCTGGTCTACCTAGACATGTGCGTCGTGTCCAATGCAAACATTAAAGAATAAATCTTATAAGAAGCAACTGCATTGTTTTTTTTACCTTTGTCACAGATAATATAATTCTATCCTTCATTAAATCTCCTGAGAATGGAAATTCTTAATGATGTTAATCTTAGTATTTTGAATTTTGACATGTGATTTTGACTACAGAGAGCGTTTAGTATTTTGTGATGTTAATATCACACGTTGCCTGTGCAGTAAAGATTACGTAGGCGACCCTCTCAGGCCGACATTCGCCCGCTACGCCACAGAGGACGACCTCTGGTACCATTTAGACGACTAAATGGTACTATAAATGAAAAGTCAATGGTGTCTATTCCGATGTTGCCAAAAATAAACTGTACAGACTGTAATAAAACTGATGCTGTCCTTGTCATAATGATCAAAATAATGAGGATGGCATAATTTTTAGTCCTGTTAGATTAGTTTAGTCTAGTTTTGGCAACATCTGAATACCTAGACACTATTGGCTACTCGTGTATGCTGATAAAAGTGGAGTCTATTAACCATGTTTAAAAGCCATTGAACTTGTTGGGACTCATGTTCCATATGTGGGTCGTCACGCACGTATGGCAAGAGCCTCAAAATGTCCACCGGTGGGTCATGCACGGGGAAGGTGTTTTCGCATCAGTTCTTGACTATCCTTAATAACAAAAACGAACTGTAACAGTAACCTAAATGACAATAAGAAAGATGGAGATGTTTTCCCAAAAACTCAAGCTAAGAAACATTTAAATCTGCAATATCATTTTAAAACAAATAACGTTTAAATACACATGACTAATTGTAGTTATCGAATAAATAAAATAAATGAGTTATTGAACAGGTAGAATTAAATAATGATATTTTAGTCAAAAATATAACTAGGTACCAGTGCCACAAAAACTTACGAGTACTATTATCTTTCAAAGGCAAAGCTGTAAAGAAGAAATTGCTTTTGTGAATCGTAAAAAAAATTGCATAAATATAGAAAGCAAATTAGGAAATACATAATTTATATAGCACATAGAATATTTGCTACAAAGCCCATTTTTCATTGAACCTACCGTTACGATACCCAGAAGAAACTGAAAAATATGAAACTGATATTAACTCATATGGCAATATCGTTAAATTATCAATGAAATTGGTAAGGTATAATTTATTATTGCTTTTAGCGATTTTCAAGCTCATTTGATGATAAGTGTATTATATTTTCTGTATTTATTCGGTGTTATTTGGGTAATTGCACACCTAGGAATTTTAAATGATAAATGAAGATCATTGAAGTGAAGAGTCAGAATATGAAGTTATTTTAAAAACCAAGATGGCTGCCCATTTGTTTATTAATCAAATTAGTAGTATCCCACATAGGCATCAAAGGCGTCGTGATTAAAATGTAATTTTTATGATATTCACTCCACAAACACGGGGAATGCTAGTAAGTAAAAGTTTAACAACTGTTCCAGTACAGTAGATGAATAGAGTTTCATCAATGGGGTTTAAATATTTTGACCATTATATTAGCTACTATTTTGTTTTTTCAAAAAAAACCGCGAAACATATTTTTTTTATATGTATAGCGTATCCATTTTGAATGTAGCATGTTAGTAAACAAACCGCCCATACTTAACCTAAAATTTACTTTGTTGGCGCGTCCTTTTATACGTTATTTACATTACTTGTCGAATTTAGATCCTCCCTTCTATGACTCTCCACCTTATCCCACTCGCTCTGGGGTGAGTCAGGGGTCATCACTCGGCCCTCTTCTCTTTACAATAATGATTGATGATCTTGCCAAGAGTCTCTCCAAAATAAAAGCTAAATGTCTGATATATGCGGATGACGTTAAGATATTCTACGAAATAAACTCACAAAAACACTGTGAAGATTTGCAGAGTGATATCAATTCTATAAAAGCCTGGAGTGATACAAACCGCCTCTTTTTTAATAATTCTAAATGTCAAGTACTCAGTTTCACTCGTTCCCATAATAGTATAGTTACCCAATATGAACTAGGAGGCGAACAAATCACCCGTGTTTACTCTACCAAAGATCTCGGAGTGGAGTTCGATACAAAACTAAAATTTCATAATCATATTAGATATCTTACCGACACATGCTTTAAAAGACTAGGTTTTGTCTCTCGCACTTGCAAAAATTTTACAAATATAAATGCAATAAAGATACTCTTTACATCCCTTATCCGCTCGAAACTTGAATATAGTTCTTGTATTTGGAACCCCTATGAAGTTACATATACGCTTATGCTAGAGCAGGTTCAAAAAAGATTTCTGAGATTTCTCTACAAGAAAGTTTTTATTTACTATCCCTTCATGTACCCAACGAAATTCCTACAAGGTACATTAGGTTTCAATTCTTTAGAAACCAGAAGGAGAAACGACCAATTACTTACTCTATGCAAGATTCTGCGAGGCACGATGGACTGTCCCATACTTCTAAGTGAAGCTAGCAGACTCTGCGTACCAGAACAGCGTAACCGATTTCGCACTGGCCGCGTGCGCTTATTCGAGCCCCTACGTGCAAGAACTTTATATCGCCAACAGGCTCCAATCTCCCGCGCCCAGCGCACTCTTAATGACCTCCTCGCCAAGCATCCTCAGGTCGACCTGTTTGCGGATGGATGGAAGTCGATAGAACGTATGTGCCTCAGCTATTGTGAGACTTAAGAAAATAAAATACCACTGTATTTTATTTTCTCATATTTATTATTTTCATCATTTTATTTCCATGTTTTTTATTATGTAACCGTAGTAACGAGATGTCTTTGTTTTTATTTGCTGATGTTGTCTTAACATTATTTTTATTTTACGAATTTTATGTCCTGTTATGTTGTTCTAAATTTATTTTCACTAGCAAGTAGATGTCCTAGATTTAACGCATTGGAGTGTACTCTGTAATGTTATGTCTAGTTTTAAATAAAGAATTGAATTGAATTGAATTAGAATTGCTTAGAATTATATCTGAAACTCGACACCAAGAAAGTGCTACATTCAAAATGGATACGGTATAGATAGAAGACGCTAAACAATAAAAAAATCTCCATAAAAATAAGCTTTATAAGATAATAACAGGTGAAAATATCTATTATTTTAACCAACTTCAAAAAAGGAGAAGGTTCTCTATTCGACTGTTTTCATGATTATTTTTTTATTTGAAAGCCGTGTGGTTCCCGTTTGGTCCCATTTTCCTTTGGCCCAGTTCTGACAATGGGATCAATATAATTGAAGTCAGTTTATAGTTTTTTTAAAACAAAATCAATTATTCTTTATAAGCGATATCTCGGAAATTGGCGCTTTAGGACATTAAATTATACGACATGTTTTATTTGTTAGTGTCCTCTATGTGAATATCTCGGAAATCAGCGCTTTAGGACATTACATTATACGACATGTTTTATTTGTTAGTGTCCTCTATGTGAATATCTCGGAAATCGGCGCTTTAGGACATTACATTATACGACATGTTTTATTTGTTAGTGTCCTCTATGTGAATATCTCGGAAATCGGCGCTTTAGGACATTACATTATACGACATGTTTTATTTGTTAGTGTCCTCCATGTGAATATCTCGGAAATCGGCGCTTTAGGACATAAAATTATACGACATGTTTTATTTATTAGTGGCTCTATTGAACCACATATAATTGTTAATGTGCCCGGAGATTTTGAAAAAGAAATAGAAAAACCAGCTTCCATACTAAAATCTACAAACCCATACAATCAGGACAAGCAAACTTTACTGAATTAGACAAAACTATAAAGATAGATGTATCTCAAAATGACTTCTTTATCCTGAAAAACAAAGAAACCGCAAAAATCTAGTTTTAAAATACCAGGTTTATTCTTACCTAACGGCACAGGCGGTATGAACGGCTTAACATCAGCAGGCGGTATAGGCGTCGCGAGAGGAGTCGCTGGTCCATTGACCATCACATAGCCGAGGTAGTTCAGAATCTTTTGGGCTCTGTTCTGGGAAGGCCGGAACATGAACAGCTGTGGGTTTTCATCTATGAAGTAGGTGTCGACGGAACCTGTGGAGAAGGTATTAAACTAAATGTATTTAATGACGTAATGACGACCTCTGTGGCGCGGTGGGCGAAGGTCCGCCTGCGACGCAAAGGTTGCGGTTTCGATTCACGCCTCGGGACAAATATGTGTACAATCTGCAGATATTTGTTCAGGGCGTTCTGGATATTTTCTATGTATAATAAAAATTATCTATCTATGTAGTGTATTACGTATATCAGTTATCTAGTACCCATAACACAAGCTCTGCTTAGCTTGGGGCTAGATAATGCTGTATGAATTGTCCAACATTATTTATTTATTTATTTAGAAAGATATTTTCGTTTAAAGCTGCCATACAGTGAAGCTGGCGTTTTTCTCCCATAGTATTAAGGTTCCGTACTCAAACGATAAAACATGGGGTCCTGTTTGACCCTTTAGGTACGGAACCCTAAATAGCTACATGTAAATTCAATTCACTATGTATGACAAAACAGCCCGACATACCATTCAGGAACTTCTGATTCTCTAGCACATTGAGAAGGAAGGGTATGTTTGTTTTCACTCCGCGGATCCTGAACTCTCTGAGTGCGCGGTTCATCTTGGCAGCTGATGCTGGAAGGTCGGCGGCGTGGGAGATAACCTGGAAAAGATAACACAAACTCATCACACTTATATTATAAACTAGCTGCGCCCCGCGGCTTCGCACGCGTTGTTCCTATGGAAACGCTTAAAGGTGATTTTTATCCCACGGTAACAGTTTTGCGGGATAAAAAGTAGCCTATGTTTTATTCCAGTATTAGAATTACCTGTAACCAAAATTTCAGCCCGATCTGTTCAGTAGTTTTAGCGTGAAGAGGTAACAAACATCCATACATCCATACATCCATTCAAACTTTCGCATTTATAATATTAGTGTGATGTGATGCGAAAGTTTGTATGGATGGACGGATGGATGGATGTTTGTTACCTCTTCTCGCCAAAACTACGGAACGGATCTGGCTGGCACACAGGTAATTCTAATCCGAGAATCAAACATAGGCTATTTTTTAACCCATAAATCAGTTCCCGTGGGATGGAAAACCACCATTAAATGTTTCCATAGGAACAACGCGTGCTAAGCCGCGGGTCGCAGCTAGTTTATCATGCAAAAACGTAGATTATAGAGTAATCTACACTACAAAACCATTGGAATAGGCTAGTATCCTAATGAATCTAATGAGTCCGTTAGTTAGCGTCTGAATAGATTGGATACGTATTTTTTATTTTGTCGATAAAACAAAAATATGAAAATAAAGCCAATTAAAGTTCTGCGTGACGTCACACTCTGTGACACTTTAGCAAGGAGTGACGTCACTTGCCTCCACTTCTAATCTTTGACGTCACATCACACACGTATATCACATTATATTAGGTCCTTACATATGAAATTGGCGTTTTTCGTACTGGCCACTTTAATCACAAATTTCTCCTCTTTGGTAACGAATTCCAAATTCAAATTTGTACAGCTATAGACTCATGTATTTGTGCTTCGATGATCGTCATTCATTTGTTTTTTTTCTTCTGTTTTTTTCTGTTTGCGTCACTCATTTTACAAAATGGAAAACTTAAAATATCGCATTATTTACGAGTACGAGTTCCGCCGTGGCACTAGTGCTGCGGAAACAACTCGAAGGGTGAATGATGTGTATGGCGGTCGTGTTGCAAAAGAAAACACAGTTCGTTTTTGGTTCCAACGTTTTCGTTCTGGAAATTTCGACCTGCAGAACAAGCCCCGTGGACGGCCTGAGACTCAAGTTGATAATGAAGAGTTGAAGGCTATTGTGGAAGCGGATCCATCGCAAACCACGTCCGAGTTAGCTGCAGGCTGCGATGTTAGTGATAAAACTGTTTTAATTCACTTGAAGCAAATTGGGAAGATTAAAAAGCTTGAAAGGTGGGTACCTCACGAATTGACTGAAGCAAACCGGCAAACGCGCGTCGACTGCTGCGTTACATTACTAAACCGGCACAATAATGAAGGTATTTTAAACCGAATCATTACCTGTGATGAAAAATGGGTTCTTTACGATAATCGGAAGCTCTCAGCGCAATGGTTGGATCCTGGCCAGCCAGCCAAATCCTGCCCCAAGCGAAAATTAACCCCAAAAAAGTTACTTGTAAGCGTTTGGTGGACTAGTGCCGGTATTGTTCATTACAGTTTTCTCAAATCTGGCCAGACTATTACGGCTGATGTCTATTGTCAGCAATTACAAACCATGATGGAAAAGCTAGCGGCTAAACAACCTAGGCTGGTCAATCGCTCCACGCCACTGCTGCTTCACGACAACGCTAGACCACACACTGCGCAACAGACGGCTACTAAATTAGAAGAGCTTCGATTGGAAAGTCTAAGACATCCTCCGTACTGCCCGGACCTTGCTCCAACAGATTACCATTTTTTTCGAAATTTGGATAACTTCTTGCAAGGGAAAAAATTCAACTCCGATGGGGCAGTCCAAATCGCCTTCAAAGATTTTATTGATTCCCGTCCGACTGGTTTTTTTAGTAAAGGGATCAATGAACTACCTATAAGATGGCAAAAGTGCATAGAAAATAATGGTTCATACTTTGATTAATTAAATATATTATATTAAAAAATATTCGACTTTTTGTTCCTCCCATACAAAACGCCAATTTCATATGTAAGGACCTAATATATTTCCATAGAAATCGTCAGGAGACCACACGGCAACTATAATGCATATTTTTACATGTATGAAATATGAAGGGATTATAATAAGTTCGTAAGTTACTAATACTAACGGTCTAATTCATAATGAGTTAGCAGACCTTTAGCTGCTCACTAGAAGACTGATTGCAAAAAACTTTATTCATAATAGTTTGCTAACGCTTGCGGCGACTTAGCAGCCCGCTAACTTTAGCAAACCTAGAACCCTACTTTACGTGTACTAGAGCGAGAAAAAATGGCCGAATCAGTCAGCTGTTTGGTTATCAATGATTAATATGTTGTTTGTTTACTATTTGGAGTGGAATCAATAATATTCTTTATAAAAAAATAAAAATATTCTTTATAAAAATGCAAAGCTTACAAGCTTTGCATAGCATTGCTGCAGTTAATGCAATGAATGAAAATTATGGATAAGTACTTACCTAAGGCCAGTGCTGGATTTACACATTTGCCGCCCCAAAGTTATACAATTTTTGCCGCCCCTACTGACTTCTAAAACTAGATACACTGTTTAGAATAAAGTAAATTCCTTTTTAAAGGAATAATCTTGTTTGTAGATTTTTTTACAACTTTTTGGATATATTTTTAAGCTAAAAAAGGCAAAGGTTTGTTTTTACTTCACTACTTATAACTTATAAGGTGAGGTGGGCTAAGGAATATAGGTAAGGTACGATACTGCACCTGCAACGATGTGCAACAGGTGCAATCATGCACCTATCAACATCAAAATATCCAAAAGTTGGCAGTATTTGGTCTCAAAAACTCAAGTCTATACTTCTTGGAGCCGTGATACAAATAAATCTTTTAAGTCAACGCAATCAAACATTACAGCCGTTTATGTCCGATTTTTTTAGAGTTAACAAGCTAATTATATAATTTCCCTGGAGCTAGAATCATGAAATTTGACAAAAAGCCAGGATATAACATGTTATTTCTCTTTTTCTAACTGTGTTTTTGTAAACGGTGTACCGATATGGACCATACAGGTCTGAAATAAATGATTATTATTTTTTATTTTATTTTATTTATAAGTAAATGTCATCGGCGAGCGCAGCAAGCCGCGAAATATTAATATTTACCAGCCATACCTAATTTTTTCTGTATATACCAATTTTACCGCCCTAAGCTTCAGCTTTTTCAGCTTCGATAAATCCGGCACTGCCTAAGGCAGATGATTGACGTAAATATATCCACAAAATCACAGAGTAAATATCAAATTTATCAGTTTTATCTATGAAGTCTCTTTCGGAATCAGAGATATTCATTACAATGGCAACATTCTATTCTTGTAAGCATATTATAGTTAGAGACAGTTTAGCAGAGTATTATGAATAGGAAAAGTTAGCAATCGTCCGCTTAGCACACATTTTAGGTAGCATGATGCTAAACCTGTGCTAGTGTTTTATTATGAATAAGGCCCTAAGTAAATTCTTAACAAACAACTTGGCGCGCGGAGCTCTAAGTGGCAACATCTCTGGTGGGACTCTGCCGTTGTTGCTTGGCGCTCTGTGTCAAAAAAGAGTGTTGTGGTGTCCTGACAATGTCTCGTAGAGAGACGAAACTAGTTGACGACTTACTTTGATAGATGTTCTTTCATTTTGTATAATTTGTTAGATCTTATCGGAGAAGGTATTTCGCGGAATTTTTACTAAATATTTTGTTCCTTATATTTACAATGGATTTCCGCAAAGTAATGCCTGAATCTATTATCTTAACAATCATTCAAACTTCGGGGTTGCACTTTTACACTCACTTTGACAAGAAGAGAATCGTAGTATGGAGAAATGACAGCGCCTGCGTAGGTGGATGCTGAGTCGAGACGAATACCCATTCCCTCACCGGATCTGAAACAAAATTTTCAGCTTTTTGACCATGCGCTAACTCAACTCACACTAAATGTGAAAACAAGTTAGATGGCCAAACGCCCAAACTACTGAACGAATCGGGCTGAAATTTTGCGAACAATTAATTGTAACCCTGGAATCAAACATAAACTTTCATCCCATAAATCATCCATAGAAACAACATGTGCGAAGCCGCGGGTAGAAACTAGTGTTATAAATGCTAAAGTTCTAGTGACTTCTTAACCAATTAACATGAAATTTGGTGTGTTCTGTCGTCCTAGAATGACACATACAATATACATAGTTAAATTTAATTAAAAAAAAATAACCTCTGAGGGTTAAAAAGGGCGGTAAAGCTTCCTAAGGAAAATTAATATTCCTTTACATTATTCGATTCACTCAACACTCTGTATGAATAAACTATAAAGAAAATAATGAAACAGGATTTCTTTTATTTTTACAAATACATACTACTAACCTAAGCGTGAACTAAATTTCTGAAATTTTCACGCGGGCGAAGCCGCGGGACGCAGCTAGTACAAAAAACTATTACAGAAGTATTAAAAAAAGCTTGTGATAGGTATCACAAGCTGCGCAATTATTCTTTCGCTATTAATTTAGAATTAATTAAGGTGGTCCCATATAAAATATACTCAAGGGATGAACCTCAAAACAAAAAAAAAATCTTAGTATTTGTAGATACTTAGAAATTAGTTTTTTTTTTAAGTTTTGCGAAGACAGTTTAATTTTTTTTGACAATCAAAGAATTAACTTACTGAACACCTTGTTCATAATCCTGTAAACTATACCCAACATCACAAAAACAGAGGATTTTTTACCTGAAAACTTCAATCCTGCCCGTGCTAGGCTGGAAGTTATTCCCTGGGTCTTCAGTAGTAACTCTGCATTGTATCGCGAAGCCATCCGTTCTGATCTTGTCTTGTGTAAGTCCTAGCTCGGGTAACGTCATGCCTTCTGCGATTCTAATCTGCGATTGGACGAGATCTATACCCGTTACTTCTTCTGTGATTGTGTGTTCTACTTGTAATCTGTGAACAAAAAGGATGGATTAGTAACTTAAATGGATAAATAAATAATGCTGGACAATTCACACAGCATCTAGCCCCAAGCTAAGCAGAGCTTGTGTTGGGCTACTAGAGACTGATATACTTAAAGAAAATAGACAAATTAGGAGAGGTATATGTACAGCAGTGGACTAGAATAGGCCGATGATTATGCTGAAGTGTTTGTATCAATTTTACTAACCGGGCGTTGACTTCGATGAAGAAGAAGTTTCCTTTATCGTCAAGCAGGAACTCCACAGTACCAGCATTTTCATAACCCACGCTTTTCGCCAGGTGCACAGCACATGCTGTCATTTTATCTCTCGTCTGAAAAAATAAACAAAGTTTAGTAATATCACAGATAATGGTGTTTAATCAGATTTTGCCAAATCTAAACTAAACTAATCTGACAGGACCGGACAGGACTAAAAATGATGCCATCCTTAATTCCTTATTAATTTGGTCGGTATCACAGGGATAGCGACATTTTTAGTACTATCAAATTTGTTTAGCGACATCTGAATAGACACCAATATAATAACTATACGAGTTGGAGTTTTTTTTAAGCTATTGCATAGCTTTTATCGCGGGCCTTGAGCGCGGGGACCGAATCCAGAAATTCCGTAACGAAAAAACCTCACGCTCCCCACTCCGACCGGAACAGCGGTGATACTTTTTAGTTTTGCCATCTATCGATGAATAGTAGAACTTTTATTACTTTTTGAAATATGACGTTTGTCTCTTTAGTTCAGCAACTCGCCTCTAGATGGCATTGCAATAGCTTTACCGCGGCAGTCCCCGAGTGCCACACGTCTTTTTTTTTTTAATTATTGCCCAAACTTACTATTTGATTTGGTATTGGACACTTCAAAATGGGTGTAATACCCTATTGTATAGTTGTTCTTGAATATAAATAATTATTATTATTATTCACTGAAGTGAACTCACCGCAGGGTCTAGTTTAGGTGCCGGTGCGATTTCCACGACCTTCTGGTGCCGTCTTTGAACAGAGCAATCTCGCTCATACAAATGCACTACGTTACCCGCTTTGTCACCTGTAAGAACAATAAATAAGAATTTGAGAAGCCTGTCCTTGCCCCTACCTTTTCACGCCTTAATAGTAATAATAGAAATAAATAGTGTCGAACCATTCACACAACATTATCTAGCCCCAAGCTAAGCAGAGTTTGTGTTATGGATACTAGATAGCTGATATACTTAATACTGTACACTAATAAACTAGATATTTTTTATTTTACATAGATAATATCCAGAACACTCTGTGCAAATATCAGCATCGCACACATTTGTCTAGAGGCGGGAATCGAACCCGCAACCTCATGCGTCGCAAACGGACCTCTGCCCGCCGCGCCACAGAGGTTGTCAAATGGATAGATGGATGGATTGTGATCTCGGAAAGGACATTATTACGCAACTTTTTATCAAATTACTAAGGGTTCATACACACGGACGGGAAGTTGCTTGTCGAATGCGACGAGAAGATAGATACATATAAAATACTTTTATTGAAAACAATTTACAAATGAAATAACTATAATCTAAGATACATAATAGATTCAGGCGTTACTTTGCGAAAATCCATGCTAATGCAAAATGTGGTAGATGGCGCTGGTTGCTCCCCAAACAACCCTTTGCGATTGGTATTTGGTTGCTGGTCAAGGAAAGTCACTTGTAGTGGTATGGTACGGACTAAATATAAGACACATATTTTATGGTAATTGAACTTATGCCTCCATCTTATGGTAGTATGGAACAATTGAAATTATATGTGTATGAACCCGCGACGATGGCGGTCGATCTCGAACTGAGTAAATTTAGGTAAACGTGAACGAATACTCATTCGTCTGCAAGCGCAGCTAAATGCATATCTGCGGCGTGGTCGGTTTACCCGAACATGTGTGGGTATGATCTGTGTGCATGTAATATGAGAGAGCCCTGAAGTATAAAAATAATCATACCAAGCAGTTGCACCTCGATATGCCTCGGCCTCTCGATGAACCTCTCAATGAACATGGATCCGTTGCCGAATGCGTTCAGTGCTTCTGAAGAGGCGATGTCGAAGGAAGACTCCACCTCACTCATATCTCGGACCACTCTCATGCCGCGACCACCGCCGCCGTATGCCGCCTGGAAATTAAAACTAGACTTTTTATCTTAGTCAAGGATTCTTTGATAATATAGCTGCGCCCTGTGGCTTCGCACGTGTTGTTCCTATTTCTTTACCACGGGAACTGCTTTATGGGATCAAGAGAATAGACTATGTTTGATGCCAGGATTAGAATTACCTGTATGCAAAATTCCAGCCGGAACCGTTCAGAAGTTTTGGCGTCAAGAGGTAATAATCATCATCATCATCCTCAAAACGTTTCCATAGGCACAAGCACAACGCGTGCGAAGCCGCGGCGCGCAGCTAGTGAGAATATAAATTTTATTAGAAAAAAATCGTAGTATTACTAATTAATTGTAGATTCAGCGCTACGTTGGAACATAGTAATCGACTCCATAGTTCGTTGGTAGTCGGGTTAAAAGACTGCGTAATTTTTAGGGCTATCAAATTTTAGTTTTTCTACCAGCCCAACTGACATCTGTCACCGTAATCATAATTTGTAGCCAATTTTATCCAGTTACAGGTCACCAGAAGTTATTAAAATGCACTAGGTACCTAAATAACGACAACCCTGAACACATTAGCTATTGCTTCGCTAGCTCCTGAGTCGATAATTTGTTATAATAGGCGATGATTACGTTCCACTTTGATCACTTAACATAACGTAGGCAATTTTCTTGTTTACAATGGCCTAAAAATAACAACAAAAATGTTCTATGATGCTCTTCTTTATGTCTACCAACTTTTTGTAGATTTTACCTTGAATATAACTGGAAGGCCATGTTTCTCGCAGAAAGCCTTGGCCTCTTCTTTCGTCGTCACTGGTCCGTCGGTACCTGGGACGATTGGCACCTCTGCAAAACAAAATAAAAAAATCTGTTAAATTGTTACATATTGTAGGTACCTTAACCTCAACAGCCTGTATTGGTCCACAGTTGGACCAGCCCCCTCCCTAATAAACGCCTTGCTGGCGTTTATCTGATGGGGGGTATAATTGCTAATGGGCGCAGCTGCCCACCCCCCTGGTGGATATCCCATAGTCGCATCTTACGACACCCGAGGGAAGAGTTGGGGTGGTACAAATTTTAAGCCAGCACCACACAGCTAATATAGTCTGTCTGTGATGATTTGACAGACAGTTATCGGGAGGCAGAGCGGATATTCGTTGAGCTATAAATTGGCCAACATATTATGTAGGATAGGCTAGAACATACACACTTGCATAAACAGTATCTTTATTTCTTTACATGATATAGACCACATCTGTGCTGATTTGACAGTTATCTGTGTGCCCTACACATGTCATTTGAGCTATAAATAGGCCAACATGAAGACGGGTCATAACATACATACTTGCATCAATAGCAGCTTTCCTAGCAGCGACTTTGTCACCCATCTGATGCACGACCTTCGGGTGAGGCCCCACGAAGCGGAGGCCTGCGTCGATGATGGCTTGAGCGAAGTCCGCCCTGAAATCGTAATTATATGACAAATTCACTTCTCAATAACCGTGAAACAACGGATATTGTGAGTAACACTTTCATTTCCTCTGACGCACATATATGCATCTAGCAGAACTACTGCGCTGCGAGCTGCGGCATGCCTACGTGCCCCTGTGGATCGCGCCGCTGCGACTGGGCAGTGAATGCGTTAACGTTAACCACCATCACTTAATAACTTAGATAGAACGGGTTTCATTGGTATGCACAACGTATTAAGCAGTGTTTTGTTTATGCTGTGTGTCTGATCTGCATTTTTAAAATGTCGGTTTTACAATGCGACACTAGGATATAAATTCAAGACACAAGCTTCGTGTATTCTATACGCAATGACACTTGTCTCGGGTCTGTGAGGTCTCGACCATCTCTGGTAGGTCTCTGGTAGGTCTCTGGTATACACCAAAAACATGACAACCATTATATATGTTCCATAGACGCTTACTCAAACGCACAGCGCCAAAATAATAATAATAATAATAATAATAATAAAAATATTTATTTACGGATAGGTTTACAATTTTTCAAATGATTAGTCTAGTACAAACATATCTAATATTAACCTACTATGTCAAAGAAAATGACTCCTCGCTCTCACTAAGTTAGAATAACTTGTATAGAGACACGAGGGCTCCTCCCTTCGGCTACAAATAAGTTAACGTAAGTGTAAGTGTAAGTAAACTAACAAGTACGAGTAAGGAAACCGTGTAAATATTTAATACAATACAACAAAATAGAAGGAATTTATAACCTTAAAAAATACATAAAACATCGCATGAAAAACTAATAAGAATAAGAATAAGAGGCTGAAAAACACAAATTACACACCAGATAACGATATGCAACCCAAAACTAAGATTGTACCTCCAACATATGCTCTACCTGTGCGTATTCAAGGTCTTGCAGGTACCGTGTGATGAAAAGTTTACAGTCGAGGCTCGTTTTTTGTTGTAATTCATTAGTTTTATTTAGGTTATTATAGATGTAAGGTCCTAAGAACTGTGCGTGGCGATGTGCAAACGAAGTTTTACATGATTTTGACGTAAACACTTTATATTTACGGCGTTTCTGGGAAACGTTTAATTGAGGTGAAACTTTATGTTGCTTTATGACGAGTTGCTGTACGAATACTTTCATAACGGAGAGTACTTGCAGTTCTTTATAGAGTTCAGTAGTGGGATACTTGTAAGGCTTGTTAAAAGCGACCTTCAATACCGCTCTTTGCGCTCTTTTCAGTGGCAAAAGGTATGATTTTGCAGCACCGCCCCATGCCCTAATGCAGTAGAGTATGAGCGATTGACATAGCGCAAAGAAAGTGGATTTCAGTTGGTTTTTATCTGCCGCGTGTCTAATAAGCTTAAAGACAGCGATTAATTTACGAACTCTATTAGTGACGGCCCTTATCTGATGTTCATAAGTCATGTGTTGGTCGATAGTAACTCCAAGATATTTAATAGTAGAGACTCTATCTAGAGTTTTACAATTGCAGTTATGACTTGATGAGTAGAGGCATTGGTTAGAATGTGCTTTTAGGTTAAGATCCACGTGCGGTTGTCCTGGTTTGCGAAGAGAGAAGGTAACAAATTTAGTTTTTGTCGCATTTAGAGTCAGGATGTTACTGTAGAGCTGTTTTGATACTTGATTGAATCCATCCTGAGCTCGTTTAAAAAGCCTTTGCCAAGTATCATCTCTGAATAAGAGCACTGTGTCATCTGCAAACGATATAACTTTACAATTATCGATCTGGATATTACATATTTGATTTATGTAGAGCAAGAATAGAGTTGGACCAATTATAGAGCCTTGGGGAATTCCAAAGCTTACAGGTAGAGCCGTGCTGATGTAATCTCCTATCTTCACACTTTGAGTTCTACCTGTAAGATAACTTTCGAATAACTTTAGTTGGTTACCCCGTATTCCTAGACCTTCCATTTTATTCAGCAGTAGAGGGATAGAGACTGTATCAAATACTTTGGCAAGGTCCAGGAATACGCCCATGCATTTGACTCTATTATCCAAGCAGCCCACGATAAAATCGTTTAGTTCCGTAACTGCGTCGGCCGTAGAGCGCCCTTTCCGGAAGCCGAACTGATTACCTGAGATAAGGTTGGAATTCTCTAGGTATTTGACCAACCTGTTATGTAGAGCTCTTTCGAGAATTTTTGATAAAGCCGGGAGTATAGATATTGGCCTATAGTTGCTCACGACCTTTTTATCATCTGCTTTAAAAATGGGCAGTATAATAGAATTTTTGAAGGAATTTGGGAATACAGCTGTCGAAAAACAAAGATTGCATATATGCGTCAGGGGTAAAATTAGATACTCTTTACATTGCTTAATAATTTGGGTAGAGATATTGTCCCAACCGGTGCTGCAATTATTTTTAAGTGAATTTATATGAGATTCTATTTCAGTTGGTTCAGTTTCTATCAATCCAAAAGAGTGTGAGACTTTGTTTTCCGATATATCCAACTGACTAGACGAACTTACGGATATTTTATTGGCTAGATCTTGGCCAACACTGACATTGACACAAGAAATTGTTGATTAAATTTAATGTTTTAGATGGGTCTTCTACTTGCAAAAGCTCCTGTGGTAGAGATTTTTTCACTTTAAAATTAGCTATGTCATTAATAACCCTCCAAATTTTTTTTGGGTCTCTACCAGCTTCTTCAAATTGAGCCCGTTCATATTTACGTTTTAGGTTGCGCATAAGCCTGTTGAAAAAGTTACGATATCTTTTATATACCGTAACCAGGACCTCATCGTTGGGTAAGTTGCGTATTTTTTTATGTAGATTATCGCGATGCCTCATACACCTAATAGGGTATACGCATCGATTTTTTTTATTGTTTTAATCGATTCTTTAAGTCATTATTTAACCGAAGAATGATAAGACGCTCACTGAATTTCGCATTAACAAGGTAAAAAAAAACAAATCAAAACTACAATCATTTTCGGGTGATAAAAACGCTGCCATATTGGCGCCATGTTTATGTGACGTCGACGTACACACTTGATTAAAACCTTTGGTGACGACCTCGGTAGTGATCATCTCAGGAAAGAGGTTTTCCGAAAAAACTGAAAATAATCGACAATACGAAATGTCAAGTGGGCAGAATAGTGTCAAATCATGGTGCAGCAAGCAGAATAAAAAAAGAAAAAATGTGCACAGTGATGTCACGTCCGCTCTGGTCAATGGCGTAGCGTTTTGAAATTTTGCGATTGAGATTTAAAATATCAATTTTTCAATGGTTAAATTGTACAATAAAAACATCTCAAAATGCAAAAATAAATATGTAGATATGTTTCTATATCAATAGAGAATACGTATATATTTTTTTAGCCATTTTGAAATCACATGCATATACCCTATTAGTCCTGGAGTTACCCATGGCTTAATAGGCATATTGCGACGTGGTATTTTTTTTACTTCTGTATTTTTATTAATTATTTCTGACAAAATTTTAACAAATTCATCAGTGGCGTAATTACAGTCAGTAGAATTGATGATTGGGCTAAAATCTGTGTTTGATATGGCCTCTTTAACCGCCGTATAATCTATTTTTTCAATTGTTTGTAACACAGATACTGAGACTTGGTTCTGCAAGACTATGACAATAGGGTTGTGATCCGTTATATTACTTTTAACAATCAGTGTTACAGACTTTTTCCTAGACTTCAGGAATATGTGATCCAGACAACTTGTTTCTCTGCGTTGGTAATAGACCGTGAAAAGCCAAGAGTTCAAGATAGTCTGTCGATTTCTTTGTCAACACATTGTCAATAATATTAATATTAATATCGCCAGTTACAATAATGTTTTTGAATTTAGTTAGAGTCTGTAACACATTATCTAGGGAATCCATAAATCTTTCTAAGTTTGTATAGGAAGGAGAGCGGTATAAAGACACTATTGCGATGTCCTTATTGATTACAGTGATGAGGCAGTTAGCGTCTAGGAATATAGGTTCATATGAGGTAGCAACTATGTCCGACTTTGCGTAAACTACGACTCCGTCATTTTGGAGTATGTGAAATGGCAAAAAGTAAATAGCCTGTAATCTAATGCCGGTATTATGAAAGCTTGCTCAGTCACATGTCTATACTTGAGTGACGTTTGTGCCATAGATAAGAGTTACCCAAGCATAGTTCGATAACCAAGCAGACTTTCATAATACGGGCCTAAGAGTAGGTATAATAAGACCTCCAGAGTACTTGTATAATGGAGCTCAGTGTTGTCCTTCCGAACTGCATTGTACGTACACAATAGGGTACTTATTCCTAAGTAAAAAAAATTAGTCAGTTAGTTTAAATCAGAAGATAATTGGACACAATTTTTTCTTTTGACAATACACAAAAAATGATAAAAAAGCGTGTCAAAGTTTAGGAGTGGGTGGCTAGTGATGTCACATAATTCTAAAGTGTCGCAACTTCGCAAGGTGTGCAGAATTTTATCTGGCTGGAGTCTGTTCAAAAAGAGAAGAGTCGTGGCGTTACGGTGAACTTTTAGTAGCACCATCGCCAAACGTACAACCTATCCAGTTTGAAACTATTTTGCTTTGCGTTAAAAACAAAAGATATAGTTAACTATAACTTTACCGTGAAGCCGGGGTTGGCAACTATTCACTTCACAGAAAAATCACCCTAGTAGGTAAGGCGCAATTTTGCTGAATAAACCTACTGCAATGACAGAGCAGTGTTGTCAACGCAACAAAAGTTGTCAATTGGAACACGAGCGCCCTCAATTCCCACGACTCTTCTCTTTTTAAACGGACTCTACCTCTTCATAATTTTTTCTTTAATCGATAAGAGAAAAAATGTGTCCAATATCTTCTGTAAATGTAACCGAGGGATTTTGTTTTTATCTAATAATTAGAATATACCTTTTTAGCCCATTAGGTACGGAATCTTTTCCTATTATAAATTTACTTTTCTTACCGTTCTGATAGAAGTCCATAACCAGGATGGACCGCATCCACATTATTTTCCTTGGCAACCCTGATGATCTCTGGAATGCTAAGGTATGCTGCTACTGGTGCTAGGCCTTTTCCGACTAAGTATGACTCGTCGGCTTTTTGTCTGTAAGAAAAGGGTACATTTTAGAATAGCAAGGTATAAGGTATATGTATAACCAGAATAAGGATAGACAGGACAACTAGAAGAAAGGGATAGAGTTTTTTTGCCCTTCTGAAGTATAATGCGGGCTAAAAATAAGTCCTATAGATACTGATATTATGGCGAAACTTTTGGTGGAAGATAACATTACTGAACGGATCAGGCTTTTCGCATGGATGTTGTTCTTTGCGTAAGTATTGATTAATTTACTACCCACTTAAATAATACAGTTTATTGTATGACGTCGCCAATTGCTCGTAAAAAGTTAAGGTAGGTATTAATTTTGTCAGAAATGCCTAAATAGAATCAATATTATGACTGATAAATTAATGGGCGTGGTATCTACTTAACACGTTTATTATTTTAATCGGCGTGTTTATGAGATGTTTTGTTTCTCGGTGGCTTGACAAAGTCCAAAGCTCGATAAATGTAGGTAAATAATGATTTATCGCATAAAATTTTAGCGATTATCTTATTTTGGTATTAAACAGGATGGAGATTTAGTTATTCTTAATAACTAAATTCTGTTTAATTCTTTGTTATTTTATTACGAATATTTAGAGAAATTTGAAACACAAAATTATTATACTTACAGTTGGTGTTCTTCCAACTTAAATAAGGTTCGTCGTTAACCCGCTTACGTCCGTAATGGACTTACCTACAGTTGGTTTTGGGATTAAGAGATATCACATCCCTGTCCTATTTTACAGGCATAAACACACGAGAAATTGTCATAAGATTTAAGTATATCTTGCCTACTGGTGCACGTGAATTATTGTCTCGTTTATGATAATTTTAAAGCAACATATTTCCTGCTTCCATCTGATATTAAGGATTTCTCCTAAAATTCCTAGATGGATAATATGAGAAAAATGAGTGTTTTTAATTTATTTATTAAAGACTCCCACCGGACGGAGCTAGCCAGTGATCGTGATGTCTTTGAAGAGAGTGGGGAAAGCCTTTGTTTTTTGACTTTGGGATAAGCCAAGGTCATAATAATAATAAGGACTACCAGCAAAAACATCACACATACACATCACACACACACATAATATGTATTAAATAACAGAACAAATTGGTCTTACGTGTAGTGTTTTTCCAATTATGGATGGGTCCGCTAAACCAAGAAGAAATTGAAATAGTGTTCAGGTAATAAAAAATAGTGTTTAATACGACGGCTGGAAAAAGCGATTGCAAGAACGAAACTGATGTCCCCGAACACGCAAAAGGTAGGGGGTGGGTGTCAGAAAAAAAATAGTAGGTACCTGTGCATCTGCAGTTTGTCCTGCTCGCTGTAAATAGCGACGGACCTGATCCCCAGTTCGGTACATGCTCGGAACACTCGGATGGCGATTTCACCCCGGTTCGCGACTAGAAGGCTTCTGATTGGTTTGTACTCCACTTTCTTTGTGTCCTGAAAATTAATTGACTTAGGGCACTTAACAGCAGACACGTGCACTGAGAATTGAGATACTTAAGTCGTCAAATTTTTGTTGCGAAGTGCATACGTTTTGCTGATAGGTTTTAGGGCTCATATACACGGACCGTAACTTGCCGAGAGTAAGTCAACTGCACCCGTCGACTGCTGTTGACCTTGAATGCAGTCGGACTGCACTAAACTGCAGTCGGCAACTCGCAGTCCGTGTATATGAGCCCTTAGAGGCATAATAAGTAGCGTCATCACTTCACACTAATATTATAACAGGCTCCAATCTCCCGCGCCTAGCGCACTCTTAATGACCTCCTCGCCAAGCATCCTCAGGTTGACCTGTTTGCGGATGGATGGAAGTCGATAGAGCGTATGTGCCTCAGCTATTGTGAGACTTAAGAAAATAAAATACCACTGTATTTTATTATTTTATTTCCATGTTTTTTATTATGTAACCGTAGTAACGAGATTTCTTTGTTTTTATTTGCTGATGTTGTCTTAACATTCTTTTTAGTGTACGAATTTTTAGTCCTGTTATGTCGTTCTAAATTTATTTTCACTAGCAAGTAGATGTCCTAGATTTAACGCATTGGAGTGTACTCTGTAATGTTATGTCTGGTTTTAAATAAAGAATTGAATTGAATTATATAGTGTAAATGCGAAGGTTTAGATAGTTAAAACCAGGCCAGTGATGAGGTTCATGTTCTACCTAAAGCGTTAGTGGTGTCGAGCCTCACAAATCCTACCAATAAACACCGCTCTCTGTTATCATTATCCAATCATTACTAATCAGTTTCTCATAATTTGATAAGCAGATTAAGTGCACTTGGCAATCGTTATCGGAGATTGCACGATGAAAGTGTGTGAATGGCCAAAGTTTACAATTAAACATGATTTGGTATATACGTTTAGACTAAGTATAACATTACTACTTGCGGATAAAATCTTAATCGTCACATTAAACAAACATCAAACTTTAAAATTTTGCGGTTCCTGTTAATAATTTATATTATTCTGTTCAGTTAATGAGTCCAGTTTTTCAAGATACTAAATAAAAGGAACTTATTCGTCTTTCCTCAGTGCTTACGAACTGTTGTACATTTAGCAATTTTGAATCATAGAATGGAATAGGTAGTATATCTTTCTGACAAAACATCAATAAGGTTCGTCCCTTACATCCATAATGAAAATAAATTATAACGATGTTTCTTTAAAAAAACTGTACTTTGCCTCTGACTATGGGTGCCCCAAACTGTCTGAATATAAATGTACCTATAGTACTACGTAGGTATAAGACCATACGTATCGTAAGTGGTTTACCGAGTACGGCATTGACCAAACCCTTCTATTGGTAATGGTAACTAGATTGCGCCACACCCGTATTCGTTAACACATACATACATCACGGGGTGTCATAAGAATAAGTTATGTGCCCGTAGGTACTCCACCTACCTATTACGAAGCACCTAGCAAACAGAATCAGTCTAATATCTCTGATATATAATGTTTATTTAACTATAAACCGATTTCAAATTGTATTGTTTTTTCTAATCATAGATCCCATTGCTAGAACTGAACAAAATTAAAAAGGGACCACACGGGAAACACCAGCGTCCATATAAAAAAAAGAATCAGAAAAACGGACCCCCCAGTGAAAAGTTCTGAGGTAACAAAAAAAAATACAGTCGAATTGAGAACCTCCTACTTTTTTAAAGTCGGTTAAAACGGTAGTAAGCATTACCTCGAGGCACACTAGCGCCGTCGCCTACTTTACATTATTATTACATTAAAGAAATCCTTTCATTATGATAGCTGTTATGTAATATTAGATTCTACCCGTGGGTGGTTTCGCACGCGTTGTATTTATCTATGGAAATGTTTAAACGTTATATCTATACATATTATATTATGTATACCAAGGTAACTGTTTAATGGAATAAAAAGTAGCCTATATTTATTTCAGGCCTAGAGCTACATCTAGGTATAAGCTATTTTAACCCGATCGGTTCAGTCGTTAAGCCGTGAAGAGGTCACAAACATCCAATGTGAAGTTTTTGTACGGATCACCATCAGGTAAATTCAGAGATTTAATTCCTAAAATAAAGGAGACGTTATCAAGTGATCATAAATAGGTATCGTTTGTCTTATTAAATTTGACAGCCTATATTATAAATAAGGAAGGATAAGGCTGGCTAACATGTAAATACGCTATTACTTACTACTTTACAGTACGACGTATTATAAACCGACTGCGACATAAGTAGAAGTTTCTATGTTCGGTTGTATGTTTTTAAGTAGCTTATTCGATTTCTCAACCAATTTGGATGATTCTTTAGCAGTTGTTTATAAGATGATCCGAGGTGGTCCCATCCCATCCAAGTTTTATTCCCGCCCGAGGGATTAAGTACATTGATCTGGCAAAACTTTAAAAAAGGTGAACAAAAGGATTCGTCGGTTTTTAGTTAAATTTATTATGTATATAATAAATTAAGACAATCTTTATTTTAATACCTTTATTTTAAAGTTGGATATCGCAATAAAGTGCATTGAACTTACCGAGCTTGCTGTCCGGCTTTTTGATACACTCCATGCTTGAAACTGTGACGCAGAAGCCCGCAGTGCAAAACGTGCTTTTAAAATCTGCATTCTCACTTACACTTAGAAAACTAATGACAAACAAGGTAAACAACAGTTATTTTTGGCACAACCCCAATTTTTGGCAACAAGGCATTTCATATCAATTTTTATATAGCGAATTTAGTAAGATATTTATGTATATATAGGTAATTAGGTAGGTGGTATTCAAATTTAACCAACATGATTTCTTTTTACAGATATTTAGTACAAATGATTGGAATTGCAAATGAGCTAGTGATTTCAATGAGCTTAAGTTAGACATGGTAAGATCAGAAGTGGGCAGCCATTCTTCCACCAAACGACTTTTTGACATTATTTATGTGGACTATTTTCACCAACAAATAGTCGACCGGAAAGGACTGAGCGAGCCGAACGATATAGTCGAGCGGAAAATAGTGAGCGAGCAGAAATCGTCACAATTAACGCCGCCGCCAACTCTTCTCTCATTTTCCGCTTATTGTATATTGTTCTACCGCGGTGAAAACCTGGCTTTAGGAAATTGATAAATTAAGAGAAACAATTGAATTTCTTTACATGATAAGATCATTAATCGAGTCTGAGTGCGTAGCAAGTTATACCTATTGACTAAATTTGATCGTAGTCATTTCGAGAATAACTGTCAAACCGTTTTGATCCCGGTTTGCGTGAAATTTGATGGGTCGATAGATGAGAAATGAAGTCTAGCTAGCACGATATATTCGTATACTCCACGACAAAACCATATACTTGCAGAGCCAAAAATTGGTGGTTTTACCTTCTGTTATTATAACAATCAGGTATATGTCGCGTATTTTTTTTTTCAAACAATAAAATACGCGATAGATACCCGATGTAACTTTATGTTTTACCTGTTGTATAAAAATATACTTAAAATAAAACACTTTGTGCTATTTCATTGTAAAAAGTCGCGTGGTGACTAGATTAGGTGCGGTCTTCGTGTCGGGTTTTCGTTTTTAATCTGAAAAAAGAAAACGAAAATAATGATAAAAATGGCAAAACAACTCATGAAATAAATATGACGCTTATTATAATCTATTCTATAATATAAAAATGAATCGCTAAATGTGTTGGTAAGCGCATAACTCAATAACGCCTGGACCAATTTGACAATTCTTTTTTTTAATGTTCGTTGAAGTTCAAAGATGGTTTTTACGGCGAGAAAAATTCTAATATTTGCCGGGAAAACATCTATAAACATTTCCATAGGAACAACGCGTGTAAAGCCGCGGGGCACAGCTAGTAGGTAATAAAATTATATCAATAGAAGTACCTATGTAATATAAATATTATAATAATCTAGCTAGAGAGAATGTAGGCTACTATATCCCTGCTTGGAAATTGAAGCATAGATTTGACAGTTCTGTTCTAGAAAATATATAATATACATATAAGTATTATTATCTAGCCACTAAAATAACTACACACAATGATTCATAATAATAGATAATGCTAGACAAGTCAGACAGCATTATTCAATCCCAAGCTAAGCAGAGCTTGATGTTATGTCTACTAACTAGGTAGGTAACTGATATATACTGTACTTAATACAATACAGTAGGTACATAAGTAAATAAAAAAACACTTAAATGAAGCCACAAGAAATATCTGCAGAAAGACAGACCGAAAGACCTTTGAATCAAATCACGACTAGAACCCTATAAATCAATGACTTTGAAATCACCTTTCTGTCACTAAGCGCAATGGCTCAAGATCGATATGGAATCTAAGCTCTTTTATTGACTATGTTTGTATAAGATGCTGCACGCTGCTTCGCACGCGCTTCTCAATTATCTTATGTACCAGAATAAGATTTACCTCCTTGCTATATTTCAGGCGCAAAAAACTGTGCCGATATATTGAAAAGATCAATACTCAAATCATGGTGAATAACCCGCTGTACGTGACTTTAATGATTATATCTAATGCTAGAAATGACTAAATTAGCTCCTACCGAACTCATATTATTTATATGTATTGTTTCAGTAGAGATGCATTGACTACAAACCAGGATTTTTGTTTTGAAACGTTTTTACTTATAAATAACTCGGCAAAGTGAGAATGCGAAGTTCAATTCAAATATTTCGAAACAATGATAAGCAATTTTGTATTATCACTTATCTATCAGTCAATAACAAAACAAACTAAACTGAGCTGGTTTCATCAGCAATTAATGGAGATAACGACTACTTAATATTTGTGGAATTTTGCGTGATATCAGAACAGCTATATAAATACATATCGATCTACAAAGATTAACGGAAAACCTACCTACCTACCTACCTATACATTAGCATTAATGGCAGGTTTATTATGTAAAGAGATGTAGGTACCCCCCCAACGCTACAACAATGGAATGCAAATTGCAGTAAATAAAGTAGGTACCTTACCTACATGGTATTTTGTAAAATCACTGTTATCTTGCAGATTGGCTAGGTATTTAGAAAAGGAAACCAATAGGTTTCTAGAAGGGTAAAAAATGGTTCAAGAAGTGCTATATTTCATAATAATCGTTTGATAGGAAGATCGTAGGTGTGTATGATAGTACCCAGGTACTTATGGTAAATGATGATAATGGTGATGGCCATCGCCATGAAAATTAACCGGATTTGCAGATGCAAAACTACATCAATGATATTTACCACATTCCTAATTAGATCAAACATTAGCATTAATAGGTATAACAAAACAAATAAGTAAATAAAGTAACTACAAAGACAACGCAATTGCAATTCCATTTGAATTGGACATTGCGAATCCAGAGTTGGAGCAATGAAATGAAGCCTGAATGTGAAACGGTGATTAGCCTTCTTTTATAAGGAGACCCATAAAATTTGAATCGAATTTGCCTTTCATAATAAAAAAGATAATATTTTATCTGAACTTAATTTTAGACAAGCCTAAGATAAATGCAAAATGTGGATATTTCTCTACAAGTAGGAATTGTTTTGTTTTTGTTCTACTAAAATTTCGGTTTGTAAAACGAAACTTAGGTGGCATTGACTTCATCAATAGGCCTTTCAAAAACATAGCGAGGTGACTCAACTTCTATGCAAAGATCGGTTGTTTACAACAGTGTCCTTAGTCGAAGCACGGTAATGTTAGGTAGAAGTAAACGTAATACATTATTCTTCGACAGTATGAGTGCCAATGCCGTACGTTGAACCGGTGACCATCACTGCTGATAACATGCTAATTCAGATTAACAAACTTTAGAACCGGTTCCCATGTAGGCACGTTGTTACAAAACAAATTATTTTTTATATTTTATCTGAATCAGTCGACGTTAAAGCTATGTTGTGTATAATTACAATTTATTATTATTATTAGACTAAACCGTCTCCCTGCTGGACAAATGTCTACCTCTCGTCCTTTCACCCTTCCCTATTTTGCACCATTGAAGTATAGTCTTTTATGAGCCTGTCTAGTTGTTTTCTATCGTCGCGTCGTCGTCGATAGATCATACTTCCATCAATATTAATCTATTTTAAATGATCGTGATCTTAGCTTTTATTGACAAAGAAAATTAAAATCAATAAAATATTCAATGTTAAATCTATTAATCTTGTGTCCTGCATATTACAAACAAAACATACAACATCCAATCCAAGTCGATGATGCATCCCCAACATCAATGAAAATATTAGTTCAGCAAGGAATTTTATAGGGAAACATTATGTACTTATTAAACATACACATAACGGAAAGAATATTCTCTCTCACATACAACATATAGACTAATAACTAAATCAATGGAGTCATATCATAACGAATGGACTTTGGACTGTTCAATTGAGCATTATTATAATGACTATTTTGACTAAGTATGACAAGTGCGAAGTCAAATAACAAGTGAATTTAATCAGTAGTTTAGCAACAGTCTCGCATCTTACTGATAGGCTAGATAATTTCGCTGTTATCAGAAAGGTCAAAGTACCAGACCAAAGTATAAATAACAAGGTACCTTTATAAACACAAGATTATCAAGACATAAAGGGCACTAAAATATACAAAGATGTAGAACTAGAACTTTGAAAAGAACAGATGTAACAGAATGCTGCTAATAAATTTGTCCTATTAATATACGTATTTCTATTTACAGATAATTAACAACTGCCACATTGAAATAGATCGTGTTTACGTACGAAGATATATGAATATGACACAGTAGTGTGTAGACTACACTAATAAAAAGTCATACATAAATATCACCGAAAAATTAAACAAAATCTATCATTGAATATAAGTAGGGTCATTACATTACAGTAGAAGAAGTTTCAAACGACAGTCAAGAAGCGTCAACAGAACACTAAACAAACGTATGGTAAAGCACAGATTCTTAAAAACAAAAGAATATAGAGAAACACAAAATACTCGTTCAATAAGTAAACTTTACCTCACAACGATTAAATTTAAGATACGATACAGACACGTCCGCACACCTCGACAACCGACACGCAACTGAGAGCTTCGAGTTAAACAGGTCACACCGTCCTCTAAAGGCTTATCAGCTAGTTTCAATGGCAAGTGCTGGAGCTTACGTAAGGAAAGGATATACGTGAGTGATAGAAGACCTTATAAGTACAATATTAGATAGGGTAATAACTAATAAGCGAAGACAAGGCGTAAGATGGATGATAATGATAGGGGTTGAAGGTGTGAATTGGTCATTTCATAAATTAATGCATCAAGGTTAACCAACCTGTCAACTGTGGGGTGAAAATAATCCACCGTTTAATTATTTTTTTATCTGAGAATCACAATTTCTGTAGGATTAAAGAAAATTGTTGTGTTTGCTCTCGATATTTTTTTATTTCAGCTAAAGACTACGTTTGGACGAAGAGATTTTTCAGGGACAATCACGAGATCCTTTATCCTTATAATTGTTACTACGTTTTCAGACGTTACGGTTGCCGTAACCCGGGACTGAGACACACGTCTACGATATACGTACTAAATAATGGAAAGGTGATTTCAGTCTTTATCTTGTCTTGTTTCAGTTATTCGCTGCATGCTCTCAACGTGAACAATGTTAATAAGTCGGATGATTCTATGTTTAGTGTAGATGGTACCTACAGACTTCGTAGTAGGTACCACCGCCAAACGATGCCTATCCAGTTTGAAACTATTTTGCTTTACGTTAAAAAAAAAGATATCGAGCAAGCCGGGGTTGGCAACTAAACTATTCACTTCACAGAAAAATCGCCCTAGTGGTCGTAAGGCGCAATTTTTGCTGACTATACTTAATCATTAAATAAATATTGCTGGACGATTGACATCTAGTCTCAAACCATATAAGTTAGTATAGGTCCTAGATAGCTGATATATTTAATAGATACCTACTTTAGATTACAAAGATAGACATTTGGTATTATAAAACCAAACTATCTAACTATATAGTTACATAATACGTTTTTTGTTTAGGGTGTTCTCTACCCTAAACAAAAAAACCTATTATGTAACTATAGTTAGATAGTTTGGTTTTATCATTTTTTTTTATTAGCAAGCTTGCATCTGATTATGATTACCTAAACAGACTCTTGGGATCATTTGGGATCTCCGATAATGAGACTGTTTGTTCAACATCAAAACGAAACAACTTTAAAAACGTAATGTATATATATGTACTTACCCATTATTGTCTAGGTAATCAGAATATTAGGTGCTATTGGCTTTTTGAGATGAGAGCGAGTTTTTGATATACCTAAATATGAGGCTAAATCTGAAAAATTTAAAATAAAACCGGCCTAGTGCGAGTCATCTATAAAAACGGCAAAAAATCATGCCTGTTGTAAGGAAGCCCCATTAAATATTTATTTTATTCTGTTTTTTAATAGGTATTTAATTTTGTTGTTATAGCGGCAACAGAAATACATGATCTGAGAAAAACTTCCAACTGTCTTACGGTTCATGAGATACACCCTGGTGACAGTGCGACAGACAGACATACCGTTTTACCCTTTGGTTGGGTACGGAACCCTATAAACAATTTTTACTATATTTTTAACCCAGGGTCATCGAAAACTAACGTAGGCTGGACCTGTTCGAGTAAGATTAAGAAAGTTGCCATATTAGTGTTAAGAAGCTCGTAAACGTGTTTCACCAGTTCACATAGCTGTGTGTGGTTATGTTGTTAGTGAGGTCAATTATGTCACTGAAATTGGCAATATGCGATAAATATTACGAATGAACGAAACATCATGTTTGTTTGTTTTCATGTTTAAACCTTACGAGGAAACTGTTTAGCTGCCTGCCTAAGCCGCTAAAGGTAGAACCTTGCATTTAGCAAGATGAATTTTATTCAACCTTTTCTGTTAAAAAAAAACGTTGCTAAAATAATAAATAAATGATAATAAATACTTTTGGACAATTCACACGGCATTATCTAGCCCCAAGCAGAAAAAATCGTAAGCTAAAGTACCTAGGTACATAGATAATGTAAAGTACCTACCTACTTATGTACTATAAGAACCTTCCAATGGTTCAAAGTTTGTGTATAATAGAACAGGACAGGATAGTTTTTAAAATAGAACTATAATTATTTATTTGTAATTGCAAGTCATACAAAAACGTGGTACAGTTACTTTCCAGTTCTTTTCTATTCCTGTAGAGCCCAGATTTACC
Source organism: Eupithecia tripunctaria (assembly GCA_955876795.1). NCBI lineage: Eukaryota > Metazoa > Arthropoda > Insecta > Lepidoptera > Geometridae > Eupithecia > Eupithecia tripunctaria. Next base: position 8,238,221 of record OY041612.1, read on the forward strand.
TTATAAAAACCGCAAAAAATTAACAACCACCACAGTTTAAATCGAACATTCTTATAGATTTTTTTTTAGATAGCTTTTTTAATGAAATAGTACTTTTGCAGTCACATGTGCTTAACCTCTTCATTAGTTAATACGATCCACAGTTGGTAGCACATGTAACATTAATATGTAACTTACAGAGCTTAGGTACACATTGAACATACTCAACTCATCATGGACGGGATAGTTTTGATTTTATTGTTAGTAGTTTTGTAAAACAACAATATTTAAAACAAGTGAGCATATTATGGTAATTCATTACTTATTAATTTATAATAAATGGCTTGTTAGCAGTTTGTCCAAAAGCATACCTACAAAAAAATAATTTTAAGTTTAAATGGGCCCTACTAGTGGATTTTCTGATAAAATATTAGGACAATTTTATCAAAAAATCCATAAGGACACATAAAACTGCAGTAACAAACAAGTTTTATTTGGTACTGATTGAGAGCAACTCACAAGCCTTGATCTACTTAATGAGTTGAACACATGATTGTGTGATGTAAGTTTGTTTGAACCATATGGTACAAATGAACTTATATAGTTGTTTTGTGCATTATGGTATGAACTTATCTATTTATTCCATAAACTTATGGGTAGTAGTTTAGTAGCTACTTTTCATATAAAAATGTAGATAAGAGACTGCCATGATCCAAAATTACCAACTTAAATACCTACTAAAACTCTATTCAAATATCATAGTCCTTTACTTAGACATTACAGTATCTTGAAAACTTCACAAAATTTATATTACTTGAAACTTGAACCTACAACTTAAACCCAAAAAAGTCAAAGTAATCATCATCAAAAAATCACTTTGTTGTTTTGTTTAGTTCAATCTTTTTAAGTAAGGTAAAGAAGCAAACAAATAACATTTACCTTGTTCAGTTGTGAATTTTAAAGTTGGTTTATTACTTACTAGGTATTCATAAACTAAATTGAGAATTATTATGTACTTATTGTATTTAGTACCTTATCCAAAACCCGTAACAAAAGTACCCATACAGTTATCTAGGACCCGTAACAAAAGCTCTGCTTAGCTTGGGCTTAGTTTATGCTGTGTGAATAGTCCAACATTATTTATTTATTAGTTATAGCTACCCCGGCTTCGCATGGGTGCAATGCTGATGTACCTATTATACTTAAAAAGCTCCCTCTTGAATCACTCTATCTATTAAAAACCGCATCAAAATCCATTGCATAGTTTTAAAGATCTATGCAGTACCTATGCAGAGACAGTGGGAGGCGACTTTGTTTTATGCTATATACGAAAATAAAATTAAAGCCTACCTACTACCTGCCAATAGCGATCAAAAATGAAAGGTACCTTACTGAAGGTTGTAGGTACCTTAGGTATAATTGTTGGAATATGTATTGGTACACCATTCAACTTGTCTATGAGGCTGAGATTAAAGTAAGGATTTATGATTAAATCAATGCTTTACATCTGTCAATGTCGTCTCGTTGACACTGACAGAACTCAACTCTAAAATCTGTTCTGCGTAACAATCAACGTAATGATTACTTGCTCTCTCTCTGTTCTGAAATAGCACACACAACATGTCTGTATAAAGCTGATTTTCTATATCCAATAATTAAGTGTTAATCGTATAATGTAATTCCTAATTGTTTTCACTAGACAATAATAACTATTGTGCTATGTGATTCTGTTCGTTTATTTTCACTCGCCGGTTCCAACCCACCAACCTAACCTATCTTCACTGTGCATCCACTGTGTGTAGGATTTACACGGACAAAGCTAGGCCTAGGCTAGGCTACACACCGCCTGGCTGGCTCTCTGCTCAACAGGTTATGGGCCCAGGTCCCAGGATTATCACAACTGATTACGGGCACAGTATTTAAGAAGAGGAAGACATTCTACACTTGGGTGCCGGCGAGGACACGAACACGAGGAAGCGGATTTTATATTGTGTGCAATGTCACAGCAGCCGCAAGAAGGTGCCGTTGGCGGGCACACGCCTCATGTGTCGCCAGCAGGTCTGTACACTTTTGACAAATTGGATGGAATTGGCTCGTATCACAACTGGAAGTTCCAGATGCGAATGGCGCTTATCATGGAAGGCTTATGGTCATGTATTGATGGTTCTGAGACTAGCAGCAGCACGGATCAAAAAGCTTTGGCTAGAATATGCTTGGCAGTTAAACCGAATTGCATCCAGTATTTGCGCGATGCTACAAGCGCAAAGCAAGCTTGGAAAATCCTCCAGGATGTATTTGAGGATAAAGGACTTTATCGGAGGGTTGTGCTTCTAAGAAAACTTCATAGATCCGACTACCATGAATATAATTCAATGGGAGCTTACATCGAAGGAATAATGACCCTAGTACAACAACTTGCAGACATCGGAAGGATCATTGATGATAAAGAAGTTGCAGAAATTTTACTAAGCGGTCTACCACAGGATTTTGATGTTTTGGTTTCTGGTCTGGAAACAGCAAACCTCTCCGAAACTCTCACGAGCGAAGCAGTGCGAGCTCGACTACTTCAAGAGGAGTTCCGAAAATCCACTAAAAATGGCAAATCAAATGATGATGTGGTTTTATTTACGAAGAGTAAACCACTTAAGTGCCATTACTGCCAGAAGCAAGGGCATGTCAAATCAAAATGTTTCAAGTTGAAGAATGATTTGAAGAAGCAAAGCAGTAGCGATGTCAACTTAGCTGCGGGGTCTGCGGACACACTGTTGGTATCAGCAGTGTCACTCTTATCTGTTTACGGAAGCGTGGACTGGATAGTGGACTCCGGGTGTACTTCGCACATGTGCTGTGATATGGACCTTTTTAGAGACATTGACTTAAATTTTAAATCAATAGTTACAGTTGCTAATGGAGAAGCACTGAAATGTCAGGGTCTTGGTGCCGTCTCTTTGAATCTCAATAATAGTAGTGATCTAAAGATTTTGCAAAATGTAATGTTTGTTCCTAAATTGACTACTAATCTTATATCCGTTAGTCAGCTAACTAGATTAGGTTTTGGAGTAGTATTTGAACAGGATAATTGCAAAATAATGGATCCTAAAGGCCAGCCTTTTACTAGTGCAACATGTTTCAGGGGTATTTATAAACTTGATTGTTTTTCTAACCCAAATTGTATTTCAGAATGTAATGTTGCTACCACAGGTGCTTGTAAGCAAGCAGAACAAAGTTCTTTAGCAGCTATTTCTAGTGTGCCATTGGAAGTATGGCACAAGTGACTTGGGCATTTGAGCTTGCATGGTTTGTATGGAATACGGAGTCTTGCAGATGATGTTGTTTTTGAAGATGACTGTCATGGTAAGTTGAAAATTTGTATTTCATGTTTTAAGGGGAAGCTTACAATGAAATCTTTCCCTAAGAGCCAAGCAAAAAGAGCTCATGATCTTTTAGAGTTAATACTCTCAGATGTTTGTGGGCCTATGTCAATCAATAGCTGGGGTGGTGCATGTTATTTAGTTACATTTACTGATGACTTCTCTAGAAAAAGTTTTGTTTATCTTATGTGTCATAAGAATGAAGTCATGATAAGTGGGTAAAACAATCAAGCGTTTCAGAACAGATAATGGAGGGGAATACTGTAGTAAAATCTCAGAAAAGTTTCTGTCTAGTGAGGGCATTATTCATGAAACTAGTATTCCCTAGTCCTGAGCAGAACGGCGTATCTGAACGCCTTAATAGAACCCTTATGGAAAAAGCCAGGTGTATGCTCTCTGAGGCCTGCCTCGACAAGCGTTTTTGGGGAGAGGCTATTGCTACTGCAATATACCTACAGAATCGAAGCCCCATGTCTGCTTTGTCCGGCAGTATTCCTGAACAGGTGTGGACAGGTTCCAAAGTGACCCTAAGCCACTTGAGAGTATTTGGTTGTAAAGCTTTTTCATTGATCCCAGAACATAACCGTCACAAGCTCGATGCAAAGTCTAAGGAGTGTATTTTTGTGGGTTATTGTGAAATGTCCAAGGGTTATAGATTAGTAGATCCAACTGAACCAAAGAAAATAATTAAATCCAGAAATGTCCATTTTATTGAATTGACGGACTTTAATGTAAAATCTAATATGATGAACTGTGATATTAATTCTAATATGTTGGATTGTGATATAAATACTAATGATATTATTAAATCTAAAATGATAAATAATAATAGTAATGTTAAATCTAAAATGATAAATAATAATAGTAATGTTAAATCTAAAATGATAAACAATGATAATATTATTAAATCTAAAATGATGAATAATAATAATAATTTTAATATTAATGACAAAGTTTGTGTTCCAATGTTGAACTGTGATAATGGTAATTCTAGTGAATTGATACCTCCTTCTGCAATTTCAGGTGGTGAAATGGAGAGTGGACGTGTTGGGACTGAGGCCCCCAGCACAAACACATCTGCCAGTGCTGATGGGTCAGCATCGCCATTATTCGTCGACTGCGACCAGGTGGAAGAAAATGAGCAGTCTTGGGCAGAGGAGGGCGACCATATGGTGGAGTCTGAGGGCAACTCTATGCTGGATACTGAATGCAGACCGAGCAATTTTGAGTTGCCAAATCAATGTCCTGTACGGAGTACAAGGGGTATGCCACCTTAAAGGTATGATGACTGCGAGTATGATTATTCTCTCTACTCTCATGGGCAGATTGCATTTGACAAACCGTTATCATATGAGGATGCTATGGCCAGTCATTTTCGCGCGAAGTGGCAAGCAGCCATGCAAGCCGAGTATGACTCTTTGTTAAGCAATGGTGTCTGGAAATTAGTCGAGAGACCACTGGATAAAAACATCGTTAAATGTAAGTGGGTATTTAAAGTCAAGCAAGATACTTCTGGAAATTTTGACAAGTATAAGGCTCGTCTAGTTGCTCGCGATTTTAGTCAAAAACATGGTATTGATTATGATGAGACATTTTCCCCAGTAGTCAGACACTCAACAATGCGGATATTGTTTAATTTGGCAAATGAGTTGGACATGGACATAGAGCACTTAGATGTAACTACTGCTTTCCTTCATAGTCAACTAAAGGAGGAAATATTTATGGAACTAACCTATAGGTTTTATGACTGATAATAATAAAGTCTGTTTGTTACAGAAAAGCATCTATGGTTTGAAACAAGCAAGTAGGGCGTGGAATGATACTGTAAATAAATTGCTACTTACTAATGGTTATTCTCAAACAAAATGTGAACCTTGTGTGTATGTTAAGAGAAACTCTAGCAATTTAATTATTTTATTAATGTGATAATAATGTGTCTGACAATGAACATAATTTTAGAGAATTGATAGGTAGTTTAATGTACCTTAGTGTCTGTACTAGGCCAGATATAACATAATGCATGTAATGTTTTAAGTCAATTTAATAATTGTTATGATAAGACTCATTGGTTAGCAGGAAAGAGGATCCTTCGCTATTAAGCTAAAACTATTGATTATGGTTTAGTTTTTAGTAAATGTAATAATTTAGACCTTATAGCTTATGCTAATGCTGATTGGGCGAATGATCCTATTGACCGAAAATCTTATACTGGTTTTGTAATAAAGTTAGGGTCTAATACTGTTAATTGGGAGAACAGAAAACAGCGCTGCGTCGCTATGTCAAGTACTGAAGCAGAGTACTTATCCATAAGTGACGCCTGTAAGGACATTCTGTTTATCAAACAGTTTTTGTTTGAGATAATGAATAGAAATATTGAGTGTCAACTATTTAATGATAATCAGAGTGCCCAGAAAATCTTGAAATCTATTCAATGTCATAAAAGGACAAAGCACATTGATGTACGCTATCACTTTGTAAGAGATTTGATTTCTAAAAATTGTATTTGTGTCTCATACATGCCTACTACGGAAATGATAGCTGACATTCTAACAAAAGCTTTGTCTTCCTGTAAACATAATGGCTTTAGGTTTCATTTAAATGTAAGAACTCCATGAAGTTGTATTGTATAACTGTAATGAGGGTTGGAGTTCCGTTGTATGGTGTAAGGGGAAGTGTTGGAATATGTATTGGTACACCATTCAACTTGTCTATGAGGCTGAGATTAAAGTAAGGATTTATGATTAAATCAATGCTTTACATCTGTCAATGTCGTCTCGTTGACACTGACAGAACTCAACTCTAAAATCTGTTCTGCGTAACAATCAACGTAATGATTACTTGCTCTCTCTCTGTTCTGAAATAGCACACACAACATGTCTGTATAAAGCTGATTTTCTATATCCAATAATTAAGTGTTAATCGTATAATGTAATTCCTAATTGTTTTCACTAGACAATAATAACTATTGTGCTATGTGATTCTGTTCGTTTATTTTCACTCGCCGGTTCCAACCCACCAACCTAACCTATCTTCACTGTGCATCCACTGTGTGTAGGATTTACACGGACAAAGCTAGGCCTAGGCTAGGCTACACACCGCCTGGCTGGCTCTCTGCTCAACAATAATATTGTTGATGTTTCTCGTAAGAATGTTATCTGTACTGCATGCAAAGGGCTCAGACAAAGTGTCTGAGGCAAAGGGTAAAGGTCTCGGTTGTTTCTTAAAAATAATCTTGAAAATAGATTGAACATAAATTCTTTGTCACTGATGATGAGTAAAACTTTATAAGAGGTACTCACCGGCGAGTTCCAGGCTGTGATTTACAAATTATTCAGTAAATTCCTGTCATTATATTGAATTTGTTATTTTCAAAATAATTTTATACCAAATGATTACACAAGTCCGTAGAGCGCGCAGCGTAGGTAGTTTAGCATGGTTTAGCAACTATACTATAGTGATGTGCTATGTTGAACGAACGGGGGCATGTCATTGTTGTCAGTTGGCCGAATATCGACACAGCTCCGTTTCGTTTTGAGATATTTATTACTCGGCCCTAGGTGCACATGGACAATTCCTTGGCTCGAGTAGGACTCGTGATTTTAAAATTACGAACATTGTTACAGTTTATATTAAAGGAATAAAGGCCTAAAGGAGACCCAATGGAGTTGAATTCAGATACCTACTATTTATTTTTCGGTTTGCCGATGAAACACTGGTTTAAGCAGCACTATGAACACAATTTCTCACGCGGCTGTCAAATGTCGCTGTCAAAAAGTAAGTGTACGGGGCTGCCAGCTGTACGGGTCAAAATTGTACGAAAGTTGTCAAAGAACATGATATTCGCACTTATTTATTATTTTGGTCTGTTATTTTGATAATTTGAACACACGCACGACTGTCCCCACACTGACCCCATTACTACTATGGAAAATTCCCTAGATAGTAGGTAGTTAAAATGTAGGCTAATGATTTTATTGTTAATTTTAACCTTGGCTCCATAGATATAGTACTAGCCATAGAGAGACTCTATGGCCTGTTCCTCCCAATGCCCAGCGGAGACAGGAGAACCAAATTGGCAACTGCAATGGATAGGGATGGGCAATAATGCGCGTTACTATGCGTAAAAATGTCGGTAAAAATTCAATTATTTTGAAATCGAGCACGTACATGGTAACTATGGTAAGTCTTAAAAAAACTATGATTGGTCTCAATAGTTTATCCTTTCAGACTTTCAGACTTAGACTAACTATCTAATTATAAAAAAAACTTAGTTAGCAAAGCTAGATCAAATAAAAATCTAAATTAAAGTTAAGATAAGGGTAACATAATATCTTTATTTCTATGAATAACTACAATAGATGAACACATAACAAAATAAAATTCTATTAATTCAAATAAACATGAAATTAATGTTTTACTTCTTACTTCTGTGGCTTCAAGATGAGGTAGACTAATGTAGGACGAATAAACTTTTAGCCTTTTAGTTTTTGTTATTGTATAAAATATTAACCTTACTTAAGAAACATGTCAAAAAATATCGACAAAAATATCGACAACATCCCATAACTAGTCAAATCGGCAGGCTGCGGTAAAGTGGCAGGGGTTCATGTGTTCCCGCGTCCCACTCCTGTTTCACCCCCGTGAAACGTTTTTACATTTAGTTATTTTAGGGTTAAAAATTGCTTACTGGTAGTATGTGATGCGATAATTTAATTTAGTGCTCATCCCGCTATCATTTTCACATAGATTTATGGCGCATTTAACCATTTTTCAGCCCCAAAAAATAAATCTGTATTAAACGACTGTTCACACAGCTGGTTCTCACATGAATAATTGACAAGTCGATGATGTTCACACTTTGTTCACACTTGTGTCCGTGAGATCAAAGGGTGAACTAGTGCTCTAGTACTTTAAAAACTCAATGACTCAGGGTGGGATTGTATTTGTGATGCGTGCGAGGTATTTTGTTTGTATAGTAGTTGGCAGCACTACATTATGTTCCTTCCTTGCACGGGACGGATGGGTGTTTGTTTGTTTTCTTTCTTTTCGATAGGTACCTGCATTTTTTATAAAAAATGACGAGCATATTACTACGAAAAAACCTTCAAGATTGCTGCCGAACATGTTTAAATAATCTATCAAATAAAATGCATGGTATATTTGAGAAAAAGGAAGATACTCCAACTGTAGCTGAAATCTTGTCTTTGTTTACAAACATTGATGTAAGTAAACTTTCAAATTTAATAGAATTATTTAGCTTTGTTTAAAATTATCCTGCTTCCCACTTCTTTATTTATAATTTATTTGTGTTTTCTATTTTACAGATCCAACTTGATGATGTGTTACCTAAAAATTTGTGTAGTAGTTGTTATAACTGTCTTATTAGCTTCTACGACTACAAGAAACTAGCAGAGAAAGTAGATGTACAACTTCATCAATACTACGATAACATTATATCCAAGCCAAAAGATGATTTCTCAGATATATCTATTAAAGTAGAGAACATCTGTGATTCAAATGAATATGAATTTCCGGAGTTTGAATTAGAAGATTTATTAGAAGATTCTGACGCTAGTGAGAATTGTCCGCTTAGCAATATTCTGGGCTCTTCCTCTGAATATAATTCAAAAACTAGTAAAGTGTTAAAAAAACCGAAGCATTTGAAGAATTCATTTAAATGTATGCAATGCCCAAAGTCATTTAGAGAGCACCTAAAATTTGAGAAGCATCTTGAGATTCACGAGAGTGACAATGCATCAGGCCCTGTTCAGTGTGAAGTTTGCTCATCAACATTCCGTTCTGCAAACTCTTTGTCTGCTCATATGCGAATACATGTACCTAAAGGCAGAGTTCTATCCTGCCAGTACTGTGGCAAAGTTTTCAAAAAACTCAGTCACTTAAAACGGCATGAAGGATCCCATCTTATAAATAAAACACACAAATGTCCAAAATGCCCAAAGGCATACCATTTAGAGAGTGCTTTGGCAGATCACATGCTTAAACACAATGGAATAAAGCCTCATGCATGTCCAATATGCCCAAAAAGTTTTGCACACTTGTCTATTCTGAGCAATCACATTAGATTGCATACTCGGGGCAAAGCACATTTATGTCAGACTTGTGGAAAACGGTTTGATTCAAGTACAAATTTAAAACAACATGTTAAGAGGCATGCTGGGTTAAAACAGTTTGCTTGTAGCTACTGCCCTGGAAAGTATGTTAGTAAAGGTGAGCCTTTTATTTAGTAAAGTAATACCTACCCAACCTATGTATAGCACCATAGAAAAATAATGCACAACAAAACTTCTGAAGGGATCAGGCCCAAATTTTCCATACAGGTAATTCTGGTCTAATACGGAAATCAAACAAAGATAAAACATACTTTTTATCTCATAAATCAGTTCCTATAGGATAGAAAATGTTTTAATAATATATTTACCCTAATCTTTAAGCTCTTACCACCCCAAGTTGTGGGTATTCCATGCCTTCTTATTCTAATTCTAAGGCCCATATTATGAAAGTCTGCTCGGTTATCAAATTATGCTTGAGTAACGGTTTTCTATGGCACAAACGTCACTCAAGTATAGACTGACTGAGCAACATTTCATAATACGGGCCTAAGTGGGGGAACTAAGATCTGCATGGATGCCTCGCATAGGAATGTATTGTGCATTATCCCCCTGCCTAAGCAGGCCCTTAAAGATATTCCATGCCTTATTAAAAATGAAGAGAAGAAAAAAAACTCTGACAATTTGAACTCTATTTTCAGGAGAAATGCAGAGGCACGAAAGAACCCACTTAGGTTTAAAGGCATACAAATGTGAACGTTGCGACTCCGCCTTTACAACAAATAGTACGCTGAAGATTCACATGCGTAAACATCTTAATGTTAGGGCGTATCAGTGTGACACATGCCCTATGAAGTAAGTGTGCTTATATGTAGGTATTGGTGTTTTTCTAAAGTTAAGCAATTTATAGCTTTGCCTGCAGAGCAATTCAGACTCCGCGAATGTGTCAACACGGAATGTTATATGACATATTTTCTGCAAGGAATTATAATAAAATTTTAAAAATCGCTAAATTATTTGAATTTCGACTGAATCTATAGAAGATTTCGTGTCGATGCCTAGGTAGCGGAGATAAAGGTATTTTTATAAACCACAGAGTGGTTTTTATTATGATCTCATATTTTATTGCACATTCTCTTCATTCTATTCCTTCTTTTCTCTATGTTCAATCTGTTTTAAGTATAAGGTGATCAATAAAATCATTATCTATTTATTTTCGTAAAATAAGCTTGTATTTTTTATTATTTTCAGGTTTACACGCAAAGAACAGCTAATAACTCATTGCCGTACGCATACGGGAGAAAAGCCATTTCTATGTGATTTGTGTGAACGGGCGTTTGCACAAAGCGGTGACTTGCTTAAACACAAGAGGGCGCATCTTGGTGTCAATATGTATAAGTAAGTGTTTACTACTAGCTTTAGGGCTATTGGGTCTTTTGACCTGATAAGTTGAGATATTGCCCGCGATTAAGCTACGTGGCCTAATCGTAGCTTAATCGCGGGCAATATCTATTTTTGTGTATTCGATTTGCGATCAAGCTTACGTGGTACCTATATGTATACATCATAGCTTGTTATAAGCTCTCAGGCTACAAACGCACAGGCAGGCGGCTTGCTTAGAGCATAGAGCCTAGCAAGTTATTAAGCGAATAGCTTAGTAAAACTAACGTTCGAAAATATTCGGGATGCACAGCGCGCCTGGCGCTTAGTCGGTCGCTTAGCGTCTATCTAAGTAAACCAAGGGTTTTTTTTATTGCTGATGGACAAGCGTTTGGCTACCAACTCACTTTAAGAAAGCGAAGATGTAGCCTAAAGATGGAGCACGTTTTTTATTGCTGATGGGTTAGCGTTTGGGTACCAACTCACTTTAAGAAAGCGAAGATGTAGCCTAAGATAGATCACGCTTTTCCAGAAGGAACTTATTTACCCTAGATTTGAAGACTCCAAGATTGTACTTTAACGGGAAGACAGACGCAGGAGATTCATTCAACTCTTTGGCTGTTAATATTATAAAAGTAGAGCAGAATTTTTTGGTTCGACACTGTGGTATGTCGACCAGGAATGGGTGGTACTATTTTGTGCGTCTGCTGGTTCTATGATGGGAGGGAGAAGATGGGATAAGGTCGATGATCGATAGCAGGTAGCTAGAATGCCACTAAGCTCTAGGCGCTAAGCATGCCGCCTGCCTGAGCGTTTGTAGCCTTAGGAATAATGAAATAAAAAACTTTTCGAGTTAAGTAGGTAGGTACCTAAACCGTGTCCATTTTGAATGAAGCATGTTGCATGTTTGTTTCAATGCATGCAAGCATGCAGCAAGCAGTAAACTAACTACGACACAAATAACAAAATCTCACTTCGTTGGCGTCGAGTTTCAGATATAATTGTAAGCAATTTTTATTGAAGGGAGGATCTAAAATCGAATGTAAATTACGTATAAAAGGACGCGCCAACAAAGCGAATTTTGGTATGTATGGGCGGTTTGTTTATGCTTCATTCAAAATGGACACGGGATAGGTACTTTATTTAAACAAAGCAAAGCAATCGTAAGGTACTTCCGCAGATTATGTTAGTAAACAAAGTAAAAAATGCTACCTCCTAACGTATATAATTGGTACACTAGAAGCAATATTTCGATCCATCACAAATCAATTTGTGTCTTATACATACTTGGTCTCAGATACAAGGCTTGGTGGTGCCATGGTTTGTTTTTCGAAATTTAAGTACGTATAATAAATTATTTTCTTCTTCTTCAAAACTTCCCCGGGCACCTGTTTCCTTTCAGGTGAAGGTACATGGGACACGTTAGAGCAACCACCTGTTCCTTTTTTATTGCCACTTTACAGCCACGGCCGCACTACGAGCGCCTTATCCATGGAACTTGTAGATTGTCAGTAAACAAACCACGATACAAATAACTTAAACTCACTTGCTTGGCGTCGAGTTTCAGATATAATTGTAAGCAATATTTTGAAGGAAGGATCTCAAATCGACAAGTAATGTAAATTACGTATAAAACGCGCCAACAAAGTGAGTTTTAGATTATGTATGGGCAGTTTGTTTGCTAATATTTAATTCTACAAGCTCGCTGTATAAAGTATAGGTTGGGGTGGGAGGTAGATTGGCGCGTATCTAAAAAAATCCGCTCTGCATGTATACCTACCATCCAAGCCAACTTACTTGCTTCGATGGTAGACCATACATAAACTACGTAAGTAAGCTACCTCGGTTTAGGGACCTCCCCATACTGTCCAGTCCAATAAATCTAAAACTCCAGTGTTCGATTCGCTTAGATGCCTAAACCGGGGTAGCTTACCGGATGCCAATCGATCCTGTTTCTTATATTGGTCAAATACTTAAACAAGACCAACTGAGGTTGAGAGTACTTAAAACGTCAGAAATCGGAAAAAACGTTTCCTATTAAATTAAAAGTGGTGGCGCTAGTTCGCTTGTACCATCGCCTCAAGCTGCGTCACATTCTATGGATTTGTTATCGTCTTTAAATTTCCTTAATCTTTTTACAGATGTGACCAATGCTCAGAGAGCTTCAGACTGAAATCAATGCTACGACAACATTTGTCAGACCACTATGTGTCTGCCAAGAAGTTGGAGGAAAAAAACAAGGATAATATAGTCGATAATAAAGATACTGTTAGTGTCGAAAGTTGAGAGCTATAAGTTCAAAACAACAGATTCTTCACCATATTACATAAGTCCACTGCTGACTATGTCTCACAAAACAAGACTGGTTTTCAGTATGAATGTAAGCATGTTAACTACGAAACTAGTTTGTGTTTCATATTATAAGTTATGCCTATATCTAGGTACTTACACAATTTATTTTGTTAAACTAACACATTCATCGCCCAAGCCGCAGACTTTGCGTATCGACCCCCGTGTCGCGTGATCGCACCGCTAGGGCTGGACAGTACATGCGTTAACCTTAATATTCCACCCTAAAAGTTGCACAATCAGGTACCCTTTTAGTTTATCTGCACCAATAAACAATTGACTTAGATCAAACTATTTTTGTCTTATTATTACTCATCAAAGTAGTTTCCGCGTCATATATCCCCGTACACCCTGCACAAGGAAGATACAAAACAAAACGTAGGTAGTGATCATAAAACAATTGTTTTGTTGCATGATAACCCAGTTACGGTTGTAAGCAAAGAAAATAACAGACGTTGCGTGCGGGTTTCTCGCACGCGGCCAAAATCGGAACTAGGCGACGTCATCGTCCAACGTGGTTACGCGTAACGCACGAATAGGATCACTAGTGATAATGGTGAATAAAATTCAGATCCCAGGACAGATGCATATGATACAGAAGAATACACGAACATTTTGTCTAAACAATCGAACCCACGAACTTGTCATCGTCAACGGACCTTCGCATCTGACGATCGAGACGTGACGGTCTCTCTGGTCTTGGTGTCCACCCAGCACAATGATGTGTGGTGGGCCGTATTTCTGGTCTTGGTGTCTACCCAGCACAATGATGTGTGGTGGGCCGTATTTAGGTACCATAAACGCTGCTACGCACAATATTTATGTTATAACGTAAGTAGTATTAATCATGGTCAAGTCGAGTGTGCAATAACGCCGCTACAAGATGGAATTCGAGCGGGATAGAGCGGAGAAGAAGATAAAAATCCCTATCGTTTGATATGATTTCAATAAGTACCTAACCTCTGTATCGACCGTTTTAAATTCGATTTTGTGTCATCCTTATGATTTTTTTTATCGAGTAAATTAATATTATTCACGTTTCTACCATCACAAAATCCTATAATAAAATGTAAAAATTGAAAGAAAAAACACTACTGAAATGAATTATTTTTACAATTTTTTCATTTCAGTAGAGATACAGTTGTTTAAAACCCTAGGAATTTGAAGTGAGATATTCTCATTCATACTACGCCTCAGAAGTTGCCTCACTTATATCGCGTCGCTTCACTTGGCATCTGTCTTTCAAAGCTGAGGATCATGTTTAATATCGGGTTTGACTTCGCACGAAATATATTCGCGGAAAATTGCGATGGTTGCACAATTGCATTTCGTTTTAGGACTGACTTGACTAGTCATTCTGCAATAGGGTATATGCATGTGATTTCAAAATGGCTATAAAAATATATACGTATTCTCTATTGATATAGAAACATATCTGCATATTTATTTTTGCGTTTTGAGATGTTTTTATTGTAGAATTTAACCATTGAAAAATTGATATTTTAAATCTCAATCGCAAAATTTCGAAACGCTACTCACATTGACTAGAGCGGACGTGACATCACTGTACGCATTTCTTCTTTTTTTATTCTGCTTGCTGCACCTTGATTTGACACTATTCTGCCCACTTGACATTTCGTATTGTCGATTATTTTCAGTTTTTTCGGAAAACCTCTTTCCTGAGATGATCACTACCGAGGTCGTCACCAAAGGTTTTAATCAAGTGTATAAATCAGTTCCCGAGGAATACAAATCCCTTTAAACATTTTCATACGAAAAACGCGTGCGAAGCCACGGGGCGCATCTAGTTGCATAATAACAAAGACCGCAATAGAGTACCCGTTATCTAACTATGGGCGGTTTGTTTACAAGCATTCTACATCGAGTTTGGCTAGTGTATAGTTACTCTACTCACACGTATCTCCATACTCACCTACCAAGGAAGTGTGTAGGTC
Source organism: Eupithecia tripunctaria (assembly GCA_955876795.1). Taxonomy (NCBI): domain Eukaryota; kingdom Metazoa; phylum Arthropoda; class Insecta; order Lepidoptera; family Geometridae; genus Eupithecia; species Eupithecia tripunctaria. The sequence goes on from OY041612.1 coordinate 8,253,323, forward strand.
TATATTACCAACCTACCAATGTCTGTAACATTCCTTCGCGTTAGGTAACGTATCGGCATCGGATTATGACATTTCCTCATAGGCAAGTCGAATGCTTCGCGTTTTGTATTCCGTGTCTCGATATGTTTTGAGATATCGAAATAGTAGTAAGTTAGAATAAGGTTTTTAAGGGTTATCTTCTTTTGACGACCTCTGTGGCGCGGTGGGCGAAGGTCCGCCTGCGACGCAGGAGGTTGCGGGTTCGATTCCCGCCTCGGGTCAAATATTTGTACGATCTGCAGATATTTGTTCAGGGATGTTTTCTATGTATAGTAAAAAAAATCTATCTATGTATTGTATTGTATTATGTATATCAGTTATCTAGTATCCATAACACAAGCTCTGCTTAGCTTGGGGCTAGATAATGCTGTGAATTGTCCAGCATTATATTATATTATATTATTATATAATATTTGATGTAAGAAGAAAGACCAAATCAAAATCCATAGGTTGGTAAAGTAAAGTAGCAAGGTACTATCTATCTAATATGGTGTTAGTAACGAGCATAGATTAATTATAGTCTTATTTCTATTTATGTTATGAGAGTAACTCTGACGACCTCTGTGCCCCAGCAGCGGGTCCCTGCGATGCAGAAGGTTGCGGGTTCGACTCCCATCTCGAGATATAATGTTTTTACGGTTTTTACAAATCGATCATAATATTTGGCAAGGGGATAGATGGTGGTAGGTAGCAGGCCCCGGGAAGGACAGTTATATTTATATTATAATTATCCCGGGAAAACGCGTGGAAAGCCGCGGCGAAAGAAGCTTTTTAAATGACTCCAAAAAAAACAGGGTCTCAATTCTGCTGTTTTTATTTTTTAAGTTTGTTACCTCAGAACTTTTGATTGGGTGATCCGATTTTGATGATGTATTGCCATTTCAATTTGGTCCGGTTGCGACATTGGCATCCACGAGAAAACCATATAGTTGAAGTTCATTTATAGTTTTTGTAGAACAAACCCAATTATTATATTTATAACTAAGGAACCCTGGGCCTTACATTTTCTTTTCTCATTTAGATCCCAAACTACTACAAAACGTAAATTGTTTGAGAAAATAAATGAAATGACTACTAAGTATCTAATAAGTTACCAACTTAGCACATAACTCATTATAATGATTAAGCATTTTTCACTTAGGTACAGAATATCTTATCTAAAGTGTCGTAAAGTTGAAAGCTTGGGCCATTCAAGTCTTTCAACATGCCATTAAATGCTCAAAGAAATCGCGAAAACCGCAAGCCAACGTGCAAGAATGTAGACTCACTGACCAAAAACACTTGAGCAAGGCAAAGGTCTACAAGGTGGTATGATGATCGTAGACCCTGTGGGCACCATCATCATCATCATCATCATCATCAGCCCATATTAGTCCACTGCTGGACATAGGCCTCCCCTAATGAGCGCCATAGCGAACTGTCTTCATCTTGACGCATCCAACATCTGCCTGCAGTCGTTCGCTGATCGTCATCCCACCTGGCCGGAGGGTGCCCTACACTACGTTTGCCGAGTCACGGTATCCACTCAAGAACTCGTTTACCCCATCGGTTGTCAGTTCTTCGCGAGATATGGCCGGCACCATCGTTGTGGTTTTATTCACAGTGAAATTTTCAGATTTGTGCGTAATTCTGTAAATTACACTGAATATAATAACAAAAACTTTAAGAAATCTTTTCTGCGGCTATACCTACCTAAGGTAAGAGCAGAGTGAGTTTATTTGATTTAAGTAGGTAGGTAGGGTTTTAGGTAGTAAGGTAAGAGCAGGATGATTCTATTTGACGTTGTAACGAGACTCGATCGTCTCCTTTCACCTATAGCAAATATTTAAATGGTTACATACCTACCTACGTCCTCAAGACGTCCAAAAACTGTGGCATTGTCTTTGAATGCGTGCGTTAACAAAATGCCAACGACCAACACTATGTCATATATAAAATTAGTGTTTTTGTCAGTAAACCTAATTGTTATTATTGTTTTTTATTGTGCAATCACATAGCATAGCACGTACTTTTGTGAACAAGCTCACCACAAAAACACACAATTCACCATTGATTTAAAAAGGGAAGATAGGTTACGTTCTCCCAGCAGCGCTTACTCAAAAAATGGCATGTGTTACAACTACACGCAAACACATACGCTCACAGTTATATTTCGAGTCCTGTGCAATACAAAGAAGAACAAAGACAGAAAGACGTATCTAGGACCGAAGTGAGACTGAGACAACAATATTTCACGCGAATCACGACCGCCCGTGCCGCCGCGCCGGTCAGACGGTGACTGATGTGGGAGAACACAATTTTACACAATTTAAGGTTGCTACTTTCGAGCAACCAGTACCTCATCTTCGTTTTTAATAAATCAATGCAATTCACTGATTAAAAATGACGAAGACAAGTTTGTGAGCTCACAAACTTCGCTTGGCAAACACGGCGCGGTCTCACTATGGAAGGGCCTATCTAACGATTTAAATCTTTGATAAAGACAAACCATAAAATAGAAGTAGATCAACCCCCGTACGTCAAACAGACACTCAGTTCGCAGGTTGATTGATTGAAAATGAATTAATCCCATTGGCTCTCCCGCACCTACTTGGACTAATAAACACCGCTACCAGTCCTCGACTAGGCCAACAGCCTCTAACAATAACATTTGGCTTTTACAGTGAAGAAATACTGACATTTAGATCTTATCGCTATCAGAATAAGAGCCATTCTCTTACGTCACAGTTTTGCGGTGGTAAGAAACCAGTGTGGTAGGGCAAGTCTGGTGCGGTAACGCGCGAAAGAAGCACGCGCAATCGATCATTGATTTTGAATTTCGAACTGTTTTGTTTTTTTTGTGGATGGATTTTTGTAAGAAAAAATTGGTATGTAGATTTTTTTTTAATTTGTAAACTTATTTTAAGTGTGATTTTTAACATGAGTTTAGATATTGACGGTAATAAAATATTTATATTAGGTACCTAGGTAACCTAGTAATTTTAGAGTTGTAATTAGTAGACTATGTATAACGACCTATATACCTAACGACTGGCAAACAATTATATTTCGGAGGTAATTTAATTCGTTTGTCTTGGTTGTTTTTTAAATATTTGGTTAGTTTTTCTACAAATAATAATATAAATGAATTAATATTGATAGGCAGGTTATTTACTTATCCTTCTAAAAAATTGATATATATGTAAGTCATTGTGGAATAACTAATAGGTAGTAAGAACTTAATATTAAATAAATATATTTTATCAGAAATAACCACAAAACTTCATCTCCTTGAATTCAGAAGAACGAATACATAATTATGACCTAAGTGATATTAAAACACTATAAACTGTAAAAACTTAAACGCGATATTATTATAAAAAATCAAATCTAAATTCATGTAGGTGCACTGAGAACTTTGATCTCGTTATTTCTAAGTAGTCGGGGCTAGAGACTCGACTCGTAATAAAATGAGATAAATCTGAACTTAGGGTTCTTATTATTATAGTGCATAAGCTAGTCTAGCTACTCAAGCTCTCAATTCAGATAAATATATCCCAATTTTTTTTTCGAACCCTCATTTTTAGGATATTATTGGTTTTCTTATAAAGCTGAACTTGTTCTACTTATTTTTTTTTAAGAAACCGCTCTTAAGTTATGTTAACCTGATTTTAGAACCGATAGATTAAACTTAGGCATTTATGAATGAAAACTTCACATTGATCACAGTAACAGAAAACAACAATGTTATCAATAAAATCAAAAACACAAACTTAAAAAACGCGCAAACGCAGCGGAACGGTTTAAATTCGATTTAGACTACAAACGAATGAATCAAATGATAAATGAAAACTTTCAAAGGCGTATATTCTTTCGAACTTTTATGATTTGCTCCCATGATAAATTATTAGTTTATTTCCATTAAATATATCAAAGAAATATTTTTCACTATTATTCCTTATATTTGTAATCCCTTTACTTACAAAAACATCATAAATATCACCTAAACTTTCGCCCTCTAATAAAACGGCCCGATAATGTAATAATAATTTTCGTAACATAATTTCGGTTCATGTGTTTTGATAATTAATCTCTTTGTGCCTGTAGTATGAATCAAATCACGAAATAATATTATCTAACACTTATGCAATGGTTATGCATCATTACAATGTGCTCTTGAAAATCGAAAGTAGAAAAAAAACTCATGTAGTGAAAGCATAATAATTTATTTTGGTAATGACACACGACTAACCATTTTGTAGAGCAGTTATGTAGTGGAATGCCCAAGATATTATTCGTAAAAAATCGTGTTTTTACTATTTTATAGGTTATATAAGTTGGTAATTTATATAGAAAATACTATAAGTTTTGATTTATGTAGGTGTTACTTAATCTTTTGTAATTTACAGTAGATATTTTAATAGATTGTTTTTTTATAGTTTACACTATTTTTTTTTTATCCTAACTTGCAACATTGTGGACCTTGTGTTGTGTGGTTGGCAGCCAGAAAATGCCATCGGCATTATGTCCACTATTTGTGTACTTTTTTATAATTGTATACAATAAGGTATTCAAATAATTAATAATTGACCACGCCATTTTGTTTTGGTCAGCTAAATGGAACTCTGGACTTTTGTTGTCAACGCAATTATGGACTGTCTGCTTTACTAAAATCAAGACAGAGTGTAAGCTAATTTGTAAGACAGTAGACTTATCTAGATATATCTAGACGACCTCAGTGGCGCACGTTGTGGGCTCGATTCCCGTCGTCAGACAAATGTCTGCAGATATCAATTCCATCCGGATCTGGGTCTTTTTAACCGACTTCAAATAAAGGAGGAAGTTCTCAAGTCGACTGTATTTTTTGAAATGTTTGTTACCTCAGAACTTTTGACTGGGTGGTCCGATTTGCATGATTCTTTTTTATATGAAAGCTGGTTCTTCCCATGTGGTCCCATTTTAATATTGTTCAGTTCTGGAAATGGGATCCATGAAAATTTCATGAAAAAACTATAAAAATGTAAGTCGGTTTATAGTTTTTTAAAACAAAATTAATCGGTTTCGGTTTAAAGATTCTTTATTTTCTCAAAGAACATAAATACAGTTCACTTAAAATGAGAAAAAACAAACTTGTACTTAAATTTAAGTATCTACCTGCTTACATTTATATTTTAGCTCGTGTGTGCTAACTAATTAACATAATCGTACATCTGCTTACTTAGTATATAAACAAAAGAAAAATAACAATGGCAGAAAATAAAAACAAACTAATCGAATACAAGTGGAGGAACAAAACATATGTTGTATATATGTTGTATAATATGTTCTTGTTTAAAGAAAACCCACTAATGATTTATTTAACTGTAATAATCCCGTCAATAGGATAAAGTAGGCACACGCTCTGCACACTTTGAGGCTAAATGATGATCTGATGTGGATTGACTTTACATAACCAGCAGAGATTTATAAATACAGGTACCAAAAGCAGGTCGGATATGTATTTAAAGTTTTAAACATCATTAACACTAGGTACATAGATAATTCTCACGTTTCGTATAAGTTTGCGTGTTTGTTTAGGTTTGCAAAAATTTTCGCATGTTTTTGTAGACACTAACTATTTATCCATCACTAGATATGTTGTTACTTTTCAACTCGAAGGTCGTTGGGTCATGAACCTAGCTGTGTACTTAACTTACCTTAACCACTTCATTACTGATGTAAGCGGGTTAACTACGAACCTTATTTGTGTTTGAAGAATAACAGCGTTGTTAAATTTCCTCGCTAAGGGATGAAACGTTGGTGTTCTTCTAACACAAATAAGGTTTGTTGTTAATCCGCAAAAATCGTTTAACTACGATAGTTTAACTATAAGTTTTTTATAGTCAAACTAGCTGCGCCCTGCGGCTTCGCACTCCTCCCACAGTAATTGATTTATATGTTTATCGCCAGCATTATTTTGGTAAAAACCTAAATATCAACAGTGGTAAGTTAATCCTACTAATACTATAAACGCGATTTTTTTTAAATATGTATGTTTATAGCTCTTTCACGCAAAAACTACTGAACGGATCGGGCTGAAATTGAATTGTATACAGGTAGTTCTGGGCCTGGAATAACACATGGAATAACACATAGGCTACTTTTTATTCCATATCAGTTTCCATGGGATAGGCGTGCGAAGCGGGGTGCAGCTAGTATACTATAAATAAACTGACATTTTAACCTCTCCTTATGAATATTGAATATTAGCTGTGTGGTGCTAGCTTAGAATTTGCACCACCCCATCTCTTCCCGTGGGTGTCGTAAGCGGCGACTAAGGGATATCCGGGAGGCGGGCAGTAGCGCCCTCTGCAGAACAATTCTACGACCTATCTACGATCCCCAACCCGCATGCCCAGCGTGGGGATTACGGGAATTACCCCTCCATTAGATGAACGCCAATAAAGCAGTTATCAGGGGAGGCTTGCGTCCAGCAGTGGACCAATAAAGGCTGTTGAGGTTATGGATATCAACAGATGTTGTAGATTGTAATATCAAACTCTCGGATCTGACTTATAGTCAGACGATGAGAAAGAGCAACGTCTCACGTGAGGCTTTGGGAATTCTTTTAATGAGACGTTGGGAATAACCCGGATATAGGTGTTATCCAAATTATTTCAGTGAGTGATGTGGTTATATAATTATTTTACATATATATAGATATAATAACATATAGATATAATTTAGCTATGTTTGGTTAAAATAAGGGACTCGCTAAGTCATACTTATGACTCAAAGCCCTTTAAATAATAATTGAGAAATATAAAAATAGTTTTAAGTTTGACTACGCGTCCGTATGTATGTATCAATCTCTATTTCTATGTAGTAGAATCTTTTATACCTAATTTTAATATTCCAAATAATAATTCTGTTTTGAACTCTACATTAAGGCTAGTATGTCAAGTGCAAAAATATAGGTATCTAGAACCTTATCTGTTCATGAATAAAAGTGGTTAAACGTCTTAAGCGCAATATTAAAGCTGAGGTGCTTGTATCACCATATTGCAGAATGGCGTTACGTCAGGTGTTTTGATCTGGCTATATTAAAGTTGCTTATAAGCAATAAGGTGGCAAAAGTGGCTCCTTTTATTTCTTACTTGCTGTTGTAATGCTATTGCAATAGATACTTACATTATATCTATTCCGTGAACTAATTTTGTTTGGTAACTTGCAATCAATAGTAATGTCCTAATGCTGAAACCAATTCGATTTTTTATTTAAATCGATTTTGTTTATGATGATTCCGTTCGGGAATCAAACGAAAAAGAAAAAGATAAAAATGTTATTTAAGAAAACGATAAAAATGTAAGATAGATTTAGTTTTACTTTTATAGAAACTATTTTCTTCACTTCTTAATAAATAATCAAAGATTTAAACGATTTAAAGTATTTAAATCTTTGAGTTAGTTACGTCGTTAATGTTAGCCCCCATATATTTCGATTATTTCCACAGATAGATAGAAAACTCTTTATTGTTCATTTACCACACGAACATAAAATACAATACAGAAGGAAACGTAGAAAATCAAGGACGTATAAAGGGCAGCCTTATCGCTTTCAAATTTAAAAACGCAGATCCGCATCTCTATCTGTCTAAAGTCACTGTGTCTATGAAATACTTCACTGTGTCGTCATTCACTCATCATCATCATCATCATCAGCCTATATTAGACCACTGCTGGACTTAGGCCTGCCGTAATGAGCATTGTTCACGCACTTGTCAACTATTGAGTAACTTCATAGGTAGCTTCGTAGTCGTCTATATACCAAACAGACAATAAATTCGTGGGCGCGCGGCATTGATTTATTAAAAACCTTTTTAAATCAATGGCGCGCGGTGTTAAATTAAATTAAGGTCCGTAATAAACTCCATGAGTGAAAACTATCTTGTTGGTCACGTATCTGAAAGTTTTATTTTGTAGGTAGGTACATAACCACAATTGAGTTACGTTATGTATGTAGCGAACTGTGATCCCCAACCCGCATGCCCAGCGTGAGGATTATAGGTATTACCCCCATAAGATAAACGCCAATAAGGCGCTTATCAGGGGGAGGCCTGCGTCCAGCAGTGGGCCAATACAGGCTGTTGAGGTTGAGGTATGTATGTAGCTACTGAAAAATGCGCCTTACCACCACTAGCGATTTTTCTGTGAAGTGAATAGTTGCCAACCCTGGCTTGCTCGATATCTTTTGTTTTTAACGCAAAGCAAAATAGTTTCGAACTGGATAGGCATTACCGTAGGCGATGGTACATACGTTTTGAAGGGAAGGTTGAAAGGAACTTATAAATAGCACTCAAAACACCTCTTACCGAAAAAATGGAAGGTGACATACCTGACCAAGCTTCAGAAGGTTCTGTTTCCGGAACGGCTTTTATCAGGCAATGACAATGTAATTATTTATTTATTCAATAAATGTACATAAACACTATATATATATATTATATTTTATATAATATCTTAATGTAATAGCAGTTCTTATTGTTCTTATACATACATTATAGGTACCTATTAGGTGAACACCACATTCTTTAGATATTAACTTAAAGTAATTATAATAATAAATTTACATTTACAATGGTCATTATTTCAGAAATACTTCCACTCTAGTCATAGTTAGAAGAATTACTTACAATTATATAGAGAAACAGGTGGGATGACGATCTGCGAAAGACTGCAGGCAGATGCTGGATGCGTCAAGCTGAAGACAGGGCGCTATGGCGCTCATTAGGGGAGGCCTATGTCCAGCATTGGCCTAATATAGGCTGATGATGATGATGATGATATAGAAAAACACAGACCCCAAACAAATATCCGCATATGAAACAATTGACCCTCTGCGGGAATAGACTCCGCACCTATGTTTATAATTATAGTTGTGAATTCGATTTCCTATCGCGCGGATCACTCCATAGGGAAGAGATTGACACTTCACAATCATTGGAGAGGAATATAGATTGGCTGATAATGATGGCGGAAAAGTAAAATAAGCGATTCGAACATCATTCCACCTACGAAATTTGTTTTCTTTGACATAATAAAACATTTCACACACTCGTGATCTGACAGCTCGATATATATCGAAAGGCTTGTTATTCCCCGATATTTTTCAGCCAATAGATTCGCGTCACTACGTGTATTCTATGAAATATTGCATTCTCTCATTCAATTTAAGAAATAAAGTCTCAAGAGGCGACTAAGGAATATCAGCGGATGGCAGGCAGTAGTGCGCCCCCTGCACAACAATTCTACCAATAAACAGTGATCCCCAACCCGCATGCTCAGCGTGGGGATTATGGGCATTACACTCATGTGAGATAAAAGCCGATAAGATACTTAGTAGGGGGAAGCCTGCGTCCAGCAGTGGACTAATATAGGCTGGAGAAATTCAGCCTAAGAAAATAAATGCGTGGACGGAGCATAGGCAAACACAAACATTAAAACAAAATAATATACTATACCTACTAGACGAGAAAAAAGTGCTTTATCGAATTTCGATAACCACTTGTAAAACCACGGTGATCTGCTAACCCTGTATTGTCTACGAGAACTTTGGAATCCAGGCGACTGACGACAACCCTTTAGATTTATTTCATTGCTAAATGGGTCAGGGCTGCCCTGTGTCTTGTTAATTAATTTATTGGTGTCAAGAGCCATGCGCCAGTACAAAAGACTTCAACGAGTGAGCGCGTTATACGATGTGCTACGAAAAATGTTTGAATTTATTACAAAACTGTGAGTCTGCTGGCCCACTACGGCGCACGATGTGCACGGCCACGCGCCGTATTATTGCTGCTTGGCGTTTGTTTGACAGCGTAGATCTCTGTTTCCACTGCAGTCCACAATTAACATAAAAAAATATCTAACGAATATGTTGGGGGTTAAGGGGTTCTTGAATGAACTTGACGACAACTTGATTAATATTATAAGGAATAATAAAACTTTAAGCGATATATTATATTAAAATATTGTGACTAAAATTAATCTTTATCTCAAAATTGTAGGTATTATGCATTTATTTAGCAATTATGGCATAGAGATATTGATATGTTTTTTATGTACAACCTAAGCACAGTTCAGTTTTAAATTATATGCGGAAAAGCACGCGTGCATTATGTTAATAGCGTTGAGCTGCGTAGACTCCATATTTGAGCAAGACACGCGTGTGGCAATTACGTCATTTATCTCATTATTCCGAAGTATGTTCGTGGGTTGCAGTGCTCGTAATCACATATAATTTTTTTCTGCTAAGCGAAGCTAAACACACGTACGTAGCCTCTCCGTGCGCAGCTGTGAGGCTGTCGCTTTAAGCTATTGCAGCTGAATAAATTCATTTTGAATGTCAGCGGGTCCAGTAAGAATCTTGTTTGTATCCCATAACGAGAGACATTATCAGGGCAAATTCGTAGTTAACCTTCTCGCATTTACTTACAATGGAAACTCACCAATAAAAACATTATGTTATCTAATTACTGTTTATAAATAGGTAATTGGTTCCTTTATCTAAACATATATTCTATTGGTAGTTCATATCAATCATCATGCTTAATTAACTTAGGTGTTAAACTTTAAATACCTAGAGTAGGTAAAGTTGTTTATTAAGTAATCTATTTCAAAACACTCACAGAAATAATTCTGCTTGTTAATGTCGGTAAGTAAGTAGTTTAACGCAATAATTTCATTACACACCATGATAGGTAGGTACTACCAAAAATTCTTTCAAAATCAAGCAAGTGTTTGTTACATTTTCACGACTTTCACACAGTGCACAGATGTACAGATGCCTGGAATCAAACATAGAATATGCTTTTTATACCAATCAATTCCTATGGTATAGAAATAACCTTTAAAGCTCGAACCTATACCGTGTCCATTTTGAATGAGGCATAAACGTATACAAAACGCCCATACTTAACCTAAAATTCACTTTGTTGGCGCGTCCTTTTATACGTAATTTACATTACTTGTCGATTTTAGATCCTCCCTTCAATAAAAATTGCTTACAATTATATCTGAAACTCGACGCCAAGCAAGTGAGTTTTTGTTTATGTATCGTGGTTTATTTACTAACATGCTCCATGCTGGATGGATACGGTATAGATCTTAGTAACCACGGGATCCCCGTGGTAAAAAACAAGAATTACTTACATAAAATTCATCATTTTTACATCGGTTCCTTGGTTATGACTATCCTTTTCACAAAATGGCGCGCAATATTTCCATACAAACAATGCGTGCGGAGCCGCGGGCAGAATCTAGTTCTTTGATAATTTACTACCTCCAACATTTTACACTTTGTTTGGAGAACATATTAATTTTCTTCCTAATAATCTCTTAAGAAATTGACAGATCAAAGCGTCAATTATATAGCAAAATTAGATGGGCGTAGGTAGAGCGAGTTTCCAGACAGAAAATCAAATATTAAGATGTTCCTTTTTTTAGCGGGCTATTAATATAATTCCCTGAGGCTCATAAATAAATACGTAATTAATAGTAATAAACTCATTTATTAAGTACGGGTTACAATTCATTGTTAGTTGCTCACTGCTCAAATTAAAGTCATTACGACCTCTGTGGCGCGGTGGGCGAAGGTCCGCCTGCGGCGCAGGAGGTTGCGGGTTCGATTCCCGCCTCGGGACAAATGTGTGTACGATCTGCAGATATTTGTTCAGGGCGTTCCAGATGTTTTCTATGTATGATAAAAAAATACCTATCTATGTAGTGTATTGTATTATGTATATCAGTTATCTAGTACCTATAACACAAACTCTGCTTAGCTTGGGGCTAGATAATGATGTGTGAATTGTCCAACATTATTTATTTATTTATGTCATGCCATAATGGGGACATCGCTATGGAGACAACGGGAAAACACGTCTAATCATAATCTCACTAATATAATATTATAAATGCGAAAGTTTGCATAGATGTATGGATGTATGGATGGATTTTTGTTACCTCTTCACGCCAAAACGACTGAACGGATCGCTCTAAAATTTTGCATACAGATCATACTTACCCTGGAATCAAACATAGGTAGTACTTTTTATCCTATAAATCAGTTCCCGTCGGATAAAAAGCACCTTTAAACGTTTCCATAGCAACAACGCGTACGAAGCCGTGGGGCGCAGCTAGTTTACCATATTTGCAGACTTTTGTCCGGAGTGGGCCAGCTGTCTTCCTCGCATCGTCTTCCCAGCGTCAAGGGTCGCCAAGGGGATCTACCTTTGTTTTATTATGGTCCTCCCCATACTAGTTTTTCCTGCGACTGTACAGGCTTAGTTTTAAAGCTAAGGTTTTCCTATTTAGCTAAGTAACTCTGTACTCGATGTCTGGTTAGGTTTTCGTAATATTAACAGGAAACTTATCTGCTTTCAACATTAAATTCCTAAGGGCCGGTTTATGGTGTAAGCACTTTAGGAAGTAGGCGAGGAAGTACCTAGGTTTCAAAATGTCAAGCATTATACCTACCCATAGAAACAAGCCTCTCATAGCTATAAGCATAAGCGTCAGTTTAGAATTTGCATCACCCCAACTCTTCCCGTAAGTGACGTAAGAGGCGACTAAAGGAAATCCACCGGGGAGGCTGGCTGGCTGCAGCACCTCCTCCAGAACAATTCTACCACTAAACTGCGATCCTCAATCCGCATGCCCAGAGTGGGGATAATGAGCATTACGCACTTAGATAAAAGCCAATAAGGCAATCGTCATTATCAGGGCAAGGTCTTCGTCCAGCAGTGGACTAATATGGGCTGTTGAGTTAAGGTGAGGTGAGAGAAACCGCGGGCTGAAGAAAGTATTCTAAAAGTTGATAATAGAAATCGTGATTAAATTACCTTGCATAACATTAACACATTCACTGCCCAGCCTGCGAGCCAAAGATATAGGTAGACGAGTCGCCGCCGCCGCGTCGCTCAAGCAAGGATAGTAAATATATGTAAAGATAGATAGTAGGTCACACGCGTCATGGGCACTCTAAGGCCCGTATTATGAAAACATGCTCAGTCATCGACCTGCTTGAGTGATGCTTATGTATAGTTTTGAGTAAAGAGAAATTTTAAAATTTTTGTAATGCTTGGGAACTAATGAAAATATCTATACTCACTCATGTATCTCTCAAGTAACGATGCGTTCGTACCACGTTGTTTACGCATTATTTATTGAACGGTTACCAAGCATTTCTTGAGTATTTGCCTATTTTATATCTATATCTCTGTCTAGTGATTCTTTGAACTCGCTTGAGTAATGCTTGAAAATATTTCTACAGACCAAAGCTTAAATTTTTAAATATAGCTCCAATAATGTTTGAAATCGTTGCGTTTCGTTTCACAAAAACCACCATATCAACAAAAATACATTGTGATGGTCAGGTTGATATGGTAAATAGGAACGTTTTCGCTTAGATAAAATGTGTCAACCATAGACAAATCTCTTCACTCAAGTAGAGATTTCGCTATTGCCACTAGCTAAGTAGCGTCAGAGTTACGTTTTATAATAAAGATTTACTTGAGCAGAGATTCTAAGCTTCAGTAGAACGCAATGACCGCTTAAGTAATGCTTGGGGAAGCTTTCATAATACGGGCCTAAGTATTGACCTTATATGACCTTTTCCTCTAAACATAAATCTACTTTAGCATATTAGGTTTATGTTACCATTCACGAATAGCTATTTTGTAATAACTTCTCTTGAATAAAACGCAATGCTTACCGTCCAAATCCGTGTTAATATTGTAATTCTGGCAGTTAGATGACCACGTAATAACGGAGTATGTTACTGTGTCACGACTGTTTGTACGTTGGTTCGCGTCTTTGGTAGTAAGATGTTGGAAATGTTGTAATTTCTGAGCCATTTTTTCAATTCCAACAAAACCTTTTTAAAGGATTTCGTTATTATTGCGTAAGCACTCTTTTTGGGGTAATTTCTAAGAAATCAAATAATATTAAACGAAATCTTATCAAGACAGCCTATTACTCCTTAGATGATTACGTTAATGATGTTAATGCTTGGCCGGATGTCGCCCAGTTCCACACCGACAATAGTATGTAAGAACAGTTAGACTTAGTTATGCTAAGATTGTATTAGTTGATAAGCGATAAACTTGCTAGTGGTTTCTTTTTCACTTCTTCCGCTAGTAAACAAACAAATGAAGTGAAATAGAGTCGATTACACCTTATTTCTTGTTTGATAGTAATAGCTATTTATCAAGCTGTTTATATAGTAAAAATTAGACTTGTTAGTGCTTATTTTTTTAGTCTAAAGAAATAAACGATTTGACTCTGACTCCGACTCTATTCCAAAAATCAAGAGTCTTGTAGAAGTTGTTTTTTTAAGGTATTAATAGCTTCTCTTAAATTTTCTTTTTTTCAAAATAATGGTAGACAATCATAATAATATTCAAAGACCTCTGTGGCGCGGTGAAGGTTCGCCTGCGACGCAAGAGGTTGCGGGTTCGATTCCCGCCTCGGGACAAATGTGTGTACTGTATATAATATCTGCGATATTTGTTCAGGGCGTTCTGGATGTTTTCTATGTATAGTAAAAAATATCTATCTATGTAGTGTATTGTATTGGGTATGTATATAAGTTATCTAGTACCCACAACACAACACAAGCTCTGCTTAGCTTGTGGCTAGATAATGCTGTGTGAATTGTCCAGTATTATTTATTTATTGATATGTCATTGTAAAATTAGGTTTAGGTACATATGATGTACAACCAGCTGAGCCCCGTGGCTTCGCACGCCTATCCCGCGGGAACTGATTTATGGGATATAAAGTAGCTTTTATGTTATTCCAGGCCTAGATCTACCTGTATGCAAAATTTCAGGCCGATCCGTTCAGTAGTTTTTGCGTCAAAGAGCAATAAACATTGTATTTACAAACTTTCGCGTTTATAATGTTAGTAGGATGTCTTACCAATCTACACTTCGAAGACATTCCTTCCCGGAGACGATCTTTCGACAAAGCAAATTATAATCAAATAATAGAAACAAATTAGAAATAGTTTTAACAATTGAAACAATTGAGCGAACTGCAGACTGTTGCAAACAATCTACACGTTGACTATGCAAACTGAGGGAGATCTCTGTCGGACGTTAATAAACAAACGCGATAAAGGTGTATTCTGGGCAGCCAATTTACTTTGTCTTAGATATGGGCAATTTAGTGGCATTTAAATTAGTTCATCTTATTTGTATACGGAAGCAGATGACTCGATTAAAGGTCTATTACAATATGCATGAGCTTAAGCGACAACGTTTAGAGCCAAGGAAGAGACAATAGGTCTCTACTGAACATATTCCTAGTTAACCAAGCACAGGGATTATTTCTAGAGAAGAATACGGATAAAATTAATCACATCGTCATCGAATGCGTACCATCAACAATTTTCAAATAAATTTCTACATTATGATGCGAAGTCATGTTTGTTGATTCTACCCGAGACAACAATCCAGTGCTAGGCCTACTGGGACGCGAATCTTTCCCATTTGACTTGGCAATAAGAAGAGAAAAAGTATGAATTTTGGAGCCCAGTAAGTACCTATATAGGTATTTTTTCATCCTTCATCAGGGCAAAGCCCTCTTTCTAAAAAAATCCGTCTGTAGTAGTCTTCCAGCCATCCCAATATTTGAGGGCCTTCAAGCGATCACTACATTAACACTCTAACATTAGTAAGTAAGTTAAGTAATTTTAAACCCCTATTAAAATCTTGGTTTCGCTTACAATTACTCCATACTAGCTGCGCCCTGCGGGTTCGACCGCCTATATCACGGGAACTGATTTATGAGATAAAAATGTAACCTATGTGTTATTTGATACCTAGAACTACCTATATGCAAAAAAATCAGCCCGATCCGTTCAGTAGTTTTTGCGTGAAAGAGCAGCAAATATGTTAACAAACATGTTTACAAACTTTCGCGTTTATAATATTAGTAGGTTGTCGCCCTATATTACTGGTGCAAAGAGTCACAGAGTTAAGTAAACTAATGAAGTGACAGTATTGAATTACTTAATTAAGTTAGAAGAAGTTAAGGCATGAAACGTTGGTTGTCTTTCAATACAAATAAGGTTTAAGTTTACCTGCTACATCCGTAATGGATATTCCGTAATGGAAGGGAGGTTAGGTTAATTTATTACGGTTCAACCAGTTGAGATTTTAAGAAATGCGTACAAATGACTTAAGTAAGGACATATTTTGACTTCAGGGTAAATTACTATCGATAACCAGCAATAACAAACACTGACAACGAGCGTAGCGAATGTCCTTGGCCGTATTAAAAGTAAAAAGGTTTTATCGAAAATAAAGTTGCAGTATTATTTATAGCTCCAACTTTTGGGCTTACGCAAAAGGACGACGAAAGATCTTGACACAAAATACGTATAATGTTATCATTATCATTCACTTTTGATCGATTCGGATGATACGTTTTATAAACAATTCAATAAAATATCGAAGATAAAATTGTAAAGTTTATGTGTATGGTGTTGAAGTATATAATACATAAATACATAAATTGGCAGAGTCTAAACAAGTTATTTCGTATGAACCGACTTCGCATTTATTTTCTTTGACTGAATGAAAGAATACAATATTTCATAGACTCTGCTTTCCGAATCTAAGGCTCGAAAAATATCGGGACTAGAGCTTTGATATTTATCGAGCTGACAGAAAAAAAATCCGGTTTTTCCGCTTGAAGTTGTTTTCTCAAGGGGGAAAACTGGAATAACTCGAGATTACCTACTTGTGTATAATTTTTTTATTTTTTCATAACGTCAAAGCCTGGATAAAACACCAGACATAATTATTGTTGCTTCCTATCAATCAGTAAAATTACTCTTCAATTCCAAATACCAATAGTTCGGAAGATTATGCCGACTTCCTAACGTACAAACATTAACCTCCTTTTTACATATTAATATTATATTAGAGTATGTACCTAGGATGTACAAATGTACATTTGTGTTTACATTAGTGTAGAGCGTTGACTGTAAGTTCATTGAATCATATTAATACCTGAAACACCACATGCATTTCACGCTCACGCAGGCATAAGCTGGATTGAAGACAGGGACCTCATTTTGAATATATATGTCCAGCAGTGGACTAACATAAGCTGATGTTTATGATTTCATGCAATACACTTACTATTAAATTAGGTACATAAACTTTATTTTACAATTTCAATCTTAGTATTTCTGACAAACTTTTCGCATTGTCGATACCTGTAACAAAATTTGCTATGCTATATATTCCTCTAAATGCCTCTACTTTTCGGTTCCAGTCTAGGGCACTACACTACTGTTTCGCCATCTCCAATCTAGGCTTTTTGTGCTCTATCAAAATCATCTGTGCTAAGCAGGCATTGCATTCAGGCAGTCACTTTCACTAAGCGATTTTTTTTCTTTTGCAGGTTTGTGAGTGAACACTTGGTGCAATTACAAGACAGTGCTGTGTGAAGTGAATGACAGTTTTTAGTTGTTATATAGTTCGTTGATCGTCAAAATGGTAAGTGTTTTATTATTTCATAATTCAATAGCTGCTGCAATAGTCATTTGAACTGGGCAGCGACTCTTTTTGACATTAAGGTTTTGCGTAATTCGGAGTGGGACTCCGGGTTATTTCATTTGATATTTCTTTTTGACATACGAGTAAGTAACGAACGAGCCGTGGTCGTGAAGTCTCCTTTTCTAGGATTTGCGTAGTTCCAAGTCCGTACTAAGAGTACTGATACCAAATTATATGGAAAATGAGACGTCACGTTATCTGTTTACCGTCAAACAGACTCACCCCTCTGATTACACAAAGATGGGCGATGAAAAAGGGACGGAACTGGTCAATGTAATAATTTAAAAAGCACATTTTTCATACAATTATCTCGTTTTCAAAGTTAATGTCAATCCGTTATCATCTGTTATAGTTTGTCATGATGATGTGAGACGAAGACGTGTGAATGAGAGACGAAACTTGTTGTAACACTTGCTTTGATAGTTTTTTTTATTGTTGTACTTGGTGTGTTTTTTTTTCTTCTACAACGCGGACTAAATTTTGTTAGAAACGCAAACGAAAAATTTTATTCTAAATGTAAAATAAACGGTCAAAGAACTTACTTTATCGACACAAACTTTTTTGTCTCAAAAACCCAAAACTTTATTTAAATAAAGAGTCATTTTGTGGAAATTGATGATATTTCCCCAAAGAAAAAACAATTTTCAGAGTTGCGTTAACTTTGTAAAGTCTATGAGAAGTATCAGTATTTGAATAACTTTTTGTTTAATGGATACCGATAATAATTTTGAGATAAGTAAGAAGTTGAAAATTTTAAGGTTAGCATTATTCATTTAAGTAGAAAACTCAGAATACACAGTTATTTGGTATTCAGTTCATTTTCCTTCCAAGGAAATATCAATCTACCATCAGCGGGGGCGTATTCAATCAAAAAATCCAATCCACAGCCTGTATCGGTCCACTGCTGGACGCAGGCCTCCCCCTGATAAACGCATTATTGGCGTTTAACTCATGGGGGGGTAGTGCCCATAATCCCCACGCTGGGCATGCGGGTTGGGGATCGCAGTTTGGTGGAAGATTTGTTCTGCGGGGGGCGCTGCTGCCCGCCCCCCAGAAGATATCCCTTAGTCGCCTCTTACGACACCCACGGGAAGAATTGGGGGCGTATTACGCTAAATCAATAGATACATGAATGGGTACTATTTTGTTTTAATTAAAATGCAATTATTAAGATAAACAGTGGATGATTGCCAGTCCCCGACTAATCTGAAGAACGAAATTAGGGTCTGCATAGTGTACCTCCTACCTACATTGACAAGCAATTTTCATCCATATAAGTACTTTTTTGCTAACCACACTAAGCAACTACTATTACTACTGTATACTCCAGCCATTCTCAATGTACAATGTTTGTAAACAACTCCAAACACAAAAATCAAAAATGTTCTCTTTGGTACGGTGTTCGTTAAAATATTGTCTGCGCTATGGATCTTGGAAAGTACTCAAAGTAACTATAGTATTTTGTCCCAAATCTGATTTAAAATCGACAGCAAGTAAGAGAATGTTTACAAACATTGTTTATCCAGTTTGGCCAGAGTATACATAGCCAATTGTTTTTGTCTCCAAAACAATCCTCAAATGACGTACCAAACGTAATAGCTTCCTTTAGCTCTATAATTGCATTGTGTCCCATTACGTCTCCATTTATCTGCACAATGGGTCATTATAGCCATCGGGACGGATTGTACCCTGCGGAAGAGATAAGGAAACTATGTGACAAAGCTTGATGATGATGATTGATGGGTTAGAATGATAGACAACATAGAACATTGGAGAATCTAAGATTATAGGTAGAGTAACGTTTACGCAACTTAAGACTGTAGACTCCGTCTACGCGTTTATTTTCTTCAACCTCAGACCACGTAAAAAATATTTTTACTTGGTCTCAGTCTTTGACCTCCAATGTCCACCAAAAATGATGGCTAATTTTTGCAGATTTTTTAACAGTTTTACAACGTCAGTTGTGTTTGAAAACTCGCGAGTAAGTTTTTAGAATCGAATCGCTTCTCGTTGTTTTCGAAGACGAGAAACAATGTACCTTTCCTGAAAAAAGGATAGTTAAAGACGGAAAAGACGATGCTTTCTGGAACACAGTTTTCATAACTAAAACAGAAGACAGAGTTTCCCAGACCTTTTTTTTCTGGTTTATAAAATAAACATTTTTTTGCGTAGACTGTGTTTCGTACGCAAATGCAAATCTGTTGACCTTAGAAATATCGGGACTAAGAAAAGCGTCGATATTAATTAACGATACATTTTATCGAACTGAGGGATTCCCAACGTCTCACGAAAAGTATTCCCAACGACGAGATGTTTCCTATTCTCATCGACTCACGATAAGTCAGAGAGCTTCTTATTACAATCTACAACATCTGTTGATCATGATAGGTCAGTAACGATAAATGAGTTCAGCTACCACAACATTGTTTACATCAGTGTGCATTCAGCTCAACTGTTTAAATCTACTAGTTCTTATTCTTTAGTTCTATTTTTATGTTTTCATAACTACATGTATATTTCTGTTTCAAATGACTCAATGTCCCATATAAATAAGAATTAAAAAAAAAAAGATATCTGTTAAAATGACATTTATTGTCACACCATTGACATTAACTGTCACTTTGACAGTTACTGTTATGTAACATAATAATCAGTCATTACGTGTCTATGATTATTGCCTGCTTTGCTTTTTTGTACTATACTTAATACTTATATATCTAAAACCATTGGAGTCAAAGAAAGTAAAAGCGTGACAGAAAATAGTTTTTGTAGCATGATTTATTATTTTGTAAAAATTTGTAATAACTTCAAAACGAATTTTCAAAATGTTTTGATAACATTATAAAGATTCGTATGTTAGATAGCTTATAAGTACATATATTTTTTCGGTAAGAATCAGGCTGAAGTTTTATCGCACACAAATGATCTGACCTTTTATTTATCAATTCTGTCATGTTTTAACCAAAAACTGTAACCAAACCGATATTTAAGTGGGTGCCTGCCTACCTACATGATGAATGTGTAATAATTAAACCACGCCTCTGCATCGACAGTTAAGACGTAAATAACAATTAAATGTGAAGACACCCAATTATACCATCATGATATAACTTTTAGCACTTATCAAAAATATTATACGATCAGAAACATATCACAATCAGCTGTTATACAATTTATCTTCCTACTATACAAAAATCATCCTTCGTACCAACACATAGAGTTGTTATATCCGCATTTCTTTGTAGTTAGAGACGTTCTAGTCAAATGATAAAGCTGGCACGATCGGCTTTTGTTTCTTCAACCGACTTCATACTAATATTATAAAGGCGAAAGTTTGGATGGATGTATGGATGGATGTTTGTTACCTCTTCACGCCAAAACTACTGAAGGGATCTGGCTGAAATTTTGCAAACAGGTAATTCTAATACTGGAATAAAACATAGGCTACTTTTTATCCCATAAATCTGTTCCCGTCGGATGAAAATCACCTTTTAATGTTTTCATAGGAACAACGCGTGCGAAGCCGCGGGGTGCAGCTAGTTAAAAAATAAGAGGCCTTCAAGTCGGTTATTTTTTTGTTTGTTACGATTTCTTCGTCAGTTGTCCTCATATTTAGAAAACTTGTTCCTTTTTTACCGCCTTCAAAAAAGAGAGGTTCTCAATTCGACTGTATTTTTTCAATGTTTGTTACCTCAGAACTTTTGACTGGATGGTCCGATTTTCATGATTCTTTTTTATATGAAAGCTGGTGCTTCTCGTGTGGTCCCATTTAAATTTTATTCTGTACTGACAATGGAATCCATGAAAATTCATGAAAAAACTATAAAAATTTAAGTCTGTTTATAGTTTTTTAAAACCAAAGTAATGTTTAAAAATGCTTCCAAAGTACAAGTGGTTCCATAAGATATTTATTTCTAAGGGATTATAATATTTGTCTACCTGACAGACAGATTGATCGATAGACAGAGAGACAGCGAAAGCTTAGTCATAGGTCATTTTGCACTCTTTGGGTTCAGAACCCTAAAAACTGTGTTAATATATTTAGGATTTTAAAATAGGTTCTTGGGCTTCTAAACACTTAAATATTCATAGAAGTGATTACACCGACTTCACAGAATTGCCGTCGAATACATAAACAAGAAAAACTTTTTGAAAAATAGCTCGTAGATTCTATTTTAATTACAAAGTTAAACATTATATTTGAATTTAATTTTAGATATTAATTTTGAATAACTACTGTAATAATAAAGCTTGGGTGCTAGAAAAAACGAATCTTAAATGTCATTATAGGTTAAAAGAATTTAAACCGAAACCCTAAAGACTAAAGACAGTCGCAGCAACTCTAGTTGCGCTATCGTGTAACATTGCAATGATTATAGTCCTTATAACAAGAGCGATAAGGTGGGAATTGGTTTAGTGGTTCAGGTGTAAGAGCGAAAGTGTTCGTGGCTTACATTTTTACTCTCTTTACGCGGTCATGGTCGGTTGCGCGGAAGTCCACAGTGTGATGATATAAACGATTATCTGAATACAGGGTGTATCGAAATTGGTGCGGTATTTAGAGGAACATTTCGTAGGTAAGGTTAACTGTGACCTTAACCGCCGAAAACTTAAACGCAACTCAGAGTTGACCTCAACCTTAACAGCCTATAATATTCCACTACTGGATGTGGGCCTCTCTCTAATAAGCCCCTTATTGGCTGTTATCCCATGGGGGGTAGTGCCCATAATGCCCCAACTGGGCGTGCGGGTTGGGTATCGCAGTTTGGTGGTAGAATTGTTTTGCAAGAGGCGCCTGCTGCCCGCCGCCGGTAGTATCGCTAAGTCGCCCCCACAGAGATATATCTTAGTTTCTGATATTTGTGGTCGCCTCTTACGACACCCGCGGGAAGTCTTGGTAAGCCACACCAAACGGCTACTCAGATTTAGGAACGTCTCAAATGACTGAAATTAATTCTTGGTTGATTCATGGAAAACTCGGTGGAGGTATACTAGAGGTGTTATTCGTTTGCTCTTCCAGCTACTTGCTTGAAATATTCAAGATCCTCTATTTCTAATTTCTACTATGTCCTTAGAACACTGAGTGATGCAAGTTGATAATTCCTAGTCTACTTGTTTTGATATCACCGTCAAAGATAACTTTTCTGTGTTCAATGGTTATATTTATACAAAACCAAAGAAAAAATCTTCGTACCTACCGCCTACTATAAAAGTTATGCAAACGTTTATTATTATTCTTCTTTAGAAACCTTTCTTGGACTTCGATACATATTTCAAAATCAAAATTAGCCAAATCGGTAATTTTTATTTATTAAGATATAAATAAACAAATTAAATAAATAATGTTCACAATGGACAATTCACACAGGTCTTATAACTGATTATATTTAATACAATACACTGATTATATTTACTACATAGATAACTATTATTTATTATACATAGAAAACATCAAGAACTCAGATACAATATCTGCAGATGCGTATACTCATTTGTCCCGAGGCGGAAATCGAACCCGCAACCTCCTGCGCCGCAGGTGGACTTTCGCCCACCGCGCCACAGAGGTCGTCTCTTATATAAGTATGTACTTATGACGTTTTAGTTATAGAACTAAATGTAAGGGTCCTTACTTACATTTACTTCTTTAACTAAAACGTCATAAGTACATGTTTGTGCATAGATCCACTTTGTATGAATAGTCGTAATAATAAACGTTGGGAGCAAAAAATACGAAAAGTTTTAAAAGAATGCCCTGAGTTTTTCATGTGAGAATTATACGAAAAATTGTTCAATGAATCATAAAGTTTGATATCGGCTTGAACATGATATAAATTTATTGAATTTGAGCACAAATTTATGATTCATTACTACCAATGTTGCGGTAAAAAGGGCTTTCGCTTTTTTCTGTATATTTGATAGATATTTGACTATTTCTATATTTGAGGCACCTTTTTATAGATTCTTCTAAGAAGTAACCTACTCCATTTTGCTTTTGTAACCTAGATTATCAACTACTAACGTAAATAAATCCTATTTTCCCCCGCGGGTTACGATTTTTAGGTGCTTTCTTTGGGTTAGCGACTCTCTTAATTACCTAGTACCTACCTAGAAGCATCAAAATAGTTAAATCGATTTTGATCATTGCAGTATTAAAAAGCCGTCGGTCTGTTAGATTTTTCTTGGCATATTTTGTGGGCCTTTGCCCTCTTTTCACTTATCTGAACTTAACTTTACCACCAAAAAGTGCAAAGACTCAGTTGGGTTTTTTGGGTTATTCATGGAAATAAAGAAATATTTGATTATTTTAACCGACTTCAAAAAAAGGAGAAGGTTCTCAATGCGACTGTTTTTTTTTATTGTTACCTCAGAACTTTTGACTGGGTGGTCCGTTTTTCATGATTCTTTTTTTGATATGAAAGCTGGTGCTTCCATTAATTTTCTTCAGTTCTGAAAATGCGATCCATGAAAATTCATGTAAAAACTATAAAAATTGAAGTCGGTTTATAGTTTTTTAAAACAAAATTAACTATTTCCTCTTAAAGTTTTGTTGGACTCAAACACTGTACCTTCCAGTAAGGACACGGCTATTGCATCACAACACCCACGGCATTGATATGCTCTGCGTATTAGCTTGTGCTGATTAGCTTTCACCAGCCCATGGAAAGTGAATGCAGGCCCATTCAAATATGCTCACTTATTGTGTTGCTACCTAATAGATACCTAGTCATCCACAGCCAGTTCATGAGGAAATGGACAGACTGACAATTAGACGAATGAAAACACTATGGTCTAAAATCATTACCAGTAACTAAAGTCTTTTACATACAACAACGGTAAATTAAAAGTGGTTTATGTAGAGTTGCCAACCATTTTTGACGTAATGTTTACTTAATTTACAATGTATAAAGATACACATGGACAATTCATATTCAGAAGTTATAATTTTAAAAGAACTCCAAAGGAATTGTTAAACAACGCAGACTTTATGCAAAATGGCACTGCAGTAAACTAATGATGATTTATTTTAAATAAATGTCCTGACTAATTTGGTACTTACTTTTTTTAAAACCTATAAAATGTGTTAATATAAATATTCACGGGTATTTATCGCGTTTATTTCCCATTTTTCCCGGCGACGTTTCAACAGGTTTACACTCTGTCATGGTCACGTTATGACTGGAGTTCTGGAGCTACCGCCGTTGCGAAGCGGGGGCTGCATTTTTTGCAACTACCCTCACTTGATTTTCTGAACTAGGGATGTCCATCTGTACACTCGGACGACACCCAACACTAACCGTGTCCGCGATGCACTGTGAAACCGGTCTAGCCTATTTTTGATTCCAGGATAAGAATTACCTGTATACGAAATTTCAGCCCAATCCGTTCAGTAGTTTTGGCGTGAAGAGGTAACAAACATCCATCCATACAAACTTTCGCATTTATAATATTAGTGTAATTGTGCTGCTGCCTAATATCTACCTAGTCATCCGCAACCAGTCGTTCATAAAGAAACGATCAGACTTACATTAAAATTATTGTCTTTAGTTTTGACTTACAATTGGTCTCTGTATTCTGTCTTCTGCATGTTTATTTCTTATAATCATTTTATTATTATTGTACGAACTAGCTGCGCCCCGCGGCTTCGCACGCGTTCTTCCTATGGAAATGTTTAACGGGGATTTTTATCCCACGGGAACTGATTTATGGGATAAAAAGTAGTCTATATTTGATTCCGGGATTAGAATTATCTGTGTGCAAAATTTCAGCCAGATCCGTGCAGTAGTTTTGGCGTGAAGAAGTAACAAACATCCATCCACACATCCATCCAAACTTTCGCATTTATAATATTAGAGATGAACATACTCTATTCTTTAAGTTTCATTCGTCTAATTCACTCTCGGTTTGCCCAGCAGCACCCTGTTCTGTTCAAGATGAATGAATGAGAAATAATGCGCAGACAGTGCAAATTTAGTTGATGAAACTGTCATTTTTCAACATAGTGTGTTAGTGTTAGTCAAATTAGTGCAATAATAAAGGGGATCATCCATCAGCTACCACAGATTGGCTGAAGAATCTAAGCCGCAAACAAAATTTCTAGTCGATTTCTATTGCCCGATTTCGAGCTGGCAAAAGTGGCAAAGAAAAACAAAAGAATAGCGATTATTTAAGTATCATCGCTATTCTTTTGTTTCTGAGTACAAAAAGATGGTATTTAGTACTAGTTTCGCCTCGTAACTTCGCCTGCGTAGAAATCATAAGACTTTTTCAAATTTATTGCATACTACCTACCTAGTTTGTAAAAAAAAAATAAGTGACTCATTATTTACTCCTATTATAGCTAGTTTCGATTCACGAACCAAGGAATAATATATTTGCCATATAAACTTTACCACAATTTTTAACACCCTTACAGGTGAATTTTGGAAAATAATATTAGTTATCCTATGTGTTATTTTAAAACCTAATCTATCTTAGACATACCAAATTTTATCAAAATCAGTCAACCAGTTGCGGAGATAATTATGTGGTATCAAACATTCACACAATCTTTCGCATTTTTAATATTAGTACGATTTTAGGAAAATAAACTAAATGAGGTTTTATTGTGTCAGCTCAACCAAAGAGGAATTTCGAGGAAAGACGGTGAGGCTCAGGTGCAGCCACTGTAAGTAAAAAGCCTTGTTCGTTGGTATTACGTAATTATGATGTTAAGCTCTCCAAGTTCAAGTTTACTGCGAGAAAGCTGACCTTCCTCGTTATTTAATTCTTAATTTATGGAATCAGTTTAGCAAACAAAGCAATATTCTTAGAAAAAGTTGCCAAACAATGTAGTAGGTAAGCAACATTGATGTAAGTAAAATTTGGGAGATCGATTAGGTACTTTTCGAAAGTGGAACGCTCAAATTAGGTCCAGTTAGGTCCAGCTACTCAGTCATAGATAGACCGGCACCGCCGCCGGCGTTCGTGTAATGCGTGTCAATTTAACGTTGTCATAACCTAATTGACAATACATCCAAAACAATATCTTTTTTGTATATTATATAAATGTGGTGAATAGAGACTAAAGCATTATTAGAAATGAACGAAATACTGGAGCATAACATACCTTTGCAGAGTTTGCAGAGATCTGAGTGTCTGACATAGGAGATGAATAGTCACGAACTAAGGATATGATTCTGTGCTACCAGATAATGTCTGGCTCCAGTATTTCGTCCGCTTCTATTCACCC
Organism: Eupithecia tripunctaria; assembly: GCA_955876795.1. NCBI lineage: Eukaryota > Metazoa > Arthropoda > Insecta > Lepidoptera > Geometridae > Eupithecia > Eupithecia tripunctaria. The sequence continues at coordinate 8,280,175 of OY041612.1, forward strand.
TGGAGTCTCTTTTTACCCCGTACGGTACTTTTTTTCATCTTTGTTATTCGTGCTACCTATTTCGTATCCATTTTGAATGGAGCATAAACGTAAACAAAACGCCCATACTTAACCTTAAATTCACTTTGTTGGCGCGTCTTTCTATACGTAATTTACATTACTTGTCGATTTTAGATCCTCCCTTCAATAAAAGTTGCTTACAATTATATCTGAAACTCGACGCCAAGCAAGTGAGATTTTGTTATTTGTGTCGTAGGTACTTTGTATACTAACATGCTTCATTCAAAATGGATAAACCATAGGTACCTATATCGGAAAAAGCGTGTCTCTGCACTGCATTAAGTTTTAACACAACACAGGCCATTTGTTGAGTAGGCGCTGGGAGAACGTACCATATCTACATAATTTTACTTATATGTATCTATGGTAAGCAAACATTAACTAATTCTTCACAAACAGGTGAAAAATTACGTGATGAGTGTGAGGACATCGGCTTTTGAGAAACACAAAATGATTTTACGACAAAACAGATGTGGATGATTGATGAGTCACTCGAACGTAAGTAGCGATACTTACAACATAACAAAAACGCTTTATGTCTTTACTTAAGTATTGACTTGGGCTTTATATCGTTAAAGAGAAAATAGGTAGTGTTTACTTATTTTGCGCGTGGATTTACTGTTTTAGATATTGTGTTGGTAGGAATTAAATCAAAAAAGCTAATTCTTACGGCACAACATAGCACAACATTAGTACGTTTTAACCTATTTTATTATGATCGGCATCTGGAACAAATTAATTTGTATACATCTGACTAATATAACAAAAGGAACTAATAATTATTATTTTTGTTTTAACAAATTTTTATAGTTTTTACATGAATTTTCATGGATCCCATCGTCAGAACTGAACAAAATTAAAATGGGAAGCAATGCAAAAAGAATCAGGAAAATCGGACCACCCAGTTAAATGTTCTGAGGTAACAATCCTCCTTTTTTGAAGTCGGTTAAAAATAAGCGAAAGTTTGTAAATATGAACTGTTCACATGAAGTGTGCGGAAAATGCGTGAAAAGCCATAGGCAGGAACTAGTTCTATATTTTCTACCCGTAAAATTGTTACGACCTAACGTTACGTACGGCTAAATGATGCTCATTGCTTCTTACAAACGTCGTGTACGCCGCTCGTCGTAGAGATAGTTAGTTCAAATTATTGAAATCATTCCCGATTGGTCCGATGATTGCAGTTCAATCGAGTGCGAAATTAGTGCAAATTATACAATCTAGCATGAACGCAATCATGCGTTACGCAATGTTTCTACTAAAATGAAGATTTACATCCGTTTTATTTGAACTCTGGGCAATGTGGGTCATGATTTGAAGATTAATCTCTGCGTTTTATGAAGACGCGGCGGCGTCAACAATACCAGAATGATTAAAATAAATTCCTTAGCATACATAAGCGTTTATTAATCTTAATTTAGTAGAGGCAGTGCTAAGATATTTATTTACAGATATATTTTTATATGTATACTTAGCTAGTTAAGGCGCATACCCGAGCCAATATGACAGCGATATCTATTTTATCATATTTTTATGTTTACATAGGATTTTTTTTAAATCCTACGTTCAGTTTGTGGTATCTATTATAAGCTATTTTTTAATACCTCTGTTATAATTTTATCTCATATAGTTTAGGAGGAGATGCGAAAATAGAGTTTGGTGGCCAAAAAGCGCAACTTCGTAAGCTTAAGCATTACAAAATGAAACTATTACAGAGGCATTAATAAATAACTTAAAATAGATACCACAAACTGAACGTAGGATTTTTAAAACTTGCTGCGTTTAACGTAATAATAGGATAAAATAATTGGGGGCGCCACTTTCACTGGTGTATGGGCCTTAAGTCCTTAAATATCTCGTATAGCGTAGGATTTTTGACATTTATTGTAATTTTTGACATTTGGTGTCATTTTTGACATTAGTGGGCGACTCATGGGGTAATGCCAATAATCCCCACGCTGGGAATCGCATCGTTGGGGATCGCAGTTTGGTGAAAGATTTGTTCTGCAGGGGGCGCTGCTGTCCGCCCCCGGTGGATATCCCTTAGTCGCTTCTTACAACACCCATGGGAAGAATGGGGGTGGTGCAAATTCTAAGCCAGCACCACACAGCTCATCTCGGTACTAGATTAAATTAACTCTCCATTTGGGTTCTCAGTTATCCGTGTCTATTCCGATGCTACACTAATACGAATAGTTTGTTGTAGTATCCCTTTTGAACCCACTTCAAAATAAAACGTCAAGTGCGAGTAAGACGCGCATAGAGGGTTCCGTATACATATAAGACCTTATTATATACTTGCCAAATTTTATGATCATAGGTCATCGGTCAACTAATACCCCCATTAGTTCAGCTCCATGGTGAGAAACAAAAACACACTTTTTTATGAATTAACTATAAATTACGAGTTATCGAAAAGTTTCCTTGACTTGTGCTGTAAGACCTATAGTATATAGTTTCGGAAAACATTATTCTGGTCTAACTATTGTGTGTATCTTCTAGATATTCTGGAATAAACGGCTGTTACGTCTGATTGCGTTAACTTAGAAGTTGTATTTATATCACGGCTCAAAGAAGATACTGACTTGAGTATTTGACATTAATTTCAACTCGATACCTCCTCGCATTCCTATGAAAAGGCAGTTGACGGGCAGATAGACGTACAACAAAGTATAAGGGATTTTTTTTCCTTTTGAGGTACGGAACCCTAAAAAGGAATAGCTTCTTTATGTTTTTTTATGTGTGTTATTCGATATCTCCACCGATTGATATGTTAGAACATATCTCATAGCGTACCATCTCGAAGCGATTTTTATTCTATACAATTTTTTAAGCGAATCATTCCTGTCTTGTAGCGATGATCTGCTAAAGTATCAATGTACAGTCAACGCAAAATCGAAATATTGCCATAAAGCGTTTATGGCCAAATGAAGTTCGACTTTGAATTGATTGCTTTTGATGATTATTTTGCTGTTGATTTAAAATAGACCAGAGGTTTTATATCAAAACCAGACCGTGACATACATAGGTTTGTGATACCCACCTACTACTGTAGAATCAAAACATATTAATTACTCTTAAATATGTTAGATGTAATCATTAAATTATTTTTACTTTTTAAATTGTGGGTTTATCAAATAAGCAAATGGCGCAAGGTGCCTGCCTGCTGCTGTAATGCCTCGTGATAATTTGAACTAATATATACCTACTTATATCTATTGTTTAATAAGGTTGCCTGGAAGAAATTGCTTTAAGCAATAAGGCTGCCTATTGTACGTTGTTTTTTTATTTTATTTTGTATGTACAATAAATGTGTTCATACATTCACTTATTTATCTAATTTATACTTAATCATACTTATCGAGAAAATGATACCACCTAACGTTAGCTTAACATTAAGTTAACCATTGCTAATGTGTATTTATTTTTCAATAAATATTTTAATTTTATTTTGTTCATAGAAAAATATTAAACCTGTGTTCTGCGCAACAGTTGGCTGCATGCGGGGTTATTCGCTATTGAAAATCCAAACGCTTTACACAGATACGACAAGACAGCGACGCGACGTGGAATCTGATAAACCGTATTGCTTAAGGTTATCGGATTATGAGTGTAACTGTGCGACTTAAAGTTTGGACCAACCCAACTCTTTCCGCGGGTGTCGTAAGAGGCGACTAAGGGATATCCACCATGGGGGTAGCAGCAGCGCCCAACGCGGGCATTACAGTTGAGGATATTCCCTATACGCATCATTCGGAATGACTGAATTATCATACGGTTTGTCCGATTCCCACTTGTCGGATGTCGGGCCCGGATTTTATTCGGAAGTTCAAGTGGCACAGAGTATTTGATATGAAGCTATACACACTTGTCGGAAACTAAGTTTCATATAAATGTTATGTCCGATTTTCTGTTGAACCGACTCTTGGGAACGAGGGGTAACGCGTTTGGATTTACAATAGTGAATAATCTCCCTGTATGGAACCCCGCAAGCTCACGTTTACCACGTTTTTTACGTTACTGTATAGCTGACACGTGCTTTTATATTACGAGGGCCCTTTTTTGTTTAAAATCAGTAATTTCACTATAGTTACTAACAAAGAAAAAACAATTTAAGAAGATAAACAAATTAGAACTATGGAGTACTAGATGTGCAGGATTAGAATTACCTGTATGCAAAAATTTCAAAAATTTTAGCTAGATCGGTCTAGTAGTTTTGGCGTGAAGAAGTAACAAACATCCATACATCCATACAAACTTTCGCATTTATAATATTATATTTGATCTGCAATCATAATACCTTTACTATCAAAGAAAATTACAATTAAAGATGAGAATCAAAGTAGAACTAATATTTACAATTGAAACACTTCCGTGAGACACGTGCTTTTATATTACAAGGGCTCTACTTGGTTTTAAATCAGTATTTTCATACCTTTACTAAAAAACAACAGAAAATTTCAATTTGTAGAATAAAAATATAAAAATAATGTTGGACAATTCACACAGCATTGTCTAGCCCCAAGCTAAGTTGAGCTTGTATTATGGGGACTAGATATCTGATATATTTAATATAATACACTACATAGATATATTTTTTATTCGACACAGAAAACATCTAGAACGCTCTGAACAAATATCTGCAGATCGTACACACATTTGATCGAACCCGCAAACTCCTGCGCCGCAGGCGGATCTACGCCCACCGCGCCACATTGTACTAGTATTGAAACAATTGAACGAAATACAGACTTGCAAACTACAACAGGTAGATCAAATGATCCATATCAATACTAGTCGCGTCCCCCAGACGCAGCCCGCATAGAACAAAGATTTCTGATTTGTCTTCATCCTCACTTTTACAGTTTGACACCTAATTACGGGAACGTGGCCTTAGATGGTTACTCTGCGGGTGCGTGCCATACCAATCCGTTTCGTGATTTTGTCGACGAGGTTTTTAGAGGAGCGCGTTTCCAGGTGTAAAATTTGTAAATGGTGCTAAAATAAACCAAATACCTGTGTGGTGCCTTAGAATTTGCACTTACCCCAATTCTTCCCGCGGGTGTGGTGAGAGGTGACTAAGGCATATCCAGGGGGGGCGGGCAGCAGAGCCCACTGCAGAACGATACAATTCTCCCACTGAACAGCGATCCCCAACCCGCATGCCCAGCGTGGGTATTATTGGGATTATTACCCTTGTCGGAATACAGTGTATAAATTATGATAATTACACTTGATATTTAGTTAAATCTAGCACTTGGCAGTGTTTACATATTTTCTAAAGGTACTGTAATAATTGAAATGATGAAAAATTTTGAAGGCTTCTCATATAAGTAACATTTATTGTTATAAATGAGTCATAAAGATCTTTGAACTGGAACTTCGTTAATTTAACCCTCTTCTGCTGAATCGTACTAGAAAGAAATCTTAACCCCTACGACAATGAAGATTTAATTAATTGGCCACAAAAGATCGTTTGACTTAATAAATGAACCAGGAAAAGAATGCTTGGTACAAGGTTCGGGTAATTTTACTCAATTTGAACAGGAACTGGAAGTTAATTTATTTTCTGAAAATGGCTAAGTAATTAAGTAATTGGAGACGTAAATAACTGCTTAATACGTTGATAAGTACCTAGGTATTTAAAGTTGGGTAATGCCAACTTGCAAAAATTTATATCAGAACTCTTCCTTTTCAAATTACCTTTTGCTTTTACAAGTAAGTAGGTAAGTACTAATAATTTGAACAAGATTGACTTTCAAAATAATTTGTGCTATAAAAAAGAGGGTTGTGAAAAACGTGGATGATTGTAACTTTTTGACGCCAATCGAGATTTAATTTCGCATAGGAATTTTATCCCAATAAAGCAATCGGTTGAGCTCTAGATTATTATGTTCAGTCAGTCACAGATAGCGTAATTGTTTCAATTGTAGATACTAATTCTAATTGATTAGTATTCCACATCCCTCCACATCCACAGCCTGTATCGGTCCACTGCTGGACGCAGGCCTCCCCCTGATAAACGCCTTTTTGGTGTTTAACTAATGGGGTAATGCCACGCTGGGCATGCGGGTTGGGGATCGCAGTTTGGTGGAAGATTTGTTCTGCAGGGGGCGCTGCTGCCCGCCCCCCAGAAGATATCCCTTAGTCGCCTCTTACGACACCCACGGGAAGAATTGGGGTGGTGCAAATTCTATGCCGCCGGCACCACACGGCATAGTAGTATTATTTGATTAGTATTATTTGATTGTAGGTAATTTTCTTTTTCAATAAAATCTATGCAAATTATAACCTGCTGATGATTGATGAGGCTAGCTTTCAGAGTATTTTTTTAAAAACACTTTTCTAAGCTGTACCCTCCATTGTTTAAGGTAGAACTGAAAAATTCGTAGCATAGCGGCACTTTTTGTTAGGCATTTTAGAATCCAAGCAAAGCGAGATTCGTGCATAGCGGAACTAACCCATCATTCTGACGATAGAAAAAAACTTAGGACATATAGTAGTAAGATCTTACATACATAATATTATGTATTAGTTGACTTAGAATAACGTAAATATATTTCATATTTCATTTATTTTGCTTACATGTACAATTCATTCTTAAGTCTAAGTGAATTAGTTGTTATTATGTACATGCACCCTGGAAGGGCACTGCAAACTTGAGTTCGAATACATAGTCAAAACATTATTATCAAATATTATAAATTAATTTTCAAACATAAATAAAAGTAATAATTTAGATTTAAAATTATAAACTACGAAGCCTATATCCACTGTTTACATTTTATCTCGAAAAAAATACTTGCGAAGTTGCGAGCAAAAATATGTTAGGAATGATACCTATTTATATGACCTGACAATTGGGTTTCTCATGAGTTGCCTACTCTTGGGAAATTTTAAGCTTTCTAGGCTTGGTTTGGCATTTCCAACTTTTAATTTGCAGGGTCGCAGTCGGAAGGTTGAGTGAACGTTCAGTGCTTATTCTATTTTTAAATGAGATTTTTACGTAACTACTAGTTACGTACTACGTATTTTTTTAAGACTGGTACCTAGTTTAGGTTCCAGTTTTCAGAAAGTCAGAATTATCACTAAACTGCAAGTAGTAAGTACCTATCTAGCTAGGAAACTGAAATGAAATACTTATGGTAATAACAGAAGACATAAGCATTGAATACTGAACAACTACTTGCCTAATGAGTAATGATAGAGGTTTATAAGTAAGTGGAGAAAAGGATCAAATCAAACCCGTAACATAATAAACTCAAACTGTTAAATCTATAAACTCTCATCATATTACTAGTTTATTTAAAGCGTTATTTCTATGGAAACTGATGATGAGGTGAATAAGGTGATGTTTATCCCACGGGATGTGATTTATCGGGTCAACCTACGCCTACTATTGAATTGTTTCCAAAATTTTGGCCCGGCGGCGGCCGTTTAGTAGTTTCGGCGTGAAGACGAAATAAACATCCGTACATCTAAAGAAACTAATGTGATGTAATGGACATACAATGTATAAGCATTGTTAACAAATAATAATTGCAATGTTGCAGCGTTATGGAGAATAAAGCTGCAATTATAAACCACTTACTAATATGTGCCAAACTACTGTCGGAACTTCACACAATACCCTCCTAATAATTATTCGCAACAGATCAAAGATCGCAGTTACAAACCGCATTGCAATTTCTATCTTCCCTAAGTTTCGCAACGACTTAGATCATACCTATAACTAGTAGTAGATGCTTATGTTATACTTAAGCTAGCGAAAGTACTTGTACCTACCTACCCACGTAATAGAGGAAGATATAAGGGAACTGGTTTTGTATGTCACTCTGCTATTGGTTTAAAGGTACGCGTTCACCTGCTGACACCGCACGATCCGCAGTTACCGCATCAAACGGATTATAGTATTCTTTGTGTGGTTTATCATTCAAGTGCGTCCACTGATCCGCACCGTACGGAGCGGACGCATCGGATACAGCCAATGCCGGTGGCCGTTTAGTGCGGATGACGTCATTACAATTGTCCATTAGTGAAAATTCGTTTGAAAATTATGGGGGTCGCGTTGGCAATCCGATTGCTGCGAGTACGTGGACTCCTCCCCTGCTTACAAACGCCACCCGGCATTGCGCTAATAAAATCCGTTTGATGCGGTCAGTGCGGATCATCGCGGCTGCCGGCAAGTAAACGCGCAAGGTGGTTGGAGTAAAATACTCTAATAAACGGAGCTGTATAATTGCTTTTAAGGAAACCATTACTATTAGAATAATAAAGTTTCTACCTACCTGCCCTTAAAATCTAAAAGCACTATAGAAGTACAAGACTGAGTTCTAACCTAATTAAATTCCATTTTAAAATGTATAAAACGTGTTTTCTTGACCTAAATGTTAAAGAAACTTACGCAAGCAAAACACGTTTTTGGCGTTTGTTTACCGTTTATTGAGAAAAAGTCATTATTGGCAAAAAATGTTATTGGTCCTACAGTAGGACTTCGCGGTAGGATCACGGGCAATAAATTTAAAATAAAATATACGTTATATACCCGTTCTTACGTACCTAAGCGTAGTAATGTTTGAGAAGTAAAATAAGAGGAAATTCTATTATACACAAAAATTTTATGAAAGTTTAGTTATTGATGACAAAACTTTACATCAACACAACTGAAATACCCATTATAATTTAAATGGCCTCTAAACATGATGATGTGACGCGGTGGTCGAAGGTCGGCCTGCGACGTAAGAGGTTGCGGATTCGATCCCCGCTTTGGGACAAAATATGTTTATATGACCTGCAGATATTTATTTTGGGTGTTCTGAATGTTTTCTATGTATAATAAAAATTGTATATCTATGTACCCCCTTATTCATAATGGTTTGCTAAGTAGTGTTATTTCTCAGTCTGACTTATGTCAATAGAAGAAGACAGAGCGACATTTACCCGTGTGATAAGTAAGCAGACTGTTATGAATAAGGGGGATAGTGTATTTGTTTTTTTTATTCTATTAAGCAAATCAGTCATCATAACATAGCTCTGCTAAGCTGGGGTGAGATAATGGTATACTTACTTTATCATCCTAGTGGTATTATGGTTAAAATAAAAAAAAATACGTAATTTATTATTTACTTTATAGTTCATGTATTTTGAGTGTATTGAACCAAGAAATATTAATTTCCCATAGAAACATTACCACCCTTCTTAACCACCTCAGAGGTTAATTTAAAAAAAAAAATGATTTATGTGTTATTCTACAACTTAAACTATCTACATATCAAAGGGTAGTTCCACCGCTCTACGAATTCATTCCGCCGGGCTCCTTATAAAAATAAGCAGAGTCAGAATCTAAGAATAAACTTAAACTCTAACTCAATGTGCTTTATTTCCATAAATACAATAAATGTACACTTAGAAAAGGTCAAATCATATTAAAAAATACACTGACGCGGAAATAAGGTGGTATTTTTGATTTCGATCGCTTCGGTATGTAGACTAAAGTAAAGAAACGACGAAGAAACCTTTAGCCTGTTAATTGTTATTTTTCGAGTTGGAGCAAAATCCGACCCAAGCTTTTTATCCTCTAGATAATCTGATAATTTATAGTAAGCCTTTTTGCATAGTAAAGTTTTGACAGTTTGTTTGAATTTATTAGGTCCTTACATATGAAATTGGCGTTTTTCGTACTGGCAACTTTAATCACAAATTTCTCCTCTTTGGTAAGGAATTCCAAATTCAAATTTGTACAGCTATAGACTCATGTATTTGTGCTTCGATGATCGTCATTCATTTGTTTTTTTTCTTCTGTTTTTTTCTGTTTGCGTCACTCATTTTACAAAATGGAAAACTTAAAATATCGCATTATTTACGAGTACGAGTTCCGCCGTGGCACTAGTGCTGCGGAAACAACTCGAAGGGTGAATGATGTGTATGGCGGTCGTGTTGCAAAAGAAAACACAGTTCGTTTTTGGTTCCAACGTTTTCGTTCTGGAAATTTCGACCTGCAGAACAAGCCCCGTGGACGGCCTGAGACTCAAGTTGATAATGAAGAGTTGAAGGCTATTGTGGAAGCGGATCCATCGCAAACCACGTCCGAGTTAGCTGCAGGCTGCGATGTTAGTGATAAAACTGTTTTAATTCACTTGAAGCAAATTGGGAAGATTAAAAAGCTTGAAAGGTGGGTACCTCACGAATTGACTGAAGCAAACCGGCAAACGCGCGTCGACTGCTGCGTTACATTACTAAACCGGCACAATAATGAAGGTATTTTAAACCGAATCATTACCTGTGATGAAAAATGGGTTCTTTACGATAATCGGAAGCGCTCAGCGCAATGGTTGGATCCTGGCCAGCCAGCCAAATCCTGCCCCAAGCGAAAATTAACCCCAAAAAAGTTACTTGTAAGCGTTTGGTGGACTAGTGCCGGTATTGTTCATTACAGTTTTCTCAAATCTGGCCAGACTATTACGGCTGATGTCTATTGTCAGCAATTGCAAACCATGATGGAAAAGCTAGCGGCTAAACAACCTAGGCTGGTCAATCGCTCCACGCCACTGCTGCTTCACGACAACGCTAGACCACACACTGCGCAACAGACGGCTACTAAATTAGAAGAGCTTCAATTGGAAAGTCTAAGACATCCTCCGTACTCCCCGGACCTTGCTCCAACAGATTACCATTTTTTTCGAAATTTGGATAACTTCTTGCAAGGGAAAAAATTCAACTCCGATGGGGCAGTCCAAATCGCCTTCAAAGATTTTATTGATTCCCGTCCGACTGGTTTTTTTAGTAAAGGGATCAATGAACTACCTATAAGATGGCAAAAGTGCATAGAAAATAATGGTTCATACTTTGATTAATTAAATATATTATATTAAAAAATATTCGACTTTTTGTTCCTCCCATACAAAACGCCAATTTCATATGTAAGGACCTAATATTTACTGATAATACATAACATACAAGTCTATAAGTGCCGTAATATTACGTCGAGAGTTATATTGTAGGAGCAATCTAACAGGTTGTGGTGTGGTTTACCGACTTACGCATGAATATGTTGATTGTGTCAACGCCAACATCTAATGCGGTTTCCAATATTCATGTTAATTTAGTAAACTAAAACATAAATTATATAATATATGAGCATAAGGTCGAAGTTAGCTGTGTGCTTCTGGCTTATTATTTGCACCACCCCAATTCTTCCCGTGGGTGTCGTAAAAGGCGACTAAGGGATATACATCGGGGGCGGGTAGCAGCGCCCCTTGCAGAACAAATCTTCCATCAAAATGCGAACCCGCATGCTCAGCGTGGGGATTATGGGCACTACCCATAACTAATTTATTTTTATGCTCGAGCTAAGTAGGGGATTTCATTAATCTGTTTTCCGGAAATCCCCTACAAGACAAGACTAGCTAGAAAAAAATAGAAAATCTGCCACGTGGGGGACGGCTTCGGGGGATTTCCGGAACAATCCTTAAAAAGTTGTCAAAAACATCACATGATCAAATGTGGTCTAGTTTAGCAGACTCTACCTAATGCCAACACTTGAATCGAAATTGTAAATAAAGTGGCAATCTACTTTCTAAAGGATTTTCACACTCGAATTAAAAATAGCAAATAATTCAATAAGACTTTATTTGTAAGTTTATACCTTTCATCCTGACAAGTGATCTATGTCTGAACTCTTTATGTAATTTTGAAAACGTTTATAAAATTTACGCACGTGCTGAGTGGCTCAAGTGGCTGAGCTCTAAGCGGAGAGATTTATCTTTTCAATCAATCTTTTATACAGTTACTTTCGTAGAGTATGGATTAGTATGTAACCAGTTCCATAAAATCGTCTTACTAGGGCTCATCGGCCTAGCTTCAGCCTCGCGGCGCATCGGTCATGGCACGAAATAGGATAAAACCAAAGTCATAATCAATAGCCTCATTGATCCGGGGCCGGTCGTCGTACATGGCCACCCTCTCGAAATTGTTTCCGAGTACACTTACTTTGGGCAAATTCTGCAGTTAGGTAAAAACAATTTAGAGAAGGAGGCCAAGAGAAGGATCCAGCTAGGCTGGGCAGCGTTTGGAAAACTACGTCGAGTCTTCTCGTCATCCATACCGCAATGCATGAAAACCAAAGTCTTCAATCAGTGCGTCCTACTCGTCATGACCTACGGAGCTGAGACGTGAACACTACCGATAGGTCTGGTTCACCAGTTCAAAGTCGCTCAGCGAGCTATGGAAAGAGCTACGCTCCGAGTCTCTCTGAATGATAGGATTCGTAACGAACACATCCGACAGAGAACCAAAGTTATCAACATAGATCAAAGAAGATCAAGTTGAAGTGGCAGTGGGCCGGCCATATCTCGCGACGAACCGACAACCGATGGGGTAAACAAGTTCTAGAGTGGAGACCGCGACTCGGCGTGGGATCTGCGATCTGCGAAAGACTGTATGCAGATGCTGGATGCGTCAAGCTAAAGACAGGGCGCTATGGCACTCATTAGGGGAGGCCTATGTCCAGCAGTGGACTAATATAGGCTGATGAGGGCTCAGTTGCTGACTAAAAGGCAACTGCACCCGTCGACTGCAGTCGACGGCAGCTGTCGGTAACATAGGTACGTGCTATCCGTACTGCAGGTATCAAATACACGGACGCCAAGTTGTTTAAGAGCGCTAAGGCGTAGTTTCAGAACTGTTATCAAACCAAAACTTAATGGTAATAATATTAATTGCACTGCCATACAAATGTCTTATTCAAATGCAATTGTTACTTCTCGTAGACCCAACAATGGATAGTTTAGAACAAAACAAAACAATCACGTAATCGGAACTTCACGTGCAAAATTGCACGTGATTTTGTTAACAAATTGATTATTATAATAAGTGCGTCAACTTCTTTATGGTAAAGAAATCCTTTCACTGCTGTGACCTCAGTTTCAATAAAAGCATCGTATGGATCGTAAGTTGTAACTCGACCTATTGCGCTGTTAGGTAATTATTGTAATACCTATACCTCGTTATGGTTTTACTAGCTGCTGCTCGCGGTTTGCGCTTTTTAAGTAGCCTATGTCCGTTTCACGGATACCATTTACCTCCCTGCCAATTTTTATTGAGATCCGTTCAGCCGTTTAGGCTTGACAGCCATTTATACAGTCAGAGTTATTTTTGAAAGTTTTATACTCCTGCAAATGCCTTATTTTTGTTGAGCGAGGCGCCAATAGCAGTCAGCAGAGGCTATTACGAACGAATTGCGTATATTTTTGTATTACCTTTATTCTTGGTATAAAGTGTGTGTTAGCTACACACACTTTATACCAATGAATAACTTCTTATTTCTTATTTATTTTTATGCTCGAGCTATGTGGGGGATTTCAGGAACCTGTTTTCCTGATTCCCTGCAAATCAAATCTTACTAGTCTCGTGAGGAAAACAGGAAAAAATAAAATAAATCCCCTGACGGCCTCGAAGGATTTCCAGAATAATCCTTTCTGTCAACTGTGAGGTCCTCATTTATAAATCTTTATGCACTCCTTGGAGGAAAATACAAGAATCCTAGGAATAAATATAACACGATTTATTTGTATTGTATGGGATCGTTATAGCTCGATATGGCTCTACCCTCATTAAACTCTATTCATAGGATGTGTGCAGCTAATACTAATGAGACCTTAAATGCAATCACTTTTGTTCTCGTTATATGGATAACAAAAGTATTTTACATAACTATTTAATTTTACACAAGGGTAAAGTGGTTTTCTTATCTTTTGTGCTTAATTAAATTATCATAAGTAGAGCAAGGGAAGTTGTTAATATCCTTCGTTAAGGCTCCCTCGGAACATTTTGTAGATGCAAATTGATCTGAATGAAGGTGCCGTATGGTGCCGGCTTAGAATTTTCACCACCCCAACTCTTCCCAAGGGTGTCGTATGAGGCGACTAAGGGTCATCCATCGGGCCAGCTGCGCCTCCTGGATTATGGAGTTTGTTTCAAAAAACTATACACCGACTTCAATTATATGGTTTTCTCATGGATTCCATTGTCAGAAATGGACCAAATTAAAATGGGACCACACGGGATGCATCAGCTTTTAAATAAAAAAAGAAACATCAAAATCGGATCTCCCAGTCAAAAGTTCTGAGGTAACGAACATAAAAAATAATTCGAATTAAGAACCTCCTCCTTTTTTGAAGTTGGTTAAAAACACATCCGATTCCGAACTGCGACTTCGCGCTCTTAGTAGCCTCTTACGGAACCAATGGGAATGTTTATACCATAAGTACATATAGTAGGTATGTTTTACAAATATATCGAAACACGTTTTTATCTAGTAACGTATTTCGATGGTTCCGTCCAAATTATTGAAATAAGTAAGTACCTAACTCATATTTGGGTATAGGACTTCACCGAAATGTTTTTTAGTTGTTAAAAAACAGTTGGGTGAAGTTAAAATTATAAAGACAGAACACTACCTAATGAAAACAACATATAGACAACACTACCTTCCATACTCAATACAAGCAAGTCCTTCACTTAGCGTATTTAAGTCTAGGGTAAAAGAGCACTATCTCTCTCTACAGTAATAGCAGATAATATATTATATATAAAAATATGTATGTATAGATATATATTTATTGTTTTATTTTCTTTTAGTTTATGTTAGTTTTGTATGTAGGTTTTAAAATATTACAACCTGTATAATTTTCTTTTTGTCTTGTACACTATCTATCCACATAAGTTTCATTAATTCTATGTATATTCTCAGGTTTGCTGTTAGAAAACTCTTTTAGGGTTAAGCTCGCCTTTGTACATGTCCAGTATTTGTAACTTTTATGTATGACTTGTGTGTGTGCAATAAAGAATTTAAGAAAACACCGAAACTACATAATGTGGGGTTTCGTAAAATATGGCTTTTTTGCACAAGTATGTAGGTGACCACCAGTGGGAACAGGTAGAGATGATGATGATGGTGATGATGAAGAGTACTTTGGTAGGAACTATTTTGATACCACGACGATATTTCCAACAATCACAGACTTTTGGAATCCAAAAAGCATACAGAACTGTCTCGGTGCACGACAGGTTTGTTACGTCAAATATTAGCCTTCTTTGCTATTCTGAGATCTCGTAACCCAATAATTGCTTTTTTGGGTTTCTAAGAAATTTTGGAAGAGCTAAGAATGATGAAAAACAAACGTAACGATAAACAAACGCTTATGATAAATCTACCTACTTCTAAATCTACCTCATAGGTGGTTTTTATTCTATCTGGTTTATTCTTGGTCCCATTCCTAAAATATAAGTAATTATGACTCTTTTGTTAACCATTTCTCCTATGATATTTTTCAATAAAATAATTTATTACTTTATTTATGTGAACCTTATTTAGACTTGGACCTGTCTGAAAATCAGCGCTGTTATAGCTTCGGCTTGTTATAATATTACAATAATATAATAATTATAATAATAGCCCTTTTAAAACATCCTTTAACATGCTCCTCTTTTATTTATGTACTACTTTCCTTGGGTTATTATATGTAATTCTTTTCTTATTTTCTACTGACCTATAATTTTTACGTAGGTATGCCGTGTTATGTGTGTGTTATGTAACTGGTCCAAATAAATGTATTTTTTTCTTTCTTTTCTATTTATTTATTAATATTTTTATTAAAATCTGCAGTTAGCTCAATTGTTTCAATTGTGAATACAAGTTCTAATTTATTTCTATGATTTTCTTTGTTTTGCTATTGCTAGGTACCTACCGCGTCTTGTACTTTACCGATTGCTGATGATGATGAGCTGTCCCCGAAGCCTGTTGAGTGTTGAAATAGTCCGTAAAAAACAACTTTCAAATGACGCATTCTTTTAAAAACATTTTTTAAAAGAAGCCAAGAAACGCAAAATTATAAAAGTTTTCCACCGTTTTCGAGTCACCTTTTTTCTTGCAATATTGTTTGGAAACTTTGATGGTTTTCGGAACAACCTTTGTCTCCATGAACTAAGAAGTAATGGGGAAAAAAACAAACAAAAGAGTAAATTAGAAGTAAATTTACACTTCAAAATTATTTCCTTTTTTTTAGTTTTCAAATAATTTTGTATGGTTTCACTATTTGGCAATTCTGAGATAAATAACGATTTTGAAGTATAATTTTGAAGTGATACTACAGACTAACCTTATGCGGAGGACCTTATTCACTTGTTTTTAGGCACTTTCAATTGATGGATTGAGTGAAATTTTTCCTATAAAATCGAATGGCCTTCACACGTCGTGCGACCGAAATCGCGACATATTGCATAAACTTGCTAAGAATTAACTTCACAAAAGCGTGCTGAGTTACACTCGGCTTAATACCTATACCTATTATCTTTTTTAATGGTTGTGCCGTTGGTCCTGCGCGTAACTTCTCCAGTTTGTGTCGGTCTACCGTCTAACGGAAAATGAGAGTGAAATAGAGAGTGCACGTGTTTTTAAGCCCACACTTGTACTCTGTTCTGCGCACCTGGCTAGTCTTCGTCTTCGGGATCATCATCATCATCATTACGCACTGGTAAGTATGGAGTACCTACCTAAAGTTCTGCGAACATTGTGGCTAAACTAATCTAAATTAGTTTAGTTCTCGCGACATCGGAATTGACACCATTGCTTGTATCATCTAGCAACAAACTAAACTAATAAGACAGCTAGCTCTAAAATTGTTGCCGCTCCTTGTATAACGATCGAAATAAAAGGGCTACAATATTAGTTCTGCTATATTTTTTGGTATTATATACCTACCTAAAAATAAGCTATTCCTAAATTATGCAAACAAATGTAGCATAGCTCTTAGCATAGCACTTAGTGTTATCACACCTAGTGTTGACCGTGCTAAGAGTTATGCTATATTTTTTGCATAACTTATTTTATATAGGCAATATATGTATGTTGGAATGAGCAGATATGTATTACATTTACATATCTGCTCGTTCCAACATACATATCTTTTGCCAGGCTGAAACATTTAAATCTCGCCGCACTAACAACTTCTTCTGCTTCCAAGGTAACTTTCTCTACAACAAATTGAATAAGTCTCTCAACATCTATCCCCTACACAAATATAGTTGTAACATACTATTACTAAATACCTAAAGAGTCTTAATTACGATCAAACAGAAAGTCTGTTATGTCCTGGCTCATAATATAGAAAATCAATTAATTAATGTTGTTGTAATTGCTGTTGTCACTAAAACTGTTTACTTCTACTTATCATGTACCTACTAATTTTTCACACGAGTAGGTAGGTAGCTCTTGTTGCCTAGACTCTTTTGAGTCTGGTGTCCTCAGGAGACCTAACCCAAACACACATCCAACTCACACACAAACACATCACAACTCACCGCCACACCCTCACAGATACAGACAAATAACCTACATTTCAACGAAATGCTGCCTTATTATTACTTATAAGTAAAACTAAAAACTAGTTTTTAATAAAAACTTTATTATTTTTAGTTAAGTACTATTTGTCTGTTTTATTCTTTATGTAATTGTTGTTTTCATATTAGTTGTACACTTAGCATAATGTTGTTAAACGAATTACTATTATTGTATGTATTTGCTGCACCTTTGCCGCGGAGTGGGAGCCTGGTGACCTGTAACACAGGTTTTTCACAAACCTAACGCAGGCACCAGTCTCACACAATGTTGCTCTTAGATATAGCTATACTATAGTTGTAGTAATTTAAGCACATTGTGTGATGAGAACAATAAATGAGTTATTATTATTATTATTATTAATGATAAAACTTTTATAAGTACTGTTTGCTCCTGTGCTACCAACTCTTTACTTACCTACTCATATCTATTGTTTAATAAGGTTGCCTGGAAGAAATTTCTTTAAGTAATAAGGCCGCCTATTGTACGTTTCTTCATTTGTTTTGTTTCGATATAAGTTATTTTGTTTTTTATGTACAATAAAAGTGTTCATTCATTCATGCTTTCATATCTGTTCGTTTCAAACGTTGGCAAATCCTGATGTTATTGATTGAATATGAGAGTTCAGTTAGTTCGTGGCAGTTAGGAAACCGGCGGCAGCTTTCTATGGATCTTGACCTTAAGTGTTACGTAGCTAATGTAACATGCTGTGGCATGCAGGCTGCGGTGGGGAGAGCGGGGCAAGTTGGTCTGGGGTCTTACATTCAAAAAAGAAGAGTACCTATAACGTGTCCATTTTGAATGAAGCATAAACGTAAACAAACCGCCCATACTTAAGCTAAACTTTACTTTGTTGGCGCGTCCTTTTATACGTAATTTACATTACTTGTCGATCTTAGATCCTCCCTTCAATAAAAATTGCTTACAATTATATCTGAAACTCGACGCCAAGCAATTGAGATTTTGTTATTTGTGTCGTATTTTGTTTACTAACATGCTTCATTCAAAATGGATAAACCATAGGCGAAATGTGTTCTGGCCCAGAACACATTACAAGACCACAAGACACAAGACACAGAACTTCTGGGTCTTTTCTAAATTAGTCAATAGGTACTAGAACACAAAATTATTATAAAATAGGAATGTTGTATAAAGATGATTGTGTCTCTACATTTAATTTTCTGTGCACTGGTGGAAGTGAAGATACCAGTTAGCACATTTAGATATCAGTTAAGTGTCTAATGATGATCTAAATGAAATGAAGGGTGAAGTGGCGATTGGTAGGCCCTATAGCTCGCAGAACCGATAACCTGTTGGCGAACGCGATGCAATGTGAAACGGAGTGTGAGAAGACTCGATGGGCCGACGACATTGTATCAGTTATCTAGTACCCACCAGAAAAAAGAAACAAATAGGATATTATTTTCTATTTGTTACTTTTATCATTGTAGCGGTCGCAGGGAATCAATGGATGGAGGCGGCTCAGAGGGCCTATAAACCGGCATCCACTGTGAAGCGAATTGAAAACAATTGAAAGATTCGTAGAGAAAAATTCGAAATAGATCACGTGACATAACATAACTAAGGCATATGTCAAAACCATACATTTTTGGACTTTTCTATTATCGCTTTGTTACATTGTCTAGGCCCTCTGGACCGCTATTCGTGGCGTCGTTTGGGGGAGGCCTATGTTCAGTAGTGGACGTATACAGGCTGATGATGATAAGTGTATTACATCATCAGCTAGCCCCAAAGCAGAATAAAAATAAATAAATAAATAAACTATTTGTTTCTTTTATCTTAGTTCCATAAATATTTCGAGTTATTTTGGTACCAAATCTTTCAAGATTTGGTACCAAAATTACTCGAAATATTTTGCATGCAACTCTTTTTCATCACTTTTTGCATATTTGGGTATAATCCACAGACATCTAAGCTGTGTGCGTCTCGTCGTAAAATTTAGTTCGTAATAATAATGTATCTACTGTATTTCTCTGTTATGTGAACTAATAAATAAATATATATCTTTATTAATAATATAAAAAGATAAGATTTGATTGTTTGTTTGTTTGTTTGTTTGTTTGTATTGAATTGGCTCCAAAACAACTGAAAAAAATTCTTTCACCGCGCGAAACTTGTCCTAGATTTTTAATACAACATAATTATGTTATTGATTTTTATACTTATTAAGATTAGACGGCAATAAAAGAAAAGTCTTTTAGATGAGTTCCTGGTCCTACGAGACTCGAAAAAGTTGAAACAAAAAGCTAACTGCCTGTGTTAGCTTTTTGTTTCAACTTTTTCGAGTAGGCAGTAGTTTATTTCTAAAGGAAATATTTATTTTAAATTTAGTTATTACATTTTCATTATACCTACTGTACTTCCAGGACCAAATTGAAAACCTTTCGTCTTTTCCAAGAATTTCATAATTCCCAAAAGCATCATGAAGGGACGGTTTTGATTTTGGTTTAGCGCTGTTTCGCACCAAATTTAATAATAACAAAAGTAATTATAACTGTTGTCTTGTGGTGCGAAAAATTTGGTGCAAAACAGCTCTACACCATTATTTTGTTTTGTAATTCCTCCTACATTTTGACATTTTACCGCGTAGATACACGAAAGGTGGTAAAAGAAAGGTTCTATGAGTACAAGTCCATAAAAGGCTGTTCAATTAATCTGGGTCTAGGCTTGATGTAAGCCATATATACACTGAAAACATTTCTGCCTGTTCTGTACCTAAATCTAAGGCCCATAATTTTCAGCCGAAAAGCGGTTGGAATTTGTGTAATCAACGAAAATGTTAAAATTAGGTTCATGTCTTGCAAAATATACCTACGTGGGCTTAGGATTAGCCTACTGCTTCAAATAAGCTGGGGTTTTGAAATTAATTTACATATTTATTTAACGTCTGCGTTTTTTCCATATAAACCCAAGAGTCTATTGGGTAATGGTTGAGTTGTCCTGTTTGTAGCTACGAGCATACCTACTACATTCTTCAGCGTGACGCGGTCCTCATACGTCCTTACTGCACGCCGTCTCCATGAAAATACGGGGCGAGAACGACGCCGCAAAATATTTATACAGCCATATATTTATAGATACCTCGTCCCGCGCTGCCGCGCTCCTCAGTTGTAACCGAGCATGGCGCGCGCCTTCTCCTGATTGGCTGAATCGCGTATCTTGCTCTCCGCACGGGTACTTACCGATAGTGTTAATATAGTGCATAAATATAATGATTTTCTTGAATAAAGCAACCAGTTTAACCCACTTGGCCCACTTGGCCAAATGGCCACTTTTTTGTTAATACAATTTTTTTTTTCATAGATTGTGGTTGGTTGGATAGATATAAGTACAAAATAAATGCCTCCTGTAATAGTCAAATAATTAATCTATCTTCTCATAAAGGTATAACAACTTTCATATTTTTTCGAAGTCATGGTCACTATTCCGGGATCACTCGGAATAGGAATTCTGAGTGATCCCGGAATAGGAAATCGTCACAATTTACGTCACGTGGTTTGTCCCCTTTGGTCCCATTTCGCCGGAAGAAAAATAATAAAATTAAATCAATGGCGTATAGGACCGCGGTCCCTTTACCTAGTGGTCCCAATTGACGGAAGCCTCCTGATTCTCTATAGGCCCTATAGTACAGGATAACCAATGTTAACGTCGGGTACGTTAACATTTAAAGAAGATAGCTTACTATGTCGCAAGTTTTAAAACTGTTATTTGTTTTTCAGGGGCTCCGGTGGCCAGCCTTCTGCCTGTGCCTGCTGCTGGCCGGGCAGGTGAACAGTAGCGACATCCTCATGGTCACCATGGGGGGCACCAAGTCACACAAGATGCCCTTCTGGGAGCTGGCGCGGGGCATGATTGGAAGGTAAGGTTCTTAGAACAAAGGAACAAAGGGGTATTACCTGGAATAATAACATGCACAATAGATTCAGACAGATATTTGGCGCGCAGAGCTCTGATTGGCAACATCTCTGGTGGGACTCTACCGTAGTTGTTTGGCGCTCTTAGTGCCAAGATCGAGTGGTGTGGTGTCCTGATGATGTCTCATGGAGAGACGAAACTACTCGTAGTTGAAGACTTACTTTGATAAATGTTCTTTCATTTTGTATGTGTAGAATTTATCGCAGAAAGTTTTTTCGCGGAATTGTAGCTAAATATTTTTATTCTTATATTTAGGAATAATAAGGGCATGTAGCAGAAGTAGATAGCAAATGCCACGTGCTTCGCGCTTGTGTCCAAGCTAGCTAAGACCAAAGATTTAAATCGGTAGATACGCCTAAAATCTGTGACATTTTCTTTGAATGCGTGCGCCAATAAAATTCCGACGAACGCACTCATGAGTAGTTAAATTTGTGTTTTTGTCAGTGAACCTGTTATTAAGGATTGCTTTTTATTGGGCAATCACATAGCATGAACAAGCACACCATAAAAACACACAAGTCACAAAAACAAGTTAGTGATTTCACAATCTTCGTTTGGCAACAAACACGGCGCGGTCTCACCACGGAATGAGTCTATCTGAACATATAAATCTTTGACTTAGACCTATTTTACTTGCTGGTCGGCTCACCTTAATTTCTCATAAATTTTTGCCAATCCACAAAGAAAAATACTCATTCAAGTGACAATGTGGGCCACGACGGTGTAGCACGAAAGTCCAGGAAACAACTATTAACTCTTGTCTTGAAGAGACTCAGGTTGTAATTAGCCAAAAAAAAATAATGTAGGCCAAATTATTGATGAAGGTTGCGTGCTCTCTAAGCCTTAAGAGTACACTGTTTGTCATCAGTGAGCGCGGCCTAAATGAATGCTATCTCACCTACATGTGGAGGAAAACCGCTTAAGAGTGTGCAATTGCGCCGTTACGAGATGCATTTCGATTGGGATGACAAGATATGGTTTTCTCGTGAGTGAGAAGTACAGAGCAGAGACGTGCACCGTGTTTTCTATGTGCCAAAACTATTTTACCTAATTATAAGTCAGTGAAGGAACCAATTGAAAAAATAAAAGACAAAAGACAAATTTCAATTAAAAAAAAACGATTGAAGAAACTTTCACCAATTGTGTTATTAAAACACGTAATCCAAGATAAAAGTTTGAAGCTACACATCCCTTAATATGAAGGTGGGTAGTGGGTAGCTTTAACCGATTCTGAGATAAATAACGATTTCAAACTTCAAAATTGCTCTTAACTCGAGTGGATGGTATACATTATACAATATCCGTTTGAATAGGTATCCTTTAGTCAGGTGCTTAGGTTAATCGGGAACTAAACCATCAGCATCACATCACATATACGTGTTACGGGAAAACTGAGTCTTGTGAAATATTTTGAACATGACTAACTACAAATGAAACGGGCGCATAGATTCGATTTAGATAGCGATTAAATTCGTTCTACCATGCGACTAAGCACTAACAAACACGCACACAAAAATGACGACCTCTGTGGCGGAGCGGGCCAAATGTTTGCACTTTCTGCAGATATTTGTTCAAGGTGTTCTGAAGATGAAGATATATGTTCTCCCCCGTCGTATCAGTCTGTTTTCCCATCGGTTGATGAGAGGGAATAGAGAGTGGACTATTCTTATGCACATAGGTACATACATACGATTGATACGCGATAACGTTGTCATGGTGATAAATTGTTATTGGAATTAGGCCCTTGCGCATCTGGCTAAATTTCGATGAGAATGGCCGCCGCCGTTGTCGAAATCCGGTTAGGAGGGCACCATCCCATCATCATCATTATTTTTAGATGTAAATTTAAATAACTCGATGCCATCCGAATTTCGCTTTTTAAGTATTCGTGCCCGAAAACTTATGCACGTTATTTCCCTGAAAAAATAACCTAATAAAAATTTTCTCTTAAGAGTACGTTTCGAATTGAATTGGAAGTTTGCCAAACAGATCTCGGCGTGGCACTGAGCATCTTAGTACCTACCTAGATATTAATTGCTGAGGAAGTCATGGAGTCAGGCAAGACTGAGGCCGCCATGTCAGTCGTTAGTTCTTCACAGTTGGTAGACTGGAATAATCTTAGCGCATTAGGAGTGTGCCATAAACAATTTACTTCAAAATTGTACTTCAAAATCGTTATTTAACCCAGAACCACCTTCATATTTAGTGAAATGTTACTTCGATCTTTTATCTTGAATTACGCGTTTTAAAACATGATTGGTGAAAGTTTTCTCCATAGTTTATTTTTTTGAAAAATGGATGTTTTGCACACATTTTGCTATTTATCTCAGGAGCTTTTTTTTTGATGAGAAACCTAGATAAATTTCTTTAGTTATGTCGTTTAATTTTTCGTTTGGTTGTTTCATTAATTGTAAGTAGGTAAAAACAATTGTGGTGCATAGGAAGTTCGGTGCACGTTTCTGTTCTGTACGTTTAACTCGCGAGAAAACCATTTCTTGTCATTCTGCTCGAAAACCATCGCGTAGCGGCCTTATTGCACACATGGAGTCGGTACCCATAAGAGACCTATACATTTTCATCATCATCATCAGCCTTTAGGAGTCTGCTGACACTGCTTGACATAGGCCTCCCCTAATGACTGCCATAGCGCCCTACAATTGGAACACCCAATCCATTTTTAAATAGGTATACTCCACATAGAAGGTGACTTACAATTAATATTATTTATTACCTTCATATATAAACATTTATTGAAAAAGAAAATGTACAATCAAATAAAATAAATAAATTAGAAAAGTACTTATTTACAATAAAAGCTAGTGAGCAGTTATGCAGACTGTTGCATAAAACCCATAGATAGCTCAACTGATATAATTCGGTATCTTATCAACATCAATACCAGTCGGAAGCGTACCTAAAACGCTGGCTGCATTGCCTCGCTGTATGACATTGCTGATGCGTTGTTCCAATGCTCCTACTTATATGAATCTAAAGATTCTTTCTTTAGATTAAGATGAGTCTAAAGAGTCTTTCTTTAGATTTATAAATTATTACATTGTGGATGTACCTACTGCATGCAACCTACAACATTTGATAGGACAAACGACGGTTTTCTCCATGTCGCTAACATATTTCAATTTCCCAGCTATCAACTGCATGACGGCTTATTATGAGTTAAACTTCTACAAATGCTACATTCTAACTAACGACGAACTTATACGTAATTATTAAAGTTTTCTAATATTAGAGCTTTTGTTCGTGAACAACTTACCTTGCCTGGTGGCAGAAATACTAGAACTTAGTAGGGCTGCTAGAGTTTTAGATTGAAAAAAAGAAGAGTAAAGTCAAACCCAAGTCAGAGCCAAAAATTCTTCATTTACAATAAAATGTACATTTATAAAAGGTCTCATTATATTAAAAAATTACACTCACACGGAAAGTAGTAATTACTTTGTTGTATTGTATTGTATTATATATATTACTTGTATTACTCATGGAAAGTTAATTATTTTCTATTTTTGTAAAAGTAGGGCACTAAAACTAAAGTTTTCCATCGGTGCGTCCTGCCCGTCATGTCATGACCTACGGAGCTGAGACGGAAAACTCATGGTAGGGCTGGTCCACCAGTTCAAAGTCGCACAGCGAGCTATGGAAAGAGCTATGCTCGGAGTCTCTCTGAAGGATAGGATTAGTAACGAATACATCCGACGACAGCTCAAAGAACATAGCTCAAAGAATTAGCAAGCTAAAGTGGCAGTGGGCCGGCCTTATCTCGCGATGAATCGACAAGCGCTGGGGTAAACGTGTTTGTGAGTGGAGACCGCGACTCGGCAAACGTAGCGAGGCGTAGGACGCCATCCGGCTAGGTGAGATGACGATCTGCAAAATACTGAAGGCAGCATGCCGCATCCAGCAGGGCGCTGCGGCACTTATTAAAGGAGGCCTATGTCCAGTGGACTGGTTGATGATGATGATGATGACGAGGTTGCACTGAAAAGTAAAATTGACAACCCTGCGACACCAATGCATGTAGAACACGAGGAGAAGCAAATACCATCAAAGCAGGTGCAAAGTTTAGTAAGCACTTCATGATTATGGGCTTCATGTAAAATGGTTGTTCGCTCACAACTCAAATGGTGCTTAGCTAGATTATACGTTAAATAAATAATGTTGGAAAATTCACACAGCATTATCTAGCCCCAAGCTAAGCAGAGCTTGTGTTATGGGTACTAGATAACTGATATACATAATACACTACATAGATATATATTTTTTATTATACATGGTAAACATCTAGAATGCCCTGACCAAATATCTGCAGATCTTCACATATTTGTCCCAAGGCGGGAATCGAACCCGAAACCTTGTGCGTCGCAGTGGACCTTCGCCCATCGCGCCACAGAGGTCGCCAATATGTGGTGTTATAATATTATTGTAGATTTGAAAAAGTTGGCCGTTAAAAGTCCTAGTGCACTACCAAATTACCTGGAAGTTTTCACCGGCAATTGGTACCCTAAATTGCTCTACAGTTAAAATTTACGACTCTACAAATGAAAAGTTTCCGTAACTTTTCCTTCAAACACCCTAAGGAAGGTGACTTTTAGACTTGAATTATTCCAAGTTTTACAGGAATGTTCAGACATAAAAATAGCTGTGCCACGCGGCTCCGCACGCGTTGTTCCTATGGAAACATAAAACGATGATTTTCATCCTACGGGAAATGATTTATGGGATAAAAAGTATGTTTGATTACAGGATTAGGATTACCTGTATGCAAAATTTCTGCCAGATCCGTCCAGTAGTTTTGGCGTGAAGAAGTAACAAATATCCATCCATCCATCCATACATCCATACAAACTTTCGCCTTTATAATATTAATGTTATAGTGTTATGTGATATTAATTATGATCAGAAATTAGACAAACAACAGGTCAGGAAATTACCGCTATTTCAAGCCACCGCCGTTGGCCGTTGGCGACTGACCTCTCTACGGTCGTACAAGTCTATATCAGTTTAAAGTGCAGATATAGAGAGTGCATCAGTGTTTGGGCACACACTTGTGCACTATAATATGTCCTGCGTATCTGGCTAGTCTCAGATGAGACTAGCCGTCGTGGTCGAAATCGAATTCAATTCATAATATCGCGCACTATCTGCTACTTTTTGCTGCCACTGTAAAGTTTCTATAGATTTACCCCATTATTCGTAATGGTCTGCTAACATAAAACAGCTGCTAAGTAGTGTTATTTCTCAATCTGACTTATGTCAATAGAAGAAGATAGAACGAGATTTAGCAGCGTGCTATGTTAGCAGACTATTATGAATAAGGGGGAAAAGTTTGTCCAAAGTCCATGTTGAATTGATTATTTTTGTGGTATGCGGAAGCGGTACTGCAAAGGCCTAGTCTATGAAAATTTTATTCTAGTGATCTTGTCTGGGCTGCTGAACTCTATACATAAATTTCTAAAGTTTGAACACGATCTCAGCTTGTTATGTTTAGTATCTGATTGTAAAGCATGGACGTGCCCATGTTTTTCGAGAGGGATTTCCAAGTTTTGGGAGAGCAAGGGTATTAAGGGTATACTGGATATAAGGTACATAAGGGTATACTGGTATTAAACCCTAGTAAATACAGCTTCTATCTTTTTATCATGCACAGGTCCGGTCTGATTTGGAGTATTGCTGCCATGTTTGGGACGGCTCGGCCAAGTACCAGCTTGCAGCTTTAGACTCGATCGAACGAAGAGCCTTCAGACTCATTCACGAGCAAATACTAAGGTTCAAAGTCTCGACCACCGCCGCAAGGTTGCTTGTCTCTCGATCTTTTATAGGATACATTTTGGAGAATGCTCACTTGAACTACATGACCTGATCCCACCATCCCCCTTCCACTCCAGGACAAGCAGACGCACAGCGCAATACCATCCATACTTGGTGGACGTAGGTACCCTCCACTCGCACTAAGCGGTTTTCCTCCACCTTTATTATTCGCACCGCAAAGGAATGGAACTCGCTCCCTGCCTCCGGTTTTCCGCCAATTACAACCTGGGTCTCTTCAAGACAAGGGTGAAGAATAGGTATCTTCTAGACCTTCGTGATACACCGTCGGCCGCATCTTCGCTTTCCATCTGGTGAGATTGCGGTCAAACAAAGGTCTAATTATCGTAAAAAAAAAACAGATACTAAACCTAAACATAACAAGCTGAGTTCGTGTTCAAACTTTAGAAATTTATGTATAGCGTCCAGCAGCCTAGCCAAGATCACAAGATGAGATGATTTGACAGACTACATCGTGTTTATTTTACAAATTTCGACGACCTCTGTAGCGCGGTGGGCGAAGGTCCGCCTGCGACGCAGGAGGTTGCGGGTTCGATTCCCGCCTCGGGACAAATACAATTGTATACGATCTGTAGATATTTGTTCAGGGCGTTCTGGATGTTTTCTGTGTATAATAAAAAAATATCTATCTATGTAGTGTATTGTATTATGTATAATCTAGTACCCATAACACAAGATCTGCTTAGCTTGGGGCTAGATAATGCTGTGTGAATTGTCCAGCATTATTTATTTATTTAATTCTTAAAAAATCGCGGGATAGGTAGGTATCTATTGAAATCCCATTCGTCGCACTAGTGGCTGATGGGACGAACGGGACATCACGTCTAAACGTGAAGTGCACAAGTTAGAATAGGAAATGACGATTTGACGGAAGTATACAAAAGTTGGGCTTAAGGAGTGAAAATGCAGGAAAAGTACAAGACGATTTAGGAAGTGGTCAAGTTTGGAAGTGGTCAAGTTAGGAATTGGTCAAGTTAGGAAGTGGTCAAGTTAAGAAGTGACCAAGGTCGTCCGGCAGGGTTTGTTCCTTGGGTATAGTTTTGAAAAATAAAAAAAATATCGTAATTTATTATTTACTTTATAACTAGCTTTTTTTGAACCGAGTTTTGGGTGAAACGAACCAAGGAATAATAATTTTCTATAGAAAATTTACCGACCTTTCAAATTTTTAGAGAATATTGTATCTAATTTTATTCAGCCATTTTAATTGTACTTAGAAATTATTTTGCAGTGCCTTACAGGGTGCATGTACCTACTATTGATCTAAGCATACATTAAGGCGCATACCCGAGCCAATCTGACAGCGATACCTATTTTATCATATTTTTACGTTTATCATAGGAATTTTTAAAAATCCTACGTTCAGTTTGTGGTACCTATCTATTATAAGCTATTTTTTAATACCTTTGTAATAATTTTATCACATATAGTTTAGGAGGAGATGCGAAAATAGAGTTTGGTGGCCAAAAAGCGCAACTTCGTATCTCTACCTAAGCTTTACAAAATGAAACTATTACAGAGACATTAATAAATAGCTTATAATAGATACCACAAACTGAACGTAGGATTTTTAAAAATTCCTGCTTTTGACGTAATAATAAGATAAAATAGTTGGGGGCGCCACTTTCGCTGGTGTATGGGCCTTAAGACCTAAGCCGTGTAACATGTACATGTGAGCAAAATAAACAAATAAATAAATGAATTTTAGAACCTAAACTATCTACATAATGAATTTCATCTAAATCTGTTAAGTAATTACGGAGATACGTAGTTACAAACACGCACACAGTCTTTCACATTTATAATATTAGTAGGAATACCTTTTATGGTTTATAGTGTATAATATATTAAATACGTGTAAATATTAAATACGTAATTCCAACCTTTTACATGGAAAGGTAGAAAAAACAAAAAATAATCCTTGGAACTTATATTGTCGTCCTTCATTATTTGTGTGTGTTTTACAAAGTTCTCCACTTAGAAAAATAACCTTAACTAGGTACGCCATTTATCAACAAGAAATTTTCTCAGAACGAATTAAATGTTCTGGATGAAAACAAAACCATAAGTCGGAAGTTTCTATTATAAAGTCTGTTGCAGAAAGATAAAACGTAGGAATAGCTCTGTCCAAAGCCAGCAGATAAAAGCTTTATTACAAGTCTACTTGAATTTAAAAGAACTTTGAGAATATAAGCCCTTTGTAGTTTAATCCAAAAAATTGTGTAATAATGATGAGCTTAAAATTTACAGAAAGCAAGCAATTTATAATATTCATGAAAAAAGACTTTTGATGACAATTAAGTGGTTTCCCGTGTGGTCCCATTTTAATTTGAATTAATCCATAAAGATCCATGAAAAAACTATAAATATTGTAATCGGTTTACTTATAGTTTTTTAAAACTTAATTTATTATATCTTATGATTACGTTAAACACAGGAAGTTTTAAGAATCCATCGTACAGTTTGTGGTATCTATTATAAGTACCTAATTTATTAATGCCTCTGTAATATTTTCATTTTGTAAAGCTGAGGCAAAAATTCGAAGTTGCGCTTTTTGGCCACCAAACTCTATTTTCGTATCTCTAAACTATATAAAATAAAACTATCACTGAAGTATTAAAAAATAGCTTATTATAATAGAAGAATTAGGGATTTTAAAAATTTCCTTTCTTAAATATATTATATAATGAAATAGGTGGCGCTGTCATATTGGATCGGGTAGAGTAGTAGAGTAATATAAAGCCGGATCCGCCATTGTCTTGTCCAACAAGGTAGATTAATGACCTGCTACCAACCGGTCAACTAAGCTAAGCTGATCTCGATTAATTTGCATGCAAGTGAGCTTAGATATGCATCGTTTGCGGCGAGCTTTAAGCTTTGATCGTTTCGACCTACATAGATTGCGGTCAGTAAAATCGACGCATGCAAAACTAAGTTAACCACCTTATGATTTCGGCACTCATCGGAAATTGGTCTCAGATCAGATTTAGCAAAGGGGGGAGCGAGACAAACACCAACACAACAAGATATAGGTCTCTCAAACCCGCTCACAGCCACAGCAGTTGCAAGTCAGTCTGTCAGTCACGAAAATTCCTGCTTCGGTAGTACAAGAACCTGGGTTAGGGCCTGATTAGGCAGGGGAATAATGCCCAATTCACTCCTATGCGGGAAGTCTATATGCAGAATTCAGTTTCTCCACTTAGTCTCTTCCATATTCCATAACACAAGCTCTGCTTGGGGCATTATTTATTTATTTATTCAGTATTAGAATATGAATCGGCCTTAGATGCCGTGGCAGTCGCGGCGTAAGACCCGTTGATGTCGTAAGAGTCAAAATATAAACTAAGTGAACCTACCAGGGATCAGCAGCTTCCTAAAATACGATCACCAATGCGCTTGCCAAGTGTAGTGATTGTGGTCTTCTTTGTTTTGGGGATACCCGTTCAGCAGTGGACGACGGAAGTAGGTGTGCTGGGGAGGAGCGTAATATCGACAGCTAACAACTAATAGGGTAAGGTAAGGTTAGGGGATGAGGAGAGTCGTTGTTTCGCCGCAGTTGGAATACGAGCCTTGCTGTCAATAACTTTTTAAAGCATAGCGCTTAGGCCTAACTTACTACTTACTTTAGGATTTGCACCACCCCAACTCTTCTCGAGGGTGTCGTAAGAGGCGACTAAGGGATATCCCCTGCAGCACAATTCTACTACTTAACTGTGATTCCCAACCCTCATGTCCAGCGTAGGGATCGGGATAAAAGCCAACAATGCGTTTATCAGAAGGAGGCCTACGTCTAGCAGTGGACCAATATAGGCTGTTGAGGTTGAGGTTGAGAAGTGAAGGTAGATTATATCGCATCCACTTAAGTATGCTCAACTGTGAATAAAGCTTTAGATTGAGAGGAAAATAGGTCACTTCTCGTCTAAAACAAAGGGACCATTCTGGTAAATAGTCGTGCAGCAAACACTTTGTGCCGATGAGTCCTCGAGTCGAAGGAGTATTTGTTCTCCGGATTTCTGCTAAGATGCATTTATAATACTAGCTGTATTCCCTGGATTCCTCCGCTGAGTGATTTTAAGGGTGGTGATTTTTTATATTTATGATACTGCCGACCAACGTAGTACTATATATTTCTTTTGTACTGGACCTCAAACTCAACAGCCTATATCGGTCTACTGCTGGACGCAGACCGCCCCCTGATAAGCGCCTTATTGGCGTTTAACTCATGGGGATAGTGCCCATAATCCCCACGCTGGGCATGCGGGTTGGGGATCGCAGTTTGGTGGTAGAATTGTTCTGCACTTCACTGTCACTTCTGTTCTATCGACCAAGTAATTACAGTCATTGTTTTCATTTGCAGTTTTTGGTTACTAGGTATAGTTTTACTCTATGGGTGTTTTTGGGATATTATTTCTATAAATTAGTTTTCATGTAACTTACTACTTCACATCGAGTTACGTAAACTTTGCAGTAAACAGTATGGCACACTCACACTCAGCCCACAGAGGGGGTAAAAGAATTGGCAAAGTTAGGTACAGCGCTTTCATTTGAAGAACTAAGACGTAAAAAACAAAATATTCATTCTTGTGCAGTCGGGCAAAATACATATAATATTCTAAGCGTCGTTGTTCTTTCAACACAAACAAGGTTCGTGATTAACCCGCTTACATGCATAATGTAATATTCAGAGTTTAACTATCTTTACTGTGGTAATTAAATAGGTTGTTTTACCATTAGAACACTGCCCTTTCAAAACAGAATGGTAAGGTAACCTTCACTTGCCGACCCATGTTAAAACTGGTACCTAGGTCATTGATTTATTAAAAAGGGAAGATGACGTACCTACTGGTTTTCCGAAAGTGGCTACCTCAAATTGTGTAAATTGTGTGCTCCCTCAGTCACCGTCTGACCGGCGCCATGGGCGGTACTAGCGAGAAATATTGTTCTCGGTCTCCCTTCGGTCTTAGGTACGTCTTTCCGTCTTTGTTCTTCTTTGTATTGCACAGGACTGGAAATATAACTGTGAGCATATGTGTTTGCGTGTAGTTGTAACACATGCCAATTTTTGAGTAAGCGCTGGGAGAACGTAACCTATCTTCCCTTTTTAATTAATCAATGACCTAGTTATACTTATTTTGCCATTGCTGTGCCATTCAAAAGAACCAAAGGTTTATAATATTTCAAAACTTTTCGCTTTGATACTATTATTTATTATGATACTATTTATATGAAACCTAAAGGTGGTCGCAGGTCAGAGAAGGTGTATAATGTGTATATTTACCACGCAACACAAAAATGTGCATTCAAATCTTGACTTTAACTAGAAACTTTTAGTTGAATTTCCTATTGAAGGTATCAAATGACAGAGGTACTTCTTTCATCTGAGCGGATGACCGACAGCTCGCGTTTAAAGTTTGTAGGAAGCCATATTATCTAAAGATAACGAAGCCCTAATTGGATGCATATTTTTGTGCTGCGTGGTGACGACGTTGGATTCATGTGTACAGGCAGATACAGCAGTCATTGATGTTTTCATACAGCTTTCATAATATAAGCTCGTAAATGTATGAAGAAAATGTGATTCTGGTTTCAAAACTGTATTTTGGTTACTTTTCAAATTAGATTAACAAG
Source organism: Eupithecia tripunctaria (assembly GCA_955876795.1). NCBI lineage: Eukaryota > Metazoa > Arthropoda > Insecta > Lepidoptera > Geometridae > Eupithecia > Eupithecia tripunctaria. The sequence continues at coordinate 8,313,032 of OY041612.1, forward strand.
AAGAGCTAACGAAGGGAGAACCCAAAATGACCAAAGTTAAGATGTTTCTTCCCAAAAATTGAGAAAGAGCTAGACACCTCCTGCGTTATTTATTAGTGAGCTGTAAAAGCTTTCAGTATTTATATTTTATCTTCGCCGTTCTCATTTATTTAAGCATCAGAGATGACAACCTTGAGCATATTTGTAAATTATTTAGCGGTTGTGTGCTGAAACCAATCTTATTCCCCTTCCAGAGGCCACAACATCACATTTATCAGCGCTTTCCCCCCTGACTTCCACCTCCCAGGGTTAGAAGAGATCGCCCCACCAGGGCTGGTGGACTACGTGCGAAGGTTCATGGTGTTCGACCTGGTCGGAGCTAAGATGAAGGGAGAGGAGCCTGTGCCTGTGGGAGACATCATGCGGTACGGCTATGAGGTATGTTGCTAGAGACAGCGTCTTCAATGGGTAGTTCCCTGACTTCTATCTACCAGGTCCAGCGGACTATGTGTCCTGTGTAAATGTGTATGTGTAATATGTGTGTGAGGTATCCTTGCATGCAGCATATGGCTGAATCTACTCCCTTTGACTATAGTTTGTTTGTTATGTTTATAATTCTAGTTGATGTTTCTAGTGAAATTTATAGGCAATAATGATTTTTATTATTATTATAAGAACTGCGGAAAGTAGGCTACTATCTTTAATGTGTACTGTGGAAGTAGAGACACCTATATCGTATCCATCGAGCATGTAGAATGTTAGTTAACAAACCGCCCATACTTAACCTAAAATTCACTTTGCTGTCGCGGCCTTTTATACGTAAGTTACATTACTTGTCGATTTGAGATCCTTACTTCAGTAAATATTACTTAATCTTACATCTGAAATTGAACTCCAAGCAAGTGAGTTCTAGTTATATGCTCGTGGTTTTTCTGCTATCAGTCTATTACATGCTCGATGAATGGTATACGCACAAAACGAAAGCAGTCAGTGTCAGTGTGCGCCTTAGAGACGCGTTACTGCATCGCTTCAGAGATGCGACCTGAAGCGGATAGCGGAAAGCCACATTTAGGCTCACAAAAGACAAAAATAAGGCCTGGTTCACCATTGTATACGAAAATATACCTAGGTAAAGATAAAAACATCCGCATCAATGGTTAGCCAGGGCTTTCCACTTTTATGGTTCATACAACCCACTTGTATCGTAATAATGCAACTGCTGAAAAAATATTATTATATCAGACACCGTGATGTAGGTCTATAAAAAAACAATATTAGAGTCTACCTACGTCTAAATTAATAAACAAGTATACGTAAAGAGACGTATAGTCAGCAAAAATGCAGACGAGTGGATGTGAGTGTCAGTGTTGTAATGCGTTATAATGTTCCTAATATGGGCAAACTTTAGATCGAATTGTTTAGTAGAACCCAGTTTTATTTCTACTGTGGTTACTATACCTTGTGTAGATAGAGAAAAGCTAACACAAAATAAAGCTAACTCAATATTAGTAACTACTCCCTACCTTCTGTGTTTTTTTTGCATGATTATGATACCTGAGTCTATTTTCATACTTAAAAAGTGTCCTAAATTATGTTTAGCATGTAGGGTAACATCACACTCATATTATAAATGTGAAAGTTTGTAGCTTTGGATGTATGGATGGATGGATGTTTGTTACCTCTTCACTTATCCTCTTTTTATCGCATAAATCAGTTCCCGTCTTTAAACGTCTTAATAGGAAGAACGCGTGCGAAGCCGCGGAGCGCAGCTAGTATTTTTATAAAAATAAACAATTTCAATAAATAATTTTGATATGATCTACCATAATCTGCTTTTGACTCCAACATCGATAAAGTTTTTTATGCTGGCAGTACCTGCTTTAAATGATGCTGGAGCAGCAAAGACAGGATTATCCTAAATTAGTAATTTCCAAGCTTTTGAAACGGAGTAATTAATTCAATTTCACTACACCATTAGTAGTCTGCACTCCATACCCTTCGCTAAATGATTAGGTTCGTGGAATAACTTCGTACAAAAACAATTTACCTTACGCGATTGAGTGACTAGTGTGAACAACCTTCAGGAAATCTTTCCTTTCAGGTAATTCTTGGAACCACTAGTTTAATTTTAACAGGTAGGAAACTGATTCGGTAATTCTAGAGAAAATTAATGATTTATTTATTTAATAAAGTTTCACCAACAGTATACCTAGTGAATGATTGATTTGATTTTCATAACCCTGAAGATTTTTTAGAATAGTGTAAGTATTTTTTCTCTTAATTTACACATCATTTAGGTACCTACCTGCCTATGTAGATTCAATTGTACAATAAATTTGTTTATATATAACATAATTGATTAAAAACATTCAGAAACATGAATATAAAGTCCAATGCCAAAAAGGTTCTTCTATTGGTCCCCTGCGGCCGCCTATAGTACCACAAATTGATGTACCTATTTGATTGATGAGAGGTATTCACGGATCAATTGTGTTCGATTGTTGTAGGTTAAGTAAAATAAGTCTGCTTTCCAATGTTATTTAGGCCGCCCATAAATTGACAATTTATTTAGAACTAGTAGGCCAACATAAAAGGCGTTTTGAAGAGCGCGTTGGTTTTTAAAAACGCGTGTTCATTACCAAAGCGCACCCTTTATAGATCTTAATAGTGCAGTGAACATTTTTCAGGTTAACCCTTTGTCGACGAAGAGTATTTAGTGCGTTTAATGAATTACTTTTGTACTGGTTTTTCTAAAGGCCATTTTGTGGTAAAAATTAACGGAAAACAGTCCTTATAAAATCATAGATAGACAGATGGATTCTATGATTGCTGTCTGAACCAACACGTATTGCGTTTAATTACTTACTTTTGTATTGGTTTTTCTAAAAACCAGTTTACTTGTAAAAATAACGGAAAACGGGCCTTATAAAATCACAGATGGACAGATTCTAAACTTGCTGTATGAATCAATACCTATATTTTCAATAAAATCTTTTCCCCTTTTCCAGGCCTGTGATGCATTCCTGAGCGACTTCGAGACGCGTTCCTTCATCAGCTCACGAAGGAACTTCGATCTCATGATCCTTGACGGAGCCTACCCGGAATGCGCTCTCGGTTTGGTCTACCGGTTCAAAGTACCCTTCATGTACATCAACACTGTCGGATTTTACACCATGCCACAGAGCAATTCTGGCAGTCCAGCGCCGTATTCTGTCACTCCGTTCTTTGGAAAAGGATTTACTGATGATATGAGCTTCTTTGAGAGGTTGCTGAACGCTGCATGGCATTTGGGAGCGATGACTATGCATACTCTAAGCGTGACAGTGCTGCAAAGTGTGATGCGAAGGCATTTTGGGGCGAGTATGCCACATGTTTACGACATGTCTCGGAATGTCAGCTTTATTCTGCATAATGGACACTATTCGGTATCATACCCCAGGCCATATCTCCCAAACGTGGCTGAGGTAGCCTGTATACATTGCAAGGAGCCGAAGAGATTGGACCCGGTAAGCATTGTCACGTTTTATTCAAAAATATACTAACTTCGAAATAATTTATTTTGTTTTAAAAAACTATAAAACGACTTCAATTTTCATAGTTTTCATGAATATTTCACGGATTCTATTGTTAGAACTGAACCAAATTAAAATAGGACTATACGGGAAGCACAAGCTTTCATACCTATAAAAAAAGAATCATGCAAATCGGACCACCCAGTCAAAAGTACTGTCCAAACATAAAAAAAATACAGTCCAATTGAAAACCTCCTCCTTTTTTTGAAGTCGGTTAAAAAGAAGGAGTTTCGATGCTTGGTCGAATGTATGTGTTTTTTATGTAATTTCGTCGAGATTTAGATGGTTCTTTTGTTTTCGTGTAGAGGGTGTTTCGGAAATGGTCATTTTTGCTGAAGGGGGATTAGTTTTTGTCCCGCAAATCTTATAAAAACACTGTTAAATTAAAGATTCGAAGGCAGTTCTTAGTTTCTCCAATACAATTGAATTATTCTCCGAAAAGCCTTATCGACGCCAAACAAAAATTGATACTAGTAGTTGTACCTACTACTATTGTAATTGTAATTGTTGTAGCAAAAACCTGACATGTAACTTGAATAGGGTATATGCATCGATTTTTTTTATTGTTTTAATCGATTCTTTAGGTCTTTATTTAACCCAGGAATGATAAGACGCTCACTGAATTTCGCATTAACAAGGTAAAAAAAACAAATCAAAACTACAATCATTTTCGGGTGATAAAAACGCTGCCATATTGGCGCCATGTTTATGTGACGTCGACGTACGCACTTGATTAAAACCTTTGGTGACGACCTCGGTAGTGATCATCTCAGGAAAGAGGTTTTCCGAAAAAACTGAAAATAATCGACAATACGAAATGTCAAGTGGGCAGAATAGTGTCAAATCAAGGTGCAGCAAGCAGAATAAAAAAAGAAGAAATGCGTACAGTGATGTCACGTCCGCTCTAGTCAATGTGAGTAGCGTTTCGAAATTTTGCGATTGAGATTTAAAATATCAATTTTTCAATGGTTAAATTCTACAATAAAAACATCTCAAAACGCAAAAATAAATATGCAGATATGTTTCTATATCAATAGAGAATACGTATATATTTTTATAGCCATTTTGAAATCACATGCATATACCCTATTTGTTATAAATAAAGAACTATTGAACTATTGTCTTACTGTATATTTAGGTCATGATGCATCTCGATTTTTTATTTTAATTAATCAAGATCAACGATCGAATATGGTATACTATTTGTAGGTCTTGTTACTAATAAATAAACGTACCATCCAACCACAACATTATAATTAATACCCAGGTAAATTAGTGATGTAAGAACCTACCCAAAGGGCAAGGGATTCGACTGGAATGATTTAACATCAAAGGTCTGGTTGTTATCATCCATTATTGTATAAACTTATGGTCGGTTGGCTTTGATGGCGCTTTTGTCTGAGATTATGGGTCTGGTAATTCCATTGTTTGAATGTAATGCCAAATAATCTTCGATCAGGTATTTCGCGGCCTCTTTGATCGATGCAAATAATATGTACTAGGGGTGGATAAGCCGGAAATAAACTAAAAATAATTAAATATGGATAATCCGGAACCCCGGTGACTCAGCGGAGCTCAGTTTGAGAATGGCTACCGTGTGCAATATAACTACAAAATTTTACATGTTGACATGTGACTCTCTTCACAAAAATAACACACATTTATTTTATCGTTTTTTGAAATTCGTAATTTGTTTTCCTCATCATATACTTAGATACCTATGAGCTTTTTTTGCATCAGTAGGTACTTTGGTGTTAATGCTTTTTTTAATAAATTCCTTTTTAGTGACGATACAGTTTAATAATTAATTACTAACATTGCCATGTCTTTACATTTGGTGAATCTATTAGGTTTTGAATTAACGTGCCTTTAACCTAATAACTCATTAACGACACAATCACCTCATAGCCCCTTCTTTCCAGGACATCGAAGAATGGATCGCCGGCGCTGGCGAAGCAGGATTCATCTTCATATCCATGGGCTCCTCAGTACGCACCAGTTCCATGCCTCTGGCCATCCACCGTCTGATCGTGAACGCGCTGGGCAGGCTTCCTCAACGGGTGCTGTGGAAACAAGATGCTGAGCAGAACCTGACTGATATACCCTCGAATGTGCGCCTGCATAAATGGTTGCCGCAACAGGATTTGCTTGGTGAGTTTTTTGATTGCTATCCTAATATTGATAAGCAGTATATAGACCTCCTCATCGATTTCGACGACGGCGACCGACCCTAGATATTGTGTTTCCTATCATGAGGTCTAATATGGTTTGCCTGACCAAACTTAGTTATTGATAGGCAGTAAGTAGTTTTTGAAAGATGTTTGTCTGAACTGCGTTGTAACTGGGTAGATAAACTGCCTTAGTAAATTCCAATGGAAATTTGGAAATGCCTTTAAAATTACCAGAAAAACTTTCTCCAGAATCGTCTCTAAGTAGATGGACTCTACACAACCTACCTAATCACTTTGATAGCGTTGGTTCTACCTATCTTTCAGTGTTAGCTGCGCCCACCTGGCCCCGGTCGATCTGTCGGCGAACCGCTGGCCAGCATCTTTTTTGGTGTGTGTAGCGTGTAGCTATAATAGATTTTTTAAAATGCCCACACGCCACTGCTTGACGTTGACCATACCGCGCTTACCTAGAATTATTTTTATTTGCCTTATAATTAATGTATCTGTCCTTTCAGGTCATCCAAAGATAAAAGCCTTCGTCACCCACGGAGGTCTCCTCAGCATGTTCGAGACAGTCTATCACGGTGTCCCCATAGTCACCATCCCCGTCTTCTGCGACCACGACTCTAACGCCGCCAAAGCAGAAATCGATGGCTACGCGAAGAAGCTAGAACTAAGACACCTAACCAGCGAAAAGCTCTACCAGGCAATCGCTGAAGTGATCACAGAACCAAGATACAAGATAGCAGTGAAGCAAAGGCAGCTGTATTTAAGAGATCAGAAGGAATCGCCTTTAGAAAGAGCTATTTACTGGACTGAGTACGTGTTGAGACATAAAGGCGCATACCATCTGCAGTCGCCAGCAAAAGACCTATCTTTCTTCCAATACTACATGTTTGACGTCGTTCTCTTCGTAATATTCACGCTCATTTCAATTTACGTCCTAATATCTTACGCAATAAGATTAGGTATTCAAAAGCTGGCGAAGTTTGTCCAAAGTAAACACAGCGTGGACAAGCCGACGTTATTACGCTCAAATATGTTGATCAATCACAGTTTGCTGAAGAAGAAAAAGATTTAGAACCAAAATTACTCTGTAATGAGATTGTGTTAAGCTTACGAAGCTTGTTTAGGCCGGAGAGTGTTTAAAGATGAAAGTTTTATAATTTGTTAAGTTATTTTCAAGGCTATCTTCAATTTTGTACATAGTTTGAGGAACGTAGGCACGTGTAGATAGTCACAAGTCATTTTTAATATTTAAAAAAAGTGGTATCAATGATCATTAGATTCGCATATTTCAACCTAGGTCAGATATCGACCCAGTCAAGTAATAATCAATCAAATTGGACAAAGTGGTCCAGAGTTTTTAAATAAAATATATATAACATCCTCCTGTTTTGAAGTTGGTCAAAATTTAGAGAGAAAATGTACACCTATATTTACTTATAAACTGCCAGTAGATAAATAGCAGTAGTTACATGTATTCTATGGTTTTTAGACAGTTGAAATTTGCACAGATGATGTATTTCTGTTGCCGCTATAACAACAAATACCTACTTAGGTTCTAGACAACAGAATAAAATAAATATTCTTGGGGTTCCCATACAACAGGCATGTTTTTTTGTCGTTTTTACAGATTCCTTCGTGCGCGAGTACGACTCGCGCTTGGCCGGTTTTATTTTATATCATTAAGGTGGCAAACCAACTTACCTATGTCCCTGGAGAACAGTTACCATATGGATGACTGCAATAGGTATTCAAATGACTTAAAAAAACCTTTTTTAAGAACCTTACGTTGTAATCTTATGGGAAAGTACCTATTTTTTTGCATAAAACATGATGTGCACCAAACTGAAACAACATTTACAGGTAACTTCTTAATATAAATTTGATTGTAATATTCTCAATAGATTCGTTCCAAACTCGAGAAACGATAGGAATTAAAAATTACAGTTTTTTAACAAAGTTACCATTTTTTAGATTTTAGGAGTAAATAAGATAGGCCTTAGTGAATAGTTATTTTGTATGAATTTACTACGGTTGAATGTTAAAGCGACGAAATTTATTTATGTTTAGTGTTTGATATAAAGTCTCGTTTGTATTTTTGTAACGAATAAGGTTTGTTTAATATAATGACATCGATTGCTCATAATTTTGGACTGAAAAATTAAAATAAACAATTATTTTGTTTAGTGAGGTTTTTCTTTTATTGATGCTATCCCAAACTTTTGAAAAAAAGCCATCAATGCGAGTAATAATTCACCTACTACAATATCAACTTTTAGAAATAATTACTTACTTACTGTGTTCAAAAATATGACTTTGGAATATATGGCACAGTTGTTTTGAGATATACTGAGGTAAGTACTGTAAGCTGTACTGGTAAGCTGTGGCTTCGAATTTGCAGAACCCCAACTTTTCCCGTGGGTGTCGTAAAAGACGACCAAGGGATATCCATCGGAGGGCGGGCAGCAGCGCCCCCTGCAGAACTATTCTACTACCGAACTGCGATCCCCAACGCATGCACAGCGTGGGGATTATGGGTACTATCCCCATAGTATAAGCGCCAATAACCCGCATATCAGGGGGAAGCCTGCGTCCAGCAGTGAACCAATATAGGCTGTTGAGGTTGAGGTTGAGGAGGAGTACCTACCTTATAACATTTTTTTCGGAAACCTACTGCTACAAGGAAATTACGCACGCAGTAATTTCGATCAATTTCCCCTAATCGAAACAGAATAAGATAGTTAACAGGAATGTGTGCAAAAAAAACATAAACGTGGGTCTTACTGTGAACTTTATCTATTAGGTCCAATAGTTACTTTGCTGTAATTTCTAAGAATAACCGTGTCCTTTTTTAATAGGTACGTGTGATACACCTACGCATTATAAAACAAAGTCCCTTGCCGCGTTTGTCTGAATGCAAAAAGCTCAATGGTAGGTACTTACTCGGAAAGTCAAATACATGAACCAATATGACAGCACCTGCTATTCTATCATATTATTACGCTTAACATAGGACATTTTAAAAATCCATCGTACAGTTTATGGTATCTATTATAAGCATTGATTTAAAAAGGGAAGATAGGTTACGTTCTCCCAGCGCTTACTCAAAAATTGGCATGTGTTACAACTACACGCAAACACATACGCTCACAGTTATATTTCCAGTCCTGTGCAATACAAAGAAGAACAAAGACGCAAAGACGTATCTAGTACCGAAGTGAGACTGAGACAACAATATTTCAAGCGAATCACGACCACCCGTGCCGCCGGTCAGACGGTGACTGATGTGGGAGAACACAATTTTACACAATTTGAGGTTGCCACTTTCGAGCAACCAGTACCTCATCTTCGTTTTTAATAAATCAATGATTATAAGCTATTTTTTGATACCTTTGTAATAGTGTTATCCTATATAGTTTAGGAGGAGATGCGAAAATAGTGTTTGGTGGCCAAAAAGCGCAACTTCGTATCTCTGCCTAAGCTTTACAAAATGAAACTATTACAGAGGCATTAATAAATATCTTATAATAGATACCACAGACTGTACGATAGATTTTTAAAACTTCCTGTGTTTAACGAAATAATAAGATAAAATAGATGGGGGCGCCACAGACGAGCTAGAACTAAGATACAGAAGAATATACTGGTTGCTTGGAAAAAAATCCCCTGTAACAGTATGCAACAAAATCTTACTCTACAAACAAGTCCTTATGATGGGACCATACTGGGTCCTATGGTATACAGCTCTGGGGCTGTACCACAAAGAGCAATTTACAAATCATTCAGCGATTCCAGAATAAAGTGCTGAGGGGAATAGTGAACGCCCCTTGGGATCGAGTACCAGGGTACATCAGAAATGACGATCTCCACCGGGACCTCAACATCTAGTTCGTCGCGGAAGCTATCCAAAAACACGCAGAATCTCATCAAGTAAGGATTCATCATCATGTTAACGTCGGACCTAATAAGAAGGCTCAAACGGAAAAAAACCTTTTGAGTTAGTGTAGTGTAGTCATTGATTTATTAAAAACGGAGATGAGGTACCGGTTGCTCGAAAGTGGCAACCTCAAATTGTGTAAAATTGTGTTCTCCCACATCAGTCACCGTCTGACCGGCGGCACGGGCGGTCGGGAAATATTGTTGTCTCAGTCTCACTTCGGTCCTAGATACGTCTTTCCGTCTTTGATCTTCTTTGTATTGCACAGGACTGGAAATATAACTGTGAGCGTATGTCTTTGCGTGTAGTTGTAACACATGCCAATTTTTGAGTAAGTGCTGGGAGAACGTAACCTATCTTCCCTTTTTAAATCAATGAGTGTAGTGCAATAAATTAATATTAGTGAAATGTAGTGTAAACAAACTAAAGAACACAAGAACAAGAACAAAGTCCAATAAATTTTACATAGTAACAATAAGAAAAGGTGTTATTGAACACATTCTTAGTTTAAGCTATGCTAATTACTCATTAGCCCACGTTGTGGCTAGATTGTAATCATACTAGGGCTCATTCTTTACAAGTAACTAATTAATGTGCACTGTACATATAAAAAAAAAGAAAAAAAAGGTAAAAAATGGTTTCAAACGGCTTTCACAAACGGACCTATTAATCCAAGAGGAACGTTTGAGTGTATGAATTGAGATATTGTATGAATTGGTTTTTAACACATATCACCCAAATCATCATCAAATTGTGACGATGATTACGATTATTATCATACCCCGGAAAATCATACCGACAAACAGATTTATCGGCAATACACTATATATAGGACTATAGATAGGACAACAAATCATAAAAATCGGTAACATAATATAAAAAAAAGTTAAATTGAGAACCTCCAAATTAAACAAACAAAAACAGTGTTAGTGAATTACCAGTGACCCTGTATAGTTACATAAATAAATCCCTTCATTGCACACAGGGAAGCTAATCAGTGAAGCTGACAGATCCGTAGTGGATACAAGTTACCTACGAGTATTCCTGTGAACAATGGATTATTCCTGAACAGCTTACCGGGTAAATCTCCCTATTGTGCGGTTTTTATTGTGTCGAGACTGTGAGGCTATCCGTTGTTAAATAGACTGCGTAAGAAAAATATATTGGAGAATGTAGAAGTACCTATACATATTATACAGGGTGCCACGTAACATGTGCCACACCACAAGCTGCGACACATGTCTTTGCATTGTTAGTTTAGTCGACCCATAATTTGCCTATGCCACTAATTTTTTTTACTCTGTAGGTACAAACATTCACATTCACTTCCACATTTATGTATACTAAATTATAATGAGGAAAAATTTGATTGCTTGTTTTTTTGTTTGTATTGAATAAGCTCCGAAACTACAAGAACGAATTAAAAAAATCTTTCACTATTAGAAAGCTTACTTTTAAGAATCTGCAGGCTATATTTTATCCCGGAATTCTCACGGGAACAGGAATTACGCGGGTAAAACTGCGGCGCTGCTAGTTATACTATTAAAAATAGTAAAGTCATTTACAGTGGGGTATCTATGATTTGAGTTTTTGAGCTCAGCTATTCCGTGATCATGGCGCATTAAAGTATAAAATATTGAATTAAAGGAAAGCTCAAATTCAAATCATGTTAAATTATCCAGTTGTAAATGATTTCTAGTGTGGACCATGATGGATGCAAACGTCTTATAATATAAAATATTTTACAATAGATTTTTTATTGTAACAAACCAATATTTTGTCGTGAAATTATTACAAGAAAAAGATGTTTAACATCGTATCTGCTTAACATGGTGAACTTGCCGAGCCACAAATTAAACAACGAAAGAACGCTTCCTACACGCTACGCTACGTTAAAATACGAATATATATACGCTACTAACGCTACTTTAAAATACGACTATGACATTTATTCCGCTCACATTTAGTCATATTTTCAAGATGTTTTCGAATCAGGACACGGAACGGGTTGGTACCTATTGGAAAACCGCTTATCTAGAAGCGTCGCGTCTTGAAAAATGTGCATATTGTGGGCCATACTTGCGCGATAAATCTTTGAAAGTGCATACCTGAACCTGAGCTGTTCAGCATATTTTATATTATTGAACCTTTCAAATTTATATTTCTTAAATTGCGGCTGACTAAATCACTCATCTAAGCATCGAAGACACAAATAAAATAAAGTCTTCATCAATCGTTAGGAAATAAAAAGGAATTCATTTTGATATTTTAAAGTTTAATTAAAGGTAAAGGTAAAAGGGGAGGCATACATAAGGGTGTCAACGGGCTGACATAATAATGAGATAATGGCAGCATGAAATCAACGAAGAGTGTTTAGAGTATTTTTTTTTTGTAACGCCTGTTAAAAAAAGTGAAATTTGTCATGGATACGCAGTCGACTGATTAATTAGGTGCGGTAAAATCTCCCATCCAATATTTGACATTTGAAAAGCTTATGATGGCCTTGAAAGCTATTCCAATGGCTTCCGCTATACAATTGCAAATTACAAAGGCTATTTAACGAGCTATCAAATGTCAATATGAGATGGGTGGTTTTGGTTATTCCACTGCGGATCCAGACCGTGCGATTACGCTAAAACCATCCATCTTATACTGACATTTGAAAGCCATTTTAATGGCCTTTGCCATACATTCTCAAATTACGAAGGCCATTCAAAGAACTTTCAAATGTCAATATAGGATGGGCTGTTTAGCGTTATTCCACAGCTGACCAGCCAACCATAATATATAATATCATAGCTGTCTACACTACAGTAAAATTGCAATACGTAGGTTGGTATTCCATTCTCTACTTCAAACATTTTGGCAAATGACTCGGCAGAAATATTTGCCGATCACACAAACTGCAAAATGTGCATTTCACATCGAAATCGAACAATTTCATGCCTGAGCTCTTTGTCATATAAAGCTGCACTTTAGAAGAATATTGCCTCAGATTTTCCACATTGTATGAATTCCATTATAAAAGTGAACAGGATAATTTAACACCAATAAAAAACAAAGGACCTACATAAATGGTACAGAAATTTTACATGTTAACCTTTGTTATTTTACTGAAACAAAGTTTAAAGGGTAAAAAAAATCCCACGTTCAAATGCCCAAATTATTTGTTAAATTTTTGGTATCAAAGGATGGTGTAAGGATGTAGGTTTTGGCACAAAGTAACTTTATAGTACCTACCTTATAAAATAGAATATAATATAAAAACTCTTTTTTCGACACACACATGAATAAGAAAAAACCTTTTATGAGTTGCTAGTAGATATTGAAATGACCAACGAACGGTTGCTAAAGGGCTCCACACACTATTAAAATGCTACGCAGCGTAATGAAACGCCATGCGTGTTGAGAAAAGTGATACGATAGCATCAATGTCTATGACTAGCACCACATTGTAGACACTTCAACTCAACACTTTGTCGGTCTTTTGCCGGGTTGCATTAGTCTCTGTGGTCCCGGTGTACTCCGGCTGGAGCTGGAGTATACCGGGACCACCTGGATCCCTTTCACACCAATTCAAAGCACTTCTCAGCTACTTATCCGCTAAAAAAACACTATATGTATAGTACGCAAAAGAAAAACGTGCTCAAAAGTAACTTGGGCTATGTACCCAAGTTTGAATTACGCGGCCTCTTGGCATCAATCATTCTATCCTGCTTTTTCTGATTACAACAGCCGTAAAGAACGATTGCCATCCTTTTCGCACAATGTTGTATACCAAATATAATCTTAATTCAAAAATTATGTTCGGTACTTCCATGAGTAAGTCAATCAGAAGAAACTTCTAGCAGGCCTACAAACATAAAGTTTGGAATACCTACTGGTAAAATTCAGGGCCAAATTAAAGGAAAAATTCAGAAATTCTGTACTGATTTTAGGGTTTCGCGGTACGAAAAGAACTCCAAAGTTTTCTTTCTCAGTAAGTTACTTACCTATAAAAATCGGGATCTCTTCTTCCGCCGTCAAAAGTTTTGAGAACACGAGAAGAGTCTGGCTCTTCTAAAAAATGGCTGACTAATCATTTTACCCGGTTTGTTACTCCGGTATCGATTCCTTGCGGATCGTCTTGTATCGGTATTAACTTTCCTCGGTTTTGATCTATCTTCGACTATACCTCAACCCAAGTCGGTTGAGGTGCTCTTCTCGTAATCTCCAAACTTTTAACGGTCGATGCGATTACGAGACGAAACTGGGTATTAATTTTACCAGACTACCAACGAAGGAGCGTTATGAACACAGAACAGTATACATATTATGTTATGAAGTTGGCACCCTATGTTTATATGTGTGTATGTAGCCGATTATTAAATTCCCACTATTTTAACAAATGAGGTAGTTATTGATTTATTGGTCTCAATACCTCGGTGGCAATACGAGTAGGACATGAAGACAGACTTTTGTCGGGTTGCATTATGACGTGTCGAGTAATAGCGAATGGTGTGTTTCCAGCTGAAGCTGAAGTATGCCGGGGGCCACGAAGTTGGCCCAGCCACTAAACGGTCGCCTTTATTGGTGGTCTAACGAGATAGCGGGGTCTAAGTAGAAGTAAGATCTAAGTAAGATTTTTTTTTCTTAAAATAATAAGCACAATCCGTGATCGGTGCCACCGTGTCGGGTTTTAGCAAAGATTTAAATCTTTGGGTTTTAGTTTATTTTATCTGGTTACAATAATATTTTTGTTTGGATCTCCTTGCTACTGAACTTATCATGTTTTTTTTTGATTCTAGTAGGCTTAGAATAAAATTGATTCAAACCGCTATTTTACACCGTAAATATTTTACAAAATAAATATGTTGCTTAGTCGCATCACACCGAAGCAGTTTCTGTGTCGATATCCACTGAGTCGCGGTGTTTTGGTTTACGCAATCATTTTATTGGTAAGAGAAAATTTCCCTCACCGCACTTTAACAGCCTAAATTGGCCCACTGCTGGACGCAGGTCTCCCCCTGATAAACGACTTATTAGCTTGTATCTCATAGGTAGAGCGAGAGAATCAGAATCGGATTTAGAGTCAAAGTCAGAGTCAAATCGATTATTTCTTTAGATTTGCAAAATAAGCACTTAGACCAGTCATTTTTTACGCTTAATAAATAGTAATTACTATCAAATAAGATATAAAAAAAATTGTCCACTAGCGGAGGAAGTGAAAAAGAAACCACTAGCAAGTTTATCGCTTATCAACTAATACAATCTTTGCATAACTAAGTCTAACACAACTATGTTCTTACATACCTACTAATGTCGGTGTGGAACTGTATGGCATCCGGCCAAGCATTATCATCATTAATGTAATCATCTATGGAGTAATAGGCTTTCTTGATATGATTTCGTTTTATGTATATGTATATAATTATACACAAACTGTACGGAGGATTTTTAAAATTTTCTATGTTAAACGTAATAATTATGATAAACTAGGTGGCGCAGTCGTATTGGATCGGGAATGAGCCATAACTCTCTACTTTTCAGATAGTAGCGATAATATGCATCATAGTGCTTGCAGTAGAAATGAACAGCTTCAACAGTTGCGAGACTTCGAGTCAAAATGGTAAAAGAAAATTTCGCCGGCTATTTGATATTATTCAAATATTTGCAGATCGTACAAACATTTGTACCTTCATCTACCGCGCCACATCGCTCGTCAATTAATAATTTGAGTGGTCATCCTTACAATTGACTTTATAATACTGACCTAAAATCTTACTTACGTACATAGGTCCACCAACGTAGAATATGAGACAAGAAGTCTTTGTTTAATTTCAAGATTATACTTGTATGCATAATATCAGTACGGGCTGATATATATGTATACAGGTATGTATACGGGCTGGTATATATGTATACAGGTATGTATACAGGTAATTCTATCGCTGAATAGTTTTAGCATGAAGAAATAATAAACGATTGGTGTAATACTCAAGTAAAATCATTGAATGTTAAACATAATGATTGATGATGAATTATTATTAGAAAATATGGATGGATGATGTACGTTTAACTTGAGTAGCACACCACTGAAATCACATCAATATTATAAATGTGACAGTTTGCATACTATATGATGTATTCAACGGTACGGGCTGATATTGCCGGGTAACTATAATCCTGGAATTAAACAAAGACTTTTTGTCCCATATTCTACTTTCTATACTTAGCATACATCAGTTCCCATAAGATAGAAAACGTTTTCATACGCGTGCGAAGCGGATGGATCTTATACTTTTAATTCTCTAAATCAGTTCCTATGAAAATTAAAAACCACCTTTATAACAAAACAGCGCTGAGTATATGTTCGGCTCACGCTGAGCCCACCCCTATTTCGCTTCTGGCCACGTGGTTCGATCAATCGGATTACGTGAACTTTTTATTGCAGTTTGTTCGATTTTAGAATCTTACCAGGCAAACTAATAAACCTTAGGACCGCGTAGTTCGACTCCAAAGTAGAACCACGATGACCAGTTCACCTGGTCTGATTACGATTGATCGAACCACGTGGCCAGAAGCCATATTTAGGCACAGGGACGTGGAGGCAGAGCCACATATTTAGTGTAAACTACCACCCACCCTTTGATGTCTCTTACCTCCATGTTATACTGTTTTTGTTTTTCGGCTGTTTATTAATTGTTACTCTTTTTGTACCTCTGACCATATAAATAGTTTTTCAATTATATTATATTGTATTCCTTAAAGCTTTCCATGGAAACAACACGTGCGAAGGCGCGGGCAGAACTAGTTTCAAATCATTTCTCAATTTTCAGCGAAGTGCTTCGATAGACTGGTGAAAAATTCTTTTGCTTTTAACGGAACTGCCATTATATACTGCATAATTCTGCTCATCTTCCAATTGTGGGTAATATATGCCGTTAAAAAAGTGAGTAAACCTTAAACTGCTTATTTAAGTGTAAAGTTCATGGGAAATATGGCCCTTTACTCAGCATTGTGCGGATATACACTAGTGTATCCACCAAGCGCTGCTTTTCATTAAAGACCAGAGGGAGTGTCACGGTCATGATCATCAGGAGCTTTGTTAGGGTTCCGTATTGAAAGGATAAAACGGGTCCCTATTACTAAGACTTTGCTGTCCGTCCGTCTGTCAACAGGCTGTATCTCAAGAACGTGATAGTTAGACAGTTGAAATTCTCACAGATGATGATGCCAATATAACATAAAATACTACAAAATTATTAAGGGAGCCACATACAACAGACATGATTTTTTACCAAGCTGGATAGTTTTGTTTTGATTTGATAGAAGAAATAAGGTGCAATTGACTCTAATAGGGTATATGCATCGATTTTTTTTATTGTTTTAATCGATTTTTTAGGTCATTATTTAACCAAGAAATGATAAGGCGCTCACTGAATTTCGCAATGACAAGGTAAAAAAAACAAATGAAAACTACAATCATTTTCGGGTGATAAAAACGCTGACATATTGACGCCATGTTTATTTGACGTCGACGTTCACACTCGATTAAAACCTTTTGTGACGACCTCGGTAGTGATCATCTCAGGAAAGAGGTTTTCCGAAAAAGCTGAAAATAACCGACAATACGAAATGTGAAGTGGGCAGAATAGTGTCAAATCATGGTGCAGCAAGCAGAATAAAAAAAGAAGAAATGTGTACTAGGAATGTGTCGATCATGAACGAACGGCTCATATGATTGCAATCACGAACCGCGCGTGATTGATCCGAACAGTCTCAACGAAATGACCCGATCATTTCAATGTTCGGATCATTGGTTAAGGTCCAGATACATGTGAATCGGCGTAATTTGGGTAAAGTTTTTACCGTTTTTCTTCTTATTCTTTATAGAAAAAAGTTTGAAAAAAATATATGATAATCTATGCTATTCAAGGCATTTTACCTTTAAGCCGAAAATTTGAAATTCCAATTTTAAGTATCTGAAATAATAGTGCAAAGTACCATCCATTTTCTCCGTTAAAACTCTTTTTCTCCTAAACTATCAATCACAAGATTTATTTAAAGTTATCACCATGTAGAATAAAAAGTTACGGAGACTCTCTTCCGCCCACTTTTTCAAATAAATTATCTAATTATTTTTAACGAATTTTTTACGTAATCGATACAACGTTACTCGTGAGCCGCCCCTCTGCCGGCCCTACAATCAGTGCGGGACGAGACGTTGTGCTGAACGGACCTGTGCTACTTTTAACAGCAATATTATTTTTCGCTGCGGAACCAACTTGAAATTTATTTATTTGACGATTTTTAGTAAATGTTTAGTAAGGGGTGATTATAGTTTTGAATAGGTATTATATTTATTATTTCTCTGTGGTGCGGTGGGCGAAGGTCCGCCTGCGAGGCAGGAGGTTGCGGGTTCGATTCCCGCCTCGGGACAAATATGTATACGATCTGCAGATATTTGTTCAGGGCGTTCTCGGTGTTTTCTATGTAAAATAAAAAAATATCTATCTATGTCGTTTTCTGTATTATGTATATCAGTTATCTTGTACCCATAACACAAGCCCTGCTTAGCTTGGGGCTAGATAATGCTGTGTGGATTGTCCAACATGATTTATTTATTTATTATTTTAAATAATTAGGTGTGCAAAACCAGGTATAATAAAATGAATCGTAAAAAACGTTATTGAAAATAAAATACACGATGAGAATACAAAGAAATGGTAAGTAGGTACTACCAATATTTTATTAATTGTCTCTGTACCTAAAGGACTCAACTCACTGGTCGTTGCGCAATTGTTTAGGTATCTATGTATGTACTTATATTTTTCTTTTTTCGGTCCAACTCATAATCATCATCATCATCAGCCTATATGAGTCCACCGCTGGACATCGGCCTATAGCGCCCTGTCTTCTTGCCGCATCCAGCATCTGCCTGCAGTATTTTGCAGATCGTCATCCCACCTGGCCAAATGGTGCCCTACACTACGTTTGCCGAGTCGCGGTCTCCACTCAAGCACTCGTTTACCGCATCGGTTGTTGGTTCTTTGCGAGATATATCTCGCCATATATGGCCGGCCCGCTGCCACTTCAGCTTGCTAATTCTTTGATCTATGGCGATTACTTTGGTTCTCTGTCTGATGTATTCGTTACGAAACCTATCCTTCAGAGAAACTCCAAGCATAGCTCTTTCCATACCTCGTTGAGTGACTTTGAGCTGGTGGACCATCCCTATCGTGAGTGTTCACGTCTCAGCTCCGTAGGTCATGACGGGTAGGACGCAATGATTGAAAACTTTGGTTTTCAAGCATTGCGGATTATGGATGACGAGGAGACTAGACGTAGTTTTCCAAATGCTGCCCAGCCTAACTGGATCCTCCAAAACCTAGTCAACAGAATGTTCAAAGAGAATAAAGCGAACTGGCAAAATATACAGGGGACAGGTATAATAAGTATTGTTTTTGTCATTATTACTCTGTAAAAAAACAATAAATAATATTTTTTTCATATAAAAACGGTTTTTTTTAGAAATGAGTCGATAAGCATTGTCGTGTATTATTTTTATACTAAATAAATACTTATTTTACGTAATACGATACTTACGATTAGATTATATTGGTTTTTGTATTGAATTACTTGAAAATTGGGGTGGTCGGAAATCGGAAGTTGAAGATCACCAAAAATTTACATCTCGGCCGGGAGGAGAGTAAGTACGAATATACACAGAATACTTTTGTCTCATTTTGTTATTTATCTCGATGTTATTAGAGTATATTTGTATCGTAGCTAATGTCGACCGAAATAATCTAAGTTTTCGTTTTCGGCCCCCATTTTACCGTGTTACATAGGGAATTTGGACATCTGTTTGGCCGTGGTCGAGAACGGCCACCATGTTTAGAATTATGGTTTCGTTTTCATTCAACTTTAATTTCTTCGAAGAAATGAGGTGGCCGGAATAGGAAAGGCCTTTAAACCCCATTTCGTTTTCGGCCAATTCGTATAAGTTAAGATATTCTCAGTAGAAATCAAACATTTTTGTAATGGACAAGAATAATTACCTTCGAAAAATATCAAATTAAGCCAAAAGACAAAGCGATGGCTTAGCGGTTTTGAGGAAAATGTTATCGTATCACATCCCGTATCCTAGAATAGACCCACCAAGCTCGCGTAACATGCCTGTGTAGTTTTCCCGCAATGAAGAACGGAATCAAAGAGGATCTGTACCTCCCGTACAACGAGGGCTTCTCCTTAGAGATGCGCATTTTATACCACTCCAATGACAAGAGTGATATAGATATATAGATAAACTTTTTGATCTAAAGATATATATATCACTCATTTAGCTCTTTAGCTCATTTAGCTCAGTAGATTAATGATGTTGTCATAATAATAAATTTAGTCGTCGTTGTTGAAGTTTTATATCACGCCGCATAAGGATGTACCTACTAATTTTTTTTTATCTTGAGGTCCATACTCGCCTCCTCCAAACATCGACATGATTTGTAAAATCAAATAATGAATATTATAAAAAAAAATTGTCTACAATTACCTATTCTGAAAAAAAAAGCATGAAAACTTAGCATTTTATTCCATGAAAACCTTTTAAGTAAGCGGTCGTAATCTTTTTTAGGTCCGTAGGAATTTTGTGGTCGAAAACTGAAGTTTTACTCATTTCCGTTTTTTTTTTAATAAATAACATTATAGCATAACTATAAAACTCTTTATGTATTTAAAACTCGGATATCTAGACTACCGATTAGTATCATTTCGAACAAGGCTGACCAGTTGGTTTTTTTTTGGAGAACTTTAAGTCTTCGCTAAATGGTCGGGATCTAGTGCAATGACCCTACAATTGACTCTAATCCACTTAAATTTTTCTTCCTATGGAACAATACGCCACTAGAGAGGGGTGCAATAAAAAAGGGGGGCAGTTGATGTTTTTTAACAGTAGGTTAAAAAACATCACCTATATATATACTTTAATTATTAATTTACTTACTTTTTACTATTTTGGGTACGGTAGGTACTATTCGAGACAGAGCTATGATCTATTTGTCATAAAGCTGCAAATTATGTCAATACATTTCAAAAACATAAATTAAAATTCACATGCTTGGAGTCGAGGTAAAGAGATATAATTAGACAATATTTATTGAAGAAAGAATCTTAAAATCAGCAAGTACTTCCTTATGTTATGTTCAAAAATAACAAGAAAGTTAATTTGATAGTAAGTACTGCGGGTTTGTTTATAATTTGTGCAGGGTTTAAAAAAATCGAATATAGCTACAAAATAGGCAGTGGGAGGTGGTTATTCTCTTTATACTGAATAGTGAAAATAACTAATAACTAATACTCAATACTGAATCCAGTGGGGAAAAGGAATTATCATCGGTGTTTAATAATTAATTTTGTTTTAAAAAACTAAACCGACTGCAATTTTTATACACAAAATTGTCATGAATTTTCATGGATCCTACTGTTAGAACTGAACCAAATCAAAATGGAACCACAAGGGAAGCACCAGCTTTCATATAAAAAAAGAATCATGAAAATCGGACCACCCAGTCAAAAAATCTGAGGTAACAAACATATTGAGAACCTACTCCTTTTTTTGAGTCGGTTAATAAATGTAATAAACAACCTGTAGAGGCCATGCGGTGGCGGCGGCGCGGCGGCGGCAGCGCCCGGCTATAACTACTAGTACTTATACTGTGGCGGTATCTGTTGTATTGTATGCAACATACTTATAATTATGTTGGTGCGCGCTGCGTGATATAATTCAGATGTGGTGCGGGGAATTTTCATTGGTAACGTCCATTCGAGCAAGGTCATTGGCATAGATCGCGCTCTTAAATGACCGAGACGCGTGCGACTTGACGCAAAGATCGACTGACTCTGCGTCTTGCTCTTGCGAGGCTGTGAGTGGTGCGTGCGAGTAGGACACATTTTGTGGACTGTCTCATTTTCACACTGCCTAATTGATAAATAAAATAATAAGTAATAAAGTCTATTGTCGCATTACTGTCCTTTAGGTATTAAAGCCCTTTTCTTTTGAGTAGTAGGTACTTACCTATATGTAAGTACTTGGATATATCCAAGTATGTAGGTAGGTACCTACTGTACGTACCTACTACCTATTATGTAAAGTATTTAACAACAAGGAAAGCCCCGCTCGGCGGCTTAGCACAGGTTCATTAAAATATGATAAAAAAAAGTTAAGTAGGTAGGTACTTCGTACCTGACTATCTACTGTAAGGTACCTAAACATACTTAACACTTCAAACGTAAAAGTAGGTAGGTTTTTGCAAGAACCATATCAGTCAGTAACGAAACGACGATGACGACGCGACGCGCGCGACGCAAAGATCCGATCTCGCACGGATCAATCAATCACAAAATGCATGATCGAAATGAAACGAAAAATCGAAGTGAGGCGATGATAGGCCGCCGGCAAAAACAATCATTCAAATGATCGGGTCATATGATCCGGGTCATTTTCATAACGGGTCATGATTGATATCGATCCTTGTGAATGATCGAACGACACATCGCTAATGTGTGCAGTGATGTCACGTCCGCTCTAGTCAATGGCGTAGCGTTTTGAAATTTTGCGATTAAGATTTAAAAATATCAATTTTTCAATGGTTAAATTCTACAATAAAAACATCTCAAAATGCTAAAATAAATTTGTAGATATGTTTCTATCTCAATAGAGAATACGCATATATTTTTTTAGCCATTTTGAAATCACATGCATATAAGTACCCTATTCACTTTATTTTTTTTGTTTTAGGGGAAAGCCTCAGTGGTTCTGTTATGGGCAGCAGTGTGTACCATATGGCTGGTGCAACTGTTCTGCTTGTTCCTGGTCCTCCTCATCATGTATCTAAACGACACGAGCGTCATTGCATGGGGTTTGTGCGCCGCGTTTGGACTTCTCGGCTTTTGTAAGTAAACCTTTTAGCTCTTTTATAGGGTTATAACCGCTCGTCCCGCATAGTAGCGCGCATAATTGCCCATCCCTATCCATTGCAGTTGTCGATTTGGTTCTCCTGTCTCCGCTGGGCATTGGGAGGAACAGGCCATACAGTCTCTCTATGGCTTGTACTATATAAACTCTATGATTACGTTACGACCAACTTGTTTTTTTTGACATTTGTAATTTTTTGGGCGAACCGTACTTTTTTCATAAATCTTAAAATGGCAATATTTTTTTCCTCAAATTAAAATATTTGTGTGAAGGTTTATCAGAACCTCAACCTCTTATATTATTATATATTAGGTCCTTACATATGAAATTGGCGTTTTGTATGGGAGGAACAAAAAGTCGAATATTTTTTAATATAATATATTTAATTAATCAAAGTATGAACCATTATTTTCTATGCACTTTTGCCATCTTATAGGTAGTTCATTGATCCCTTTACTAAAAAAACCAGTCGGACGGGAATCAATAAAATCTTTGAAGGCGATTTGGACTGCCCCATCGGAGTTGAATTTTTTCCCTTGCAAGAAGTTATCCAAATTTCGAAAAAAATGGTAATCTGTTGGAGCAAGGTCCGGGGAGTACGGAGGATGTCTTAGACTTTCCAATTGAAGCTCTTCTAATTTAGTAGCCGTCTGTTGCGCAGTGTGTGGTCTAGCGTTGTCGTGAAGCACCAGTGGCGTGGAGCGATTGACCAGCCTAGGTTGTTTAGCCGCTAGCTTTTCCATCATGGTTTGCAATTGCTGACAATAGACATCAGCCGTAATAGTCTGGCCAGATTTGAGAAAACTGTAATGAACAATACCGGCACTAGTCCACCAAACGCTTACAAGTAACTTTTTTGGGGTTAATTTTCGCTTGGGGCAGGATTTGGCTGGCTGGCCAGGATCCAACCATTGCGCTGAGCGCTTCCGATTATCGTAAAGAACCCATTTTTCATCACAGGTAATGATTCGGTTTAAAATACCTTCATTATTGTGCCGGTTTAGTAATGTAACGCAGCAGTCGACGCGCGTTTGCCGGTTTGCTTCAGTCAATTCGTGAGGTACCCACCTTTCAAGCTTTTTAATCTTCCCAATTTGCTTCAAGTGAATTAAAACAGTTTTATCACTAACATCGCAGCCTGCAGCTAACTCGGACGTGGTTTGCGATGGATCCGCTTCCACAATAGCCTTCAACTCTTCATTATCAACTTGAGTCTCAGGCCGTCCACGGGGCTGTTCTGCAGGTCGAAATTTCCAGAACGAAAACGTTGAAACCAAAAACGAGCTGTGTTTTCTTTTGCAACACGACCGCCATACACATCATTCACCCTTCGAGTTGTTTCCGCAGCACTAGTGCCACGGCGGAACTCGTACTCGTAAATAATGCGATATTTTAAGTTTTCCATTTTGTAAAATGAGTGACGCAAACAGAAAAAAACAGAAGAAAAAAAACAAATGAATGACGATCATCGAAGCACAAATACATGAGTCTATAGCTGTACAAATTTGAATTTGGAATTCCTTACCAAAGAGGAGAAATTTGTGATTAAAGTGGCCAGTACGAAAAACGCCAATTTCATATTTAAGGACCTAATATTATTATACAGTTTTTATAAATACTGCGCGCATTATAGTTTCCACATCAATTGTTTATACCCTTTGCATTGTTCCAAATAAAAAAAAATATATAGTTCGGATCGAATCAGCAAAAGTTTTAAATTTTTTTTGATTGTCTGATTGTGTTCCGATTTTTAGAGATGTATCTGTGTTAATGATTATTTATAAAAGTAAGTTGGCCCTCTCAGTTCTAAAATGCAAGATTATGTATTATAAACATTGATTTAAAAAGGGAAGATAGGTTACGTTCTCCCAGCGCTTACTCAAAAATTGGCATGTGTTACAACTACACGCAAACACATACGCTCACAGTTATATTTCCAGTCCTGTGCAATACAAAGAAGAACAAAGACGGAAAGACGTATCTAGGACCGAAGTGAGACTGAGACAACAATATTTCACGCGAATCACGACCGCCCGTGCCGCCGGTCAGACGGTGACTGATGTGGGAGAACACAATTTTACACAATTTGAGGTTGCCACTTTCGAGCAACCAGTGCCTCATCTTCGTTTTTAATAAATCAATGATTATAAATCAAAAAAGAAAATTATGAATGAATATAAAAACTAAAATATATCAAGCATACGTCCTTAAAACCTCATCTGTAGGGAAACTACAAAGAACCTAAAATATTCAGTACACCAAAATAAATTATAAGACTGCAAATTCCACGACTCTTGTGAGCACACGAAAAATTTCACCAAATCAATATTCAATCAGTTATTAGTTTTTCACAATAAAATGATGCATATTATTTCCTTATTATTTGGAAACACTGACACACTTGTTAAATTACACGCTCACACGCAAGACACAACTCAAACACAAATATAATAAAAATAAAAAATAAAATAATTTAAATTAAGAACCATTGAATGAGTGACAGTATTGTTTTCACTTACTCGTTTTTTCATACAAAATGTATGGGAATTGTTTTTTTATTAATTACTAGCTTGTCCCCGCGGCTTCGCACGCTCTATTCAAGTAGAATACCGTTTACCTCCCTGCCATATTTCATCAAGATTCGTTCAGCCGGGAACGAAATTAAAACTATCCCATGTCCGTCTCCTGGTTCTAAGCTACCTCCCCACCAAGTTTCAGCCAAATCGGTTCAGCCGTTCTCAAGTTATAAATAGTGTAACTAACACAACTTTCTTTTCTATAAATATATAATATATAATATAATATAATATAATACTAGCTGCGCCCTGCAGCTTCGCCTCCGTGGTTTTTTTTATGTCAGGTCCCATGAGAACTGGATATCCTATGTCCGTCTCCTGGTTCTAAGCTATCTCCCTGCAATTATTCAGCCAAATCGGTTCAGCCGTTCTTGAGTTATAAATAGTGTAACTAACACGACTTTCTTTTATAAATACTCGTATAGATAGATTGCCAAAACTTACGATTTGATTTGGTATGTTACTTTGGGAAAAGTGTTCCTGGTAGGAAATAGAGTCGATTGAGAATTGAGACCAACTTGTTTTTTTTGACAAATGACATTTTTAAGGCAAACTGTACTTTTTTGCAAAAAACTAAAAATTTCAATATTTTTTTCTTCAAAATAAAACAGAAGGTTTCTTAGAACAAAACCTTCTAACTACAAAAGAAACAGTAGCTAGTAACAGTAGTGAAGTGGCCAAAAATTTGCCCCACCCTGTATATCACTTTTTTTCCATGTCAGTGCTTATTCAATAATTTGAATATATAAGGATATAAAGAATTTTTGATTTTGATAAGATTTTTTCATTGAAACCACAAAACATTCATTTTTTTCCGCTTCAGTACTGAATCGGCTGTAACAGAATATACAAGAGAGATGAGAGAAAGGTCAACGAGATAAACCAAGCAATTAACTCTGGCTAGGTCTTTCTCACCTTGTATTATTCGCTAGGATCCTTACAAAGGAACTAGTTAATTAATATGCTTATATAAATACTAGCATTGCCTCGTGAACTCCGGAGAAAATATAGCCCATGTCACTCCCTGAAAAGTATAAGCTTTTTAATGATAATTTTTTTTATATCGGCTTTACTGGACCCATTTAAAGAATCCTTCATCATTTAAAAGTTTCGAGGCCTATTCAATACAAACAAACAATCAAATCTTTCCTCTTTTTAGTATAGATAGGACCCCAGTCCCCCCCGCACCCCCTCTCCCATACAAGAATTGGATATGGGTATCGTTTTCGACTAACATAGACGTGAAGATTACGATTTTGCACCCCAGACCTCCCGAATCCCTTCCCCCATCCAAGAATTGGATATAGGTATCTTTTTCTTCTTCTTTTCTTTAATATTAGTATAGATTCCGTAATTTATACACAATAAAAATAAAACCGGCCAAATGTCAGTCAGACTCTTGCACGAAGGGTTACGTAAGTGGACGTGTTGGAGCCCCAACACTGTGACTAAAACTGTGATCGGTTTCAACATGACGGATAACAAGGACCTATACAGAGATGTCTCAGTGATCAACAGGTTCAATACCGAATCTGATCACCGACTGCTCCGAGGCTCTCTGAATATCAACTTTAACCTGGAAAGAAAGCGTCTGCTGAAGTCCACGGTCCGACCTAACCCAATCCAAATCATGGCAGGCACTGCGAAGTTCCAGAAGCTTCTCGAGAAAAGATTCGTTGCCTTGGATTGTACTGATGACGCTGACGAGACCCTACACAATCTGGTCGAAACGTTGAGGATCGAGGGCATCAGGTTCTGCCAAAAGCAGCGTACTGGCAAGAAATCCAAACTCTCGGATGAAAATCTGGGGCTGATGGCAAAAAGACGGGAAACCACCCAAGTGACTTCGTCAGACAGGTCAGAACTGAACAAGCAAATTGCGAAGATGGTATGGCGCGACCTTCGGAGCTCCAACACACGCCTCATTGAAGGGGCAATAGAGCGAAACCGAGGGTCCAAAGTATTTACTCAGTAGCTTGGCAGTAGCCACCTGACGAAGCTTAAAACGCACGACGGGAGGACCGTTTTGTCGAAGCTGGATCTATTCGCCAAGATAGAGGATTTCTATGGCTGATTATACGCTGCACATGACTCTCGTTCCCAACGAGACGATCACGATTCCAGAGCCTTTCTGACACGCCACTATACCGACGAACTGCCAGGCATCAGTCAAGACGAGATTGTGCTAGCTCTGAGGCAGGCTTAGAAATGGAAAAACCCCCGGTGAGGACGGCATAACATCAGAGCTTTTGAAAGCCGGAGGAGCCCCCGTTACATAGGAACCACAGAAACTCTTCAACGCCGTCCTTCTTCTCTCCCGCCTCGTCTGTAAGCTGTTCTCACGAGTGGTCACTAACCGTCTCGCCAGGAGACTCGACTAGTTTCAGCCACCGGAACAGGCTGGGTTTCGCGGAGGATATGGCGCCATAGATCACATACACACAGTGAGGCAGATTATACAGAAGTCTGAAAAATATAATCAGCTCCTGTGTCTGGCCTTTGTGGACTATTAGAAGGCCTTTGATTCTGTCGAAACCTGGCCTGTTCTGGAATCTTTACAGCGATGCCAAGTAGACAGTCGTTACATCGAGGTGCTGAGATGTCTCTACGATGCCGCAACCATGAGTGTCCAAGTACAGGATCAACGACCAACAGTCCAAACCTATCCAACCGCGCTGAGGAGTGAGACAGGGGATGTTATATCCCCGAAACTGTTCACGAACGCATTGGAAGATATTTTTGAGACGTTGGACTGAAAAGGCAAAAGGCATTAACATAAACGGCAATAACATCTCACACCTGCGATTCCCTGATGACATAGTCGTGATGGCGGAGTCGCTGGAGGAGCTGAACCAGATGCTGGACGGCCTAGCTTTAGCCTCGCGATGCATCGGTCTCGGCATGAATTCGGATAAAACCAAAGTCAGGATCAATGGCCTCATTGATCCTGGACCGGTCGTCGCACATGGCCACCCCCTCGAAATTGTTTTTGTTTTTTTATTGTTTACCTTGTTTTTTTATTGTTTACCTTGGACAAATTCTGCAGTTAAGTAAAAAGAATTTTGAGAATAAGGCCAAGAAGGGATCTAGCTAGGCTGGGCAGCGTTTGCAGCGTTTGGGTTTAAAACTACGTAGAGTCTTTTTGCTACGTTCTCGTCATCCATACCGCAATGTTTGATGAATAAAGTTTTCAATCAGTGCGTCCTAACTGTCATGACCTACAGAGCTGAGACGTTAGCGGAGTACTCACGATAGGGCTGGTCCACCAGTTTAAAGTCGCTTAGCAAGCTATGGAAAGAGCTATGAACGGAGTCACTCTCATGGATAGGATTCGTAACGAATACATCCGACAGAGAACCAAAGTTATCGACATAGCTCAAAAAATTAGCAAACTGAGATGGCAGTGGGCTGGCTATATCTCACGAAGAACCGACAACCGCCAGGGTAAACGAGTTCTTGAGTGGATATTGCAACTGAAAACGGCAAACGTAGTGTAGGACGCCCTCCGGCCAGGTGGGATGACGATCTGCAAAGGCTACAGGCAGATGCTGGATGCGTCAAGCTGAAGACAGGGCGCTATGGCGCTCATTAGGGGACGCCTATGTCCAGCAGTGGACTAGTATAGGCTGATGATGATGATGATGATCATTTTTGAGATTTGCTTTTGTACTTTGACGTAACTAATAGTATCGAAATGCCTAAATGTTATGGCGGAACGAACTAGATATAAAATCATTAAAAATATTTTATCCCGTTCGTCCCACCATCATGCATCGATGACGAATGGTGGGACCAACAGAATATACATTTAATTCAGCCTATTAAAATCCTATTCGTCTCACTAGTGGGAGGAGGCTGGTGGGACGAACGGGGACATCACGAATAAACGTAAAGTGGACAAGTTAGTAAGAGACTTAAGGCCCATACACCAGCGAAAGTGGCGCCCCCAACTATTTTATCTTATTATAACGATAAAAGCAGGAATTTTTAAAAATCCTATGTTCAGTTTGTGGTATCTATTATAAGCTATTTATTAATGTCTCTGTAATAGTTTCATTTTGTAAAGCTTAGGTAGAGATACGAAGTTGCGCTTTTTGGCCACCAAACTCTATTTTCGCATCTCCTCCTAAACTATATGAGATAAAATTATTACAAAAGTATTAAAAAATAGCTTATAATAGATACCACAAACTGAACGTAGGATTTTTAAAAATTCCTATGATAAACGTAAAAATATGATAAAATAGGTATCGCTGTCAGATTGGCTCGGGTATGCGCCTTAATAGGAAATGACGAGTTGGGGACCCGATTGCTTAGGATGTCGACAAAAGTTGAATTTAGGGACTAAAAATGCTACATAAAAAGAATACGATGTAGGAAATGATCTTCTTTGGAAGTGGTCAAGTTAGGAAGTGAACAAGGTCGTCCGTAATTTTAAGTACAAACCGTCTCTAAAGAAAGCACGGTTGATATTAAATTTCAAACGCACTGATTCCTAGTTAAGAAATAAAAGTTTATATATGTTTTGTTGGATTGGACCAAATTTATATCAAAATAAAGCTATATTTCTTAAAAAAAATTCTAAACCCAAGGGTTTTTGCCTTGCTTTATCTTAAAACTTTATTTTTAGTACTGTTGGAAGAGAATACAGAAATATACTCAAGGGCATTCTTAAGAACGAAGAAAGCTTGGAACAGGAAGTTAACGAGAGAAGTACTATAATACGTTATAAATAATAAATTATTTAATAGGAACTCTACTACCTATTTGTGTACCGTACCAGCTTTACTTAGGGTATCAGGGGCAAAACGTCGCATTTTAAAATGTTATGTACGTCGTCGTTACGATAATAAATCACCTTTTTTGTAGTGGTTAGGTTAGGGTTGTTCTGTGTATGTCCTGTTGTGTCCCAATAAAGGGTAGGAGAGATGACGGAAGAATGGAGTAGGCGAGTGTGTGGAATGGTGGGCTCGCCGGCTAAGTATGGGAGGAAAAGGGGGCGCCAGTCGGATCGCGGATGTTATATGTTCCCGTGGTTCGGCGAAAACGGCGAAAGAAGGACACCGGAGAGGTTTTTAGTGGGTATTGCGCCCTTCTCAGGGCGTCGAGTCCCACATAATTCTGGTCTTCCCCAGACTAGTCTATTCGTAAACGAATTTTCCTCGCCGAAGAAAAAAAAAAGAAAAAAAAAAAAAAAAGGGGGTAGGGTTGTCAAAAGTTTATGAAAACTAAGCACTACAAGCAAAGATTCTAGGATCCTACGTCCAAGGTATTCGTTTCCTTCCATTTATTTTGCGAATTGTATCGCCCCCTTCTGCATAGCGAGGAACTACTTTTTAATCGACGAAAAAACGGAGGAAGTTCTGTCAAGTCGACGCGTATATTTTATTTTGTTTGTTGTGTATGACCTCGCATAACTTCTTACTGAGTAGTCCGATTTTGATATTTCTTGTTTTATTGGGAAGGTATATCCAGAAATTCGTCCCATATAACTTCGGCGGTAATTTTTTTTTGTTAAAAAGTATTTATTTTAGTGGAACAACGATCCAATAGTTCTTTGTCTCTGTTTAAAAATAAATTTATTTAAAAATCCTACCAAACGCACGTGGAATGATTTTTAGTGATTCGATGTATGAGCTTGGCTTGGCTTGGTAAGTGGTAGTAGGTACCTAAATGAAAACTTAATTTGTTTTGTATTGTGTCAACCCATGGCGGGTTGACACATAAACGAATTAAACCAGGCAAACACGTAACTACAAAAATCCTACTAATATTATAAACGCGAAAGTTTGTAAACATGCCTGTATTAATGTTTGTTTCTATTTCACGCCAAAATTACTAAATGGATCGGGCTAAAATTTTTATACAGGTTCTAGGCCTGGAATAACACGTAGGACACTTTTTATCCTTTAAATCAGTTCCCGTCGGATAGGCGTGCGAGGCCGCGGGGTGCAGCTAGTATTATTATAATCTTTCTACAGGCCAAGTTCATTTATACAAGTGAAAAGTAAATTATGGCTGGCTTGGTTTCGTTTAAAACGGCCGTAGTCGAACGTGATAGATTATCCAAATAGAAATGTGTTGATTGCAAAATCACTACTTCCCGATCGGAGTTGGTCCCTATGGACCGTTCTTAGTAATTTACTGCGGGTTGTAGTTCGCAGGCTTTGTGATTTAGATTTCGATTGCTGCGCCAAGGCTGCACGGCCGGCGGGCCAAGTACTTCTAAGAAATAATAAATAAAACCGGCCAAGTGCTAGGGACTTGTGCACGAAAGTTGCCGTACCATTATCTATAAAAATCAAAAAATACAAATCTTTCTTCGTAAATAAACAAAAAGTCAACGTAACGCGGTCACCCATCCAAGTACTGACCGCGCCCGACGTGACTTAACCTCGATGATCGGTTCTCAAGGTGATATGAACGTTGCCCCCTCAATTACATACATACTATGAATGCTCTTATTTATTTAACTCGTAGGACCACGTAGTATTTTATGATACCTCCTTCTTAAAGAAGCGCGACTGTGAATGATTCCAGTCGAATTATTCGACTTCACAAATCATTCGAACGATTCGACTGGCTAGAGCAGATTAGTAACTAATTTGGTTAGTAACCGCGAGTCGTTCGACTGTCCGAGTCGGTGTAGATTCGTTATTCACCATAGATAGAGTCAGTGTCATATAGTAACTAACTTGGTTAGTAATCGCGAGTCATTCGACAGTCCGAGTCGGTTTCGATTTGTTATTCGACGTGGATAATCTATCAAAAAAATGCAGGGACTGAAAAATGGCGGCAAATTAAAATATTATAAGTCAAAATTAGTATGATAAGATTCTAATAACATATTTATTGATTTTAATTAAACTCACAGCTGGTTAGCCTTTTTTTTTTTTATTTAGCCCATTTCGTCCCACTGCTGGGCAAAGGCCTCCCCCGCACCTTTCCAAACTTCCCGGTCTTTTGCAGATTCCCACCACTCCGGGTCAAAAGCTACCAGATCGTCCCGCCACCTTTTACGTGGCTTTTTTTTCTTTATTATCCTTTTTTGAAGTCGGTTAAAAACTACCTACACCAATTTAATAATCGCACCAGAATGATAAAATTACTTGCTAAATCTGTACCCTTCGAATAGCCATGAATGATCAATTCGTAGAGGCATTAGTAACTACTAATTAGTAGTTGTCATTCGACTTTGAAGATTAGTATATTACTAATATTCAAGTCGAATGAATCAATTAGTAGTTGTAGATCATTCGACTAGTCAGATCATTCGAAGTCGCCCATCTTTACTCCTTCTATACCTAGTATATTATTTAAATTCTAACATAGGTTTATATACTTAATTATAATGGTTTGCATTATTTTTAAGTAAGTATTTTGCCATGCTTAGTACCTAAACTCCCGTTGGTTAAGGACATGTTGCTCATTGATTTTTGTAAACGTGTAACTCGTAGTGTGACGTCACCCAGGGGTTCAGACTGAAAATCAGCGTTGTTTCCGTCCTTGGGCGGTAGCGGCATTAAGCTGAGGCTGGATATATTTAGCCGCGCATAAGGGAAAGACCAATTTCTCGTAGAGCTGTTTAATTAATAAGTTTAGTCATAGTACCTAGTTTTATTTGTTCTGTATTTTACTTTCCCTCTGTGTTGTGTGTCCCTATGTGTGTGCTGAATAAATGTTGTTATACATCATCTGTGAAAATTTATTATGTCTAGCTATCACGGTTCATGAGATATAATATAGCTTGGGGACAGACGGACAGACAGACATACGGACACCGGACGCTTAGTAATAGGGTCCCGTTTTTGGGTACAGAACCCTCAAAATACATATTTATGTCTATTGCCACCACAAATCTTAATTTTTTTTTGCTGAAACAAATGTTATAATACTCTTTGAAGTATGTTAAATTTCCTAATTTATATTTCAGCGCACAAACAAACAATAATTCAAACGCTTTACGTTTATCACCCAGGGAATAAATCATTTCAAAATATTTGTTCAGACCTCATAATGTCAGATGCAGCCCTAGAGATTACAGAGAGGTTTTAACGTGTAGGTAAATTATTTTTAAAGCTTTGTTTAATTAATAAATTGGTCGGCAGGTAGAAAATGCCTCGGCATTGAGCTCACCCTTTGTACCTTAGTGCTATAAGTTTTGGCTGTGGGTGTCATAAGAGGCGACTAAGGGATATCCACCGGGAGCGGGCAGCAGCGTCCCCTGCACAACAATTCTACCACTTAACTGCGATCCCCAACCCGCATTCCCAGCGTGGGGATTATGGGCCCCATAAGATAAACGCCAATATGGCGCTTATCAGCTGGCAGTGAAAGTGTTAGGTAGGTAGGTACTTTTGTAATTCTTGTTTCTCACTGACCATCATAAGGTTTAGCATAACTTTTGCTGAACCTTTGTGAGAGAAATAAATATTTTTATTTTTAAGCGACTTCAAAAAAGGAGGAGGTTCTCAATTCGTCTGTATTTTTTTTTGTGTGACCTCAGAACTTTTGACTGGGTGGTCCGATTTGCATGATTGCTTTTTTATATGAAAGCTGGTGCTTCCCGTGTGATCCCATTTTAATTTGGTTCAGTTCTGATACTGGGATCTATGAAAATTCATGAAAAAACTGTAAAAATTGAAGTCGGTTTATAGTTTTTTAAAACAAAATTAACAACCGAATACCCGCAGGGGTGAACGTGTTCTTGAGTGGAGACTACTCGAAAACGTAGTATAGGACGCCCTCCGGCCAGGTGACGACAACCTGCGAAAGAGTGCAGGAAGAAGAAGTAAAAATCTATGCAGGCATTAGATAGACAAATAGATGCTTAAGGCGCATACCCGAGCCAATATGACAGCGATATCTATTTTATCATATTTTTACGTTTATCATAGGAATTTTTAAAAATCGTACTGATGCTGGATGCGGCAAGTTGAAGACAGGGCGCTATGGCGCTCACTACTGGAGGCATATGTCTGTCCAACAGTGGTCTAACATAGGCTGAAGTTTTATTATATTACTAAAGAATGAGCCCTAGTATGATTTTTAGCCAAATCGAGGGGTAATGAGTAATTTAAAATTAACCAAAATTGGTAGCATAGTTTACAGTAACTAGTACTAAGGCCCGTATTATGAAAGCTTCCCCAAGCATGACTTATGTAGTCATGACATGAGTTCTACTCAAGCTTAGAATAACTGCTCAAGTTAATCTTTATTAGAGAACGTAACTCTGACGCTACTTAGCTAGTTGCACTAGCAAAATCTCTACTTGAGTGTGTAGGGTTTTGTCTATGGTCTACACATTTATCCAGGCGATAAACGTTTCTTTACCTTATCACAATTTATTTTTTAGAACATTTTTGATGGTTTTTGTGAAACATTTTAGGCACTTAATTTAAAAAAAAAGCTTAGGCGCGTCGAAATCCTTTCCAAGCCCTACTCAAACGTGGTCCAGACCACACTTGAGTGAAGGTGAGTTCAAAGAATCACTAGGCAGAGATAATGAAAGTTTGAAATCGTTATATAATAGGCAAGTACTCAAGTATGCTTGGTAACCGTTCAATAATACGGAATAAAGTGGTAAGAACGCATCGTTACTTAACCGTTACATGAGTGAGGGTAGATTTTGATATGAGTTTCCAAGTATTGTTTTAATTAGTCTTTTCTCAAAACTATACATGAGCATCACTCAAGCATAGATCGATGACTGAGCATGCTTTCATAATACGGGGCTTAGAATGTGTTCACGAACACCTTTTCTTATTGTCTCTATGTAAGATTTATGGGAAGACACTTGTACTTGACTTTGTTCTCTGTTGTGGTATCTATTATAAGCTTTTTTTGAATACCTCTGCAATAACTTTATCTCATATAGTTTAGGAGGAGATGCGAAAATAGAGTTTGGTGGCCGAAAAGTGCAACTTCGTATCTCTACCTAAGCTTTTCAAAATGAAAATATTACAGAGGCATTAATAAATAACTTATAAATAGATACCACAAACTGAACAATGGATTTTTAAAACTTGCTGCGTTTAACGTAATAATAAGATAAAAAAATTGGGGGCGCCACTTTCACTGGTGTATGGACCTTAAAATGAGTTGCCTTGGATAACTGGGAACTTGGGAACTGATTTTAACCATCTATATATTATTCTTGCGTGCGGAGTTGCAGGCAAAATCTAGTTAGTACTTACTTAATATTATTGAATTCGTAATAACTTACAGGTTTGTCAGCTTACGGCGTCGCAGTAGGCTATGGGTTATGGCTTGAGATGAAGGCAGCTGCGAGAGACCCGTCGACGTGAAGAAATTATAGAACTTATAAAAACCATCGTAGTTTGACGAATTAATTACGGATGTAAGCGGGTTAACTACGGACCTTATTTGTGTTGGAAGAACACCAACGTTTCATCCCTTAACGAGGGACATCTTCAGGGCGAGTGCGGTTAAGATGTCCCTCGTTAAGGGTTGAAACGTTGGTGTTCTTCCAAAACAAATAAGGTTCGTAGTTAACCCGCTTACATCAGTAATGAATTATAGAACTTGTAAAAAAACTTCTTGAAAATAAAAGTTATATTTTTACTAACATTATATTTTAAAGTAGTAGGTAAAATAAAACCCGAATACGGCGTTTACCCAATGTGCTTTTTATTTTTACAATTAAATTTTCGACCTATAAGTAGATCCCGCTATCTCGTTAGTCGCCCGATCTGCCTGACGACGTTAGAATTTATCTATCACTACCAATGACCAAAAAATAAAATACTCATAATTTTTGGTCATTGATCATTACACTCTTTTTCACTATGGAAACGTTCCGTGACAGTGGCGAGCGGTTTATTTCAATTAACTAGGATTTAATGAAATAAAACCTATTTTGCAAAGAAATTATACACAAAGAGTGTAGAGTTTCTTCGCCGTACAACCCTTGCCCGGGATAATGAGGGAATCACACTCGTCATTAAAATCCACATATTTTTATTACATCAATGATTATTTCATGGTACAACGAATTGTAATTTAGGAGCAAAATTAAACTTAATTATAAAGTTATTAAGCATACCATGAATTTCGAGCCTTGTAAAGGGTTATGTACTGAATATTTCGCGGAATAACTCTCTTCCAGTCTAAAACTAATCCTTTATTGCAAACTCAATATTAAAAACCTATTTTATGTGCTCAAAATTATAGTAGTAAGATACCCGACTTGTAAAATAGCGACCATAGTTTCCACGGCTCTTATACACTGACTGCACCTCTCATATACACGTCGTCGATGGCAATAACCGACCGCAGTTGACCGCAGGCGACGGCAGTCGGCGACTGCAGTCGATATTTTGACAAAAATACACTACGTTTGCCGAGTCGCCATCTCCACTCAAGAACTCGTTTACAAGAACCGACAACCGCTGGGCGGTTGTCGGTTTTTCGCGAGATCTTTTTCTTTCTTTGGTTCTCTGTCGGATGTATTCGTCACGCTTCCTATCCTTCAGAGCAGTGGCGGATTTGCAGTCTCGGCCGCCCTAGGCCCCAAGCCATTAGCCGCCCCTTTCTCAGCATCCACCATATAGAGTACATAATGAAATTACTTTATTGCCAACTTTTATCTAATTAGATTTAGAAATTTAGAAAAACCTCGTAAGAATATGGTACACAAGTTGTTATAACTAGTCATTTGCTCTTATATACTCTGCCAAATTTGTACGGAGCTACTTGTTATCGCAAGTGCGGGTGGGAAGTGTTATTAAAAGTAACCATAAGTTTAGTATAATAAATAATAATAATAATAAAAGCTGCAAATTTCTAATATTTTACGACGTTTAAGGAATAATTGCACATTTAAATAAAACATTTAAACGGTTTTAGGTTTTATTTATTTAACTACAAGTTAAGAGTACAAGATATAATGTTATACAATGTATTACAAAACTCGCGTGCACTTAAGTGCAGCAAAATCATTAATTAAATCTTCGCAATCCAATTTCCTTAAAAAATCAGCTTCTATGTTAAGCAAAGCAAGATCGTTTAACGTTTGGTCCGTCATTGTTGTGCGTAAATAATTTTTGACTCGTCGTAAACAAGAAAACGATCGTTCTCAGTTACTGGCGGGAGTAAGTAGGTACACACATACATACGAAGAGCAATATCCACGTTTGGGTAAATGCTTTCAAGACCTTCAGTTCGTAATCATTTCAATAAACTGACAGCACTGTTACGATCTTCATTTTTTATAGTGCAGTGAGCACGAAAATGGAGACATTCTTCTGAAAAATCGTCTTCTAAGTCATTAGAATAAATTATTTGCAATGCCTTGGCCTTTTCTTTGATTTCGGACGCGCTTAATTTTGTGAGATTAATAATAAAATTTAATTTATTGTTAAGCACTGTATATGCATCTCGCCGTTTTTGTAATTCTGCTGATAATCTATCAATTATGACCAAAAAAGTATTAATTCTAAAATCTTCGCGACCACTTGTTTGTTGCATCTCTTTATAAAATCTCTTTCATATTCACAAGAAATGGACAAATCTTTGGCGTTGTTCTCAAACTCATCAAAATTATTACGTGTTTCGCCAATAAAATGTATTAGTAGGTACCTCATAGAGTTCTATGACAACGGTAATGTCAATTTCCACACTCTGAAGCTTTTAGATTAGATTGCACCATGCAGTGCAGTCTGCCCGACATTCATTATAATAAGTTTTTTGACACGATTGGGGCCGCCCCTAAATCTGACCGCCCTAGGCTCGGGCCGCCCCTAAATCTGGCCGCCCTAGGCCTGGGCCTACCGGGCCTTAGGGTAAATCCGCCACTGCTTCAGAGAGACTCCGAGCATTCGTGTCAGTGTATATAAGACCTAATTAACAATCGATAGGATCTATGGGATTTAAGAGTGGTGCGTAGGTCTGAACAGGCAAATTATACTACACCTGTTCAGAAAGTTGCTTATTTATATTTAAACATACTCGTAAGGTAGAAAGTATGCCATTGCAGGCTTTTTAAAATGCCGGACGGAATATTAAATGGAATTTCATTTCTCACACGTTTAGCGGGGCGGAATACATATAAAAATCAATTTCTAACTTTTTTATTTAAAACAGCTATGATTAGGTTAGGTTAGGTTAAAAGTTTTTAATCCGAATCCGCCTTATTGATATCGGCCTCTTCCGTATTCGGAACAAAAATAGAAAAAGAACCACATTTGAGTTTACAATTTGAATTTAGTCGGGTGATTTTACAGGTTCTAAAAGGTAGATTTTCCTCGCAGATAAAGTTTAAAGCACTTTGTAGCGCTCTCAAATCGAATCGTATGGGCTAGTAAAAATGATGACCTAACGAAGGCTGAGAAGGAACCCTGCCCGGCTTTACTTACCTACGTACTTACTGTTCCTTACAAAACGGTTTTGAAATAACCGGTCAAGTCTAAGTCGGACTCGCTCACGAAAGGCTGGCACCATTATCTACAAAAACGGCAAAAAAAATCATGTCTGTTGTATGGGAGCCCCTTTAAATATTGATTTGATTCTGTTTTTAGTACCTATTTGTTATAATAGCGGCTACAGAAATACATCATCTGTGAAATTACAACTAGAGATGAGCCGAGTACTCGGGTTGTTCCCAGTTGATACACGGTACTCGGCGGGTTTTTTATTACTCGTACTTTTTCACTAACTAAACAGAATTAACTAAATCAAAACAATGTTATAGATTCTACAGTTAGATTTTATTAAGTGATTACGGAACATGAATACATTTGCGAGGTACCCAAATGTAATCTGAAAGCAGTTTGGACAATATATTACACGTAAGCAAACCAGTCGAGGTATATATCTTCAAGGTTCTAGCTCTGGAGGTTCCGGTGACGCCTCAGCTGGACTATCAGCTGGTCCATCTAGGATGATCGACGTGTCAGCTTTCAGCATGTTTTTATGTGATGATGTTACCAGTTTCTTCCGATGGCTGTTCACCACGATGATGAAGTATATCGTTACTGAAAAGAGGACATCATTGAAACCATTGAAATAATTTATTTATATGTGATTGCGGGAATCTATAATTGATTTTAAATTTAGTTTTAGGTCAGCACAATCTACTCTTTCGAGCGTACAAATCAGATGTGTTTGGAGTTGACACAGAGCATGCAGTAAAATTCTACTATACAGGGTGGGGCAAATTTTTGGCCCCTTGAGGGTAGCTACCGTTTTTTGTAGTTTGAAGGTTTTTTTCGTAGAAACCTTCTATTTTATTTTGAAGAAAAAGATATTGCTATTTTTAGATTTTTGAAAAAAAGTACGGTTCGCCCAAAAAATTACTTTTGTAAAAAAAGCAAGTCGGTCTTAATTGACTCTATTTCCAACCACGAACACTTTTCCTAAAGTTACATGATTTATGGCATAAAAAATAGCCTATGTGTTATTCCAGGCCTAGAACTACCTGTATGCAAAATTTCAGCCCGATCCGTTCTATAGTTTTTGCGTGAAAGAGCAACAAACATACATACATGTTTACAAACATACATGTTTACAAACTGTCGCGTTTATAATATTAGCCGGATAGGCTTGTATTTGACCTTTTCGGTCTTTTTTATTTTAGGGCTCATATCACGGATTGCAGTCGTCTGCGTTGACCTTGAATGCAGTCGGACTGCAGTTGTCTGCAGTGAACTACATACAGTCTACGACTGCCGTCGCCTGCAGTTAACGGGTGCAGTTCCTTTGCAGTCCGTACATATCTCTTAAGTAAATCAACTGAAATTAGTTTAATAGAAAATAATTACGAAGTAATGAATTCGCAATAACAGTTAGGTAGGTATCCAATTAAAATAAACAACTCGAAATCGTGTAGCTATTTCGTTGCCTGAATCACGAACAGTCACTATAGGTACTAACTTTAATTACAAATGGTAGCATTCGTACAAAGTTCCAGCCATGTTTTAACTACATAACGTAAAGTTATGTAACTTTCCACTACACCATATTCCTGAGAGCATGGATTTACCTTTGCCGCAAGGTTATTTGCGCAGACGAATAATGTTCCTTTAAGTTGTAAAATAGTAAAACTACTAAAACGTATTACTTTATAATCTGGCTGTGTTTAGTTAGTACTTGTGCATGCGATGAGCTTGGTTGTGGAAAAACTGGTTTTCAACTAAAATAAAGTAGCATATTTCAATACAATTAGAAAAAAACGTTAAGGTCAAAAGTTTATTATTAACTATTAAATTTCAACTAACTATCACGTTGAAATACAGCGTGTTGACAGACGGACGGACAGCAATGTCTTCGTAATAGGGTCCCGTTTTACCCCCTAAAAGTGGATACGGAACCCTAAAAATAGGTGTATACTTACGGATATACCAAAGCATGCCGAAGATTACCACGCAGACCCTGGTCCGCTGTTTCCTTGAAGTGAAGAGAAGCGACAGCAAAATCATCATCATCAGCATCAGCACCACGAATATCACAGCGTACCACACCCAAATCGCACAGAGGAGTGCATCGTCCTAGTATTAAAAACAAGCGTTTATTCTTATAAGTTTATATTTTGTTTATTGATGACTAGCGCCCCGCGGCTTCGCACGCGTTTTTCCTATGGAAACATTAAAAGGTGATTTTCATCCCACCAGAACAGATTTATGGGATAAAAAGTAGCCTGTGTTTTATTCCAGGATTAGAATTACCTGTATGCAAAATTTGAGCCAGATCCGTCCAGTAGTTTGGGCGTGAAGAAGTAACAAACATCCATCCATCCATACATCCATACAAACTTTAACCTTTATAATATTACTAGCTGCGCCCCGCGGCTTCGCACGCGTTGTTCCTATGGAAACGTTAAAAGGTGTTTTTTATCCCACGGGAACAGATTTACGGGATAAAAAATTACCTTTATGCAAAATTTCAGCCAGATCCGTCTAGTAGTTTTGGCGTGAAGAAGTAACAAAAATCCATACATCCATACAAACTTTAACCTTTATAATATTATATAATGTGATGTGATGGTCAAGCGTTTGGCCGCCAACACACTGAAAGTGAAGATGTAGCCTAAGATGGAGCACGCTTTTCCAGAAATAAATTATTCACCCTGGATTTGAAGACTCCAGTATTGTACTCTAATGGGAAAACAGATGCAGGAAGCTCATTCCACTCTTTAACTGTGGATATTATGAAAGTGAGCAGACTTTTTTGGTTTGACACTGTGGTACATATGTCGACTAGGTATGGGTGGTGTTTTGTACGCCTGCTGGGCTTATGATTAAGAAGATCGCATAAAGTCTTGCTTGTACACTGACGACCGAATGCGCGCATATGTGGGCTCCTTTTTTAGCAACGTTACGCCCGAGTCGCCGATTATGCCCGAGGTTAGGCTCAGGTTTATTCTAGTTATAATGAATCTCCAAAGTGGTACTTGTAGAACACTAGGTCCTGGGTAGTGCTATAAAAACTAACTTCATAGTGGGAATTCAACATACTTAATGGGAATTCAACGTAATGGGCCTCAACATAATAGGAATTCAACATATTGGGAATTCAAAATAATGTGACTCAACCATCGATCAAAAATTTCGCGGCCTCCCCCGTAGATACCTAGAACCTTAGGAAAATGACACTCAAAATTGTCTACGACTTGTTTTGACGCAGTCAGTTTGCGCAGAGCCTGACAAGTTTTTTGCATACGGAACAAGAGATTAGTGGAGTCGAATTTATTTTATTTTGTCAGTAGATAGGTACCTAACTGAAAATAATAAATCTGAGTTTTTACAGGAACAATCTATAAATTATACCGTTACCACGAGGTAAAGTCAAGTACGAACTTATCATATTTAAATTCATTTGGTTCCTTCTAATTACTAATAAAATAAATTATAATCTTTTATTTCGGACAGCAAATAGTTCGTTATGTAGATGGTTACGAGAAGACACAGAATTGTTTTTGTGTTGTCTATACATAGCCAATAATAGTGCAATAAAAAAAGAAAAAAATCTAAATCAAAACAATAATCTAATATAATTAATTTATTATTTTAAATTGTTTGAATTAGTATTTAATATAAACTAGTTTTTTTAGGATAAATAAACGCACAATCACATAAAATAAAAATGTATATAAAAATAATGATTCTCTATTCATGAATTTAGAACAAAGTTAAAATTGTAACTTATGCACACCAAAAAATAATTCTCAACGCCGATTTCTTGCGGTAAGGGCAATAATTGTACATTAAAGTTGTAAAAAATGCATTAAAACTTTACTGAAAATAGGAAAACACGGTTTTTTGTATCATGGACGTGTAAATTTTGTAATTTTGCTAGGCATGCTTTCTGTCCAAGTGCTCAAATGACACTAATTCAAATGCTTTTCATACATGCCAAAAAGGAAATCTTTTGATACAGACGGTTTCAGAGAGCGCATTGTGGATCTATGGGGGGCCGGCGAAATTTTTGATCGATGGACTCAACATAATGGACTTCTAAGTTAATGGTCCGGAAGGTCGTCTTTTCTATTTGAATATAGAAATTGAAAAAATAAATTTTGAGAAAGTTAAATTCGTATAGCTTTGCGAGACGATTTTTATAAAAAAAACCGTGTGGCAGCAAAAGGTGAACAGATCGAAACTTTTTTCCCATCTGTCTCCATGAACAGACAGATCGTAATAATTCGATTAATATCGAATTATTAGATTTAACCCTAATGGGTTAAATCTTCTAACCCCTTTTCGTCCGATCCTTATAGATTTGGCGTGAGAACGTAACAAACGTCCATCCATAAATCCATCAAACTTTTAGATACATAAACCAAAGTATGATAATTTGCAAGATAAGTTTCATTGTTCCGGTCGGTAGTAGCTAGTTGAAATTACAAAAGAATATAAAAGCTCACCTTGACAATACCGAAAAATAAAGCAATGCTTGCCGCAAAAAATAAAGCGACGAGTATCCATATTGTCACTAGCAGGTAACTCAGTGGGATGAAAAACGAACATCCGTACGCCATAGGGTGGAACTGAAAATAAACACAAGTTTTTAGGGAGGTTCTAAGACTTTTGTTTAGCAACAGTTCTGATTACAATTAAAGTTAAATGCAATAGTAAGTATTGTATTAAAAACGTCACAAAATCACGTCATGAACTCGAAATTCTATTGGTTGTTTTGTTTTACACATCTCCTTAACCTTTTTAGTGAAAATCGGGTATTAGTTTGTTTTTACATAAATCCCGTGTCATTATGAAAAACAATTATTGACTTCGCAGTATTGATGAGAAAGCAAAACTCTGAATATAATAAAATTGTATTTGGTCGTCCTTGACAAAGGAGGAATGTTTAAAATTAAACTAGCAGAGCAGTTTCCTTTGTTTTGGCTTCCGACAAAATGTCATTTCTTTGTTCCTTCTCAAATCACCATCGGCATCGATATTGGTTGTAGCTATTGTTTAGTCAGACCG
The DNA here is from genome assembly GCA_955876795.1 of Eupithecia tripunctaria. Classification (NCBI taxonomy): domain Eukaryota; kingdom Metazoa; phylum Arthropoda; class Insecta; order Lepidoptera; family Geometridae; genus Eupithecia; species Eupithecia tripunctaria. Next base: position 8,356,671 of record OY041612.1, read on the forward strand.
ACACTTATTTTACGACAGTTGTAGCACCACATTTGAAACACGACACATTTATAGTCTATACTCCATATACAAGTGTAGATGAGCGGGTTTTTTCGGAATTCGAGACGAAAATAGACGTTTTTCAACTAAGGTGTCTCTACCGAAGCTGTTTGAAGATGCGTGCTGGCTAGACTGGAGCGGACCTGAGGGGCTAGCCAACCGGCATTCGCTATGAAGCGAATCGAAAACAATTGAAAGATTCGTAGGGAAAAATTCGAAACATATCTAAGGCATAGTCCAAAAATGTATGGGTTTGACATATGCCTTAGATCACGTGATCTGTTTCGAAATTTTCACTTGACTTTTCTACTATCGTTTTCGACATCGATTGTTACATTGTCTAGGCCCTCTGAGGGCCTAGACAATATAACAATCGATGTAGAAAAGTCCAAAAATGTACCTATGGGTTTGACATATGCCTCAGATATGTCACGCGATCTGTTTCGAAATTTTCCCTACTAATCTTTCAATTATTTTCGATTCAATTCTTAGCTAATGCCGGTTGGCTAGGCCCTTTGAGCCGCGTGCGGTGGACCTCGGATTATTGTTGAGATGAATCTCTTCTTGACACCGCTGCATGACGTCGCCAGCTTGCTATGCACAGCTCACATCTCCGTTTCGATCTTTCTCTGTTTCTTCTCATACAACTTAATTCATCTCTGCTCGGTGGTCTCGAAACTGAGCAGAGACTAATAACAACGTTCGATTGGTTGTTTAAAACACATATCTTCTTCGCTTTGGACTCCGACCTCAAGACTGGAGTCCACTAAAGGTTCCATTTACTTGTTCCCACACCAGACTAGAGTCTGGTCTCTACTGAGACTTAAGTCTGGTGTGGTAAGTATAGGTTTTATTGAGATTATATTTAGTCGATTAATAATTTATAATGGTTTTCTGAAGTTGAGTTTTTTTGGCGGTAAGGTAAGTTTCCTATCTGGAGCATCAATTTGGACATAGTCTTACGATGCGATACCCCGAGGCACACCAGCGCCGCCGCCTATTTTATTGTATATACAGAGAAATAAATTCTCAAAAAATGTTTGGCCAGTTTACCACTTTACAGTTTACCTACCATAAGCTTTCTTTTAATACCTCTGTAATCGTTTTTTTTGTTTAGTTTAGGAGGAGATGCGAAAACAGAGTTTGGTGGCCACCACGTGTCACGATCTTCGACGTAATAATAAGATAAAATAGTTGGCATCGCTAGTTTGAGTCGGGGTACCGCCTTAAGCTTATCAAATCTACTTGTATTAAGAAGACATACGTGTCCAATTAAGAATAACATAATACAACTCAATTCCTAAAATATTTCTATTTTCTGTAGGTCTTCAATACAATTCAATAGATAGGTCACAGGTAAGATGATATATTTTGATATCGTTATGGTTATGCGCATATTCAATGTATATCCTCTCTCTTATTTTCTGTGTGCATTGGGGCGTAGTTGTATCATCCTCACACCTCATCCTGCTCCTTCGCACGTAATACCGCTACGAGTGAGCGAGACGCACAAAGCTTCTTGCGAAGCAGATGCCTCTTGAAAAAGGAAGATGGCGTCAGTTGCCGTGATAACGACGTACACCACGTTGTCCCCCCGCAAAGAAATATCGATTTCGTCCTCCTGAGTCTTTCCGGAGTGCTCCTTTCACCAAGGATATAGCCCCTGCGCACGCGCCGCTAGTGTCAGCTCTGGATATCAAGGTATGTGCGATTCCTCCTTTAAAGTCGGCTGACTGAACCAACTTCCATACCCCAGCAGCCGGCACATCCTTTCTCGACACAACTACGCCGACGCAGACCACAGCCAAATAGCGTGACCACGTTATCTAACATAGATTAAGGGGAATTCCATCCAAAAACAAAACATTTACGTTGTAAGTTAGGTATAAGTCAAAAATAACTTAATCGAGCGCGTTTCGTAAACAGGCTTTTATCACGTAAACACACGTTAAGCACCCTCTTCACTGTCAGCGAGCCAAAATCCGGAAACCAAAAGCTGGACCCTACTCCGGTTATTTTCAACCGTAAAGCTAGATGCAACGTGTCTTGTTTTCATTTTGAACTAGCCGTTTTCGTGCGGCCGGTTCCACACAGACAATAGTATGTAAGACCAGTTAGACTTAGTTATTCTAAGATTGTATTAGTTGATAAGCGATAAACTTGCTAGTGGTTTCTTTTTCACTTCTTCCGCTAGTGGACAAAAAATTGAAGCGAATTAGAGTCAATTGCACCTTATTAAAATTCCTTGATTGATAGTAATAACTATTTATCAAGCTATTTATATAGTAAAAATTTGACTTGTCTAAGTAGGTACTTATTTTGTAAGTCTAAAGAAATAAACGATTTGACTCTGACTCTGACTCTGACTCTATTGAACATGCAGCTCGAAAGGTACCAGTGTGAACTAAGTCTTGCAAATTCGGTTTTTGTTATCCAAACCTCAAATACACAACTTGGACTTAATCACGTCAAAGCACGTCTCAAGTGACTTATTTTACTCAGAAAATATTAGAAACAAACGAAAAAAAACGCACGTGCGATGTGCTTTTATCTACGTTGGAGTATTCGGCCGAATCCCCATCTAACGAAAGGACGTACGGAATTTTATACTTCGGTGTATTCGGTAATGCTGCTGTCGGCTTAGAATTTGCACCACCTCAACCCTTCCCGTGGGTGTCCTAAGAGGCAACTAAGGGATATTTCACGAGGACGGGCAGCAGCGCCCCTGTAGAATAATTCTACCACCAAACTGCGATCCCCAACCCGCATGCCCAGCGTGGGATTTATGGGCATTACCACATTACCTACCATAGAAAGACGCCAATAAGGCGCCATCAGAGGGAGGCCTACGTCCAGCAGTGGACCAATACAGGCTGTTGAGGTTGAAGTTGAGGTATTCGGTACATACTTCGACCTTGTACTGGAGTGCTAAATAACTAAATGGAAATTAATAGGCCGATATTCTACTAAATTGTCGAACATCAATGAAACTCAAAATTATATCACGAATAGAAACACTTCCGTTGTTCTATTTGCGAGACCAAAGATTAATTGTGTTATAATAAGACCACCGGGATGTGAGCCTTTTCCTTATTCAAAATAAATAACTAATTTATTTTAGACGCACAAAACATAAAATAATCACATAATATACAAGGCTTATAACTTGATCATTTCACAAATTATGTGCATTCAGAGAATCATACGAACAAAACATGTAGTGCAGAGCAACAAATTTAAATTACAAAAATATACATTTAAAACAGAATAAAGGGCTACCTACCTAGATCTGCATTACAAGCACGCACCAACTTATCTATGTAAGCCAGTACGTACCCGATATTATTAATAAAGCGTTCCGTAGTTCCCTTTATGAAGGGCAATAGAGCGCTTTTTACGGAAGGTCCAAGGCTACATAAGTAGATTGTTATAGGCTGGTGTTGTTGATATGTAAGTATTTAACAAATTTTATACAGAAGTTTGTCAAACCAGTGCACCATACTGGAAGTCATTGACCTGCTACCATAGATTATTACCTAGGTACTCAGTGAACAAACCAAGCCGCAACGGGTTCCTTTGGTATGGCGCACTAATTTGACTGGGTTGGGGTAAAAATGTCACCGGACTATTTTTTGTGCTACTTTTAAGTTCCATACTTTGAGGGTTAAAATGTCGCCGTAGAATAAAATATTAATTACACTCTGTATTTAGACATTAAACAATTATAAACGTAGCCGTGACAAAGATAAACAAACGTGATAGATGTTTTCTCGGCAGTGGTACGAAAACGTAAATAGATAAATGTAAGGTATGGTCCTTGCGTGTATTCCTAAAACATCAAAAGTGTGTTTATACTACACCCGTTTGGAAAGTTGCTAATTTTTTTCCAATAATAAGGTAGAAAGTACGTCTTTGCAAACCGACTGAAATGCGGGAGGGAAAACTCTATGGAATTTCATTTCTCACACGTTTAGCGGAAGAGAATAGTGTTTTAAAAGTATTTTTTTTTATTTTGTGAAGTATTGGCCGGTAGGTATTCGGTAGCTATTAGTTATGTATATAATAGGTTAAACGATAGAAAGTTTTTAGTAACTGTAATTAAAAAAAGGAACCATGTAAAAATCGCACGTGCGCGTATAGCTACGTTTGAGCTTTGAAGATTGTAAAACAACGATTTTCTTCCAAGGAATAGTATAAAGCACTATGTATCACTCGGGATAAAGTGCGATTCCTACCTCGAGTGTTTTAAGGCCCATACACCAGTGAAAGTGGCGCCCCCAACTATTTTATCTTATCATTACGTTAAACGCAGCAAGTTTTAAAATTCCTACGTTCAGTTTGTGGTGTCTATTAAAAGTTATTTATTAATGCCTTTGTAATAGTTTCATTTTGTAAAGCTTAGGCAGAGATACGAAGTTGCGCTTTTTGGCCACCAAACTCTATTTTCGCATCTCCTCCTAAACTATGTAAGATAAAGTTATTACATTACAGAGGTATTAAAAAATAGCTTATAATAGATACCACAAACTGAACGTAGGATTTTTAAAAATACCTATGATAAACGTAAAAATATGATAAATTAAGTATCGCTGTCATATTGGCTCGGATATGCGCCTTAAGGCCCAAATGACACACTCGGTAGGAATTGAGCACTTTTTTGCTTAGGTGTACAATGTACTATTCTGCGTGTGTAAGCTTCAGAAAAAACAACACGTTATGTCATAGCCAGACATATGATGGTCAGAATGTTTCTTTTCCATGGTCCCATCGCGAGTTTCTACTGGTCAAGCGAAATGATTCTAATAAAAAAATCATCAATAACCACAGCCAAGCGTAAACTTCCTGAACACCTAGGAAAATGGGTAAAATATATGCGAGCATTATTTGAAATAGATAGAAATACTCTTACCACACATATAGCAGCAATGATCATAGAACCTGTTTTTAGATCCACACCGAAGAATGAATCCACTGTTGGCAAATCATCTAAAGCGCTTATGTGAAAACTGGTAACCATTTTTCACTTTATACAAATAAACTGGTAAAAATTAAATTATTTTCAAAAGTTCAGCAGATACTACATCTTATATTATGAAAGCTGTCAAAATAATGACTCTTTTCAATTGACAGACATTGACATAGCGGATAGATTTGGGCTTTGAATGAACTTGCCGAAACTTGAATGGACATGGAAAATCCAACCTTACCGTACAACGTTGCCTATGATTTTGTAATTTTCTTATATCTTTTTGATAAGCATTTTATCGAAGAATTCCAAATCCCTATGAATAATTTACTACCTTTATCTATCTTTATTTCTGAATAATGTTGCTTTTATTTATATTTTACTCTAATATTACGGACATTGCCAAAATTATGTCGACCCAGACATAGACGCCATTAAAAGAAGAAAAGAAAGAACTTGGCTGTATTGCGACCACGGACAAAGGAAATCAACGTCCTCTCTCCCTGATCGTAGATCGAGTGGGACACAGAGCCCTAATCATAATAGCAGAAGATGAAATTGCTCTTCTCAAAGATATATCAGAAAAATATCTTACATTGTACTCTTACGAAGTTATTGTATTCTCTTTGCATTGTACTACATGTCGTGGCAATGTGCTACGCCGTAGAACGATAATGCAACGCCGTAGAACGATGATGCTACGTTAGTACTACATGTGTACTACAGGAGTGACAAGAGGGGTTTCGCAATAAATCATGACACTTGGCAGTCAAATTAGTGATTGGTTACAGTGGTGTTTAAAATACATAGAAGGAAGTTGCTGTCCTACTCCTGGTAGATTGCCTTCGTTGGCTTTCAAGAAATTTACGGACTGAATTGAAGAGTCGATTACCACGGCTTAAACTGCAGGAATAATATGCTACGTTAGAGTTACGTGTCGGAGCTATATGCTACGCTATAAAAAGTGTAATGGCACGTTAGAACTCCATTGTCGTAGCAATGTGCTGCATAGGCAGGATTTGCTAAGCTAGAACTACATGTCGTAGCAATGTGCTACGCCGTAGGCAGGATTTGCTAAGTAAGAGCTACATGTCGTAGCAATGTGCTACGCCGTAGGCAGGATTTGCTAAGTTAGAGCTAGATGTCGTAGTAATGTGCTACGCCGTAGGCAGGATTTGCTAAGTTAGAGCTACATGTCGTAGCAATGTGCTACGCCGTAGGCAGGATTTGCTAAGTTAGAGCTACATGTCGTAGCAATGTGCTACGCCGTAGGGAGGATTTGCTAAGTTAGAGCTACATGTCGTAGCAAAGTGCTACGCCGTAGGCAGGATTTGCTAAGTTAGAGCTACATGTCGTAGCAATGTACTACATTATTCAGAGGCTGAACCTACCAGGTACGAGTACATGTCCCATTAATTCATGTGTCATTTTCTACCATTTTCAGAGTACCTCAAAAGTAAAAAAACTTAGTCCGACTCACACTTGACCTGTTTTATTTCCTCTAACATCTCCCAATGCAAGCGACTGGCTGATTACGATATAAAACCTTGAGCTTGGACTTTTGAAGACCTTGAACGAGCAGCAATAGTGGTTTGAAAAAAACCTGTGCCCAGCGATCCCCAATCCGCAAGCCCAGCGTAGGGATTTATTGACCTGTACGATGTTGACCTGTCGGATACTGGTGTTATCAAAATAATTGTAGTTGCTTCACTGAGTACGGAAATTAATATATTTAGATTAGTTTTAGATATAACTTAGTTTTAAGTAGTAGTTAAGTAGTTAGTTTGCTAAAATACGAAACTGAGATAACGTAAGTCAACAGAGTCAAATCGTTTATTTCTTTAGACTTACAAAATAAGCACTTAGACAAGTAACATTTTTACTATATAAACAGCTTGATAAATAGTAATTACTATCAAATTAGAAATTTGGTGCAATCGACTCTAATTGTTCGAACCGCATACGCTGCTGAGCTAAGTCTGCCTGCGAGAGCATCAATTCGCGGTCTCCATTTAAGAGAGGAATCGATATGTAACCCTAGGAAAACAGTTGAGTCTACAAGGAGAACAATTTCATCCTTTAGCATTATCTTAGTAGGGAGCTCTCTTACATTTGGTAACATGAATTTTATCCATTTATAAATAAAAAATGTATAAAAAATAATGAAAAAAACAACAAAGTGTCTTAATAGGCCCATGGACATGAGCTTTTCTAATAGAATAAAATATTTATATTTTATAGACAGAACTTAGGTATACATAAAACTTGATTTTGCAGCAAGAAAAAAGTCAGTCAGTCTACAAAATTAGCTCTGACTCAGCATGTAATCATAATCGATGTGGTCTAGTATTCGTAATGGTCTAGTAGAAAAGATGATGTAATGATGAACAAAGTATATCTTGGTAAAAATTCAGCTCATCAAAAGAACACAAAACAATGAATGAGGTTATTATTTAGGCAAGATTAACTTTTGTTATCAAGGTGGAGAAAAGCTATTGTTTGTTTGTATTCTTCAATTTTTTTATTGAGATTCCTTTGAATTTATTGTATTATCAATAATTAAAAGCTTTTTCTTTAAAATTTAAGAGATTTTAACATGGGAAGTTCATGTTCATTCCAAGACTACAAGACGTTTTTGTGTATTTTTTCGAGAATACAACAGAAAAATATTTTTCTTTAAAATTTAAGAGGGATACGGAAATTTCATGTTCATTCTTAGGGTGGGTACAGACCAAGCAAGCAATAGCGAGCAAATGCAAACGAGTGGAATTCGACGACCGCTACGTTCTTTTCATTGTTCTTTGATGTAGCGTTACATCGCTACATCAAAGAAAAATGAAAAGAAATAGCTGCCGTAGAACGCCCGAAAGCGAAAGAAGGACTTTGTTTGGGCTCGCTTGCTGTCGCAATTCAATTCCATCCAATCCGTTTATTTCAGCTTCGATACACAGATACATAAGTAATGCTCACAATCCCCACGCTGAGCATGCGGGTTGGAGATCGCAGTTCAGTGGTAGAATTATTCTGCAGAGGGCGCTGCTGCCCGCCCCCCGGTGAATATCCCTTAGTCGCCTCTTACGACACCCACGGGAAGAGTTGGGGTGGTACAAATTCTAAGCTATGATATTTTTTTTTACGTTAATAGACCTTCGTTTGACCGCAATCTCACCTGATGGAAAGCGAAGATGCGGCCGACGGTGTATCACGAAGGTCTAGAAGATACCTATTCACCCTTGTCTTGAAGAGACCCAGGTTGTAATTGGCCGGAAAAACAGATGCAAGGAAACCGCTGTACCGCTCCTTAGGAAAGTGCGGCAAGGTGAGGGCCGGGCAAAAAAGAGCAAGAGTACACATGAGATCGATATTGTCGGATAGATCTTAGGATGTCGTAGGTAAACGAAATGTTTATTTTATGTAACGATTATATTTTTTTATAACTAAATTATCTACAGATATTCTGACATAGATTCTGGTTCAACTTCATCTTCCGTTTCACCATTGGAACTTATAGTCGTTCTGCAAATTTATTATTAATGGATCGATAATAATAATTAAATCTACTATAGCGATCACTTTTATGTTCAAAGTTTTCTGCTTTTCTTAAAATATTCGGCCACTTTAAAAATGATGGTCTTGACATCACGAGATAGCGCTCGACCCAATTTTGGAGTTTGTATAATCTGCCACTATATTTTCCGGCTGTTCTTGGTTTTTTCTATGTATGATAAAATAATATTTATCTGTATATATTGTATTGTATTAAGTATATCAGTCATGTAGTTCCCATTACACAAGTTCTGCTTAGCTTCGGGCTAGATAATGTTTTGTGGATTATCTGGCATTTTTAGGGTTCCGAAACCAAAGGGTAAAACAGGTCTGTCCATCTGTCATCCGTCTGTCATCCGGATGTATCTTATGAACCGTGAAAGTAAGACAGTTGAAATGCTTGCTATACCTAACAAGAAATACTTACTAAAAAACAGAATAAAATTAAAAAGTTAAGGGGCCTCCAACATGCATGATTTTATCACATCACATCACACTAATATTATAAAGGCGAAAGTTTGTATGGATGTATGGATGGATGGATGGATGTTTGTTACTTCTTCACGCCAAAACCACTGGGCGGATCTGGCTGAAATCTTGCATGCAGGTAATTCTAATACTGGAATAAAACATAGACTAAAAATCACATTTTAATGTTTCCATAGGAAAAACGCGTGCGAAGCCGCGGGGCGCAGCTAGTAAATAATAAAGTTACGAATTTCTAGATAATTTTACGGAACCCCTCGTGCGCGAGTTCGACTCGCACTTAGCCGGTTTTTTTATTTACCAACTAGTTGCATATTACGAGATGATTCCGTAGCTATAATATACCGTTGAGTACAGCTGTACCAAATCTTCTTCATTCATTAAAATATCATTAATTAAAATGTTGTATTCTTTTACTTGAGATCCAATAACGAACATTAATTGAGGTCGTCTGGTATATTCGTTTAAATTTAATGAAGGAAGATTAGGCATGTATTTTCTACGTTTAAATTTCGTTCTACTGAAATTAACAACATATATTTTGTAATTATGATATGATTTAATTACAATTAGACGGTAGTTACATTGTTTTTATAAAATTAGCTAGACTAGAGGTTGTTTTTCACACTTTTTTGCGTTTATAAAGATTGAAGTGAAGACAATTGAATGTCAAATTAGATCAGGAGGGCAATTCTTGCAATATTTATCCACTCGATAAACTGCCAAAATATCGAGTGCTTTGAATCAAACAAACTTAGGTATTCTCGCTAATTCTATATTTATCGAGGGCTTTTTTTCGATATGTTGCTTAATATGCAACGAGTGGTCCCGGGCATTATCGAAGGGAGTAAAAGAAGAACATGAGTATTATTTCTCTGTCGCTCACTTGTTTTCAGCTTTGTTTGATATCAAATGAAACGAGTTCGCTGTATTTTTGCAAGTCAACCTACAAGTTTTAGTAAGATCACTGAAACGTAACGAAAATAAATAATACTAATTAATTTTGTTTTAAAAAACTATAACCGACTTAAATTTTTATAGTTTTTTTATGAATTTTCATAGATATCATTGTCAGAACTGAACTTAATTAAAATGGGACCACACGGGAAGCACCAGCTTTCATATATAAAAAAGAATCATGAAAATCTGACAACCTAATCAAAAGTTCTGAGGTAACAAACATAAAAAAATACAGTTGAATTGAGAACCTCCTCCTTTTTTGAAGTCGGTTAAAAGAAACGGTGTTGCCTGCTGACTAGATTACTTTCGCCCGCTCTGCACTGCGATCCCGGCACAGTAGAGTGTCAGCTTTTTATTACATTTATCATTACATAATATATGTCAAACAGCATTTCAAAATATGCTAGCTTTAAATAAAAAGTTGCAGCAGCATAGTATTATATCTTTGCAGCTGCTAATAAACATAAATACCGTTTGTTTTTAAATTGCTAGATTCAGCTAAATAAAAAAATATTAAACAAAGGAAATTCTAAAATCCATTGTACAGTTTTTGGTTTCTTTAATATGTTATTTAAAATACTTCTCTATTTTCATTTTGTAAAGCTTAGGCTGAGATAGAAAGTTGCCCTTTTTGGCCACCGAACTCTATTTTCGCATCTTTGCCTAAACTATAAAAGATAAAACTATTACAAAGGTATTAAAAAATTGCTTATAGTTAATTACATAAACTGTAATTTCTAAAATAAAATAGGTGGTGAACTACTTGTTGTAGCATGACAACGGTCCAATCGTTTCATACAAACTCGATTATAGTTTTCGAAAGATTTTGGGTGAATTGTCGCATTTTGGCAGTAGATCTATGTACCTATAACCACTTCGGTAAATAACTACCTTTAATAATTCTTCTCATCTCACCAGCCTTTATTGGTTCATTGCTAGACGCAGGCCTCCCCTGATAAGTGCTTTATTGTCTACAAAGTTTTAAGTGTTTACACCACAGAGGTATATGATATATGTGGTTTACACCTTATTATCTGATGAGGGTAATGCCTATAATCCGATGCTGGGCATGCGGGTTGGGTGATCGCTGTTCAGTTTTTATTTTATCTACGGTAATAGACCTTCGTTTGACCGCAATTTCACCTGATGGAAAGCGAAGATGCGGCCGACGGTGTATCACGAAGGTCTAGAAGATGTGATCGCAGTTCAGTGGTGGAATTGTTCTGCGGGAGGCGCTGTTGCTGCCCCCCGGTGGATATGTCTAAGGCTCCGCGCAAATGGGCCACTGACCACAGCCACCGGTGGCTGTCGCGCTACCGCTCGTCGCGGACACTGCTGTAGCGAGTCGCCGCGTGACACGTATGCGGCGCGTCTATACAAAATATATGAAAAAGTATGATAAATGGCTGTCGCTGGCCACCAGTGGCTGTGGTCAGTGGCCCATTTGCGCGGAGCCTTAGTCACCTCTTACGACACCTGCAGAAGAGCTAACTGCAGATTATTGCAAATAATCTAGAGGATGTAATAAAATAATCTCCAGTGATCCATATCAATACCAGTCGAAAGGGTCCGCATCCCAAAGACGCTGGCTGCATTGCCCTGCTGTATGGCTATGCTGATGCGCTGCTCCAGATACTCACCAGCTCTCGGAGTAATAAATCAATGGTAGTAAACGAAGACTTTCCCATTTTGGCATTGTTTTAACCTACTTTTAACCTCTCCGAGTCGCACTGCCGCCGAAGCTGGGCTGTGAATGCGATTACACTACCCTTAACACTTCCATGATCAAGACGCACCTAGTCTATCCGCACCACCAATGCTGGGCAGTGAATGCGTTAACGTATGTTTTATGCGGAGGGGCGTGCCGACGCACAAGGCACTGCAGATAGAGTAGGTGCGTCGTGTTAATAAAGTATAAAAATATAGCAAGTTATGCGTTACTAAGCTGTTCTACTTCGCTTATCTGTCTCAACCACCCAACGCCAGTAAAAACTATACCACCGTATTGAAATAATCCGACCGTTGGCTTCGCAAAGGTTGAGAGGTGTCTGACATACTCACAGAGCACATACCCAGTAGAGGGGCAATATGGTCATTCGAATTCCGAAACTACTAAGTGATTTGTCACTGAGATCAAGTCAACCCTCGCTCGCGCTAAGACAGTACAGCGCCAACAGCTGACCTGTGTACTGCTCCGTCTAATTACGAAATACGGCTCAAGTAAAACTGGTCAATTGAAACGAAACAATAGACGCAGATGAGTCGGCCAATCGGAGCGCAGCGGACGCCTCAGTGATTTGGCGGAACAGTTCTGTAGACAAAATATATGACATTTCCTCTCTACTGGGTATGTGCTCTGTGGACATACTATTGCATATTCAACAGATTTTTCTGTTCAAAGAACTTTTTCTAGTCTTTTCTAGGTTCATGTTCTATATTTTATTTTTATATCTTTTCTAGAACTGGAAATCTGAATTGACTCAAAGTATGTGAAGTCGCTAAGACAAATTGTCGATTTAGATGTCGTCAAAACTAAACTAAACTATTAAGGCACAACTAATTTTTGCAACTAGGTTATGCGACATATGAATCGATAACCGTATCTACGACTAGCGACCTAATACTTTATTATTAATTTTTTTTAACTGACTTTTGGGAAACCATGAATTTGAAGGGAGGAAATTGAAATGAAAAACACATTTTAAGTAATTAAAGGATGAATTTATTTAAATAACTAATGTACCACAAGTTCACAAAATTATATCTATAGTAAAGTTAATAATAAGAGAAAATCCATTGATTACGTGAGGCAATTATAGCAATTTTTCGATGACCGATGACCCTGGCCGTGGCTTTATAATTGCAACAACATATCAACATAACTATTTGTATGGAAAATTTTCGTTTTTTTCATTTATTAGTAAAATATTCTTTAAATCAAATAAATCAAATATACAAAATTTATTATTATTTTAAACTTGATCTCGAATACCCTAAAAATGAGGGCAGATCAAGATATCTGCCAATAAAAACTCACTCGCAGTGCCGAAATATTGGAAAGCTCAAAACTCAAATTTGGTTCGGTCTCATGGTAAATATCCCGTAATAACATCGATCAAAAAATTCGCGGAAAATTTCGCGGCCTCCTCCGTAGATAACCTTACGAAAATGATACTCAAAATTGTCTACGTCTTGTTTTGACGCAGACAATTGCGCAGAGCCTGACAAGGTTTCTGCTTAAGGAACAAAAGATTAGTAGAGTTGAATTTATTTTATTTTGTAAGTAGTAAGTGAAAATAATAAAACTGCGTTTTTACAGGAACAATCTGTAAATCATACCGTTACCTTGTAGCTATCATATTTTATTTAATTTGGTTCCTTCTAATTACTAACAAAATAAATAAAAATATTTTATCACGGACAGCAAATAGTTTGGTATATTGATGGTTAAGAGAAGTCTGAGAACTGTTTCTGTGTAGTCAATACATAACAAATAATAGTGCAACATAAAAAAAAAAATATCAAAATAATATTATTAATATTTTTTTTATAAATGTCTGAATCATTATATATGAATCTAGTCTTTTTAGATTAAAAATAATCGCAAGATAAAAAAATATATATATAAATATAAAAAAATGCCTCTCTATTCATGTATTTAGAACAAAGTTATAATCGTAACAATGCGAACCAATAAATAATTTTCAACGCCGATTTCTTGAGGTAAGGGCAATAATTGAACATTGAATGCATTAAAACTTTACACACATAGTAACACTTTAACTGGAGATGGTTCTGTGGAGGTAGTGTCCCAGTCACCGCTGGTGTTACCATCTGCAGTGAAAACTATAATGTACTCCGATGAAATTGGCATAAACATGGGTCAGTTCTTAAGTATGAGTATGAAACATCCTGTAATAAATAATTGTTTTCCAAATTCAAACCTGCATACTATTATGAAAAAAATTAAAAATGAAACTTTTAGTAATTCAAACTTAATAATATGCCTGGGTAATAGGGGTAATGTGAACAAATCGGACTTGATTAAGTATGTGGGCAAACTGTGCACACTAGACTTAAAACAAATTGTGATGTTCACATTCCCCTATAGCGACAGCTTGCCACAATCAGAAAACAACCTTAGATATAAGCTTAATATGATGTTGCACACTATCTCGTGCAACAACAATATACATGTGATTGACATTAACAGTATTGTTAGTAAAAAATACTATTTGACTCAAGGTAATTACTACCTTTCCAATTTTTATAAAAGACAGATAGCAATTTCGCTATCTTTTTATTTTAATATAACAGCCAAAAACTTGGCTATAAAAAATGCTTCTTTTGAGCATTGCAATGATTTAAAAAACAAGACCTTGGAAGTTGTTCCAAGCCATTTAAATTAGAAATAAAGACAATAGAGGAAGTCTCTAGCCCTAAACAGTCAAATATTATTATTTACAATAAAAAACAAAGAAAACCAGATTGTAAAATCAAGACAAAGTTTACTAACCTGGTGCACCAAAATATTCAAGGATTGAGATGTAAATTACTAGAATTAGAATTGTACATGAACTCATTTGATATTGACATCATCTGCTTAACAGAACACTGGCTGAAAAGCTATGAGCTCATGTTTAACTTCAGTAACCACCAGGTTGGTAGTTCTTTTTGCAGATCACATGCTATTCGTGGAGGCTCTCTAATATTACTAAATAAACTCATAAAGTTCAAAGAACGTAAAGACATAATAGACTTATCCGTTGAAAGCCACATCGAAGTAGCATGTGTTGAGCTGGAGCAAAGTATTGTAGTAAGCGTATACAGCCCACCATCCGCCTCCTTTGAAATATTTGAAAGAATCATGGATGATATCTTGTATAAAATATCAAAATCACATAAAAATGTCTTGGTATGTGGAGACTTTAATATTGATCTTTTAGAAGTCTACTCCCTCAGTAGTAGATTAACTAATTTATTTAATTGTTATAATTTAAGGCCAATATTTATGGAACCAACTAGAATAACTGAAACCTCAGCAAAATGTATAGATAATATATTTGTTTGTCAAAATGAAAAAGTAATAAGTAAAAAAATTATAAGCAATTTAAAATCAGACCACTTGGGTCAACTAATTAAACTAGAAATACAAGTTAAAAACTATAATTGTAAACAAAAAATTAAATATACACCTGTGACCACAAGTCGATTTGAACGGTTGAAATTGGATTGGGATTCTAAACCATCACCTGATTACTCACTTAACAACCCAAATGAGTCGTATTGTAGTTTTTTTAATAAATTCACCAATGCGTTCAATTCAATATTCACACCCAAATCGAGGATGGTCTCAGAAAAACTTAACTTTAGTGAGTGGGCAACAGTGGGTATACATAAAAGTAGAGTAACTTTGTATGAACTATATAGTGAAAAACAATATAATTTTAACAAGGACTTCAAAGAAAAAGTAAAAAATTACTCAAAAATGTTTAGAAAAGTTTGTCAAATAGCAAAATCAAATTATATTAGCTCCAAAATTAAAAACAGTGAAAATGTAATAAAATCAACATGGAAAATAATAAATAGTGAGACTGGAAAGGTCAGTACCTACGATAATGATTACAATTTAAAGATTAACAGTTGCACAATCAAAAATGACATTGAAGTAGCCCAAGCTTTTGAAAACTTTTTTACTGACATTCCAATCTCTACCACAAAGTCCCTAAATTCTTCTCAAGCAATTGCCGAGTCTTTACTGATAGAAAATGTACCTAAATGCGAAAATAAATTTAATTTCAACCACGTTAATGAAAAAGATATTATAAAAGTCTTTAAACTTTTAAATATAAAGAAAACTGCAGATCTCTGGGGCATTTCCGTTAGAATTATTAAACCTTTGATTGATACCATTGCACCAGATATAGCTTTTATATTTAATGAGTCTATTGATTGTGGTGTATTTCCTGATCTAATGAAATGTAGTAAAATAATCCCACTGTTTAAATCAGGTAGTAGGTCTGACCCCACTAACTTTAGACCAATATCAGTACTGCCAACATTCAGCAAAGTTTTTGAAAAACTTATTTTACATCAATTGCTCAGTTATTTCAATCGCAATGACCTGCTTCATAGTAAGCAATTCGGGTTTACTCGCGGCAGGTCAACTACTGATGCCGGTATAGAGTTAGTATCGCATATTTTTGATGCTTGGGAGAAGTCGCAAGATGCCTTAGGCATTTTTTGCGACTTGTCTAAAGCATTCGATTGCGTACACCATGAAACATTAATCAGGAAACTACATCACTATGGAATAAGGAACACCTCCTTGGAT
This sequence comes from Eupithecia tripunctaria, assembly GCA_955876795.1. Lineage (NCBI taxonomy): Eukaryota > Metazoa > Arthropoda > Insecta > Lepidoptera > Geometridae > Eupithecia > Eupithecia tripunctaria. The sequence continues at coordinate 8,373,002 of OY041612.1, forward strand.
CTTCTCACATCTTATTTGAGTGATAGGATACAAAGAGTTGACATAAATGGGAAACGGTCTTCGGGGTCTGTAGTTACAATGGGTGTACCGCAGGGATCTATCCTCGGTCCTTTCCTATTTTTAGTTTATATTAACGACCTGCCTCATCTTGTCAAGAATAGTCACGAGATTGTATTGTTTGCTGATGATACTTCATTAATTTTTAAAATGAAACGACAAAACACTAATTTCGACGATGTAAACAATGCAATCTCAAAGGTAGTTCATTGGTTTAGTGTCAACAATCTTTTGCTTAACGGAACCAAAACGAAATGTATTAGATTTACTCTACCTAATGTAAAACAAGTTAAGGCTGATGTAAACGTAAATGGAGAAACGTTAGAAATTATAGAAAGTACCGTATTCTTAGGAATCACCTTAGATAATAAACTTCAATGGGGCCCACACATAGATAAGCTATCGAAGAGACTTAGTTCTGCAGCATATGCAGTCAAAAAAATCCGTGATCTCACAGACGTGGACACATCTAGACTAGTTTATTTCAGCTACTTCCATAGTATTATGTCTTATGGTATACTGCTTTGGGGGAACGCTGCAGATATTAACACCATATTTGTGCTGCAGAAGCGGGCTGTTCGTGCCATCTATAAAATGGGTCCCAGAGAATCCCTACGTGATAAATTCAAAGAAATAAATATAATGACAGTACCAAGTCAATATATTTATGAAAACTTGTTGTATACTCATAAAAATATCAATAGTTTCCCAAAAAATTGCGATATACATAATGTAAATACTAGAAATAAACATAAACTCGCTGTACCCACAACTAGGCTGCATAAAATTAATGTATCTTTTAAAGGGCAATGTATACGCTTCTACAACAAAACCCCTACTGAGCTGCAAAAATTATCAGTAAATAAATTCAAACAAATTGTCAAAACTTTATTATGCAAAAAGGCTTACTATAAAATATCAGATTATCTAGAGGATAAAAAAGCTTGGGACGGATTTTGCTCCAACTCGAAAAATAACAACTAACAGGCTAAAGGTTTCTTCGTCGTTTCTTTACTTTAGTCTACATACCGAAGCGATCGAAATCAAAAATACCACTTTATTTCCGTGTCAGTGTATTTTTTACTATGATTTGACCTTTTCTAAGTGTACATTTATTGTATTTATGGAAATAAAGCATTTTTGAGTTTGAGTTTGAGTTTTACTGAAAATAGGAAACCCGTCTTTTTTGTGTCTTGAACTTGTGATTTTTGTAATTTTGCTAGGCAGGTTTCTGTCCAAGCGCTCAAATGACACTATTTCAAATGCTTTCCATACATGCCAAATAGGAAAGCTTTTGATACAGACGGTTTCAGAGCACGCATTGTGCATCTAAGGGGGGCCGGTGAAATTTTGATCGATGCGTAATAAAGTTTATCTCACGTGAAGTGTAGTGTCAAACGGGTATATTCATGGAGATAAGTAATAAGTGACTTTTAAGAATGCAATCTTAAACCACAGTGACAAAATCTTACCGAGAACTTATTGTTGGTAAAAAGTCTCTCGTAATAAATGGACGCACCCTTACATTTTACAATGAAGCAATCAATTATTATTATACATCATATTATGTTTTTAGTTAAAAGTTACGTATACAAGTTCATTTATTTTTGTATTGATATAATTTGACGTAAGTAATACACAATTAATAATGAAAAAAACATTAAAACAGTTTAACTAGAAGGTACAGTGCAATAATAATTATCATTAAGTTTTTATTATCATTAATAATTAAGTTTCAAGTCTGAAATCTTTTATTGAAAAACTTTTATTTGAACGAATTTTTATCAATTTCATGAAAGCTTTCTTGTTGAAACTTTTTCTTGGTTTCAACACAAGACTCATGAAAACATAATTCAATATAAGATATACGAACACAATTAATAATAAGGCCTCAATAAAACACACAATTTAACTACACAGTACAAACAATGCACTAATAGTTCTTTAAATTAACAGCCTGTTTCACTTTTTTTTTTGTTGTTATGAAGTTTCATTTATGAAATATTTTATAGAAAAACTTATATAATTGATTGATTTGTAGGAATTAATCAGTTATATAATTTTTGGTAGCAACTTAGAAAATAAATGTACCACAAGGTACATTTATTTTTGTCTTTGGTTTGGATTATGTAGCTTTTTTGGATGAAAACGCTAAACCCAATGAAAATATAATTTAATATAAGTAATAATGAATAATAAGACATCACTAAAATAGTCAATTTAACCAGTTAATGCAATAAAAAATTACGAAAAAAAATTTGAAAAAACCTTTTTACGTTTTTTTGTTGTTCATCTTTTTCAATGAATCAATCCAGTTACATAATTATTTTTTTGTTGTTTCAACTTAGACGAGCAGCTTTTACATTTGTTTTTGTCTTTTTTTTGGATACCGCCCGCCATAAGCGCTAAAACTCATGAAAATAAAATTTAATATTTGTAATACACAATTAATAATAAAACACCACAAAACAGACACTTAAACTAGTACAAATTAATAATAAGACATCACTAAAATAGTCAATTTAACCAGTAAGTATAATGCAATAAAAAACGACGTAAAAAAGGCTTAAAATTTAGAGAACTGTTCTCTAAATTTTAAGCCTTATTTGCGTTTTTTTGTTGTTGAAGAAGCATGAAATCTTTTTCAATGAATCAATCAAGTTACATTTTTTTTGTTGTTCCAACTTAGACGACCAGCTACATTTATATTTGTCTTTATTTTATTTTTGGATGCCACGATGAGCCATAAGCGCTAAAACTCATGAAAATATAATTCAATACAAGTAATATACAATGAATAATAAGACATCACTAAAATAGTCAATTTAACCAGTTCATGCAATAAAAAATTACGAAAAATTTATTGAAAAAAACCTTTAACGTTTTTTTTGTTGTTAATCTTTTGCAATGAATCAATCCAGTTACATAATTATTTTTTTGTTGTTTCAACTTAGACGACCAGCTTTTACATTTATTTTTGTCTTTTTTTTGGATACCGCCGCCATAAGCGCTAAAACTCATGAAAATATAATTTAATATCAGTAATAGGTACACAATTAATAATAAAACATCACAAAAACAGACACTTAAACTAGTACAAATTAATAATAAGACATCACTAAAATAGTCAATTAACCAGTAAGTATAATGCAATCAAAAACGACGTAAAAAAGGCTTAAAATTTAGAGAACTGTTCTCTAAATTTTAAGCCTTTTTTACGTTTTTTTGTTGTTGTAGAAGCATGAAATCTTTTTCAATGAATCAATCAAGTTACATTTTTTTTGTTGTTCTAACTTAGACGACCAGCTACATTTATTTTTGGATGCCACAATGAGCCATAAGCGCTAAAAATCATGAAAATATAATTTAAAGTTACATACACAATTAATAATAAAATATCACAAAAACAGACACTTAAACTACTACAAACAAATGCAATAATTTTTAAGTTTTTTTTGTTTTTATGAAGAAATAAGAATTTTTCTTTTTGTATGAATTAATAAAATTATACAAGTTTTTTTGTTAAAGTAGGACCACCACCAGGTACATACATATTTTTGTCTTAAGTTAAGATTTTTTTATGGTTTTGAATGACGAAAGCGCTAAAACACATGACAAAATAATTTAATATAAGTTATACACTACACACAATAAAATATCACTAAAAGAGACAATTTAACAAGTAGGTAAAAACATTTTGTTGTGTTTTTATTCTCAAAATTTTTCCTTTTTTATTAGTTTACTATGTAGTTTCTTGATTATGTATAAATTCTTTTTCATTACTAAATAAAACATCAAACACAATAATTCCTTACAATCAATTCACATCTATTATTGTCTATAAAAATATCAAATTTAAGTTCTTATAACAAACCGATACTCTTTAAATACAATAGTGGAACGTAGAGTAGACAATAATTATAATTTTAACACTTAGTCAAACATCTAAGGCCGTTTTCTGATAGTCGGTAAGGTTACGGTACGACATCAGCACGCTCGGTATACGCGGTACCGAAACCTTACCGTGCGCGTGCGAATCATATATGGAGTATTTCTGAATAGAGCCATCCAGTAGCCGTCGGCATTAACCGAGCCGAACAAAACAATTGAAAGTATTTTCATGACTCGAACCTAAGGCCCTATTTACATGGATACGGTTGCTATCAAAACGGCGGCGGCGGCGAGCGCAATGTCGTACCGTGCAAGGACTTTTATACGTAGGTATACTGTGTACGCACGGTCGCGATCATATTAATATCGAAGAACCTACCAGAATGAAGGCGTCACTTCGGCCATTTTTATTATTTAATGGAAATAAAAACGTATATACAGGGTGGGGCATAAAAATTGTTATAAAAAAACTTGTTATAAAAAAACGATTAGCATGATATTTTTTTAAAGGAATGGCTTTCCCCGCCCTTGCCATGCCATGTTGCGCGTCATGTGAACGAGTCTATGTATAATACAAGTGAATACACAACTGTTCAGAAGGTTGACGCATGGAAACAGTGTTTATAGTGAATAAGCAAGGGCGATACACGGTCACAGCATTGTCACACATACCGTATGCATGTGAAAAGGGCCGAAGGCGATATTATTTCCAAACGTAACAAGCAGTTCTGCATTTTTTTTGCAGACAAGTGCGAAAGTGCGGCGCTTTACGTTATCTACATCCGATCATGCTGATATCGTGCCGAAACTTTATCTTCTAATCAGGCTCGGAACGAAACGAATCAGAAGCGGCCTTTATAATGTTGATTTAAATCATATCTTTGTAATCTGTCGCGGCCAGTTCGCATGAACGTGCATCTGTCGATGCAAATCAAAATATGCCACTGATTTAATTTCAAAAATAATTTTAAGTCACTGAAGGCTCTTTTCATTGAATATAATTTTTCAAAAAGGCATTGGACAGCTCTACCGCCTTCTACAAATATAAGAATAATGTTCTTCACACTTTATAAATCCTATTTACTATTCACTATTCAGTTAATGAAATATTTTAATTATCTAAATTCATCAAGAACTCTTAATTAAGATTCAATGATGACAAAATACTTTTTTATGAATTAACATAAAAAGTCAACTACAATACAAACGTATCAAATATTTCTCGTAATAAGACAAAATTTACTAATAAGTAATTTATGTATTATACCTCTATAATATAATAAACAAATCAATAACGATTTTTCCTTAACTTACGATAAAATAAATCCGCCCAACTCATACCTTGATACATTTACGTTAAATTGAATGTACTCTAGATTATATTATTTTGGCGGATTCAAAGAGTTTGAACTACGTTTGCGAAAATACCTCGGTAAGTTATCGCACACAAACAGTAGGTACGTAAATGGTAAAAAATACCACAGGCAAAGAAATGTTTAACAGAAGTGACTTAAGCTCCAAAATATGTTTTCTCTTAACTCTTACCTTGGCACTCATTCTATATCACAGATCTTTGACTAAATCCATCATTAAATACGTACTTTTGACAGCACCTTCACTACCCTTTCGTTGTGTGGCTGAACCTCAGATCAATGCCTAGCTGTTACGTGTGGAACCAATCCAAGTGCTGTGTTGACACGAGATTTTATTTTCGGATCCACATCGCTGTCAACGAATGAAGCTACTTTACATAATTATAAATTGACATTGTTCCCTCAAGACAGCCCAAAAATATTAATCTACGAATCCTCTCCATCCATTTTAGTTTTACCATCATATAAATAACTTTTAACGCTATCTGATACCGATGTCTCATGCTCAAATAATCTACCAAGAGTGTCTCTCAAAAATCCCTTCGACTGAACTTCCAATTTAGTTTCAACAGAAAGTTTTGCCTTGTTCTCAGAAGGATAGCGGTCAAAGTTATAAGAACGACTGCGACCTATCTTTGATTTTCGAATCGAACATTCATTTTCAAAATCAAAACCAGTTGTCATGTTATCGGTGGGGTGAGTTTCGTAGGCGACATTGCCGAAAACATTTTCTTCAATACTTATTCTGGGCTTAGAGAACAGCAGTCTTTCGGAGTCGATGTAGGTGAGAATGGGGGATCCATCTTTGATCGCTCTACAAGATTCTCCGAACATATACATCTTCCGGCTGCTAGATTCATCGTCCAAGAGCATATCACTTGACCTCTCTGCGTCTGATAGATTGATTTCTTGTAAGGTTACAAGTTCTGATTTTGCCGTGACCATTCGTTGATTGTAGTTGGTGGTACCTGGGTCATCAAGCATTTGTTTCTTCTGGAACTGTCGGCCGGTATCTGATGACGGCAGGCGAGAGCTGGACTGCTTGTGTCCCGGAGTCACCTGCGTATTGTTTAACTTATCACCCTGGGAGTCCTTCGACTTGGCATGGGCACCAAATATCGTCTTTATCGAGGTCCGGAACTAAAACAAAAAAAAAACATATAACTGCCCGAACCGCATTCTGAAGATTACTAAGGGATAAAACGTTAGTATTCTTCTTCACAATAAATTTAATTCGTTATTGCGGCCTTTAGAAAATTTGAACTGGTTTTGCATATGAATGACTGTTTCGGTGAATTTGTGCATTCGTTTTCTTGTGAAACTAATATCCCTTAAATTTTTGTGTCGGATTAATAAGTTGCCAAACTCGCTTTTACAATCAAAGATATTTTATGTCATAAAGAAATTTTTTTTATTAATGATATTTATATATATATATATATCATTCATAAAAAATATATATATCATTAATAATATATAGATAACATAAAGAATAATAACATAACAAGGTAATCACTAAATTCGAAAACACAAATTAAAACGATGCATAATAGGGTATATGCATCGATTTTTTTTATTGTTTTAATCGATTCTATAGGTCATTATTTAACCGAGAAATGATAAGACGCTCACTGAATTTCGCATTAACAAGGTAAAAAAACAAATCAAAACTACAATCATTTTCGGGTAATAAAAACGCTGCCATATTGGCGCCATGTTTATTTGACGTCGACGTTCACACTTGATTAAAACCTTTTGTGACGACCTCGGTAGTGATCATCTCAGGAAAGAGGTTTTCCGAAAAAACTGAAAATAATCGACAATACAAAATGTCAAGTGGGCAGAATAGTGTCAAATCATGGTGCAGCAAGCAGAATACAAAATACAAATACAAAAATACAAAATCGTTTATTTTCCAAAATAATAGTACAAATAAAATAAGAGCTCTGTCCCCTGTGGTAGCTACAATGTAGCTGTGTTACAGGTGAACAGCTTCTTCCCATATTTAAACTAAAAAAAGGTACATAAATTTGTAGTTAATATCTAGTTTAGTTACATAAACAATGAGTAGGAGTAGGTACAAGTATAATACTAGTCTAGATATAGTTGGTATGGTACATTTTTATGGTGAACTATCTTAGTTTTACAGGATACTAATTCCTTGCATTTTGCACAAATTTATAATAAGCAAAAAGTTAATAATATAAAGCTATACTATGCTACATACTTGTAAGTACTCGTAAGTACTATAAGTAGGTTCCTATTAAATAAAGAAAATAATAATAATATTTTTGGTAAATATACTTGGAGGTTATTATAGTATTACAGTGTAATTATTATGCACCTATTAGGTACGTTTTAACCGACTTCAAAAAAGAAGGAGGTTCTCAATTCGTCTGTATGTTTTTATGATATATACTAGCTATGTGCGTTTAGTGGCTCTTTGTTATTTGTAACATATAAAAATTAGTTTGTATATATTTAACTAGGGAGCTGGGACCTTATCAGCTATCAAATTAATAAACTTTACGTTGTTTTGTTTAAGAGCAGCTCTACACCGTCGTAGTCATATCCGTTTAGCCATTCGATAACACAGCTTTTTAGCTTATGTTTTGTCATAGATTTAATTTTAGTTTTCAAGTTAATTTTATTGTAAATGATTGGAGCGAGTCGTCTATAGTGCTTCCTAGCAATTTCACAGTGATAACTTGGAACAGGGCACTTATCTAATCGTTTGTTTGAGGGAGGTAGAGTTGGGACAGTTTCTGTGTGGTATCGCTTTATGCAGTTGTATATAAATATTTTTCTGACAGAAAGGACGTTACATTTTTTGTATAGGTCGCTAGTTGGGTATTTATAAGGTAGGGACATCGCAACTTTAAGCAGAGCGCGCTGAGCTCGCTCTACCTTTATTAGATGTGTCTTCGCAGCACAACCCCATGAGCATATACAGTAGCTTATTATGCATTCCGCTAGAGATTTGTAGGTTTGCATCAAAAGGTTGTGATCTGCGACATCTCTAAGTTTTTTGAAGACGATGATTAATCTCCTGATCCTCTTGGAGACAGCGTCAATATGAGGAACCCACGTGAGTCTGTCGTCAATCGTTACACCGAGGTATTTTATGGTATTTACGCATGAGAGAGGGTTGCAACTACATATCTGTGGTGTGGCTTGTCCTACTAGCCTATTACATGGGTAGGAGTGGACAATAATACGAAGAGAGCTGGGAGGAGAACCAGTCCTGGTTTTTTTAAAACATAAATACTTTGTTTTTGTTATATTGAGGGACAGGAGATTGTCTTCAAGCCATGCAGTGACCCTGGACAGCCCTCTTTCGGTTCCATCCCTGACCTGGCTCCATGTGGCTTCATGAAAGAGAAGTACAGTGTCATCTGCGAACATGAATACATTCCCGTGTTCTAGATGGATTGCACACAGTTCGTTGATGTACACTAGGAAGAGGGTAGGACCGAGTGTACTACCTTGTGGTACACCGTAGGAACAGGGTGCACTTTGGCTTTTATGGTTACCTACTCTTACTATTTGGTTACGGTTGGTAAGATAGTCTTCAAACCAGGAGTTCACTAACCCTCGTACGCCAATTTTTTCAAGCCTTGCTAGCAAAATAGGAATGGAGACTGTATCGAATGCTTTTTGGAGGTCCAAAAAAACACCGATACATTTCTCACCTCCGTCAAGATGGTTAGCAATAGAGGAAGTCAGTGTCAGTACTGCATCGTCAGTAGACCGACGTGATCGGAAACCATATTGATTGCAGGCTAGTTTTTTATAGGTTTCAAGGTATGACATAAGCCTTTTGTTTACTATTTTTTCCAATATTTTTGACAGCACTGTAAGAAGAGATATAGGTCGGTAGTTGGCTGGAGAAGATTTAACTCCCGCCTTAAATATTGGTGTGACAAGTGCATTTTTGAAGCTTTGTGGGAATTTTCCGCTTGAAAGACTCGTATTGCATAAGAACGCAATTGGTTCAGCTAATGGCTGAGCACAGGTCTTTATAACAGCTGTGGAGATATTATCCTCTCCGGGACAGGTATTAGGCTTAAGGTGAGATATTGTTTTTAAAATTTCTTCAGGGTCCGTCAAGAATAATGACATAGAGTCGGCGGCATCTGTGGCATTTATAGGAGAGTGCACATTAGATGCAAGATCAGTGTCTGTGGTGTTTAGTTTTTTCATTGTTTCATTGGCAAGGTCACTACCTATTTTTGTAAAATAGTTATTGACTACGTCGAGTGACTCTTCTGGTGTGTTCATTATTTCGAGTAGTTCAGTTGAGATAGTTTTATTTTGATTGTTATACTCGCAGAGTTCTTTAATTAACGTCCAAGTCCCTTTAATATTGCCACGATTGATGTTGAATTGTGTTTCATAGTATTTATTTTTGAGTGTTTTAATTAGTTTATTGCATTGGTGTCTATAGTTTAGGTAAGTTGTCTTCGTCTCTTTGTTGTTTGGATCATTTTGGTGTTGTTTTTGTAGTTTGTTTCTATTCCTTATGCTTTTCAATACTTCCTTTGTTATCCAAGGTTTCAGTATTCTTTTCCGACTAGGCACCTTTAAGACCACTGTGTTGATTTCTATCGTTTTTTGAATAGCGGAAACAAGGTTAAGGGCGATAGAGTCTGGATCATTCAACGTATATAATTCAGTCCATGATAGTTTCGCTAGACTTTCGTAAACTGCGTATACATTTGTTTTGTATTTTGTCAACTTTTGTGGCTTATCTGTTTTGCAGCTATCGATTGCTAAAATGATTGGCGAGTGATCTGTAAGCTCATTCAGGACAAAAGATATCCAATGATTATCAGTCTTTAACATGAAGTGGTCAAGACATGTCTTAGAGCGTGTAGGTATGTTTATACCTTGAGCTAGTCCGTGAGCTGCCATGAGGTTTAAGTAATCACAGGCATGTGTGTTTAAGACAGGCATAGGAAGTATATTTATGTTTATATCACCGGTGAATATAACATTACCTAAAAATTGTGTTTGTTTTAAAATACTATCTAGGCTGTGTAGGTAGCGCGACGGATTACCGAAGCATGGTGGTCGATATGAACATATAAGAGTAAATTGTTTGTTCACTTCAACAATAAGGCAATTACCATCTTCTATACTAGGCTCGGTTGCGTTTGAAGAGTGCAAACTACGTACGTACACGACCACACCGTCGTTTTTGTTGATACTATTTTTCGTGAAATGCATGTTGTAACCAGACAAACTTGGTGGATTATATTTGGAAGTGAAACATTCGGTTAAAACTATAACGTCGATTTCGATGGCTAAACTACTGAGGTATGCTTGAAAAAGGTCAAAATTTTGGTGAATGCTACGGATATTTAGACTCAAAATTCTAAATTTGTTCTTATGCGCCTTGAAATCTGTTAAAAGTTTAGAAAAGTCGTCTATACGATGACAGGGAATTGATTCGCAGTCAATCTCGTGTAGTACGTTATTATTAAGCAAGTCTACCATTTTCTTAATTAAATTTTTAGCAAATATATAACTTTGAAGTACCTTCTATGTAGCTAGAAACCAAAAGATACAGGGTTTTTATTTACTATGATGCGTCGTAACCAAGCGAGTTACAATGTTTATGCCTGCAGGTTTGTAAAACAATAATAGTAGCTATAATTTACCTATAAATTTATACATTTGCCGAAGAGAACAATGTATAACTTAATATAAGAGCAAAAATATATTCAGCTTAGGTTATGTAAATATTAGCTTTAATATAATCAGCTTACTTAGAGTAGGTATCAGTAAATATCAGAGATACGGTAATTTAGGTTAACTAATAAGATATTTTCCATATATATACGTGTAGGGTACAAATATTATAATGAATAGGTATACTACAAAAATAAAATAAAAATAGCTAGTAACTTAAAAGAAAAATAACGAGCTATCGACTTAGTCTAGAATGTAGGCTATATATAGTTTATGTTCTCAGGCAAGTCTATTTCTTTTTGTGCAGTTTCTCAAAGTCGCTTTCGCACGTAATTTTTATGAAAGGGGAGCCTTCTGCTTCTCGGAGGAAGGTCTTCCCAAAGGATGTCCAACAGAAATCGTAGTTGTGCTGTTTCTTAAATTCTCTAGCTAGGAAGTAGAGAATAAAAACAGAAGAAACGTGTACAGTGATGTCACGTCCGCTCTAGTCAATGGAGTAGCGTTTTGAAATTTTGCGATTGAGATTTAAAATATCAATTTTTCAATGGTTAAATTCTACAATAAAAACATCTCAAAATGCAAAAATAAATATGTAGATATGTTTGTATATCAATAGAGAATACGTATATATTTTTTTAGCCATTTTGAAATCACATGCATATACCCTATTGGACAAGCGTTCATTATTGCATATATAATTTCGAATCCAAATTCTAAAACACTTACAAAACCACGTTATTCATTTCGTTTTTCTGCGATTTGCTCCGATTTTAACATTTTACACCAATATCCTTGGTTTATAAAAAATATCAAGTACCTACCTACCTATTCAAGAACCTTTTATAAAATAGGTAACGTGCAGATTAGGGTTTTATGCAAAATCTCTAACATATTTTTTGCTTACCTGAGTGTTCATACCGACGTAGATCAGTGGATCGTAGCAAATCGAGCTTTTTGCGACTAAAGCTGGAATAACGCCAACGCCAGGAGACACCTGTACAAGGAAAAAGGAATTTAAATACACTGCAATAAAAACCCATTCTTCATGGACTGGAATGTTGTCTGTGATAAGTTGAAACCTTTTTCAGTTGAAAACATTTTCGTAGGCTTCAGTTATAAGTGATGTGAGTTACCGTAGATCGTATATTGTTGACGCAAATTATTTTGTGGTTCATGATTATTCCAAATGCTTCAAAAGTATGCAGTTAGCTCGATTGTTACAATTGTACTAGTTTTCATTTATTTTAATTGTAATTTTATTATGGTATACCAATATAAATAATATACTCGCGTACCAACTGATCAATGGCGAGATTCAACAAATTTACCATTTGGAGATTTCTCCCTTTCGTTGTGCTGTAAGACCTTGCTTCTTGCCAAATTTACTGATTCCAGGTCAACGGAAAGTACCGTAGCGTGATAATATCCCTATAAGGGTTCCTATTTCTTTTTGAGGCACAAGCCCTAAAAATCGTTTACGATTTGTAGCAAATTACTTTTTCACTAGTTTTATTCCTCATAAAAAGCCGAAAAAAAACCACATCGAAACCACAAAATAATTCAAATCTCGCTGCAACAAACGATCAACCCTAAGGGATTAATAGGACCTTCTTTGTATGATTGTGGAAAAGCGGTAGTATTATTTTTATATCTCCATATGCATCAGTTCATACTGAAAGGAACTGAGTGTATAAAATAAATAAAAATGCCCTATGAAATATTCGATTATAAATCGAGAAACAATAAAGTTTGAAGAAATAATAAAAAAATGGTTTACAATAGGTACTTGGACGATTCAGGAAAGTTACCAATACGTTTGTCTCCAGAGAAAATATTTTAATTTCGTAAAACTTTGCTAATTTCAAAATAACTTCAAATTATCTTACATTATATTTTTAACGACGAATTGATGATATCAATTTAATCGAAACTTTACACTAGATTTAAGAATAATTTGATAAAACGTGTTCATAGAATCTTAGAATTCTTAATTCTCATAAACAAAAACCAACAAGACCATGGAAACTTAAATGAGGTACACTTAAAACTCATAAACAACTCTCAGAAGATATAATATATTTATGAATGTTCATGAAACACCGATGGTCTTCTGTCGTTTTACAGGATAAAAACCCTGGAAACAAGTTGCAGTCGTAAAAGGGAATGAAGCCCGGTCATAAAGATACTATTACAAGGGTCGACAGTAACGATCGAGAAAGTTCCACTGAGTCTTAAAAGTTGGTAAAAAGACAACTATAGGGTACACAACAAAAATTATGGGTAGCATGTAGCCGTGTTCTCTGGATGCTGTCAATAAACTCAAACCACTTGTAAGCTTTCCCATATAAATTAGTATATTAAGTAGAAATTTTCCTTATAGAACGGCTGGCCAAAGTCACAGGGCAACACAGGCAAGGTGATTAGTGTAGGAAACTTCCTATCCAAGACGCCCCGAGTCCAACCGACGTCTGTTTACGTAGGAAAAAACCAACCCGAGCCGAACCGACTAATGTTTACGTAGGAATATTCCTACGCGAAGCGGGCCATGCCGGACCGAGGACTCCCGATGCGAGACTTCGAGCGGTTCAGTCGGCTTCCCATAAAAAGCCAGGACAACGGACCGGGCGGCCATTCCATCGCGAGACTTCTACCTAATACAATCTAAAGAACTAGATATAAAAGTGAACCATTATGTAAAGTGTATTACAGTAACTAAAGTTGTGCAATTAAAATACCGAGATTCGAACTACACGTGTTTTGCTGTTTCTCCTGACTTGAGGTAGGATAACAAGTCAGAAGTGGAGATTCTTCCAAAGAAAAGGTACGTAATTATATATTGTGTTACTTATTTTTTCTACACGCCCAGTTTATAATCTACATTTTATCCCATTTGGCCTGTTACTTCGGTGATAAGATAACAGATAACATCTGCAGTATTTAAAATCCTTAGTTATTTAAATTCAATAAAGCATGGCTGACTATACGTTTGTTTTTTTTTCTTTCTTTATTATATTCTCTATCGCTCTAAAGATATCATAATTAGAGGAGATGCTTGAAGCCTAGCTGCGCATTTTAGCAAGAAACTTTGGTTTAGTGTCATTTCACACAATAATGGTCGAAACGTTACTATAAATAATGATTAATGTCGTTCGCCCTATGTGTTATTAATCCCTACCTACTATTATGTGGTTTTTACATCGCAATACAACATAAACGAATACCCACTTTGTCTATTTTAATTTGCGGTAAGTACCTGGTACTGATCGCCCTTAGAAATCTAGAATATATTAAAATCATTTAGCAGGTATATCATGGTCATTTAATTAGACTCGTATTTTGACGACCTTTGCGGCGCCGCGAGCCAAGGTCTGCCAGTAAAGGTTACGGGTCCGATTCCTGCCTCAAGGAAAATATTTGTACGATCTTATACAGGGTGTTCTAGGCATATTCTAAGTAAAATGTAAAATATCTACTGTTATATAGCACATTAATATCCGCTATCTAATATATAATACAAACTTGTTTCTTATGGCTGTGTGGAGTGAATTGTCCAGTATTAATTAACGTTGTTTCATTTTTAACTTTTAAATTATTGTTTGCAATGAATGATACATAGACCTATGACAAAATAAAATGGACCAAGTATATTTTCGAGATAAATGAATATTGCCAGTTGACGATTTACTTTCTAATGTTACTAATTCGTCGTAAATAATCATTTACTCGCAATGATAATGTTAATGATAAATTTCAGTAGTTTAAGTAGAATACTACCGTTTTGGACTAAGGTGAAAATCAGCATAACTAACTACTGTTCATAAAATAAACTTTATTTCAATTATATATCAATTATTAAGTAAAAAAAAAAAAAAAAAAAAAAAAAAAAAAAATTGTCAACTTAAAATTAAATATGTTTTCTTGCTATAAAACAATAAGGCAGTACCTTGCCATTTGTTGAGTCTCTAGTTGGCAAGTTCAAAACAATTATTTGGTTACAAAAATAAAAACATTATTTTGAACAATTGATGTCGTTGAACATTACTTTTCAGCCCGGAAGATACATGGAAGCAAACGAGGAAGTAGCTGAACCACCTGCAGCGGCGCACCATGCTGCAGTGGACCAAAAGGATCTTAGGAGTAGCAGGTCGCGGGCGCGAGTTCCTCGACAACGTATTCTTCATTCACCGGTCAGCATTCACCGTGGATCAAGGATGCGCTACCATGCGGCTAGGCGTAACTCCATGTCGCTTCACTCAAGAAGTCGAAGTCGCTCACCAGTCCTGCTAACCCGGGAGAGTAGGTCCAGGAGTAGGCATGCTGAGCGCCAACAAGTAAGACATCACAGTAACCTGAGTGATCTGGCTCACCTTCAGGGACACCGGACTAGGGATGATGATCGTGAAAATGATCACAACCGCAGTAGACCTCGGGATGAACCAATACAAACCCCTAGGCCTATGAACGACTCTGCGCGTGACTTTTTGACCCAATTTACAAATATGTTTAACAGCTTCACTGCACCTCATGCGTCTCTCAATCACAGGGAAAACTTTTCAAATAATAATGTCATACCTGAATTTGACCCCTCTTTGAAAAATCAAAGCATCAACCATTGGCTCACTAAGGTGAACGAATGCGCCATGATATATGGGTGGTCCGAGCGTCAAAAGATACATTACGCACTGCCTAAACTTGTAGGGGTTGCAAAGAAGTGGTACGAGGGACTTCCTACATTAATGTTTACGTGGATTGAGTGGCAAACCAAACTTAGATCCGCATTTCCTTCCGAAGAAAACTATGGTATAATGTTAGCCGACATGTTGGCAAAAAGAGCTAAGTTTGGTGAGTCACTCGAAGACTATTTTTACGATAAGGTCGCTCTATTAAATCGTTGTGACATTTTAGGCAAGCGGGCAGTAGAATGTATTATTCATGGCATCGATGATCGATCAGTGCGTTTAGGCGCAGAAGCAGCACAATTTAGAGATTCTGATAGATTACTTTCATATTTGCGAAATGTCAAACCGGGGATAGCAAGGGACTTTAGCTCAGGGGGTAAAAGGTCAAGAGTAGATTCAAAACCAGGTCAACTTCACAACAGTACCTCGAACAAACCTACAAATTTACGCTGCTATAATTGCAAACAGGAAGGGCACCAAGTAGCTAAATGCCCCAAAACTATAAAAAAATGTACAAATTGTAACTTAGTTGGCCATTTAGAATCCGAATGTTTTCGTAAAAAAAATAAAACAGGAAATAGTAACGAAGAAAAGGCTGTATTAGTTATCAATGATCCCGGAAAAGGGTTAGTAGCAAACAAATATGTACAACATGTAAAAGTAAATGAAAATGATACAGTGTGCTTTGTCGATTTGGGTAGTGAACTGACATTAATAAAAGAAAGCGTAGCTAGGTCAATCTTTAGCAAAATAGACGAAACTACTAGTTACCCGATGGTAGGGTTTGGGGGTGCAATAGTTCATTCACTTGGTTCAGCCTTAGCCCAGATTCAGATTCAGGATGTACGCGCTACAGTATCATGCGTCTTGGTGCCAGATCAGTTCCTTAAGTATCCCTTATTGGTGGGACAGACTTTTACAGAGCAGCCTCATATCGAAATACTCAAAACTGAAAAAGACTTGCTGTTTAAAACTAGTTATGATTTAGAAGGAGAGCCGAAAAATCTGTTACAGCTGCGAATGGTAGATGATGCTTCACTCAAGGGTTTGCATTTAGTAAAGGTAGATTGTAATGTGAAATTTGACGGGGACATTTATGTTCGTTCTTGCTATAGAGGGCAGCCAGGCAGAGAATACCAAATAGAGGGTGGCGTCTATTCGTTAAAGGATGGCATTGGGGAAATTTTGATTACAACAATCAATCCCAAATCGATTACATTCAAAAAGAATGAATTGATTGCTAGAGCGGAGATAGTTTTAGAATCATTTGGGCTATACGCCATAAACAAAATTGAAGTCACAAAATCACTTGAACCCTTTCAATTACAAGATTTGAATATTGGCGATATCTCTCAAGGGCATAAGATGCAACTTTTAGACTTGGTAAATTCTTATCGCGACTGTTTTGCGACATCACTCGATGAATTAGGCTGCACAGAATTGGAAAAAATGAATATTGATCTCACTGATGATCAACCGATAGTGTACAGGCCTTATAGGCTATCGCAAAAAGAACGACAGGAAGTGCAGGAAATGATAGATGAGCTAAGTGATGCGGGTATGATTAGGGAATCTAACTCTCCTTACGCCAGTCCTATTATTTTAGTCAGAAAAAAATCGGGAGATAAAAGGCTATGCGTAGACTTTAGGGCCCTAAACAGAAAAACTATAAAACAGCACTACCCTCTTCCCTGCATGGAGGATCAAATGAACAGGTTGTCGGGAAATAAGTTCTACAGCACATTAGATTTAGCTAGTGGATATTACCAGTTAGAGTTAACCGAGAGGGCAAAACCCAAGACTTCATTTGTTACCCCCGACGGTCAATGGGAATTTAACAGAGTTCCTTTTGGCCTTGCAAATGCACCTGCCATCTTCCAAAGAACCGTAAACAAAGCTTTAGGATCACTTCGATTCAGTTCCGCTGTAGCTTATATGGATGACGTATTAGTTCCATCTAAAACTGTTGAGGACGGGTTAGAAAAGTTGCACCAAATTTTAGAGAGATTCAGAAATTATAATCTAACATTGAAACCCAGCAAATGTTTCTTTTTCCAAAGGTCCGTAGACTTTCTAGGGTTTGAGGTATCTGCAGATGGGGTAAAACCCGGTCATAAAAAAATGGAAGCAGTGCAATGTTTCCCTTGCCCTGCGAACGTTCATAATGTTCGCCAGTTTCTCGGTTTGGCGAGTTTTTTTAGAAAATTTATAAAAAGTTTTGCTACTATGGCTAAACCCCTGACTAGTTTACTTAAAAACAATGCTTCCTGGATGTGGGGCGCTGACCAACAAAATGCCTTTGACGAATTAAAAAAGAGGCTCGTCTCTCGACCTATCTTGGCGCTTTATGACCCTAGTCTTGTGACCGAATTGCATACTGATGCCAGTAAATGGGGGGAAGGAGGGATTTTGCTACAGATACAGCATAGTGGTGACTTAAAACCTGTAGCGTATTTTAGTCGTCAAACTTCACCAGTCGAGCAACACTTTTCGTCATACGAACTTGAGACATTGGCTGTTGTCTCCTCATTGGTAAAGTTTCGACCTTATCTACTAGGTATGCCGTTTACAATTATTACAGATTGTAACTCCTTACGCGCTACGTTTGTTAAAAGAGATATGATTCCGAGGGTAGCTCGTTGGTGGAGTTTAGTACAGGAGTTCGATTGTAACGTGAAATACAAATCTGGTCAAGGGATGTGCCATGTAGATGCGCTTAGTCGGAACCCACTTGCTGGTGCCGCACTTAGTGATGAAATAGACTTACCGTCCATTCTCGTCATTTCAGATGACTGGCTTAAGACTGTTCAATCTGCCGATAGTGAGATAGAAAGGGTTAAGCGGGTATTATTAGATCCCAACAGTAAAAATGTGATAGAGATTAAACAGAACTTTTGCATCAAACATAATTGCGTGTATAGGATAACTGAAAATGGACTGAAGTGGTTAGTACCAAAGGGAGTACGGTGGCATATCCTAAAAGCATGTCATGATGAAATTGGCCACTTTTCTGTAGAAAAAACTACTGACAAAATCAAAGAATCCTACTGGTTCCCTAAGATGAAAAAGTTTATAAAAAAATATGTACAATCTTGTTTGGAATGCGCTCATAGCAAGATTCCAGCAGGCAAAAAGTCTGGTTATTTGCATCCAATCCCAAAAATATCAAAGCCATTCCACACTCTGCATGCAGACCATTTAGGTCCATTCAACGCAAGTAAAAGAAAAAATAAATATTTATTGGTAATAATAGATTCATACAGTAAATTTATTACTATAAAACCGGTTAAAAATACAAAAGCCTTCACAACAATAAGAGTTTTCAAGGAATATTTTGCTACCTTTGGTTGCCCTGTCAGGTTAATAACGGATAGATACTCTACATTTACAGGTAAAAAGTTTGGTGGGTTTTTGAAAGACATAGGGGTTAAACATATCATGAACGCAGTTTCTACTCCACGTGCAAACGGGCAAGTGGAGAGGTACAACCGCACGATACTTGATTCTCTAACTGCTATGAATCACGGACGTGATGAATCAGACTGGGATAGTAAAGTGTTAGATGTTCAGTGGGGACTAAATAACACAACTAACAAAGGAACGGGACATACTCCGACAGAGGTGTTGTTCGGATTAAATTTGACTAGCATGGCAGAGAATAAAATAAGATCAAAAGTAAACAATGAAACGGAAGAATTAAACATCTCCCAAAATCTAGATAATATCAGAACAGATGTAGAAATCCACACAAAAACGACACAGTCAAACCAAAAAGAACGTTTTGATAAGTCTAGATGTAAACCGCGCCAATTTCGGATAGGAGATCTTGTTAGGGTTGAGCGGTCCATATTACGCCCGGGGAAAAGTAAAAAACTGGTATCAAAATGCTCAGGGCCTTATAAAATTATTGAAGTATTAAGTAATGACAGATATACTGTACAAGATACGCCCATCACCAGACATAAAGGTAAAGCAATTTACGAAGGAGTACACCCTGTCGAAAAAAATTCATCCATGGCTAAATTTTAAAAAATCATGTGTAAGTGACGAAAGTACTGATGAGGGAGACAATTTCGGGAAAAGTTCTGATGACGGAAATTCAAATGAGGACGATATAACTCATGGAAATAGTAAAAATGATGATGATAAACCAGATGAAAGCGATGTAAACATAAATGTCATTTAAAATTTTAAACTGAGTTCATCATGCTATTATGGTTGCAGTATTGTAGTAGAGGTATGATTGATAATAATAAGTAAATATCTATATAATTGAGAAAAGACTGATTTGATTAATTTTAATATTCATATTATTATTAGAATCAGTAATGATAAGTAAATATTTGTATAAAGTTGAGAAGAAATTGATTTTGATTCATATTAGTCACCTTACCTTCGTATTTTTGCAGCTTTCGTTAGAAAAGTAGTATGTAGTAGGATCACTTTAAAATTAGCAATGTAGTATAGCACCTAGCAATGTAGAAATCTATCTAGTGACGAGAGACACAGTTAATAATTAAACTGAACATAATTGGTTGTAAAAAGATGATTTGTTGTATTGTATCAAGACAAAATAATTCCTGTCTGTTGATTTTAATCTTCCCGATAAAAAGATGCTCTACCTAAACAGTAAGGAAAATATTGTTACAAAAATTATGTATAAACCCTTCATAAGCTATGTATGATATAAAAATTAATAATAAATATTGAATTCTTGTTGTACTCATGTATTAAAGTACCTATATATATATATTTGTTTGCTCGTTGGTATGTTCCGAATTTTCTGATAAATGATGTGAAATAAAAGAATATGTATATTGTATTGTATTGTATTGTATGTTATTGTTATCTAAAATTCTAAATCATTAACTTAATATGTCTGTATGCTCGTTGTATTGTATACGTTTTTATTACTAGTGTGAAATAAAGAATATTTATATTGTATTGTATTGTATGCTATTTTTATCTTTAATTCAAATACACTAATATAATTTTAGTGTAGTTAACATAAGTCATCACGAGGTCGTGATTTGATAATCAGGATGGACGAATTTGTAAGCTTTCCCATATAAATTAGTATATTAAGTAGAAATTTTCCTTATAGAACGGCTGGCCAAAGTCACAGGGCAACACAGGCAAGGTGATTAGTGTAGGAAACTTCCTATCCAAGACGCCCCGAGTCCAACCGACGTCTGTTTACGTAGGAAAAAACCAACCCGAGCCGAACCGACTAATGTTTACGTAGGAATATTCCTACGCGAAGCGGGCCATGCCGGACCGAGGACTCCCGATGCGAGACTTCGAGCGGTTCAGTCGGCTTCCCATAAAAAGCCAGGACAACGGACCGGGCGGCCATTCCATCGCGAGACTTCTACCTAATACAATCTAAAGAACTAGATATAAAAGTGAACCATTATGTAAAGTGTATTACAGTAACTAAAGTTGTGCAATTAAAATACCGAGATTCGAACTACACGTGTTTTGCTGTTTCTCCTGACTTGAGGTAGGATAACACACTAATGGTGTGTACGTACAGACCAAGCGAGTGAAAACAAGCGAATGCAAACGAGTGGGATTCGACGATTGGTACGTTCGTTCCATTTTTCTTTGACGTAGCGACAGCCACGGCGCCGGAGCGCGGCCGAAAGCGAACGAAGATTTTGGTCTCGCTTGCTTCCGCAGCCTCTCTGATCACCAGATCTCTCTGATCACTGCTTTAGCAATGATCAGAGACTGCTCTGATCACTGCGAAAGCAAGCGAGACCAAAATCTACTAATTAGTGATCCATGGTAAAAAAAAAAGATATTCTACCCCTGACTTGTCATTATGACAGTAACATATTATGAAATTTCTTTGTTTACAAAAAATATTCAGGTTTCTGAACCAGGGTCCAAATCGTTGAACGTTGAGCGTTCTAAAATCTGCCTAGGAATTCTACGTTCCGGCTGCGACATCTACATTCGCGTTTGTTTGTTAGCTTTTGCTCGCTCACGCTCGCTTGATCTGTACCCGGCATAACATGGTGTGAATTATAATGATACACTACAAACTGGTTAGTAAGGCAAGTTTGGCATAAGTAACTTGAAAGATTTTGTATAATTTGCTAAAAAAAAGTTTCACTTTCAACAATCTATTTATGCCTCTAGTGTCAAGTTTTTAACCGTACAGTCTGTGATGATGATTTCTGTGGGTAGAATATTTGATTTTCGAATTCAGTTTATAAAAGACTGAAACCACACAGAAAAGAGAAGCGCTATGCAATTAGGTCGAATTCCGCTTGTAAAATCATTTTGAATACTTACGTCATCTGCTCGGGTATTCAGAGATAAGGTTAAATTAAAAAGCCAGATTTACAGTAAAAATTCAGTTAATTATTTTCGCTGGCTGAATGCACAGATGCCAAATGTTAAAATATAACCACTTCAGTTTTTCATAATTACCTACCATTTCAAAATGTTTTGTTTGACTAAAACAAAAGCGACCTAACTCAATATTAATCTGGTTATCTAGTTTAACTAGATATTTACTTTATTGAGTGGTTTCCATTAACTTATTTCTCTTCGAAACTAAACTTGGAACTCATTGAAAACAGTTACAAATCAACTCAAATATTTCCAGTACTTGAGTGTTGTTTTATCCATTTATGTCTAGTTATAATTGTATAACTAGTTGGGCTGAATCAGCAAAATCAGCATACCAACTTTAAAAAAGTAGTTATATACGAGTTTAAATTAAGAACCATTGAATGTGTGACATTGTTGTTTTCACTTACTCGTTATTTCATAGAAAATGTATGGGAATTGTTTTTTTTTATTATGCCAAAACTTACGATTTGATTTGGTATGTTACTTTGGGAAAAGAAAGAAAAAGTGTTCGGTTGGAAATAAAGTCGATTAAGAGCAACTTGTTTTTTTTTACGCATGTGATTTTTTGGGTGAACCGTACTTTTTCCAAAAAACTAAAAATGTCATTATTTTTTAAGAACAAAACCTCTACAAAATAAACGGTAGCTACCATTAAGGGGCCAAAAATTTGCCCCACCCTGAACTAAGCCATTGGGTTTTGTTACTTAAATAACTATTGAAAATTTAAGATCCTATAAAAAGGACTATTTATTTTGAATTTATCCCTTTATCTACAAAAAAACTCAAATAGAAAATTCTCGTAAAACATTTTCTCTTTCAACAGGATTATAATAAGCTCATATTTTAAAGTCGAATTGGAAAAGGGAAATTTATAGCAGGCTGCTGTTTTAGTAATTTGTAAGCAAAACATACTGTATCCATAAATTAAGACAGGACACTACGTTAAGCTCGGCAGACTTTAATTTTTTTGCTAGTTGCAAAAAGTTTTTTTTTTCGAATGGACTATAATGTTGTTGACCGTAGATGGCCATGACAACCGGCCTCGCCGGTAAAAGTAGATTGGGGCGGACCGCACAAGGGCTACTACTTTGTTGCGAGCCTCGGCTTGGGGTGTCGCCAGATGCAACGAGAGGGCATGGAGTTTACGCCTTAGGTGCACGAATGCACCTGTGGGCGGAAGGATTGAATTCTTCGAACCCGCTTCCGGCGAGGTCGGTTTTTAGCCGGCTGTGTAGTGTGCGGTAATGAATCGGTTGAGGTCACCTCCGGGTTAGCGGCGGTGAGTCTGTCAACGGGGTCACCGAGAACGTTTCTCGGTCTACGGAGGAGAGGCAAAAAGAAAATAATTACAGGCATAAGTGCATTTATACATCAACATCGATAGTACTTTTTGTGGAGCAGCGTTTATACAAAAAGTTAACTTAAAAATCTAAATATAACTAATCAAAAGTTCTAGAAAGTAAGACGGCTTCACGTTGCTAAAAGGTACTCTATACAGATAGTCAGAGATGCGATGCAGAGACTTTTTCACTCATTTAACAGTGTATTTCACTGTTAAAAGGAGTGCCTCTGAAAAAGTGAATTAAATGAAACTTGTATGATCCAGCTAGTCTTAAATCTAAATAAAAAATTCAAGAGTCGTTATTTTTTATGAATAGTACAAATTTTGAATTTTTGGTGTGCGTTAACATTATAAACATAAATTATCTATCCGAGTGGTTGGAAAAGCAAGATTAAGAAAATCCAGGCTTAAGGGTGCTAGAAATATCCTCAGAAAGGGTTTCTTAGGATATTTTAATCTCTCTAGCATAAAATTAGATAAGACGACCTTTTACATCAATACACAATTGATTCTGCTTTCGATTAAATTTTCAATTTATCTTCAACAGTTTAGTCTTTGGATCTAACTTTGCGGGACGAAAGTTTTAATAAGCAATTTGTAATCGAATGGTTTTTCGGTGAAGGTTAAAAATAATTTTATTAAGTTCGGTTAAAGGATGTGCATCATATCAATTTCATGGTATGACCATACACCATATAAAAAAAACTGCAGTAAGGATGATGTTATGCCAAGAGATTGGTTTGATTGATTGATGATTGAGCCGGACGTGGATCCGGCAGGTTCGATTTAAGCAGATTTTAAATGATGATGAACGACCTCTGTGGCGAGGTAGGCAAAGGTCCGCCTGCGACACAGAAAATTGCGGCTTCGGTCCCCGCCTCGGGGCAAATGTGTGTACGATCTACAGATATTTGTTCAGGGTGTTCTGGATGTTTTTTAAGTAAAATAAAATTTATATATTTAAGTATTTTATTGTATTATGTTTATCAGTTATCTAGTACCCATAACACAAGGTCTGCTTAGCTTGGGACTTGATAATGCTGTGAGAATTGCACATATAATATAAACCTAAGGCCCAAATTTTTGCGGTTTTAAGCAGGGGTAAAGTACATATCTGCGACAAACTTTATTCAGTCTGGAACGAATAGGCCAAATGTGGATTAACATCTAAAATATCCAGAACGCTCTGATCTAAATATCTAAATATCTGCAGATCGTACACATTTTGTCCTGTGGCGGGAATCGAACCGCAATCTCCAGGGTCGCAGGCGAACCTTCGGGTTCTTCCTACTTAAGGTTGCCTGGAAGAGATCGCTGTTAGCGATAAGGCCACCGATTGTGCCACTCTAGATATAGTTAGCAGTAATTTCGGTTTAGAGATCGTTATTTTATACTCAAAAAAAAGAACAAACAAGTCCACTTAGGATGAGTATACATTGGTTACACACATAATTTCTTTGTTCTTGTTATGTATTGATAGCGCATTATAGATATAATCTATCTATCTATCTATCTTCGCCCAACGCACAACAGATGTTGTCATATAGAATCGTATAGAATTTATTAAACTTACTATGCCTTCGGTAGCGAACTGTTCCATCAGAGCGAATAGTGAATATGGTGTCCATGCGACGGTGAATGCGATAATCATAGTAAACACCATGGCCGTGGCTCGAGCTTCGGCGCGGTTTACCCGTCCGAGCCTCTGGGACGTCTGTTGACAAAACACATTGTAAACAAAGTGATATAAAATAAATAAATTGATTTTGATTTAAAAAACTTTAAACTTAATTAATTACGTAGTTTTTTCATGAAGCACGGGAAGCACCAGTAATCATGAAAATCGGAGCACCCAGTGAAAAGTTCTAAAATTAAATAAAAAAGTAGAATCGAATTGAGAACCTCCTCCTTTTTTGAAGTCGGTTAATAAATAGATAATGCTGGACACACAAAATGTAAATGCTAGAAATAAACATAAACTCGCTGTACCAACAACTAGGCTGCATAAAATTAATGTATCTTTTAAAGGGCAATGTATACGCTTCTACAACAAAACCCCTACTGAGCTGCAAAAATTACCAGTAAATAAATTCAAACAAACTGTCAAATCTTTACTATGCAAAAAGGCTTACTATAAAATATCAGATTATCTAGAGGACAAAAAAGCTTGGGTCGGATTTTGCTCCAACTCGAAAAATAACAACTAACAGGCTAAAGGTTTCTTCGTCGTTTCTTTACTTTAGTCTACATACCTAAGCGATCGAAATCAAAAATACCACTTTATTTCCGTGTCAGTGTATTTTTTAATGCTTTGACATCAAGATAAGATAAGAGGGTTCTGCCTAACATCACGAACCTGTGTAAAAACACCTTGCCTCAACAGCCTAGTTTGGTCCACTGCTGGACGCAGGCCTCCCCCTGAGAAATTACTTATTGACTTTTATCTCATGGGTGACAATGCCTATTCTCACAAAGTCAAGCGGGTTGGGGATTGAAGTTCTTGAAGAATTGCTCTGAGGGAGGCGCTGCTGCCCACCCCGGTGGATATCCCTTAGTCCCCTTACAACATCCGCGGGTAGAGTTGGCGTGGTGTAAATTCTAAGCCGGCATCAGACAACAGCCACTATTACCTGCTAGAAGATAGCATATTTTTACCATCACCACATTTTGGTTGTCACTTAAATCTCCTCAATTCAAATTATTTGTTTCCGTTGTTCACCATGTTAGTACCACAACTACTAATATACTATTTTATTTACCAAACAGGTTTCAATTATTCATGTCATTAAAAGAATACCCTACATTCAATAAGTTAATATCATAAATAACAAATCTTAAATCTCTTCTTCTTCTTCGATACCTTGATAATATTCCGATATACGGTAATATTATCAAGGTATCAAAGATTACACATTATTGAGGTACCTATAATAATTTACCACTCTTCGATGGCGAGGGTCAATAATACAGGGTGCATCAAAACATGAAACCAAAGGGGTTCTGAACCCCGAGGGGATCAACTTATGATTTGTTGATTTCTAACATTTTATTATTTTCTATTGAAAATTAAGTATTTTTCTCTTTTTATTTGTAATTTTTTTCTCGCACTCTTGCGTTCTTTAACAGACTTCATAGATATTGTTTTTACAGCAAAACTAGTGCTATGCCATGTAATTATCACATTAGGTACCAAATCTCTAATTCAAAGAAGGTAGAAAGGTACAAGAACAGAACCTTATAGAGTAAGTCTAGTCATTAGTTCGTCAAAAGTGTGAAAAACCATCAAACTTCTCGCCGTCAGTTTCAAAGTTGACAGTTTTGCGGCATGACAGTTGAAAACTGGAAAAATCAAGTGGAACAATCAAGCCGGCTGCTTGATTTTTCCAGTTTCCAACTGTTTGAGCTAAGATAACTCTCTCGTGTCATCATTTTCACATAATTAACATTTTTATTTATATATCTCTGTTATAAACTATATATACCATTTATATTTATTGCTCCACCTTGTTTCGTTCTTATTCATACATATAATATTATGTCTTTGAGTGCGCTGGATCTGAGATCGTGTCTGTCACTTATCTTACCTGCTTCTGACTGAAAACCAGCGCTCCTTCAAAAATTACCTTCTCTAGGTTTTTGTGTAGAGCAACAAGCTGAGTCAGGACCTGTTAAACCTACACACACGCGCTCGTTTGCCTGCTGAGGGGGCTTTTTAGTACCAACCAATAGGTACTAAGGTAAGTACCTACCTACTTGTGTTAGATTTAGCTTTCCACATGTTTCTTTGCACCTTGTATAACTATAACCTACATACCTACATAAATCCTCATTTTATGTTATGATGCTATTCGATCCTTTTTCTATAAAGGCAATTTCGAAGAACCAATATTATTTGAGGGTTTTCTAAAATAGTGACCACCTAGAAAAATACGTTTTCCTGATTCATAGATTTTTACTTACAATATAGGTTGTTGATATATTTGTATATAATATCTTAACCATACCCTCTACACTTTGATCCTATACAACTTCAAGCTAATACTAAAATGTTTACCATTATTCATTCTTTAATCTATGATCTTATAATAATAATATTTTTATTTTAATAATGTTGTCGGCGACGAAACCCCCAAATAAGGACGTTACATAGTGTAATTTAAAAACAAAATTCTTGTCAGCGACGAAACTCCCAAATAAGGACGTTACAAAGTGTCATTTAAAACAAAATTCTAATTAGATTTTGCTTAAATGAAAATTACATACCTAACTTGAAAATGTACTTTTATGTTTATTGATTTTTTGTGGCAAAAATAGTTTGTTCAACTTCAAATTTAAACGATGTTTAAAAGTTGAATTGTGTAATTCGGGTAGTTTTTAAGATATGGTAAATTGAATGTGTAGAAAATAAGTTCCTATGAGATTTTATAAGATTTTTGTCTAGGAATACTTTATTAAACACCTAGATTTTATGACTTGACTTGACTAATTATTGAAAAGCTAAAACTAATACAAGTAGGTAGATACCTACCTAAGTACCTATTGGGATGATTTGGAGCGTGTGTGTGTAGGTTTAACAGGTCCTGACTCAGCTTGTTGCTCTACACAAAAACCTTGAGAAGGTAATTTGTAAAGGAGCGCTGGTTTTCAGTCAGAACCAGGTAGGATAAGTGATAGACCCGATCTCAAATCTTTCGAGGTACGGAACCCTAAAAATGGTTGATTAAGTTACTAGTTATACGGGATAAATACTATTCCCTCGGGAATCAAATTCTTATGGGACAACCGGTATCCCCTACCTTGTATAGGTACTAGGTAGGGGATACCGGTTTTATTGTATAGGTACAATAGGGTCAGCGATCAGCAAAATCGGTTAACCATGGGCAGAGCTATCAAGTAACATCACTACCACAGAAATATATCACTACATTATTATTATAGTATAAAACAAAGTCCCTTCCCGCTGTCTGTCCCTGTGTATGCTTAGATCTTTAAAACTACGCAACGGATTTTGATGCGGTTTTTTAAATAGATAGAGTGGTTTAAGAGGAATGTTTATGTGTGTAATATAAATCAGAATAGCACCTTCAGACTTCAAGACCTTCCTTTTTTGAAGTCGGTGAAAAACAGAGAGAAGTCTATTCATATATGTAGTTACTAAGTTCGCTTTTGTTCACGAAGTTGCTTCCTGCTTTTGACAGGTCCATAAATATCTATTAAAATCTATTCAGTTACGTCTTTCAATATGATTTATCCAATATATATCTACAATGTAGTATGTCGGTACGTCTGACGACCTCATTATTGTAGTGCAGTTTCAAATATCACTTTTAACGCGTTCACTACCTAGCCTCTCAGGGAGAACACCCATAATTACCACGATCCGTGTGGTTCAGTTTTCCAATATTATAGCAGTTTTTAAAACCGCGTTAATCAAAAATACTAAGAAAGCAATATACCCTGATTGTGAGGGCTTTAAAACATAATGACAACACGCACAAATCTTAAATCTCGTCGGTTAAAGGTGCATCAAAATTTAATTTAACCTTCGCCTTGCTTATAGGTGAAGCAAATACTTGAAGAACTTATATGTAGAGCATGTAAAATACGAAATTGTCACAGAAAGTTCACGTTACCCCAAAACGAAAAGTGCTTAGTCCTATTTCGAGACAAGTTATTAATACCTAGTTACCAAAGATCGTAGCAATATTTCCCTGTTCTGATGTTTGGGCTTTATTTCAGAACTCATTCATCAAAACCTAGTTAATAAATAGCCAACTACCCTCTGCCCGCAGCTTCGCATGCGTTTTTCAGGTTATAATTTAGAATAACTATAAAATAAATGATGTTTAGATCCAGAACCAAACCGTATTTTTGGCGTTGACTCGTGCGTGAGTTGTGACACCCCTTTGACCTTTGTCATAATTAGTAGTAGTACCTATCCACGAATAGAGAAAACGTAATCATCTGTGAACTCTAAATAACATCAATAATGGGTTTCTACTACAACTCGAAACTAATATCAACTAGGTCAATTTATTGTGTACTTGATCAAACCGCAAATTGGGGGTTGTGTTTGACTATATAGCAAACAATATCGCATAACTTTACACAAAGACAGGGAACTGCTGCGGGATAGAATTTGAATATTAACTCAAATAATAGATAGATAAATAGATAACTGTTTAATGTACCACACAAACATAAAATACCTACAATACATAAGGAAATGTAGAGAATCAAGGAAGTACAATGGGCGGCCTTATCGCTTTGTACGATCTCCTCCAGGCAAAAAACGTACAATATGGTGTAGGTACCCTAACTCACTACTAGGTGTAGGTACTCAACCTTGATGAACGAGATGTCTATGTCTATTTCTACTGTTAGTTAGAGTCCTAGTAAATAAATAAACAAGTTTGTAAAAAATAACCTGTCTAAAATTTGATTCGAGGGAATATAATCCAACAAGTGTCCTTGTGAAAACATTAAGAGTAACTGATTGGGAACTCATCAATAAAATAGAAAATTCACGGCCCTTATCGCCAATTACAAAGAAGCAGCATGTAGGTATGTAGGTAAGAACTCTGTTTGAGTCAACATCCTCATTAATTAATTTTATCTACAGCTCCAGAAGCGAACCTTAATAAGTGTTCGAACAGAACTGAGGTCTTTGTGACTTAGAGCTACGGCCTGCTACATGGTTAGCCGTGTATACCTAGAATAGAAAGAGATCAGTCTCTGTTATCTCCATAGACCTAGATTTGTTTTACTACGTATATCTCTGATCGTCAGTATTCGCACTGATGTGTCTTACCGCTAAATACTCAAACGCAGAAAATGTCAAGAGACGAATTTTGACCAATTTTCATTGAAAACTGATGACAAATCGGGACTGCGGATTTGTTTTGAGTATCCGGGGGTAAGTGAACCTAACCGAATGAATTTTGTAACTTACGAAAACTATTATGTTTTTTTTTTTTACGGTTTTTTTACGGTACGGACCTTTGTTTGACCGCGATCTCACCTGATGGAAAGCGAAGATGCGGCCGACGGAGTATCACGAAGGTCTAGAAGGTACCTCTATTCACCCTTGTCTTGAAGAGACCCAGGTTGTAATTGGCCGGAAAAACTGAGGCAGGGAGCGAGTTCCATTCCTTTGCGGTGCGAATAATAAAGGTGGAGAAAAACCGCTTAGTGCGAGTGGAGGGTACGTCCACCAAGTATGGATGGTATTGCGCTGTGCGTCTGCTTGTCCTGGAGTGGAAAGGGGATGGTGGGATCAGGTCATGTAGTTCAAGTGAGCATTCTCCAAAATGTATCCTATAAAAGATCGAGAGACAAGCAACCTTGCGGCGGTGGTCGAGACTTTGAACCTTAGTCTCTGCAAGGTACTGCTCGTCAATGAGTCTGAAAGCTCTTCGTTCGATCGAGTCTAAGGCTGCAAGCTGGTACTTGGCCGAGCCGTCCCAAACATGACAGCAATACTCCAAACCAGACCGGACCTGTGCTTGATAAAGAGATAGAAGCTGTCCCGGTGTGAAGTATCGCTTAACCTTATTAGAAGCTTTATGGCTGCTGTTTTGGCCTTCGACTCGATGAATGTGCCAAAGTTCAAAGTTGGTGTGAGAGTGACACCGAGGAGCTCCAGTTGATCCTTTATAGGTACCGGTACATTGCGGAAAACGGGAAGCTGGACAGGCGGACTCTTTTTTGCAGAGAAGAGACATGCTTGCGTTTTAGAGGCATTGAAGTTAACCCGATTGGCTTTGCCCCAGTCTGAGACTGCCTTAAGAGTTAAGTTCAAGCGCTGCAGCATGTCTTCTCTCTGCACCTGTACGTCATTCCGACTGGCTTTCCCGTTGGATAGGTACCTCTCAACCACGGTGCTGTCGTCTGCGTACCCAATGATACCGGGTACCAACAGGTCATTAATGTGCAGCAGGAACAACGTGGCAGAGAGTACTGACCCCTGAGGTACCCCGGCGTTGATCGCCAATTGATCAGACGAGGAGCCATCAACGACTACACGAATGGATCTTTCCCTCAGAAAGTCGCGAAGCCAGTTGCAGAAGAGGTCTGGAAGTCCGTATGCTGGAAGCTTGTTAATAAGGCTGTCGTGCCATACCCTATCGAAGGCTTTAGATACGTCAAGTGAAACCGCAATGGCCAACCTTGCAGTGGCCAACCACATATGAGGATGGCGATCCTATAGTTTCTTACTAACTCTATTAAAGATTTCGAATGATTTTGAGTAATTTGTTGCATGCACTAAAGCACCCCAGCCCCCCGAATCCCCTCCCCCATCTAAGAATTTTATATGGGTATCGTTTTCGACTATCATGGGGGTGAGGATTACGAATTTGATGGCGGCGGGCGTGGGTCGGCCACGGCCTTGCTGTGTGACAGGACACCCCACTCATATGGGTATGGTCTTTGACAAACTCAAACTCGAACAATATGAAAAAGATGTCTATTTCAACTGCTGCAGCAGTGTTATAAAATATAGGTCTTTATAAAGTCATAACTTTATAAAGTCAAACGTAAAAATATAAGAATTAATTTTTACGTTTGACTTTATATTATTATTATTAGTCTACTTTTTCTCGAGAAGTTCTCGTTTTTTGGAGGTTTTAACGCGACTTGCGATTGGTAGATACATTGCAATACCCGAAGAACTGAATTATTCAGGTAGGTAGGTTTTAGTTCTTCTGACGGTTTATTTATTCAAACAAGTCCGATAGAAAACGGGACTGGACCAGTCCTTTTTTAATCAAATGATGTAGGAAGAGTAGGGTACTTTAGGTACAAACTGAGGGTTCGTTAGTTTCTAAATGGCCGATTTTAATTAGCTATGTAATTAACGTATTGAGTTAGGCGCAGAATTTACCGATTGGGGTTTTAAAGTTGATTACTTATCTGTATTCTACAGGGGTGAGTCTATTTTGACGTTGTTGACATGAAATTCTAAATCAGGAAAAACATATAGGCCTCCATAGATTTATCTTTCTCCTTCTGTAATGTAGTGTATTAAGTTGATTCTAGATTCCATAACGTTTGCGGCTATATAATACTGTATCACAGCATTATCTAGCAAAAAACTTAGTACCTAACCTGTATTATGCTAGACCCTTAATTTATTTACAGATCCGAAAAAACGCATGCGAAACTCCGAGCAGATTCTAATAAGATCATAAAGGTGTGAAAATAAATGAAATCTACCACCTGTTTTCTTCTTTCGTGAAAATTTACGAGAACATAAGTTGCCTTTCTTTATAAGCAGTATCTCTTAAATGTTTACGTTCACGATAACCACCCACAACCTCGTTTCACGGTATGCTCATAAGCCCTGTAACTCTGGTAATTTCATTATATTGTTGTTAAAGTCATTGAACCGAGTTAACTTTAGTTCACGAAGGTACTCAGGGTCAACATTCTCGTTTTTTTGTCAGTATGTCTGTACTCCTCTACGAAAGGACGGCGTTGAAGAGGTTCTGTAGTTCCTGTATAACAGGGGCTCCTCCGGCTTTCAAAATCTCTGATGTTATTCTGTCCTCCCCGGGGGCTTTTCTATTTCTAAGCTGCCTCAGAGCTAACACGATCTCGTCTTGACTGATGTCAGGCAGTTCGTCGGTATATTGGCGTGTCAGGGTGGTTCTGGAATCGTGGTCGTCTCGTTGTGAACGAGGAGCATGTGTGCGAGTATAATCGGCCATAGAAATCCTCTATCTCGGCAATTATCTCCGGCTTCGACAATACGGTCCTCCCATCGTGCGTTTTAAGCTTCGTCAGGTGGCTCCTGCCAAGCTGCTGAGTGAATATTTTCGACCCTCGGTTTCGCTCTATTGCCTCTTCAATGAGGCGTGTGTTGGAGCTCCGATGGTCGCGCCGTACCATCTTCGCAATTCGCTTGTTCCGGTCTGACCTGTCTGACGAAGTTGCTTGGGTGGTTTCCCGTCTTTTCGCCATCAGCCCGAGAGTCTCATCCGAGAGTTTAGATTTCTTGCCAGTACGCTCGTGGTTTTGGCAGAACCTGATGCCCTCGTTCGTCAACGATTCGACCAAATTGTGTAGGGTCCGTCCGGTCAGCGTCATCAGTGGGATCCAAGGCAACAAATCTATCCCCGAGAAGCTGCTGAAACTTCTCAGTGCCCGCCATGATTTGGATTGAGTTAGGTCGGAGCGTGGACTTCATCAGACGGTTTCTTTCAAGCTTTAAGTTCATATTCAGAGAGCCTCGGAGCAGTCGGTGATTGGATCCGGTATTAAACCTGTTGATCACTGAGGCATCTCTGAATATGTGCTTGCTATCCGTCATGATGAAGTCAATCTCATTTTTAGCCACAGTGTCGGGGCTTCGCCACGTCCACTTTCTTTGGGGCCGTTTCTTAAAGAAGGAGTTCATTAAGAACAGCCCCTCCTTCTCAAAGAAGTTGACAAGCATTTGCCCCCTGTGATTCCTAACTCCACCTTGGGATGTTTTATCACCCTCGCGAAAGTAGAGAAGATGGCCCGAGTCTAAAGTTACGGTGTCCTCCCCCTTTCTACGGACCCCAGAACATGCCATTTAATGTTCTCTAACTCCACTTCCAACTGTGCTAGATGGTGGTCAAGCCTCAGAGTGCGTCCGTTAAACGTAGCCAGGGTCAATTTTTTGAGTAATAAATATTAATAATAATATTATAATATTAATATAGCCTGCCGTAGCCCGGGGATTCCTAGCACCCCCTGCCCCGCCGTTATCATGGCCGCTACCATGGCCAGGAATAGCAAGGCTGCCGGGAACTGGGGGCCATTTCTTGGCTTTAGTATTAAATGGTGGGGTATTGCCCATAATCCCCACGCTGGGCATGCGGGTTGGGGATCGCAGTTTTTGTGATGGAATTACTCTTCAGGGGGCGCTGCTGCCCGCCCCCGGTCTATGTCCCTTAGTCGCCTCTTACGACACCCAGGGGAAGAGTTGGGGTGGTGCAATTCTAGGCCGGTACCACACGACTGCCTAGGCCGGCACCACACGACTGTACCATACAGAGTGGTATAAACAGATGTTAACTGAGGGCAGCTACCAAATTTAAGCTTTCTTACTTCAGCGGTTTGGGCGCGATGTTGTTACCAGAAAATCGCATGATTGAATTTGATTTTGATGATCTTGTGAGGTACCGTCGAGGCAGTTATTCGAGGTACTGATCTTTCATAATAACGACCCATCGAGGAAACGTACCAACGAGATAGAGACATCGATGTATTGAAAATCGAGTTATCTTTTTTTCGAACTTGAATACGAAACCCGTTCAAGATAGCAAAAATTTACCAAAGGGAATCTTTTTTTAAAAATAGAAACCGCATCCACAGAATTTAAAAAACTGCTGGCTTTATCCCTTATTCCGGATTATTATAGTACTTACGTAATTACGATGCTGGATACCTACCGCTTTTCAGTTGAATAGTACTTCAGTTGACCTCACGACCAGCACGACATGAACACATAAGTATTTTAACTATGTCTAACTGTGGTGGATCGAGAGGTCAACCGGCGGCGCGGCGTTTTGTTCAGGTTGCCTGCAGAATCGCCATTATTTTCATAATAATTGCGGAACCCGTATCATTCTTTACGTGGGTGATATTTAGCTATATGTTCGAACATATATTTATTTGTCTTACTCAGCCTTCATTGCTTTAAATAAAAATTATAAGAAAAAAATTAAAACAAATAAGCACAATACATAATGTTTCCTTGTTTTATCGCAATTCAATAGCCTTGGTAATAAGCAATGCCCTTAGCAACAAAGTATAATACCAGATAATATATTATATATAAAAATATGTATGTATAGATATATATTTATTGTTTTATTTTCTTTTAGTTTATGTTAGTTTTGTATGTAGGTTTTAAAATATTACTACCTGTATAATTTTCTTTTTGTCTTGTACACTATCTATCCACATAAGTTTCATTAATTCTATGTATATTCTCAGGTTTGCTGTTAGAAAACTCTTTTAGGGTTAAGCTCGCCTTTGTACATGTCCAGTATTTGTAACTTTTATGTATGACTTGTGTGTGTGCAATAAAGAATTTAAGAAAGTAAGCATTCTTCAAATCCTGGTTCGAATAAACGAGACAATCTATTATTATGAACTGCCTCGAACGGGTTGGAGATGAAAATTGTTTGTGGTACTAGTATGAGCCTGAGTGAAAATAAAAAAATCCCCTTAATAGTATGTATTTAGCTCAACTGTTTCATTTAAAGAACTAGTACTTATTTGTTTATTGTCCATACCATTTTTTTCTAAATAACATGTATTTTTACAAAAATAAAGTAAACTAAAATGGTGAAACTTTGCACTAGAAATCGATATGGTCCACCTCAAAACAAATTTATGAAACGCTGTAATAGAAAACTTAATTTCAAACGAAGGTGCTTGACGGTTGATGGTATTTTGGCGTGAATAAAAAATTAATATCTAGATAACTCTAAATTTCAGTGCCCCATAACTAACATGTAGTACTACCATTTCCAAAAATCAATACTACTCGAAAAAAATTAAGCAAACGTCAACAACTCGTGTTAACCCTTTTCTTGAGTGCTCTGTGGTTCGGCTGAATATTGTTTCGTACGTAGAAAACCTGCCAATTTTGGGACAACAATATAAATTGAAATAAAATAGAATGTGGGGAGATAAAAAAAGGATCATGCTTCAAGTACCAATCCTCCTCGAGTACATTCCAATTTTCGTTATGAAAATAGCCGATCCTATTGCTTATATGTGATTGGAACGTTTCAAGTTAGGTATTCAATAAAACTGTCCGCGAAGAATCTATTTCAGTTGGCACCTACTGCTTTTAATAAACAGCCAAAACATTAGAGATTTTAAATTTCCTAGGCTCTCACTCTTAACAATCCAGGCCAATCCATGACGTCTCTTTGATTGTACCTACTTCACAGTCAAAGGTACCTACTTCCAATAAAAAATATCTGACACCTAAGAAAACTAAATAAAGATACATCCAACTTTTCAATCTTTTCTTTTGTACAAAAATTGCAAGATATCACTTCTGTGCTTGTTCCCATCAGGATATTTACCATGATTTGTGTTGTTTTGAGTTTATCAATATTATGTATGATATATCCATATCAGTCAAGGCATTCCCCGACCTTTAGATGCGCAATGAGCACCCTGAAACCGAACACATTCGACCAGTTGGGTATCCATTTTATCAAACGTCCTTTTAACGCTCGGTCAGTACAAACCCTCAATCACGGAGTTGTTACTTCTCAATAGTAGGTACAAGCAGTTTTATGAATTGTAGATAAAAATTGTGATTGAAAACGTCCTGCTGAAGCGTAGATTATATCTGACAAATTAGATTTATGCGATACGGATGGAATTGTTTGTTTTTACGCTTACTAATCTGAGGGCATATTGGTGGAAATGGTAGAAATTTTAGGGAGACCTAGTCCACCAGTGGAAAACTTTAGCCAAGGAAGACCAACCAAACCAGTCACCAGCGGGTTCATCTCTCATATTGTGTAGGCAGCTAACAGTACTTTGTCAACTTTTCGGCGCGGTCCGCCGGCGACACTTTAACCTAGTATCGAAATTTCAAATTTTATGGAAGTTCTCTCCCTCCACGCGTCTGATGGTCCTGATAATCTTTTTTTATTGCTGATGGACAAGCGTTTGGCTACCAACTCACTTTAATAAAGCGAAGATGTAGCCTAAGATGGAGCACGCTTTTCCAGAAGGAACTTAGCTTAGATTTGAACCCTAGATTTGAAGACTCAAGATTGTACTCTTATGGGAAGACAGACGCAGGAAGCTCATTCCACTCTTGGCAGTGGATATTATGAAAGAGGGGAAAGTAGAGCAGAATAATTTGGTTCGACACTGTGGTATGTAATGTTTACTAAGTTGATGAACGTAATGATGGCGTACTATCTGGCCTAGCCTATCGCGAAGAGGAAAATTATGTCTCGTATGTACATCAGCGTGTTCCTAAAATGCTCCTGCCAGTGCACCTACCAGCTTTTGACCACGACACAGGTTAAATATAGTTACTCACCTCTCTCAGCGTTCTGATGATGTTCACGTAGCTGAACGTGATGATGGATAGCGGGAGTATCTGGCCCATCGCGAACAGGAAAATTATGTATGTCAGGGTGTTCCTCGACCGCTCGTGCCAGTTTACCGAACAGCTGTAGACAACACAGGTTTATTTATTTATTTAATAAGTTTTTACTCGGTGTCCAGTAAATAATAAATAATCTCGCAGGTACATGCGAGAGGCACCGCGGTCTCTGAGGAAACAATATAAAGAAAATTCAATCTGCAGAAGTCTAAGGCCCGTATTATGAAAGCTTTCCCAAGCCTTACTTATGCAGTCACTACGCGAGTTTTTCTCAAGTTTTAAATCCCTGCCCAAGTAAATTTTTAATACAGAACGTAACTCTGTCTCTACTTAGCTAGCTGCCCTATCAAATCTCTACTTGAGTGAGTAGGCTTTTGTCTATGGTCTACACATTTATACATTTATCTTGGCGAAAAACGTTCCTTTACCGTATAAACCTGACTGTTACAAGGTATTTTTGTTGATTTGACGGTTTTGGTAGAACGAAATGCTTTATTTAAAAAAAAAAGCTTTTGTGCGTAGATATCCTTTCCAAGCATTAGTTTTACATGACAATAGCGTGGTCCAAACCACACTTGAGTAAAGATGAGTTCTAGGAATCACTAGGCAGGGATTTTAAGGTTAGAAGTCGTTCTAAAATAGGCAATTACTCGAGTAATGCTTAGTAACCGTTCCATAAAAGGTAATAACGTGGTAAGAAGGCATTGTTACTTTACTCTTTAACATGAGTGAGTGTAGATTTTGACATCAGTTCCCAAGCTTGTTTTAAAATTAGTATTTTCTTAAAACTATATACATAAGTATCACTCAAGCATAGGTCGATGGCTGAGTATGCTTTTATAATACGGGCCTAAAACTTTTTAAATTGTCGTTTCAATTATTTATAACACCTGAACCACCCCACAATACACATACATCCACAGATTTCTGAAATAAAATTATTTATGGTAAAAAATATTACAAACATTTGACATATATAAACATAGAAACACAAACAAAATTCACAATAACAATATTGAGGGAAAAATTTAGTTTATCAGATAAAAACTTCGTACGCAACTACATATAAAATTGATGTTACTTGCCGTGTAATGGCGCTTTAAGAACCGTTGGACCAATTGACATCAAACATCATCTCGATCAAGTAGGTTTTTTTTTTAGTTCAGGAGTTACGATAATCGTAAAATTATTTACGACACTTTATTTCTTGACTGGTTCGTACCAGTTCACGGAGCCTGTTTACACCTACCTACTAGAAATTCCAGAAATTTAATAAACGTTTTCCCGACTTTAGTAACGGGTAAGGTGAGTGTAATTATATCCACGCAGAATTTAAATTTTAACCAGAAACAATGTAGGTAGGTATTATTAAAAAATAAAATTAAATATATCTAGTGGACTTTGTATTCGCTGCTCAAAATATTTTTCTTCCATGAACTGAATATCTGTGCCTATTTATTTTACTATTATGGTTTCCGAGAAAACAAAGTTTACTCAAAAAATAGACAAAGATCGTGGGCAAGATTATTATCCTTAACTTTGAAAGCGATAAAATCATTATTCGATTGGGAAATAACCCTTACGGTGTTGTACCGGCGGCAAGGAATTTGCATCACCCCAACACCTCCGCGGGTATCGTAAGAAGCGACGGTATATCGACCGAGGCGGGCTGCAGCGCTTCCTGCAGAACAATTCTATCACCAAACTGCGATCCCCGACCCGTATACCCAGCGTGGGTAGTTGATTATGGGCATTACCCCCATGAGATAACAGCCAATAAAGCGCAGCTCCACTGCTGTGGACCAATATAGGCTGTTGAGGTTAAGGTTGACCTTGAGTTTGAGGGGGAATAGGAAGTAGATACCTTATGTTGGCGGCTTCGTTCACATAGTTCCCCCACCCAATGAGTGGAGGAACAGTCAGCGCCAAGCTGTAGCTCCATATGAATAGGATTGCTAAAACAGCACCCTTGTGACTGAGGTGCCTGGAGCTCAGGGGGTGCGACACCATGAGGTACCTCTCGAAGGATATCACCGTGAGGGTGGTGATCGATGTTATTCCTGAGGAATAAGCAAATTATTTATTGGATGTTAAGGTCACATGTTTATTTATTTATTTATGTTGAAACCATTGAAGCCATATATTTATCTGTGATTGTGGTAATATACAATTGATCTTAAATTTAGTTTTAGGTCAGCACAATCTACTCTTTCGATTTGACAAAGCCCCCTTAGGCCGAAAACCTAAAATAAAAAAAAAATACCAGTTTAACGCCTTTACAATTTTTTTCTAGGGGAAAACTGGACTTACAGGTTTTAAGGTTTTGAGGTCTCTTCAGAATTTTTTACTGGGGGCAAAACAGGAATAATTAGCTTTCGAGAGTAAGTCCAAACGAGAATCACCCTCGATATGAAGTCAATTTGAAAACAGGTCGTATACTTAGACCTGTATATATAGTCGGATAGCTACGAATATAATATCCTAACGTGATTCGGTCAAATAAAGATTGAGACTGCTATCTAGTCAAATCAAGATGTACGCTTATAGCTTCTAACCCAAATAAATTGCAACTGAGATGTTTCGCTGTTTCTGTATTACGGTAATTTTAACGGCATTTAAAATTTATCACTTCTATAAAACCTCTCTTCACGAATTCTCCATATGTAGCCGGAAATTGAAACGGATATCATTAGACCGCGTTTGCTAGACGAGATCTTCAGTCTTGCAATTTCAAAAGCAAATAAATTCAATTCCCGGGTACAATTTTAACAAAGGACAATCTCAATAATGACGAAGAAATTTGCATAAATCTGAACTGCTCATTAATAAATGAAATTATCAGAAACCACGTAGTGGAGACTAAATAAATGGTTTCAAATAAAATTATTAAAAATAAATCAAAATAAGTCAGTCTAGAAACTAGATAATTTACTTGTTTTAACCGTCTTATCACAGTTACTTTACTTTAAAAAAAAAGTCGTGTGGCACTCGGGGACTGCAGTGGTAAAGCTATTGCAATGCCACCTAGAGGCGAGTTGCTGAACTAAAGAGACAAGCGTGATATTTCAAAAAGTCATTAAAAGTTCTGCTATTCATCGATAGATGGCAAAACTAAAAAGTATCAACGCTGTGCCGGTCGGAGTGGGTAGTGTGAGGTTTTTTCGTTACGGAATTTCTAGATTCGGTCCCCGCGCTCAAGGCCCGCGATAGAAGCTATGCAATAGCTTAATAAAAAAGCATACTTGAAGTACAAAAGAGTTCTTCAATTAATAACGCACTAGCTACATAAATCCACTTTTTAGTAACTGTTTTGTTTTCGAGCCATTTTCATAAAGTTTGTGTACAAACGAAAGGAAAGTTTGGAA
The DNA here is from genome assembly GCA_955876795.1 of Eupithecia tripunctaria. Taxonomy (NCBI): domain Eukaryota; kingdom Metazoa; phylum Arthropoda; class Insecta; order Lepidoptera; family Geometridae; genus Eupithecia; species Eupithecia tripunctaria. Next base: position 8,413,891 of record OY041612.1, read on the forward strand.
CAGAAACCTAGTAATAGGGAGCGAGTACCCAATGCAGAATTTAGCTTTTGTCGAGTTACCTACCGAAAGAAGGTGTAGAGTAGGTACCTACATAAAATATCATTTTACAATGTGCCTTTGTAGGACACAAAGTTATTCCCACGAGACCAGAAGTAGTATCTTACAACACAAAAACCGCGACGTTTTCAAACTAACAACGAAATATTATTCGCAAACATTTGGCCTGGTACTGGTACATAACATAAAATGAAGAGGTTATAAGAGTATATGAGTTTGTTCAAATGCATCAAAAAGTGTCTAAATAGCTTGTCACTCGCCACCGATGCCTGTGGTCGGTGGTCTTTTTGCGCCAAGCCTAACATGCCAACAGTAAAACACGTGAGGTATGTGCTTAGGTGCTACGTCTGTAGAACCTTTTATGCATAACGACCCTCAAACTTTTTGTATAAAGATATCCATTATAATTTTTTCAGTATGCAAATACGCCCTTGTTCATGATTTATGGATGTAATAGGGATAGCTACGTAGTTTGATTTAGGGTAGGCAAAATTCACACGAATACTTTGCCTGTATCAGGCTGTGCTAGGTTCCCAGCTAGATACAACTATCGATCCAAATATTTATGTGAAGGGTTCGTACGTCGTAGATGAGCATTGTTATTCCTTACGATTTAATATATAATTTTCTTCAGTGGGAGTACTTCTTAATATTATTGCATATTTACAGATTGCTATGCAAGCAATATGTAGATAGCGTCATGGGTCGCGCGGCGTAAGACGAATTTGGATCGGTTTTGTTTTGACTTATTATTTCGCTTATCGTTCGTGTGCTGTTCCTGATTACAAGAATACTGTAAAAACACCGGACAAATTGTGGATTCAAGTGCCAATTGATTTAAATATGAGAAAAATTGGTTCAAAATTGTTTACACAGCCGTATGACGTAATAGCATGGCGGCTACTATTTCATGTTAGACAACAGATAAAAACAACTGAAAACTGTAAAAAAAACTGTAAAATTAATTTTGTTGTTCTGAGAACTAAAACTTACTTTTCCGACTGCTTTTTGCGTAAGAATGAATAAACACTTTTTTTTAAAAGAGTAAGCTATTTCAATAAAACTACTATTTACATTTTTTCTCGGTTGAAGTTAAATACCCTATTGAATCGACTGAAACCGACATTTGCACATAAAGTTGATTTTGTAGGAATTGGCTTTTCCAATTTGAACCTAAGTTTGTGCTTTGTTACAAGCGGTAACATATCAATTATAATTCAATGACGTTCCTGAACTTAGCGTGAGTCTGCTGTTTCAAAAAACCTAATATTCAAAAATGTTTTATTTCCATAAATATAACTTGAAAAGGTCAAATCATATTAAAAAAATACACAGAAGGAAAAAAGTGGTATTTTTTATTTCAGTCGCTTTGGTATGTAGACTAAAGTAGAGAAACGACGAAGAAACCTTTAGCCTGTTAGTTGTTATTTTTAGAGTTGGAGCAGAATCGAACCCAAGATTTTTTATCCTCTAGATAATCTGATATTTTATAGTAAGCCTTTTTGCATAGTAGAGTTTTGACAGTTTGTTTGAATTTATTTACTGATAATTTTTGAAGCTTAGTAGGGTTTTGTTGGAAAAGCGTATACATTGCCCTTGCGTTTCACGAGTACAGAAAAATTCAATTCCATTCCGGTATGGAGATCCGTCCGGATTTAAATGTGTCTCCATGGTAACGACAGAATAGGCCGAGTACAGGCGTCTAGGGGAACGGTTTTCCTAGTGCAGATTTGCTGAAACTACTATTTTTTGTAAATTACCGCTTGAGTCGATTCAGTTGCACTCTATCTCGAGAACCGATTTAAGAAGAGCTCTTACTTAAACCGGTAGAGCATTCAAAAATAATTTTAAGACTAGTTTGAAATAACAGGGAAGACATCTAGATTGAAAGTAAAAAAATATAATTTCCTTTTTCTTTATTTTTTCAAAGGACTTGTGTCAAGCGAATGGATGATCCCTGTACCTATTAAAAATAAACGTTTTTGAAAAGTGCGGAAAACTTTATCTTTGCTTCAATTTATTTTCCAAGTAAGTGTACTGGCAGAAAAAAGTTTCTTACCGAGTTCACATAGGTACGGTTTTGGTTAGAACAACAAAACAAAGGTAGATACTTTGATCTACCTAGATACTAAAGTATCTACCTATGTTTTGGTATATCATTATAGTATGTTTTGTTGTTTTACCCAATACGTCTGATGATCCATAATTAATTATCCTGACTGACCAGTAACAAATTGGTTGTCTAGCTGTCTTCCCGACGATAGCAACGGGTCGTTTATTAGACTACTTGTGTGAAAAAATAGTTTTTTCATACAAGTAGTTATATCCACTGTAGATCTGTATTCATACATGTTTGATGCTTCATTAATTAGAGACATGTGAGCGCCTGCTTATTAAATCAGTCAAGATGCTCAAGACAAGTTTGTAGTCACGTAAATTTTACTTTGAACAGCAGACTGTACCAAACAATCAAGAGGTAGCTCAAATGATTCCAGTGATATCGAACCTAGTCATAAAACAACTGTATTCATACAGTTTGATGCTTCATTAATTATTATAGGAGACTTGTGAGCGCCTGGTTATTAGATAAGACAAGACGTCAAGTTCGAAGTCACGTAGGTAAATTTTACTTTGAAACTAACTGCAGATTGTACCAAACAATCCAAAGGTAGCTCAACTATTCCTAGTGATATCGAAAATGGCACAGGCATTTAACTAAACGGCCCCATTTTGTAATCCGCCTAGTCATTTAACTAACTGAGGGGCTGTATTATATTGATTTTTTAGAAATTATTTAGAAAAAAATATTTTGCTTCAAAATAAATAATAGAACTCTGTGACCCCCTTGTCCTTGTTTGGCCCCTTAGATTGTCCATGTGTACCTACGTGAGATTTGTATTTAGGTGTAATTGATATGCATATTTCTAGTAATGTTTGGTCTGCTTCCTTATAAATGTCTGTTAAAAACTTTCCACGTAATAATTAGTTATATTATTTCTTCTGTAGTAATGAGGTCTAGACAATGTAACGATCGATGTCGAAAGCGATAGTAGAAAAGGTCAAAAATGTATGGGTTGGACATATGCCTTAGATATGTCACGTGATCAGAATATTTTCCTACGAATCTTTCAATTGTTTTCTATTAGCTTCATAGCGAATGCCGGTTGGCTACTACGGTCTTAGTAAGTACTGCCAAGTCTAAACACTTTCTGCCCCTCAGTTTCACCAATACAAAGGGCGCGCATGCGATATAGCCTTAGGCCGTAGGTATACAGAAAGAACGCTGGAAACTTAAAAGCGCTTACCGGCGCTTACTGGCGCTTGACAGCGCTGGTAAGCCGCGCAGGAAAATATATGAACGCGCGCCGATAAGCACTGAACGGTGCTGTCGCGAAGGCGAAGAAATATTTTGAGTACCTACCTACATAGGTTGTAGGTAGGTTGATAAAGATTTTAGCTGACTGGCCATAACCGGTCGAGGCAAAGCGGGCGCGCGCTCGGCGCGGTCCTTCGGCGATGAACGGCCGACGATTCATTCTGTCACGAGACAGCAAGCGAGACACATCGGTGAGTGACTTTGAGTTACATTGTATGCAATTGAGATCCTTTGCCACCGATATTAGAAGCAGTTTCAGATTATAAATGTTGTGTGTATACCAACAATGCGTTGGTCTGTCTGCGGACAAGTAGATCAGAGATAAAGTGTGAGGAACGGGATGGCTATAGGGGAGGATGGAGGCCATAAGGGGAATTATCCCCATAACAGTAAGAATCAGTAACTAGAGCACAGGTGGAACAGCCATCATAGCTCACTGAACCAGAGCACAGGTGGAACAGCCATCATAGCTCGCTGAACCAGAGCACAGGTGGAACAGCCATCATAGCTCAATGAACAACAGTCCGATGGAACAACCATCACAGTCCGATGAATTAGTCATCACATCCAGATAGAACAGCTAAGTATCATGTCAAATGGCTTAGCCTTAGAACCGGTGGAACAACCACCTTGTTGTTGCTTAACCTAATTTCAGCACTTCTTTAATTACTTTTTAATGTTTACATACAATTTGACAAGCTTCAACACGCGCTGGTCAGCGCTGGGCGCTGTAAACAACTGCGCCAACCAGCTTCCTTTGTGCAGAACCGACCAGCGCTGTCAAGCGCCGGTAAGCGCTTATAAGTTTCCAGCTTCCTTTCTGTATACGGCCTTAGGAGTTTTTACTGCTCGAAGCCTGAAGAAGGCCGACTTGAGGCCGACCAAAGCGGAAATTACTTGAGCAATATATTATTCCTCGTCTTCTCTAACCGGCCGAACAATTTCGTTCTGAGTCCGTTACACAGTCAACCAATCACCGCTGAAGATATTTTTATATTGGCTCAATTAACTTCCACAAATATTAAAGTCATTTACATCGGGATATTTACCATGATTTCCCATTTGAGCTTTCCTATATTTCGACTCAGTTCTTTGCGCCATAATGATCACGGAATAACTGAAGGCACTTCGAGTGAGTTTTAATTGGCAGATATAGCGATCTATCCTATTTTTTTTCCTTTGCTACGAATGTTACTACTACCACCGGCTTTATTATCGAACGCAACTCGATCACGACACACAACACTAACGGTATCGAAAGCAGCCCGGTTGGTACATTTTTATGGTTGGTATATTGTGCAATCACATAGCACGAATTTCTGTGAACAAGCACACCACAAAAACACACAATTCTCTGATTCCAAATGACATAGAAAAGTTTGTGAGCTCACAAACTTCGCTTGGCAACAAACACGGAGCGGCCGCACTGCGGAAAGGGCCTAAACGATTTAAATCTTTGGGGAAAGCTCATTGAATTACTACTACTAGCGACTTACTGGAATCAGTCGCCCGTAACCACGATTGCTGTAACGCGGTAGAAACGTAGGGGAAAAAAAATAAAGGTACGCGATAAATACCCGATAAATAATCATTAATTATGCTAAATCTCGTAGAACCCAAGACGGTGGTAGTGGTACCGCTGTGCCTGTGTTCGTAACTGTCCTTATTATTAAGCGTGCCTAAGTTTATATTAGAGAACCCTAGTGTCTAGATAAACCTAATTTAAGATATAAGACCCTACTTACCATAAAAATGTATTATTCAGAAATCAATAAGCTTATCTATCTGTAATTCTGTAATTCTTTAATGTACACAAATAATACATAGAATGAACTTATATTAAAAGATATGTACAAAAGCGAGCTTAACCCTGATAAAGAGTTTAGTCGTAGAGTCTATCTATCTATCTATCTAAATAAAACCGTTTAAAACGAGGGTTACTTACCTAGAAGGGCCATGAAGAACCCGTACAAGACGCACATCGTGTGGCCAAACACCCACCGGTGGAACAGCGCTGACATAAGGGTGAAAGGGTTGCCTAGGATGGATACCGAGAAATCCGCACATACCAGGTTGAACAGAATTATGTTCAGAGGGGTCCATAGCTGCAACAACAGGAAATATGCATTTTACCGCGTCCATATCCACATAATCATAATAAACATACACTGAGAATAACATTTGGCAGTATTTAATAATGAAAAGCTACGTATTATGCTAACAAACTTAAATTATGAAGTTAGGCAAAATTTGTATGGCGTGATCCATTGATTAATTAAAAAGGGAAGATGAGGTACTAGTTTCTCGAAAATTGCAACCTCATATTGTGTAAAATTGTGTGCTCTCACCTCAATCACCGTCGGACCGGTGGCACGGGTGGTTGTGATTCGCGTGAAATATTGTTGTCTCGGTCTCACTTCGGTCTTAGATACATCTTTCCGTCTTTGTTCTTCTTTGTATTGCACAGGACTGGAAATATAACTGTGAGCGTGTGTGTTTGCGTGTAGTTGTAACACATGCCAATTTTTGAGTAAGCGCTGGGAGAACGTAACCTATCTTCCCTTTTTAATTAATCAATGGCGTGATCAGATAAAACTTTTTGGCGCAGTTTGCCGTGATCAGATGCAACGTGATCATATCCAACGTGATCAACTGGGAACAAGCCGTACAGCAGGGACGATGGCGCTTTTATTTGGAATGTTAGCGGATTAACTGCGAACTTTGTGTTGAAAGGACACCAATGTTTTTTCTTTAATAGTGTCACATCCACATCCACAGCCTGTATCGGTCCACTGCTGGACGCAGGCCTCCCCCTGATAAACGCTTTATTGGCGTTTAACTCATGGAGGGGTAATGCCCATAATCCTCACGCTGGGCATGCGGGTTGGGGATCGCAGTTTGGTGAAATAGTGTGCCTTAAGCAAATAAGCAATTTACTTTAAAATCGTTATTTATCTCAGAATCTGTGAAAGCTACCAAATTCAAAATCAAAAATGCTTTATTTCCATAAATACAATAAAAGTACACTTAGACAATTAATTTTGTTTTAAAAAACTATAAACTGACTAAATTTTTATAGTTATTTCGTGAATTTTCATGGTTGCCATTGTCAGAACTGAACAAAGTTAAAATGGGACAACACGGGAAGCATCAGCTTTCATATAAAAAAGAATCATGAAAATCGGACTACCCAGTCAAAAGTTCTGAGGTAACAGACATTAAAAAAATGCAGTCGTATTGAGAACCTCCTCCTTTTTTGAAGTCGGTTAAAAAGGTCAAATCATATTAAAAAAAATACACTGACACGGAAATAAAGTGGTATTTTTTTACTTCGGCCGCTTCGGTATGTAGACTGTAAAGAAACGACGAACAAACATTTAGCCTGTTAGTTGTTATTTTACGAGTTGGAGCAAAATCCGTCCCAAGCTTTTTTATCCTCTTACTAAATAATCTGATATTTTTTAGTAAGCCTTTAGAAGTTCTGGTTCTAAAGTGAATCCTACTAATATTTAGAACGCTAAAGTTTGTAAACATGTGAGTTAGTTGCTCTTTATACTTCTGAACGGATCGCGCTCAAATTTCAGCGCAATTTTGCATACAGGTAGGTCTAGGCCTGGAATTCCACATAGGCTACTTTTTATCCCATAAATCAGTTCCCGAAGGATAGGCGTGCGACCGCGGCTTCGCACGCCTATCCCTACTAACTAACTAGTAATCCCATAAAAAGTCGTTTCCCAAAACTTATAAAACTGACTGAAATTTAAGACCTCTCAGATTGTATTAGGGTTGGAAATAAATACTTGAACTGAACGCCGAGACTGCCAATCGAACAGGGCTGAAATTATACCTACATGTATTTCTATTTAGAACCTGAAAGAAATTGAAAGAAATTGCTCCTTTTCGGGTTCTTTTTTTTATCAGAAATAGACCTTCGTTTGACCGCAATCTTACTTGATGGAAAGCGAACATGCGGCCGACGATGTATCACGAAGGTCTACTAGAAGATAGCTACTCCGGACCACATTCCGAAACACAATAGAGTTTTTCACGGACTGGCCCAGTCCGGAGGGTAGTGACAAGCCTCGGCCGAAGCCTACCACCAGAGGGTACCGCTCTTAGCACCACCCAGAGGACACGTGTAGGGTATCAGAGGGTCAACACCACAGATATCAGAAACTAAGGTCAACACCTACGTGCGCGATACTGTCCCCCTGTAGGCCTGTACCACTGTACGGTTCGTGTAATAGTGCGCGCTGAACCAATTTTTGTAACATTATACCTCTACAGGTTGCCACGTAACACGTATCGTAAGCCGAATGGAACCTGAGGAGCTATGAATAATGATTTTTGAATTTCGAATTTTAATTTTTTTGTTTTATAATTATAACGAATTAAAAAGGAGGTTCTCAAATAAACTGTTTGTTTTTGTTTGTTACCTCATGGTTACCTCAGAACTTTTGACTGAGTTTTGATGATTGTTTTTTTTTGAAAGTTGGTGCTTTCCGTGTGATTCAATTTTAATTTTGGTCCAGTTTTGACAATATTATCCATGACAAAACTTGAAAAAACTATAATAATATGTATAATTAAAGTCAGTTTGTACGTTCTTTAAAACTAAGTCAATTATATTTTTAATGCTAGTTCTTTTACACGCTTCCTTGTAAATGTAGCACTAGTGTCGGCCCATGGCTGCGCACACGTTGTTTCTATGGAAACGTGTTTGATCCCATGGGAACTGATTTATGGGATAAAAAGTATATCCAGGATTAGAATTGCCTGCATGTAAAATTTCAGCCCTATGCGTTACATCCAAACTTTCACATTTATAATATAAATTAATGTGATTATTAAATATTTCACATATGTTTTGTTTTTAGGAGAACCAGTGTTCTGTCTTCCTTTGAAATTTTACTATCATAATAACTGAGACCAAGTAAAAAATCGAAAAGATTTTGTACTTGGTCTGAGCATATTAATTATAATGTACAAATACTCACGTAAAGAAGTAATAAACACGTAAAAGACAGGAATATGAAGCAAATACATGTTTTTATGGCCCATACACCAGTGAAAGTGGCGCCCCCAACTATTTTATCTTATTATTACGTTAAACGCAGCAAGTTTTAAAAATCCATCGTTCAGTTTGTGGTATCTATTATAAGTTTTTTATTAATGCCTCCGTAATCGTTTCATTTTGTAAAGCTTAGGCAGAGATACGAAGTTGCGCTATTTGGCCTCTAAACTCTATTTTTGCATCTCCTCCTAAACTATATAAGATAAAATTATTACAGAGGTACTAAAAAATAGCTTATATTAGATACCACAAACTGAATTTTAAAAAGAAAGGATTTTTAAAAAATCCTATGATGAACATAAGAATATGATAAAATAGGTATCGCTGTCATATTGGCTCGGGTATGCGGTAGCTAAAAAAATCGGAATTTAAACAAACGTAGAATTAAAGTTGTTCCCTTTCGGCTTAGTACACATATTTCGTGACATATTAATAGGTAACATTTTTACATAAATAGATTCGTTGCATGACTGATTATCTCAAAAGATTACGGCATAAAAGCCATGGCAATTATTTTATAAGTAAATCAAAATGAACCGTTATTTTTCTAAATGCTTTTCAAAAAAAATTCCACAGCTCCTAAGGTAAACAGAAAGCTTATAAAAATATTCTTAGTTTTCTTTGCAGGATTAGTTAGTTGATCCGATTATGTTGTAAGTTCAATTTTTTTTTTCAAATCTTGTTGTGCTGACTTAGAATTTGCACTATCCCAACTCTTCCCGCGGGTGTCGTAAGAGGCGACTAAGGAATATCCACCGGAGGGCGGGCAGCAGCGTCCCCTGTATATACAATTAGACCTCCAAACTACGATCCCCAATCCGCATGCCCAGCGTGGGGACTATGGGCATTACCCTCCATGAGATAAACGCCAATAAGGCGCTTATCAGAGGGAGGCTTGGGTCCAGCAGTGGAGCAATACAGGCTGTTGAGGTTAATGTAAAAATACTAAAGTCAAAGTCAAATCATTTATTTCTTTAGACTTACAAAATATGTACTTAGACAAGTCAAATTTTTACTATATAAACAGCTTGATAAATAGTTATTACTATCAAACAAGAAATAAGGTGCAATTGACTCTGATTCACTTCAATTTTTTGTCCACTAGCGGAAGACGTGAAAAAGAAACCACTAGCAAGTTTATCGCTTATCAACTAATACAATCTTAGGATAACTAAGTCTAACTGGTCTTACATACTATTGTCGGTGTGGAACTGGGCGACATCCGGCCAAGCATTAACATCATTGACATAGTCGTCTACGGAGTAATAGGCTTTCTTGATAAGATTTCGTTTTTCTGTACAGTTTAAATTTACGAATAGGGAGTTCAGTTGCTTCAGATGGAAGCTTATTATAGAATCTTACGCAATTGCCCACAAATGATTTGCCTACCTTTCGTAATCTATATGATGGGATGTGTAATTTGTTCTTGTTTCTTGTATTTTTATTGTGAACATCACACCTTTTCATAAAGTTATCTCTGTTTTTGTGTGTATACATTAGATTTTCATAGATATATTGCGATATTACTGTTAAAATATTTATTTCTTTAAATAATTACTATATAAATTACCTAGATTTAATACATTGTCACCCAAGGGATGAAAGAAACCTATTTAGTCCCGAGATGGGGTTTGGCTAATAGTTCGAGGGATTAAATGTTTCTTTCACCCGAGGTAAACACTGTGCTTTTCATTACGAGTACAAGGAAAGTAAAAATAAAAATATGAATGAGCTAAAGAAAAAATATATAAATCAACAACTTAGACAAGATTTTTATTTAAAGTCTATGGTAAAATTAGAGCAATTATTAGTTATGGTGTAAGGTTTTTTCCAACTACCTCTTAAGAAGTGAAAACTTTGTTTTTTTTTCGATAAATCCATCATTTTGCCTTTTGATAAACGATGTCAGTCTCTCGAAATCCTTTATATGTACATTGTGTTTAGTACCAGTAGTAATGTTTTCCTAAACATAGAATATACGCTCCATAATATTGAAGGTTTGTAAGTCTTTGAGAATTCGTTAAAATATAAATACGCTATTCACCTTAATACCTTCTTGATACCTTAATTTTGATTTAAGTGGTAAAAGGTTTTCCACTAATGCTTAGGCCTCTTCTTTTATAAAATCAGGCGTTAAATTTATGTCTATATTACATAAATTTAAGGCGCATACCCGAGCCAATCTGACAGCGATACCTATTTTATCATATTTTTACGTTTATCATAGGAATTTTTAAAAATCCTACGTTCAGTTTGTGGTATCTATTATAAGCTATCTTTTAATACCTCTTTCATAATTTTATCTCATATAGTTTAGGAGGAGATGCGAAATTAGAGTTTGGTGGCCAAAAAGCGCAACTTCGTATCTCTTCTTAAGCTTTACAAAAATAAACTATTACAGAGACATTAATAAATAGCTTATAATAGATACCACAAACTGAACGTAGGATTTTTAAAAATACCTGCGTTTAACGTAATAATAAGATAAACTAATTGGGGGCGCCACTTTCGCTGCTGTATGGGCCTTAATAATGTCTGAACTAATTGCAATAAACAAAACAACGAAAAATCAAAACCCAAACTCGAAAAATCAAATGAAGATAGGATTGCCGTTTTCCCGCTTTCTTTTTATTAGGCATAAACAATCTTCTTCGTAGATGGCATAATAGCCATAGTAGCTCTCACTATTCTACCATAGTATAATAAGCATGGAAGAATACCGAGATCTATTCTACCATTCGTTTTTATCATTTCAAAATTGGTAAATATTTTGCCGAAATCTATGTTATTCCTTTCGTCAGTGCGGCATTTACAAAGGGTCGTAAAATCAAGATGGCCCCCATGTTTGACCTAACTAAGGCTGATCCACAGACCGTGTTCAAAAATCAAAAAAATCATGATTTCTCTGAATTTTTGTATGCGAAGCCCTAGGTTTTATTAATGTCCTTTGAACCTTATAAATCATCCTACTAAATAGCATTGATTGCATGGAAAAATAATAAAAAGATAAGCTTCTATTGATAAATGAAAATTTTTGCCACGAAACCAACGGTTGCTGCAACGCTGAAGTTTAAATGCATTATCTTCTACATTAAACCACGACGAATGGTATCAAATGTGTAAATTATTGAAGAACATACCTTTGGCATACTTTCATAGCCGAAGATGAAAGAGTACCGCAAAAAGATAAAATAGTTGCCCATCCGTCTTCGCCAGGACGCACACTTGCGCGTTCTTCTATATTCCATCCATTTCGTCCCAAATACACCACGTTACCTCAAGGAACCCCGATGTATCCCTAAGGTGTAACTACAACAGTAATATTATAAATGCGAAAGTTTGTATGGATGTATGGATGGATGTTTGTTACCTTTTCACGCCAAAACTACTGAACGGATCTGGCTGATATTTTGCGCAGAAGTAATTATAATACCGGAATCAAATATAGGCTACTTTTTATCCCATAAATCAGTTCCCGTGGAATAAAAATCACCTTTAAACGTTTCTATAGGAACAACGCATGCGAAGCCCTGGGGTGCAGCTAGTAATACATAAAATAAATAAATTAAACACAATGGCGGCTAGATACGTGTCTGATGAAAATTGAACTATGTTTACCATTTCGCTATTGAACAAACAGCGTCGGCATTCGAGTGGTTTCTGAGTAGTTTCTGAGCCACAGAATAGAAATACGTGCTTCTATGATTGCTTGCACTGAGCAAATAAATATCATTGAGTTGAGACATGGCATAAATTAGACACTGTTGAACGAAGCTGCAATAAAGGTGATCTTCAATTTGTTGGTATTTGTGTTTCAATCAAGCCCTTTTATATATTTGCACTAGCGGTTTACTTTGCTTGAGCTTTACGCCGCGTCGCTCGGACTCACTTATCTATCACTGTATTTTAAGTTTTACGGGACGAATATTTAATAATATTTTTTATGAGACCACCTCGAGATCTCTCGAATTCTCGATACAGTAAAGAAAGAATCATCAAACTTTGATGTGAATTGGCGAAGATATCACCAAAATTGTTGTAACTAGTCCTGATTTTTCTGAAGTACATATTGTGTTGATTGTTTAAGCTTGAGGTTAAATTTAAATTTAAAATTTGAGAATGAAACTTTTATGTGATCAATTCGAAACCATTCTCTATACAAATCATCAGCGACAACGGCATCCACGAGAAAACCATAAAATTGAAGTCAGTTTATAGTTTTTTTAAAACAAATCCAATTATTGTATTCATATTAGACAACGTTTATTTTGGCGGACAGAGATTAATTACTAAATTCTGTACTTATTTGAAAATCACTTGTCAACAATAAGATAAATTCATTGCATTGTGCTAAAAGAAAGATACTTCTTTGGACAGAGTTTAAAACGGTATATAAAAAGTTCACTTACTTGACGATCCTTGAACATAAGCAGTATGACCATCAAATTCAGGAAGAACCCGAAGAACCCAATGAGGAACAATATGAAGGCCGATGCTACATACCCCCAGCGGGGCATCAACAAGGGGAACTCTTCCTCATAGGTCTTTATCACCGTTTCGTTGAAGGGATCAGGGTATGACGTCATTATCACATGTTTCACACTTGATCTAATATATCTGTAACCAAAGAAAGAAATTTTAAGTACAGTTTTATCAAACATACTTACTAAACTTACTACAAAAACACTTAAAATGATAAAATAAAACACTAAGAATAACATATTCTTAATTTACAAAATATTTATTATGATTGGTTGTGATCTCAATTTGATCGCTACACCAGGATACCCAGTGCTGTAGAGTAAAAAGAAAATACAGTCGAATTGAGAAATTCTTCCGTTTTTTGAAGTCGGTAAAAAGTAGTGGTTCTAGCGTAGAGTACAGGTACTTATGTAATGTTTGGATATGCTTAGGTCAATTTGAGATATTTGACGAATAAGTGACTTATGAGTAAGTGTAAATGACGAATAAGACGTGTAAAGGCTTGAGCACATCTATCCAACACCATAGCTACATGCAGCACTAACATGTGTATTCAGATGATGCAATAATGATATAATAATCTATCTGAACTGAATTCTACGCTATATTGAGAAAATGGCTTCCCACAAGCTTCAAACAAATTTCGTGGAAGGGTGGTAGCCAAGCGGCCCTGACATTCGACAAATATACGAGAGCAAAAGTTATTCCGTGTCGTGGGTATATATATATATATATATAGGGTAGTTACGCCGTGACCGCATTTTGCTTGTACCGATTGTTGTTTGTAATTACCTAGACCGCCTTCCGATTGTTGTAATTCCCTTCTAGCCGATTTCGTCCCCATTGTCAGTGGCTGAACACGCGATACCAACGAGGTAGCAACGAGGTGAATTTAGAATAACAACTATTAATAATATAGATCTAACTAACTATCAACTGATTTTACTTAGATCTAAGGATAGATCTAAGTAAAATCGGTTAATAGTTCTCGCAGCGGTTTCTCCACAACTGGCCTGATTTACAATTAGGTACATGTAAACTGTTAGCTCATTGTTACATAATATCCAATATTATACTATACATATAATTATAACGAATTTAAGCACGGTTTTTGTTGTAAATGACCTTGTGTGGTTGGCAGGCAAAAATGCCATCGGCATAATGCCTACTAATTCTCTACTTTTGAAAACAGTGTAATTTTTTTTATTTATAAATATAAAAATAAACAAACACCATGGCATCGTTGTAGTCTCTTGGACAATTTATCCTACTAAATTACGCACCGGACTTAATATACCTTGGCATCCACTTTTGAAAAACTAGTTTTGTGCCTTTTTTGTTATATCGATGGTAGATCCGATTGTATCGCTTATCCACGCCTTTGGATAAAGGGCGTAGATACCGGTTAGCTAACGATTACACCCGTTAAAGATTGTCATCGGTAGACAACTAAATATAATGATGCTGGATAAGTTGATGCATTTTATCGGCTAGATGTCAATAAAAGCCCATGTATACTCCAGAAAAATCAATCTGAAATGTTTGTGAAAAAACCGCCTAGCTTATTCTTACATTCAGTTTATTGCCGTGAATTTTTAAACGCCACTTATATTCCTTCGTCGTCGATTTTATATCCTTATTATAAATAACTAGCAATTTATCTGAAACTCAGAATTTTTTTTTTGCTGTGTTTTATTTTATTTTTATTTTATTTTACGAATTTTAAGAAAACTTACAGCTACATATGATTATACAGTAAGGTATTTGCTTAAAATAACATGCATGAGACATACATGATATGCTTCTGAGGGCTAATTACAAGTTTCCACATATATTTACTAAAAAACTTAGGTAAAGAACAATAGACGACGTCAAACGGAAATAAGTACCTACACACAAAACGATAATTACGAATACATAAATACACAAAAAGTTAAATTAAAATTTAGAAAAATAATGCATAGGTAGTAGGCTAATTAGAAAATATAATCCTGAGTTTGATCGCTGTCCAAAAATAATGTATCATTAAGTATATGCTTTAATTTATTCACTGATGTGTTAAAAATATCAATATCGTCATTTTATTTTGTTAAAGAGTTGAAAGATTTACTTGCTCTTATAATAAATGCTAATTTGTTTACAGACATAATTACCATGCTAAAGGGAACTTTTTGATTGCTCAGTAAGGTTTCGGTACGATATCAGCACGCTCGGTATACGCGGTACCTAACCGAGCACCTACATTTCTGTGGAAAGTTCCTGTCAGGAATTACTGAGCTTACCGCCTTATCAGGAACTTCCCGATAAGGCGGTAAGCGCCGCGGTATGGATGACGCGTGCAGTAGATACCATCCGTATTGCACGCGTAGTTGTAATAAAATGTGTCTTGTCTATGTTATTCCTAAGGTAAATTTAATTTAAAAACTCACAGGCACACTCACAGATGTTAATTATTACATAAACTATCACTTAGTATAGATTTATAACAAAAACTTTACTTAGTGATAACATCTCTCAGTGCCTAATCGAAGAAAAGATAAACGTGGTGTAGCTAACTATACGTTCTAAACCTAGTTATAGCTTGGTTTTAAGTTTCAGCGTGGCACTGATTCGTAGGCATTTGTGGTTTGTGGTTGGGTTGTTAACATTTTATCACGGTTTGTAACTATAGCGCATGTAGGTACTATCGACCATGATATAATAATGCACGAGATTATAATTACTTTTCACGGATGTAAGCACTTCGAACCTTATTTGTGTTGGAAGAACAACAACGTTTCATCCCTTAACGACGGACTTCATCAGAGTGAGTTCGGTTCGCGTCGCGCCTGCACTGCATTCTTACGCGCACTACGGGCTACATCCGCAATCAAGGCACATACACTAGTGAAAGTGACGCCCCCACCTATTTTATCTTATTATTACGTTAAAAATAGGAAGTTTTAAAAATCCATCGTACAGTTTGTGGTATCTATTAATATAAGTAATTTATTTACCTCTGTAATAGTTTCATTTTGTAAAGCTTAGGCAGAGATACGAAGCTGCGCTGTTTGGCCCCTAAACTCTATTTTCGCATCCCTTCCTAAACTATATAAGATAAAACTATTACAGAGGTATCAAAAAATAGTATATAATAGAAAACGATACGTACGATGGATTTTTAAAATGTCCTATGTTAAACGCTGTCATATTGGCTCGGGTATGCGCCCTAATTCGTCAAACTACGATAGGTTTTATAACAAAAAAAATCACGGATTTATCAAGTTCATATTACTATTTTTCCCGACAGGTTTGCACAGTGTCCTGGTCATGTGATGACTGAGGTACTGGAGCTACCACCTCTACGCAGCGGGGGCTGCATCGTTCGAAACTAGGGTAGTTACGAATAGTGCTGCACCCACTGTCTGCACTTGGTCTGCAGAACTGAGGATGACACGACACTCTGCTACGAATGACGACTTTCTGATAGTACTTCAGAAAGTAACTCACAAAACCTATAAAATAGGACTTACAAACATAAAATAATTTTGTAATTATTATAATAATGGCTGGTTTATACTTTATTTTAATTTAATAAAATGCGACTGTCGTTCATGTGATGCGTTTAAACAGTTAATTAAGTGAAGTTGCATTTTAAAATTTAGTAAGCGACTTGACAAGCAGAAACCTTTATCTGGTTCGTGTAACACACAATTTAGTTAAAATTGAATTTGATTAATGTAGAGTTCGATGTCAACTAAAAATATCTACATAAAACGTCATACACAAGTAATTATGTCGCTTAAAATTAAGTTAAAATTTAGGTTTTTTCTACTTGACAACTTTAGTGTAAACCTAGCTAGAATAATTACAAAACTATGTTAAATTTGTATGTCTATTTGGCAGGCTGGACTCGGAAGCTCCAGTTTCATATTGACGCGAATTACTTATGTACTGTACATACGGGAGGTCCCTAGTCGTAGCAGTGTCGTGTCGTGGTCGTTAACGAGTATACCGGCCTTTGTCTAGAAAAAAATGATTTGCGTAATTAGGTCAGACTGAAACGAATTACTCGGAGCAATTATTTTACGTATTATTTTTTTTAGAAAATTATAGCCAGTGGAAAGCCAAGATTATGGAAACTCAAGATTATGGTAATTTTATCATCAATCGGATTATTAGAACATTCATAGCCTCATAAAACTCGATGTGACATGTGTTTATGAGAGAATCGACAGACAGACGGGAGTTTTAATGTATGCCAGCTATTGATCTCGAAACTTGAGCTCCCAGTGACGTAAGTAGCTATAAATTATAGCTAAAATTGACTATTCATTTCCCTTAGGAAACTTGATATTATATTTTTTGCAGAAAATCTTCTGGATAATTTTAAAGCAATAATAGGGATCGTTAGCAAATCCAGTCAATATGATCATAATTACGCTTAAATATGAAAAGCAGAAGCTTTAAGTGCTTAGAATTTTCGATTGATGGCCTCCAATAAACTCATGAACTCTGGATTAAGGATTCTGCAATGAAAATTGTATGAAATGCGATTCTGCAGAGATTTTGTTCTAGAACTTGGAAAGTGGCAAACGGCATTTTTAGCGTGCGCGGGCTAAAGCTTTTTTATTTCCAATCATCATCATCATCATCATCACTCTATTTTAGTCCACTGTGCTGGACATAGGCCTATGTCCACCCCAATTTTTCTCGTAGGTGTCGTAAGAGGCGACTAAGGGATATCTTCTGGGGGGCAGGCAGCAGCGCCCACTGCAGAACAAATCTTCCACCAAACTGCGATCCCCAACCCGCATGCCCAGCGTGGGGATTATGGGCATTACCCCCCATGAATTAAACGCCTATAAGGCGTTTATCAGGGGGAGGCCTGCGTAGTGGACCGATACAGGCTGTGGATGTATGGTCTCCACTCAAGAATTCGTTTACCCCATCGGTTGTCGGTTCTTCGCGAGATATGGCCGGCCCACTGCCACTTCAGCTTGCTAATTCTTCGAGCTATGTCGATAACATTGGTTCTCTGTCGGATGTATTCGTCACTCACGAATCTTTCAGAGAGACTCCAGCATTTTTATTTCAAACTAGCTGTGCCCCGCGTCTTCGTACCCATTTTTCCCGGCAGTTATTCGAATTTTTCTCACCTTTTAAACCTTCCCTAGACCCCCACAAACATTTCAAGATCAAGATAAGATAAATCCGTTCAGCCGTTCTCGAGTTTTAGCGAGACTAACGAACAGCAATTCATTTTTGTATATATATGTGTGTAGATAAGAGATTTAAATATCAGGCAGGGTCATGCTTCACCTTGGCTTATTTTATATTGTGGTAGTAAACGTTAACTTTTATAAGAAAAGTTTCAACGAACGAGGAAAGAACCTGTGCAAAAACCGTGGTGAGTACATATAAACTTATAGAGAGATAACAAATGCCATCAAAACAAGTTTAGGTTAATCTAAAAACGGTTCTATCATTGTTAGTTATCGCGTTTATTTTCAGTTCAGATCGCGCGAGTTTAAAAATATTTATGGTTTTCTTATCAATGCAATACCTTATGAATTAATTTCAATATGTTTTAGCATTACAATTCCTTGAAAAATGTTAAACAGATTTATTTTATTATAATTTGTATAAGTATGCGCATATACTCGTAATCAATGTATCAACAAACCTGAAGACAAATGACTGTTAGTTAATGTATCAACAAACCTGAAGACAAATGACTGACAAATGACTGTTAGCTAATCACAGTTTGAAACAAAATGCCCTAAATACTAATACTAATCACCTAAATACTAATAAGTATTTATTTATTAAAGGGTGACAACACCTTTTCGTCAAATTGTACTGAATGACGCCATCGCAGGCCGCTAACACGTTCACGGCCTGGATGCTGATTATTGTCTAACTTTAGCCGAGTGAAGCGGCGGCGTGCTCCTGAGGGTCGGAATGCGATATAATAACACCTTCATAGCCCAAGAGGCGGATGTCTAACTTCACCCGACTGGGCTGTCGACAAGACTGGGCAGTAAATGCGATATACTAGAATATACTAAACTATTGGGGGACAGTATCCTCCGTCTGATATCCACACGTGTCCGCTGGCTGGTGCTAAGAGCGGTACCTTCTGGTGGTAGGCTTCGGCCGTGGCTCCACCTGGACTGGGCCAGTCCGTGAAGCAACTCTGTTGTGTTTCGGAATGTGGTCCGGTGGTAGCCATCTTCTAGACCTTTGTGATACATCGTCGGCCGCATCTTCGCTTTCCATCAGGTGAGATTGTGGTCAAACAAAGGTCTATTTCTGATTTAAAAAAACTAAACTAACACCATCCGGCTGAAGTTCCATTGGCCCAAGACATCCGAGTCTTGGGCCAATGGAACTTCAGCCGGATGAAGCGGGACGAGCGAGACTGGGCAGTGAATGCGTTAAGGAAGATAGAAGTTTACAGTGTAAGAACCAAAGCATGTAATACCTACCTAAAGTGTTGCAAGGTTATTTATTCATAACTCAGTTGAAGCTATTGTGTTATCTTGAAAACGTTCTGTTTATGACAGCGCTTGTCTTTCGAGGCAGTTCAAGCCGAGATGTTCACTTGGTTGGCGTTTTTGCCCGCGAACACGAAATTATGGTAATAATATAGCAAACGATTTCAGAGAGTGCGTTCGAATATAAACTTGACGGCTTTTGGGAGGTTCGCCTTTACATATCTACTTTATTTTACAATACTATAATTGATATTAATTTATAATAGAATTAGAGTTTTATTTCATTTATTTCAGACCATGTGGTCCAAAAAGCACAGTTAGCAATTGAGGAGAAAGATTGTGTGAAAAGAACACAGTTTTAAAATATTTTTAACTCACAGTTTAGAATAAATAAGAAATTATAACTACATAAAAACTTTGTGTACAACGATTCCCTTTCTTGGCATATGAGATAAGTAAAACCACCACTACTTAATTCAGTTAAGTCCAAGTGCTTGGTTATTAACTGAACGAATAGGGCTGAAATTTTACATTTTTATCTCTTTCGGCTTTTTATCTCATAAATAAATTCCCGTGGGATATGCGTGCGAAGCCGCGGGGCGCAGAAAGCGTGTAATAAGAAAAAGGGCAGTGCCCAGAATTCCAGCAGATTTGAGATGTTGGAGATACTTTTCGTGAGACGCCATAGCGCTATGGCCCTATGGCCAATGGCGCCAATGGCGTCCTACCAATGTGAGTTTTGTGTGACGTTGGGCAGGAACACACCTCACGTGAGACGTTGGGAATAACTAAAAAATAATAGGCTCGAACGTCAAGTCTAAATTTAGATCTTAAAAGATCTTACTTTTAAATAGCCTAAGGTAAAAAGGATTTTGCAGGAGCTTTGGTATAAGTGCCTTACTCGAGTTCAGGCCGTTTAAGAGGTTGAAAGGGATAAGGAACCTCAAGTGCTTTGCTTGCTTCGATAAGAAAAATTCGTAAGCGTTTGCAGGTATATCTACATGTATATTAGTTAGTAGTTTACCATTATACATATTTATTCACTATCTGTCGGAATGTCTATTTAATGCTCAGACCCAGTATTTACTTGGTCTGAGATTCAAAAAAAGGAGTAGGCTGTCTGTTCAGCAGTATGTAAGTATATCAGTAATCTAGTACCCATAACACTGTTCTCAATCACCGAGTGATGCCGGCTTAGAATTTGCACCACCCTAACTCTTCCCACAGGTGTCACAAGAGGCGACTAAGGGATATTTACCGGGGGCGGGTAGCAACGCCTCCTGCAAACAATTCTACCACCAAACTGCGATCCCAACTGCGAGCATGGGGATTATGGGCATAACTCCCATGAGATAACAGCCAACAAGGCGCTTATTAGGAGGAGGCCATCGTCCAGCTATGGACCAATATAGGCTAGGGAGGTGAGCTCCTATTATTTCAAGTAAAATTGATTAAATTATGGATTCAAACCTGTAGCATAAATAAACTGAATTACTCTTGGGGTCTCCTTTAATTAGATACCTACTCATCAAAGAACTCATTTCTCAATGAAAACATGTATTCAATCGACGACGGACTTTATTCAATATTTACCTATCATCATAAATCAGTCATTCAATGCGTAAGGGCTGGCAGGAATTCCTGTTAAGGCGCATACCCGAGCCAATATGACAGCGATCCCTATTTTATCATATTTTTACGTTTATCATAGGATTTTTTTAAAATCCTACGTTCACTTTGTGGTATCTACATATTATAAGCTATTTTTTAATGCCTCTGTAATAATTTTATCTCATTATAGTTTAGGAGGAGATGCGAAAATAGAGTTTGGTGGCCATAAATTGCAACTTCGTATCTCTGCCTAAGCTTTACAACATGAAACTATTACAGAGGCATTAATAAATAACTTATAATATATACCACAAACTGAACGTAGGATTTTTAAGACTTGCTGCGTTTAACGTAATAATAAGATAAAATAGTTGGGGGCGCCACTTTCACTGGTGTATGGGCCATCGTCAACGCGAGCGTGATTGAAAAGCTTGTTGTTTCATCCAGCGCAATGCTAGAAAAAGAGACAAAGCGAAAAGAGAGAGACAGCGCTTGATCGCTCAGTTAGCATTCGTTTACTTTCGCCGCTCACTCCGCAGGTATTCGGCCCTAGGAAGAATGTGTGCGGAAATTTCATAAAACTTGTTCCAAGACATAAACGTGTTTTTCAGTAAGCATTACAAGTTTGTGATCTTTGAACTTTGTAGTTTAGAATTTCCATTACATTTGCAAGGTTTCTATCTAAATATTTTATTTACTTTTATAAATAATAACGCCTAAAGTTTAAGTAAAATTTGTGCAAAAAACATATTTGGTGGCTTAAACTGCTTTTTTTTCTACAAATTTAAATTTTTTGTTGTCATAGAAGCCTAGATTATGGTGCACAAGATACCTATCAGTTAAAAGTTTCAAAGAAAGTTCAGTAACAACGGAATAATATTCAGGATGTTGTATACATATAAATAACATTTTCAGGATGCTGTTGGGCCTGCCTCGTTATTTTCATATCCCAAAAGTATGACTGTCCCACACTGCACCACTGCGTGAAACTAGTTATTACTTAGGAGTTATTTATTTATGTACATTTTATGTATTTTCTATATTGTAGTAGGTAATAGTATCTTGTTTGTAATTTTGTGTTATTTATGCCTGTTATAAAGATATTTGTATTGTATTGTATTGTATAATCGTATAGAGCGTTTGTATGAAAAAGTAAGACGGGTTGGCGATGGGGTCGTAATGTAACGTACACAGCGAGTGTACAGCATCAATCCTGGTACTCAATACCAGGATTGTTGATGGTCCTTTATCTTTTTCAATGTTGATGGTCTTTTATCATTGGTGTCGATTATGTTATTTTAGGATTAGCTAAAATTAGGATTTCGGAATTTCAAATAGATGAAAACGTAATTCTATAATTGAAAAATTTTACTGAAACGTTTAAAATTAGGATGGCAGCACTAAAATTAAGCTGACAGACCTAATACAACTCAATTTAGTTAAAATGGCATAAGCATTTCCTTGAAAAATTAAACTAAACGACTCGAACATCAACACTGAAAATCCAGCATCGATCAATGCGTATGCTGATGCTGATGGCTACATGAATGCTTATCATCAGCGGATACTGATGATGATACTCGCAACAACCCTGCTCAGTACGGAAAAGAAGGCGTTTGCAACGAGAAGCACAATCATTCTCGCTGCGAATGGTACATTAAGCCCTGTAACACCGGTCTCCTCAACCTCAACCTCAACAGCCTATATTAGTCCACTGCTGGACGACGAGCACTCATGATAAGCGCCTTGTTGGCGTTTATCTAATGGGGGTATTGCTTATAATCCCTACGCTGGGCATGCGGGTTGGGATCGCAGTTCGGTTTTAGAATTCTTTTGCAGGGGGCGCTGCTGCCCGCCCCCGGTGGATATCCCTTAGTCGCCTCTTACGACACCCACGGGAAGAGGTGGGGTAGTGCAAATTCTAAGTCAGCACCACACAGCTGTATCAGTAACGCCGGTCTACCTAGCTTTATTCACTTTACGTGTAAACATTTACTGGTTGCATCCCACGGGAGCTTTACTCAATCTCTGATTCGTAATAAATTATTAAAACGAGAAAAATTGCTTACCTATTTGGTATGACTTGATTCGATCAACCGAAGGATCCATTATATAAGCGCAATGAAGCAATCTTATTTTTAACCGACTTCATAAAAAAAGGAGAGGTTCTCAATTCGACTGTATTTTTTCCCATTTTTTTATGTTTGTTACCTCAGAACTTTTGACTGGGTGCTCCGATTTTCATGATTCTTTTTATATGAAAGCTGGTGCTTTCCGTGCGGTTATATTTTAATTTGGTTCATGAAAAAACAATATAATTTAAGTCGGTTTATAGTTTTTTTAGAACCAACTTAATTATTACGAAGTATTTTCTACCTTCCACAACGACCACACACCACACCAGCCTATATTGCTTCACTGCATGCCTCCCCCTGGTAAGCGCCTTACTGCCTTTTATATGATAGTGGGTAATACCCATAATCCCCATAAATGGGAAATGGTATCGCAGTTCAGTGCAGTTTATCTATGCGTTAATCATTTAACAAAACGCAAATACTTATCTGATAATGATAATGATAATGTGGTGCACTTGTTTCGGCCCACCCTGTAGAACGCCTATTAGCTTTGCCTTCATGAAATATATCTCGCATGAGTTTAATGAGACGTCACTTCAGTCCCAAGCTAATTATTATTTAAAAGCTGTCAGTTATGCCAAGATGAAGAAATTTTAGATATCTAAGCTTACTTGCTTAGAATTTCAAGGGAATTTCCCCGAAAATTATGAAAATGTCTTAATTTTCCAATATTTTTAGATGATGCTTTGTGGATTCCAGAATTATTTATTTTACATTATTTTTTTATTAAACTTGGTAGATGCGATTAAATGACAAAGGAAAGGATCAATCATTGATCTCGTTCAACCAAAAAACCAAGTAGGTAAACCCTACTTGTTACATAATATTCATTCATTTATTTCATTCTATAGTTATACAGAGTTGTTTTTTAATGAAGCTAATTATATTAAGTTAAAAATGATATTTTTATGTATCATTTATTAATAACTATACACCCTGCGGGGTACCTACACAGTACCTACCTATGTATAAAGAGAGAGAAGGAGATTTTTATATAGTATATAAGCTGCGTCCCGCGGCTTCGCACGTCTATCCCACGGAAACTGATTCATGGGATAAAAACATTGATTTATTAAAAAGGGAAGATGAGGTACTCGTTTCTCGAAAGTGGCAACCTCAAATTGTGTAAAATTGTGTGCTTCCACCTCAGTCGGGCGGTAGTGATTCGTGTGAAATATTGTTGTCTCGATCTCACTTCGGTCTTAGATACGGCGTTCCGTCTTTGTTCTTCTTTGTATTGCATAGGACTGGAAATATAACTGTGAGCGTATGTGTTTGCGTGTAATTGTAACACATGCCAATTTTTGAGTAAACGCTGGGAGAACGTAACCTATCTTCCCTTTTTAATAAATCAATGGATAAAAAGTAGCCTATGTGTTATCCTAGAACTACCTGTATGCAAAATTTCAGCCCGATCCTTTCAGTAGTTTCTGCGTGAAAGAGCAACAAACATACAGACCTGTTTACAAAATTTCGCGTTTATAATATTTAGTAGGATTGTACTCGTTTCCTTTTTTTCTTATATTTCGTTATAACGTCAAACTACTACAGCTACGATCGCGACACATAGCGGGTT
Source organism: Eupithecia tripunctaria (assembly GCA_955876795.1). Lineage (NCBI taxonomy): Eukaryota > Metazoa > Arthropoda > Insecta > Lepidoptera > Geometridae > Eupithecia > Eupithecia tripunctaria. The sequence continues at coordinate 8,438,681 of OY041612.1, forward strand.
GGTACAAAATACAAAAAAACAAAAAATACAAAAAAAATACAAAAACTTGGTGGTACTGGTATTCCGATTGCGAACTGGAAGGGCACTGCAAACTTGAGTTCGAATACAAAGTCAAAACATTATTATCAAATATTATAAATTAATTTTCAAACATAATTAAAAGTAATACTTACATTAGATTTAAAATTATAAACTAAGAAGCCAGAATCTTTTGTCAGTCTTTCAAAGGGGTACCTTAGTAGAGAAACAAAAATGATATAAATATATACTATAGGTACTTTATAGGTACTTTATTGAATAACATCATATACCATTCTGTACAAGGCCTTAGCGGCCTAGGTGGTGGTACTTGTATTCTGATTGCAAACTGCCTTACTGCTTACTTCACAATTTGCTTTACTCTACTTTCTATGGAAATGTGCTCGCTCCAATCGGGAACTTTACATAACCTTCACATTTCCAATGAAAATAGAGTAACGCAAACTTAGTAGTAAACAGTATGGCAGTTACTGGCCAATGAACGCTATTCCTGGAATGGTTGAGGGAGACCCTTGTCCAGCAGTGGGATATCCCACAATGTTGTAATGTTTGTAATGTTGTGTAAAATGTAAGCTTTCCATCCATCCACAGCCTTATTGGCGTTTAACTCATGGGGGGGTAATGCCCATAATCCCCACGCTGGGCATGCGGGTTGGGGATCGCAGTTTGGTGGAAGATTTTTTTTGCGGGGTGCGCTGCTGCCCGCCCCCCAGAAGATATCCCTTAGTCGCCTCTTACGACACCCACGGGAAGAATTGGGGTGGTGCAAATTCTATGCCGCCGGTACTGTGGTACCGGCGGCTTAGCTTTAATAAAAAAAGCTTTAATTGTTGAATAATTAAAATTATCGTTTTCCTATTTTGAAACACGTCAGGTAGTATAATAAATGTAAAATAAAACTATATAGCTAAGAAAAACTAAACTTTGCTTGTTAACCATTTAGTAGTCGATCCACTAAAACTATGATTGTGTAAAAATTACGAACACTTAATTATTTATAAAAAATATTTTTGAACATAGTTTTTATTTATTTCATAGCATGTGATGCATGGTGTGAAATAAATAAAAACTATGTTAAAAAGCCTTTGTCGCTGAGCGACCACGGTTCGGTTTCACGTCGCCTATACAGGCTGAAGTCTCCTTATTGCACAATTTGGTACCTATAGCGTGCGGACAGGGAAGTACGAAAAACCTATACTAAAAGGCTGCCACGATCACGTCTCGTTATTAATATCAAATAGTCTCGCCCAAGCTGTTTTTATTCGAAGCCAATAAATAAATATAACTTTCTTTATATTTATAGGCTTGTTCCACCGATTAAACCTACGCCCTTTGAAGTAGGCTCATGTTATTTTTCTATGCCTACTAAAGTGTTGTGGTTACGTATTATGTCATCTATAAGCCGATTGCTTTATGAGTATTTAAGTACATATATTAATAGTTTTTGCCCGCAGCTTTGCACGTATTTTTTCTACGAAATGTTTATAAGAATAAAATTATCAATAAAATAAATAAATATCTATCTGTGCAATGTATAGTATATAAGTCATCTAGTACTAATAGCACATGCTCTGCTTAGCTAGGGGCTATATTATGATGATATTGTGTGGATTAACCAGCATTATTTATTTATTTATATCATCTATTCTATCCCATGGAAACGATTTTTTGTATAAACATTTCAACTATAGGTAAAAACACGTCGTTTCGATCCAATCCTATAATATAAATAAATCATCTGATGTCTATGTCCATGTGTCCATGCCTGTCTATGTTTGTCTATGTCTATATATATGTATATGTCCGCCTATGTCTGTCTATGTCTAGGTATGTATATGCCTATAACTATTCATCTATATCTATGACTATCTATGTCTTTGTCTGTCTATGTCTAGGTCTGTCTATGTCTAGGTCTGTCTATGCCGATGTCTGTCTAGCTATGTCTGTGACTATCTATGTCTTTGTCTGTCTATGCCTAGGTCTGTCTATGTCTAAGTCTGTCTATGCCGATGTCTATCTAGCTATGTCTGTTTAAGTATATGGCCGACTAGGTCTATGCCTATGCCAATTTCTATGCCTATATCTATGTCTATGTTTGGGCAAGGACAACTCTATAACAACAGAATCCAACAGATTTTTTTGCATAATATATATATTTCTACGTCTAGATTTGTTTTATTTATATTTTTTCATTTTTTCAGGTTGAAATTTAGCATACATCAATTTTTTTAGGTAAATTTATATCGCGAAAAACGCGTGCTTAGTCACGGGACGAGCCAGTATGGTTATAAAAGTATGGGACAATATCTGGATGCAGCTCTCTATGCCACTTCTAAATTTGTCTACCTTACTACTTAGTCTGCATTATTATGGGAAATAAATAAACGGTTAATATAACGGTTAAAATCGACGACCTCTGTGGCGCGGTGGGCGAAGGACTGCCTGCGACGCAGGAGGTTGCGGGTTCGATTCCCGCCTCGGGACAAATTTGTGTACGATCTGCAGAAATTTGTTCAGGGCGTTCTGGATGTTTTTCTATGTATAATAAAATAAAATATCTGTCTATGTAGTGTATTGTATTACGTATATCAGTTATCTAGTACCCATAACACAAGCTCTGCTTAGCTTGGGGCTAGATAATGCTGTGTGAATTGTCCAGCATTATTATTATTATTATTATTATAACGGTTATTTCGAGCCTCGGAGGCCAAGGGCCAACCTGTGGAGATTGTCTCTTTGAGGCGGGGTATAGTTTTAAATATCGTGGCGGCAAGTCTTCAGTTGTTCGAAGTAATAATTTAAAATTTTCATAGCAAAGGAATTCAAACATTTTTTTTATTTTTTTATTATTCGTCTGTATAAAATATTCTTACTTAATCTGTTAAGTTAATACAGGTGATACAGAGAGCAAATTATCGAAGTTTATCAGTCATCTATTACATAACACAAGCACTGCTTAACTTTGAGGGATATGGGATGCTGTGTGGATTGTTCAGCATTATTTATTAATTTAAATAAAATTTATTGAAGCCATGACTTTATACGCGAATTTTCTCTAATTCTAATAGTATTAGGTCATACACATCCATTTCATAAAGTCAACCTATAACCTCTACAAGGTCGTACAGCCGGCGTGTATGCGATCGAACTAGGAAAACGGATGCCTCTTACACCACCACTATTATTGGTCCTTATGGTCTACATAATCACACTATGTACATACATAACCCGAGTCTCGATCCAATAAAGTTTATCTCGTGTTATGTACAAACATACATATGTTTTAAACATTATGTTTTTACTTCATTTCCGGTTTTTTACGTGTATTTATTGTTTAATTATTATTATTGTTTTGAAATATTAAATGCTTTGTAATAATGTCATGGCAAACACTAAATTTACTGAAAATACAAGGGAAAAAAGCATCATATAAAGTCAACCTCTATAATCTCTTCAAGGTTGAAAAGCCGGCGTGTGTGCGATTGAACTAGGAAAACGGATGGCTCTAACGTTACACCACCACAATCATTGGTTCTTGTCTCACAACCCAACACTCGATCCAATTAAGTTTACCTCATGTAATGAATGTCTTGTTATTCTGCTTTCTTAGGGAAAAGATTGATTTTCTGACCATTAAATAATTTTTTTCTGAACTCATACCTCTATGAAGTTCTAGATGATGATGTTTTCGGTATTGGTTTTCTCCGAAAAAAAACATAAAGTCGAAACATTGAACTTTAAAGTAAATAAATGACTTTCTAACTGATAATCTCCCTACGCATGTATCTTTAAATTCCCTGGAAGAGATCACTTACCGTCGATTGTGGAAAAATAGTTGTGTTGGTGTACAATAAACAATATTTTATTCCATGTTTTTCTAAATAAAGTAACTTTAAACTGCACTAAGGCACGTGCAAGAAATATTAAAAACGCAACACTGAAAAAATTACTAAAACTGAAAACCAAACTATATCATCGCGTAATTTTTCGCAATTTTCCGGGAAAACGGGACGTTCATCTCCCGTAAAGGCGCGCGGCAAACTGAGATCCCTCTGGAGCTTCTACTCCTTTTATACATAATCCACCGCTACAACTTTTCACCTGTTGGGAAACACTTTCAATAGAAACTTTCAAGGGCTGCACAACTCTTGCAAAGTCCTTTGAAAAGAAATTTCGGGTTTTGAAACTTTTAAAACTCATTTCGCAAGTCTTTTGTTTTTTATTTCTTTTAAACCCTTTAGGTTAGGGGGACTGGTCACGAGTTTCTTTGTATTTTTTTAAGGGTTGTTTATTAATTACGCACGTCGTTTCTTACTAGCCTTTACCGGTGACACTACCTGCGATATTGACAAATAAAAATAGAACGCTATAACCCAAAAAAAACTAAATAAGCATTCAATTCAAACACGAGTTACTCATTACAGTTCTACCTTTTTCAGTTTTGTTTAGTTCTTTTGTTTTGCAATTCAAAAATCTTACTTAGCCGCTTCACTGAGTGAGGCGCAAATTAAATTATTTAGGTTAGTTTTAAGTAGTAGGTAGTGATAAGTAGTTAGTTTGATAAAATACGGTACGGACTTAGACAGCAATGAATCAAATTCCCTTATATATCAGAATAAAAAAAAAGGAACTTACTGTACTCTATGTCTTTAATATAATATATAATGTCTTTATGCGAAATTTACCAGATGAAGCCTGCCTAAATACATTTTCACAAAATTTCGTAGAAAAAGACTAATAAAAGATTCACGAATAGGTTTGAGACCAACAAAATCCGGCCTTGAATACGTTTTTAATTAGTTAATATCGCTTTGAGGGTAGATTAGTCAGTATTACGCTGTGGCTACTGACAAGTGATTTACTTACTTGGAAAGGATGGCTCTCGCTAAAGCGTTACCGCTACAGTTATTTATGGTAGTCAGAGACTATAGAGTATCTTATTGCAAATTTACAACTAAGCTAGACTGTGCTACGGATTACCGGTAGTCGAAATACCGGAAAACGGTCTCCAGAGACATCAGGAAACTGCATAGCGAAGTACATGAAAAACATGAGACTGCTTAAAGTAATACCTAAATAAAATACACAACATCAGTGGTATAGTAGTCAAACAGCATCCAACAAGAACCTGAATCTGCGATACGTCATAGCAACTTGTTGCAGGTGGCGTAGCAAATGCGGTCTGCATTATCGTACGTACGTTTATAAATTGTTTTATCATCATCATCATCATCTTCAACCTATGTTAGTTCACTGCTGGACATAGGCCTCCCCTAATAAGCGCTATAGCGCTTTGCCATCCAGCTTGCCGAATTCAGCATCTGCCTGCCTGCAGTATTTCGCGCCTCTTTCTGAAGAATGTTGCTACCTTTTATTGTTATATTTGACTAACTTACACTATCCTTTATTAGGTAGGTACTCATGTTGTTTAAGTTAATTTTTTTATAACTTTGTACCCTAAATACTGTTACTTTTCCTGCGCTGTTTCTGTGTGTACCAACCGAATAAAAAGATAAAATAGAAAAAACCCAACCAAGGAACCAAAGAATTAGTAATGAACTACGTATTAAAATCTTTTCTATAGACTGCGGGGTTGCTGAGATCTAGAGCAAATTAGGTGTAAAAGAGTGCACTTTCATGTTTTTTTTGTATCGTATTTGATTTACTGAATCGTATTTTCACCACGAAGGAACCGAAGAAAGAATGTTTAATAATAAATAATAATAATAATAATAATGCTGGACAATTCACACAGCATTATCTAGACCCAAGCTAAGCAGAGCTTGTGTTACGGGTACTAGATAACTGATATACCTACATAATACAACTAGGTACACTAGGTTCGATTCTAAAATGTAGAATACTAGAATTTTAGGTGCTTACTTACAAAATCGTATATGATGATGGCTAGAGTTGCAGCTGCGACGTATCAGTGTTTCGCTGGAAGAAAACTCTTTGTCAGGGTTAAGCTCGCCTCTGTACATATCTTTTATAATAAGTTCATAATATGTATTATTACTTGTGTACAATAAAGAATTACAATAAGTTGGCTCACCATATTAACCACACCGATATGGTGTGAATCGCCCTTTTTTTAAAATCCGTTGCCTTATTTCGTTGTTAATCCTCTTATTGTGGGAACAATATCATCCTGTAAGCTACAAAGCTAATTTATTTTCTTTTATTACTTATTCAAGGCCGTTTCCTGTAAAGCTGCAAGAGTGGAAGCAGACACCGGTAGCCTTTTTATACATATTTCTTATAAACAGGTCTCCTGGTTAAGTCAACCAAAATTCTTAAGACGGTTGTAGTTTCCATCATTGCCGACTGATTTGATTATGAAACACCAAACTTTACCGATTTCGAGATAATCTTTAAAGTTTTTGAAATAAATTGCGTATTTTAGGTGTACTATAATACTACTTTAATTGTAATTTGTACTACTTCCTGATTCTCAGCTATTGATCTACGTTTTTTCTATGAATTCTGACAATATTTTATATCGTCACAACTTGTTGGTTAATTATTTATAGTTAAATAAACGTAGATATTTATAAGTATACCTGCAACATCTATTTACTTAGTAGTTTGTCTTGGCCTTCGATAAGGAAAGCCTCTTTCATTAGTCCTCTATTATTACGCCCAGGAATGTGATAAACGCTAAAGTTTAGGTGTTTGTTACTTCTTCGCGCTATAATTACCTACTGGTAACGGGTCGGGTTGAAATTTTGCATAGATAATTTTTTTATTGATGATTGTCAAACGATTGGCCATCAACTCACATAAGTAGGTAAGTGAAGATGTGGCCTAAGATGGAGCCCGTTTTCCCAGAAGTAACTAATTTACCCTGATTCAAATTCAGGGTGATTATGTTTCTTCTCTGAAAGCGTTTCCAACATTGTACTCTAACGGTAAAACAGACGCAGAAGGCTCATTCCACTCTTTTGCCGTGAATATTATGAAAGTAAAGCAGAATTTTTTGGTTCGATACTGTGGTATGTCGACCAGGTACGGGTGGTAGTTTTCTGTGCGTCTGCTGCTCGTATGGTTAAAATAAATAAGCCCACAAGTTTCATTCCAACCTATATCTTACAAAAATAGGTTGGAATTAAACTTAAAGGCTTATTTATTTTATAACTCGTAAATCAGTACCCATGGTAAATAAATAACTTTAAAACGTTCTGCTAAAACAATAATTCTATCTCAGTTGGTTCGGAATAACAAACACAGAAGCCATGGACAGATATGGCTCCTAGTGGTAAATATACCTACTTAATTAAGTTATTACTAAAAATTTCATCGTTTCCTTAGCTATAATCATTTGGGTAATTTTTTGATATTTTAAACTCTTCGAAATATTATCCAAGTAATCTACATAAAATATGTAAATTGGGGTCTTTAAAACCATGAGGGATAATGGATGACATAATTATTAAATAAACCGAAGAGTAGATTTGGATTAAGAATGAACTATTATTTATTATGCTGTCCCGTTTAGATCAGATTCGAATGAGCTATACAGCAGGATGATGTGACGTCATTTTCAATCCCATTCCAATATGGATAACGACGCAGGTTATAACATTGTTACATGAATAACAAGCTGTTAGACCTTGGGCTTCCTAACTTAGTTGAAACAAAGCCTTCGTTAGTTTAAGGGATTAAACTCGTTTCAGTCAAAAATATACTAAAAGCTTTCAGTTAAAATGTCATAATCCAATTAACAAATATTAAGCCGCCTTCATCCCTTTCAGAAAGTCAACGTGGATATCCAGCTTATTTATTACACAAGTTTGGTTTGGCTTTGGTTGAAATAAAATAAAATTGGAACACAAAAATGACAGAAGTGCATGTAGTAGAATAAAATAAAACTCAACCAACAAACAAACCTTATGACCAATTTGTATATATATGGCGAAATATCGTAAACAAAATCATTTGTTTAAAAACTTTGCTTCAGCAATTATTGCGAAATTTTTTTTGTTTGAAAATCATTTGCTTAAAAAAGTTTGGATTAACAATATTTCGAAATATAAAATGTTGTTTTGTTTGCTAGGTCGAAGTTTAGAAAAACTCTTTCAAAATTCTTTTAGTAATATAATTTAAATAAACAAAGAACGTTTTTAATTGTAATTATATGACTTCTTTGAGTTCTTTGAAATATTTTATGGGTTTCACAATTCACTTACAATGGTTTTGCAATGGTTTTTTCCGCACGTTGTTTTTTAGTCACGTTGTAACCTAACGTTTTACGACAAAATCTTACAAGTCAAATTGTATACCTGAAAGTCTACATAAGATAAAGTTTGTTAATTTGGAATTACAAGTTATTCACCCATATTTGAGTGCACATTTTTTTGCTGAAGCACAGCAAAAAAATGTGCAATGCGGTGCTTATCAGGTGTGCAGAATCTGTTATTCCGTGATACTAGTTGTTGGTTATTCGTTAAAAGCATAGCACTAGTAGTTAACCCTTTAGGGTTCTTCTACCAACTATCTGCTACCCAAATGATCATTTAATATAATAATAGATACCAACTGAACGTTATACATTCATTTGATCGAATAAGAGTTTAACACGACGATACTGTTTAGGGTTAACTACTACTTAGTTATAAGTAGTAGTTAACCCTAAACGACTGACTCAATGAGAAACATGATTTCTGAAACAATCCCATTATATCGATCGTACAAACAAAATCTCGAAATAATAGTCACATTAGTCACATGTTAAATGAGAAGTTAAAGTGTCATGTTAAATAAATAAAAAGAAATAAATAAAATTGTTTATTTCATCTTAATCTATATACCTACATCCTTAATTACTTTAGAAATCCCCTTTTAAGTATAGAGATACCTGTGTTAGGGGGTTTCGCCTTATGGAAAATAACTCGAACAGATTAAGTAGGTTTTTTGTTGTTTAATCCCTTATTTCCTTTAGAGGGAAGCTATGGCCAAGAATCGTCAGGGATAGGGACGAGTGGAAGAGATTAGAGGAGGCCGAACTAGGGCAAACGGATGGAATAGAAACGAGATTAGATTAGGAAAAACTAGCCATAAGAATTTTTTTTACATCCGAATAAAGGCTTTTTATATTATTAATATTACTATTATAATGCGTACATAATTATATAAAGCGCCTTTATTCGGATTTTACTTTTTTTTATGTTTGTTACCTCAAAACTTTTGACTAGGTTGTCCCATTTTCAAGATTCTTTTTTTGTTTGAAATCTGGTGCTTTCCCCCATAAAAAAATGGTCCCATTTTAATTTGATCCAGTTCTGACAATTGGATCCATATAATTGGAGTCGAATTATAGTTTGGTTTAAAAAAAAATCAATTATTATTATGTATACATAATAGGCATTATATTACTTGAGTACTTGCCTATTTTAGAACGATTTCAAACTTTCATATCTCTGCCTAGTGATTCTTTGAACTCATGATTACTCTAGTGTGGTCTGGACCACGCTTGAATAAGGCTTGGATAGGATTTGTACATGCCAAAGCTTTTTTTTTTAAATAAAGCGCTACAAATGAAATCGTTGCGTTTCGTTTACAAAAAAACATCAAAACAGCAAAAAGCTCATAAAAATAAATTGTGATCGTCAGGTTAATAAGGCAAAGGAACGTTTTGACTAGATAAATGTGTAGGCCATAGACAAAACTCTACTCACTCAAAAAAATTTTGCTAGTGCAACTAGCTAAGTAGTGTCAGAGTTACGTTCTATAATAAATATTTACATGAGCAGAGATTAGGGTATGCGCGCTTTGCCATCGAACGTCTGTGGGCGCGTGGGAAGCATTTTGCCGCCCATCTAACTATTTTGCAAATGTATAGTTAAAAATAAACCTTTTTTTTATTTTAGGGGCTTAAAATAAAACATTAGCTGTTAGAAAAAAAAAGATTTATTTATAATAAGTAGGTAACTAATTATGAGGCACTTTGAATTATCTTAAAACACGTTTTTTCGGCACAAGTTTTTCTTAATCACCATAAAATCTAAAAACAACTTAAATTAGAATCAAATTATAAGTCATCGTCTTGACTAGCATATTTTTCGTCAAAACAGCCTCAGCACAGATACACACAGTAGTCGTAGCACAGTAACTTTGAGCATAATTTATGCTATTATATGCACGCCCTACTTGGTCTGCCTATTTTTCTTAGATCGCGCATCTTCCTTGCCTTCCTTAAGATGAGAGTTAGTTTTTTGGTGTTACAAAGTGAGTTGGTATTACAATGGTAAATTAAATGTATTGAGGCAACATCTTCTGGTAATATGGGTTTGGTTAGGGCTAAATAAAAAGTCTTTCGTAAACAGTCTTCGTAACATCAAGAGTTCAGTATTTACTTTGTAAGCTAGGAAAAAATCATGTAAAATGTATGATAATCATTCAGGGCGAGTCAGCTGCCTTGGGTATAATAAAATAGTAACAAAATGAAAATAAAAACTATACAAATTCTAGTTTTAGCTATAAGCAGAGCAAAAATTTTACTTACGCGCGCCATGACAAATTTGCCGCAACGCGATACCCGATGGCAACAACTCTCTCTTCTTGCGACTGTCTGTGCATTATTTGGGTTCAAACTTACGACATAGGTAGATGAAGAAAGGAAGGGCAGCTACTGGAAAGCGTGTCCTTGACACGTCAGTTGCTGTAAAAATAATTACGTTTGTTCACCAAAGGCGGCAAAATTGACATAGCGTGCCACTCTAGGGCTAAGGTAGAACTCACATGATGACTTCATAAGTAATGCTTGGGGAAGCATTCATAATACGGGCCTTAGCTTCGTTATAATTGTTCACTATTTTTGTTCGTCTTTGTTTGTACTACAAATAAAATAAAATAAAAGATTTTTAGTAAGTATTTTTTTATTTTATTTTATTAGTAGTATAGTTGTAGTGTTTAATAAATCAATTTCTTTCTTTCCCTGTAAGTATGTATTTTTGGCTACGCTAAACGCTTCGGTCTATACATATATGGATTTGCGTCGACTTTTTTATTGACATTATTGTACTGGCGTGTACGACGTGAGCAAAGCCGAGGGTGAAACCTATAAGGCGATTAGCACATACATTACATTCTTCTCATTAATCTACCTTTGTTTATTGTATATTTATGTAACCATGAAACAGTCGGTAACAGTTTTAATAGCACTGAAATTCAGCGAATTCACACTAATTGCGACGCAAATAATGGAAATAATGAACACCACCCTCGCTTTACTGAACAAAATAGTGGCCCATAGTGAGTTTCAACTTTCAGGTCTAGGGTCGAGACTCAAAGGGACGTATCTAATTTTTTGCACAGGGGTAGCTTAAATTCTGTGACAAGTTGATTTTCAAGTCTTTCTGAAGAATTTTATGACGACGACACGATTTTATTTTTGATTGCTCGAAATAAACCATACAGTCATGTAAAACTTAAAACTAGAGATATTTTGGCAAAGGTGAGCTTAGTCCAAAAGAGTTCGTTTAGATTCATGCAAAGAGTATTTCAAGTATCTAGGTATAATGACCGTGCTTATCATTTATGTCTTATCATGTTTCTTTACAAATATGTGCACTAGTGCGAGACGCCTGTTGAAAATAAAAGCGTGTCAATATCAGAATAAAAATAAAATAGCACATTAAATATTATGCGACACTCTACGCGGTATCAAGTTACCAGAATTTTCAATAAATTGCCACTCGAAATCAAAGAGAACACTTCTAAATAACTAATTAAAATGTTTTCTTTTGGAAAAGTATCTCCTACTCCATTGACGAACTATAATAACTTATAAAAGATGACATTATGGCATGTTGTCATTTCTAATAATATTATCAGTTGTGTAGTACAAACTGGAATTCGACTTTTTACTAAAAAATATATATATAATCATATCTAAATTGTACCTATTTTATGTGATAATTGTTTTCTTAAGTTAATTTACAATTATTATTTTCTTAGTTTATTTTAATTTAAGGTTTCGCACCCGAGGTATGTAATATTGTTAAGGAATAAATAAAAGTCAAATGAAAAAAGAAAACAAATAGAAAGAAGTATTTTGGAATTCATTATATGCATAGCCAAACATATTTTTTATAATAACCTTTTTTTTTACCTTTAACATCTCAGTCTCTATTTGTTTGGAACATACTAAACTTCGTTTCTTCATAAGTGACTGAATGTAATTAATAAGACACGATATATAGAGATTTTCGTAGATACCTACGTCCTTATGGCTCTAAGCCCACGGATAACAATTAATGCTTACTCTTCTGTGGTTCCATAAAGGAAAGGTCAGTCCGCTAACACCCAGTGTTGCATTGCACTGACAAAGGCAGGAGAAATGTACCTTTATATACTCGTATCTCTTGATTTTAATATGAGTTTACATACTGTGTGGGTAGCACACCACCACGTGATTTCTCTATGTGTAATATTAATAATATGAGGAAAATATTAAGCACAGTTCTTAGGTATTTCTGTCTGTATTCTAAACAAGCAACCCGCTCCGGCTTCACACGGGTGCAAAGCTGATGTATTATACATTTATACTCATAGATCACTTTATCTATTAAAAAATCTGCATCAAATTCCGTTATTTTTAAAGATCGAAGCATACATTAGGGACACACAGCCAGCGGGGAGCGAATTTGTTTTATACTGTTGTGGTAGGCGTGCGAAGCCAAGGGGCGTAGCTAGTTATCTATACACAGGGTTGGCATGATTAAAACAAGTTGTTTTGAAACACAATTTAAAACGAGTTTTAAAAAATGTTTAAAACATGACGAAAAAAACAGGGTTTAACCTTTTATTGCAAATGAATGGAAATAAATCCAAACGAATAAATATGTAGAACTCTAAATAGCTTAAAATAAATTTACAAGTGGAAAGCCTCTATGTTGGCCGTTTTATACACTGTACACTGCATGCATAGGTAACTGCAATAAAGTCCCGCAGGGAAAGTCCCTATGTCGGCCGTCGAAAGAAAGTAATTCACTGGATTAGTGGGTATTCCCCGTTCTTGTTGGAATATGTATTGGAACACCATTCAACTTGTCTATGAGACTGAGATTATAGTAAGGATTTATGATTAAATCAATGCTTTACATCCATTGATTTATTAAAAACGAAGATGAGGTACTGGTTGCTCGAAAGTGGCAACCTCAAATTGTGTAAAATTGTCTCCCACATCAGTCACCGTCTGACCGGCGACACGGGCGGTCGTGATTCGCGTGAAATATTGTTGTCTCAGTCTCACTTCGTTCCTAGATACGTCTTTCCGTCTTTGTTCTTCTTTGTATTGCACAGGACTGGAAATATAACTGTGAGCGTATGTGTTTGCGTGTAGTTGTAACACATGCCAATTTTTGAGTAAGCGCTGGGAGAACGTAACCTATCTTCCCTTTTTAAATCAATGCTTTACATCTGTCAATGTCGTCTCGTTGACACTGACAGAACTCAACTCTAAAATCTGTTCCGCGTAACAAGCAACGTACTGATTACTCGCTCTCTCTCTGTTCTGAAATAGCACACACAACATGTCTGTATAAAGCTGATTTTCTATATCCAATAATTAAGTGTAAATGTAATTCCTAATTGTTTTCACTAGACAATAATAACTTATGTGCTATGTGATTCTGTTCGTTTATTTTCACTCGCCGGTTCCAATCCACCAACCTAACCTATCTTCCATCACTGTGTGTAGGTTTGACATAGCCAAAGCTAGGCCTAGGCAAGGCTACTCACCGCCTGGCTGGCTCTCTGCTCAACAGTTCTCTCACTAGTTCTCTACCTACCTACCTACACTACACTGTAAACAAGGTGTATGTAAAGTGTTTTGTTCTGATTAATAATTATAATATTTTTTGATAGTTAGTTTAAAGATACTGAGATACGATACAAAAAGTAAATATTTATCGTTTTGTTAATTTTTACTAATGTGAATTAGGAAATAGTTTAGAAATTAATTAAATATTTTATTATTCGCTATGCATAATCGATTTGAAATTGATCCTTAAAGGTAAAAAAAAACAAATAAAACAAAAAAAAACACTTGTTTTAAACATTTTGAACAGTTAGTTTTATAAAAATTAAAAAAATAAACTGTTTTTTGTCAACTCAGTCTATACATGATTATTCTATACGTCCATCACGTAAGGGATTCGAATTTAGGTTCTACGCCAAACCCCGTGGGGATTGAAGGCTTAAAACCCTTGGTAAAATTTATAGATAGTTTATATACTTTACAGGGATATTTTGCGGGATAGTATCCTAAATAATAGAAATGGAGTCATATTTCCCCGCAAGGCCAGTTTCGTGGGTGTATGTTTATTTGAGATAACGAAGATCATATTTTTGCAGTGACCCAATTTTAACCCTACCTTTTGAGGGATGAGAGTCACCCACAATTGTAGACGAATTCGGAGGTATAATGGAAAAGGTAGATGTTTATTTTGGACCTTTTGTTACTCACTGCCAGTTACTAACTACTTATAAAATAATGGGCACAAAGATATAGTGCGTTGGGGATGCAGAGTGAAGACCGTGTGGAATTAAATTTAACCGAATTAAGTAAATATATTATTTTCTATTACTATTTTCAAAGACGCCATTTAATAGCGTCATTTCCAAAGATAATTTCATACAGTCTTCAGCCCGCGTCCTTACATATCCCAACTTACCTAACTTCTTTCTGTACAGTCATAATTATTTAGACTTGTGTGAGATCTGTAAGTAAGTTTTTGAATAAATACTTTCATAAAGTAACAAAGGGCAGTAAATTAAGTATGTAAGCAATAATAAATACTCGCAAATGTTTTTAAAATGTTCCGAAAAGACGCAGGAGGTTCTCAATTCGTCTGTTTTTTTTTTTATGTTTGTTACCTCAGAACTTTATACTGGACTAGGTGGCCTGATTTGCATGATTCTTTTTTATATGAAAGCTGGTTGGTGCTTCCCGTGTGGTCAATTTTAATTTTGTTCAGTTCTGACAGTAGGGTCCATGAAAACTCATGAAAAAACTGTAAAAGTTGAAGTCGGTTCATAGTTTTTTAAAACAAAATTATTATTTACAACACACACGACGAATAATAAATTCTACCTCGATTTTTTTCTCTATTTACAATTACATGACCCAACCCACATACAAAAAGAAGAGAGAGAGAGAATCTTTGAATAAAAAAAATTAAAGAACTTTACCATACTTGACCAAACTTGAAAAAACATTTGACATGTATCAAAATTGTTTAAATTGTCCTACCACAAATATTTTCTTACATTTAGTTTAACGCATTCACTGCCGTCGTGTGGTGCCGGCGGCATAGAATTTGCACCACCCCAATTCTTCCCGTGGGTGTCGTAAGAGGCGACTAAGGGATATCTTCTGGGGGGCGGGCAGCAGCGCCCCCCGCAGAACAAATCTTCCACCAAACTGCGATCCCCAACCCGCATGCCCAGCGTGGGGATTATGGGCATTACCGCTCCATGAGTTAAACGCCAATAAGGCGTTTATCAGGGGGAGGCCTGCGTCCAGCAGTGGACCGATAGAGGCTGTGGATGGATGGATGGATGGATTCACTGCCTATGCTAGGGAACTCGGCAGTCTAGGACATTACAGTTTATATTAGCAAGGTAGGTGCGATGCTGGGGTTCGAATATTACACATAAAGAAGATTTGTTTCGTAAAATAACGAAACGAAAAAATTGTACGTGATTTCTCAACCTCGACAACCTACATTGGTCCACTGCTGGACGCAAGCCTCCCCTTGATGAGCCCTGTTGGCTTATCGTTTGGTTGGTAGCTCCCATATACCCAACACTGGGCATGCGGCTTGGGATCACAGTATGGTACAAGTAGGTATGCTGCTCGCCCCCGGTGGATATCCCCCTCTTACGACACCCACGAGAGGAGTTGGGATGGTGCAATTTCTAAGCCGGCACCACACGGCATTGAACGTAATTAAACCAACCCATTATTACGTCAGTAGCTTTAACGTCACTTTATAATACGTGTTGGGTAAGTACTTAAACCCCGAGATAATGATGTGCAAAGGAACTTTGAAGCTCAAACAATAACAATAAACAAACGCCGTATGTCGACGGGTGGCGTGTCAAAAGTCTTTAATAAGTTTTTTACTAGCTTTTGCTCTCGGCTTGTCACGTGATATTACTCAAATCTAACGAAGACTCAGCAATAGCATGGAATATCTGCACTCAAGTGGCAGCGGGCAGGGCACATGGCTCGTAGGACCGACGACTCGATATTTTGAGTGGCGACCACGTACCGGCAAGCGCAGCGTTGGTGAAGGAAAAGTAAAGGACAGATTCGATTTTTTTATAAATTAGATATACATAATATAATTATAGAAGAGTTCTTTTGAATGATTTTTTATTTCGGATCATACTGATAATCATCATCATTATAACAACAGTACTTATACGTCTCTTCCCGAGACGGGGTGTGGCTAATAGTTCGAGGGACTAAATGTTACTTTCACCCGAGGTAAACACTGAGCTTTTCATTACGAAAACAAGGAAAGTAAAAATAAAATATGAATGACTAAAGAAAAATATTGAAAATATTATTTTACATAAATCAACAACTTATGTGAGATACTTATATAAAGTCTATGGTAAAATTAGAGCAATTATTAGTTATAGATAGTGAAAGGTTTTTTCCAGATACCTCTTGAGAAGTGAAAACTTTGGTTTTTTTTAGTTAAATCCATCATTTTGGCTTTTGAATACGATGTTAGTCTCTCGAAATTCATAGAATACACGCTCCATAATGTTGAAGGTTTGTAAGTCTTTGAGAATTCGTTAAAATATATTAACAAAACGTTTTCTTTCAACGATTTCACTATTTTTTCAGCGCGCCATTTCATAAAATCGTCGTACGATTATGATTTAGGTGGCAAAAGATTTTTCCCTACTGCATTAGCATCTTCTTTAAACCAGGCGTTAAATCTATGTCTATATCAATGTCTGAACTCATTGTTATAATCACACAAAACTCGAACACCTCTTTAGAGACGGCAGAATATAGCCATGGTAGCTCTCGCTATTCTACCATGGTAGAATACCGTGTACATGCTGGAATACCGAGAACTATTCTACCATAAATTATTATCATTTTAAAATGGTAAATATTTTGTCGAATTCTATTTTATTTTAAAGAAATTGTTGAAAGTAAATTATATTATGATATTTATCTTCCAAGTTATTTCAATTTTACATCTCGCTTTATTTGAGTGGCTGTAAGTTCGAATGCATGGTTCTATAGAAATGAGAGGTGACAGTTGTCACTATTTGTCATTACTTTTCGTCCCTAGGGATGAAAAGTCTTACTGAAAGTAGTCCCGCTTCCCAGGCAACATCCGATCTACTTTCAGAGTACGAGTAATGAAAAATATATTACTGCACTACTGGACACCGGCGGAAGAAAATGTCTAGCAGAGCCTAATGAACGCCCTGTCTTAAGCTCGGCGCCTCTAGCATCTGCCTACAGTCTTTCGTAGGTCATCCCACTGGTTGGAAAAACAACCACCGAAGAACCCCTTCAAAAAAAAAGATCTGATTGGTTATTTGCATCGCTACCGTATAAACGTTTTCTCTTCGGTGGAAACCGGTGGTCCTCATAAACAAAAACATACAAACTCACAAATTATACCTTTTTTTCAATGTGTGCTTATGATAATGTTTCTTCCACTGCGTCATTTTAGTTCCAGCAACCAAAGTGTACGTCCACTTAAGTTTATTGTCTACTATTATAAAAAAAACTAAACGTGTTCTTAAATATAGTGATTTTGGTAATGAATTGTGGAGTGAAAACGATTTGAAGGTACGAATCGTTTTCTTTTGCGTGAACGAAGTCGTTAATAAGGATATTATACTATTCTGTTTATAAGGGCAGGATAGAGGATAATCTACCTACATACCAAAAACCTTGTAAGATTTTTAAGGGCTATTTTATAAAATAAACAACTTCCAACATAAAATAAGTAGGATTCAAGTCAAACGAATTCTTATATTACCTAGCTAATCTCACCAGCGTTTTAGTGAGTTCAAAAACAAATTTCAGGTTTTACAAGAAGTTAAATAAAAGATACAATAGGCTAGAGTCCTAAATAAATTCAACATCAAAAAAATCTGGTCAGATTACGAGAAGAGAGAAGGTATTGGACTCAAATTTTTTAATCATAGAAAAAATTATAACATATTGCCAGTTAAAGCTCTGCATGACGTCACAGCATGCGACACTTTTTAGCGTGTTGTGATGTCACTATCCCCCATTCCCAAACTTTGATACGCGCTTCATTATTGTCACGTCACACCGTGCGAGACTTATTAGCAAGGTGTCACATCACTAGCTTCCTCTGCCAAACTTAGCGTTTTATTGTTTTAATTTTGGGTTGAGCTACCCAAAATGAACGAAACATTCGTGGTTTCCTCTTCATTCGACTGCAGCCTGCCTGAGGATCAGACTGAACAAAGCATGCACCATCACAGTACTGTATGGAACCAGACAATGTTTGTATGCAAAGTTCTTTTGGTTCTACAGGATATGTTTCACTTCAAGTAAGTATTTTTCAAATTAGTCATCCTATTACATCACACTTTTAATTTGAATGCGAACGTTTGGATGGATATGGATGTTTGTCACCTCTTCACGCCAAAATTACTGAACGGATCGGGCTGAAATTTTGTATACAGGTAATTCTTATCCTGGAATCAAACTTAAATCCCGTGGGATAGAAACGTTTCCATAGACACAACGCGTGCGAAGCCGCGAGCAGATACTTTTACATTTTAATAAGCATCTGCTAATAGTACTTAGAGGGTAAAGCTAACTAGTCACAGGCACTAATTGAGTTCAAACCGTAGTATGTCTCTAGGTATACCAGAGCTCAAGAACTACTCAGAGAAGATATGTATTTGAATTCAGGATTGTAAAGGCCGATCGCGCGATGGGCTACGCGATCACGCGTGGCCAAATTGGGAATAAATGTGTATGTTTAATCACGTAGGTCAAACAAATCGCATCGTTTGCTCGTTCAATCGATGTTAATTAGGACGCCACCTAAGTAATAAATTACTTAGGAGATTATATTTTTATCTTTGGATCAGCTAGTATATCTCCCTGTTCGGAGGTAATAGCGATATCGTCCATTGCCCATTTTTTTTTGTCATGATCAGTAGATCACGGATTCGCTCGCCTTTCTGTAGGACAGGACAATCACTTATATAGGTATCGTTTTTGACTTACTCGAACTCGTAGATTACGACATTACTATTAAATTGCGTCTAACACAAAAAGGTCACCGGCTCAGCATAATGCTGCTATGGTACTATTGTATCATAGCAGCGCTGTACGCTCTACACCAATCACAAGGGAAGCATATAACATAGTAAAAATTATATGACAAAATAAAATTTTAAAATCCAAGATGGCAGGCAATTTAATCGCAGTACCTTGGTTTCTGTTTTTACTTGCACTGCAAAAAATTAAGATCACATGGATTTTCTTATTTTTGGTAATTTTCAGTGTCACATACGTGATAGTCAACGAAACTTTCGATTTCTCCGAGCTGTTAAATCGAAACGAAAGTTCTTCTATTGATATCTACGTGAGGCCATTGAGTCTCAGATCTCTATTTTTGAAGCAGACCTATCCTCTTCATCATATGTTCAATTGGGAGTAAGTATCATCTTTTTATACCAGTTTGCGATCATCAGGATTTTTTTAATGGACTTTTTTGAAGAAGCCTAAAAATACTCTCTCTTTAACATAAGATTGAATGAAACCATTACATAATTGGTGTATAATCAGTTTATTAGTACTACCTACTAAAGCAATCATCATTGTAAACATCATCAGCCCGTCCACTGCTGAACATAGGCCTCCCCAAAACGACACCACAAATAGTGGTTTTACTAAGTAAAGCAATAAAATTATTGCAAATGCACACTTATTTCATTTCATTTCATGCACACTTCGCACAATAAAAAACGTAAAAGACATTATTTTTAAAATGTCTAATGCTCATCTCTCAATATTCAAGGGGAAAACTAAAATTATTTTTAAGTCCAGTTTTCCCTTTAAGGGAGATTTCAAGAGGTAAAACTTGAAGAAGTACCATCGCCAAACGTAATGCCTATCCATTTTGAAACGATTTTGCTTTGCGTTAAAAACAAAAGATATCGAGCAAGCCGGGGTTGGCAACTATTCACTTCACTGAAAAATCACTAGTGGTGGTAAGGCGCAATTTTTGCTGACTATACCTATTACATTTTTCGGGATTTTAGTTTCGGGTTCACCATCTACCGTCCTGAGAACCACATAGAAGTCGAGCAGTTCTACAGTAAGCCATTCTCCACCATCGTCTGGCACTGCCTGTTCTGCATGGCTGTCTTCTGTGCTGTCATGTTCTACTTCCTGAAATGTTGGGAGATCAGGCTTGTGGACGGATTGCAATGGGAGAGCAGCTTTGGCTATGAGCTGTTAATGGTTATTGGGGCGTACTGTCAGCACAGTGAGTATATTCTAGCGTTTATTCTTTGTTCTAAGTACACTGCTCGCCAGCTTCAACAAGAACGCCACTTTACGTTGTCTCTCTGTTACAATAAGGTGAGATCCCCAACCCGCATGCCTTAGCGTGGGAATTACCTAAGGCATTATCCCCCATGAGTTAAACGCCAAAAAGGCGTTTATCAGGGGGAGGCCTGCGTCCAGCAGTGGACCGATACAGGCTGTTGAGGTTGAGGTTGAGGATACTGTATGTCCAGTTGTCTAGCATTATTAATGAATTATTAATTGTATAGTCTATTTTTTTTTAGTTCCTCCGATAGATGCTGTACTATACTCGCGTCGTGGAGCCTATTTTGCCTTCTTCATGTTTGCATATCTAATTTACACGTACTATACATCTAACCTGCTCTCGCACCTAGTAAATGACAAGGACAGAGATATTGACGCAATCAGCATATTTAAAAGCGATATTGAGTTCGTTGTGATGGATGATATTAATTGGATCGTGAGAAAATACGTAAGTTTCGTATTCAATAGAGATCAATAGAGCTTCTGAAGCTGAAATGTAGCAACGCCGTTGCTCGCATAAAAGACGTAGATATTCGCTACTCCACTGAACTTACTATTGTTTATCTATACCTACAGGGTGCCACCGAAGGGTGTGAGGAGTGAGCCCAAACGGAGTGATTTGGACCCCGAGTTGATCAACTTGTAATTTTTTTCAAACCTTAGATTTTTTTATGGCCACAACTGGCCGACAATAGAGAAGAATGGAAGGTGGAAAGGGAGGCCTTTGCCCTTCAGTGGGATCACACAGGCTCTTAATAATAATAATAATAATATTTTTTTCCTGTTCTTTCGTGGCATCTTGTATAATTTGATGGGTAGGCAAATATTTGCATTTCATGTAGGTATTGAATTCCAAAGTAGAATACAGGTTAGTCATTTTGCGTTAAATTTTCAGATCTTCACGCTACAAAGTTGTAAAAATATAAGCCATGCTTACGAAAAACTTCTGACCATGAAAACTATGACAGCCATACAAGGACTCCAGGCTGTGAAGGAAGGAAAAACTGCCCTACTGTCAGAGTACCAGCTCCTAAATCCTTGGTTACGTTATGGTACGGACATCACTAATTTGTGGTTTAGGATATTAATATTATATTTTGTAGCAATTGGCTTTATCAAGTGTTCCTTGTACGGTAAACAAATGATTTGATTTAAATTGATATTTACTTCCCAAAGAGCATATTCAAACGTTCACTTACAGATAATTCTATGGCCACGGACGGCATATTGCCGACTGCAAGGCAACTGAATCCGTAACTGCAGGTGCAGGCGACGGCAGTTAATTCGAAGGCAGTCGAACCTTGAAGTTGGCAACTTGGCGTCCGTGTATTTGAAACGCGCAGTTCGTGTATTTAAGACGTGTATTTCATGTATTTGAGACGTGAAGTTCGTATATTTAAGACGTGCATTTTGTGTATTTATGACGTGCAGTTCGTATATTTGAGACATGAAATTCGTGTTTAAGAGCGCTAATAGTGAATACGAAAAGTTATCACGTTTTTCTCATCTTAATAAAATACCTAATATTATATAATGATGATGATAATGGTCTTCTGTCTATTTCAGTTTTTGAAAACCATGAAATATGCGGCCTTTCAAACATTGACTTATTGACAAAGCTGAAAAAGTACTTCTTCGTCTCATACAATTTTCCATACAAGGAGGAATTCAAAGTTGCGTGAGTAGAGTATCAGAAATCCGGATTAAAAGACCCAACAACTCTTAAACGTCGATGTTTGTGAGCATCGATCCAAGTTTTCGCTGGCCGCGAAATACCTGATGAAAGTTTGTGAGCACTAAAAAACATATTTTAAGTCAGTGGACTGAAAATTAAGACAACTGTGTGGTGCTGTCTTACAATTTTTA
Source organism: Eupithecia tripunctaria (assembly GCA_955876795.1). NCBI lineage: Eukaryota > Metazoa > Arthropoda > Insecta > Lepidoptera > Geometridae > Eupithecia > Eupithecia tripunctaria. The sequence goes on from OY041612.1 coordinate 8,461,179, forward strand.
CCATCCCAATTCTTTCCTTAAGTGTCGTAAGAGGCGACTAAGGGATATTGGGGGGCGAGCAGGAACGTCCCCTGCAGAACAATTCTACCACCGAACTGCAATCCCCAACCCGCATGCCCAGAGTAGGGATTATTACCCCCATGAGACAAATGCCAATAAGTCGCTCATCAGGGGGAAGCCTGCGTCCAGCAGTGGACCAATACAGGCTGTTGAAGTTGAGGTTGAAGACTGAAAAATATTTCAGTGACTGACTTTCTAAGTGCAATGAAGCGGTAATAGGTAGGTTAGTGATTTCTAGATAAAAATACTAATAAATAAATAATAAATAATAAATAATGCCGGACTATTCACACAGCATTATCTAGCCCCAAGCTAAGCAGAGCTTGTGTTATGGGTACTAGATAACTGATATACATAATACAATACACTACATAGATAGATATTTTTTTTTATTATATATAGAAAACATCCAGAACGCCCTGAACAAATACCTGCAGATCGTACAAATATTTGTCCCGAGGCGGGAATCGAACCCGCAACCTCCTGCGTCGCAGGCGGACCTTCGCCCACCGCGCCACAGAGGTCGTCTAATAAATCTAATAAAATTTAATAATTAGGGACAACACCTAATTAGTAAGTTTTTATAAATCGATAAAAGAATTAGTTTTTTACCTTAATCTTCTTCTACTAAGTCTTATAACAATTCAATTAGTCACACTAATATCATAAATGTGAAAGTTTGTATGGATGTATGGATGGATGGATGGATGTTTGTTACCTCTTCACGTCAAAACTACTGAACGGATCTGTCTGAAATTTTGCATACAGGTAACTCAAATCCTGGAATCAAACATAGGCTACTTTTTATCCCATAAATCTGATCCCGTGGGATAAAAATCACCTTTAAACGTTTTCATAGGAACAACGCGTGCGAAGCCGCGGGGCGCAGCTAGTATTTTATAAATCTAAGTGTAGGGCGCCCTCCGACCAGGTGGGATGATGATCTTTGAAAGACTGCAGGCAGATGCAGGATGTCCAGCAGTGGACTGGTATATAGACAGGCTGATGATGGTCATGATGATCAGTATTATCTTCCTGGTAATCTGGCAAAGCTGACGTTCACTATTTCATGTAAGCTTGTAAGTTAAGAAACTTTTTTTTGGCAAGTGTGTGAATTGCCAAAAAAAAGTTTTCCTATATTTATTCGCATTATCTTTTCCCAAACGCAGTGGCATTATGGGTACTACGTAACTGATACACATGTTTAAAACATTAAACTACATTAATAAATAAATTGAATTTTACATAGGAAACACTTAGAATACCCTAAACACATATTTGCAAATCGTACAAACATTTGTCTACACCCCAACCCGCCACCACCTGCGTCACAGGCGGACCTTGCCCGCCGCGCCACAGAGGTCGTCAAACTAAGCTTTATTTTGTGAAAAAAAAGTTACTTTCACCAACAAAATGTTAGCAAAATAACCGACACATAGTTTCTTCACACAGACTGCAGAGAATGGAAGAGACAGGAATCCTCCGACGGATGAGAAACCACTACCACTCGATGACAGACTGCATCCCACTCTCTCACGTACAAGCTCCGTTTAGCCAGATCATACCGCCTCTTACTATCTTACTGTCCACGTATCTACTCAGTGTGATCATTCTGATATGCGAAGTAGTGCATAGTAGAATGTATAAGCTATGGCCATATTTAGAATAGAAAGATTAAAAAGAGTAAAGTAGAGTAAGTAGAGTAGAGGTTTCTTAGAGCGCACAAATGTACAGAACTATACCGTGTCCATTTTGAATGAGGCATAAACGTAAACAAACCGCCCATACTTAACCTAAAATTCACTTTGTTGGCGCGTCCTTTTATACGTAATTTACATTACTTGTCGATTTTAGATCCTCCCTTCAATAAAAATTGCTTACAATTATATCTGAAACTCGACGCCAAGCAAGTGAGATTTTGTTATTTGTGTCGTATTTTGTTTACTAACATGCTCCATTCAACGTGGACAAACCATAGGTTCGGCCCACGTGGTAATTTCAGAAATTTATTGCACACCCTAGTTCCGAAAAAATATAAAATGTATAATTCACTAATTACTTTATAGTTTATTTATGCTGATTTTAAAGTAAATCGAACCAAGAAAAGACGTGAAATAGGTCTATAGTATACTTGGACAAGAAGTAAACAATACTTTGTTTTATTTATAAGACCTTTACTTGAATAAATAAATTTTATTATTATTATAAGGAATAATAATTTTCGCAACTTTACCACCTCTCTAACCTAAAATTAACGGGTAGAAGTGATTTTTTTAAATTTTACTAGCCAGTGTTATTCTAGCCTAGACTATCTCCATACTTACCGAGTTCTTCCCGCTGGTGTCGAAGGGGTATCCACCGGGGGCAGGCAGCAGCTCCCCCCGCAACAATTCTGCCACCTATAACTGCAATACTTAAACCGTATGCCCAGCGTGCAACTTGGGGCCTATGGTCGCTACGCCCCATGAGATAAAAGCCAATAAGGCCCGCTTCCAGCAGTGGACCAATATTAGGCTGTTGAGGTTGAGGATTAGAAACTTTAATGTTCTTCCAAGAAAATTAAGATTTGTAGTAAACCCACTCTTTCAAAATGAATTCATCAAACACGAGAGTTTGTATAACACAGAATATGAGATGACAAACTTATGCACAGGTAATAAATAAATAAATAATACTGGGTAATCCATACAGCATCATCTAACCCCAAGCTAAGCAGAGCTTGTGTTACTAGATGACTGATATCCACATCCATCCACAGCCTGTATCGGTCCACTGCTGGACGCAGGCCTCCCCCTGATAAACGCCTTATTGGCGTTTAACTCATGGGGGGGTAATGCCCATAATCCCCACGCTGGGCATGCGGGTTGGGGATCGCAGTTTGGTGGAAGATTTGTTCTGCGGGGGGCGCCGCCCCCCAGAAGATATCCCTTAGTCGCCTCTTACGACACCCACGGGAAGAATTGGGGTGGTGCAAATTCTATGCCGCTGGCACCACACGGCGATGACTGATATACATAAAATAATTCCTAACATAGATAATTTTATTTAAGTATAGAAAACCAGCAGCGCCTCGCGTTCTCACACACGTAGGTCCCGTTTCCGTGCAAATTCCGGGATAAAATATAGCCTATAACATGCCAAAGTAAGCTTTTTGATGAAGAAAGATTTATTTAAATCGATCCAGTAATTTCGGAGTCTATTCAATACAAACAAACAATCAAATCTTTCCTCTTTATAATTTAGTATAGAAGTATCAGAACACTGAAACAAATATTTGCAGATCGTACAAACATTTGAGCCAGCAATAGCATTACTCGTCTATTAGCATTATAATGCACACTCAACGAAGTTTTAACGTTACATAAAAAATATAACTTCACATCACATCACACTTTACATCACACTATAATATTATAAATGCGAAAGTTTGGATGTTTGTTACTTCTTCAAAACTACTGGACGGATCTGGCTGAAATGCATACAGGTAATTATAATCCTGGAATAAAGCATAGGCTACTGCATACTTTTTATCCCATAAATCTGTTCCCGCGGGATGAAAATCACCTTTTAATGTTTCCATAGGAACAACGCGTGCGAAGCCGCGGGGCGCAGCTAGTATATTATAAACGTTCTGTAGTCGAAGAACTCCTTAGAATATGGCCTGTCTGTGTCAACCCTACACTTGTCTAATTAAAAACTTTCTAATCAAACTTTAAAAATTCATTAGCTCATCCTAACAGCCTACTGTAACTTTGAACGAATCATGAACTTCTAACTAGGTATTTCATTAACTTTGTAATGTAAACGATTCAATGCTATTTCGTGACGTGACGATTTTGACGACCTTATTAAAATTTTTGATAAATAATTATGAAGTTTTATTATCAAAACTTTTAAATGGTGTTAGTAGCTGAGTCTTTTTAGAACTTACTCACCTTTATATACGACTAAAAAAAAGGAGATGGTTCTCAATTCGACTGTTTTTTATGTTTGTTACCTCAGAACTTTTGACTGGGTGATCTGATTTTGATGATTCTTTTTTATTTGAAAGCTGTCAATTTTTGTGTGGCATCCACGAGAAAACTTTGTTAACAAACAAAAATTGAAGTCAGTTTATAGTTTTTAAAAAACAAACCCAAATAAATGTATATAATTGGGATTTATTTTCATCCAGGAGGTAAATTCGCGGTCATAATAAAATTCTACCGCAAGAACTGCATTATAACCGCATTATAAGTAAATAAATAAATAATGCTGGACAATTCATAACTACACCATCACCTTGCCCAAACTAAGCAGAGCTTCTGTTATGGGAACTGGATAACTTTAATACTTAGCATTATATCATACGTAGGAAACACCTAAAACACATGGAACAAATATCTGTCAATCGTACAAACATTTGTCCCAAGGTTGGAATCAAAACCGCAACCCTTTAATAAGCCCAGGTTGCTGGTTTTGATTCCCGTCTTGGTACAAGCTAAGAGTTCAAAGTGTCGAGTGACATTTCACACACACCACAAATTCTGCAAATAAATGTAAATAATTTTTGAATTTTATCAAGTCACGGTCACTTTAAAACAAAATCAATGTTTTTGATACGTATTCGTGCAAATATGACTCTTATGCAATCGACTTAAGAGTGTGCAATAACGCCGCTACGAGATGTATTTCGAGCAAGATATGGTTTTCTCGCGAGTGAGAAGTACAGAGCAGAGACGTGCACCGAAGAAAAAACAGTTTGTATCTAATAACAAGTTAATGAAACAACCAATCGAAAAAACTAAAGCAATACTTCTAGGTTTCTCAGCAAAACAAAAACCGAAGATTAAAAGTGTGCTGTTCCTGAGATAAATAGAAAAATGTGTGCACACATTTTGCTACAAACGTCTATTTTTAACTTCTCTTGTGGTCCGATTTAAATAAGGTCTAGTTCTGACAGTAGATTCCACGAGAAAACCATAAAATTTAAGTCGGTTTATAGTTTTTTTAAAACAAAGCCGATTATCAAAAAAAAAATATAAAGAAATCTTTCATCAATCACGTTTAATTTTTACGTTATGTGTTTAATTATGTGTATAATTGTTATTAAATACGTAATTTAAGACAAAAGATCGTTTACATTTCCGTAATTAAAATGAAGATGGAAGCTTTCACAGATTCTGAGATAAGCGAAGAAATGGAAGCTTTCAGATAAGGTACAATTTTGAACTATATTGCTTATGGCACACTCTTAAAAGTTATTTTTGCACGACAACGTAAACAAAACATCAATTTTCTTTCCGGGTAGGCCTGGCCTCGCAACGAAAAGTCGTACTCTCACAAGAATTTTGTTGTCTTTGCGCTTATCGTCTATGAGCATCATATCTTCAAACTGCTGTTCCTAGGCCGAAAGGTGTTGAAGAACGAGTGTTCAGGAAGTAGAGACCCTCACTTCCCTCAACAGAACCAGCTCCCATGAATGCCACTTCAGTTTTATTGCATCTGCCCTCGGCGAATGACGTCCAATTTGAGCATTTTTGAGCTGGAAATACAGAGAGATACATAGTGTAAGTTGTGAAAAATATAAAGTAACTAGCTCCGTCCCGCAGTTTCTCTCGTGTGGATTTTTTCTGTATATGGACAACGCTAACGCTAGAAGTATGAAATATTCTCTATGACCTATTCTCATCCCTACGCAATATACATTAAAAATGTGTGAGGCTGATAAATGCCTACAAACACCGTGACACTTTTTATAGTTTCTGTATTATAAATAGGTATGAAAATAGGTAGTTCCACCCCGAATTCATTCTACAGGACATTTTATGAAAATCATCACAACATTGATTAATAAATGCCATACAGCGAGGCAATGCAGCCAGCTTAGGTACGTTACCGACTGGTATTGATATAGATCAGTTGAGCTACCTTTAGATTGTTTGCAACAGTCTGCAGTTACGTCAATTGTTTCAATTGTAAATACTAGTTTCATTTTATTACTATTGTTTTATTGTAATTTTGTTGTATAAAAAAGCTGAAGGTATTAATATGGATCAGTTGAGCTACCTGTAGATTACGTCAATTGTTTCAATTTTAAATGCTAGTTTTATTTTATTTCTATTGTTTGATTGTAATATTCTTAATCAAAATAGCTTTTATTAATAAAAAAAAACAAGAACCTATAAATACGAAAGTAAGGATGAGTGAATGTTTATTAATTATTCACGTACCGCTAATACTAAAAAGATTGAGCTGAATGTTTGTATTGGTGTTGTCTAGTCAATTCCAGGCTTAGAAACTAGAATCAAACATAGGCGAGAGGCTTTTATCCCAAAAATGAGTACCCACTAGATAAAAATACCCTAAACGTTTCCATAGAAACAACGGGTGTGAAGCCTCAGGCTGAAACTTACTGAATCTGCCTTGTCCGTCTATTCTCGCTTGTTTTTAGGGTTCCGTACCCAAAGGGTAACACGGGACCCTATTACCAAGACTCCGCTGTCCGTCTGTTTGTCCGTCTGTTACCAGGCTGCATCTCATAATACGACGTGATAGTTAAACAGTTGAAATGATCACGGGTAAATATTGATTAATTAAAAAGGGAAGATGAGGTACTAGTTTCTCGAAAATGGCAACCTCATATTGTGTAAAATTGTGTGCTCCCACCTCAGTCACCGTCGGACCGGCGGCGGCACGGGCGGTCGAGATTCGCGTGAAATATTGTTGTCTCGGTCTCACTTCGGTCTTAGATACGTCTTTCCGTCTTTGTTCTTCTTTGTATTGCACAGGACTGGAAACATAACTGTGAGCATGTGACTGTGAGAGTATGTGTTTGCGTGTAGTTGTAACACATGCCAATTTTTGAGTAAGCGCTGGGAGTACGTAACCTATCTTCCCTTTTTAATTATTCAATGCAGGTGACCTAGATATTTCTGTTGCCGTTATAACAACAAATACTAAAAAACAAAATAAAATATTTAAGGAGACTCCTATACAACAGACATGACTCGAACTTGACCAGTTTATTTCAAGGACATTTAGCTTTGAGCCCTCTATATTTGTCGGTTTGATATATATGTATTTGTTTGGTTTTTCTGGTTAAATTCATCTTTCTCTATCTCTATATATAAAAGCCTCTCCCAGAATAGACGCAGTTTTCGGTTACGGCCTGGCGTTGTACTCTTAAAACGAAGTTTTTGACTCGTTTTCGTGCTAACACCAATTTTACTTATTTTTTTGGACAAATGAGTTGAGAGCACGGCATGACAAGCGTTTGAAAGCTAATAAAAAAAATTGAGATACACAAGAGTAGATTATCTAGACCGAAAACTATATTAGGGCCTGATGGATAACCACAATCACAATGAATAAATAGTTTTAATGGAATAAAACGCAAACTTCACTGACCACTACCAGCCACGGCTGTGTGACCACGCTGTTTGACTGTCACGCGGTAGAAACGCAGGGGAAATAAAAACACGATAAATAAACTATAATTCCCTATATTTAGTTCCAAAACCAGAGAGATCCTCTATTTGACTGGACACAATGCTGTGCTTGTTAACGGAGACGAGGGGCGTGCAGGGAGTTTCAGCAAGAGATGAGAGTTAGTAGGAAATTTGTAACTCTTTGATCTCTCTTAGTACAGAGTTTTAAGCCCAAGATTTCTTTTGTAACCCAAGTTGGTTTGTTAGTAGTTTCGTGCAGTGGCGCGGCCCGCACTAAATTCAATTTTTGCATTGGTAGTAGTGTGTTTACGGAGAATCGGTTTGATATTATTTTTAACCGTCTTCAAAAAAGGAGGAGGTTCTTAATTCCACTGTATTTTTTTATCTATTTTTTTATGTTTGTTACCTCAGAACTTTTGACTGGGTGGTCCGATTTTCATTTTTTTTATATGAAAGCTGTTGCTTCCCGTTGGTGGTAATTTGGTTTAGTTCTGACGATGGCATCCATGAAAATCCATGAAAAAAGTATAAAAATTGAAGTTAGTTTATAATTTTTAAAACAAAATTAATTAATTATGTTTGATTTGTCACGTCGTCGCACGCGACTTTGCACGCGGCGTGCACCGCCAATTTTCACGCCCCGCCTATCCATAAACATCACCGTACATTGCGATATGTTTGTGATGACGCGTGCTACGCGGCGTTGAGCGCGGCGTCGCACACGGCGGACATTGTCACTCTGCACGCTCCGCCTATCCATAAACATCACCGTACATTGCAATATGTTTGTGTTTACGCGTGGGATGACAAGGCCGCTGCATGCGCCGCTGCACGCCCCACATCTTCGTCCACAAGGCCTAAAGATTTTACTAGAATCTGACGCTAAGCTCTAGTTCTCGGTAGAGTTAAAATTACACATACCTGGGAAAGACTTCGGCTTATTAATCGACTCCGCGTAAAACTCCCAAGCCCTGCTGTGATCGCAAATATAGAACATGCAACCTGGCTGAGACATGCCTCCGTTCGGGTAGAAATCTTTGTGCCCTGAAATGAAAAATAACACTTTAGGTAAAACTTTAAAATCCATCATGGTTTTTTAAACTAAAGTTATTTACAACGATATAATACGTGATCATGGAGATATATTGAAAAGCTCCAAACTCAAATCATGGTAAATTTCCGTTGAAAGCGACTTTAACACGATTTTATATCGATTTATTATTGCCCAAAAATTTAAAGCTAATGAATACCAGTGTACGTTGTGTGATTTAATGCAGTTCGTAATACTACTATATACCAAAAAGCTGCGGACAAGGCGCTAAGGCACCATATGTCTAGTAGTGGACTGACCAAGGCTAATGATCAGTGTCTACCACTGATCAGAGTCAAAGAATAAGGAGTTATCATCACAGAAATCGTAATAATACCTATGGTTATTATTACGATTTTTGGAGAAATTGTGGTGACAGACGTTTTGTAAGGAACCAATGACTTATTTCAATTCTAATACCTTATTTATTATATACCCATTACATTTTTAGCATTTTGATTCACACAACTAAAATAAACGAACCAAAATCAGAAATCATAATAATTTAATAAAAACAGTTAAATGATAAATTTATTTTTCTGTTTGCAAGATCTTTCTAAATTTATACGAGTGGGTCAGTATAATAAGAACGTTCTAATTCTGAATAATATTACAATACCTACTTGAACGTAGACCCAAATAAAACCACTCTCACTGAGAACATAACAACGTTGAAGACTCACGGGAAAACTCGCTAACGTTTTTCATTTGCGAGAAAGTAACAAATGGATGCAAAACATCGACATTTACAATAGAATAAGCAATAAGTATAACATTACTTTTTTATCAAGGCTTTTCAATACTACACAGAGTTGATGCTTCGATCTTTCTATCTCTTAAACCTTCTAAAACAAACAAACAACATTTTTGCATTGCAGTGTGTGCATTATCTGTGCATTATACGTGAAAGGTGTTTTTTTTATGGACAATAGCTTCGTATATCCAGATGTAGCTGAAAATGTACCTTGATATCCATATATCAAGGTACATTTTCAGCATAAGAAGTTGCGATTTAATGCAGTTCATAATGGAAGCCACGCGTATTTTTTTATAGATAGATATAAATATGGCAAGAAAGGAGCTCACTATCCCCTCCCAAAACCCCAATGTAAGTGCAGTATGAGTCTTATAACACGATAAAAGCATAATTGTAAAACCCTTACCTACAGGCGCACTCAAGCCCAGGATCCCAATGTTGCTATGAATCACATCTACAAACGCTGCATCGGTCGGGTCCAGTCGTTCAGTGACGCTGACGTTGTGGAAGCAAGGTCCAGCTGGGTCTAAAGCTGCAATGCGCCCAATCAGCTGGCCAGTGCGCTGGTAGACCAGCTTACCTGCAGCGCCCGCTATGTGGGAGCCGAGGCTATGTCCGATCAGGGTTATTTTCGAAGCATTGTGACCCTCTGTAAATTATAAAATACACTCGGAATAAAACTACGAAAATCTCCGATGTTATATAGATATCAATAACTTGTACCTAAACTTTTGCAAGATTCGAAGTTCTTGAAGAATTCGAAGAGAAGAAAATCGAAGTCTACATAAAAAACTGTGAACTGAAAAACATATAATACATGATTTGGTATATTATTACAGGATTATTCTAGTTCAATAGCTAAGTATATTCAATTTTATCATAGGTAATTTTAACATTACATTACATTTACAACACAATCTTTCACACACACCAAGAACATAGGTACATTACAAATAACACAAAACAGACAATGCAGCCCTACGGAGTTCGTTCAGAGAGACCTGAAACAGATCTATTTTCTCTGAAACTAAATTGAGCATGTGCAGAGTGCGGGTAAGAGGTGATTTTCCCAGTACATTAGTCCTGCTTTGAGGCACATCGAACAGAAGGGTTCGCCTGCGTCGATGTACGTAGAAGTTGGGTAAGGCATAGCCTTTTCAATATATCTGGGTGTGAAATGTTCCCTCGAAGTACGCCCTGAGCTCGAACTGAGCACACTGAGCCTCGAACACGTACAATACCAGCGCTAGGTCCCGTCTAGTATAGAGGTAAAAGTTTAGTCGAATTTTACAGGTAGCAAGACCTAGTAAAAATTAGATTTTTAAAAGAGTAAGATAGGCCCTTACCTTTTATTATATGGCTCAGTGCCTCTCCAAGCATTTCTCCCATGAACCTTGAATACGTAGAGCTTCTCAAATACTCCAGTCTGATCGTATACCTTCCATCCAAAGCAAATATTTTCAGACCTTCATTCTTCAACAGCTCTGAAGACAAAGCTTGAACCATCTCTCCTTCCGAGCTCTCCCCAAAGCCGTGGATTAAAACGACAATCTTATCGTTATGATGCACTAAGGTCTTTAGTTTCTTAGTGTCCATAATAATGTTTTTTACTGGACCAGTTTTGGTGATAAGGTCTATTGTAATGTTCTCTTGATGGGATGCGTTTCTTGCCATCATTTGATCGTAAGAGAGACCAAGGAAGTTTTTGAAATAACCACCTGAAACATGGAGACACATACATCATGTAGTCCGTATCATAAATTACAAAAAACATCGACATCACATCGATCAAACCGATTTGTTTATCTTTGTGGTCAACAAAAACAAACGAGAAACGTAAGTAGTTATTAATAAAAAAACCAGAAGTGTAATAAAAGCAATAGAAAATAATCCCAAATCAATCTAACTTTGAGGAGAGCACTGCTATTTCAAAGTTGAATGGTCAATCTTAAAGTTTTCTATACAACGTCGGTCCTCAGAGATCGAACAGTTTCACCTTTTTACCTTTTCTCTGGTTTTATGTTCTATAAGCTTGTTAAAAGACCTAACTTTCGGAGTAAAAAAAAACTTGGACGGGATTCACTTTATTTTGTTTTATTGAATTTCTGAGGTAGATAACGTTTTCTTCAGCGCTTGAATAAATGACCACCGTTCAAGCACTATAGTTTAGTTGAGACAAAAAAATAAAAAATCCTGATAGATCCACGCCGCCGCCGCCGGGTAGTTCCAGTTCGCCATGCACTCATGAGTCAGGACATTTATCTTAAGATTCAACGCTGGCTGCCATTAATCAATTAATTCTATAATTTCAGTACAGCATAAGGTTTTTTCGTTTTAGTACTTCCACTGAGTTTGAGTGTTTGTTCAATGTGGATTTCAACATTGTCGGGATAAAAATCATTTTGGTGAAAATTTAATGTCTCAAGCAGTATTTTAAAATTTTACATACATCCATTGGATCCAGCAGTAACGAGTGGCTGCAGAGCAGGCAGTATAGAATCCCGAACAGACTTGAAGGTGAACTTGGCCGTGTCCTGGTCATGAGAACTTCTTGCAACACAAACACTGACTGTAAGGAAAATACAGCAAAAATCCAGGATTTTATTGTGTTGTCCTGAAAAATTGTTCGGTAGTATTATCACACACCTGCCCTGTTGCTGCTAAAAAAAAGACTGCAGATAGATGTTGGATGCGTCAATCTGCGCTATGGCACTCATTAAGGGAGGCCTATGTCCAGCTGTGAACTAAGCTAATGATGATGATTATGCCCCAAAAAGAGGGTCCTGGTTTCAGAGTTCATGTAAATTCCTTTATCCTACCGTAATTTTATAATACCTAAACGTATTTGGAGTCTGTATTATGTTTAAAGTTCGTGCATCATCCCAAGTGGCTCTGTCTGTGTTTGGAAAAAACAGGAGTCTTTTTTAATTTTCATAAAATGTTATCATATTTGTTAAAAATTTCCAAAGGGTTACATAAATTGTACATATAATATAAAGTGTACAAGCTTTGTGAACAGCAATGTAAGTAAGTTTCAGTAGTTGTCAAATTCAAAATAAAAAAAATAGGTTTTGTAGTAAATTGGTTAATCAGAGGCCTAGACGATGATGTAACAATCGATGTCGAAAGCGATAATAGAAAAGACCAAAATGTATGACATAATAATATGAGTTTCAGATTTTCCCTACGAATCTTTCAATTGTTTTCGATTCGTTTTATAGCGAATGCCGGTTGGAAACGCCCTCTGGTACCATCACCAAACGTAATGCAGCTTGAAACTATTTTGCTTTGCGTTAAAAACAAAAGATATCGAGCAAGCCAGGGTTAGCAACTATTCACTATACACGAAAATCACCCTAGTGGTTTTAACGTAATGCCTACCCAGTTTGAAACTATTTTGCTTTGCGTTAAAAACAAAAGATATCGAGCAAGCCGGGGTTGGCAACTATTCACTTCACAGAAAAATCACCCAAGTGGTGGTAAGGTTTTCAGAATAAACCATACGCATCATTTATCCTGAATTTATTATTCAACATGCCTGCAGAACTAATATCCATTAGTTTCGATCTACTTTACAAACACGACATTAAGATTTAAATTTAATTATAAGTATCAGGTTTTAGACCTGCAATTAAAGATTTATATCGTACGTTAGGCCCTTTCCGTAGTGAGACCGCGCCGTGTTTGTGCCAAACGAAGTCTGTGAGCTCACAAACTGGTCAATCAGTGAATTGTGTATTTTTGTGGTTCACAGAAGTACGTGCTGTGTGATTGCACAATAAAAGCAATAATAACAGTTAGGTTTATTGACTATACACTTATGTTATCTACTCATAGTGTGCGTAGGTAAGTCGGTATTTTGCGCACGTATTCAAAGAAAATTCCACAGTTTTTAGGCATAAGGGCTGTATTTAACGATTTAAATCTTTACCTACTACTAATATTATATGATTGTTATTATTTTGAGGTTGTAATATTTTTTTGCGTCTTTATAAACACAATAGAAATAAAATAAATACGACAATAATATATTGTGCCGTACAAAAAAATTATATTAAACCTTACCGAGCACCATTTCACTGTTTCCAACATCACATAGCTGGCATATTCAGCTTGTAGGTTTATTATATGTTTATAATGATACACTATCTAACAAAATCATGTTCGTTTGTGAATAGAATTGTACTGTCAATCTGGCCACCGTAACTGAGAACTTGGGAGTTTTATGCTAGCGAGGTAAATATTATTATTAGAAATATAAAACATGTATTGTGTATTATAAGAAAACGTAAGTGTTTTGCACTGTTTATGAGACGCGGGGCATGCAGCGACGCGTTCAGCAACCCGTCATCGTACGCGTAAACACAAACATATCTCAATGTACGGTGATGTTTATAGATAGGCAGGGCGTGCAGAGCGGCAGTGCGACGCTGCGTCGCAGCAGCAGCGTTTAAAAACGCTTCTCCGTAAACACACTCTACCAACGCCATATGTTTGAACTGCAAGCCACGCCACTGCACGCGCCGCTGCGTCTCCGTACAGATCTAGTGGATTTGTTAAAAAAACTAGGCCAAGTTTTTTTTATGTGAAATAGACCTTCGATTGACCGCAATCTCATTTGATGGAAAGCGAAGATGCGGCCGACGGTGTATCACGAAGTTCTAGAAGATACCTATTCACCCTTGTCTTGAAGAGACCCAGGTTGTAATTGGCCAGAAATACAGAGGCAGGGAGCGAGTTCCATACCTTTGCGGTGCGAATAACAAAGGTGGAGGGTACATCCACCAAGTATGGCTGGTATTGCGCTGTGCGTCTGCTTGTCCTGGAGTGGAAGGGGGATGGTGGGATCGGAGGCGTTGCAAAATCAAACTTCACAGCGCGAGCGCCCTGATAAAATTACCCTGATAAAATTAATTATTTCAGCACACAGCAGCTAAGTTGGAAAAAATGGACCAAATCCTGACGTCCGTCATACATATTGTATAAAAGTTATATCTAATGTAATACTCATTTTCAGACGGTCACAAAAAACTATGCTAAGTTCCTAAATAGCTAGAAATTTTGCCCTGATTGCCGTTATGTTTATTCAGTTTACATGTTCGTTACAAATTAATCTCCCAGCGACATTTTGCTACATCTACTATATTATCTGATGGGGATGGAAAGGGTGTTTCTACACGGTCAACGAGTTCCTCAACCATAGCAATTACATAAAACTATATTGACTTTATTTAACATAAGTTAGCTCATTGGACAAGTTTAGTTTTTTATAACTAAGAATTTGACATTATTCTCCTCACGCTACATGATGTCAGATTGTCAGCTCTTTTCTAGCCGCTGAAGGGTTATGATTATGAGCAACTTCCAGTGGTATGAACGATTCGGGATTTGGTATCCTGTCACTTCAATAATATGCCAAGACATGGTAACCTTTACCTGCTGCTGTAACATCACCACCATCACAAGTTCAGATGGGTCAGTAATCAAATATATTTTTTAAATTAGTTAATTTATACTTGTTATTATTAAGCATAATGTGTAAAATATAAAATTCTAATTACATATGTAAAACTAGGAAATAAAGTTGTCACTTAGATTTTTGTTCACTTTATTCTTTTTAAGGTAAAGTAAAGGAGCGAACAAGAAACCTTTACCTTGTTAGATTGTTAGTTTTTGAGCTGGAGAAAAACTCGTCCCAAGCTTTTTTATCCTCAAGATACCTAATATGATATTTTATAATCTATGTACCATTTAAATTTGATAGCCTACAGATTTGTATTTTTTTTACGATAACGACTCATGAAATCATGTTTACTCAATTAGTGAATTACCTAATAAGCGTAAAAACGACAATCAAGTCATTTCACGTTTTATCGACAAGCAATCCCTATCGTAAACGCATATTATTATTATTATTATTATTTTTTTTTATCAGTAATAGACCTTCGTTTGACCGCAATCTCACATGATGGAAAGCGAAGATGCGGCCGACGTTGTATCACGAAGGTCTAGAAGATGGCTACTCCGGACCACATTCCGAAACACAACTGAGTTGCTTTACGGACTGGCCCAGTCCGGAGGGTGGTGAGAAGCCACGGCCGAAGCCTACCACCAGAGGGTACTGCTCTTAGCACCACCCAGAGGACACGTGTAGGGTAACAGAGGGTCAACACCTACGGACGTGAGCGATACTGTCGCCCTTAAGTCGCCCGTGTCTGTGTAATTATTGCATCTATAGTGGTGCTGTACGAACGTCACTTGCAACCTAGTGTGCGAACGAATTGTTGCACTCCATGCGTTGTGTGCATGACACGCACACAACGCGAAGTATTGTTTTTATTTTGTTAACTGTGTGCGCTTGCTGCGTGAGCTTGGATCGCGCCAGTAGGTTTTGTACGCAGCGCACAGGATTGCCATCTCTCTATATCTCTGTGGGAATAACCATTCGGCAATACCCTCGCTCCACTGACAAACATTATTTATTTGGTAATTATATTCTGTATAATTGTATTGTAGGTATTTTATTTTATTGACAAATAAATTTACAATCAAATAATATAAATTAATTAGAACTAGTATAAACAATTGAGCTATTGTCAGACAGTTGCACACAATCTACAGGTAGCTCAACTGATCCGTGAAAGCGTCCCCAAGACGCCGGCTGCATTGCCTCGTTGTATGGCAATGCTGATGCGCTGCGCCAGATACTCACCAGCTCTCGGATCACGCGTCGCAAGTAGGTTTAGTAAGTAGGTATGTACGTACATGTACCTAATATATTAGGCTATAATGACTTTCCCGATATGAGCATAATGGCAGGTCTATACGCTATATCATGCCAACATCAGATTGGCTATCCGCCAGTTCATAATTTTCATTAATAACGAGTGTGGTAAGTATTATACATAACATTT
This sequence comes from Eupithecia tripunctaria, assembly GCA_955876795.1. Taxonomy (NCBI): domain Eukaryota; kingdom Metazoa; phylum Arthropoda; class Insecta; order Lepidoptera; family Geometridae; genus Eupithecia; species Eupithecia tripunctaria. The sequence goes on from OY041612.1 coordinate 8,477,430, forward strand.
CTACCAACATAATCACATACACTCTTATGCCGGGTACACAGCAAGCGTGTCATGCTACTCCTCTTAAGCGCTGTTATACACAGACGGTCTCAAATACACGAACAGCAAGTTGGCGACGGCAACCGTCGACCGCCGCCGTCGGTTGCACCTGACCTTGAATGCAGGCGGACTGCAGTCAACGGTAGTCGACAACAAACTGCCGTCGCCTGCAGTTGAACTTTGCAGTCGGCAACTTATAGTCCGTGCATATAAGCCCTAAAAACCTTCGTTTCGATGTTCGTTACAAGAGCTGTGTAACGTACATTTACATGTATGGATGTATGGATGTATGGATGTATGGATGTATGGATGTATGGATGTATGGATGTATGGATGTATGGATGTATGGATGTATGGATGTATGGATGTATGGATGTATGGATGTATGGATGTATGGATGTATGGATGTATGGATGTATGGATGTATGGATGTATGGATGTATGGATGTATGGATGTATGGATGTATGGATGTATGGATGTATGGATGTATGGATGTATGGATGTATGGATGTATGGATGTATGGATGTATGGATGTATGGATGTATGGATGTATGGATGTATGGATGTATGGATGTATGGATGTATGGATGTATGGATGTATGGATGTATGGATGTATGGATGTATGGATGTATGGATGTATGGATGTATGGATGTATGGATGTATGGATGTATGGATGTATGGATGTATGGATGTATGGATGTATGGATGTATGGATGTATGGATGTATGGATGTATGGATGTATGGATGTATGGATGTATGGATGTATGGATGTATGGATGTATGGATGTATGGATGTATGGATGTATGGATGTATGGATGTATGGATGTATGGATGTATGGATGTATGGATGTATGGATGTATGGATGTATGGATGTATGGATGTATGGATGTATGGATGTATGGATGTATGGATGTATGGATGTATGGATGTATGGATGTATGGATGTATGGATGTATGGATGTATGGATGTATGGATGTATGGATGTATGGATGTATGGATGTATGGATGTATGGATGTATGGATGTATGGATGTATGGATGTATGGATGTATGGATGTATGGATGTATGGATGTATGGATGTATGGATGTATGGATGTATGGATGTATGGATGTATGGATGTATGGATGTATGGATGTATGGATGTATGGATGTATGGATGTATGGATGTATGGATGTATGGATGTATGGATGTATGGATGTATGGATGTATGGATGTATGGATGTATGGATGTATGGATGTATGGATGTATGGATGTATGGATGTATGGATGTATGGATGTATGGATGTACAGATGTATGGATGTACAGATGTACGGATGTACGGATGTACGGATGTACGGATCTGGAACGGATCGGGCTGAAATTATACAGGTAATTTACAGGTAATCCTGGAATCAAAATAATTCTGTTCCGGTTGGATAAAAATCACCGTTTTCCATAGGAACAACGCGTGCGAAGCCGCGGGTCGCAGCTAGTTTGTCATAAATTTGAGCTTGGATCTACACTATTAGTGGAAATAAATACATTACAAGCCAAAATGATCCTTATCATCTCCGTGGATATGGGTAACGTTACGCTACAGTACTCGTGGTAGATAATATAAATAACAATTTATTATTTTCTATGAAAGACCTTGTGTCTATCTAAACTAATATTATTTTTTTGTTTGTTTATTTGTTTGTATTGAATAAGCTCCGCAACGAGATTTAAAAATATATTTCACCATTATTAAGCTTACTTTTCAGGGAGTGACATCGGCTATATTATTTTATCCCGGAATTCCCACGGGAACGGGAACTACGCGGGTGAAACCGCGAGGCTCTGCTAGTCTATTATAAATAGGTATGTAACTAATGTAATGTTAACGTAATGTTTTATTAATGTAAGTAAAATTTTTAAAAATCCTATACCTACCTACTTTTAGTCAACTAAATTTTATGTGTACCTAATTAACCGCTACATTTAAGCAACATCTCATTAATAATGATAATTTACAATATTCAGTAAGCAGGCTGAATATTATCCGTGATAAAAAATCTATCGTATCAAAAATACGTTTACCCAGCGGTTGTCGGTTCTTCGCGAGATGTGGCCGGCCCACTGCCACTTCAGTTTGCTAATTCTTTGAGCTAAGTCGATAACTTTGGTTCTCTGTCGGATGTGTTCGTTACGAATCCTATCATTCAGAGAGACTCCGAGCATAGCTCTTTCCATAGCTCGCTGAGCGACTTTGAACTGGTGGACCAGCCCTATCGTGAGTGTTCACGTTTCAGCCTCATAGGTTATATGGATGACGAGAAGACTCGACGTAGTTTTCCAAATGCTGCCCAGCCTAGCTGGATCCTCCTAATCATAATCCCGCTTGAATGTAACGTTACCAGACAATTCCGCAATACTCAATAAAAATATTACCTACGTACTTATTGCAAATTCCAATTAATTATGTACGACTAATGAATGACTGAAGGTCACACAATTATAAAAATCGATCGAAGGCTGATTATTTTCTATGCTTCAATCGCAACTGTGGAAAATTACCATTTTCACATTATTTCTATTTTGTTTGAGGTCTTAGTTTTACTAGTCTCTAGTCTTGTCTTAATTCTAGTCTTCAATTTTACTAGTATTTATATTATCTTGTCTTGAACCATTGAGCTAACAGTCAACAGTTAGCTATCGCACAAAACGAACAACCTTATCACTAACAGCTCTTGTACACTGCTGACTGGCACTGATATTCATATCTTAGAGGTCTGAAACGTTGCAATGGTTTCAATGGGATATAGAAAACCTTTAAACATTTCCAAAGAAACGACGCTTAAAAGCCGCGGGCCTAAATTAGTAGGTATTCAATGAATTGCCCTCAAATCCAGTCGGGTTCTTACAAAAATTTAAATCTTTATATAAGCCTTTTCCGTCGTGAGACCAAGCCGTGTTTTTCGCCAAATCACTCTCACTTCGAGTGAGCTTAACCATTTGGAATCAGTGAACTCTGTGTTTTGGGGTTGTGCTTGTTTAAAAAAATTCGGGCAATGTAAAAGTTGGGTATTTGACAAAAACACTAATTTTTTCTACTTATGGTGTGCCTACGTCGGTCGTTAACAAGATGTTGTTAATACATGCATTCAAAGACAATGCCACAGTTTTTGGGCGTAAGGGCTGAACTAACGACTTCAAATCTTTGGATTCTAACATGACATATTCATACATAAAAAATAAAACCATACCAACCATTGATTTAAAAAGGGAAGATGGGTTACGTTCTCCCAGCGCTTACTCAAAAATTGGCATGTGTTACAACTACACGCAAACACATACTCTCACAGTCACATGCTCACAGTTATGTTTCCAGTCCTGTGCAATACAAAGAAGAACAAAGACGGAAAGACGTATCTAGGACCGAAGTGAGACTGAGACAACAATATTTCACGCGAATCACGACCGCCCGTGCCGCCGCCGCCGGTCAGACGGTGACTGATGTGGGAGAACACAGTTTTACACAATTTGAGGTTGCCACTTTCGAGAAACCAGTGCCTCATCTTCGTTTTTAATAAATCAATGATACCAACCTACAATTTAACATTAAATCACCACCCAGCTGCCATCAGCAGCGACAGACATACCTTAATTCGATCCTGTACGTTTATAATGGATAGCTCATTAATTTTCCAACAATAAAAAATAATTTGCAATGTCATCTGCGTTTACTACAGAGTCGTATTCAAGGGTAAGCAGCTTAATCTTAAGCTCTAAAAATAATTCATATATGTATTTGCCTTGCAGTGGCAGTACCTACAGGCTAAATAAATTATTAATATATTTATATAACTCAATCGACATAAGTTTTTTTGAACAAGTTACTGTTAAAAAAAAACCGCATCTTATGTCATAATTAATGATTTTATCGGGTATTTATCGCATACCTTCTGTTATTATTTTCCCTACCTACCTATAAAATCATTAATTATGTTTAGAAACCGCAAAAGTTTACAAAGTTTTAGTCACTGTCATTATCAGAGAATTCACAATTTTTACCATTATCCTTTGTGAAACAAAAAACCAATCGGACAGTTCTATCATTGACGGTGTAATCGTAAATCGAGGAACGGTCTCTCTCGTGTGTTTTTACTCACGTTTCTTTTCTTTCGCACCTCGTACACTCCCAAAGTTATCATGAGCCTATATTAGTTCACTGCTAGACTCCCCTAATAAACGCTATAGCGCTCTGTCATTACTATAGCTTACCGCACTCCCGTTTGAATTATTAAATATAGACAAATTTATGGTGGCCAACAGTCTTTTCTGAGTTTTCTAAAAATGTATTACACTCGAATTTAAACAACAATATTTGTATTTCTATATTCAAAAAAATGCGTACATACATAAGGAAATATCTAGGCGGTACAATATAGCTTACTATCCCTGAAATAATTCAATCTCTCACAGGAAGCGCACCCGAGCATGGTCTTGCATAATCAAACTTGCCCCTGTAAAATATCTTATTACATCCCTGCCTTCAGACCGGATATTATCCCACTTTGTCAAATACACACCTTATTGTTGCTGACAATCTACCAAATCAGCCTTCAAGTTTTCTGTTCAATTGTGTTGTGTCATTAAAAGGGGTTCATTACATCTCTAATAATAGAGGCCATAATGGAATAAATGCCTGACAAAATCACACTGTTATTCTGAGGTAAACGTCGGTCGGTAATCGCTATTTATTTGCATAATAGAGTATTATTACAATTTCGGGCATTGCATACTACTTAGGCGTATACCGAGACAATAGCGCCAGCTATTTTTCTTACTATTACGTATAACATAGGAAATTTCCTTTTCCGTACAGTGTTTTTTTGTGTGAGATCTTTTATAAGCTACTAGCTTTTGCCCGCGGCTTCGCACGCTCTATTCAAGTATCCTATGACCGTCCCCGGGATACCGTTTACCTCCCTGCCAAATTTCATCCAGATTCGTTCAGCCGGGAACGAAATAATAACTATTCTATGTCCGTCTCCTGGTTCTAAGCTACCTCCCCACCAATTTTCAAACAAATCACTTCAGCCGTTCTTGAGTTATAAATAGTGTAACTAACACGACTTTCTTATATAAATATAGATTACCTCTGTAATTATCTTATATAATTTAGGAAGAGATGCGAAAATAGAGTTTGGTGGCCAAAAAGCGCAACTTGGACCAATACAGACTGTTGAGGTTGAGGGTGAGGTTATCTTATTTGTACACAAAGTGGGGATCGTTATACAGGGTTACTGGTAATTAATTAGCTGATAGCATTGATTTATTAAAAACGAAGATGAGGTACCTACTAGTTGCTCGAAAGTGGCAACCTCAAATTATTTGAAATTGTGTAAAATATACGTTTTCATAGGATCAACGCGTGCTAAGCCGCGGGGCACAGTACCTATAAATAATAGAAGGGATATTTAACATTTTTTCTGCAATGAAATGTACTATTAGCAAAATAATAAATAAAAACCTATCAGCTTGTTTTATTTTGTTCTAAGTTTCAACATATGTACATAGTGTGGCTACTGTCAATGCCGTACCGTACTAACATTACACAACCACTGTGATTAGGCACATTTATATTGTTATTCGTAACCCGATGTTTATTTTAATGACAGACGCGTCAGATTCAAGTAAATACCCTATTTTATAGACGGGTAAATGCATGTAAAAAACATACATTATTTATTGCTTGCTAAATGCAATAATGTCTTCACAAACGTGTTCGTGATGACAGGCAAAACTTGCAATTCACGCAACTTAACTGGACAAGTGAGAATTGTAATTCCATTTATTTTGTGGACAGAACGAATGGAATAAAGTTCCAGTAGTTCTGTCAACAGATCAGGGGCCTGATTCCACTAACACAATCGCCTCACTATGACAATATTATCGCTTCATTATCGCGTTACAATCACCGCCATTGACACCTTTTGGTATTCTACTAACACGATCTTTTTTTGTTTATGCCATATCTATGACTATTACGATTATGATTATATGCCCCACCACATTATTGACACGATATTATAAGTCATAGAGATTGTAATCTCATGGTATTCGAATAACAAATAAATTTACGACTAAATCTCTATCTTAGTCGTATGGCGCCATTATGGCACCATTATAGCATTTTGTTTAAAAAATAGTGGAATTAGGCCCCAGGTGGGATGGAAAAACGGGAGTAAACGAGTGAATTACCAATAACCCTGTATATGTATAGGACAAAACATTACAGTACCCACTGCATAGTAATAATAATAATACATTGTATAAAAATACCATGAAAAGTAAATAATGCGCAGTTATGAGATGACCATGGCTGCGCATTAGATTACCGGTTGCGTGCAAGACATTCCACGGAATTAGTGGTCGTGCTGGATGACAATTCACTTTGGATAGTAATCAGTTTAAGATAACTGGCTGCGCCCCACGGCTTCGCACTCCTGTCCCACGGGAACTGATTTAGGGGATAAAAAATTAGCCTATGTGTTATTCCAGGATTAGAACTACCCGTAGGCAAAATTTCAGCCTGATCCGTTCAGTAGTTTTTGCGTAAAAGAGCAACAAACATACATACAGACATGTTTAGAAACTTTCGCGTTTATAATATTAGTAGGATGGTACGGAACCCCATTACGCGAGTCCGACTAGCACTTGTTTTATTTTGTTTTTCCTATGTACTCAACGGAAAAATAACGAAGATGCCAGACACTTTTTGGCAAGGTGTGTGGCGTCTCTAGCCTAATAGTAAATTTTTGTTTGATAGACAAAAATGTGTCCAAAATCTTCTGATAATCTAACTGACGGACTATTTCGTTTTTTTTTTACGAAAGACAATAATTTTCTCACTTATATATACAACTAGTTGCGCCCCGCGGTTTTGCACGCGTTGTTCCTATGGAAACGTTCAAAGGTGATTTCTATCCCACGGGAACTGATTTATGGGATATAAAGTAACCTATGTTTGATTTCAGGTTTAAAATTGCATGCAAAATTTCAGTCCAATCCGTTCAGTAGTTTCGGCGTGGAGAGGTTACAAACATCCATCCATCTCCACATCCATACAAACTTTTGTATTTTTAATATTAAAGTATGATGTGATGTGATATCAAAACTTTGGGTAGTAAGTAGCCTACAAAATAGGAGAGATAATCCACAAAGTGATCCTACAAAGGTTCTTTTCTTCTTTTTGAGTTAAGAAACCCTAAAAAGATCAAAACTATCCTGAAACGTTTAAGCCGAGGTTATTTATCTATTTGGCTGTGGAGGGTTGAGGTTATTTATAATTAATTATATATTTGGTGATTTACGTTTAATTACCGTATGAGCAAAACCACAAACAAAGCTAATGAGTGATAAAACCTGTAGTTTCAGTATCTTTGTAATAGATCCTCGCATGTGTAAGATATTGTAATTTATTTAATAATAGATATGTAATATTATAAGTATATGTAGTGGTAAACAATAAGGTTTCAATAGATATTCAATTATAAAATGTGACAGGCTTGATATTTCCTGTTTGCTTTCCCGCTCCAATTCAAATTCCAATACAAATCAGCTTCATTATTGAGTTAGGTATTTCATATTGCATTATATTCTTAGTGCTGTGTATTCTAAATTATTAACTTATATTTAAGAACATTTTGTTATAGATATTTTATAAGATTATACAAAATAATTATTAATTAGAAGTTAAATGTTATACCAACCGCCGAGAAGCGGTGGACTGACTTTTTTTTGACACAGTTTCGTGACGAGGATTTTAGTTGTTGTGAGGTGATATTAATAAGACCTGTAGGGCCTGAACACGCCACTTTTTGGTCAGCGACAGAACGAGAAACATCTGTTATGGTACGTAATACTTATGTGGTAAATTATAAAACCCCTATCTATTTAGATGTGTCCACAGAACAATAGTTCACTAAGAAATGTCTTACCTAGATGATTTAAGCATAACAATTAGGTATTGAAGGTTCTATTATAAGGCTATCTTATTCTGTAAGTATGTCTTTAATAATAAGGTTTTATATACTTGCTAGTGGTTTCTTGTTCACTTCTTCCACTAGTGGACATAAGATTGAAGTGAACAGAATCTCAATAACACCTTGTTTCTATTTGTACATTATGTGTTTATCGGTCAACCTAAAGAAATAAAGTTATTGAATTCTGACTTCTGATTTCATTATTTTCTATCCCCAAATTGTTAGGTTGCGTCGTAAGGCAGGTAATTTCATGATTCTATCAAAATAAGATAATTGTCTAGGTAGGTAAAGCCCCTAAATCTATCATCAGAAGTGGGATTATAAGTAAATAAAATCTTTATTGTAAAAGTAAACTGCAATCAAATGAAATAAAAAATAAATAAATAATTAGGTAATTACAATAAAATTGAAACGATTGAGCTGGCTGCGGTCTGCAAACAATCTAAGGGTGCTTGATTCATATCGGTACCGCTTGGAGGCGTCCCCAAGACGCTGGCTGCATTGCCCCGCTGCTGTATGGCAGTGCTGATGCGCTGAGTAAATTGCCGGGAGTCACATGTTGCAGATCAATAATCCTGGCCTCAGTGGTCTCGGAATTAAAGTTACTCGATAAAAAAAAACAACATTAGAGTTAAGAATTTGCCTTAAATCTGATTCATGATTTTATCTGATCTGATTTTAACTGATCTGATTTTAACCGACTTCAAAAAAGGAGCAGGTTCTCAATTCGACTGTATATTTTTTTAAATAGCTAGTGAACGTTTTAATATCTATTTGTGTTATGTTACACAGTATAGGTTTAACTTTATAACGTAGAAATATAATAAAATAAAATATGTGTAAATAATGTCTGACATAAAATAATTTAAATAAAATTCACATATAAATAAAGCGGCTGTTTACGGCCATTGCGAAATAAACTGAAACTAGTAGTCCTCCGAAAAGTAGGCCTTATTGCCGTCCGTGTATGGGAGCCATTAGTAACACGTAGGTACACAAAAAAAGAACAATGAAGTAATTTATCTTTCTTATGTTTACTTATTAATGAAATTATTCAAAAATGGGATTTTCAAGTAGGTGGTTAGATTACCTACCATGTTTTTTTTGTAATTCCTGTTTATAGGTGGTTGGGTCGATGCACCTCCAAACAGAAGTTCACGAAGTGCCTTCCTATAAACAGCAATTCAAGTTTGGGAGAGGAATCCCACATATACGAGTGTTGGTGTTGGAGGGTCGGAGTGCCTATGACCGAAGGTTAGAATGGCCCTCATTAGTAAAGAAGGGGTGTTTGTTTACGCTAGTGTGTTGTTGCATTTTGTGAGTAAGCAAACAGAAGTACCTGATACCTACTTAATACCAGCGATTTGAATCATTGCCTATTTAGGTTTACTTCAATTGAAGTAGGTAACAATTGTTTAAGATGTTTTTGTACTGAAACGGTACTCAAACACAACTCCCCCATACCTTTCTAGCTAGGTAGGTGTGTTGTTTTGTGAACGGAACGCGCCAGTTTCAACCACTTAACGTAGAAAATGAAATATTCAAGCTTTTGAATATTTCATTGTGCGTCTATTCTGTATCATTACATTTTTGTATGAGAAACATATAAAATATCAATAGATATTTGAATTAAAAATAAAATAATCGAAATCAGATGTTTGCGGAGATATTCTAAAGCTCGACCAGCCCTAGTTGAATGGTCGGGAATGATGTCCAAGTCAAAACACTTCAGATCACTTTTAGTTAGATTATTCAAACACACAACTAAATACTTAATAAAGAAAAGGTCACTTTTATACAACAGACTAAGAGATTTTACGCAAATAAGATTATTGTTAACCACGTACCTATCTAATACAATAAGAAATTTCATAAAGGGTTAAAAGCTGTGTAGATGAATTGTTTAACTGCATATTAACTATGTTCAATTATCATAGTCGGCATTAACTTCGCTACACAAAAAACAATCTATTCAATTAATTTATCCATACCATAGATTCACAGGGAACACTTAGTCAAGTCAAGTAGATTCAATACATTTTAAAACACAAAATAAGTATACAGATTCAATACAATCATGGCTGCAATAGCAATAAGATAATATAAAATAAAAATAAAATTGTCCAATTTCTAACTTTAAATGAAAGTAAGTAGGTGTGTTCCTACATTAATCAATCGCATTGAATATAAAAATATTTTTATCAGCAAAAGCTTTGTCCAATCGATAATAGCTTTTATCTTTTGATATCAGACATAGATCTTACATTCATTGGTAAGATATTGTACAATTTTATTGAATTGCAAATAAAACTTTTTGAAATTTTAGCTAACCTCGTTTTTGGGACAGCTACGTTATTTTCATGTCGTGTATTGTAACCAATTGAAGATCAATTCAATAAATTGGTGATAGCTTAATAATTTAATTCGATCTAAATAGTGCTATTTTTATGTAGTCAGCTTGGCCGAGCAGAGAGAGAATTAGTTTAATTAGAATTAGAGAATTAGAGAGAGAATTAGTTGAAGGTTCAGTTAGCAACAACAATAGTACAACCATACCTAATATACTGGATTTATCCCTCAGACTACTTTTATAGAAGTTGAGGCTAGAATAAAATGACGTAGATACTTAGTGATACTTTCCTAAAACCGCAGATATCCTGTCTGATCAATCTGTTACGGACAATATACTTATACATTAGTATAAGACAAAAAGTTTGGTTTTAAGGTAGGTACCTATATTGAAAGTGAAAATAATACTAGATAACGAAATAAAATAAATGGTTCCTTCCGCTGCCGACGGTAGACTTAGCATATACTTTAGATATTGCAGCGGGTATAGCGAGTATATAAAGGCCGAGGTCTACTGGTCAGAGGAAAACGAAAAAAATAAGAACAAAATAGGTCCTTCCGCTGGCGGCCCATGGACCTGGTGTATACTTTAGATGCTAGCAGCGGGTATAGCGAGATACATGTCTAGGTCCTAAGGTCAAAGGAAAAGAGACTTATGACTTTAGCTTATACGACTAACTTTGAATGACTTTACAGATCGAATAATGTAGTCCAGGCGGAGACTATGAAAATAAAAATAAAAATGTGTAGTCCCAGTGGAGGCTATGACATAAATGAAAATAAGAAAAGATATGTACCTAGTCCAGATGGAGACTAAAAAAGATAAATAAAAAATAAAAATGCGTAGTCCCAGTGGAGGCTATGTCATAAATTAAAAAAAAAAAGATATTTAGTCCAGGTGGAGACTGAAATAAATGAAAATAAAATTTAATAAATAAATGAATAGAATATATATGAATATAATAAACGTGTAGTCCAAGTGGAGACTATAAATGAATAAAACTGTTGAATAACTTTGCAAAAAAAATCAATAAAGGTACCTACATATTAATGTGCTTAGTAGTTAAGTGCCCTAATGTATGATAAAACGTTGAAATTATGTATTGTATATGCTTCGAGAACGAAGCATTTGTCAGAATGGCAGTGTAAGATATTGTAATTTATTTAATAATAGATATGTAATATTATAAGTATATGTAGTGGAAAACAATAAGGTTTCAATAGATATTCAATTATAAAATGTGACAGGCTTGATATTTCCTGTTTGCTTTCCCGCTCCAATTCAAATTCCAATACAAATCAGCTTCATTATTGAGTTAGGTATTTCATATTGCATTATATTCTTAGTGCTGTGTATTCTAAATTATTAACTTATATTTAAGAACATTTTGTTATAGATATTTTATAAGATTATACAAAATAATTATTAATTAGAAGTTAAATGTTATGCCAACCGCCGAGAAGCGGTGGACTGACTTTTTTTTGACACAGTTTCGTGACGAGGATTTTAGTTGTTGTGAGGTGATATTAATAAGACCTGTAGGGCCTGAACACGCCACTTTTTGGTCAGCGACAGAACGAGAAACATCTGTTATGGTACGTAATACTTATGTGGTAAATTATAAAACCCCTATCTATTTAGATGTGTCCACAGAACAATAGTTCACTAAGAAATGTCTTACCTAGATGATTTAAGCATAACAATTAGGTATTGAAGGTTCTATTATAAGGCTATCTTATTCTGTAAGTATGTCTTTAATAATAAGGTTTTATATACTTGCTAGTGGTTTCTTGTTCACTTCTTCCACTAGTGGACATAAGATTGAAGTGAACAGAATCTCAATAACACCTTGTTTCTATTTGTACATTATGTGTTTATCGGTCAACCTAAAGAAATAAAGTTATTGAATTCTGACTTCTGATTTCATTATTTTCTATCCCCAAATTGTTAGGTTGCGTCGTAAGGCAGGTAAGTTCATGATTCTATCAAAATAAGATAATTGTCTAGGTAGGTAAAGCCCCTAAATCTATCACATGCATATAAAACTAGTTAGTTACTTGCAGCAATAAAACAGAAAATATCTGCTTTGAGGACCATTATAAGACCAACCATAAATTTACGGTTGACTCGCATATTGTAAGTGATGATTTTTTCCACTATTTAAGTAGTACCTGTACTTTACAGAATACTGTGTAAACTGAGTACTTACCTGTACGAGATCGGCTTTAAGGTCAAAGTCCACTTAAGTCCACAAGAATTCTTCGACACTTGCCAAGTTGCCATACAAGCTTGCGAACTAATTATTAGAGTTTTTTTCAATAATATTTTATTGTAAAGAAAATAAAGTAACAATCAACTAATATAAATTAGAACTTGTATTTAGAATTGAAACAGTTGACCTAAGTGCAGACTGTTGCAAGCAATCAAAGGTAGCTAATCAATACCAGTCAGAAGCGTCCCCAAAAATAATCTTTTGAGAAAGCTATTCATGTAGTCATTCATACTTTTAAATACACTGTGCGGCTACATGTAAGGGCGAGGCGCCTTAACTCTGTGTTGTTCTTAAAAAAATGTTACTCTCATGTAAGCATGAGAGTAACATTTTAGGCTTTTCAGTCTTCAGCTTATTAGGTACGCTTTGCTTAGATTACAACTAACAATAAAATTATAATTTATTTGACCATGGAGATATAAAGAAGGGCTGATATAGAGGCGACGGCAGTCGTCGACTGCAGTTCACTGCCGTCGACGAATGCAGTTGCAGATGCAGAAACCTTGCAGTCCGTCTATTGGAGACGTGCGGTCGCGGTGTATGAGAGCTCTCACAATATAACCCTAACTTAACCGTTATATTTTTGTCAATAACACCTTAAAATTACGATTAAAGTTATACACCAGAATATTATGTACTAAAGTTATTTACAACGGGATATTTACCATGATTTGAATTTTGAGCTTTCCAATATTTCGGCACAGTTTCAAAAAACGAGGAAATGATGTACTAGCCGAACCGCGTTGTGATACCGTTAGTGTCGTGTGTCGTTATCGAGTAGCGTTCGATAATGAAACCGGTGGTAGTGGTAACGTTCGTAGCAAAAGACTCAAAATGAGGGTAGATCGATATATCTGCCAATAACAACTCACTCGCAAGACGAAGAAGAAGTTATTCCGTGATCATGGCGCATGAAACTGTGCCGAAATATTGGAAAGCTCAAAATTCAAATCATGGTAAATATCCCGTTGTAAATTACTTTAGTATTAATAACCATGATGGATTTAAAATAATATTATGTATTTACAAATAGCAACAACACAAAATAAAAATATATTAAAAATACTCAAATTCTTAAAATTGCAATATGTTTAATTTTGCTGTTGTATTTTATAACAACATAATTAATGTAAAACATTGTAGTAGAAACCAAAACCTTTAGTAAAAGTTTAAAAATTCAATTAAAAATGAAACATAAATAAAATATACACATTGTCATTTAAAAGAAACAAGTTGCACGCACAACACTTGAACAAAGATGCACGCTGACCTTTATTATGTGTAATTATGTATTTGGTACGGTAAAGAGGCAGGTGATTTTATATGAACGGATGGAAAAAGAGTGCTTAGTTTCGTGCTGCTCCTGATAGAATATAGAAGTGCGCAAACATCTAGTAAAATTTACCTTTATATACCTACTACTCAAAGTTTTCATGTTTAAGATATTGAGTACATTTTGCTTCAAACTGTTGAATAAAAATGTCTAAATTTTTCTTTACTATCAATGGAAAAGGATACCAAGGTAGGAACTCTGGAACGGATGTTTTTTTTAATATATGATTTCGATAATTGTTGGGACAGGTGTCCTAGAAGGGATCTTCTTAAATTTTCACTATAATTTTTATATATTTCTTTTTCTACAGAGCATAGTTGAATACCTAATTTATGTCTTACTTTTTTAACATTTAAGGAGGTGTATGAATTAACGATAATTTTAACATTATAAAATTATTACTTTACAGTACTTGTAAAATTTACAAAAAGTACACAAAATAAAATATCTGAAAGGCGTTAGATTGCAGTTAATTAAAAAAAAACATTTGATTCCTTTTTTTAACCGACTTCAAAAAAAGAAGAAGGTTCTCAACTCGAATTTTTATGTTTGTTTTTGTTTTGTACAGTTTTAACAATGGCATCTATGGAAAAACTATATAATTGAAGTCGGTTTGTACAAAACAATTATTCGGTAAGAAATTGGCAGTATGTCTAATACATTCTGTATTTTCCAATTAGACACTGTAGAAAATTTAGTACGGTACTCAATTTTAATATTAACACGTTCATATAAAATACTTTTACTTTATTTATTCAATACATATTTACATTGTCATTATAGTACAAAACGAAATCAACAATGAAATATATGAAGATACAAAACACACTAAACATTAACAATAATGCATTTGAACTTCAGCTTTGCGGCTGTCGGTTGATTTTATCAACAGAAGCTAACAATCTCTTCATTTTTTTTTCATGTAGGTTATCAATGCATTTTAGTAGGATGATTCAAAGGATAATAATAAAACCCAGAGCTTCGCATACAAAAATACAGAGAAATATGTTTTTTTTATCATTTTGACCACTGTCTGTGTGGTAGCCACAGTGTGGTGCCATCTTTGTTAATTTATCCAAGATGGCCGCCACTCCGTAGATGCGCAAAAGATGAAATGATAAAAATGACACCAACAAACTAATAACAATACATAACTTACTAAATCTTAAAATAAACACCTTAACATGCTATCCAAACACTTTAGACCCGCATCCCTGAATTTTGACAAATACTTATTTATTCCATAACATTATTTTGTCTCGCTATAAATTTGTCGTGGGCTTAATTTAAAGTACCTACACGTAATTAGCAACCGTTGGTCGTGCGCCTGACCTCTCCCTGGTCGTATTGCTCTTCCCAGCATCGGATTATGAGAGTGAGGGAAAAGTCTCTCAAAATTAGGATTCAAGATTGTTTATTTCGAGACATCCAGTGCAATAGGGTATGTGCATGGATTTTTTTATATTTTTAATCAATTATTTAGGTTAATAAACGAAAAAAAATATAACACCCCAAAAAAATTAAATTATTGTGGTAAAAAACTAACAGTAAAACTACACTCAGTTTCGGATGATAAAGACGCTGCCATGCCATTGCATTTTATGACGTCACGGACCATCGAGTTCCATATGTAAACTCAAAGTCAAAACTTCATGCCCATACAAAAATGTTCAAGTATGACGTCACGCTTCACGTGTCAATAGCGTTGCGTTTAGTGATTTTCCTGTTGAGACTTAAAATATCTACTTTTCAATGATTAAATTACACAATAAAAATATCATGAAATACAAAAATAAATATACAGATATATTTTTATATCACTAAAAATTTATATCACTTGCTGTTTTGAAGTCACATGCATATGCATGTGACTTCAAAACACCTATTGTAATGGTCTGAAAGTACCGCTAGAGTATCAATAATGCACCCTGCTAGGGCACTACAACATTTATTATTTAGTTATATTTATTATATATATCTCCATGGTCAAAAAATAGTTTATTGATACCATGGATTTAAAAATTACATCATAATGCAGCGATAAGCGATGCAAGCTACTGACACTAATAGGAAGAACATAAAATATATATAATCTGTAATTTTTTTGTGAATAAACTACAAACTAACGACTTTCAGATATTTTCCTTTGCTGGGCTGTAAGACCTTGCTTGTCAAATTTCATGATTCTAGGTAGGTTCGATGATTCACTTGGAAGTTTCAAAATATGGATGTTACTTGATTGCGTTAACATAGAAGTTTTATTTATATCACGGCTCCAAGAGAAATATGAGTTTACGGACTTAAGTATTCGGCGTTAATTTCAAACTCCATGCGTTCCCGAGAAAAAAGGTTGACAGATAGACATACGCACCACATATATGTACATAATATGTAGTACAGATTCTATACTTGGGTTCCTTTTTTGAGCTTTGGAACCCATTCATTTGAACCCGTGCTTTTATTTTATTTTTTAAATAAAACGGTTATCGAAACCGATAAACTTACCCCGTTTTATAACGTAGTGTAAGGCGTCCTCCGGCCAGGTGGGACGACGATCTACGAAAGACTTCAGGCAGATGCTGGATGCGTCAATCTAAGGACAGGGCGCCATGGCGTTCATCAGGAGAGGCCTATGTCTACTGACTAGTATAGGCTGATGATGATGATGATGATGATAATGATGACCCCGTTTGTGTTTATCTAGTGGATGGGCGCTTCGGCCCCGAAGTTTCATTGAACGACTACATCAGGACGGAAGCAGACCTGCGAGGTACCAAGTCGATGTGCCATGAAGGGGGCTGCGGTGCCTGCGTGGTAGCTGTTAGGGCTCCGCTACCGCCCTCTAATAACATGAAGATGTTCGCCGTTAACTCGGTAAGTCTGTAAAGTTTGCAAGCTATCCATAATTCATAATATGTATATATAACTAGTTTCAGCCCGCGGTTTCGCAAGCGCTGTTTCTATGTAAATCTTTTCTATCCCATGAGAACTTATTTATGGGATAAAAAGTAGCGTATGCTTGAATCCAGGATTATAATTACCTGTATGCAAAATTTCAGTTCGACCTGTTCAGTAATTTTGGCGTGCAGAGGCAACAAACATCCATCCAAACTTTCGCATTTAATATTAGTGTGATTCTTACTATTCCAGTCATTGATTTAAAAAGGGAAGATAGGTTACGTTCTCCCAGCGCTTACTCAAAAATTGGCACGTGCTACAACTACACGCAAACACATACGCTCACAGTTATATTTCCAGTCCTGTGCAATACAAAGAAGAACAAAGACGGAAAGACGTATCTAGGACCGAAGTGAGACTGAGACAACAATATTTCACGCGAATCACGACCGCCCGTGCCGCCGGTCAGACGGTGACTGATGTAGGAGAACACAATTTTACACAATTTGAGGTTGCCACTTTCGAGCAACCAGTACCTCATCTTCGTTTTTAATAAATCAATGATTCCAGTGCTTAGTCTCAGTGCTATCGTGCCATGGATGGGAAGTGACTACGGTGGAAGGAATCGGCAGCAAAATCAACGGCTACCACGACATACAGCATAGGTTGGCGACCTTCAATGGAACCCAGTGCGGGTTCTGTACTCCTGGCTGGATCATGAGCATGTACAGGTATAAACACCATCACCATTCTGGGTCGCGATAGCCCACTGCTGGGTATAAAATGCCTATAACATTTAAAAAGGAATAAGCAAAGTAATAATATAGATATATGTATATAAACATATTAAAAAACACAAACACGTTTCAACTTAGGAGTCGTATGTTCGACGACTCACTAGAGTGCTCACCACAAATCTTTAAAAATTTTATTTCGACCCATATAGGTATATTGTCAATTCAACCCACGTTAAAATTAAATTATATTTTTGTCATTTTTACCCAAAAGGTATGGTGTTTATAAGGTTACCAATGAACATTACTAGTTTCTTTTAACTCCAAGCTGCATAAAATAGTTGACGAAATCAACTAAACGTGTAATTTTAATAGTTTTTAAACGTTAATCACCTCCCACCTATAACACTAGAACTAGAACACTTAAAGTTTTTTAAACTTACGTGATCAGAACACATTATTATAAATATTCACGGGTATTTATCGCGTTTATTTACCTATTTTTCCCGACGTTTCAACAGGTTTACACTCTGTCGTGGTCACGGGATGGCTGGAGTACTGGAGCTACCGCATTTGCGAAGCGGGGGCTGCATTTTTTGCAACTACCCACCCTCACTTGATCTTCTAAAATAGGGATGTCCATCTGTACACTCGGACGACACACTACACTAACCGTGTCCGCGCTCCAGTACTCCAGTCATCCCGTGACCACCACAGAGTGTAAACCTGTTGAAACGTCGGGAAAAATAGGTAAATAAACTAGAACACTTCTCAACTTAATTGAGAAAACTTAAAGGAACCTGCCGGCTAAGTTAACAATCTCGTTCGAACACTTTATTACTCAGGTATATTAATATCTCAAACTGTAAGTTCAATATTAACTTTTCAAGTAAGGTACCTATGCGAATATTTCTCTGTTTCAAATTTTAGTTTGAATACTAACTTCGTAACCTACTTTTGCGGTTAACGTCACCACAAAACCTCAGTGACGCAGCCGGTGACGATTGTTCGCCTGCGACGAATGTTGCTTGGTTGCTTATGTTCGATTCCCGCCTCGGGACAATTTTTTGTACGATTTTCAATTATTGTTCCGGGAGTTGTATTTCCTATGTATAAAAAGCTATGTATATTTATGTATTGTATTAAGTTAATATGTCAGTTGTCTAGAATATATATAAAAGCTCTGCCTACTTTGGAGCTAGATGATGCTGTGTGGATTGTCTAGCATTATTTATGTAATGTCATTTTTAAAATAGCTGGACTGATTTTTCAGCTGCAAGATAAAACAATAAAATCCTAAAAGCTTCAAAAGATTCTTACCAAACAGCAAATTACACCCTGGGTCCACTAAAATCCATTGCAAACATCCTTGGATGGATCTTTTTGAACGTTTCTGTCAGCTTTATTCCTTTATTCTTAATTTTGATACATGTCCCTTTATTCTAAAATCAGCCTGAAACAATTTCTTCTCCAGCCTCTACGAATCAAAAAACATGAAACTAACATCACAAGAGATAGAGAACTCATTCGCAGCCAACATCTGCCGATGCACCGGCTATCGTCCCATCGCAGACGCCTTCAAATCCTTCGCTACCGACGCTGATTCGACCCTGCTCAATAAAATCTGCGATCTTGAAGACCTAGGCAGTTTCAAACAATGTGGTTACAAATGCGAAAAAGAATGCCCTCACAAATGTGGAAGGAAAGTTGAAACGAATGACTTTGTGTTCGCAAATGACAGTAAGATGATGAGAGTTGAGGTAAACCAACGCACGTGGTTCAGAGCGTATACGATGGACGATGTCTTCAAAGCTATGGCGAACGGTGATTATAAGCTGATAGCGGGTAACACTGGCCAAGGTTAGTTATTCTTATAAAAACTTATCAAAATCTGCCCTTGGCGGTACCACGTTACACCTTGGTATGCATACAAAAATTAACAATGGTGCGTCAAATTAAACCCAAGACCAACCACCACCACCAACCAACGACCCAACCCATCAACTTGTGTTGGATGATGCTAAAGGTGCTCTGTGAATCCAGATTTTCTTCAAATATTTGGGCCTTCTTTAATAGCATAAGTGTCCGCTATAATTTTGCAACTTAAGATGTTATAATTTTTTATTATTTTGACCGAAAGAGCAGGCCCCCCTAGGTGCGGGGACTGCAGCAATGCTACTCCTGCTACGTGTATAATCATAATCCACCACTGGCTCGGTTTATCTTGGGGCTGTGTGAATTGTCCAACATTATTGTTATAATATTTATTGTTTTATTTCAGGGGTGTACCACATTACCGACTATCCTACCAACCTGATAGACATATTCAATGTTTCTGAACTAAAAGAGCACACCATGGACGTAAACCTGATCCTCGGTGCAGGAATGCCTCTGTCTGAAGTGATGGAAGTCTTCCTTCAGCTGTCGGGTGAAATGGATGAATTTGCTTATTTAAAGCAGTTCTATGACCATATGGACCTGGTGGCCCATATTCCTGTTCGAAACGTAAGTGGCATAAACAAACAGCTTTTCAACTATGAGACTTAATTTGGATTTTTGATTCGGCTAGTTAATGCTGTGTGAGTTGTCCAAAATTATTTTTGAAAATCGGCCAAATCAAAAATCCTAATTAAGTCTCATAGTAGTAGTAGGTAGCTTGTATTATGGGTGCTGATATACCTATGTACATAGATAACATCCAGAAAACCCTGAACAAATATCTGCAGATCGTACAAACATTTGTCCCGAGGCGGAAATCGAGCCCGCAACCTCCTGCACCGGCAGGCGGTCCTTCGCCCGCTGCGCCACAATGTCGAATGTAATTGGGCTAGGGGCTTCCCAAACTTATTTGTACTATGACGCCTTTGGGCATTTTGTTCCGACGCCCCTCAACCTAGCCTCTAAAAATATGATTATTTTAGCCTAAAATATGCCAATTTTAGCCTAGTAAGAGTTACCAGAAAAACACTATTTTGATTTTATTTTAATTTTGTAAATACACAAAACTAACATAACTAAAATACACAAAACAAAAGCATAAACATAAAAATTATTTTTTCATGGTTTTACTTATGTAACTGACTGGCTGATGGTTGGCTTAATTCTCTAAGGGCTGATGTGATGGATGTGCTTGCTTTCTTGAAGTTTTTTTTCTGAAACTGAAGCTCCAACCAGCACAGAAAAATTAAATTGGTTGTTCTTCTTCCTCTGTAGGCGACTGAAAAGGGTTTCTGACCTATTGCTGACCTACTCCATATTATCGGGATAATATTAGCAAGTGCTGTGTTAACATTAAAAGAGGCATATAGGACTTCTATTGATTTATCTTGTAGAATACCTGGTTAAGCAGTAAAACAGTCAATTACTTGATCAGCACCTTTTCCTGAAACCCAGTGTCCAAACCCAGAAACCCAGCATTGTTTTGAAGTTAGTAACGTGTCTTAATAACGATCTGTCGAAGTTCAGTGGTACACTCCTCCCAGACGCCCTTGGGACAATGCCTCGATGACGACGCCCCAGGATGTTGCGACACACAGTTTAGGAAGCCCTGGGCTAGATAATGCTGTGTGAATCGTCCAACATTAGTTATTTAATTTGACATATGACTGTTGGAACCCTACCCTCTGGCTGTTGAAACCCTTTGATGTAAGGCGCATACCCGAGCCGATCTGACAGCAATTCCTATTTTATCATATTTTTACTTTTATCATAGGAATTTTCAAAAATCCTACGTTCAGTTTGTGGTATCTATTTTAAGCTATTTTTTAATACCTCTTTTATAATTTTATCTCATATAGTTTAGGAGGAGATACGAAAATAGAGTTTGGTGGCCAAAAAACGCAACTTCGTATATCTTGCTAAGCTTTAGAAAATGAAACTATTACAGAGGCATTAATAAATAGCTTATAATAGATACCACAAACTGAACGTAAGATTTTTAAAAATTCCAGCGTTCAACGTAATAATAAGATATAATAGTTGGGGGCGCCACTTTCGCTGGTGTATGGGCCTTAAGGCGCATACCCAAGCCAATCTGACAGCAATTCCTATTTTATCATATTTTTACGTTTATCATAGGAATTGTTAAAAATCCTACGTTCAGTTTGTGGTATCTATTATAAGCTATTTTTAATACCTCTTTTATAATTTTATCTCATATAGTTTAGGAGGAGATGCAAAAATAGAGTTTGGTGGCCAAAAAGCGCAACTTCGTATCTCTTCCTAAGCTTTACAAAATGAAACTATTACAGAGGCATTATTAAATAGCTTATAATAGATACCACAAACTGAACGTAGGATTTTTAAAAATTCCTGCGTTTAACGTAATAATAAGATAAAATAGTTGGGGGCGCCACTTTCGCTGGTGTATGGGACTTAAACAGGAGTCAAATGTCAAATGACGGTTACGCGAATTCGCTAATTCTCCATTTACGCAAGGTTGAAACTAAGTGAGCATGTCAAACGTTACGGGTTAGCAGAACCTACATACATAAATGGATGGCGGGGTAACTAAGCCGTTTGGTTTCCTGCTTTTACCAGCTACAATTACAAAATTAATTAGGATAGCCATTGCCAGTGGTCAACACAAAAATATGTTGCTGTAACCTTGGCGAGGAGTGAAAAAATAAAATGAACGAGTGAGAGGCAAAAACCTCTAATAGGAAAAAATAAAGACTTGAAAACAGAAAAGCTTTGTTGTTCGGGTGAATTTTTATCAGGTCAGTAGGTAAGTCAATGAACAAAGAACCTTAGTGCCATGACTCGCGTTTTTCTCACTCATTGATTTTATTTTTTCACTGCTCCAGTCTGAAATAGTAAACAGGGCTCAGACTTTGGTGCAACGATTGAGACTATTTACGTTAATAATTTGTGAAAGATACTAGTATTATTATAAATATTTAACGCACTCCAAAGTCAAGGCCCAGAAATTAATTAACGTCTACTTTCTGGTGCTTGTGTACCCTTTTGTCAATAAACCCTCGGTTACAAGATTTTATTATATTGATATTTGTATAAATCAATTTCAGATTGGCACCATTGGAGGCAACCTTTTCCTAAAATATTTGAACAATGAGTTTCAATCGGATATGTTTGTTCTTTTTGAAACAGTTGGGGGGATGTTAACAATAGGTAAGTTAATTTCATGTTAAAATATTACTTCTTTTATCTATTCTTCGAGTATCGGGTCATCTCCACGCAAATTTCATCCACTTCGCATGAGTTTACCCCTTGCATCATTGAGTTGATTAGGTGCACTAACATTTTACTAATTAGCTACACAACTTTTATTTATGATATGTATTTCAGGGTTATTATTTAGATAAGAGGGACCATCCTTTTAATTAATATAAAATCGATTGTTTGTGAGTACAAGATGTATGTTACTTCAAAACTCTAAAACTACTGAGCAAATCAAGATAAAATGCAGATAACTCGGCTAAGGGCGTCTTCCCACTGTATCGTAACCGTAAATGATCGTTGGACGATTATCGTCCCTATCCGTTTCCATTTTATCGACGGTTAGTCATCTTTGTGTCGGTCGTCGAGATATTTTGCTCGTTAAGAGTGTGCCATAAGTTATTTATTTTAAAATCTGTGAAAGCTACCACCTTCATATTTAGGGAAATGTTACTTTTATCTTTTATCTTGAATTATGTGTTTTAAAAACACGATAGGTCAAAGTTTTCACTATTGTTTTTTTTTAATACTTGTTTGCACACATTTTGCTATTTTATCAGGTTTTATGTTCGGTTTTTACCTTGGTAAGAAACCTAGACATAGGTATTTCTTTAGTTGTCTTTTAATGTTTCGACTGGTTGTTTCATTAACTTTTAATTATGTAAAAAAAAGTGTTTTGTCGCATAAAAAATCGGTGCACGTCTCTGCTCTGTACTTCTCACTCGCGAGAAAACCATATCTTGTCATCCCGCTCGAAATCTATCTCGTTGGTCATCACGACTTTAACGATTCACGGGGCTCGTCCTCTGAACATCATAACAACGACGCAATATGAATCGTGAAGTTTTTTTATCGATTTACGACTGACGTGCTATTTGTTCCCATTATAAAGTCAATCTATCATCACAACTATAAAATGCCATGCACGACAATTAATGTGTCGTCCTTTATGTGAACACTTTTATTCAAATATACAAGCAACAAACAAGCTTTCAACTGCACGACTTTCTGTCGTCACCACACAGTGGGAACGCGCCCTTACCTGATAGCTTACATCCGGGAATATTGTGCCGAAGCCAATTCTGACAAGTACCTACCTTTATTGTACGTTTTAGGAAAAAAAGCGTTTTGACTTTTCAGCGGAAAGCGTTACGAGTTCTCAAAGAGTTACATTACCGGACTTTCTGAAAATGGACATGAAAGGGAAAATTATAATGAACGTCTTACTACCGCCGCTGTCCAAGTGCTGTACAGTAAAGACTTATAAAGTAAGTTTTTGCTGCTTACACTTTCGTATACAGTCTCCTCAACACCCGAGTATTGGGCGGGCGCGCCTCTGCGGGTTGCATCACCGAGGCTGGGCAGTGAATGCGCTAACTTATTTTATGAGGCAATAACACCGCCAAAATCAACGGCTGGAACTTACCTACTAACGACGAAATTTATTTCAGTTTGAATATATATATGTATGTAATATAATGCCGTGTGAATTGTCCAACATAATTTTTTTATTTTATATATCTTCAAACAAAATTCTTTATTTAGGAGTAGGCAGGTGTTTACTCCGCAAATTGCCATAGAAAATTCGCACGAGATAACAAGAACGGAATTCTTGGAATTACATTTGAAAGTCGGTGATAAAGGTTTGTATAATATAAATAAAAAGATACGTATAACAAAACAGGGAAACATCCATCTCGAAATAAAGTTTTTTTTTTATTTTACACCACACAACAAAAGGCTTTGTCGCAGGAGACCACATCGACTAAGATGAAGTTGAAATAGGAAAATCGAAATATTTTTCGTTTTCGTCTTTACGCTTACGGGCCCAGGTTTTACTTACAAAATAAGTTTTACCTATCTTTTGATTATCGTTTCGCTTGTTGAACAATAGGACGGATTTTACACGCGTTTACTATTAAACCAGATTATTAGTTACGAAGGAGGAAAAAAAATGCCGAGGTTTGATTGACGCAGGTAATGGATCGATGGCAAACAATGTTTGCCCCTGTACCGTCAAATGGTACTGTCTGATGGCACCACGGCACGACCACGGTAAAGAAGGGATCTAAACCTACCTAGATACTCGTACCTACTCGTATGCTTTCAAATCTGCTGCTTTCAAATCAAATCAAATCATTTATTTGCTGAATACATTATTACAGTAGGTACATGTCAAATCTTATAACTAGAGTAATGTCAATTATATTCAACCAGCAAGCAGGTGTGCAAATATTAAATATCGTCGATTTAATTCAATATTCAATGATAATATAGAATAAAATAAATAGTCAACAATCGGTTAATTAAAATTTACTATAATAGTCAAAAATTTAATAAATTATTCTACTCTAAATTAATATATTTATTTGCACTATAAAAACATTTGTCAAGCAGCCACTGATTAATTTTTGTTTAAATAAAATACCATTGAGGTCTTTAATGGGTTTTGGTAACTTATTGTGGATGACGAATCACATATTAAAAAAAAAATCATAGATTCGCTTGTGGCATTGTGAATTTTACCAATTAATTCAATTCAATTTTAAAAGTTCTTTATTAATTATAATTAGTATAGTACATTTTCAGTGTGAGTTAATAAACCTAGAAACAATACATCATATAAGACAATGAGTGTTTATTAAGCCGTCGGCTTATTAAAACTTATAAGCAATTAACTTGTAATTAAGTTATTTAGTTTTTACATTTATAGATCTATCAAGAAGCTTTTACTTCCATACTTCTCTAAGGTTTATGTATCTTTAAAACTAGATTACATTTTTAATTACGAATTTATACATAAAGGACATTACCAGGGTAGAGGATAAACTGAAGTTATAATATTGAGCATAAGGATTACACAGGTGTTTTACATTAAGTTATACAAAACGAAATTAGTATTTGCCAAGATATTTTTTGAGAATAGTGGAGGGTAGAGATTAGCGAGCAACATGAACACAAAGAACTGTGCCTAGCGTAAAGTTTATAGAGGCTATCACAAAACAAAACACACAAAAAAAAATCATAGATTCGCTTGTTGCATTGTGAATTTTAGCGCAGATTGTTAAATTTTGCTCTTTTTTGATTCGAGTGATAATATCCATACGCCTGGTAAAGTGGTGTGAGTGGGTAAGATTTTACAAACATGGATATATATGTCTCTAATGTACATGCAAGATAGAGGCATAATATTGCAAATCTTAAACAGAGGCTTGCAAGAGTCACGGAACCAAGCCTTATTAATAGCTCTGAGGCATCTCTTCGGAACTTTGTTTTATTTGTTCTAACATTATTAAAAAATCCTCTTTAATTATGACAACAGATTATGCCGCGTGCCCAAAACGCTCACGCAGTAGTCAATGCCGGATTCCTCTTCAGATTCAAACAAAACTCCAACTTGTTGGAAAAAGCCACAATCGTATACGGAAGCATTTCGCCGCATTTTACTCACGCTAGTAAAACAGAGCAAGTACTGTTCGACAAAGACCCATACAATAATGAAACTCTGCAGTTGGCTCTTAAAACTTTATCTGAAGAGTTATCTCCCGAAGAAGCACCCCCGGAACCTTCCGCGGCATATAGGAAAATGCTCGCAATTGCTCTATATTACAAGGTGAGAGTTTAGTAATTGAAACATAACTTGCTGCCAAAGGTAATTGGAAACGTTTGTTGTACTTACGAGAACAAATTCCTCTCTATGAACGTAGGTATACTCGGTTAATTAGTTGCGCGGCTGAGTAGAAGTGAAGAATTATGTAATGCTCAAACTTTTCACGTATTATTTCAGGCAGTTCTGAGTCTAAGTCCTGATGATAGAGTGGATCCACGATTTAAATCTGGGGGAGAAGCTATGAAAAGACAAACCTCTAAAGGCTTGCAGGTGTTTGAAACTGATCAATCTGTGTGGCCTCTAAACCAACCGGTGCCGAAACTAGAAGGTTTAGTTCAGTGCAGTGGTGAGGCGACCTTTGCCAATGATCTTCCAACGCAGACAGATGAAGTATTTGCTGCTTTTGTTACTGCTGATGCCCCGCCTGGTAGCGTTATTAGTGATTTCGATGCTTCTGAAGCAATGGTAAGTTACATATAACATACCTATCAGCCTATATAAGTCAACTGCTTAGGACAGGTTTATATGATGTAAGAAGACAAATCCGCTAAAAACAAAGTATTAGGGGCGTGTCATTCATTAACTGCATTAGAAGTCTAAATGGCGACTTCTAAAGGCTACTTAGAACTACCAACGTCACGATCTACAACCAAATACTTCTTCTTCTTCACTTCGAAGGAGTAAAAATTTATATTTATACATTGTCTTTCCAAAGAGGTCAAAAATTCGAAATCGTATAGCAACTTCAAACTGAAACTTAAAAACACATACTTACCTAATTACATTATATAGAACATACAGAAATAAAATAAGGTAAGAAGTAAATAAATACTTCTTACTATTATACGAAATTTAAAATTTTCAATTCTCATGAATTTTCAAATATCTTTTTAAGAAATTACAAGGGGTACTCGCATTTTACTCTTCCAAAGATATACCAGGAGATAACTCTTACACTCCATTGGATATCCCTTTCATCACAGCATCAGAAGAAGTATTGTGCGATAAAGTGGTAAAATTCTATGGCGAGCCAGCCGGCATCATAGTTGCTGACAAAGAAAAGACTGCTAATAAAGCCGCTAAGTTGGTAACTATCAAATACAGTTCAGTCAGCATGAACAAGCCACTTTTAACTATAGCAGACGTTATGGCTTCCCCAGAAAAAGAAAAAAGAGTAAAAAAAGAAACATCAATAGATCCTACAGATAAAGGCAATGATGTTGCTAAAGTAGTTACTGGAGAAATGAGATTTGGCTCCCAATTCCACTACTACATGGAACCTCAAACCAGTGTGGCAAGACGCACAGAAGATGGCATGGAAATATTTACTGCTACTCAATTTATGCATTTGAATAATGTAGCTATTGCAAGGATGCTGAAAATACCAGTAAACAGGTAAAGAAATACTACATTACATTGACCTTTTACATCAATACAATTTCTATATTTATATATTATTATTATTATTAACAAAAACAAAACCACACATTTTGATTTAATTTACATTTGTGCTACCTGTAGATTTTTTGCAACAGTCTGTGTTTGAAATTATTTCTATTATACAATAAAGATTTAATTTCAGTATAAACGTAATAGTACGCCGAGTGGGCGGATCATACGGCGGTAAAATTTCTCGATCAGTTCAAATGGCCTGCGCTTGTGCGTTAGTGACCCACTTGCTTGGACGAACCTGCAGATTTATAACGCCGCTGATGACTGCTATGAAAGTGGTTGGGAAGCGGATTCCGGCAGATTGTAATTTTGAGGTTAGTAAAGATTCCAAACTATGGGAACTATGGCGTTTTATACACTACTTTAACCAGTGATTTAGGAATGGTTGATTTGTGATCTCTCCTGAGGTCACCAGTCTCATAAGATTCTAGGCGACCGAAAAGACCACAAGGGAGGGGGAAGGCGGGAGGGACTAAGAAACAGTGAATTTAATTGAAGACGAAGATTTAAGAAAATCCTCAGTTTCTCGGTATTTAGACTAGACAGCAAATCTGTTAATATCTTCCTACATAATTTTCTGGTAAGAGTTTATAAATTAAGTTTTTTATTTAGCCTCGAGTAAAGACGAAGTCCACAGCATCTGTAGCTTCTGTCTCCAAAACAAGTTAAAGTTTAAGGTGGTTTCCATACTAATCTTCGACCTTTTTGGGGTATAAGTCCATTGCAAGTTTTTTTTGTGGAATTTTATTGTGGTCATCTATTTGAATAGTTGCCTAACAGAGAGCAGTTTGACATCTAGATAATGTTTTTCGGTTGGGTATCTACAAGGTTTAAAATAGCACGCTGTGCTATAAAAAATCTGTGTTTCCTCGATGGTTTTATTTTGCAGGTTGGTGTAAACAAAGAAGGTGAAATCCAACACTTAACCATCGACATTTACCAAAATTCTGGCTGTTCTTACAATGAAACTTTTCCTTTTCTCTTGTTGAAACCATTCCAAAACTGCTACGATTTCAAGCGATGGGGGATTCAAACACATAGCGTTATCAGCGATACACCTTCAAATACTTGGTGCCGGGCTCCCTGTAAGTAATTATAAAATAAATCAGATAAACAACGATAGGTTAAAGATCAAGTCCTTAAACTGTTCTTGATATTTCAGTTACAACAGAAGCTATAGCCATGATAGAGCTAATAATGGAGAAAATAGCTTTTTATACGGGTCAAGACCCAATAGATGTCAGACTCAAAAATATGGTTTCAGAAATACAAGAAGAGGTCAATCCTATTCCAGAGATGATTGAACAAATTAAAAAGGATGCTGAGTTTGATTCGAGGAAAAAAGAAGTCGATAATTTTAATGCACAAAATCGGTGGAGAAAACGCGCAATCAAAATTTTACCGATTGCGATAGACATGTTTTATATTGGAAACTTGAATTCTATTGTCAATATCTACCACAGTGATGGGTCAGTAGTGATCATACATGGCGGTATTGAAATGGGGCAAGGACTTAACACAAAGGTAGCTCAGGTGTGTGCCTACGAGCTGGGTATACCATTAGAGAAAATAAGTGTGAAATCAAGCACCAGCTTTACTTCTCCCAATTCTATAGTGACCGGCGGAAGTGTTGGTAGTGAGTGTGTCGCTTACGCTACTATCAAAGCCTGTGGAACCCTGAACGAGAGACTGAAACCATTCAAAGAAAAATCAGATAATCCTAAATGGGAAGATGTTATTGCGGAAGCATACAAGGCGGGAATTGACTTGCAGGCTACATACATGTACTCACCTGTAAAAGATGATGTAAAAACGTACTATGTTTATGCTGTTGGTATGATTGAAGTGGAACTTGACATTCTGACCGGTAATCATGATGTGAAACGTGTTGATATTTTACAAGATACTGGTAGGAGCTTGAGTCCACAAATTGATGTAGCCCAGGTTAGTAAAATTGTTTATCCATTATGGGTTAACTACGAACCTTGTTTGTGTTGAAAGAACAATATCTCTTAACGTCTACAGGGCGAGTGCGGTTCTAGACGCACGCGTACCGCATCCCTTCGAGCACTGAACACTTCGTCAAACTACGAAAGTTGTTATAGTAAAATTGTATATCCTGTTTTATATCCGACCGGGGAGCAGATAGGGACATGCGTAAGGAAAGACGGCTTAATGCACACTGGTTTATTGAACTACCGCGAGGGGTACCAACGCTACATGTATAGATAGACTTGCATATCTAACACTTTTCCCCCTCGGAGGAAATAGACAGATTTAGAAACATATAATGATAAATTTAAAAGTACTTCTTATAATCTACGATTGGCCTATCTCTGAGATTGCGACCAGGCTCTGGCGTGTGTGGATGATCATCATTATCATCATTCGCGGCTGGGTGAGGCTGAGGGGTGCTGAATACAGTAGGGCTAGATGGTGCCGTGGAGCTCGACAACGATGACGTCTCGGCTGGACTGCCGTATACAACCGTGGAGTTGGACGGCGTCTGCGCGCTTCCGCATCCGGATCCCGAGGGTGCTGAGTCGGAGCCATGGCTTGTGTCCACGTTAGTGCTGGCACTTTCCTCCACTCCAACTGTTGCGTCGCCTTCAGACGAACTGTTACGCGGAGATTCAGCCGGCGGCGCATCCTCTGGTTCGGGAGACGACGACGGTGACTCACTGTCACTACTGAAGCTGTAGGGTATATCTTTCCCGTCCTGGGGTAAAGTGACATCACACACATCAGCCATTGCGCAATCAGCTGCATCGTTTGCTTTGTACGTATGCAACTGGTTTCTATGTCGTATTATGCATTTTTTGATTACTGGTAGTTTTATTTCGTACATGACTTTTCCGCACTTCCTAATGATTTGACCTTTTGACCAAACGTATTTATTTTTGTTCACAAAGTTTTTAAACCAAACAGTATCATCCACTTTAAAGTCAGACTGCGTTTTGCCGCCAAAGTGTTTAGCCTGTGAGCACTGTTTTTGTTTGATAAGAGCAGGTAACTCCGATGACGAAGTAGGTTTAGCGGTATTTGGTGCAAGTAAATCTAATCGTGAGTGTAGCTTCCGACCGAAGACTAACTCAGCTGGAGAAGTCTCCGTGGTGCTATTACAGGAATTGCGATAATCAAATAAGTACTTAGAAAGCCTATTTTGAAAATCATCTTTGCTGCCTGACAACAGAATCGAGTTTATGCCTTTCTTTATTATTTTAACGAACGATTCTGCTTGACCGTTACTCATCGCATGATAAACCGGCGAGAACAGCTGAGTTATATTGTTTAACTTGCAAAAGTTCGCCAGTTCCTGTGATGCAAAAGAAGCTCCGTTATCAGTTACTATTATCTGAGGTATTCCGAACCTAGACATAAAATCACACAGTTTAAAGATTACCGCTTTAGTAGTAATATTATTATTCATGTTGTAGCATTCTACCCATTTTGAATAGGCATCTACAATTATTAAAAACATTTTGTTATTCATAGGACCTAGAAAATCCATGTGGATTCTGTAAAACGCGTGTGGCGGGTGTGGCCAGGGTGCGAGCGGTGAGCGGGGCGGGGAGGGCCGTAACTGCGCGCAAACTTCGCAAGCACCAACTAAATTTTCTAAGGCTTTATCTATCCCCGGGAACCAAAATCGTGATCTTGCCTCGGCTTTCATTTTGACAATTCCAAAGTGAGAACTATGCAGCTCATTCAATATTTTATTTCGTAGAGCTGAAGGGACAACAACTTTATGACCTCGCATTAAAATTCCATTTTCAAGGGATAACTGCATTCTGCAGAGATAGTAAGGTTTAAGATTTTCGTCATTCATTTTAGGTGGCCAACCATTTTGAATAAATTTTGAGACTTTACATAACAAAGGGTCCCTTACTATTTCGTTCTCTAAATCCTTAGCCGTAACGGGCAAACATCCTTCCAAAGCGAAATTAACGTATGCAGCGACCTCCCTCCCCTCCGCCTCGTGCGGGCGGGGGCCCGACCTTTTGTTCGGGAGCGCACGCGATAAGAAATCAGCTGTGTTCGCCGCGCTGCTGATAAATTCTATTTTATAATTATATGCACTTAAAAATATTGCATACCGTTGCAACCTGTTTGCTGAAACTTCAGGGATACCACGTTTGGCGCCAAAAATTACCGTTAGGGGCTTGTGGTCTGTGCGCAAGGTGAAAGGTTCCGATCTGCCATATAGGTATTGGTGGAATTTTCTTACGCCGAATATTATAGCCGTAGCTTCCTTTTGAATTTGCGAATATTTTTTCTCAGCCACGGTTAACGATCGGGAAGCGTATGAGATCGGCCGTTCTTCGCCACTGATACCTACCTGCGATAAGATCGCGCCTAACCCGACCGGTGATGCGTCAACGGTTAAAATTATTTTGGCATTGTTGTCAAAGTGTGCGAGAACCTTATCAGATGACAGGATTTTTTTTACTTCCTCGAATGCTTTATCCTGCTCACTACCCCAATGCCATTTACAGTCTTTCTTTAATAGTTCATGCATAGGGCTTAGTATTGATGACGCATTAGGTGTGAAATTTCGATAATAATTGATTAGCCCCAGGAATGACTGAAGTTCCGTGACTGTTTTAGGTACAGTCGCCTGCAAAATTGCGTCAACTTTACTCGGGTCTTTTCTTATACCATTTTTATCAATGATGTACCCCAAGTAGGATATTTCCTTTTGAAAAAAATTACATTTATCCTTTCGCAGAGTAAGCCCGGCTTCTTCTAAGCGTTTTAAAACTTCTTTTAATCTGGCCATGTGTTGTGCTTTGTTTGAGCCTGTTATGCAGACATCATCTTGAAAAACAAGGACTCCGTCCAAATTACCTAGCAACGAATCAATTACTCGTTGAAAGATTGATGCTGAGCTAGCCAAACCAAATATTAGGCGAGCATGATTGTATAAGCCCTTAGGCGTATTTATGCAAGTTATATTTTGCGAACTTTCGTGGATTTTGATCTGATTATACGCCATTGATAAATCTAATTTACTAAACTCTTCACCGCCGTGTAGTTTAGTAAATAGTTCTTGGGATGTAGGGAGTGGATATTTTTCTACAAGCAGCTGCTTATTTATAGTGATCGAGTAATCAGCACAAATGCGCACGGTACCATCTTTTTTTAACACTGGTACAATCGGCGACGCATACTCAGAGTAAGAAACCGGTTTTAGTATACCTAGTGCTTCTAACTTATCCAGCTCTTTGTTTACCTTATCTTTTAGAGCGAACGGTACTGAGCGAGACTTACAAAATATCGGTTGCGCGTCAGATTTGAGGGGTAACTTTATCTCAAATTTAGTAAAACAGCCTAATTTATCCGAAAACACGCCCGGATATAACTTCGTTAAGGTTTCAATTACGTCACCATTTACCTCACTCACAATATTACAGCAACGATCGAGAGTGGACACAAGATGTAATTGAAATGCTTTCATAAAGTCACGTCCTAATAGGGGAGGGCCGCCATTGCGAATAACATGAAAGGGCAATTTTACTGTATGGCCTAGATAGGTTACATTAATATGCATACATCCTGTTACTGGCATTTTTGTGCTTGTATAGGTAAGTAAATTTTTCGTAGGTACTGATAACGGAACTTCGCTAAAATGGCTTTTGTATAAGCTTTCTGATATCACAGACACTGGTGAACCACTGTCAATTTCGCATTGAATTTTTTGGCCTTCCAAATTTACGATTTCGGTCATCGGCACCTCACTACGGCAATTAATATTTAAGAGTAACTCACCATCATCTTCTTCCTCATCGGTGTTACCTTGCTCGACGTAATTAACTTTTTTATTCGGGCACATTTTACGAAGATGGCCTTTTTGATTACACAACTTACACCTATAGTTACTGAATCGACACTCAGATGACTTATGGTTCTTATAACCACAAACTGAGCATTTCTCGCCAGTGGAATTACGCGGTCCTTTGTTACTGTTCTGTTGATTAATCTTGAAAACAGCCCCGTCGGCGTCCTGGTTGGCGTTGGAGAGGCCTACCGGCGCCGTCGTGGCACCGGCGCGCGCACAGCGAATACTCTCAGCCAGGTCCACGGCTTTGCTCAGCGTCAATTGGTCGACGTTTTTCGAAAACAGCTTCTCACGCTCATTTCCGGGTAGCATACCCATCACGAACTTGTCTAAAAGTTGATCATCAATATTTTTGAAGACACAGTAACTGGCCAGGCCACGCAGCCGCGCGGCCCACTGCGAATGCGTCTCGCCAGGTTGCTGCACAGCCGCGTAGAACTTGTGCCTTTCTGCAAACGTGGAGCGCTTCGGTAGAAAATGGTCGTCCAAAAGTTTCACGATCTCCTCATAGCTCTTAGCATCGATTTCGCTGGGTGAAGCTAAGTTACACGCTAGTTGAAACGTGCTTTCCGTGAGTGCGCTTAGCAATACCGCTTTCTGCTTGACCCCAGTTTTGTCTCCTGCTGATTCGCCGACTCCGTGGGCGATGAACCATTGTTGAAGCCTGCCTTTGTACAGCTTCCAGTCCTGGGTTAGGTGATCAAAACTGGCGATAGCTCCCAGCGAAGAATTGGTGCCGAACATCACGTTTTTTTTTTTTTTTTGATGTGGGTAACTCGTCGTCAATGTTTTATATCCGACCGGGGAGCAGATAGGGACATGCGTAAGGAAAGACGGCTTAATGCACACTGGTTTATTGAACTACCGCGAGGGGTACCAACGCTACATGTATAGATAGACTTGCATATCTAACATATCCCATTATAAATTTGATAAACTTATGACTGTATAGTAATTCATTAAAACTTTCAGATAGAAGGAGCGTTTATAATGGGGCTAGGCTACTGGACATCAGAAAAATTAGTTTACGACCCGTCGAATGGAAAAATTCTGACAGACAGAACTTGGACCTACAAACCGCCAGGAATCAAAGATATTCCAGCTGATTTTAGAGTGTATTTCAAGAGGAATTCTCGGAACAAATATGGAGTGTTGCAGTCTAAACGTTCGTATTTTTACTGGTAATGGTGTCTATTCAGATGTTGCCAAAACTAAACTAAACTAATTTGAAAGTTGTAAAAAAGTCGTTGCTCCTG
Source organism: Eupithecia tripunctaria (assembly GCA_955876795.1). Classification (NCBI taxonomy): domain Eukaryota; kingdom Metazoa; phylum Arthropoda; class Insecta; order Lepidoptera; family Geometridae; genus Eupithecia; species Eupithecia tripunctaria. The sequence continues at coordinate 8,512,412 of OY041612.1, forward strand.
TCTTAGCGATTAAAATAATTAGGATGGCATTATTTATAGTCTTGACAGACTAGTTTAGTCTGGTTTTGGCAACATCTGAACAGAAACCATTATTTTTAGTTGGCCTGCGTCCTTGCACTCTCAGTTTCCGTGATAAAAATTAGGTAGTCTTATTGATTGGTACGTTATGACAACAAGTCAATGGGAACTGATTTACCTCTACAGCATTAATAAATAAATAATGCTGGACCATCCACAGAGCATCATCTTACTTCATCATCAAGAAAAATACATCCATCCATCCAAATTGCATTTATATAACGTTGACTGATGAATACTGATAACTGATGGAGTTATTTAACCGTATTGTATACTGTTATACCGGATACTGTATACCTTAACCTCAACAGCGGAGGCCTGCGTCCAGCTGTGGACCAATACAGGCGTATTGGTCAATAGCTGGATGCAGACCTCACCCTGATAAGCGCCTTATTGGCGTTAATCTCATGGAGCGAAATCCCCTCGCTAGGCATGGGGATCAGTTTGGTAGTATAATTGTTCTCATGGGGGCGCTGCTACTTGCCCCCGGTGGATATCCCTTAGTTGCGTCTTACGACATCCGCGGGCAGAGTTGGAGTGATGCAAATTCTAAGCCAGCTACTAGATAGTAGCTGGCATGTACACAGCTATAATAGACTGTATACATAGTTTTTTAAAGTATTGCATACCGTTATACAGTATACAATACATAAATTTTGCAAATTTTGTGAAGCTTAATTTTTTCAGCGACTGGCGAACCTTCGTCAAATCTGGCTACGGTATTTGTGCATGCAGCTCTTGAGGCTGTAAGAGCAGCCCGACTAGAGGCCGGCTATCCGAACGAATGGGTTGATATAGGTAAGTTAACTACAATTTCCAAAGGGCCCTTCCCTTTGGTATCGGCATGTAAAAATACAATATATAGAGAGCATATAACGCAGCATTTTGTGCGCGCTTTGCACTGGCTGGCCAGTGGGTAGTGGCTACGATAAGCTTTTGGATAAAACTCTACAGAGATAACTTATGAGGTGCATTGCATAGTTGCTCAATATTTATAAAATCTATGTAGATGAGACGCGTAGTATAACAAAACGTGTGCGCGTACTACCAACTGAATGAAATCTTACCATTTATTGTCTTTTTCAGAGTATCCATGCACCGTGGAAAACATATTCATGGCTATTGGACACAAGTTAGAGCATTTCGTTTTAAAATAAAGTTGAATTCAAACTTAACAAGTAAATTATAGAGACCGGAACAATTATAAACGATGTTAAGCTCCGATGTAATAAAGTAATTACTGACTACAAACTAATTCGTGTTTTAATTAAAGGTACCAATTTCAATCGTTGTCCTTACTTTATTCAAAAATATTCAACGTAACAACCTTAAAATTGTGGGTCAAATTGGTCAAGATCCAATTTTTCAATAATTACTGTGTTACCTGTTTGGAATTAAAATGGTTACTAGGAAGATATACGCTTGTGTCCGAGGTATAACTTACATGTTAATCAGAGACCATCATCAAATCTAAATTTAGTTTTAAATTGATGGAGAAACCACGTTAAAGCAAAACAATGCGATTTGAATAAAATAATTTTCCTTTGTTTGCGTAATTTAAACTAATATTTTGTCATACCAAACAATAATCACCATCATCTTTTATGAAATAGAGACGTCAATCACCCTACTCTATAATTTTATTCAAACAACTTAACCCCTTATTTGAAACTTATAAATTCAGGCTTATTAGTAGGTTGTTCCATTTGTTTTTCCAACACTTTTGAACGTTTACTAAAGCAATAGACTGGTTAGATACCTATAGTTTGATTGTTTAGTTCATTCGTCACTAGTTACTGCCCGCGGCTTTGCACGCGTTGTTATATGGAAACTTTTAAAGGCGATTTGTATCCCACGAGAATTGATTACGGATAAAAATATACCATGTTTGATTCTAAAATTAGAATAACCTATGTGTAAATATTCAGCTCAATCCGTTCAGTAGTATTGGCGAGCAGAGATGACAAACAGCTAAAGTTTCGCTTGGATGTACATAAAGATGGATGTACATAATTATGTATGTTAAGTTAAAGATTCAGGTACGGTCGAGGACAGGTGTAGGTGTTGTATAAGGACTCTTCAAACATGTGAATATCGACTTATATACAAGTTGGGTTGGTACATCAAAATAAAATAAATACATACCTGAATAGACTCAACTTTATGTAGAGTTCATACATCTTAAGTTACTTTTGATTTAGATTTAAGTATGTTGTAAGTTTTACAAACCCTTAACTTTAATGTCTGAATTAGTCTGCCATAAAAGCCAGATTCCCTAGCAAAGCAAGTTGCCTTGAAAAGCAAAGCAAAAATGATTTTTTCCATAAAAAAATCAAGAAGCTAGTCCTGTCATTTTCTTCCACAATACCTTATAATTTAGTTCATTTGTAGCTAGATATACGGATGGTAGGTATTCATAAACAGTCAGTAGGCGTTTCTGGTACAGTTGCAAGAAAAGGGAAAGTAAAAAAATTATAATGTTTTTCGTCGTCATTGTAAGCCGTCAAGAGTAAATTCCTTCTGGGAAATCGTGCTCCATTAGGTTAAATCTTTGCTTACCCCAGTGAGAATACAATTGTATCTTTTCAAATCAAGATTAAATGGAAGATATTGTAGACCTACGCTTTATTGTAGACATAGTCGACAACGTCGGCGACCATCACATGTGGTCAAACAAATTTCTAAGGATTACAGAAATTATGCTGGTCAAACGATACGGTCACCAATTCTATTTAATTTGTTTGTAAAGCTCGTTACGGACAAACTGTTTAAAATATTTTTAAGAAAATCCTCGCGCGTGGCTAAGTCAAGATTCATAAAGTATAAAAATGCATAATATTTAAAACATAATAATACTAGGACATAACACTTTAACTACGATAGATCTAAACCTCTTCTGCTCCAGTGTCAACTCCGTGAGGCGACGGCACAGCTTCGATATTTTCTCGCCCTCCGGACCGAAGCCGTTTTGGCATGAAATCGGATGGCTTCTTGATTTCATTTAATTCTTTTTTCTTGTAATGTTACTTAATATTCATCATCACCAAGGTGATGAAGTTCGATTATTTGTATCTTTTATTTAATCATAATTTCTGTCTCGCTTAGTGTAAAATATGAATTGTTGTTGTTTGTATTTTTTAGAAGGTTTTTACTTAGCTTGTTCACACTTTATATAGAACTATTATTTTTAACCGTGAAAACCTTAATAGCCTCCTGTTTCGACTCATTATATATATAATTCGTATGTAGGTTCTGCTAATTTTTTTTTAATAAAATATAATACAATAATTAACCCTAGAAGTAAAAACTGAAAATAATAGCTACCAGGAGTCTTAGGTATTAATGATAGAAACAGTAATTAGGTATGTGGAAGTGCATTTAGAACGTGATTTTTTAGACAACTAATATAAAAATAAAAAAGCAAGACGCTTGTCTTACCATCTGTACCTGCCCTACCCCGCCCAACGGTTAAGTCGATGCAACCACAGAAGTGCTTTGCCGCTCGCCCTAGCAAGTTGACCATTGAAAAAATACGTACGTACTAATTTATAGATATAAAATATATTAGTTTATTGTAGGAGTATATAATATAAGTAGTTCACTGGGGTTGCATAAGGAGAGGAATCAAGAGCATACTTGTTTAAGAAAAACTACCAGGGCAACTAAGGCAAAATTAAGTAGTTTAAAATAATATTTGTACCATTTTAGTAATCTTAGCTCATGCTAAATGGTTTGACGGATTAGGACTACAATTAAAAATGACCACTGGTAATATGTTCACTAGTCCAGTAAAAATAAGATTTATACTAAAAATAACGGTACATCTGGGAGTTTTTTTTTTGTACCTTATGGAAATACGACTACGAGCAGAGTGAGTCAATTTGGGCTGAAACTCGTTTAGAAAAATCGGACAAGTATCTATCGAAGATTACATTTTGTATATTCTAGACTTGGGCCTTAAAAGTAGGTCATTTAATACAAAAATACAAGAGATAAGGTTTTACGGCATTTACACGACCTGACAGTGTCAAACTTCCAATTTGCATAATACAGACAAGACAAGAAATACTGAGTTTTCTGGGGCTTTTTAGATTTTACTAAGATGTCGTGTCATTTATCTTACTTTTGTACAACATAACATTGTTCCTTGAGTGTTTGTGGGCTTTAGGGACCTCCCGACCTTAGGGACCTACCGACCCCCTTTATTTTTTGATGGATATCAATATGTGACATTCTGTAAACTACCTTAGGCGCGATCATCATCATCCATCACATAGAGTTAGAGTGGGTCTACGTACGTGATTTTGTTTGACATAGGTTATCAGACGTACAATACAGATAGCCTTATTCCTTATTATATGGAGCGCGAGTAGCACACTAATATTGTAAATGCGAAAGTATTTTTTTTATTTTACACCTCACAACAAAAGGCTTTGTCGCAGAACGACCACATCGCCTAAATGTGAAAGTTTGGATGGATGGATGGATGTTTGTTACCTTTTCACGCCAAAACTACTAAACGGATCTGGCTGAAATTTTGCTCACAGGTAATTCTAATCCTGGAATCAAACATAGGCTACTTTGTATCCTATGAATCCGTTCCCGTGGGATAATAATCACCTTTAAACGTTTCCATACGAACAACGCGTGCGAAGCCGCGGGGCGCAGATAGTTCTTTATAATTTCGACATAATAAAAATATTATTTACCTACACCAAGACCGCTACTACTATGATGCATCTGATGAGTGGCAAATTTTATAGCATTTCCAGAATCTTTGGGTGTTAATATTTTAGGAGAAGTAAGACAAAAAATCAGGTTCGCTTAAATTAAATTACGGGAGGTTAGATAAATCTGAAGTATGAAAAGGATGATTTTCGAAATAACCACCTTTAAATTAAGTTATTATTATTTCAATATTATCGAGATTTGTAAGCACTCGATGTCGCCTAAAAAAACTTATTGAAAGAACTAAGCGCTGCAACTTTACCCAATATGATCAACTATCTGTTAATTTAATGAAGAAGCTTTTGAGCTATAGTACTTTGAGTATAGCACACCGAGTTGAGAAAGGGCCCAATTCTCATCGAGTGTGTCATTTGAGGCACGAACGAAGTAGTAATCGCACTGTCTCCCGGGTGATACAAAATGTTTTATAATAAAACACACGTTCTAGGAAAATCATCGCTTAAAAACTAAATAAAATTGAAAACTCTATTGTAGCAATAAATACGCGCAAGTACGATTTGCACATGGTTTTTTTTTTATTATTGTCCCGAATACGGACGAGGCCCATCATGGTTTACCTAAGTAAAGTTTAAATAAACAAAGGCGAGTTTTAAGTAAAAACATTTTCTACCTATTAAGAAAATAACCATAGCGACCGGCTGAAAGTAAAACAATAACATGTTAGAATTGGATTTCTATACACTTTTCCCTCCCGCTAAACGCGTGAGAAATGTAATTCCATCGAGATTTTCCTCCCGCTGTGATTGAAGAATTCGTTCAAAAGCTTCCACAGATCATAACCATTCTAACGACATGCCAAATGTGTCCATTTTGGAAAAACCATATAAAACAACAAACTGAGCGTTTATTCAAAGAATCTGCCATTTTGAAAATCCGGAAAATGACGATATTTTGTCCGTAATAGGCTATAACTAACAATGAAAATATACTAATACAAAAAGTGATATTTTTTACGGTATAATTCCCAATACCTCGGGAATAAAATTCTTATGGGACCACCTCGATCATTCTCTATACAATGGAAAAAGAATCAGCAAAGACGGTTAACCATGTGCTGAGATTTGAAGTGCCATCGCCAAACGTAACGCCTATCCAGTTTCAAACTATTTTGCTTCGCGTTAAAAACAAAAGAAGGCAACTATTTACTTCACAGAAAAATCACCCTAGTGGTGGTAAGGCGCAATTTTTGCTGACTACGAGTATACCATACGAGTAGGTACATAAAACTGTGCTAGGGTGGCCACGGCGGCGCGGGGCGGTACACTGACGCATAGTCCAAGATGGTCTAAGAACTCTACATTAATAAGAGTTTCTGTTTAAATGTAAATTGATAATTTTGATAACCGTTAGGGAGTAAAGGTTCTTGAGTGGCGAACACGATAAAATGCGGAACGGAGTGTGGGAAGATCTTCCACTCAATGGGCAGACAACATTGTAGCGGTCGCAAGGAGTCGATGGATGGAGGCGGCTCAGAAGGCCTAGACAAAATAACAATCAATGTCGAAAGCGATAGTAGAAAAATCCAAAAATGTTTGGGTATGACATAAGCCTTAGATATGTCACGTGATCTGTTTCGAATTTTTCCCTTCGAATCTTTCAATTGTTTTCGATTCGCCTCATAGCAAATACCGGTTGGCTAGGCTCTCAGAAGGCGTAGCCAACCGGCATATCACGGTAGATCACGTGACATAAAATATCTAAAGCATATGTCAAATACATACATTTTTGGACGTTTCTACTATCGTTTTCGGCATCGATTGTTATTTTGTCTAGACCCTCCGCTATTCGTGGCGTCGTTTGGAGGAGGCCTCTGTTCAGCAGTGAACGTATACCTCTAGAGGTTGATGACGATGATAATTTTGATGACACCGAACGACTAAAAATATACTATTCAAAAAACCTATAAGACCACCGTTATCGTCGCTCGTTGTTGCCGCCAAGTAGAAAATAATTGAGGAAAAACACTTCAATGGTCCACAATACCTTACCCACCTACTATTTTGTTGGGTAACTTTTGTCCGCTTACCTTTTCATGAAAAAATGCGGGAGGACCTCTGCAGTCCTTTAGTCACCTTTTTAATTCAAATTATTTAAAAAAATCGCATCAAAAGAAAGTACTCTTTGGGAACTTCTGTAATAATATATATGTATTTGTTTTTTTTACTGTAAACCGAATACAATTATATAGTTTTTTCATGGATCCCACTGTCAGAACTGGTGGTCAGAATAGGACTACACAGGAAGCACCAGCTTTCAAATAAAAAAAAATCATCAATCAAAAGTTTTAAAGTAACTCACAAAAAAAAACAGTCTAATTGAGAACTAAACTAAGGTTCTTCGGGTTAAAACCAAATATCTGAGCGTCTGGTCAAAGCGACGCGTGACCCGAGAGCTGGTGAGTATCTGGCGCAGCGCATCAGCATTGCCATACAGCGGGGCGTCTCATGGATGCTTCCGACTAGTATTGATAAGGATTTTTTTGTGTCTCCATGCGGTGCACACAAAGAATGGATATTTTTTTACCATTTTTAAACTATTTATTCCCTACAACGACTATCTAAATAAACAAAACGGTGTTACTCTCAAACTAAACAATCATATACTGTGAAACAAACTCAGCAATGATTAGAAATAGCAAGAGATTCCTATTAGACTAAAACTGTGGAACAAAACAACCCTCAATTCGATCTCTGATGGTTTTCTTTGCTTATGTCTTTTTTACATCTTTTCTTATGATTTTTGTAATCATTTCAAGATATCCTAATAAAAACACTAGTTTTTCTACATTTCAAAATGTATTAAACTACTATTTTATTTAGTAGTTATTAGTTTTTTTTTCATTTTTCAAGATACAGTTATATCCTAAGTACCTATTTTTATTGTTGATCAAATAGTTAAATCTATATATACGCTCTTACGCCTAAAACTGTGGCATTTTCTTTGAATGCGTGCGTTAAAAAATGCCGACGCCCGCACACTATGAGTAGATAAAATTAGTGTTTTTGTCAATAAAATAAATGTTATTTTTGTTTTTTATTGTGCAATCACATAGTAAGAACTTTTGCGAACAAGCACACCACAAAACACACACAATTATCTGATTCCAAATGACAAAGACAAGTTTATGAACTCACAAACCTCGTTTGGCAACAAACACAGAGCGGTCTCACTACGGCCTATCTAACAATTTAAATCTTAAATCTCTCCTGGTGGAAAGTAACAATGTGGCATATTATGATGAAACATGAAGGTCTAGTCTAGAAGACTTATGTCACTTATTGTGCTACCTACTCGCACTTAACCTTCCTAGATATAGATATGAGCTCATCGTTCAATGGCGTAGCAATTTGCACAAGTTCATGTGAAAGCACAGTCTGTTTCAAATTGATTTCGATATCGATTGCAATTATAAAAAAGTAGTTCTCCTAACCTTCGCTTGAATTAGCAAACTTTGCAAAATTTACCTTGGAACCTAGGAACTTTCTGTTTTATTATGTTTTGTTTTACAAGCATGGTACTATCGCTTTTTTCATGACATATTTACGAGAACTTTGTCGCAAATGTACGTACAACATGCCGTTAGTGACGAACTGGGTAAGCGATGAAGTGAAGGAAAATTATCACGTATGTGAATTATGAAATGGGAAAATGATGATGAACGAAAATGAGAAATATGTATTTTCCCCCAAGAACAATACTTTACTTTCGGTATAGGAAACACATAAAACTGACTTCAAACTACTCCAAAGTGATATTATTCAACTTAGATGACAAACAATCGAAGGAATAATTATAACGACAAGTTATGATAAAGTGCTTAACATTACAAAGTTTCTGAGTGGGTGAATAATAGGACTTGAATTTATTTTCTAAAAAGGAGCTCTCTACTGACTCTTACGTCACGTACAACTGGATCATCAGCTGTATGCAAATTATTCATGCCTACCATTCTCTGGCTGTGTAAAACCTGTAAATATCGCTTGAGCGCTTCAAAACCTTGGTCCGTAATCGTCCGTAAGCGCTCCATGTGGCTTCAAAAATACTGATCGGATTTGCACTTGAAAATTCAGCTGACGTCATGAATGCTGATCAGATATAATAGGGCCCTATTCTGCTAAACCTCACTTCACTGAGACGATGGTGTCGTCGCACTTTCACCGGTAAATTGGTAACGTTTTTATTTATTATAAGTCCAACGAACATTATTGTCAGAATAAAGAACGTAGGCTACTTTAAAAATTGATATAAACCTTTTGACAGCATAGACAGTAAACATTCAACCGATAATAAATAACATATCTAGCTGTCATATACTGTAGGAATAAATTTATTAAAAATGGAAAGGTCTATCACCTATAGGGTTACGAAGTAAAAAAAGTCCTTCTATGAAACCTACTCGTAAAAACTAAAATAGAATATTCTGATGCGTTTTCGTGCAAACGCTATCGCAATTGACATAAAAGTTAAGTTTGCACGACAACGATTTAAAAACTTCTATATTTACTTTCTGAGTAGGCAACCAGAATTACCTATGATGACGCTCTGTAGGTTATTTTACAGGTTTTCAGGATGGCGATGCCAAAATCGCTGAAATACGCCGCCATCGGCATGGGCACTGCTCTCTTTGGAGTCATCTTCGGATGGGTGCTGTTCCCTGTCATCCTCAAGAGTCAACTGAAAAAGGTAATACTCTCTTTTGTTACTTTTTTTAATGGTCTAGTAATATATGGTCTATGTATGTATTATCTCGCAGTTTACTCGGGTTAGGATAACGTTACGATTTGATTTGGTATGTTTCTTTTGGAAAAGTGTTCCTGGTTGAAATGAGAGTCGATTAAGATCAACTTGTTTTTTTTTTGGCAAATGTAATTTTTTGGGCGAACCGTACTTTTTTTCAAAAAACTAAAAATGGCCATATTTTTTTCTTCAAAATAAAATAGAAGGCAAGAACAAAACCTTCAAACTACAAAAGAAACGGTAGCTACCCTTAAGGGGCCAAAAATGTGCCCCACCCTGTATACATATATCAAATACAAAAGAAAGTCGAGCTAGTTACACTATTTATAACTCAAGAACGGCTGAACCGATTTGCTTTGGCTGAAAATTGGTGGGGAGGAGAAGACAGCTTAAAACAGGAGTCGGACGTAAGACTTTTTATCCCGTTTCCGGCTGAACTAATGTTGATGAAATTTGGCAGAGAGGTTAACGGTATCCCGGGAACGGACATATGCTACTTGAATAGAGCTTGCAAAGTCGCAGGCGAAAACTAGTAACATGATAAAACGTAGGTTCTTAAGATGTACGACTATTTTTTGGGTATGGCTGAATGAATGTCAGTCTAAACTCTATTTTGTAGTTAACTGCTGAAAATATAAAAAATCCCGCAGTATTACTCAACTTTCTTGTTCTTCATTTAAAAACTACTTGTCGTTTTGAGATTTTGTTAACAATTTATAACCATATCCCATGAATTTTCGTTATTTTTATTCGGATTTATTGACATAATTTGTAGCTAACTCTTAAATCGATTACAGAGAAAGATTACGCTCTAACTAGAACTTAAACTTAACTCAGATTTCTTGAAAACCTTTCGAAAAAGTTTAGAGTATCATAGACTACTTTATCATAGAAGGAAGAAAATCCTCAACAGAAAAAGTTCCCTTTTCAGAGTTTCAGTCATTAGACTGTACCTATTTTCGGTGGAGAGCCAGAGCGGAAACGGATGCGGATGTTTGACAGCTTTCAAGGATGTGAACGATCACTAAACACAGAATTCGCACAAAAAAATTGGTTGAAAAAAATTGCGGAATAAAAATAAATCGTACTGAAAAGTAATTTGCCTTAGATCATTCATAATATTATATTATAGGGGTTTGTCGTTGGTGATGTAACTAACCACACAAGGGTCAACAGAACACCAGCGCTGAGTAGGTAATTTTGACTTATCTACTCAGCAACATGCTGAGTTGATACCTTTTTGATTCGACACTCGGTGGTTTTCCAAGCAGGTTGCGGAAGTTATTAGGTACCTACTATTTTAGTAACAATTTGGTGATTTTTGGTTACATCAAGTAGCAAACCGGTTTACACTTCATCCATCTTAGTATTAACTCTTAGTTTATATTAATATCTGAAGTTTCTCTTCCATAAATGTGTAATTGTTGTAATGTGTCGTGAAAAAAAAAATATAAACTTACCCTGAGAAAAAAAGCTACCTGCACTGCTCCCGCTTGCCGCCGCCGTAAAAGTACCTACCTGCCTATTATCTGGACTCTCGAGAAAATAGCTGTTACCGTCGAAATTCAGCTAGGAGGACTTGACTGTACTTAAGGAACGAACAGCGTGTCACCAAATACTGGCTCACAAAAAACAAAATACCTATGGTAACGACTTTGAGTAAGCGCGAATAAACTTTTTCTAAGGCCTTGTTTACGGAGAAGAAAGAAGCGGAGTGTGCAGCAGTATGTGCAGCGGCGCGGATTCAAGCATAAGGCGTTGGTAGAGTATGTTTACGGAGAAGCGATTTTACACGCGTTTGTTTGATTTGACGCGTTGCACGCAGCGTCGCACGCGGCAGCCACCGTCACTCTGCACGTCCCGCCTATCCACAGGGTTGCCATGATTAAAACAAGTTGTTTTAAAACAGTGTTTAAAACAGTTTGAAATAAAACTATGTTTTTTATTAAGTGTTTAAAAACAGTTTAAAACGAGTTTTAAACAATGTTTAAATCATGATGAAAAAAACAGGGTTTAAAACTACCTTTTATTGCAAATGAATGGAAATAAATCCTAACGAACAAATAATATGTAGAACTCTAAATAGCTTAAAATAAATTTACAAGTGGAAATTCTCTGTTAGCCGTTTTATACACTGTACATTGCATGCATAGGTAGGTAACTCCCCGCCAGTAAAGTCCCTATGTCGACCGTCGAAAGAAAGTAATTTACTGGATTAGTGGGTATTCCCCGTTATCTCTCTAGTTCTCTACCTACCTACCAACCTACACTACACTACATAAAAGGTGTATGTAAAGTGTTTTGTATTGATTAATAATTATAAAATTTTTTATAATTAGATTAAAGATACGCAACAAAAAGTAAATATTTATCGTTTTGTTAATTTTTACTAATGTGAATTAGGAAATAGTTCAGAAATGGATTAAATATTTTATTATTCGTTATAATTATAATAGATATGCGAGCGGCGGGATGTATTAGCCTTTTACATGCATGGACACATCCGTAGTCTGACTTCGGTAACGATTACTTACGAACAAGTGTCCCCAACCTTTCTAAACCAATTCAGGTAAGTACCATAGTTTTTAAAAGCACTCCAAACTTCTGGCGAACAGCCATTTTGATGGCTTTAATTTCAGGCTGAACATCTAAAATTCTTCATAGCAGCTAGCCGACTCAGATTTATTCATATACACATACTCCTTTAATTTTGGATAATTCACACAGCAATATCTAGACCCAAGCTTAGCAGAGCTTGTGTTACGGGTACATGATAACTAATATACATAATACAATACACTACATAGATAGACATTTTTTATTATACATATAAAACACCGTCGTCAAATTATTTAACCGTCCTGAGCACAAGGGACACTTTGGAAAACTCAATTTACATACACAGTCAGTGTTGCCAGAAGGTTACATTTCTTACATTTTTCGTAACTTTTGACCTCCAACATGTAAGTAATTTTTATATCTAAGGCGATTTTCTTAACTTTTGAGAACTTTTGAGAATTATGAGATTTTTAATACGTACTAGATTTTATTGCGAAAAGTTTACGGACGCATCCAAATTGAACGTAACAATCCAGAACTAGTCGTCTAAATAGTAATTTACTCCTTATCCCACTCAGAGATGGCATTCTTCCATGAAAAAGTGAAACAACGTATTTCTGGACAGATTAAAACTTGATTTTGCTTGCGTGTACGTTCTTGGTGAGTACGCGAACTTGCGAAGAGGGAAACGTATGCGTTCCGGGTTTCGTTACATTCAATTCAAACAATAAAGAGAGATGACAAAATATCATCGAAGATAAATGAAAGTCTAAACTAATTAAAAACCAAAAATAATTGCTTGAACAAGTAAGTAGGTACGTAAGAGTTATATTATACGTTACGTATCGAATATTAGTAGTTATTTCGATGTATAACTAACAGATGCACCACCAAAGGCGTAGCGAACAGCTTTTGTGTCTTCGATGTGGTCTGGAGCTGACCCGTTTAAGTTTAATATGCAAAAAACTACAAAATATCGAACGAAACGAAAAACATTTCGCGTTTCGCTTCGCTCGCCGGTAACTTCTTCTCCTGTTTCAGGTTCCATTTTTAGTAATACATGTTCTCGGGCTTACATTATGATCATTTTGACCACCACCGTGAAAACTTGACAAAAAAGTCTTATTGCTAATATCATAAGCACAATCGGTGAGCACCGTAGTCGGGTTTTAGCTTATTTAATCTGTTGGTTAAAAAAGACAAAGATTAATAGATAAAATTCGTTTATTTTACCCAATAACAAAAGGAATGGTACGTACAATAATAGGATTTATAAAACTGATTTACTACGTAAGTACTTAAATAACAATACATTGGGTAAAAAGAGACCCTAGCTCAGCATTTTACAGTATAAGGCATTTGCCCAATACTGCGCTGGTTTTTAGTTGTTAATATTAGTGTCCACTTGTACAGTTTTCCCCTATGGGCGAATTCCGAGGGGGTAGGGTAAGCAAACTTACAGATGTTTTAAAAATATGAGACACGGTTCCACCGCGAAACCCTAAAAATTCCAAAAAAAGACACGTGATTTATGAACGACCCATAACAAAGTAGATGACCATTGATCTGTAAATCGATAGGAAAATTTTATGGGGTCACATAGGACAAAGAGAATTATTCCCTTGTCGTCCCATTTGTTCAAAGGTGTGAAATAATATCCTACAGTTGCTATAGTGACGCTCGAACGTCCTTTGTACCGATCCTTATAAATATCAAGTTCAATGAGCATTTTGTTTAGTTTAGGATGCCTTATTTTCCACTATCCTGTGATCAAAAGGAAAGTTCATTTTACTCACATGCCAGATATTTATGTTGAGCAGAGAAAATGTATCCCGAAATTCCAGTGAGTGACACTGTTTTGCACACAAATAGATTTTTTATAGCTTTGGTGCCTCAACTAGGGTTGCCAGATGGCCGGGAAATCCGGGAAAGTCCCGGAATTTCACGTGTGGTCCCGTGTCCAGTAATTACACTTTACTGTCCCGGAATTCATGAACACTAGTTTTTTGTACAAAGTTACGTCAACGCGCGGCCCTGGTGGTATTTACCAAAAAGTTTTTGAAATTGACTTGGCAAGTGCTCTCTGATTTTCTTGTTATATTGAAAATTGAAGATACTGTTGACATTGATTCACTGTATACTTACTGATTTCACGTGTCTGCAAGCTGTTTTCGAGGTCCTTCCAAAAGACTTGTTAAACGATAAAATCGGGGCATATTTCTTTCGACCTTTCTTATGACTTTGTAAATCTTAAAAAAATAGAAGGTTTTGTTTTGTTAATTCCAACAAGCCTTCTGCGAAATAATTTTTAGCTTATGGACTAATAAGCGAAACAGAATGTCCATGGATTTGATCAAATCTGAACTGCATGAATTCGATTAGCAATTTAGTAGCCAAAGAGAGGTGTTCAGTTTTTAACCGACTTCAAAAAAAGGAGGAGGTTCTCAATTCTTATGTTTTTTTTTTAATGTTTATTACCTCAGAACTTTTGACTGGGTGGTCCGATTTGCATGATTCTTTTTTATATGAAAGCTGGTGCTTCCCGTGTGGTCCCATTTTAATTTTGTTCAATTTTGACAGTGGGATCCATAAAATTCATGAAAAAACTGTAAAAATTGAAGTCGGTTTATAGTTTTTTAAAACAAAATTAATTATTGCTTTAGTGTGCACCTAATATTGATAAACTGATACCAAAATTTGATCTCTATGTGATGCTCAATTTTTGTTTCAAGGTCAGTTGTTTTCTATTGTTAGATAATATTGTGAGTATGTTGATTTGGCCTTAAAAGTAATTAGGTACATTTTGTTTTTTGTTTTATGTTTGAGAACACCTGAAGTTATTTTTTATTTTAAAGTGACAAAATTTATTTGAAATTAAAAAGACTAAATGTGACTGTATGGTATGTTAGATATTAATTATTTATAGTTCACAAAATAAAAAGTAGAATAACGTGCATTTTTTTCTTTTAAAATACTTACTCAACTAGTATTTTTTTTAACCGACTTCAAAAAAAGGCGGAGGTTATTTTTTATGTTTGTTACCTCAGAACAGACTGGGTGGTCCGATTGTCATGATTCTTTTTTTATATGAAAGCTGGTGCTTTCCGTGTGGTCCCATTTTAATTTTGTTCAGTTCTGACTACGGGATTCATGAAAATTCATGAAAAAACTATGAAAATTGAAGTCGGTTTATAGTTTTTTAAAACAAAGTTAATTATTCTATTGCCCGTCCAACAGAAAACATTTGTTGTTAGATTTGTCTCCTAAACTCCAACTCCGTTTGTAACCCCAGAAATGTCCAGGAAATGATAAGCCAGCATCTGGCAACCCTAGCCTCAACTCTACCTATCTCATAGCTCTCGAAACGAGTTTGCGGTAATTTGTGCGTAACTTATGGACATTACATACCAACCCATTTCAGACATTTCAGTTTATTCATATGGTAGGCATCCGACAGTGTTTTGTCAAGGTTTCGACGAGTGACTTTAGTGTGTACATAAAGCCACTGGTCCACTGCAGCACGGCGTGTATAGCATATACAGGCGTGCGCCGCAGTGGGGCTGTGGGTACAATTATAATGGCGGTACAAGTAAAATATCGTCAATAACATAATTATTAATTTCTTTTACTGTGATTCATGCAATATTTTTTTATCAGGAAATGGCGCTGTCTAAGAAAACGGATGTACGTAAAATGTGGGAGGTGATACCTTTCGCTCTGGACTTCAAAGTGTACATGTTCAACTACACCAATGTTGAGGAGATACAGAAGGGGGCTATTCCCATAGTGAAGGAAATAGGACCTTATTATTTTGAGTAAGTTTAAAAAAGTTGATAGTTCATTGGAACTACAAAGAATTTGTTGTTGATTGATCAACGACAAATTTTTTGTAAGAACTGAAATAGTATCTACATGTTTAAATAATCAAATTTTGATGGCATTGCACGGGTTAATACCATTTTAAAAGACAATATTTTGAATGAGTCTTCAAAACTATAATTTAGAGTTATTTTGCAAATATCTATATGTAGGTATAAGCCCCGCTTAGAGCATACGCGAATCGGGACAGCATGACCTCTTCAATCTTAATATGACTTATACATAATTAATTAGCAATCGAAGCGAGCTCGTTATGCACAGTGTGCATTCGCCTTAAAATCGCTTGCAAATTGCTAGTTTGATAATTATGATAGGATACAATAGGCTCCAAAAGTATACAAAATACTAACGCATAAAACAAAACAAAAGAAGCCATATTGATTGACTTAATTCTAACATAGATTTACTTCTACTCGTAATACCTATTCCATCCTTTTTTCCAACACCTACGTACTACTTATGATTTTAAATATTAAAGTGATGTCAATCAAGTCTGTCCTTGATTTAAAATACGAATAAAAAGTGGTCGGGTTTTTTCTGATTTCCAAGAAAATGATGAATGTTTGAAATTGAACTCTAAAATAGTATAAAATAGTTTTTAAATATACATTATAAAAGGTGCCACGAAATGGAATGTTCCCAGCGTATCGCGCTATACTCGTAGCTGTATTTCGCCATAATTCTCCACTACACTGGTAGAGTCGTAGAGAAAGCAAGCGGCGCCATAAAAAAAGAAGTTGAAAAGTTGAATTTAATTTTTTGGCGGTTTATTATAATGCAGATAAATAATGTTTTTCAACTTACAGGGAATGGAAAGAAAAAGTTGAAATCGAAGACCACGAAGAATCCGACACAATAACGTACAAGACACGCGATACTTTCTTGTTTCGACAGGATCTGTCCGGCCCGGGACTTACCGGGGAAGAAGTTATTATAATGCCGCATATATTTATGCTGGTAATGTTATCTACGTCTGTCACAGCCTGGGCTTGTCCACTGCTGGACATAGGCGATACGCGTCTTCAATCTTACTATCTTCCGATGAGCATTTTTAATGGCACTTATCATTAGAGGGTAGAATATAAAATAGATTTTCAAAAAGAGAATATCTAAGTACAATACCATTAATTTAAACTATAAACTCACTTTAAAAAAGGTAGCGATATAAAAAGGGTTGGTTTATAGGGTTTCGAGATCGGTTTCGGAACCATTATGGTGTCGCTCTGCCTCTCCTCTTTTATTTTGTAAAAACATAAATATGTTAGTATTTTCACGATATATTCGCAAATTTTCTTTATATCTATTTTATATCTATAATTTCGATGAAGCCTTACGATCGTTTTCTAAAGTTTGTTTAATTTGATATAACTGTCATGTAAAATAGATGATTAAAAGAACTTAACAAGTGAAGTTCAATCGCTATTATATGAATAGTTCCATTAGTAGAAGATAATTCGTACCACGTAGTGCTTGTTCTGTTCGGTAACCAAACCTGCATGCTTTAGAGTCGATAAATTTTATCGATTACAACACTAAAACACCGTCCCAGCCCTACCTCCTCGCCAGCAGAACGCCATTCTTTTTAGAGGATAGCAAAAGCAACCAAAAACTTGAGCTGGGATGTGGTGGGTGGGTTCTTGTGTCTTCTACTAATGGAACTATTCATATAATAGCGATTGAACTTCACTTGTTAAGTTCTTTTAATCATCTATTATATTTCATAGTTCCATTAGTAGAAGATAATTCGTACCACGTAGATGTTTAGAGCTTAACTATCTACTTAAGTTTTTGGTACTTTGGAGCAGTTACCTATTCTGCTTAATTCGTTGATTTTATACACACGGATAAAACAAATACGTGTTTTAGATCATTATCTTACGTGTATGTAGGTAACTATAAAACAAAATATATGAGAAACATAATAATGTATATTGTAGAAGTACTTTACTGTTTAGTCAGTGCATAGCAATTTCTTATGCGTAAAGTATATTAAACTCTATTTCCATTGTATGTCTATGGTCTTACAAAAATAATAAATAAAATCCAATAAAATTGTATCGTTATATTAAATAAGCCAAAGGCTTTTGTGTCCAGTCGGCTGCCTTGCTGACTAGGCCAGCAGCGTGGGCGCTCAGCGTATCGGCGTGGCGTGGCGCGTGGTTTGTGCGACGAAAGTTCCAACGCCGCGGCTTGCTCTCAACTGAGCAATAATTGGTGACTTTGCTTGCTCATGCGGTCCTTTATCGGTGATGAATAAATTACTTATTTCACTTTTTATGTTACTCGTGGCAGACATATCTATAACGATTAGATGGCTGGCAGATGTACCTAAGGCTTTAAGTATGATAATGGTATATTAAGTATACCTATAATAATACCTACTTCATAATTCGATGCTGAGGTTCTTAATTTTTAATAATTTTTAATAATCAGCATAAAGTATATTTATACAATTTTATATAGTTAGCTTCGTAAATAATTTATCCAAATGTAATTCAATATTAGTATACCAATTTTATTGATGAAATCTAGAACTGCAATGTTTGCGGGTCACATATTTGTATTTATATTATTAAATAACACTGTATTATGGTAAACTCGACAGCTGCTAAAGTACGAGTACGTATATACTCTTTTTAAGGGGGAGGTAATGTGTTTAGCAGAACCGACTTTGTGCCATTAAAGGACCCGGTCGGTGACTTTATACTAGGTGAACTATAAGAAGCTCTCATGTGGAGTTATTCTGTTAAATTATACTACCACTATGATATGATTGAGCTATGTTTGAAGCAATTTAACAAATGCATAATAATTTTAATGTAATGCTATAAGTGTTATAAGGTTCCTCCAAAAAAGGTAGAATCGGGATATCTGTAAAAAATATCATATCCGGTTCCTCACCGAACCGGTCGCAGTAAAAACGCTTCCTGTAGACGACCGTAGCCCTCTGAGGGTAAGATCTGTCGGACGGTGTGCTATAATTAAAACGCAAAACTTTGTCTACGAAAATGAGTTCGGCTACATACCATCGAACTATTCAATAGATAAAGAAGGCTAGTTAGGGAACACAATGATTCCAGTTGAGTGCTTGTTATTCATTTTGGTAAACATTTTAGTATAATTGATGACGGTGAAACCAGTAAAGATACATACATAATTATGTTATGGTATATTTGTCAATAGAAGAGAAAACGGAATCAGGCCTCCATTACACAAAAGTGTCACAGTAGGCGTTAGCGAGATGCGAAACGTTGAATGTAAGGTTGTCCAAAGTGATGTACCTACTGAGTGAACTACCAAAGTGGACACAGGTGAGTTAAGTTCTTATTTAGTGCCTGAAATAATTTTCTTATCTCCATTCTATTGGTTTGTTCCCGTCGTATTATCTGTGACCAATTATTATTCTATTTATCACGAGCAAACTCTTAGGACCTAAAAAGCTACTTGCTGTAGGTAAGTTATTAATGTGAAATTGAAGGCACATTCATTTCAGTGTCTATTTGAGTGCGCACATGACATTGCAAGCAGCAACTATTATTATGAATGATGTATCTTTTATTACTGAATAAAACATTATTATTATTATTATTATTATAACCCATCCAGGACAAAGTCATCAGTGAATATTTTATGGATTTTCAGGTAGGTAGGTGTTAGAAATTAAGGATTTCACCAGACCAGTATACATCGGGTTTTTTGTCTGTTATCATCAGTTGATTATTATTATTAATATTTTTATTATTTTTAGCGCATTATTTCTCCTAAAAAATACCTTTGTGCCAAGCTATATTTAACAGCCCGGCATGCTGCAAAACTATCTCGAATCGTGTAGGAATTTCATATATTTATGTGACAACTGTTCATGTTTTTCTTCAGATAAGGCTTAACTCGTAAGGTATGAAATGTAAAGCCTTAAAACTTGCAGGTCGGCTTAGGTTAAGTGTATTTTGTTTATAATTATATATAATGCATTTTTCATAGATAGTTACTATGATCTAAATTTGAGGCTGAGCAGTAGCTTTCAGTCGAAAACTTGAAACGTTTATGGTTTACGTGTCCATCACCTGATTGGACACGTAAACAGCGGCAGCGAATCTCGGCGATCCGAGAGGCGGCTGCGACCCGCCCCCGCGGGTCGCACCTCCGAGGCTGGGCAGTGAATGTGATAAACTAACAATTTCATGGCCCACGAATCACATTTCCATCTCCATCGTCGCCGTCAGGCGGCGGCGGCAGCGTGTGCCTGCGGGTTGCGCCGTCAAGACTGGTCAACTGGAATGCTATATATTATTATCTACTACGAGTAAAAACATCGTTTTATAATTTTGATCAATTTTGATGAAACAGTAAATATAGGTCCAATCATATGGAACATACATATCTGTAACATAATAGCCTTGTTTTGATAATTACGAGCGGTCTCATGTTCTTCTAATCTGATTGTGTTCCTTAGGAACTTTCAAATGATTTTTAAAAAGTTAACTTATGTTTACCGTTAGGCTTAGGTGTCAACAATGTTGTTGAATATGATTGTATTCTATGGTACATAACATACAATACGGTATTGCGCCAATATGTAAAAATCTTCTCAACTCGAGTAGAAGTAGAAATATTTATTCACAGAATATTTTTAGGCATGTATGACTGAGTAATATTGCTAGTCAGCGAAATTCTGTAACCGTCTAAATCGGTGTCGAAAACAAAATTGTTTTGATAATAGAGCGAATAGTTATAATAATAATGACGTAATATGCCTTCATGTAGATGGATATCACGACTCTCGAAGTGGAGGATGTCGTTGGTTCGTATTCAGATAATGGTGTTAGATTCCCACTGGGGTATGTACTATGTACTCTGGGTGCGCCATGTACCTCCCCCCCCCCCCCCTTGTTCGACGCGAATTAATGCGGAGGGCCTCCCGTTTGGATCTTGCGGGGTGGGTTTTGGCGTAGGTACCTACCAAACCCTTGTTTTTCAATTGTTCTGGCAGTTTTAATTTTATCAGACTATGTTGAGCCAACATAGATTTTTTAATCAAGAATTGAATTAAATTGTATTGTATTACAATTTGTATTGAATTTTGAGTAAACAGTGAACAGGTATCATCTCGAATTTTGGCTCGAATCAGTTTCAGGAACGTTTCATCAACATTTGCTGTTATTGGCCCCACTATGTGTTTTTATTGATTTAATCTATTGAATGAATATTCAGATCAGACAAAATTCGACAACTTTCGTTTTCCTGGACGTGAGTGTATGTATATTCTCATCGTAAACACCTGAAATCTATTCAGTCGAGTCCCTAGTTTCTCGTTATCGGGTTTTCAATATCATTATTATTTTATACCTGCTTCATTAGCTACATAGCTATATATATAAGTAAATAAAGGTTCATTTCCGTAAAGGGGAACCCAAATCCATATTAACAATAATTTTGCAGGTAGTGCGAAATATTTTTCATCGCCACAATCTTACGAAATGTTGAGTTCTAGGAATATTAAATCCAATGATAGCAGAGTAGATGACTACCTTCCTGCTTTATGATTATGACCTTTGTGAACGACTTTTTTACTGATAATTTTTCGTCTTCGACACAATTTTATGGAATTGTTAGTTCTAGGCATGTAAAATCTAATGGTATGCCAAGGTGATGACTACTTGCTTTATGGCCTTTCTGGATGACCTACACCGCTAGGTTTTCAATTATTTTTATGAGATGATGAGTTCTCGTGATGGTACGAACCATTGATATGCGCAGTAGATAGTTTTTTTTTTTTTTTTTTTTCATTCTGTCTACCGTGAAGTACCTGCAGTAAATCCTCCAGGCAGATTTTTAGATGATACAGTATAATTGAATTGTAAAGAATATAACGTCTAGATTATTCTAGGAAGTTTGAACGAAGTATGAACCATTGATATGCAAAGTAGATAGATGTCTATTTGCTTTATAACCTTCGTGAGTGACCTTCAGTCAAACCCCCAGGTTTTGATCTCATCCTGTCTAGCCTTCGTGAAGTACCCGCAGTAAATCCCCCAGGCAGACTTTAAGATGGTATAGTAGGTATGGTTGAATTGTAAAGATTTACATCTAGATTATTCTAGGTAATCTACTTGCTTTAGAACCTCCGTGACTGATCTACAGCCAAACCCCCAGGTTTTTATCTCATCCTGTCTAGCCTTCGTGAAGTACCCGCAGTAAATCCCCCAGGCAGACTTTTAGATGGTATAGTAAGGTTGAATTGTAAAGATTTACATCTAGATTATTCTAGGTAATCTACTTGCTTTATAACCTCCGTGACTGATCTACAGTCAAACCCACATGTTTTTAACCCATCCTGTCTAGCCTTCGTGGAGTACCTACAGTAAACCCTCCAGGCAGACTTTAAAACGGTATGGTATGGTTAAATTAAAAAGATTTATAACAGATCCAAATCGATTCATGAAAACATAATAGAACTTACCTGCATTTTTCGAGAATTCAATAATTCGACAACTTTGACTGGCTTTTTTATTTTGTTCAAGCTTTGATTTCTGCTTGACAGGTACCGCTGAATTGTTTTGTTTTCACTTTTGGTAAATTCACTAAATATATTGTAAAAGTTCGTAAAAGAAATTTGTAACGTGCAGTGGCTACCGTGCACAGAAAAAGAATGGCGTTCTGCTGGCGAGGAGGTAGGGCTGGGACGGTGTTTTAGTGTTGTAATCGATAAAATTTATCGACTCTAAAGCATGCAGGTTTGGTTACCGAACAGAACAAGCACTACGTGGTACGAATTATCTTCTACTAATGGAACTATGAAATATAATTTTATTTTGAAGTCGGTTTTCATACATTGTACACGAATTTATTTTTGTTAAATTACTTTTAGGGCACAATCCTTACCGTGAACAAAGAAAAACCAGCGATGCTCAACATGGTATACAAAGCCCTATCAGGCATATTCGACAATCCCACCGATGTATTTCTGAGGACCAAAGTCCTAGACATCCTGTTCCGAGGCATCATTATCAACTGCGCAAGAACTGAGTTCGCGCCGAAAGCTGCTTGTTCACAGATCAAGAAGGAAGGAGTCACAGGGTTGACGATAGAGGACAATAATCAGTTTAGATTTTCGTTGTTTGGAGTTGTAAGTTTTTATTTTTATGCTGATAGATCAGATTAGTGGTGGACAGAGCACATAGCTCGTAGAGCTGACATGGCGGCTGGGGCCGTGGCGAACACGTACCGGAAGGCGCAGTGGTAGGCCCCTTAGGCAATGTACAGTGAAGACCGCGTGAAGTCGCTTGATGCGGGCAGTGCAAAACTGGTCATCATGGAGATCTTTAGGATAGGCCTATCTAGATGTCAATCGGCTGAGTTAATAATGATTATACGAATTACTTGTTATTTTTGCACTGGCACTCCTACCTGATAAGAGTAGGTAGATTGGTATAAGTTTTTTAAGATTACTTTATTGTACCTCCTAACTCTGTATTTTTTTTGCAATGTTGTTTCTTTACCTACCTATCTACGTGTTTATCCATACTGTATTCTGTGCTGTCCCTGTGTGCCAAATAAACCTTATATCTATATATCTATCTTTTAGTCACACTTTCTGCCGTTTTCATTTGTAGACTAGCCAATTTATGATATGATATCGCCAATGATCAGTCCTCCGCTATAAGCATTCAGCGGTTTCCCAAAACCTTTAGCTGGCCATCGGTCAACCTGCTGAACCCTCAACTCTGCGTTGCACCTTCCACTACGAGGTTGCCACTCGAGAGCCTCACTGCCACAACGACTGACTGCTTTACGGGACCATTATTCTTCTTTTTTTAATTCTTTATCTTCCTCAGCACAACAGATGAATATGTCTCCCTGTTGAGTTGAAGGAGTCGATTCTCACGCCACAAGCGACTCAGTTATTCGTGTACCGAATGTACTGATACGTCAACTAATTTCCACGGAACTTTTTAGAGGAACGGTACAATCAACCCCCACGTGGTGACAGTGAAGCGAGGCATCAAGAACGTTATGGAGGTGGGGCGGGTGGTGGCCATAGATGGAGCGGAGAAGATGGATATATGGCGGGACCAGTGCAACGAGTACCAGGGGACTGATGGCACGGTGTTCCCCCCGTTCCTGACTTCTAACGACCGGCTGGAGAGTTACTCTAGTGATTTATGCAGGTTTGTCGGGATGTGATTGTTGGCAGTTGTTTTCCGTACAGTTGCGAAACAATCGATAGTTCTGATGGTGATCTCAGTAGTATAACATATTATTTGATTTAAAAGTAGACCTACATATGTATATCTAATGTATTTATACGGAAATAATGAGTTTTTATAGTGTTTGGTCTTGATTCTTACGGAGCTAATCAAAAATTGTTAAAACGTGACCAAACTTTGCGACCGAGATGTTGGCCATCATGCGATCTCTATCTATATCGAGACTGTGTGTCCTGTAAAAAGTAAATGGACGAAATGATTACTTTAGCAATTTTGTAATAAATGTTTTTAAACATTATGGTAACAGAAAATATTAGTTATCTAGTACCCATTATATATACCCATTATATAATATCCACAGCCAAAGAGTGGAATGACCTTCCTGCATCTGTCTTCCCATTAGAGTACAATCTTGGAGTCTTCAAATCTAGGGTAAATAAGTTCCTTCTGGAAAAGCGTGTTCCATCTTAGGCTACATCTTCGCTTTCTTAAAGTGAGTTGGTAGCCAAACGCTAATCCATCAGCAATAAAAAAAAAAAAAAAAATATAACCTCTACCTAGCTTGTAGCTAAATGTTGCTTTGTGAATTGTTCAACGTATTAATTTATTTTACAACAGGTCTTTCAAACCGTGGTACCAGAAGAGAACCTCCTACAGCGGAATCCACACCAACCGCTATGTCGCAAACATCGGAGACTTCTCCAAAGACCCAGAACTGCAATGTTTCTGCAACCCAGCTGACCAGTGCCCTCCCAAAGGCTTGATGGATATGTATAGTTGTCTGAAGGCTCCTATGTTCGTCTCGTTGCCGCATTTCCTGGACTGCGACCCGGATATGCAGAATCATGTGAAAGGATTGAACCCAAATGTCGATGAACATGAGATACAACTTGATTTTGAGCCGGTTAGTAATCGCATCACACCTAAGGGCTCATATACACGAACTGCAAGTAGACTGTCGTCGACTGGAGTCGACGGCATGATCGACTGCAGTCGATTGCAGGTGACGGCAGTTGTCGGATTCAGTTGCATTGCAGTCGGTGTATATGAGCCCTAAGCCGAACAAAAGCCTGTCAATCGATATTATTTGGCAAACTGATTTGTCTGAGTCAGATCAAATAATTTTCATGATCGGTTTCTACCAACTTTATCAAACAACGCTAAGGTCAGTTGTATAAGTCCAATTAATTTTCATTTAGTTTGATACAATAAATTGATACGTTACCTTAGGCTTACAAAAGGTGCGGCTCAGAATTCTCAATTTCATAAAAGGTTGAACAAACCAACCCATTAGCCACTAAACTTGGTAATATCTGAAGCGGAGGTATATAATAATATTGCTTGAGTGCTTCTCCTAACTGGTTTACTGCTCTGCATTGTGATATTATGTTGACCATTTTAATTGGACGCAAATTCCATAGAAACCGTTACTTGTATTCTTTGAAGACAGCCACAGGCTCGGTTAAAGTCAGCAACAAATTACCACCTACGTTTTACGCATCAAAAAACCAACCGACCGACATTTAAAATGTTTGTTTGTCTGATTACTATTTATTATTATAATTATTAATCAAGAAACAAAAAATTGGCTTTCGGGGTTTAATTAAAATACAGTTTGAGCCATCTTAATAGACAGGCGGACAAAAACTATACCTATACCGTATCCATTAAGCATAGAGCATGTTAGTAAATAAACCACGATACAAATAACAAAAACTCACTTGCTTGGCGTCGAGTTTCAGATATAATTGTAAGCATTTTTTATTGAAGGGAGGATCTAAAATCGACAAGTAATGTAAATTACGCATAAAAGGAAGCGCCAACAAAGTGAATTTTAGGTTAAGTATGGGCGGTTTGTATACGTTTATGCCTCATTCAAAATGGACACGGTATAGTAGCGGGTCCCTTACGCGCGAGTTTAGTCTGCGCTCGATAATTTTTACCGTGTGCTTTATTTCTAAATTACATTTTAATGCCTTTGATAGTTGCGCGTAGTGGAGATCTCTAGATTTTTTATTGAAATATGGATTGATTCATAATGAAGTTAACGTCTGTGCGTTTTCCGTTAAATCGTTTTCATGTGTCAGTGATCATCAGCGATTTTTTAGATTGTACCTACTCCACTTTAGCAGACTTTTGTTTACGGAACAGACAAGCTACCTTGTAAAAGTAATAAAATGTTACAGATATCGGGTACCCCAATGTCCGCTAAGCAAAGGGTCCAGTTCAACATCCAGCTTCTGAAAACCGAGAAGATGGAATGGTGCAAAGAACTGCCAAACACCTTAGCTCCGCTGTTTTGGATCGAAGAGGTTTGCAAATCGAAATCTTTAACCACCCTTTTGGAATGAGCATTATAAACCAATGGATTCGACATACCAAAGCCGCTGCTGCTCGGCCTAATTCAGCTTTACTATTAATGGTATCTACTGCTTTACTATGAATGTTATCGTCGCAGAATAGATGAAAGAAACTTTAGATAGTGCGCGCGGTGGTCTCTTTTATCAAAAGTAAAATGTGTCAGTCTAAAAGTTTCCTCTAAATTAATCGATTAATTTACTGGTTATTAAGGTCCAGATTTTGGGTGCCCTACGTAGCCAACTTTGGTGCGTAATGGAAGCTCATATTTTTTTTCCAACACTATTTTGAGAATTCAAGGAATGGCTGTCGAGTTTCATCAAACATGAGTAACATACCTACATTTGGAATGATTGGATTCGGGGAAACCAGTTCATGTTCTAGTTTCATGTTTGTTGGTTTCTGTTCATTAGTTTGTTATCTTGTTTCGGGGAAACCCATTCAGATCTCGGCTTGTGTGTTTGTCTGTCTGTCTATCCGAGACTTAATTATTATTACTTGAAACTTAGATAATTCTCGTCTTACAGACAACTCAAGGGAATCTGTTTACCTAGTCTATGATGTAGGTACTCAAATAAGTGGGTACCTACTTAAATATCATGTCTGACTCATACAGCAGTAAGAGTCGACTAGGGGAACCTACTAGAGAAATTGCAGCAGTTATACGAAGAGTATTTTAATACCTCCACTGCGATCATCAATCTGTGTAAACCATTGAAACCATTGAAACCAAATATCGTTTTTTTTATCATAAAAAGAAACTTTTCAGTCTCTAACGCGTGCTTTATCGTTTTCTCTTTCTTTTCTCTAAACTACAAACAACTATTAGGTATTATCATCAGATGTAGGTCATATAGAGTTAAATTTCCTCTTATTTGCATCGTGGTTTCTCTCGTTCATCTCTTTTGGCAACTATTCGTACCTATTTACCAGGACGTCCGGTACCTACCGACCCGTGGCCTAACTGAAGTGTTCAGCTGGTTAGACCACGGGTAAGTAATCGAATCCTGCCAGACAGATCGTATTAATCTTATTTGTCTGTGTGCACTGTATCCGGTGAAAAGGTTGACAAAGCGACGCCATGGCCATTTGCAATCGGATTTCCAATTTGAACTTCAATTGGTTTTCGGGATGAGTGCGTTAACTGATCGACAAATTCGCATGTCTGACGTGGCTTTCCCCTTTTTCCTCAGGGCTCCTCCTTACACTTTTCTTTTCGAAGTTTTTTATATTTTTTTTATTATTAGGTACAAGGAAAACCTAATGCTTTTTTAAACACAGTTACAAATCGATAAATACCATAAAGCTTATCGAAGGCTTTCAGAAGTAGTTATCAGAATAGTGTAATAAATTAAGACTATGAACAATGAGACTAATCTACATGTATCAATAACTTATAGATAGTGTTTTTGACTAACAGTACGATATTTTTTTAAATAGGCAATTTCGAAATTTCTTAATTAAGGCGCATACCCGACCATGACAGCGATACCTATTTTATCATATTTTAACGTTTATCATAGGAATTTTTAAAAATCCTACGTTCGGTTTGTGGTATCTATTATAAGCTATGTTTTAATACCTCTTTAATAATTTTATCTCATATATGGAGGAGATGCGAAATAGAGTTTGGTGGTCAAAAAGCGCAACTTCGTATCTCTGCCTAAGCTTTACAAAATGAAACTATTACAGAGGCATTAATAAATAACTTATAATAGATACCACAAACTGAACGTAGGATTTTTAAACTTGCTGCGTTTAACGTAATAATAAGATAAAATAGTTGGGGGCGCCACTTTCACTGGAGTATGGGCCTTATGTGGTTACAATAGTCACTTGCTTGCCCCAAAAACGAATTTTGACGGAATCTTCAACGACTTATTCATTTTTTCAATCATTTTACGTGCTTAGTTTAGGTATATTTACTATAAAATAAGCCCTAATACCTACTAAGTTGGTTGGTAATCAAATATGTGATTCGTGCTTACCTATCGAATTATTATAGTATGCTTTACCGGCTTAGACTCGATTTAGCTAACCAAGTCTTCATAATAAATGCAGAAAGGTCATATATCAGCGGTCGATTCGAATCGCAGTTTTTTTATAGTGAAGTCTGTCCGCAAAACGGTGGTGTGCAGATTTTCTCACATTCATTAATGAAGACTGACGTGGCTTTCCCCTTTTTCCAACGTATACAACAAAAAACTCGTTGACGTGGAGTTAAAACGAATACGGTGAAGAGTCAGATGACTTCATTTTCGCAAAAAATATATGAGTTATTCCCATTGATTTATTAAAAAAGGAAGATGAGGTACTGGTTTCTCGAAAGTGGCAACCTCAAATTGTGTAAAATTGTGTGCTCACACCTCAGTCACCGTCTGACCGGCGGGGTCGTGATTCGCGTGAAATATTGTTGTCTTGGTCTCACTTCGGTCTTAGATACGTCTTTCCGTCTTTGTTCTTCTTTGTATTGCACGGGACTGGAAATATAACTGTGAGCGTATGTGTTTGCGTGTAGTTGTAACACATGCCAATTTTTGAGTAAGCGCTGGGAGAACGTAACCTATCTTCCCCTTTTAATAAATCAATGGTTATTCCCAACGTCACACGAAAACGCACCTACGGCCAACGTCTCACGAGAGTCAGAGCGTCATCATGATTTACTCGTACAATCTACATAATTGAATATGTATCATTTTCTATATTTCCTATTTTTTGATTTTCAGTCAGACAGCTGTCAAAATTAGAGTTTTTTTTATCAATACTTAATATACCTATAAGTTACGAATGTTCAATGAGACAACATAAGTTAATAAAACTGTAAACCGACTTCATTCAATTATATGGTTTTCTTGGGGATGCCATTGTAAGAACTGAACCATTGAAATGGGTTCCATTTCAATGGTTTAGTTCTGACATATCTATGGACACGGGTAGCACCAGAAATATTCTCAAAAACGGTTATTTATTATTATTTATTCAGTGGAAAGTTCTTAATTAACAGACAAAAAAATACAGTCGAATAGAGAACTTCCTCCTTTTTTGAAAGTCGGCTAAAAATGTGGAGCTGCCGCATTGCCTGTATATATATATCTATATATATAAAAATGAATTGCTTTTCGTCTCGCTAAAACTCGGGAACGGCTGAACGGATTTATCTTATCTTGGTCTTGAAATTCGTAGAGGTCTAGGGAAGGTTTAATAGGTGAGAAAATCAACGCGTGCGAAGTCGCGGGGTGCAGCTAGTTTTCAACATATATATTCTCATTTGTTTTCAGGGTCTAGCCCTGAACAGAACCTTCGTGAAGATGCTCAAGAACCAGCTCTTCATACCCAAGAGGATTGTCGGAGTGGCGCGTTGGTGGCTCATGTCCTTCGGCTCACTCGCAGCTTTGATTGGCGTGCTTCACTACTTTAAAGGTAAACTACTCCATCATCATGTCAACCTATTTCTTTATACAGTACTAGTTGCGCCCCGCGGCTTCGCACGTGTTATTCTTCTTCGTGCTTATGGAAACGTTTTAAGCTGATTTTTATCCCAAAGGAACTGGTTTATGGGATTAATGTAAATTAAGTAGCCTGTGGTGCTGGCGGCATAGAATTTGCACCACCCCAATTCCTCCCGTGGGTGTCGTAAGAGGCGACTAAGGGATATCTTCTGGGGACGGGCAGCAGCGGCCCCTGCTGAACAAATCTTCCACTAAACTGCGACCCCCAACCAGCATGCCCAGCGTGGGGATTATGGGCATTAACCCCCCTTGAATTAAACGACAATAAGGCGTTTATCAGGGGGAGGCCTGCGTCCAGCAGTGGACCGATACAGGCTGTGGATGGATGGATGATGGAAGTAGCCTATGTTTGATTCCAGAATTTGAATTACCTGTACCTATGCAAATTTAAGCCCGATCTGTTCAGTAGTTTTGGCGTGAAGAGTTAACAAACACCCATCCAATTATTCATACTTTCGCATTTATAATATTAGTGTGATGTGACTAGCTGCGACCCGCGGCATCGCCAGCGTGGCAAAATTATGTTCAAAACATTCCTAATGTTTTCTTCTTAAGAATCTTCTCCTGGCCACAACAAACACGAAAAAAATAGCGAATTTGGTCCAGTCATTCACGCATGATGCCGTCACCAAGGCAAATGGGGATTCTTTTTTATATATTATATACAGGGTAAGTATGTCAAGACTATTACCGAAAATTGGGGGATGCAATCAGACCTCGATTTTAAAAATATTTACCAAAAAATAACTGCGAAAAAAATGTTGACCCATCAACTTCCATTTCAATTTTTTTCACGGTACATAGGTACCTATATTACAACACCATAAGAACATATCTACCTAATTATCTAATTTACAGATTAGTAGTAGGTATTAGTGTAGGTACCTACTAAGCCAAAAGGACTCCGAGGGGATCACCTTGTGAATAGGAAACGATTTTTTTAATTCAATTTTGTTATAATGTTCCTCCATAAGTAGTGTATCTAAGTAAGCAAGTAAGTTTGCTTGTACTGCTTATTCGTGTTCTTTAAAAAAATCATGAAACAAAAGTTGATATAGTCCAGACTCACCTTATTTCGGTTTAGTATCTGTAAGAACATGTTTCATCCTGTATAAACAAGCAGTTTTAGCAAAAGTTCGGTAGGTGTCAATGTAACACATGAGTATGAGTAACATTCAAACTTTTGTTTGCTTCTTTCTTATAACTTATTTTATAAAAGAAAACCCCGTCTCTGTGAAAAGCTGTGGTGAAAAGTATTTTCACAGCAGCTTGTGACGTCATAAGCAAAGTAGGTAGGTAGGTAGGTATTAAGAGACCTGTGGTGCATTTGAAGTATGCTCTGGGATCACAGGTGTAGACGACTTTGCTGAGATTTGCATTTGCACTGAAAATGCAAATAGAAAACGCATAGCACTCTCGACTTTGTAGTGGAATTGGCTATTGAAAGGTGATTACGTAACGTCATAAGCAACGAAGGTAGGTATTATGAGTGCATTTTGTGTTCGGGGTTGAGTCAACACTACTTTACCGGGATTTGCATTAGCGCTGAAAATCCAAATAGAAAACGAAGAGCAGACTCTACTTTATAGTGGGTTATTTATTTATTACTAGCCGTGCCTCGCGGTTTCACCTAGGTTGAGGTGAGGTGAAACAAAAACCACAGCCCTTATCTAATACAAATAATATAATTTTACATTATCAAAAAAAAGTACGACCAAGAACGTATAATGTAACCTACCCCTACCTCGATATAATATAATTTGTTCTTAATGTAAGCATGTATTTTTTTATATTATTCATTTGTTATTTGACTGTAGGTAATGTTTACTTTGACTGTGTAATGTAATTTGTTTATCTCTATACTATTAATTTACTAGTTGACTATAATGTTTAAAGTGACTGTGCAGGTTATTTAATTTAATTGTTGTGTACCCAATTATGTACCAATACCATTTTTGACGTGTATATCATCTTATACCAATAAATGAATCTGAATCTAATGCGCGAGAATTCATACATTACAAGTGTTCTGGGTATTTTCTATGTCAGTAGAATAAAAAAATCTATGTAATGCATTGATTAATTAAAAAGGGAAGATATGTTACGTTCTCCCAGCGCTTACTCAAAAATTGGCATGTGTTACAACTACACGCAAACACATACGCTCACTGTTAGTATATTTCCAGTCCTGTGCAATACAAAGAAGAACAAAGACGGAAAGACGTATCTAAGACCGAAGTGAGACTGAGACAACAATATTTCACGCGAATCACGTATTTGGTATTTGACGAACCCTTCTGACTTTAGTGACCTAACTGTGACACATTATGCCTACAGAATACAAACAAACTTCGAAAATACTTTTGCTTTGATCTCAAGAGAGGAATTAAACTGTCTTTTATCCAAAGTACCTAACTTTCACCGAAAAACGATTCAACGTGAACAAATTACACTAGAGCTTGGGTTTAAGCATATAGGAGTTTGCGTCCGAGTAACGCCCCGGCAGGATTAGCATTTTTCGGTACTTTACCCGAAAATGACAGGAATTTTCACTGTGCCAAAACTTACCCTTCCAAAGTTTTAATGAAAATGAGGTAAAGTAGAAAAAAATAATAACCTCAATCCTGATAACTATATCGACCTATTGGTGCAATAGGTACCAATTCAATTTTGGGAGTTTTTTTTTATACAAAATTGTAGATTACATTTCCAATGTAAGAGACCTAGAAACTTCGATCGGGTATTTCGCGGCCATCCCTGATAGATAACACTCAAGTGTATGTACCTACTATGTAAGGTTTTTGGTATCTATCTACACACAATATTGATATTGTCGACGTGGTGTTTCGACGCAAACAGTTTCAGAGATCTGTAGATTATACCGTTACCTTACTTTACTTTACTTATCATATTTAAATTCATTTAGTTCCTTCTCTTAGTTAATAAAATAGATAAAACTATTTTATTTCGGACAGCAAATAATTTGCTATGTAGGTAGGTAAGATAAGTCACAGAATTGTTTATGTGTAGTCAATAACTACATAGCAAATATAATGCAAATGACATGAAAAAAAATTATAATCAAAATATAATTGCTGTTATTTAAGTATTAATTAAATAAATGTATTTTGATATTTAGTTTTGATATTGATATTGATTTTGAAATATAATATAATACTTAACAAATATATAATAAAATTTATAAACAAATATAATGTAAAAGATAAGAAAAAGTACGTCTCCATTATCTTATGATAATCTAACTCTAATGAGCCCGTCATTCGAATTTTTCAGTCGTCAGCATCGATCAAAAATTTCGCCGGCCCCCCGAAATTTTTGATCGATGGTCGTCAGGCCTAATGATCCATTGGAGTACCATTTGTAAAAGGTCGCTTATTTTTACAGACGACATCATGCGAATTGCTACATCTGGTGATAATAACAAAGTTACCAATGTCAACACGACTGATGAAGAAGAACAAAAGGTAAGGGATTTAACTGCTGTGTTAATCCGCTTGTACAAGACCTCTCATGACATAGGTATAGGCTAAATACACCAGGTATCGCCCTCCGAGACATTGTTTGAAATCAACCATAGAGTAGGTATGACACCAG
The DNA here is from genome assembly GCA_955876795.1 of Eupithecia tripunctaria. NCBI lineage: Eukaryota > Metazoa > Arthropoda > Insecta > Lepidoptera > Geometridae > Eupithecia > Eupithecia tripunctaria. Next base: position 8,546,103 of record OY041612.1, read on the forward strand.
CTACTTAAAGGTTACCAAACTCCAAAAATATATCCCTAAAGGACCCCTCACACTCACACGAAAATCTCGCAAGTTCTAATTCTAATTCTAAGTGGGGGAACTAAGATCTGCACGGACGTCTCGCATAGTGGGGGAACTAAGATCTGCACGGACGTCTCGCATAGTGGGGGAACTAAGATCTGCACGCGCGTCTCGCAATCTCGCGAGTTTAATGTAATTATAGTCAAACGCGGGCTTTTGTGTTTAAAATACCTGGCACTGTGTCAGTTACGGGCAAGCAAGACATGCGCCTGATAGCATCAGGCGGTCTTGCTCGTCCTGTTACTCAATATCATAAAAAAATATTTTACGATTTTTTTTTATTTAGGAACGATAATCATACGTGATAACGTGATAAGAAAATCTTACCTCGTAGTTTATATACCGTGTTTGCCATTCTAATGGTAGCTAGCTATTAACGTTATTAGACGAAATTAGAACTTTAATCTTCAGTGCTTCAGTCGTCATTAAAGGATCATCAACAACATACGCCCTGAACAAAATATCAGCTGATCGTACACACATTTGTCCCGAGGCGGAATAGAATCCGCAACCTCCTGCGTCGCAGGCGGACCTTCGCCCACCGCGCCACAGAGGTCTTGGTTACTCATGATAGTTGAAGAAAGTTTACTTATATAATTTTAAGTTAAAACAGAAACTCCTCTTTTCAGGAAATCAGCGTAATTGGTCAGGCTCAGGAGCCAGCCAAGGTGACCATGTAATGCACTGCCCGGCGACTCTTTGTCTTGGCCCTCAGATGGAGTCGTCACGGTACACTTCTCTCGCTTTTTAGGCGTGCCTTTAGAATCCTGAGAAGGTGAAGGGGGTCAAACGTTTGAGGCTCTTTTACACTAAACTTTGTTAACTTTATCACTGCTGAACTTGGTTAATAGCTTCGTTACTAACACAGGCAGCCAGCTGGACTAGGTTCTGCTGCTGTTTTATGCAATTTAATTTCGTACTAAAGTTAACAATAAGTTTGGTGAACTCTAGGTTACAACCTGGTTTAAAAATAGTATAGTAGCACAAAAACTTATATTTTGAATGCTACAAAAATGTTTTTTTTTCACTGTTAAGACATAGATGTAATTACATTAAGCAAGATGCTATTAAAATGATGACACATTTCATGTTTATCGCCATCACACCACCGGTCAAGGTTTTTGAATACAATTAACCCTTATTCATAATGGTCTGCTAACTTAGCACTCTGCTAAATCTCGTTCTGTCTTCTTCTATTGATATAAGTTAGACTGAGAAATAACTTAACATCTGTTTTATGAATAAGAGGGTTAGTTTGGATAACCTTATCTAAAAACATAGTCACACTCAGTAGTTCAGTCTTATTTTACATTTAGTTTTAGTAGTAAGTAACCAGTAAACCTGTAAACTTAGGTTTGATTTTGTTAAACTTTTCTTTTATTAAATTTTACTTTCATTAAATTTTGTTTTACTTCTACGACTATGTACCTACATTTTAATAGAGTAATTATTTTTAGGTTTGGATGCTCTATGAACTGTCCTGTCCAGTAGGTAATATCAGACTGCAACAATGCGAAAGTTTGATGTAAGAATGGATGTTCGTTACCTCTTCACCCCAAATCTACTGAACGGTTCGGGCTGAAATTTTGCATACAGGTAATTATAATCCTGGAATCAAACAAAGGAACAGAAATCACCTGTAACCAGGCAAACGCGTGCGCATCCGCGAGGTGCAGCTAGTTTACTATTTAAAAAAATCAGAGTTTGTTTCCTTAGTTTTATTTACCTGTCCTGTTGACCTGTCGAATTATTTTTAAGGTCACTGTGATGGTCACCTGATGGTTTTTATGTACTAATCCAACCCAGTCAATCCTAAATTCCGTAACAAACTGCGTGTCTGTTATTTTGTGAAAAAAATGGCTAAGTGTGAGTCGCTGTCGCAAGGTTCCGTACCATCACCACATACTAATAAGCGAAAAGGCACAGACTAAAACAAAAGTCGCTTCCCCCTTTCTGTCTGTATGCTTAGATCAAAACAACGCAACGGATTTTGATGCGGTTTTAATAGAAGTAGATAAAGTGATCCAAGAAGAAGGTTTAAATGTAGATGACTGAAATACATCAGCATTCCACCGTACGAAGCTGGCGCGGGTCCATAAATATTTATTTCATTCTGTGTTTAGTACATATTTGTTAGCGTGTTTTTAGCGGCAAGAAATATATCATCTGTGAAAATTTCAACTATTCGGTTCGGTTCTACACGGTTCTCGTCACTGGTGACGTCTTGACCTGAATGTCATGAGACAACATGATGTTCTGGGCCTGGGCCTCTCATGACATTCACATGGTGGTGGCCTGGTGACGAGACAGACAGACAGACAGACGGACGGACAGCGAAGTCTTAGTAATACGGACCGTCACGGAACCCTAAAAACGAGTTTGTAAAAATGTCAATGCCGGCGAGGGACTTTAGTCGGTCCGATAATAGGTACCTATTGTCCGAAACTTCGCAGACTTGGCAGGCGCCTCGAAGTAACAATCTGTTTTAGGTATCCGTGAATTATTGCCGTAGGTACAACGTGACACGCCTACGTGATTTATCTTTTTTTGTTTCGTAGTCAATTTACCCTGGTCGATATTTATTGATCTACTTCAAAACATTCGGTACATCCAACGCCTTATGCAGAAATTATCCATCACAAATAATTAGATTTTCAGTGATGGTCGGTAAATAACGAGGTCGAGGTCACGTCAGATTAAAGTTTAACTGAATGTCGGAGTCAGGGTCAGTGTCAGGGTCAGGGTCAGGGTCAGGGTCAGGGTCAGGGTCAGGGTCAGGGTCAGGGTCAGGGTCAGGGTCAGGGTCAGGGTCAGGGTCAGGGTCAGGGTCAGGGTCAGGGTCAGGGTCAGGGTCAGGGTCAGGGTCAGGGTCAGGGTCAGGGTCAGGGTCCGGGTCAGGGTCAGGGTCAGGGTCGGGGTCAGGGTCAGGGTCAGGGTCAGGGTCAGGGTCAGGGTCAGGGTCAGGGTCAAGGTCAAGGTCAAGGTCAAGGTCAAGGTCAAGGTCAATGTCAAGGTCAGGGTCAGGATCAAGGTCAAGGTCAAGGTCAAGGTCAAGGTCAAGGTCAAGGTCAAGGTCAGGATCAGGATCAGGGTCAGGGTCAGGGTCAGGGTCAGGGTCAGGGTCAGGGTCAGGGTCAGGGTCAGGGTCTGGGTTAGGTTCAGGGTCAGGGTCAAATGACAGTTTAAGGTCAGAGTCAAGGGCTGGTCGAGGTCACGTCAGGTTTAACTCCAGGACTCCAGAGTAGTATCTCAGATACTACATATCTCTGAGTTAACCGTGCAAACCTAGCCTGGCGCAAGTGGGCCTTAGTCAACTAAAAATTAAAGTTACAAAAATTTTTAATTTTTAGTTTTATCCTAAAACAACAGAATCAACTCCAACAGAATCAACTCCAAACCCCAAGTATCCAAGTCAACTTTAACTGTATTTACAACTGTCTACAATTAATATCAATAATTATGTCGGATGCATACAGTAAAGTCCAAGATTTTTCATACCATAGGTTATTCCGCGTACACTATACCGATTTACAAGAATTCCTAGTAACAAAATATATACGAGTATAAACCAGACATAGAGCTAATAAAATATAAACATTGTTTGAGAATGCTTTCGCGCTGCATACTACGATATTCCCAGAGGATCTCGAGTGGCGTCTGCTACCGGCAGGGATGCCACGTCCTAGAGTGCCTATGGTTATTTTATTACCTTACCACTATCGCACTCTACCAATGTTTTGATACTTGTTTATTCACAAGATTGTTACAAATAGCAAAACATATCATATATATTTAGTGCTCTATCTGAGCTTTAACACAACAACGGTGTCGATTCTGTTGCTTTAGGATTCCTAACTAAGTTTTCAATTCCAATATTTTCTATGCTAGGTTGATCTAAAACTGTCGTTTCAAAAACACTAGGTGCGGGTCAAACAGTCCATGCATTTGCAGCGAAATCGTTTAGAAATTAAAATCGATACCAGTTTAAAATTGATAAATTTAATCATGAATGACACACCTAATTAGATGCCTGCTAAAATTAGGTGGACGTTTCTTATCATAGCTAAAATGATGACCCTTTTCTTTGAATAGAGTTAAACTTACTTACTCTCTTTTAGCTAAGTTGAATTGATTTAGATCAGTCAATAATTTCAAAGCTGGCATACTAATTTTAAACCGATCAGACAAATTTTTCAAACATAGAATAGCTGTCGTCTATTTGAAATTCCTAAATCCTAATTTAGGATATTCTAAAACAACAGAATCGACTCCCAATTATCCTACCCCAAGTAATAAAGAGCTAGTGTTTTAGTTACCCAGATAATAATTAATAATTTACTCCATTATGTATCTGCTTATTTTTCCAATGAATGAAAATGAAATCATTGAATAATTTTGGGAATACGTCTACAAAAAACATAAGTACGAGTTGATGGACTTAATTAACAGTCGTCAGATAGTCAGATTATTTGTGTCCGCACTCAGAGTCGTTAATAAGCATAAAAAAGTATAGATACAAAATGGAGTAAATTTATTATCTGGGAAACCAAAACACAAGCTCTTTATTACTTGGGGCAAGATAAAAAGTGACAGTTCAAGTAAGCACTAGAACTGTCAGTTTTTGTATTGCAATCTTAACTAAGCACACTGAATAGTAGATAAAACAACGCAACTTAGTTAAACTCAGCTGTAAGGCCTGTAAGTAAGTAGTTAAAAGCACTGCATTTTATAAATACACGTAGGTACAACTTAACACCCGAGGATTTAATAAAAGTTATTACATTTATGTCAGTGTTTTTTCATTTAAAAGCGGGAAAGAACCGAGGTTAATTCTAGGGAAATCAGTTTAATTGCTACGTGTTCGAAGAACTTTATAAATTGTTGGTCCCTCCAATATCTCTGGGTTTATTTTTCTGTGGAATCGAAATGGGAATTATGCTGCAGACAAATTTTAAAATAATCTTTCATTATAAACGGTCTCAAATGGTCATGGAAATTATAGATGCTTGCTACGCGTAGTTGCTCGTAGCTGCTCGTAGCTGCTACGACGTAGCAAAGCGTAAGTCGTAGAATTTAATCGATATAGAGTATAATATATGAGTGTTCAATGTCTATCTATGGCTTGCTCAAGTTATAGCAAAGTAAGCTTTACACAGAAGTTCGTATAAGGAGCCCTAGGTTATAGCTGAACTGGCTATGAATTTGTACCACCCCATACTTCCCGTGGGTGTCGTAAGAGGCGACTAAGGGATATCCACCGGGGGGCGGGCAGCAGCGCCCCTTGCAGAACAATTCTACCACTGAACTGCGATTCCTAACCCGCATGCCCAGCGTGGGGATTATAAGCATTCCCCCCTCCCATTAGATAAATACCAATATAGCGCTTATCATGAGGAGGCCTGCGTTTAGCAGTGGACCTATACAGGCTGTAGAAGTTGAGGTTGAAGAATTTATAGAAAAGCAAGCCATACACGGACGTCCATGTACTATAGGAGCCCAAGTCGTGGCAAACCATTGACACTCATAGCTGCTATGTCGTCGTAGCCAAACTTTTAAATCGTTTGATAGGCCCTTTCCGCAACGAATAGTGTGTTTTTGTGATGTGTTTGTTCTCAAAAGTTCGTGCAATGTGATTGCACAATAAATGGGCAATAAAAACAGTTGGGTTTATTGACAAAAACACTAATTATATGTACCTACTCATAATATGCGTGCGTCGGTGTTTTGTTACCGCACGCATTCAAAGACAATGCCACAGTTTTTGGGCGTACCATAACCATTTAAATCTTTGGGAGTAGGTCAATGCTAAACCTAACGTAGCCATTGATTAATTAAAAAGGTAAGATGAGGTACTAGTTTCTCGAAAATGGCAACCTCATATTGTGTAAAATTGTGTGCTCCCACCTCAGTCACCGTCGGACCGGTGGCACGGGCGGTCGTAATACGCGTGAAATATTGTTGTCTCGGTCTCACTTCGGTCTTAGATACGTCTTTCGTTCTTTGTTCTTATTTGTATTGCACAGGACTGGAAATGTTACTGTGAGCGTATGTGTTTGCGTGTAGTTGTAACACATGCCAATTTTTGAGTAAGCGCTGGGAGAACGTAACCTATCTTCCCTTTTTAATAATTCAATGAACGTAGCGTACCACGTGATTTCTATTCTAAGGCCCAACCTGCGTTGGGTGTCTAGCACTATAGCTGGATCTTTTTTTTACTTACGTATGTACCAAATATTAAAAACTACTTACCGATTTTACTTTCTTAAGAACCCTATTTATATATTTCCTAGTTTGGTAAATATATAGCTATTTCAACGAACCATTAGGCGCAATAACACTTTGTGTACTTATTTCAACTACACCGACATTAAAAACACAAACCCTTCGTAATATATTTAATGTCTCGTAAAACAAAACGGCCCTCATAATATAGCTGGGTGCCTACGAGCTTTTCCTATTTATGAAGGGTACGGAAGAATTGTTCTTGTTTCCTTAAAGAATAATGTTGCAATGGTATCTTCATCCTCTTAAGCATCCATACCATCTACTGCAGAACATGCCTCCCCCCACCCCTCTTGGGTTTTCCAATAGGGTAAATTAAGCATTTGACTTTAAAAAAGCTAATAATTTTTTCTATAGAATACTCTCTCAAATATATATGTATAAGTATTTATTTTTGTATTTTTTGTTGTTTTTATTGTGAAATTTAATCATAGAAAAGTAGATATATTAAATGTCGATTGTAGAACGCTCTAGGTTCAACGATTTGGCTGACTCAAAACTAGCCCGAAAAAACCGGCTGACCTTATACCTACCGACCGTTTGTAAAACGGCTATACCCTGTTTCAAAAACCTGGATACATCTTCTAGGATCTTTCAAATAAAAAAGAATCATCAAATCGGATCACCCAGCCAAAAGTTCTGAGGTAATAAACATAAAAAACGAATTGGGAACCTCCTCCTTTTTTAAAGTAAGTTAAAAATGGCAACAGATTGTATCATAGGGGATCGCACTGGAGTGATGTAGATGTGGGCACTCAAGCAGTTATTTTCAGTGAGAAACTATCGAGGGATTCGACAACCCGAGGCGAAAATAGCTGCTACCCCGAATACAAAACTTTTATTTGTACTTTAGCAATAAAATCGAACAGAATTTCCATATTGTGAACGAATTACTGAAATTATATTTACATTTGTGAATCATTTCTTATTATGTACCTAATGCCTCTGTGGTCTAGCGTTCAGCATGTTTGTTACCTCTTCACGCCAAAACTACTGAACGGATCTGGCTTCTGATCTGACATAGGCTTCTTTTTATCCTATAAATCTGTTCCCGTGGGATGAAAATCACCTTTTAATGTTTTCATAGGAACAACGCGTGCGAAGCCGCAGGGCGCGGCAAGTTTCAATATATTCCTGTTCTGAAAAATGGCATACATGAGATAACCATATACTTACCTAAGTAGGTAATTGAAGTCGGTTTAAATTTTTTTAACCAAACTCAATTATTATTTTAACATAACTTGGATTTTATATTTTGTAAACTGAATCTATCATGACCATGAACTATCGCGACCATCTTGGAAAGTTGGAACTACTCATTCGATTTTAACTTGGAGCATCGAGATTCCCAGCACATGTTTTTATTTATTTATTTATTTATTTAAAGAACACAAACATCATATAAATTATGCCTATATCTAACAAAATCTTAATGGTAATTATTCTAATACCATTTTTCAGTGCATAAACACTCTCATACACAGATTGCTGGAGTTATACACACGCACGTTAAGTCGCACGGTAATGAGTAATGACTGTGCAAAAAGACTAACATAGGGTACTATATAATTAATTTTGTTTTATAAAACTATAAACCGACTTCAATGTTTACAGTTTTTTCATGAATTTTCATGGATTCCATTGTTAGAACTAAACAAAATTAAAATGAGACCACACGGAAAGCACCAGCTTTCATATTAAAAAAGAATCATGCGAATCGGACCACAAAACAGACGAATTGAGAACCTCCTCCTTTTTTTGAAGTCGGTTGAAAATATCAGATTATCTAGAGGATAAAAAAGCTTGTGACGGATTTTGCTCCAACTCTAAAAATAACAACTAACAACTATTTACTTTAGTCTATACCGTATCCATCCAGCATGGAGCTTATTAGGTTAGGTAGGTACGAAGTTTTAACGACATGGAATGGCGGCATAGAATTTGCACCACCCCAATTCTTGCCGTGGATGTCGTAAGAGGCGACTAAGGGATATCTTCTGGGGGGGCGGGCAGCAGCGCCCCCTGCAGAACAAATCTTCCACCAAACTGCGATCACCAACCCGCATGCCCAGCGTGGGGATTATGGGCATTACCCCCCATGAGTTAAACACCAAAAAGGGGTTTATCAGGGGGAGGCCTGCGTCCAGCAGTGGACCGATACAGGCTGTGGATGGATGGATGGATGGATGTCGATTTTAGATCCTCCCTTCAATAAAAATTGCTTACAATTATAACTGAAACTCGACGCCAAGCAAGTGAGATTTTGTTATTTGTGTCGTACTTTGTTTACTAACATGCTTCATTCAAAATGGATAAACCATAGTTGTACAAATAATACCTACACACTGTATCATTAGTCCAACTACAAAAAATACAAGATAATCCCCAGGGTTGTCCTTCCTAGAATCTTGAATTCTTATAATTATGGATTCGTGAAATTTTGACAGTTTAGTATCAATTCCAAAAATGTTGGATTCTGCTTAATACCTACTTAAGTTTACTATTTGGAGTTGCGAAATTTTCACGAGTGAAAAAACATAGATGTAAAATAACTTATATTATTAAAAAAAAAGTAGTGTTTTAGCCAAAACTACCAGGAATACATTCATAATGTATGAGGTTAAGGTTTTATGACAGCTGTAATATAAAATTTATAACAGAAATGTTACAGAGATTATAGTTGCTTTGAAAAAACACTTCTACTTTGTTTCTGATGTCCTGGTAGGTACTATACCGTGTCCATTTTGAATGAAGCATAAACATATACAAACCGCCCATACTTAACCTAAAATTCACTTTGTTGGCGCGTCCGTTTATACGTAATTAAGATTACTTGTCGATTTTAGATCCTCCCTTCAATAAAAATTGCTTACAATTATATCTGAAATTCGACGCCAAGCAAGTGAGTTTTTGTTATTTGTATCGTGGTTTATTTACTAACATGCTCCATGCTGGATGGATACGGCATAGGTACCTATTTCAAAGTAGGACAGTGTAGGGTGATGTTATTAATAAGACAGGGTAGTATTTTCAATCAATTTATTTAAATAGGTTTATAAGTATTTTAATATACTATGAGCTTAAGCAATATTGAACAAAACAATAAACATTTACAAAAACGACAAACTCTCATAGATACCTACGAATTACGATAAAATTATACAAAAATCGCATTCAATTGTTACGGTAACCAATTTTGGCGGGAACTAAAACTTATATTTACAGTTTAAAATAAAATGGAAATAATTATGAGATTATAAAATGTATATTCATCAAAAAAATTCTACACACTCATGCAATAATCATGATTTTACAAAAATCCAAAATCTTTTATCAATTCCTACCAAATAGGCTTCGTCGTAGTATTAACCTACATGGTGGCATGATAAGGATCAATTTCTAACAAATAGAGGAAGCCTTTTCGATCAGTAGTTAATTTGTCTAAAAGGTACATCTAGATATGTTATCAAAATTATGCGTGTCCCAAGTCAGTAATAAATTATCTTTATCAGCGGCGCATTACGTAAATCAGTCCATATTCTTTAGGAATTCTTCCCTACTTTAATAAACCAGGATTTTGTCCTGATTTAAACGTGTAGGTATAAGAATTTTGGTCAAATGTTTTAGTGAAGGCTTATTCCAAGTATCTTACTTGCTACTTGGGTGAAATTATTTTGTTTTAAATTGTCTGGACACGATATTATATGAAGTTCCATTGGTTAATGTTGTATAAATATTCGTTTCGCTATGCTTCGCTCCTAATCAATTGACAGGCAGCCAAAAGCAGTCGGTAGAGTCCGCGCGACGACTCAAGTCTTACGGCAAAAGAGGTACAAGTACAACTACGTAATTTCGATCACGATTGTAAAATAATGGATACCTACGAGCAATTTTGACCGTGAAATGTCCAGAATAAGACCTCTTAGACCGAGAAGAGCATAATTATTCTATAAAAAAACTAAACATTTGTTTTATTTACTATAGTTCTGCGAAAGCAGCGCTGCGTTTATAGGACTTGAGTCGTGGCGCGGACTCTTTTAACAGTGCCAGAGGTTAATGGACTGGAAAGGAGACGTGTTTTCGATTTGAATAAGTTGAAGGATGTTTCTATAAAAAACAAAGATGGTTTATACATGAACAGTCTTTGATTCATCTCATTTCATTCAATAACCACGGAGTCTCACAAATGCAGTATTGTAGTTGTAAATTTTATTAAGTTTAGCAACCATTTTGACTCAAACCTTTGTTACGAATAAGCTTATACTTATATAAGTTTATCATAACACTTACCTCTCTTAACTGCGTCGAACCTTTCAGTAGAAAACTTTCAGTTTATTTGTTATTCGTTGAAAGTTTTTGTTTTACTAAACAGACACTGTCGTTTCGTTTTCACTGGCCTCTTTTTTCATCTTACTATATACCGTTTATGGTAATAAAAAAACAGTGTAAAATTAGGCACCAAAAGTTAAAAGCACGTTCGAAATAGCAATACAAAAATGGCCGAAAAACTTCTCATTCGTTGTCATTAATCTAAAAGACACCATACAAAATGCTTTAATTTTGAGCTTAGTTTGGCTTCTAAGAATTTTACTATTTTTTTTTATTCCGTCATTTATTCCATTCACTACTGTGACTCGGTATCAATTCTCTCTTATCACGTTTCGTTTATACACATTATATCACTTTTAATAAATCCTACGTCTACAGATACACTTCAGAGTCAAAAATCTGCCGGGATATTGCGATTGTGAATGGCATTGGCTATGGTAATAATCAACACTGCCCCACTTAGATCAAGTTTGATAAAAGGCTGTAATTTTCAATTCCAATCTTTATCTACTTGACAATGTTTATGATTATGTCAATCCAGTTCCCATGCCCATTCGCGATAGCAATCACCCTGCTAGTCTATACTTAAATTTCTAGAAATCGCACTATTTTTATATACGACAACTATGTCAATGGTGTTATTTATAATTTACTCGTAAGAAACATGTCTACTAACATTTATAGCACACTTACTTTCATGCATACAACTTTGACCTTTGTCTTATTTCAGAGTTAAACAAATTGCTACGTTTTTCCTTTATCATAAGTTATTGAAAACCGAAGTAATAACTCCACTACACGTCTATTTGGTTGAATTCTTCTGTCGTTCCCTCGAATCTTCTCTGCAGATGCCTCGTGGGGGAGAGTCTCGGCCTTTTACGCTTACTTTTGAAGTTTTCCTCGATCTGTAAGACAAGACTACAATTTAATATCAGTTCACAACTTTACGGATTGATATTATAAAGAAATAGACAGGCCGTTTCCCGGTTTTTTTTAATCAAGGACTTAGAACATGTAATTAAGGCCGGCTCTACCAAATCTATGAATCTAAACAATGGTGCGGTGCTAAAATACCGTTCAATGATATTAGGGCGCATACCCGAGTCAAAGTGGCGCCGCCACCTATTTTATCATATTAGTACAGAGTACACGGAGTGTACGAAGTACACAGGAAATTATAAAAATCCATCGTACAGTTTGTGATGCCTATTATAAGCTATTTTTTAATAAGTACCTCTGTAATATTTTTATTTTGTATAGTTTAGGCAGAGATGCGAAAATAGAGTTTGGTGGCCACAAAGGGCAACTTCGTGTAACAACATCTCTGCTCCGCTCAGTTGGCAGAAATCGGCTATGACTCTTACTTTAGAACAAAATAGAACAGTACACACACGATCTAAAATCTGGAAATCTTTGTGTAAGATCTTCAAAAAAGATACCTTTTGAATTTAGCGACATCATCGCCAAATACATCGCCGGTTCGTAACGCAGAGATGAGGTCATCGAACTCTCCCTTCTGCCCGTTGGTGAGCGTCCCGTCCCGTGAACTGTCCGAATTACAATCGGAACCGTTGGACTTGCCGAGAGATTTTCCCACGGAACTTAGAAGGCTTGACTGTTTACGCTCCATGGTGCGGCGTTTTAGCTGAGAAAGAGATAAAGAAATCAGGTTTATCGAATTGTAGAAAAGCACGAACTGTTAGTTATAGTTATAATCATAATCATTTAGTTGCCAGAATGTATGTACAAAAGTTCTTAAAATTATATTATGTCCATTTAACATTTGGGTTACTACAATATTAATAAATTATTCTAAATGTCAAATGTCAATATAATAAATTCAAAATTCTAACAATTCAAGTTCATAATAACAGCTAAATTAAATTAAAATCACAATGGTACGAAACAAAAAAATGAGCAGAAGTCAATTAATTCATTAAACTCAAGAAGTCTTTTACACTATAAAAACAGTTTTCTAGTAGCCAGTGTTTCAATTTAGTTCGAAACAGGTTTAGAGGCCAATCTTCAAAACTATTTGGTTATTTATTAAAGATAGTAATGGCATGATAGTAGGAGTTACGCTTAACAAGCTCTAGCCGACAAGGAGGGAAGAACAGTCTATTCTTATGCCTTGTGTTATGTGTCTAGTCAAGACTTCCGCGTGTATTTTGAAATACTGGGTACGGGTAGTTAGTCTGTTAAAAAAGAGAAGAGTCGCGCGAATTGACGGCGCTCGTGTGACAGTTGGCAACTTTTGTTGCGTTGACAACACTGCTGGGGGAACACGGCACGGGAACTACGCAGGTGAAACCCCAAGGCGCTGCTAGTCGTATATAAGAACATCACGCAAGTCACGCCTACAGACGAATATAAACTGTTGGAACCACAGAGATATAGAGAGATGGCAATCCTGTGCGCTGCGTACAAAACCTACTGTCGCAAGTCACGCCTACTGAAGCTCACGCACACACGGTTAACGAAATAAAAACAATACTTCGCGTTGTGTGCGTGTCATGCACACAACGCATAGAGTGCAACTATTCGTTCGCACACATTATTTTCAGTACTTACCGATGGTATGTGATTCCATTTGACTTAAAGTTCATAATATCACTTCTATTTTTGCAAATAACTATTGTACAATTCGGCATTTTAAGAAGGCTACGAACCCCTCACAAATCTCAGCAGCCGGCCCTAGTGAATTTGTTGTTGTTTCACGTAGAATCGCATCGTGTTGGCCATTCCGCGGCATTCGCCTTATTTTGGAATTGTGCTCTCTGTGTCGCATTGCCCCCCGCGTTTGAGCGAGCGGTTGCAGAAATTTGAAGGAATTTCTCAATTTTTATATTTTTCGTACTTTGCGATTCATTTTGAATTTACGACTGATTTCAGAAATATTTTTGTTTATTTCTAATAGTGAATATATTTAAGATGTTTGCAGTGTGACAGATTTTCGAATAAAGGTGTCTAACATGCATAAAAAATAGCTTGAAAATGACTCGATTTGGTGGTCAAAATATGGCAAATTAGTTTCACTCTCATTCAAATATCATAATGTTTTTTAAAAAACGAAAACACTACAAACATAGCTATTTGTCATCCGATTATGTATGCAATATTTCAATACGATCGGAAACGTAGTTTCCAAATGAAGCGGGAAGTACGTTTGTATGGGGGCTAAGGTATCCGTTCTGTTCTTAACTTGAATATCCGTCGTGGCCAACGTTCAAACTTCAACTAAATGACACTATTACTGCCGTGAGCGATGTGTTCTCGTTTTGAGCATATTACTGCGACACCGGCCCCGCCTCCTTTTCATATCTTCTTAGTTTCTGAGATCTGTGGTTGGAACCTTACCTCCTGCTCATGCCTGGTTCTCCGTTCCTCTTCATCTCTCCTTCGTCGTATAGCATCGCATTCTGCCCTCGCTTCCGACAGCTGTGTGAGGAATGAGTCCATGGCACCGAATAACAGTTCTGGTGATGTGCTTGGTTCCTCGCCGAAGGTATGTGCGCAGGATTCCAGGCGGGATTTCATGTCCTGGAGATGGAAATTGTTTCGATATATGAGTTTGCTAGACATAAATAAATAGTCCAAGGTATTTTACTATAGCAACTATCGTAATTGACGAATTCATTATGGATGTTACATTACAACGCACAAATAAGGTTCGTAGTTCCCGGCTACATCCGTAATGAAGTTCAAGGTATGTTTATCGTGTTTTTTAGCGTATTATATTGCAATTGATGCATAAATAAAGAAAAATAATGTTGTGTCAAGCTGGACCAGACACCTCACACAGCATGACTACTATGGCGAGCTAAGCAAGTCGCACTATGTTCGTCAGAAAGGCGTCATGGTCCAATAGAGTTGGCAATGCGGTGTTACTACAGCTCTTAAGGAACTGGGTATGTGTCAGAGTGTATTTGTATGTGCGGCTTACTTGGAACACATCCTCGAGCTGCGTGAAGATACAAACAGCGTGTGCGTGGAACTCCTTCATGACCGGCATGAACGCGTCATGCTGCAGAAGCGTTGGCAGCGCGGAGTATTACTCCAGCTCTATGGAGACTTTGTGTGTGTGTGTGTGTGTGTACGTATGTGTGTTTGTTTGTGGGCTTACTTGGAAAAGGTCCTCTAGCTGCGTGAAGGTACAGACAGCGTGTGCGTGGAACTCCCTCATGACCGGCAGGAATGCGTCATGCTGCAGAGGAGTAGGCAGCGCGGAGTGATACTCCAGCTCTTTGGAAACTTCTCGAAGCCCGTTGCGCAGAGCTGTCACGTCCTTCTCCAGCTGTTCTACGCAGACTTTGGCGGCTGAACGAACGTGGGGTAAGTCTTCTTCTAGTAGGAGGACGTCTTTGAACTGTGGGTAGAGGATATATCAATATGATGAAGATATCAAATAGCTTCGATGTGATGATAGGAACAAAAACGGGTTGGTAGTTTAAAATTAAATAAAAGTTTGCGTAACCAAATTGAAGCGGGGTGTTGTAGTGATCTATGATTCTAATTTGATGGACATTATTGAATCCTGCTGCTAAAAAAGATGGTCGGGCAATATCTTCGATTATAAGTCATGTACTTAGAAAGATTGAAAATGACTCTGTCTCGCTTTTATCGTATTTGATCTAATATGATTTAAGTGCGAAAATATGAGAGACTCTGTCATTTTCGATCCCAATCTTCATCTACTTGACAACAATGAAAATAATAAGATAACAGAAAGTAACGAAACGTGATTGATATCTCTGAAAATGGCGTGGATGTATAGTATAATGATGGTGATTTGCGGCGTTGAAATCTCACTTACGGTAGGTAACGCCTGGTTGGTAAAAATAGCATGAAATCAAACAATTTTCATTTATTTTCTCCCTAAGATAATAATGTTGTACGATATTGAATATAGAATAATTATACGAACTACCTGTGTGTCTGCCATGAGTTTTCACAATCTTTACTTGCTAGCGACTGTAGTTAAGAAAATGTATGGAAACTTCGAAAGCGCCTCTAGCGAATAGTTGGGTACTAAAATGCGCGGTATGAGTCGCGTAGATAACTATCTATGTTTATACGTAACTTCTGTAGTATCGTCAGGCAATTTAACTGTGACAACTCGTAGTAGACACACAGACTAGCTCTTGAAATTCTTTCACATAATATTATAAGTATACATATATGTAGGTATAATAATAACAATAATAATAATAAGCCTTTTATTTCCATAACTAATTAAAAAAAAAATACTTAATTAGATTTATAAACACACTATGTTATTAGTTAGGTCCCTTTCGAGTATAGTCCTCCTCTAAGTTTCTCCAGTCTTGTCTATTCTGAGCCTTCTCAAGCCATGTTTTTCCGACAGTTTTTAAGCTATTGCATAGCATATCGCGGGCCTTGAGCGCGGGGACCGAATCCAGAAATTCCGTAACGAAAAAACCTCTCACCGGAACAGCGGTGATACTTTTTAGTTTTGCCATCTATCGATGAATAGTAGAACTTTTAATGACTTTTTGAAATATGACGTTTGTCTCTTTAGTTCAGCAACTCGCCTCTAGATGGCATTGCAATGGCTTTACCGCGGCAGTTCCCGAGTGCTACACGTCTTTTTTTTTATTATTATCATATCATATCTTTACAGACTTGTCCATCTTTCATGACGTCATGTTCTATAAAATGGCATCAAATGTCTTAGTTCTAAAATGTCCTGGACACTGAAAATATCTATTACATACAACCGACTAGGTCTCACACACTCGCCAATTGTCATTAACGTTTTTTATGTAGGAATAGCACGCATAAAATATTTACCTGGGTCTCCAACATCTCTACCAAGTAGTGTAGAAGCGTCGTGTTCCGTGTTACACTGGATTTGGTGTCGGCGAGTTTGTTCAGAGACGAGAGTCGGAAACCGGACGCGTTTCCGCGGGCACCTCTGCGGAAATAAAATATGTACGATCAGCAAAAATTGCTCCTTACCACTACTAGGGTGATTTTTCTATGAAGTGACTAGTTGCCAACCCCGGTTTGCTCGATTTCTTTTGTTTTTAACGCAAAGCAAAATAGTTTCAAACTGGATAGGCATTCCGTTTAGCGATGATACGTTTATTTTAATTGTTTATTATCATTATCAGTCAAAAGACGTCCATTGCTGGACATAGGTCCTCTAGCTGGCAGCATCCACCATCTGTATGCAGTCTTTCACAGGTCATCCCACCTAGCTAGAGGGCGTTATAATAGGGTATATGCATGTGACTTCAAAAAAGCTAATATTTTTTCTCTATTGATATAGAAATATAATCTGTATTTTTATTTGGTATTTTATGATGTTTTTATAGTAAAATTTAATCATTGAAAAGCAGATTATTTTAAATTGGCACCTGAAATTTTTTGTATAGGCATGAAGTTTTGACTTTGAGTTGACATAGGGGACTCGAGCATCCGTGACGTCACAAAATGCAAGGGCTAACATGGCAGCGTTTTTATCACCCGAAACTGAGTGTACTTTTACTTTTTGTTTTTTACCTCAATAATTTAATTTTTAGCCAACTTATAAATAATCTACCTACTGCAATCGTATTTGGTCATTGGTGTTCGACCAAATACGATCGACAATATCGGTGTTTGAGTTCTCCACGACATTGCTGTTGATGTTAAAGATTATTTTGTATGCAGTTTAAGCAATTCTGCAGGTTCTGTTTTGGCTCTGTAAGTTCTTTTGTATTAGTTTGCCAAATAAATAATGTTGGACAATTCTCTGGCCAGAAGCTAAGCAGGGCTTGTGTTATACTTAATACAATACTACTTAGATACATATTTTTTTATTAAACATAGAAAACATACAGAACAGCCTGAACAAATATCTGCAGATCTAACAAACATTTGTCCCGAGGCGGGAATCGAACCCGTAACCTCTTGTGTCGCAAGTGGACCTTCACCCGCCGCGCCATTGAGGTCGTCAACATCAAACTACAGCAACTTTTTTTCTAGTTATAGATTCTTTGTCTTAATTCTAAACCACATTCGCAAATACCTTATCCATCGACCATGTAGCATGTTTGTACACAAACCACCCATACTTAACCTAAAATTCACTTTCTTGGCGCGTTCTTTTATACATAATTTACAATACTTGTCGATTTAGGTTCCTTCCTTCAATAAATATTGCTTACAATACATCTGAAACTCGCCAACCAAGTGAGTTTTTGTTATTTGTGTCGTGCTTTGTTTAGGTACTGACATTCTAAATGCTCGATCATGTAGAATGTTAGTAGTCCAGTCCTATACCGTATCTGATATAGGACTCGATTATTAGGATTTTAATTTTCAAAAAACACTAGCTATCTCACCGGTTCATATAGTTTCCTAGCGCCAATACAATCTCTAACAGAGTCCGGAGTCGTCGCGATCTGGTCATATCGCGCGCTGCTCTTAGGACGACGGACGCGCGGGATGTAGCTTCAGCTGCTGCTGCTGTGAACTTCTTCTTGAACAGGAGTGTTCGGACGCGTTGGTGGTAGTGGGGGATTCTGTAGGAATAGTTAAGGTTTAGTTTATGAACCAATGTCCATTATGCCTGATACTCCCTTTCGCCAGTGCGGCATTTACAAAGCGGCGGAAAATCAAGATGGCGTCCTTGTTGAGCCTAACTAAGGCTGCCACACTGGCAGGGTTCAAAAATCTAAAAAAACATGTTTTATCAGAATTTTTGTATGCGAAGCCCTAGGTTTTATTAATATCCTTTGAACCTAACTCCTTCATTGGAAGGAGTCCAATTGCGGAAAAGGCTGTAAAATTAATTAACACGTGAGGGCTCGGTAGACGACGGTTTTGCCCCCTGCCCCCATATTCTTCTTGTAGCAAAAGACAGAAATTGAGGAAGTATCAATTCCGATATGTCAATATCCATAAAACTACAGGCTCGCAAGGGTATTCCGTGAGCAGAGCGCATTGTGTCGAAATTTCGGACTCGAAACACCAGACATGTCAAAATCTTTCATGATTTTAGGCGCTATAGTTTATCACAGTAGTTTTACAAGATGCTTGGGGGAACCCGAGTTGTTCCACCATCTCGGAACACAAACCAATAGCCTCTATGTTTACTATGACTGTTACTTGGATAACTCTTAAAGGAAGCGGTCCGCTCTGTCGTGGCTGCTTCCAAGAAGAAGAGACTGTGGAACACGTCGTGGTACACTGTAAGGCCACAGAGGAGGCCAGACACAAAACAGGGCTGAAATGCCTCTTTGAGGAATCAACCCCATCCACACCCACAAAATAACTGAAACGAAGCTGTCAGTCACCCAAAGTCCTGCTCCGATACTTCAAGGAGCTGGGCTGGTTAGGGCCTGCTTAGGCAGGGGGATAATGTACAATACACTCCTATGCGAGACGTCCGTGCAGATCTTAGTTCCCCCACTTAGAATTAGAATTAGAATTAGGTCCGTTCTAGCCGTGCTGTCCAGCTCATCTTGGTACTCCTCCAATCCCATGAGGGAGTTGAGAGTAGAGCTGCCTCCTAAGCGCTCGGAGTGAACTTGAGCAGTTGTTCCACCATGTCGGAACACGTACCAATAGCCTCAATGTTTAGTATGATAGTTACTTGGATATCTCGTAAAGAAAGCAGTCCGCTCTAGCCATACTGTCCAGCTCATCTTGGTGCTCCTCCAATAGAGCTGCCTCCTCGGCGCTTGGAGTGAACTTGAGCAGTTGTTCTACCATGTCGGAACACGTCCTAATAGCCTCTATGTTTAGTATGATAGTTACTTGGATATCTCGTAAAGAAAGCAGTCCGCTCTAGCCATACTGTCCAGCTCATCTTGGTGCTCCTCCAATAGAGCGGCCTCCTCGGCGCTTGGAGTGAACTTGAGCAGTTGTTCCACCATGTCGGAACACGTACCAATAGCCTCTATGTTTAGTATGATAGTTACTTGGATATCTCGTATAGGAAGCGGTCCGCTCTAGCCATGCTGTCCAGCTCGTCTTGGTGCTCCTCCAATAGAGCTGCCTCCTCGGCGCTCGGAGTGAACTTCAGCAGTTGTTCCACCATGTCGATGGGAAGTTGCTCTCCGCTGTCCATTCGGAGTATGGCACTGGAAAATGGAAAAATATTTACAATTTGAATTTGATCAACATTTATTATATTTTTAAGCTATTGCATAGCATCTATCGCGGGCCTTGAGCGCGGGGACTGAATCCAGAAATTCCGTAACGAAAAAACCTCACGCTCCCCACTCCGCCGGGCAAGGAGGTGTGGCTTGAAGGCCGTGCATCGTCTAACGTCGTTTCAGTTCGGCAGTCTTCGACACGGCGTTGTGTGCGTCCGATTAGACGTATTGTACGACTCTACGAAACTCGCACGAATCGAGACGAGCTGCTCCGAAATCGGACGAATACATAAGCAGCTGATTATGAGAAAGTATATAGGTGTATAGGGTCACCACGCTCAAAAAGTGTAACTTGAATTAATATCAAAGAAAAAGCAATACTGCATGAATAAAATAAATAAATAAAATTATAATTGCATAAGTTGATACAAAATGCTATGCAATAGCTTTACCGCGGCAGTCCCCGAGTGCCACACGTCTTTTTTCATTTATTTGCTCGAACGCAAGAAAATTGAACAAGTTCTATTACAAGATCACTATCACAGAACTATACGGAACGTAACAAACGCTCCATCGTATGTACTAGGGATTGCAAATTCCCGGTTTTTCGAGGAACCGAGAATCCCGGTGTGATAAATAGGGACAGGTGTTAACTCAAAGACGGCCATTAGCTCACTGGTTTATTTGACAGTATGCACACATACAAATGCATACATAACACTTTTCCCCCCCTTTACAAAAAAATGAACCCCAAACAAGTTAAAATAAAAATAGGTACACAAAAAGGTAGACATAACTTAATAATACTACAGCTTATAATTAACTGGCGGTCTGTTTCTACGCGGACGTTCTGGTTTTGGCGTGAGAGATTCTTCGGGCGGCGGCGGCGAGGTGGCTGGCGGCGGCGCCGGCGGCGCTGGCGTGCTGAATATTAGACTGTCATCTGCCGATACATTCTCAGGCGTTCCTGGTATAGACGCCTCTGGGGATGGAGCCGCTGCTCGACTGGGTGTAACAGCACTTTCAATGACCGTGTTGTCAAACTCGTTCACATCAGGCTCTGATGAGACAGAACTGCTCGCGCCCGGCGACGGTGAAGATTCAACTGCAGGCGTACTATTGTTTTCATTGCTGCTGTCATGCTGAGTGCTTTCTACTCGAGGTAACGGCACATCCCATTGTAGCACTGAGGTAGCCTGATTGTTGCGTGTACTGTCTGCATCAATGTCTATGTAGGGTCGTAGCTGATTTACGTGTCTCTGTAATTTATTGCCTCCATCCGGTAAGCTTATCTGATACATAACTTTTCCTATTTTGTTGATTATTAAACCTTTTGCCCATCGATATTTCTTTCCATTTAAAAACTGTTTAAACCACACAAACTCGCCAATACAAAAGTCTTTAGGTAGTTTGCCGCCGTAATATTTAGCCTGTAAGCACTGTTTACGAGCGATTACTGCAGCTAACTCGGATGACGGGGGGTCAACGGACTGAGGAGACATTAAATCTAGCCGTGAAGTCAATTTCCGACCAAACACTAACTGAGCTGGAGAAGTCTCAGTTGTTGTATTAAACGAGTTTCGATAATCAAACAAATATTTCGATAATTTATTTTCTAAGTCAATTTTACTGCCCGAAATTAAGAAGGAGTTTATTCCTTTCTTGATTATTTTTACAAATGATTCCGCTTGTCCATTACTCATGGCATGGTACACTGGTGAAAATAAATGAGTAATGCCGTTTGAATTGCAAAAACTACTGAACTCCTGAGAAGCAAAAGATGTTCCATTGTCACTCACTATAGATTTAGGTATACCAAACTTAGACATAAAATCACATAATTTAGTTATAACAGCCTTGGTAGTTATGTTGTTGTTCATAATGTAACACTCAACCCATTTCGAGTAAGCGTCAACAATGACTAAAAACATCTTGTTGCAAATAGGGCCTAGAAAATCTATATGAATTCTAAAAAAGGCATGCGGAGGGTGTGGCCACGGTGCCAGCGGTGTGCGAGGAGGTGACGGGCGCAACTGAACACAAACTTCGCAAGCACCTACTAATTTTTCCAATGTTTTATCTATGCCTGGAAACCAAAATCGAGACCTAGCCTCCGCCTTCATTTTTACTATACCAAAATGTGAACTATGTATTTCTTTAAGAATTTTACTACGCAATGTTACAGGAATGACCACTTTATGGCCTCTCAATAAAATACCATTCTCAATTGATAACTGCATTCTGTACAAAAAATATGGTTTGAGCGCCTCATCAGACACTTTACGCGGCCAACCCATGTGAACATAGTTGCTTACTGTTTTTAAAACCAAATCATTTTTAGTTTCACGTACCAAATCTTGCACAGTTACAGGTAAACTACCATCAATTACGAAGTTTACATAGGCTGCCAATTCCTCGAGCACTGGGGCCCCACCCGATGTGCGAGCTTCGGCAACGCTGCCTTCTGAGATAGCGCGCGATAAAAAGTCAGCTGTGTTCGATGCACTGCTAATGTACTCTATTTCATAATTGTACGCACTTAAAAATATCGCATAGCGCTGTAAACGATTAGCGGATACCTCTGGTATGCCTCGAGAATTACCGAATATAATAGTCAAAGGTTTATGATCCGTACGTAAAATAAATGGCTCTGACCTACCGTACAGATACTGGTGATACTTCCTAACTCCAAAAATAATCGCCGTAGCCTCCTTTTGTATCTGAGAGTACTTTTTCTCAGCTACAGTAAGTGAGCGCGACGCATACGAAACCGGGCGCTCAACACCATCTTTACCTACTTGAGATAATATTGCGCCTAGACCAACCGGTGACGCATCAACAGTCAAAATAATTTTAGCGTTATTGTCGTAATGTGCTAAAACTTTGTCAGACGCCAAAATAGTTTTTATGTCAACAAAAGCGTTATTCTGCTCAGAGCCCCAGTTCCACTTGGTGCCTTTTTTTAATAATTTATGAAGAGGATTTAATACTGATGAGGCATTAGGAGTGAAATTTCTGTAATAATTTATCAAACCTAAAAACGATTGTAACTCATTTACATTCTTGGGAACAGCCGCTTGCAGAATCGCATCGACCTTTGAAGGACTTTTCCTTATACCACTTTTATTTATTACATAACCTAGATAAGAAATTTCTTTTTGAAAGAAAACGCACTTTTCTTTTTTTAATGTCAACCCGGCATCTTGTAAACGTTCTAAAACAGCTTTTACTCTCATCATGTGCTGAGGTCTATCCACTCCTGTAATGCAAATATCATCTTGAAACACTATTACCCCGTCAATATTTCCTACAATTGATTCAATTACTCTTTGAAAAATTGAGGGCGAGCTGGCTAAACCGAATATTAATCTGGTGTGAAAGAATAGACCCCTTGGAGTATTTATGCATGTGATGTTTTGAGAGCTTTCGTGAATTTTTAGCTGGTTATAAGCCATTGACAAGTCAAGCTTAGTGAACTCCTCCCCTCCGTGCAGCTTGGTGAATAGCTCATGAGCAGTCGGAAGAGGATATTTCTCTACAAGAAGCTGTTTGTTTATTGAAACTGAATAATCTGCACATATGCGAATACTACCATCTTTCTTAAGAATAGGCACTATCGGTGAAGCATAATCAGAATACGTAACCGGTTTTAATATACCTAAGGTTACCAATCTATCCAATTCATTGTTAATCTTTTCTCTGAGGGCAAACGGGACGGGCCGTGACTTAAAAAAAACGGGTTTTGCATCAGGTTTCAGTGGTAATTTAATCTTGAATTTGTTAAAACAACCTAACTCGTCGGAAAAAACATTGGGATAGGTTTTAATTAGATCCGACAAAACTAAATCATTGTTTTCAGACGCACAGTAGCCAATTGTGGAAGTGGAATAAAGGCGTAAATCAAATGCACGCATAAAATCTCGACCTAATAAGGGTGGGCCTCCATGTCGTATAACATAGATGGGTAATTTACTGGTACGTCCCAAATAAGAAACATTCAATGTTATGTACCCTAAAACAGACATTTGTGTACTAGTGTACGTTAGAAGGGTTTTCAAAGGCGGTGACAATGGAAAATCTGAAAATTTCTCAATAAAAAGATTTTCAGAAATAACTGACACAGGGGAACCACTATCTAATTCGCATTTCAAACTTTGACCCCCCAAACTCACTAGGTCGGTCATTGGAACTTCGTTCATACAGTTGATATTCAAAAGCAACTCACCGTCGTCTCCCTCGTCATCCGCGTTACCTGCGCTTTGTTCCACATAATTCACTTTCTTAGCACTAGGACACATCCTACGCAAATGACCTTTGTTATTGCAAACTTTGCACGTATAGTTAGAAAAACGACAGTCCGTTGTTTTGTGATTATTGAAACCACAAACCGCGCACTTTTCACTATTTTGACGTGATTGTTTCGCGTTGTTTTTGTTTCTTTGTTGAATCTTGAACACGGCGTCCTGATTAGCGTTGTTGATGCTGGTCCCCGCCGCTGCGGCGCCCATGCGCGCACAGCGTACGCTTTCCGCCAGGTCAACGGCTTTACTCAGCGTCAAGCCCTTTACGTCTTGAGCGAAGAGTTTATCTCGTTCATGCCCCGATAACATACCCATGACGAATTTATCGAGAAGATTCTCCTCCAGAACAGTGAAACCACAGTGCGCAGCAAGGCCACGTAGGCGCGCTGCCCATTGCGCGGGAGATTCGCCGGGTTGCTGCACTGCCGTATAAAACTTGTGCCTTTCTGCAAATCCACAGCGTTTTGTAGTGAAATGCTCGTCTAAAATCTGCAAGATACTCTCGTACTCTTTGGCGTCTATCTCGGATGGCAAAGCTAGATTGCACGCTAACTGGTACGTGTTCTCCGTGAGCGCGCTCAACAGAACCGCTTTTCGTTTTACACCACTTTTGTCCGTTTCATTGTCCAGGCTGTTGGCGATGAACCATTGCTGCAAACGACTTCTGTAGATCTTCCAGTCTTGCATTTGATGGTCAAAATTCGAAACATTTCCCAAAGAATTTGTGCCGAACATTTTTTATTTTTTTTATTTTGTGGGTAGATTGGATCGTCGTCAGTGTGATAAATAGGGACAGGTGTTAACTCAAAGACGGCCATTAGCTCACTGGTTTATTTGACAGTTTGCACACATACAAATGCATACATAACACCCGGGAAATGTTGAATTCGGAACCGGGAAATCCCGGGAATTCCCGGGAAATATATTTATTTTGTATTTTTATTGAAATTAGATAATTTAACTGCCTCTTAAGCCATGTCGCTTATATCACCTGATATAACATACCTTATATTGCATAGGTATGCGATATAAGGTATATTAGAGCTGTATTTCTATACATCTGTTAAAATGAATATCAAGTTCTTAATTCAATGTGGTCGATGTGTTTTGTTCCCTCGTTCGACAACAAGCTTTAAAACTTTTCGTTCTAAAGAGTCGTGACTGAATCCAGCACCTTCATTTACTGCACTACCTACAACAACACTCTCAAGGCAGCAAAACTCCATGAGGCTGGACTTGATCTTGATAAACAGAAAGTATTTTTGTGTGAAAAATCGCCGAATATATGAATTAATTGTTACAAAAAAGCTATTTTAAATCAAATTAATCGGTTTCAAATTGTTATTTTTATCACAATCAAAACACGCTTTGGTCTATCCAGTTCAAAGATTTATTACGAAAGGTTGATTGAATTTAAGGTTCAATCACTTAAAGTACGTAAGTTTTTTTCTTCAAAATGGAGGTACATTATGCATGCACACGGAAGCTTGATTTGGGCACTCTCTTATACATTTTGGACTGTTTCCATTCATTTTTACCACCCTGACTCTACAGCCGCGGGTGGGCTTAGATCTGGTAAAATGCGCCATTCTCTCCTATTTTTGGCTTTTTTTACTGCCAGCCGGACACTGCAATTGCTTTTAGGTCTTGTTGGACTCCATCGACCCATCTAGGTATCAGGTCTTCCAGGGGGTCGTCGGCCATCAGGTTTGCCACCAGTAGTCACCATCCAGGTACAGCGTCGAAGATTCGTCTTTGTATTTTTCTTTCAAACACGAGTCTTTCGGTTTTCTTG
The DNA here is from genome assembly GCA_955876795.1 of Eupithecia tripunctaria. Classification (NCBI taxonomy): domain Eukaryota; kingdom Metazoa; phylum Arthropoda; class Insecta; order Lepidoptera; family Geometridae; genus Eupithecia; species Eupithecia tripunctaria. The sequence goes on from OY041612.1 coordinate 8,571,998, forward strand.
GTTAGAACCCATAAGTCATTTTCGAGGCTTACGTAAAAACTGGACGTTGTAGCGTTTTGTAAATGAGTAGTTTAGATCTTCTAGATCAACCTAAAGCGTAAATATTTGAAAAGGTTGAAGAAGAATCTATTAGCGGCTTGAATTGTTCTATTCATTTCCGCGTCCACCTTGTTTGTATAGGCTACCGTGAGCCAAGAAGATAAACGCTGTTATAGTTTGACCGAAACCGCTGTACCGCTCCTGTGGTATGCGCGCGGCGAGACGGGGGGGGGGACGGGGGGGGGGGGGGAATATAGGCCCTCGTCGGTCGCTGAGATCCATCAGTATGCCGTCAACGCTCACGGCGGCGATAGGTAGCTTTTGTACCGTAGTGTATGTCAGATGCACACGAGATAAATATGAAAAGATGGGGGAGCGCTATCTCGTGATGTCAAGACCATCAAAGAAAGCTTTGAATGTAAAAGTGATCGCGATAGTAGATTTAATATTATTATCGATCCATTAATAATAAATTTGCAGAACGACTCCAATTCAACTTCCAAGTATCTATGTCAGAATATCTGTAGAAAATTTAGTTATAGAAAAATATAATCGTTACATAATATAAACATGTTGTTCACCTACGATATCCGACAATATCGATCTCATGTGTACTCTTGCTCTTTTTTCCCCGGTCCCCACCTCGCCGCACTTTCCTAAGGAGCGGTACAGCGGTTTCGGTCGAACTATACCAATACTTATAAAAAATTAAATGAAAATGAGAAGCTTGTATAACTATTGGTAACACCAATTTGGACACAGAAGGTTTTTCCTGCCTTTCTTGACTCTTATTACAAGGCGTGGTAAGTATGTTTCATGGCAGTTAATTTTGCCCTATCAGATCCAAATCATCGGCATAACCCAGAACTTGAACTGATTTCAAAGGAATAGTATCGTTCATTTAAATTTTTGAGTTTTTCTGCACTTGTCAAGTCTATATTAAAGAGTAGGAATGAAAGAACTACCTTGACAAGGACCACCGAAATTTCGGAAGGGCTCTGATATATCGTTCTGCACCCTGACAACACTAGCCGAACTTCTCAGAGTCATTTTGGTGAATGCTGTTTACTGTTTGATTGCATGAAAAATAATTACTGATTGAAATCAAGTGATATAAATCATGTCAACCCTGCCCAGTACCGCGTAGGTACCCGATATATTTGAAATGCTATAAGACGAAATGAAATATATTAAGTTATGTCGTTTCGGTATTAGTATATACATTTTCCGAAATTCCCGAAATTTCCCGGGAAATGAATTTGGATTTCCCGGTTCTTAAATGGGCCAAAAATTTCGGGAATTCCCGGGAATTTCGGAACCGGGAATTCCCGGGAATTTCGGAACCGGGAATTCCCGGGACCAAACCCTAGTATGTACTATCGTATGCTACGTTCTGCGTGACATACAATGTATTGGTCAACAAGACATTTAAAACATCATTTTCGAAATCTTCCAGTTTTCTAATGTTCTCAGCCAATCCCACTGCACTACTGTCCTGCGCCAGTTTATCTAAATTCGCCCAGAAGAATTCAGAAGTCTTTGTCAATAACTTAATTTCGTCAGCATTACAAAATAAACCGAGTCAAATTTTACACAAGTTATAAAAAAAATATTATCAAATAAGAAATAAGTAACCATCTGTGCTTGGCCACTAAAAGCCCGAATAATAGGTTAGTAAACATTTATAACAAAATCCCCAGCATAATTAAAGACGATAAAAACGACTTAGCTTTCGGTAGAAAACTTAAAAACCTACTTGCTACAAAATGCTATTACTCAATTGACGAATTCCTATCCGACAAACTACTGCATAACATAAAATAAGATCAATGACCTCGATAGGTACCTTACCTATGTGATAATAACCACCCTAGCTTTCTAATTTAAGTTACTTGACCCTGTGTGTGAAATAATTATCTAATCTAAATATATCCTATCATATCTATTTTTATTCTGCCATTTGAAATGTATAAATTATTTTGCAGTACCTTCCAGGGTATATGTACTATTGACCTAAGCATACATTAAGACCTAAGCTGTATACCATGTACATGTAAGCAAAATAAATAAATAAATAAGGTGGTTTTGATTTTCTCTTCATTTCAATTGTTTGTCGACAAGTGGAAATCGTCTGCGCATCTCTTGTACCGTCTGTCTTACGTTCCTACATGATGGGACACTCACCGGCAGATCTCTTCATCAGACATCTTGAGTTTGGACAGCAGGATTGTGCAGTTCTGGGCGCGGCGGCCGTCGATCACGGACAGTATCTTTGTGCGGGGCTTGGAGCCCAGTTGGCGGAGGTCTTCTACTGAGCCTTCGTTCTGGAAACAGATCGTATGCTAGCAGGTAGTTTGATGGGCTACGATTTTAGGTTGAAAAAAACCTGTTCAATAAAGATGTAGCTAATTTTTATAAGATGTAGATAGCGTTTAAAATACCGCACTCGCCCTGAAGATGTCCCTCGTTAAGGGATGAAACGTTGGTGTTCTTCCAACACAAATAAAGTTCGTAGTTAACCCGCTGACCGGAATGAAAGCGTTTAAAATGTTTCTTCGAGCTTTAATTAGTATTTAAATGATATTCCGGATGATTTCCATAGGTATCCGCCGACGGTAAACTTTAAATAAATAAAACGGTAAACTTGCATTTTACATGGATTTAAAATAGAAATAAATTGCACCTAAATGTGACTTTCCAAGTACACCTGCTTATGATTTATTAAACACATACCTGTACTCCATTCTTCTGATAAGCGCAGAACATCTTATCAATCGAGTGCAGATCTATCGCGTTATAAAGCTTAGTATCATCCAGCTCTTGCCAGATCGTTCCATGCAGCTTTGCATCGGGAAGCTTACTCCAGTTGAAGCTCTTCAGTGGATTCCCAGGTGTAGGTACGTTCTTCTTTGCTTTAGGCGCTGAGGGGGCTTGGGGGGGTAAGGGGGCTGATGGTGCGGGGGGCGGAGGGGGGAGAGGCGCTGGAGGGGGCATTGGACAGAAGGGCGGTGGAGGGGGAGGTGGCACGCAGCTTTCGATGACGGCGCTTTTTAGGTTGCTGACCTGGAATGGAGTACATTTTGTTTATTGTACATGGATCAAGGAAATACACCACATGGTTTATAAAGTGTTTTTTCCACTAGAACTAAGCCTTGTGGGTATAAAACTATGGTTTGTATAAAACTCAGCATATGGGTAATTAAATACACCCCCCGGTTTCTCGAACGCTTATTATTTTGACATATTGTTGACAATTTGTCAGGCTGTACACGCACTGCTTTTATTACTCGCGTGTTTTTTTTGCAGAATTCTGTAACTTAATGGAAGTTCACTAGCGGAAAAATATGAATGTTTGGAGCACTATAAAGTTGTAGGTAGCTAAAATAGCAAGAAATTTTATGCGTCGTACGTGTAAGTTACGTTAAGCACGCAGGTTATATTCCGCGAGATTAAAATTCACGCTGTCAGATTCCGCAGTCCGTATATAACAAGCCGTTGACTATCCATTCAATGTGACAAGCGTTCGAGAAACCGGGGGTTAAGTATGGAAATCAAGCGGATTATAGTTGGATATAGTTGGATTTTACACATTCCACCCGGGCTTTCCAACTCAGATAATACTAACCTGTGGTTAAACTCAAGAGATCAGCTGTTAACTACGCAGATTAGATCATATAGAATATCCCTAAAGAAAGAAAGCTTTCCTTACCTTGGCATCATCTGGTATGCTTCCTTCACTGACTAGTTTTTCGAACCGGGCCCTTTCTACTCTCTCTTGATTTAGCTGTAAACATTAGTATAAAGAATAATTTCAGTTTAATATTATACATGTATTTAAAATACACACTTCAGAATTTATGCTAAAGTACCTTTCGAAAATTTGAAATATTGGCTGAACACATGCAAAATGTTTTCCTTTAGACTTAGATGACATTGATAAACTGAACCGCTCACCAAATATAAAACTTATCCATTTCCTTAGTTTAAATCAGCATTAATCTGGGTTTATGATCCAAAACCCCACATGGGATGATTATAACAATAATTGAAGCAAAATGGTCTAACAAATCTGTTATAAAGTTTAACTTACCCATATTTCTCCAAGGTACTTTTTCTATATAATTTTCCCCATGTCTTGACCCAATACCTATTTAGGTATTCATGTAATGTTCCTAGTTAAGTGCGTGGGTTTAGTCTCTAGATTCCAAATAAAAAAACTTGTTTGTTCTCAAAATACTACTTTCTAATTTTTTTTCCCACAGTACGATCCCATATTCCGTGTGTCTCCCGGCTCGATTAAAAGCATAAATTTTAAAAATAATTTTCTTACAATCAATATGACCTTATATCTACATTATGTCTCTTGTCTTTAACTGAACAAAGTAGATCCCAGCTATTTTAAGAAGCAACTTCCTAATTTTCTTACCCATACAATGACCCCATATTGAAGTACCGACTGAACATATTCACCTGATGCTCCAATTGCGTAGCTCTATGCGCAGCCGCCCTGCATCGTTCCGTTGACTCCATATGAGCAGCGGTTTCCTTCTCAAGTCTGTCCTTCATTCTGCCAACCACATTCTCTAGTTCTTCCTTCTCTTGACTCTGCTGGTCTACTTGCTTCTCCTGTTAGTGTTAGTGCATGCATGTTGATTGTTGATATTACGATGGTGAAGCCGAACCTTAACCTATGAGTGGTGATTTGGCTTGCAACAGAATTAAATTTACCTAGATTTTCGAAAAAAAATATTTCTGGACAATCATCGGGCATCTTTTTTGTGACCAATGCTCAAATTGATCAGAAAACAGTTTTAAAGCAAGTTTCTAGACCACAATGTATGGTTAAATCTTTTATAAAGTGCTTATTGGGTTTGATTTTAAGCAAGATTATTTGATCAGTCACGGACATGACAAGTCGTATCTCTCATTGATTAAAATCTTTTTTCAATTGAATTTTGTTTTTTTCGCGACGCTGAATTGGCATTTTTATATAGCCAAGAGTTGTTAAATTAATGGTTTACCGCCGCCGTTTGAAAAACTGGCAGTTAAATAAGGTATAAGGTTATAAATGTTGCAAGCCCAATCTGGCATATAATAATAACCCTTATAATTATGAGCCCTAAACCTATGGTATAGGCATTTGATCGAAGTCATTACAGCCTGTAAACAAGGCTTTGATCTGATTGTAAATGGGCCATCAACCTATGATTTCACGTTTAAATAGGCAAAAATTATAATCATCTTTGATTTGGGTTATGTAATGAAAAGCTAGTATAATTTATGATAGTGGCAATAATAAAATAATAATTAAAGTTCAATAGGTCAAACCCATATTTAAATAAGCTGGTGTTATTAATCATTTGAAGATTTTAAATCACTAATGGATAAAATATGGCTGTAATTAATTCCATCTCCAAAACCAGCAAGCTTGGTTTCCACCTTGCCGAATTTTCGTATTAAAACTATAATGAACCTTATTTGGTAAAGTGATAAGAACTATTTCGTACCTTCTTAGCCAACTCAGTGGCGAGGTCACAGTTCTCCCTTTCGAGATTCTCTGCTTTGCTTCTAGCAGCGACTAATTCTTCTTCTTTCGCTAGAAGATGGACAATCTCGCCGACGTTGATTTCCAATGGCGCTACATCTGGGTCGTAGATCTATACGGAAATACAAATTTAATAATACTCTATAAGTATCCTTTTGTGCAAAACATGGGCCTTGAAGATGATCTGGTGGCCAAAATACACTTTAGGTTGCAAGTTAGAACTGTAGGGCAAATATACAATTGGTTTATTTATGTAATAAGAACGGCTAACGGCTTCCCTTATTCCCCACAATCGCATTACCTTCCCCCTACCCGGAAGATCTCCCTTCTATTTAGCAATATCTAAGAGCAGTTTGTTATTTTCTGTTGTGATATTTAGAAAATTAATATTCAAAATTCAATTTCGTTCCATAAATATTTACACTTAGACTTTTCTAAGTGTAAATATTCATGTTTTTTTTTGTAATAATAATATAATAATAAGATCGAGTTATTAAATTAATCACTGGCAAGAACATAATATAGTGATATTTTTGTCGCTTCGGTATGTAGACCTAAAGAAGCGACGAAGAAACCTTTAACCTGTTAGTTGTTAATTTTCGAGTTTGAGCAAAATCTGTCCCAAACTTTTCATCCTCTAGATAATCTGATATTTATTAAGCCTTTTTGCACAGCAAACAGAAAAAAGTACAAACACAAAAAGTTTGAATTTATTTATTGATATTATACATTACTCTTTAAAAGATTCACTGTTTTTGTGTAGCCGAGTCGTGGGCACAGCGAGCTCATGTTGGCTTCTGGTATTAAAATTATGTTTATCGCTATTATTATTAATATGCTTGGCCATTGGCCATTCCAAAGAGTAATTTAGAGGAATGGCCGGAGGAAAGTCCTGGTTCGATTACTGCGTGTAAAACGGCAGACCTACAGCATGGGTTGTCAACGGGCTGATATGACAATACAACGTACGTGTAAAAGAAAAAGCTAGAATCAAACCTTAGTAGTATCACTAGTGGATCCCCGCTCGCTGCCTTGCTCGCTGTTAGCGCGACTGCCGGCCGCTGGTTGCTGCAGAACCACTTGCTGTACCACCCGGTCTAATAGCAACCAATGCTGACACTGAGGGTTGTACTCCACTGGAAAATGAGGGAAATCAATGAGTCAAAATATTTAATTATGAAAAACTAGCGCCCCGGCTTCGGACGGGTGCAAATAAACCTTCCTCTTGAATCACTCTATCTATAAAAAAAACCGCATTAATATCTGTTGCGTAGTTTTAAAGATCTAAACATACATAGTGACAGACAGAGAGCGGGAAGTTACTTTGGTTTATACTAGGAGAATATAAGATAAGCCTTTTTTTTTTTATGGGGTGGGAAAATGCCTTCGCACTACCCTTTCGACACGGGGGTGCCGTAAGGGGTGTGTGGGGCTTGAACCCACTAAAAACCTACTTGTGAACCAGTCCTCCGCCGTATTGGGGCAAGATCGGGTCGCGCTAGCATTCACAATCTTGCCCCGGCGATATACCCGTAGGTTCATGGGCCTCGACCTATGGAGGGATGGCCCCGTTCACTCGAGCCATCCCTCAGACTTACGGGGCGTGCTAGCTAACCGAGAGTCCCCCGACTCTCGACCAGTGGCCCCATTACGGGGAACGAAGGAGTTGGTCAAACCGCCTCCTCCGTCCTCCCGGTCGTCTGCGCCGGATTGGATCAGATTGTGCGTTATCCTCTCTGACCCGCTCAGCGGCCTCCTTCTGTGCTATAACCGCCTCACAGAAAGAGACCATTGCGTTCCACGCCCTTTCTCTACCGAGCATGGCGTTTACCACGGTTGGCAGAGACAGGTCCCGGCCTACAATTGCCGTTAGCTCGTGCCGCTGCGGGCCCCATGCGGCACACTGCTCCAGCGTGTGCTGCGCCGTATCCTCCGGCGACCCACACTCATGGCAAGCCGGTGTTGGCTCCCGTCTCGCAATTTTGTGCAGGTACTTCCCGAAACATCCGTGTCCGGACAGCACCTGCACCAACCGGAAGGTCAGTGACCCGAACCGCCTCTTCATCCATCTCCCAAGAACTGGGCGGATGGCCTCCACGCTCCATTGCCCAGGGACCGGTGGGGCCAGGTCCTCCGTCCATCGCTGCAGTAAGACATCTCGCGCTCGACGCCGCATGCGCATAATGTCTTCCCATGTTGGAGGCTGCCCCCGAGATCTCCTTTCCGCCACAAAATGATACACTTCTGCGAGGATCTCCGCTTGAAGCTCCCAGGGAGGATCACCGGCCAACACACACCCCGCAGTCCAGGACACCGTCCGATATCCACGTATAGCCCTCGTTGCGATGACCCGCTGCGGACGTCGTAAAAGAGTCTTATTCCTGCGATCGAGGGCGTCCACCCAGACCGGCGCCCCATACAGTGCCATACTTCGAATAACTCCAGAGTATAGTCGACGGCAGATTGCGTTAGGGCCACCCACGTTAGGCAGCAGCCTGCCCAAGGCAGCTGCTGCTCCTACGACTCTTGGGGCCAGTTGGGAAAAATGTACCCTAAAGGCCCACCTGCCATCGAGGATAAGACCCAGATATTTCATCTGGGTCCCAACACGAACCGAAACCCCGTCAATAATGACCCGCGTTCCTGGAGGAGGTGCTCCCCGAGGTCCATGAAACAAAAGGGCTGCAGTCTTGGAGAGGGCTACCTCTAAGCCCAGAGCACGTACACGATCAACCAGGAGGGTTGTACCCACCTCTGCCAGTCGCACTGCCTCCCTGAGATCCTTTCCCCTGACTACTAAAAGTGTGTCATCCGCGTAACACGCAACCCGCATACTTGCAGGAAGCGTAATGCGGAGCACCCAGTCGTAGCCTACGTTCCACAGGAGCGGTCCCAGTACCGACCCCTGAGGAACCCCGCAGGAGACGTGACGTCGTCTCAAGCCCTCTCGCCCTTCCACCAGGATTTCCCTGTCCTGGAGGTAGTCTGCCAGAAACCTCCGTAGGTACAGGGGCACTCCATGATAACAGAGAGCCTCATGTATCGTCGCATGCGGCATGCTATTGAAGGCGTTGGCAATGTCGAGCGAGATAGCCAGCGCCTTTTCTCCGTCTCTGACTGCGTCTTTCGTCCATTCTTTGAGCCAGAGCAGGGCATCTATTGTAGACCGCCTAGCTCTGAACCCGTATTGGGCCTCGGAGAGCCCAGGTCCAGTCACTTCCAGATGCCGGATGAGGCGGAAGGTCACTACTCTCTCGAATAGTTTACCTGTATCATCCAGCAGAACTATGGGTCTGTATGCTGAAGGCGTGTCGATGGGTCGGCCTTCCTTCCGCAGCAGGCACAATCGACCGTCCTTCCACAGTTTCGGAAACCGCCCGGACGTGAGACACGTATCGAACAACTCTCGAAGTCGGCCCCCCATCTCTTTGAGTGCGATCCTAAGGACCTTCCCTGGTATCCCGTCGGGACCTGGTGCCGTTCTTTTGCCACGCAGGCGACCAACTGCTACCATCATCTCCACTTCCGTAACGGCAGGAATGTAGGCTGGGTCCAGGTCCTTCTCAAGCAAGGACGGTGCCATCGTTGGAGGCGTGTACTGAGGGTCATTTTCAGGGAAAAGCCCGTCTAATACCCTGCCCAAGAGCTCTGGCTCCAACGACTCTGCAACAGGGCACTTCTGACCCCGAAACTTTTTTCGGGCGGCTTTGTATGGACGCCCCCAAGGGTCCCTATCAAGTTCCGCAAAGGCTTTGGTAAAGGTCGCAGATTTTGCTCGGCCAATGGTTAGATTTAAGTCCTTTTTGGCCTCGAGGTACAAACTGTACAGCTGATGCTCAGTCGCCAGATCCTCGGCCGACAGATATGCGTCGGCCCGGCCGTTACGCCGCCTTCTGCAGCGAGTATAGGGACGCCGCGCTTCCGAGCATTTGGCATGGAGATCTGCAATCTCCGAGCACCACCAGTAGACCTCGTGCCGATCGAAGCGGCGTCGGGACCTTGGCATAGCTGTATCGCACACGGCCGTCACCGCGTCACGAAAAAGGCCTGCTTCAAAGTCTACGTCCTCGGGGTGTAAGCGGGTAGCAAACCACGATTGCACAATCGCCGCCTCCTGTGCGAGTTCAACGTCGAGGCGACTAATCGCCCAGCGCGGGAAATTTGATCGCAGCACGCGCTGTAACCCTCCATGATTATGAGAGGTGGCAATCTCGAACCTTATATATTTGTGGTCCGAGAGAGTCTCCACCTCCGACATCACTCTCCAGGCCTGGACATGTGCCGCGAGAGTCGGAGTGGCGAAAGATAAATCCACCACGGACCCTCCGTTATGCCGCACGCACGTGTGGGCCGACCCCTTGTTGAGCAGGGTTAGACCTGTTTGGACCGCCCACTCCCTAACAATCTCACCTCGTGAGTCAGTGGAGGGGCTGCCCCAATCCCTAGCCTTTGCGTTCAGGTCTCCCATGAGAAGGACCTGTCGTGGCACTTGCCTTCGCACGGCTGCGGTGAGGAGGTCTACAAAACCTTCCAGCTCCGCAACTGGTCTATTGGGGGAGAAGTATGCGCCAACAATAGCATACTCCCCCCACTTGACCACCACGTACCCTGAACCCCTCTCTTCAACTGAAAGGGGAAGGCCACTACCCGATGCTCCTACAATGGCCACAGATCCATCAAGGTCCCCAACCCAAAAGGGATGAGAGGGAACGTAATAAGGCTCTGCAGCAACCACAATATAAGATAAGCCTGAGTCAATGGACGGTAAGTAACTACCACCATCCACAGACGGATTTTACCCACTACAGCCCGTACCCACGTCTTGTCGGGTGTCGGGCCCGAAAAAAAATCTGACATAACATTTTATATGATAATTGGTTTCCGACAAGTGTGAAGAGCGTCATATAAAATGCTCTGCCACTAGGACATACGATTTGAATCCGGAGTTGACTTCCTACAAGTGGGAACTAGGGGCGGGTAAAGGTATTTTTTTAGAAGCTGGCGCTTGTCTTATGTTTTTTTCATACAATTATTCACGCCTGCACTCTACCCAGGCCTTCAGTTTACGAAAAACAAAAGGGGATAGCGCCAGGTTTTAAAAATATCAATAGACGTCTTCCAAGGTTTATGCCACCCATCACGGTAATGCTGTGTTCATTGAGTTGATAATTTGTAATTGATAGTTTGAAATTTGTACGTGTTTATGGATTCTAATCTGAAAATAAATGAGTTAATACTAATAATAATAATTGACGTTTGTATATCGAAAAAAGTTATATTTTCTAATACAAATCAATCGAATCTAATCGAATCTAATAATTATTATTCTCTCATAAAAACACCGCGTCCAGAAACCAAAGTTGCTAAACAGACTTCCAGTAGACCAAGCACGGGGATTGTTTTCTAGGGTAGAATGGACAATAACGACATCGCATCGTCATACATTGCATACATTATCGTAGTTGAAGGAATGAACTTCAAATAACTTACACATTCGATGACCAAGTGCCGCAATTTTTCTCTATTCTACCTTAGACAAAAAATCCCGTGCTTGCTCTACTGGTGTATTGTATTAAAAAGAACATGATAGCGAAAACGCTGTAACTACCAATCATAATATGATTAGCAACATTTTCGCCTGTCAAAAACATATTATTGTCAAGTACATATCATGTAATTGACATTTTAGCATATTATATATATTATTATTCTATTTGTAATTTGTCCTCTCCTATAACTAAGGTTTCGCTGGAAGAAAACTCTTTGTCAGGGTTAAGCTGGCCTTTGTACATATCTATTAAAATAAGTTCTTTCCATGTATTATTTGTGTAAGAATTACAGAATTTTTCACTTACATGGCAACAGCAACAGATGTTCCAACAAAGACAACAGATGCGGGTAAGCCGCGGTATGACTAAGCTTCCTCCTCAGGAGTTCAAACATGGATGCAGCGCTCTTGGTATCCACGTGTTCCTTGTCGAAGCGTCGCGCCAGTTCCCTCTCGTCTTCAAGACGGACCATTTCGAAGAATTCAATGTGACGGTCGAGGGTTTCGTTCTCGTATTTGCGTAGTTTTTCGATCACTGAAAATAAAGACCGTAATAAGCATTTATCACACTAAACACAACTCATTAGTAATTCAAAAGTTTAGGTGGATGATAGTTACGCCAAATTTACAGAACGGATCGGGTTGTAATTTTGCATAGTACCACATTAGGTCTCATATAAAAACCTTTAAAATATTCGTGTTAAGGGAAGGAATAGCATTTAAATTTTTCCGTATAAACAATGCATGCGAAACCGCGAGCAGAAACAAATTAACAATATTCCGACATAATCATAATTCATCAAGTTAACAAAATTTAAACTTAACAGAAGCATTTGATAATAGTTGTCGTTGTTGTTTGCTATTAAGATTCCAAAAGGCTGTGACTGTAGTTTGTGTCAGTCGACACTAAAATCAATCATAAAATTCTTCTTGTACTGTGTTATTCCTTTTTAATGTAGATATGCAGAATATTTAATCATTTGCTATGACATCCCGCAAGGCTCACTATTGAGCCTTTCCTTTTTTTCGTATATGAGAATAAACCTTAGCCCACATACCTGGTTGTATTCCCATCATAAGCAGTTCGTATCTTAAATGGAGTCTGAACTCCAAACTATCTTCGCCTGGCCCGTAGTTGAGCACAGCATTGACGAAGGACATGATGGCAGTCTTGAGACCTAGGTCATCGCGGTAGGCACCAGTGCTTCGGTCGAGCTCGTTCACTACTCCTTGAAAACGGGCGCGTTCTCCCGCGTATTTCTGGTAGTGGACCATCGCCTCTAGCACCTTGAAAAATAATTTAAGAGCATTCATAATTTTCAATACCCTTACGTGCATTTGCCTTAAATGAGTGTGTTTGTTCATGCAAGTGCCAATTTTCTATGAAAAGCGTGTCTCATTCAGTCACAAGACGTGACAGTAACGTGCTTTTCCACTTGAGATATGTCTTATTGGCTGTTTCTTTGACACACTCAGCCGCGTAGCTACCACCACTCTAGTGAAAAAGCATCTTAGAACGTAATAGGATATAATTTGCCTCCACAATACATCTACGATACAATACAGTGCAACAACTACAAAACTATCTACCTTCTTATGACCTCCAGGCACGAGACAGACCGCCCCCAGAATCTCCAAAGCGGCTACTTTAGTCTTCACGTTCTCAGTGTCAAGGGATTGTGCGATTAGATCGATGCTGGTCGGGTGTGCTAACACGTGCGCTCGACCAGTCTGGAATTGTTGAAGTAAATGTTAAGTAAGTATATCTACTGTTGAACAATAATACTTACCCAATAATCTACCTTCTGGGATCGGATCGGTTAGTTAGTCTACCTGGATATGGATTGCAGCTACATGAAAAACTTAGAAAAACAATCACCATCTAAAATATCTAGCCACGGACGATACTAGTTTTGTTATTACTTCTATGTGATAATAGATTTCATACAATTGTTCTTAAATGAAGTTTGAAGTTACCACTCATACATACTATTTGATAAAAATAACAGCTTTGATCTAACTATCCTCCTCCAGATATTTTAAGTTAATACTTTGTCTGTACACTGGACTTAGAACTGGTTTGTTTCCTGATTAACATTTTATCCAATCAATTTCTACTCTTAAATTTCAGATTCCAAAATCACTTCACTCACAGATTTGTTGTTCCAGCGCCTTGATCCGCTATGAAGCTTTGTCTAGTAAGCACAGCATCCCTGAGCGCTCGTTGCAAGGCAACTAGACCTCCTTGCTTGATGAAACGAATCAAATCACTTACAGAGTTGTTCATCAGCGCCTTGATCCCCGCAATGAGATTATGTCTGGTGAGCGCGGCGTCCCTGGGCGCTCGTTGCAAGGCGTCCAACAAGGCACCAAGGCCTCCTTGTTTGATGAAACGGATGACGAAGCTGTGCGCTCGAGTTCGAAGCGCAGTCTTCAGACCGTCGACTAGAGCGCTCGCTTCGGCGGGTGGCACGCCTTCGGAGGAGGAGAAAGCCTGAAAATTTTAGCAAGAATAAGTAAATAAATTAAAGGCAATTTTTCTTTTGTAAAATAGATGGGTATTTCCATTGAGGTAACCATTGCATTTTGATTAAATTACGTTGAGATAAAGTTCACTTTGAGGAATTCGCGTTCAAAACATCAAAAGGGTGGAAAGTGGGTGGTGCAGCTTTAAACTTGGTAATGGGTATCTCTGTCGTAACTACTAGTCCGATTGTGTGCTGAAGTGCTGATTGATTCAATTCATTATGCCTGGTACTTTTAAGTACCACGAGAACCATTCCGCAAGATTCATTGAGCGCATTGATATAGAACTCCTCTCCCAGCGGCGACGGCCAGCAACTACAGAAGATCCATTTTACCCTCAGTGATAATGGCTACGGCTTACCTCAGTACCGCGAGAGAGGCCTTAAGTTATTCAGCATTTATCTTAGACATAGGTTCCCTAGTAATGCTTACATCAGCGATCTCATTGAGCGCCTTGATATTACTCCTCGCCCAGCGGCGACGGCCAGCAACTACAGAAGATCTATTTTACCCTCAATGATAATGGCTACGGCTTACCTCAGTACCGCGAGAGAGGCCTTAAGTTATTCAGCATTTATCTTAGACATAGGTTCCCTAGTAATGCTTACATCAGCGATCTCATTGAGCGCCTTGATATTACTCCTCGCCCAGCGGCGACGGCCAGCAACTACAGAAGATCCATTTTACCCTCAGTGATAATGGCTACGGCTTACCTCAGTACCGCGAGAGAGGCCTTAAGTTATTCAGCATTTATCTTAGACATAGGTGTAATGCTTACATCAGCGATCTCATTGAGCGCCTTGATATTACTCCTCGCCCAGCGGCGACGGCCAGCAACTACAGAAGATCCATTTTACCCTCAGTGATAATGGCTCCGTCTTACCTCAGTACCGCGAGAGAGGCCTTAAGTTATTCCTCATTTATCTTAGACATAGGTTCCCTAGTAATGCTTACATCAGCGATCTCATTGAGCGCCTTGATATACTCCTCGCCCAGCGGCGACGGCCAGAAACAGAAGATTCACATTATCCTCAGTGCTAATGGCCTTATCTCAGTACCACGAGAGAGGCCTTAAGTTATTCAGCATTAATCGTAGACATAGGTTCCCTAGTAATGCTTACATCGGCGATCTCATTGAGCGCCTTGATATACTCCTCGACCTGCGGAGCCGTAGCCAGCGGCATCACCTGCCCCGGTGGCGGCCGGCGGCTGCAGTATATCTGCCACTTCTTAGCGGCAGGTAGCGCCATCATTGCGGCTTTGTTCACTGCTGTCAGATCCAGTTCTTCCTGCGAGCAAAGACGTCGGGTTTATTTATGTGTTAGGGACATCGAGATTCAAAAATATTTATTAGCGTCGAACATCATATCACACTAATACCTATTATAAATGCGAAAGTTTGCATGGATGTATGGATGGATGGATGGATGGATGTTTGTTACCTGTTCACGCCAAAACTACTACTAAAACGGATTGGGCTGATTAGTTCCCGTGGGATAGAAAGGCACCTTTAAACGTTTCCATAGAAAAGACGCGTGCGAAGCCGCGGGGCGCAGTTCATAGATGCACTGTATTAAAACGATTTGAATCTAAAATGGCAAGGCAAACAAGATTGCATTCAACAATTCCGAGAACGGATATACGGATGTAGGCATGTTCCGGACAAGTTTCCATTTTTATACATTTAAACAAATTAAAACGCTGAGTTCCATTTAAGGCGTGGTTATTTAGACCACCTGGAACTGGATTGCGGGTAAAAAAACCTAGTTTCGGCGATGCCAAATTCCATGCCTAAAAGGGACTGAATGGCGTTAGGTAGCTTACTAATGGTGTCAGTCAAATAGGTTGTATGTCGCAACTCTTAAAACCACTAAAAACTCTAAGTAGGTAAGTAAGGTATTACATTGGAATGTTAATGTCGTAGTTTTATTTACAAATTTTATTATTTTAAGTCTTGATATCAGCAAGACTAAGAAGTTAAGGACCACCATTTTTTACATTTTATACCTAATAGGCGTAAGCTAATGTGGCTGGCGATAAAACTACGCCTCGAGTAAAACTTTACGATGCCACGAGTTGTAAAAAGCTTGCAATCTAATAAATTCTATTTTATGAGAATATGAGTCTAGTAAACTTCATTTTCTCCACCACGAAGTTATGGGCTACTGAACTGTTAACCGGATACTGGAAAGTTAATTGAAAAGGGTGGCAGAGTATCTTAGGTCGTTAGATAGCAATGATGTAGCGACAGCCACTGACAGAGAATAGGTTGTTCTAGATTTCATGACAGAAAAAGAAACATAGCCTAAGCCCGGACGGATTTATGAACTTATAACTCCAAGTCTAGCAAGAAAAAGACCTAAGCCTACAATAAAGTGGTTTCTGCAGTAAAAGGAATTTATACAAAGATTAGAAACCTGTACTGATATTAAAGTTGTTAAAGCCCGTTTTACATGAATCAGCGTCAATAAAAATTAAGGACAAGGTGTTATGAATAATTAAAATTAAGGCTCATCCATCATAAACTTGAGAGACCATATCATTTCTCTTAAATGCATTCATTTACTAACGTTCAAACATCGATCAAAATTATTATTTGTTATGTATTGACTACACAGAAACAGTTCTCAGACTTCTCTTAACCATCTATATACCTACCAAACTATATACTGTCCGTGATAAAATATTTTTATTTATTTTATTAGTAATTAGAAGGAACCAAATTAAATAAAATATGATAGGTACAAGGTAACGGTATGATTTACAGATTGTTCCTGTAAAAACGCAGTTTTATTATGTTCACTTACTGTCATTTTCGTAAGGTTCTAGGTATCTACGGGGGAGGCCGCGAAATTTTTGATCGATGGGTACAAACCATATTTTAAAGGCATATACAGCATTTACGATCGAGAAGGTTGAAATGACAAATAGCACAAACACGTATATTTATCTACATAAATATCACGATATTTACTTTCAGTTGCCAAAGCTCACGCCGCGTTACAAAATTGTGATTGAAGCTTACAAATGGTGTTGATTTCTGATGAAAGACGAGAAAATCCTTGAGAAAACACGACTTTTGGCTCCAAGAAGCTCGCATAAATAGAAACAACTTAAAATAACAGAAGCTTCATAACTTAGAATCTCTCCTAGTTTAAATCAAACAGAAGTGGCTAACAATCAAGCCCAACACTATAATTAAAGCGTGATTTAGCACATCCATTCATCATAATTCACATGCCAGAAGTAATAATAATCAGACGCAACAGAATACATAACAGTCAGAACAAAAGCTAATCTTTCTAAGACTTTCATTCGGACTTGATTTCGAAATAAGTAACGAGTAAGTGGTAAACGCTTTAATTGCTATCGCCTAAGCGCCCTCGGTTAGTATAGAAACCTCATCGTAACAACAGACATGGACTTGCTTAGATACGCTGTCACTTTGAGAGAAGTGTTTAACAAGCCTAAACAATAGAAAATCGTATCAGTAAATAGAGAAACTCCGGTCAGAGTCAGAACAAACAAAATACTATGTTTGGTCAACCAGTATAACATAACACCAACCAGACAAAAAGCAGAACAAACGAAAGCAAAGAGAATCACTCAAGAACCGTCAACAGTGCCTGATGACCGTGACACAAAGAAAGATAAACAGATGCATGACGATGATAAATGCACTATTGATTCAGGAACATGCTAAGGGCTTTGTTCGCTTACGGCAGTACGTACAGTACATCTAAACAACTTTCTAACTTGCACGGAATTCATACGAGAAAAAAAATTACATATCAGTGATCTTGTAGGTGGAATAAAATAACACACAATGCGAAACTTATTTATTAATTTTCTGTTTGGTTACGAGCAAAACCCCTATTCTCAGTTCTCTTCTCACATCCAAATCATATAAATCACAACAAAGTTAAATATAGGGTTAGGTAGGTAGGTAGGTGGAGTGATGCTGGCTCATTACAGAATATTTCAAATTTTAGGCCAGCATTTATGACATGCTCCATGGCATGGAATTTTTCTTACAATCTCACCTTAGCTTATTTAAGTACAGTGTTTAAGTAAATTGCCATAATTAGACGGACAATTAGAGATCTTCTAGGTTGTTAACCTTTTACCACTGCTCGGGTGATATCACTGTGTGATATCCGATGACAATGTAGGTAGATGTTTGTTAGGTGATAATGGTAACAACATGAAAACACAAAATTAACAAAGAGGCACCATACTCGAAACAAAAGTCAGACTCATTGAGTAAACGATAACCTGATAAGGTCTAGACAAGTTCAACAGGTAACTACAGACCGTGAGACAGAGACCTTTGCTACCTGCAATCGTTTATTTAATAAGCAAACAATTTGTGAACGTGTTGCTGTCTATAAAACAAAGACAGATGGGAATAAAACAATAATACTGCAACACTTAAACATAAAATCGAGAAAAAGATGTGGTTGAAGTGTTCAAGACAAAAAAAGAAGTCTGTAATAGCCATCTTGAAATAAAGATCCTAATTTCCAACGATTCAGATAGTGGAAGAAACCCGGCACTTAAGGCAAGGAAATTGGCAATGAAAACGAATCACCTCAAAGCCTGCTAACTGACTGAAAGCTCAACGCTCAAGCTCTCTAGTTCTCAACACATTAAAGTGCCGCTGACAGTTTCATTACCAGAAGACTTGACCCATTATTCATAACTAACGTATTTAACGGTGTTTTTACGCAGTTAACGTAAAGCTCCAACTGCAGGAGAAATCGGATGTTTATATTTTGCAATCTAGAAACGAAAACCGTGGGTTTATGAGATAGGTACCTAAATCTACAGTTTAAAAAGTCTTGAAAAATGTAAATTACAATTTAAATATAAAAAAAATATGCTGGACAAACACAACATTATCTTGCCCCAAGCTAAGCATAGCTTGTGTTATGGATACTAGATTACTGATATATTTAATACAATACACCACAGATAGATATTTTCTATTATACGTAGAACATCCTGAACCAATATCTGCAGATCGTACAAACATTTGTCCCGGGGCGGGATTCGAATCCGCAAAAATCTGCGTCGCAGGCGGACCTTCGCCCTCTGTGCCACCAAAAATATTATGATAATATGAGGCCGTCAGAAATAAAGGTAGAGTGTAAATGAACTTAAATAAACAATAAATTCAACCATGTTATATTTTGAGAAGGAACTTATCAATATTTACATCATCAACGGAACGAATTAGTAGGTGTGTTTTACAAGCCAAACCTACCCGAAGAATGCAGGAACCGATTATTGAATAAGAACAAACAAAGAAACTACAAGCAAGGACCATTCTAAAAAAATTTGCATCAAATAGCCGATGACATCAACAAGGCGATGCTGTGAAAACCCGATGACCTTTGAAAGTGAGCGAGCAGACGGTATAGAGCATTTTGCTATGAACATAAATTAATTGCAATCTAATTCTGAACAAAGACTATAAATAAAACAAGCTGGAAATTTCTTGATTTAATGCATATTGGGTCTTCAATAGATTGCTAAGTGACTACAGCAACTTCTAACCAATCATGTTTAAACTAAATTCTCGGCAATTATTTTTATAACTCATTCATTATTTCTAATTATCTAACTTGACTCTAATAAGACCTATTAGCGCATTCTCGAGTCACAGTAAGTGCAGTAATGCTTGTGGTTTAGTTAAATCTCAATTTAACCTAACTCGGTCAATGTAAACTGCAGTTCAATTTGAAATTTAGTGGCCAAAATTAGCATACTTTAATAGCTAATACAGTTCAGGCTTCCAATGTCTTGTACTTCGACACTTCGTAGTTAGTTGAATAGTTCTCCAGGCACCTTGCTTTTGAGCTGTCAAGTAGACTATTTATAAAATTTGCATAGTTTGACCAACTTTACTGTCTTATGTCTAGTTTGGCCAGTCAAGAGTCATGCCATCCATTCAAGTCTACGTATCAATGGCAGATATTTCAATCCCACTCGGACAGCGCGATGGAAAGCGTGAAGCTATCGTAATACCTACCAGATACATACAAATGCGATGCCGTCTACGTCTGTCAGGCTAGCTGGTGTAAATAAAGCTAAGGCTGTGCCGGGAGAGAGTGGATATTAACCTTTGATTACTTGGTTAGCTGGTTCTGACTAGGAAACTAAAGATAAAATTATAAGAAACTTTATCAACTAACAGGAAAATTATCAAGAGGTGTCAACAGATCTAAGTGGCAAGTAGTAAAATTAAAAAGGTAATAATTGCATTCCTTGATAAGTATTTATCAACAAGTGTTAGCAACTAGAATATCGAAAATTCAAAGAAGCGGCCGAGCGTAAAGTGCTAAACTAGACACAAATACTTAATATTATCAAGAAATCCCTTCAAACCTTCAACTTCCTGTCACTCAATCAGAACTCTTCGTCAAGAAACGTGAGGCACGCATTCGTTGTTTGAATGAAGTCTTCGCTTCATGATGTATACGAGCAAAAAAGTCAGTTTGACAGAAATGAACCCGGGCGTGGTGATATTTAATTCTGACAGGCAAGCGCCACCGTTACTTATTGACGAGTGACAAGTTCATTACTATGAAGAACCTAAAGAGATGAGGTACCTTGAATGGCACAGAGCAACCTGACTTTCAAAAAGATTGTAGTAAAATGAAAATTGTTAGAAATTTATGTTAATTAAGTTATGTAGTATTTTAACCAACTTAAATAATGACCATGATTCCATACGTTACTGATCCACATTCCAACAACAAGGATTAAGAAGCAGGTATTAAATCGACGTAGGACAAAAGAACTGAATACTCTCGTGACTGGACGAAGGCTACTTAGAAATTAATTCACGATAAATATTCAATAAATTCAGAAAACAACTTGTTTCTAGATCGACATTCAGAGTAAATGTAAATGAATGCCTTGAAGGCACCTTTGCATAGTTTGACCGTAAAATTAAAGTTCACAAACAACAGAGAAAAAATATGAACATCTTCAATTTAAGTGTCTAATCGTAGACTAGGCAGATAAAATAGTTGTTCTTGCTTTAGGTGTGGAAAACTGAATGATTGATGATTTAGTGAAAACGCCAAACAATCTTCAGAGAAATCATTAGTTCATTGGCAAGTATGTTTGTGGTAGTGCCAATTATGTAGATCTCACCAGGGGTCGAGAGAAAGTCATTTTCGTTTTTGTGAAGTCATTTATGTTGATTTGGTCGCCGGTGATAGAGAAATTAGGAGCACTTGTTCTTATAGCATACATAAACAAAGAGCTATTTTTATTATTACTAAACATTCACCATATCTTGCGACTTGCATCTTTATAAAAAACAAACAATCAAATCTTTCCTCTTTATAATATTATTATGAAACATAATTAATTATTATTGCATTAACTTACTTCAATTTATCCATACATTTTACAGTGTTACATTAAATGTATTTCGAGACTACTCATAATTTTAGTAGTTCCAAAAAAATATGGGATTCGGGATCATTCTCTATACATACTATAACATAGCCAAATAATTTCTAGGTCAACTTTTTAAAGTCGTTTTTTAAGTGGAAAGGATGTAGCCACATGCTATTTTCAAGCGTTTATACAAAAAATAATGGATCTGTTCAATAATGCAAAAGACCTGACAGCATAGACAACAAGATACATAACCAAGAGTCTGAACTAGACTAGATATCCATCTAGACAAGAGCTGACACGGTAATGACTACCGTCCGGCGACCAATGCAGCAGTCCTCCTCAATCGTAACAGATCTGTCATCGACACGCAAGGGAAAGTCACTTGTGTAATACGGGATAAAATTACTGTAACATTATATGCAATCGCCAAAATAAATAACAACAAGTGGGCTTCTCCCAGAGTTACTTTTTTCGGTGTAAAAGTGACCTACAATTAAATCTTGGGAGTTACTTTTACAATAATCTTTAAACCGGTAGTCGCTTTTAAACTTCAAGCTGTTTGACATGAATCGTCCATGAACACTTTTACTTCCGTTTTAACCGAAATTATTTTAACAAATACTACAGTCGTAACCACAATCGCATAATTGCACTGTTTAAAAGGCAATGTTATAAAACCGGGTATTACGGTCACATCAAGTTTAACTTACCAGATCCATATGCTAAGTGAATTTTTTCATGTACCGCTTATCTTTATTGAGCAATAAAATGAAGAATTAAAAGTAACTGCGAGCAACTTTGGTTTTAATGAATTGATAATTTAATAACTTAATCGATCGAATTCTCTATCAGAATCAGATTAAGTGGTAATGTAATTATGAACATGTAAAGCCTCCCGGTCGTAAAATTTAGTAAAAATAAGTACCTTTGTAACTATGTAAAGTATTACCAGCTATGAATATTAAATAAGCTTGTGTGGCCTAAGCAAAGTGTTCAAATTTCTTTGATGTTTTAAAGCAGTTTATCAATTACTTCATTGCACTTTAACAATAATTTAATTAACTTTAGGTATCAATCACAACACACCCGTTAACAGATTCCAATTTTATCCAAGTTCTATTTTGGGCTCAAGATGAAATTATGTAAACTCGAATTTTTCCCATCAACAAGCCACGACCCCAATTACAATTTAATGGACAATGAATATCATGAATTCGATATTTCGATAAGTTCGCGAATGCCGCACGACAACGGAGCGCAATTTGCGTCTCGACATCGCCTGTAAATCAAATTAACCACCACCTACGTTATTGGACACTCAACATCTGATATTAATAGAGACAGGGTTGATGATTAATCCCACGTTGTTTAAAATTGAACTTGTATTTACACACTTTTAAAATAGAGGATCAAAACCATCCACGTAAGGTATGTAAACATTTTGATGTTGCCAAGGTTTTGGGTCTAGATTTGATTCAAAACCGAACAATTTTTGACAATTCACAGCATCATCTGGCCCTAAAATCAAGATATAGGACACTCACAACGAGAAGTGTAAGGTTAGGGTTGTTTCTTTAGACCCATTACTCGGCTTAGAAGAAAAATACTACTACAATCACAACAAGGAAGCCAAGCTACACAAAGCAGTATAGATAATAATCAGTAAAAGATTCATAAAACAGATAGCTATCGTTTCCTCTTCGCCAATGGCTATTAAACACCCACCAGGCAACGGTAAGCCAGCCCTACGGAGCATTGTGAAAGTAGCTCATCCAGGTGTCCGCAGGCGTATGCTTTCTGTCCCAACAACACCTACTGCCTCTGATTTATTGCCTATTTTGAGCATGGCTATTACCCAAACGACTATAATCATTCCGATTTGAGAATAGGTACCGAGATCGCTTTGAATGGATTTTGATAAGTTAACATCTGCGGACAGTAGATCGTGTTACGGCGAGTTGTGTTTTGCTACAATCAGTTGGTTTATTCATTCATTGAGTGGGACCGAATAGATTTAAAAGGTAGGGTTTGGTATAAGTTTTGTCCTAAATCAACATTGTTACTCAAATGCATTTAAGCACATCTCAAATTGCTCAAGTTTGACATTGTGTCTTGCTCAAATCTGATATGCGTTTGAGTATTCGGACGGCGTAATTCCTCATTGATGAGGAGAAGGATGTTACCTACCTACAGTTAGATATTGCAATAATATTAGGAAGTATATAATACTGCAAAATTAGCTTTGAAATTAAATGTTCAAAAATCATTATAAAAATACCAAAACTGTTTATAAGTAGAGACAACCACTTATGATTTCATAAGGTACAGACAAGAAAGACGACATGCTGTGTGTTAATGCTTTTGCATTATGTACGAAAATTTCCCAGGCAAATAATATTACAAAATCATCGACAGAAATGATGATAGATGCACGCACAAATTATGATACACGTTTCTGATGCGCTCGACATGGTAGCTGACATATTGTCGGGGGCAACGCAACGGGGCCTATTACAGAATATATCTAGAGTCTAGATATATTTCCAAGGTATGAAAAATTCTGTAGATAGGGTACGATTTCCCAGCGCTAACTCAACAAATGGCCTGCGATCTGTTACAACTAAATGCAAAGACAGGATATACAATAAATAGCCCAAACTTGCTCGATTGAATGTGTTGTGGATTCAGCAAGCCGGTATTGGCTTAGGCACTGAGTATAAAATGAAGAAAAAAGTAAATGGGAATTTGATGTCAACAAAAGCCTGCATAGTAAAGAAATAAACATTTAGGTAATAGGGTAAGATCATAATTAATATAATATTCACAGCCTAATGTCTGTGAGAGCGTAGAGTCAGAGACAGCCATTGCGTAAGATAAAGTAGGTCTAGCCTAGACAATAACAAAACTATGGGAACATCCATTAACGAACAACTAACTATTTATATTTATTATGAAAGCCGGTTTAATAATTATTATGAGACGCTCATTATATTTTTTAAATATTTTGGATGATATATAGACATTTAAATCATCTGTGAAGAAAACACACGAGAAGTATCCGCCTAAGAGTGTGAGTATGAATCAAATATTTAGTTTTGAATGTAGATGATGAAAGACGATGTCAGATAAAAATGTAACTTGCGAGGAATTTAGGTTCTAAATTGCTACCATTATCATTGGAGCGTTATCTTTAAAGATTCAAATTCACGGTCTGTTTTACAGGATCACACACCGTGAACGTTTTAGAGTTGAGTTATGGCCCAAGTTGAGTTATGGCCCATTTATACTAGGGACCTATTGCACTAATAAACGACGTGTTTAATGTCGCCAAGAGCCCATCGACGCCTTAACTAAAACGTTTGTCTATCCCAAAAAATCTAAGGTTTTATTTTACTTCCACTTTCTCAACCCGAGCATGAACAAGGAACGTATGGTTCACACTACATAATTCGTCACCTCCATGGAAAACTTACGAATCTCCTATCACAAAAACAGCAGATTCGTAAGTTTTCCGTGGAGGTGACGATATGATGTGCGTCGGCCGGCACCGACGACGTGAACAAAAGCCGTCATGTTCATATTAAACTAGAAGTCACAACTCACCACCAACTCGGCGAACTTGGCGTCGAGCTCATCTTCCGGGGGCATGGGGTGCGTGGGGGTGACTGCCTGCAGCGCCAGTCCCCCCTCGCCCCCCACCACGCAGTACGTGATCTCGGGGGGCTCGTCATTCTGGAACAACGGAGAATACTATAAGTTATAGATTTTACTTAATTTAGGTACTTTCTCGTAACGTAACCTTAGTAATATTAGTAACCTGAACGATGTTTCCAAGATGCCAACTAGAAATCGTAATCCCCGAAAATTCGGAGAGCTTCTGTGCAAATATTAACACGTAAGGTAAGGGGTCAATATAAGTATTTCTTCTTACATTATACTCTGAATATACGAGTACCTACATAGTTTTTAAGCTATTGCATAGCTTCTATAACGGGCCTTGAGCGTGGAGACCGAATCCAGAAATCCCGTAACTAAAATAACCAAACACCCCCCACTCCGACCGGCACAGCGGTGAAACTTTTTAGTTTTGCCATCTATCGATGAAAAGCAGATCTTTTAATGACTTATGCTATGCAATAGCTTTACCGCGGCAGTCCCCGAGTGCCACACGTCTTTTTTTTTGCTATATTGCTTTAAAGTCGCTGCGTCTTTGCATGATAGGCCTTTTGTGATCGCCACTTTGTGCGTTCAGCTCAGCCTCAAACCAGCAACTTTCACAATTCGCCAAAAACCCTAGCAGCTGCTTGGAACTGTAGGATTTTCCTCGGAGTGATGTCTCTTAGTGCAGCATTAACAACATGGAAGAGTATTTAGCTCATACGAAAGAAAAAGTGATTCTATAAAGGTTCCTTTTTACCTTTTGAAGTATGAAACTCTAAAAATGGTGCCTAAAAGGTGGATGTACTCAGGCTGAGATGATTATGGTGTTCATATTAATAAATAGAAGTGTGTACGGAACCGTAGTCTTCGAAAATTCGGAGGGACAGAAGCCCACAGCTAGCCGAAATGAAGACTAGCCAGGTGTGCAGGACATAATATATTGCACAAGTGTGCGCGCAAACACAAATGCACTCCCTATTCCCTCACTCTCATTAATCCGATGGGACGGCACACCGACACGACCGGGGAGAGGTTAGGCGCAGGGTCAACAGCTTAACATGCTTTCCGTCGAGGCACGGGGGTGTAACACGGCCAACTTCCTGACTTCGGGCTGCTATTGTGAAGTTTTATTGCTAGAAAAACCCCAATAACAATTATTATAATCAACGATTGAACATACTGACCGCTAGACTAACGCGGAAGTCAACGAGGTACTTACTAATATACCTACATATAGATATGGATATGAAAATACATGGAGAAATATTGTTAGTAAAAGATCTCAGTAAAAAAGAAACTGAAGGTACATAAACCTTAAGTAGGTTGTATAAAATACAATGAATTCATTCAAAATCTCAGATAATTCCATGACTCATCCAAGTACCCTGAGAAAGAAATGAGCAAGTAAACATTAACAATACAGCTTCCCAAGTAGGGAGTTAAGAGATCTGTCAACAACTCATCATACGAATATTCAACTTTAGCTTTCACGGAATCGTTCCTTTTACTGATACACCAGAATGTAAACAATAAAACCGGGCAAGTGCGAGCGGACTTGCGCATGAATGGTTCCGTGGCATCGCCCAAGATTTACTACGTAAATTTAAAAATATTATAAAATATTAGTAAAAATTCTGCGCAAAATTTTCTCTGATAATGAAATGAAATGCTTTAATGCTTTCATTAATACAACAGCAGCAGCAGCTGAACAGCATTAATACAAACATTACCCAGTCGGTAAAATGCGATCGATTTCCTATAGATAAGATTCAACAAAATGCACGCGCATACGCGTGCACCGCAATCCCTCTCACAAATTGACATTGAATTTTTAGTAACTCCTGAATCTATTTATTTACAAATGCACTTATATGTCGAAAAACCACAAAAACACGAATATGGTATCACTCAATCCGTAAAACTTTTCTCATGGATGCCACTATCAGAACTGGCCCAAATTGAAATGGTACCATATGGGATGCACCAGCTTTCAAATAAAAAAAAACCATCCAAATCGGATCACCCAGTTAAAAGTTCTGAGGTAACAAAAATTAAAAAAAACTTTTTTTGACGCGTCGCGACGTCCGACGCGTCGATTAAACATTTCACCGTCGTCGTCTGCTTATTACAGTTCATGAGACAGAGCCCGCTGAAAACGAACAAACAGACGACTGCAATAGTTTCAGTTGGCATCCCTCTAGTTTATGGAACCCTAAAAACGCACCAAAATATTGACACTACTCGAAATTCATTCTTAACAGAACAATACAATTTTAATACCAATTACATTAAATTGTCAGAGGTTTTCGCTTCGACGCGTATAAATCACCGGGAGAACATAATCTGGCCGCGTAATACAATCAGGAAAACGAGTCGTTGCAATAAAATGATGATTTAAATTGCTAAAGTTAAAGCGAGGAACACTTGACATTGCAATGGTTTCCTTCCTTGAAAGGAAAGGTAAAAATATGGTCATGAGGAAACGGACACGCAGAAAAAAACACGACAAACACTTAATAAACACGGTTCAATAATCTTAGTTAGATTTTGTAAACAGGTAGGTACTAAGCTTGCAAAACCAGAGAAATATTGGTGGATAATATTTTGCGACACTATCATCGGAGCAAAGACGCATAAGTTCTAAACAGTGTTGGGTTTTAAAAGTTTTCATTCATCATTTTAGTCTTCTCTCGTCCATTTTCGAATTCGAATTTGAACCGTTTTGCTGTGATTGTGCAATTGTGCATTGATGAAGTTTGCGTTTTTGTATTTTATGATTACCTTGCTGTGCCCTTGTTGTTTTCTTGTATTGTTTTCAGTTTTTGTTAAGTTATTCATTCATGTCTTTATTGACATAAAATATCTTGGATGCTAAAACCGAGTGAGTATAGCAAGTTGTGTGCGAAGTAAAGTTTACTATAATTGAATGTAATGCATGATTCGTAATTACGCGTACCGCCGGTATTTAGCGACATTTCCGATTAGTCTCATTACGGTAATCTAGCAGGTTCTATGAATACACTTGTACTATTTAAAGGAACCAGATTGATTATAGCATTTTTGAAAGTTGTCACTTAGCAGACTAACTGCTGCCCGCGGTTTACACGCAGTTTTTAAGTAGGATACCAAATTACCTCCCTGCCAAATTTGATCGGATTTAAAAAATCGGTGAAAAGGTAACAGACAGTTATATAAACAAACGCATAGACAGAGAGATAGAGTTGCCTTGGAATTTATAATATTATCATGGATATGGAAAGGCAAACGTAGTGTAGCGCGCCCTCCGACCAGGTGGGATGACGATCTGCAAAGGACTGCCGGACGGATGCTGCAGACAGGGTGCTATGGCGCTCATTAGGGGAGACCTAGGTCCAGCAGTAGACTAATAAGGCTGATAATGGTGGATATGGATGCCAATTAAGTGTAGCAGCTCTAATGAAAAGGGGCTACGTAGCCCCACGGCCAGGTGGGATGGCGAAAGACTGCAGGCAGATGCTGTATGTTGAGTTGAAGACAGCGCGCTATGGCGCTAATTAGGGGAGCCTTAGGGCCTCTTTCACCACCCTCAAGTAAAGTCTTGAGTAGGCTAACCACTAGATAAAGTCACCCGTAACTTCACATGCCAATTTCACGATGTTCGAGTAGCACTAATCATATGATTATCTGACCAGTAACTTACTCGTCACAACATCTGCCAATTAGCGTATTTACTTGACAGTTCAAAGCTGTAAGTTTTCATTTTGTGTCGATACTTATTAGATAATATCCAACGATTATTTAAAATATATTAATAAAAATGGATTTATTTGACCTAATTGATCATCAATTGGAGCAATTAGACGATTCTACGACGCAACGAGTCCTAGGATTTGTGTATTTAAATTCCGTGTTGATTATTTTACGGATCTAGATGAAACTGATTTTTTTGCTAGATTTCGCCTATCAAAATATGCAGTAAACAGAGTGCTTATCTTAATAAAACAGAAAATAATCACTAAATCGCAAAGATGAGTGGTTTTTTGTCATTAATCAAATGATTTTATTCATACCTAACCTATAAAATCTACTGACATTCTCGTCGAAGCATCGCTTTGTTTATTTTCCAGCACATCTTGGTATTTCTGCACAAGATGCACTAAAATATCCCTCTCATTATAGAAAAGTTTGCACTTCTTTCCCTTTTAACTTTATCCATGATAGAAAATAAAGAGAAATAATCATACGCACGACACAACGCTTTTCAAAAACTCCCTCCAAAACACCAAAACAAAACAAATGACAAGAGATTTGACAACGGCCTATGACGTTTGACGTTTATTGATTTTTTTTTTTTATTTATATTTTAATTTGTCGCTTTGGACAAATTAGGCTAAAGCCACATTAGGGCCATACTGCCTTGTCTTACGTTAAATAATTTTCTTATCAGAAATACACGTCTTTACAGTTCAGCCATTTTGTCTTTTTCCTGACGATTATTGAACGATGATTGAACGAATGGTAGGGTATGATTTTATACGTCATTCACTTAACCAGTAAGTTGTTACTCGAGGCTCAATTTTCGTTTGTGAAATGGACAAAAGATACTCGTGACTTTTACTTGCCAATTAACGTTATCTAAGAAGTATCTACTCAACACTTTACTTGGAGATCGTGAACGAGGCCCTTAGTCTCTTTATGTAATATATATAATCATCATTATATTAGGATGATAATGATGATTCTCATTATGCTGTACAAATTAATCTGAATTCATCGATTTATATGGAGGGAGTATAAGTTCGTCAGAAATTACCGATCCAGGTACGAGTATACGTTCTCCCGAGAATATGACTATAGGAAAGAGCATTTACTTTAATATCCTCAAAAATGCGTTACAGCTGAAAGCATCGTAAACTGATATAAGATAAGACACTCACAATAAGCGCCGTTTTCCATCAAAGTCAATCGTAGAGATGTTTAAAAATAACCAAAGTTGATGGTCAAAATAACACGCCCCATGACTATTATTTAAGATTATTTTTATCCGACCTCAAAAAATTAGGAGGTCTATGTTTGGCTGCTGTACTTTTTTGTTAGGTAGTTAGTGAGTATTTATTGTTTTTATTTATGTTCACCGATTTAACGTCAATTGTGTCTATTTTGATGCTTCTATTGTTTTTGAACGGACAATAATCACGGGGTGTGATCCCACATAAATGTTCAGAGGGATATTACTTTTTGACCCGCAAAGCTTACACAAAAAACAGTGAAAATATAAAGGAATATTACAGTCAGTTTAAGGTTTTTGTAAGAACATCAAAATATGAAGATTATAATTGGTTGTAGGCACACTGTTAGCTTGAAGGAACCCGATCTTTAGGTAGAGTTTAGTGTGCGGTGACGGTGAGTCATATCATATCAATCTTTCGGCGCCGCTGGCTGTACATTCTTGGGTCATGTCATCGAAGTTAATGACGTATTGTCGTTGTCTCGCGAATCCATTGAGCTAAGAAAGTAGGGTTGCTACATATTTCTGGAGCCAACAAAATTCCCGAAAGAGAGTTTTCTCAATCCTCATCTTCAACAGCCTTTAATGGTTCACTGATGGACTCAGGCCTCTCGCTAATAACAGCTTTATTGGCTTTTATCTAATACCCCCCATTAGATAAAAGCCAATAACCATAATGCCCACGCTGGGCTCTTTCCTGCGTAAAATCCCTTATGGTGTTTCCTTAAAAAAATTGTAATACCAAGTGTATGTATATATGTACCTATGGTGGAATAAATGAAATGAAATGAAATGGGCATGCGGATTGAGGATCGCAATCTGGTGGTTGAATGGTTCTGCAGGAAACGGTGCTGCCCGCCTCCCGATGGATATTCCTTAGTCGCCGCTTACGACTCTCGGAGGAAGAATTGGGGTGGTGCAATTCGAAGCTGACATCACACGGTAAGACACTTTAAACACAATATACTTATCAAAGCACAAAAGAAAGAATATATGTTTTTTGGATATACAATGGAAAATTCCTTTTTAACCTACTTCAAAAAAGGAGGAGGTTCTCATTTTTTTATGTTTTTTACCTCAGAACTATTTAGTTAGTGGCCCGATTTTCATGATTATTTTTTATATGAAAGCTAGTGCTTCCCATGTGGTCTTATTTTAATTTGGTCCAGTTCTGACAATGAGATCCATGAAAATCCATAAAAATACTATAAAAATTTAAGTCGGTTTGTAGTTTTTTAAACAAAATTAATTATATATGTATAGTCAAGTTTACCAATTGCCAGTGCTGAACAAATAAATTCTTATCATTTGATGCAAGAGTACACATTAGAAGCGGGTCATGAGCAGTGCAACAAATATTTACAGAAGAACAATGGAATTTTAACGGTGATTATGAAAATTATGCATGTATAATGTATATTTCATACGGATGATATACATTATACAGGCGATTCTAGGTATCTAGTATATCTAATGTGCACGTACGCAAAACATAGTTGCGATGTGAAATGAAAGCTAGTGGAGGTCAAGAAGGCCTTTGATCAACGCATTAGAATTGATGAGATGAGATGAGATCTTACTTTTACGATTAAGATGATCTTGAAAGCCGTGGTCATCATTATACGTAGTCATCATCATTACCAATACACAGCGGCCTACCCGATAAGCGCTTTATTGGCTCTTATCAATAAGGGGTAATACCATGATCTCCATGCTGGTCATTTGGGTTAGGGATCGCAGTTTGGTGTTGGTTATGGGCGCTACTTCCCCCTCTCGGTGGATATTCCTTAGTTACCCGACACCCGCGGTAAGAGTTCGGGTAGTGCTAAGCCGCCGGGAACGCATGGCTACGGACCACTAAGCTACCGTCTACTACTACTAAGTAGTAACACAGAGTGTACCTACCAAAGACATACAAAGACAGACAAAACTTCTCACGTGACTGTATGATCCTAATAATTAATTTGGTTTAAAAAAAACTATAAACCGACTTCAATTTTTATAGGTTTTTTCATGATTTTTCATGGATCCACTGTCAGAACTGAACGGATTTAAAATGGGACATACGGGAATGGACATACGGGAAGCACCAGCTTTCATATAAAAAAAGAATCGTGAAGATCGGACCACCCAGTCAAAAGTTCAGAGGTAACAAATATAAAAAAATAAAAAAGTCGAATTGATAACCTCCTTTTATTGAAGTCGGTTAAAAAGTATGCTCAGTACATGATTTCTAGAAGCTACCAAGCATAACTTAGTTAACTAAGAACGAACCACAACACAATGAACTAGGCTATTTTTACTTAGCAGCGTCTCGTAAAACATTTGATTTACGGCATTTAGTGTGACAGCCCTCGAGTTCTGCAAGTGTATTCCCGTCGATGACTTCATGGACTGGACCGTTTTGGACGAGGACCATCAACTTTATAACAGTCTCCAACGCGAAGGAAATTCAGATGAAGAACGACTTTCTTAAGTCGTTCTTTGTTCAGTTTTCGTATACCCGTCGTCAGTGAGTTTTATGTTTGCATGTAAAGCCTTTTCGGGAAAGCGCTCGGTCGATACCCGAGATAAGCCCAAAAGTCCAGATAGTCGCTACAATTAGTAAACCTAAACACGTTCATACAACTCCTACAACTAAGTATCCTGTACATTACTAAGTAATTTCTAATTTAAGACCTAACTGCGATAAACCGAGGAGATAACACGATAACATGCTTACCTTAGACTTGGCACCTTTCACGCTCTTCCTTCGTAACGAGAAATTGAAGCTTTTAGATTTCACCATTTTCACAGATTCAACTTAGAAGTTTTCACCATTGTTAGAATTTATATAATTTAAGTCCTGTTAAATTTAGATGTTAATTACTATTGCTCATGTTAAAATGTTAAACCAGACGTTTCCTGTTACCGACTGCAGGAATATTACTGACCTAACAAGGAGTCGATTCTTGACTCGAATGTGCCCTTATCGCTTCGGTGGGCAATTAAAGGACCTCACAAAAGCAAAAGGGTGTATAAGACTTTTTGTGACCGTCTGATTTCCAACTATGTGTTATTTAGGAAGACGATTCTTGTGAGATTTGAAGTGACATGTATAAAGATGTGTATTGAATGTTTTGTTAAGGTCACAACGATGAATGCACGATGATGATGATGTAGTGATTACTTATTTATTAAATAATTAAGCAAGCAACTAACTTCTTTCTTTCTTTCTCTTAATATTTTTAATAATAATATTACTTACTAAATAGTTATAATTATTTAATTCGGATATTAAATAATTATTTTCTTTGTTAACTAGCATAACAAACTTTAAATCTTTGTGCGTCCAACATTATTAGAGTCAGAGTCAGAGTCAATCGTCAAATTATATAATATTATTATTTTACAGTAAGGGCTCTTAACACTGACTGCATGTAGCCGACTTCAGTCGACTGCAGTTGCGGACTTAAAGAAAAGGAACACATACAATCACAAACACCAAGTCCACGTAAAAATGATTTATCATTTGATTGGCACAGCAATTAAACAATAACAATTGATAAACCTTCATTATTAACAGCGTCTCGTAAGAACAATAAGTCTCAATCAAATAAAGACGTTTGAGGCACGACAAATATGACAAGTCGTTTCCTGTAGGTAGGTTATTATCTGACTATTGTCTTGCTCTAATTGCATTCATGCCGTGTTTATTACATTGATAATATCGTTAAAAAACTACATTAATTATTTGAGTCGAAGACCAATGTGATCTCTGGACTATGTATGTATAAAGTCTCGTCTTGCCATGCAGAGGCACCTTACCTACGGACCTTCTTTGATATATAGGTAATAATATATTCAGAAAACTAGGAGCTTGCCCGGAGTTTATTCGGAAGATGACACGGAATTTAAGAGAAGAAGAAGACCAAATAAAAGATGATCTTTACTGAGAAATATGACATGGCGAAAAAAGTTGACGGCTTGTAGATAAGAGTGTAACAAAAATACATAGATTTCGATTTCACGTTGAATGTTTTTGTTTAATTTCACCTGATTGCTACGCGCCGGGAATAATATAATAAATAATATTGGACAATTCAGACAGCATTATCTAGCCCCAAGCTAGGTAGGGCTTGTGTTATGGGTACTAGATAACTGTTGAAAGTACGTAATAGAATACATTAAATATTTTTTTCTTTATTTTACATAAAAACGACCAGAAATACAACTGCTCAAATATTTGCAAATCGTACAAGCATTTATCCCGAGGCGGAAATCGAGCCAGAGGAAATAGAATCGGGAATGATTCGCATAAAAATTTGTATGGAATAAAATTCGCTACGAAATGAGACGCTACGTAATTGAACCATTCGTTGTGCCGACCACACCAGTTCGAAAGAGCAGAAACAAGAATAAATCAGCACAAGATGATATTACTAAAAAGCCCGACGATATTCTTTTAGATAATATGGCGGCAAAGCAAACACCAAAGTTATTTCACACAGTTATTCATTTATCTAAAAATTATTTATCATCAAAGCCAACCTTAGTGAACTAAACAGCCTGATTATTGCGTAAACCATTTCATAAACATTCTGATTCATATTAGGCTTATTGTAGATTTGACGTTACCATCTCATTTGATTCATTGATCTTTTCGGTTGATTCAATTGTGTGTTGACCCAACTTTTGAACTTGGCCTGAATTTTTATCATATCAATACATTTTTCACTTAAAATCTTCTACAAGTTTCTGCCAGTGGCTTCACTTTAACCTAGCCTGTAGCACTGAGGGATAGTTTTTTTAGGAAATGGACCGGTAATTTCAAAGATCCAAAGATAAGTAAAGTAAAAAAAATGTTACCTACCTGTAGATAACGTAATATTGTATAATAATCATAAAAAACAAAAGTATAGTTTGTTCAGGGCGTTCTGGGTGTTTTCTATATTTAATAAAAAAATATCTATCTATGTAGTGTTTTGTATTATGTATATCAGTTATCTAGTACCCATAACACAAGCTCTGCTTAGCTTGGGGCTAGATAATGCCGTGTGAATAGTCCAGCATTATTTATTTATTTATTTATTATATAATGTGATTTAGAAATATTATTGGGTAATTATGCTTTTTCTTGCAGAACCGTTGAGCTTAACCCCCTTATAATAGTCTGCTAACATAAAACAGCTGCTAAATAGTGTTATTTCTCAGTCTGACTAATGTCGATAAACGAAGACAGAGCGAGATTTAGCAGTATGCTAAGTTTAGTAGACTATTATGAATAAGGGGGTAAGAGTTTATAAAATAGTCTAGCTTGTAGGTCCATCTATCTACGGTGTGGCTTTTTAATATGGGTAAATGGCAAAATCGGCCAAATCAATCTTTTAAGTGGAGTAAAGTCGTGAAAAGAGTCATGGGCTCAATTTATAAGAAAACAATAACTGCATCCTTGTACTTATTTTAAATAACAATTCTAGTTTGGTAAAATTGCTAAAATTTTCCTTCTTTTTGTGCACTTCTTCACTAAAAATTGATCCTCATCGGGCATCATATTTTTGAAAAATAAATCAATTCAATTCCCACTAAGAGTAAATAAAGTGGAGTTCCGTATGAAGATGATGATTGCGCTCTGTTCGTAACGAATGGTTCTTTATTGTGCTGTCAAATCTAATTCAGCTCATTGTTAGCTATTCTTGTTTATATTTCTTGTATAGTGCATTTGTCTCGCAATCTGTAAACATTGTTTATCATCAGATCGATCTCAGATTGATAAACTGTTAGTCAACATCCTACTTCCACAGTCCTATACACTAACCAAATTCGATGTAGAGAAAAGCCTCTACATAGACTTTACAGTGTATAAAAGTACAGTAGTGTAGCGATTTACATAACTTATCGATTTGAGATCCATTCTTTGACAAATATTACTTACAGCTTACAATTATATCTGAAACTCTACGCCACGCAAATGAATTTTAGTTATTTGTTTCGTGGTTAGTTTACAAAGAGTTAAGCTAGTGTATCACTTCTAGTTATCTTATCTGTCTATGTAGCTAGCTAGCATATTAATAAATAATAATAATATCAATTCCGTTCCATTCACTTTATTCCTGACACTACCCGATAAATCTTAACGTAACCCGCGATTGCAATTTCTAGTTCTAGAATCTAGCTATACGCAACTGGTACTTGCATTTAGTCCATAACTTGTTTCATGCTTCTACTTTCCAGAATTTTCCTCTTCGATACCAACAGATTCTTATTTAAATAGTCTCAAAACTCGCTGAACACGTATTATAATAAAACTGCAGATTTATTCCTAATTAACATTTAAGTGCTAATTTCCGAGATGCAACATCTATTGGCATTGAAAATTATTAATCGATGCTAATTAATGATTTCCATTACCAACGTAACGCCTATCCAGTTTGAAACTATTTTGCTTTGTGTTAAAAACAAAAGATATATCGAGCAAGCCGGGGTTGGCAACTATTCACTTCACAGAAAAATCACCCTAGTGGTGGTAAGGCGCAATTTTTGTTGGCTATTGTATTACATCGTGTAGACCTCTAAGGTAGAGCTGATCAATTTTGGTATGAAAAAGCTAACTGCAAACTCTACAGTCAGTAAACAATGTACAGGTAGTTCAACTGATCCATATCATACCAGGCGGAAGCGTCTCCAAGACGCTGGCAAAATTTCTCCGCTGAATGGCAATGCTGATGCGCTGCGCCAACTCACCAGGGGGGTTATGCTGTATGACCAGTTCAACGTCTTACACAGATACGTCAAGATATCGGCGGGGAATGGGACAAAACTGTATTGGTTTTGTCCTATTCCCAGCCGATATCTTGACGTATCTGTGTAAGACGTTGAATTGGTCATAGAGCATAACCCCCCAACTCTCATATTACGCGTCGCTTTGACCCATCTATACTGTATCCATTTTGAATGTAGCATGTTAGTAAACAAACACAAATAACAAAATCTCACTTGCTTGGCGTCGAGTTTCGGATAAAATTGTTCGCGTTTTTTATTGAAGGGAGGATCTAAAATCGACAAGGAATGTAAATTACGTATAAAAGGACGCGCCAACAATGTGAATTTTAAATTAAGTATGGGCGGTTTGTTTACTAACATGCTACATTCAAAATAGACACGGTATAAATAGTGCCTTATTATAATTTAGATTTCTGAGCCTCGATCGGTACCCTAAGGAAAAAACTAACATAACTCAAATAACCTAATTCCATACCTAATGAAAAAGGCTCAAGAGAACGATTTAACGATAAATTGTGCAAAGTATTAACATGTCATCTATTTACAAATGAGCAAGGTTTTAGAAAAGTCAAAACAAAGATTTCACCGACTCTATTGACCCCTGAACTTGCGACCTTGCGGAGATCGTAAAAGTCCTTAGAAAATGTTTATTTACAATTTACGCAAATTATGGAAATCATGAAGACACGGATGTTACTGGTGTCACAAAAGTCATTTCACTTTTGTAACGTCATTTGTTATGATTAGTAAACGTGACATGGGCGGTGGGTTGGAGATTATTTAGTTATTACGAATGAGACCATCGTACGGTAGCGGAGATGTAAGCACAGGGAGCGGACAAGCGGCATCCGCTATTTCATTCAACCCAGCGGATATTAATTATGATCCTATTATTGTATGTACATAATAATATAGTTATTGCCGCGTGGTGCCGGCGTAGTATTTGCGCCACCCTAACTCTTCCCGCGGGTGTCGAAAGAGGCAACCAAGGGATGTCTAACGGCGGGCAGCGACCCCAGCAGAACAATACTACCCCCGAACTGCGATTCTGCGCTTATCAGGGACATGAATACATCCAGCAGTGAAAAAATAAAGGTTGTTCAGGTTGAGGAAGATGTAAAAGGATCGTAGCTTCATGACTGCAGTGGGAAATGCAGTGCCAGTTTGCTTGCCCTTACAACTTATACAAACTAAATACCTACGTTATCTATGATCAATTGGAGGAGAAATGAGAGCGAGGAGTGCAAGGAGAAAAGAGAGGCTTTTGCCCAGCATCAGTGGGTAAAAAAACATCAATAAGGCGAAATTAAGGATGTTTTAATACCTCTGTATTAGTTTTATCTTATTATAGTTTAGGAAGAGCTGCGAAAATAGAGTTTGGTGGCCAAAAAGCACAACTGTATCTCTGCATAAGCTTTAGAAAATGAAACTATTACAGAGGCATTAATAAATAACTTATATGCTTATTAATTTAGATTTCTGAGCCTCGATCGGTACCCTAAGGAAAAAACTAACATAACTCAAATAACCTAATTCCATACCTAATGAAAAAGGCTCAAGAGAACGATTTAACGATAAATTGTGCAAAGTATTAACATGTCATCTATTTACAAATGAGCAAGGTTTTAGAAAAGTCAAAACAAAGATTTCACCGACTCTATTGACCCCTGAACTTGCGACCTTGCGGAGATCGTAAAAGTCCTTAGAAAATGTTTATTTACAATTTACGCAAATTATGGAAATCATGAAGACACGGATGTTACTGGTGTCACAAAAGTCATTTCACTTTTGTAACGTCATTTGTTATGATTTGTAAACGTGACATGGGCGGTGGGTTGGAGATTATTTAGTTATTACGAATGAGACCATCGTACGGTAGCGGAGATGTAAGCACAGGGAGCGGACAAGCGGCATCCGCTATTTCATTCAACCCAGCGGATATTAATTATGATCCTATTATTGTATGTACATAATAATATAGTTATTGCCGCGTGGTGCCGGCGTAGTATTTGCGCCACCCTAACTCTTCCCGCGGGTGTCGAAAGAGGCAACCAAGGGATGTCTAACGGCGGGCAGCGACCCCAGCAGAACAATACTACCCCCGAACTGCGATTCTGCGCTTATCAGGGACATGAATACATCCAGCAGTGAAAAAATAAAGGTTGTTCAGGTTGAGGAAGATGTAAAAGGATCGTAGCTTCATGACTGCAGTGGGAAATGCAGTGCCAGTTTGCTTGCCCTTACAACTTATACAAACTAAATACCTACGTTATCTATGATCAATTGGAGGAGAAATGAGAGCGAGGAGTGCAAGGAGAAAAGAGAGGCTTTTGCCCAGCATCAGTGGGTAAAAAAACATCAATAAGGCGAAATTAAGGATGTTTTAATACCTCTGTATTAGTTTTATCTTATTATAGTTTAGGAAGAGCTGCGAAAATAGAGTTTGGTGGCCAAAAAGCACAACTGTATCTCTGCATAAGCTTTAGAAAATGAAACTATTACAGAGGCATTAATAAATAACTTATATGCTTATTATAACATACCATAAACAATACGATGGATTTTTAAAACTTCCTGTGTTTAACGTAGGTAATAGTATAATATAACATAAGATAAAATAGGTAAGGGCGCCACTTCACTCGTGTATGCGCCTTACCTAATCGTTGTACAGCTTGACAAAAGTATCTGTTCATAATATCAATTCAATTCAATTCAATTCATTTATTCATTTGTGATACACAGGTATTAACATGGATGTTCAGACATAAATTAGAGCACTGTGATCTGCCATTTGGCGTACAAATTTTCTTATTACATATTACAATATCTAACAATGGAGAAAAAGTAATAATAGTAGAGCTTACAACGGAAAACTATAAGAATTGAAAATAATGCGTTACATAAAATTGTCAATGAGTAACAACCACTCTGTACTCTACATTTAGTTAATGCTAAATGCTAAACTGCGTCAAAAAATTCATTCAGATTGTAAAATGTCTTACTTATTAAATAATTAAAAAGGTTAGCTTTAAATTTTAAGATGTCATTACATTTCCTTATGTCAGTTGGTAAGTGGTTATAAATTTTGGGCGCCATTACAAAAATACTTTTACTAAATAGAGCTGTTTTTACGTTATTCCTAAGTAGTAAACAGTCTTGTCGCCGCTTGTTAGTATTATACAAAAATAGTCCCGGGTTTCGTCGAATAAATAGTACAAGTTCGTAAATATATATTGATGTCAATGTCAGGAGATTAAGTTTCTTGAAGTATGGTATCGTTCCGATCCTAATGCATTATCCATTAAATACCTACAAAGTGAAAACAAAAACACTATCCGTACAAAAAAGCAGTATTTATCCGCTTGATGGGCGCGAAAACTTATAAATAATTTATCATCTCAAATATAAACGATACACGTGACATAGGTAGTGTTATGCAAAGCGTTTCGTATGAGTTCTTCATTTGGAATAAATTAATTACCATGTTTTAAACATAGCTACAATTTAATGTATGCAGCTTATGTTAAGTTTCCGATGTTATATGTGTCTAGAAGATTGTAGGAGGTAAGGTGGTGGTAAGAGCCAATTTCGCTTCTGGGGCTGCGTCCAGCAGTGGAGTTGAATAGCTGTAAATGATGATTCCAATATCGATCAACCGATCACGAGTGCCGATTTTGTCTCATAAACAAATACGATAGGTATTTGTTTATGAGACGAAATCGGCTAGTTAGTTATATCCGGGGTGCTCAATAGGCCACTCGTGATCGGCTGATCGATATTGAAATCGCCGATTAGCGGCAGTGTCATATGAAGAGGGCAGATTTGAAAGGGCAGGGCACTAGGTCGCTTAAGTAACGAAAACCACAAAAGTTGATCATTTTTGTCAGAGTATTGTTTTATAGGTCCCTAATAGATATACCAAATCGAAGTAAAGGACTCGTCTAGTACGATTTAATATAAATTGTTAGGTGCGTTTATCAATTCAATCTTTCGGTCAATAATCGTGTCGTCAATTTCGCAAGCCCACGCTGTCGGCTCTTGTCCTAATGGCCAACAATCCACCTGACTCAAACTGTGCCAATTAAAGCAAGCACCTTGTATCCTTGATAATTTAGACCGGTGAAAGTAAGTTATTATGAATGATCTCAGCACCTGATTCTAAGGTACACTTAGATGGAAACCAGGTTGTCAATAGCGCCCACTTTTCGGTATATTTAAGAGAATTGGCACGCGATCCTTTTAGGATTTGTTGGACACCCTCTGTAGCAAGCAAGCAGATTTGCCTTTTGTTAGGTCTTCCTCTTTACTAGAAAGTACAATACAATAAGGTAAATTTATAACCCTTCGCCTCTTTTGTCACTTGTTCCGTTCCGAATTATAATTTTTAGAGATATCTGGACCACTGTGCAAAAATTTTCGAATGATTCGAAAATTAACTTTTTAAAATAAAAATGGGTGTAAGTACTCGGAACATAAAAATAAAGCACCGATTTCCGGCCCTATGCATAAATCATTTCATAAGTAACTACTTATTCTTACGAGAACTTAACCAATACCGGGGTGTCGGGTTACTCGAGTTCTAGCGGCAACAGCAGCGTTCCGGAACAATTCGCCACGGTTATAAATCAAGGCCTATTTAGTTCATTTGCATTTACATGCCGCACTTAGAACTTTCTGCGTTTAAGCCCTTTCGCTAAAGACATTTCGACTTCTGTGACTTGATTAATAGCGTATGTTACGTAGATAACCTAAGACAAATACTAAATAGAGAAAGCAGCTAATCTTCCGTGAGACAAACCGTTTCCGTCGGTGGACATAACATAGTAACTAATACGCATTCTTAGGGTAGATTTCACCTGTGCATATATCGAGTTAAATCTCGTTTAAAGACAAACCTATTTCCCGGCTTTTTGGAGCTGAATTTTTATCGTTACGTAAACGAACATTTACCTCGATTTACATGAAATCATAAATAATAACAAAAAAAGAAATACAACTACATTGACAGTTATTAAACGCGTTTATAGACGCCGAACCGCCAATATCGGGCGTTCAGGATGTTTAAACGAGTTTCGCGTTAACTGCGTTTTATTCTTGCTGGTGAAATGTAAAATGACTAACTGAACTCAGTTAATGCGTAAGCGAGTTATGTCAATTGAACGCGTTTAATTTCAACGGTGAAATAGGACCTTAGTCGTAGAAGCAGACAGTGAAAACTGCTACACAGATAGGAGTTGCCACTACAGGCCTGGTAGGCCTGGACGAACCTCTACCACCAAAATAGTGCTCTGTTTTAGTACCATTTTCCAGCATTCACATAACTACCTACTAGGGTAGCATAAACATGAAGGAACTAGGTACAATAGATTTTTCCAGTGAAAATTTAAAAGGGCAGAACAACCACCCGCGTACCTCTAATTACTACGCTGCGTAACCCGGTAGCACGATAATATGTCTCGCATAACGCACTCATGAGTATGTACCTACACATCGTATTATATTTCTTGTACCTTTAGACAGGGATACCTACATACAGCAGCAGTCAACGGCGCAAGGAAATCTTAGAAGGCTGAGGCTCACAGGCCCGAAGTTATAACACGGAGTTCTGAGTGCCATTCTGAAGTCGTCACAGAGAAGTAAGGATACGCAGTAAAGAATACAGCAGCAGTCAACGGCGCCGGAAATCTTAGAGGGCTGGGTTGGGCTCACAGACCCAGCGAAGTTTTAACACGAAGTTCTGTTCTGAGCACAGAACTTGTACCTTGTTATTACGATTTCTGTGGTTTTCAGTGTCGTTCTGCAGTGGTCACAGAGGAGGCAGGACACGCAGTAAAGAGTATTCTAGTGGGTATGTTTACCTGGAGACAGGGGCACAGCGGCCACCGGCGGCGCAGCGCGTGCGGCATCTTCTTCCGCGGGGGGTCCGGGGCGGGCGGGGGCTCGCCGCAGGCCCAGCGGACGAGCCGCGCGCGCGCCGCCTCCGCCGCCTCCACGCCGCGCGACCACGACGGGACGCCCTGCAACAAAACGAGGGTATTATGAACTACTGTCATTATTCGTCTGTTAATGTATTCACTGCCCAGCCTCTGCGGTGCGACCCGCAGGGGCGCGCCGCACCCGAACGAGGTGGAGAATGCCACCACGTTTGCATCTGGACACATGTATGTCTCAGCGTAATATGGTCTCAATAACTACAACCACCAGTTTCCACAGTGTTGATTTCGTGACTTGCCACTCGTGACCTGTAATTCCCGACAAAGGCGTTTGAATGATAGTTCCTACTTTAAAAGCTTGGTGCGAAAGATGTTTATAACAGTTGAAATTATAATTAGTTAAGTACCTATCTACGTTAAAATCGTGATGCGAATGATTTTTCACTCAGTAAGATTAAACCAGCATAATCATAAAATGTATTTACGAAAATATTATCAAATCCACACACGTATTAAATTAATTTAACATTCTGATAATTAATTAATAAAATTATTCTAATATTTGAAATTCTAGACTAATTAAAAACACTTTGCCACATTTCCCCAAACTGTGTGGCCATAGATGAAATGAGCGTGACAATGTACATACAGTGCAACCGCAATGGTATCTCAGTCAAGGACACTGACATCGTTGCAATGCGCCCGCGCCGCCGCCGCCGCGAACGGGGCACGCGAGCAGTATTCTCACGTAATATAACGGAAACTACAACGGTACTTTACTAGTAAAAGTGAAGTGATCTATTGTGGTAGGAGTACACCGACGTGCAATATATTCTATGTCATCGACAGTGGACATACGAATTCAATGATTTCAAACTGAACCATGCTGAATTTTAAGAGCCCGAAAGTTTATATGGTAGCTGACATGACAACCTATCTGCTTCATAGC
Organism: Eupithecia tripunctaria; assembly: GCA_955876795.1. Taxonomy (NCBI): domain Eukaryota; kingdom Metazoa; phylum Arthropoda; class Insecta; order Lepidoptera; family Geometridae; genus Eupithecia; species Eupithecia tripunctaria. The sequence continues at coordinate 8,615,366 of OY041612.1, forward strand.
AATCAGTTACATTCCGTATATTATCCATTAATATGTTTAATTATTCCATACCTAACCATGTTGGTTTTACGTAAAATGATAAATAAATATTTATAATAGGTACTTTACAATCAAAGGAAATTACGTAACGTTTTACCTTTTTGTCATCTTTAATTGAGTTTAAATAAAACAAAAGTGTGTGGTAAGTAAAAAATCTTGACTTTTAATAAAAAAAATATTCCTCATATGCCTTCAAAATTAGCCTACCAACTTAAAAAAGTAGTTACATACTAGTTTAAATTAAGTACTATTGAATGAGTGACATTGTTGCTTTTACTTACCTACTCTTTTTTTCATAGAAAATGTATGGGAATTGTTTTTTTTTAATTATTGCCAAAACTTACGATTTGATTTGGTAAGTTACTTTTGGAAAAGTGTTTCTGGTTGGAAATAGAGTCGATTAAGACCAACTTGTTTTTTTTTGACAAATGTCATTTTTTGGTCGACCCGTACATTTTTTCAAAAAACTAAAAATGGCATTTTTTTTCTTTAAAATAAAACAGAAGGTTTCTAAGAAAAAAACTTTCTAACTACAAAAGAAACGGTAGCTACCCCTAAGGAGCCAAAAATTTGCCCCACCCTGTATATTTCACACAATCAGCGTAAACAAATTCCAGTAGTCACGTTAGTAATGTGTATCAGATACTTTACAGGAGGTAAATCAAAATCAAGTAGTATAGAAAAAGATATATCTTCTTCTTTCCGCTCGCAAGTTTAGATTATGTTAATGAACATATACGCACGGTTCCGAAAGCGAAAACATTACACTTTCTTCCGGCAGGTTCAGTGACGCAACACTTCGGAATAGGAAACGAAACATTCAAGATGGGAATTCTCCTGTAAAAACTAGTATTCGAATAGTGTAAAGATTGACTGCGTGCGCATTGTTTTGCTTTGTGAGCAGAGTGATGAACGATCGTACTCGTATAAATCAGACTGTATTTTCTTGTGTCAGTAACAGTGTCGTTTAGGGTAAATAAGAGCTTAACACCTTTATGGCCCAAGATGCAAACATGCTTTTACTTTCTAGGTATGTCGCGGCGCGCCCCTGCGGCTCGACCCTTATCGCCGAGGCAGGGCAGTGAATGTTATACTTACATATAGTTACATATATCTGCTCTTGAAAATCCTAATTCCAATCTCACCAAAAGATTGAAGATCCGTGGTAGGTGGTGAAGCATAAAGTCGATTGGGCTTAACCATTGTAATTAATTTTGAAAATGTTTATAAATGCAAGAATAGTTTATAGCATTCTTTCGAAGATTTTTGATCACTGGAGCTTTGTTATACCAAGCTGATCTAACAATTACAAAGACAAAAGCATGACATTGCTGATGGCCAAAACGACAATGCGGTAGGTAAAGAATCTAACAAAAACACTGAAGGTTATGATGATCGGTGGTGCACAAGAGAGGAGATTGTTCTGGTTGGCCAACTCCAAAGGGTTCCTTACCATAAAGCCAGGGTCAAATCGTGAATTTGATCACTCAAGTTACTCAATAGATCTATTAGCACGTTGACCTGTGTTACCTTTGCATTTTGTATGACAAACACACGATGTGAATTAGCCAATATAATTAACAAAACGACTCAAAATCCAAAGTTAATTGCTTTTAAACGAATTATACAGAGAACATAAATTAAATATATGTCCTAACATATTGGTAAAATGCCTGTCGGAAATGTCATGGCCATAATTATATCTTGATTGCATTAATGAGGTGCGTTTTGACGTATAAACAACGGAAAATAATATAAAAACAAACATTAATATTTGAAACAGGAACGACTAAGACTAAATCTATAAAATATCTATCATCATAAGATAAGTCAGTTCTCTCTATCGTAATCAGTTTTCGTTGATTTAAAACAGAATAAATCATTGAATGTGGAACATTTAAAGTTAAGCCATCTAGTGAACAAAAAAATCGAACAAAGTATTCGAATAAAATACATCAGAGTATGCTGTCTCATAGTACCTGGGACAAATTATTTGGGGGCGTTCTCATGAATTCCTTTGAGATACTTATAGAATAATAACAGTGCAGCTCTATTTATGTTAATCCATTCAATAATTCAATCATACATAATGCATGTAATAAGGCAATGGACAGACACAATTGTTATTGAAACTGTGCTATTATCTGTCGAAGCTTTTATGTGAAGGCACGTCATAACTATACCCTATAATACTGCTATACATTACATTAGGAACTTTGTTATTTTTTATTGTTTTTTAAGTTTTCAAGAGTTGTATAATTAGGCTATTTTAATTTGCTGGTGCTCTACAATTGCAAAAGTTCGTTTCATACCTTTCACAAGTTTCATATCAAGATTATGCGTTTCACTATTGATCAAGTTAGCTAACCTTAACAATTTTTTTTGTGAAATTGTAAACATTTACTCAGTTTTTTTTAGCTATGAATTGACGAGATACTGTGAGAATTGACTTGTGAGTTCTTGGTCTTTATAACGCATGTCATCATAAATCAGCATGTTTTCAATAATATCTGTGATTTACGCTCTCCCTTTTCCTCTCACTCTCACCTTTCATCAAATTACCAAACAAGATGTACATCAAAACAACGGTCAAGTCACGTATCTTGTTCTAATAACATTGCGCAACGTAATTGAGGTCACAACACTAGTTGGGCTAGTGATGTAATATATTGTATCGGTGTATCCGGCTTCCGACTATGCCCTGCTCCAGGCGGTTGCAAGTTTAGTTCGCTGAACTGCTAAAACAATCTGTTATCTAAGAAGTGTTGCGTACCGCTACCATCTACTCGCCAAATAATTGTTTCAACAGGTTTTAATTGAGTGCGTGATATCGCTGATTCAAAATTTGCGAATGAAAGTAGTACACCAACTCAATTAGCGGCAAATTTCACTCCTGCGCGTGGCAGAAGGTATGTAAGACCTAGATGGTAGAAGGAAAATGAACCCAATAGCCTTATTCAAACACCTGGTCTATCAGCAGACCTCTTAAATCTTATCCTTGCCCCGAAAGCCTTAAAGGCAATAAAGTTCAACCTCATTGAGATAGACGATAAAGACGTTGTTTTTGCTGAAAATTCTATCCTTCACCTATGTTTAGGTACTTGCCAGCATACAATCCTAAATTACCACATTAGGCTTTGGTAGTTGGTACCTATGAATATCAAAGACTGTTGTCTTTGATATTTAATGGTGAAACTTTTGCATTATAATTATGTTTAATTATAATGCAAAAGTTTTACCATACATTAAATGAGAGACCTATATAGATTGGATCTAGTTTAAAGAAATATTGTAAAGGTTTCATACGAAATTAAAGTTCAAGGTTTGCTATTGTGAACTTTTAATGCGCTCTAAATTGTTCGGATCATTCGCGTTGATCGAAACGTGCCCGAATGATTACTACTTATATTTCCTCAAATTTTGCAGTTACAGTCATGATAAAATAATCAGTACCAACTATTGCTTCTCTAATAGTCATGCCATCAACATGTTCAATTTCATGACTGTCTATAAACATAGCCGCATGAATAATTCAACCACCATCGCTAGTTTTAGTATGGTAGTCACTAAAAAGACGCATACACACAAATTCGACAAAGTTTCGAGTGATATACGCCTTGTAAGTTCAATCAAAACATCCGCTGTTATTTTGCCACCGTATCGTTTATAATACAATACCTTCACCAACGTATCAATGTCACAAAATTGTTTGATAAAACGTCATAATTTTTCTTCAAATCATAGTATAATAAACTAGGAAGTCCCTAGTTATTATGAATTTTATTAGTGAATTGACTCAAATATTAATGATTGCATTTAACAAAGTTCATTTAAGCTTGCTATCAGTGATTTAGTGACACCTCGTACCTCTTTAAAGTTTTATTTTTCGGACGCTACTGTAAAAAGTTCAAGTCTAGTGAAGTAAACAGTCAGTATAAACGCACCTTATGTATACCCGATGTCAATTTATAGCTTCTTTGTATGCTTGTTTACATTTTGTTCTACTACGCTATATGGATCACGGAACTTTGTAATGGACTTTTTGTCGTTTGCTTACGAAGACAGCACAGATTGAGTTATGGAACAAAAAGTGAGTTACCAAATCTCTATCACTCATTTATTCTAGTTCTTTGGAACAGGACGCGAAAGATTAACATTACAAATGATTATGTGGTCAAGGGGTTTTTTGGAGCCCAGACTTCAAGTAGGTACATATAGAAACTTAAATGCTTCTTTTAATTTATTAGGTACCTTATAATTTATGCGTTATAATAGTTCTGTTAAAAAAGCAAAGATTTCGAGCGATGAGGCAACTGCTAATAAATTAGCTGATCAAATCGTTGCATTTGCTACCGAAGATTTAAGACCAATAATATGCAAAAATGTGACACCAATACTAATAAAAGATTGCATAAGGGATCTCATTAATTCAAAAAAAATGTGAGAAACTAATTCTGGTCTAATAAAAAAGCTACAAAAAAAATAGTAATATAATTAGGTAACTGGGTAGTATTGCATAAGTTAAAAAACATTTTTACGTGTTTAACTACAAAATTAAGACATGAACTTAATATCAGCTTAGACGTAATTAACCAGAAGCCGAAAAGAGCAGAAAACTTGCACAATAGCAAGAGCACCAAATGATATTAATTTGAAATACAGCCGTCCGGCATTTAATTAGGCACCAGCAATATCAATATCTAAATTAATTAACCTGTGATGCGGTGAAGTTTAATAAGCAAATTAAAAGGTTATCAGAAAAGAGACTTGGATCATAATTTAAAGCTTTGAAGCCCATTCGGAATCAAATATTATAGCCCCGGTGTTATTTTGCATGAAAAGTACCTAGCAAATTATCCGCAAAAGGGTTTTCCCGATCTATCATACATATGGATAACTGCAGGTTTACTGTGGAAACGGTAGGAAAATGTATGTAAGATTATTATTACTAATGTATATATGTTTTCCATTATCGGCAGAAAATATTTTTGTAAAACATTACTTACAAACATTACAAACAAAACTACCAGAGCTAATTAATTGACAGTAATTACTTGAAATTGCCCGAATCCAATTTGCTTGGTATAGGCATTAAAGCAAATGTCTTAAGTGATTAATGTAGTAAAGCACAGTAAAACCTATTGATGACTTCGGTTTTTGCAAGCACTTTCGGAATGCAAGGGCCATGTGAAATGACATGTGTCAAGGGTGTTATCGCGAATAAAATTGTTTTCATTGAGATACTGATTGTTAATCGTTTGATTGTGGTGACAAAATTGATTTCAATGTCATTATTGCACGCTATCATACTAAACTCGAAGTAACTTAAAAGTTTTAGAGGATGATGTGGAGTTTTATCACTTGGAAAATACAATAAAATTAAAAAAAAATATCTAACACAAAAAAACTTACTTTAAAACAAAAACTAAACGAACACAGTCGTTTATATTTTCCTGTATTTCTTTTTGTATTTTTTTTGCTGAGCAATAATGTGTATTGTATTTATATCTGCATTGACTCAAAAAATCTCATTTCAGTATAAGTTGGTTGTAAACACGTTACATTAAAATATAACCAACTCTGATCTTCCAACATACGCGTTTGGTAAAGTCACGGAGGAAAACACTTAATCAAAACTATTTAACCTTCGGTACGGTGCTGGTTGACAAATGTGTTTTTTTAACCCCAACCTCTAACTGTTAAGAAGATTAGCTGTAGTAAACGAGCACAGATGTAAACGAAGCTAACAATACAAAAAAACAATGTACAGTTCAACCTACTTATCTGCCCAAAACTTCAACAGAAACCAGCAGCTATCGTTCCGGTAATCACAGCACCTGTTCGGATCACGTAGTTGAACCCTGAGACGAGCAGTCACTTTCACCTGCACATCCTAGTGCCATCAATAAAGGTGTTGACGCGAGCATGGCGACCAGCGACATTGAGTTGAACTGCTACAATACTGGGTGTGTCAGCAAAATGCGAGTCTTCGGAAATAAGCAGCATTTGTTAAATATACACACGTAGGCATTCTTCTAACGAACCCAGCCCCGTTTCAGGATTCCGAGATATTCCGGAACGGAATCAGGACTACGAGCGCGACCCGACTTTGGTTAACAGAAGTCGCGGTCTCAAGTCGCTACTCAAAAACATCACCTTTCGACTCCTACGTGCTCACCCTGACAATGGCGCCCCCCTGACACACATCAACATTCACGGTCACTCGAAAGTCGATGATAGCCATTGTCCATACGCTTTATGTCCTCCGCAGCAATTGTTTAGGCGCTGCTGATGAAATTTTCAATCAGCGGTTATTTGGTACGGTTTAGAGCTAATTAGGTTTGATGATGTGTAAAAGTTTTCATATCAATCATGTGACGACTATAAGAGAGGTCAATGGGAATGGACATGGACAATGGTCTGTTAATTTATGGGTGCCATCTGGTGCAAGTACGACGAGTCATTTACTATTATTTTTAGTACGCAATTTATTTCAGACCTTCTAACAAGTTGTAGTTTGTACGAACCATCCATAAATCCGAGGAATCACCAGGTAATTATACCTGAAGATAGGTGTTGTTTTACATGTACCACTCAATCCATACGTTCATTCGCATCTTATCAGCGCCAGCATCAGCCGCAACAGTTCGCTAAATGTCGAATGTAAAGTTCACGCGAACAATACGCGGTGTTGAAACAGCCAGGTTAATCATTCGTTCTGCATAAATTGAATAGTTCTGCAGATAAGAACTTAGATCTGTTTGGAAATGAGATTTATTGGGGCTCAGGCAAATGTTACTTTTGCACTCGTATATCAAGTCGTGAGCGTGTTATCAGTATTGCCGGAGAATAATACTCCGTTGAAACAGGAGTGGAAGTTTCTCGGAACAAAGTTTAAGCTGATCAGAATCTGAAGTTTCCCAAGTCAGGTCAAGACTCTCGACCGATTTACCCACTGCCAGTCAAGTTCACGGCGAAACGCGTTTCACGGCGAAAGCTGAACGGATTAGTCACCATTTTGGAAACAATAGTATTCTAAACGTAGTTGGATGACAGACGAATACTAAATCCACAAGTAAAAGTGATTTCTTTCGGAAATGAATAGTGAAATCAGACAGAACCAAACACTTTTACTAGAACTTCTGCGATTTACTCATCATTCATAGCAAGCTTAGTAAAGTGAAATGTGACATGTAAAAAGGGGTTACTCCACACAAGTTCAAAAGTAACATCATTAAAGAGGGTTGCGAGTGGATGGGTTCTAGTCACAAGAACTTTACGCTATCTCCAATAGGGATTATTCGGTAGGGAGCTCTCTGTTTATGGTGATATTATTAATGGCGTCTGCTCTTGAAGCAATCTACGTACTCGGTAAAAGAATAGCATCATCATGCAAAATACGTGAATGTACTCGATAGTCAAAATACTATCGATAAATATTTATTCTTGAATTCCCTTTACATCCTTTCAATAAGAGCCACAAGAACACCAACAATCAATTAGCAGACAACATAATATAGGTATAATGTGACTTTTGTCCCGAACCTTCTTCGGATGTACTCTTGACCTTACTGTTTTCCTTACTTCAACAAACACCATTGTGTATCGATAATTGGGCAAACAAGATTGACCTTACGCTTGCGCTTTGTATGGACATACTAGTAGAATCAGCCAACCAATGTCCTTCGATGATCAGCGAGCGAGTTGAATTGAAAACTATGTAAACAGTGGTGTCGATTCTGTGTTTTAGGATTCCTAACCTAAATTTTAAGATTTCTAAATTTTCTATGCTAGGTAGACCTAAAAATTATTGTATTCTCTATAAAGATCCTAAAAATACCTATATTAGAACGTTTTTTAAAATCGCAAAACCTCTCCGAGTTGAGTATCCGAGTTGAGTGGTTGGGATTTTGCTGCGAGCAAAATATGTTTTTTTTTCTAAAATGTTATTTTAAAATACTTCTTTACATGGGTCAAACAGTTCATCCATTATTTGAGAAATCGTTTAGAAATTCAAATCGATACTAGTTTAAAATCGATAAATTTTAATCATGACCTAATTAGATGCCTGCTAAAATTAGGTACACGTTTCTAACCATAGCTAAAATGTGATGCAAAGAATAGGGTTAAAGCTACTTATAACTAAGTTAAGCTGTTTTAGATCTATCAATCTAAGTTTAGAGCTGTCATCCTAATTTCAAACCAGTTTGTTTAATTTTTCAAGGAATATGGTTATAGCCATTTTAACTAAATTGAGTTGGTTTAGGTCCGTCAGCTTCATGTTAGAGCTGTCATCTTAATTTTAAACGTGTCAGTCAAATTTTTCAACCATAGAATCGTTTTTATCTATTTGAAATTCCGACATCCTAATTTTAGCTAATCCTAAAACAACAGAATCGACACCAGTGTTGCTTTAAATCTTCCAAGATTCACAGGTGGTCAATGTTTTGTCACAAACTTTATTTAGGCTCGGGCTCATAAGATTGATTGTGGCTTCTGGTAAAGTTGATGCATAGATTTTCAGGTGTCACGATAAAATTTTATTTTTGCTGATAATTTTTTGGCCTTAATTAATTAAGTCGCACACGATGCAATGTATGTTTGTCATATCCAGGGTGAAAAGAATTCAAATCAAATTGAAGTTCCTATAATAGGTGAGAAATCGTCGGAATCGCTAATAAATCAAAAGACTCTATTTATAATGCAGTATAAAATTATTGATTTGTTTTCCACATAGAATCCGGTCTACGTAAAACAATATTAATATTTATTAGTGATTGTTATAAAAGCCCATAATGTGCCTGTTGAAGCTTAGCCAACTATTCTTGGAAAAACATTTTTAGAGGCATTGTAAACATCAATTTGAATTGTATGTCGCAATCAATCTGCATTACAATAAAATTTATTATAGACAATGAATTCCGTTCTGAATACGAATCAAATCTGAGAATCATTTTGCTAATTTCCATAGAATAAGTTAAAATGACCTGATTCAAAACTGGTCAATCAGGAAGATATTGGCCTCATAATAAAAATCGTACATTTTTACAGTCATCTTTTGATCACTATGACGAATCGAATAACTATTAATGTAATAAAAAAAGAAGCAGCAATAAAGATAACTTTAAAATTATCATTTCAAGTTGTTGTATTGATCAATTGTTCCAAATTATAAAGACGTAAGAACCAACATAAGATTTAGAAAGTGAAAATTGTATCTTTAAAGCAATTTTAAACTCGTTTAACAAAGTGAAATGAGACGAAGACATGATTGCCGTTTATGAGTTTCCCTTGTGCGATTATTAGTATTTATTGAAACAACTGTTGCGAATACAACAGTAGTTTATCTTGATTAGCCTTAATTATTCGATTAGTTCTTGCAAAGCAATGCAGAATTGTGAACTGTGCACAGAACCATAAGTAAGCGATGGTATTGTGTGAACAATGATGGATTGGTCCCTAAAAAGTTCCATATTATTTTTTCTAGAAAAGCGTATATCTTGTATACGCTTTTCTACTACAAATGCTACTTTCAGCAGGCCCTGAACTGGTTTTTATTAAAGCAATGATATCTGGTGTGATATTGGCATAATGTATTTCATTCAATAGGGCTGTTCACATTTGGGAAACCCGAGAATACTTTTACTACATTTATTGCATATTTTTATTTTCGCTACGGTAAAACTGAACCTGCAGAAAGTAGTAAAAATACGAAACTACATTATTTCACAGCATACAAAAGTACAGTACCACTGAAACACGCATACAGAGTTGACACGATTGCTGCACAAATCACAATGCAATACATTTTGAAACATAGCACTACACAAGTTAATCATACTGCAAGCGATATTAATTAGTTTTCGGTTGCGAAGTATCAATTTACGAGCGAATACTGAATGCGAAGAACTAGAGCATCAGTTAACAATAGAGCGGCAACGAATAGGTAGGCTAGGCACTGAGATGAATCATACAAATTAGATTGATTGAATCGATAACATATAATTAAACTTGATACTGAGAAGAACGTGCCACCTAGTCTGGCCCAAACAGAAAAATCAACAATGCAGGAAGCGTGAGTTTGCACCACCTTAACTTGGGTGTTGTGAGAGGCGATTTAGGGACATCCTTCAGGAAGCAAGCAACAGTGCCACCTGCAGAACAATTCTACCATCTAATTGCGAACATGCGTGGGGATGGTTACCCCATGACATAAAAGCCAATAAGGCGATTATCCAGGGGGACGCTTGCGTCTATCAGTGGACCAATATAGGCTGTTGTGGAGTGGAGATGAGAGGGAGTGAATGTGAGGCTTAGTCCTGCAGTGGGACACAAAAGATTTAATAAGTAATAACACTGAGAAAAAAATGAAACAAACCACTCAAAACATTAAACGAATAGTAAAGATAGTACAAGGTATCAAGTTAAAACACAAATCAATCAAAATGTAAGACCACCTTGAAAACTACTTTACATCTATCAACAAATAATATAAACTCTGCATTCGGAAAGGTTACATTAACCTCAGGTTAACCGGAGCATAATTGACCCATCGATCAAACCTGACCACTCGTGAAGTTGGTAAAAGCCTTCAATGTCAAAGGAAGCTTGAACACAAATAATTTAGTCGAAGTGCGGTAGTTGTTATTGATTGGTCAATTCTATTCAAATTTTATATTGTCTTAAGAAATAAATTTTATACTGAAGTACTTTGTTTTACCCTTTTCGGAACGAAATATACCTACCATATCGAAAAAAATTCGATATGTTATTCTTTTATTTTCTATGGATGAAAAGTTCAACCAGAGACCCTAAAAACCACAATGCCCTCGACATTTCAAACAACAGTAGCATTTTAAGTGTTACAAGCTCATATAAATTGAAATACTACTTTTGTTTAGAATTTATATATTGCTCTTTCAGGGTTTGTATAGGATATGGCTAAACAGCTAGGAAGAACAAATTCCATCCGTTTGTAAAACGATAGGGATCTAATCTAGTAACTGCAATTGAATACCGGTGCACATCTTATTATTTTTGGAATAATTATGTTGCCGAGAGAAAGAAATCTTGGAATCTTTAGTATTATACTGTGTATTGAAATAGTAACAGAACAGATAGGAACTAAGATGTCAATTCATAGCAAGTTATTAAGCTTGCTCGGATGAGTAAAGGGATCGCTCCATATTAGTACAATCGTACTAATGTATAGTTCAGTCTTCTAATACTAGCTTCGCACTCTTTAATTCAATACCGCCATCACAAACCGCAGAAACGTGCTTTCAAATATGATAAATTTTATAGCAACATGGCTTCCCACAAGCTTCAAACGAGTGGTCAGCGAGCTGTCTATTATCTGATGCTGTCAATATAAAATTTTCCAAAATATTACGAGTAAAAGCCTATACACATTATTTTGCTATGCTGAATTTTCAGGAGTGCAAGCTTTAGTACTTCGGTCGGAAAATTTTCATGTTGCTGTCCACTAATTTACAAAGTATTGACAACTTTCTAATTAAAACCACCATAGTCGTGATGGAATTTCTAACATACATCAAGACATCCATTCTGTTGTCAACAGCTGTCGATTCAATGGCCAATTATTATCGTGTTCTTTCATCGACTGTTGGGTCGTTGTCGTGTGGCAGGTATTAATCTTTTAGTTCATTGTCTTTGTTTAATGCTAATGCTAAGACTGTTCTTAATTATCTTATCTGATTAGAGAATTAATTTAGTCAAGGCTTTCATCAAATTGCTTATATCTAGTTTTGTTTCTAAAATATTATCAAACTGCAGTGTTTATTTCATGATACATTTGAAAAATACCTCTGTAATTTGAAGGGAAGGAAAGTAAAAGACCAAGCTATATAGGAAAGGAATAAGCAGAAAATAGGAAGTGCCAATCACGCAAACAATCCAACCATACTTAGGAAAGGAAACAAGAACAGAACAGGTGAGTTACCAATCGAAGCACGTTAAACGGAAGCCAGCGTAGGCGCAGGCGTTTGAAAGAAGCACAATTATGACGGAATGTGGCACTCGCACGACAGTGCGTTGCGCACGAGTGCGTGCGGTTACCGATTGCGGGGGCAGCCTTTTTATTCGCAATGGTCTTTGACACATTTTTCACATTGTAAATGTTCATCGGTTTCTGATGTTGGACGTGGATATAATTTAGCAAAATGTGATATGGACTTTCCCTCTGTAGGTTAATCTTAATAGAATAAGCAAAGAAAGTTTAGTTGCGTGGTACCATTAGGATGTTTTCCACAAGAGCGTGGCCACGTAGCTTTGCGGTTGTATGTGTCGGATCAAAAATTAGTATCGCTTAAAATTCATATCTCAGCTTCCTTGTCGGCTGTGATCGACAAATTTCGCCGCTTAGCTCTGGTAGAAAAGCACCCTTAATCTACTGAAGTATCGAAGACTAGCCTAGCAGTTAAAATGTTGGTTCCGAAACCGCAGGAAACAGTACCCAGTACATCAGTTTTGATGAAACAAAACATCGTTCATTAGACATTACGCAACTGATCGCAGTATCCCCGACCGCAAAGGTCGTGATAGCACGAGGGACAGGCCATCAATCAAGTAGGTGTCACCTACGTAGGGCTTCGTACCTTCGTAGGCGATGTCATGCCATGCGCCCTGATTGCCCTATTTTGGATTAGTGTGAGGTTCGCAAGGTATTTGATTTAATTTTGTATAATGTATATAAAACTAGCTTCAACTTGTTACTACGTTGTTTATTAAATACTAGCCTAAGATGTCTGTCACCGGGATTTTATTAAGATCCTTTTCGCCCTTTGGACGTGATGACAACAACAGACAGACAGGAGTGGCTGTGGGAGTGTTCTTTTTTATAGATGTGAATGGATGAATAGCTATGTCATGCAATAGACACCAACCAAAGTACCAGACAGTTTGCTTAGCCTCAAGCCCAAAATGTCAGTAAAATATTTCATCATTGAAATAATGTCCGTATATTATAAAGCCGTTGAATATAGATCTCTTATCTCCATTATCGGAGTAATATTTCAAAATCTCAATGCCAAGAGTAACAAACAGTATTATGATTAACGGCATCGTACATGATTTTATCATGATAATAATAACATTCCTTTCAATTTACAAACATAAATATGATAGCCCATAGCTATGCATTAAATCTTTATCATTTAATTCACTTAAAATAAAACTAAAATTATGGCTCATGGACAAATGTTTTTATGAGGATAAGGATATTTTGATTTTAAAATTTGCTACTAACATATACATACTTACACTTATCCTATTTTTTTACACTCCTTTTGAATTATTAAAAAATGTATAGAGATATCAGTTTGAGTTTTTTTCTATTAACTACCTTTATAAAGCCTTAGTTATTAACTTATTTTGCACTCATTGACGAGATACTACTGTTATTTATTATATTCCTGCAAAAAAATGGATCTTTAGGTATTGTAAAATATTGTAATAAATCACTCCACAAAAATAACGTTCAATATTAATCTAAAACAAGGTGAATCAAAGCAAGCTATCGGTTCAGCTTAGAATTTGTAGGATACAAAATATTATTTAGTTGAAATCATTATGTTTGATTGCGTTTTCTCAATTTACAAAGATGTTAATAAGTTGAGAATGACCTTCAGAGACAATATCACGATCTATGTTTAATTTGAAATATAAAATGCATAATATTATAGATTATCAGACCAAGACATTTAGGTGCCTCTTATAATTTGTATATTTTTTTGCCTATTGACGTTATTTTGTCTGATGTTTTGTCACAGTCATGTCATGACTGAGTAATCTCTAATCTCTTCGTCTGAGGTCAAAACTTTCCGATTCCTTCAACGGGTGTAACGGTGAAGTAAAAGTTAATTGTTTTAGTACGGTACAAAACTATAGTGTCTTCCATAAAACGTGTTAAGCCTTGATAGAAACCTTTTTGAGTTTTGTCCTGAGAGTATAAATTAACAAGGCATGAATAAAAGTCTACTCTAGTATATTCTTGGACATTCTACTCGTATTTCAACTTCTACTCAAACCATTCGCAAGATACAACTTTTGTACAAGTCACAACAGAAAAAAATACAATATTCTCTTCACGGCGTCCAGTTTGGATAATAATTTTCAGCTCTAAGTATTGTAGAAAGATCTCAAATCGACAGTTACCTATACAAGAAATTCGGTCAAAAATCGACATAAAAAGTGATTTGTGAGTACGTTTTATAGCAAGGTTTATAAACAATTTATGTATATGAGTATAGAAATTTCATTCTAATAATAGGTATATCTGTTGCCGCTTTATTGTAGAACCAGTCTCTTTGGTACAATGTAAATAAAACTTTTGGCTAGGCCTATTACAGAACGATCGCTGATTTGTTAGGATTCACCCATTGATTTGTTAAAAAGGAAAGATAGGTTACGTTCTCCCAGCGCTTACTCAAAAACTACACGCAAACACACGCTCACAGTTATATTTCCAGTCCTGTGCAATACAAAGAACAACAAAGACGGAAAGACCTACCTAAGACCGAAGTGAGACCGAGACAACAATATTTCTCGCTAGTACGACCGCCCATGCCGCCGGTCAGACGGGGACTGAGGTGGGAGCACACAATTTTACACAATTTGAGGTTGCCACTTTGGAGAAACCAGTACCTCATCTTCCCTTTTTAAAAAATCAATGGATTCACCTAATTAATTTCAACTTCAACTTGTAAGTGGCTTCTGTTTGACTCGAAAAGATGGCTAAGTGACGTTTGGCTATAATCAACAATCGGCATAACCATTCTACAAATGGTCTGATTTTATACGGGGCGGTGGCGGCGACTACATTATCTAACAATTCAAAAACACCTTGCGTTAAAATTAGGGGATGGTACAAATCGGATGGTCCTCTTTGGATCATGAAGCCTAATTTACAACTAAAAATGCTAAATTTAATTAATTATACTCCCATGGCAGGTAATAGGTTCAATTTAATAATCATGAACACCATCCATCATTATTACGCTAAAGAGAACCATTGTTGTAGCAAGTTGTAAAATTACAAATTGTAATTATTGCAAGCAGTAACTGTGATACCGGGAGGTTTGGCAATATTACTGTTATAATAGCCACTTAGAATGGTGTCACAGTCAATGTAAAACAAATGACTACGGTACTAAGCAATAAAGTATAAATTTATGAAATCGAATACGTTATGGTGCAAAGCCGAGCTAATGTGGCACCGCCACCAAATACTCATATTATTACGTTTAACACAGGAAATTTAAAAAATCTTTTGTACAGTTTGTGATACCTATTATAAGCTATTTTTAAAACCTCTAGTAGGTAATAGTTTTACTTTGTATAGGCAAGAGATGCGAAAAATGAGTTTTGCGGGCACAAAGGGCTACTTCGTATCTCTGCCTATTTACAAAATAAAACTATTACAGAGGTATTAATATATAGCTTAAATTTCCTGTGATGAACGATAAAAAAAAAGATAAAATAGGTGGCGGCGCCACTTTGACTCGGGTATGCGCCTTAATGATTAAACTTTTATGGATGAAGGAGAGAGAGAGATAGGTATCTATTGGATTAGGCAGAGTAGTAAGAAATTATTTCTTCCTTTGAATTAAAACCTAAATAATTTATTAAAAACGACCAGACAGTCATTATTGTACCTAAAGCTGGAGACGAATTCAACTTTGACTTTATTTGGATAAAATAAAATGATTTTAAAAAACCTGTTTTAGTCATCCGCAATAATAAATCGCAGTAACCTTGCAGACGAAATGTCAAGCCGATAACACCCGTATCCAATCTACTAAAATTTACAGATGCGTTTTTTTTTTGCCCAATAATGTTGTAAATTGAAAGTAATCTTTTGAAAATCTCCCTTTTTGTAAATACTAGTTCAAATTGATTTATATAATTTGATTGTAATTTTCTTAGCTAATAAAGATGCTTTTTTTTAATTTCAAACAGTTACAGATATAGTCAAGCAAGATCCAAGAGAAAAGGTCTCTCCACTCTCGCGCGCAAATCACGACAAAACTGCTTAGGTCCTTTTCACTCGCGAACAAATCACGCGCGACAAAAAACCGACAAAACACGGGAACGAAACGAAAGGCGAACGCGACGAGAAACCGCAAAGAATATGCGAATCACATCCACACATTGTCATGTTTCGGGGTTCGTGCGTTTTCCGCGCATAAGTGTAGAGAAGCTTTATAATTTTGAATAAACTTACCACATTGATCTTGCCGAGGATGTGATCGATTTGATCCTTGCTGCACATTGTGATGCCTGCTTGACCGTTCTTGATACTTTCACATTTTACGAGTCACTGAATGTATCACTAGAAAGGTATATTACGTAAACATGTGTTCCTTTTTGAGCCGTATGAAAGAAGAAAATGTAACTAAAATGCGATCCTATTATTGCATGTTAAGTAGTAGGTAGTATTTCAGAATATTTGATTATATGTATTTAATTCCAAGCCAAGTTTACAAGCATTGTTATTCACCTTCTTTACACAATGTTATAAAGTGATATCATTACGGTAGCAGTTCAGTAACCTAAACTGAACTGAGCTGATAACGATCAAACCAGTAAATCGATACGTACATACGTACATAATTAACTAGAAGTAAGTACCTGAATGGTGATTGATATCAATGAATTGGCCTTTATTGCATGTTTTTATTCTTTCGTTATATTTACTACCGAAAGACCAGCGTGCAAGTGCAAGATTCAGCATTGGTGATTTATACCAATCATTTGGTTTATATTGCATGTTTTAGTTCTTTCGTTATTTACTTATATAGGGACACCCTGTATAAGTAAATAACGAAAGAACATGGTCACCGGTGTCGGAGACTTTGGGGGGTGAATACGTTTTTTATAGACAAATCACTATCCAATATATGTACATATTTGTTTCTAGCATGGGTAGCTATGGCTATGGCAATGCATGTAGATATCCGAAAAACAAAACGGCTGCCCTTTTATTATAGAGAGAGAAAACAATATAGGGATAAATTGATGGATTTGTTGAAAAAAAAAAAGACTTATTTCACCCCCTTAAGTCTCCAACCCCGGTGTCTCACTGTAATATTTTATTAATGCTGAAAGACCAGTTCTAATTTCAGAGTTCCTTGGATATAATAGATTCCCGAAGAAACCCTTGAAAAAATATGTCCTATCAAAGGGTGCTAGTGATTTAAAGACACTCGAAAGTAATAAGTAAATTATTTATGACATTCTTTAAAAACTAAGTGAAATCGTCACTTTAAAAATAGTTTCACCAAATTCTTGCATACTTTAAAAATCACAGCAAAGTATCCAAGTTGCGTTGAATATTAATATTTTAACGCGTGCTCTAGAGAAATGTTTTTGTTGTTATTTACATAATTTCACATGTGGTCCCAATGCGCCCTTTTACTGAACTTTCATCTTTGATAGGTACTATCTTAATAAGGAAATTAACATAGTGACTTTATCATCATTAAAAGAAACACAGTGTGGACACACTTCCGGGTTTTAGTACCTAGACCTACTTAGGTACTTCTTTTGAGGTAGTTTTAGGGTTCCGTACCCAAAGGGTAAAACGGGACCCTATTACTAAGACTCCGCTGTGCGTCCGACTTCCTGTCTGTCTGTCTGTTTGTCACAGTGTACTTACCTCATGAACCGTGATAGTTAGACGGTTGAAATTTTCACAGATTATGTATTTCTGTTGGCGCTCTAACAATAAATAACAGACATGATTATTTTGCCGTTTTTAAAGATAATGGTACGGAACCCGTGTGCGATCCGACTCGTACTTGGCCGGTTTTTTTACAAAAATTAAATAACGTGAAAATCGTGTAGGTATAGGTATACATGTACTTCTTACAATACCACATGTTATGCGCTATGCGCGATAGTGCATAACATGTGATATTTTTAGATTTCTATTAGAGTGCAAAAAAAATTTTACGCGCAATACCTACTCGTATAAATAACCGAAATAAAAAAGTACTAAATACATAACGACGATTACACAATTTCGATATTAAAATTCTTTATTTTTTGCTAAGTTACGCTACACAACCGGTCCGCTGCTGCCGGCTTTACTTTTTGTATCGCATTCCATAGAAAACGAGAGTGTGGGCATTCAGAAGATTTAAACCAGCAAAGTACAATTTCATGCCTTTTTCTAGTAATTTTCGCGAAATTAATGTTATTTTTTTTGTAACTTTCACTAGCGGAAAGATTAATTGTGTTCAGCGGTGCATTCATCATCTATTGATTTCCTAGACACAATCATTGTAGGTAGGTGTAGTGTAGGTACCTACTTAAATGGTTGTTACATCGGTTTGTTAGTCGGCATCGGCATTGGCTGTACCTACAAAATAATCTACGTCATTCGGACTATCCATATCGAAGAACCGACAACCGCTGGGCTATACGTGTTCATGAGTAGAGACCGCGACAAGGCAAATGAAGTGTAGGACCGCTTCCGGCCAGGGATGACGACCTGTGAAAGACTGTAGGCAGATGCTGGATGCAGCAAGCTGAAGACAGGGCTGGCCTTTGACCAGCAGTGGACTAACATAGGTTGTTTATGATGATGATGATTCTGACTAGGCACCTATTAATCACCGCAATCATCAGCCTTTGTTACTCCACTAGCTGGACATTGGCCTTCCATACATATAATAAACGGCATAACGCTTTGTCTTCCGCTTGCCGCATCCAGCATCTGCCTGTAGTCTTTTACAGATAGTCATCCCTGGCCGGAAGCGGTCCTACACTTCATTTGCCGTGTCGCGGTCATTGCTACCGGCCCCGGCCTAGCACGAGGATTGTTGTCTAGGGGAGAATAGATAATTATTTAAGTTTTAAAAACTATAAACCCACTTAAATGTTTATAGTTTAGTTTTAGTTTATAGTTCTTTCATGGATCCCACTGTCAGACAAAATTAAAAAAGGACCACACACGGGAAGCATCAGCTTTCATACAAAATAATTAATTTTGTTTTAAAAACTATAAGCCGACTTAACTTTTATAGTTTTTCATGAATTTTCATGGATTCCATTGTCAGTCCTGTGCAAAATTAAAATGGGACCACACGGGAAGAACCAACTTTCATATAAAAAAAGAATCATGAAGATCAAACCACCCAGTCAAAAGTTCTGAGGTAAAAAATATTTAAAAAAAATACAGTCGAATTGATAACCTCCTCCTATTTTGAAGTCGGTTAAAAAGAACCATGAATCGGACCACCCAGACAAAAGTTCTGATGTAACAAACATAAAAAAAAATTACACTCGAATTGAAAACCTCCTTTTTTGAAGTCCGTTAAAAAAATTACGTCACTTTGTCATCGAATTCGTAAAATGTTTGAAATTCATTCCTTCAACTTCAATAATTTACGCAAGGTATGACGATGCCATGTCATTTATCTCTATTCTACCCTAGATAAAATTACCCGTGCTAGGCTTACTGGCCACAGGTCGTCATATACTACTTTTGCCATAGAAAGGTATATTTACATATACATAAATATATAGAGATCGACAAATTTTCCAATACGTAAGGATATTAAATGATTACAAACTCAGAAAGCTGTCAGACCGGCCGGAACCTTATCAAAAGTAAAAGTTATTTTTACCAAATAAAATAGCTTACGAGATCTAAAAATCAGGTTTCTATTCTTGTATAATTTACTATTTAAATTCTGTTTTGAAAGGCCCATTGTATATGGTTTGTCTACGATATACGACTTTAGGTAGACAGTATCCGCAAATTAAATTTCATTGTTTAGATAAGACTACAAAAGTTAAAAAGATTCAAAGTTCAATTTGTTCCAACGCTTCTCCTATCCTGAGGAAGCACAAATAAATAAATATTGCTGAACGATTCACACAGCGTCATCTAGGTCCGAGCTAAGCAGAGCTTGTGTTATGGGTACTAGATGACTATGATATACATAATACAATGCATTAATAGATAGATTGTATTCATTATTCATATATTTTCTTACACTAGGCGCCGCACTTAGAGATGTTAAATCCTACTAATATAATAAACGCGAAAGTTTGTAAACATGTATGTATATGTATGTTTACTTGCTCCTTGACGGAAAAACTTCAGAACGGATCGGGCTGAAATGTTGCATACAGGTATTTCTACGTCACTCAAAGGTTTTTGTATTAAAATCTTTAGTAAGTGATAGTTTAAGTAATCAATGATTTTAACGTCTTTGAGTGCGGTGTGTGATTCTTAGTGCTATGCTATTGTTGCGGTTGACGACTAATTGAGTATAACATAGGTTCTTAAATGATCTCAAGATTATGTCCATGTAAGACACAACGCAAAGTACTGGCAGGTAACAATAAATAACACAACAATAAACTATCAAGTGTGTACACCAAGTGGGTATAAAATCTAACCTATGCCTGCGAGCTAGCCAGCGAGGGGGAGGTACCTTTCCTACGTTAAAGTACTAAATTCGGCTTACCAGTATTAGCTATTAAAAAGTTTCCTCTAGGAAAACTAATAAAAATGAAGAAAATCACTTTCACTATTTAACTGTGCCTAGGTAGGTAGGTACTTGATGATTGTGTGAAATTTGTTATGGAAATGAACAAGGAAAGAAAGAAAATCTTGTCTTGCTTGTATTGTTGGTTGAAACTTTTTGCCGGAAAATACTATTTACAACAGACTCAATATTTTTCGTGGCACAATCCATTGTCGTAACCTCTAGGTATCTATTTCATAAATATCTTTTCCCTAATTGGAATTTACGATACGGCACGGCGAAATGACGAAAATTTACCGCAGGCATGTCAAAATTACTCTAGGCTCAATTTTAGTAAGTTGTTTCAAGTTTCAACATTTGTTTAGTCTTTGAATGTTAGATGAAAGGTCATTTAGCGTCAGTTGTTTAGAGAATATTCAATTCATTACTTAGATATGTTAAACGCCGAATATTTAGAAAAGCAACTAAGTAGTACCAATATAAATACTTGTCTTCATAGAGCTCGTACACATGACAAAGCTAACTTTCAAATAAAGTAAAGCCATTCTCATATGTGGGCAAATAGACCACAACCTTGAGCACTTACTACAACATGACATAGTAAAGTGGTAAGTAGTGTACCCATGCCTCCCTAATGGATAGGGACATCCTAAATGTGGCAATGGATTCCGCTACCACATTGACGAATTACAAGGCTTGAATGGAACAACCGTATACACCGTGCAGTTTATTTAATACTAGCAGCGCTTCGCGGTTTCACCCGCGTAGGTCCCGTTTCCGTGGGAAATGAAAGAGGTTCTCAATTCGTCTGTTTTTTTATGTTTGTTACCTCAGAACTTTTGATTGGGTGGTCCGATTTGCATGATTCTTTTTTTATATGAAAGCTGGTGCTTCCCGTGTGGTCCCATTTTAATTTTGTTCAGTTCTGACACTGGGATCCATGAAAATTCATGAAAAAACTGTAAAAACTGAAGTCGGTTTATAGTTTTTTAAAACAAAATTAATTATTTTATATCGGCTTAGTAGTTTCGGTGCTGATTCAATACAAACAAACAATTTCCTCTTTATAATATTTATAGTATAGATGACCATATCCTTTATTAGAGAGTCATGGGTACACTACTTACCACTTTACTATGCCATGTTGTAGTAAAATGCTACAGGGAAGTTGACCCTATAGCTTTAATTTCAACCAACGTGAACTTTCCCCCTTTGTAGGTTATGGATATGCTAGGAACGGGTTGGGACGACTTTTCGACCGAGTGTCAGAGCCGAACTTAAGCGAACAATCGTGTAAATGTAAAATTGCCTACAAGCCATGCATCAATGCATTGCCGATGTGGCAATGTGCCTTTGCCGAAAGGTTGCTGAACTTCAGGTGGTTTTACCTATACTTTATATGGAAAAGATCAAATGAAAATTAATCTCCGGCTAATGTTTATGTGAAGGTCCCAATCGCGTTTTGAATATACCGTATCCATTTTGAATGTAGCATGTTAGTAAACAAACTACGACACAAATAACAAAATCTCACTGGATTCTAACTCGATCGTGTCGACTCGGCGTCGAGTTTCAGATATGCAGTATTAAGAGTAAACAATTTTTTTTATTGAAGGGAGGATCTAAAATCGACAAGTAATGTAAATTACGTATAAAAGGACGCGCCAACGAGTTAGGTTAATTATGGCCGGTTTGTTTACAAACATGCTACATTTAAAATGGACACGGTATAGGGGTAACGCGATGTAGTCTCACTACGAATTAGGTATACAAAGATGAAGCGGGCAGCAGCGCCCCCGCAAAACAATTCTACCACCGAACTGCGATGCGATCCCCAACCCGCATGCCCAGCGTGGGAGTTATGGGCATTACTCCCCCATGAGATACGTCAATAAGGCACTCTTCAGGCGGAGGCATGCGTCCAGCAGTGAACCAATATAGGCGGTTGAGGTTGAGGTTGAGGTAATGTTTATAAAAACCGTTTATCCAAGTCTAGGACTACATCTCTGATAAATTTCACCCTGATCCGTTCAGTACCTAGTTTTGGTGTGAAGAAGTAACAAAGAAGAAAACACAGTTACGAGTAAGTACTGGGCACCTCTTTATGCCAAAGCTACTAGTCAGATTTAGCTGAAATTTAGCATAGATGCAGTTCTAGGCCTTTTTATCCCGGAACAAAGAAAGCGAAGCCGCGGGCCGAACCTAGTTTTGATATACATAAGTGTGATGTTTTGTTGTCTATCTATGTGTTCCATCCATCCATTATTGTGAACGTGATTTTGACTACCTTCAGAAAACAATGGAGAAATTATTATGATTCCAAGAAAATTATGTTTATTTGTTGATCTGTTTTTATAAAATAAACAAGAACTCACGTCAACAAAACCCAGTAGAGAAGACACGCACATTTCTGAACACTATTATTTTACGATAATTCTTGTTTAAGCAAACGCTGTTTCCATCGCGGTACATTGAATACTACATTGAATACACTAACATGAAAAACTGGTGCTGTTATCGTATATCATGAGGGTATTAACAGCAAAGTTAGTAAGTGAAACAATGTTCATACAAACGTAGAGGTAGTATAGATTTTGAGTGTTTAAAAAAAAATACGGGTAGTTTACATTGTGGCGTGGCGGACGCTGCGTAGATGTTTTAATTTTGAGTTGTTAGGTTGTCGACAATTTGTAGTATTTTTTATATTTGCATTTTACGTAATTTTCTTCTTATTAACTATTTCTCTTAATAACCTCAATCTCAACCTCAACGCCTGTATTGGTCCACTGCTGGACGCAGGCCTCCTCCTGATAAGCGCCTATTGGCGTCCCTCTAATGGGGGGTAATACTCTCAATAGGTTTTGAATCAATTATACTCCAATTCAGAATCCAAGATATTTTATGTCAACAAAGACATTCATCAGTGAAAACTTAACAAAATCATATAACAATAACATAAAACCACAAGGTGACAGCAAGGATATCAAAAAAAACTAATACATTTACTTCAACAACGCATCATTTTACGTGTGCAGCGAAAAATGATTAAATTTGACTTCGAAAACGAAAGAGAGGTCAATTACGTGATGAATGAAAAATTTCAAATCCAAAAATTGTTTCGAGCTTTGAAACCAATGTCGTTCAATATTTTCCAACAATATTCCTTAGGTTTTGTAACGAATACAAAAAATATCCAGGTTTTTTAATCGGAGTATAGATGTATGTACATACATCTATACTCCGATTAAAAAACCTGGTACACTAGTCCTTTAAGGGTTCCTTTGTCGAATACTTCAATTAGCAATTTTAGCGTAAAAATATATGAAAACTTATCAAAAACATCAATTAAAATGCAATTAATCTGCTAATTATCTTTTCGAACACCAGCTTAACTTAGTATGAAAATTGCGTTAACCAGAAATCGTAACCGTAAAATAACGTAAAATCGTTTAGATTACAATTAATTCGTTAATACTATGATAAACTTGCAAATGGGTTATTTGTTTAAAACTGGTTTTAAGTATTATAATGAACACAAAAATTAGCAGTGAAAGTTATATCACAAAACGTAAGCACCTATAACAATTTATCCTTCTATACCATTGATTAATTAAAAAGGGAAGATAGGTTACGTTCTCCCAGCGCTTACTCATCTTCCCTTATATACTATTATTATAAAGAGGCAAGATTTTATTGTTTGTATTGAATAGGCTCCGAAATTACTAGAACGATTAAAAAAAATCGTCATAGCTTACTTTTCAGGGAGTGTCATAGGCTATATTTTATCCCGGAATTCCCACGGGAACGGGAACTACGCGGGTGGAACCGCGAGGCGCTGCTAGTCGACAACAAAAAAAAACAATGAGTTCAAGGTTTATGGAAGACCAGATTCTATTAACATCTTTTTTTACAAATGCATATTTTAATTATTAGAAATGCATATATTAGATATGACATTATAATCCGACATTCAGATCTAGTATGCAAAATGAATGCAAATGTGAATATTTTTACCACGCTTTAACAATTTCCAAGTTTTTTTTTATTACAAATAAAAAAAAAACTTTGTGAGTAAACAGACAGTGCAAAATAATTTCAGGCTTTAGGAATTTAGCACTTACTAATTACCTATCTTGGAGATTAATTTCAAAATAAAGCATAATTAGGTATATCTAACTACAAGGAGAATAGTGTGAGATGAGTGGGAATACAATACTTAATTTATTTGTAGGTGCAACGTAAAGTCGACATTATAAACTTCCAATAGTTGCTAATAGAGCACAGTTTGGTTTATAGGAGGGTAGACCTACAAAATCAACATTTATAATAGGTAACCATGTTTTACAATACCAGTAAAAAAACAAAGCATCCCATCAATCACATCAGCATCAAAGAGGAACACACTAACCACGAAAAACAACCGAGAAAAAATTAAAAGAAAATGGCGCACGGAAAAATAAGGCGCGTTTTTCAAAAAAAGAACGTCCGCGATGAAAATAAGAAGCCGAGAACGCGGATGTTAGGACAACTCGCGCGATTTTTTTTTTTTAAGAAAGTATACGCGCGTGCTGCAGTCGGTGGGCTGCAGGTGACTGGCGAATCGACCGGCGTTCTGCCCACACCACGCAGAATCGTCTCGACTGCACTGGTGATAGTGCGCTTATCGAACCGATGTCGTCGTCTTCGTCTGGCTTGCTACTTGGATTCTATTCAGGTTCTATGGCTGTGGTGGAAACTTTTTTATAAAGCTCTTAAGAAGGCTACGAACCCCTCCCAAATCTCAGCGGCCGGCCCGAGTAAATTTGTTGTTGTTTCACGTAGAATCGCATCGTGTTGGCCATTCCGCGGCATTCGCCTTATTTTGGAATTGTGCTCCCTGTGTCGCATTGCACCCCGCGTTTGAGCGAGCGGTTGCAGAAATTTGAAGGAATTTCTCAATTTTTTATATTTTTTCGTACTTTGCGATTCATTTTGAATAATCGACTGATTTCAGAAATATTTTTGTTTATTTCTAATGGTGAATATATTTAGGATGTTTGCAGTGTGACAGATTTTCGAATAAAGGTGTCTAACATGCATAAAAAATGGCTTGAAAATGACTCGATTTGGTGGTCAAAATATGGCAAATTAGTTTCACTCTCATTCAAATATCATAATGTTTTTTAAAAAACGAAAACGCTACAAACATAGCTATTTGTCATCCGATTATGTATGCAAAATTTCAATACGATCGGAAACGTAGTTTCCAAATGAAGCGGGAAGTACGTTTGTATGGGAGCTAAGGTATCCGTTCTGTTCTTAAGTCCCGAACGGGTCCTTTGATGTTATAAGTTGGTTGCACGTTTGGTGCAGCAGTATTGAGTTACCTAGTGACGGGGTTCAAAAATATAAGGTAAATACCTAATCACGATAAAAATACCCTTCCATGATTCCAAATAAAATATGTTAGTTATACATAAAAATCTTTTTCGCCTTGTAATTGACTGCGTCCCGTAAACTACACTCCAACGAAATTTTGCGCAAATTTGTACTTACCAATTCTTTCAAGTTTACAATTGATTCTTTATTTAATTTTTCACTTCCTTTGTTTAAAAAGTGTGTCATTCATTATAACTTAGGGAACTTATTGATACTAAAATTAGAGTTTAAGCACATATGACGACCTCTGTGGCGCGGTGGGCTCGATGTTGTGTGTGTTGGGTTCGATTCCCGCCTCGGGACAAATATGTGTACGATATGAAGATATTTGTTCAGGGCGTTCTGGATGTTTTCTATGTATAATAAAAAAATATCGATCTATGTAGTGTATTGTATTATGTATATTAGTTATCTAGTACCCATAACACAAGCTTTGCTTAGCTTGGGGCTAGATAATACTGTGTGAATTGTCCGACATTATTATTTATTTTATTTTATTTTATTTTATTTTATATTCTAAAAAAAACATTTTTATTTCGTCAGAAATCATCAGCCAGTACAAGACATTTTGTCCTCTTATTCATAGACTCGACGTTTTGATGTTCCACAAAGAACATACTTACGAGTAGGTACATTTTATTGAATGTATTTGTGAAATTGAAACTGAAGCACCTCGGTGATTGTTGGATAATAAGGGTGGTTCTTCCAGCATGGTGTTCTTATTATTATTATGTTATTCTAGTTCCTTTAACATAATCACATATTTTTTATAACAATTATTTAATACAAACGTAGGTTTTCCTATCCAAGTATTCTTTTTGTTGCGCGTAACAAAGACATGAAACACTATTATTTACTACAATTTCAATTTTTCCTTATTAAAATCTGAGAATGTTATCAGGTGATACTTACTATAATCTTTATTGTAATCAGTTATACGTAGAAATCTGAGGGAAACGTCAAATGTGTGACAGCGGTATACCTATTATTACTTGCATATGAATATATTGCAGCCAGGTGTAGGTCGAAGTAGGCTTCCATGTCACGGCACAATAGAGAAAATTGTAGAAAACGAGCCACGATCACTTACCGTTCCTTACTTCGACAGTTTATTTTTATTTGCGTACGCGCGCTGAATGCTGATCCGCTTACCTGGAACAAATGATAGCAATCGGTCACATGTGAAATTGTAGCAATGTTCCAACAGGATGCCAGCGATGGCTGTGCAGCCATGATTGTAGACATAATGGCACTCTATTTTGTGCTGAACATCATTAAGTTATTCTGTGATGAATACAAACAACCTAACCGCGTAAGCCAAGCATTGCAATTTGCAAGCATTGCACGACCTTATCCCATCTTCTCCCTTCTACCATAGGACCAGCAGACGCACATGAATAGCAGCTGTACCTGGTCGACATACCACTCAAAAATTATGGTCTACTTTCACAATATGCATGGCCAAAAAGTGATAAGAGCTTCCTACGTCTGTTCTCCCATTAGAATACTCCAGAAGAAATAATTTGGAATACATCGGTACGTAATATTTAACAAAATTTCCATTCCATTGAATCCTGCATACGTACTAGGATTGTGTTGGAAAAAACCGACTTAGAATGCCTTTGTTTTAAAACTGTTCTGGTAAGTTTTGCTGGACCAATAGGTACTAATCAATTTTTTAAAGAGCCACCTCTATACATCTGCATAAGAATCATCTAAATCGAATGACGGAGAAATGGACGGTCATACATAAAAAACTTCATAAAGCCTCCTCCATTTTTCTAAGTCGCCTAAAAGGGATTAAAAGGAAAAGATACTTATCATTGTAAGTATATATTTCAGCTCAAAAGACATTCACTGTCTCACCAAACATTTCATAAACACTAGATAAGAAAAGAAGGGAGACCTTCAATCAAGATAACCTGATAACAATGTGTTCTCACGACAGATGACGTTGATAATGATAACAGAAGAATCATGGTCACGGCTTCCTGCCTTTCACACTTTCCTCAATGAAGAATAGGTATTTAAAACTGTATAACTGAAGGATAAGGTAAATAACATTACAACTTAAGAATAGAAACAAATTAGAACTATGGTGCCAATAAAAAAAAGTAGAAGTTGAATTAGAACTAGTAATTTACGATTGAAATAGTTGAGCTAACTGCAAACAATGTAATGGCTAGCTACGGAAGCATCCCCAAGACGCATGGCTGCATTGTCCCGCTGAATGGCAATGCTGAGGTAAATTAATAATAAAAACTAAAGCAATAAACAATGTTGGTAAATATAAATCATAATAGGCAGGTGCTGCTGTCGAGTAAACCACTATTATTTTAATACGGGTGAAAAAAGACACATAAAGTTGGTATTTATGTGTCTATCTGTGTCATTGTAGTTTTTTGTTTTGCTTAGAGCGAAACAAGACCCAGATGAGAGTGTGATAAGGCCATATAAGCAGACAGAGTAACTTTAGTTGAAGAAACTATCAACTTTTCAACAGATTGACAGTTGCAACAACAAAAAGGTCTAGTTTAAAAAGAAGTTGTTGTAAACAACTTTGCCTGTTGCCGTAATAGGTACAGGGATCAAACTTGCTCTGTTAGCATACAGCGCTTTAGCTATTAATGAAGCAAGTAGTAGGAGTAAAATTTACGGGAAAATTAGCTGGTAACAATAAAAGATTTCAATACACACTAAAGCTTTTCAATAATCTGTATCTAACAATCCCAAAATTACCACCACAGGTTTCAATCAAATATCTATTACCGAATCAGTTATTATCACAGGAGAAACTTCCGACAAGCCATTACAATAAACGTCGTCTACGGGCTAAATTACAAGTTAGCATAGCACCGGGCAATTATTTATTTATTTCGGAGTAAAAAACATTTTGTTTAAATTAGCGGATATGGTCTGTCGGTAGCAGTGATTGATTGGAATAGATGAAATTCTGATGTGGCTACTTTATTATCCTTGAGATTAAAATTTTAAAGGTTTGTATTGTCGGTAAAAACAAAAGCCATACTATGCATACTCTCTTGCATCCATTGTCCATTACCAAGCTTAGAATAATACGGTCCATATTATATTTATTATGAACGTTTGGCCGTGAGGTGCCCGCTTAGTATTTGCACCACCCCAACTTATCCCGCGAGTGTCGAAATAAGCGACTTAGGGATATACACCGAGGACGGGATCCCCAAACCACATGCATATGCCCAGCGTTGGGATTATGGGCACTACTCTCTATGATAAAAGCCAATAAAGTACTAATCAAGGGGAGGACGGAATGTCCAGCAGTGGACTAGAATAATAATGGTGAAAACGTTTGAAACTATCATATTTTTAGTTGGTGGTAGGTATATGGACTAGATGTTCCCATGAGATGTTCATTTGAGATGTTCAATACATCTCAAATCATGTAAAACATCCCGTAAGTGTTACAGGGCCCACATCTTACAATAGTTTGAATTGGTTTACCAACTAATGCAGCAACTTTACTTAAAGTCACGACATCTTTAAAACCCAAGACAAAGTAGCGTCAAATACATTGTTTGCAAAACAGATTCACTTGGCTAAACGAAAACAATAGTGTATTTCAAAACAACAAAGAAATACATGTTTCAAGTTTAATATCTCGGGTACTCTTACGGATATTTTCTGATGAATTGAGATAAATTCACCGAGCATGTCGTGTGTGTAGAGCTAGGAAGCTAGATTTATAGAATTTCTCACGCATCTGAACAGGTTACGCTTAACTACACCAGAAACACAGTAACTGGTCTGTAATATCCATGACCATGACTCAGTTTTCAAGAACTAGGTGTCTATTACCAGAGCATAGGTAGGTATAGGTACACAAGGAGTACGGTGTTACGAGGCGTAACGTGTTACACAGCGAGTGTTTGTTTGCAGTCAGTACGGGGAAAGAACGCGTTCGCAACTAGTAGGTACCGAACTGCAATTGCCAGCCACCTGTTCCGATAAGTTTAACTATAAGTCCAATCAGTCGACACCAAAAACTTGCCGTTATTTCAACTTTAATATTTTTTTTGTAAAAGTTGAACTTTCTGGACAACATTGATCCTACTAGTTCAACTTTCTATTTATCAGCGTTACTTTATCCTACCATGAATTATTGCCATCTCACCTGCAGTCGACGCGTGAAGTTAGCTTGTAGTCGTGTATAAGAACACGATTGCCATTCGTGTATATATGAACCCTAACGAGACGACGACGTAACGTAACGTGGCATGTTCGTTGCGAATGATATATTACGCTCCGTAACACCATTCTGGAGACGTCTCTTCCTTACGTCTTGTACATCCTACACGAGTGTATTATATCGATTACTTTCTCTATCCCGTTATCGATATCGATATCAAAACGAATGATCCGATCATGTCGACTGATAAGTAGGAAAGCGCGTCATTGTAAAGATAAATTGAAAAGAAATATCTATCAGCTGATTGATAGAAACTATCTGAGAGAATTCGCTTTTTTTGGAATCAACAAGGGATTTCAGAAAAGCCACTTGTCTCGTCGGATACTTGTACAAAAATGTAGTCTCTAAGACCATTCGCTCCACCTAACCCACCGGTAAGAATCACTAATCACTAATTCAAGCTGAAAGATTTCGGTTTATACGACAGCTTAACATGTCTCGTGATGAAAAATATTGGATGAGACTCTCATCTAATATTTTTCAAAACAACCCCATGAATCGGTTGACCGAATCCCCTAAATGGACTTAAAAGCTTCGGTTTTACTTCCGCGTTATATTTTAATCAGTCTAAAATACTGCTTCTTGAATATGAAGACAGCTGGCTTATCCCGAAAGAAAACAAGGGATACGACTAGTAGGGTTGTCTCCAAAACAAATATTAAGAACCAGAATAGCGTCGGAGTTTTAAAAACACAGCAGATTATAAGATTAGTCTGCTTATATCAGTTTAATTAAACATCTCTAAGTATATATGTATGTATATAGAGCTAAATAATACTGCAGTACTGAGGTTTGCTAGAACAATGTTAAAACTAATCACGACAACTAAAATCGGATCCACGCCTTCCAACATTCTGAATTAAATCTTCCTTATATGCCGATAACATGCTACAATACAATAGTAATTGTCTAATTTCAATATTCTAAGTAAAGAGATACGAGAATAGCGTCGTTCATGGTTAAATATCCATATAACTACATAGGTTATATTATACACATAGACAGACAGAGGTAGAACTATATACTATACGGAACCCCTATTATGGGAGCCGGCAGTCACACCAGAGAATTTCATAATGACCGTGACGAAAGACTTGAACAAACGACGTGATTGATACAGCAGGGCCAATAAAACTAGGTCGTTGAAAGAGGAGACAAATGGGAGCCGCTATTTAGGGAAAATCCCTGGGAGTTTTATCGAAACTACTGAAGATTTTGTCGTCGTTTATCAGAGACATTTATACCTGATGGACACTTCTGTTTGGCATGAATATTTCATTGGAGTTTTATCGGTTTAGATGAAAGAAGATGAAAGTTTATTACAGTATTGCAAAACAAAATTTAATTTTGCGAGTGGCCGACACAGTCGTATCGCAGATTGAACATGAAAGGAAAAACTGGGCCCCTTATTCCACTAAATTTAATGCTTCATCATAACAATGGTTTCGTTTCAGAATAATTAATTTTGTTTTAAAAAACTATAAACCGACTTAAATTTTTACGGTTTTTTCATGAATTTTCATGGATCCCATTGTCAGAACTGAACAAAATTAAAATGGGACCACATGGGAAGCACCAGCTTTCATATAAAAAAAGAATCATGAAGGACCACCCAGTCAAAAGTTCTGAGGTAAAACATAAAAAAAAAAAAAAAAAAAAAAAAAAAAAAAAAAATACAGACGAATTGAGAATCCTTTTTGAAGTCGGTTAAAAAGTGCAAATAGCACCGCACGCACTATATATGGTTTATCCATTTTGAATGAAGCATGTTAGTAAACAAAGTACGATACAAATTTCAAAATCTCACTTGCTTGGCGTCGAGTTTCAGATATAATTGTAAGCAATTTTTATTGAAGGGAGGATCTAAAATCGACAAGTACCTAATGTAAATTATGTATAAAAGGACGCGCCAACAAAGTGAATTTTAGGTTAAGTATGGGCGGTTTGTTTACGTTTATGCTCCATTCAAAATGGATACGATATAGCTAGAGGTTCTTTCATCTATTGACGATTATGCGATGGGACTATTGTCAAAGTAATAAAGAAAGAAAGCAAGAAAATATTTGTTTTTTCATTAATATAGACAGACATACAGACTAGGTAGGTACTAATATCTAAAACTAAAATTAAATTTAAATTAAGTAAGTATAAGGATTAAAGAAATAGGGTAAAAACGGGTCTCCATCTTTCACACATTTGGCTAAGCCCAATGCTACGCTGGTTTTCAGATAGGTAACCAGGTCGTAAAGCTATTAGTTATCAGAATCACCCCCTCGCTCCACTGTTACTATACAACTAACACAGGCCGGGATGTGTATAAAGAGATGACAGCTGACTGCAATAAATAAATAATGAATATGCCAACAGCGGGATCCATCAAATTTATGATAAGAATATCGGGCCTACCATAAGAATAATTGCGAACCGCTATTTTTAGAAATTCTTCGTTTCATTCATATCGAACGAAACTTATTTGGGCTTTGTCGGAAAACTTGTTTGAGATGAATATTCAAACAATCAAACAAAACTAGATGGCAGTCCAAAAGCGTAAAGTTCAGTAGGGTCAGGTTTCCAATGAACTTTCACCATAAAACCAACAATGGACCTTCAGTTCTATAAGAAAGCGTCTAGTCGTATCGACAAATAAAATCAAAACAATACTTTATTACAATTAAAACTGGAATTGCCAACGTTGGATACAAGACAGCCAGACTCAAATGGGACTGGACATGGCATTTGAGCCGTATGCATCCAGAATCCTTTCTGGATGCGTGCTCGGATCATCACACAGTGGGTGCCTGGGGATGAGCGACGACGCCGAGGCAGGCCAAGGAGACGCTGGCAGGACTATCTCAACACATTCCGGCTAGATTGGTGGGACCTGGCCAACGAACGCGATAACTTGACGAGTTTGGGGGAGACCTTTGCCCAGCGGTGGGACAACACAGGTTAAACAAAAAATTAATATTAAGTACTCTCAGATTATGTGCGCAATGCATGTACCACCTACTCGAGATATTGTAAAAAGTTGCGCAGAAGCGTCATTATGGAATGATTTCAATGATTTTACAATAGTAAGTAAATTCACATTGGCGAAAGTAAAGTTTTGAATATACTTCAATAATAAGTAGTGATTGTATAAGTTTTGAAAAATATATCAGAGCGTCTGGTCGAAGCGACGCGTGACCAGAGAGCTGGTGAGTACTTGGTGCAGCGCATCAGCATTGCCATACAGCCAGCGCCAACGGGGCAATGCAGCAGCCACTGTCTTGGGAGTTGGCACGCTTCCGGCTGGCATTGATATGGATGGATAAGTTAACTACCTACCTAAAGATTGTTCGCAACAGTCGGCAGTTAGCTCAATTAGGAATTCTGTGACTCAATTGCTTCAATTGTAAATGCTAGCTCTAATTTATTTCTATTAGCAGATTTCTTTCAAAAAAGATTCTTTTATAAAAAGATTTTAAATTTTAAAAAGAATCTTTTATAAATAAGTCACACTAATATTATAAAGGCGAAAGTTTGGATGGATGTATGGATGTTTGTTACCTCTTCACGCCAAAACTACTGAACGGATCTGGCTGAAATTTATATGCATACAGGTAATTCTAATACTGGAATAAAACATAGGCTACTTTTTATCCCATAAATCTCTTCCCGTGGGATGAAAATCACCTTTTAATGTTTTCATAGGAACAACGCGTGCGAAGCCGCGGGGCGCAGCTAGTACTATTATAATAAAAACAAAATCGCTCATAATAAAAAAAAAAAAAGTTTTAAAAAACTTTAAACCGACTTAAATTTTATAGTGTTTTCATGAATTCTTCTTTCATTCGCATTTACCCCCGGTTTTTCGAACGCTTATTATTTTGACAAATTGTTGACAATTTGTCAGGCTGTACACGCACTGCTTTTAGTGTCCGTCAAGGTAGCGTACACATACGCGATATTACGTTTATTGATATGCCAATTAATAGAGTAAAACAGTGTATGAATTAGTGTAAAAGTGAAATAAATAGCGCCTCTTTGGTTTAAGAAATAATGACCATACTTAGTGTGTACGCTAGCTTGACTGTCAAGCTGGCGTACACATGACCATGCTCGAAAACTACGTATACTATAGCGACAAAATGTATACACATAAATAGAGTAACCATACCGTACGTGGTATGCAAAATATCATATTGATTGCTCTTATAGGAACTGAGATATTGAACAAGACCTTGAAATAAATTCCGACCAAGCGTTATGCCAGCGTACCCATTAAAAATTGAAATAGTTCCTATAGAAAGCGAGCTTTTCTTATTATAAATGATATATGTAAAAATAGCGCATGAAATGCCGCTTCTGCGAGTAGTCATAGTTTATGAAAATTCGTACTGCAACAATATAAAAAGTTGATGTGAAGTGCTAGGAACAAATGCACTGTGGTACAGTCGCACACATCACAATCATAATTGATTAGTGAAATTATACACCATGCAATGTTAGTAGGTTGTAAGAATAGGTTTGATAATTTATGTGAGCTTTTATGACCTAGGTATTTTTACCTATATTTAGCTAGTTCTTAAGCTAACCATTCAGAACATAGAGAGAGAGATATATAATTTATTTACCCAAAAACACTTAAATTGGTAGGTTCAATACAGATATGTAGTAAATAACTCAAATCAATTTTACTGAATACTCGTATGTACCTACTTACACTAAATACAAGGTGGTAAAGGGTAAATTGGTCCCTGCCTCAGCATGTTGCAGTATCAGGAAACATAAGGTTTTGTTGATATAATTACCTATACCTATTTTAGAGGTACCTAGGTATGTTGTGTTCATCCACCACAAACAAAAGTAAATAACATTAAACACGGAAACCGGTATGCACATCGTGCGTGAGGGGGACCACGCGATGTTAAACTGCGTGAGTGAGAGAGCTGGATGAATAAATTTCGCAAAATAACGCGAAATCTTTTTGTGTTTTTTTATCTTTGAATTGAATACCTACCTACTTAGGTTATTGGCAGATCGTAAGTACACTACTATTGTAATGCTTAACCGTGTAGGTAGGGTATATGCCTGTAGGCAAGGCTGTATACAGGCTAGACTAGACATAGGTAATATAAAATACCTACCTATCTAGGTACCTACTTATGAAAACGTCCTCATATAGCTAAAAATGTACACAGGGTTGGTTGTCTTAATTTAACATTACATAGATAGGTTGTAAGTACCTATCTATGTAATGTTCATTCACCCAATAATCTTAAAATTATAATTATATTTTCAGACAAGAGGCTTTGTTTAGTTTATCGAATGGAATTGCGTTTCGATAACGTTATTTCTAGATCTTGCTTTGACTTAGAGCAATGAGCAATTGTTATTGGTAACAATGAAAGAAAGAGAACGATGCATGCGAATAATCCGTAGTAGTGAAAGGGATAGAGAGCACCTCGGAACAATAACTGAGCACGCTCGCTCGCTAGACCTGTGTTGCCAGAAGCCAACGATTTCGTACACTTTCCGAAATTTTTGAGACCCTCGCGTAATAAACTAACAGATTCACCACCTCGTAGTTTTGGTTCAAACGAATAGAATAACATCTGTTTTATGATAAATACACAAAAAAATACACAAACGTCATATATTCCTTTAAATACTGCCATTTTGCTGACTTCAATCTGCATCCGACGACCTTTGCAGCAAAATGGAACATTTTAAAAAACGAAACGTAACTTCGACCTAGGGACCCTGGCAACACTAAGCTAGACAGACAACCCACCAACCAAAGTGGCGCTAGCGGCGGCGCGGCGTGGCTATCGCAGCGGCGCAAGCGGCGGGGGGCGGGGGGCGGCAGAGTCGGCAGACTAACAGAGAGAGTGGCGTCCGTCCGTTACGTTTTGTGAATTTTACGTTGATTTTTCGTAAATAGTGCTAAAACTGTATGTATTTTATACTTCTAATACCGTCTTGTGGTTTTATTCGTGTTTTCTTGCTGAAGTAATCCGAAATTATAGCAGCTGCAGTTCCTCGACCTGTTCTAACACGACATGACTGGATTATCAAGCCAAAAAAAATGCATGTAAGTTGCAATCTGTTTATTATTGAATTGAATACATAACCTTCACTTTTTTGTTATGCTTAGGTACCTGTCACAGTTACCCGTATGTAAATGTCTATAAATAGGCTGGACAAGACATTATTACTTAAAGAACCTTTACCTACCGAAGTAGGTGAGGGTGAGATTATACATATATAAGCAGGCCTATAATCCGGTACAGACCAGACATGTCACGTTATAGTCCAGGTAGTCGGTACTGACAAGTCCCAACCAGTTTCTTTAAGTGTAAGCGCTTATGATAACAATGGAATGGAATATTTTATCTGTACGGACGGGTACCTCGCCCGGGAAATAGCACGGACTCTAAACAAACTAATTGTTTTACAAAAACGCTGCATTAGAATAATAGGTACACAACCTTGATCTAATGTCTAGATGCAAACCATCACATCGCACTAATATCATAAATGTGAAAGTTTGTATGGATGGATGGATGTTTGTTACCTCTTCACGCCAAAACTACTGAACGGATCTGGCTGAAATTTTGCATACAGGTAATTAATAATACTGGAATAAGACATAGGCTACTTTTTATCCCGTAAATAAAAAATCTGTTCCCGTGAAATAAAAATCACCTTTAAACATTTCCATAGGAAGAACGCGTGCGAAGCCGCGGGGCGCAGCTAGTATTTTATAAAAGAACAGATCCTCACACTAACTTGCATTTATATATTAGAAATAAAAAAAGAACATGATTTGGTTCAACTACTTTAAAAAATATTTAATTAAAAACTCTTTTTACTCCTTACAAGAGTTCTTGGATCTATAAATTTGTATTTAGTGTGTTTATGTTTGTCTTTATTATTCCATATTTTACTAATTTAATTTATTATTTTTGTAATTTGATTTTAAACAGGGCAGTGACTGCGTTATACACTAACACCCTCATGGCCCAAGACGCAGGTGCCGCTCTCCAGCTTCGTGGAGCTGGGCAGTGAATGTGTTATCTTGGGGCTAGATAATACTAATAATTAAAATGACTTATTTTATTTATTTCAGTTTGACGCTGATGATTTAAGTGATTACATCATTATGGGGGTCACCACCAGGACTGACAGGCACAAGAAAACAGAATACAGGTAGGTAATATGTTAATGTTTTCGAAAAAAAAACGTCCATATTGGTGTGACTTAGGGTGATTTATGGTAAAATAAATAAAATGATGGCATTCTCTTCAAATCTAAAATTAAGATCTATTCTTGGTAGGTAGGTACCTACTTACTTTTTCTTCATAATTCCTATTATTTGATTGAATTATTATTTATCATTATTACTTCTCCAGACAAAGGTAAATACAACAGGGAATGTATAATGTAGAACAATCTATCAAAACTTTTATTATTATTTCAGATTCACGCTCACGACATAAGCAATTACATCATCATGAGATTTACCACCAGGACTAACAGACGCAATAAAACATAATACCTATAGGTAATACTTTATTAACATAAATAAAAAGGTCCATATTAACCTAAACTAAGGTAGATTTTAATCATTAATATCATTCGATTAAATTATTATTTATAATGATTACTTCTCCGTACAAGGTAACACAAGAGGGACATACTAACATAGAACGTTCTATATAACTTGCTAATTAATAAGTTTAAACGTTTTTATTATAGTTTCAGATTCACGCTGATGACTTATACAATTACATCATTATGAGACCAGGACTGACAGGCACAATTAAACCGAATACAGGTAATAAGTTAATTGGATTCAAGTGGACAGCAAGTAACTTAACAGCAAGTGTCATTCATCATCATCAAATTATTGTTAAGATTGAATAGATAAATTTAAGAAGTTAAGCAATTGTATACAAAATGTCACGTATTCGATTTAAATTAGTTTTTCTATTGCTATTTTTTAGCAATGTGATGAAAAATACCACATCCAAAAGGGGTCCAAAACCAAAGGTACCATTAGAGGTCCAAAAAGGAATATATGTACAATTCAAAGATGATTTTTGTGAACGCGTACCACCTATTTCTCATCCTATCTATAATAGTGTCCAATCTGCTTTAAAATATAAAATGACCAAAAAGAGTATTCAGAAGAGTTTGCAAACTAATTATTTATTTATTTTCGGACATTCTGTGGGTAGTGTCTCTGACGTTAACGATGTAAAAACACAGGTTTATGACTCTGAATCTAGGACATGTACTTCTTCTGACGCAAATTCCGCAGTTATGTCAAGAGAAACTAGTCCGGAACAGGACTTCCTTAAGAATTTTGTATCTGATGATGATAAATCTCATGATGTAATAAACGATAGTTCTAATGGAATAATACACTTTTTATGCATAGATAAAATTACTTGGGACGAAATAAAGCCAAAATATTATTACTATCGTCGTAATGATAAAACGAGTTCTATATACCAAAAGAGGCTTAAACTCCAAATAAATAGGTGGACTAATGTCATTCAAGGACAACTGTGGAATGCACTAAAATTATGCTGTACGTGGTGTTTTAAAGGAAACTTTGCTAAGAACGATTTTGAAGTTACTTGTGTAGGGTACTGTAAACAATGTCATGCAAACATCTCAATCACGTCTAAACCTAAAACTGAAAATTTAATTGAATTAAAATGTATAATAACCAATTGGCACAATGATTACAAACATTCTTCTACTGTGAAAAATCATATAAGGTCACGTACACGACGTATTATTTCAAAACGCTTGCAAAATAGATCGTCGATATCTGTCAGAAATGAACTCGCTTCTATAACAATGAAAAAAAATGACAAAGAACCATCAGCACTACCAAATTTAGGGACTTTGCGACAAATAAAACATGAAAATAGGAAATCATTACATTTTCATGAAAACCTTATTTTATCGCTAACATGTATGGCCTTTACTCCACCGTACGATAAATGTGTAAGAACTGTGTCAGCGTTCCCTTTTTATGTGTGTTATTGGACAGATGATCAAATTAAATATTATGAGACTTGTCAAAAAACTTTGAATTATGTAAGACTTAGTATAGATGCCACAGGATCCCTCTTTTGTAAGAAAATTAGACCATTAATTAATGAACACACTGAAATCGCTGAAAAAAGTCAAGCACCTATATTTTTATACACAATTATGACTGACACAACGAAGAGAAGCAGTGTGCCATTGGGCCAATTTATTTCAGAAAGTCACACATTGGCTAGTATCTCTCATTGGCTTCATACTTGGCTTTCAGGAAAAAAACCTCCAAACGAAGTCATAACTGATGACTCAGCCGCTTTAATTGGAGCTGTAGTCAAAGCATTTTGTGGTTTTAACTCTACAAATGAATATTTGAACAAATGTTTTAAAATATTAGATCATCAATCTGACAAAGTCCCCGTATGCCACGTTAGACTGGATACTTCACATTTTATTAAAACCCTATATAACCTCACAGTTTTTAAACATGCTGACACAAGAATCGTCCATTTTTATATACAGTGCTTTAAACTAATAAAAAATTCTATATCATACGAACAGGTAAAACAAATTGTTAAGGACATTGTCATAGTTTCAAAACATAAATATCGCGGAACTTACAACAGAGAACAAACAAGATGCGAAAAGTCATTGCACAAATTACGTAACTTAATTAAAACAGAAAAAGAAACAGAATACGAGACAAATGCAGAATATACAAATGCTAAAAATGTTAATATATATGAGGAAGCTGAAACAGAAATGGATAATGCTTTCACAGACTTCATTGCAGACGTTGATGCCAAGGAAGATTTATTAATCACACTAAGCGGAGATAACGAAAACGTTACCGATGTTGAAAATATGTTTTATTTCCCAAGTATCAAAAATACTCTAATCAGGCTTTTACGTAAATTACCCATGTGGGGCAATATTATGTGCCCTATTTTTAAATCCGATACTGGTAATGCAACAAGCTCCAACATAGAGAGTTATTTTAAAGATATTAAAAAGCTATTCTACAATTATAATTTAGGTAAACTGCGTGTTGATGAATTCATCATTAAACATTACACACAAATAACAGGAGCAATAAGGCTAGGTTCAAGCGATTTAG
Organism: Eupithecia tripunctaria; assembly: GCA_955876795.1. Classification (NCBI taxonomy): domain Eukaryota; kingdom Metazoa; phylum Arthropoda; class Insecta; order Lepidoptera; family Geometridae; genus Eupithecia; species Eupithecia tripunctaria. Next base: position 8,655,735 of record OY041612.1, read on the forward strand.
ATAGTTGCAAAACTGAAAAAGATATTGATAATATTAGTTTACCCAATGAAGAGGACACGCTTTACGACAACTCTATTTTTAAAAATAACCCTGAGTATATAGAAGACTGGCGAGGCCTCGTCAGTAGTAAAAAAAATAAAATACGTAGTATTCGCCAAACACTACATGTTCTGAGAAATGGTACTATGTCTGGTCAGGTCAACTCCAATATTTTTACAAACACATGTGCATTTGACTCAGTCGTACAAAGTTTTGCTATAGCTTACATAGACTATCCGAGTTTTAAGAAAACAGTTTGTGAAAAAAAAAATTATTTTACGAAATTGATTCAAAGTCTAGTTGGGTCAAAACCAAAATTAAAGCATCAATATAAAACCGCGGGTATATACGATAAAAGAGCAAATATTTTACTAAATATGTTCAAAAACGAAACAGCAGCTAAAATTATAGATTGTGCTTGTAACGTGTCATATGTAATAGACAATTTAACAAGCTATGGCTTTTACAGTGCAGATCGTTGCTTAAAATGCACAAACGTGAATTGTGATGTAAATAATGATTACAACAACGTTCGAAAATGTAGCTGGATACCATTGAACACAAAAACCATTGAAACAAAAAGTTTAAAAGCCTTAAGTGAATCAGCTTTGATTAAAGATTCATATAGAATCTGTAAAATCCCGTCTTGTGTTGGCAACAATACATACGAGTATAATTTATTCGATATAATTTTTTTCGAGTTTAACTCTGAAAATGTGGTAAATATGGATGACTTTCCGAAAATTATTGAACTAAATGGAAAACACTATCAAATCCTTGCCATTATTGATTATATTAATAATGGTGAAAATCTCATAGGACATTATAGAACACGGTGTTTCCGTAGACGTGCAAAAATTTGGCAATGTTATGATGATTTGCTACCAACGCATACTCAAAACATGTCTACCCACGTTGTTCCCCACTGTGTTATATATATCAAGTTGTAATGATTAACCGGTTTTTGTTTCGGAATTTGATTTTAATAATATAATAGTTGAAATATTGGATTTTTAATAGTTCTATAAAACTCATAAATCATTGTACCTGTTAAATTATGTGTGTATATATATATATATATATATTATAAAAAAATATATACAGACTGACTGTTAAAAATTAATAATGTTGACATTTAATGTGATTTATAATGTAAGGTGCCTAAGCTGTGACAACTGTAACAAAATTTTTACAAACCCGGAAACAAATTTCAATTTGTATGAAAGTGCAAGTTTAGAATACTAAAAGCTCACTTAAAGGCTTGATGAATGGAATGATACAATCATCAGATTTTTAAAACATTGTCATGTTATTAAAATTCTTCTATAAATAAAGCTTGGTAAAAATAAATATTTTAAGGATAATTTAGAAATTTAATTTGATTACACTGTGATTTATAATGTAGAGCTGAAATTATTGTTACTCAATTTTCACAAACTTAAAAACAAATTTCAATTTTAATTAAAGTAAAAAGCTTTGCAAGCTTACTACTACTAAAAGCCTAATTAATGATCATACAGATGTTTAAAACATTGTCATGTAATTAAAGTCCTTTTATAAAGACTGATAGTCAAAATTAATTATTTTAGAATAATTTAGAAATTTAATTTGATTACACTGTGATTTATAATGTAGAGCTGAAATTATTGTTACTCAATTTTCACAAACTTAAAAACAAATTTCAATTTTAATTAAAGTAAAAAGCTTTGCAAGCTTACTACTACTAAAAGCCTAATTAATGATCATACAGATGTTTAAAACATTGTCATGTAATTAAAGTCCTTTTATAAAGACTGATAGTCAAAATTAATTATTTTAGAATAATTTAGACATATAATTTGATTATACTGTGATTTATAGTGTAGAGCTGTAATAACTGTTACTCAATTTTCACTAACTTAAAAAGAAATTTCAATTTGAATTAAAGTAAAAAACTTTGCAAGCTTTACTAAAAGCCTAATTAATGATCATACAGATGTTTAAAACATTGTCATGTAATTAAAGTCCTTTTATAAAGACTGATAGTAAAAAAATAATTATTTTAGAATAATTTAGACATATAATTTGATTATACTGTGATTTACAATGTAAGCTTAAGCTGTAATTACTGTAACTCAATTTTCACAAACTCAAAAACTAATTTCAATTAATGTGAAAACTATACAAGTTGACTACTGCTTAAATGCTCATTAGTGATTTTACAGATGTTTAAAAAATGTCATGTTATTAAAATTCTCTTATAAAGAAAGCTTGTTGAAAATAAATATTTTAAGGATTATTTAGACATTTAATTTTATTATACTGTGATTTATATAATGTAGAGCTGTGATTACTGTTACTCAATTTTCACAAACTTAAAAAACAATTTTCGATTTGAATTAAGGTAAAAAACTTTGCAAGTTTACTACTACTAAAAGCCTCTTTAATTATTGTACAGATGTTTAAACATTGTCATGTAATTAAAGTCCTTTTAAAAAGACTGATAGTTAAAAATAATTATTTTAGAATAATTTAGACATTTAATTTGATTATACTGTGATTTACAATGTAAGCTTAAGCTGTAATTACTGTAACTCAATTTTCACAAACTCAAAAACAAATTTCAATTAATGTGAAAACTATAAAAGTTGACTACTGCTTAAATGCTCATTAGTGATTTTACAGATGTTTAAAAATTGTCATGTTATTAAAATTCTCATATAAAGAAAGCTTGTTGAAAATAAATATTTTAAGGATTATTTAGACATTTAATTTTATTATAAGTACTGTGATTTATATAATGTAGAGCTGTGATTACTGTTACTCAATTTTCACAAACTTAAAAAACAATTTTCAATTTGAATTAAGGTAAAAAACTTTGCAAGTTTACTACTACTAAAAGCCTCATTAATGATTGTACAGATGTTTAAACATTGTCATGTAATTAAAGTCCTTTTATAAAGACTGATAGTTAAAAATAATTATTTTAGAATAATTTAGACATTTAATTTGATTATACTGTGATTTACAATGTAAGGCTTAAGCTGTAATTACTGTAACTCAATTTTCACAAACTCAAAAACAAATTTCAATTAATGTGAAAACCATACAAGTTGACTACTGCTTAAATGCTCATTAGTGATTTTACAGATGTTTAAAAAAATGTCATGTTATTAAAATTCTCTTATAAAGAAAGCTTGTTGAAAATAAATATTTTAAGGATTATTTAGACATTTAATTTTAAAACTGTGATTTATATAATGTAGAGCACTGTGATTACTGTTACTCAATTTTCACAAACTTAAAAAACAATTTTCAATTTGAATTAAGGTAAAAAACTTTGCAAGTTTACTACTACTAAAAGCTCATTAATGATTGTACAGATGTTTAAAAAGTTCTATATAAGTAAATATTGTGTAAGACTGATTGTTAAAAATAAATATTATATCTGAACTGCATAGCAAAAGTTTTCCTCAGTAGTTATACCTAACTTACCTACCTACATAGATAAGTAAATACCTGTAGACTCTGCGTAGATGATTAAAATTACTTACTAATTTAGAGTCAGAGTCAAATCGTTCATTTCTTTAGACTTACAAAATAAGCACTTAGACAAGTCAATTTTTTTACTATATAAACAGATTGTTAAATAGTAAAATTATTAAATAGTATTACTATCAAACAAGAAATAAGGTGCAATTGACTCTAATTCTCTTCAATTTTTTTGTCCACTAGCGGGAGAAGTGAAAAAGAAACCACTAGCAAGTTTATCGCTTATCAACTAATACAATCTTAGCATCACTAAGTCTAACTGTTCTTACATACTATTGTCGGTGTGGAACTGGGCGACATCCGGTAAGTAGAACAACCATATTCCTAAAATTAAGAAGTAGGTACGGAAGGTACCTGCATACAGAGCTTACTGTTATCCATCCTACTTGGGGTTACTAAAGTTGTATGGAAACAAAGAAACACAGTAATACATTATTTAAGTACCTTATATTGTATCTCCACAAAAGCACATCATCAATCAAAAACAAAGGGTTCTAGTAATATATTATACAGCAGTGCCTACAGAGATATACCTTACCTACATGGTTAAGCTTTACAATAGCAGTGAACCTACTTACGATCTGTCAATAACCTAGATAAAAAGATTTTCTTTAACGTAATATCGCTTATGTGTACGCTACCTTGACGGACACTTCAATGTTATTTACTTTTGTTTGGGTGGATGAAAGCAACATACCTAACTCTAAAATAGGTATAATTAAATCAACAAAACCTTAGTTTAGTTCAGTTCCTTATGTTATGAAAGTTAGCTTTAGAACTAGCTAAATATAGGTAAAAATACCTATGCCGTATCCATCCAGCTTGGAGAATGTTAGTAAATAAACCACGATACAAATAACAAAAACTCACTTGCTTGGCATCGAGTTTCATATATAAGCATTTTTTATTGAAGGGAGGATCTAAAATCGACAAGTAATGTAAATTACGTATAAATGGACGCGCCAACAAAGTGAATTTTAGGTTAAGTATGGGCGGTTTGTATACGTTTATGCTTCATTCAAAATGGACACGGTTTAGGTAATAAAACCTCTCATAAATTATCAAACCTATTCTTACAACCTACTAACATTGTATGGTGTATAATTTCACTAATCAATTATGATTGTGATGTGTGCGACTGTACCACAGACAGTGCATTGTTCCTAGCACTTCACATCAATTTTTTATATAGTTGCAGTACGAATTTTCATAAACTATGACTACTCGCAGAAGCGGCATTTCATGCGCTATTTTTACATATATCATTTATAATAAGAAAAGCTCGCTTTCTATAGGAACTATTTCAATTTTTAATGGGTACGCTGGCATAACGCTTGGTCGGAATTTATTTCAAGGTCTTGTTCAATATCTCAGTTCCTATAAGAGCAATCAAAATGATATTTTGCATACCACGTACGGTATGGTTACTCTATTTATGTGTATACATTTTGTCGCTATAGTATACGTAGTTTTCGAGCATGGTCATGTGTACGCCAGCTTGACAGTCAAGCTAGCGTACACACTAAGTATGGTCATTATTTCTTAAACCAAAGAGGCGCTATTTATTTCACTTTTACACTAATTCATACACTGTTTTACTCTATTAATTGGCATATCAATAAACGTAATATCGCGTATGTGTACGCTACCTTGACGGACACCTGCTTTTATTACCTACTCGCGTGGTTTTTTTGCAAAATTCTGTAACTTAATGGAATTTCACTAGCGGAAAAATATGAATGTTTAGAGCACTATAAAGTTGTAGGTAGCTAAAATAGCAAGGAATTTTATTCGTCGTACGTGTAAGTTACGATAAGCACGCAGGTTATATTCCGCGAGATTAAAATTCACGCTGTCAGATTCCGCAGTGCGTATATAACAAGCCGTTGACTATCCATTCAATGTGACAAGCGTTCGAGAAACCGGGGGTTAGCCTGTTTTATTCTAATTTGGTATGGTATAATCAAAATATTGGTGGGTATAAAGTTATACCGGTATTTCATAGATTTTTATCCATAATTTTATCTACTACATATATTCGACAACCTCTGTCGCGCAGCGGGGGAAGGTCCGCCTGAGACGCAGAAGGTTGCGGGTTCGATTGCCGCCTCGGAACAAATGTTTGTGTGATCTGCAGATATTAGTTCAGGTTTTGTGGTCGTTTTTCTATGTATAGTAAAAAATATCTACCAATTCAAGGTATTGCATTATGTTTATCAGTCATCTAGTACCCATAACACAAGCTCTGCTTAGCTTGGGACTAGATAATGCTGTGTGGATTGCATTGCAGCATTATTTTTATTTATGTATTATATAACAATATATTTGTGGATTTGCAGATCAGACGTTTCTTTTGAACCTCATTAACATTCTTCACCTACTTCCGGTAAGACTTTTAGGTGAAGGGTGATACAAGATTTTATTGAGAACAATAAAAACAAAAGGTTATTTCGGATGTAAAAATAAGTGTAACGGCGATTGTGATTAAGTAAAGTGGCATGTAATCAAAATCAGTGTTATGTTACTGGAATATATCGAAGCTTTGAGTGTGCAATAAATAAATAATAATAATAAATTCTTTATTTCGGACCAGTCCATAGTTTCACTATTTACAGTGTGTCCCGGGATAAAGTGCAACCATATAAAAGCACCCTTTTATAGGGTTGCACTTTATCCCAGGATAAAAAAATATCGAAAATTGAAAAAAAAAATTGCAAAAAAATTGCTTCCATACCGTGAAATAATAGAAGTTAAAACCCTGAGTGATGAGTTGATGACGTAATCAGTAGTAAAAATACACACAACATTAATAAAAAAAATTGTAAGTGTTGTTTTTTCTATTTTTTGCGTTTAACATTTGATCTAGTTTCACCCCCTTTTGGAGTTGCACTTTATCCCCGAACACACTGTATAACATACAGTTTAGAGTGAGATTGTTTAACATACTATATGTAAATACAAAAGATCGGGAAGTAAAAACAACAAAGAGCACATCAGTAGTTTCTAGGGATTACCTACTTCAACCTACCGGTTTTCCACCATCATTCATACTCATCAATTCAACCAGTTTGCTAGTGTGCAAACTGGTTGAAATGATGATTCTTTATTGCTTTATTTCTTACTAGCAGCGCCTCGCGGTTGTACTCGCTTAGTTCCGTTCCCATGTAAATTGGATAAAATATAGGCCCATGTAACCTGACGGAAAAGTAAAAGTAACTAGAAAAGTAGGTATTTTTAATAATGAAAGATTTTTTTAAATCGATCCAGTGGTTTCGGAGCCTTTTTAAACAAATAAACAATCAAATTATTCCTCTTCAAATCAAAGGTTTTTGACTGAAAAACAGCGCTGAGCGGCAATCGTTCAGCACTCGCTGAGCCAACCTATTACGCACAGGGTCATGGGGCCCAAACTCGATTTGACGCCCAGCATACTACGATAAATAAGTAATAGTAGTTGTTTAATATGAGAACCAAAGTTATCGACATAGCTCAAAGAATTAGCAAACTGAAGTGGCAGTGGGCCGGCCATATCTCGCGAAGAACCGATAACCGCTGGGGTAATCGAGTTCTTGAGTGGAGACCGCGACTGGGCAAACGTAGTGTAGGACGCCCTCCGGCCAGGTGGGATGACGATCTGCGAAAGACTGCAGGCAGATGCTGGATGCGTCAAGCTGAAGACAGGGCGCTATGGCGCTCATGAGGGGTGGCCTATGTCCAGCAGTGGACTAATATAGGCTGATGATGATGATACTATGATAAATTTAGTACTGACCTCCTTGGTCTTTGTTTTAGTTTTGTATGTTTTTATCAATATGTTTTTATTTTCCTTACCTAAGTGTGTGTGTCCAAATAAAAGATATTCTACTCTATTCTCTTTATAATATAAATATAGGCTAGTTTCTGCCTGCGGCTTCGCACGCGTTGTTTCCATGGAAACGTTTTTTATAGTCCTTGGGAAGTGATTTATAAGATGTTTGCGTGTGCCTATGTTTGATTCCATGATTAAAATTACCTGTACCTATGCGAAATTTCAGCCCGACGCGTTCAGTGTAACAATGTAAACATCCTTCCACTCATACAAACTCTCGCATTTATAATATTAGTGTGATAGTGTGAAGGTAGAGTCAGTTCAAAAAGAGAAGCGTGTGGCGTTACTGTGAACTAACACTTTTAGTTGGTGTAGCGCTGTTTCGCACCAAATTCTTCGCACCCCAAGACAAAACTAATAATAATTGTTTCGTTTCTCACCGACTGTTTTTAAGATTTTCGTTTTAACCCACAAATTTATAGAAGAGCCTAAGTGAGCCAATTTTTATTGTACAATTCCTAAAGAGTCTTAGTAATGTTCATAGCATGTACCAGGGATGCAGAACTTGTAGGTACTGCAATGACAGAGCAGTGTTGTCAACGCAACAAAAGTTGTCAATTGTCAATTCTCACGACGCTTCTCTTTTTGAATAAACTTGATGCCGAGTCCCTTGCTAGTTGTCTCCGGTGATTTCAACGATGGTCATCAAATCATCGAAACGTCATCGGGCAGCTGGTCTGACGTGTCCACTAATTCATAGGACTGGCCTTTAGTAGCGTCTTCTCTTCACATTAGAAAGGGTTACCAACACGAACACACATTAATATTATAATCATAAGTAATTATAACATATGAGTAAACCTGTAGAGGCGTAGGTTTAGGCTTTCACTTAAACCAGCATACAATCGCTGTATGGAAAGTTAGTAACCAGTCAATTAATAGTTTAAGCTGCCAACAGCTATCCAATATACTACCAGCGAGACTAGACGAACAGCTTTCCTTGAAAATTTATTTAATATTATCATTTTACTTTATAGAGTTTCGCATCCTCAACCTCAACCGCCTGTATTGGTCCACTGCTGGACGCAGGCCTCCTCCTGATTAGCGCCTTATTTGCGTTTTCTCTCACTACATTACATGTCAATAGAATTCCTTACGCTCAGTCGGTTCAAGCTTTAATGTAGGTATTTGTGTGTGCACATGTCACGTGCCATGTCGACTAATTATTTACAGATTGCATCAAGCACAAGTACAGACAACGACAAAAGGTGATATCTTTTTTGTTGTTGCCCGCATTTTGATAAGTACCTGGATGACCTTATAGTAATATTATTCGCCAATAGATGTCAGGAAGAGTCATATTTTTCAGTTTAGTCTTTAATTTGATGAGCATAAAGTTGATAATTGAAAACACAAATAAAATAGTATTACTATTTGCCAATTGATGTCAGGAGGAGTCAATTAATTACGATAACGTTGATGAAAGTTTATTGAAAACACGAATAAAACAACATTTTCTAAAAATGATCATAGCTAGATCGATTTATCGCCCCTGAAACCACTTGTAAACTATTTCATGAAAATCGTTGGAGCCGTTTCCGAGATTCAGATTATAAATATATTTATAAACAAGAATTGCTCGTTTAAAGGTATAAGATAAGGAATCTAATAAAGGTATCGAAAAATTAGCTACGCTCGCTCTCAGCTGATCAAAGTTTCAATGTATTTGTTTGAGCAGATGCTACGTGCATGTCGACTAATTATTTACAGATTGCATCAAGCACAAGTACAACGACATATATCTTTTTTGCTAGCATTGTGATTATAAGGAGCTACATCTCATTCGAGTTCCTTACGCTCGCTCTCAATCGATTCAAGCTGCAATGTTTTTCATGTGTTATTTTCATGTCACGTGCCATTTCGACTAATTATTTACAGATTGCATCAAGCAGAAGTACAGACAACGACAAAATGTGATATCTTTTTTTGTTTCTTGCATTGTGAATATTGTAATGTGATAAATGTGATAAAGTGATAATGGACCCGCTGAGCCCGCTATACAGGGCAAATACCTGGAATCACTTTCTAGTTTTAGTTGTTTCTTGATGTTGTTGACAAGTTATATTAAACGTTTTTGGAGCGGCCCATAACGCTCCAAAAACGTTTAATATAACTTGTCTGGCATTTTCATTGTGGTCGTGGCGCCAGACTAAGATGGAGATAATGATTAAACCCAATCAGTGTCCATTTTGACTAAAGCATGATGATACGTGGTTTCAGAATTTCGTTATGTCGAAAATAGAACTTTTCAGCAATCATCATATTGTCACACACTGCTGTGTTTTTATATGAATTAACCAAGCAGTGTTGTGATGATTAATATAATGTTTAATATCTGCAGAGACGCGGCAAAACGCGTGGTACTGGAGCCGCACTCACCCTGAACAAGTCTCGTAAAGGGAAGAATTGTTTCCTTTCATTTTGGTGTTCTTCCTACACACATATTGTTCGTATTTAACTCGCTTATAATAAACGTTTAATATGATCAGAACAGAACCTATTAAATTAACTAGGTAAGTATTTTATTTCCCTTACACAACATATTAAATAATTCACTTACACTTCTGTCGCAGCCAGTGCCTTGTTATTTGATATTCAAGTGATTTACGAGACACGGCCTTGTTTGATAATTGGCTTTAATTTAATCCTCAATTCCTCATTATATTGCATCTATTTATTATGTCAGTTATTCTTTATGAGCAATTATATTTTTGTTGCTTGACAAACTACTAAAGGCTTAAAAATTAGTTGTAAAACAAAAAGAGTTCTACGTTATAAATACTACAATAAGAAATGTAAAGAAAATAAAGTTTATTATAATAAATATTCATCGCTTCTAAAGAAATGCATAAATCAATCAATAAAAAAAAACAATTATAAAGTCATAAGTAAAGCTAAAAATATTTGTAAAGCATCATGGCAGATCATAAAATTAGAAACTGAGAAGGTTAGACAAATGAATCTTATTAGGAAAATTAAACACAACACACAATCCATTGAATGTCCAACTATGATAGCAGAGACATTTAACAAATACTGGATAAACTTGACGAATATAGCCGGAACTGTAAAATATCCAAACACTTGCAAAGATTCGTTTTGCAAAAGCTTGTTTTTACGCCCTTACTCTTTTGATGATTTGAAGAAAATTATACTTAACCTTAAAAATACTAACGCTGTAGGACATGACGACATAGGCACAAAAATTATTAAATCATGCAGTAATGAAATTTCTCCTGTTTTGACTTACCTTATTAACCTATCTTTCGAAGAAGGGTCCTTCCCAACTATCTTAAAGAAATCTATTGTTAAGCCCCTCCTAAAAAAAGGAGACAAATCACTGTTAGATAATTACAGACCCATTACACTCATACCAATTTTCGCCAAAATATTCGAGTTAGCCATGCATAGACGTTTAATTGACTATATCGAAAAAAACAAGCTGTTAAGACAAGAACAATACGGTTTTCAGAAAGGAAAGTCAACGACGTTAGCGTGCTTCAACCTTGTGAAAAATATAATAGATAACGTGGATGATAACAAGTTAACTACTGCCATATTCTTCGACATGTCAAAGGCATTTGATTTTGTTTCTCATGAAATCCTGGTGGATAAACTGGAAAGATACGGAGTCAGGGGTCCTGCTCTAAATTGGATCATAAGTTACTTAAAAAATCGGCTCCAATGTGTTGAAATAACTAACCTAAATGAGCTACATGAGCTAGTACCCTTCCGGTCTACCTACCAAGTAAACCGTTCAGGAGTTCCGCAGGGCAGTGTCCTCGGGCCGCTGCTGTTTCTACTATATATAAATGACCTGCCTAACATAACTAAAAATCCGTGCTTCTTATTTGCTGATGACATCTCCATGCTAGTAACGACTTCACGAAATACCGATATAAATGATTATACTCTTGACATAAATAGCGAAATAGCACGTGTTATTAAATGGCTCAACGATAATAACCTTAACGTAAACTTGACTAAAACAAACATAATACAATTTGGCACGTGGGCAAATAAAAAAAATAAATTGTGTATATCGAATGCAGGAACTAACATATCAGAAGTCAACCAAACTACATTCTTAGGCTTCATTCTAGATGAACACTGCAACTGGAAAGCTCATATTGATAAAGTTTGTACCAGACTGAATAAATTTGTCTTTGCCCTACATAGATTACAAAAAACCTCTGATCAAAAGACTGTTTTACAGGCATACCATGGCTATGTTGCATCGGTATTGTGCTATGGTCTAATACTATGGGGAAATGGCTCGTATGTTAACAAAGCATTCATAGCGCAGAAAAAATGTGTAAGAGCAATTGTTGGTATACCACCGTGGGAATCCTGTAAGCCGTTATTTAGTAAACTCAAATTGCTCACGCTACCTTGTCTCTACATCTTTGAGGCAGCCTTGTTTGTAAAGAAACATAATAAATTGTTTATGAAGGCGAGTGAACTATATCCCCGAAATACACGGGATCCTGATAGGATAGTTTTGAGTAGGCAGCCTAGGACCCGTCTATACCAAAAAAACTGTTTTGTAATGTGTGGAAAAATATATAATGCATTACCTAAAACTATAAAAAGCCTTCCGCTGACAAAATTTACAAAAGAGCTACGACTATGGCTACAAAGCAAACAATATTATAATATAAATGAACTTGTAAACTAACATTGTTGGATTAATTATCTCAAGAATTGTTTAAATATAATTATTAATAACTAGCAAACCTATTTTTATATAATTTATATAAAGGAAATAACAGCATGAAGACTGAAAATAAATTAGTATTTACAACGACTGATTTTCTTAAAACTGTTAAAAGTGTTCGTAATAAATTGCTATATAGTAAGATATTATTATAGTGTAAGATTATTGACACTAAGACATATATAGTGTAAGATGATAGACACTAAGACATTGCTATACCAATCTAACATGGTGTATGTTCCAACTTTAGCTGTAATTAGAACTTAAGCTACCTATCAATGTACATACTGGCAATAAATGATTTTGACTTTGACTTTGACTTTGAACTGATAATGGTTAATTAACTAAATAAAAGAGCTTACTGTCGTATAGGCTTTTTATTTGTTTGTATCATCATAACTAATAGATCTATACAGTTAATTAACTATTGAGCAATTTAATATATTTTGACTATTATTGTAAATTTTAATATCTGATTGTTAACTATTTATTTTATTCTAGATTGTAATAATAAGTACCCTTGCTTATTATTGAATAGAAACACAAATTATCACTTTATCTCCCATGTACTTCGAGATCGAACATTTCCTATTAGGTGACAACTGGATGACGTCATAATGATAGAGATCGTATAGGCGATGAAAGTAATGTCTAGGAAATCGTTGCAAATTGCATCAAGTACCTACGTAATTTTATTGAGTAACTGGATCAGGTTATTATGGAGATTCTATATTACTATTACGAGGAAAATAAAGCACATTACCTATTATCATGTTATGAAGTTTTCATGGACCTATTTAATCGAACTAACTTTTGCTTTCCTGTTTCAACCACAACATTCTATAAGCCTGAGGTTAATTTTATAAATAACTCAATATTTACGTCACCTAGCAAATAAACCGTCATTGTTCAATGATTATATACAGTTATATATATGTATATGAAGTTTTTGAAGATTTCCTTAGCTTGATTAATTTAATAATTCTTCAATATCTTTCCACCTCATCAAGCACCGTAGATGCGCCACTCTAGATGCGGCGATGGACAGAGATACGACTTCAGGCACGCAATGAGCCTGAGGACCATCGATCATAAGCTGGCATAATCCGGAAAGCTGGTGCACATGCTCGGCCCTCGTGTGTACAACCGACTGCCACCCGACATCACCAGCGCACCATCGATGCAATCCTTTAAGCACAAGCTTAAAAAGTGGCTTATTGACATGTGTTTTTATGATATAACTGATTTGATAATGAAAATGAATTAATTAATCTACTGACATTCCGATTATATTTATATAGATATATACTTAACATAAAGTTGTATTGTTTAGTATTTAAGATTATTATAATGACTATTTATGTTTTTTATTAGCCCAATTTTCTATTGGTAATGTTTATATTTTTTATTTTAAGTAGTGCTACTTACTTTAGTAAGACTATTGTATTACAAGACCTGTAACTTTGTTGCCAATAAATAATCTGAATCTGAATCTATTTGGCAGTTTGCAGTCCGTGTAAACGAGCCCTTACGGAAATTCAATGCATGTTATATAATACGCGCAAATTCTTAGTTAAGTATATGAACCCCCGGAAGTACCTACGCGCGAGTTTATTTGATGTTGTCAAAACGAATAAAATAAAATAATGATTACGAGTATTCGCGGCTATGTTTACAGAATTCATAAAGATTTGTGCGCCCTGTAAATACTAGTTTTAATTTATTTCTATTACCTATTTGATTGTAATTTTATTTTACTATTTATCGCCCGGCGGTCACTCCCTGCGTTTAAATGTATATACTCACCACAAACCACTGATCGAATTAGACCGAATGGTTTCCTTGATATTATGCATTTGGTACGATGAGAGTCTATGTATCAAACATTACGAATAGGTACCATTGTACCTACACCCACCAGCATCCTGTCAAACATCAAATTGACAGTAAACATTGTGTTTTTGGTCCTGCGAGCTGGTTTTTTATTACATTGAATTAAACTATCCTTCCGGACCAAAATTTGGTTACCATTGAACTATTACTTATTGAATAGTAATTCTGAACATTTAAAAAATCATGGTGAATATGAGTGAATATGTGAGGCAGTATTTATGAGTCGCATAAATGAAAATAACCAAGCATTATCCATTTCCTAACGTAGACAATACAATCATGTATTCCATTCCACATTAGTAACCGGTTATCTCATGTGACTAGATCAAGTTACTAAATTAGCCCCGCCAAGATTTACTTTCATCTCATTGCCGGTTACAAATTGTTTTTATTTAATCTAAACGACGACATTTACTTTTATAGCTTCAAGCACCAATCGATAGTTTTATGTGAAAGGATACATTAGCGTTACGCAAATAATATACCTAATTGGCGTATAATTTCAGGTCTTACTATGAAATGAAATAGTTTATTTGACACAACACATTACAACTACACATTTATAGAAGAAAAATTGAACTAGATATGAATTAAACAATAAGAATAAGCTAACGTAATAAGTTTTTACACTTCACCTGAAGTGTAAAAACTTATTACGTTAGCGTAACTAAACTACTTAGTGCAAACAAAAATCACCAAATAGTTGGAAATCTTAAAACTAAAATATGTAGTTAGGACCTACCTAATAACTTCTGCAATCTGCTTGGCCAACCACCGAGTGTTGAGCCAAAATGGTATCAACTTAGCATGTTGTAGCTCAAAAGTTCAAAAGTCCTTGTCAAGTCCGATGCAAGTTTGTATTACGCACATGTTCTACCCAAATCTACGGCATGCAAATATATAGGATCATTAGTTTTCTATAAATTTAAAATTAGATTTAAATAAATTATCCATCAGATTACATACAATACAATCGACGTTACGTTAGAGATTGCTAGTAATAAATTTAAATAATTAAGTCCAATTTATTTAATAAGCACTTGTAAATTAGCTTTCCAAACTAATCAAGAAATTTACAACTAAGAACCAATAACCAGATCGAAATAAGAAGTAGTAAAAAAGGATACCCACTTACTATTAGCGTTAAGAATATAATTGGCGTATAATTTCAGGTCTTTCTATGTTTTAGGTTGCTTTGACACCAGGGACTACTACTATACTAGTATATATATATACTAGAGATTAGAATGCTGACAATAAATATTAAAAATGTAAAAACTAAGTCCAATTTCTTCAGCAGTCTACGAATCTAGCTTTCTAAACAAATCAAGAAATTTATAACTAAGAACCAACAACCAGATTCAAATTAGAAGTAGTAAAACGAGCTACTATTGATGGGAAAATATATCGTCAGTTTTTTAGTAAATGATAAAGTAAAGTTTTCATTGGAAGCTCAATAACTTAAACCAATGAAATATCCCAAAATAAAAACCAATGGCAATACATATATCTACTTAAAGCTAATTAATTATGTAAGAAGCTTAAAAGTTGCGTGCGAAGACGCCGAAACTTTCACAGAAGGGCAAGGCGTCTGTTAACGAGGCGATTATTTGAATAATTCCTTTTGAATAATGAGTTCTTATCGTATTTCGTAAAGGTCGATAAACGGACATAAAAGCTTTTGTTATGAAAATATAAAATCGAATAAGGTAATTTGGATAGGCAAGGCTTTATATTTATTTCCGTTGTTTATATTCATGATAATAAGAAAAATCGGATGCTTTATGATTTAATTCTAATAATGTCGTCTGAAGGTACTGAATCAATAACCAATCGTCAAAGAGTGTTGTATTGTATGTATTTATAATTATTAATAAGAAAAAACTAAAGTTTTGAAAATTAATCTAAGAATGTCGTCAGAAGGTACTGAACCACTAACCAATTGTCAAATAGTGTTGTATGTATTCATAATAATAAGAAAAATCTAATGCTTTCAAAATTAATTCTAAGAATGTCGTCTGAAGATACCAATAACCAATCGTAAAAGATTGTCAACAAACACATCGATGGAGAAGATGATAAGTGGACTAAGGAGTTAACTCATATAGACTAAGGCTGACGGACAAACCGAAGTGTGGTTTATGTCAGTTGTAAAACAAACAAGTTAATAATGTGTATCATAAATAAATGAAAAAAAAACGGAGTCAAAGAGAGAATAGTGAAGAAGTGTCTCGTCGTTATTATCAAGATGGGCAGAAGATGTCGCGATCGTCGTTGGGCGAAATTAGACTGGATAAGTCTAGCTCAGGACCATAGGGAGTGGGGTACAAGAGTCTAGCAGTGGGTGATGTCAGGTTATAGATGATGATGATGACAACTAAGCTAGTGTTAGTAACCTAATAAAGCGAGTCGCAAATTGTCGTAATTTGCATTTTGTTGGAATGCAGGGCCAAATTATTGCAGAATTGCACGTTACAGTAAAATATGAACGATAAAGGGCACGATAACCACTTACAAATTGGCTAGTTTTGAAAATTTTAATGTTTATTGGACATAATTGTCACTTTTGAGGCTAGACATAAATTTGAAAATTATAGAGGACCACTCCGAGATTATATTTTTGGAATTGAAATGACCAAAGCAGAACTATCATTCTTTTTTTATTTACCAAGCACCATTTATAAAAAATGTGGATTGATCCTCGAGTATTATTAACCAGAAGATTTCTTTACGTTTTTTGAGGAATTTTACTGAGAATTTAAATCACAGTGCTTGGAGAGATGCAAAACGCTCGAGTCTAGAATCGTACTCAACTCACCCTGAAGAAGTCCAAGAAGTCGTTAACGGATGCAACGATGATGTTCTTTCAACTCAAATAAGGTTCGTAGTTAACCCACATACATCCGTAATACAAGAATTTAGATAGGGATCGCAGTTTGGTGACAGAATTGTTCGGCAGGAGGCGCTGCTGCCTGCCCCCGGTAAATATCCCTTAGTCGCCTTTTACGACACCCGCGGGAAGATTAGGAGTGGTGCAAATTCTATATCGCAGGCACCACACGGCTTCATATACCTTAAGTAAAGTATCAATTATCAAATATTAGGATTTCTAAAATACTAACTAGCCATTGCAAAACCCGATCCAGCCAAATAAAAGATTGGGCACGGCCAAGTGGGTGTGCCATCGGGATTCCATTCAAGAAGTGTGGTATCACAGATTAAATAAGTAGAAATTTACAATGCAAGGTGATCTGGTACAAAAACAAATCGAGTAAAAAACCTACGAATGTTTTTGTAGCTCCTTATCTTTAAGTCCATCTATGTATGTCATTCAGTTTACGCATGACTAACTATATTAACATAGAACAAAACTGTTTATAGGTTGTTAATAAGGAAGGTTTGGTGGACATATAAAAAATATTACATTTTGGTAGACCGGTAGGTTATTGAATTATTTTAAAACGAGATTTGAACAGGTAGATATAAGTAGGCCAGCATTGTTTCGTAGCAATACTAACTTTAATTTTAATTTTAGTCAAAAATAACTAACAACAAACCATCCTGCCTTAACTCAATAATCGACAGGCCCAGCGTCTTTGACGGCGACACAATTATGTATACGTATGATGAAAGTCTACGCAATTTGCTTATTACATACAATACCAATCTTTAATACTTTAAATAAAGAAAACTAAATATTCTAGGTTTCAAATTTAAACTATCAAATTGGAAACATTATAATATCTTGACTCTATTATCTTTAACTATCAAATCGACAGGCCCAGTATTTGTCTAAGACGGCGACACCATGATTAAAGCCCACACTCGGCTTCAATAATTCATGGTAGACGTTGCATATTCAAGGGATAAATTAATGCACACCTATGCGACTTGTTTTGCAAGAGACAAGTTAATGACTAGGCCCGAATTAGTTTATTATTGATCGAGCATAATGACTAGACAAGACATCAGCAAAATCTCAAATCGCCTTTTGATATACAGCGAGATCAGAGGTGTCTTTATAGATTTAAATCCACTATAAACCATAAGGTGTTAGAGGAATGTAATATATAAAATAGAAATAGAAAATAATAAACAATTATATTATAATTTCATAGAGCTATTACCTTATCCAATAGATTACTATATACTCACGTACGATTCATAAAACGCACGCTTGGCATATCAAACTTCAAATATTGTCTCCACAAAAATCAACTCCTCAATAAAATAAGTTACTTATTATTCACAGTCGAAAAAAGAAAGAAAGACTGCAAATTGGTTTTTAATAAAAAAAGTTAAGTATATTAAGTAATACAAAAGTCATAAAATAAATAATAATTAATTTAATACTACTTAAATACTTAATCAAAATATAAACTAGGAAGGTGCTTAACAAGCCTTTAAGACGCTTCGTTGACGAAAGATCTTAATCTAAAACTTCAAAAACTTGCATGAAAGAAATAGTTCGGCAAGTTGAGATGTAATCAAATGGGTAAAACTAGAAGCTCTTGCTTCTAGTTTTACTTATTTTTCTTGCATGAGCTTTAGATAGTGATTTAAACACAAAACATGCCTTTACTCTCAAAAAATTTCGAAATCTTTGTGACTAAATGCGAAAGAATGCAAGATTTTGTGTTGGATAATGAAGGAAGCAATGCGCGAAAACATTAAGCGGAACAACTTGAAAAAGATCCATCGGTAAGCCATGACACGACTAACTTATCAGATGCTCAACGTACATAAGAGCGAAAGTGATGGAAGATTTATCAACCAGTTCCTTTGAACTTAATGAAATGAAACTTATACGAACGAGAATTTCTTTTAAAAACTGATTTGGATCAAGCCGCAAATTGAAAAGGCACCCCCATTGCTATTCTTAAAGTAAAGGGACGTATAATAGTGGGTAGAGAGAAAATGGAATGATTGAAAATCGATCAGAAAACACATTGAACTCAGAAGGCGTATAATTAAGATTGATGCTAAGGCGAGGGTTCTTATAATTTCGCGCAGGTTTCCCTACACAAAAAAATCAGAGTTACAAAAATATAAAGGCACTTATGCTATACCGAAAATAAGGACCGTCAAGAATCACACACTAATATTATAAATCGGAATTAGTATTGCCATTCAACGTGGCAATGCCGCCACCAGCATTCTAGGCACTCTACATTTTGGTGTGGTGACGGCTTTGATTGTTTTTAAATAGATAATAAGTATAAATACTAGCTGTAATTGTTTTATACGGTTATTCTTTTTCTGTGTGTACTAAATAAATGTGTTTCCATATGAGTAAAATCAAATTAAAAATTCTTTTTTTAAATAAACACAATAAATATACACTTATATTACTTTTACTATTTACTTATTACAACATAAACAGTTAGCTTATAAAATTAAGCACGGACAAGAAAATATACTGATATTTTTGATTTCTGTCGTTTCGGCACATAGACAGAAGTATAAAAGCAACGTAGAAACCTTTAGCATATTAGTTGTTATTTTTCGAGTTGGAGCAAAACCCGCCCCAAGCTTTATTATACTCTATAATCTTAAAATAATACGCCTTATTCACAGCAGCACAAATACGGTGCTAATATCTGCAGCGTTCTCCCACAGCGGTATACCATAAGACAGAATACTACGGAAGGAGCTGTAATAAACAAGTCTAGATGGATCTATGCCTGCAATAAACGACGGTTTTTTTATTGCATATACTGCAGAACTAAGTCTCTTCAATAGCTTATTTATGTGTTGGCACCATTTCAGTTAATTATCTAAGGTTAACCTTAGAATACGTAACTTCTAACGTGTCTACTAACGTTTACATCAGCCTTAACTGGTTTAACATTAGGTAGAATAAATCGAATGCATTTATTTTTGTTTGCGTTAAGCTTATGTTTGCTCTTTACGCCAAAACTACCATTCGGTTAGTTTCAGCGGGCTGAAGTTTTGCAAAAATCATATACCTATGTTCTTTTGTTGTTTACTAAATGTAGAGCATCAATTGATATTACAGATAGTGGCAAAACCCCTATCATAAAAAAATATAGCATCTGACATCATTATAACAAACAGCGAGTCATATTTAAAACAACATGACGTAAAATTCATGTAGTACAAAGTCAAGACAAGTCAAAAATGCTTTATTTTTATAAATTTAATAAATATGTATTACATACACTCACAAAAGGTCAGATAATATTATAAAAAAACACTAACACGGAAATAAAGTGGTATTTTTTATTTCATACGCTTCGGTATGTAGTAGACTTAAGTAAAGAAGCGACGAAGAAACCTTTAGCCTATTAGTTGTTATTTTTCGAGTTGCAGCAAAATCCATCCCAAGCTTTTTATCCTCTAGCTAGATAATCAGATATTTTATACAGCCTTTTTTGCACGGCAAAGTTCAGACAATTTGTTTTAATTTACTTATTGATAATTTTTGCAAATCACTCCGATTTTTCACTTCTTTCTTCTTTATTTTTCTTCTTTCGACTTCAACAAAAAGGAGGAGGTTCTTAATTCGACTGTATTTTTTTATGTTTGTTACCTCAAGAACTTTTGACTCCGATTTTCATGATTCTTTTTTTATATGAAAGCTAGTGCTATCCGTGTGTCCTATAATTTGGTTTAGTTCTGACAATGGGATCAATGAAAATCCATGAGAAAACTATAAAATTGAACGCGCTTTATAGATTTTTAAAACAAAATTAATTATTGTTGTAGAAGCGTATACATTGCCCTTTAAAAAAAACATTTATTTTGTGTAGCCGAGTTGTGTGCACAGCGAGCTTACAAAACTTAGAATCAGACAGATCAGAATGACAAGAACCCTTAAAAGCCCCTATCCCCTTATCCCTCACGACACGAAGGTGAGCAGGGCACGTCGTGTATTTCAGTTACGTCGCAGCGGGGAAAGTTTTTCCAGACAGTCATTAATATCTTCAGTGTCCCCTTATACACTTTACAGGGTGGCTTTTTGAATTGGGACTTATTGACAATTCCGAATGAAACTATTGAAATTCGATCGTGTATTGTCGTGTATTATAAAGAGTCTGGATTAGTCAGTAGGCCCAGCACGGGGATTGTTGTCTAGGGTAGAATAGAGAAAAATGACATCGCATCGTCGTAGATTGCGTTTTGTATTGAAGTTGAAGGAATACATTTCAAACATTTTACGCATTCGATGACAAAGTGACGTATTTTTTTTCTATTGTACCCTAGACAACAATCCCCGTGCTGGGCCTACAGAACGTACTCGTAAAAATTAAATTGAAGTTTCTGATTCGTTTTGGTACAAACGCTAATCTTATGCAAGCGATATTGAAGTTGGTTTTTCACGAAAACGATTCAACTTCCATTTTCCTTTTCCAATCTAGAAGGAAATAAAATCTACATAAAAAAAAATATTTTATGGATTTTTTCAATACAGTTAACAGTTTGCATGATTTCTCTAGCTATATCATGTTTTCGGCTTTGACAATACACTCCCATCTCAAAAAGCCACCCTGTATAGCAGTGCCATAGGTGTTGCCAACTTGTGTTTAGTTTCCCCTTACCCTCAGACAAGCCTTAGACATGAAAGCCCCACCTCGTAGCGATACGTCGATGCAGCAATAAGGGCCGGACTCTACCAAAGCGGAGAGGCTAGGAGATATTACGTTTTAAACAACTGATAAAACGTCATTACGAGTCCTCAGTTAATTTTATACCATAGAAACTTTCGTAGTTTGCGAATTAATTATGAATGTAAGCGGGTTAACTACGAATCTTGTTTGTGTTGGAAGAGCACTAACGTTCTTCGTTAAGGGACGAGGGACATCTTCAGGGCGAGTGCGGTTCTAGACGCGCGTACCACATCTCTTCGAGCACTGTTTATTTGGTCATAACGCCCGAAGGCAACCAGATAACCTCAAAAAACTGGTTGTACTGTAAGATAGAGGGGAAAAGACAAAGAGAACGCTCTCCAACCCGCTGGTTGGTCTGACCATATTAAGACCATAACTGAGGGCGTAGCCAACCGGCATTCGCTATGAAGCGAATCGAAAACAATTGAAAGATTCGCAGGGAAAAATTCTAAACAGATCACGTGACATATCTAAAGCATATGTCAAACCCATACATTTTTGGTCTTTTCTACTATCGCTTTCGACATCGATTGTTACATTGTCTAGGCCCTCTGGACTCACTTTGCCTGCAGCCCTGGGACGACTAGGCATGGTGGAAGTGGAAGCGGCTCATCGGCTCATCAGCGTCTCCGTGACGCTTTCTAGGACGGGCACCATGGAGGACACAGTTCCGCTCTAGCCAGCACACATCTCCGCACAGCTTCGCTGGATAAACCCTAGAAACGTCCTGAAAAACGCCTTGTAAACGCATCTACTCGTCCCCGCTTCCGACATATCCGCTATGGTGGAGTGCGGTCGTGCATGTTTCTTTATGTAAAGACATTATTGTATCACCACTGTCAATAAAAACTTTATAGTACCAAAGAGCTATGAAATGTCCTATTAAATTAGAGGGTAATGAAACGTTTTACGATAACGAGTATATCTTGTGCTTTACCGTTTTGTTATTTCCCTCTTTATCTATATATTTACAAAAGGTTAAACGAACTTTTTCCTTGTATTTGTTATTCTATAGTGTAACTATATCCATTTTTACATTAGGAGTAACAGTTAATTTATTTAAAAAAAATGTAAACTAAAGACAAGTTTCAAATGTCTTAGTTTTACACATTTTTAAAAATTTTGCGGGATAAATACTAACCCCCGGATTTTTTTTAACAATAGCGACGGAATTTTAAAGTTGTATTCACGAAGAAAACGACGAATACACATACTAGAACCTCCTCCTTTTTCGAAGACAGAAAAGGATTGCCCGCATGGACTGTCAGAGATGACCTAGGAGGAAATGCCAACTAGACCTGGATCTGATAAGCCCCAGGTCCTTACGTTGTTGGTGCAAATAGAAGACCACCCAGCAGTGGGTTGTGGGTAGTCTATAAAAATCAATACCTGCATACAAATCCCTATTTATCATATTCGTTGTTATATGACATTGAATACTAACATAGATTTCACCAACTTTCTTACTCTTCAAACCGGAACATGGTCATAAAACTATTACAACCACAATAAATACTAATATTATGATATCTTCACATGCTGTTATTGAAAGACCCACTGTGAGATGCAATGCAAAGTATACGATGGATACTATACTCCAGCCAAATTCGATGTTCTATGTATGTAAGCAAAGCGTTCATACGTAACTTAAAATTCACTTTGTTTGTTGCCATCAGTGAATTGTAATACAGTTGTAGTAATGCAACTTTGATCCCTTGTCAATAAATAATGCTAACAATTATGTTAAAAACTCAACTCATTTGAGTTTTAGTTATTTTGCTTTGGTTTGTTTACAAACATAGAACATAGAATATAATTAAAGTACCCATAGGTGGTACCTTATGTCGCAAGTTTCACACCTGACAACCTCAATGGGAGGCGGAACACATCGAGAAATTATATGAAATGGAGACAGCATCATCGGTGTTAAGGCACAAGCAGATGGATGGTTATCCTCTCGAAGGCTTAACTAAGGTGCAATTAGGTCCTCAACAGCCTGTATTAGTCCACTGCTGGACGCAGGCCTCCCCTTGATAAGCGCATTAGCGTTAATCTCACGGGGAGAATCCCATGAGATTAACGCTAATGCGGGTTGGGGATCGCAGTTTGGTGATAGAATAGTTATGCAGGAGGCGCTGCTGCCCGCCCCCGGTGGATATCCCTTAGTCGCCACTTACGACATCCACGGAAAGAGTTGGGGTGGTGCAAATTCTAAGCCAGCACTACCCACTTCAATCAGAGTGAAACCGGCGCGCCGCGAGGCCGTCAATTGAGTATCAGATAACTAAGGCACCAATAGCTCTGCTTATTTTGGGTGTAGATGATGCTGTGTGGATTCTTCAGCATTATTTATTATTTTACCGCTTTTTTCTAAGGAAATTTAAAAAGCCAGGTTACCCACTATACCTAATAGTTTTGGTAGAGTCTCAAATGTTTATTGTACTGTAAACATATTGCGCAAAGGGGATAGGTTTTTCTCAGTTCAATGGTGTGAAAATAGGGAAATGACTCACCCTGTATAGAGCGCATTTACCTTACTTTAATATGACTTGTTTTACAAAATTGTGACCATTTATGAACGAACAAGCGAAGAACAAATCAGATCTTGTTTGAATGAGAGGATTCAGAAGTCTCGACAACCTAAAGAAATCTTGGTTCATAAACCATAGAAATGTATATAAGTAATTAAAGTTCTGTAGATATTCCAGTAGATAACTTACGTTCTTCCAGCGCCAACTTAACAAATGACCAATTACAAGTTGTAACTTAAAGCAAAGATGGAAAGACGTACCTTGACCAAAAAATATGCACCCGAAACACGAACACGGCAACAGATTCACAACATCACTTACTGTGTCACAACTAAATTAAAAATGAGTAGTAAACACAAATTATGTAGTTAGCAATGTGCGAACATACGCTGATACCATCTCTAAGTGAGTCTTTGCTACCTCAGAGGCTTCAATTATATGGATCCTATAAGAACTGGAACCAAATTAAAATGGGACCACACGGGAAGCACCATTTTTATAATAAAAAAAGAAATCATGAAAATCGGACCGCCACCTAGTCCTTAGGTAACAAACATAAAAAAACGGACGAATTGAGAAATCTTCTCCTTTTTTTGAAGTCGGTTAAAAAGAGAGACTAACCGCCACAAGTCCACTCTTCGAACCACCAGAGCCTAACAGCGTAGGTGTCACAATGACCTTGAACAATGATACTAGCTAGTTCAGTAAGGTACTGAACATGAACAATGCTCTCGATCGCAATCTTCAATCAAATACATTGTTTCAATGCGCCCTAGAATTCGGTATTACGAAGTGGTGTTCATAGTGGCAAAATACGAGGCAAAATGAACTTTATTCAGGCTAGAATGAGACCCATGTCGAACTTTCATATCCGTAATTTTGCTCGAAATAAAGTTAACACAGGTGATATCTCTAAACTTGCAGGGCGAACCTGGATTGGTTTGGCGGATGACCGTGTGCAATGGCTCAAGAGTTCGCGACGCCTGACCAAACTTTTGATAACCCCAGCAATGGGTGAAGTCGAGTTGCGGATGATAATTAATAGAACTACAAGAAATAAATATTTAAATATTCAAAACTAATTTGTGCCCGCGCTATTATCGTATAAACCTTCATCCCTTTTATCATCTCCCGTAAGATTACTTTTCGAGGTAAAATGTAGTTCCCCGATATATTTTGTGCTACATTAATTCAAGCCATACTACCGTGAAAAGGTAACAGACGGACAGAAAGACAGACAGGAAGCTGTTAGACAGACATGCACGAATAATAAAATTAATCTAAATAGATGGAAAATGGCCCTTTGCTTCCTGCACCCGCTACGCGAAGTTGAACGAAGTCTACGCTTTCTAATATTTCATTGGCTTCCTTGCCCAGGGCGGTCACGTTCAATAATAATTTCACTGTTCTATTGGTTCACTTAGATCAGCACACCGATTTTATTATAAAGCATCAGGAACTTTTGTTCTATTGATGTCATTGGAATTGTCCCTAATGGTTATTAATTAACAACAGCGGAGGCTTAGTAATAGGGTCCCGTTTTATCCTGTGGTTACGGAACCCTAAAAACAAACAAAGTTGGCGGATAACGTTGGTTTGAACAAAACTTTTCAATTCAAACAAATTTCTTCAAAACATTGGTATCTTCAGTGAAAGGAGACCAGTAAAGCGTGCATAGAATATCAATTAATTTAATATCCTCATACGATAGGCCGATACGAGAGCAAAAAATAATAAGGGATGTTGTTATGTCGATAACAAAAACGATAAACAAAACAAACAATATGATTTCTATGATATCTATCAGGCGACACAGGTAAACATTGTTATCATTTCATAATCTGTGAAAGTATGATGCAAATATTTTGGCGGATGCTGAGAATGTCACTGTTTTAGATAAATAGATACCTAGAAAAGCGTTTATTTATGCCACACAAAGACAGGAAACAATACAATGAAAAAGTTGAAAGCGATATCTTTCAGGCAGCCTTAGGATATACTTGAAAAACATAATTTATTTTAAAAACATAATTAATTTTATGTTTTCAAAACTATAAACCGACTTCTTCGACAATTTTAGTTTTTTCATGGATTGTCAAGAATCCCACGGTCAGAACTGGACCAAATTAAAATCCATAACACACAAGGGAAGCACTAGCGTTCATATAAAAAAATAATCTTGAAAATCGGACCACCCACTCAAAAGTGCTGAAGTAGTCGAATTGAGAACCTCCTCCTTTTTTGAAGTCGGTAAAAATAGACGGTGTCACTGAATAAATCTATTCTTTGCGAATTTTCTTAAACGAGGATAATTTTCATCGATGTCGATGAAATCTCGTGCTCCAACACTTTTCCATCGATGTTCGCGCATTGACTGCATGCACAACAATGCACGAAGGAAGGTCGAGCGGCGCGCGTGCTCGTTGAATAGGGGTCACAACGACCGACGACGACACGGATATGCGCCGTCTCGTCTACGTAGTCATTAATCGATAATGTCAACTATCGATATGCAAATGTCCCTGCACTTTAAGCACTATTAACATAACAAATTGAATTACAAAAGTCGCAATTAGTTATAAAGCTAAAAAGAATAGCCTCATGTACCACACTAGCCACTATCTAGTTCAGGCGTTTTCAAGTGGTTATCAATGAAGAAATTTGATTCATTTGGAATACATACAGGTACCTACTTAGGTACTAGGAACTCAAATCATGTTTAACATAACATGGATGCCAAACTTAAACAAATCAAGCATCATCATAATGGTTGTATGGTTACCATGCTAACAATGCCAAGACTACTCAGTTGACCTTTGACCGCCTGAATAAACTATTGCACAGGTATTCTGTGTCTGCAGGTTGCACAGTTCAAAAATGTTCAGCTTGACTATTTTATTTAATAGCTGCGTTAATGACATTTGGCTAAAATCTCACGTAAATATGCAAAGAAACCGGCTACGCACGTCTCCGTTCACGCATAAAACTGATGAAGCAACAGAATAGAAAAAACGAAAGTCACAAATTTGTGTAAAATTAAGTTTCGGATGACTCATTTTGAGAAAATCAAAGCGTTAAATGTAAACAGCCGGTTTCTCTCGTTTGCGACCATCCTGCCAATAAAATGTGATTGCGTATTTACAATCTACATGATATGAAGGGCAGGATTGCCGGTGAAATTAAAATGCCTCTAAGTGACGGATGGAAATTGAAACCTAATCCACTTATACCATATTCGTATTTACAACTTAACTCAGATCTCAAACCGGCTAAGCAGCCTAGTAAGCCTACCTAAACATACCTAGTCTAATAGGCTGGTATAATCCAATTCTGACCCGCAGGTGTAATCCAACAAATAATCTAAATGATTCTGACTAAAGCTAAATTAGCAGCTGCAAGGGTCTGTGGGCGAACTATGAACGCCGCTGCTTCACACGTTGAACACACAAAGTGGCGATCACAATAGGGCTGTAATGACCGAAGTGACACAAAAGCCACATAAAGCCAATAAAAAAAAGTTACTTAAGTACTGTTAATTAAAAAACCCTTCACCTCAACTATTTTCAGTGTTAAAATTCCCCCAAATAGGAACAGAGGGAGATCTCCTCTGACCGGGCCCGACCTATCTGGTCGCCAGAGCCCGGTGGTCTTTCGACCGACAGTTGATTATCGGGTATTCGTATATGAGTTAGTGGCAGCGACACAAGCGTTTGCGCGATGTAGGATAGTTCGGCAGTTTATCACTAGAGGTCAAAACGCCTCAAATGACATCAATCCTCTTCCATTTTCTTACTATCGGTTGTCGGTTCTTCGCGAGATATGGCCGGCCCACTGCCACTTCAGCTTGCTAATTATTTGAGATATGTCGATAACTTTGGTTCTCCGTCGGATGTCAGTCCTATCTTTCAGAGAGACTCCGAGCATTAGTTACTTAATCAGCTTTAATCCAACAGAAATACCAAAATATAAAAAAAACAAACGTCATTGTCTCACGAACGCCATCACCAGATGGAAAGTGCACAACAATACCTTGTAACGAGCCGTCATGTCAGTCATGTTCGTAATTAATAGATCAGTGTAATTAAGTGCAGTTGTATCCAACGTTGCGTAATGGTGATGATGCAAGAGATTATCTACCTACATCCTATTACATTCCTACTTGGGGATAACTTTAAGAACGTAACACCTTGTGCTAAAGAAAGTACCACAAACGAAAATAGCAGCAAAGACGTTGACTTGAGCAGGAAACATCGCCGGCCTATGTACGCCGCCAGAACGGCCGCTAGACGGAGTCCTAGAACGGAGGTTGGAGATCCAAAGCCAACATCGGAAGACGTGGTCGATCACCAAACCGATGGGTGAAAGAGGCCCTGACTGGATAAGATGGACCAGATCGAGATTGGCGAGGCCGAAATCCAAGACTGGATCCCGAATTAAATGATGATGTGATGATAGAAATAAATAAAATAATAGAGTACTATCAAAGTACTTTCCTCTAAAAGGAAATTTAAAATACTGATATAGGGGAAACAAATAAATAATAAGGGCAGAACAACTGATATTCGTAAAGAATTTAGATCACAAAAATGCCTAATCCTGAAGCATATTCCAAAAGTCTCCCGAATAATCTTCGAGGGCTATTAGTCTTTTAAGTTATCTGAGTGTGGAAAAACTACTTAATATAGTTCAATGAAATAACAAACCGTAAATTCGATTTAACATACCCATGCACATCAATATAATTTAAAAATAAATAAATCTGGTTATTTGCACAATACAACAATGTTATGTAAGTATTCTCGTTATGGCCAATCTGATACCCAACACCTAAATAAGAACGCATCGTGGTTTAACCAAATAGAAAGGAACTGATAATGCCAACCCATCAAACCGAACCGGAGGTTTAAGGTCGCCAATAATCATACCTTTGCTTAACCTTTCACGTTCAGAATCGATGATCTAATGAGATGAGATGAAAGCAGATAACTAGACACTAAAGTAGAAAGCAATCTTAGTATTAAACAAGACAGTTTTATATTTATTGCGGTGAAATTTTGTCTGTGCGGAAACCGAGGTCAATGTTGGTCAAGGTAATGTTGTAGAATAAGTAGTAACCTATAATCCCCGTGTAATACTGTAATACTTAAGATACCCTCATACAATTAAGTTCATTTTAATGTTTCGGCTTCATTTGTGCATTGTATGTTTGGATGGGGTCATCAACTAATGGAAAAGCGTTATTGGTATAGATCACGCGATCCAGCGCTTCATTAAACACGACAAAACAAGAGTTGTTCTTCCTGTAGAAGAGGATGGTGTTAGTAGTTGTTCCTGGAAAAATTCGTAATCTAATATCAAATACGCATTTATTAATTTTGATTGCTATGAAATTTAAAACTAGGCTCTACTCTACCAAAAAATACTGGAAGTCTACTTAAATGCTTTTCTAGAAAACTTCATAAATCAGTCAAGGTTGGTCAAAACCGCGCATACTAAAAAACTCTAAATAATTAAGTATGTATAGACGCTTTATCTATTTATATTTTCTCTTAAACTTATTTCTCGGACGTCCGACCGCCTCGAGCTTCCTGCCAGTACAAAAACAACTCGCGGCTCGCGCGGAAGCCGGTGTATGACTCATGCGCTCGCGCTGGTTCTACTGCGAAAGCGATATAGCGGTAGATCTGATAAGATCCTGAATAGACGCTAAAATAATTGTTACTATATTAATATTATAAAGAGGGCAGATTAGATTTTGATGTTTGTATTGAATAGGCTCCGAAACTACTGGACCGGTTTAATAAATTATTTCATCATTAAAAAGCTTAATTTTCAGGGAGTGGCTATATTTTAGGAATTTTGGAGTGGCCTATTACGCGTTGCATCCACAAGCTCAATTTATTGGCGGAGAGATTCGACCTTTTCTACGGCTCTCTGAGCGAATGTCATAGGACGCTGTTATTTATTCTATGTTATTCAAACTAGATTTGACATTTTGTGATTATTTTTATTTTTAAGCTATTGCATAGCTTCTATCGCGGGCCTTGAGCGCGGGGACCGAATCCAGAAATTCCGTAACGAAAAAACCTTGACGTTTGTCTCTTTAGTTCAGCAACTCGCCTCTAGATGGCATTGCAATAGCTGTACCGCGGCAGTCCCCGAGTGCCACACGTCTTTTTTTTTATTTGACATTTTTCTATTGACTGAGGATTTTTCTTATATTTTATTAGGTTTAAGTATGTAATTGGAATTTATTAATGGAAATTGTTTTTTAATTTGATTTTTGATGTAACATTTTGTGATTATTTTATTTTTTATTTTTTGTTTGACATTTTTATATAGACTAACGATTTTTTTTTTTGTTTTTTCTAAATATTGATGTTGAATGTGAATAGTTTAGCTTGATAATCTTTTTATATCTTGATTTATGATAGAATAAGTAGGTACACCATTGCATTAGGGGCCCCTGTAAGAATGGTGTACTTTATATAAATAAATAAATAAATAAATAAAAATAAATAAATTTTATCCCGGAATTCCCACGGGAACGGGAACAACGCGGGTGATACCGCGAGGCACTGCTAGTTAGTAATAATCGCATCAGGATCAGCTGTGTGGTGCTGGCTCATAATTTGCACCACCCAATCTCGTCCCGTGGGTGTCGTAAGAGGTGACTGAGGGATATCCACCGAGGGCGGGCAGCAGCGCCCCCTGCAGAAAAACTCTACCACCGAACTACGATCCCCAACCCGCATGCCCATCGTGATTATGGGCATTACCCCCATTAGATAAGCGCCAACAAGGAGCTTATTAAGGAGAGGTCTGCGTCCTGTACCAATACAGGCTGTTGAGGTTGAGGTTGAGGTATCAGGTTCGCAATTATTGCTACATCATTATGAGAAACAGATAAGGGAGAGTAGGCGACAGAAACAAAATGTAAATAAGAATAGGGTATATGCATGTGATTTCAAAATGGCTAAAAAAATATATACGTATTCTCTATTGATATAGAAACATATCTACATATTTATTTTAGAATTTTGAGATGTTTTTATCGTAGAATTTTACTATTGAAAAATTGATATTTTAAATCTCAATCGCAAAATTTCAAAACGCTACGCCATTGACTAGAGCGGACGTGACATCGCTGTTCACATTTCTTCTTTTTTTATTCTGCTTGCTGCACCATGATTTGACACTATTCTGCCCACTTCACATTTCGTATTGTTGGTTATTTTCAGATTTTTCGGAAAACCTCTTTTCTGAGATGATCACTACTAAGGTCGTCACAAAAGGATTTAATCGAGTGTGAACGTGGACGTCAAATAAACATGGCGCTAATATGGAAGCGTTTTATCACCCGAAAATGATTCTAGTTTTGATTTGTTTTTTTTACCTTATTATTGCGAAATTCAGTGAGCGTCTTATCATTTTTCGGTTAAATAATGACCTAAAGAATCGATTAAAACAATAAAAAAATCGATGCATATACCCTATTACGGATGTAAGCGGGTTCGCTAAGATATTTGTGTGGGGAGAACGCTTAACGCTTTCTTCCAACACAAATAAGGTTCGTAGTGGAGCCGCTTACATCCGCAATAAATTCATCAAACTACGATAGCTTTTATACTAAAGATTGTTCTCAAGTTCGATATTTCGAGCATTTCAGGTGAACTACGAGTATTTTACTTTACTTATTTTACAAAAATCTAATAATTATATGAATTTAAACAAGTTAATTAAACTAATAACATCAGAATAGCTGCACTATTTTCAGAAGCACAAACATATTAATTTAAATTGGTGTATTTAATCTAGTCGTTGGGCGTAGAAAACTGTAATGTGATGCGACAAACAGACACAATTTCACAGATGACATACTTAAGAGTGTGCAAAAACGCCGCTACGAGATGCTATTTCAAGCGGGATGACAAGATATGGTTTTCTCGCGAGTGAGCAAGTACAGAGCAGAGAAGTGCATCGAATTTTATATGCACGGGGCTTGTTCTGCAGGTCGAAATTTCCAGAACGAAAACGTTGGAACCAAAAACGAACTGTGTTTTCTTTTGCAACACGACCGCCATACACATCATTCACCCTTCGAGTTGTTTCCGCAGCACTAGTGCCACGGCGGAACTCGTACTCGTAAATAATGCGATATTTTAACTTTTCCATTTTGTAATATGAGTGACGCAAACAGAAAAAAACAGAAGAAAAAAAACAAATGAATGACGATCATCGAAGCACAAATACATGAGTCTATAGCTGTACAAATTTGAATTTGGAAATCCTTACCAAAGAGGAGAAATTTGTGATTAAAGTGGCCAGTACGAAAAACGCCAATTTCATATGTAAGGACCTAATATAAAAAAAAAACTATCGAGAAAACTTTCATCAATCGTGTTTTTAAAACACGTAATTCAAGATAAAAGATCGAATACATATTTCCCTAAATATGACGGTAGATTTCACAGATTCTGAGGTAATAACGATTGTGGTAAGTAGATAAATTGCTTATGGCACACTCTTAATAATAACACCTCTACATTTGCGTTGAGGTAGTGAACGTCGATGATAAAGTTCATAATGGCTGTCAGAGAACCAGCTATAGTTAAAATGTAAACTAAACATAACTTACTCATCGGACTCAATGGTGAGGCAGGTACCGTTTTCAGAGTCAATCCTGTTTCTTCTCCTTCTTCTTTTCTATTGCATTCTTGTTGGCAATAAATGATATAATACTTTAATTCTTAATGCTGCGTCATTGCAAATGCACTAGCTGCTAGCTGCCACTCCGCTATCTTCGTGTAAACAAAACCTTAGCGATAGCCAAGTCGCAATGGTTTTCAGAGTAGGCCCTGTGGCGCTTACTGTACCAGTAGCGAAACGACTTAACTTCTAGCAATTATCAAAGAAAACCCTATCAGAACAACATAGAGTTTCGTTTGGCACAAATAAAGTATTCCCATTGATGAATCATTTCTCTGAATCTAGCTATTACCGTAAAAGGGATAAGGTCGATTATCGTGTTTAAGGCACGTGCTGTAGGGGCTGATTCGTACTATTACATTCAGATAGACCACGTACGGCTTTCGGCCATGGGCTAAACTAAACAATAGAGAGCAACAATCGTCTGCTGGGCAGATTGAATGGCTTTCAAGCGAACCAGACAGATTTTATTGAATTTAAAATTAGTTGGTAGAAAAGTTGTAAATGAGTTAAGTACATTCAAATTGAAATTAGTCAAGTTAGAAGCTAAGTTGTAGAAGAAGCGGGGTTTTAGAAGTCTTTTTAAAATTTATCTTTTCCGGGATATGGTGAACTAGCTGCGCCCCGCGGCTTCGCACGCGTTGTTTCTATGGAAACATTAAAAAGTGATTCATCCCACGGGAACAGATTTATGGGATAAAAAGTAGCCTATGTTTTATTCAAGGATTAGTATGACCTGTATGCAATTTCAGCCAGATCCGTCCAGAAGTTTTGGCTTGAAGAAGTAACAAACATCCATCCATACATCCATACAAACTTTCGCCTTTATTAGTGTGATGTGATTATAAACCATAATAATTTGTAGGTATTACGTATAATTATGTAAGTACATATTTATTGTTTTGGATGATGATGCGGCTTTCTCGCTTCTGTAGCGCGTCAGGGATGTTTGCGGAATACCAAACGGATGGTTTTGTTCTTAGTTTCTGATATCTGTGGTTTTGACGCTATTATCCGCAAAAACCTGCATCCCTGATCCGCAGAATACGGGACAGTCGCAACGGCATCCTGAGCACGTTATCTGATAGATGTTCCTCATCATTCTGGGTCATCCGGAATGCGATATAGTGAGGACTATTAAATTTTAATACTATTTAGGTACTAACAACTATGTTAATTCTACTCTTTTCCGATCTCCTTGGTAAAATAAGGCTTAACGTTACCCGTAAAATAATGAGATTTAACGAGATCATTCATACACCAATAGTTAGTACAAACTATCGCCAGAACTCCTATTTATGGCGAGTAAGCGATCAATTTAATAAACTTTCAAAACAAATAGATTTAGACCTCTTCTGCTCCAGTGTCAACTCCGTGAGGCGACGACGGCTCAGCACCGATTTTTTCTCACCCTCCGGTGAGGACGATGCAATTTTGGCATGAGATATGATGATCTTTTAGTTTTTAATTTAATTTTTTCCTGTTATGTTACTCATTCATCATCATCAAGGTGATGATAATGAAGTTTGATTGTTTGTATACTTTATTTTTCTGCTTTGTTTAATGTACTTATACCATTGTTTGTAGCTTTCAGTTTACTCAGCTTGTTCACACTTTTCATGTAACTATTATTATTTTTAAACGTGAAAACCTCTTCATAGCCTCCTGTCTCGATGATTTATTTTTAATTTGTATGTATGTGATGCTGGTTTTCCTTAAAATAAATAAATAAACTTGTATTTTCTTATGTGCTACTCTAACATGATTGTAAATGGTCCGAAATAGACGAATTTTATTTTATTTATTTATTTAAAGAGTTTTAGTTCAATGATAATCAACAACAATTATAAAATCCATTTTTCAACTCTAAGATATTTGTTGATTGATTTAGATTAGAAACATAAACAGAGAGGGTAAAATCCTCTGAACAAATCTCCTATTCTGTGAACATGTGAAATCATCGTTGCGTATTTAGAATAACGACCGAAGAGTAAAGGAGGGATAAGATTAAAACAACAGTTCTGTAAGTAGGTAGGTACTCTGAGTTAGTCACTCGTCATGATTAGTATAAGATCTGTTATTTTATCTGGAGTGTGACATCGGACAGCTCATTTTAGGCGCGTCTAATTTGTTTTGTAATGAGCAAGATAAGTGATTCAACAAGAGGTAACTTATGCGAGTACGAAGTAGGTAGGTAGGTACACTCGGTACCTAACCTACTACATACGTTTATGTTATGCAATCACATAGGTACCTAGCCTACCTACTGCGGAACAACCATGCAGGACAATCAAATTAAACAAATAATATATTAATTCACATCACACTAATATGTGCATACAAAAGTTTGGATTTGTGATACTCTTAACGCCAAAATGATGCATCGATTTAAACTCTAGAAAAGACCTAGATAAGACCTAGGCTGCATTTTGTACAATTAATTTTGTTTTAAAAAACTATAAACCGACTTAATTTTTTATAGTTTTTTTATGAATTTTCATGGATCCAATTGTCAGAACTGAAACCACACGGGAAGCACCAGCTTTCATATAAAAAAAGAACCATGAAAATCGGACCACCCAGTCAAAGTTCTGAGGTAACAAACAAAAACAAATTAAAAATACAGTCGAATTGAGAACCTCATCCTTTTTTTTAAGTCGGTTAAAAAGATAGCGTGGGCGTAATTAAAGGAGCGAGTAAATTTTGCATAAGTACCTACAGGTAGTTCTAGGCTTGGAATAACCCATAGGCTACTTTTTATCAAATAAATCAGTTCCCGTGGGATAGGTGTGCGAAGCCGCGGGGCGCATCTGTAAGTAAATAATGCTGGACAATTCACTATAATAATATATGTATACACTAGGTACATAGATAGTTATAGTTTTTTTATTAACATAGACATCATCCATTACGCCCTAACTAAACAAATATCTGCAGATCATACAAACATTTGTCTGGTGGGAAGAGGCGGAAATCGAACCCGCAACCTCCTTCGTCGCAGGCGAATCTTCGTCCACCGCGCCACAGAGGTCGTCGTTTAAAAGGTACTGCAAAATGGTGCATAGTGGTTGGTTACTAACCCAGTTAATTCATAACGTCTAGCCTAGAGTGCAACGGCATTCCATGGATCGATAGCAGCTGCAGTCAGGAACAATAGAGATTACGAGCTAGAGCGACATAACATGCGACAAGCCTTTGTAGACGCACAATGGAACTGTTTCCATCCAGCTATATTGTAAGGTTGTAATCGGAACAAAAGCTACAGCTATATTTGGTTGACGATTTGGTTTTTAGGAAAACTTCTCCAGCTCAAGAAGATCATTGTGATGTCTTTCAGAGGTTCTCTTTTGTTTACCAAAAGAACGCTGTTGAAATATCGAATCTTCAAAAAGTTGGTGCGTGAGGTCATATTCAAAAATATCGATTGTCGAATTGGATTTACAAAGATGTCAAGAAGCGGATACAAAGACCGGACACCAAACACGTGACGGGATTCAAATTACTTCTAAAATTAAGTACATACAAATAAGGAGCTTCCCTTATGTCTTGTCAGGACGCTTATGAAGCATATTTTATGTACAAGAAATATTAGAAGTGTTGGGTAGATAGTTAGATACATCTAGATACAGGTAAACGACACCAGTAAAATGA
This sequence comes from Eupithecia tripunctaria, assembly GCA_955876795.1. Lineage (NCBI taxonomy): Eukaryota > Metazoa > Arthropoda > Insecta > Lepidoptera > Geometridae > Eupithecia > Eupithecia tripunctaria. The sequence continues at coordinate 8,692,305 of OY041612.1, forward strand.
TATGAGCATGGTATGTTGAAAGTTGAAACAAGACACCAAAACTTTTGCCGCTATAATGGGAAAACAATACGATGCCCACACACATTCCAGTAGGGTTTCTTAAATCTCAAGCAATTATTGCTTGAGTCATAAGTTCATAACCAAATCCCTACAAAGGTAAATAAAACTATCGAAAGCATAGCATCTGACAAGATGGTGTTTCTTAACCACTCTGAACATTCAGTGTACGCAGACAGTGCAAGGATTTTGAAACCGGTATTGAATCAACAATTATCGAATGAATATTACCCATCGCATTCCCCCACGAAGTTACTCAGTTCACACGAAGGATGGCGATCGCATCTCACGCATATCCCGATTGAAAATCAAAGACTTTTGAACAAAGTCGCTATCCTTTCTAACTATTCCATTCCAATCCAACAAAATGGCAAAAAAAGAGACCGCAAAAACTAGATCAAGATGTGAACAGTCGGTAGCAATTGAATACAGAATTTATGGCAGTTCCATTTAAAGGCAGGACTTTACAATACCTACCTGCGGTGAGGCATCTACAATTTGTTTTGCAGCGTTAGTTGGTTATGTATGAGAATGAGACATAGAATTTTATATGTATCGTTTGGTTCTCTTACGAAATGATTTGACTTAGGCGTGCTGGTTGATGGATATTAGAAAAGTACCTACATAGAATACGAGAAACAATAACAATTGTCCTAGTTCGGGCAGCACGCGCCATCCTGCGACCAAATGTGCAGTTCTAAAAATAACAAGATATGAGGGGAATTCGGGAGGTGAAAGACCTCGCGAACCAGCAGCGGCGGGGCGGCTCGCGCCACAGAATCCAGTAAAGTGTTCCACAGCCGAAGTTCAGGGGCATCGATTAAAACACCCAAACGGATTAGAGAGAGAGACAGAAGAAAAATGGCATGACCCCAACTATACCCACCTACACATTGAAGCCGAGTAGAAAAAATATACAGGAATAACAGTTTTATAGTAGCAATCCTTATATTGCGAGTTGTGTTGAGTTACATTTTCTGTAAGTTAGATCCAAGCAAACTCAGTCATGCAAAGAATCATGATGAGCAAATCGCGCAGGTATTTTGCTAGTAGTAACCAGTAAGGCAATATCCGATGTGATGATTTGCTGTGGTGATAGAATAAGATAACGGAATAGTCGCTATCATTTTGTTGAAACGTGTAAGTAGAAGAAACTGTTTTTTTGGATTCTTACATCCACATTTGCTTAGAAGTGCTATCATGAAGGAATCTTGAAGTGTGATAAAAACACAATTTTGTTATGAACGGATATGTATGATTCAACGTATTTGCAGAAGAAACACCGTAGCTTCTAATTTAGTAATCCACGTCTGAATCACTTTATTTATCAAATTGCAAATTTCAATCGCTGTTTCGATATTATTTCGGCTGCGGAGAAATTCCCCAAAAGTTAGTTCTTTGTCAGTAGGTATTAGGCTGGCTTGAGATGATATCGTGTAGTAAATAACAATAATATTCAAGAACCTTATAAGTCCAAGGAGCGATTACTTAAAGATTATGCACCTAATGCCCTGAGAATTGGCTTTGAGCCAGACTTATAAATGTCCATAGAATAGGAATCGTTCGTTCTTATTACTAAATGAACGATCGATTAGCGAGGAAACTTTGGCCGATCGACAATGGTGTCTATTCAAAATTTCAGATGTCGCCAAAACTAAGCTAAACTAAAATGGCAGTACTAAAAATCTCGATGTCCCTGTCAATACGATCAAAATAATAAGGATGGTATCATTTTAGTCCTGTCTTTGTTTTGGCAACATCTGCATAGACACCATTACCTACGAAACGAACTCTACTAAGCTGATAAATTGATAAGATTCGTCATATCTATTGATTCGTTGCAGGATACTGAACTCCTGACGAATGAAGCCTAATTTTTAACCGACTTTAAAAAATGGAAGAGGTTATCAATTCTACTGTTTTTTTTCATGTTTGTGACCTCAGAACTTTTGACTGGGTGGTCCGATTTTCATGACTCTTTTTTTATATGAAAGCTGGGGCTTCCCGTGTGGTCTCATTCAGTTCTGACTATGGATACATGAAAATTCATAAAAAAAACTATAAAAATTGAAGTCGGTTTACAGTTTTTTGAAACAAAATTAATTATATTAACCTTCCAAGCTTCCAACCTACTTCAAATTCGAAGTCGTCTATGACAACAAAATTAAATAGCCATGAATCGGGAATTGTGAAAATTCTACCTTGAGGCACAGTTGTACAGGAGTCAATTAACGGCGTAGTAATATGCAGTTCATAAAGTTCATTGTCAACAATTAGGCGAATTAGAATCTGCACCTACCTGCGGACTTGAATGAACTAGAAGTGTATAGTTTTAGAGACGAGCAAAACATTTCGTAAAATATACGGCAAACAGCACATTTACGAGAAAATTTATGTGTTTCTGATTTTATGACCTTTTATGGACATTTCTCTACGCGATAATGCATAATGCAAGACATCACATAAAGTAACATACCCATCAATTTGCTCAAATTACCCACCCTTTAAAAATTCTTGCCACGTTCTTTGCAAGTTTAAATTTTTGAGCCAAACATGTTTCTTTTGGAAATATTCTCACAGAAGCCGTGCAAGTTGGGATGTTACCTACTATATTAATCAAATGTTCTACACCCAGTAAAAATAATAATTAGCAGTTTGTAATAACATGTACGTGTGAAACAATGGAACGAAGACCACACATGGCGAGTTACTGTTATGTGATTAATTAATGATTAATTCAATATACAATGTAAAAGAAAATAACAATAACAAAGTCTGACTGGCCGGGACATGACATATTGATTTGACTTCCCTGAATGGTTATTACAGTGGATATAAGGAGAAAAGTATTCCCAAGAATCCCAAGTAGTAGGTAGGTGGAAAAATCCGTTCTTCCCTACCAATAGGTAGGTATACATTTTTAAGGGATATGTAAAACGGGCGATTTGTTCCTTATGAAAGTAATTAATCTATGGCAAAGATCTAAATCGTTAGTTAGGCCCTTTCTGTGTGAGATCGCGCCGTGATCTTTGATATGAATAAATAAATTAAAGGACTGAGAACTGAGGAAGTACTTAAACTGTGTGTTTGTGTGTATAACATGAGAACTGAACTACAAAGCCCAATCCTCATGCCCAGCGAGGAGACAACGGGTTTACTTACCCCCGGTCAGGCCTATGTCCAGCAGTAGTAGACTGGCATTATACGCTATGTAGAGGTACTACAAGGAGCTGTGTGGTGCTGGCTTAGAACTTGCATCACCCCAACTCTAACCGCGGGTGTCGTAAGAGGCTACTAAGGGATTTCCACCGGGGGGCGGGCAGCAGCGCCTCCTGCAGAACAATTATACCACCAAACACCCAACCCGCATGCCCACCGTGGGGATTATGGGCATTACCTTCCATAAGATAAACAAACGCCAATAAGGCGCTTATCAGGGGAAGGCCTGCGTTTAACAGTGGACCAATAGTAGGGGTTGAGGTTGAAGAGGTAGGTACTTCTAGCTGATGATGCTTATAATGAGTAACTTCTGTAGAAAATGTTTAGAGCTGAAAACTATGTTTTAAATGTTTTAATAACGTGCGGTGCGGTGCGTGACACAAACCAGCAGCGTGATTGATTGCAGTAGGCAGGTTTGCCTGTCCAGTAGAAATTGCTGTCCTCAGAAAATCATTATTTGCGATATTCCTAAACAAATACAACGAAAGTTAATTTGTTACACGAAATTTATGTGTGTAAAGAGTAAATAAATGAAAATACATTTTAGTTCACTTACGGTATAATCCTGTCAATAAATAAATTGAAATGCGTTCAAGTAGAAATGAAATCTCCGAGAATAACACCGCACGCAGCGTAGAGCTCAAAAATTATAACCTTCAGGACGAAAGATGACCCTGATGACCCCTGTTGACTCATTTGGACCTCGACAACTTTGTTTATTTTTGTATGAGAACTTGAGAAGAACGCGGGCGGTCCCTTTGTTATTAAACGGCTAGTCCCATTGATTTATTAAAAACTCTTTTTAAATCAATGGCTAGTCCCAATCCTTTCGTATTATTTTATTTTATTTCAGCTTGAGACTTTATCATCTCTCATCTATACGTACGTACATATCTACCCATTTACTATATAATAATAATAGTATGCTGTGTCTTAAGTGTCAAATAGATTTCACTGCAGTTTAGCCAATAGGTACCTATGTTATGTAATGTTCATAAGTTCCTTGGTGACAGGATCACAAGCAGCATTGATCTTAGAATATTAAGTGCTATTCAGACAGTCAGGAAACGTCCTGACCGGAGAGGACTAGAGGACTAATACATAGGTACATTAGGTACCTATACCGTGTCCATTTTGAATGGAACATAAACCATACTTAACCTAAAATTCACTTTATTGGCGCGTCCTTTTATACGTAATTTACATTAATTACTTGTCGATTTTAGATTCAATAAAAATTGCTTAAAATTATATCTGAAACTCGACGCCAAGCAAGCATTGATTTATTAAAAACGAAGATGAGGCACTGGTTGCTCGAACTCGAAAGTGGCAACCTCAAATTGTGTAAAATTGTGTTCTCCCACATCAGTCACCGTCTGACCGGGGCGGCACGGGCGGTCGTGATTCGCGTGTAGTTGTAACACATGCCAATTTTTGAGTAAGCGCTGGGAGAACGTAACCAATCTTCCCTTTTTAAATCAATGCAAGCAAGTGAGATTTTGATATTTGTGTCGTATTTTGTTTACTAACATGCTTCATTCAAAATGGATAAACCATAGCTGATCTACTCGATGTACGAGTATAGTAGGTAGTTAGTGCCCGCACCTAGGTTATTGAAGAGGCTACCTATCACATCTTTTCGAGTCATTTCCTGAAAGAGGTTTTTCGGATTTCGAAGTTGGTGCTTGCATTTTTTGTTTTTCAAATAGATGTGCCTTACTTTCAATGGACACATCGATCTATGATACCTACCTACTCTACCTAGATATAGGCAGGTATCAGATGTGTGTGTCAGGTAATTATTATACCTAAGTATTAGGTAGGTATGTAGCTAGCAGCAATAGATAATGTAATGAATGACGGAAGGTGGTGGTATAGATTTGCATACCTAGTCAACGTGACGCCTTCTTAGCATGTTTGTTCTAGGTGTCTAGGTAGGTGGTCACCTAGGAGTAGGGTGGGAGTAGGTAGTAGGTACTTTCCTATACCGTCTACTTTGTACCTACTTAAAGCCCGTTTATTATGATGTTACGATCTACGAAGAAGTAATAGACTACCTATTATCCTAGGTAGGTGTCGTAGGTGTCATGTCTCATAATTTTAGGAACGCACCCAGCCTACCTAGGTAAGTAAGTAGGTATAAGTACCTACCTTATTATTATTAATGTGGCAAGGAATGTGTCCCTAAAATAACATGCAAACTTTTTGTTGGTCTGAGCTGCCACCTTACCTTAGGTTCACTGTGGTACGTGGTACCCCAGTAATTTCTACAGTATACATACTGTATAGGTATATGTTAGGTTAGGTACATACCTACCTACTTACTGAGGTAAGATTTGTATTGTAACGAAATCTGAAAACTTTTTTTATGTTTTATTACCTCGTATAGTAGGCTTCTATATTTATAGGTAGGTAGGTCGCTAGGTGGTGTAGTGTGGAACTGAAACTTATGTAGGTACCTACCTACCTATGATGCAACGAAATATGTGAGTAGGTTCCTTTCCTTAGTAGGTTAGGTACTTGGTAGGTATAGGTACCTACCTACCTACCTACCTAAGTAAACTTTACAAATTACAAATGGGTAGTAGGTAGGTAAGGTACCTACCTTATACATATTATAGGTATACCTATAGGTATAGGTAGGTATACCAACCTATTATGACGTAATTATTAAGTTAGGTAGGTAAGAGTTAAATAAATACCTACTACCATTGATTTATTAAAAAATGCCTTCTACCTACCTGTTTTGATGGCTAAGTTCCATGACGTACCGAGGTAGGTAGGTAGGTATTCTATTCTATCTAGCCAAAAGATGCATGATGCTAGCTGAATGATGAGCTGGACCTACTCGTTTCTAGAATCGAAGATAGGTATTTCGTGTAAACATAGGAATTGCATAGATAGGTAAATACTCAAACAAACATGGGCCAAAAATTGAGTCGATGTTTGATTGATTGCAAAATCCGCGGTCACTGTGTACCTACTTCACTAAGGGACGCAAGGAAAACCATGTTTGGCCAAAACAGTGTAAAAGACATTATGGCAATAGGTTCTCTGAAACATTCATGAGCAAACCTGAACAAACCAAACAACACACCCAAACCAAACACGGAAGGAAAGAGGAAGTGCAGTGCATTGAATCGCTGAAACGAATAATATTGCTAATCTTACCTTGTTATTACAACGAAAGCGAACGCCAACACGCCTCGGTGTTTTTCACATGCACTTTATTTTATAAACACACACAAAATCACTGATCGCACAAGCACACGCGAGTTTTTGTTGGTTTTGTTTTTGACAGCTGCGTTCCGTCTCGGTGGGGTTGTCAACGTCCTTGGGGGACGCTCGCCATGTTTGACGGGCGCGTGGCGACTGGATTGCGCGCGCCGCGTTCCCGCCCCGATCAGCGCATGCGTCACCCCGTCCCGGGCTATTTCAAAATAGGGAATACGGACGCGGTATAGAAGCGGTATTGACTTTTCCGTCGCGTCGGGCAAGTCTTGCGAGAAAGGACATAATGATGAGCTAGACCTACTCGTTTCTAAAATCGAAGATAGGTATATCGTGTAAACAAAGGAATAGCATAATCAAATAAAATATTGGTGAACAATATTTTTTAACACTGATATTGCTAGGGGGAGGTGGGTACACAAAAATTTAAAGTCCCATGACACATTTCATCATGAATCACCCACCTTCACGCACCACGCACGATAATTTTTATTCCAAAGGTTGAGTTGCGCTTCTATGCACTCCTATTCAATCAATGGCAAAATGGGGCGCCTGCTTCCCTTCCTCGTTCCCGTCCCGACCGAATCTTGTGAATGATTTTATTAATGTTAGGGTGGTTTTCTTTTACTTATTTATTTTAAAAGCATCTGCTGTGTGCATTTTTATAATCAAAAAATATTTTCAAGGTTTTAATTTTTAATACTACCAACTATGGGTTTATCCATTTTGAATATTATTATTATTATTATGATTATAACAAAATCTCACTTGCTTGGCGTCGAGTTTCAGATATAATTGTAAGCAATTTTTATTGAAGGGAGGATCTAAAATCGACAAGTAATGTAAATAACGTATAAAAGGACGCGCCAACAAAGTGAATTTTAGGTTAAGTATGGGCGGTTTGTTTACGTTTATGCTCCATTCAAAATGGATACGATATAGGTACCTGGGTGAATCAACTATTTTACCCACACTTTGGACAGTGTAGAAATATTTTTTTGAAAAATAAAAACATTAATATTCTTTTATTCTAATTTGATTAGGGCATTAGAAATTTCATCTACTTTAACAACCTAGAAGGGCACGGACGTTTATTCATATTTTAGCTATTTTTTACAAGAAACTACAACACAGACCCTCAAAATCTGTCACCTGAGTTACCGCCACTTAATTTTACATAAATGCTGAATAAAACTCGAAACCATTACTCATTTTAATTTTTTTATCCTGCATGCATAATCAAATATTTTGCTAAAATCAGTCTAAATATAATACTTAAATTTTAGTAGAAAACTTACTGCTATTGGTCTTTTGCGTTACCCTTATCCAAAAAATTATAGCTATTTCTACATTAAACTAAATATAAAAGTATTACAAATAAAAATGAATTATTTAAGGAAGCTCGCTAATTGTTCAAATAAGGTACTGGCAATTTAAAGATAAAATGGAAAGAAATACGCATTTTACGATCGGATATGTAATGTTTATTTTTGGGACATCAAGTAACTCCAGAGACAAATTTTGGTAACGCTTAAGACATACTAGAAAAATATTGGTTTAATAAATAAACAGCTTGGAACATTGAATAAACTTAAATCGATAATTTATGATACAAAATCAAAAAACAAACAATAAATCAACAACAGACAAAGAAAATTACAAATTTACAATCAATAATATAAATATGAATTAAGCCAAGTATTTGCAATTGAGCTAAATGCAAACTGTTGCATCCAATCTAGAGGTAACTCAACTGATCCATATCAATACCAGTCGGAAGCGTCCGACTGGTATTGATATGGAGCCCAAGACACTGGCTGCATTGCCCCGCTGTAAGGCAATGCTGAAGTGCTGCGCCAGATCACTTCGACCAGAATCTCAGAATTTTTTTTACATCCGAAGAGCCTCGGTACCCAACGGACTTAGCGTCTCATGTGTAGGCTCTGTCGCGATCTGCATAATTTCGCCTTTTGAGATCCTCGGCCAAATCTGCCTCTCACGGTTGTTCTTGATAAATGGGAAGACGGAAGTGTGTCGACGCATGTACCATACCACACAATGGGCCTCTCCAACTCCTATGGGACTAGTGTCATACCGTCGAGCCTCATACCATTATCAGGCAACAAACCATTCGGGTCGAGAATAGCTGGTACCTACGTTAGCGGTGGCCAAAGCCCGCCGGTTGATATCGTTACGGCTGGCATGGCGAGATATCCGACCGGCGGGGCCGCTAGTATTCAAAAACCCATGATGACCAAGCTGTTTGACAGCAGTAGGTACTAAGGTCTGCATAGAATGGAAAGAGAGTCGATTCTGCCCAGGCATCATAAACGCAGACAGACTACCCAAGGTAAGAGCAAGACTAACTCCAACACAACAAGATCTCTTGAAGTTTCTTGAACCCACCCACAACAGAAGTCAAAAACAGATTAAAACTTAACTCTGAAAAAGAACATCAAAAGCTATGGGAGCGTCGGACAGACTGCAAGCATACTAAATCAATATTCCCCTCCAAAGAAAGGAAAAACACCAACACAATGCTCAAAATGAGCCGAGAGAACCTCATAACGATAGTGGGCATCATCACAGGTCACGAATGAATTGAACTATTATCTTTTCAACACTGGAATAACAGACAGCAGCTTATGTCATGGCTGCTTAAAAGAAGAAGAGAATGTGGTACACTGCACGGCCACATAGAAGTCCAGACACAAAACGGGGCTGAAGTGTCTCATTGAGGCATCAACCAAATCCACAGCCACAGAAAAGCTGAAACGAAGCTGTCAGTCACCTAAAGTCCTGCTCCGATAATTAAAGAAGCTGGGTTGGTTAGGGCCTGCTTAGGTGGGGGGATAATTCACAATATACTTCTATGCGAGACGTCCGTGCAGATCTTAGTTTCCCCACTTAGAATTAGAATTAGCAGTTGTTACTAGGTACATGTCTTCGGTTGGGTGCAAGCAAGGTGTTGCGCACCTCATTAATGCGCACTGGCATTTTGCAATACGGAAAGTTACAGGATCCAATAGAGTGGAAGGAATTACTTGCAACCAATGTCCTGACTTCCATTTAGAAATAGCCAGGATCCACAGAGCACGTTTGTAACATAAAAAAACAAATTCCATGTCAACGAGCAAAAGTTACGCTGGAGACCAGCATCAGGGCAAGCATTGTGCCAAGCCATTGAAACTTGCCATATTGCTTCTTAGAAGAATTTTGTTCTATGATATCACTTTCAAAAAGGCTTTTGAACAATGCTTTCTCCGTTCTTTAATCAAATTTGTCAATATCTTATAATTTTGGTTGTCTTTCTGATAACTTTCCATAATTTATTTTTATTCGGTCTTTTCTTGTAGATACTTCGCAGTTTTTTTTTCAACCTTGTTATGGGATATATTTGTTCTGGTTTTCTTTTAGTGTTTTTATGTTCTAGCTGTGCACTTTACTCAGTCTTTTCTTACCTTCTTTCGGCCAAGTTCTTGAGAATGCTATGGATGCAGGACATCCTAGTGGTGATCCGTTGTAGTCATTGAGTTCACTTGCCTGGGAATTTGGTGGTGTTGCATTCAAGGTCAATTGTAAATTCTTCGTCTTCATTCTGTACCTATTCTGTGTCTCAAATTCCTGAACTTGTTTCTTTTTATATAATTTTAAATATTTTGCTCACGGGAGTTACCATTATTTTACAATTTATATTTGCCGGTATTTATTTACTATAACTACTTACTCGTTTTACAGAAAGTAATTTACAATAAATTTAAACCGACTAAGAAAAAGTAGAAGTAGCAAAACATGATAATAATCTAAATTAGATAAACACAAAAAAATATTTGTCATAAGGAACAAATTTAAAAAACAAAATAAATCCCAAACAAATAATCATTAAATGTTTTAAATCTAAAATATATAATAAAAGTTCATTTTACTCAAAGTATTACTCATTAAGCACGTGAATGTCTTAGGAGTTACCAAGAATGTCTCTGGAGTTACCGCCAAAGTAACTCAGTATACAAGTAACTCAACAGACAAAATGGTGTAATTTCATGAAAAGAGCACATTTTTGAATGAGTTACCAAGAATGTCTCTGGAGTTACCGCCAAAGTAACTCAGTATACAAGTAACTCAACAGACAAAATGGTGTATTTTCATGAAAAGAGCACATTATCATTTGACTATAGTACTAACACAAACTTTAATCGAAAACATATGTTATGTACTCCAAAAATATCTGATAATATTAACTAAATAATAAACCTACATCGAGATATCGCGGTCACTCAGCAGACGACACAAAAAGGCACGCACTCCCTTCGAACGTTCTGCGCGGCCTGGCGGCTCGACGGCATCTTCTAGGGACACCGCCGCTCCATGCGAGCTTATGGAAACACAAACGAAGCTACCCATGGCAAACAGTACCATCTATATGTTTCTAGGTAAAATTTACGACGGTAACTCAGCATACAAGGGTAAAATCATTTTGGCCAGGGACAAAATTTCAAGATTTTTTTTTGAAAAAGTGGTTAAGTCTATTTTTATTTTGATATGCACACGGTAAACTTTAACATACTGACTTGTTGTGTAATCAGAATCAACCGAAAGCAAGAAGTTTAGGTTCATTTAAATTAAAGTTTTACAACGAGAATGCGGTCTTCGGACAGGCATATTTTGTATGGAGCTAATTTTTCGTATACTGAGTTACCATAAAATTTCATGGAAATTAAAGATTTTCGAGAACATAATTTAACTTTCTTTGGTGCCTATTAATCATAGATGCTATTGCCATATTTATTAAGTGTGTAACTATAACCAATAAACGTACTTTAATAAAAAATGGTCGGGGACAGCAAAGTGTGGGTAAAATAGTTGATTCACCCACCTATTGTAGATTACATAATAGTACCTAGGTATAGGTTATTAGGTAGGTATTATAGCCTAGGTAGGCTAGTGTAGTATAATAAATCTGTGGGGTTAGGTGAGGTAGAGTAGAGCGCGAGCTAGACGGTAGTACCTACCTACCTACCCATTATAAATAATAATAATAATAATAATAATGCTGGACAATTCACACAGCATTATCTAGCCCCAAGCTAAGCAGAGCTTGTGTTATATTATAATATTGTATTATAGTCCTACATTGTAGTAGGCTAGCTTTTTGGTGCTGGCTTAGAATTTGCACTACTCCATCTCTTCCCGTACTGCCCGCCACCCGGTGGATCGCCTCTTACGACACCCGTAAGAGGCGATCCACCGGCTGGCAGGCAGCAGCGCCCCCAGCAGAACAATTCTACCGCCGAACTGCGATCCCCAACCCGCATGCCCAGCGTGGGGATTATGGGCAGTACCCCTCATTAGATAAACGCCAACATGGTGCTTATCTGGGGGAGGCCTGCGTCCAGCAGTTGACCAATTCAGGCTGTTGAGGTTGAGGTTGTAGTAGGGCCAAAGATATCTTAGAGTAGGACGTTTTAGCATCCTTTTATGATGGTAGGCAGAACATAGCTTTACTTTACTTTACCACCGGCTTGTCCGGGGGGAATACCGAAATCGCGCTTAATAATAAGCCGCTGTGTGTAAGTAATCGTGCTTCACAAGACGCACTAATTAATTCGCGTCTGTGTGCTGAGGGCTTAAGGGGTGAGCTGGTGCAGTAGTGCACAGATTTTTTAGCAACTTTCAGTGACAAAAAAAAATTATAATATGCAGCCAAAAAATAATATGTTTAGGATAGGCAAAAAGAGCATTTTTGCCTCAACCCAAGGACCAAGGGGTCGTCACCCCTCGAGTTGAACCCCTCCGTGCCCCCACAAGGGCCGGAAAGAAGAAGTTGATTGAGCAAGCAAGCCATGAAATAAAGCCCCCCGCAGACAGCCGCTAATTAGTTAGCGCGTCTTGTAAAGCACGATTTCGGCGATTTTTCCAGCGGGAGTCTTTACGAGACAAGAAGTTGACTATGAATGACGGACGCAAAGACAGTGGTGACAAGTTAGGGGTTTTCCCCCTAAATTTGGGGGTAAAACTTTAAACAGGGGCAATTTTAGGGGTAGAAAATATTTGGGGTTTTTTTTAGGGGTAAAAAATATTTGGGTTTTTTTATGGGAGGGGCCTGACAAAACCTGCAATTAAATGGCGAGAGAAAGGTGCCGATTTTTTTAGTAATGTCTAACGGGAGGTAAAAAAGTTTAGAAGAGTTACGTCACCGTTTAAAGTCTTTACTAGACTACTATACTCTAGCTAGTGTTTCACATAAAGCTAACAAAACTCAAATATAGTCGTAGATATCTTTTGTGTAGCAACTCATCTGATAGTATTATCAGGCTGTGTATGTGAGTGAGTAGTCGTTGTCACCTCTTGGTGCTTGGTGCTTGGTCGGTTCAAAAAGAAAAGCAAATTCAACGTGCGAATGTACGATTACAACACAAAATCGTCAAATGACGCAGACGATAACGACGACAATACAGTGATCGAAATAATTTAAAAAAATATATATAGTATATAAAAAAAAAGTATGGTTTCTCCGTTAACGATTCAGAAATTGTTAACGGAGAGTCAAATTAATCTGTTTGTTTGGTTTCGCATTTTTTCAATGTTTAATCAACATACTGTTCTTTTATTAAATCAATAAAATTACAATTTCAATATACTTAAGCATTTTTTATTTTTTTAAGAGGCTTTTAACATAAAACAATTTTGACAGAACCTCAAGTGTAGTTTCAAAAGACATGCATATCATTCATAGATGCAAGCGTCTCTGTCGGTTGTTGTGATTATTTGTAAAGTTAAACTTTAAAACTGGCTATGGGGACTACAATACTAAAAATATAGACAAATAAGTGATAGAAGTTGTAAACTCTCATGTCTCTAAAAAAAATTGAGAAGTGATTTGCTTTGATTTGCCCCTAAATTTTTTTTAGGGGTTTTTAGGGGGATTTGAAAAAGTACTTGGGGGTAAAATTTGGTATGGGTTGGCAACACTGCGCAAAGAGAATACATACAGACTAGCAGTGCTGCCAATTTAGCATTTTTAAGGCTAAATTTAGCATATTTTAGAGTGATTTAGCATGAAAATTTTCAATCTAGCATATAGCATATTTTTTAGCATTTTTTACCTGGTCTAGAACTTGTTCAAAAAAAGCGTATGGGACGACGGAGCAGGTGTATGGGACTACGGTTTTTTCGCCATGTAACATGTACCATCGATACTGCCATCTAGCGTCAAGTTTAGCGGTGCGACGACGCTACTTGACGATAGATGGATACATGTAGACCGTAGGTGACATGTAGAAATTTGTCTATGGATAGCATAACTATAAGCGTGAAACGGAACGCAGCCCTACCTATCTTTGGGAAGGGGGTTCCCCGGTTCATTCAAAATATGAATAAAAGAATCTCGGTTCAGAGATTGTTTATATTTCATTTAGTTAGATTTACTCTGGTCTGTGAATGTGATGTGACTCGACTCGCTGTTGTTGTGTTGAGGATTGTGTTTGAAACAAAACTAATTGTTAGCAGTTTGAATTAAAATCAGGTAATTACTACGTGCGTGGTACAGTGGATGGACTGATGTAAGACGAAAGCTTTGATAATGCCTCCAAGATATAGTCAAAATTATCGTTCAGAGTGGGAGTTGATGTCCGAATTTAAAGAGTGGCTTCAACCAGTTCAAAATGACTCTACCAAAGCTTACTGTAAGTATTGTAAGTGTCATATCATGGCTAAATTGTACTGCTTGAAACAGCATCTGTCATCTTCTAAACACCTTAAAGCTATGGAACCAATACGAGGCCAAAAACAAATTGAATTCCCGAAAGTCAAAAAGAATCTTAACACTCAAAAGGCTGAAAGCACACTAGCTATGTTTATTTGTGAACATGCTTCTATTTTGACCACTGACCATTTGTCACAAGTATGTAAGAAATCATTCAGCGATAGTCATAGTGCTGATATTCGATTACATCGAACAAAATGCACGAATATAATCAAGAATATATTGGCACCACATTTTTATCGAGAATTAATAGACGACATCGGTGATCAAGAATACAGTGTGTTAATTGACGAATCTACAGATGTTTCCGTGAGCAAACTGTTAGGCGTGACAGTTAGATATTTCAGCAAATCGTTGAAGAAAATCATTTCTACCTTTTTGGGCTTAGTCGAACTTGCAGACGGAACAGCCAATAGTATAGTAAATGGCTTAAAGTTATTGCTTTCCGGATTAAATTTGAACATCAAAAAATTAATCGGCATCGGAACGGACAACGCCTCCGTAATGACAGGAACGACAAACGGTGTTCATCAACTACTTAAAATTGAAACCGGCAATGAAAATTTAATATTAGTAAGATGTGTCTGCCATTCCTTACAACTTGCAATGTCACATGCCTCTGAAGAGACACTCCCTAGAAATATAGATTTTCTTATTCGTGAAACATATAACTGGTTCAGTCATTCATCGAAGCGGCAAATTTACTACAAAGATTTGTTTAAAACAATGAACTCTGGATCAGAGCCCCTAAAAATCCCTCAGTTGAGCAATACCAGATGGATCTCCATAGAGCCAGCTGTTTGTCGCATTTTAGAACAATGGAACGAGTTAAAACTTTTGTTTCAAGTTGCCAGACGTGATGAACATTGTTACATGGCAGAAATGTTGTACAACATGTATAATGATCCTGTAAACCATCTCTATTTAATTTATTTAAAACCAATCGTGCAGGAGGTTCAACGGGTTAATAAACTGTTTGAAAGCAACGATGTTGACGTCTGCAAACTTTATAATGACCTGATTGGATTAACGGAATCGATAAGTCGTCGCATTCTTAACCCTACAGCCAGAGTTAACGTGCTGACACAAAATATTGCCAGCTATGTAGACCCATCCTTGTATATGGGCTACATTTTCGAGACAAAGTTAAGGGAATATAATCTAGCGCAAGAAGAAGAGCAAAACGTTAGACGGCGATGTGTTAATTTTACCCTTAAACTTGTAAACGAATTACAAGCAAGATTGCCTACAAACCTTGCAGTACTACAAAAAATGAATATGTTTTCTGTACAAGAAACGCTGAAGGTTTTAAAACCAGCTATTGTAGAAATAGCGCAGGAGTTTACTACGGATGCAACAAAAATCGATAAACTTGTATCACAATGGCGAAACATTGATCGTATGCAGTGGCAGTGTACTTCATCTACAATTGAATTTTGGTGTGAAGTTCTGGACTTCAAGGACGCTGCAGGAAACAGTCCCTTCTTGGAACTGGCTGGATTTGCAACAATGTTGCTGACGTTGCCACATTCAAACGCCGATATTGAACGTGTATTCAGCCAAGTAAACTTGGTCAAAACGAAATTGAGAAACAGTTTGTCGTTAGCAACATTAAACGCAATTCTATACGTAAGATTTGGACTGAAAAGGATAAACAAATGCTGTCACTCCTACGACATACCTGATCCAATCTTACGAAAGATAGGGACAAATGAAGTATATGCGTCCTCGTCTTCTGCTCCAGACCCACCGATGGCACATGACCAAGAAGATACCAACGACGATGACCTGAATATTTTGTTTCCAACATGGAATGACTGATTATTGTAAGTATAAATATATACATTTTGTAAAATCGTTTTAGCATTTTTTTATAGCATATTCCGAAAATTTTAGCATATTTTTGGCATTTTACAGACATGGATTTAGCATTAAATATTTTTAAGAGTTGGCAGCACTGCAGACTAGACAGGGGAAAGCAATCAAAAAAGCAAAGAAACAAAAATATTTTGGGTTCGGTTTATTTCTCGTCGGCTTCACGTAATATTTAGCGAATATGCCTGAAAATTCTAAAAAAACTAAGTGAGTAGCTTAGTGACCGTTCTACGCGGATACGCATCTGCTTCTGTTTGATTTGATGGTGTTTGTGATACATTTTCAGTGATAAAAAGAAACATGAGCCAAAGGACCAGAGAAAACCACGTCACTCGCGGAATGAAGCTGGTAATAAATCTGAAAGAAAGACAGAAAAGGTTGAGGAAACCAGATCAGAACATAAAGGTATTTATTACGCTATCAAAGTAGGTAGTTAGGGCCTAAAGGTTATTGTTTGTAACAATAACCATCAGTCCTCCTTGGTACCTACCTATAGTACTACTTTTGTTGTTTCAGTATTTAAAAAACCAGTATATGAAGAACCAGGACCAGAGTTTTACAAGAGTCTAAAACGAGAGACCGATGAGATTGTTAAAATAACAGAAGCTGAGAATGCAAAGTATAAGAAAAAGGAGATTCAGAGCAACTGGGCCAAATATGAGATGCCCATTGAAAATTATGAAGAAGTAGATGAACATGATGTTGGGGCTGACTATGAGGTAAAGATTTCATTTATTGCTATTATATGGTACCAGCTTAGAATTTGCACCACCCCAACTCTGCCCATGGGTGTGATAAGGGGCGACTATGAGATATCCGCAGGCAGCAGCACCTTCGCAAAACAATTCTACCACCAAACTGTGATCCCCAACCCACATGTGCAGTGTGGGGATCATGGGCATCATTTGCCTATGACCTAAAAGCTAATAAGGCACTTATCAGGGTTAGGCCTGTGTCCAGCAGTGGGACAACTACTCAGTTGAGGTTTGATTGAAAGTACCTAAATCCTTTCAGGGAAAAATAGATCAGTGCAGTACTAGCTTGCCATGAGATAGATGAGTTGATGATATTTTAACCCTTTCCCCCCGGGGTAGTGATTTTTAACGAATTTCCGCTATTGAACCTTATTAGCATAATAAGGTAGGTAAAAGGAAATGCACAGATTTTTTTGAGATTTTTATTATACCTAGAAGTACTATTTCCAAGACCTAGACTTAAAAGTACCGTCAGGAACTTCGTGTTATCACAATGTTAGGAACTTTGATAGAAACTACAAAAGTAATGAGATTCAATATTGACTTCGTAATAATTAAATTAATAGTTTTTAATTACAGATTAACCTCGTGGTATTCAACAAAACAATTTTTCTTTTCATTTACACACAAAAACGCGTTGCAATGCGAACATTTACTATGAGGCTTCGACTGGATCTTCTTCAAACTACAAACCTCGCACCTTCCTCTATTCTCTACGAACGTAGGCCAATGGATGCCTCTGTTACCCATGCGTACGTCATTCATAGTGGTATAGTCAGATTTGCGCCTTTTGGAAGGGCCGCCTTTCGCCGTATTATCAGTAGAAGTCTTTCTTTTCTGACCAGCATCTTTCATTGTCATCAAGCCTTGAGTAACAGAGCGTCGAAAATCTTTTACAGTAGTCTGTTCCATTATAAGTCCATGAATGACATATGAATTGACAAATGCGATGTCCAGGAGACCCCAAAACATCCTGTGCCATCATTTCGGAGATTTGCGATCTATACAGTATAGAGGGCTCTCAAACGATGAGCTGTATCTACGCCGCCCTAATGGTCTCTCCACGCAGGACGAGTATTGTAACCCATAAAAAAATTAATACCTATAAATGATAACAGTTCCACCTTTTTTAGGTTCAATACCTTGCCTTTCTGAGTAGCATAATCGTTACTTTGGTATATGATTGTCAATAATATCTTCAATCAATACTAAAAATATATCAGTCGGTGTGGTACAGTGAGCAAAACAGTCTTCTACTACTCCAGTATCTGCAATGTATTCCGGTAAAATTGTATCTAGGTCCCTCTTTTTTCATTTACGTTTTGGTTCTGGTTAGTTCTGTGTGAAGAGGTATTTACAGACGGTAGATCAGTCTGAACACTAGATCCAGGTATTAGAGATGGGGGTACCTGATTTATAGGGCACTCTAATACATCTTCATTTGACGGCGAAGATGGCGGAACTTCGGCAAAAACATCTTCTAGAGCTCTCTCAAAAACCTCATCGAAACCTCTTGATGGGGGTAGTTGAAGATTTTCCACTTCATCATCGGACACACCTGCATCAGACTCTTCGTCGCAGTCCGGAAGTTCTTCTAATAACAGGGCTTCAATTAGAGCAGAATCCTTTGTTATATCCATCTCAACAGCTAAAACAATAAAAAAATTGGTCAGAACAATAATAAAAATAAAAAAAACATTCGTTTATGATAAAACAAAATTCCCACTTCATCGAGTACCTATGTTTATTATAAAAACCCATAATTTTTGAGACTAAAATCACCTGACGGTACTTTTAAGTCCTCACTTTGCTAAAAACTGTTTAGCAAGATATTACATTATAACAGCTTTTACAAATTTAGTCAAGGATATAAACAACGTAAAAAGTAAAAAAAATAGCACTTACCTATGATATTCTATTTATAAAACATTTCCAATTACACTGCACAGCGACGTGACAAAATTTTCGACAGGTTGTTACTCGGGCTACGTTCCGATTCACGCTTAATGCGCTGACGCGCGCATGAAGTCGTTTCGTTTCAACTTTCAGCGCGCTGACAGAGCGCACGGCAACGCCCACTTCGCCACGCCCCTCGAGCGCACGGGAGCGCATGAACTGCCTCACCTTTCGAGACAAGGCAGCTCGTGCGTTCCTTCAGCTTCTTTGTGAGTGCCGTCTGAGCGTTTCGTTTCATTAATCGCGCCAACGCGCACCAACGCGCTCAGATGAATCGGAACGGGGCTTCGTGCGCGCATAGCTCGTGCAGTGCGTTAGCGCTTTAAGCTTGAATTGGAACGTACCCTTGTTGTTCAAATTATTCGACAACATCACGCGGTAATTCAAATAACGCGCTGTGATTGGCTTACGGAAACGGTACTCTAAAGGATCGCCAGTTGTAGTGTTTATAAAGTGTTTTCGTACTTAAGTTATTAGACGAAAAATGTGGAGGTACTTTTAAGTACCGTAAGGAGGGAAAGGGTTAACAAACTGTTTATACATTGATGTGCCATGCAGCCTAAGACTGAATAAGTATTTAGATGAGACCTACACAGTGGATTGACATCATCTAAGTTATGAATTATTAATGTTTATGATCATTTTTGAATGGTGTTCAGAATCTCGCTCTGCATTACCTCGAGTTTAAAAACAGCGCGCTAGTTTACGCCGCGCGAGAGTATAGTGAGCGATTTTGATTCGAACTTTATAAAACCGCGTGTTCACAAAAGTGAGGCGTAGTATAAGAATAAGAAACATTAATTGTTCAAAACTATGTACATAGGTGGTCTTATGAACTATTTTTAAGTATCTCCTACCGCCAACGTAAGAGTGAAGAAAAAACCCATTGTTCGGTTTGTTTGCTTTCGACCGCCTTACAAGTTTGACATAATTCATAAAATAGTTCATAAGACCACCTATGTACATAGTTTTGAACAATAAATGTTTCTTATTCTTATACTACAAAATTATACTTGTGATTTACCCTAGAAACGTGTCATCATCATCAACCTATACAAGTCCACTGCTGGACATAGGCATCCCCTAATGAGCGCCATAGCGTCCTGTCTTCAGCTTGACGCATCCAGCATCTGCTTGCAGTGCATTAGTGCAATAAAGAATTAAGAACGTTAAGTGTACAAAGAAAGGTAAGTAAAGGGTAATATTAGGGGAAGTACGTACAAAATGACATAATGTTTTGTATTTCTTTAATAACTTTTTTATTTTTATTACTAGAACCGTACAATTTTACAATCATAAACTTTACTTATTTATTAATAGAATATACATGCAAAATCAACAATAAAACAATAAACAAATGAAAATAATTAGCCTTGAACAGAGATCAATGAAAAACCATTTTGTCCATATAGCATGGACAAAATGGCATAGACTTAATGGGTAAAATGGCATACTTTAAACTAATATTTATTTGTGCTTTATTAAACACATATTGCGCAAATAAACTTTTTGGTTCTCTTGGGCAAATCCGCACATTCAGCGTGGGCCCAAAGAGAACAATTTATGCACCGTAGCCAACCTTCTCCGGGTCTTGAGCGCGAAAACAAGATATTGCAGTAAATGCAAGCACAGTCATCATTTTCGTCCTGCTGGGTCCCGAAAGGTTCTTCTTCACTGTCCGATTGAAACAGGTTCTTTGTGACCTTTTTCTTTCTCTTGTTACAGAGAGTGAGATTTTTTGTAACAGCCTTATTCTTGACCTCTTGCATATTTGGAGTCGATGTCAAAATTGTGTAAGATTTTTGAGTTTTTGGCTTTCGTTTGCCTTGGACACTGATAAATCTTCCTGTCGGAATCGGCGATAATACTTCTATTGGAACAGCCAACGAACTAGAAGAAGGACCAGGTTGATCAGGTTGGTTGGGTTGTTGGTGGGATGGTCCAGGTTGGATGTTTTCAAGTGGCAAGATTTGAGGTTCAATTTCAAGATCTGGAATCGGCTCAGGGTTTGTTGTGTTTGAATCAACGTTATCTGCTGCTGAAGTGCCGGATGTTTCTTGTTCTATTGGTATGTTTGTGGTCTCTGCTGGGGCAAACATATAATCAGGAAATACATCTGGATTGACTGGCCAAAGGCCAGTGGTTTTGAAGCCATGACACGCATTTTGAACAGTCGCTGTTTTTCCATTCGGCTTTAGTATTTTGTTGTGCTCTAAAGCATGACGACGTAGGGTGCTTTGTGGAACGCCGAAAGTTTTAGCTGCCAAAAGCCAGCGCATTTCCTTATTTTTGACAGCATTTATAGCTTTTTTCATGGATTCTTCGCTCCAACTTTGCCTATCTGTCGTCCTTGTGAAAGCGCGCGGCATTTTTTCACATGTCAATTACCTGCAAGTTGTAATATAAAAAGTATTTATTAGTTATTATAATAATGTTAAAGAAGAATTAAAATTTTATATCTGGATAAATTTTATAAATGGCATATATATATTATGGACAAAATGGCATAGGTATGCCATTTTGTCCATAATATATATATGCCATTTTGTCCGTACAGGGCTGTTTATACCTAAAAGCCCAAAAATTATTGAAAACTAAAGTAATTCATTAAATCAAAACACAATAACTTAGGCAAAATGTCAAGGAATGCAAAAAATACGTTACCAGAAAGTTTCAAACCAAATCACTTACCAAAACTTTAAAAACTCTTCGCAGCGATAAAAAACTCACAACAACCGAAAACTTGTTTATGATGACTGAGTGAAAATGACTGCACTGACAATGACAGTATTTTGACAGCTCACTAATAGACAAATAAGGCACGCGCTGTAATTGCCAGTATGACTAGAAAACCCGCCAAATTTGAAATACAGCAGGTATGCCGTTTTACCCGTATATGTCATTATGTACGTACTTCCCCTATAGGTTTCTAATAAAAGGGACGTTGCGTTCCACTATAATAAATAACGCCTAGATTGCATTACACCAGACTAACCGTCACACTGCTCTTTCATACTGGTGTTTTTTTCTATTTTATTTTCAATGTTTTGAAAATCTCTGAAACACTTCCTTACCCTAACACTATTTGGATTTTTTTTGTTTACTAACGTTCCTACCATTGACATGGACTAACCTTCACATTGCTTATATGGGTAGGTACTTTATGTATTTAGTGGTATTTAGTCAAACTGGTTTGACTACGAGGAATTATCTTTCCTACCATCCGCAACGTAATAAATTTGCTTTTTAAATTTAAACGGCGGCGCTTCAAACTACAAAGAGTCTCGCTCAGTGTCGCGGCAACTGCAGGCGGTTTTTACTGACGCGACGTTCTTAGAATCGACTTCATATACCGCACCGTTCCAAGCCTCACTTTTGTGAACACGCGGTTTTATAAAGTTCGAATCAAAATCGCTCACTATACTCTCGCGCGGCGTAAACTAGCGCGCTGTTTTTAAACTCGAGGTAATGCAGAGCGAGATTCTGAACACCATTCTCATTTTTGTGTCCTCATTTCAGAAACTTATTCAAGTTCCACTATCAGCTGGTGGACACTTTCAATTCAAGCATGAAAAAACCTGGGACACTTCAACGGCACCTACACTATACAACAAATATTTTGAAATGAACATGGACAATCTCTCTACAGCTATTTCTACTATTCCATTTTATGAAAGGAATGATATTCATCAATCTGAATTCAGTGAGACTGACTTGCTTAGTATGAACACCAGGGCTTCCAAATACAAGTCAAAATATTTTGATGACAAGAGTTTCTCTCTAGAAACAACAGCACAGGAAAAAATATTAAAAAGCATGAGAGAAAATGTTGGTTACCACACAGAAATAAATAATGCAACATATACAGAGAAACCATTTGAAGAAGTTACTGAAACTGATGATAGATGTGATAGTTATGATATCACTCTAGATTTTAATGTTCCTAAAAGTAGTGATACTTCTGTACATAGTGATTTACTAAAACAAGATATGAAATCTAGTACCAGTAGTAACTCAGTTGATAATTTTGATGACTTCATTTTCAAAAATGTGCCTAACGAAATAATCAACTTCACAGAAGCTGTTGATAAAGCCAGTTTATCTAAAGATATTACAGACCCTAAGCACAAAGAAGTTTCAAAAGAAAATCTGCTATCAAAAGATGTAACTGTACACAAGGATGCAGCTCCTAAAGGTAAAATATGTACCTAATGTTTTGAAATAAAAATACAAATTATGCAGCCATAAGAATTTATTTATTAAATGCATTTTATATTTCAGGGTCCCTTGTGGATTCAACAGTAAACCCTGTCATTCAATCTCCAGAAGAACTTGAAAAGTGGTTAGACAACTTATTAGACAGTTAGTAACTATGTATTTAGTTTTGTTTTAATAAATTAATTGTTTATATGTTTCCAAAAAAAATATATCTATAACAGTCTTTGTCATTGTATTAACAATTTTGCTATGCAGTATTTTTTCCAATAAATATGATTTTTACATGTGCAATTACATTTTATTTTTAGATGCATAACTGCCATGATCAATTACATTAGTATTTCTAAGATAATTACTTATGTAGGGTGATGCAGGTATTCTATTAACAAAAAAATAGGGATTAAGAGAAGTAACTTACACAGGTATGATATTAAGTGTCTAAGGTACCTATGGTATAGTTGGGTCGGCCGACATGTTATTTTCTACAGCATGGTAAGTCGAAAAAAGTCTGCTTTTTAAGGACAGAACGGATACCTTAGCCCCCATACAAACGTACTTCCCGCTCCATTTGGAAACTACGTCCCCGATCGTATTGAAATTTTTCATACATAATCGGATGACAAATAGCCATGTCTGTAGTTTTTTCGTTTTTTAAAAAACATTATGATCTTTAAATGAGAGCGAAACTAATTTGCCATGTTTTGACCACCAAATCGAGTCATTTTCAAGCTATTTTTTATGCATGATAGACACCTTTATTCGAAAATCTGTCACGCTGCAGACATCCTAAATATATTCACAATTAGAAATAATCAAAAATATTTCTAAAATCAGTCGTTTCTTCAAAATGAATCGGGAAGTACGAAAAACTATCAAAAATTGGTGAAATTCCTTCTAGTTTCTGCAACCGCTCGCTCGCACGCGGGGGGCGATGCGGCGCGCAGGGGGCGAAATTCCGAAAAAAGGCGAACATCGCCGAATAGCCGACACGATGCGATGACGACGACCGACGACGCGGCGACGAATCTTTTCGTAGTCGGTCGGGCGTCGTCGGCTATTCTGTGCTAGTTATTTATTTCTGCTACACGTATTAGTATTTTGCCTTATTTAGACGTAATCAAACGAGATACCTAGGTAGGTACCTATAATTTCTATTTAGAAAACTTACGACTTGGCCTGTGTATTGGATTTGGATTTTGCCTTTGACTTGGTAAACTACGAACATACTTGCAAATGACCAGCAAAAATGGACCCATCCAGTAAATAGGTACCTAGCTAAGCTACCTATCTAACCTACTATGGATTATGGACCGAATTATTTTGCTGTTTTATAGAAAATGGTCCTGAATTGATCACATAAAAGTTTTACAATCGAAGGATTAGTATTTATCCCGTCAAGCTTAAAAAACAACCCAATAGTACCTACCTACCTACTTCAGAAAAACTACATTTTGGGTGACATCTTCGCCAAGTCTGATCGAAGTTTAATAATTCTTTCTTTACTGTCTAAAGTTTGAAACATAAAAGTAGGTAGTACCTATCTAAAACATCCTCTTCTCATGATAATTTCACTAATCTATCTTTATCTATTTATATAAAAGAAAGTCGTGTTAGTTACACTATTTATAACTCAAGAACGGCTGAACCGAGTTGGCTGAAAATTGGTGGAGAGGTAGCTTAGAACCAGGAAACGGACATAGAATGGACATTTTGTTCCCGACTGAACGAATCTTGATGAAATTTGGCAGGGAGGTAAACAGTATCCCGGGAACGGACTTAGGCTACTTGAATAGAGCGTGGGAAGCCGCGGGTAAAAGCTAGTTACTAATAATTTATCTCCATGATCCCCATGGCAACGGACGTAATAACAAGAGGCTTATAAAATTGATGCGAGGATACCTATCCAAAAAGTATCAATGAAGACGGATAGCATAGAACGAAGGAAGATCAGTTCTGGGCTGATGATATTGTTAGGGTTTTGTACGCGTAAGGGTCTCAAAATTTGTACCTATTACTAAGCCTCCTGTCTATCAGCGGGCTGCATTTTATGAATCGTGATAGTTAGGCACATTGATTTATTAAAAACGCGCCCTTTTTAAATCAATCAATGGTTAGGCATTATAAATTTTGACTGAGGGCGTATTTCTAGTGTTCCTCTAACGATAAATTATCATCATCATCATCAGCCTATATTAGTCCAGCAATGGACATAGGCCTACCCAGTGCTGGATTTACACATTTGCCGCCCCAAAGCTTTAAATTTTTTGCCGCTCCTACCGACTTCTGTGTAAGTTTTCTAAAACTAGATACACTGTTCACAATAACGTAAATTTATTTTATAGCCGACTTCAAATAAAGGAGAAGGTTCACTATTCGACCGTATTTTTTTAAAAGTTTCTTACCTAATAATTCTGACGACCTCTGTGGCGCGGTGGGCGAAGGTCCGCCTGCTACGCAGGAGGTTGCGGGTTCGATTCCCGCCTCGAGACAAATATTTGTACGATCTGCAGATATTTGTTCAGGGCGTTCTGGATGTTTTCTATGTACAAAAAAAAATATATCCATGTATGTAGTGTATTGTATTACGTACCCATAACACAAGCTCTGCTTAGCTTGGGGCTGGTTAATTTTGTGTGAATTGTCCAACATTATTATTATTATTATAATTTTGACTGGGTGGTCCGATTTTCATGTTCTGTTTTATTTGATTGTGGTCCTATTTTAATTTCGTCCAGTTACGACTATGGGATTAATGAAAAAACTATATAATTCAAACCGGATTCGGTTTGAAGTTTTTTGAAACAAAATCAATTATTTTAGGAAAAAATATTGTTTTTGCATTATTTTTACAACTTTTTGGGTTTAATTTTAAGTTAAGAAAAGCAAAGCAAAGGTTTGTTTTTACTACACTACTTATAAGGTGTGGTGGGCTAAGGAAGATAAGTAGGTTAGGTAAGGCCAGATACTGGTAACCATGCACCTGTCAACGTCAAAATATCCAAAAGTTGCTCGTACTTGGTCTCAAAAAACTCAAAGGTTATATAGCCTCTGGAAGCCGTGATATAAATAAAACTTCTATGTCAACGCGATCAAACGTTACAACCGTTTATGTCCGAATATTTTGAAGTTAACAAGTGAATCATGTAAAATCTAGGACTAAAATTTGTTAATTTGTAGCTTATTCACAAAAAACAAATATTTTATTCAAGCCATAGTCCAATCACTATAGTTAGAGGTACCTATACCTACTTCCCGTTGAGCTAGAATCTTGATATTTGGCAAGAAACCAGGTCTTACAATTATACGAAACCCTTGGTGCTCAAGTCCGAATCGCACTTGACATTTTATTGTACTATGTGGTTTGATTTAGTTTGTCGCCATGACGTAGAGGTTTTTAAGTTTTTGAAATTTAGATTTTACAAATGTAATTAATTGTCGGTCATAATTAAAGATGTGATTTGTTTCATGTCACGTCTATTATGCTATGATGCAAGCGTGCCAAATATTTTTGATATGCAGGGCCGGATTAAGCCAGCGCGGGGCCCGTAGCAAAATGTGAACTGGGGGCCATTGAATTCATTACTGTTTCAAATTTAACGTTAGTTCAAAAATGAAAATTTGTGCAAAGTTACTTTAAACCAGGGCAAGTTTTAGTACCGGCAGGCGGAAAGATACATTTTTGTTCTTTTAGGTACATTTTATTTGTAGTAGTAAGAAAGAACTGAAATTTGATCGAATTTGAGGCAAAAGGCGGAAGCAAATGTTATCGCAAAATTTACGTGTTATTTACCTATAGCATGTCCATTTTGAATGAGGCATAAACGTAAATAAACCGCCCATACTTAACCTAAAATTCACTTTGTTGGTGCGTCCTTTTATACGTAATTTACATTACTTGTCGATTTTAGATCCTCCCTTGAATAAAAATTGCTTACAATTATATCTGAAACTCGACGCCAAGCAAGTGAGATTTTGTTATTTGTGTCGTATTTTGTTTACTCACATGCTCCATTCAACGTTCCAGCTAGCTTAACTCGTATCTAAGACCAAGAAAAGCAAAATTGCACACAAGTTTCAGACTTTTACAGCTGCTAGCAAAAAAGAAAGCCACATAACGCGAAAAAAAGCGTTTATTTTTGTTAAGATTTTAGTGAACGTCTATCTATAAACGACTTGTAGGCACACTTTTCTAGCAATAATGAATGAAACAAACACAAAATAAGAACTGCGAGCGGGGCGATCGGTAAAAAACATATGAGAAGTTTGGGTACGGCAATCAGCAAATAAAATAGCTAAGACAATGGTGAGCAAAGTGAACTGCACAAATCTGAATCTGATTGAGACTAATTCTTTTGTATTAAAAAACTTTTTACTCGCTTCTAAGACAAGAATGGTAGCAGCTCTAGAAATAAAGTAAAAATAAAAGTTTTGTAAGATTTATTGTAAAGGTTTTTAAAAATAACTACTTATTAAAATCTGTCTTTGGCGCAGAGCTACCAACTAAAAACATTCCAGGTAGGTATGCATCCAAAAATGTACAATGGTGCGTCAAATGAAACACAAGTCGACTTGCGCTGGATGATGCTGAAGGTGCTTTGTGAAGATGTTTTTGAAAGATTTAGGACTGCTTAAATAGCAATGAGTATCTGCAATAGTTTTAGAACATAAAATGTTTTAAACTTTTATTATTTTGGCCCGTAGCTTTTGCTACTCCTGCCTGTGGACAATTCGCCACTGTTGATATGAGTGGTTAATTAAAAGTTCAGTAAGGATTTAGGCGTCTTTTACTTATTTTCACATACGCGCCGATTACGCTGATGACACCGCCCTCGCCAATCAATTCGATGCCGGGCGCCGCCGCCGCCGGTGAAATGAGCAACGGTGCACATGTCTAATACGTACTTAAATTATTAATTTCTATTTTCAAATTGAAACTTCATTAGTAAACACAATATCTATTGTTTTTTTTTATATAAATAATACCATATTCTAAATAATTATAATGTTTAGTAATTTTTCCTACTTACCAATTTTTTTTAGTATACTATTATAATGTATATTAAGTACCTAACGAACGGACACGAAGGCAGTCGAAGCGGCAGCAGCAGGCCCTCCCAAGGCGGCAAGAGTGGGGAAAGCGGCTACTGCCGCCGCCGCCACCCCACCTCGTGTCCGCAACCTTATTTTTTTTTGGGGTCAATTTTGCCGCCCCCCTAGTTTCGCCGCCCTAAGCTTTAGCTTTTTCAGCTTCTATGGTAAATCCGGCCCTGGGCCTACCCTAATGAGCGCCATAGCACCCTATCTTCAGCTTGCCGCGTCCAGCATATGCCTGCAGTCTTTCGCAAAACGTTATGGAAAATAATGTTGACAGCTGCTAAGCAGCGTTACTTCTCTCTCACTCTGAGTTATGTCAATAAAAGAAGACAGAGTGAGAAGTAGCAGTGTGCTACGTTACAGTCTTCCGAAACTGTTGCACCGCTCCTTAGGAAAGTGCGGCGAGGTGGGGGCCGGGGAAAAAAAGAGCAAGAGTGCTGAGAGCTTTCTTTCGGCCACTTTAAAAATGATGGTCTTGATATCACGAGATAGCGCTCTTTGGATATTTATCTCGTGTGCGTCTTACGACTTTCCCCCCCGTCTCGCCGCGCGCATACCTCAGGCGCGGTACAGGAGTTTCGGTCAAACTATAGTAAATTATTACCTCAACAGCCTATATTGGTCCACAGACGCAGGTCTCCCCCTGATAAGCACCTTTATTGGCTGTTATCTCATGGAGAGTAATGCCCATAATCCCCAAGCTGGGCATGCGGTTTGGGGATCGCAGTTTGGTGACAGAATTGTTCAGCAGAAGGGGCTGCTGCCCGCCTCCGGTAATTAGCTGGGCCGGCGAACTTCGTTCTGCCCTAGTTCACTCACTTTGAGATTAAAAATATATAATTTTTTTTTAACTTTTCTTCTTTACAAACCTTGTCCTAACAATAACGAACACATAAATAAATAATGCTGGATAATCCACACGAGATTATCTAGCAGTATATATTATAAAACAAAAAGAATTATCCAATTTGGTGCAGTCGTTCGGCGATGCATTTTTATTTATAAGCTGCTCCCCGCGGCTTCGCACGCGTTGAAGTTAGAATTACCTGTATGCAAAATTTCAGCCAGTAGGGAAAAAACCAAAAGAAACAAAAACACTGGGTAGGTAAGTAAGGGTGGTTAGGTACCTTTATTTAGTAGTACCTACGGATAAACTTTTGTAAAAATGCACGCCCCATCTGGTTTATCTCTACCTTCCTACACTTGATTGATTTGATACCTACGTAGTGGTAGGTGGGAGTGGGAACTAAGTACCTAGGTAAGTATAAAATACATGAAAAAAACAATTGGAATATTGTTCATAACATTAAAAATACACGTTAGGTAGGTACCTTACCTACCTACCTAACGAGTGCTTTTTAACTTGGCGGAAGCTTGATGAGTAGGTATAGGTTAGGTACCTATACCTACTCATCAAGTTTCCGCCAAAAAGTCTCAAACATGTCACAAAAATAAAGTTAGTAGTTGGTAGACCAGTATACTTGCCTATCCTATTATAGGTACCTACCTATTTTGTAAATGATTGCATCAACCGACTACGTACTAATTAGAACCTATTCTGTGCCGTCACTGGGCACGAGCGCACACACACACACACACACATCCACAGCTTTGTATTTGATGGTTAGATGCGCTTTCTCACTCATAGCGCGCCCCATTTCATTCGACGTGAAACAACAACAAATCCGCATGGGCCGGCCGCTGAGATTTGGAAGACGTTCGTGGCCACCTTAAGCTCATAATTTACTAAGACAGATAGCATCCACGCAAACCAAAAAATTTGGGGTTAAACAATATTTCTTTGTCATCAATTTGCAGTAGACCGCAACAGAAAGACGACATCGAATCATTTGAAATAAAATGCAAAATGCAGTACGTCTTAAATGTTCAGAAAATGCGTCCGATCTTAGGCGACCCAACCTTACCTACTTATTAATAAGGTCCTTTCTATGACCTACAAAGTGAAGGTACAATAATGTACCTACCTTCACTTTGTAGGTTTTTACAACTACATAAAATTCTATTTATTGAAACAATTGCAACTTGAGCTCTGCTTATCACGTACCTACAGCAGCGCCCAAAACGCACGAGCAAGGTGAACTTCAGGAGCAAGGAGAAAGTGGCGTTACAGTCCAGTGTTCAGGGGCGACAACTGTTACAAAATAATTTAGTGAGATTAAAATACAAAGGTCCTACTTATTTAATACCTAAGGTTTCACAAGGTACAGACGCGAGTTGTGCACGACTAGTAGGCATTTATGTACTTATGTAAATAAAAGCAATTAATGTAGGTATATAAAAATGGACTTCAAATCCCGTACATAATTGGCATTCAACTATCGCCATTCACCAGTGACACCTTTACACATTACACTTAAAAATTGAACATCTTACTAATAAAACACCGTTCAGTCTGCCTTGGATCAGGAACTGTTCATATAATTTGAAGATTTCTCGAAGCTTGTTCAGTGATACTAGATTTATTCCAAAACAAATCTTATCTAAACCAAGGGAAAGAAATGAAACTAATATATTTCATTGTGTTTATTTACTCAGATACATGCCAATCACAAGTTTACTGTGACCATATTTATGTCTACATTGATGCACACAATCTTATGCAATCAATATCTATTATAGTTATTGTAGCTTTGATATTGCTGGTTCTGGCCTCCTCGGTTGTCGTAGTCGTAATTATAGTCGTTACGTCTGCTGTACTGGTTGCCAGGCTGCTGTACTGGTTCTGGGTTCTTCAGGGTCTTGGCGCGAGCTGCTAGCTGAGACACGAGTTGCGCCGGAGTCAGATGCGCGATAGACATGGAAGCACCATCGCCGACGCTACCACTAGGATTGAACATCGATTTAGAACTGACCAAATCATGCTCCACAACTTGCGTGTGAACCGAAGAACTGATCTGTTCCCGATCGATAGACGTGGCACCATCTCGGGTCGTCGTAGCAGCTCGGATTTCGCAAATGTCACAAAACGGCTTTGAAGTCTGGCACGCGGCATCTTTTGTGTTCTTCAGGGATTTTTTCTTTGGTCGTGAGACCACTTTCTCTAGACCGAGGGCGGCGATTACAGTATCGATGAGAAGTTTGTTCTGATGCGAGTCGGAAGGTCCTTTGGCATTTGTAAACTGAAACTCAATCGGGGTTTGTCTCTTGAGAGGCGAGCAGAATTTCGGCGCGATGTATTTCGGCTCCGCTTCTAAATTAATCCCATGATTAAAGAGCAGATAGTTAGGCAGCTCCAGCGATTTAAGCTTCTTAAGAGCTGAAGAGCATCGATTCAGTACTGGAAAAATAAAATTAAAATTAAAAATGACGGCAGATCGTAACCATGACGCGACGAACGCCTGGCCCACTCTGAACACACTGAATTAATTTATTCAATATTTTACTCGCAATGGTTTTGGAGCATAATCAGCTTGCAATGATTGCTAGTCTCAGCTATTTTACAAATAAATTAAAATTAACTGACATTATTAACTATATATTCTAGTAGTAAATAATATACATGTGTATGTGTGTGTGCGAATGTTGGCGATGTTGGCAAATAATTAGTAGGTACTTATGGCTAGTTAATGATTTGTTGCAAATTGCTGAAGTCAGCAATAAAGCATTTTCAATCTATCTATAATAATTGACATTGGTTGTTGCTTTGGTAGAACTGATATTAGACTAAATACTTATCAAAGGTATCTATAATTAACATTGGTTGTTGCTTTGGTAGAACTGATATTAGACTAAATACTTATCAAAGGTAGTTAGTTATATTCTAGAATATTTGGTATTAAGATAGAAATATAATTAAATTTAAATACTGAAATGAATACCTACCCGTAACTCTATTCTTGTCACTGGCAGGAGAAGTACTGATTACACCTGCAATAATACAAAACAGTTACTAACATTGAAATAAGTCAGTACAAAACAGTCAAGCAATGTCAAAATTAGTATGTAAGCAAGCAGCATATGATAGTAATTGTGGTTTTACCTTTGTTAGGAGCAAGCTTCAAGTAGTCTTCCTTTGATATCTTTCCTTCTGCTACTAACTGAAACATTAAAGATTAATTGTGTACTAATTCAACACTAAAATAAAAACAGCTAAAAAAATATAATTACTTTTGCCAGAGCATCATATGGAGTCCAAGTATTAGCCTGTTTCACCAATGTTGATGTTGGCATGGAAGGGGCAGGCACCATCACTGGAGCGTGACCAGTGGGAGGGAGAATAGGGTTTGGCACTGGTGCCGGAACAGGGTTCGGAACTGGAGTTGGTATGGGGTTCAAGTTCATCAAAGGTGGCTGTGACACTGGCATAGGTGGACCTCCATAATCATAAGGAGCACTGTAACCTCTATAGGCTGGTGCATACGGAGGATATCCTGCTGGTGGGTAATCAGTCGGAGGGCCAAATAAGGGCGGCATCTGATATGGTGCAGGCTGAATGAAATTAGGGGCCATTTCTTGATCAGGATACAGGAAGTTATCTCTGTTCACTGGCGATCTTGATCTGCGTCTTCTGAATGGTGACCTGGAGCGGGAACGGCGGATGGGGCGCGGGCTGCGGCGTGGACTACGGCGGGGGCTGCGGCGTGGACTGCGACGGGGACTACGGCGGGGGCTGCGGCGAGGGCTGCGGTGCGGGCTATGAGGATAACGCCGTTGTGGACTGTAACGCTTAAAACGATTAGAACCTAATACATTTCTATTCGGACTGTGGGGTTGCCATGGTATAGGGCGGGGGTTTCCAGGAATGCGTTTTGGGCTGCGGCTAACTCGACGCCGCAACGGACTTTTTCTTGGACTCCATTTTGGGCTACGACGGGATTGGGGCTTACGGGGTGATTCTCTCCGGCGTTCCCGAGAACGGGATCTGTTTTTCTGTGGCGGACGTTCTGCTTCTAACACAACCTGGGATTTTTTCTCAGCTTTGTTGCCTTCAAAGTAGTCGTCGAGCTCAGTGCCTGGTGGACGCAGATCATAAGTCGAGTCAAGGGATTTTGCAAGAAATTCTTTAACTTTTTCTTCTTTGTCCTTCTTGATAGCTTCATTTGTTTTGTTGGGGTCGCGGCGACTACCTGGTTTGATGAACTCGTCGAGCCTATTGATGCTGGAAGACCGCCTTTGCTTGTAGCGCCTGTCGTCTCGTGAAGTTTCCTTGGCATCCTTTTTCAATCTATCATCGTCACGGCCGCTATCCTCTTCAATCTTGTCTTCGGACAATAGTTCGCGAATATCTTTGACCTTGTCGAAAGCTTGAGCGTTGAAACGAGAGTGTTCGCTTTTAAAATTTCGTTCCTTATCTCTATCATCCCAACTATCAATAACACTGAGTCCCTCTATAAAGTCGGCCTTAGTAAAATCATCAAAAAAGTCACTTGGAATGTCCTCAGCCTCGGCGCCATCGCCACCGCCGCCGGCTTCGGGATTCCGTTGGGCTGGCGTCTCCATGCGATGCTCGTCTAAGAACTAAACTCACATAGACTCGCAAGATATTGTGAAGTCGCACTACTTGAAGAATAGACTTATTATTTTAGGTCGATTATTAACTATATATTTTCACAAAATTACGAAAATAAACGAACCACCCACACAAAACAACCTCATTTGTTTGATTGATTGACATGACATACATGTGTGACATTACAGTTGACAACCTCTTTCTTTACATGTCAATGTCAGTAGATGTCTTTTTCTAAAAGTAACATATATATGATTGGCAAAAAGAGCATTGTTTGCCTCAACCCAAGGACCGAGGGGTCGTCACCCATCGAGTTGAAGTCGGGGTAAAGAAGCCAAGCCTCGAGGCCCCCCTCCGTGCCCCCACAAGCAAATTTCGCAAAATCGCGCGACGCAGGACGCGCTTGAAAATTTGCTTTGAAGTGAGTAGGTCTTAAAAATTGCCTGTTGGGCTTGGGCAAAAAATTAAAGTGAATTTGAATCAATTCTTGTTGCAATTTCTTGTTTGATAGTAATTATTTAGCAAGCTGTTTAAATAGTAAAAATTTGACTTGTCTTAGTGCTTATTAAAGAAATAAACGATTTGACTCTGACTCTGACTCTGCTTAAAAAGATGAACGGACGTCCTTTCTTCTCTTTTTCTAGGCTACAAACTACAAGGGGATTGGTTGATGAAAATAATCGACTAAAATTGGGTAGAGATAGACCGTAGAAATTCGGGCTACGCGCGTCGCTGGAGACGTTATCTATACTTCTATATCATCGAGTTAATTTCTCGTAGGTGCGAAATCTATGTAATTTCTATTATTATTATTCAAAAGAGAAAAATAATTGATATTTTGTTTGTTTGTATGTATTGAATAGGATCTGTGCAGCAGGGCGTGCGGCGACGTCGCGTCGCGTCGTCGTCGTCGTCGGTCGGGCGGCCGGCGGCGGCGCGGCGCGGGGCGGCAACAACGGCGCGCTGGGCGATTTGCACTACGGAGAGCTGTTATTCATATTATTCTTATATTATTTATATATAATTATTATTATTTTTGCTTATTTTATATTATTTTTATTTTAACAATATTCAGGAAATTAACACCATATTTAATGAGTAGGTAGGTATAGTCACTAAATACTGAAGGTTAATTATTAAAAATTTCCACAAAAAGCGACTGAATTAATACAATTTAAACAAAGTTACAGGACGACTACTGGTATGGTACCTAGGTGAGAAATTCCTACCAATTTTGGCTTAACAAATTAGTTAATTACGAAGAAAAACAAGAAGATGCATCAAAAAATTTACCAGTCACTATTCTTTTTATTTTAGTGGAGGGATTAAAGAAAATATCTATACCTACATATTAAACTCTCTAGAAAGAACGTTATAACATCTGCATGATCTTATAAAAAATGTGTTCTGCCTGTAGTTGGATTTACTCGAGGGACGATGAAAAGTTTTAGGGTAGGTACCTATCTGTGAGTTCTAAAGTTTGTGTTAAGCCCAAGCTGTTACAGCAGCTCCGCCAGATAGATAACTTAGATCAGCTATGGCTCTACGTTCCTGGAGAGGCAAGAAATGAAATAATGGTGGTAGGTAGGTAAACTGAAAAGATACAGAGTCAGGCGCCCTGCTCTAAATTGTATCGTAAGTCAAATATTTTCTCAGTATAATTATAATTATGCTACTACTAATTAGCGAAAAGTGCGCCCTGGACGTTTTAATCTTGTATGGCTAAGGCTACACCAAAAAACACACAATTCACTGATTCCAAATGAGTGAGCTCACTCATTTGGAATCGGCCCTTTCCGTGGTGAGACCACGAAAGGGCTATTCCTTTTCCACTAACGATTTAAATTTTCTAAGGGCTTATTTCACCAAGTGAACTTTTTGTTCAGTTCGGGGATTATAGGAATAAGCCCCTTTATGTAGGTAGGTACCTAGGTAGTAGGTACTTGATGAAGGACTTCTTGATAAAGTTTATGTGTACCTACTTAGGTAGGTTATACCTACCTCTTCGTAGGTGTGTAGGTAGAGCAGTTTAATACTTATCATGTAAGTAGATAGGTATCAAATAGGTATCTAGGTACCTCCGTATGTTCATAGGTAAGTATTATCGCGAAACTAATCTTTGTTAGTGATAACCAATCACTGGAAGAGTACACACGCAATATGTGACCAACGACGACCGAATCTAGTTTGTTTACATTATTCTAGTCAGTCAATTTTAGTTGTTATTTTGTGAGTGAAAAGGTTCAAAATGGGAGTACCGATGGTGAATAATTGCTGCTTTTCCGCAAGTTTGCATACTGGGACCTTGATTATTGGATATCTTTATACGGTAGGTGCACTTTGACTAGACATTAAAATATGAGCTCCTGGTTTGTACCATGAATGAAACAAAAATCTGGTGATTTTTATAATAATACAGTAGGTAAATTACCACCAGGGAGGTGGTAGGGCCTCTCATTCAACAAGTAGAGAGGCACAGTTAGTGGAAAAGTCCTCTTCAATAATAATAACATTAATACCTTATCGCGGACTATTGGTGGGCGACCTTGAAAAGCGTGATTTCATCTACAAACAATGTTTACTCAACATCTCGGTGGCAATTTTGTAACCATGTTAGGTTACCAGGTAAGGTAACGTGGTTACAACTAACTTTTCCTTGTTTATTATAATAAGTAAGTACCAGTAGTAGTATAGTAATAATATTCTTTCCTTTATATAAAACCGGCCAAGAGCGAGTTGAAGTGCGAGAAACCCTAAAAAGAGTACCTACAATAAAATGTTCGTTCAATCATTCATTCAATCTTCATTCGTAGGTATTTCCATATTGCACAAAAAAATATTAACTACGTATAATATTTAGGTACCTATATATATAATACAGGTAAAACATTGTGGCTAGTAGTATTCTCTACGCTCATTTGATTCAGGATTTACCTACATTTTGTTTTATAATAATACCTATGGCTTTTTTGTGTTGTATGTATGCATTGTGATGTGATGTAATAAGTTGAAACTAAGTTCTTATCACGAGCTGTTTATTAGACAATATTCAGTTAATTTCTGTTAGGATACGGAGAAATACCAAGAACTCCCAACTTTTAAACGTTGTTTATTGCATCTCGCATAGGTAGGTAAGTTCTCGTCAAGACACTAGGACTGATAATTTCTTACTTTTTGTAAAACTTGCTCTGAAAATATGTTCTAAATTAAATAACGTCATTATTGGTGCCGATAACCGCTATTATTATGATATGATTATAGGTACCTACACTTCGTAAATCTTGACCCTACCGCAACTTCGAACAGAGTATGAGACATGTGTGACTCATCCATCTGAGAGGAATCGGCAGTGTTTGTAAAATCTCTTTAGAAAGAGACTAATTATTAGTGTGTAACAATTTATTTATGTAGGTAACTTATACCTAGTCAAACTTGCGTTTGAATCATATGCGAATGACGATTATACTTACAGAATTTTTCTTCTCTTATTTTTCAAGCATTTTACAGATTTGGGCACTCCTGGAGCTAACAGCATACAGTCTTCTAGTGACGTTGGTACCCCTAGGCAAGGATGGTAAAATCTCCACTCACAAGTATGTCTTATACATTACTGCGGCAGTGGTCAGTGGGACCCATCTCATCAGCTCTGTGCTTCTGATAGTGGCAGCTTATAAGGTACCCCATCCCAAGCTATTTCAGTAATATAAACATAGAATGAAACTTAGTAGCTCCATCTAGTATTAGTAGCTCCATCTAGTATTATTTTGGAAACTAATATTAAAATTGGTTAGGCTTTGTATAGCTGATAAATACCTGTGAGAATTTTAAGCTAGGTATCTTTTTAGTTTAAAATTAAAGCTACCTGTCCCGTGTTGGCATTAGGTATTTCTTGATATCAAAAATAGCAAATACCTACTTCCTTAACAACGAGAGTCAAGAGTCAAATAGTTTATTTCTGTAGACTTACAATACAAAATAAGCACTCGGACACCGAACATCAAATGAAAATTAAATTTGTGCCGAACCGAAACGACGGTTATAGAAAGTGATCAAAAAATCAAATGCAAAGATTTGATCATAATCAGGTGCTGCTGTATTCGGGGGTACGAGATGATAATAATAATTAGAATTCTTTTTCCAGAAACTGGCGTCTCTAACACTCCCCTGGACGATAGTGACGGGTATCCTGACCTCTATGTTCTTCCTCATAGGCCTGACTGGAATCAGCCTGGTACTACAGGATACAGGGGAGATCTTACAGGTGGAAGCTATCTTCTTCTGCGTGCATCTTGTGCGGGCTTGTGAGTTTTACCGTGGTATTCTGACTCTAAACCTGAGTTAAAATGGTGTCGCCACCATATCTCTGTTGATTCGGCCTGATTATCATATCTATGAATTGACGTGACTGATTTATCATCCCTGTGTACCTCTAGACTGTGTCGTTATTGAAGACCCCTTGTAAGAATGCGACAAATGTCACCTGGCAAAACTAGTGGTGCTTTTGAAAATAATCGTTTTAAAATCAAAACACCAACAGTCAAGTATAGAACCCTTTCAATAGTTTCAATTGGTCTTTGTAGGTAGTGTATTTTCTCTAGGAGACCGTACCGGACAGCCGACACGGAAAAGCTCAAACCACTTGGGACAGGTTACTAGATTTGAACTGTTCCAGGAAAACAGAGGATCTATTTCCAGTTAAGAGTTTTTCTTCATATTCAATTTGCTTTTCTTTTCTAGGCATTTCAGTGTACTGCATTGTGGTGGTACACAGTCGCCATAAGCAGATTATGTACGAGGAAGACGAGGTTCGATTCCAGCATTCTGCAAGGCTCTACCAGGCAGTCAGAACAAGTGACGATCAGCCGTTATAGTACCCTAGTAGCATTTAAGAATTGCCTCACTGCAGCTAAAACATTAGATAAAAATAAAAGATCTCTTTTGAATAAATAAATTTGTTTTACTAGAGCTTGTTCAAAAGAAAAAAGTCGTGGGAATGGAAGCCGAGCGTGTACCAATTGACAACTTCTGATGGGTTGACAACACAGCTCTGTCATTGCAGTATGACTAAAAGTGTTAGTTAACCGAAACGCCGCGATTCTTCTCTTTTTGAAGAGACACAATCATATCACAATATACATTAAGTACCTATCAAAAAATATAAATAAATTGTACAAAAAAAATAAGTATAATACTTTTATATCATTGTAAAATCGTAATTTCATTATCACATTGACTTGCCTATTTTTTGTTCTTGGAAGACATTTTATTATCAGCCCCATATCAACCCAACATCATAATTGTTTATTTATGCTATCTTGTTTGCTATTGCTAATTGAATTGGAACTTAGTACCCATAACCTTAGCACACTGAGTAGGACAGCCGCTCAGGTCAACTCCTTTTTCCATCATGTCTGCATAGTTCAGCTCAGCTAGAATCTGGTAACCACATTTACCCGCGAGTACCTGGGAAGTTGTCGCTGTGAAGACGGTTGCCGTGGCTGGAACGTCAAGAGCGTGGCATAGGGGTTTTCTGAAATTCAACATATATTGGAGAAAATTGTGCCGAGAAAAAGTGCCATCTAGCCAACAATGTCAATGTGTAACGAGTCAATAATTGATAGCTAAATATTGCCTTGTGGTAAGGGCTCTGTTCAAGTCCGATAACGCTGTCATGGCCATCTGCGGTCAACAGGGCTCCTGTTCAATAGCTAAGCTTTTAAATATCTAGGTACTTTATCTATCTACTGATTACTATTTGTGAAGCCTAAACTTGCTCTGTAATGTAATGATAACATTCTAAAACTATAGTAATGTTATGGCTACGTTGTGCTGTGATGATCATTAACAAGGGTCAAACAATCTATGGGCATGGCCCTGGTCTGATCTCTTGGTATTGATCGATTGACCCTTGTCAATTGAATTGTTATTCACTAGTTATGCCTGTATGTATAACTAGCTCAATATCAATTTAAATAGTTACCCTAGAGATTATAATAGGGCACTTTGCCACTAAATGTTTAATGTACGCTTTGATATCCTCGATCAAGCAAAACTGTAGTGCATTAGACATCGTAGGTATATTTCGGCATCTCCTTGGGGTCACCTAGATGACATTCACAATACTGACCTAGCTTCAAACAGCCTAGCCCCAATGTTTTGTCCTCTATGCTCCGGCAGCACGGTAAGCCCACTGGAAGTGAGATACCTATCGACTCCAAATACGGTGAACACGTCTACGAGAGTTTCGGCTGTCACCAGCGTGAGCAAGAGTTTCTTCCAAGATTCGCCAACAACCTGAAAGGATAGGGGTTTTTAAATAACACTTATTATCATCACTCTGGTACCAGACCAGCTAATCTTTTTGTCTTCTAAGAAATAGCATTGTAAGATTATTTGTTAGGTAGGTCCTACCAATTTGTTAGATAACTTTAAGTTTAGGTCTGTTTAATTTTGATTAATAATCTTCAATAGTATATCTGCAATATTTTATCAACAGGAAAAACTGGATAAGATAAGATAAATCACGTGCATTGTAATAGGATTCTATCTACCCCAACAAAACCCAGTGTAGTCTCCGGATATTTGTAATTTCGTAAGAAATCGTTTAGCGAGCGAAGCGAACCGATGCAAAAGTGCATCTTCTCACTGGTTTTTGGAGGATTAACGTAACGAGGTCTTAGTGGGTTCGATTACCAGATTTTTTAATAATGTTTAAAAAATACATGTTATGTTTTATTATACGTAGAAAACATCCAAAACGCCCCATTAAAACCGTTGATGATAAAATAATGCTTAGGCATTTTTTTTTAGTAGCCCGTTTCGTCCCACTGCTGGGCAAAGGCCTCCTTAAGCATTATGTATCCATATTTATTCATTATTACCTGGTCAATATCCTCTTCCTCATCATCCCGGCTCTTGATAATGATGATGTTGAATGCCACCAGCTGGTCTGGAAGCCCGTCCTTCTCCGTGAAGCACGCTAAGCTGACTCCTTGCGATATGTAGCCTTTCCAGTTATTTTGTATCGTGGTTATGGACTCCGGGTCTTGGGGTACCCCTAAAGATTAAAAGAGATGTACGTAGATCTGTATTATGTGCCCTGTAAAACTACCTTTTAAATGTCAACTCACTGGCTAATACGCTGGTGTTCAGTTCAGAACAACAATAATTACTAGCTTCATCTGTTATCTTGGGGTTGATTTACGAACTTGACTAGCTAAGAAGTTCGTTATACGTTCGAAGACCGTCATAATTTACTATTCTGATTATTTTATCCACAAACTAACAGGATGCTAACGCATTGATTATGTTTTTGAAGAACACAATCCACCTGCCATTTCTAACTTAACGCATTGATTATGTTTTTGAAGAACACAATCCACCTGCCATTTCTAACTTAGGGAAAAGCGAGCTAAGCGAGCCTCTAACCTAAAATATCGCAGAGTGGTTCATCTCTCAGAAACGTTTCTGTCATGAGGTCTAGGCATTGCTGTTTGTATTCATTCTCCATATCTCTTATCTGATACCTGAAAATATAACATAATCACTGATTTAATCGATTCAGATAAATATGACTAAAAACGTGAAACGCTGTAGATAACTTGCGGGTTCGGTTTCTGTCGTTGACTAAAAGAAAAAGATACATCTTTATTTTCTTAACAATGTTAGATCTTGTTACTTCTTTAAAGATCTTGTTACCTCAGTACTTTATGCAAGACTAGGGGGCATCTATCACGGCATCTAGCGCCATACTTTGATTGGTTAATTATTGAAAACAAAGTTAAACTAATAAAACATTCATTTTCTGAAAATGAATCCTAGCTAGATCGATTTATCGCCCCCTAAACCCCCTGTATACTAAATTTCATGAAAATCGTTGGAGTCGTTTCCGAGATCCGGATTATAAAATATATACACAAGAATTGCTCGTTTAAAGGTAAGTATAAGATTTTATTTCGGTATGTACTATGTAGTTAGTTAATTTTTCATTACTCATACTCTGAAAGTAGGTCGGAAGTTGTCTGCACAGCGGGATGAAAGTTATACTTTTCGTCTCTAGGGACGAAAAGTAATGACAAGTACAAAACACTTCTCTTGAACCATGCATTCTACCTTTCTATACAGCCACTCAACTTCAACTTCTTGTGAGATGGCTTTTGCGTCTGGTTTGACAAAAGCGGAAATACGTCAATCCTATTTTCGAATGATTTTTCAAGTTGTACAATTTTGTGTGATTATTACAATAATTTCAGACATTGATATAGCCATAGATTCAACGCCTAATTTATAAAAGAGGAGGCTAAAGAAGTAGTGGAAAACCTTTTACCACCTGAATCAAAATGAAGGTACCTAAAATCGTTGTACGATTTTATGAAATGGCGCGCTGAGAAAATAGTGAAATCGTTGGACGTTTTGTATTTTAACGAATTTTCAAAGACTTACAAACCTTCAACATTATGGAGCGTGTATTCTATCGATCTTTTATCTTGATGATTTCGTGTTTTAAAAACACGATTGGTGAAAGTTTTCTCTTCTTTTTAGTTTAAAAATAGGTACTTACATTTTTGCCGGTTGCCCATTCCTTTCTCTACCTTTAAATCTGCTCCAAACTTGGCCAATAGGGACACTAGATGGTCTTTTC
Organism: Eupithecia tripunctaria; assembly: GCA_955876795.1. Classification (NCBI taxonomy): domain Eukaryota; kingdom Metazoa; phylum Arthropoda; class Insecta; order Lepidoptera; family Geometridae; genus Eupithecia; species Eupithecia tripunctaria. The sequence continues at coordinate 8,734,586 of OY041612.1, forward strand.
CAAGGCATGATTATTTAGTTTAGTAGTTCCACAAACTGAATAAGACAAGTCCCTTTTCTACCAACGCAACGTATGAAAAATAATATAAACAAATGTTAGGTAGGTAAGTCGTGGGTTCAAATGATTAACCTCTTTTCAGTTTAAAGGGGGGGACATGAAATATCTATTTAATGTAGATTATTAGGTACCTACTGTACCTAGTCACTATTTAATATTGTTATTTTATTACAAAACAACCTTACTACACCGCGGCCCGAGTAAAACTATGCTCAGACTATGCGACTGGACGGAGATCATTACACAATAATATTGTAGTTTTCAATGTTATAGAAGGTAACGTACCTTACTATGATACGTCTCAAAAAACTCCATGCGAAAAAATGACCTGCTCCTTACAAAATACGGATCAGATTGGAGGTGTGGAGTGATCTTGTAATTATGAGATTGTAAATATATCGATTTTGCATGTGTGAGTGATGTGATAATATATTAGGTAGGTATGTTACGTAACGTAAACACGTGCGTTGAGCTCGTTCGGTTTTTCAGACCGTGTAGCGCAGGTCATAGTCTATACTTATTATTAAATAATATTATTGCCATAGATACCTATGTAAGATTATTGCTGTTTGTTTAGTTGAATTGGACCATTGGTTGTTAGGGCCAATGGCCTAAAACTACTAGAAGAGGCATGCATGGCAAGTTTAAAACGTTCGGTACATAGGTAGGTATTTAACAAAACCAGATACCTACCTTGTTTTCTTCTACCATGTATTTAACATTTTGAAAATTCAAACTATTGCTAACTAATAATATTAAACCACCAATCGCACACAGTAAGATTCCCGCGCTCGTTTATTTATTAGTGAAGTGAATTTTTGTTGAGTGATGCCCTCAAAAATCGAAAGAATCGACTAGATTTTGTTGATCGATGTGATGTCTGTATGCTAAAAATGTGACGTAAACTCGGAACAAAACAAGATCGTTGACCGTTGCACTGCACTTGGCTTGTTGATTTGATTGATGCATTGTACTTTTTTTTTATTCAACTGTCAAAATTTTTGCGCCAATTTCGGTCCAGTTTATTTTTATGGTTTTCTGTTGGTTTTTATGTGTCTCGTGCTTAATTGCTCGTTTGAAGCAAGTGTCAGGGTCAGCTAAAAATCTGGTAAGTCTACAAAATTCTCCGTGAAACTTCAGAGGCCTAATTTTTGCATCTACGATAAGAACCCGCCGAGCGAATTTACCACAGACATATTACGAGCTGCGCTTTACTCGCTATAAAATTACGATTCTGGATGTTCTCATTACACATTATGCTGTGTAATTACTAAGCAGCAGCAGTGCCATTATTTGTCGTTATTTAACTGCACAAACACACTATTTAGGATAGGTCAGCACATGTTTCTACAGCTCCCAATAGCGTTCTTCGTTTCAGGAATTTGATTCTCTTACTCTCTTACTGCAAGAAGACGTCGGTCTTTGTGCACTACAGTGCCCGTCTGTCTGCTTAGCCAATGATATCATAATTTATAATTTCCAGCGGCTATGGAGGGCGCGGTGACTCCGGAAGGCGGGCGGCGGACTCGCGCCGCCCTGGCCGAGATCCCCGCCCGCCTGGACCGTCTCCGAGTGACCCCGCTTCAGACCCTTACTAACCATAGAGAGCTATCACCTGCCCTGCCATCGGGGTATCTTAGTCCTGCACCATCGCCGGATGAGATGCTGATACAATCAAGAGGTAATCATAAATTAGTCTTAGACCTGCATTTGTCTACTAATATTAAATAATTAAAAGGGTAAAGTGTTCGCTGTTGTGATTATGATTGACTAAAGATGCCACAACTACTGAATGGATTGGACTCAAATTTTCTATGCATGAAGCATAAATTTACCATAAGGCTATATTTATTATCTAAAAGGTGCAAATGATTTTGTGGTTAATAAAAAGAGATAATGATTGCTCATTTGTTATTTGACATTTCGAAACTGATGTCCATTTGTTTGGCCTGCTGCATATTTTTGAATCAGATCATTGAGGGATCACTGATTACTAGGTTCACTTACAGAAAATTTTCTTACAGTTTTACTAAGTAATAACAATCTGGCCCCAATTTATTCAGAGTTTGGGCATAAGTACTGAAATTTATATACAGTTGATGACCCCCATTATCAAGGTTATACTCATAGCATAAGTATAGATAAAAACAGAGAAGAAGGGACTCTGATTTTCCCAAATGCTGCCATTTATATACCAACATTATAGATAATAATGAATAATAAGTTATTATAAGTACAATATCTAATGTGAAGCGATTAAAGTGTTCCTCACCAACATATCTAAAATAAAACACATAGGCTGACATAAAACTATTAACCCTAGGGTAGTCACGCTTTGCCATAGAACAATAGTGGGCGCAGAGGTAGCATTTTGCTGCCCATGGTTAACTTACTATTTTGCAATCATATAGTTAAAAATATTTTTTTTTATATTTTAGCGGTTTTATTTTTTTCTTTTGACGTCGCCGCCCCGTCGTCTCCTCTTGAGCAGAAGCAGCAAAAGCAGTGCTTCCTCGTCAGAATCCATGACTCGACTGGTAGAAAATCAACTTCTCGAGCGGTTAGCGTAGCTCCAGCAGTCGACGCCGACCGCTTGAGCAGTCGACGCCGACCGCTTGAGCAGTCGACGTCGACCGCTCGAGTGGTCCGTGTACTTCGCTCAGCCGCTAACTGCTCGAGCAGTCCGTGTACGGCCGCCCTTAGTATGTCGGTTGAGTGTGCGTGTAGTTTTCACTTCTGCCGGCACTCCGGGAGTGCAACCCGTTGTTTTTCTTCCAGCAAAATCGCCTTGGCTCAGATACACACAGTATCTACTGGAAAGCTCGACCTTGACGTCAATAGTTGTAAAAATAAATACTTACGTTTGTTCAGCAAAGACGCCAAAATTGACATAGCGCGCCCACTCTAGGGTATGTATAATATTCAGCTCTGGGTGATCTTTGGCATGGTCTGTGCGCTAAAAAAAACTTAAGTGTGGCATTGTTTTTGAATTATTTGTACAACCAAGCACATCTCAATGACTTAGCGCCATTGTAGGTAATTTGTTTATCGAACACACAAACATGTCAACACTTGTGCGGCGACGCTGCCGGCCGTAACTGCCTGACTGAGTATCCCGTTTAACGTGTAGTGTAAGCTAATATCGCGACCGTTAATAAGCCCGTTCCGAGCGGAAGTTTCTCCTTCTACCCCGTTTTTAGGTTTCCATACCTAAATACAGGGTAAAACAGGACCCTATAACTAAGACTCCGCTGTCCATATGTCTGAGCCTGACAATTGGACAGTTGAAATATTCACAGATGATGTATTTCTGTTGCCGCTATAACAACAAATACTAAAACAGAATAAAATAAATATTTAAGGGGGCTCCCATATAACAGACAAGTTTTTTTTACGTTTTATAGATAGACTAGCTGTGCCTTGCAGCTTCGCACGCGTTGTCCCTACGGAAACGTTTAAAAATGTTTTTTATCCCACGGTAACAGATTTATGGGATTAAAAGTACCCTATGTTTGATTCCAGGATTAGAATTACCTGTATGCATAACATTTTAGGCAGACCCTTTCAGTAGTTTTGGCGTGAAGAGGTAACAAACATCCATCCATCCATCCATCCATAAAAACTTTCGCATTTATAATATTAGTGTGATGGTACGGAAACCTACATGTGCGAGTTCGACTCGCACTTGGCCGAAATTTGTCTATTGTTATCGTTATAGCTGAAATTTTTACATTCCAGGTCGCAAGCGTTTGCCGGTAACATGGTCACCAGACATCGAGCTGAAGCGCAACTCTACATTCCACTCAACCATCCGCACGCCACCCAAAGATCTGCCCAGCCGTCTCTCCCCCTACAAACTAAACATCACCCTTCGCTCAACCCCCAGGAAACGCCTCCTACTCGAAGATGAAAGGGTGCCTCTCACACCTGAAAAGATAGACTTCAGTGATATCAGCACTCCTAAAAAATTCAAGCTTACTAGCCCAATCAAAACTACACCACCAATTAAGAGATGCAGAATGGACAGAACTTTCGATTCAGAGTACAAAGGTCCAATAGACTCTGCACTGAAAGGCCTCAGCCCCACACAACTGATCCATATGATAAAAAACATCACAAATAACCATCCCGAAGTTGAACGTGAGATCAGAAAGTCCATGCCCATGCCTGACATGGCACCACTTGAGGAAAAGCTTGGTTACCTAAAATCCAATATATATAAAAGCCTGCCAACCTCGCGTCTCACATCAAAAACCGATTCTCCGGCTTATTCGCGCGTCTCCACGCACCTTACCGCATTTAAAAAGGCTTTAGTTGAACAAGGAAAGGTTTTGGTAGAATCCCAGCATTGGGAGTCAGTTATACAGTATGTTCTTATGGCTTGGGGATATGTAAAAGCGACACCGATCTGGGAAAACCAGCCTCATAATGCCCAAAGAAAGCAGTGCTTTAAAGCGCTGACCAACTTTTGTCTGACTGCTTTGAGGAAGGGATCATTGGCAAAAGACGTGATGGCGGATGTGGAGGATAAACTGCAGAGTATGTTGGCTGATCATGATGAGGTACAATCTTGTATTGTGTTTGTACATGGGATGTTGCAGGAATAATCGATCAGCCATAAATATTCATTGAAAATTTTGTAGTAGTACAGTCAGCGTCAAATTCGGCGTCTAGAGTAGTCAAAATGATATGAAAAATCATTCATCAATTTGATAAACGCAGTTCGAATCATCATATTGTTGTAAGCACCCAAGGTGGTCAAAATATCTTACTACACATTTTTTCATATTAGAAATAATTTTGAACGCTTTGACTGCTCATATAAATATGAAACAATAAGTAGTAAGATATTTTGAACTCCTTGGGTGCAAAATCAGAAAAAAAAATAGTCTTTAATCAAAGATCAAATTGCTTTCATGTTTTTCAGATCATTTTGACTACTTTAGACGCTCATATCAATTTGACGCTGACTGTACCACAAGGTACCATACTGTACTTGAACTAAGTTACGTCATGGTTCGTCTACGGTTATAAAATTTGCCTGTAGCCTTATAAGCACCGTCTTCACTTACTGTAGTCCTGACTGTTATCGTGTATTATATGCTTTTCATGCGCTTAAATAATGTCGATACGGCATTTGATAAATTTCAGGCCCTACCTTACACGGGTAATAATAGGTATTGTTAACTGTGTCTGTTAAATTGGTACAAAACTCTTTGCATATCTCAAATGATATACAAGTATGAGCGAGTTTTGTACGGTCACGACTACAGACTCAGAGTCAGAGTCAAATCGTTTATTTCTATAGACTAACAAAATAAACACCTAGACAAGTCAAATTTTTACTATATTAACAGCTTGATAAATAGTAATTACTATCAAATAAGAAATAAGATGCAATCGACTAGAAACCACTAGCAAGTTTATCTCTTATCAACTAAAACAATCTTAGCATAACTAAGTCTAGCTGTTCTTACATACTATTGTCGGTGTGGAACTGTCTTTACAGCATGTGAAGACGTTGCTTAAAAAGCTACAATAACCCCTGAATACTCAAACGCTACACACATTTTAAGGTTACGGTTTTATGATAGTTGTTTTCAATAATAATCTAAGTAATTCGTGACTTTTGACGTGCTTAAAATCAAAAATAATTAAGATTCGTTTGATACTCAAACGGGGTTTAGGTCTATTAATCGGGACGAACCTTTAGTTGTAAAGCTATACCAGTGAAAAATCGGGAACCCACAGAAATCATGGATGAGTAGTTTTTGTATTAAGTTAATCTCAATATTCACGTTGTATGATGTTAATTCTACTATGTTGAACTTTTAAATCAATGAAACTAAAATACCAAAATCTTAGTTGTAGAAGTATGCTTAAGTTAATTCTATGGCCCGTATTATGAAAGCTTGCTCAGTCATAGAGCTATGCTTGAGTGTCGTTTATGCCATAGAAAAGCGTTGCTCAAACATAGATCGATGACTGAGCAATCTTTTATAATATGGGCCTTAATTTGTGCTTTTTTGGTTCAGCTTTGACTAAGAAACCCACCCATTGTAAGTTAATTTAATTAGTAAATAGAATTTAATTTGCATATTTTACAATTTGCTCCTTTTAATCTTTTTGGCCCTGTTAATATAATATGTTTAGCTTAATTTTGTATTGTGCTCAATTTTTAAGTATAATCATATTGTTCCAAAATCTTTCCCCATTCGAGGCCAAAAGAAGCGAGTTCGATTATCGCTGATTCGGGAGCTTATGATTTTGTACTTTAATTTAAGTAATTGCTATGAAATTCATCATGCATTTAAAATTTTTTGGAACTTTTCTAATATTTTTAAAGATATTATAGGTATTTGATGCGTTTTGGAATTGTATGTGCCTCATTTATCTTCTAAGTGTTGTTTTACTTAAGTATTTGCGTATATGACTAAGTATCAATGATATTGTTTGTAAACGTGATTAAGCGCAATAAATCGTATTTTTATATAGATATCGTTTTATAAAACCAGGTAAAAAAAATCGCAATAAGTTTTGCAGGCTTATTGCAATGAATTCAAAGTCATATCTAGAATTCAAGACACATTTGGTAAAAAAGAAATATTATTAAGTTACTACTTATGAGGGCGAGAGAAATATTATTAAGTTACTACTATACTCGCCATTTTGTGAAAAGGATAGGCATAGGATATCGCGTTCATAAAAGAGGGACAAGCATACAATCTATTCTCATTAACAGAAAACTACTCAACTTTATGAAGAAACTGGTTCAAGGAATCGAATAATGAGATAAAACTTACAGATTTCGACCAAATTATGTGCAAAACAGTATTATGATTTTTCTATCGTATTTTTCTTTCTCAATTTTGTTTTCACTTTCAAGTAAACAGAAAAAATGTAGAATTAAAGTAAGTAATTTGGGTTTTTTATGATATCCAAACCTGTTTTATGTTATTGCACTTCATTCCAAATGAATACCTACCTATTCTATTAGTCAATTAGCGAATTGCTGTTTACTTGTTTCCTTATCACTTTCTTATTTTTCCAAAGGGAAGAACACACTAATTAGAACTTATCTATTTATTAGGTAAGTACTTACTGCATTGTTCATTAGGATCTCATTAGTAAGTAAGTAAATCATTTAATTAGGTGTCCTAGCACTTTTGTATATAAGGAAACCTAAAATGTTACTTGCATCAGAATTCGAGTGATATTCATCAGTGTAACATATCGGTGAAAGAAGCAATCATGGAATTCAGCAATTCATTTATTTTGGTTATTTCTAACCAAACGAAATCCAAGAAAGAAAATAGTTGTCATAATGGTAAGTGTATCGTATCATGTATTCGTAATTAGAATTCCATTAAAATAGGCGCTCGCATATTGAATCCAAATAAAAAAAGTTCTTTATTTAAATTCAAATAATTGTTGTTTTTATATTTCGAAGTTTTTGGGTTCATTGACCGATTCGCTCTACGTTTATCTAAAGTTTCTTTCGCTTCGCATCATATTATAAAATTCTTGATCGAAAGGTAAATAAATAAAATAAATAGGTAAAATAGTTTCGAAAGATTCCTGATGTGATGGAAAATAATCATAGCCATTTCTTTTACAGTCGACGAAAACACGTTTTGGACTCCAGCCATGGCACCTTCTCCAGCCAAAGTTGGCAAGAAAACCCCGTTCCCGCCAAAACAAAAACTATCTCCCAAACCAAAGCAAAATCGGGACTCCATCCCAATTTACAATACCCCTCGGTTCTGGAAGTTGAGGGGTGAGAATATAATAAGGGCTCGACGTATAAACTTCGATATTCCCGAAGTAGAGACGCCGGAATGTGAAAGCGTTGTATTGAATTTTTGAATCTGTTTTCTGCAAGCCTATTAGATGGGAAGTTATCAAAGTATCTTTTATCTAAGAATAAGGAGAAAGGAATAAGTGAAATATTTATTAGTGCCCTAGTGATAGCTTTTTGATTTTTTTGTGATGTGATGATGTAGAAGGTACAATCTACGAAGAAGTTACTATCGGTACAATTCACACGCCACACAAAATGCTAAACAAAAACAAATTATTATTGCTCCAGTTTTGTTTTTATAGTTAGGTACCTAACTATAGAGGATGAGTAGGAGTAAGTATGTAATGTACCCACCAACTTTATTACTTTTATTAGGTGGATCTTCTTTCGAAAGGTTCTTATTTTTACTCTCTATAATTGTTATGTAAGTACCTACCTAGGTAGGAATTCACCATCTAATGTAAATAAGTTAGGAACTTAGAGTTAAACATACCTACTCGTACTGTAAATAAAATATACGAACATACTATAACCTCTTGCATTTTTATTTTATGAGTTGGCTGTGCCTTGCCTACCGTACCTACTTAGAGCCAGAGAAAACTATAAAATATAAAAACTAACCTCGCACTAGTTCAGTCTATTGCCGGTTGAGCATCATTATTGCCGTTGAAAAAAATGTCTAAAATTCAGTTTAAAGTGAATGGAAAAACAAAGATTGGTATGTTTTTTTGTTATACTTATTCCAAACCTATATTTTCAATATTTAATTTTACTACGATGATATCTATACTAATATTATAAAGAGGAAAGATTTGTTTGTTTGTATTGAATATTCTCTCAAAGTTTTCTCTCGCTCAAAATCTATTTATAATATTTTTTTAATAGTACTTTGTTATCAACGGGATGAACGTGACTTATTTAGTCCCGAGATGGGGTTTGGCGCCGGGCGTAGCGAGGGCGCTAATAGTTCGAGGGACTAAATGTTACTTTCACCCGAGGTAAACACTGTGCTTTTCATTAGGAATACAAGAAAAGTAAAATAAAAATAGGAATGAGCTAAAGAAAAAAATAATTAATTTACATACGCATGGATGGTTCAACAGAAAAGGGAGGTGACAGCTGTCACTACTTGTCATTACTTTTCGTCCCTATATAACTTTCATCCCGCTGCGGAGGCAACTTCCGACCTACTTTCAGAGTAGGTATGAGTAATGAAAAAATATTTTCAGCCCTAAGTATTTATTTTATAGACAGAACATAAGTTGGTATACATTTTAGAGCAAGGAAAAAAAACGAGTCCTCAGTAACTGTTTTGGTTAAAAAAAAACTATAAACTGACTTCAATTGTACAGGGTGGGGCAAATTTTTGGCCCCATCTACCGTTTCTTTTGTAGTTAGAAGGAAGGAACCTTCTGTTTTATTTTGAAGAAAAAAATATTGACATTTTTAGTTTTTTGGAAAAAAAGTACGGTTCGCCCAAAATTTACAAAATAGACAAAAAAAAAACAAGTTGGTCTTAATCGACTCCATTTCCAACCAGAAACACTTTTCCCAAAGTAACATACCAAATCCAATCGTAAGTTTTGGCAATAATAAAAAAAAAACAATTCCCATACATTTTCTATGAAAAAACGAGTAAGTGAAAACAACAACCATCAAATGATAAATACCTAAAAATCAACATGGAAATTGTTAAAAGTGAGAATTTGTTTATAGGTAGAACAATAAATTTAGCAAATGCTCCAAATGTGTCCCATTTGGAGCATTTGCTAAATTTATTGTCGTACTAATACTTAAATACTTACTCAAATGTAAAATTTCCTGGTCTTCCATTAATTCTCTAGCGCCCCGCGGCTTCACACGCGTTGAAATTATGAAAACGTTCAAAAGGGATTTCTATCCCACGGGTACATGGCATAAAAAGTAGCCTATGTTTGATTCCAGGATTAGGATTAACTACTTATATGCAATTTCAGGCTGATCCGTTCAGTAGTTTTGGCGTGAAGAGGTAACAAACATCCAACCATCCATACAAATTTTCGCATTTTTATTATTAATTAGTGTGATGTGATGCTAGGTATGTTTGTTGGAAAAAATACTCATTACAATTAAGCCTTTTGACGGTATTGTAAAATCACGTGTATTTTTCAACGTGGTTGGTTAAATTCCCGGTTCTGACAGGTGATTATTCAAAATCTTTGAATGCATTTATATTGTTTTTAAATTAAAATATTTAACTCTACTTACAATATTTAAGAGACCTAGTATCCTACTTTCCCTCCATGTGGCATTAGCCGTGGGCTGATCTATATCATCATCAGCCTATATTAGTCCACGGCTGGACATAGGCCTCCCCTAATAAGCGCTATAACGTCCTGTCTTCAGGTTCTGTTATCTGCCTGTCTTTCGCACCTAACAAATTCTTAATTCTTGATTTCCATAAAAACAATAAACAGAAGGTACTCAAAAGACGGCCGTAACGAAACGCACATAAGACTCAGTTCTGAGTTGTTTTATTATAGGCCCCAAATGATGTATAGATAAGCATACGTATGTAAAATAAGTATCATTATTTGCGTAGCGTGTTGCTTTATACCTTACATACCTACATAATGACAAAGTAAATAGCTACTTACGATCAAATGATTGCTGTAATTTGACTGACAGCTGACCTACGGCAGGTAGCTTGGTAGGTAGGTGCGTATTACCTGTAGTAGGTACAACAACATTGACGTACAAGGCCAGCCAAATTGGGGTGTATGCCCCTGCAAGGTTTTCTCACAGAAGTCGCAGATTATTAATTTCGACACGATCTTTATTCTGCGGCTCTTCTAAACTTAGGCATCATCCGAGCTCACAAATAAATAAATAATGTTGGACAATTCACACAACATTATCTAGCCCCAAGCAGAGCTTGTGTTATGGGTACTAGATAACTGATATACATAATACAATATACTACATATTTACATATTTTTTATTATACATAGAAAACATCTAGAACGCCCTGAACAAATATCTGCAGTTCGTACACACATTTGTCCCGAGGCAGGAATCAAACCCGCAACCTCCTGCGTCGCAGGCGGACCTTTGCCCACCGCGCCACAGAGGTCGTCAAATAACTATTTCATAATTATACTAGCTGCGCCTCGCGGCTTTGCCTGCGTGGTGATTTTTCGGGATAGGGACACTAGCTGCGGTATGAAATATACCTACTTACTATACCTACGACCTATTCTCACACCTACCAAATATACATAAAAAACGGTTGAGCGGTTTCAGAGGTGTGTGGCCACAAAACCGTTACATAAGATTTTTCACTTCTCATACTCTGAAAGCAGGTCGGAAGTTGCCTGCGCAGCGGTATGAAAGTTATACTTTTCGTCCCTAAGGACGAATCTTTTAATTTTCTATTCGCTTCATAGCGAATGCCGGTTGACTAGCAGAAGCACAACACGCCTAAGGAGGCTAGCGTAAGAGCTTCTTATACACGGACTGCAAGTTGCCGGCTGCAAGGTTCAACTGCAGGCGACCGACGACGGCAGCCGGCGACCGACGTCGGCTACCGTCCAACTTCATTCAAGGTCAACCAGCGAACCAACAATAAGCAGTCCTAAGCCATCGACTAGCTTTGATCTAGATGTTGTCCAGATTGTCCATAAATTGTCGCCGTTGCCAGATGCTGCTAAAAAGTTCGGATCAAACCTTACCGTACAACGTTGCCCATAATTTTGTAATTTTCTTATATCTTTTTGATTAACATTTTATCGAAGAATTCACTTAGTTAATCTATCTTTATTACCGAAGAACGTTGCTTTTTTTTTAATTTTACTCTAATATTACGGACACTGGCGAAATTATGTCAACCCAGACGTAGACGCTATAAAAGAAGAAAAAAAAAAACGATCAACTCAAGCTCGAAAGAGAAAATGTGAACAAAGTGAAATCCTAACTTCATCGCCATAAAAAGTTATTGCAGAAGAAAAGGTGAGTGAGAAGAACACAACTGCAGCAGCGGCGGTCGACTTGCAGTCCGTGTAGGTATAAGAGTGCTAACGACCGAGGGGTCTTCATGTTAGCTCGCGCGACGGCGAGGTGTCCGCTGATCGTGTCCGTAGCCTAAGAGGATAATGATGACATCCTCATTTGTCTGGGATCATCGACCAACATCTGTGGGCCCTATAGACTTTCTTTCTGGTTTTTATATTTTATGATGTTCACTTCTATTGCTGCCTACCTAATTCTTTAGAAATACAGCTCTGAACGAAATTCTACATCGAACTCCGGACTAAGTCAATGTGCCAGGTTTAGTCTAGTCTAGACTTATAAAGTGAATGTGTAGCACTTAGGAAATACACCCAGGTGAATTTAGTCTACCGGGTGCTCAATTATATCTGTGCTTCGTTCACCCTGGTGCTCAAAGTCTACCCTGAGGTGATTTACTTCAATTTAACTAGTTTTTTTGTTAATCGCTTTTTTGCACTTGGCTCTTTTCACCACTTGAATATTTTGAAAACGATCTACTAATAAACATAAATAAATAAATAATGCTGGACTTTTTTTTTTTTTAATTCACACAGAATTGCCAGAACAAGAACAGCCCTAAGCTAAGCAGAGCTCGTGTTATGGGTACTAGATAACTGATATACATAATACAATACATATTTTTTATTATACCTACATAGTAAACATCCAGAATTAAGTCTATCGAGTGGATTTTGGCCTTTTCATTGCTATATCTTTTGTAATTAATTTTGTTAATATGTATTTTCCATAGTGGATAACCGGATCCCCAGGAATACAAGCCTAAATGTCTACCTCCGGTATTATCTCACCCTCCCTGGCACCAAAGCCATGTGCCGGGAGGGTGGCTGTGGTGCCTGCATCGTGATGGTGCGCGCTAAGAGATACCCCAGCGGGGTTCTGGAGACGTTCTCTGTTAATTCTGTAAGTTAAATATCGTAACTCCTTTTTTTATCCGTCGAGGAAATTTGTTAAGGTACTTAAAGGCATTGATTAATTAAAAAGGGAAGATGAGGTACTAGTTTCTCGAAAATGGCAGCCTCATATTGTGTAAAATTGTGTGCTCCCACCTCAGTCACCGTCGTACCGGCCGGCGGCGGCACGGGCGTTCGTGATTCGCGTGAAATATTGTTGTCTCAGTCTCACTTCGGTCTTAGATACGTCTTTCCGTCTTTGTTCTTCTTTGTATTGCACAGGACTGGAAATATAACTGTGTGCGTATGTGTTTGCGTGTAGTTGTAACACATGCCAATTTTTGAGTAAGCGCTGGGAGAACGTAACCTATCTTCCCTTTTTAATTAATCAATGCTTAAAGGGGGAACAGAATTATGTGGGACTCTCTCACGGGGACATTTAAACCTACCGTGGTCTGACTGGCGCCCCTCTTTCTCCCGCGATGGCCGGCGAGTCCACTATTCCACACACTCCCCTTTCCTCCCCTCGATTGAGACAAGCAGACAGGACAGACACAGTTAAATTGTATGTGAATGGCGACTGCTGTGCCCAGATGGGCATTTCTGTCGCCCATACTACCCGTGTGCCCGTATGCCGTGTGGTGTCGGCGGCATAGAATTTGTACCACCCCAACTGTTCCCGCGGGTGTCGTAAGAGGCGACTAAGGGATATTTACTGGAGGCGGGCAGCAGCGCCTCCTGCCAAACAATTCTGTCACCACACTGCGATCCCCAACCCGCATGCCCAGCGTGGGGAGTATGGGCATTACTCCCCATGAGATAACAGCCAACAAAAGCGCTTATCAGGGGGAGGCCTGCGTGCGTCCAGCAGTGGACCAATATAGGCTGTTTACTACCAGGTGTGGGTCTTGCATTTACACACGCACACATACCTACTCAATGTCGCACTCAGTCTCATGGCTTTCGAGTTATTATCAAAAGTATTGTTTCGTTAGCTCATTCTGAGGAAAAATTGCATTGTTGTGACTAAAAGTGATTCCGTACTAAAATAACAATTTTTGATAATATACAGGGTGTTTGGTGGAACGATGTAGGGATTGAAGGAGCCGATCAAGGGATCCCATGTGATCATTTTAAACCACATATGCTATTATGAAAAGTCTCATGGTTTTTAAGTTATTATCAAAAGCTTCGGTAGGGATTTTTTTCGTTTAAAGGATAGTAAAATACCAAATAGTGCAATAATCACTTTTGTTATGGCTTCTAATTAATCACAACAATACAGTCTTTCATCACAATAAGCTAAACCAATCATTGCGCAGGAAATTTTAAAGAAAAAATGACTTAAACTTGAAAAAAAAATATTTCTCATGAAGTGATGTAAACTCTACCTGTCATTAAAAAAAAACTAGAGCTGCTAATGCCGCTCAGATAACTTTAAAAACTACATTGGTTCATAAAAACCATGACACTTTTCATTAAAGCATATGTGGTTTAAAATGATCACATGGGTGCCCTTGATCAGTTCCATCCATCCCTACATCGGTCCACCAAACACTCCGTATAACTGGAGTCATTTTTAAACGACTTCAAAAAAGGAGAAGGTTCTCAATTTGACTGTATTTTTTTTTAATGTTTGTTACCTCATAACTTTTGACTGGGTGGTCCGATTTTCATGATTATTTTTATATGAAAGCTGGTGCTTTCCGTGTGGTCCCATTAATTTCGTTCAGTTCTGACAATCGGAAAAATTCATTTATTTATTTATTGAAAAAAGGTTTACCAACCACTTACATATCAATCACTTACAAAAAACTTAAAATTAGGTTCTGTTCTGATACGCATGTTACTTACAGGTAAACACGACATTTGTAAGAATTACCTTCACAAATCTAGGTATATATAATATTATTATGAAAAACTTTAAATTTTATATTATAAAAAAAATCAAAATAAACCATCTACAAATTAGGAACAATAATATCTGAGAATAAACTATATGAAAAACAAACATTTTTTTCAAAAAATCCATGACAAAACTATAAAAATTGAATTCGGTTCATAGTTTTTAAAAACAAAATTAATTATAAACAGCCTTCCTTACATTACCTTAACAGCCTGTATTGGTCCACTGCTGGACGCAGGCCTTCCCCTCAATCTGTGCCCATAATCCCCAAGCTGGGCATGCGGATTTGGGATCGCTGTATGTACCTATAAACAGCCTAACTTGAGCCTTTCCCGCAGTGCCTCGTCCTAGTGTTCTCCTGCAACGAGTGGGAGATAACCACAATCGAGGGCGTCGGGAACAGGTTGCAAGGATACGACGATGTGCAGAAACGGATCGCAGCAATGAACGGGACGCAATGTGGATTCTGCACGCCCGGCTGGGTGATGCAAATGAACAGGTGAGCTAACCTCATTTGAATACTAGATAAAATAAGTGAGTTCAGACACCGACGACGCCTTTATCTATTTTCTAGCGCTGTCACATTTCCATATAAAATATGTAGAGTAACGCAAACTTTGTAGTAAACAGTATGACAGACGATGTTTTACAGCGCTTCAAGCGGGAACCTTACATAACTTTCACTTTTATATATGCGTTACTCCATAGAAAATGGAGTAACGCAAACTTGTAGTAAACAGTATGGCAGTTCCCACTCGGTATCTGATTTGAAGATAAACAAGTAAAAAGTGAACATCATAAAGATGTTGCAAAGATTCGAAATATAAAACAATAAAAGCTAATATTTATTGTAGGTATACTTATAAAGATGAATTACCGACAGATTCGAAATCCCTACATCATATTTAATATAAACAAATCTTGGAGGGTTAAGTTTAGACTTTATTCAAGGAACAAACCAATTATTTAGGCTTAACATAGATTAAAATATCTACGAAGTCGACTACACCAACAAGCAATTAATGATTGTTATAATTCGGGATATCAAAGTCAGAAAGAAACCGAATAGATTATATTCTATTAAGCTAAATATACAAATACAAATACAAATGTTTTTATTTCGTTCTCAAAAAGCAATAATAAACAAAATTTTGAAGCTTCCTTTTAAGTATAGAATACTTAAATGACTACTTTATTCATCAACCGATATTCCTAATTCCCTTTCCAACCGCTTCTGCTTCCGATGAACCAGTACTTCCACCACCAGCAGCAGCACTGACAGTACCATTCCGTACAACAGCCACAGAAGTACTGGATGGAAGTCCACCATGTTCACTGATGCAAAGTTTCCGCCCTTCATGCTGCACACCGGTTTGCGGACGTAGAAGATTCTATTGAATCGGTCGTTCAAACCGTGCTCGTTGAGTCGGTTTATCCTGGTAAATAAATAGGTTTATGCATATCGAATAAATAGAATGGGCAGGTTTCCTAAAAATAATAAACAGTCCCTCAGGGGCCTGATTATACTAACACAATCGCCTCACTATGACACTATTATCGCTTCATTATCGCGTAACAATCACCGCCATTGACACCTTTTGGTATTCTACTAACACGATCTTTTTTTGTTTATGCCATATCTATGATATAATTATATGCCCCACCACATTATTGACACTCTATTATAATAAGTCATAGAGATTGTAATCTTATGGTAAGAGAATACCAAATAAATTTACGACTCAATCTTTATCTCAATCGTATGGCGCCATTATGGCATTTTGTTTAAAAAATAGTGGAATTAGGCCCCTGGTCATAAGATGTTGGATACCTACGTATTATTTCTTTTGAAATTGAATTCTTGGAAAAAAGAAATTGTTGACCGAAAAATAATTTTCGATCGATAATTTATTTTTTCCGCGTTAAAGTTTAAGTACTTTTTAGCAAGGCGTGACGTCACTCGCCCACTTTCAAATTGACGCGCTTTATTATTGTCATGTTTTGTTTTTTTGACAAAAGAAAAAATATGTGTCTAATATCTTCTGTTAATATAACTGACGGACAATATTTTTTTTACTAAGGAAACTAGCCTTATTGACAATAATTTAACACTAATAACCTAATATTTCATAGTCAGCTTCATACGTTCAATTTAAACCGAGACCGACTGACACGGGCCTCCTATCAGAAAGATGGATTAGACGTTATTCCTCTACAGGTGCCAAAATCCAACCCCGGATTGGGGATTAATGTGATGACTGTCCAAACTTCGATTATTTTAGCTTTTCCCGAGAATCAGTATCATTGACGACAGTAAATCGTACCTTCCTCTTGAATAACTCCATTTGAATATACAAGCTACAGCGCTTTAAATTGCACGACTAACGACTATCGGTCGTCACGAAAATGTCCTTCTTATCGTAAAAGCATAGTAAAAGAAAATTATTTTAAATAAGATACGAACTTCCAGTCTGTAAAATACTTACCCAACTTTATAAATCTCTATAAAAGGCGATGCTTTTCTCGCACAAGTCCATGTTTTGGCATTTGGGTAGTAGGCGATCTCGTGAAGGTCACATTTCTCGTGTTCATGGAACGTTTCCTCAACTATTTTGTACCCCACGCCTAGATTCATGTGGAAAGCGAACGGAGTATCTTTCTGTAAGAATAACCATTTGATACAAAGTACAAATCACATCCATTAGAGCAAATTTAAACTGGTGAAATTGTGCAAAAAAATGCTGTTCTACCATAGAATAAAAGCCGTTAGAAATTGCTTTAAATTGATATGACATTCATAATGTTCATAGCGCTTACTTGGAATTCGTTATAGTGGTAGGTAAGGTATCCTATATACACAACTTGTTCTTAAAAGAGGTAAGTTAGTGCTAAATTTTAACCATGGCGAATAACTGAATCGGAGGTATTTGCTTACGTTTCGAATTTTGCTTACACCTTCCGCCAGACTCATAAAATTTGGTTTGTATCCAACTTTTAACACTTTGTTTTCATAAATGGCCTTACGCACCGGTTCTGTAGCCACCTACGAAACAACAAGAATAAAATTGAGTTTTGTTTTGCCTCTGTAGTCCGAAGCGTCTTTTTAACTCCAATAAAGTCCAGTCCAGTATGAAAACGTCGAAAGTAGAATATTTTGTTTGGACAAGTTATGAGATAAACATACTAAGACCCTTATTATAAAAGCCTGTATATTAAAGCTTGCACAGTCATCGACCTATGCTTGAAAATCGTTACTCAAGCTTAGATCGATGACTGAGCAAGTTTTCATAATACGCAACGCACCTACAAGTCACCCCTATGTGGTGAGCCCTATTAGGGCATAAAGATAGTCCCGTTTTTAGTGTTTTGCTTACGTCTCATAAACGATTTGACGCGGTGCATCGTGTTATAGGAAATTTTGTTATAATATACTCTTACTAATATAATAAATAAAAAAAACCCTTCAACTATGATTGCATACACCTTTTGATTCTCAATCGTTGTCTATTTATGGGTCTCCAGTCATCTGTCGAATCGTGATCAGATGATACCTTGTGCCCTCCCTCTGTTTTCGATCCCTCCATCACACATATTCAGTATCTCATTGACTGGACAAATAAGAGAATAGGGTATATGCATGTGACTTCAAAATGGCTAAAAATATATATATACGTGTTCTCTATTGATATAGAAACATATCTACATATTTATTTTTGCATTTTGAGAGGTTTTTATTGTAGCATCCATTGAAAAATTGATATTTTAAATCTCAATCCCAAAATTTCAAAACGCTACGCCATTGACTAGAGCGGACGTGACATCGCTGTTCACATTTCTTCTTTTTTTATTCTGCTTGCTGCACCATGATTTGACACTATTCTGTCCACTTCACATTTCGTATTGTCGGTTATTTTCAGCTTTTTCGAAAAACCTCTTTCCTGAGATGATCACTACCGAGGTCGTCACAAAAGGTTTTAATCGAGTGTGAACGTCGACGTCAAATAAACATGGCGCCAATATGGCAGCGTTTTTATCACCCGAAAATGATTGTAGTTTTGATTTGGTTTTTTACCTTGTTATTGCAAAATTCAGTGAGCGTCTTATCATTTTTCGGTTAAATAATGACCTAAGGAATCGATTAAAACAATAAAAAAAATCGATGCATATACCCTATTCGCTATACACCACTGCTTTCCTAATCTTTTATAATCCCTCTTATTTTCTGGTTTATGATTGCTTGTACTTACCGAAAAATAATGTCGATTGTAAGGTTCATTCTCGATTCCTAGCTCCAGTCTGGAGTTGAGCAGGTCGCTCAGAGTTCTGATCTGATTGGAATTCGACTGAAGAAGGGCGACTATGTTCGCTGCGTACGATGCGTAGAGGAACAGGAATATCAGGAACATGATGAATGTTACCAGACGTCCTAGAGATCCTGAACATAAGAAATTGGTTAAGACACTACTGTTACCGGACTGCATTGAGTTATTGTCTAAGCCTAGCGCAAGGGTTGGTCAACTGCTTGTTCTTGTTCTAGGCTGGGATGGAAGCTAAGACTAGTTCTCGCGCCAGGAGTTTATAAAATAAATAAAATAAAAATAAATAGCGCCAGGAGTCAACTTCATCGTACATGCGAGACCCACACCTGGTACTATGGGGCGACAGAACAGTCTACATTCGCGTTTAACTGTTCTGTCTGTGTCCCAGTCGGGGGAGGAAAGGTGACGGAAAGGTTTTAGTGGGTATAACGTTTTTCTCAGGGCGTCGAATCCCACATAAACGAATTTGCTCGCCATATAAAAAAAAGGACTTTACTTCAACAATGCTAAGTTCCACGTTAAAAAAGGCATTGTGATTAGTTTTCATAGTAACACACAACTTAAGCTTCTAACCTTTTAATTCGTTTGAAGTTCCTTGCTGGGCTATAGCGCTACTTACGAATATTACGATATCGCTCACATCTGGCTTCAAAATTGTAGAGTCATTCATAATCTGTAAATAATATTTTTAGTAACGTATACGTTTAGTAATTTCGTGATGAACTTATCAAAAACGTGACGGGCTAATCGTATGCTTATTGTTGTGGTTATACAGGCTGATCGGCATTCCGTGTGCAATGTGGTAACTGGGGGTATGTGAAACCAAGTGCAATAGCTTAGCGGCTTTTACCCTGAAAAGCCTTCAGCATTTCTTCATTTTTTAAAAAACTATTTTTTTGCTGCAACTTTCTTACACAACTTTCTGCGTCGCAAGCAGGCGTTCGCCTTCTGCACCACTGAGTTAGGTTCGGTTACGTGTAAAGGTTTACTAACCGCTTCCTCGTCCTTAGCTTGCTCCCATTTCGCATTCATATAAATAACCACAACCAAGATGACGACCAATCCTCCTATACACAACCACACAGCGCCTCTAAAGGGCAATATGTACAAGTTATTTTGGAAGGAAAGCGGAGGGTCTCTGAATAAGAACTTGGGAACTGTCGGTAAAGGCTGCGAAATGTATTGTATTATACCGACTCGACCCAAACTCATGAATGATACGGCTCCTGAAAAAAAAGCTTTTTCATTATAAAAATCTCTTAATTTAGGTGTGTCCAGTTTATTGGTATCCAAGTCAAATAGCATTATTTTAATATGTGATAAGTGTTATCCTCATTTAAATTTATTATTGCATTATTGATAGGTTAGGTTTGATCATTCAGAAATATAAATTTATGGCAAAAAGAAGACTAAGTATATAAATTTTGTGATGGTTTACAAGATTTATTAGGTTTTTCTTTCACTTTAATAAAAAAAAAATATGGTAGGTAAGTTTAGTACCGCAAAGTTCAGCTTTCCCGCTGTCGATATCTCCTACCATTCCATTCCAAGAGTTGTTTACGAAATATCCCCACGTATTTGTGAAAACCAGGGCTTTCGTGGCATTCATAAAATCGTATAGGGGTGCTATGAGGTGGTAACTTAGTTTTGCAACGTTGTCCGTCCTTAAGTCTCTGTGGACAAAGCAATAAATGAATATGACACATTGACTTCGCTAAAAAGTCGCTTATTCGACACCCACGGGAAGAGATGGGGTGGTTCAAATTCTAAACCAGCACAACGCAGCTTACCTATCTAATACGTGAATATCAGTCCTTGTTCTATTATCAGTGATGACATGAGAAGCAGCTATTGCTTTCCCATTAAAATCTTTTCTTCTCATCACCATTGAATTCATAGATACTTTCTTAGATATTTTACACCCGTATGTAGTCGACCAACTACCGAAATCTTCGGTTATATAACTGTTAGTCATATCTATACGATACACTAAAATCAGAAAAAATATTAGTTTAAATCATTTCGTATACAAAGTAAATTACGAAGAAGCCAGATAGGTATTATTTTTTAAGATATAAATACATAAGTACTTAATTTCAACAAAAACGTATTATCCTCCGTCTTTTCAGCGATCAAGACCTCTGAATTGACTAGTATTTTCAAGGCTGTGAGTTCAGTTGATTTAGTGAATTCATCTTCATTTCCGATGATGAGCCATCGGTATGGTTTACTGAACATGTCATTCTTATTAACCTGTAACAATAGAATATTAATTATAAGCGATAAGTATCTAAGTATTTATAGTTGCTGCCTAACTTGTACTATTGTTTGGTGATTTATAAGTTTTATTTGTAATTGATCTTTTACTCGCCCGTATCAGCCATCATCTCCGAACTAATACAAATACAATACAAAACGAATATTCTTTACGAGTTGCACCCCGTGGTTTCGCACGCCTATCCTTGGGGCATAATGCTGTGTGAATTGTCCAGCATTATTTATTTAATATTCCACCGGAACAGATTTATGGGATAAAAAGTAGCTTATGTGTAATTCCAGGCCTCCAGACCTGTATGCAAAATTTCAGCCCGATTCGTTCTGTAATTTTTGCGTGAAAAAGCAACAAACATACATAAATGTTTACAAACTTTCGTGTTTATAATATCAGTAGGATTGCACACCAAATAAAAACATAAACAAAGGACAGGAATTGACAAAAACAAATTAAGAAATAACACTTCTCTTACCTATGTGATCTTTCACACAATCCATCTATTCCTTTCCTCATACTACTGCTATGGATCCAGCTGGTAAATGAGCAATGCTCATTTCACCAGCTGGACCCATTCGAAACTTGTGTTATATAATGTTAATTATAAAGCATTTGGTGTACTTACTTGCTCAAGAAAACTCCTTCTTCCATCACAGTTCAGGTCTACGATGATCAGGGTGGTCATAGGTTCGAATTTATAAATATCCTTTACATTAGACACGAATTGAGCGGTGTTGGTTTTCTTTGCTTTCATCAAATGAGAAAATAAGCTATATTTTTCAGCTAAAAATAATATAGACTTAAGTAAGGTAACATTTTGACATAATGTAGGTATACTCTTAACAGACTTCAAAAAAAGGAGGAGGTTCTCAATTCGACTGTATTTTTTTTCTTTTATGTTTGTTACCTCAGAACTTTTGACTGAGTGGTCCGATTTTCATGATTATTTTTATTTGAAAGCTGGTGCTTCCTTTGTGGTCCCATTTAAATTTGGTTCAGTTCTGACAATAGGATCCATGACAAATCATGAAAAAGATATAAAAATTGAAGTCGGTTTATAGTTTTGAAAACAAAATTAATTATGTTTCTCTATAGGCCTCCCATCCCAATGCCTTAAAATTCTAATCAGTCCGACGACAGTTATATCTGTTCCGTGTACGAAACAAAATAATATGAAGATATTACAGCCACGTAAAGTTCCGCGTGACGTCAATAAAACAACACTTTTTAGCAAGCTGTAATATTATTTGACAAAAATATATTATGTGTATATCTTCTCATAAAATCTAACAGACGGATAAATCGACTCATATTTTTTTTACACAGGACTCAAGACCTCGTTAGTAATACTGACCTATTATACTTTTTCTATAAATGAGACAGGTCTATTTGATCCATTGCATTGTAATACGCTTCACAGCATCAAAAATTCTGCGAAAAGCCGAGGTCTTGTCTTATCTCCTATTTGTGATTTCAAGTTTTTCAATGGACGGAAACTGCAAATCTACTTCGACCGTTACAGAAATAGTGAAACATTTCCGATCATTTCATTGAAACAGAAAGTTTAGGTTGAAACTGTATCGTCATTGGTTTGTTGCTTCCGTTGATTTCACTTTCAAACGATAAAAAATCGTGTAATAAAATAACCGACGCGATCGCTGGTTACGAAAATTGGTAATAGGAATATTATTAGGTAACTGGTAATAGGAAATACCTACCTATTTGTGTAAAAATGGAACGCCATTACTATACCTAGGTAGGTAGGAATCAAAAGAAACATTTCTTTCTCTTGATAAAACATTCAGTTATAACAACGACTAGTGGCTTTTTTCAAAGAAAAATGTAAGACTTCATTCAGTTACTCACAAAATGTCCAGCATACGTTAACGACAACTGCAGTAGGCTGTGCATAAGAACTGACCACATCAACAACCATTCTTATTTCATTATTCAACCTAGCTGAGAGACCAGAACACAGGCTCAAATACACCAAGAATTTGAAGACATTCATGATAAAAAGTTTGTATCTAAGACGTGTATTGTATAGGAAGAAATATAGGATTATTTGTCAAATCCCGTATACTTATAGGAGTAAAATTGAAGGCAAGCTTGTTGAAGTTAAACGAGGCAAATTGTTGGTTGTGTTGATTTTAATTCCTTCCTAATAGTAAGGGCTGAGTTTTGCCGGCAGTTAGCTCAATTTCTACTGAATTAGTTATGAGTTTTGATGTTAGGGTAGGGTGAATCGATTAACAATTATATCGTATAGCTTTGGTAATACGTAGAAGACTAAATTTTTCATTGAAACAAACAACGCGGGCGAAGCCGCGTGTAGCAACTAGTTAAACTAGTGTAGTAAAATTGGCATGTGTTACAACTACACGCAAACACATACGCTCACAGTTACATTTCCAGTCATGTGCAATACAAAGAAGAACAAAGACGGAATGACGTATCTAAGACCGAAGTGAGACCGAGACAACAATATTTCACGCGAATCACGACCGCCCGTGCCGCCGCGCCGGTCCGACGGTGACTGAGGTGGGAGCACACAATTTTACACAATATGAGGTTGCCATTTTCGAGAAACTAGTACCTCATCTTCCCTTTTTAATTAATCAATGCATTTGGGAGATCTTTTTGATCCATCGTTGAGACAGCTTTTTTTTTATTTCGATTCTGAGGAATCTTTGTTTGAAAAAAAAACACATATTAACACAGAGAAAATATGACAGCTGTCAATGTCATATTTTCTGTTTTTAGTGTTTTTCATCGATCAAATTAGATCGGTAAAATATTGCAACCGTGTCGCTTCGCTCGGAGGTAGGGAACGGTTTAGGCCTCGTTTATCTAGGTAGCTATTTGGACGAGGAGTCAATTTCTTTCTTAGGGAATCATTAATTAAGAAATAATGTATTATTATATATATTGTAAAGAAAATACCTTTTGTTTTATTGCTTCAGTTCAAATCGTTGATTAAAATCAGACCTAGCATTACAGGTTAAGTTGACTTTCAACAAAGTTCGACTACATGAAAATAAAAAAATACCTACTTTATTATACTGTTACTTACCAAGTAAGATGCTTGCTTAAATTATAAACAAAATAAAAAAAAAACATCAGAGCAACTCAGAAAAAATTATAAAAAAAACTATCTGCAACGGTCTAGCATTTTTAGCTGTGGGCCACCCCGGTCTCCATAATTTTTTTCTGAGTTGCCCCCCTGCCCCCCCACAAGTACCTGCAGGGTTATCCATTAATTACCGGACACCCTGTATACATGTAAAGCGCGTCACACACGGTGTAGATAATATAAAATATATATTATCTTAGAGCATATTTTAGAATATCGCTCACCATAGAAATCCCATGAACCATCACACACGACGAAATTAATTTATATTTTTTTATCTTCAGTATCTTAAGATACCGAGCGTATACGCAAATATGGAAATATATATTTCGTATCTTAATATGTTATCTTAAGATACGAAATATACACATCTTAATATAAATACATGGTGTTCGGAAAGACGCTCTTCAGTGGAAATATTCTGTCGCATGTTCGTATTTTGCTTTTTTATATCTTCCCTAATCAAATCATGAATTGAAATGAATGTTTCTCTTGACTTTCTAAAATACTCCGGAATTTTCTTTGTTGACAGGTCTTCTTAAAGGTTGAATTCGCCGCAGGTTTTTCTCTTTTTTATGTGAGGCTCTATCCAAGTTTTTCTCCTTTTGGAATGTGCTACTGCAATCTGCATTTCACATTCTATATCAGAATCATCCTCTGAGGAGCTGTCTAACAAATCAAGAAGTAAGACAGTATCACTCATAGTCAATCACCCTGTATATAGAACTCTAACAAGGAATACGTCTGGCACCAACGCAGACTCGTAAGGAAATGAACATTTTTTTTATATTATCGTATCTTAGCCGTGTGTAAGCCAACCTAAGATACTATAATATTTTATATTAGGGCATCTTAAGATAAAATATTATTTTATCTTCACCGTGTGTGACGCGCTTAACTAACATAAAGTAACCACAAAAAAGTCACTACCTCAGCTCACACGAAGGTACAAACTTTATCTAGATTTCCGGAATGTTTTCTTGATCGTCTTTTATTTAGCTTAGGTACACCACGACGCTACATTTGCGTTTTAGCGATATGCTCTTCTCATTCCCCTTCCAATTATTTCTTCTCTTCTGACTTCTGCTTCCGATGAACCAGTACTTCCACCACCAGCAGCAGCACTGACAGTGCCATTCCGTACATCATCCACAGAAGTACTGGATGGAAGTCCACCATGTTCACTGATGCAAAGTTTCCACCCTTCATGCTGCACACCGGTTTGCGGACGTAGAAGATTCGAGTTACTCGGTCGGTCAAACCGTGCTCGCTGAGTCGGTTTATCCTGGTTAAAAGGAATTGATTGAATTGGCGACCGCAAGATCATATGATGTTTTAGTTGGTTTCTAAGGATTGATCGATAAATACTTACCCAACTTTATAAATTTCTATATAAGGCGATGCTTTTTTCGCGCACGTCCATGGTTTGGCATTTGGGTAGTAGGTGATCTCGTGAAGGTCACATTTCTCGTGTTCATGGAACATTTCCTCTACTATTTTGTAGCCCATACCTAGATTCATGTGGAACGCGAATGGAGCATTTTTCTAAAAAAAAATGTTTAAAGAAAAAAACACTACCATCAGATAAACCATAAATACCATTGGATCGTTTATAATGATTGATGGTGGACTTACATTTCGTAATTTGCTTACACCTTCCCTTAGGCTCATGAAATTGGGTTTGTATCCAACTTTTAAAACCTTGTTTTCATAAATTGCCTTGCGCACCGGTTCTGTAGCGGCCTACGAATTTAATAACAATAAAAATACATATCTACCAACTGACCAGTTGTGTATAATAATTTGAGTACCTAAATGATAAATAAAATAATGTTCTATTCTTTCCTAGATTTTACATTTTGTTCTTGATACACCGTGCTCGTTTCTATCCATATACCGTATTACACGGAGTCAACATAACATGTCATTTGTATCCTATTATGGCTTAGTGTACCGAAGCATCTTCGCCTTCACCAAGAGAAGTCGCCATGCATGCGCCATTCCTTTCCTAATCATTCTTAATTTCCACATACGTTTTCTTAAGTCATTGTACTTACCGGGAAATAATACCTATTATAAGTTTCATTCTCGACTCCTAGCTCCAGCCTCGAGTTGAGCAGGTCGCTCAGAGTTCTGATCTGATTGGAATTCGACTGGAGAAGGGCGACTATGTTCACTGCGTACGATGCGTAGAGGAACAGGAATATCAGGAACATTATGAATGTTACCAGACGTCCTAGATATCCTGAACACAGTAGAAATTGGTCAAGACATGGCCAGAAGACTATGTGATATTCTTTTACTACATACCTCTATGGTAGTGATAAGCTCTTGCGTACCTTAATAATGAGATCTTTGTTAATTCTTCACAACAAATCTTCTAGGGCTAAAGGCCGAAATGTTAGCTAAAATTTTGCACGAAGATGGGTCAAGATCTAGAGGTAAAATAAAACATAGGCTACTTTTGACCCCATAAATCAGTTCCCACTGGAATGTAAGAATCATAAAACGTTCCCGTATTAAAATAGTGAGATCTTTGTTACTTCTTCACGTAAGCATACGACTAAGTAATAAAAAAAATCGGCTGCGGCTAGCGTCTGTCAGTCTGTGAAAGTGGCGCCTCCAACTGTTTTATCTTATTATTACGTTAAACACAGGAAGTTTTAAAAATCCATCGAACATTTTGTGGTAGGTATCTATTACAAGTTATTTATTAATGCCTCTGTAATAAGTAGTTTCATTTTGTAAAGCTTACGCAGAGATACGAAGTTGCGCTTTTTTGCCACTTAATTCTATTTTCGCAACTATATAAGATAAAATTATTACAGATGTATTAAAAAATAGGTTATAATAGATAACACAAACTGTACGAGGGATTTAAAAAAAATTCTATGATAAACGTAAAAATATGATAGAATAGGTATCGCTGTCATATTGGCTCGGGTATGCGCCTTAATATGTTACGTTGCAATGATGAGTGATACCTTTTTTTCGGTTACCGCAGCGTCTGTCAATGCTGCTGTTTTCAGTATGCAACGACGAGTGATAGATAAGTTGATTTCGGCTATCGCAGCGTCATTCAGCACTTCCTTTTTCAGTTTAGTAAGTCTGTACCTAATGATTAGTCATAATTTTTTCTCAGCTACCGTAACGTCAGTCTGCTGTCGCTTCTTTTTTCAGTTGTTAGTTATCGGTTTAAAGGTTCTTTATTTTCTCAAAGAACATAAATACAGTTCACTTAAATGAGAAAAACAAAACTTGTACTTAAAAAGTACCTGCTTAGATTTTTTTAGGTATGCAATGAGGAACCAGAGGAACAATTTTTCAGCTATGCAGCGTCTGTCAGCCGTTTTGTTTTATTATCTTAAGTTCGCAATGTAAGTATTACATATTTTCGGCTACCGCAGCGTCTGTCAGTGGCGGACTTTCCTTTTTATAGTACTTAAGTGAGGTATGCGATAATGATGAGTCATACAAAAATTCGGCTACCGCAGCTTCTGTCACCTTTTTTATTTTTTTAAAAATGTCTGTCTAAAATTAATTAGTTTTATGATCTAGGTAGGAAAACTGTACGTATACGACTATGACTTTCACTAGATAAATGTCTTATGTCTAAATGTCTGTGTTGTGTTTTTAATACCTAAATATTACATAAAAATTACGCAGGCGAAGCGGCGGGTAAAAGCTGGTATTAAATAAGTGAACTATAAATTACCTTTTAATATATTTGTGCTTCCTTGCTGAGTTATGGCGCTAATCACTAATATTCCGATATCACTCACATCTGGCTTCAATATTGTAGAGTCATTCATAACCTGTAAATTATTTGAATATGTTTTATGCTACTTAGGTACCTTCAACACTTATGAATTTCTCACTTAATAGAAGTCTGAAGAGATTTGTTCGTTTTCAGACTCAGTTCCGGTTTTTTAGGGCTTCCGGATGAAAGTAATACCTTTCGTCCCTAGGGACGAAAAGTATTGACAAGTAGTGACAGCTGTCACGTCACATTTCTATTGAACCATGCATTCGAACTTTCTATACAGCTACTCAACTTCTTGCGAGATGGCTTTTGCGTCTTGTTTGACGCAAATCATACATTTATACAGCCAGTCCATTATAGCGCGATGTAAAGTTAGGTAAATTACCATATTATCATTTCTTTTCAACTATTTCTTTAAAATAAAATAGATTTAGGGAAATTATCTATAAGTTTTTCAATTGGACGCTAATACTCGAACCGGAACCAACCCACACTCATGTCAAAATTGAGTTAAGTACACAGAAAGCTTTCAAAATACATCTTATATCAACTCTGTAAAGATCACAGTGATCTGGCAATTTTGACTGAACAAAACATTTTGTCAACAAAGATAATCAATATGTCAACACATCAACAGTTGTACAAAAAATTAATAAGATCCATGCTTCATGGTAGCCCGATAATCTAAAAAATATTGAAATTTCAATTCTTTTAAAAGGAACCAAACCACATGGTCCCTTGTGTAAATATTTTTTTATTACTTTTGTGGGTTGGTTCTTGTTTGCTTAATAGAAAAGGCTTAGTCTTAAATTTTTACAAAGATTCAAGTCACTTGGTTCCTTAAAATCTATAAGATTTTAAGGATCCAAGTGAAAATCGTATAAATTTTAAGGAACCAAGTCAAAAATGTACCAGCAGATAAACGGTTCTTAACTTTGAAAAGTTTTAATCTCTGGGGTTGTTCGATGCGCAAAATATGTTTATAACAACTTTAATACGCGAAAAACCTTTGGCTCATCACTACACTACAGATTAAAAAAAACATACGTAGAGTTCGCGCCACGACTCAAGTCCTTTAGACGCGGCGCTGCTATCGCAGAACTATAGTAAATAAAACAATATTTCATATTTATTTACAATGAATTATGCTCTTCTGGTCTGAGAGGTCTTATCCCGGACATTTCCCAGTCAAAATCGGTCGCAGCTTTCTGTTATTTCCCTAACGTGATCGGGAATTATGTAGTTGCACCCCTTTTGCCGTAAGACTTGAGTCGTGGCGCGGACTCTATGCACGTAATTTTTTCTGGGTTTGATTAGTTTGCAAAAATATGTTTGTTAAAACATTGCAGACGTCGTCAAACACAAAACACATCGCTTTTGCTGGATTCGATCGAGGGTGTAACATAAAAGATTTCCGTGATGGTAATGGCGGGCGTAACAAAGTAGTACCTCTAAAAAGCGAGAAGTTTGTGATATTATATATTTAATTCGGATTGCCATCGGCTTAACTAATTACAATAGAAATTAAATTGTCGCAGAACGCTAATAATAGGCATTATAAAAGATTACAAAAAGTTACCGACATATACAGGCTGTTCGGTAGAACAACGTTTGCCATATGAAAACTGGGGGTAGCTGGAACCAAATACAATAGCTTGGCGGCTAACCCTCAAAAGCCTCCTCAAAACCCATACACGTACATAGAATAAAATATGAAGACTTCTTGTCATCGTTGAATTTAGAAAAATATATAACGAATAGAAAGAAAACCACTGAAGGAGATGAAGTTTCATAGCTAAACACAAAATAAATATTGCTAAAACTTAGTGAAATTTACAATTTATATATGAGATCTGATCTCAATGAAGAGTATAAGGTAATATATAATACGAAAAAGGCCTCGTGGAAGTCCAGAAAGTCTGAAGGAGAAAATGATGGAGCCACTTTGGCCAAACGGAAAACCTGTCATTGAAGTGAAGCTAATCGACCTCAAAAGCAAAGCTACACTTGAATCTTCAAGACTCACACTACTTCTACGTGAGGCTTGTTGGAAATAAGGCCATAGCAGACGATCTGGAAGGTTTTTCAGGTCATCCTGATTTTGAAATAGAGGAAGATTAGGTTAAGAATCAATGTAAAAGACATATATTATTTCTTTTGTAGCAATTTTTGTGTTTTTTTTATTAAAATCTAGG
Source organism: Eupithecia tripunctaria (assembly GCA_955876795.1). Taxonomy (NCBI): domain Eukaryota; kingdom Metazoa; phylum Arthropoda; class Insecta; order Lepidoptera; family Geometridae; genus Eupithecia; species Eupithecia tripunctaria. The sequence continues at coordinate 8,764,969 of OY041612.1, forward strand.
TACATTTTCGATTTAAAATAAATTCATGAAAGAAATAAAAGCATTTTTCTATTTTAACGAACATTATTCAAAATTATTTAATAAGTTCATAAAGAACCAACCCACACATGAGAGTGGGTTGGTTCCCCACAAAATTAGTTTTATCAAAAAAATACTTGTTAATGTTAATGTTTTTTACTAAAATAATATTCATTTAGGTAGAACTCAGTATGTTGTACAATACTGTAAACCAACTTTGTTAAAAATGGCAGTACATTTTTTTCTTTGCACAATTTAGACAAAAATGCCTTTATCTCAAAACTGTCATTGTGTGGATTGGTTCCGGTTCGAGTATTAGCGTCCAATTATAAAAATAAATATACTCTGGAGACAAAAGTTATTTTACCATTCGGCAGAGAGAAAGCGGCAATCCGATCTTCATTGGTTTTGTAGAGTTTTGTTTATACTTCCATATATCAGCGATTTGTATTATATGGATTTAACGTCTCAATTTCACTTAGGTATCTGTTCGTTAGCTAATTCATGTTTATATTTTATGCTTCCGACCGGTATTGATATGGATCCGTTGAGCTACCTGTAGATTGATAACGCTTTCCACTGGTATTGATATGGACGAGTTTTTTTATATTGAATATTTCATTAAAATTATTTATTACTTATTTATTTTTACTTTCCTTGTTTTCGTAATGAAAAGCACAGTGGGTGAAAGTAACCCGCTAATAGTTCGAGGGACTAAATAAGTTACTTTCATCCCTTATGATGTAATATTGTAGATATTGATATGTACGAGTATAGAGATGGAGTAGATAATTTTTAGTTCTATGATAAATACTTCCCGAATCTCATGCGATGAAAGACATTTTATGGCACAAGAAATCACCTTGGGTTTACCTACTGAAGTGTTTGTTTTCATTTAGGATCTCAATTTTTTTCTAGTAATAAATAATGCCTATGCTACTCTGGGATAAGGTATCGAAACTTTCATTGGTGTAATAAATTTTAAATCGGTCCAGTAGTTTTTAAGTTACAAACATACAAATATTTCCTTTTTATAAATTATAAGTGAGTTATGCCGCAGTGGATATCGCCACCACCAGAACCGCCTTCCTTACGAGGTCCTTTGTTTCTTTGGTTGGATTGGAAAGCAGTTCAGCTCGCTGGTTGGTTGCTGAGCGAGGTGATTTCAAGTATCCAATCCTAAATTTTCAAAGACGGAGGTAATGGTAGTATCTGTAAAGGTTTACTAACCGCTTCCTCGTCGTTAGCTTTCTCCCATTTCGCATTCATATAAATATCCACAACCAAGATGACGACCAATCCTCCTATACACAACCATACATCGCCTCTAAAGGGCAATAAGAACAAGTTATTTTGGAAGGAAAGGGCAGGGTCTCGGAATAAGAACTTAGGGATTGAAGGTACAGGCTGTGAAATGTATTGTATTGAACCGATTCGGGCTGAAGTCATGAATGTAACGGCTCCTGAAAAAAAACATTGTCTTTTAGAGTCCTAGAAATACTTAGATAATTAGTGTAGTCGTCATCATCATCGACTGTTGGGTACCTACAGGTTAGGTTCTCTTTATGGCAATTCTAATTCAATGTTACTGTTACAACGACTAATATTTTTTTTTATAAATTTTGTTGAACACTAAAATTTAAAACCATAGTTCGATTGTTATAATTATTTAGTTTTGATAGGTAGGCACCTGATTCTATTTCATTTCATGATAAGACTTCATCAGTCAGGTTTTAGTTGATTTCTATAATTTTATTTAATTTTATTTAGTAGTAACCTTTGTTAAACATTGAGAAACAGTTATAAAAATCGTCTACATACATGCCTGGGGTGGCATTGACACCTTACCCCGACCTTACTAAGGATGAGGGGAATTAATGGTAAGTACCACAAAGTTCAGCTCTCCCTGTGTCGATATCTCCTACCATTCCATTCCAAGAGTTGTTTACGAAATATCCCCACGTATTTGTGAAAACCAGGGCCTTCGTGGCATTCATAAAGTCGTACAGGGGCGCTAAGATATTGTAACTTGTTTTAGCGATGTCATCCCTCTTCAGATCTCTGTAAATCATGTTATAAATAATAAAATAAAAACCCTTTTAAATTTTTGATCTGTGCACATGTTGGGTCGCTAAAAGACTATTTTATTTTACCTTACCTATCTAATACGTGAATATCGGTCCTTGTTCTATTATCAGTGATGACATGAGAAGTAGCTATTGCTTTCCCATTAAGATCTTTTCTTCTTATCACCATTGAATTTTGAGCCACAAGCTCGGATATCTGACATCCATTATTAATCGACCAAAAACAAAATTCTTCGGTTATATAACTGTTAGTCATATCTATGCGATATACTGAAATCAAAATAATTAGTTTCATTCAATTAGAGGTACGAAAAAATCTGCTGGGTATTATTGTTTAAAATATAAATACATACCCAATTTCAACACAAACATATTGCTTTCTGTCTTTTCGGCGATCATGACCTCTGAGTTGACTAGTATTTTCAAGGCTGTGAGTTCAGTTGATTTAGTGAATTCATCTACATTTCCAATGATGAGCCATCGGTATGGTTTACTGAACACGTCTTCTTTATTAGCCTGTAACAAAAGAGTTGGTATTAACATAATAATGTTTGAATATTTTATCAGTTGGTCAAACAATACTCTAAGTAGTTTTAATTTAAGCTAATTTAGAATTCATGATTTTCAAATTAATTAATCATCATCTTCCGGGTGGATTATGTCTCCCTGACCGAATGAAATGAAATGAAAATATATTTATTCTGATAGGGAATTACGACCATGGGCGGCAAGGCTCAACGGAGATTAGCTAATTGCGCAGGACGTTATCATAAACCTTTAAACGAGCGATTCTTCTGTATATATACATAATATATATATGGCCTGGTTCTCGGAAACAGCTCCAACGATTTTCATGAAATTTTGTATAACTACATGGGGTTTTGGGAGCGATAAATCGATTTAGCTAGGATTCATTTTTAGAAAATGTCGTTTTATTTGTGTTTTCAATAAACTTTCAACAACTTTATCATAATCAATTGACTCTTGCTGACATCTATTGGCGAATAGTAATACTATTTTATTCGTGTTTTCAATGATGAACTTTATCGTTATCAACTAAAATACTAAACTAAAAAATATGACTGTACCTGACATTTATTGGCAAATAATAAAACTATTATTATAAAAAAAAAAATTAAAAAAAAAAACCGGTGCGACGCTACTACTTGTTACTTTTATACTTAATGCACAAGTGCGCAAACACATTCCGGGTGGATGAAGGTATACCAGAAGGGTTTTGCCCGCAAGTTTTGTTTTTCTATTTGGTACACAGACTTTATTGTCACGCCTGTTGCGGAAGACGACATCCGAAGGTCGACACAAGTGATCTGGATTATTTAATTTTATTTACGAAACTTACAGATATGATTGTAAGTACAATTATGTTATTTGCTTGAAATAACATGCACTGTATGCTTCTGAGGACTCATTACAAGTTTCTACAATGTATTTTCAAAAAAACTTATTGGCAATGCCCCTTTACAGCAGCAAATATTATTTTGGTCTTTTACATATTTTTACCTAATATTATTGTATCGGTAACCTGGGTGTTACCGATGTATATTAAAAAAAAAACACACTTATCTACTTAAATACTTACTTGCTCTAGAAAACTCCTACTGCCATCGCAGTTCAGGTCGGCGACGACCAGGGTAGTTATGGCCTCGAATTTATTTACTTCTTTTAGCTCAGATACAAATCGAGCGGATTTATTTGATGTCATTAATTGAGATATCAAACTAAATTTTTCAGCTAAAAAGAACAATAAAACAAATAAAAATATTAAAGGGTACAAACTACCTAAGCGATCACTTAAAAATCGCTTCGAAATGGGAATATATCTTTATTTCCTAGTTAACATGTCAGAAAATTCAAGTATGTTACTTGAATTTTCTGACATGACATCGTATATCAAAATGCTTTATTTATTTTCTTTGGTTAGACCTTACAGGACTTTTGCACATGTCAGAAAATTAAAATATGTTACTTGTATTTTCTGACATGTCCAAAAGTCCTGTACGGCAACCTAACCAAAGAAAATAAATAAAGCATTTTTATACCCGTTTACCGTTCCGTTTAGAGTAGTCACCAGATACTTACAAAAATTCCAGCACACGTTTACGACAACTGCTGTAGGTTTTTCATAAGCATTAACGACATCGACTACCATTCTTCCTTCATCGCTCAACCTTGCTGAGAGTCCGGAACTCAGACTAAAACAAATCACCAAGAGTTTGAATACTCTCATGATGAGCTGTATCGTATAGAGAAGATTAGAGTAATAATTTATTTAGCACACACATAAAACACGGAGGGAAAGTTATAACAACATAAAAGTTACATTAAGCGCATCAATAAAGGCTGCATAAGACTAATACCTATACCTTATGCTTAGCCCACTCCTGCGCGACCAAAGCGACTGCTAAGAAGGTGGATTACCCAAAAGCCACCGCGACGGAGTCGCGTAGGCGTGCACGGGGCGTCGGCGCGGGGGCGCCATTGGATCCTCATCGCAGCGTCTGCTGCGCGACGGCTTTGGCCGCGCAGTTTTGGACAAAGCTCTAAAACTAGATCTACGTTTACCAGTCTGATGAAAGAAATTGGTCTTGCCCTAGTGTGCGGCTAAATTAGCCTCAGCGTAATGCCTCTAACTCCCGGGACGGAAACAAGCTGGTTTTCAGTCTGAACCTAGAACGCTAGTTTTCAGTCTGAACCTAGAACGCTAGTCTTCAGTCTGAACCTAGAACGCTTATTTTCAGTCTGAACCTAGAGAGCAATGGGGATTGGGGAGTTATTTTCCAAACTACATAATTATAGAAGTGGAAGGTACGCTTATCAAGTTTAAAGACGCTAATTGTGGGTTGTGTTGACTTTAATTCCTTCCTAATTGTAAGGGTTGAGTTTTGCTGGCAGTTAGCTGAATTTCTATTGAATTAGTTATGAGGTTTGATTGAAGTTAGGGGGTTACGTTAATCGATGGACGATAATCACAACAACGCTTTGATAATCTAAGAGCGAGTACACATGACGACAGATGATGTGGCGCAGCGGGCGAAGGTCCGCCTGCGTGCGACACAGAGGGATGCGGTTTCCATTCCCGCCTCGAGACAAATGTTTGTACGACTTGCAATATTTTACATATTTGTTCAGGGCGTTCGGGATGACTACTACCTATAATAAAAAAAAGACATGTGGCACTCGGGGACTGCCGCGGTAAAGCTATTGCATAGTGTTAGGTTATTTTCGTTACGGAATTTCTGGATTCGGTCTCCACGCTCAAGGCCCGCGATAGAAGCTATGCAATAGCTTAAAACTAGCTATGTAACGTATTATAAGTAGGTAAGCCTATCTTTATCAGACTTATTAACAACGTCTTACGTGAGACGTGCTTATTCCCAACGTCTCACGACCCATTATCCCAAGCTAAGCACAGCTTATTATAATGATAATGTTGTGTGAATTGTTTCGCATTAGGCTATCCGTTGGCGCGCCATCGGTGCCATTCATAGAAATACCACATACATACAAACGCGCGCTGGAATAGAATTGCGCGTTTTGTGTGTAGGTAGGTACCTGTGTAGTGTATGGATTTAGAAGAACACATACCTACAGGTTCTTTAAACGTGTGTTGCCAAAGCGTGCGGTTCAAAACGCCCAATGTATACATGGTCTAAATATAAATAACTAAATACAACGGTAGTTGAAATACCAGAGGAACTAAACTTGGAAAGAACTATTGAAGTATTATGAATAACATGGAAAAGTGGAAACAAAACGATGATATACTTATTTCTATATCTTTTGTTGCATATTTTATGAAATAATAAAGTAATTAATTGTTTTGTTGCTCTTATAAATAAAATTATTATTTTTATTCTAAATTATAATATAATTTGATTTAAATGTTATTGTAATTAGGATATTATAATTCGTTACTGCATGCTCTATGTCAACTCCAAATCTGATATTTCTGTACCGAAAGAGTAGATTGTGTTGACCTAAAACTAAATTTAAGATCAATTGTATATTACCACAATCTCAGATAAATAAATATAAATAATACGTTATTATGAATACCAAAGTAAAATTCGGTACTAGCTTCTTCGGAAGTGGAAATCTTAAATTAGGCATAAACAGCCGCTACAGTTATTAAAATAGATTCATCCTACTTTATTATTATAAACGCGAAAGTTTGTAAACATGTCTGTATGTATGTTTGTTGCTCTTTCACGCAAAAACTACTGAACGGGTCGGGCTGAAATTTTGCATACCATCGTCGTTAGAGCGAACATGGGTAGAGACATAAGCCTTCAAAATTAGCCTACCAACTTAAAAGTTGTTACATACGAATGTAAATTAAAAACCATTGAATGAGTAACATTGTTGTTTTCACTTACTCGTTTTTTCATAGAAAATGTATCGGAACTGTTTATTAATTATTGCCAAAACTTACGATTTGATTTAGTATGTTACTTTGGGAAAAGTGTTCCTGGTTGGAAATAGTGTCGTTCAAGACCAACTTGTTTTTTTGACAAATGTCATTTTTCGGCCGAACTGTACTTTTTTTCAAAAAACTAAAATATTATATGCTTCAAAATAAAACAGAAGGTCCTAAGAACAAAACCTTCTAACAGCTACCCTGAAGGGGTCGAAAATTTAAAATTTTGTATTAAGGCGCATACCCGAGCCAATCTGACAGCAATTCCTATTTTATCATATTTGTACGTTTATCATAGGAATTTTTAAAAACCCTACGTTCAGTTTGTGGTATCTATTATAAGCTATTTTTTAATACCTCTTTTATAATTTTATCTCATATAGTTTAGGAGGAGATACAAAAATAGAGTTTGGTGGCCAAAAAGCGCAACTTCGTTTCTCTTCCTAAGCTTTACAAAATGAAACTATTACAGAGACATTAATAAATAGCTTATAATAGATACCACAAACTGAACGTAGGATTTTTAAAAATAACTGCGTTTAACGTAATAATCAGATAAACTAATTGGGGGCGCCACTTTCGCTGCTGTATGGGCCTTAATTGAAGGTCATCTGCTATGGGTGAACTTTTAATTTGTTTGTAGTTCTTTGCTGAGTTATGGATGCTGCTAGTCACGAATATTACGATGTCACTCACGGCTTTAATATTGTTGAGTCATTTATAACCTGCAAATCATATTTTAATTGTACCATACCTGTGTTACATACGTTTAGTACAGGGAACAGGAAAAATAAATATTCCAGGAACATTAAACTCTTTATTTGAAGAAAGATTAACTTACCTACTCAGATAGCAACAATATTTAATCAAGTACAATATATACCTATTAAAATAGTTTTAACGGCAAAATTTTTTTTTGTTTTTATGAACAATAAATATTCGGTTCTTTTATAGGATTTAGCCATGCTGGGGGACGATGGTGTCAATAAAGAGTTATTTATTCATTTATTTATGAAGAACATTATATACAGATAATAGCGTTTACAAATAGTGTATTACATTTTAACAGCCCTTACAGGTCTTTCACAATATAGTAGTTACGTAAGTTTGTTCCTTACAATTCATACATTAGGTACTCAAAGATATTGAAAAGCTTGCATGCATTGTAATTGTACTTTATTCAAATACAAAAAACTCAACAAAATTCGACTACAAAGAAATTGAGAATGAAAGAAAATGACTAACCATTTGAAGATGTACTCCAGTACAATTCATGTTCTATTAAGCTACCTAACCTACACGACTCTACATTTGCTTTCAACCGATATTTTTATCCCATCCTTCCAACTGCTTCTTCTCTTTTGACTTCTGACTTCGATGAACCAGTACTTCCACCACCAGCAGCAGCACTGACAGTGCCATTCCGTACAACAGCCACAGAAGTACTGGATGGAAGTCCACCATGTTCACTGATGCAAAGTTTCCGCCCCTCACACTGCACGCCGGTTTGCGGGCGTTGAAGATTCGAGCTACTCGGTCGTTCAAACCGTGCTCGCCGAGTCGCTTTATCCTGGTAAAAAGGTTCCTAATTCAATTAATAGAATTGGCGAACCCTGTGCACAGAAGTTTCTAAATAAATAATGCTGGACATCCACGCAGCATCATCTAGCCCCAAACTATTCAGAGCTTGTGTTATGGGTATGATATACAATGTGTACTGTTTAACGAACGTTGATTAAACGAGATGTGTGAATATGAGACATATTATTTTTATTGTCAAAAATCTGTTTTTTATTTGGCTCATTTTTAAGAAAGCTTACACACTTACCTAATTCTTTTTATTTTTCTGATTGTCATCGATAACTATATGTCGCGTCTCCGCACATATCGTTTGATCAAGTTTCGACGCTCCACATTGTGTAATATGTTTGTTGGTTTGTAAGGATTAATAGATAAATATAATAAATATATATATATATATAAGTATACAATATAATAAATATTTCATATCTCATTTATTTTGCTTACATGTACAATTCATTATTATGTCTAAGTGAATGGTTAGTTGTAATTGGGTACATGCACCCTGGAAGGGCACTGCAAATACTTACCCAACTTTATAAATCTCGATAAAAGGCGATGATTTTTTCGCACAAGTCCATGGTTTGGCATTTGGGTAGTAGGCAATCTCGTGAAGGTCACATTTCTCGTGTTCATGGAACATTTCCTCTACTATTTTGTACCCCACGCCTAGATACATGTGGAAGGCGAACGGAGTATCTTTCTGCAAGAATAGCAATAAAAACTATAAGAGTTAAAACACTACCATCGGATAAACCTACATATATACAATATACATCAATTGTATTGATATAATTTTTTAATTTATTTACCTATTTACTTACATTTCGCAATTTGCTTACGCCTTCCCTTACGCTCATGAAATTAGGTTTGTAACCAACTTTTAAAAGCTTGTTTTCATAAATTGCCTTGCGCACCGGTTCTGTAGCCGCCTGCAAATTAAATAACAATACAAATACATATCTACTAAATGACCATTAGTAAAGAGAAAATAAAGCTATCTACACTAGGTACAAATAATTTGAGTAACCTTTCCTAGAGTATTTTCTCTCTGTTCATAATTTATGGTCCTCCTTACTAACTAATACCCTTCATACCATTGATTTAAAAAGGGAAGATAGGTTACGTTCTCCCAGCGCTTACTCAAAAATTGGCATGTAATATAACTGTGAGCGTATGTGTTTGCGTGTAGTTGTAACTACACGCAAACACATACGCTCACAGTTATATTTCCAGTCCTGTGCAATACAAAGAAGAACAAAGACGGAAAGACGTATCTATATCGTATCCATTTTGAATGGAGCATAAACGTAAACAAACCGCCCATACTTAACCTAAAATTCACTTTGTTGGCGCGTCCTTTTATACGTAATTTACATTACTTGTCCATTTTAGATCCTGCCTTCAATAAAAATTGCTTACAATTATATCTGAAACTCGACGCCAAGCAAGTGAGATTTAGTCATTTGTGTCGTACTTTGTTTACTAACATGCTTCATTCAAAATGGATAAACCATAGGACCGAAGTGAGACTGAGACAACAATATTTCACGCGAATCACGACCGCCCGTGCCGCCGCCGGTCAGACGGTGACTGATGTGGGAGAACACAATTTTACACAATTTGAGGTTGCCACTTTCGAGCAACCAGTACCTCCATCTTCGTTTATAATAAATCAATGCTTCATACTATCCAATATTCCGTACGACGCGGAGTCTGCATTACATGTCTTTTTATCCTTCCTATAAGCACCGACGAGAAAGGTTACTAAGTAAACTAACTCTGATACTGATGGTTCGTACTTCTATTAAGGCTCAGTGCACCGAAGCATCTTCGCCTTCAATAAGAGAAGTCGCCATGCGTTACTCTTAATTTCCTTAATTTTTTCATTGATTTACTTACCGGGAAATAATATCTATTATATGTTTCATTCTCGACTCCTAGCTCCAGCCTCGAGTTGAGCAGGTCGCTCAGAGTTCTGATCTGATTGGAATTCGACTGGAGAAGGGCGACTATGTTCGCTGCGTACGATGCGTAAAGAAACAGGAATATCAGGGACATGATGAATGTTACCAGGCGCCCTAGAGATCCTGAACGCAGTAGAAATTGGTCAAGACACGGCCAAAAAGACTATAAATAAATAAAATATAACGTATAAAATAATGTACTTCATACTGGACACATCCATGCGTATAAAATAATGCGATTCTGCCGAGGCTCGGATTCTTCCATACGCATAATTACTGCAGGTTATAAGCTCTTGCATGAGTACCAACACTTATGCATCGTTAGGTACTCACAAAATAATAAGGGTTTGTTTTTAACCCGCTTACATCCGTAATGAACTCAGGCCTCAGGCGCATACACGAGTAATATTGGCGCCGCCACCTATTTTATCTTATTCATAAATTCTTTATTGCACACAAAATAACATACCAAATACTGGACATGTACAAAGGCGAGCTTAACCCTAAAAGAGTTTTCTTACAGCAAACCTATGCTAACAGAGAGAGTTTATAAAGCAATTGTGGATAGATATAGTGTACATCCAAGACAAAGAAAGAAAATACTAAATATACAAATAGTATTTTTTTAAAACTACATAAAAAAACTATCCTAAACTTAAATAAAGTAAAATACGTAAACATACTAAATATATAATACTTATATTTAACAAAGGAAATTTAAAAAATCCATCGCACAGTTTGTGTTATTTTAAGTTATTTAATAATGTCTCTGTAATAGTTTTATTTTGTAAAGCTTAGGCTATTTTCGCATCTCTGTCTAACTATACAAGATAAAACTATTACACAATGTATAAAAAAGCTTATTAGGTAACACAAACAGTACGGTGGATTTTTAAAATTTCTTCTTACGTAAATGATAAAATAGGTGGTGTCATATTGTCTCGGGTAAGGCCTTATTTTACCTTTTAATTCATTTGTGCTTCCTTGCTGAGTTATGGCGCTCATCACTAATATTCCGATATCACTCACATCTGGTTTCATTATTTTAGGGTTGTTCTTAACCTGTGAATTTTTAAATATGTTTTATACTTGTTAGTTCCTTCAACATTTATTGTTGTCGTGCTAAAAATATCCAAAAACTAATGTTTATTAGTATTCTGAAACAATTAGTTTTCAGACTCTGCGGGTTCATATGTTCTAGCTAGGCTCTCGGTAAGTAGATATCTAATTAGTACATAATATGTTATTTTTTAAGTCCTTAAAACACGGAGGTAATGGTAGTATCTGTAATGGTTTTACTAACCGCTTCCTCGTCCTTAGCTTTCTCCCATTTCGCATTCATATAAATAACCACAACCAAGATGACGACTAATCCTCCTATACACAACCATACATCGCCTCTAAAGGGCAATATGAACAAGTTATTTTGGAAGGAAAGCGGAGGGTCTCTGAATAAGAACTTGGGGACTGAAGATACAGGCTGCGAAATGTAATGTATTATTTCCATTCGTGCTACATTCATGAATGTTACGACTCCTGAAAAGAAACGTTTCATCACTATCTCCGTCTTCAACCAAGCAAACATTGTTTTCTAGAGAATTACTTAGATAAGCGTAGGTTAGGAAATCTTCTCTGAATACGGTAAACTATTCTATATTGTTACAACGACTAACAATCTTTTAGTATAAAAAATAGAAATATACTAAACGTCAATTATTTAATTATTGTGTGGCACCCAACCGTCATATACCTAGGGTACAAGCATACTTCTATGTATGTATATAATATAACGAAGGCCTCCGACGACCGTGTTCTCACAAGAGAATGAACAGACTTCATCGTAGTCGGGTTCTAGTTTATAAACATATTTTTATTAATTCTTGAGAACTTTGTCAAACTTAGAGAAACAGCTTTGGAAAGTACAAAAAAGGTCCTTGCAATGATGCCCACTATGTCTGTAGGCCGCCAATTTCATCTGACGTTATTCGTATAACACAACCACCGGGCATAAAGGCGAATACACGAGTGAAAGTGGCGCCCCCACCTATTTTATCTTTTTATTACGTTAAGCACAGGAAGATTTTAAAATCCATCGTACAGTTTGTGGTATCTATTATAAGTTATTAATAAATGCCTCTGTAATTGTTTTATTTTGTAAAGCTTAGGCTAGGTAAAGCTTATAGATACGAAGTTGCGTTTTTTGCCCACCAAACTGTATTTTCGCAATTCTTCCTAAACTATATAAGATACAACTTTATAGAAGTATTAAAAAATAAAAATAGCTTTTAATAGATACCAGAAACTGTACGATGGATTTTTAAAATTTATTTTGTTAAACGTGGTTAAACGTAATAATATGATAAAATAGGTGGTGCTGTCATATTGGCTCGGGTATGCGCCTTAAGACGAATCTGAACCCCACGAAATCGGATTAGTAGTTGCAGAGCAAATCGTGACCTGCCTTTGGCCTACACTGAAAACCAGCGCTGAGTAGACTCACCATGTCTACCCAGCACAGCACAATGCTGAGTGTGGGCCATATTTGCCTGCTACGCACAAAAAATAGTATAAGTCAAGAATTAATTTAGTGAAGTTAAATATAGTGTTGTGTTGTTTTTAGGCAAATAAAATTATTTTCTTTCTATCTTTCTTTCTTTCAATCAGATACATACAAACACTAGCTGCGCCCCGCGGCTTCGCACGCGTTTTTTCTATGGAAACGTTTAAAGGTGATTTTTATCCCACGGGCACAAATTTATGGGATAAAAAGTAGCCTATGTTTGATTCCACGGAAAGAACTACCTGTGACCAATTTCAGCCCGATCTGTTCAGTAGTTTTAGCGTGAAGAGGTAACAAACATCCATCCATACATCCATACATCCATACATCCATACATCCATACATCCATACATCCATACATCCATACATCCATACATCCATACATCCATACATCCATACATCCATACATCCATACATCCATACATCCATACATCCATACATCCATACATCCATACATCCATACAATCCAAACTTTCGCATTTATAATATTAGTGTGATACATTATGTACATAGGCGGCGGTAAATTCATAAGCCTCCTCTGTTGATAGTCGAATAAAAATATATGGTCAGTACTTACCGCAAAGTTCAGCTCTCCCTGTGTCGATATCTCCTACCATTCCATTCCAAGAGTTGTTAACGAAATATCCCCACGTATTTGTGAAAACCAGGGCTTTCGTGGCATTCATAAAGTAGTACAGGGGCGCTAAGATATTGTAACTTGTTTTAGCGTAGACATCTCTCTTCAGATTTCTGTAAATTGTGTTATAGAAATGAAAATCCGTATAAAGGGTTTTGAAGATTTTTGTATTGTGGTTGGCCCTAGCAAGAATTTGCCTGTTTTTTGAACAGCCGCGCGCAATAAAATGTATTTGGATAGAGGACACCAAAACAAGTAATACATTTTATAGTGCGCCACGATTTTGAATAATTAAGATTTGTTTAAAAAAAACTATAAATCGACTTCAATTATATGGATCCTGGACTGTCAGAAATTAAAATCCACACCAAAAATGGAATCACACGGGAAGCACCAGCTTTCAAATAAATAAAGAATCATGAAAATCGGACCACCCAGTAATAAGTTCCGAGGTAACAAACATAAAAAAATCTGCCGAATTGAGAAACTCTTCCTTTTTTTGAAGTCGGTTAAAAAACATTCTGATGTCGAGGCCACCCTCCATGCAAAAATCACGCTACAAGCTACATATCTAAATAAAATACACTAAAGTAATAAAACAAAGCTAAAGCGTCAGGTTTGTAAGGTTTTCTTAATGTGAAGAAAAAAGTTATTTTCATCTGAGAATATTATCAATCAGAAACGTGACGCTTGAGATTATTTTGTAAGAAATTTTTTTATCTGTCTGTTTTGTATGTGTGCGTCTTCTATCCAAATACCTCGCGAACACCTTTTTGAAACCGTAGGTACACTTTTTTTTTATTCAATACCCGGGTAGGGTACCGGTTATAATTTTTCATATACCATAATTTTTCATATGATATATAGAGCAAACCCTTGCTCTTTATATCAATAGTACTCTCGAAATGTTACAATAATATTCTAAAGGTGGCATATGCATATTGCATTTTGCGTCATTAATCTGATCTGCTGGTCTTGCCAAAAATACTGATCAAATCTTTACCAATTTTTTATGAGAACCATATAAAATATCAATCTTTCAATTAAAAATCATATTATCGAAATCAGGTGCCTCAAAGCGGATATATTCTAGAGCCCCCTTTTTGCCTTTTTTTGGGGGAAGTACACCTCAAAAATCCCGACGACAAAACAAATCTATAAAATTGTTGAATCTGTACACGAGATTTCGTAACGATCGGTTGTAAAATACGACCTGTAGAGGAGTACAGACAAGAAAACGAGAATGTTGACCCGGAGAACCTTCGTTCACTCCGTTCACTCGGTAATAAAATGTTAGGGCAAAAATCAAACCTTTTTATTGTTATGTGCACATGCACATGTATGCCTCGCTAAGAGACTATATTCTTTACCTTACCTATCTAATACGTGAATATCGGTCTTTGTTCTATTATCAGTGATGACATGAGAAGTAGCTATTGCTTTTCCATTCAGATCTTTTCTTCTTATCACCATTGAATTTTGAGCCACAAGCTCGGATATCTGACATCCATCAATAGTTGACCAAATACAAAATTCTTCGGTTATATAACTGCTAGTCATATCTACGCGATATACTGAAATCAAATTAATTAGTTTAACTCATTAAATAGGTACCAAAAAAAGCTGCTGGGTATTAAATACTAATGCTAGGATGTTTTTTCTTTTTAAACTTTCTTTGCATAGGCCTTGAGTAGATTTTGATTTTACCCTGCATCCATTTTATCATATGTTTAATTTTTAGTACATATCTCTTATACTAAATCGGTAATTCCTAGCTTTAGTCTTTCAAAACCATATTTTGTGTCGTGCTAAATAAACTTTTTTCATTTCATTTCAATTATTTTTTAAAATATAAATGTCTACTAGAGATGCGCCTAGTGCAAGTTTAACTGAGTACCGAGTTTACTTGGTTTGATGTTTGCCAGACCGAGTAGGTACTCGGCCGAGTAATTCGGTTCAATGTTAACGATTTGTTTGGGGCCCAAAAACAGTAAACTGGTCCGTGAGGTGCTTTTCCTTTAAACATACATACTTGCTAAGCAATTGAACATTTCGATAAAGAACACGAACAAATTATGACGACGCAACCTAAATACTCGGCCCATCTCTAATAAATACATACCTAATTTCAACACAAACGAATTGTTTTCTGTCTTTTCGGCGATCATGACCTCTGAATTGACTAGTATTTTCAAGGCTGTGAGTTCAGTTGATTTAGTGAATTCATCTACATTTCCAATAATGAGCCATCGGTATGGTTTACTGAATACGCCTTCTTTATTAGCCTGTAACAATAGAACATAATGTATAAATATTCGAGCAGTTGGTCAAATAAGTACCTACCTACTTTAAATTTTATTTTGTTGTTAGAGTTAAATTGGATTTGTTATTGGTTTATAATTCCCATATGAATGGATAACTACACTTGCCCGTAATTTTAGTTTTCTATTTGTAAAAAAAATAATTATCACGACTGTCTGTTTTTTTTTTAATGGATTTCGCATTATGCTAGATAATTCACACAGCCATATCTAGCAGAGCGTGTGTTATGGTTATGGGTAATAACGTTACATACCTAGTTACATTTTTAAAAATAGAAAACACTCAGAACCTTTACTTAAATACTTACTTGTTCAAAAAAACTCCTACTACAATCGCAGTTCAGGTCGACCACGACCAGGGTAGTTATGGCCTCGAATTGATTCGTTTCTTTTAGCTCAGATACAAATCGCGCTGTTTTATTTGATGTAATTAATTGAGATATCAAACTATATTTTTCAGCTAAAAATAAAAATACAGCAATCATTAAGTGATAGGTAACTTACATTTTTGTTTTTATGTGAACAAAAAAATAATTTACCTATCACTTTATTTCCTAGTTTTACTTATGTCATTTGAATTTTTTGGCGTGTCCATGGGTCCTAAGGTCTTATGGAAATACATACAATACAATACAAAATACTTTTTAACACACCAACAAAAATACAGTACAAAAGAAAATTACATAAACGAAAGTACAATGGGCGGCCTTATCGCTTAAACGATCTCTTCCAGGCAACCTTGGGATGGATAGTATTTTAAGAATTTAAGAAAGGCAGGGGTATATCAAATATATCTCAGGTAAATATTGACAAAATTATAAATAGGTACATAAAAACAGGAAATAAAGCATTTTGATACAACTGCTCAAATAATCGGGCGAGTTTGAAATTTCAAGAAAGTTCAAGAAAAGCCCTAGCCTCCAGATACTTACAAAATTTCCAGCACACGTTTACGACAACTGCTGTAGGTTTTTCATAAGCATTAACGACATCGACTACCATTCTTCCTTCATCGGTCAACATTGCTGAGAGTCCGGAACTCAGACTTAAAATCATATATAAGAGTTTAAAGACT
The DNA here is from genome assembly GCA_955876795.1 of Eupithecia tripunctaria. Lineage (NCBI taxonomy): Eukaryota > Metazoa > Arthropoda > Insecta > Lepidoptera > Geometridae > Eupithecia > Eupithecia tripunctaria. The sequence goes on from OY041612.1 coordinate 8,781,653, forward strand.
CTCATGATCAGAAAGCTTTTAGCAAATACGTGTATTGTATACAGTATAATAATAAAGCGTTACTGTTCAAACTGTATAGTAATAAAGAGTTACTGTTCAAACTCCATACTTATAGGCATAGTGTAGTAAGTGGAAGCTACGATTATCAAAGTTTAAATGACGCAAATTGTAGGTTCTGTTGGACTTAATTCCTTTTCTAATTGTACCTAAGGGTTTAGTTTTCCTGGCAGTTAGCTCAATTTCTACTGAATTAGTTTTGAAGTTAAAAGTTTGGTTAACGTTAATCGATGGACAAGACAATTATCTTAATCGTAAAGTTTTGTTTAACTATGAGGCCTCCCTCACGTTTGGCGCGCTATACCTACTTACACATATAAACGCGCGCTGGAATTTAAGTAGGTACGCGTTTTGTGTGTGGGTTGTTACCAAGGATGTTACGAATATTCGCATTCGCAATCGCGGAACTTCCGCATTGATTTTGCCATCTGCATCCGATGTGATGCGAAAGCGGAAGTCCGACAGGTCGCAAGATGCGACAGCAAAAAATGGAACCACGTGAACAAAGACCCCCAAAAATGGTTGAATTTTCAAAAATCCGAACTTAGAATACAATCGCTTGACGTTATTTTAAGCGCCACCAACAAGTGTGCCCAGCGAACAACTATTTACGCGGGTCTCGTCTACGAACCGCAACGTAATAGGCTTGAACCCGAAAAGGTAGGCGGCAAAATTGCATTAAACAAAAGTATATTAAATATTATGGTCCAATGTTTTATTTTAAGTATTAGTATTTGTACCAATTATTCAATAGATTAAATAATAAAAAAGTAAAGAGTCTCTTTGTCTCATATTTTTATATCCCTATTGTCACATATTCTTTAAAAAAAATAGTTGTCAAAAAATGGCATTCGAAACATACTCGTACCTACCTACCTGTGTACGGATATGGAAGACCACATGGTTCTTATAACGCGCGTTGCCAAAGCGCGTGTTTCATAACGCCGAATGTGTTCGTAGCCTAAATAAGTAGAATAGCTAAATATAACGATAGTTGAAATATGAACTAAACTTGGAAAGAATTATTAAAGTAAATGTAAGAATTATTAAAGTAAATGACATGGAATTTTCATTAATTTTCATTTTTTTGGAAACAAATCGAAGTGTTTATTAATATTGTGTTGCATTTTTTATGATACAGTTAATTTACATGCTAGGTGTTTCTATAACTGTTTCCTGTATAATCAATTATCATCCACAGCATCCCACTCTAGCTGTAACTTTGTCTTTTCAGCCTCAAAGACAAGCATCTAACTATGGCTGCTCTGGAGAAATCATTTGGTTCCAACACATGCCGCTGCACAGGCTTCAGACCTATACTGGACACCATGAAGAGCTTTGGAACTGACGCGACCCCTCAACTCATCCAACAAGTTAAAGATATCGAAGACCTCTGCATCAGAAATTGTGAAGACAAATATGATGCAAGAAAGAACCGTCCAAATAACACCAATAATAATAACGTGGAAAGGAATTTAGACGATGATTTTGATGGAGGTTTCGTTAAAATTGAAAGCGTTATAAATATTGATTACGGCGAGACGAAGTTTTTTAAGGTTTATGAGGAGAATGAAATTTTTGATGTGTGGAGTAAATATGGCTGTGATTCCTATATGCTCGTTGATGGAAATACTGGGAAAGGTAATCAAAGTATTAACTCTTGGTCAATGTGTGAACAACTTCAATGAAAACATTCAGAACACGAATGAATCTAATCTATCGCTTCTTTTCAGGTATATACGAAACATACATCTATCCTCGACTTTTGGTGGACATCAGCGATGTGCAATCCTTGAAAACCTTCAAAATAGACCAGAACCTGATCCTCGGAGCCAACATTTCTTTGGAAGACTGCATCAGTATCTTCAAAGATATGGCAGATAAACACTCGGACTTCAAATACTTGACGGAGTTTGTAAAGCATTTTGAGTTAATTGCTCACATTCCTGTGAGAAAGGTAGAGTACCATAAGTAGGTATAATGGTAGATATATAATAACTTAGGTTCATCCTCAAGGGCACGTATCTGGAATCAAGAAGAATTACCGCCGCCATGATTTCGCAGTGTACATGCTCAGATTTTAGTGGAGCGACTATATCTCTAGGTGGACCTTTATCTGAAGCTTTTAATAGGATATCTGGTTTTAGATCGGATCTTTGGCAGGGAATCTGATGCTAAAGCATGCAAATCCAGCTTATCAATCTGATGTGTTTCTTCTCTTCGAAAGCGTGGGGGCAATCATAACTATCAGTGAGTATTTCTTTTTATTCACCTCATCTGATTTAGCGTGGTATCACAGCATCAGAAATGCAGGTCCTTGATTGGCGGCGCGCCTCCCTCGTACAGCAAGGCCTAGTAGCAAGAACAGTAAAAGCGTTAACGCATTCACTGCCCAGCCTCCGGAGCAGGATAACATTAGCTTAATACTTTGTCGTTATGCGAAGTTCCTTTATAATTCCAGTATTATATTGTGTTGTTTATGTTATTTATGACCCATAACACAAGCTCTGCTTACATTGGGGCTAGATGATGATGTGTGGATTATCCAGCATTATTTATTATCATTATCATATTTCGTTTTATAAATATGAAAGGCGTCACCAACAGTAACAATTAGATGTGACTTCAAAATATATGGTGTGGGTAGTTGTTTCACCTACTATGTTTTAATTAAAATAGTTGGATTTAGTAGTATTGTCGTTATTTTTTCAGAAAACTGCAACGGTAAAAGCTCTAAGTTGGAATTGTTGGATTTCCTCAAGTATGATATGAACGAGAGGCTGATTGTTTCCTTATCCATACCACCAATGGGTGAACAAAGCGTTTTCAGGAGTTACAAGGTTGGTTTGTCTTGTTTACGGCTCGAACCTAGTGGCTTTGTTAAAAAAGATTTCAGTAATCACGGGATGCCCGTGGTAAAAAACAAGTACTACATAAAATTGTTCTTTAGTTCATTGGTTGTGAAATCACGATTCATAAAAAAAGTAATGTTTTGCACCTAATTTGGTTTATATCTCAGGAACCCCCGTGGTGTATAGAAAATATTTTTGTTTTGATTCGTAGGTCATTACTAATTCTTTTGTTTCTCGGTTGGGTTTTTTCATAAGTGGTGTAGTTTTCTTGTAAATATACAAAAACAATTTTTTGGCGCCTACGCTGTTCTAAAAACGTGTGCCCTGTCCCGCTTCTATGAACGCCAAATCCTATACTATCCTTTTTACAAAATAGCATGCAATGCGCCCTCTTAAGCAGCTGTGAACGCTCAAGAATGGACATAGGTTTCTCGAAAATCTATGTCCATTGAATGATGCCATTCTTTTTTATTTCGATCGAGAATATTTTTTGGTGCCGTCAAATTAGTTAAGTTTAGTTTTGGTGATATCTGTATTGACACCATTATCAGCCTGTCTTGTCTACACCGTGTTGATGGTTTGCAAATTATGACCTCTAGAACTCCGAACTGCAATCCCCAACCCGCGTGCCCAGCATGAGGATTATGGGCATTACCCAGGTGAAATAAACGCCAATAAAGCGTTTATCAGGGATAAATCAATACACGCTAGGGTTGAGGGTTGAGGAAGCTTTAATACTTCGTCATTTTCGCAGACAAACAACTAGGTGACACTCTATTTTCTTAAATTAACTAAATATCTTGGTTTCCTGAGGTGAGTATGCAAGTGAGTACTTACCAACCTCTTACATGCCATGTAAATTACCGCTTACCACCTACGTTTTCCAGATAATGCCCCGAAACCAAAACGCCCTAGCGATAGTCAACGCAGCCTTCAACTTCAAAGTGGAAAACTCTATCATCCAAGAAGCTCGAATTATCTACGGAAACATATCATCTACATTTACCCACGCAACCAAAACTGAGCTCTATTTAAAAGGGAAGAATGTTTATAATAATTCTGTTTTGCAAGAGGCTGTTACAGTTTTGTGTGGTGAAATAGTACCGGATTCTCGACCGCCTGAACCCTCTCCGGAATGTAGGAAGAAGTTGGCTGTTGGACTTTTTTACAGGGTAGGTAATTATTAGTTTTATGTGTCTAGAAAAAGTACCTAGTCGTTTCCTATTGAGTGTGCCATTTTGGGGCCCGAGGTGCAGCAAAGCGTCTTAAAGCACACGAGGTTGGAAGGAATTGCACTTTCTCCCGACATATACATGGTGCTTTATACTACCTGCCTTCGATGATTTTCATCGTTTTAGAATCTTAAAATTTACTCGAATAAATTCAAATTGTAAACTCAAATGTAGCAATAAATACCGCGCTCAAGCGATTTTCACATGGTTCTTCTTTTGAATCATTGTTCCGAATACGAAATGGAAGAGGCCGATATCATAAAAGCTCTATGCATATGGCGGATCCAGAGTGAAAACTTTTTTCGTTTGACCTATTATAAAAAATAACCATAGACCCGATAAACGCGTGTAAAACAGAGAGAATACAATAAAAGATAACGGGAGAAATAAAATTGTATATACGACTTTTCCGTACCGTATACACTGCAATAATACCTTGATTAGTACGCCTAGAATCCTCTACCTCTAGAATCTATGTCATATAGTTTAGAATAGGCCAAAGAGAATACAATAACTTCGTAATAGGCTCCGAAACTACTGGACCGATTGAAAAAAATTTTTCCACATTAAAAAGCTTAGTTTTCAGGAAGTGACATAGGTTATTTTTTATCCCAGAATTTCCACGAGAACGGGAACTGCGCGGGTGAAACCACGAGGCGCTGCTATTTATTTATAAATTCACGTATAAATACTGTCCTGTCCTAAAGATTTACTATTCCTCTATTTCAGTTTGTATTGAACACCGCTCCCGATGGCATAGTGAAAGATATTTACCATTCGGGAGCATGTGAGATAGAACGGCCTCTTTCCGGTGGAAAGCAGGTAAGTTTATCAACTTCTTTTGTTTGTATATTTTAGTTAGGTATTAACTTAGTCAAGAATTTGACCTGTCTTTGGCATTATTTTTCAAGCCTAATTGTTTTTGTCTTTGCACGTCCTATTTTTGTAGAAAGACAGATCATTGTGTGATGATCAAATAGTTGATATTCGATATGACCTCAATGTTCGAGCATTGTTCAGAGGCTTAGTCAGAAAGGGAAAATGGAAGTTTCTTATTTGTTTTCATGCAAAACCAACACTTATATGCCTGCATATGACATATTAAGATAAGCGTTTGCGCGAAAACGAATCAGAAACTTCGCTATATTTTTTATGAGTATGGGCTCAACTTCCTTTTATAACTAGGTACGATCACAATCTGCTATATACCTTTATCTAAGACTAAAACGAATTTGGTCAGCAGCTCACCGAATTCATTTCAGTCTACAATCGTTTTCTCGTCTCTTCGTTTACAGGACTTCCAAACAAAGCCATCCCTCTACCCTCTTAACCAGCCCGTTCAGAAGCTGGAAGCGAAAATCCAGAGTGCAGGCGAGGCGAATTATGCCAACGACTTACCACCCAATAAGAACGACGTGTTTGGAGCTTTCGTGCTGTCCACTGTAAGCAGTGGAGAGGTGGACAGCATTAATGTTGAGGAGGTTCTGGTAAGTTGTTGGGATTCTTGTATGTTGTTTAACAAACTGACACCCTATAACCCAACCCGTTCAGAAGCTGGAAGATAATAGGCATGTCGTAAGAACGAGGACTTTAGAGCTTCCTTGCTGTCCAGTATCAACTGTCAGCAGTGGAGATGTCGAGAGCACTAATGTCCCCACATTAGTGCTCTCCACCTATCCACTGGTCTGGTAAGTTGTTAACAAGTTAAAATAAAAGAATTCAAATTAATAAGACAAACGATACTTAAATCAATATTGCTGCACAAAACGTAAAACCTTCTCTTAAATTCAAATTCAAATTCAAATTCAAAATGTTTATTGAGACCATGCTGTTAGACAAGAAGGAAATAGGTACAAATAGTTCAAACATGGACCCGGTTAGGGCACTTCAATATTAATATTAGTAACATAGCAGGTACTTATGTACTTATAAAATCTAACAAATTTTAGTGTTTATGGGAATGGGTTTGTTGAATCTTATCAGATGTTTATGTATAGGTATAATAATATTATGATTTACGAAATAACATTTCTGTGTAGTAAGGAGGTGCGTGCGCGTTGAAGTCTTTTGTATGCTACGCCGCGTAGCATCGTAGAACGTGCTACGAAGGTCTACGCGCATACTTGTTATCTAGTCTAGACAACCTACCCAACGGGTTCAACCCTAGGGTAAAATCGTATAGACAAAAACGTCACTGCATCGTAATACGTACATTTCGTAGTTTATTGAAGTTGAAGGAATTTATTACTAACTAGCTGTGCTCCACGGGTTCGCACGCGTTGTTCTTATGGAAACGTTTATAGGTGTTCTCCCGGCAATTATTAGAATTTTTCTCGCTGTAAAAACCACCCTTGAACTTCAACAAACACAAAAAAAAAAGAATTGGCCAAATTGGTCCAGGGCAAGCAGTCTCGACATAGATAGCGAACGACATCGGTCGCAAAGTTTTACCGAATATATTTTAACGTATTTTGATTTTCTTTACAAGAATCAAGTTTCAAATGATTTAATAACTATTTATTTACATAAATACAGTAGATCAACATAAAGAAAAGGTTACATTTCTAATATTAATATTGATTTTTATCATATAATGTACGCATGCAATGTCGATGCTCAATGTGACGTAATTTTGCTCTATCTACCCTAGACAACTATCCGTGTGCTTGGTTGGCCTAATGGTAAATTAATATAAGTAGGTTAAGTACTTACTTTATGGCTCTTGTACTCTCTAGACGTGATCATTATGGACATTCTGAAATTTTACATAAGTTGAATGAAGTAGGTAAAGTAGTAGTAAAGTAGTAGGTAGTAGGCTATTAAGACGCAACAAGTCTTCAAGGTCTCAAACATTCAAATTCAAATTCAAAAATGCTTTATTTCCATAAATACAATAAATGTACACTTAGAAAATTCATCTTTCATCTTACAAATGACCAATTACTTTAATGGTAAACACTGAGCTCCATTATCATCATCATTTTTAGCCTGTATAGGTTCTCTGCTGAATAAAGGCCTCTTCCAAAAGACGCCACAAATACCGATCATGAGGCGCCTCTGTCGAATCTCTGCGACCGCTTCGATGCCGTCGGTCTATCGAGGGGGGGAGGTCTTCCCACACTCCGAATCGCTTGCATCACTCGACAAGTTCCTAAGCTATTTTTATCCTAATTTCCAGGCAATAAAAGGCGTCCTAGCAATCTTCGAAGCATCAGATATCCCGGGAAGAAACTCCTTCATATTACCAGGAATACAACTGCAGACGGAAAACGAAGAGATTCTGGCAACGAACATCAAGTTCTACGGACAGCCCATTGCTATCGTGGTCGCTGTGTCTGAAGATCTGGCGTCTAGTGTTGCTAAGCAAGTAAAGGTACGTAGGCACCGATTTACCTACTTTTATAATGCACTAAGTTCTGCCCGCGGCTTCGCACGCAATTTTCGAGAAACCTATGTCCGTTCACGGGGTACCGTTTACCTCCTTGTAAAATTTCATTAAGTTCCGTTTGGCGTGAAAAGGTATCGGACAGACAGACCGACATACATTCGCTTTTATAACTATTAGGTTTTATTAAAAATCAACCTTTATGTAACGGACACGGTCATAAAAAACTGGGGAACTTATATATCTTAACTTTATTTTTAAAGGAAGTTAGGCTGGGTGTATTGGCAACTGGTCCGGCAGTCGGTCGTAGATAGCAGGTCCGACCACGTGAGTCAACCGATCTGATTTCGCCAATCTGTGCTCCGCTGAGGCGAGCTTGTAAGCTCTGGGGGTCTTGTAACGGTGGGTGTCTCTGCGTGTTGCGAACGCACCGTGGTTGCGTGTTAGTTTCTAACTAATAGCTTATAACATTTGTCCAGGTGAAATACAAGAACGTCTCATCAAAAACTCCAGTGCTGACGATAGAGGCTGCGAAACAGGACAGTGACAGATACATACCGGGGGATGACACTATCAAGCCTTCTGGTAGAGGAACGGATATGCACACTGTTATCAAAGGTATGGTAACCAAGTACTTGAGCCTTTATCTTTAGCTTACCATCAGCATCACCTGTGGAATTACGCAAAAACCATTCAGGAAGGATGGCTTTGAAAGCCATTTGAATGGCGTTTCAAATGTCAATATAGGATGGGTGGACACAAATGGTAACGATACAATTTGCAAGGCTTGTGTACTGTGTGTAATAAATAAATAATGCTGGACAATTCACACAGCATTATCTAGCCCCAAGCTAAGCAGAGCTTGTGTTATAGGTACTAGATATCTAATTATACATAATACAATACACTACATAGATAGATATTTTTTATTATACATAGAAAAACATCCAGAACGCCACAAATTTCTGCGAGATTGTACACAAATTTGTCCCGAGGCGGGAATCGAACCCACCTGCGTCGCAGGCAGACCTTCGCCCACCGCGCCACAGAAGTCGTCAAATAATGGTGGAATGGCAAATGGTGAAAGACTACAGGCAGATGCTGGGGCGCCAATAAAGATAGGGCGCTATGAAGATCATTAGCGGAGACATGTCCAGCAGTAGACTAACATAAACTGACTGATGATGATGATGATTGAGATTGAGGTATAGGAATCATAAATGACTGATACTGTTATTTTCTGACTCAACAGTGCAATAGTGTAGGAAACGGAATAAAATATAATAATATCCTAACTCCAATCTAATAAATAAATAAATAATCCAAGAACCTTACCAAACCGAATTCTGCAGAAATCCTAATGTAAAATCATTATAAGTTATCTAAAAATAAATAAATACTAGCAAAGAAAAGATGGTCAATTAATCAGTGATCAACGCAGTCGGCTTAGATCTATGAAAATATAAAGATTATCTTTGATTTACATAAATATGTATGTATATCAAAGATAATCTACTAACAAATCCGCGAAAATAAAACCTCCTGCTTTATAAAATCAGACAAATTATGCATTTGTACAAAATGAAAGAACATCTATCAAAGTCGTCAACTATAGTTTCGTCTCTCCACGAGACATCATCAGGACACCACATCACTCGATCTTGACACTGAGAGCGCCAAGCAACAACGGCAGAGATGTGAAAGTGGCGCCCCCAATTATTTTATCTTATTATTACGTTAAACGCAGCAAGTTTTAAAAGTCCTACGTTTAGTTTGTGGTACCTATTATAAGTTATTTATTAATGCCTCTGTAATAGTTTCATTTTGTAAAGCTTAGGTAGAGATACGAAGTTGCGCTTTTTGGCCACCAAACTCTATTTTCGCATCTCCGCCTAAACTATACGAGACAAAATTATTACAGAGGTATTAAAAAATAACTTTTAATAGGTACCACAAACTGAACGTAGGATTTTTTAAACTTGCTGAAAAATCCTATGATGAAAGTAAAAATGTGATAAAATAGATATCGCTGTCATATTGGCTCGGGTATGCACCATAACACGTTATCAATTACGCCACACCTGTACCCTATCCATCCAAAGATTGCCTGGAAGAGATCGCTTTAAGCGATACCTAAGGCCGCCGATTGTGCCACACGAGATTAGAGTTAGAAATAAGTTCTATTTTAATTCTTTTTTTTGTACTGATGATGGTGCAATAAAGACATAGGTAATATATCTATCTATGTTGCCACTCCGAGCTCCAAGCGCAGTATTGCGCAAAACGACCCTAAAATTGTCTCAGTGTCGCATCACGCCCATTGTCTGCGTCCGTGCCTTCACCTGTATGAATCTAATATGTATAATAATAATAATAATAAAATAACATATTTATTTCTCTCACAAAGGTAGGTACAACAAAAGTTCGTTTAGTTAAGTTATGCTTAAAGTTATGCTTAAGCTTATGGTGGTGGGGTAGAAACATGAATTACAAAGAATTACTTAACACTTTCACTGCCAATGCCACATACGGCGCACCCCTTCGAGTTCACCGCAGAGGATGGTCAGTGAAAGCGTTAAGCTGCTTATCAACCTGAATTCTGAGAGACTGGTGCCTGGTAAAGAATTATAGAGAGACTGTAGCACAGGCTTAGATCTATGATCCCACGTGGTCCTTATCTAGGTAAAATGCTTACCTAGATCTCCCTTTCCAGGCGTATACCAGATAGAAGCACAATACCACTACTACCTAGAACCAATCACGTGTGTGGTTGTACCCTTGGACAGTCGGTTCGAAGTCTACGATTCTACACAGTGGATAGACCTAACGCAGATCGCGGTGGCTCAGTGTTTGAACATCAAGGAAAGCGAGTAAGTGAAGTCCGAAAAACAAAAAAAAAGTGTCAATTTTTTGATTAATTTGCTTCATCGGTTGAAGTAAGACGTTCTACGAAACCAAATAATATCCCATTTGGTTTTTGACTTCGATGGGACTTGAACCCGCATTATTCTTCCCTCAGTACGGGAATGTGATAACCTGATAACCAACAACAAGTCAGCTTTCTTAGGCCTTGTTTACGGAGACGCGGGGCGTGCAGCGGCGCGTGCAGTGGCGCGGCCCGCACTAAATTCAAACATATGGCGTTGGTAGAATGTGTTTACGGAGAAGCGTATTTACACGTGTTTGTTCGATTTGATACGTTGCACGCGGCGTGTACCGCATCTGCACGCCCCGCCTATCCATAAACATTACCGTACATTGCGATATGTTTGTGTTTACGCGTGCGATGACGGGGCCGCCTGTGCTCCCCGAGTCTCCGTAAACAAGGCCTTAGAAACTACCTATAGTATGAGGGCTTAGGTACATCACCATTATCATCAGCCTATAATAGTCCACTGCTGGACATAGGCCTCCCTTAATGAGCGCCATAGCGCCTGAGTAGTAGTGCCTGCCTACTTATCTAGTACTTCTAAAGTATTTTTATATCAAAGGTTTTTGTATTATTGGTCTATTTTGTGTCTATTCTTTCTTTATTCATTATCTATTAGAGTTTATTATTATATACTGTTTGATATAGTACACTGTATATATTTATACACATATTACACAGTTGTTTGATATAGTGTTTATACAGAGTTTGGTATTATATGTTTCTTATTAGAGTTGTATTAGTTATATTTATAGTATTTGTTACTTTTCTCCGCAGTGTAACGGTCATTGTCCGTCGAATCGGCGGTGGTTTCGGCGGGAAGATATCACGGAACGCACAGATAGCGTCAGCGGCTGCCATAGTAGCTTCCAAACTGAACAAGACTTGCCGGTTCATTCTGCCCATACAGACTAACCTCACTGTAGCCGGTAGGAGGCTGCCCACGCAGTGTGAATATGAGGTACGTACCTACCGTTGCTGTATATGATTAAGCCTTCCGCAGACAGCCGCTTATTAGTTAGCGCGTCTTGTAAAGCGCGATTTCGGGGATTTTGCAGCGCGATTCCTTACACACAGCTGCTTATTATTAACGCCCCGCCGGCCGCCCCCTCCCCGTACCGGCAACTCGAACGACGAAAGCCCCCCGCCCCCCCGCGCCGCCGCCCGCAAGACGCAGATTAAAAAAAAATCGCAGCTTTAAAAAAAGCCGAATCGCAGCTTCAAAAGAAGCAAAATCGCAGGACGCGGAAACGGACAAGCCGAATCGCGGCAGTGTGCGTCAACGTATGCTTTTTAGTACATCATCTTCTGCAATCAAATATCGCAAAATCGCGCGACACAGGACGCGCTTAAAAATTTGTGTTGATCTAAGTAGTAGTATAGTAAGTAGGGCTTTACTGAATACAGATCATTTATCTGCACACAAGGGTCACAATGGTGAGAAAATTATTACTGGTTAGTTAATTTTGATGTCCTTAAACTGATAAAAAATAGTTTACATGGTAATAGCATTTTGACGTTAAATATTTATAAACTTTATTTTCGAACATATTATCCTCAACCTCAACCTCAACAGCCTGTATTGGTCCATAGCTGGACGCAGGCCTCCCCCTGATAATTGAAATTGAAAATTCATTTGTTCAGACTATAACATCCAAGACTTTGGTATCTTTGATAAGTGCCTTATTGGCGTTTATCTTATGGAGCGTAATGCCCATAATTCCCACACTGGGCATGCAGTTTGAGGATCGCAGTTTAGGTATAATTGTTCTGCAGGGGGCGCTGTTGCCCGTCCCCCAGTGGATATCCCTTAGTCGTCTCTTACGACACCCACGGGAAGAGATGGGATGGTGCAAATTATAAGCAGCACCACGCGGTTGCTGTTTATAGTTTTAAAATTATCTACAGTACCCGGCGATAAATAATGCACATCGATCTGAATTGAGACTTGAGGTCGTGCAGTATCATCATCATCATCATCATCATCAGCCTATATTAGTCCACTGCTGGACATAGGCCTCCCCTAATGAGCGCCATAGCGCCCTGTCATCAGCTTGACGCATCCAGCATCTGCCTGCAGTCTTTCGCAGATCGTCATCCCACCTGGCCGGAGGGCGTCCTACACTACGTTTGCCGAGTCGCGGTCTCCACTCAAGAACTCGTTTACCCCAGCGGTTATCGGTTCTTCGCGAGATATGGCCGGTCCACTGCCCCTTCAGTTTGCTAATTCTTTGAGCTATGTCGATAACTTTGGTTCTCTGTCGGATGTATTCGTTACGAATCCCATCCTTCAGAGAGACTCCGAGCATAGCTCTTTCCATAGCTCGCTGAGCGACTTTAAACTGGTGGACCAGCCCTATCGTGAGTGTCCACGTCTCAGCTCCGTAGGTCATGAAGGGTAGGACGCACTGATTGAAAACTTTCGTTTTCAAGCATTGCGGTATGGATGACGAGAAGACTCGACGTAGCTTTCCAAACGCTGCTTAGCCTAGCTGAATCCTCCTCTTGGCCTCCTTCTCAAAATTGTTTTTACCCAACTGCAGAATTTGTCCAAGGTAAGTGTACTCGGAAACAATTTCGAGAGGGTGGCCATGTACGACGACCGGTCCCGGATCAATGAGGCCATTGATCATGATTTTGGTTTTATCCAAATTCATGCCGAGACCGATGCATCGTGAGGCTAAAGCTAGGCCGTCCAGCATCCGGTTTAGCTCCTCCAACGACTCCGCCATTACGACTATGTCATCAGCGAATCGAAGGTGTGAGATGTAATCGCCGTTTATGTTGATGCCCTTACCTTTCCAGTCCAGTGTCTTAAACATATCTTCCAAGGCGCTCGTGAACAGTTTCGGGGATAAAACATCCCCCTGCCTCACTCCTCTGCGCAGTTGGATGGGTTTGGACTGCTGGTCCTGTACTTGGACACTCATGGTCGCGGCGTCGTAGAGACATCTCAGCACCTCGATATAACGATAGTCTACTTGGCATCGCTGTAAGGATTCCAGAACAGCCCAGGATTCGACAGAGTCAAAGGCCTTCTCATAGTCCACAAAGGCCAGACACAGGGGCTGATTATACTCTTCGGACTTCTGTATAATCTGCCTCACTGTGTGTATGTGGTCTATGGTGCCATATCCTCCGCGAAACCCGGCCTGTTCCGGTGGCTGGAACTCGTCGAGTCTCCTGGCGAGACGGTTCGTGATCACTCGTGAGAACAGCTTATAGACGTGGCTCAGGAGTGAGATGGGTCTGTAGTTTTTAAGGAGGGTTTTATCTCCCTTCTTAAAAAAGAGCACCACCAAACTCCCGCTCCACGCCTTTGGAGTTCTCCCACTGTGAAAGACGGCGTTGAAGAGTTTCTGTAGTTCCTGTATAACAGGGGCTCCTCCGGCTTTTAAAAGCTCTGATGTTATGCCGTCCTCACCGGGGGCTTTTCCATTTCTAAGCTGCCTCAGAGCTAGCACAATCTCGTCTTGACTGATGTCTGGCAGTTCGTCGGTATAGTGGCGTGTCAGGGTGGCTCTTGAATCGTGGTCGACTCGTTGGGGACGAGGGGCATGTGCAGCGTATAATCGGCCATAGAAATCCTCTATCTCGGCGGATATCTATAACTTCGACAAAACGGTCCTCCCATCGTGCGTTTTAAGCTTCGTCAGGTGGCTCCTGCCAAGCTGCTGAGTGAATACTTTGGACCCTCGGTTTCGCTCTATTGCCTCTTTAATGAGTCGTGTGTTGGAGCTCCGAAGGTCGCGCCGTACCATCTTCGCAATTCGCTTGTTCAGGTCTGACCTGTCTGAAGAAGTCGCTTGGGTGGTTTCCCGTCTTTTTGCCATCAGCCCGAGAGTCTCATCCGAGAGTTTGGATTTCTTGCCAGTACGCTGCTTTTGGCAGAATCTGATGCCCTCGTTCCTCAACGTTTCGACCAGATTGTGTAGGGTCTCGTCAGCGTCATCAGTGGGATCCAAGGCAATGAATCTATTCCCGAGAAGCTGCTGGAACTTCTCGGTGCCCGCCATGATATGGATTGTGTTAGGTCGGAGCGTGGACTTCATCAGACGGTTTCTTTCAAGCTTTAAGTTGATATTCAGAGAGCCTCGGAGCAGTCGGTGATCAGATCCGGTATTAAACCTGTTGATCACTGAGACATCTCTGAATATGTGCTTGCTATCCGTCATGATGAAGTCGATCTCATTTTTAGTCACAGTGTCGGGGCTTCGCCACGTCCACTTCCTCTGGGGCGGTTTCTTAAAGAAAGAGTTCATTAAGAACAGCCCCTCCTTCTCAAGGAAGTTGACAAGCATTTGCCCCCTGTGATTCCTAACTCCATAACCATGCGAGCCTATTCGGGATTCGTTGTCAGTCCGGATTCCCACCTTGCCGTTAAAGTCCCCCATAACAACGTTGAAGTGAGCCTTGGTGGTGGTATGTAAGGCTTTGGATATGTCTTCGTACATATCCTCCACTTCATCATCCGAGTGTGCCGAGGTCGGTGCGTAAACCTGAATTACCTTCAAGCTGTACCGCTTGGACAGCCGAAGGATCAGGTACGCTACCCTGGTCGACACACTGGAGATTTCCTGAACGTTGCTAGAGAGGGCCTTGTTGACGAGGAAGCCTACGCCACCCTGGGATGTTTTATCACCCTCGCGAAAGTAGAGAAGATGGCCCGAGTCTAAGGTTACGGTGTCCTCCCCCTCTCTACGGACTTCACATAACCCCAGAACATGCCATTTAATGTTCTCTAACTCCACTTCCAACTGCGCTAGATGGTGATCAAGCCTCAGAGTGCGTCCGTTAAACGTAGCCAGGGTCAAGTTTTTAAGTAATGATCGGTAGCCTGCCGTAGCCCGCGGATTCTTAGCACCCCCTGCCCCGCCGTTACCATGGCCGCTACCATGGCCAGGAATAGCGAGGCGGCCGGGAACTAGGGGCCACTTTTTGGCGTGTGCAATCATTGGGGGGGTAGTGCCCATAATCCCCACGCTGGGCATGCGGGTTGGGGATCGCAGTTCGGTGATATTATCGGTCTACGGGAGGCGCTGCTGCCCGCCCTCCGGTTTATGTCCCTTAGTCGCCTCTTACGACACCCACGGGAAGAAATGGGGTGGTGCTATTCTAGGCCGGCACCACACAGCGTGCAGTATGGAGTCGTCCAAAATAGATTTTGTAGGTGCATTATTTAGGTGAATAAACCGTAGGTGAATTCTCCTTTAGGTATATCGATCAGTCACACGTTACGTTACAACGAAATTATGTGAAACGATCTGTAGGTATTTTAATTCCAAAGGTCGATGTGCATTATTTATCGCCGGGTACTGTACCTGTACTTACTAAAAATACACTACTTGTCCGGTCCTGAGTTTGGTTTGATGTAAGTATCGAGACGTCAGCGTAACGTCATATTTTTTATGGGATTTGATGGAACCACGCGAATCCTATACTGTCATGAGATTTCACGATAACGTGCCGAGAGGATCGTCATAACAACTCAGGGCTTTGTCTGCCTGCCCCAATTAAACTCTGCGTTCTAGAATGCACCCATAACAGCTTGAAAGTTGAGGTGCGGGTTCGATTCCCAACATAATGGAAGTTATGTTTTTTGACATTAGTGGTGATTTTAATTCAAAATACAAATTCAAATTCTTTTATTGCAGATAAATTAATCCATAGTTTGTTAGTACAGTTTCTTATATTAAATGTTAGTAACTAAAGTTATTTATAAAATAGTATAATAAAATTCATATTCAAATTCCTTCAAATTAAATATAGACAACATAAGAATAAATCATATAACATTAAATTAAATAACATATAATCAGATTGAAATAAATAACTACCATGAAATTATATTAGACACATTAAATGACAATAAATCAAATTACATAATAATCAAATCGAATTAAATACCAACCATGAAATTAAATTAAAACACATTAAATTACAATACATAGGGTCAAATATTAAAATCAAATCAACTAATCACTTTTTGCATAAAGCTCTGCCATATCGGCGCAGTCGTTCTGTCAGCTACAGTTTGTAGGATGCTGGTGGTGCTATCCCGCACTCTGCGCATCAGGGATGCCGTCTTTTTCCGAAGAATGGCAGCAAACCCATCTGTTTGGTACTCAGCAAACATCCCTGATGCACTGCAGAAACGGGGCAGTCCCAACATCATCCTAAGTAGGGTCTCCAGCGGTCGTTTGGTGTAGCTTACCCATAGGCTCCCGGTGTAGAAGTTTTGACAGTAAGATTTAAACAGTGTTAGCTTTACATCTTCAGTACACCGGGAGAACCTACGGATCAACATATTACCTCTTACCGCTAGAGCCCTACGCTCTCGGTCGTCGGCAATAAAATGTCCGAGATATTTGAAAGAAGTTACTTTTTAATGTTCATGCCATTTAGGGTTATTTCAGGAAATTCTTCTAGTTTATTGCCGGCGGCCTTAAAGACAACGTATTCACACTTTCTAATGTTGTAGCAGAGGCCGTGAGATGCAGCATAGTCCGCACAGACCCTCAGCATCTCCTCGACAGATCTCGCTGTTGTCCCCAGCAGCAACATGTCGTCCGCGTAGCTGATGTTGTTTATGCAAATACCATCCACATGACAGCCGACACGCATGCCGCTGAGCTCAACAATGAGATCGTGTACGTATAGGTTGAAAAGCGAGGTCGAGCTGACCCCCCCCCCCCCTGCCTTACCCCGCTCTCCAACCTGTATGCGTCGGAGAGAGCATTCGACCACTTAGTGACGTACTCTGGTGTCCGTACCAGAAACGAAACATATTCAACAGGTCCGGCGGCACCCTCCAGGCCCTCAACTTCCCCCACAGCACATCATAAGAAACTAAGTCAAATGCCATGGAGAGGTCGAGGAAACAGGCGTAGGGGACGGACGGGCAAGGAGGACATGTCGGGCAAGAAGAATAAAGACGATAAATCGCTGCTTGATCGATAGAAAAAGACAGCGTTAGTACTGCTCGACGCGTATTTTAGACCCGCTCGCCGACAGTGTGCCACCTACGTTTTAGGAAGGTAACTGAGTATTTTGTGCAAGAAAATACAAATTTCAAAAAAAATTAGAAAAAACCAGCTGTGAGTACATCGTCTTTGTTTTATAATAATCTTGGGTGGCTGAATTATGATATTTTAAGTAAAGTCTGTTGATATTAGACGAGTCAAAAACGTACTTTCCGTTTGTTGGTTGCATCATCTTTTATAATTATAGCTATAATCGGTAAATATGTACCCTGCGGGCAAAATGAAACCGGGCAAAGCGGATAGAATCCGTTTTGCCCGCTGCGCTGTAGTCAAAGATCTTTTTAAATGAGATAGTGTTTCGAATTTTGTTTGCATGACTATTAGTTTGTTGATAGATTTTGTTACAGATAGTGTATAAGTATAAGAGGAAGACTGATCGGGCCAACTGGTCTGAAGAAACATTAAGAAAAGCCATAGTAGAAGCATAAAACACATCCAAACTGAATATAAGTAAAATACATAGCATTCTCTATGCTCTACAAAGATACATGGAGAGCGGTTCTTCGCAAAAAAAGTTAGGCCGCTCTAAAACGGTTTTTTCGGCGGTAGAAGAAAAAATCAATCAAATATATTTTAAAAGAAATCCGAAACATCCCTACGCTGCCAAATAGAAACATGCCACGATGAAGACAACAAACAGCAGAAATGTTGACCAGTACCTACGCCCTTAAAAAAACAGAAACAGGACGCTGCTGCATCCAAAAATAAAGTTTCATTTGATTTCCCTGGTCCATCCAATACTCAAAGAAAGTAGACAAGTTCCAAAAAAGCTCCCGTTGATAAAGAAAATAAAGACAGCATTTTTCTGCATCGTGTGCAAGGAAAAATACTGTCATCCTCCAATCGAAGATTGGATACAACACGACACCTGTCGCGAGTGAACTCATGAAACTTGTTCATCATATATGGTCCAAGGCATTTTTTTTGCTATTATTGTTTTGATTTTAATGTACTGTGTTCGTTTTGCCCGACCTATGTAACCATTTTGCCCGCCCTGGTCGGGCAAAACGGATAACGACTGATTTTTTTTCAAACTGTTCTGAGTTGGAGAAGGCTTAACTTTTTATTTAGTTTGATCTAAAATAAAAAACTTAAATGTCCAAAGATTAAAACAATAAATATTAAAATTTCATAAATATAACATATGCTAAAGTAGTTTTTCTTTTTATCCAAAGTTAGCATATCCTTCCTGCCCGTCCGTCCCCTACACCGGCGTCCTGCGGCTTGTGTAATCTAATGTCACCAAATCCTAATTTCACTAACCTAAAAATATAACAGTAGGTACTACCTTTTGCTGATACTAAAGAGACGGTATCATTTTCCGAGCATTATCAGCTTTTACACCCGAGAAAAAAGATATAATGTAAAAAAAATAAAATATATGTATATCCACCATTGATTTATTAAAAACGAAGATGAGGCACTGGTTGCTCGAAAGTGGCAACCTCAAATTGTGTAAAATTGTGTTCTCGTGTTGAGTGCTACGCATCATTTCCCAAACTGTACCCCTTCTCTTCTAGACCTTATTTTTGTCTCTTCCATCAATAACGTTCATAAGCACGGGCAGTGCCCCGCGGACTCCTTTTCTTATCACGATTTAATATTCATTTCCTATAAAATTCGCCCGCCGAAAGCTAAGCCCAAAATAATTATGCAACGTAACTTTAGCGGAATAGATGTAGAAAGTCTACGTGCAGATGCAAGGCAGATAGACTGGTCGGAGGTAGAGAGCGCTGATTCTACTGATGGCAAGATCAGTTCCTTCAACTCTGTCCTTATAAACCTATACGACAAACATGCGCCGCTACGGAAAATTAAACTGAAGCACCTGCCAGCGCCTTGGCTCACAGATCACATTAAAGAGGTTATCCATCGCAAGAACGTGGCCAAATTTAAGGTAAAGTGTTGTCCTTCGGAAGCGAATGTTGCCAAGTACATAGAGCGACGAAATCTCTGTAACAAGGTGTGTAGGGAGGCCCAACGCCGTTATATTCACAATTCTGTCCAAAACGAAGACCCTTCTAAAGTTTGGAAGTTTCTTCGAACACTTGGGGTTGGCAAATCACGCAATGACACAATTCCCAGTGATATAGACGTCGATTCTTTAAATAGACACTTCTCCTCGTCTTCCCAATTTGATGGAATAAATAAATCTAACACTCTTCATGCTCTCTCTCTGTTACCAACCCCTGTCTCTTCACCCTTATTTCTAAGGCGTTTTCTGATTGTGATGTTAAGAGAAGCGTCTCTTCGATCTCATCAAATGCAGTCGGTGATGACAACATAAGTCGTAATATGCTGCTGCCCATCCATGACGATATTATTTACGTCCTTGTCCACATCTTTAACCACTCAATTTCCAGTAGCACTTTTCCAAACACCTGGAAAAATGCCCAGATTATCCCTCTTCCTAAAAAATCTAGACCTACCTCCTTTTCCGATTTCCGACCCATTTCTATTCTTCCTTTTCTCTCGAAGGTGCTAGAGCGATTAGTACATAACCAACTCAGCCGATTTCTCTCTAGCAACTCTCTCTTGAATCCTCTACAATCCGGTTTTCGTCACGGTCACAGCACCGTAACGGCTTTTTCTAAAATAACGGATGACATTCGCCAGGGCATGGACAGCGGGCTTGTGACTGTGTTGTCATTGCTTGACTTTAGTAACGCCTTCAACAATGTCGACCATGACATTCTTCTTGCTGTGCTTCGTTCTCTTAACATATCTCCGATTGTTACTGACTGGTTTCATAGTTACCTGTACGGTCGCCGGCAACGCATCCGCCTTGACGATAAACTCTCGTCCTGGTGTGATGTCACTGCTGGTGTCCCACAGGGCGGCGTACTTTCTCCTCTTCTATTTGCAATTTTCATTAACTCCTTATCAGAATCTTTGTCAAGTTCCTACCACCTTTGCGCTGACGACCTTCAGATCTACCAACAAGTTTCTATTACTGACCTTACGTCAGCTATAGCCTCAGTAAATGATAACCTCTCACGCATCCTCGCCTGGAGCAAAGCACACGGTCTTTTGGTGAATCCTAAGAAGACTCAAGTCATCATTGTGGGAAGCTCAAGGATGATTGCTAGAATCGATATGGCGACCCTACCTCCTATCTTGTTTGATGGTGTCACAATTCCTTTGAGCAAAACTGTCAAAAACCTGGGTCTGATTGTAGACAAAGAGCTGTCATGGGGTCCGCAACTGGCTGAACTTAGCCGAAAAATGTTTGCATCGGCGGGCTCACTGCGGCGACTGCGCAATTTCCTTCCATCTTCTACTAAGGTAACACTCGCCCAGTCTCTTTTGCTCCCCATCCTTGACTACGCCGACGCCTGCTATCCAGACCTCACTGAAGATCAATTAAATAAGCTTGATCGCCTCCAGAATTTCTGCATCAGGTTCATATTTGGCCTCCGCAAATATGACCACGTATCCGAGTATCGCGCTAAACTCAAGTGGTTGCCCATCCGACTTCGCAGGAATGCTCACATTCTATCTCTCTTGTACAGTATCTTGTTCTATCCTCCCAGCCCATCTTATCTCAAAGAGCGCTTTCAATTCCTGTCCAACTCTCACTGTCTCTCTTTGCGTTCCTCTGAAACCCTTGTTTTAAAAGTTCCTGCTCACTCTACTACTTTCTATGAAAAATCATTCACTGTACAAGCTATCAGCCTATGGAATGCTCTTCCCCTGGACATCAGACGTGCAAAATCACTCCCTATTTTCAAAAAGCTGCTTCATCAACATTATTTATCCATGTAAAATGTATTATGTAGGTATTTAAATTATTTTGTATGTGTTTAGTGACATCATATTCATTATAGTATAGTATAGGTAGTATAAAGCATGTTAGGTATATGTACCTAGTATGTAGTGTAGGTATATTCATATCGATTTCTGTTCCTTTAAGTTGTTTTTTTTTTTAAATGCCTTCTTTTATCTCCAGTCCATCCCAAGGTTGCCTGGAAGAGATCGCTCAAAGCGATAAGGCCGCCCTTTGTACTTCCATGATTCTGTACATTTCCTTCTGTATTGTTTTTTATGTTTGTGTGGTACAATAAAGAGTTATCTATCTATCTATCTATCTATTTCTCCCACATCAGTCACCGTCTGACCGGCGGCACGGGCGGTCGTGATTCGCGTGAAATATTGTTTTCTCAGTCTCACTTCGGTCCTAGATACGTATTTCCGTCTTTGTTCTTCTTTGTATTGCACAGGACTGGAAATATAACTGTGAGCATATGTGTTTGCGTGTAGTTGTAACACATGCCAATTTTTATCTTCCCTTTTTAAATCAATGATATCCACGAGTTTCTTCTTTTATTTCTAGGTTGGTGTAGACGAAAACGGCAAGATCCAGTACTTAGATGCTACCATAGTGCAAGACGTGGGCTGTTCGAACAACGAAAACATTCTCAGCTATGTAGTTGGGGGATTCCCGAACTGCTACAATACTGAGTATTTCAACTTGAAGTCTGCTATTGTTTTAACTGATTTGCCCTCTAATACTTTTGCGAGGGCACCTGGTAAGAAATGGAGTCTCCTTTTTAGGGTTCCGTACACAAAGGGTAAAACGGGTACCTATTACTAAGACTCCGTCCGTCCGTTTGTCCCTCTGTCCGTCTGTCCGTCTGTCACCAGGCTGTATCTCATGAACCGTGATAGTTAGACAGTTAAAATTCTCACAGAATTATCGGATAAAAAGCCTATGTTTGATTCTAGGTTTAGAATTACATGTATGCAAAATTTCAGCCAGATCCGTCCAGTAGTTTTGGCGTGAAGAAGTAACAAACATCCATCCATCCATACAAACTTTCGCCTTTATAATATTAGTGTGATGGTACGGAACCCTTCGTGCGCGAGTCAGTTTTTTTGCAAAATTTCAGCCCGATTTATTCAGTAGTGTTGGCGTTGTCTTGGGCCATATTCACAACGGCAAAACTTTCGCATTTATAATATTAATAGGATTTAGTTATTAGTCTTGGAATAGTTGAATTGGTTTTAATATTATGTTTCGTACATCTTCTGACTATCTGAAGGTTTGGTTTTTCATTTTAATTTATATTCTCACTTTAATTTTTATTTTAGTTATTGTTTTTCCGATTTTATACTCAAAGGCACATTGTATGAATCTTTAATCCTGAAATACAGCCTAGGCTAGTTCGCTATCCTTTAAATGTCCAAAAAATCATTTTTATGTTAAGATTATGTTACCTATGTTATCCCTATAAACCTGTGGTATGTTTAACCCAGATGCGCCAAGCCGCGGGTAAAACTCGTTCAGCATAAAATTTCAACACACACAAAATTTCACGGTTTCTATGTTCCAGGCACATCAGAAGGCATATCATCGATCGAACACATAATGGAACACATCGCTTTCGCAGTCAACAAAGACGAAACTGCCGTTCGAATTGCCAACATGAGAACTGCAGACAACGATCTTCCGTGTTTAATAAACCTCCTGAAACAAAAGACCGATTACGACAAACGAGCTATAGCCATAAACAACTTCAATAAGAACAATCGATGGAAGAAAAAAGCCATAGAAATCAGCGTTCAAAGCTTCCCAGTCGAATTTTACGGGAATTATTCGGCTCTCGTATCGATTTACAGAGGCGATGGAACAGTGACAATAACTACAGGGGGAATAGAGATGGGGCAAGGCGCCAATACGAAAGCCGCTCAAGTTTGCGCGTACGAGTTGGGGATTCCACTCGATTATGTGTCCGTTATACCGCATTACTCGTTCACGGCAGCGAATAACGTGTTTTCTGGATCGAGTATAACGAGTGAGAGTGTTTGTTACTCGATTATTAAGGCGTGTGGGATGTTGAAAGAGAGATTGGCTCCGATTAAGGCGAAGATGCCTGATGCTAGTTGGAAGGATGTAATTAAAGCAGCGGGAGACGAACTGGTAAGATAGATTGATAGACAATTCTTTATTGCACACTTAAAAATAATTTACAAACAAAATAAACATAACAAAAATATGTGACAATTGGCGGTATTGTCGCTCAAGAGCGATCTCTACCAGGCAACCGTGGATGGATAGGATCTTTGGATTGAACATTGATCTGTGTGCATTATTATTTAGTTTGACAATACAAAAGTACCTAAGTGCCAAGAACTTTTATAAATAGATACCATATTCGTTATCATTTAGGTGCTTACTGCTGGTTAGGTACGGTATGTGCAGAACATGTCTAAAAAGACCACATTTGATTCACAGTCCATCCTCTATCTTCCCTCTATCCTGTGAGAACTGAAAAGGATAACACTATGTTATTTAATGCATGCTTTACGTCGATTTGACGACAGTTCAAGCTCAAGCGTCGGCTGTTATTATAGATTACTCTTCTTTCTACTATATTCACGGCAAAGAGTATCTGCGTCTGTTTTCCGTTAGAGTACCTACAATCTTGGTGTCTTCAAATCCACGCATATACTACCTAAATAAGCTCCTGGAAAAGTGTGCTCCATCTTAGGCCACATCTTCACTTGGGTACTTACAGTGAGTTGGGACCAAAGGCTTGACCGTCATTTATAAAAAAAAAGGTACCTCAATAGTAAGTAGTGGTAGTAATTAATTGAAAACTAAAGTGAATTAGAGCCAATTGCACCTTATTTCTTATTTGATAGTAGGTAATTACTATTGATCAAGCTGTTTATATAATCAAAAATTTTACTTGTCTAAGTGCTTAATAAACGATTTGACTCGCACTCTGTCTCTAATTAACGGAGTCGTAGGGAAATCCATATGTCCTTTTCTTATCGGTTTTCCGATTGTTTTTAGATTGATCTATCAGCAATCTACATGATGACTGACAAAGAAGAAGACCTGAAACCGTACAGTGCGTTCGCGGTCGTCATACTAGAAGTAACCCTCGATGTGTTGACCGGCCGGTTCCAAATGGACAGGATGGATATTCTGGAGGATGTTGGGTTGAGTGCTAACCCTAATATTGATGTAGGGCAGGTATGTACCGTTGATGTTAAACCACTTGCCAAGTAGGTACCCCTGGGCTCCGATGCTAGGCAGCTCATTATGAAATCGGTAACCCGAACTTTGTAATAAACGTGTTCGTTACTGGGGCGGCACGTCGACTCGGATCAAAATAAAAAAAAATTAAAGCGCCCTATGGTTTCGAAATAGCCAAATTTAAAGTAGCTTAAAAGATAGCTTGTATTTGAGCACTTCATGAGCCGAGCAGCTGCATTTGTGCGCCCTGTGGCTTACGAGATATCCAGTTTCATACGGCACTCTAATTTTATTTTTGGGGCTCATGAAAATGGCATAGGGCTCTGATTTTTCACTCGCAGCTACACGAAGATCTAGACCGGCACCTGCGTCTTGTGCCATGAAGGTGTTAGTGTATAATTGTAAAAATTGAAGTCGGTTTATAGTTTTTTAAAACAAAATTAATTATCTATTTCAGGTAGAAGGAGCCTACATACAAGGCATAGGCTACTTTACCTGCGAGAAGCTAGTCTACGACACTACCACCGGTAAACTACTGACCAACCGCTCCTTGACGTACCACGTACCACTGGCTAGAGATATACCAGTGAGTTTCAACGTTCACTTGCGGTATAACTCGAAGAATGTCAAAGGAGTGTTAGGTTCTAAATGTAAGTAAAATTTAAAAAGAAGAAGAAATCCTCACTTTACCTGAACAGCTTATATTGGTCCACTGTTGGACGCAGGCCTACCTCTGTTAAGCGCTTTATTATCTCATAATTCCCACGCTGGGCATGCGGGTTGGGGATCGCAGTTTGGTGGTAGAATTGTTCTGCAGGAGGCGCCGCTGCCCGCCCACAATAGATATCCCTTAGTCGCCTCTTATGACACCCGCAGAACTCAACATATCGGATTAGTGAAACTATTTTAGTTAAAACTATTCCATTTGCTTTATTAACTAGGTGTAAATAAACCATTCTATAAAGGCACACCCGTTCCTTAGAACGTCATACACTCGGCGTGCATTTTTAGGATGGTGTATCCCCATCATCATCAGCCTAATACTGGTCCACTGCTGGACTCGGGCATGACCTAATTCCAGGCGTAGAGCCACATCTATACAAAGTTCTAGCCCGATCCGTTTAGTAGTTTTGGCGTGAAGAGGTAACAAACATAAGATTCAAACTTTCGCATTTAAGTATAATATTAGTCTGATTTACAGCTTGTGGAGAAATGGGAATATGCACGGCCCATGGTATAACACATGCACTGAGGAAATGTATACGGGAGTCTAGAAAAGATTCCGGATATGATGTCACAAAGTGGATCAACATAGGTGGGTAAAAAACTGCAAAAAATACTATTATTTGAGTTTTGTACCTATTCTTAATATATTTAAATAAATTACTTTCAGCAATACCGTACGACACGGAGACGATATTAAAGGCGCTTCAAGTGAAAAATGAGGAGTTTTGTATTGCCTAGAACGTAAGAGAACTAAATAAGTAAATATTTTATCCCCCCATCTCGGACTATTAAAATATCGTATGCGTGTTGTGAATTCAAAACTAAACCTATTTACTTCTACCTTTTTTGCATTTAGTCATTTCCTCGCTAGGTGGGTGAAAAGTTACGTGTACACTCATTTGTTGTATTTGTAATTGAGCACGCGGTTTAAAAGCAATTTTGTACTCATGTATAACAATTAACTATTGCCTATGTTGAGGTATTGAAATAAAATATGTTCTGCCAATAATACATGTTTTATTATCGCATTGTCAAACTGAAAATGTACACTAAACAAAGAAACTTTCTTAGGCTCCCGAGTATTAATTTAGGCCTCAAACAAATAAATCGAATATTAGTCTAATCATCATTGAAAAAATTATTATAAATCCATAAATTAATTAATTATAAATTACAACTTAATTATTATGAAATAAAAAAAAATCATTACTAATTATTAGAATTACCCATAATCTATACACAATTATATCAACAGTTTATGTGTTATGCAAAAAGTGCAATTTTTATCACTAGTTTAGTACTAATAGCAGACTTTGGGTCTCTTTCACTTTATGACAGACTGACAGGAGTTGATGTCTTATAACTTTGTCTCTTATGACGTCATTGGTGAAAAAGGCCCTTCAAATCAATATAGGAATTGCAACTCCCACTACTTGTGCTTTCAGAAAATGTTACCAGAACTACAGGTTCGATTTTAAACTAAAAGATCAAGCCAGCAAGACAGTCCGTAGACGGCCTTTTGAAGCTATTGGTCGAATAATTAGTAAGCCATGTCTAACCTTTACTAGTTTACAAAACTATGTCTAGATGCTTATTTGTAGCTCTTCATTTAGCTCCAATTCATCAACGAACGATGTAGTATAACTGTAAAATGTTACTACCAAACAAGAGATAGTATTAAAACTTATCGGCTGGTAACCGTAGGGAAATTACAATTGACTCGTTGACATTTTATCTTCTCTAGTTCTTACTACACCGTTCGGAAATATTAAGTTCACAAAGCTGGTAACAAAAACTCAGTTATAAAATATCTACCGGTAAAAATTTACCTCAAAAAGCCTGTTGTATATAAAATTATATTTATTCGGCTCAGGGCTCCCCGACACTGCTACTATTGAATATTAAAAACAGCATCAAAAACGATGCTACAAAAGTGCTAGTGAAGCTAGAAAATCTAGAAATTAATCATTTATAGTCAGAGAGCCCTGTAAAATAATCAAGGCGACATATACAAAATATTTTCTATGTACAATTCAGTGCAGTGGTACCGCTACTACAATATACTAAGTATAAATAAATTATAATAAATTAACAATGCTGGACATTGATAAATTACATGAAATACAGGGTGTCCCAGAGGAACGCAAATATTTTGTTCACTTCTTTAATTCATCACAATGACAGTGAAATAAATAAGATATGCACTGGAACACCTTGTTATGAATTTTATACGATATTATTTAAGAGCTCTGTTTCGCACTATTCATTCTAATTCAAAAGCTATCCTAGAAAAATTTGTTCGATTGTGATGTAATGTAGATAAATTAAATAATAATATTAATTAATAGAACGAATCAGGCTTTTCAATATTACATTTAGTATTTTTGCGTATAAATTACTTATAACTATTACATGAGCATGGAAACTAGCGTTAAATAAATTAAAATAAACTTACATTAAAATTTAGAACATACAGAGATTCGTTTCAAGATTAACAAGTTAAAAATCAGTCCTTTTAGGCACCCTCCGAATTAGAATCTAATCCTTATCTCAACGTACGATGGTTTATTTTACGATGGTAGGAGGTGTGATTTTGGGGAATAATTTTGGATGACCATGGCAGGTTTTGCTAACTATAGTATGTAGGTTCATTTCTAATAAACGGCTAATATTTTTCCTCTAATTTAAAATCTCTCTCAACCTAAAACAACAACGGTAAGAAATCAAAACACACTTATCGTTTAATACTGCTTAGTCATTTCTTTAATTTAAGTTGACAGATTTTCTGCAAAAAGGATTTATCTATAATTGAATAGATAATTGAGTTTTTGTGATGTTAATGATTGGACATGAGATTCACATAAAATGAGATACAATACAACATTTTCACATAAAGTAAACATCCCAAACACATGTTTTTAATCTCATACTAAATACAAAATGTAATGTCTTTCCTATATTAAAATCTTGACGTCGTTTAAAAGACAACAACACAAGATAAACAAACAATCAAGTGTATATTTAGGTTTTATGGTAATCGCACAAAAAACATTAAACTAGCGACCGTTTTAGCAACATAATAGAGTTCGTTATAACGTGAACGTTTTCCGGATTCCTCAATTTATAAATGAGATTTCAAGTTCTCGGAACCAAGGAAGCACCCAGTTATTTTCATTATTAATGTAAAGATTTGGCAGGTATATAAATTTTAATAAAATGCCCGTTATAATGAACCCTTGAAAACTCAAACTAATTAACTACTAAAATCTCGAGGCAAATAAAGGCAAAATCGACCTTGCTACAAAATATGAGGTATATCATAGAATTATTTTCGCTCATTCGCTTATATTTTTGGTGGAATGCTGTTGATTCAAGTCTTTCGGCCATCTTTGTTTTCTCTATCCCAAGTGATGTACGCGACTGTTTTTAATAATAAATAATCAACATTGGAACATCCCATATGTATGATTAATTTAACTATACAATCATACTTATAAGTCAAATTATATATTATTATTATTATATCATTAAGTCAACTATTAGACTTAAATGTAGTAGAATAAATCCATAAGTATACTCCCGCGATAAATATCTATCGTAAAACTATCGATTTTTATCGAACTTCTTTCAATAGTAGAACCCTATAATCAATCCGAATCGACGCTTCATGATTGGTCGAGACGTCAATGCAGTACACTACTTTCAATATTTGAATCGAATCAACGCTTCATGATTGGTTAAGGCGTACTTGCTTAGTGAGCTTCTTTCAATAGTACAACCATTGCCGCTTCACGATTGGTCTAGACCTCCATTCTTGTTATATCGAAAACTATACCAAAGTAACGACCTACAAAATAAATACAAGACAGTCGAGTCATCACTTCTCATTACCTAGTCCCTTAAACCTAACTCACATCTGATATCACGCAACCCCACTATCCTGTGCTTGATTCCTCTTCTTATCACTCCTGTGGTGATCCGGCGTAGACTTTAAAATGTCTGGTTGTCCGTGGGAGAGGACTCTAGCTTCGCCGTGGTTGAAAGTTGAGGTGTGTGATGATAGGGTTAAGGTTGCATTTCGGTCGGAGTTGAGTGTCATTGTTGTTGCGTGTGAGTTTAAGGTGTTGTGTCCTGTTGTGTGGTGGGTGTGGTGTGATTGGCTGAGTTGGTGCATGTGTGGGAGGGTGGAGGGGCTGGAGTGGGGGTGGGTGGTTTTGCGGATGGACCGATGGGAGCCATTTCGGGTGAGGGAGTTCATTTGAGGTGTTCCCGGGCCGGGACGGAGGAGAGCGTTCTTGTAGTCCGCTATTAGATGGGTAAGCTCTGCCATCTGGAACAAATAGAAAAAGATTAACAAAAGATCTAAAAAAAAGACGTGTGGCACTCGGGGACTGCCGCGGTAAAGCTATTGCAATGCCATCTAGAGGCGAGTTGCTGAACTAAAGAGACAAACGTCATATTTCAAAAAGTCATTAAAAGTTCTACTATTCATCGATAGATGGCAAACTAAAAAGTATCACCGCTGTTCCGGTCGGAGTGGGGAGCGTGAGGTTTTTTCGTTACGGAATTTCTGGATTCGGTCCCCGCGCTCAAGGCCCGCGATAGAAGCTATGCAATAGCTTAAAGTTCCTGACTCCTCTTAATTTGTATAAAGAAATGAATATCATCATAACTAGAACGGCTGTACCGCAGAACATTTTTAGCAAATAGTATCTCAGAACACTTGATGACGTCGCCAGACAAACAAACTAAATGAAATCGTTTCATCCGTATCTATCAGTACATCAATTTTTTATGTGTTTCTTATTTCTCTATTTTCACCACGTTTATAAAAAAACACATCATTCTGCACTAACGCGACTCAAAGTCTAACTCTAGAACCATAAGTAGTTTATAGTGGAAAGTTTTAAGCAGAATAGTAACGCTTCCCCTAGTATAAAGTAGTAATCTCACCTTAGGTTTGTTGAGACTTATCAACATCTTATGGACGGGGCTTCCAGCGTCTTCTGCGTCTATCAGCATCATGAGGTCATCCTGCGAGCAAAAATAAACATCAGGGAAGAATTCCAGAAACCAAAGAATGATGGTACAATATCGTGAGAATGAATTGATCATCTGTTAGTCCACAGCCGAACATAGGCCTATTTGTATTATTTGGTTTTAATTTTCATTAGATTAACTTACTTACTTATATTATATATCTATACTAAAATTATAATGAGGAAAGATTTGATTGTTTGTTTGTATTCAATACTCTGAAACTACTGGACTGATTTCAAAAATTCTTTCACGATTAAAAAGCTTACTTTTCAGGGAGTGACATAGGCTAAATAATTTTATCCCGGAATTCCCACGGGAACGGGAACTACGCGGGTAAAACCGCGAGGCACTGGTACTTCATTTTATAAAGTAGTAATAGTATTTTACCTGTAATCCACCAAACAGTCCAATGGAGTTCAGCGCGTACCGGCCTATGACGGCCATAGAAGCGAGCTCTAACACCGTAACGCCTTCTTCAGAAACCGCCAACCACACCATGGATAGGTCTGGTTGTTTTATCTGAAAATACATACACCTGTGATACAACACCACATACATACTAAAGAGGAAATTGCAATTCATTAATCTACGGACATATGGACGGGATATTCACCATGAAGCTAAGAAACCTGCCATCCTTATTATTTTGATCGTTATGACAGGGACAACGACTTTTTTAGGTCCTACTGTTAAATTATTTTAGTTTAGTTTTGGCGACATCTATATATATATATATATGTACACGAATGACTGATTGTATAGTTCAGCTAATGAAGGTAAGAAAAAAAATGTTTTGCTTCCTTTCTAAAACATAGATTGAAATGGTAGGTGCAGTGGTATTTCAATCAATATTTCCTGAAGGGTTTGCATTACTTGTTTGAGGACGTTTAGTCGTTAATCAGACGACCAAGGAGTAAGGTATCCAAGGTAAGTCTTGCGTGCAAAGATCCACTTTGGGTCGCAGAGCTACAGGGAGTTAAATACGTAAGTGTATTATTTAGCCGTTTAAATGTTGTTAGAACACTCACTCTTGCTTGAAACAGCGTAGCTCCGAAGAAAGGCCATTTCCTTGTACAGTTGAGGTATATCCGGACACAGTCGCCTGTGCTTCGTCCTTTTAGCGCCGTCCATTTAGACCGGAGTTTCTCTTCGATGTCTCTGTTACCAGAAAATAAATGTTAAATAATAATATTAATATTAATAAAAAAATAATTTTTGGCCTCTTCTCTGCCAGTGTTCAGTTCATGGAATTTTCATAGTCATGGAATGAAGTAGTGGTATCATTTCTTGTTGTTTTAGCCCAACTAAGGGTCTTCCATGTATCACGTGAAGCTCGAAAGGATATGGAAAATATCACAAAGCAATTTAAATTACCAGGCGAGGGAGGTGAGTTTAAAAAGTTCCTAAAAACATCACGTGATTAATGGGCGATCCCTAAGTAACCAACGGCAGAGTTAAGCTACTTGTAATGTTTACCCAATAAGTTATCTCAGTTCGTCGTTAGAAAGCGACGCGCGGTATCGTTAGGGGAAGAAACGTCACGCTAGAAGTTGTGTTGGATATTGGACGGGGAGTAATCGCCCATGTCTAGCTGGGCCATTAGCGCGCCCAGTTTCGACTATTGTTTTAGTTTGGGGCGTTAAGGACTGTTATTATAAGTAACTAACTGCGCCCCGCGGCTTCGCACGCGTTGTTTCCACGGGAACAGAATTATGGGATAAAAAGTCCTATATTTGATTCCAGGATTAGATTTTGCAAAATTCAAAGAACAGTCAGATCCGTTTAGTAGTTTTGGCGTGAAGAGGTAACAAACATCCAACCATCCATACAAACTTTCGCATTTATAATATTAGTGTGATACACAGACAAGTTACCTCAGTTCGTCGTTAGAAAGCGGCGCGCGGTATCTGTAGGGGTAGAACCGTCGCGCTAGAGGCTGGTTGTGTTGGGTATTGGACGGGGAGTAGTCGCCCATGTCTAGTTGGGCCATTAGCGCGCCCAGTTCCGCGGCTAACTCTCTTGTCACTGGGAATCTGCCTGCTACCACTGTGAACAAAGATTAAAAGGTTTTTTTGAAGTGGACTTTTGCACACTTTTGCATGCGTACTTTTTGAGCGTGACTGACTCGTCACGCTCGGGTAGGTTACGCTGAGACGCGTTTACTCGGTTCTAGCTGTCATCACTCATGATTACTGTCTAACAAGGAGCGCAGTGTATTCAATTCTATGTCATAGATATCTGATAAGTGAAATGACCTTCCTGCATCTGTCTTCCCATTAGAGTACAATCTTGGAGGCTTCAAATCTAGGATAAATAAGTTCCTTCTGGAAAAGCGTGCTCCATCTTAGGCTACATCTTCGCTTTCTTAAAGTGAGTTGGTACCCAAACGCTAACCCATCAGCAATAAAAAAAAAATGATAACTTATACGGTTTAGGCCCTATATTAAATTGAGGATTAATAAGCGACTGAATCGAAACTTTTTAAAATCGATTCAAACCTCGAAGGAATTAAATATTCTTGATAGCAAATATTTTAAATCCAATTAAAAATATTAAAAAAATAGATTTTTTGCTTGCATATTGTAGTTAACATCTGATAGATAATTGGTAGCTAAAATTTGCGAGTCTAAAATCGACTCCAATAGCCGAAACATTTAAAGTAGTTAAAGCATAATCAAGCATTTTTTTCCTTTTTTTTGATTTATGCAATTTAAACATTATTATTGTTTGAACTCACCTTGCTGATTAACTTGATAACACAGTAATAACTTCTCCTTATCAGTCTCGGTTCTAACGGAGTTCTTGAAATACAGCCGGTTTCGATAGGTCAGTCTGATCACTCGAGAGTTCTCGAACTTTCCGGAACCTTTCTCTCTGAGCGCTGTCTCCCATTTTGATATGACGTCACATAGCTGAAAAGATTATGGAAATAAAAATCAAAACGCAATCATAACACGAAAGTTTTCGAAAGAAAAGTGAGATATTATAGTTAGTACTGAAGAGGTTCTATGGAATTGGCTATTTTAGTTTTCAAGCAGCATTGCTATTTATGTTTTCAAGCAGCATTGCTGTGTGACGGTTCAACCATAATAGTGAACAGATTCAGATCCACCGTTTTATTTTACTGTAGATATGTCGTAGTTTAACTAATTCATTATATTATATACAAATAAAAACTAACTACAAATAAAGATTTCTTATTCTTACTCAACAAACTGAAACTTGTTTTAACTTAACACCTAAGGTAGGTAGGTAAGGCTGGACCTATAAGGCCTTGCAAGTTCAAAAGCGTACCTTCTTATCGGGTTTGATATGATGCTCCAAGTCCTTCTCGATAGGATCATCACTGAACAGTGCGAAGCCGCTTGCTGCTGATTCTCTGCAGCCCAGTTCTGTGCTGAGTGTTGATAGGAACTCTTCCACTGTTGTTGACCCGTCGAAACTTATTACCTGAGAAATACACCCTGATGTTAATTTTGACAACGGTATTAACGTTTCGGTAATAACTAGACTATAGGTTCCCAGAATTTTTCAGTTGGCGGCGCACTTACAGGTTTGATATTTTGTCTCGGCGCCCCGTAGACTTTAGTTCTCTAATTAATAAATAAGGATCCTAGTTAGATACGCTCAAAAATTAAAACATGCGCAATACGAAGCTAAGTTTTTTTATTCATCGACACGCAAAAAACGTTTATAATTTAATAAAAATAGGATTTAAAATACCATGACAACTTAACCACGACGAGCTTGGTGATGTCCAAACATTTATTTCAAAGCATTTCATTGTTTACTTCCATTGAAATAATGCCAAAGTAGCCAGAACAGCTATCATCATATTTGCGATATTTCCGCTTTTTTTTATTTCTCTGCTACTTGTAGAGGCTTTATACAATCACTTCGAGTACCAACTTGTTTATTTAATAAAAATCTGTCCATTTTGACGAAAACGGAACAAGCATCAACGTGAAGTATAAAATTAGGTCCTACCTAGCAGCTGTAGGGTAGCAACACCGACAGCTGCTGGAAAAAGGATTCACTTATACGCCAGCTGAATTGGTCCTGTGCCAACTAATCCACAGTCTTCCAAAAAGATATATAGAACACTTACTTGATAAGTATTATTGAGCATGTGCACCGGGATAGCGTGCGGCAGACAGTGGTGATAGGGATTCTTGAGCAGTATCGAGAGTACTTCCATCCTCGACGGCTTGTCTTCACGCCCGCCGTTGCGTATCGTCCGTTCTAAAGCTCGGGCGCAGTAGGCGGCGTATTTACCGCATTCCGTTCTGGAAGTTATGTGAAGAGTTTAATTTGACTGAGAAGTTAGCAATGGTTATTGTTATAGGAACATTGATGCCTTTGGATTTAAAGGACATGCATGGATACATTTGTATGCTTTGAGTTAAATCGAATGATTTTAATCTTATTACAGTGTGTTGACTATTAAAAATAACATGTTACCCAGATTTATCTATACTTATAATATAAAGAGGAAAGATTTGATTGTTTGTATTGAATAGACTCCGAAACTAGTGGACCGATTTAAAAAATATTTTATCATTATACAGCTTTTTTTACATAGGGTAAGACTGGGTAAAACGCCTCATCGTTCAAATAAATATTCCTAAAAAAACTATTCAAGATAAAATCATTTTTTTTTATTGAGGAACATAATTCAATTATTTCTTAACGTTATGGCACTTAGTAATTTGACCAAACTCATTTAAATTGTAAGGTGGGGCGTTTTATATTACGACCGTGGCCATATTTTATTCCGGAATCCTCACGGAAACGGGAACTACGCGTGTGAAACCGCGAGGCGCTGCTAGCTAATATATTAACGGAAGATTGATAAACTAATCCATCTTTACTTAGACAGTTCCTGAGTGTTATTTCACAATCCGTAAGTTGATTTTTGTCTGACGTTAGTTCTTAGTGAAAATACAAGAATTAGCTATTCAAAACCTAAATAATTAAATCACGACAGCATCATTAAAACGCGCTGTAAAAAAAGGAATCAGCGTATGTATAAAAGTCTGCGACTGGACATACAGCCGTAACGCCCTGTCTTCAGTTTGCCGCAACTTGCTATACTTACTTGGAATCCGCATGCCTGCTCAAATGTAACTTCAGATACCACAGCAGCCTGTTATTTCTCGGAACAAAAAGACTGACGGCCAACGCTAGTAGTTGCCATCCTTGGACGAAGCTGTACGTAGGGGGGTTGCTTTTACAATCCACCGATAATAGAGGCGCCTGAAATTATTCCAATAGATGATATAACAGCTCTAGTGCCTAATTTATATATATTAGTAGTATGTTTTTGTACTAATTAGAGGATGAGAGATATTAGACAGTTAGCCGACATTGGAATTGCTGATCAATGAGAAATTGATTATAAAATTTCACAAAAGTGCACAATTCGTTGATCAGTGGGTTGGACAGCAATTCAGCATTAATTATTTGTTTTTTTATTTAAGGGTTATTACAATACGGTAGGTTAGGTACATATTTACCTTTTCTCATACATCTAATTACAGTGAAACAATTTGGCTCCAGGGAAATGTTATTCGGTAAGAAACGTTACGCATTGAAATTTTTACCAAACCTGATACTTCATTATTATACAATACATGTCAAGAGACTGCTCACAGAAGTGTTGCCATATACTGGCCTTGGATTCGTTTTGGAAATATAGCTTTTTTGTACCTGCACAACAAATATTCAAATGCGCACATTCTAGAATGTTCCACCAATATGTCTACACCAGAACTGATAGTCAACATCTATCTGTGTTAACTCCTTGCGCATACATACATCATAGAACCTACTTACATAATACAAGGATCAAGAAATGTATTCTGGGCATTCTAGAATTTTCTACTAATATCTCTTGTCTACTTGAAACCTCGTACACAATGTTGAAACCCATTGCGCATAGTAGAACCGATCCAGTACATTACCTGTATCGAGCTAGGCGATCCAGCCGAGTTAGGTTGCACGTCACCGCTCTTGTTGTCTCCGACTGACGAGGCGCCCGTGTCGCACGTGAACAGGGACTGAGTCGCGCACAGTAGCAGTTGCTGTACAAATGAAATGTTGGTGTTGCTATTCTGCTGGGGTTAGCTCTACTATGTCTTGTGTAGATTGAGGAAATTTTGTTCTAGAAAGGTCTGTACTTTCTGAAATTTCTTTACGAATAGGAGAATTTATGGGGTGTGAATTTAGTTTCTCTTTGGTGGGATGTTTGTGCATTAAAATGCTTGGATCTGTGTATTGTTAAAGGTATGTCGTTTGACTGAGGGGTAGCTTAGGAGAACTTGATGGAGTTGTTATTTAAACTATGGGGAAGGTAACACAAGTAAATAGAAAACACTGTAATTAAACACATTTGTCTAGTGAAAGTTTGTTGATGTTTGATTAATGAAAAAAAATCTAATTTCACGAATTAACTGGCGATTTTTAGTGTGTAAAGATCTAGAAACAATGAATTTTGATAACTTTTTTTCAACTGAACTTTCTACAGCACAGTTCAAAGATTACTTATTTGATCAGATAAAATAAAAAATTAAATTGAAAATTGCCATATTTTTGACCGACTTTAGAAAAAGTGGAGGTTCTAAATTCGTCTGTATTTGTCGTGTTCGTCTATGTTTGTTACCTCAGAACTTTTGACTTGGTGGTCGGATTTTCACGATTCTTTTTTTAGGCTGGTGCTTTCCATGTGGTCCTATTTAAATTTAGTCCAGTTCTGGCAATGGGATCCATATAATTGAAGTCTGTTTATAGTTTTTTTAAAACAAAATCAATTTTGTTATTTAACATTATACTTATAATAGTAATTTCTTTCTTAAATCAACTGCTAATGACATTTTATCGATAAATCGTAATCCATGATGTGTTGAAATTAAATGCCGATATTATGATTTTCCAGAATGACTTCCGTGCATTCAGCTTGTTGTTAGTGCAAGTGTTCTGTGACTTGACTTGTGCCATTATTTGCGTCCCCTATGTTTTAACCAATACCAATTTACTACACCAAACCTCTAATTACAGAAGATTCTTGTGTACAGTTAAAAGATAGTGATTTTGTACAGTGTCCACCATTTTTATACACCTGCGTAACATGCCAAACTTTGATAACGATCTAACGTTAGTTTCAAAACGTATTGAAACGTAATATTTTTTCAAGAAATTTTTCGTTTAAACTAACACATTCATGGCCCAAGAAGATGCTAAACTCTGCCCACGAGTAGCGGCGGCGCGTCTCTACAGAGGCTGGGCAGTGAACGTTAAAATTCAGATTTTAGTCACACAGCTAAAAACACTACTTTTCGTGATATGACTGAGTTAAAAATAAGACCGTTATAGGATAAGTAGTAGGCATATTACGCATGTTATCTCTATTTACTTACCGAATATTTAAAAACTATGATTATGATACGATAAACATGGTTTTCTAAAACTTGCAACATCAACCTTTCATAACAAAGTATTCGACAGTGCATGGAAAATAGCTATGAGAGTTTATGAATGATAGATAATAGGTCATTCCCTAGTTCTAAAGGGTGGGGAAAACATTCTCAAAAAAAATATATAATTTATGAACAAAAGGGGATTTACACCAACATTCCATTTGAGTATATTGCAACGCTAACATAGCATGGTTATGGCAACATTCTTTCGAAAATCGAACTTTATTCATTCGATTCTGAATTATGTAAATGATTTAACGTCACCGTTCAACAATGTTGCCAGAACTTTAAGATCAAATTGGAATATCTCCAACAAGCACAAAAATTTTGATAATTTCACAATTTCATTGAAGCCAATAATGTTTCCACAGTAATTCCAAATTGATCAACCACAACACTAGAAGCTTTCTTGTTTACGGCAGCACTCGAAGCTACACTTATCAACAAAATGGTTTGTTAGTGTATTTTATTTTAGCAAATAAATGTTAGATGGAAGCTATTTATACTGTGCTCATCTTGTTGAATATTGGGATGTACATTTCTTAAGACAAATCTGATATGTAAAAAAGGATTGAAAGTTCTACAAATAAAAAAGGCAGTGTCCTAAAAAATGCTAATTAATCCGACGTCGTTAGATTTTCAGAAGATCTTGGACACGTAATTTTTCTTTTGTCGATTAGACAAAAAATTATGAAGATATATCAAGTTAAAGTTTCGCGTGACGTCACACCTTGCGACACTTATTAGCAAGGTGTGATGTCACTTGGCGTCACTCCTGAACTCGGAGGCGCTTTATTATTGTATTTTTTGTTTAATTGTCAAAAGAAAAAATACGTGTCCTCCCATATCTTCTGATAATATAACTGAAGAACAAAATATAATAATATATTTATAAGTTTTACCCACGACACTACCCTTTTGTATGGATATTGTTACCTATTTTGATGAAATGTAAATGTTTTAAAGAAAGCGAGAGTAGAAATAGAAGAGTCGAAATAGAAGAGACCTAAAGAGCACAGTACAAGTTTCTTAGTAAACAAATCTACGGCTTTAAATTGTAGGACAGTAAACTATAACTACGAAGTGCTAAGCGATACCTATAACAATTCGTGTAATGAGTATTTTGTATGGAAGAAGGAATTAAATGTATGAGAAAAGCATTCAAGCGTCCGCCCTTAAGCTTTGCGAATATTAAATTTACAGTAAAAGCTTTCAAGGCGTGCTTTATTGTCTGAATTTAGATTTTTTGTGATGGCAACATATAAAAACAAATTTTAATCTTTTGTTCTTTTTAGTATCATTAAACAATCCGAAGTAGTCTATTTGTGCGATATCGATAAAACTTTTTGGTTCTTTACTAAACTATAGTTCATTTAAATGCACAAGTAGATACTGCAAACTGCTATAAAAAGCTTGTTCCATAAGTACGAAGAAGAATCTTTGTACTTATGCAAATGGTTAGAGTAGTGAATATATTGACGAGTTTATTAAATAAGTTTTATTTATATTGTACAATCGAAGAAACTATCAGTTATTCGACTAAATTCTTGAAATTAGACTAGAAACAAGAAATCTAGGGACACGCCAATAATTAGATGTCGAAATCTACTCGTTTTGCTATAAATTTATAGGGCTTGTCGTTTTTTCGATTGTACGTGACAAACCCACACATGTTATAGAAGTCTGGGTTGGCTTAGGGTTTACTTGAAAGTAATATAAACAGTAACAGAAAAATCTTGCAGTGATACTCGAACACAGAATTGAGTTCGAGTATCACTGTTTACACGAATTTACATAAAATATAATTTTAATTTACTCTATTAGGTACTATTAAAGCCAATAGATAGATTTTTAAGGTTTTATTATATTTATCACAGTCCACCACGTAATTGTATGCATTTTTAAGTATAACATGCATACTTAAAAAAATGGGATTGAAAATGACATCGTCTTATGACTTCTGCTGGCCCGCTCAGATCCGACTCGAATTGAGCAGGAGAGTATGAGAGATGACATCATTATCAAACCCATCCTATATGTACGCAGGTTATTTTTACCTTCAGAAGTCTCCAAAAATGTTTCTAAACGTGATTAAGAGATTACTTTCAAATAAACCCAGTCCAGAATAAAAAGCTGCACTTACATTCTTAAGCTTAGCTGCTTTAAGCCTATGCACGCGCGTCGGTGTTACCTGCACGCCGTGTTTCGAATGCGTTATAGGAGCGGTTTGCCTAGCCAACGCCGCGGCTAGTTCGTCTTGTAATTCTGACACTTCAAGGCATTGCTGTAACGCATTCTGGGCAAGAACGACGTGGTAGTCAATGCCTGCTTGTTCCACGCATACTGACATGAAAAGTTGGACACACTGGAATGGAAGAATAATCATTATAGCTAACTAGTAGACTATATAGATAGTTTATAAGGTGTTTGTTAGTAAAAGTTACTAGATTAAGTCAAATCGTGTAAATTGTAACATATAAAGTTACCTTATTCTGAATTTGGCACATGAAAAAAAAGGAATGAAGAAATCAGCTCAGCAGTTTGATTCTTGCAATATTTACATGATCGAATTCAGCCAATGTCCAATAACGCCAAAATATAGCAACTAGTGTCTTCGATAAATGAGAAGGAAATAAGTATGAAATAACGCTGGATACTTTTTAAAAGCAAGATCTAGCTGTCTTAGTTTTAGTTTATTTTTTCCTAAATCATTATTTTATTATAACAGGCAAGTCAATAATTTTACAATAAACCCATGGGCTTATTTAACAAACCTTGAAAAGTTTTAACGCTTCAGCTTGCAACGCTTCGGAATTCAAAGATGTAAGCGGCGTTGTGATGTTTTCCTTTGAGTAGAGCAACGTTGGATGCCTCCATAGAACACAATCTGAAACATAATTAACGCTTCTTCGTTATTTGGGTCAGGTATTAAGTTTTTATTGACAGCTGTAAAAGAGTTGGTTTAATATGTGTAAATAGCAAATTTAGATTGAAGTGAATTCACTAGCAAGCTTTAGCGATGCAATCCGGAGTGGACTTTAAGACTTTTGCACTGTACATAATCGTTTTTAACTTACTGGGATCGCCATCAGTTTCCATCAGCTTCTGTACCAGTTGTTCGAAGTGCGTGCCTTGGCTCAGGCCGCCGCCGCTGACCACCGTGAGATGGTACAGCCAAGAGTCCTTGTCGGCTTTGGTCTCGAATAGCAGGTAGGTTGGACCCTGGAAATTATTTATGAAACTTACGTTAGGAACACGGCAAGGGATATCCCCAAGAACTAAACAGACAGACCAAGGGAAATATTATATTTAAAACACCAGTACTTGTTTACTTTATTAAGACTTACAAGAAAAATAAAGGTTCTTGATTTTCGATATAGTCGATAATCGAGAACCCCGTTCTTTTTTAAAAGTATGTTTATTTGTGTATGTATTTTCGTCGATGTTTCCATCAATTGTGGACAGATTTTAATGATGACAGTATGATCCCAAGATAAAAACTTTAATATTTGTTCCGCAAAACTTGAAAAAACAATGTAAATGTTAAGGAATATGAAATCGCTTTCTGATGTAACGAGTAAATTATGTATAAAGAAAAGATAACAAACAGACAAAGAGACAGGATTTCTTTCGAATGTATACTAATCCAAGCCTCCGAGACTTGGCCATTAAAACAACTATTGGCCCATTAGCTAGACATGATGTTATAAACATATATTTTAAAGGCAACTTATAAGTAGGTTGTAGAGTTAGAAACGCATACGGGAGTTGAAAAGGGCTCAAGGATGGTTACTTTATGATAAGCAATTTTCTCAAGATCTCGGGTAATAGCTGTACATGTTGGCAATGAAACTTGATTATGGTTGGTTCAACTCTGTAATTTGTAACGGCGTAGACTAAGTTTCTGTTATGTTATTTTCTTATGGTAAAAAGAGAAGAATTTTGTTTTTGATTTGAAACCATTCGGTCTAGAAACTTAAAATCTTTCTGTAGATAAGATTAATATGTAATTATAGTATAGACGATCGATTCCTCAACCTCAAGCTTAACAGCCTTATTATGGAGGGTAATGCTCATATGCTGTGCTGGCTTAGAATTTGCACAACCCCAACTCTTCCCGTGGGTGTCGTAAGAGACGACTAAGGGATATCCATCGGGGGGCGGGCAACAGCGCCCGCGCCCCCTGCACTTGTAAATGGTTTTACCAATAACAAATACCAATATCTATCTGACTAACTATAAGAAAAAATATCACCGAACTGCGATCTCAAACTCACATGCTCACCGTGGGGATTATGGGAGTATATCTAGCAGTAGTACCACCCCCATGAGATAGACGATTAATCATCGTATCATATCGACAAAATCGATTAATCATTTTCAAAAACATAGTTTGAGGTTATGTTTACCTGATGCTGCGGATAGATGGCGACAGTGAGGTGGTTCCTCGCGTCATCATTCTTCTCCTCGGAATCAGAATCCGACACGTGTTCAACGTCTTCCACTCTCGCGTCTCGCATGTTGATCTGCCCGGTTGGATTCTGGAATTTAAATAAAAAAAAAGTGTTCAACTTTATCATAACTTTCATGTGTCGCCGCGTGCGACGTGTCAAATCAAACAAACGCGTGTAAAAACACTTCTCCGTAAACACACTCTACCAGCGCCATATGTTTGAATTTAGTGCGGGCCGCGTCACTGCACGCGCCGCGTCTCCGTAAACAAGGCCTTAGTCATATAAGATATTATGATCAAACGTGCTAGTGGTATAGCTGGTCTTTTTTATATTTTCGTTAATGGACAAAAAGAGGGAAGAGAATCATTAAACACAATTTTTTTTGGTTTTATTTTGTTTAAAAGCGTTTGCTTTTTGTAATTTAATATCTGATTGAAAGTCGAATACTTGTGTTTATCTATCTTTCAAATCTTATGATTCAATGTTAAATTAAAAATGTTAAACCAGTTTCAAACATCAAACCAGACAATCCATTTTGAGTTTTGGTACAAAAATACAAATACGGATTAAAATGATCAGATATTGATTATATTATTATTAAAATTAGCTAAACAAAAGATTGCCATGCTATGATGTGAGTTTTATGTTATTAATAAATTAGAATGCGGTTAAATATACCTCGTTATGGTCCCATCGTTCTGAATCAGGTCTCTTCTTTGACAGCGAATCCAGCAAGCGGGCCTAGTATGGATTTAATTCAGCTTTAGTCAATCTTTTTTAGAAAATATACCAAATTTACATATACTTGCCTTTTTTATTACTAAATTCGTTTTAACAAAAATAAGTACAATCAAAGAATAGAAACAAACTAGAACTAGTAATTACAGGTATCTCAACAACTAATCTAAAGTATAATTTTATATTCTGCATAGACAGAGAAAATTAAATGAAAAAGTAGACATAAATTTCAACTAGTATTGTGTATGAATATTGGTATATTTTCAAGAATTTTGAGCACACAAAACCACACAATTTCATTTATTATTTTTACTGAAGAGCTTTTTATTTTATATCCGAATTGTTTGGAAATAAATCCATACGTAAATGTTAGAGCTCATTGCAAAATAATCTTCGCAAAGCGGTGGGGATGATGAGCGTAGATACAACCTAAAATTACTGCTTTATTTTACAACAACCAACAAATTAATAACATGCAATAACGTTATAATATTGGTTAATTGGTAATAAATGCACCGTCAAATTAATAGAAACCATATACATATATTGGTTATACTTATAAATGGTTATTTTATAATTTAACTATTCACTTTTGTTATATGATATTTCTCATTGTTTTTAAGAAGGTTCACATGCCATACTGCCTGGCCACGGGATGACTGAAAGTTTGCAAAATTATGTCCTCCAGTGAATGTTTCACTGATGCTCAAGGATTCTTGGTCTTAACTCAGACAAATGTCGCCGTGTTTTTTTTTCCTAATATTTTCATATTTCGATATTATTATTTTTCTTACCCGTGAATAGTTAAATTAAAAGGAGGTCCGACGTAGGTTCAAAAAATAGGTTCATGTTTACTTACTTGATCGCCAGGTGATTTGAAGTATAGGAACATCTTCCCAATAAGCACGCACCAGCTTTTCTTAGCGTGTCCGTTCTTTACTTTTGTGAGCCAACCTTGTATGGTAGGTTTGTTGTCTTCTTTGCTGAGTAGCAGTTTGGTTGCATTTCTTCTTTGGACGTTCTAGAAGGAAAAAGTTACGTCTTTAAAACTTATGGGACATCGAGGACGGGTCATAATTATATACTTACTAAATAGGACCGTTTTTTTAACCGACTTCAAAAAAAGGAGGAGGTTCTAAATTCGACTGGTTTTTTTGTTAACGTTGTTTTGATTTTAAGCTATTGCATAGCTTCTATCGCGCGCCTTGAGCGTGGAGACCGAATCCAGAAATTCCGTAACG
Organism: Eupithecia tripunctaria; assembly: GCA_955876795.1. Classification (NCBI taxonomy): domain Eukaryota; kingdom Metazoa; phylum Arthropoda; class Insecta; order Lepidoptera; family Geometridae; genus Eupithecia; species Eupithecia tripunctaria. Next base: position 8,825,810 of record OY041612.1, read on the forward strand.
AAAATAACCTAACACCCCCCTCTCGACCAGCACATAAGTTGATAAAAATGCTATGCAATAGCTTTACCGCGGCAGTCCCCGAGTGCCACACGTAATTTTTTTTGTTTAATTTCGACTGGGCGGTCCGATTTTCATGATTCTTTTATTTGAAAGCTGGCTACCCGTGACCACACGGGTATTAAAATGGGGGAACACCCCCAGTTTAATTTGGTCCAGTTCTGAAAATGGGATCCATGAAAAAACTCATTCAATTGAAGCCGGTTTATAGTTTGCAATGCGAATAAGCACCTACTGCTAGGTATTTTTCCATTTTGTCTGTTTCTGCGCCACCGTCATCCACTGTTTCTGGGATACGATGACGCTGTCGTCTGACCAACGGGTCTGTGGGTCAGACGATATCATGAATTGGTTTGCGTCTTTGGGTTACTATCCCGTAATTAATGTATCAAACTTTTCGTCGAACCGAAATTACCTTGGACAATACAAACTTAAAGTATAAATTCGAAAGTAACTGTCTTTTAAATTTTCACGACTAAAATACTGTACGGATCTTAATGACACTTTGGCAACGATGCTGTGTAGAGTGTCGAGCATTATAATTTATTTATTTATAGTGAGATAGATGATAACGGGGGACATGGGAAGAGGTTTTTGTCTCAAAAAATAATTTAGAAGGGTTGGAGAATGAAACTTTATACGGGAATAGCACGTGTAAACAGCATAATTTAACACCTTCACTGCGATCACCAATAAGCCTGCCAGCCAGATGTGCAGGACATAAGTGTGTGCGCGAACACAGTATACGTATGGCGCTTATGCGGAAGTGGAAATAGGATAATATCGCAAAGATACCTGTAAAACCCTAATCCAATCCTCCATAGTAGCATTACTATCAGCAGTGAGGTAGTAAGTGCGACTGCCAGTAAATATCTCGAAGGTGGCAGCACCGTCGTTCCGCGATATCTTACAAGCTTCGCCCAATCCGATCTGTCCTTGCGGCTTTCTGTTCACTTCTGATTGGCTCTTCCAGTAGGATAGGGTCCCGTTTTTGAGGACGAACCTATGGAAGAAAACAGTTTCATAGAAATTATTTGTGAGAAAAATGGCGTTTGTGGGGCGTTTTTACAAAAAAGGCTTGTACACGGGTCAACTTGCTAAGTACTTCTATTTTACATATTTCTGTGTGCATATTTGCTTTTAAGTACCTTCCTTGTCATACTACCTCTAAGAGCTGCCATTTCAAGAGATTTATAAACTTAGCAAGATGTCCACTCTTCTCTAACGCGTTATTTCGCCTTTACGATGCTGTTGCGTCGTGTCGCCTCAGGGAATCGGTCATGCGCGACATAAAGCCGTGAGACAGCGACGCCGTTTTATATCACCGGGTTTAAGTTCTCTTACCATATTTTCTTCTAAGAATTCAGTTTTCTAAGCCACTTAGCAAGATGTCCGCTCTTCTCCAACGCGTCATGTCGCCTCGGTGAATGAGTCGCGGCCGGCACGCGACATAACGACGCGAGAGACGGCGACGCAGTGCTATAAGACCAGGTGTCATTCTCTTACCATCGTTTCCTCCAAGTCTTCAGCTTTCCTCCCAGCTTGGCAAGATGTCCGCTCTTCTCCAACGCGTCATGTCGCCTCGGTGAATCAGTCGCGGGCGGCGCGCGACATAAAGACGCGAGAGACGGCGACGCAGTGCTATAAGACCAGGTGTCATTCTCTTACCATCGTTTCCTCCAAGTCTTCAGCTTTCCTCCCAGCTTGGCAAGATGTCCGCTCTTCTCCAACGCGTCATGTCGCCTCGGTGAATCAGTCGCGGGCGGCGCGCGACATAAAGACGCGAGAGACGGCGACGCAGTGCTATAAGACCAGGTGTCATTCTCTTACCATCGTTTCCTCCAAGTCTTCAGCTTTCCTCCCAGCTTGGCAAGATGTCCGCTCTTCTCCAACGCGTCATGTCGCCTCGGTGAATCAGTCGCGGGCGGCGCGCGACATAAAGACGCGAGAGACGGCGACGCGGTGCTATCACATGATACCGCATCTGGAGGTATCGCATAGTCGTCCGACATGCCTGATTCAAATGATGTATCTGTAAAAAAGAGAATGTATTTAGTGCCTGCATTAATAAATTTAAAAAACATTGATGGGACTTTAAAAGTGATACCACTTTTTATTGTATACCCGTATAAATTCGGAATTTTGAGGATTCTCTAGCAAGGTTACATTTTTTACTTGAATGCATTGTAAAGAAGGCGTTAACGTGTTTTCTGTCTTTTTCTTTTCAGTCGGTGGCCACGTACTGATGGGTAAACGTATAGGCATAGGTATTCTCTCTATTGCACTAATCTCTCCGGTCTTGTGCTACTGTCATCTTACTTTTCTTGTCTATATTGATGTCGTCAAACATCGGGTGGTTGGTCTGCTTTTGTAACCGACTTCAAAAAAAGGAGGAGGCTCTGAATTCGACTGTATTTTTTTCTATGTTTGTTACTTCAGAACTTTTTACTGGGTGGTCCGATTTTCATGATCTTTTTTTTTATATGAAAGCTGGTGCTTCCCGTGTGGTCCCATTTTAATTTGGTTCAGTTATGACAATGGGATACATGACAATCCGTGAACATACTATAAAAATTTAAGTCGGTTTATAGTTTTTTAAAACAAAATTAATTATTAGTGTCACAAATAGAACACCTCGAGGTTACTTTACCCTTCATTAATAAACTACAGTCAGTAAAGGTGACATGGAGATCTATAATTATAAGGCTTTCAACAAAGTTTCATTATTGAAGGTATGAACTATCTGTTGTAAGTTACTATTAAAAAATTAAATATTCAATAGTCTAGCGTGATGATTACTATACGCTGACACGATAAATAACCAAATCTATCATGATATTATTACAGATTGAAACAATAAATAGGCAAGCAGCTTTCATAAATGTACAGTCATACCAAGACCACGGCAGACCTTTCAACAACTAAAATGAACTTTTCAAATAAAGTTGTCGTCGTAACTGGGGGAAGCGCAGGAATCGGCGCAACTACAGCCATCCTTTTCTCGCAACAGGGAGCGAACGTCGCTATCGTCGGACGAAATGAGACAAAACTACAAGAAGTAGTCTCACAATGCGAGACCAAGGCACTTGCGATCGCAGCAGATATAACCAAAGAGCAAGATGTTAAGAGAATGATCGAAGAAACAGTTGAAACATTCGGAAGAATAGACATTTTAGTGAATAACGCTGGGATTGTTAGAACAAGGAACATCCCTGATGAGGCTTTCCTAGAAACGTACGATGAAATAATGGCAATAAACGCACGCGCTGTAGTTAACGTGAGTAACAAAGCTGTGCCGTATCTGATAGAATCTAAGGGCAACATCATTAACATAAGCAGCATTGCTGGTACCGCAGTACTCACCCCTAATTTACTTGCGTATGGCATGTCTAAAGCTGCTATGAACTATTTCACAAGAAGCTTGGCTTTGGAATTGGCTGGAAAAGGCGTTAGAGTCAACGCGATTAGTCCGGGACCGGTGAGAACAGGTATTTGGGATTCACCGAGTGAGAAAGCGGATTGGTCGGAGTGGGAAAGAATGACGCCTTTAGGAAAGATATCTGAAACTGATGAGGTAGCCGATTTGATACTCTATCTCGCTAGTGATAGAGCTAAAAGTGCGACGGGAGTGAATTACGTCCTTGATAATGGAATGATGATTAAACAATAGTGTGTTTTTATCAGATATTATTACGTAGATACGTAGTGTTGCACATAAAGTAATTAGATTATTTTAAGTTTGGAATGCAATAAACATAGCATGCAATTACCTGTACTTTCTTTTACTGTCATATAAATAATTAATAATCCGGCCAAGTGTGTGTCGGACAATGCGCAGTGTAGGCTTCCGTAGTTGTACGATTCTTAACAAAACTCGGTTATCTGTTTTACACGACTTACAACTTTAACTTATATTAAGATAAATCAATATTTAGTAACAATTCCGCACAAAACCTTCTTTGATAAGATCCAACATAATCGGGTTTGTTTTAAAAACTATAAACTTTTTTACTTTAAATATATTACTATATTTAAATAAAATATTGTATTTTCACTCATATTAATAATTATATTCGCCTTAAATTATATGATTTTATCACGGATGCCATTGTCAGAACTGGACCAAATTAAAATGGGACCACACGGGAAGCACCAGCTTTCACATAAAAAGGAATCATCAAAATCGGTTCACCCAGTCAAAAGTTCTGAGGTAACAAACATAAAAAAACAGTCGAATTGAGAATCGTGCACCGTCCGCCCACAAATTGATCACAACTTTACCTAAATTATAGTTATTTTGAATGGAATGAATGAACATTTTATTGTACTAATAACATCGATCAAAAATTTCGCGGCCTCCCCCGTAGATACATAGAACCTTAAGAAAATGACACTCAAAATTGTCTACGTCTTGTTTTGACGCAGACAGTTTGCGCAGAGCCTGACAAGTTTATTGCATACGGAACAAGAGATAAGTGGAGCAGAATTTATTTTATTTTGTAAGTAGGTAGGTACATAGGTAACTGAAAATAATAAAACTGCGTTTTTACAGGAACAATCTGTAAATCATACCGTTACCTTGCACTTATCATATATATATTTATTTGGTTCCTTCTGCAAATAGTTAGGTGTGTGTGTAGATAGTTAAGAGAAGTTACTAAAAAAAAGAAGTGTTTCTGTGTAGTCAATACATAACAAATATACTGCAACAAAGAAAAGAAAAAAAAATCTAAATCAAAATACCTAATAATCCATATTTTTTATAAAATACGAATAAGCATCATTTATTTTGTCCTGTGTTTACATAGTTGGTCTTATGAGCTACAAATAATTGTCCCAACAGTTTGTCCTTTCGGACATACAATAATTGTTATTATATACTAGTAGGTTTTTGATACTATGTATTTTTTTTTATTTTGAACGTAATAACTTCGTTCTATAATTTGTATTGGTAGACTATTATAAATTTTAACGGCACATATGAAATTTTGTGGAATGTTGCATTATTTACTTGAGGCATACGCATATTATACTATTAAGAGAAAACTGGTCTTTATACATGGTTCATTGTACATATAAAAAAATAAACGCAAAAACACATAAAATAAAAATTTTGAACGTAATAACTTCGATCTCTAATTTATGAATTTCGAACAAAGTTAAAATCGTAGCTTTCAACGCCGATTTCTTGAGGTAAGGGCAATAAAAGGGTATATGCATCTATTTTTTTTATTGTTCCAATTGATTCTTTAGGTCATAATTTGACCGAAAAATGATAAGGCGCTCACTGAATTTCGCAATAACAAGGTAAAAAAATCAAATCAAAACTACAATCATTTTCGGGTGATAAAAACGCTGCCATATTGGCGCCATGTATATTTGACGTGTTTAGTCACTTTAAAATCACATGCATTGTACATTAAAGTGGTAAAAAATGCATTAAAACTTTACTGAAAATAATTTTAAAAAATTTACACTGAGATTGGTGTCAGAAGAGCTACAATGTCCGTTAGCACTGTTAGTAGCGCCTTATGAGAGTCCTATGTTTAGCAGTAGACTAAACGTACGCTGATAATATTACCTCTAGTCTTGCTCTATTTACTAGGAGACACACTGCTGGACTGATTAGTAGAACCCAGGATGGAGCCGATCTTGATGCTCTTTTAAGTGCTGCTGGCAATGAGAAGTGTCAGAAGAGCTACAATGTCCATTGGCGCTGTTAGTAGCGCCTTAGGAGAGGCCTATGTTTAGCAGTAGACTAAGTGTACATTGATAATCTTACCTCTAGTCTTGCTCTGCTTACTAGGAGACCCGCTACTGGACCGTTTAGCTGGACTGAGGCTGGAGCTGGTCTTGACGCTCTTAGAAGGGCTGCTGGCACTGAGACTGGTGTCAGAAGAGCTGCATTGTCCATTGGCACTGTTTGTTAGCACTAACGCGTGGGCCGTTTGGGGTATTGAAGGCAGGACGCCTGTTAGGTTCACGTTGTTGGGCAGCTGGGATGATTGTCCTGGAAAATATATACAATAGAATGAAATATAATAAACATTTATTTCCCGATACACATGGGTAAAAAACATACATTTGAATAAATGATTAGCGTCAAATCGATTTGCCCCATGACCCTGTGCCGAACCGAAATAGATGTTGGCGCTGAGCGATTGCCGCTCAGCACTGTTTCTCAGTAAAAAACCTTTAATTTGGCGTTAGGGACGTCTAGTCGGAAACAAGCTTAAGCTTGAAATATTTAGAAAATGTTTGAGATTATCGTCACTCTAGCTAGCTCTAGATCCACTGCCCCGTTTGTTTTTGCCAGCCTCTTGAGCTTTTTGCATCGAATTATAGTCAGCAAAAATTGCGCCTTACTCTACCACTAAGGTGATTTTTCTGTGAAGTGAATAGTTGCCAACCCCGGCTTGCTCGATATCTTTTGTTTTTAACGCAAAGCAAAATAGTTTACTTATGATAGGCGTTACGTTTGGCGATGGTACCTTCCCCTTTTTAGAACCGTCAAGATATCGTCAACTCATCTTATAACCTGCGTACTTAAATAATGGGATGCTAGTGCATCCCATGACGCAATCTCTTATGCTCACCCGCCACGATCGAATTCAAACAGAGCAGGAACTTGCATGAATTATGACGTCTTTCTCAACCCCATTCTTAATCGCACGCATGTTATACAAGAAGACATTACTCACCATAAACATGATTATTGACTAGCTGATGGTGAGGCGTGTTGTGTACCGTCACCCCCATCGAGTCCTCGCCTTCGGAAGAATCGTCAGAGGAATCACCCGTAAATGGCATTGATCGGATTTGACTTGCGCGCTGAAAAAATCGAATAATTTATATAAATTTTCGATTATACAGGTGATGGAAGTTTAAGCGTGATCTGATGCCGGGTATAGACCAAGCGAACGAGAGCAAGCGAGACAAAACGAGGGCCTCAATTCATCTTCGGCCATGCTCCGGCGGCAGTTGCTATATCAAAGAAATATGGAATGAACGCACCATTCGTCTAAGCCCACTGGTTTGCTCACTTGGTTTGTACGCGTGTTAGACCAAGGTTTACGTTGGTTTTTATAGTACCGCTGGTATTATTTAGCTTACCCCTTTAACAGTAGCGTAGACGGGCACAGATATGTCCTGGTAACTAGTAGACTCATGGACTTGGCGAGTGGTGGGTGCAGGCGGGCTGAGCTCCTCTTCCACTGACTGCTGGAGGCCGTCGTCTGCCACCTGAGAACAATTAGGTATACAACAAGTATCGTAGATTGACGGATTCATTGCGGATGTAAGCGGGTTCCAAGACATGGTAAGGTTCGTGGTAAACCGGCTTGCGTCCGTAATGAATAAGGTAAAAGCTTCATCCTATTTTCATAAGTTTTGCTTTGTGAAAGAGGGCTAATTATTTAGGGTGTGCGTGTCTTAAGCCCTATAAAGGTGATAGAACCAACATATGTACCTGGTAAATCTTAGCCTCCCAGCTAGGAAACCTATGGAGCGGCGGAGTAGGCGGCCTCGGCTGAACAACCACGACGTCCGACACTGAAGAGTCTCCGGTCGATGACCCGCCTCGACTGATGCTTTGGACGACCACGTTGATTGGCCCTTGCCAGGCTGGAGTGCGCTCTGTGGGTGACGAAATAGGGATTAATGTCTGGTCTTCACTTGGGGAATAAAGTAACTGTCTTCCAGGGTTGACTGCAGCCAATTGAGTAAATCAGGCTGTTACATGGCAAATCATTAATTGCGACAGTATCTCAAATGATTGCAGCTGCGCTTTTATAAGCGAGTTTTTGTGAACTCTTTCGTGGTTGGTTATTGGGTAGTCTTAGCATACTTGCGAGATTATTGCGTGAATAACAATAGGTATTGATGTAGTTGTAGGCCGTAGGTATGCATTAGTCGTAGGTTTTGAATATAAGAATGGTTTATTTAGAGTAAAATTGGCTCTTGTCATTTGAACATTCATCTTGGCATTTGAATGTGATGGTTTACCTCTGCTTGGTGTATAAATCTCCGCATAATCGTGAGTGGTGTCGCCATCTGTCGAGGTGTTTGGAGTTGTTGGAACCACAACTAAGTTTTCAACTGCCGTCTGTAACGAAAGAAAACGATTATACCATTTGCTGTATAAACGCAACGAAACTGTGTAAACGGACGGAAATTTCTACTGCAGATAATTTTTGTCTAAAAAAGGTTCTGCCTGCGATGTCCTTTGAATTTTCGTCTGTTTTATTTTAGATCAAGAAAACGTTCAGTTAATTTTTGTGTAGAGGAGTAACACGCATTCATCTATCCAAATAAATATCTCATCTTCCATACTTACAATTACATTTGATCAAATCAATCTGTTTTTAGCATCAAGAATGGCTCCTTACAAAGAACTTACCGCAAGATCATCAGCTAACAAAGTAGCGGCAGTCCGTTCATCCATAGTCCTGTTCATTGTGGTGGCAGTACTGGGGATGTTAACGTTATTCGCCAGGTTGGTAGTACCGATAGACAAGTTCCGTCTGTGTCTCACTGGAGTACTGTAGTGTGACTCTGATGATACTATTGGCAGCTGGAAGGAGAACAGAGTATTGTTGGTTTTATAAAGTTTTTGCGGGACGTAACATCTAAGCATAGTGTGAGAACAACAAAATGCATATTGATTAGCACATAATTTATAGCAAGTAACAGAAACATAATATGAAACATAGAAACATGTTGAAGTATCTGTTTCCAGAAGTCATCTGATTATTAGAAACTTGGTTTCTAAATAGGTATGGATATAATATAATAAAAATCATAAAGAAAAGACATAGTTTTCTGTATTGATTGAACAAAACATCTTCATGCTATGAGAAACACAAAAGAAAATTAAAACATTGGCCATACAGAAAGTAATGCAAAGTATTTAGATTATGGCACATCCATAGCTTCCGGTAGTATTAGGTTAGCTGACATAGGCAGTAGTAAAGTGCAGTTTTGTACATAGTGAGGCATTGCCCTAAAGGCTGTTAGCTGTTAGAGATCTTCCACATTAACATGACTTGACCTTTAAGTATGACATGACAACAATAGCTAAGGAGCTATGTATGTATTTGGGACCACATGGAATGGAACTCATAGTTTATGTGACAGAAGTTAGAAGGAAAATTAAACTGTGAAATATATATTACATCACTCTTACCCATAGCTGGGCGTTTGTACCATAAATACTTGTCAAATAGTTCATTTTCTCAGCAAATTGACATTTACAAGGAATTTTAATATTGATCACTTTTTATAGATATAAGTGTAAAAAAATGGCTGCTAGCATTATTATGGGACCAAAGCAGGATTATGGATTTATATATATTTATATGTATTTAGGCATTGATCAATAAATAACCCATTTTAAGGTAGATGTAAAGTTTGTGAGACCTATAAAGGTTGCAAAAGTTTCAAGATTAGTGTTAGAAGGCATAGTCAAATCAGGTTACTGGAGAGTAGCTCTACCTGTGGCCCCTCTAGGCTCTCTGATCGGCGCCTGTGTGCGGCCAAAAGGCTGGATGTGGCTCGCGGGGAGCTATCACTGCTCACATCAAGTGAAAGACTTGCTCGGGTTGGTAGGAACTGCATACAATAAATACATAATCATACTGGGCTAGGGTAATTTAAAGCTATGAATGTATTGACCTTGTTACTATACAAATTTATTTTCTCATCTACACATAAATTTTCTGTTGTGTGCATGATATTTTGTTTAGTTTGGTATTTTATTTATATATTATGAGTAGTTATTACTAACCTTTCTAGTTCTATAATAGTTTTACTAACACAATATGGATCTTGTTATCAGAATAATCTACTTTAAATGATTACCAATAATGATTCAAATATCTTCACAGACAGAAGAAAACTTAATTTTGCAAGTTGCCGACTTTCTTTCGACTAACTTGACTAGTTAGAGGTTTTAAGGGAATCTTAAGCTTAGCTTAGTTTTATCGACAGTAAAGATTTTAGCTTATCATGAACACTTACAGTTGAGTTCCTGGTCCCCTGAGCAGCAATATGATTACGCAGCAGCTCTAGCTGCTGATTGCAGCGGTCATTTTGTTCTCGCAGCAACTGGTTTTGTTGTTCTAGCTCCTTCAGTTTGTTGGTCACCCACTCTTTGATGCGGGCTGCCTTCGCTTCTACCTGCTTCGCGTCTTGGAGTCTTAGTTGTTTCTGGAATGGAAAAAATAAAACATTACTTATCTTTATTGTTCTGACATAGATGCCTAGCCTACATCTGTGTTCTCATAAGAATTTTGGAGGTAACTTTTCAGATAAAATGACTTCTCGTTTGGAAAATATTTAAGGTACCTAGCTAATTTACTTTGCAATGCTAGAAAATTATGCGGACAATGAAGTTCTATTTTTAAAAAGAAAAGTTGGTAGGTAATATTATTTACCTGCATTTTTAAATGATGATCACAGGTTTTACAAACCATTTCGACTGGTAAATTGTAAGGAAATTATTTTATTTGACTTCGAGTAAACCACAGTCCTTAGAGACCAGATTTACCCACATTTTGATTAGTAAACTACGATTTTATAAACATATCCAATTCGTCAACAAACAAAACAAAACAACAAAAGAAAAGAAACAAAAAAAAGAAATTATGAATGAACGGACGGAAGTGACGTTCGTTCATTGAAGACGTCACTTTTACGTCCACGGCACGGATGTCAACATGACATCACCCATTGCTTTTTTTTTACCAATCACGGCAATCACCTACGAATACAACTTAAAGAATGCGTTCATTCACCTCAGAATGCTTCAGATTTTATATTTCGTATTAGCTAGCCCTTTGCAGATTACAAAAATTGTGCGGCAAATGGAGGTCTACGTAGAGTACGGGAATTAAATGGTAGTAAAATATTACCTGTTCTTCAATTTGGCCTTCTAATCGAGTGATGGCTCGAGGTGCACCGTCCGTGCCTGCTGGCCACTCGCACAGCCGTTGCTCCATGGCGCGGACCTAGAACAAACAAGTAGATATTAAATGATAGATAAATGTCATGGTGGACACCCATATGATATAATATCAATATGATATAATAGAGGTATATGATATAATAGAGGTATATGATATATTATAGGTATATGATATATTACAGGTATAGGTACTTTCAAGGACTTAAAATCTTTGGGTAGGTAGGTAGATAGGTAAGTAGTAGGTAGTTGATATAGGGCCTGTCTTCCGTAGTGAGACCACGCCTTTTATGTTGCGAAGCGAAGTTTATGAGCTCACTCATTTGGAATCAGTGAATGTGGTGTGCTTGTTCACAAAAGTTTGTCCAATCAAATGTATGCATCTCAAATGTAGGGTACCTATAGGTGGGTCAGGAGGTAAGGTACGTAATGCACTATAAACATATAAAGATTTCAAAATAAAATAACTAGGTAAGGTAGGTAATGTAATGATTATACCTATTGCACTCGGTAAAGTAAAGGTATTTCATTTCTTCGTGGTGGGTTCAAGTCACCGTATTGCAATAAAACTAACCACTTTACGCGACGAGCAAAGCTAGCACAAACCGCAAAATCTAGCACGGTAGGTAGGTAGGTACCTACCTAGGTATCACAAACAATACCTGCGGCGGATTTGTGACAGCCTCCGTGATTCGGTTAACCGCAACGAAGCTTTAGGTACCTATACCGTGTTCATTTTGAATGAAGCATAAACGTAAACAAACCGCCCATACTTAACCTAAAATTCACTTTGTTGACGCGTCCTTTTATACGTAATTTACATTACTTGTCGATTTTAGATCCTCCCTTCAATAAAAATTGCTTACAATTATATCTGAAACTCGACGCCAAGCAAGTGAGATTTTGTTATTTGTGTCGATCGAGATAGAATTATATCTCGATGTTTGTGTCGTAGGTACTTTGTTTACTAACATGCTTCATTAAAAATGGATAATCCATAGGTAGGTATTTTATCTATGTATCAGTTAGACTTAAACAACCCAATTACGTTTTGGTTCTAGTAAGCTAGGCTATCTAGTGTTATAAATACTAGTAGGTACCAACATTATTGGGTAAGCGATCAAACGATACGTCATTTCATTTATTGTAATCGAACTAGTAGTTTCAGAGCTACGCGGAAACATAAAATCGGCTACATACATACATACATAGGTACCAAGAAACATAGGCTGTCATAATAACATAATAACCCTCCTCCGTTGGTAGTCGGGTTAAAATTAACGTTTTAGCTGCCAAATAAATTACACAGAAATTACCAAACCACCACACGGTTTTATCAATAATTGTGCTTGCTAATTATTTGCTAATCCCATTGTTCTGCGAGGATTAAATGTATCCTTCTACAAACGATACTTTTAATTGTAACGCCAGTAATCCGACCCACAGAGGATTATCCTCTTCTCGTATGTTGATAGATCATTCGCTCACGAAATGGAGTTTCCTTTACATGGAGCTAGAAAATTAATAGTTAAGTACGTAGGTACTTAATTCTATTCAAAGGATTTTTCCAATGCATTACGTACGTAGGTACCTTATTTACCTACCTACTTAGTATTTTGTAAATTTTATAAAAGATATCTTCGTTTAAATACTAAAATAAAAAAAAAAGTCTAAATGAGAACCTGCTCCTTTTTTAAAGTCGGTTAAAAACTATAAACCAATATCAATTATGAAATGGGACCACACGGGAAGCACCAGCTTTCAATAAAAAAGAATCATCGAAATCGGATCTCCCAGCCAAAAGCTCTGAAGTAACAAACATAAAAAAAACTTTCGAATCGAGAACCTCCTTTTTTTTAAGTCGGTTAAAAATATGGAATAGGGGCAAGTAGAGTCTGCAAGTAGATGGGTTAGCTGTAATAAATTATGATTGGTCTGCGATATACTCGTAGGTTACATGACATGCATGACTCAACCATTATAATTATACACTAAGTTCAGGTTTCCGACACCCTTGCGACATGCCCACAATGGGGGTGTATTCTGCAGGGGACATAATTTTAGAGGAATGCGCAATCACACTAATATTATAAATGCGAAAGTTTGTATGGATGTATGGATGGATGGATGGATGTTTTTTAACTCTTCACGCCAAAACTACAGAACGGATCGGACTGAAATTTTACATACAGGTAACCCTAATCCTGGAATCATACATAGGCTACTTTTTTTCCCATAAATCAGTTCCCGTAGGATATAAATCACCTTTAAACGGTTTCCATAGAATCAAAGGGTGCAAAGCCGCAGGGCGCGGCTAGTTTATAGTAGTTGTCTAGTTTAAAAAAAAAACAAACTAAATAACTGTGCATGTTAATCAATCAAACTTACCCTAAAAATATTAAAAGAATTTAAGCGATAAGACAAGATTTTTACGATGTCAATTTTACCTGGTGATGGTGACATTTTTAACCCAACCTGTTTCAACAATGACATCCGCAGAAAGAACACCTGACTGATGCGCAGAGTCTGGGAAAGTGTCTATGACCAGCATCCTGAGAACTATTGATCACCGATAAGTTCTCCTCTTATAATATATGTATATGGATTTGGTTTGTGCGTAGGGTATTAGGTGTAATAAGTACCTATAATGTTTCTTTTCTAATAATGCGTGCGTGTGTAGTACAAAATATGGATCTTGTTAATCGAAATACAACATTATCATTTTATTTTTAATTTGAGAAGTCTTACAGAAGTTTGTTTTGACTTTATTCTTATGATCAAGGCAAGATGTAACTTCCAGTGCATTTACAAGGCGTGAACAACATTTACGCAAATTGCAGAAGCATTTCGTCGGCTTCACACCATATTATATTCCATTTATCAACATAAGCCAGTAGTCGGCTAACACTGGCTTAAAACGGCCCATATTTATTCATATTTTTGTTTCATCTACTTTAGCCATAAAATTCTAATGCTACCAACTTCCGTTATAAAACTCGCGATAGAGTTTAGGGCCGTCGTTGTGGCTTGAAATTAGGTCATTCACCTTATATGACGAATTTAAAGTTGCATGTAGGTAGAGTCAGTCAATAATTGTCAAATTGAGTTTTTGTTATGTGTGCATAGAGTTCTTAATAAATGTAGGTATAAAGTGAGTTTACACTGATAAAACGTAATACAGCTTAAAATTGCTGATACTCATACCTTCGTTATGCATTTAACAATGAACTGTCTAGACTAGTAAAGCAATGAGATAATGTTTAACTGGACAAGAAAATATCAAAATAAACTAGTAATGTATGTATTATGAATGTAAGCGGGTTAGCTACGAACCTTGTTTGTGTTGGAAGAACACCAACGTTTCATCCCTTAACGGTACATCTTCACTCGCCCTCAACTCGCCCTGAAGATGTCCCTCGTTAAGGGATGAATCGTTGGTGTTCTTCCAACACAAACAAGGTTCGTATTTAACACGTTTACATTCATAATGAATACGTCAAACTATGAAAGTTTCTATGGTAAAGCAGTTAGGTATGAGTTTCCGGGAACAAAGAAGTTTAAGACAGTAAGTTCCTATACCTAGCACCAGGAATAGCTCTCATTAATCACAAACACCGTAATATGCCTGACTCACGACACGAGGGGACGCCACTGAACACCAATATCGGGAACTTTCTAAATAAAGCCCACTCAGACAGCGCGAAGGAAAAACAAACAGAATTTAGCCAAGGGGGGATACGAGCAAAGTGTAATAATCAAACAACGTCACTTCTCAGTAGAACAGAAGCGTACCGTAATACATAAACCAACATAAAACACTTTTTCGAACTAGAAATAACTGACGAAGAGGCAAAAAAGAGATGACACTTTCATCAACAATTACACATCACATCACACTAATATTATATAATGCGAAAGTGTGTATGGATGGATGGATGGATGTTTGGTGCCTCTTCACGCCTAAACTACTGAACGGATCGGGCTGAAATTTTGCGTAAAGGTAATTACAATCTTGAAATCAAATCCCATAAATCAGTTCCCGTGGGATATAAATCAACTTTAAACTTTTCCATAGGAACAATGCGTGTGAGGCCGCGGGGCAAAGATAGTAGTCCCTAAATCTTTAAGCTTTCGCACTTTTTGTTTAGGCACTACTCTAGATTACTTAGTCTTTTAAAATAAAAATAAACTTTATTTTCATAAATCAATATAACGCAATGCAATATTGCATAATAATTCCACATACTGATTTATTGGCCTAGATTTATACCTTCTTACTTCTTTTAAAAAATAAAGGAATGTTTTCATTCAGTAAAATAAGCTAACTAATGGATTAACGGTAATTCCCCTCCAGGGCCCATAGATTTTTCCACCCTGTATACTTATAAATCAGTCAAGATAATATGTTATTTAACCAACTATTATGATATGTTATTTAACCAACTTATTTTACACGTGCGTACGTACATACAAATACGTACGTACGCCCATTTTCTGCCACACACACCGTCTAATTAACATGACACTCTTGACAGCGATGAATTGTCCAGCTAACAAGCTTCCTTGTTGATTCAGCTAAACTGTAGTTTGTTACGAGTTTATTGCCCGTGAATAATACTGTACATTAGTATCAATTTAACTACCTTGCTCAAATAAAATTTTGTTAATAGCCGACTATTAACCGATTTTCGGAATCTAGTTTTTCTCATAGACGTAAGTTTACGAATCTATAAATAACAATTTAGGCCAGTTACAAAAGATAAGCAGTTACCTACGTTACTACTTTAAACATCGAACGATGCTTTTAACCTAGTAACATAATGTAAAAAGTAACATTGTTTTTTTAAATGATTGAACATTAAAACTTTTTCCAAAAGTATTTATAACATCATACTATTTTTATGGATGTATGGATGTATGGATGTATGGATGTATGGATGGATGTTTGTTACTTCTTCACGCCACAACTACTGGACGGATCTAGCTGAAATTTTGCATACAGGTAATTCTAATCCTGGAATAAAACATAGGCTACCTTTTATCCCAAATCTGTTCCCGTGGGATGAAAATTACCTTTCAATGTTTCCATAGGAACAACGCGTGCGAAGCCGCGGGGCGCAGCTAGTATAGGTATATTTTTAAATGTTGACTAAAGAGAAAACCTAATTGTTGAGGATTAACAAAGTCAATATTATTTTTTACGAATCTATAAATAACAATTAGGCCAGTCACAAAAGATAAGTAGTTACCTGCGATAGTACGTTACCTAAGCTGCAGATTTTAAAACATCGAAAGATGCCATTAACCTACTCTGAATATTTTTTTTTACCTGATTGAAGATTAAAACATTTTTCAAAAATATTTATCATTATTACACGTTAACACTGAGAAACCCCCCCATGAATTAAACGCCTATAAGGCGTTTATCAGGGGGAGGCCTGCGTCCAGCAGTGGACCGATACAGGCTGTGGATGGATGGATGGACTGAGAAATCCATAATGTTAAGGATTAACTAAGTCAATATTAATAAAACAATAAGTAAATATATTTTTAAGAAGTTTATTATATTATAATTTTTTTTAAATATTATTTTAATTTCTTAGAAGTATCTTTATTACAACCTTAGAATATGTCTTTGTATTTGGCGGGCAACACCCGCGAATACCCATTTGCCGACAGGAGCGCGTTTTTAATTAATTTTACCCCCGAATCTATAAGTTAGAATGCAAGAGAGAAAAAACAACCTACTTTCTTATTTTCGACTCATGTAAGTCAAATACCGAGAAGGCCGGATGTCTCACATCCACTTCCAAGCATCCAACACTTCCAATCGCGATTCGACAAATGAACGACTTTGATCTATTTTTGGCGGCAAATGGAGCGTGTCGAGGTTTTAAAATTGATGATGATGGGTTATCATTCAAGTGAAGATGGCCCCAACTCTGACTGAGTTATTTTACGTCTAAACTCAACACAAAACATTAAATACCTGGAGGGTATTTATTAGTACAATGGTGTCGATTCTGTTGTTTTAGGATTAGCTAAGATTAGGATTTCGGAATTTCAAATAGATAAAAACGATTCTATGGTTGAAAAATTTGACTGACACGTTTAAAATTAGGATGACAGCTCTAAAATGAAGCTGACGGACCTAAAACAACTCAATTTAATTAAAATGGCTTTAACCATATTCCTTGAAAAATTAAACTAACGGGTTTAAATTTAGGATGGCAGCTCTAAAATTAGATTGATAGATCTAAAACAACTTAACTTAGTTAAAAGTAGCTTGAACCCTATTTATTGCATTACATTTTAGCTATGGTTAGAAACGTGTACCTAATTTTAGCAGGCATCTAATTAGGTCATGATTAAAATTTATCGATTTTAAACTTTTGAATTTAATTTCAAAACGATTTCTCAAATAATAGATGAACTGTTTGACCCATGTAAAGAAGTATTTTAAAATAACATTTTAGAAAAAACATATTTTGCTCGCAGCAAAATCCCAACCACTCAACTCAGAGAGGTTTTGCGATTTTGAAAAACGTTCTAATATAGGTATTTTTAGGACCTTTATAGAGAATACAATAATTTTTAGGTCTACCTAGCAAAAAAAATTTAGAAATCTTAAAATTTAGGTTAGGAATCCTAAAACAACAGAATCGACACCTGTACATCTAGGCGAGAAAGTGCCCAAGTCCTATTGAGTGTACCTATCATTTGAAATTATTATGTGCTGTAACATGGCTGTAACTTTATTTGTGCGAAATAATATGGTTTCGTTGTGCTGAACACCCTGTACATTTAATGAACACTATTTATCTTATCATCGACAAAATCAACATGAGGAAAGAGGGGAATAGATATTGTTTTGCGACAGAGTAGCTTCGTACCTCTGACAAAAATGAAGAATAATGAAAATACGGAATACGGAATTCATGTCATAGAATAGTTAAATTTTTTGAAAATATAAAGGCCAGTTTACACGCAACACACCACACGGTTATTCTCGATTCACAGCTAAATGATCGCTCCAGTGTTTCGGCGAGCGAAAATCAGTGTAGCGCATTGAACCATCAACACAAATGGGTGGGTTGGGTTGGGTGCAGAATATCGTACGGTCTACTATTTTATGTACACTACTTTATATCTAGCTGCAGTATCTATTATTATTGCTTTTCGATTTTACAAATAGGTATTACTAAGAGGGAAGGTAGCTACGTAAAAGTACCTATCTATCGAATAAATACCTACCTTTACCTTGTAAGTATTAGTTAAACCAAAGGTATGAGTAGAGAAAAGTAGTTAATCTTTAACTACATGTCTCTATGTACGCGGAACCGTAGGTCCTCTTCAAAACAAAATCGAATTTTCAGATTCGTTTTCATGCAAACGCTAATCTTATGCAAGCGACTTAAGAGTTGGTTTTGCACGACAATGAAAACGATACTTCGGTTTTCCTATTCCGGGTAGGCCCCAAGTTACATAGCAAACTTCTTCCTTAGATATCCTCTCCGATAAAGTAACTTCAAGTACCTTTTAAAGTTAGTCCTAATTAAAGCAAAGTAGAGACCTAGGTATCTAGGGAGTTACGGGTAATAACAGTGAAACTGTAGCGGGTTCGAGTCCGTGACGAGCATTGCGCATTAGCTAAGTGTAGTTGAAATTAGCTCTTGTGAACTGGGAATAACACTACTGCAGTTTTAGTTGAAACTTCTGAAACTTGTAAAATTCGAGAAATATATTTTCATAAAATTATTTATAATTAAGGTACCTACCAACTTTAGTCCATTGGGTTGGGTTAGTTATTCTGTGTATAGGATATGTAATCAAGTCGGCTTTAAAAAAATAAGTATTTAGGTTATTACCTTAATAAAAAACAGGATTTTTTCTGTCCTTTTTAATTTTATACTTTTTATAGGATGTTCTAAGAGCAAAAAAACCTTTTAGGTATATCAGATAAACTCAATAGATCACATTATCCGAGATACCCAATAGTATTAAATAAATACTTACACACTTATACATACCTATTTTACTATTTATTAAGCCATTGCATAGCTTCTATCGCGGGCCTTGAGTGCGGGGACCGAATCCAGAAATTCCGTAACGAAAAAACCTCACGCTCCCCACTCCGACCGGCACAGCGCGCGGTGATTCTTTTTAGTTTTGCCATCTATCGATGAATAGCAGAACTTTTAACTTATGCTATGCAATAGCTTTACCGCGGCAGTCCCCGAGTGCCACACGTCTTTTTTTTATATACCTACATAATATGAGATCTGTAAAGTTAATAATTAATTTTGTTTTAAAAAACTATAAACCGACTTAAATTTTTATAGTTTTTTCAGGAATGTTCATGGATCCCATTGTCAGACCGGAACTAAATTCAAACGGGACCACACGGGAAGCACCAGCTTTCATACAAAAAACATGAAAATCGGACCACCCAGTCAAAAGTTCTGAGGTACCAAACATAAAAAAATTACAGTCGAATTGAGAACCTCCTCCTTTTTTGAAGTCCGTTAAAAATAATTAATTACTAACATTTTGGCAGATTATTCAGCATTCAGCACTTGAAGATTTTCCAAGAAAACTCTCTAATAAAAGAAAAACGTAAGTTATTGAACCAACAACACTTTAAAAAACCAGAAAAACACAAAAATTTAATTTAATACACAGGTAAAGTTCACACCACACTATAGAATTCAGAATTCGATTTGAATCCCAATGGAATGTCCATTCACCGATAATATTTTTATAATTGGAAGGCGGAACGTGCGCGCTCTATGCGGCGCGGAGGCGAACTAGCGAGCGAGGATATCCTACAGGACGTGGCCGTTTTACGTTATGAGGATCGATATTTACATAGAGCTTTTAATATGCAACTGCTCAGTATAGTTGTTAACAGCATAATTAATTTTAGAATGGACACCGATGAATGACAAATAGAGATGCGTGTCATTCGCAGGGAGTTTATTGTGGAGATAAATATATTGGCTCATAATTGGAATACTTCGAGTAAATACCTGAAATACTTACGTTGAGTTAATGAAAGTTTGAATTATGGGAAATCGATGATTGACTGGTGTCTTTAAGCTCTTTGGTTTAGATATAAATAAACCTTTCACAGTAGCGATTTTCGTATCTATTGCTTGCTCTACAAATGTAGAGTTCTGACGTCAAAAATAAACACATAAATCACGATTGTAAAATAAGAAAATCATCAATAAAAAAAATCAAAAATTTATTTCTTTTATATAATTTTACTTTTTTGATATCTTTCTTCTTACTAACTTTCTCCTTCTTATTTTATAGTATTTTATACCGGATTTTATAGCATTTGCTGAGTGTTGGCCATTTTTGTAACCTATATCTTGTGTACACATGTATTTTGTATGTCTTAATTGTGTGTACTTAATGGTTGCAAAATAAACGCCTTTTTACTTTTACTTTACTTTACTTATTTTGTCGTGGTTTGTCATTTCTAAAACTTCTAAACACCATCGCTGAAAATAAAGCACACACTCATTCATCTATGTGTCACACTGTCAAGCTTTATTCGCCTATTTCTACCGTTTATAAATAACATTGACTGATTCAAGCACAAAGCAATCCCGAGCTTCGAGCGCGTTCTCCATACGAATACCAATATCTCACACAAAGCCGCTTGAAATTCTAATTTCGAATTATTGCTGCATTTTCAGGATTTTATGGAGTGGTATTTGTGGATAAGACTTTATTTTATGTTTTGACCACAAAAGTTTAGCGAGGGATGCTGAAGGTTTTTAAAAATATTAGATTTTTTTTATTAGTATGGCGAGGTTTTGTTCCTTATCTAAGCTTGGATTATAATAGTGACTAGAGCAAGAGTTGGCACAAGCAAAGAGGTTCGTTGCACTTACAGCACTTATTGCATATTCAGATCGGATTGCATGAATGAAATAAGGAATTAGAAGTTACGAGGTACGAGTAGGTAAAGTAGGAGGTAGGTTTTATGTATTGTATAAGTTTTGGATCTAAGTAGGTTTACTGACTAGTTCCTGATTCTAGAAGTGGAATTTATGTATTTTTAAGGGTGTTTTGGGAATTTTCTAAGTAGGTACCTTACCTACTGAGGTATAATAAAAAATATGACCTATCTATGTAAATTACAAATACAAATAAGAAATACAAATATAAATTCTATTTATAGGAGTTTCATTTTATGCACTGATTTTGATTCTAATGTCTTATTAATAGTCGCACCGTGACTTTTATCACTTTTATCAAAAAATATCAGGTAAATAATACCATAGGAACATCAAATTATCAGAACTAAGTATAGACATTTACTCACAATCGTTCTAAAATATCATGACATTTCTTTGTTTACAAACTTATCCACGTTTCTGAATCAGATCAGATCAGATCTATATATATAGATAGATAGATTATAACTTTATTCAAAACCATCAATACATAACAAAAACAAACAAGGAAATTACTAACTAATCTAGAGAGGCACAATCGGCGGCCTTATCGCTAACAGCGATCTTTTCCAGGCAACCTTTGGACGGATAGGATCGGTACGTTTAGAAGCTGACGGTGGCGTAATTGATGACACATTAATATATAAATAAACACAGAAAATTAAACCATTATAACCATTTGTTTTATTCGGGCTAGTTTTAAGTCAACCAAATTGTTGAACGTTGAGCGTTCAACAATCGGCCCAGGCATTTAGCTGAATGGTGCCGCCCCGTTTTGTAAACGCTTCGGCTGCGACATGAATACAGGCCAATGTATTAATATTATTATTTATAATTTCTAAAACTTAATCATAAAGCTTGAAAAACGACAGTTATTGAAGCATATATCAAAGGTTATAGAGACAATCATAGGAAATAAGCGAAAATAAATCGAAAAACCAAAGTTTTTATTGCACCACGTCGCGACTTCCTATTTTATTACGTTTATTTTTGCACTTGGATTATCTATCTTATCCCAAAGCTATAGAGTTCACTTGAATGTGACGCATATTGGATGAAGTCCAGGGTAGATGCCTTGAAAACAAAACTGCAGAGTAGAAAACCAGCCAACATGGAAAATGAAAGGCTAGATCTATGAGACTTTCAACGGAATGAAAGAGCTCGTTTTTGGCAGGCGCCCTTTGTTTTAGCTTGTCCACACTCTGGGTTAGGTATTTTGCTTTTGACTGGTTGTAACTAGATTTAAACCTGCTAAGGTATTCTCGGACATTTAGCCGCTCCGTCGTTTAGTTTTGACGTATAAAGCCTGGATTTCACAGGGCCCTGACAGGATAGTGACGGACAGGTGAGTCAGTTAACAAACTAGAAAGATACTAAAAACAATAAAAAAGTAACTGTATAGACAGCAGAAGGACAGTTGCTGTCTACTGGGTGGTCAGTACCTGGGCCTGTGAAATAAACGCTTTATGTCCAAAACATCAATTCAAATGTTATAGTTCGATCACCTTCTTAAGTAAGTAAGTACTTACGGTGCCTTACGTTGGTAACACCATAAACCACAAGTATTTCTTTGACGACTTGCGTTCCAATTTCAAAAGTTATACGCGAACGATGTTTTTGCAGCCTACGATCTTCTTTATAAAATCAGGTAGTCTAAGAATTTTCCGTTGGAATCTTTCCAGCATCGATTTATCTGCAATAATACCTACAACTTTTAAGCTGTATCGATAAAACTCCATCAAGTTTTATTTGGAAAATTGGATGAACCGACCGCAAAATGAAGACTTTACTTTGACCCAAAAAAGAGTTCATCTCGATAGTACTTACCTACGTAAATTCACGATTTTCCTCATTTTCCGTCTTCGAGGTCAAGGCAGCTGGACTATTTCCAAATCCCATCAAACTTGGCATTATTAACCCGAAACGACCCACTTTTACCGGAAAATAGTGCAGGGGAAAAAATCGATCACTGAGTCAAAGTCGACCCTAAAATAGGGTTAGCACCCCTATTTTGCTTTGCTGACTCATGCATATGTAAAGGGAAACTTTCTGTAACACTGTCCATAGCAAAACAATTGGTTGTTAATATATTTTGATTTCTAAAAGCTTAGAATAAGGTTCGAAATAAGGTGTTTGTAAAGTGTGGACCAAACGGGCGACAATCACGGTTCTGTTGTGGTCAAATATTTGCCAATTACGCATATTAAGCTAGCAATTTTACGAAGATAGACATAATATTGCATGGCTATGCCTACATCGCCATAGACGGTCATAAAATTATCAATCTCATAATAGCTTTGTAATATTGGAAAATTACTTCACGATAGTTCGATGATAGAACACAAAATGACAAAGAATTTTGCTCTAGCTTGGTAGGCATTTAACCAGAACGGAGTCTTTTGCTAACAATTGTTCATTAAGGTCGCGAAAAAAAGAATGGAAATAAAATTTCATACTGTTCCGCTTAGATCATATATTTTGATAAATATAATTGTGATGTGATGACACATAATATGTTATGTGTTTTGATCATATTTGTCAAATATCATCATAGCATAACATTTTCAATGCCATTCTATATCTATAATACCTACATGACTACTTCTACAAGTGAATTTAATAAAGATGGCTTGCTATCAGGCGATAGCCAGCTAATTTTGACACTGTTTTGTGGTTAATCGGGACTAGCTAGGTACATTTCCAGACTTCCCCAACTAAAAAAACTTATAAATAAAAATACTTATAAATTTATAACAAAGGCATAAAATGGCCTTTGGCTCAGCATGGGTTGGTTGCTAGCAAGCTAGCAACCTATAGCGCGCTGGTCTTCCGTTGGAGCCATTTTATTTATTTATTACAAGGTAAACCAGATGACTTCATTATGAATGTAAGCGGGTTAACTACGAACCTTGTTTGTGTTGGAAGAACACCAACGTTTCATCCAATAGCGAGGGACATCTTCAGGGCGAGTGCGGCTCTAGATGCGCGCGTTCCGCATCCCTTCGAGCACCATGCATTCATAATGAATTCGTCAAACTACGGAAGTTTCATAGTAAAAAGTAAACCAGTGGCTTTTATATACAAAGTTACAAATTGACAAATACCAGTACGCTTATCGAAGGTTTTCACGAAGAGTATTTTGTTGGAGTTACGGATTATCTGTCCACAAAAAAAAAGAAAATACTATTTTGAACGAAATACAATTTTTGAATAACATTTTTGAAAAAATTAATAGTATAACTACAACGAATAAGTTGAGGATGGAAGAACGGTACCAAGGAGTATAGTAGTAACTAAGATAATCAATTTAATCTTATAAACGGGATAGAGTATCGTCGAAGCCGATTTTTTTTGGGATATTATTAGATTTTTATAAACAAGTAAACAAAGTCCGAACTGCATTTTGATAGTTCAACCACCAAGCTTATTTCCAAAGCTATGTGCTCTACCTACCTGGGAGGGCATGAACCCACACGATTTAATCTAGCCTAGACGGCTTTTGATAAAGGTGGAAATTTAGGTCCCTGCTTGAATATTAAATTCTGTATGCATAATGTAGCTTCTAGTTGATCGCTGTGTATTTATTAGCTTAAATTATAATTTATATGGTTTGATTCCTGAATACTAATTAAACGTTAACGTTATCGTATCGATCAAATTTCGTGTTTCTATTTGTGAAAATATAATCCAACGATAACATAATTTTTTAGTGAAGATAACCCAAAACTCTGAATCTTGCACGTACTATGTACATAACCCAGTATTTTTTTAAGGAATATGTACTGGTAGGTAACTGAATGGCTGTGTGGTTCTGGCTTAGAATTTGCACCACCCCGACTCTTCCGGTGGGTGTCGTAAGAGGCGACTAAGGGATATCCTCCAGGGCAGCAGCGCCCCCTGCAGAATAATTCTACCATTGAATTGCGATCCCCAACCCGCATGCCCAGCGTGGGGATTATGGGAATTACCCTCCATGAGAAACCAGCAAGGCGCTTATCAGGGGGAGGCCTGCGTCCAGCAGTGGACCAATACAGGCTGTTGAGGTTGAGGTTGAGGTACCCGAAGGGAGGGCAGGCTCTAAAATATTTGGGTTATGTTTGAGAATAGGGTATATGCATGTGACTTTAAAATAGCTTTTTGACTTTGAGTTTACATATGGAACTCGATGATCCGTGACGTCATAAAATGCAATGGCTAACAAAGCAGCGTTTTTATCACCCGAAACTGAGTGTAGTTTTACTTTTAGATTTTTACCTCAATAATTTTTTTTTTTGGTTGTTATATTTTTTTCGTTTATGTATTAACCTGAATAATCGATTTAAAAACATCCATGCATTGACCCTATTCAGGAAGCGCAAGAGTTAGGAATGACAAGGTAAGGAATGTCCAACTCAGGGCCTCCAAACTTCTTCTTTGGTCTATCAAAAGATTGGGTTTGACTCATCTTACCAACTTATTTTCAGTTGAAGCTTTCCTGCAGCATCTTAGTTTACCAAGTGTGTATAGAGTCTTCATAAAATTACTATACTTAGTCAGGGCTGCAAGGAGCATCAACTCAAAATAATAAATTTAATAATTTAGGAGCTACAGAAGCGAATATTAATCTAAATAATATCAACTTACTTTAAAAACACAAAAATCATATAGATATATTTTAACTATGTTTAATACGATTGTTATGCTTACTATTCTAATACATATGACTTTTTTTGTGTACATAACAATATATTAAGTTTTAAAGGCATGCGTTACCATAAATATCCCTGTAGTGGCAACCCTGACGGAGACATAACGCGAACCTTCACCCTGAAAATGACGTTTGGCGCCGGCTAGGCGACGGTATAGAACAGCCATTAGCACTGGCATTTTCTGATAAAATGATCTCAGTAGTCTTTGAGGGAATATAGAAGCTTCAAACTACGCTTCAAATGATACTTTCATTCAGTTTAACAATAGCAACACGAGCTTTTCCAGATTTAAAAAAATTGACAAATTGGAACGCTGTTTTCTTTTGAAAGGTTAATCCACCATGATACCTGAGAATAACTACCCTGGGTTCCGAAGTTTCTAATTCGTATAAACTATGTTCGGTAGAAACGTATGGGAAATAAAAACAAAGGTACGCGATAAATACCCGATATATAATCATTAAATTATTTTTAATTCGTTTTCATGCCTACGCTCATGTTATGCAGCAACGTATGAGTTTGTTTTACACGACAACAAAAAACGAAACTTCGATTTTCCTTTTCCGAGTAGGCCCTCTAAGTAGGGTTCAGAAAGCGTAAGCGCGTTTCTGGGCTTTGTTTACGAAGACGCGAGGCGTGCAGTGCCAGTGGCGCGGCCTGCACTAAATTCAAACATATGGCGTTGGTAGAGTCTGTTTTCGAAGTTTTTATACGCGTCTGTTTTATTTGACGCGTCGCACGCGGCGTGCACCGCCACTCTGCACGCGCCCCGCCTATCCATAAACATCAACGTTCATTGCGACATGTTTGTTTTTACGCGTGCGATGATTGGGCCTTGCACTGCACGCCCCACGTCTCCGTAAACAAGGCTCAAGGAAACTTACTTAGCTATGTAGGCTGGTGGTTTATTCCGTCACCACTATCAAAATTACAGCAAATAGCAGTTCAGTGATCAAAATATTGGTGGTATGGTATGGTGTGTTCCCGGTGATTCATGTTATTACCAACTATAACTTCGCACCGTATAACCGACTCATGATTCATTCATACGTCAAAGCTAAACTTCGTCGAACATTATTAGTTTAGAACTATATATTGCTTGAAATAACGATAAGGAGCTATAACTTCAACTGCACATTTCATGAGTTAAGTACGTGCCTACGGGTTTTACTTACGTCATAAAGTGAAGTCGATAAAAGCGTGCACCAGGATTTGATTCACAAAGACAATATTTTCAGTGAGATTGTGTAATGTACACTACATTACACAATCTAACTGACACGATTGTTTTAAATATTTTCCTATTCCTAAAACTGTAGTCTAACTTACAAAAACTTTCGAAGTGAAACTTCAACTTTGTTGGGTAATACTCGATTTGTTTGTCTACTGGCGTGGAAAGATAGAATTCTGGTAGAGTTTTCTAGAGGATGCTATCGGAAGTTATTATATTTTGACTAGGTAGTTCTTTTTCTGTTTAAGTAAATGAATTTGATATCGGTACAGAAATAAGTCAGTAGGTATGTAGTTCCTAAAACTGTAGTCTACGAAAACTTTCGAAGTGAAACTTGGAGTGAACAAGTTTGCAAGGAAATTACTCGATTTGTTTGTCGACTAGAGTGGAAAGACAGAATTCAGGTAGAGTTCTCGCTATAGGACGTTATTATGTAGGTGCCTATGTGTGGTTCGTTTCCTTTTCCGAATACTCAGCCTCAACCTCAACAGCCTGTATTGGTACACTGCTGGACGCAGGTCCCCCTCGTAAGCGACTTATTGGCACTTATCTCGTGGGAGTTAGTGCCCATAATCCTCACGCTGGGGATGCGGGTTAGGGATCGCAGTTCGGTGGTAGAATTATGCTGCAGTGGCGCTGCTGCCCGGTCCCCGGTGAATATCCCTTAGTCGCCTCTTAGGACACCCACGGGGAGAGTTGGGGTGGTAAAAATTCTAAGCACCACACACACTTTTTAATATTTTTTTCCGTATAAGTAAATGATTTTGGTTGATTATTAGTCAGTAAGAGAACGGACTGACGGAAGCTAGGTGAAGAACATAAAACTGCTGAGCGTTTTAAACTTTTTTCCTTTGAGTGTTTCCACTTCAATCTAACCACAATCGCTGGAAGACCGCCAGCGCACCTGACGTAAAACTGTGGTAAAACTGGTAAAAGGATGAGTGCTACGCCTGCGCTCATTATTGAAATGGACTGCTGCTGATTGCTGAAGGATGTTTTTATGTGAACAGATGGTAATTTATTTTACAAGCTTTTTTGTTTTTCAATCTTTTTGGATATTATCGACGTTGGAGGTAGAATCACAACATCATATTTCTAAAGATAATTTCGCAAATAATCCTCCACTCGAACTGGGTTACTGGGATACTCAAAAACTTTGAGGAAAAATCAGGTGTGTTGCCAGCTTTCTTATATGGTGTTGCATTGACTTGATACAAATACAAATACAAATTCTTTATTTAATTTTGTTAACATGGGTCACATAGATGGAAGAGACGAAGTAATAACGTAAGCACCATACATGTTTTGCCTAAATCCAAGGCATGCAAATATTAATATTTTTAGTCTAATTACAGACTTAAAGAACAAGAGATGTTCAAAATTACAAATACCAACATTAGTCATACGATTACTGGTCAGATATTAATAATACTGTATTGTCGTTATGATCTATTATCTTTATTATAAGTTAGGGAAAGTTCAGCTAGTCCTATATATATACTTACATATATAAACTTTTGCTGAAGAGGTGTTTTTACACAGTTGACGAGTTTATCAAACGAAAGTAATTATTATGTTAGCAACAAAGATGAATTTATATTGTTGTATATTAATTAAATTTAATTATGTACCTTCATCGAGTTTGTGGCTAGTATTATATGTGTACCTTATATTCATACACGATGTAAAAATTGTTCTTGAATAAATAAACTGAAACAGAAACTGAAACTGAAACTATAGCTTACAATCATACTTTTGCAGATGAATTTTTTTATATTTCTATTCTGTCTTTAATTTTGGAGAAAGTCATCCTGGGGGATGCAGGCGGACTCAAAATAAATCCCACATTAAAGGTGGTTACACACCGGCGTGACATAAAACACGTGATATCTCACAGCGCTGCATTTGGAAAGCAGCCAGACCGTGGCTCCGGCGCTTGCGATGTTGTTCATCTTTTTGTTATTAGGATGGGTTCACTCTGCTCACATAATCATACCTATAGGTAAGATTATTTTAGAATACCAAAACGATACCCATATCCAATTCTTGTATGGGAAAGCGGGTGCAGGGGGGACTGGGGTCCTGGAAAGTAACAGCACGGCGAGCGAAGCGAGCCGTGCTCCTTAGTCGCATTGCGTACACTTTAAATTAGCCAATGTGAGCAGTTTTTCCGGGTATATTTCTAATCTTTAATAAAAAAAGTCAGCTGTCAGATATTAGGAACGTTCGTGACACACTGCTTTACTTCAAATTCAACTGTTGTATTTCAGATTTGTGATAATGATAAGTGCTGTCGCACCCAGCTTCTTTTTGTATATTTTCAACACCCCACTGCGAGGGTAGCTGCCAAGCGTGGTGATTACGGCGAAATTCGACTTTAAAACTTTTCAGTGTTCACCTACTTACAATAACGTTAGGTAGGTTCTTATTTGAACTGATAACTTTTAGTCAGGGCGGTATTGTTGAAAAAACAAAATGGTGACCAATGTTAGGACCGATTAAATCTTCAAACCCCTTGATTTTTGAAATTTTAGTACATAGTTTTCTCGATCTCTTGGAACCACAATTCTTGTGAACAAAGCACTAGGCAACTACAGCTTTATGTCATGTTATTTAGTTGACGCCAGCTCGGTTTACTGTCTTTTATTGTCTGTAGCTGGTGACTGCGATATGTAGGGTTTAACTAGCGGTGTAGATATTGCTTTATTTTGCTAAAGCGGTCTTCGTTTTTTGGTGAGTAATAGAGTTGGTTTTCTAGAGTTAGAATTATGTAGTATTTTCACACAAATGTGTGGTATAGAGCCTACCTATTACCGGCAGTTATTTATAGTAAAACGACTTCGGAAAAAGGAGCAAGTTCTATGTACCTTTGAATGTTTTAAACCGATTTCAAAATAGGTGGAGGTTCTCAATTCGACTGTATTTTTTAATGTTTGTTACCTCAGATATTCCGATTTTGATGATTCTTTTTTGTTTCAAAGCTGGTGCTTTCTTTGTGCTCCCATTTCAATTTGGTCTAGTTCTGACAATGACATCTATGTGAAAACCATATATTTGATGTAGGTTTATGGTTTTTTGAAATCAATCCAATTATTTTAAGGATATTTACCGATTTCTTCTGATTTGTACCTATACTTAGAGAACCCGGGGTGGTCATATATCAGTTTTCTTTCTGAGAGATACTATTTGTCGCGGACAACATAAAACAGTGTAGGTATTTATACCTACTCGTTGGAATTCTATGATAATTTTAAGTTTTTTTAAAACATCAAACTATAATAAAAGTTGAGTTGTACATAATCGCATGAAATAGTCAAAAAAATAAGCTTTTTTGATAAAGAAAAAATTCCAAACAAATTCAAATTTCAAGTTAATAGCTGCGGTAGCTGCTGAGATATTAAAGAAGGAAAAAGTACAGACAAAGCGAGAAGGGTTTCGAAACCGATCTAGAAACCCCAAAAAAGGGGTGAAAGTACTTACCCAATCACCAAACACGGCCCGATAACGGATTGACTGTGGCAACTCGTCACCGTTATGAAAATACATCTCTTTACATTTAATTTTTAATCCTTCAATATTCCAGTAACGTCGACTTGCTTAACACAACTCACATCACCGAGTAATAGCATCTCGCATTTGATACTCCACGGTATTTATTGACGGCATAAGGTAAGTATTATTACTTTAATTATTCGTAAACAAGATGAAACAATAGTTCTAAACAATAAGAAAACATACGGTACCTTCTAAAATGTTATTGGTAGGTATGTAATTATAGTCTGGTAAAGAGATAGCTAAATTGACAATAAGCTATAGTAGATAGATAGATAGAAAATTCTTTATTGCACACATATTTAAAGAAACATTACAATAGAACAGTTTAAAAACTAAGTGACAAGTGGCGGTCTTATCGCTCAAGAGCGATCTCTACCAGACCATCGTGATATGTATATGTAGTATGTGGAATCTCTGCTTGGACTTGAAGAAAACTAGAATGTTGTCTTACAAAATAAACTTGAACTGGCATAATTATTATTATGATCAAAGCACTCTTTCATAAAGCGAAAGTTTGAAGGTTGGATATTGTTACCTCTTCACGCAAAAAGTACAGAAGAGGTCGGATTGAAATTTTGAATTCAAGTAATTCTAGGCTTGGAATCAAACAGAATAAAGTCTAGTAGGTACTTTTACCCCATAAATCAGTTCCCATAAAAATCACCTTTAAAAGTTTCCATAGAATTGCATGCGAAGCAGCGGGTAGAAACAAGTCTTAAATATCTACCTCGTCAGAAATTGAGCATATATCTCCGAATTTGCTGTAACAGTAAATTATCTACATTTTATGTAAAGACCTCAAGCTTTAACATCAACTCATCATAGTACAAAGGCGTAAAGGCATATTTATTGCCTTCCTTGCTCAAAGCATTATGGGAATAGGGCTGTCACGTAAATTGGCATTTACACAAACATGGCACAGATTACACACGTCTTTGTAAGTCTGAAACTATCCAAGAAACTACACAACACAAGATTGTCTGGGGACAGCTTTAGAAATGTGTGATGTATGAGCGACATTTTGTATCGTATCATGCGTTGGTGTTATCATTATCACTTAAATTTAAGAAAACAATAATGATAAATATTTGTTCTGGGATGCCACCTAGTAGGTTTGTGCCTACGATCTTGATCGATGATGATCGTGGGCTGTAGGTACTTAAGAGAACATAGGTAGGTACTATAAAACTTTACTATATTGCTTCTGAGGTTTTACTAAAAAAACTATCGTAGTTTGACGAATTCATTACGGATGTAAGAGATGCGGAACACACGTTTCTAGAAACCTCACTCACCCTTTTCTCTGTTAAGGGATGAAACGTTGGTGACTTGATGTTTTTCCAACTCAAATAAGGATCGTCGTTATCCCGCTTACTGTTATTTTGCAAAATATTTCGTATGAAGATACCCTTTCTGCGTATATGGCACGGGATGAAATATTCATTGAAATAATGCGCCAAAAGTTAATATTTCACAGGCAGCCCTATAAATATTGTCCATAATTCATAAGCCAGGGATGTATAACGCAATGCGCATTTACATAGATTCTGAAAAGACCCGTCTTTCGGCATATCTGTGACGTAATGTCAGTTTACATACTTTAAGAAAAGTAGTATCCTACCAAAATAAACATACCGGATATCATTACGGATGTAAGGATAGGATTTGAAAATACATCCGACAGAGAACCACAATTATCAACATCTCAAAGAATTAGCAAGTTGAACTGGCAGTTGGCCGGCTTTATCTCACGAAGAATCGACATTCACTGGGATAAAAATGTTTTGAGTGGAGACCGCGACTTGTCAAACGAAGTGTAGGACGCCTTCCGGTCAGGTGGGATGACGATTTGCGAAATAGGTGCTGCAGGCACCTTGATTGAAGATGGAAAAACCTATTTATTCAAACTTTTAACGAAGTTGCTACTGTATAAAACTGTTAAATATTTTCATCTCTTCTTAAGCCTAAAGATGAATGGAGTTGTATAAAAAAGTTATATACCTGGTATTGACACAGACAAAATATTGTGCATTTAGATTAGAAGACCCTATAGGTACATGCAAACTGCGCTTTTGAAACAACCGTAAAAAGTTATTCCTTGTTTTCTAACTTGCCCGGTGGATTGTATCAGAAACCATTGCCCTGCATTCATAGAGCCAAAGCCTTTGAACCGAAGCCTTTGAAATTTGATTTACCAATGTTTCCAACCCATATCCAATACAATGACAAATCTGCTGGATGTTGCGACACCACGTTTCACGCAACATAGAACACCGAGACCTGAGGAAGTCACGTTCGGATATGTCACAGGAAACGCCTCCGTCACGTTCCCTTTAACTATAGCTTAACCTATTTAATATTCCACAATCGTCTGTGCATCTGTCATAAACACTACCAAAGTCCGTCTTAGTATCGTTCGTGACTTGTTAGACAGAGTCTGATCTTGTCCAATTCCATATCTATACCATATCCATTTTGAATGTAGCATGTTAGTAAACAAACTACGACACAAATAACAAAATCTCACTTGTTTGGCGTCGAGTTTCAATTGTATATATTTAATTGTAAGCATTTTTTATTGAAGGAAGGATCTAAAATCGACAAGTAATGTAAATTACGTATAAAAGGACGCGGCAACAAAGTGAATTTTAGGTTAAGTATGGGTGGTTTGTTTACTAACATGCTACATTCAAAATGGACACGGTATAGTTAGAAATAGGTATAAGAAACGGAAAATTCGGTGCTACGTATCTTCCATATTTTGGAGAAGGGTCCCAATTTTATTGGTCATCTAGCGGCTTTATACTCGTAATAGAGGTCATACCGTTTCTGATCCCACGTTTTCTCGATATTTCTCAAAACTTTATTTACTATTATTATTGGAATGGTATTTAGATAGGTTAAATCATGATGAGAAACCTCCTTAAAAGTCTTTGCAAACATATTACTATAGGTATAGAAAAAAATCGAAAACAAACTCAGAGCACGCAAACTTTCGTCCGTTTCGTCTCTAGATCTGAACGAAGCAGAATAGACGTAACATAATTGGATAACTATGGCTGTAGGTCCGCTAACAGAACCAGCGATATTAGAGGAAAGAGTTTACAATTGAGTTCGACTTTAGAACTTACCGATAAACCAACTAATCCACAGACAGATCCAGCAGAGAAGCATTCCGTCTAGTCAGGGTTATTGAACTATGACTCATCCTCAGGGTTGGTGGAAAACTCCATATAATCATTTCCTTGTTACAAATTTTTGTTGTTAGGAAGTTTGGCAAGCCGTTCTCTTTACGAACTTCTAAAGTAGACGAAGTAACAAGATTGATGGCTCTAATGCTTTATCGAAAGTTTCCGAGATTTTATACATTGCGGTATAACGTTAAAACTTTCGTGGAAATATAGGTCCCTAAGGCACTCCAACTTTTTAAGGTCAGGGTGCGATTTTGGGGAGTTAATGTTTTGGGTACAAAGAAGAAAAGCTCATCATTTTGTACAGGTTCAAAGATTTCGTAGGGATTTTTTTTTTATATTTAACATACGAGCAGGGTTTAGTAGTAAGCATGAAAAATACTAGTAAATAGAAGAAGAACCATAAACATTTATCTGCCCTAGCAGACAAGTGTCTCATAATTTGGTCACCTACTAAATTATTTCTTATGTCTGGAGCATATCGTTGGAAGGAGTAATAAAATAGAAGTTAAATTCAATACGTCTTAATTTTTTTTTACTAAAAAGGAATTTGAAAATTTCCTATTTTTAAATTATAGCACCTACGTAATAATTGTTTTTTTGATACACCCAAGATATTGATTCTACCGGAGAAATGCGACCCCAACTCTCCAAAATGTTATGTCAGTCACAATACCAAACACCCTGTATACTCCAACATTATTGTAGTTGCTTCGAGGAAATTCCAAAGATGGCGGGAAATTTAGCACGCATGCGCACAAAACAGCTGGGGACAGGAGCAGCCATGTTGGAATAGTAGACGTATCGTCATGACATGTGCTTTGTAGTACCACCACAATCATTCCATTAATGAAAGCATGACCTCAATTGCAACATACGACAGTTTTACAACCTTTTACGCGTTAACAAGCGTTTGTAGAGGAATTTTAAACTGCTACAATATCAGACAATTCTGTATCAATTAAACCTCATTCTTTTCTAGATCAAAACTGTTTTTAATTAATGCGCTCTAAGCTCATATATCTACATCAACGTCGTTAATACACAACCTTTAGGTAGGGACTAGATTTAAAGTAGTAAAATACAATCAAGGAGACGCTTGCTGTTTGTATGTTTATTTAATACATTTCAAGACGACGA
Source organism: Eupithecia tripunctaria (assembly GCA_955876795.1). Classification (NCBI taxonomy): domain Eukaryota; kingdom Metazoa; phylum Arthropoda; class Insecta; order Lepidoptera; family Geometridae; genus Eupithecia; species Eupithecia tripunctaria. The sequence goes on from OY041612.1 coordinate 8,860,603, forward strand.
CGCTTGATTCTAAGTACTCTGCTAACAGTTCTTAGAAGTGGAATAATTTAGCTCTCATTATTATCTTTATACGAAAGCTTTTATTGGGCAAAGGCAGAAATACTCACGCTTTTGATTATTTTATTATCAAGCGAGTTATTATTATAGCAATTACTTACGGCTGGTTGCTATGAATTCGTTGGATCTGCTTTCTTCATCGACGCACGTTTCTCAGCAAACTCAGCACTTAGTCTGTGAGCCTTCAGCGTATTGGGTTTCGACATTATCCCTATCACGGACTGATCACACGATTCCTACCACAAATTGACGAATCAATCCAATACAAACTGTTCCTTATCACCTAAACACTTAAAGCAATTTCGTTGTAGCACTAATATTACTATCACAATAGGAATAGAACACAGTTTTTCAGCGTCAAGCGATGCCGTCTTATCTAGAACACAAATAAATTAATAAAGAGGTTCTATTGATCAAAAATATCCCGACGCGGTTAGGAACGAATCTCACTTTACTCAGTAGCTTTCTCGACACGAGGACGATACGGCGTTTATTAGACGGATTTAATTCACGGTTTAGTATATTTTTACATTAAAATAATAGAGAAATAAAATTATATACATATAAAGTTTTAGGGACGAAGTTGTAGATTATGGTGGCTTGGTTTTTAGGCGTGAAGTTGGTTGCGTGTTCTACGCATGCGCTGAGGGGTGGCATCGGGTCTATTGTTGCCAGACTCAGACTTTTGATATCGAATAAAAAAATGCAACTGATCGGCTTTAGTATCAATGAATTCAGTTTTATTCGTTGCAGGGTAGAGTTTATTTTCAATTGGGTGCATTTATAAGGGGAGCAAAGGGTGGCGGGTGATCGTTTGTGAGGGGTTATTATGTCATCGTTTGTGTTTGTACAATGCGTACGTTAAAATCCGATCCTATCGGTCGCTTTGTACATTTTTAATGGTTAACCCTATTCGTCTATAGAAAATAATAATAGCAAAAGCCATTAAACAGCTCGAAGATTTTTAAGGGATGACAACCGAAGATCGAAACCGAAAAGATTTGATTTTATTCTAAACTTTTAAAAAATCCCCGTGTAATACCAACTGCTTTTTAAGAGTTAGTTGGAATGGTTAAGAAATGTTAACCTTAGGTCTTAATCTTAACCGATGTAGCGTGTCTTTTATGGTAAGGGATAACAAAAACTGATGAATTCTCTAAAACGAAATAAATACGATAATTAGGATTCCCAAACTGTCCATTCGCATGCAAGAAAAGAAAAACTTTGCTACCTACTCCAAATATAACTTTAAAATGGCGCATTTTGAAAAATTACTAGATTAGGTACATTAAATTGATATGATTTGTTTTTGATACAGCGAAATAAGAACCTGAATCCAACGTTTCATTCGGGCAGTTTTGGGTTATAAAAATTCCCAACTACAAATGGCCACAAAAACCTTGAACTGTAAACACACAAAAATGGACAACAACAAACGAATGATATATTTAAGTAACAAATTGACAGAAAGGCTAAAACAAAGACGCTGTTACACACCCGTTAAAATTCCAGCTCCTTGTTTGTGTTGGAAGAACACCTTCGTTTATTTTGAATCAATCCTAGTTCTTATTTTTCAAAAGCTTCAGCTACAAAACGGGCATGAGTCATCATAATCCTTCATTGAAAAATCAATATCGGGACATCCCCCGCCTCCACTCGTGTTGCTCTCATATATTAGTACTGATGGCAAAATAAACTGCCCAGTTTTAAATCTCCCTGTTGTAACGTTTACAGTTGCCAGCTATTGTGTCCCAGCTACCAGCTTTTGTTTGGTTTTTATTTTATTTTTACAGGGAATATTTTTATGGCAGGTTTTGTAACAGCATTTTTTATTTTAGAATCATTATTCTGGGGGACGAAAGCATCAAAATAGTTACGAAAATTTATAAGTACCTAGTACCTACTTAAGTAGTTTGTGTTATTTTGAAAAATGTGTATGTATGCTTCTTAGGCGCCTACTTTTTTCCTACTATCTATGATTTTGATTATTATTGAAATACAATTAATTCTATTTACAATTCGATTAATAAAATTTTTTTATCTGATTTTTATAAAATGCTTCATGTTCAAGAAGTAACTATCGTTCTAATATTAGCTATAAAAAACAAAAACAAAAGCCAGATAAATTTGCGTCCACCAATAGACTATCGCTACGTAAGCGTCACCCTTAATCCCCTGTGACTCCCCATTTCTCAGTGGTGAGGGTTGTTTATGACGTGTCTACTTACCAAAAGCGACACCTTAGTACTTGTAGCTGTACTAACATTTGATATTATGATACGCTGATATTATGATAGCGAAACTTTGGATCTTTGCTACTTCTTCACACCGAAACTACTGAACAGATCGGGCAGAAATTTTGTAAATATGTAGATCTAGAACTCGATTATCGAGGCTATTTCAATATGATATTGAAAAAACGCGTGCGATGTCACAGTTAGATGCTAGTTTAGATAAAATCAAGATAGAGAGAAGAGGAGTAGAGAGTAGAGGTACCCTGTTTATTGAAGTTACTCTATAGTACGGATTACTAGATAGAGCCTGCCATAATAGGCGTCCCTCAATATTCCATTTTAAAGCAGATTCTTAGTTTGCTCCTAGGCTTAAATGTCTTTAATATTTTTGTCTCCTTCTTACATGAAGTTTCAGCTAGGGCAAGATTATGAAAGATGGGTGACAAGACGTAAGACGACGAAAGCAACAAGTATACAAATATAGGTACCTAAATGTTCCCGCCGCCCTCTATCGAAATATTTAATGGTCAAATGCGCCCATCCTAAAATATAACCTACAGAGAAAACGCGCATCACATTTGGTACAGTAAATATTTACGCTCTGCCTACTCTCTAGCTTTGACGAAGGTCCTGTCAAACAAGGCTAGGATAAATGAAACTTTTCTGTCGACCCTCCTGACTTGCAAGACTTACACTGCGGGAGGTTGAGAGGAAAAGCTTTTTATGCCAACGGTACAGCGCTTTTAATTAAAGTTCGACATAGGTTCCTTGTTTGACGAGCTTTTTATGAGGGGAAACTGAATGTTACCACTTAGTTTTGGAGTGGACAGATTTGAAGCTTATTTATTATCAGAAGGGGAAATCACGAGAAAATTTTATTCCTCGGCTTTGGAACAAATTGCTGCTTATACATTTTAGGTAGATACAAACATATTGTGCATTGTAAAACGTTTTTTCCAGGTGTTTCTTTTATTTTAATTTGTGAATATGTAATTCCCTGTGATATTATTGTGACTTACCTTGTCTTCGGCTTCCTCGGCTCGGCCCTCTGCCTCCAGAACTCGCTGTTCGAGTTCCGAAAGCTGAAACAAAGAAAATGTACTTGTAAGAACATAGGTACTGAAAAATATGATTCCTAAAAATATATTAAGAAGTTTAGAAGACATAGATAAACTCCAGGTCGGTTAAAAAGTAAAGAAATACATATAATATTTGGAATGGTTCTACTATGTTCAGATCTTTCACTGAACCATTTTGTTCGTCCGAATTATTTCAAACGCAACTACTAGCGCCATCTAGAACACTGTACAGCCAACCTTTACTGAAAACCTACGCTTAAAGTTTACGCCGCGAAGCTTTCCCGAAAAGCTCACCACACGAAAACGTAGTTCTATTACCACCCGATAGATGGCGTTACCGTCGCGACTGATGTTTATTGAACCACGTGGTCTCAGCAGCATGGTTCTATAATATCACATGTAGAGGTGGAATAGGTACATATTATTGTTATGTAAGAGATGTATTCGTGTGGTTTCTAAGGCGCAGGGGTATAGCTTCTTGAAAGGGTGTATGTACGTTAGCAGTGATATGTGTGTGTAGCATGCTTGAAAGGTTTATTTCAGTGTTGAAGGGAATATTCGTACTGCGGTATCGGATGATAAATTATACGCTGTAGAAAGTGTTACAAGAATTTTTGTGAGTGCAATATTTCAAACATTTAGAACTTGAGTTGTTTGAGCGTAAATGTTTTGCGTATTTTATTTGCGTTCTGAAAAACTGGTGGCTTATCTATCATTATATTAAGGTGTGTGTAATATAATAAGTACTTACCTACTGCATTGTCAAAAAAGCAAAGTAAGTACTCATTTACTCCTTTTTAAAGTAGATAGGTACCTAACTAATATAAACATACTTAATTTTATTTTGTTTTACCTATTCGTATTCGGGTTTAGTTCAAAATACTCACAAATAAATCACAATCAGAATAATTTAAACAATACTAAAATAAATTATTAGGTCTTATTTTATAACTTGAAAGAGATTTCAGATAAGTAACTGTTTTAGAAATCTGATAGTTTATGAAAAGCACGTTACAATATGTTACAAAATTTCAGAGCTCCTATTCACAAACAAAGTTATAAATTGGAAACAAAGGAATAGTTTCTCAAATAAATAAAATTGACGCTAACGAATAGTCAAACAAAACGATACAGCGCGTGCATCATCTACAGGCTGATTCAGTAACAAAGGGAGGAAAGGGCTTGATGAAACTCTGCTAGGTAGGTCAAATGGCTACTAAAGTGACTTTTTTATTATGGTCGAGAAACAATCGCAGACATTGATTTATGTAATTGTAATTATGAAATTTGAACTCTACCGACACAAATGATGCGGCAATGATAAAGCGGACTATTGTGTGTGTCACAATAGGACGCTTTATCATTGCCGCAAAGACACGGTAGACAAAATAAAACAATTATATATTCATATACTTATGGTATTTTTGTATTTTGCATTTATTTGTTTATTTATAAAAAAACGTATCTTATATTTTAACATTCTCTAAACCTGTCGGGATTCGTGCAAAATGTTACGTTCCACGGGCTAGATACTATACTGACACAGAGGCCAGGGTCCATTACGTTTCTTCAATCACAATAAATATAAACAAGTCAAAAAAAAAATATAAACAAATAATGATAAACAAGGTTTTCGGTACACTATTTGTCTTGTCAATAGTAACGTTTGTCATATAGCAAATGGTAGAAGGTAGGTGAAACTATATTATTTAAACACAATATTACTATATAATATACACAATATTTTCATTTAAATCCATCTTCTCCAATTCAAGAATCACCCTGTATTGCATTGCACATAAGTAGGTGTACATAGAGTGCATTCGAACATCGAAAGAATCCTGAGGAAATGCAATGAATCAAATTCAAAGGCTTTCAAACCGGCAATTTTGTTTCATTTTCTTATTTTGAATTTTCATAAAAGGAAATAAATGTTGCCAGACTGAACTCTTTGGCATCTGAAAAATACTTTTACGAGGCTTTTGAAGCATTTGCAATGAAATGATTCATGTTTTTTTTGTCAATAGTCCGATTAGTATGACGATTATCCTTATTATTTTTTCCGATTAGCATGTCTATGGCCCGTATTATGAAAGGTTGCCCACTCATCGATCTATGTTTGAGCAACGCTTTTCTATGGCATAAACGATACTCAAGCAGAGATCTATGACTGAGCAAGCTTTAATAATACGGGCCTATGTTTGTTACCACAGAACTTTTGACTGGGTGGTCCGATTTGCACGATTCTTTTTTTGTATGATTTCCGTGTGGTACCATTTTAATTTTGTTCAGTTCTGACAGTAAAAAAATCATGAAAAACTGTAAAAATTGAAGTCGGTTTATAGTTTTTTAAAACAAAATTAATTATTATCTGGTGAGCCATCGCAAGGAATATTGTAAAATAAGCATACAAACTTGTAACCCGTTGTCTGCAAATAAATGATTTTGAGTTTTTAGTTAGAGATAGCTCTGGTAGTCGCGGTGTAATAATATACCCCTTCAATTCGGCCCGTTTGGATTTTGTAAGAGCCGACATAGAGAATCTACCAGAGGAAGGGCGATAGCTTCCTTCTTTGTATTTTGAAAACCTGAACTGTGATCACTACCTAGCCAAACGTATTGATTATGGACAAAAACCCCCTTTTATCTACAGAGAAATAAAGTTCTCGATATCCATCATGGATCTAGTCAATGGATCTATTAAAAATGATCCCATTTTTGGGGGATTAATTCAGCTGTGAATATTAATGTAATGATGAAGGAATCCCCCAAAAAATGGGACCTACAGTGCCAAAACAAGCGCACTATTGGGTACATATTAAAGCAAAATGCTGCGATAGGGACCCATTTACCCTACGTATAGTAATTGTTAGATTTAAGTACTTATTAGTTGTTTGCAAGGTGTAAACAACAAACTAATAAATACTTAAATCTAACAATTTCTTGTTTTTTTAAAGCTATTGCATAGCTTCTATCGCGGGACTTGAGCGTGGAGACCGAATCCAGAAATTCCGTAACGAAAATAAACTAACACCCCCCACTCCGACCGGCACAGCGGTGATACTTTTTAGTTTTGCCATCTATCGATGAATAGCAGAACTTTTTATGACTTATGCTAATAGCTTTACCGCGACAGTCCCCGAGTGCCACACGTCTTTTTTTATTTTTATTTATTTATTAAAGACCAAAAGTAATAATATATAATAACGTTTACAAATACATAGTGTATTACATTTTAACAGCCCTTGTCCTTCATAATATAGTAGTTACGCTTCGCAATTATGTACCTAACAATTAATATATTAAGTATATCTTATCTTATATAACTTAGATAGATATACAAAATATATTACATGATATTTATTTTGTAGATAATTAAAGCAGATGAAATTATAATAATAATAAGATCACGAAGGTTCTATTCTAAGTTCACTTTAGACATCCATAAAATCCAACCAATCATAAAGCTTCACACCTTGGGTCACATATCTTATTAAATCGACATAATAGGCCGTCGTGCCTATTAGGACCACTTAACAAGACCTCCACATTTCACTCATGATAAAGCTTGTAGTTGGAAAGTAAAGGCCACGTTATGATGGGCCATGTATTTATAGCTCAATAATATGACATTTGGGTCAGGACATAGCGAATCAAGATAACATCTACCACACTTAAAAATGAGGTCGTTATGACCCTTTTGCAAGTAGTGTTCTTTTGAAAATTGAAAGTGCGCTTTTCCAGCTTCAAACAGCGATAGAAAAGCACCTCAACATCACCTCAACAGCCTAAATTAGTCCACACACAGCTAAACGCATGCCTCACCCTGATACGCACCTTATTGGCTTTTGCCTCATGGAGGGTAATGCCCATAATCCCCACACTTGGCATGCGAGTTGAGGATAGCAGTTCGGTGGTAGAATTGTTCTGCAGAGGGCGCTGCGGCCCGCCCCCGACATATATCCCTTAGTCGCCTCTTACACACCCGCGGGATGGGTTGTAGCAAATTCTAAGCCACCACACAGCAAATCAACCACATTTCAAATGGAACTTCACCTGTCCCAGCAGTGTTTCTGGTCTCTAGACGTGTCCCGTGATTCTCAACATATAATTCCGGGTTCTGGTACACTAAAAAACAAAATCGATATATGTATCTGATTAGTTTTCGTGCAAACGCGCCAGTCTTATGCAAGAGACAAACGGTTGGTTTTGCACGACAACGAAACTTCGGTTTTTCATCAGGTCATTGTCATCGGGCTTCATCAGGAAGGTCTACAAATGTATTTACGATACAAAGATCAAAATCTGTTCGTGTTACTAAGTAGTCTTTTATTTTATTTGTTGTTTTATAAAGCATTTTCTCATTTTGTTTCCTTCTTTCAAAGTTATGTACTAAGTATGATCTGTTCCAAAATCTTAGCGACCTTGGCTTACACGCAACGCTTATGCATTTCACACATCTGAGTTTTCGAAGGACGCGTTTGTCAAGCGGTGAAAATGCACTCACTGCAAGTCTTTTTCACCTAGGAGGATTTGCCACATAAATATTACGAAAATTCAAAGAAATTTTATTTCCATTTCAGCATTTTTAGTAATATTTTTTTTTGTAAAGAATCATTCACCTATAGAATTCCAGTGCGCCACTTAAATTATCGAAAACTAAAGCGTGGAGTGGAAGACAACGACAGCCGCCGTAGCATGGCCGAAGGCGATCAAAGGCCTTAGTTTGGGTTCGCTTCGCAATGACGTCCACAACTATTTGTATCCCTTTGTACTTCCATGATTCTGTACATTTCCTTCTGTATTGTTTTTTATGTTTGTGTGGTACAATAAATAGTTATCTATCTATCTATCTATCTATCTATCTATCTTTCGAGTCTGTTCGTTAGCCTTTGCTTGCGTTCGCTCCGTTGGTCTGTACCCGGCATTACAGTTTTCAATTAATCACTTGTTCATTGTTCAGATACCCAGCTGTTCTCCTCACCTACCCTCAAACTCTTGAAGAGTAATGCGAGTTGTATTGCCGAGATGGGGTCGGCACTGTCGGCAGTTTTGGATTGTCGAATGTTTTATTACATAGCTCGTGTATCTCGGGTATTCGCTGTGTATGAGTGGCATTTATTATTTGCGAAACGGGAAACATGTCGCGGAAATAAATACCAGAAAAAGGTTGGCGGAACGTTTGTTTGTGACTAATGTACTAGGTTTAATGTTTTTTTGTTGTGTGGATTATGTACAAATAATCTACTCAGAGATTGACTTTACGTGTGCCATCCTCACCATCCTCAAGCGTCATGTCATACGGCCTTTATCTACTTGTGAGGGATCAAGTCTACCAAGTTTACGAAGTGTTCTTCGGTGTTAACTCGTTTACATACGTTATGTGTTCGTTCAGCGTTTATGGATGCGACTAAGGTCTGGTGTATACATAAATCTATAGAGATGTGTGGCGCGGCGGGAATTGAACCCCTTCGGGTTCAATTCTTGCATCGGGGCAAATGTTTGTACGATCTGTAGATATTTGTTTCGGGTGTTCTGGATGTTTTCTATGTATAAATTAACTAATTACTAATTACTATCAGTTACATATCCAATACCCATAAAACAAACTCTGCTTCGCTTAGGGCTAAAGAATGTTGTGTGAATTGTCCAGCATTTTGCGCCGTAGTCATATTATAACAGGCAACAAAAATATTATCTAAACTTGAAGAAAGGTTCATATTAGTCGGAATCCTTCCTATGGAAATTTACAAGTCTTTGATACCAAACGCCGTATCTTAATAACTTTTGCATGAATAGTCAAAGAGCAAAATAGCCTGTATAAAGTAGGTAATATGTGTCACATTAAATCCCAATTTCTTGGTCGACAGAGCCCAAAAGCGCCTCTCAAAGCAAGCCCAGCGATGCATCAAATCAAAACTACGAATATTGAGAATCTGAAGAGCAAATATTTGTCAGAACTTGGAAAATGTATCGAGGAAACTGTCTGGGTAAATATAAATACTGACTTGAGTTCTGCTAACTGACGCTATATGAAAGCACACTAAAGGCAGCCTAAGATAAGATAAGATAAGATAAGATAATATTTATTCAGACAACAACAACAAACGTTTTATACAGTCCAAATAACTTAAAATTATAGAGTCCATATCAGATAATTAAGTAGGTACTTAAATTACCAAAAATACACACGTGTTACACTGGTCATGAGAGTACAGTGTATACGCTCCTGCCCAGTGTTCCACCAGATACATTGTTACATAAAAGCTTAGTACATAAATAGATAGAGATGGACTGACAGTGGTTTGAATTGGGTTGCCCTACCTGCCGAACTAGTTGAGCACTGTATCTCGGCAGGTAGATAGCGTTAGTTTAGTTAGGTTATATAGCGTTTACCTACTCAAATCCAAGGAGTATTTTCAATACCCTAAGTCGTGTGGTAATGGGAACGCGATTGTATTTGATCTACAATGATTATTTATATTTGATTATCGACTTCATAGGATTTTACGTAAGTTTTATACATTCCAAACATCTCGCGTGAGACGTTTTCGGCACAAAAAACTCTATTTCAACTTGAAAAAAGTGTAAGTAAGTTTAAAAAAATCCGTCATATAATTTTCATAGTCTTTGACTTTTGGCCCCACGTTGCCCCACGAGAAAAGGCTTAGAATAATCCAAACGTCTGCTTCCACTCCTAAGGGTGAATCATCCAACCTAGCGAGTTTTCGGCAGTTCGTCATGCACTCATAACTTGCCACAGACTCGTTACTTCCGTCTCAGGACTCCTCAAACGGACGCAGTAGGTGGAAACTCCACAGTTCTTCGGAATGTTTCCAAGTGGAAAATTGAAATGGATTTATACTTTGTGGTTTCGGAGATTGACGGAGTTTTGTTGGAGCTTACTGCTTCTGGCTCTGAGATTATTTGAAGTCGGGCTGTAAATAAAAATCATTGTGTTTGCGCGGCTTTTGCGAGGTTGAGAGTATTTTTATAACTTTGCCAAAGATAAAAAAGGGATTATCTCAGTGTTGGTACAGAGGGAGAAATTTTAATGATCCTTTAATATACCTTTGGCGTGCTATGCTAGCACAACATCAATCATAGCTTAACGGTTTTTAACGGCTTATTCCCAGAGGTCCATGACACTCTTGGGATTATTCCCAGAGGTCCATAATACAATTGTTTTTTAATTCCCGATTCATGAAATTCCATTACTTTTTTACTATTATTTTAAATATTCATACATTCGACTTCTAATCGGTCCATGAGATTTAACTAATGTACAGTCAGTAAAAACAAAACATGAAGGTATTTCATTAGTTAATGAGTCTTCATGTCATTAGAGCAAAAAACACTACAAGTTTGAGCGAGATACCTATTATAGCATGCAGGGATCATCATCATCAGCCTATATCAGTCCACAGCTGGAAATAGGCCTCCCATAATGAGCGCCATAGCGCACTCCTTTAATAAAAAACAATGGTCAATTAGTTTAGCCTAATCTATTCCTGCTATAACATTAGTAAATTACCTACTTATGTAAAATTAATTAGCTAAAACAATTTCCCGGTAGTATTCTCATAATCCCGGGACGGTCAGACAGTGATAAAGTGATTATCGCCCACCTCAAACGTAATTATGGAACAGACGTGTGTCTATCATGTACGTCTGCTATAGCTATCTCGATAGTATACAACTGACAAGGGTTTTGTAAATGACTGTGACTGTGACAAAACGCAATCCAGTTAACTACCTAAACACAAATGTGTTTGTAAGTATCAAATCCATACCTTAAATAAACCTCATAAACGACTTTGTTTAGCAAAAATAAGGAAGAGAGAAGGAAACCGATGGGACACGTGGCAAGAAAACTCCTGAAATGTATTTTTCCCCAGAGCGTAAACGACATTCAGTTTACAAGCCCGCTCAAATAAAACTGCAATTACCTTCCTTGGCAGTCGAAACGTTAAGCCTTATTTCAGGGCAATAAACGTTTGCAACAACCAACAACCGACGCGAGACGTCCACTCCGCACGGCGGCCGGACGATAAATGACCCCAGCGGAGCAAGACGACGATCGCGCTCAAATATTAACAAACTACCCTCAGTAATGGCGATTCAAATGCAGCGGTTTATGGCTACCCGCCTTTTGAGATTTAGCGTTTATAGCTTCCCGGACTGATTGTAAGTAAAATGCCGTTGAACACGCGCGCGTTCAAATATTTACGAATGCTGTTGTTGAGACGTGTCTTTTACTTGTTCAACAAATGTAAGACGAAGTCTTTTAATGTTCTTTAGTGGTTCATTCTTCCTACAGATGTGGTATTAATTTAATTTATTGACTAAGTTAAATGACCCAATAATGAAATTGAGGCCAGGGATCGGCTCCTATTAATATTTAAAGGATGACCTTGTTTCCCAAGGTTGGCGTCTGACGCAGAAGGTTTCAGATTCGGATCCCGCCGTGGGACATACGTACCTAATAATGGAAACATAATTAAATAATCTGTTATTTTGGATATGGGAGTTTTCAATGTACCTATTTATATTATTGATATTTTAGCATAAAACAAGCTCTACTTACTTAGGGTTACTTGATTGGTGTCGTTTGAAAATTTCAGAATAATAGAAATTTTGTGACCTGTTATGGTTTCTTTGTATACGTACGATTCTAAGTTAGGTAGGTACTAGCCGTGTGATTTGGTATTCCAGTTCAAAGGAACTTACGGCTCATAACGATCAAAGTAAAGGGTCGAAACTTTCGCTCGAAAAAGGGAAAACTACCGTTTCAAATTCTACCTAGACCGCCTAGATTGCTTTTTGGTTACAAAGGGGACCGAAACTTCTCGCAAAATCTCTGGAAACGTTTTGAAAGCTTTTATTTTTATTTTACGGATCCTCGAAGACTAAGTTTTACCAGCATTTAAAGTTAGGCAACTTCTTTGTGATTAAGTTACTGAAAGAAATGGATCTATTTACAAAGTTCGGTGTACAAGTTGCCAAATTTTTCTTTTGCTTATATTTTAAAGTTCTCTGCTTGAATAATTACAGTCGCTTTTAAAAAGTTTGCTTTTAAAAAGTTGCCTTTGTAAAAAGTCAAATTGACCCTCAAATTAAAAGAGAACAAAGTAAACGGACCTTTACCGTAACGAAACGCGTAACAAAAAAAAACTATTTATGACCCGACCCACACAACTGTTAGTTACTATCATTATTATGTTACTAGCTGCGCCCCGCGGCTTCGCACGCCTATCCCACGGAAACAGATTTATGGAATAAAAAGTTTGTGTGAAATGTGTTATTCCAGGCCTAGAACTACCTGTATGCATATGATGCGTTTAGCCCGATCCGTTCAGTAGTTTTTGCGAGAAATTGCAACAAACATACATGAGCCATTTAGGAAGCTAGGCATACTCACGGTGCCCAGCCTTTACATATTGTTATTGCTAACTGATATTATCAAAAATAGACACAAATATGAAACCCTTGAGCAAATGGCTGCTCGACTTAAAACCAGAAGGAAGGATTTGGAGGTGCCTTTCTGTCCTAGATTAAAATATATCGCTAGACATTGTAGTAGATATCAGGCTATCAGGTTATTCAATTCTTTACCAAACGAAATGAAAGCATCTGAGAGGTTAAACCAATTTAAAAGTGAACTTACCCAACTCCTGCTGAAAGGGTGTTTCTACACGGTCAACGAGTTCCTTAACCGTAGCAATTAAATAAAACTACATATATTGACTTTATGTAACTTAAGTTAGCTCATTAGACAAGTGTAATTTTTTATAACTAAGAATTTGACATTATTTTCTTCACATTGCATGATATTTTGATGTACTACTGATGTACTACGTTCAAACACAATTGTATGATTGTTTCTGAATAAATGATTTATGATTTGTGATTATGATTCAACTGTGCATGGCAATGGTTTAATACATTCTTATAAAATCCCCCTGAAATATTTAAACCAAGTTTTATTCATAACTTTTTAAACCAAGATTTATCCGAAATTCTAAAATCTCACGGTTTTCAGCTACTTTCAAACTACAACCATTACAACTTTGCAAAGTCTAAGAAAGGACTTTTCAGCACGTATCTAGGTAGGTACCAACCTCTTATCTAAGCAGCACATTCTACCATTATACTGTACACAGGTGAAGGAACCTACACTACACTATAGTAGCTACCTACAGTATTATGTAGATGGGTTACGCAAAACTAAAGTGATTTTACAAAGTTAGAATGTGCCACAACCAGGTTATGACAGCCAATGTCGCGTTAACCTGGTACAGGTATGTATCCAGGGGCAGGAAGGGGCAAAGAAAACAGTGCAATATATTTTAAATTAAAAAAAAAATCGTCGTTTGACGAATTCATTATTTGCATCATGATGTGCCTCGTTAAGAGATGAAACGTTGATATTTATCAATACAAATTACTTTCGGAGATAACCCACATTCAGGATAATATAGTAGGTTGTCCTCATTACGGGTGTAAGCGTAAGCGTGCATCTGAATTGAATTCGTCAAACTACGATAGTTTTATAATAAAATAGTTTTTTGTCTTGTTTTTTAGATACTGTTATGCGTCAGGCCAATGAGAAAATAACTATCCACGGAAATATAACCATGGCATAAATTGTTCTAAATGGTCTATTCTAGCTTTTTCTTGAATCTAACTACACCCAGCTACCGATCACCCTGTATATTTACTAAAAAAAATAAACCATTTAGGAAGAGCCAGTCCTACAGTCTGATATAACGGTGTCGATTGTCAAACCATGATAAACGAATTGTTTATATGTCCAATTTGAATGACGTTGAATCAAATTTTGATTTAGTTTTATTTCACGTATCTAATCTTACATCGGGTACTACCAAATATTTTGCGCCTGCGATTTTATCTTTCAGTTAACCCCCTCGCAAAGTCCTAAACCCGCTCCTGCCATAGTACTTTAAAATAATACTAGCACAGGTTTAAGCCCTGACGTCAGAAGGTTAAATAAACTTGCCAAAATAGTTTTGTTGGTTTTGACCGCGCGAGAGGGCACTCATGCCAAACTTTATGTCCTACGAAGTTCGAATACACTTCGTATTTGATGAACTTTTATAATGTTAGGGAAAATTAATTATTATGTTCTATAATTTATTTATTATTATTATTATAATAATATAGTTACCCTCCGTTTTATTGACACTAGTAACGCCTCGCGGTTTCACCCGCGTAGTTCCCGTTCCCGTGGGAATTCCGGGATAAAATATAGCCCATGTCACTCCCTGAAAAGTAAGCTTTTTAAAGATGAAAGAAATACTAAAAAGCAGAATAAAATAAATATTTAAGGGGGCACCCATACAACAGACATTTACTATTTGCCGTTTTTATAGATACTGGTACGGAACCCTTCGGTCGCGAGTCCGACTCGCACTTAGCCGGTTTTATTTCTATTCTATTCTCCACATGGTATCCGTTGACAGCTAACTTCGCTCGCTCTTCTTCGCTGATGTAGACGAATATATACTTATCCCAATTTTGTTTCGCTACGGACCGAAACAAAATTCGGATATGTAGGTATATATTTTTCCCCTAAATGGTATTTTTAACCGACTTCAAAAAAAGGACGAGGTTCTCAATTCGTCTGTATTTTTTTATGTTTGTTACGTCAGAACTTTTGACTGGGTGGTCCGATTTGCATGATTCTTTTTTTATATGAAAGCTGGTGCTTTCCGTGTGGTTTTAATTTTGTTCAGTATTGACAATGGTAAAAATTGAAGTCAGTTTATAGTTTTTTAAAACAAAATTAATTATTTACTTGGACTAATTACTTAGATAGATAAATAGATACCTACCTGACTCATTATTCCAGTTCCATACAAAAAATAGATAATGGTACGAAATACGATGCTCATCATCAAGGAAGTACGACGGCCTTATCGCTCTTAGCTTAGTTGGTTGATATGAATGGATGGCAATTCCACCTCCTATCTACCAAGTGGAGTTTAAGAGATAAGACCGCCAATTGTCACTTAGTTTTAATCATTTCATTTGTAAATTGTTTCTTAGTTTAAAGTGTGCAATCAAGTATTTTCTATCTATCTATAAAGAGTCTAGACGTTGCTAGTTGTGTCACGTAATTACGAGTTACCACACGACACGTCCGGCTCATTTCCCCCGTGATGCGGCGAAATACAAAATTGTTTACTCTAACAATTTCTGTTATAACACGGGAACTTTTAGAGATATAGTAGTATTAGTTAACTAAATAATACTGGGCATTTTTAACCCAGCATCTAGCCACAAAGTATAATAAACCTTGAAACGAGCAATTCTTGTATTGTATACTTATATACTTATACAATTCGGATCTCGGAAACGGCTCCAAGGATTTTAATGAAATTTAGTATACAGGGGGTTTCGGGGCCGATAAATCGATCTAACTAGGATTCATTTTCAGAAAATGTCATTTTATTAGTTTAATTATGTTATCAATAATTAACTTTATCGTAATCAATTGACTCTTCCTGACATCTATTGGCGAATAGTAATACTATTTTATTCGTGTTTTCAATATTCAACTTTATCCAAATCAACTTAAGAATTAAACTGAAAAATATGACTCTTCCTGCCATCTATTGACGAATAGTACTACTATAATTTCTATAAGCACAATTTACCAACAAAAAACTTTGAAAAATCTTTAAAAACCCCATTGATGTTTGGCCTCCGTGTCAGTAGTTCTACTAAGAAGTACAATTGTGCAAGTATGTACCTATTTACTCTTAGAATTTCTGTAATAAACATAAAATTTAAGATGAGGGAATGAATTTAAAAGTGCTTTATTTCCTTTAGACCGTATAGGACTAAGGACTCTCTTCAAATTGAAAATGAGCTAAAAGTATATTGCTCCTATAAACGTCAGCAATTCTTACTGGTACTAGGGCTTTTTGACCAAGCATTATCTAGCCCCAAAGTTTAAGTTGAGTTTGCCTTCGAGGTGAATACAAAATTGTCCTTTGAGTTGGGACCATTCAGTTTATTTAACAAAATATATACTATAATTTCCCAGAATGAATCCTAAAATTGTCTTAGGAAAATACAAGCTATCAATTAAACATTCTTTGAATTTGAGTACTCAGGTACTTATATTCGTAGAGGAAAAGATAAAACTTTTCAGAACGTAGTAGGAGTTCGGTTGCTCCCTATATTTATGAGGTTAACATACGCCATATTTAAAAGTTAAATCTGATTTTATTTCCAGAGCAGTTGGGAAAGCGAATAATATTTTTGCTTCTGTAAGCGGCGAGAAAACTCGATTTAAAAACTCGACGAGTGAGATTTATTTGTTCAGAAGACTTGCGAAATAAAAATAATGCTTTATGCTGTTTTAAAATATAGTACATGAGAATAATTTAGACGACCTCTGTGGCGCGGTGGGCGAAGGTCTGCCTGCGACGCAGGAGGTTGCGGGTTCGATTCCCGCCTCGGGACAAATTTGTGTACGATCTGCAGAAATTTGTTCAGGGCGTTCTGGATGTTTTTCTATGTATAATAAAAAATATCTATCTATGTAGTGTATTGTATTATGTATATCAGTTATCTAGTACCCATAACACAAGCTCTGCTTAGCTTGGGGCTAGATAATGCTGTGTGAATTGTCCAACATTATATATAAAAAAAAAATACATATTTCAACTTCCGGAATGAGTTATCCTGATTATTGTATATTTGTTGAAATTGCATAAGTGAGACGAAGTGTGTTTTGTAAGTGCAACGAATGACTGATTTGAATCTATGATTTTAGAGGCTGCAGCTTTATTTTCGATAAGTATCACCTTATTAAATTCCATGAAGGATAATCAGTAAATTTAAATTTAAAGTATCTGTTTATACTAAAAAAAACACCACTCAAACTGGACTAAATAAGTGAATATACTAAGTATATCATAATAGTGTAGGTCGCATCTAAATATAACCTATTGGATGCGTTATCATATCAATAATGAAGTTTAAAAGGCCTATCGGCCTTATATAGAAAAAAAATTGACTTGTCTAAATGCTTATTTTGTAAGTCTAAAGAAATAAACGATTTGACTCTGACTCTTCTTTTGAAAATTCTTTTCCATCAATAATTTGATCGTTTTGTGAAAAACTAAAAACCGACTTCAAATTCCTTAGTGGCTTCAGTTCCTTCAAATTCCTAACACTTTACTTTTTTTTTCACTTTCCTAACGTTTTAAGCATGTTTTAAGTTTTGCGGGACAAATTCTAATATTTTTATGGGACCACCTTGGAATAATTCTCCATAAAAATTAACGAAATTTTATAGCCGGTCTTTATTTGATATAGAAATCGATGGTTGTAAACCCACCCATTATACTGAAGCTGACCATAGTTGATGCGCCATTAGTGCTTGATTACTTCAGAAATAAGTGCTTCGTTCATTCAACATCCGACTAATTAAGTTAACAACTTTTGTTGAGTTTCTTATCTGCTGATCCTGAAATTACTCGCGATCAATCATGAGTGACGGCCCAGCTATGATAAATGGGCCATCGTACTAGTTCGTACAGTCAGCTACGTAAAAATAAGTACTCATACTCATACTCATTTATTAATAAAAAATATTACACGTCATTAATTAGGATCAACTACCAAGGACTTTCAATGTTGGTACTTTCGAAATATTATTATAATACAGATAAGGTTAAGTAACATTCATATTAACATTCATATTTATGAAATTGTAAAGAAAATGAATTAAATTTAATGAAACAAGGAAAGTAGTACATAAATTAAAGAGCAGGAACATGTTAAATGAATGTTAAAGTAGTTAGTTAGTTACATATATATCTTAGACCTGATGCTGAGTGTAAACTACCAACAACTGCCATACTGTTCTAAAAAGTTAATAAAAAGTTTGCGTTACTCTAATTTCTATGGATATGTGAAAGTTATATAAACTTCCGCTTGAGCGCTGTCACATTTTCATCTATCCTAATATAATAAAGAGGAAAGATTTGACTGATTGTTTGTTTGTATTGAAAATGCCCCGAAACTTCTGGACTGATTTAACTAAAATTCTTTCACCATTAGAAATCTCACTTTTCAGGGAGGCTATATTTTATCCCGGAATCACCACGGGGACGGCAACTGCGCGGGTGAAACCGCGAGGTAGAACTAAATAAACTAACGTAAACTTTGTAATAAACAGTATGGCATACTGATCTAAAACCTACTAATCATTAAGTTTGAGTAAACCTTTTTATCAACGACAGTACAACTAACCCGTTTTAATTGCTTTATCCCACGTAGAAAGTTTGCATGAAAATAGGAGTTTGTATGGGACCCGCTGACATTTTGATGGATTGCCCATCTTACTGATTGGCGGTCCAAATTCCATTTGTCCACACGCTTGGAAATGGATTTTTCGTATGTCTGCGGCTTTGAAATGGATTAGAATTGCAGTTCCCAAAATTTTTTTGGATTTGCTCTTGTGGGTTGTAAAAGTTGTAACGCATGTTGTGACAAACGATGAACGTACATACAAAAAGTAGATGCAAAAAGTTATAAAATTTGAGCTTTTTGTTGCAGAAAAATTTATTTTATGTGGGATCATGGTGAATTCATGAGTTCACCTGGAAAGTGGGTACGGTAATACACATTATGTAATACTAATCATATCACACCCAAAATATAAATGTGATGTGATAGTTTGAACGTTTAGATGGTAAGATGTTTGAATGTTTGTTACCTTTTCTTACTAAAATTTCTAAAAGGATCAAAATTAAATTTTGTATAAATGTAATTCTATACATAAAATATATGAGTAAAACGATCGTGCGAAGACGAGGGCAGTGAAGTAATAAATTAAAAAAGTTTGCACCTCTTAAATAAAGCGTTTTAAAGACAAAACTATTATTATTACTCGTATTATAAAGTATTTGCCACTGTGTCTTAAATAGTCTTAATCGATGTTGAAGAGTTAAGGATATTTTGCTATAAAAAACTATCGCAGTTTGACAAATTCATTACGGATGTAAGCGGTGTTCAACACAAATAAGGTTCGTACCCGCAATAGACTTAAGCACGTTCAGAATTCATGTTATAATGTAATTTAATAAACGTAATTTAAGAGGCATTCCATTCTCCATACTAAACCATTCAGCATATATTACGTCCTACTCAAAATAAAAAAATATATTGGTGCTAGCTGAGTTAAGTTTAATACTAAGTAGAAAAGAAGATTATTTCACAGCTGAAGCCTTTACCATGATTAATATTTCTTTTAAACCTTTAAATGACAGTTTCTCACCACTCTCGCCCTGTCTATTCAAGAACCGTTGAACTTTCAGAACGGGATAAGCGTAAATCCATTTATAATCCCAGTCTTCCGACATTTTGCCGATCAAAAATGCGAAAGCTCTCGAATTTGCGTCAAAAATCAGTTTAGATAGAGCTCGATTGAGAAAAGGTGTAATAAATTGATAGGAACCAGTTTTTTGAACAAAGAAAATTGTATTATTGCTATGTATGATTTTCTTCTAGTTATCTCCCCTACGGAAAATCTTTATGGAGGAAAACTGTTTTTTTTTTCAAGTCGAGTTTTCGTCCTTAAGAAGGATTTCTGGGGGGAAAACTGGAACCACCCATTTTAGTAAGTTTACAAAAGTTCTTAAATTATAACATACAACTTTTTTAAATACATAACTCTGCCTGCCCTGATATCGTTTTATTTTCTAAGCTCCATATTAAAAACAGCGTTTGCTTAGCTCCTAAATACAAATGAAATCTTCATCATCAGGGTTGTAAATTCAGTTTGTAGCTCGCACATCGCAAGTACGAGAGTAACATTGAAAGCTGCAGGGTTCCACAGAATAATTTATTAAAAGCACAGCTTTGAACACCGCAGGGTTGTTAACTTCTACCGCGGAATTCCAAACTGAGTATTTCAGTTGAATTGTTTTTAAATGAATTTACGAGTTAAAATTTACAGTGGTGGATTAAAGGGTTGTCTATTGAGTTTGAGTTCAATTATAAGTTTTCGAGTCAAGAGTATAATATGTTCTATAGATTGCGAGGTGAGTATGGCCATATTTACCAAATATAATACTCCTCAACCTCAACCTCAACAGCCTATATTGGTCCACAGCTCGACGCAGGCCTCCTCCTGATAAGTGCCTTATTACCCATAATCCCCACGCTGGGCAAGCGACTTGAGGATCGCAGTTTGGTGGTAGAGTTGTCCTGCCAGGAAGTGCTGCTGCCCACCCCGGTAGAAATCCCTTAATCGCCTCTGGCGACACCCGCGGGAAGAGTTAGGGTGGTTCAAATTTTAAGGCACCACACGGGAGTGGCGCATACCCGAGCCAATATGACAGCGATACCTATTTTATCATATTTTTACTTTTAATATTTTAATTCTTAAAAATATTATAAGCTATTTTTTAATACCTCTGTAATAATTTTATCTCGAATAGTTTAGGAGAAGATGCGAAAATAGAGTTTGGTGGCCAAAAAGCGCAACTTCGTATCTCTGCCTAAGCTTTACAAAATGAAACTATTACAGAGGCATTAATAAATAACTTATAATAGATACCACAAATTGAACGATGGATTTTTAAAACTTTCTGCGTTTAACGTAATAATGAGATAAAATAGTTGGGGGCGCCACTTTCACTGGTGTATGGGCCCACTCGCACCTAATATTAATAAGGATAGCAATATTAATATTATCCTACCTAGGATCTATAAAGCTTAATGCTGCATTTGATTGGCACAGTGCCAACCCTAGCCCCTGTGTCACGGACCATCAATCATGCAAAGATGGCGCACTGTTGTGGTCCCATACATTTACAATACATAGGGTACTCGAATACATTACAGGTTCTGTATAGATGCATGTCTGAGCTGTGTGGTGCTGGCATAGAATTCACCACTCCATCTCTTCCCGTGGGTGTAGTAAGAGGCGGCTAAGAGATATCAACCGGGGTCGGACTACTGAACTGCGATTTCCAACCTGCATGCACATTGTGGGGATTATGGGCGTTATCCCACCCCTCATAGATAAACGCGAATAAAGGCGCTTATCAGGGGGAAGCCTGCGTCCAGCAGTGGACCTATACAGGCTGTTGAGGTTGAGGGTGTATAGATTCATAATAGATTCAGGAGTTACTTAATGAAATCAATTGTAAATATAGACGAAAATATTTCGTAAGAATTCCGCGAAAAACCTACTCCAATATGAACTAACAAATTGTAGTCCGCGTAGAAGACCCACACTAACTACAAAATGAAAGAACATCTATCAAAGTAGGTCGTCAACTAGTCTCGTCTCTCCACGAGACATCATCAGGACACCACACGACTCAGCAAGAACGGGTTTTGTATAGCGTTAACAGCTACACCCACGGCTTTTCCTCACACCGTTCCCACAAAATCCAGAACGCCCTGAAAATTCTCACTACAACTGAAATACCTGCAGATCGTACACACATTTGTCCCGAGGCGGGAATCGAACCCGCAACCTTCTGCGTCGCAGGTGGACCTTCGCCCACCGCGCCACAGAGATCTATTTGTCTATTTGTGAGCTAATAAACATTTTTTATTTCTTGTCCTTGCCAAATTTCAAACGTAGATCAGTTTAGCCAATTAGTTTGAAAAGGCATTGATAAGATTTAACGCTATGCAGACATGCATTATCTACAGACACAAACAGAAAGACAAACATTATAAAGTTACTCCCACAGTAATAAAATTACTATAAAAGTATGGATAACGTTGTGAAGCTTAAGCTTTAGGTAATTATAAAATTTAATATTCTGGTAATTAAATTTCATAATGTGCTCGGTTAACGAGGTGAGGTATTGTTATGTTAAACCTGACGCCTGCCTTGGCGTCAGGTTTTATTATTTATAGAAAAGTGATGTTAAAAGGGTTTTTAGAATATCCTGATGTAATTTCCGATTCATAAGCTATATCTATCCAAATTGCAGTGCGATCCTACGAGTAACGATAATATTTAATTGGACTGAGCCTTAATTCGTTGAGTCTTCTCGTCATCTATACCGCAATGCTTGAAAACCAAAGTTTTCAATCAGTGCGTCCACCCGTCATGACCTACGGAGCTGAGACGTGGACACTCACGATAGGGCTGGTCCACCAGTTCGCGACGCGATGGCCATCTATCCAAGATTTTTGGAATTATGTACTTAATTATTTTTGAAAAATAAAATTACAATCAAATAATAGAAATAAATAAAAACTAGTATTTACAGTAGTTACGCCAGATACTCTCGAACTCTCGGGTCACGCGTCGCTTCGACCAGACGCTCAGATAATATTTAAAAAACCAGCGTTATTTTTCGCAAATAACCTTAATGAATAAGGGGTTCTGTAAATTTTTGTAGCTTTAGCTTTGTTTGCGTACAAAACGCATTGTATACAGGATTCTAAGACTCGTGGTACATATAATAAAAACCCACCAACTAACGTGAATGTAATTTTTTTAACAGCTGGCGCTTTCCCTTTTGTTTTTAGTATATAAATATACCCTGGCATAGACCATACGCCTACATAGATAGATCTCGATTTGAGACGTCAGTGTTTAATTGTATAAAAACACAAGACAGACGCGCCAGCTTCAAATAATTTTGTCTATGTATATCTACTGACATTGTTAACAAGAGCAACTGTCCCAAGAAAATAGTTCCTCCGGGTGTTTAATTCCTTAACTTGGACACTTTAATCGCGAATAGAAGGGCTCATTCAGAAGATATATGCGCAAGTAATGACCCATGAAGTTGAGCGGATGGTAGTTCCTTGGTACTTTCATAAAACCAGGGTATGGTACAAGGAACAGCGTCTACGCTTGCTGAAACTTCGGAAAAATCAAAGGCTTTCGCCTTTATAAAAGATGTATCAACTCATTATTTTTTTATAAAAGATGTATCGCGTTTAGTAAGGAGCCAAATTAGTAAACACCATAGATTACATTTTTGTGAAACATGTTTACATTTTTTTCCTGATACACAAAAGTTAACAGTTATAATATATGGGGGTGTCATTACTATTTAGGATCTGTAGTTCAGTTCGT
Source organism: Eupithecia tripunctaria (assembly GCA_955876795.1). Lineage (NCBI taxonomy): Eukaryota > Metazoa > Arthropoda > Insecta > Lepidoptera > Geometridae > Eupithecia > Eupithecia tripunctaria. The sequence goes on from OY041612.1 coordinate 8,884,071, forward strand.
GTATAAACACGGAAACAGAATATGCCATTTGTAATTTACGTGATATAGCGTGCAATAATCTTTGAAATAGTTTAATTACGCGAAAAATTAATGATTTTTCAGTTGATAGACGCAACAAGAAAATAGCACAAACTAGCAGCTGAACACGGCTGCACACGCGTTTTTCAAAAAAGAAGCTTATATAATATTCCGGGTTTAAAACTACAGGTGAAAAAAGTTTTAGGTTCATCCGTTAAGTAGTGTTGCCTTGAAGAGGTAACGATGATTAGTTCATCTTTCCATCTATCCAAACTTTGGTACTTTTTATAATATTAGTGTGATGGGAATGGGATGAAATATCAAATATCAATTTGGAAAAATATTTTCACAATATTATAGCAGCCTGAAATTCTGGAAATAATCGGCTTTTCTGTTTGAAATTATCTAAAAAAGATCAGTCTAAGACTTAACCTTGAGTCTTTGGTTTAATCTTATCAAGATTCTTAAGAGTAAAAATATGGAATCTTTAAGACAACGGAGCTCCATCCAGTAAGTTCATGTAAAAGTGGATTACTTTCTGTAGGTACCTAGCCTGTGGCTGAAGAGAAATTCATAATCAGATTAGCTAATCTTGGAACTTGGAAGGTTTTTATTTGCCATGTAACGCACAATGGTTTTTATCGACATAAAATGATGTTCATAATCCTATTTTTATTTAATAATGAAAATTACAAACAAAGAACAGAATGAGTACTAATAGGAATTTACAATTTAAACATTTGAGTTAACTGCAGACTGTCGCAAACAATTTACAGGTATCTCAACTGACCCATATCAATCCCAGTCGAAAGCGACCCCAATACGCTGGCCGCATTCCCCGTAATAAAATAATATAATCCGTCACGAAAAAGAACTTCTACCCAGACAGTAAAATTTTATCTAAGCTGTAAATTTGTGTAAAATATTTTAAAAAGTAAAATTCAATACAGCTGGCTTAATCAGCGGAATTTTAACTTGATATGCTAAACAACAGGCAGTAGCAATCTACACAAATGCATACTAATGCACAATTTAGCGTAAAAAAGTCCATTTTGGCGTGCAGTACTCATTTAGTTTAAGTCTAAAATGTTCAATTTCCTCTTTGGACCTATTTTAGTCTTATACAATGCTCTTTATGCATGGCTTTGAAACATCAAAGAGGGTTCCTGGTAGAGTACAGTTTCATTAGTGAAGCTAATTGCTATGTATGATGTATGTGATGTTATGTCTGATTTTTTTGTCTGAAGTTTACTTTACTATACCTTCAGAGAGACGAGAAGTGGAAACTTTTCCAAATTATCGTGCAAGATTAGACATGTTTGATCTATATATTTTCGGTATGAATTAATGAATATATTTTGATTTCAGACAACACAATCCATATTACAAACTTGACATAAACTTGAACTAGGAACATATAACAAAATTCGTGATAATTACTTAACTTAGCAGGTCCTGCGATTATAATAAAATGTGCAAGACGTTGAATTGGTCATAGAGCATAACCCCCCTGTACAACGTTAACATTACTCAGAGGAACTTACTTTGCTGATATTAATTTGTGCTTAAAAAAGACTATGACTTAATTTTTTGCTCATTAAAGTCTAAATAATAGTTTAAATACAAAAATGAATAAAGATGGAATCAAATATTGAACTTATCAAGATCAGAATGCTTGAATGAATTAGGATGAACGTTTTCGAAATAACGCAGGAAAACCATCAGCATCTAGTATCTGCAAACATTTCTGATGCACTGTAATATCGAGGTACTCCCATTAGCACTCTGAATATATTATTGTACTGGACGCGTGAGAGATGCCTGGGTAAAATAAACCCAAAGACTGCTGGTGTAAAAGCACTGACAATATGCTCTGAACAGTGTCGGTGTCGCCTCAGCTGAGCATATTCCTCCAGACCACCAGGACTCAACGTTCTTGTTCATACCTCAAATATACGAGTATATACTATGACAAAGCAACGTTTAGTATCGCAGATGAAAAAAAATTAGAAAAGGAATTAAGTTATCAGGATTAAACACTATTCAATTAGGACAATAAGAAAAAAAAATAGGTTAGGAACAGGGTTATGATCTACAAAGGAATCACAGAACAAAGAAATTATTATTATTAATCCACGCGTGATCAGAATAGGATACAAAAATTTCGAACTCAAACAGAAGCGTTCGGAAATTTACGTGGACAAGGTTCCTTTCCATTCTAATCAAGCCAACTTTCTAACATCGGGGTGCAAAACCAACTGCCGTTGAAATGAAAGCAACTTGTCAAGCATAGATTGAAAACTATAAAACAGGCGCGCTGGGTGCGCCTGTTTTATAGTTTTCAATCTATGCTCAAAACGTTCAAACCCTGCACATGTCCGTACATTGCGATCCTCTCACATGGTGCGATTAGTTTTGGTTCTATTGTTCTACGTTTCAGGGTACCGTAGGATGAAGGCCTTTTTGGAAGGATTTGTCGTTATCAGCTGCGTTTAGAGTGGGCGAGCCGACTCGCGAGGCAACCAGATAATTATATAAGGTAAGTCGACCGATTACCAACTGGATTTGACTATTGATGGAACCTACGATTATTCTAGCTCCACTTCTAATATTTTATCTTTTGTAGGGAATTTGTAAGTGCTGTTATTAAGACATATCAAATAATTTTGGGGTAAAATTCTACTGTAAGAACTTACAGGGAAAAACTTCATGATCGTCATAATCAAAACAGCTATCAAAAATCATCCTCTTGCAGAGCATACTTTTTATGTGAGTTCTACATCAAATGGCGATTCATTTTTAACCTCATAGTGAGCAATGCTTACCTTACTACGGAACTTGTATACAATAGTAGTCTTACCAGTTTTATTTGCATGTTTTCGTCCATCCGTTCGCAATGCCCAGCGATTATTCAGGACGACTGTGTCGCGACTTATATCTGCAGCCGGAAGCTGTTTTAAATCGTGTGCACTGCTGATTTGTAGGTGCGGTCTGGTAAACGGGTCTGCTTTGTCCATTTCAAGTTTATTTTTAAACTTTTTTGCTGAGGAAATGGAAATATTTATGTGCAAGACTTTTGCAGCATTGCATTTTGTACTTTTTTGTTAGGATTAACGCTCACGATAGTCACGACAGATGGTGATAACCATGATGACCTCACAACGCTCTGAAGTTGGTAGGTTATAAATTGACTGACCTTAAAACTTAGCATAACGGGTAAAAGTCCCATTTCGGGTAATCCAAAAACAGCTTTTTCCCATTACCCGCCCTACCTTCCCGCATCAAGAGGTCAGCGCATTTTTCTCTCGCAAATATTCGTTTCGGGGTATTACTCAAAAAAAATCCGGCTAGGACCGGTTTAATCCGGTATTTTCCGGGGAAAGTGCGGACACAGGGTGGGCGTGGCGATCGCCGTGACAAATGTTCAGACGGGATGATGCCATTGACAGTAATGGGGTTCTGCTATGGGGTGCTTAATAAAACCTCCCGGGTATATTTAGGTACGAGGCTGTTACGAAAGTTCCGTCTGAAATTGTGTAGCACTGAAAATTATGGTTGTTTTTGTACCGACATTTATCCATCTGCTACTCGACCTTAACCTATTTGAATTTGACAATTGAATATATGAGACATACGAGGTTGCTTTCTGTTTGCTGCATGGTATTTTTAGGGGTTCATGTATGGTACTTTACCTATCATACCCTTTTTAATTCATGGTACTTAAAATGAATTAAATACAGATGGATAGATTGTGAAAAAGAGGACACGCTTGACAAAAGGTTAAAGTACAATTATGATGGCTGTTAGGAAGGTGGAACAAAAAAACCATGTTGTGATGATGATAGATCACTAAGACCTGATTGTATGAATGTAATAAATGCTGAATCTATATTTTTTTGTATCAATTGTTCGTTTATTGTGCGCAATAAAGAACTTTGTATCTAATCGTATCTAAGCCTACGAGTATAAAAGTCTATGCTCACAGCAAAAATTAAAATCCTAAACCCAAGCCGCAATCTCAGCTGAAAAACTTCAACTTTTAAAGTCACATTACAAAAAACTCTGATTTTAGTTACTTTGCAAAAGCCTACCGTTGTCCTACTTTTAACTAATTCCTTTCTAGGGGAGTGTTCTGTAAAAAGTGTACTTTGCGACACATGTGTTACATTGTTATCTTGTAAATGGTTTGGGTAAAAGCCTCAGGTAATTTACCTGCCGTGTGCGCGTCCCCTAATTTAAGGGTAGGCTCGTCTTTGGTAGTGCAAAGTAAATTAGTTAATCATAGTAGACCTACCTTGTTTTGAGAAGTTTGTGTAAATTTTGTATGAAAGTGAATCTTGATTAGCACATGTAAGCCCGCATTGTAAGCCCCCGATTTATAGGACATACTCATAGGAGTATGTCCTATAAATCGCCGACATTTGTATTGTATGTCTAACTAATCCATCGGCGGATCAGAATGGAACTTGAAGTCGAAACAAATCCATCGGTGGATCAGACACTTGAAGTGGAAACAAATCCATCGATGAATCAGAGTGAGAAAAGAAAGGAAAATTAATTTTTAATAAAGAGAAATAAAGAGCGGAAAAATAAAAGAAATTTGTGAGAAAATATGAATGAATGTTGGTTCTTGTGTTTATTGTCTGTTATTGTACCTAACTTACAAAAGTTTTCTTTTCTCTTTGCAATATTATAAGAAACAAACTAATTACTGATTGAGGTCAGGCTTTCTGCTAAATCAATGAAACAATACACAAACAAACAACCGGAACCGGAACAAAATGGCGAATATGCTAATGGCGACCGGAAACATAATCTCCAATTAAATATCCCGACGTGCAGGTTAAACTCGCGTTTTCCGATTGTATCATTCATTTATTTCAACCTATAAGTGGCCACAACCCGCTATGCTCTGAAAACGTAAATAATCTATCGATCGAAAATGTATTTTCGTTTAGTCTTAGAATATCTAGAACGAAGTTTGGTATCCTAGAATACAACATTAGTTAGGAAAAGTCCAGAATCTTTCATCCAGTGTAATTTCATTTTATGTTTCAAGATGTAATTTCAGCCAACTACAACCTGGGTCTCTTCAAGTCGAGAGTGAAGGTATCTTCTAGCTAGACCTTCGTGATACATCGTTGGCAACATCGTCACTTACCATCAGGTGATATTGTCGGCAAACGAAGGTAGAGTATTATAGTCTAATGTTTCATTTATATGGATGTATTACGCGCCAAGAAGTCTTGATAGTTGCATGATGATTTTTTTGTTCAAAAGAAACGTAGTAATTTATTGTATTAGAATGTAAATCTTAGACGTTTTTAAATAGTCATGAAAGTATCTTCTATCAAAGTATCTGACCTGACCCCATATTCATAACCTAAAAGGAAATGTATGGTATATTTATGTCCCATGCCTCTATGAAATATTCATTGGAATTATCTGGCGAACGGTCCAATTCGGCATGTTATGACAGAATTCATAATTTCTATGTATTATGTATGTACTTCTACATTATGCATCTATCATAAATTACAATGTTTTAGTTTCTGATCATTATTGGTCTTCACTAGGTACTTTATGAATTGAGTAAAGCTGTTTTTTTACTTGGAAGGTAGGTAATGTCATCGACTCTCTTTAATTTTCTAATATTGTTTATTTGGCCTACAAGTGAGTGTTACAATAATTATTCTAAATAAAAAACACACTTGATGAGATAGAGTCAGAGTCGGAGCCAAATCATTTATTTCTTCAGATTTACAAAATAAGCACTTAGACCGATGACTTAGACAAGTCATGTTTTTTACTATATAAACCGCTTGATAAATATTTATTACTATCATATAAGAAATAAGGTGCAAACCAGTTATAGGTGACACGCATGTTTATTGTCTCCAAGTATCAAAGCGGCTTAACACATTCACTGCCGAGGCTACCGCTGCCGCCACGAGGTACTACTTTGCCCTATGCGTCGTCGTGAGCACCCGAAGTGTTAAGTTTTTAATGAATGAGAGAGGAACCTTTAAATAAATAAATAAATAATGCGGGACAAATCACACAGCATTATCTAGCCCCAAGCTAAGCAGAGTTTGTGTTATGGGTACGAGATAACTGATATACATAATACAATACACTACATAGATAGATATTTTTATTACACATAGAAAACATCCAGAACGTCCAGAACTAATATCTGCAGATCGTACAAACATTTGTCCGAGGCAGGAATCGAACCCGCAACCTTCTGCGTCGCAGGCGGACCTTCGCCCACCACGCCACAGAGTTCGTTCGAATAAATGTTTAATATACCTATTGGTAGGATTCTAGACTACATTTAGAGGTCTTCGCCCCTCGTTATAAAACACTAAGTAATTCCCATATTTTTTTTTCAAATTGTTAACTTGTACTCAAAAGCATCAGAAAAGAGTTTCCATGGCAACCTTTTAAAGCTTCCATTTTACAACTTCTGTTTAGTGGTCAAGAATACCTAAAATCGCGCGTAAAAATCCATACTTTACTGGATAGCACGCAATTTAGGATTTTACTACGGTTTTTACTGGGACTCGTTTATTATAAACTTTATGGTAGCATAAAGCGTAAAATAATGGCACAGGCAAAATTAAACAGTTGGATTGCTACGAGTAGATGTGTGAGTTTTGACCCTTCCGGACCCAAGGCACAACTACGATGCTCAACTGGTTGTGCCGCTGGTACTTTTGATTCCCTTCTACACAACTAAGGTACCAATGACTCAACCCGGACCCACAGCACAACTACTATGCCCACCTGGTTGAGTCGTAGGCAATTCATAAACCACTCTGATTCCCCATAGCACAACTACATCGAAAGTTTTTGATAAGAGTTCCACAAATAAGTATATTGGAGTTAGAAAGAAAGAAAGAAAGAAAGAAAGAAAATGATTTATTAAACACTACACAACACTACAAATAAAATAAAGTAAAAAAATAAACGACTACTTAGTAACACTAACAAACACAGTTAACAATTATTCGAAACCTAAAACTAACACAAGTAGGTAGGTACCTACCTAAGTACAGTAGGTTGGTACTAAGTGCCCCCTCAGCAGGCAAACAAGCGCGTGTGTGTAAGTTTAACAGGTCCTGACTCAGCTTGCTCTACACAAAAACCTAGACAAGGTAAAAGTTGTATTTAGTAAAAGTTCTGCTGACATGAATAGTTCTGTTAAAATGCTCTATACCGACGACATCTTTTTCATATTATGAGAAAATTCGCATAAAATGGGATTTAAGCGTATTATAGAAAAATACCTTTTTACATACAACTACAACCATTGAACTGCATATTTGTGTGATAGATAGAAGCTATAATAATTATATAGCTAAAATGATTGTCGGTGAATTTACGTGTCCATGAGCGATATAGGTACATTTGTTCCTAAGCCGCGCTTATCGTGAGTAGGTAAGTGCGCTGTGAACTTTCATATTTTCGTATTTTAATTGAAGAATCCTTTCCAAGCCTGGAAGAGGCTGAAATATAGGTTATTTTATTTATTTACGTATGTATTTATTTGTACGTTTCATTTCATTTATCCCACCGTAGGTACACATGATGTTGTTAATATCTTAAGTCAAGGTAGTATAGTGGTTTATAACTTCTCACTGCTAAGGGGACCGATCAAGTACGAGCACGAATGATTTCAATCAAAGCATATTTATTATCTTCATAACTTATGATGTGCAACAATAATCATATCACAAAGACACACACTAGATTTGAGAGGGACGGAAAAACCGGATTGTACGCAGAAGTTTGTTGGCCCTTGTCGCACAAACAACACATCAAGTGACCCAGCTTTTCTCGTGCAGCTGTAAAAATATCGTATTTATATTCTGAAATGCAGTAAAAGTACTTTCAGGCGGTCTGTAACAGCCTTATAACAGCGATATTGCATTAGCTTTATAGCACTGGATTAGATTATTTATTCCACAAATTAGAAATTACTAATTCCGACCATGGATATTGCCAGGCAGATTTAATTTTAGAGAGATTTGTTTTGAATGGAACTTTAGTGGAAATTACAAAATCGGGTTTAGGTTTATGGTGAATGAAAAGATACATACAAAACAATGCATCAAGGAACGTACACGAAGACAAAAAATTTGAAGTGTGGTGCGTAATTTACAACCCAGATCCTCTAAGCGTTTCATTGCAATGGTGAAATTGGACCTTAGTTTAGACAGATTTAGGTTTAATTTCCATTCAATGTCGGATGAAAACTTCGTTTTCGTAAACGCGTTTAAAAGGTAGCGAACGATGTAATTAGCTCTTATTCTTTCTACATTTAGGTCCAATTTCACTGCACTGAATGCTTTCTTCTATTCTTTTTGAATTTGGACCTAAGTTGGAAAATCTCAAAATCAAAATAACTTAATACGGAGTGTATTGAGTGATTTTGATTACACCTTATACATAACACTAGCGAATAAAAGTTCCTCCGCAAGATCGTATTTTGTTTCTGGCATGGGAAAAAGCACTTTGATTAGGGCAACGTAAAATTTTTCCTTTCTTTCTAAAAACCGCCAAAAACATTTTCCAATTCCAGAGAATGCCTGTTGAAAATAACGGATTACGAAGGTACTTCAGTACCGTTCAGTTCAGTCCTTTGTTTCAGTACATGCAATGCCAGAGTATTTCCTTTCAGCTGTCTTCTCGCTTCATTAGTTTTGTTGAAAGACAGCGGATGAGAAAATTTTCCACGAAATCAGATGTAGAACAAGTGGAGTATGGTTCTCAGAATAGAACAATATATAATTTTATTAGTAACTTAATCAACAAAAATAAACATGTCATGAGATATAAAAGACAAAGCTTCTGACGATTAGAGTCAGTCAAATTATTTAATGTTCTTCCTACTGAAATGAAAGCAATTGACAATCAAATAGGAACAATTAAAGAAAACTTTTGCTGAAGGGGTGTTTTTACACAGTTGACGAATTTATCACACGAAAGTAATTATTATGTTAGCAACAAAGATGAATTAGATTATATATTCTTCAGCTACCTTATATTCACACACGATGTAAAAATTGTTCTTGAATAAATAAACTGAAACTTTCACAAAATGTCTCTGTCTCAGGATGGGCTGTTTGTTATCACGTTACAACCAAAGCTGGTCTTCCGAAATAACCGTTTGGTGAAGTCAAGGACGATACGAGTACGACAAAACAATCAAAAATATAACGATAAATAAGTGCCAAAATTTGGCTTTATATCACACAAAATGCTTGTTAAAACACAAGTTAAACTTAAAATAATCTGCATCAAACTTAAACAAGCAAATTATTTAGTAATCTGAAGTATCGAAGCTAGCTAAAGCTTAAACTAAATGCAAGCCAAACTCTAAGTGCCTATCCGAAGTTTGATAAAATGAATTAGTGGTGAATCATCGAAGTCTGGCTCGAAGATTACAGGCTGATATTCAGGGGCGGATCCAGAATTTTATTTTGGGGGGGGGCCATTTTGACAATGTTCAGATATAGGGTGAAAAAATCACAACCTCTTCCTCCACAGCCTGTATTGGTCCACTGTTGGACGCAGGCCTCAGGTAGGGGGGGGGGGGGGAGGTTAATGAGTAGTTCCCAATTTTTTTTTACTTTGACGGGACTTGAACCCGCGACAAATGTAAGCTAACCTAACCTAACCTAACCAAACTTATTCTATTACTTTGAACCACAAGGCAGTCATTTTAGTAAGTTCACCTCGGAATTTGAGATACCCAGCTGTAAGTCTGTAAATACTTGTATCGACACCCTAAAAGTTGTCTCAAAACCTACATATGGTAGGGTGTGCGCAACTATTACATTTCAAGGTCAAAGGTCACGAAAAATAGTTTTTTTGTAAATATCTCATTTCCTATGGGTTTTTTGCTATTTGTATGTATGATCAATATTGTAGCAGACAAAATTCTCTATATATTTTGTTTAAATTTTTTTTATACGTTGAACCGTTTTCGAGATAGAGGGCGGAGAACGCGCGGTCACAGCATCACGTTTCGCATTGCCCAACCCCATACCTGGGGTTCCAAATCATGCCCTTACCAAGTTTGAACTTGATAGTATTCACGTTTGAACTGTTGATGAGCAGCTGCACTTGTTGGTGGAATATTTGAAAGCTGTACGGGTTTATGGACGGATGGATGTTTGTTACCTCCTCACGCCAAAACTACTGAACGGATCTGGCTGAAATTTTGCATACAGGTAATTATAATTCTGTAATTAAACAAAGACTACTTTTTATCCCATAAATCTGATCCCGTGGGATAAAAATCACCTTTAAACGTTTCCATAGGAACAACGAGAGAGAAGCCGCGGGGCGCAGCTAGTATAATATAATAGTTAATAAAAATTGGCAAATATTTATAATCATTGATTTATTGATAGTTCATCAACTATATATTATTATGGCGCGTTTTTTTTAAAACTCTTTAACAGGGTTAAGCTCGCCTTTGTACATATCTTTTAATATAAGTTCATTCTATGTATTATTTGTGTACATTAAAGAATTACAGAATTACAGAATTTTCGACCGGAGCACCGGTTGACCTGAAGTGATGCTGCTAAAATTTAAACTAAATTTGTAGAGAATTTTGTCTGCTACAATATTGATCATACATACAAATAGCAAAAAACCCATAGGAAATGAGATATTGACAAAAAACTGATTTTTTGTGACCTTTGACCTAGAAATTTAATAGTTGCGCACACCCTACCATAATGTAGGTTTTGAGACAACTTTTAGAGTTGTCTCAAAACCTACAGCTTACTTACAACTTACAGCTGGGTATCTCGAATTCCGAGATTCTTACCTAATTTAAGCTTAAATGACTGGACTAATAGCCAGGATTGAAAAAAACAAAGAATATACCTAATGTACATTCATAAGGCGAGGTCGTAGCTCAAGAATTTGAGACACGCACCACCACTAACAATAAACCACGGCGAGCGAAGCGAGCCGCGAATTTTTAGGGACTTTTCCGGGTTTTAGGGAAAAGTAAGTGCGCAGTGGTAGAAACACATCAGTATGAAAAACAATCAGAAGCAGAGACAGCGCTGAAAATTTTAAAGAGTGCGCGACTGAGATTGAATTGTTAGGAGGAATTGTTAGATACATAATGAATATCGGTGAGTCGCAGTCTTTTTGAAATTGGTGAGGTATGCTTAGCAAGACGCGAAAGCTATGATAGTAAGTTATGAAAAATAATAAAATTTTAACGATTTACAACAAAATAGATGAGCCCTGCCCTAAAGAATCTACGAAAATCAAAATCTGGTGTCTACTTGGAAAAGGAATATCGAAGTTGTGTTCGCTGTCGTACAAAATGAACTCTCGCTCGCATAAGATTAGCTTATCACGTAAACGAATCAGAAACTTCCATTTCAGTATAAGAGGGGCCTTCATGTGCACAGCCAGAGACGAGACAGTACTCCAGCGGAGCAAGCCGCGAAACCAAAATATTTTTTGTTCATTTCTCGCGTTAGTAGTCAAACTGATCTTATTGTGAGACCGAGACCATGTATTATTAAAAATGGACCACGAAACAGAGGACAATGTAACCGAATTTTTTTGCTGTTTTGTCGTTTTGTTAGATATTTTGATATTTTGCAACTGAACTGAAAACTGAAAGGAGGCCTTAGTTCAGATCCAGGCCACGTCGAGAGAGGCAAAGATGTTCGCCACGCCCGTGGTGATACATCTGTTAGTTAGTTTTACATTGAATTAACTACAAATAATCGATACGTATATAACTCTAACGTACGTACTTGTACTTATTTAGCTAAGTATTCTTAAAAGGGCTCTGCTAATAAAGGGCAAGAACACCTCAATGCAAAAAACAAATTAAAATGCAAAAAGCAGTGATATTTTTGTCATCTCTCTGTATTGTGTATTAAATTGTTTGAATTGAATGTAACGAAAGCGGGAACGCGTACGTTTCTTTCTTCGCAAGTTCGCGTACTCGCGAGTAACATGCGCAGTGTGCACTGTACTACTTTTTCTTTTACTTAACTTATCTTTTCAAGTTAAATCCAATATACGAGGTATACTTAAGACGAGTAATTTTATTTAATATATATGTAGGTTTTAGTCAAATAAAGAGCGTTTTTGTAATTTAGAACTGAGTTTTTATTAAAAGAAAAATACGAGCAATCCGCACACATTACGTGTTGACGTAAGTAAGAAGGAAGTCCAGTGTATGGAAACAAAACTAAAAACTAATTCGGATGCGTTCTCGTTCTATCAATATAAACAGCTTGAAAAATAGTTATTACTGTCAATCAAATAAGAAATGAGGTGCAATTGGCTATAATTCACTTGTGTTCACTAGCGGAAGAAGAGAAATAGATATCATTTACCTATGTTCATTTCAAAGTCGTTGAACGTGTCGATGGACGTGGTAATACTGAGAAGAAATTAACCTCTTGAATTTAGTTTGTAGATGTATGTAAAGTACCGACTTACCTAAAAAAATATATATTTCTGTACTTTCATATAAAGTAGGTACCTACATAACCTACCTAAGAGTAGGTATGCCGTGGCCCGTGTAAAAGTGCATCTGAATTTAATCGTAAAATTGAGTCGAAAGTATGGAACTCTTGGGCCTTTTGGGGGGGGCCATGGCCCCCATGGCCCCCCCCCTGGATCCGCCAATGCTGATATTGTTATCGGGTTACCAGCTTGTCTACAACCGGGTTGAGATATTATAAGGGGAGCGCTAGGGCTTTTAGATCTATTTCTTCTTCATTCAAACTTATTAACACAAGCTGTGCTTAGCTTGGGGCTAAATGGTGCTGTGTAAATTTTATCCAGCATACTTTAAAGTTTTTGGTTATTTATAGCTTACACACTAGGTATATGTATATATATTATGTTTATCCCAAAAATGTTCGACTTCGACGGACTTGAACCCGCGTCCTGCTGAGGGAAGTACGTAGGAAGTAGTATGTAACACTACGAAGTCAAGTGACGTAGAACTCGAAAATCTCTCTGGGACTACATATTTGGGATATTATTTGATTTCCAGCGTACTTTGTTTATAGGTATGTTTTTATGACTTCTCACCGGTAAGGTGACCGATCATGTATCAATGATTTTATTAAAACATTCAATAACTTCATAATTTATGATGTTGCAAAAATAGTCGTAATCATTTCACAAATAATTGATTGATAGTTTTTTTTTAGCTTTTATCTTCTACGCAATATTTATTTTACTCAGATGTACCTAATCCTAAATCAACTTCAAAAATATCATAATCATTTTTGCTTTTGAAAGACTTAAATTATAAGGAGCTCCTGGAATAGTGGAAGATACCTACTTTTACAACACCAAGATCCAATATTTCATTCGAGATGGTGAATTCAAACTTCATGGCATAAGTAGGCGTCTTACAAAGAGTAACTTACTTCCAGTCTCAAACTGAAACTCAACTTTAAAGACTCAAACTCATCTAATAAACCGTTTTAAAATTCCAGTCACTGGCGCAGAGCTTGAAGATTTTCACCCATTTTCCAAGAATAGATTTCTTTCCTAGACAAATACGAGTAGATACCTCTCGTATTCGACTGCTCTCAAACTAGGTAGTTTCGTTGATGCTACATTCGATTGACGTAAAAAGGATTTTCCCGGAACTCTGATATTCTTAGGTGCTAAAAATGTAGAGCAAACTGTGCATACTTTGTTTGTGGCATTTACCGCAATGGAATACCTCATTTGGCGAAATCGGAATAGTATTTTCGGTGCTTGTTTGAATTTTAGTGCCAAATAGAATCGTCGGATATTTTGGGATGAGACAATAGACGCAATTTGCTAAAATCATCGTTCACTACCTCATTTTCTTCATTATACGCCACAAAAACGCTAATATAAAAGCGAAATTAAGTTAGGTTCCCAATTCAATGGCGTATTTTTTTTACTTCAACCGAGAAAATATCTAAAAATATATTATAGAGATAGCTTACGCAAAAAGCAGTAGGATATAATTAGCTTTCGTTCTTAGAAATTCAAAATACATTTTAAAATTCAATTCAAAGTTTTCAGTGTTTTAAATCTGTTTTCTAACACTATGAAAAAGTAGCCGCCATGTTATTACGTCATACGGATATGTAAAAAAAGTGTTATATATAGCAGCGCATTTGTTTACACAGCCAACTGACGTCATGACCACAGAGTAATAATGTAATAATCTAGCATTTTCGTCAAATTACGCGCGAAATGTAAAATTGAAATGCATTTTTATAGCACTTACCAATTGAATAAAATTTTTGTGTATTTTTTTAATGGTATATTAGCCCAATAACATCTGATTGAGACACTAAAAAAATGGCTGTACCAATACCCTATTCCGAAAACATTTTTAACCCCTAAATTTACAAGACCTTCCTCAGAGAAAGCATAGCCTTATTTAATTTGTGGAACACATGTTATAGAGTGCTTCCATGGGAGATATAGAAGTGAGTGCTCTGGGACATGTCCGAAGGTTGCCAGGTGAATAACAATCGTGGCTTTCTCACTAAGCTTTTGTTGGCAAATGCATTTTTGCGGTTTTCAGAGCTTAGGCTGATAATCCCTGCTTTGTAGGTATGCTTGTGCTTTCTGTCTGTAGACGTAGAATGTGGATGTGGAAATACAGAAATGTGATTTGTTTTGTCCTACAGCAATAATACCTATGCTAGCAAAAAAACACTGACAAAAAACATTTTTTTTTAGATCTATTGAAGTTGATAGTCTAATCTTACCCTTCGGTACAACAGCTTGTAATCCATTTTCGTTCATACCTGAAACAAGCGTAACACAATTAGTATTGTTTTCTTTTTAATTAAATTTTGTGTTTAGTGTTTTATGTGGTTGTCGGACACACTTTACTACCTCCAAGCATACATAGATTCTTTTTAAGGAATTCTTTGTATATGTTACGTTCTCCCAGAGCTAACTCAATAAATGGCCTATGTTTTGTTACCGCTAATCACGCTTTTAGACCGAAGTGTGACCAAGACAACAATGAGCACGCGAAAAACGAACGTCGTCGTCGGCGACGCCGTTCCGACTATGTATGAGGAGGGAGGGCACAATTGGACACAAGTTGAGGCTGCCACTTTCGAGAAGCCAGTGTTTCATCTCTCCTTATTTACATCTTATTTGCCTCTAAGCATCAAAAACTGAAAAAGCGATTTTGATAAATAATGTACCCACAAAATAGTGGTTACGACGCCTACATTATTACATGATTCTTAGCTACGTTTTATAATATTATAATACTATTATAAGACTTAGCCCTCTCATTAAGAGTAAAAAGAGCGTTGGGTTCTTTATAGTTTTCAATTGATCACTAGTTATCAAATATGCTGATTTTGATTGTATTATTTTAGTACAAAATAGACAATAACGAACCTCCCCTTCTCTTATAGCCCCATAGGATCCTAGTGCAAGCCCGGATGAAAATGACAGACTTTCCCGATTCTAAAATCAGTTCAATCAAATAAATACCTACCAACCTAACCCTGTGTGAAACAGACACAAGAGAAATCAAATATAACGTGCACCGACAACCCTATAATTGAATGCTCGCTGATTGGCTAGTTCATATCACGTTCGATGAAGTCATGTCCGGTTGTGTCACGTGGTCAATTTCCGGTCCAATTTCCTATGCAGTCGCGCTTGTCATTTGGGATAGAGGTTGGGGAAGACGAACGCATTTGAGGGTCAAGATTTTCAGTTACGAATGTTCCGATAAAAAGTCTTATCTGTGATGATGACAGAAAATGATGAAGTAGGACAGTTTAAAAAAAATCTTGTACAAATGAAATATAGGTATCTCAAAAAAAAACTTGGCGCGAAACTTCGCTACTCCATTGAAATTATCCTGAGTTTCAGGGCTTACGCACTATATTAAGAGTGTGCAATAACGCCGCTTCTGGATGGATTTCGAGCGGGATGACATGATATGGTTTCTCGCAAGTGAGATATACAGAGCAGAGACGTGCACCGAATTATCTATGCGCCAATACTGTTTTCATCTAATTTGAGCAAACTCAAACTCAAACTCAAAAATGCTTTATTTTCATAAATACAATAAATGTACACTTAGAAAAGGTCAAATCATATTAAAAAATACACTGACACGGAAATAAAGTGGTATTTTTGATTTCGATCGCTTCGTAAGTGTTCTTGAAGTTAGTGAAACAACCAATCGAAAAACGATATAACTAAAGAAATACTTCAAAGTTTCTTACCATAACAAAAACCGAAGAAATAAATAGCAAAATGTGTGCAAAACATATATTTAAAAAAAAACTAACTATCGAGAAGACTTTCACCTATCGTGTTATTAAAACAAGCAATTTAAGATTAAAGATCGAAGTAACATTTCCCCAAATATGAAGGTGGTAGCTTTCATAGATTCTGAGATAAATAACGATTATGAAGTTAATTGCTTATCACACACCTAACAAAAACCTATGTCTGGTACTACCTACACCTTAGCTTTCCGAAAATGTCACAATTTCTACTTTAAGCTACATTTTTCTTTAAATAATAGGTACACTTCGGATAAGTAAGTAGGTAAAACAATACCCATTATTTATAGAATTTTTGCCACCAAACTCACTTTAGGAAATACTCAATACTTGAAAAAGGTAATCTACCGCATCACTCAAATGGCCGCCATTAAAACTTCTTTTACGCGCCATTATTCGTCGTCGATAAATTAATTGAATTTTCAACTTCACGATCACGTTGCTTCATAACTTTCTCCTGAATCCTGAATGTCGTAAATTACGTGTGATTGATTCTTATAACCGCATTTTCGAATAAAAGACCCTAAAATGATACGAACTTTTTATTAATCTTCAAAGGATCATAAAAAAGTTACTTAACAATAATGTGAAAAGATTCATTATATATAATTTATTTCCAATCTTTATTTTAATACTTTTGGAGCACTCCGCCGTACATATATTTTGAAATCTTCAAGCTATTATTAATAAACATGGCATAGAAATAAAGCCACAGCTAGCTTATTAAAAACAGTAGGTACCTATATTCAACATTAAAAACGGAGACACGCAATATGGTAGTTAATTAACCCTGTCGGAGCGGCGGCGCCCGCGGTGCAATACCCGGCCACCGCCGCCGTCTCTTCGATAACCCGTGCAACCCGGGTAATAGCGTAACCGGATAAGATCCTTCCTTTCTTAGCATGTGCAGCTTATAAATTTCCGGTTTGTGGTTATAAACCGTGATCAGAATGGGAAAGAACAATTTTGGAATGAATAAAGTTAAAAACTACAACCCGACTACGTAAAAGTTCTAATCAAGCGTTCAATGCTGTTCCAAATAAATATTACTGATTGAAAATTATCCATCATTGAATTATTATGTTCAAGTAGACGGAAGCTTTTGTAGGTATATATAAAATTCATTAGCTTGGGGCCTCCGTTTGTATGGATGGATGTTTGTTACTTCTTCACGCCAAAACTACTGAACGGATCGGGCTGAAATTTTGCATACAGGTAGTCCTAATCTTGGAATTAACTTTTTATCCTATATTATTAAATCAGCTCCCGTGGAATAGAAGTCACCTTTAAAGGTTTCCATAGGAACAACGCGTGCGAAGCCGCGGGGCGCAGCTGATCTTCTACATTGGTTTAGTCTAAGTTGTGTGTAAAATCTTATTTCTCATTGTTTGTCAGTTATCTAGTACCCATAACATCATCTCTGCTCACTTTGGTTGCGGCTAAGTGATGCTGTGTGGATTGTCCAGCATTATTTATTTATTTTGAAAATTCCGTCCTATTCTGGTCGCGCTGGGATTATATCGAGACTGACAAATTGCAGGAAAAGTCACGGTAAACCTTTAATAAGCCAAGCGATAACATAACCTTTCAAAACTTTATAAAACTCTTCCCAAAACCCCAAGTTTTTGTTTATAATATTTTCCTCAATAACGCAAAATGCTTTAACTTTTACCGTTTTGAGAATCAGGGGTATCAATTTCATAATCAAAGAATTCGCAAGGGGCGCTGAAATTGAGTCGTGTATTTCAGGGAACTTTTATCTTTACTTCATTATATTTTATTCCATTTGCAAAACTTCAAAGGTTCCTCTAGAAAATGTATTTTTAACGCGGAAATTGTATATTTACCGCGGGATTGGCGCTATACCACTTACAACTTGAATCCAGTTTGTGAGATGTAAGAATTTAAAGTAATTTTGTTAGCTTGTGCTAAAATATTCAGTTTAAATCTTCTTTCTTTTTATTTTAACTTTACTCTTCGTGGATTAAGAGGCGAGCTAATGCGCTGATTTTTAAAATGGTATTTGCAATGATGATCTGCAAATGATGATCATTGGCATATCTGGACATCACAGTCTCTCCTAATGAGCGCCGTAGCTACCGGTTTTCAGCTTGCCGCATACAGCATCTGCCTGCAGTCTTTCACAGATCGTCAAATCACCTGGCCGGATGGCGTTCTACATTACATTTACTGAGTCTTGGTCTCCACTCAGGAACACGTTTACGTTGTACGGCCGGCCTACTGCCACTTTAGCTTCCTAATTCTTTGAGCTATGCCGTTAACTTTGGTTCTCAGTCGGAAATCTTCATTAGGACTCCTATCCTTCAGGAAACTCTGAGCATCAGACAGTTTATATTGCGTGAAATGAAGCAAACGCAAACTTTTCTATGTAAATGGACTATACCTAAGGTTAATTTTACGCCCGACAAGCAAGGCGGACATTATTTTTACTCCTATTTCTCGCCGCGTAGCGTTCTCGTAGGTAATGTGTTATCTTTCTCTAAATCAAAGAAAAATCCAAAGATTATACACGACAGAATTACGTGTAACCAGGGAATGCAGATAATCATGTGCTCGAAATACCTCGTATAAGCGGATAAACCGGCTAAATCTGCTAATGTATTCACTTCACGCGCAACGACAACCGGTAAAATCCGGCAAAGTTGAAGATATGCCCCGGTTAATCTTACCAGCCTATGATTTATGACCAGGTTATTTTTGTTGTTCGAATGCTAATTTCAACACAAAACGGAGTTGCGGTTTGTTTGGATTAATTGTATCCGGTTATTTTATTTTTATCCGGGTTTTATAAATAGCTTCGAGTTTCATTTTAATTTATTCGTGGGCGAGCACGTCATGGTTGCCTTGCAACTTTGTTCAAGATGCCCTTGTGGAGTTACCTACGTCATACTTCTCGGATGCTTGGCCTACTTTTCACCCTGTCAGTATTGATGACGGTTTTAAAGGGGACTTTTTGAGTGCACACTTTTCTACAGCTACTTTTTAATCGCATTTTTCCTTTAATTACAAAGAAATTATAAACTCTAACTTAATTTATTTTGCATAAAGTACTTACTTCATATTCACAAAATATGTAAAATAAAAGTAATTCATTAAAATACACCATTGCCAGGTATTTGATCCAACTGCGCCATAATAACGGCATCTATCCCTGTACTTTTATCGGAAAGCGGATATGGCGCGCATGTTAGCGTTAAAATTCTATTCCGTTCTCAACATCTCTCACATTTTCAAATATTTTGAAATAACATTCAACAGAGCATAGCCTATCTATCTATCTTACACTATTTTATTAGTTTATTTTTAACATACCTAACAGTTGTTGTTATATTTTTTTGTCGCTAAGCACGTTTTGAAGTTACGCAAGCTATTTGTGTAATAATAAACAGATTTTCTATCGATCTTTCCTTAAATAAACCAGCATTTCGGTTTGAAACATCGAGCTATGCTGGTAACCAAATAACTAAAATATTGATCATCTGAATTGAACCGCACTTCGAGGTTGGCATTTGATCCGGCTTTGTAATATCAGCTCAATTTGCTCGGATATCAGGTAACCTTGTTTAATTGAAACCTTACACCAAAGTTCATCCATTGTTTCATGGTTTATTACTTACTTGGTTAATTGGTTTACCGAAAATGTTCCTTTGTATCAGGATAGGGTAATACATGAATATGAACGGGTAGGGAGGATTTACCTCGTTTTATCCAGATTATCAAGACAACGTAGGTTTTATCCAGTCTTTAAGTTATTATTTTGAGCTTGGGCAATTTATATACCTAGGTAAACCTTAGCCACTACTTACTAGCCTTTATAGCACAAAATCGTGGTTTATGGTATATAAACCTTCTAAATAGTTAAATAAATTTGGCCAATGCCAGGCCAAATATAAATAACCCTGGACCATCTACCTAAAATATGTCCTGTAACCAAAACCGATCAAAACACACATATCGCCATTACAGCGCGGGTGCTGACTGCGAACTAAGATAAATGCTCTCCGCTGCTAATAGGAGCTAAACGATAATAAATCAATAGTTGCGCGAAATTGGCAGAAACTAGGTACCCGGATATACCTGAAGAATTGCCGGGAAACCGGATCCTGGCACCCGGATGTAGTGGAATATTCTATAAAAATAAAATGTATTCTTCTTAAGTAAAACGAGTGAAAATTGGGAATAGAGTATTATTTTATGTAACTAGATAAATTTCATATGAAGGTGATCAATTATCAACTTCTTTTATTGTTACTGAGCTTTCAATTGCAACACCTTCACTGATTAAGTTAATGAAACTGATGCTTGTATATCGTTCGACTATTGATTTTCAGGTACATCAAAAATATAAATCAGCACTAACAAGCATGCATATTCATGAGAGCAATAATACGTTATAAACAGAGCTCCGGCTTTCGCTAAGGCTTTAATCCGCATATCCGGGTACTAATAATATGCGCGGCACGGCAGCTCCGGGTGAGGCAGCGCTATAACCCGGTTAAGCTTTACGTTTGATACTTCGATTTAAGCTTTAGTTATTGGCTGCCGTTTTTTGTTCAAGAGATAGAGATAATAAATGGCCCATACGCGCTCGAAACTAACACGTCTCCAAGGAATATTTCACAAGAAAAAACCCGAATTGCTTTACAGTAAACAACCTAAAACACGCTTCACTTACAACATTAAACGTCACACCCGGATAAAAGCATTCCACGAAAAACCCGGATGAAAGCAAACCGTAGTGTTAATTGAGAATTTCTCGGCCAGTTAGTCAAGTTGGAGCAAGCGGGGAACATTCCGTTTGATTCGGACACGACCGCAGCGTCTGTCATTTGCACTGATGACCGAGGGATGGTTCGACTGAGTGGTTCGGTAAATCGTGAGTGGGCAACCATAGCACTGAGAGCTGAGTCAGCTTTGCTACTAATGAATGGTTAACTATTGGTATTGATAAGAGCTAAGTAATTAATATATCAAGTGCATGCACATATATGTAGATAGTGTTGGATAAGTCATGGACAAGACACAGTACCCGTTTAACAAAAAACCTGTTTCCTACCTGTTTTCTTTAGTTGTGGAGCGCTGATAAGGCGTTAATCAAACAAAACTCAATAGGCTGAATCTCTTTGATTACTAGAACAAGAATGAGATTATGACATTAATAATACCTATCGGTAAAACTTAATCAACTATAAGAGTATGTTTTTGCCATATATGTAGGTACTTACCTACATGAAAACCCGGATAAAGTTTGATCATCCGGTGTTGATTGTTTGGGGTTAAGTTGGCTAACAATTTGCTAAGCTCGAACCAAGCTGTCATTTGCACTGCCTGGCTGGAATGAGGCAACACTCGATGCTCCTTGGATATTCACTTTGAACTTGTGATTAATCGTGTAGAAAATTAACAACAGTACGAGTATATTTGTCAAGAGTTAATCGAATAGTGGCAATTAGGGATAGTTCTTCTAAACTGGAGCGGCGCGAGCGGGGTTTTTTGTCCAAATACCAACAGCATGATGTCAAAACAGCGGCTGATGCACATAACGACTTGTATTCGAGATATAATATGGTAGATGTTTACTTCTCTGCTCCGCTCCCTTTTGGTGAAACTGGCCTCGCTACGTGATGGTTATCGCAGAGGAAAGATTATCGAAGCGTAGACTAGAAGTCTAAAAGTACCGTAATATCTTCCTCGATACAGGCCTCCTAGCCTAGTGAGGAAGTCGACGAATATCACTATTTTAAATTCGCTCAGCAAATTATAAACAAATTTGTCCTGTTTCACGTGTGTTAGCTTAAGTTTATCTGTCTTACATTTGCATTATTTTGCTGCAATAAAATATTTTTATTATTATTATCTATAAATATTTGTAAAATATTTTTTTATATACAATTTGCTGCTACAAAATAAGGGAACGGTGGTGGTAAAATGCTTCAAAAGATTCTTCGGAAAGGCCGCAGAATTTGAAACTCAGTCCGGTAACTACGTGACTGACTCGGCCTTGGCTGATTTCACAAGGGACGGAGATATGAATGTGTTGAATAAAACTTTCGTGAAGGGTGTGATTGTGATAAAGGGATGAATGTTTGGTTTCGAGGTCAGATGAGAATAGCCAAAATATGGGCACTGTGAAGATTTTTTGGCATTACAGAATAACTGCCAGAAAATCGCAACAAATCGAAATATTTTTTTTTCTGGTGTGTGATTCATGTCTTTTCAGAAACTTAAACATAACTATTCCAAAAAAATGTAACTCCGGTGAATAAAATTCGTATGGGAACACTCCAGGACGGATACAATACCAAAATAATTATACAAAACCAAAACAATTATTAAAATTGGTCCACAATTAACGAAGAAATCTGCGATAAGACAAATAAACGTACATACAGCTAAACAGCAAACGTCCCCTTTGTTTATCAAAGTCGGTTATAGAGGTATTCGTGGTTTTATTTGCACATCAATAAGATTAATTAAATGTTTTAGTAAGGTTAATTCGTTTGACAAGAGCTTACATACCTATTCGTATGGGAATTCTAGTCTGGCTTTGATTAAGCTGCTTAATTATGAAATTCTCATCTAGGAATTCATGGAACCTACGACAGGATACAAGATGTGAATAGTGTGTCTAATTAATTATTAGTCAAAGTAAAAGACCTTTCCTACATTATCAAGTAAGATTTGTGTAGCTTCATTTCTGCTTGATGAAGTGTATTTCAAACGAATATTTCATTCATGTCTTTTTAAAATAAGTTCTAGAAAACTCAAAAACAAGACTTGATCTGTCGATGGCTTCTGGCAACTTAATCACCAGGGTGCTTTGATTGAGTATCTATGTATAATAAAAATATATCTATCTATGTACCCCTTTATTCATAAAATTCTGCTAACATAAAACCGCTGCTAAGTAGTGTTATTTCTCAGTCTGACTTATGTCAATAGAAGATGACAGAGCGAGACTTAACAGTGTGCAAAGTTAGCAGACTAATATGAATAAGGGGGTTAATGTTTTGTATTACATACTTTATATCAGTCATCTAGTACCCATAACACAAGCTTGAGGTTAGATGATGTTGTGTGGATTATCCAGCATTACTTATTTTTTATTATTATTCATTCCTGGAAGCGGCCAACAGTGTCGATTTAAACATCCCAATTCTGCTAACAGCCAGCAATAAAAAAACAAAACCAATCTCCCTTGCAAAAATCACTCGAAACTAACTATAAACGGTTTTTCCTCACTTTGAAGTAGCAATCTCAGTTGGCAACTCCCAGTTGTGTTTACCATACGAAACTATTTTATCTAGTTCCTATGGGGCACTAAAACGTTCCAAGTTAAATTTTACACTTGTCGAGTGAAGAGCACAAATAAATCGGACGATTTAGACGGTCTCGTTGAAAAGGACCTTTAGTGCCTGGTTTAAGGCGAAGGCTGTAGCAGTAAATATAATAGGGGTGTCTAAGCTCTATTGTATGAACTTTGTTCAGTGTTGTATTAAAAAGCTGGTGGTCTGTGATTGCGAAGAAGATTGGAGTAGATAATTGTAAACAGAACAAGACAATCAACTATAGAAAATGTATGGAAAAATCTATTCCCTGCTATAATAAAAAAAAATTAGGCTTACAAGGAGGAGGAAACTGGGATCTTAAAAAAAATATACTCCCGTTTTCCCCCTTATGGCAATTTTGTCAAGGGGGATACTGGAATAACCCAATAATAAATACATTTTGATGCAGCAGATAGTGCCTAACAGGGTGCTACAAAACCAACGTCAACACTGGTCTAACAAGCGTTTAGCTAACCATTGTTTATAAAAGCAGTTTTGGGGTAACGCTTTTGTTAAAAACGTGGTCAACAGATGTCTAGCTTTTTTGAAGTAAAACTGTGTCTCGCAAGTGTTGAAAATGACCAGCCTTAGAACGCAATCCTGATACTTGGTTGAGGTAGAAATGCGGAGATATTTTTTTATTTACTGCGGTATTGTCTTTATGATGAATCTATATAGGTACCTACTATAACGCTGTAAATATATATATAAATATATATTTACAACTACATGGCTTATTAACCATGATAGTTGTATATCCCAAACAATGCCAAATTATTGGGAAGCTCAAAACTCAAATGATGGTGAATATCCCGTTGCAAATGACTTTGGCATTGCAGATAACCTTTGTGTACCTGTAAAATAGGCTAAAAAATAGAAATCGCTTGTTGCTTCTGTTTTTCTGATCAATAACAACCTAGATCATATCTAAATCTGTCGGTTGCAGTCGTATCTAGAGCTGCATCCCTAGCCACCCCTAGACCCAGGTGAGTGGATACTTCTCCTAGCAATATTTTACCAGCACCAGCGGACGGCGGTGCCCGACCCTGATTGCCGGCTTTAGCGACGATAATTTAGATCAAAGAATGGCTGGATTAAGATCTCCAGTGCCTTGGTAACAGGAAAAATGTAGTTCAAATTGTGAGATGATGATAGAAGATAACAGAAGAACTGTTAGCGATGGAACTACGCGCGATGCCGTCACTGCTTTATCATTTAATTGTTTGTTTTGTTATTGTTATAAACTATGAAGTATTTTACTATAGGAACTTTTATTGATGCGCCAAACTCAGCGTTTGATAAAGGTATAGATATGAAGAATTTATATCATACACAAAAATCAGAGGCATAACCACAAAATTTTCTCCTGAAGTGTAAGTCAGCAAAAAAAATAATAGCTACTACCATAGGCAATAAACACGCTGCTGTTTCATTTTACGCCAATGTCCAAAAATATTAAAATGCCCATGAAACTTTTAGAGCCTTTAAAAACTAACGTTGAGATTGAATTTCGGAAACAATGGACCAATCAAGGACTGCAATGGATGTACCTGGGGCCACAGGGAGGGATTCCAGGGAGGTGCCAAACCTATATTTTGGTCGACTCGTAGTTAGATGCTAAATCCATAACGTGATCGGTATACACGAGAGCAGTAGGATTAGTATGGTTATTGTGATTTATTTAAACTGTACATCGACTGCATCGGAATCGGAGCGTACGCAGCGTAAGGATTAGTTGCTTTGAATTGATTTCTATGGTATAGCGTACAACTGAATCGACATAATATCTGCGAATACCAATGCCAATTATATTGTAAATACCGACGCCGCGATGCTCTTGCGATCCGGTGGACCGTAGCTTTCTTTTTATCTTTGTTGAAGCACCGTTATGTTTTAGTTTTTCATAATGGCAAGCACTCGATATGTATAGTTTTCCCGATCGTTTCTGTTCGTACGTCTCATCGGATGATTGGAGTAAGGGATTAGATAAAAGCATCTGTGTTTGTCCACACACTTGTGCACTATAATAATAATGGCCTGCGCACATGTCTAGTCTCTGTTGAGACTGGCCGCCGTGGCCGGATATCCGGATATTCTCGGTATTACGAACTTATAATAATTTTGAAGGAAGTCTAAACAGTTGGATTTAGCCAACTGTTTAGAATTTCAAGTCTACATCCAACAGTTTGTCAAGCAAACAGCGGCATAACATGAAACGGGGCCAACATTAAGTATACACTTAGGTTCAAAAGCACCCACATTGTCTGTCCTAGTCACAATACTGTCTGTGCCAAAATGGCTGCAAAAGTTGGAATTGTGTACAAGCCCGCGGCTAGCCTTTTATGAAGGTTCCTCTGTGACAATGGGGACCTATCACAAATTAAAATAAAGGAAAATGCCGGGGTTGTTCGGTTTTGTGTAATATTCCGTTTTGTCTATTTGCTTGCTTCCTTATTGTAGGTACGTAGATAATGAATCAAATCTTTTAGTTTGTACGGGACCTAATTAAACTTAATGACAATCCCGGAGTTGTTCGGATCTGTATATTATTATTTTTTTACAATTAGATACTTTGTTGAATGTTTTGATATAATCTTATATAACATATAGCAGGTACAACGTTTAGAACTACATGGCTTATTATTATTAACCATGAAAGTTGTAAATGACCTTAGTGCTATAGGACTAAAGGCATTTACAACGGGATGTGGGTCATTTATTCTGGGTCGTGGCGCATGAAACAGAGCCAAATTATTGAAAAGCGCAAAACTCAAATCATGGTGGATATCAAATTGCAAATAACTTTAGCATTGCAGGTAACCTTTAAGTACTTGTAAAAACAAAATGGCTAAGAAATGGAAATCGCATGCTGCTTCTGTTTTTCCGGTCAATAACAATAACAACCTAGGTCTCTTGAAGACTGCAGTGAATGAGAGGTTCTAGACTTCTGTGATACACTGTTGGCCGCATCTTCACTTTCCGTCAACCGAAGGTCTGTTGACTATTAAAAAATAGATAGAATGTAGATACGTCAAATCCTGTTGTGATTATATATATATCATCTTGATATCATATGTAATGATATGTATATTATGTATATACCATATCTCAAATAAAATTAAAGAAAATGCGGGGCTGTGATTGTAAACATGATGTTTTCAGTTTTGCTTATTTAGTTGCTGTGACAGGAAGACCCTTGAATGTATTGTATTGTAGGGATGATAAACAGCAAGATAATTCACCAGTTTTTTTACAAACATCAATCATCATTAATCTCTATGTCTCTCTTGATCACCACTACGCAATTGGCTCCGTATTGCCTTTTATCGCTGACGCAGACTTCAAGAGACCAAGAATAATGTGCCTTAAAATAGGCCTACTCCTCTTATATATATGTATACTATAAGGGTCATGTTAATCTAATATATAAAATATACACATTTGCTCCTCTTGGAGTCGAGACACTAGGTCCGTGGGGTACCGAGGCTCTTCGGGTTTTCAAAAAAATATCTGTGCGTCCGGTCGAAGCGAGGCGTGGTGAAAAAATACACTTCCTTTTTTCCAGAGTTTATAAATATTTCCGAATCGAACGTTTCTTCACAGACGAGTAAACTTTGTAGTTACATAAGTATAAAAGCCATTTGCGATGAAGATGCAGAGTGAAACTGTTAAAAAAAGAGATTGCCGAAATAAACGAAGCAATCACTATGGTCATTCACAATCCACACTTCCAAACATTACAAAAAGCGCTTACGTATTTACGAGCAAAACGTTCCATTTTACGGTACCCTAAAACGAGCCATATTACCTAGAAAATAGAGCTGGATGTTAAATTCAAAAAGCCGGAAGTTTTGCATAATAGTAAATAATAGCAATTTAACTATAAACTTCACTGAAATACCAACTACGCTACGAACGTAGCTGAGATTTGCAACCACCTGAAAAATCTAATAATTTACATAATTAGTTCCTATTTCTATTTTGTTTAGTATTTTACTTGTTTACGTCCTTATTTGAAAATTATGTTGTTAGTCTAGAAGTTTCCTTCATATTTTTAACGGACAGACGTCCTTTTGATGAGATCATCAAAAGGACTTTAAGTCATTAAATTGACTGTATCAATGTTTCCTTTTCCGTAGACATAAAAAAAAACGAAATCCTATAGGTACCCATAATTATCAAAGCTCGACAAAGTAGCCTACATTTGAGTTGTAGAGTGATCTCAAATTACAGCGGCAAATACATGAAAATATATTCAGAAAAATGTATCTTCCATAAGATAATAAGGTAAAAAACATTTAGTTAAAAATTTCGCGCAAAATATAATCTGATGAGATTCGAAAAAATGCAATTCGCGGTCACCGCCCCCTCCCACAAATGGATATGACACCTACATAGAAATGAAGGTGTCTTGAAATTATTTCACCGGAATTATTATTTATAAGGTGAGAAGAATTTACCTTTTAAGGAAATTATAATCAAAAAAAAGAAACAAATCAGTATTTATAATTGAAATAGTCGACGATACTTTACTGATCTTTATCGATACCTGGTCCCCAACCAGGTCGCCATCTATGTCGAGACTGCTTGCCCAGTACGCTAACTTCAGTGCCCCGCTGTATGGCAAACAATCTAAAGTAAGCTATTTTAAAAGCTTTTATACATATAACTTGCAATGTATCTGTAGTTTGTTCGGGTGGAATCTTGCAACTCAATTTTAAAGCAGATATCTTCAACCGATTGAGCTGAAATTTTGTATAATTATGTAAGTTCGGTGACAATGCATAATTGATTGAGATGATCTGATGATGGAGACTGAAGGTGATCATAGTATTTACTAAACGAAAAGACAACCTCGTCGAATTTGGGTTCGTTGGATTTGTCTTTCCAAGCACTATAATAGCTATTCTTGTTTTTAAATCCTTAAAATATTAAGATAATTTTTTTAACAATTTAGCCGGACAATTGCAAAACACGGCCGGTACTCACCAACCCTACAACCAGTCACGCTTCTGACTGCGAAATTACAAACTGCGTTTTGTAACGTAACCATTCCGTTACAGTAACGTTAAAGTCACATAAATTGGAACGCCTATTAACTTTTTACGATTGTGAGATATCTGTAAGGGATCGCGATATTGGAGGCCAATGATTTGACGGGTAATAGTCGAGGTGATAAAATGTTATAGGGAATGAGCTTGTACGAGCGATTGGAGTTGAGTACGTACATTTCCCTATTACATAAAGAGAGAGGTAAGTACATAATCCGTCAACAGTTATTTACGTAGCGAACGTACTTATTTCTAAGAAATATGACAGTGTTATATAGAGAGAAGAATTTATTTGTAGGTTTTTTTTTCCAGCTATTGCATAGCTTCTTTCGCGGGCCTTGAGCGTGGAGACCGAATCCAGAAATTCCGTAACGAAAATAACCTAATACTATGCAATAGCTTTACCGCGGCAGTCCCCAAGTGCCACACGTCTTTTTTATTTATTTACCTATCCGTGTGTGCCTATGGATAGACAATAATGATAAATCAATTATATTACTATATTATAATATTATAAAGAACAGCAATTGAACTGGCGGCTTTAAACCATTACTATCCGGCAACCAAAATGATTGTGAGAAAATAAAGGATAGCGGCGAACAGATTATATAGCAGTTTCCACAATTAAATGAAACATTAAAGAGAACATAGTTACACTATATGCAACTAAAAACAATTAAGTAAAACCAAATAAAATACTGTTAACCTAGCAAAACATCTTCAGAGTGGTAAAAAAAGACGTGTGGCACTCAGGGACTGCTGCGGTAAAGCTATTGCAATGCCATCTAGAGGCGAGTTGCTGAACTAAAGAGACAAACGTCATATTTCAAAAAGTCATTAAAAGTTCTACTATTCATCGATAGATGGCAAAACTAAAAAGTATCACCGCTGTTCCGGTCAGAGTGGGGAGCGTGAGGTTGTTTCGTTACGGAATTTCTGGATTCGGTCCCCGCGCTCAAGGCCCGCGATAGAAGCTATGCAATAGCTTAAAAAACATTGAAAAACGACAAAAAGTAAAACAGGTAATGTACCTACGACTTCAACGGTTCGTCATCTTTACTTTTTATGACTGGTGTTTTCATTTGGCCAATTAGTTCATAGTAAGTAAAACCACAAACTGTAATTATATAACCATTTCATATTAAATTGGCGCAGAAGCGGCTATCAGGTCCAGCTCCATAACAGTCTAATAAACCAGCAAAACACGTACTTCCACGGGTACCGGCATTAGGGGCTGGTGGCATGGTGCCGTGGTCTGGAGACATTTCTATTATCTGTTGAAAATAACGCATATACGTTCATTGCAACCGACGTACATGGAAGTATCCCTGCGTGTACACTAGCAGCGCCCTTCTCGCACTGCAGAGGTATGTAATGCCTTGCCTTGGCATGTGCCATTTAAAACTGGAAGTTTGATACCTTTTCAATGAACGTACCGTACGTAGGTATACAATACATAAGGAATCAGTTGCATACTTTAGATAAAATAACACTCAATATAGCCAAATTGTTTGATTACTATTTTATTCAGCGGCAAAATGACCGCCCAACCATGAAGCTAAGCTCAAATTTGAATACAGTCTTGTACCCGCTGTAACGCGGTGGCCAAACGCAGAAAATAAAATGCCAACAATCAAAGAAATCTGAAGATCTGTGTCAATAGAATTGTTTATGAAAGAATAGACAAACAAAACTTTAAAATCAATCATGATTATTATCACATAAGTCATTTAAAGTGGACATTTTCCATGATAACAGTTCTGAGCTTTCCTTTAATATTAGCATGATCACGGAAAAACTGAAACTCAAATCATATGAAATATCCCACAGACCGACTTTAAGATAATTCATAGGCTGATTTCATCTCGTAAACATCAATCCCCATTCACGCTAGGTTCAAGACTACGGTACACAGTCATCTATCTGTCCCCCAGCGTAGGTATACACGTCATTACAGACACTTGGAATGCGTCCAGAACACGTTATTGTACCACATCACATTGCGTCGATAAGGGACTGCGAATGTACAATATTGTAAACTTTATAGGCAATTGGGGCCTTCTTTATTAGGTTTTAAGTACTGCGCCTCGATATTGTTGCTTGGTATGGAGTATGCGCGTTGGAAAGTGTTGGTATAAACTATGTATGACGCTGTGGTTTTAGTTAATTTAGTTTGAGGGAATGATTTTATGCTCCAATAGTACCTACATACTTAAGTTAATGATAAGCTTGATTATGGGTAGCGAGTGCACATACATGACCACAATTTTGCGCAAATGTGTGTGAATCGCTCAAGCATCTACCTACATCCACCATCGCCCAATAAAAACCAAATTAAACATATACCATAAAACCGGCCTGTAAAACGGACACTTTGTTAGAGGCCTAACACCAAAAATACTAAACCACCTCGGGGGAAATCCCGAACCACTTAATGCTTAAGTATATGGACAGCGAGTGAAGCGAGCCTCGAAAATTTAAAAGACTGCGATCGCCCTCCTCTTCCTTCTTTATTAGGAGTACAAAGAGTTTCACGAAGAATGGAGTCAGTATCTACTCGTGGTTGTCGGGTAGAGACCGTTCTTGAGCGATAATACCGCCAATCGTGACATATCACCTTTAAACGAGCAATTCTTGTATACATATTTTCATGAAATTTGGTAAACAGGGGTTTTGGAGGCGATAGATCGATCTAGCTAGAATTCATGTTCAGAAAATGTCGTTTTATTCGTTTAATTATGTTTTCAATAATTAACTTTATCGTTATCAATTGACTCTTCCTGACATCTATTGGCGAATAATAATACCATAATTTCTAAAAAACTAAATTTACCATAATATACCACGATCATCCAGGTACTTTAATTTTTTTTGTAAATAATTTAAGAGTATGCAATAAAGTATTTTCTATCTTTCTATCTACTCCATAAAGATGGTCTTCTAAACAATTACTTTAAAAGCACCACTTCCGTACTTAATGTTTCCTATTTTACTTTCTCTCGTAAAATACTGTGTTTTAATTGTTTAATACTCTGTCGCAAACGTTAGTACAAAGTTGCTTCGCTTTTAGGGTTCTTCACTTCATTTAGTAAACGGGCGATGTCTTTAAAGAAAATGTTTCGCGTAAAATCCAATTATTTTCGGCTTGCGACTTCAGTGGCTGTTATCATTTGGCGGGAGTTACTCAGACCTTCATAAAGCTTAGTAACTATTATAGTACCGGCTGCTTAATGTACTCTACAAAACCTTTTTATGCTTTTGCTCTAGAGATAACAGCTTGGTATAAACATAGGGGTATCTTTAGTGATCAAGAGTGGGCAATGATGTAAAGATGATGGCTTGGAATTATTACTTAATGATTATTTATCATTGATAATTTTAAAAAATCTTGAAAGGCTTTAAAGACTTGGAATGAATGAATGAATACTTTAATGATAGTCCTTCAATTTTTTTGTTTAAAATTGGTTTTGTTTTCCGGCCTTACTATAACTTGGATCTCGTCAAGACATGAGTGAATTGGTGTTTTCTAGACCTTCGTAAATCGAGATGCGTCGTCGGACACATTGTCACTTACCATCAGGTGAGATTGCGGTCAATCTAAGGCCTATTTACGGTAAAAAAAGATATAAAAAAATCATCATCTTAATCTTAAATGTAAAGGGCTGGCGGAAGAGATTGCTGTTTTGATTTTTGTCACGAATAAAATGGCATGACCATGATTCTTTAGCCAATCTACCATGCGTGGTAGGATATAAATAAATAAATAAAAATAAAAATCATTTACTTCAGACCTACATGGTCCATATCGGTACACCGTTTACAAAAATTACACAGTTAGAAAAAGAGAAATAACGTTGCTTACAGCGGCAGGTGTGCACTCAGTGCCAGGTGTAGGTTGCAAGCATTGAATGCACCCCTACCCAATGCCGCAGGAATCGGCCGTTCATGTCCTCAGCTACTGCTGCGAGGAGGCTGTTGCGGCTGGCGCGCAGGCGACACATCGAGGCGGCGCAGCGGGCTCTTAGCACAGCTGGAAAGCTGTTCACGCCCGCGTCAGCAAACATGACCGACGCACTGCACCATCGCGATAGCCGAATAATTTGAATTGTACACGAAGAAATATAACTAGTCAGACGTCAACTAGGATATAACTAGTGAATACTATATCGTATCCATTTTGAATGGAGCATAAACGTAAACAAACCGCCCATACTTAACCTAAAATTCACTTTGTTGGCGCGTCCTTTTATACGTAATTTACATTACTTGTCGATTTTAGATCCTCCCTTCAATAAAAATTGCTTACAATTATATCTGAAACTCGACGCCAAGCAAGTGAGATTTTGTTATTTGTGTCGTATTTTGTTTGCTAACATGCTTCATTCAAAATGGATAAACCATAGGTTTGTGATTGATATATATGCTATACGCACCTTCCTCCTTTGTTTTCTTAAAAAAAACCTTTGTTGAAATCGCGACTCTCACTTCACCAGTTCTTAAGAATTCTCCACAAAGCTGTAAAAACTTAAAACGTCTTAGCTACTTAAGAATTTTAAGTTAAGCTCTGGGCCTAAGATATCCCCGTTAGCGTTAATTTTATACATAACTTAACGCGGAGACCATATATTTTATTCTATCGCTCTTTCTACTTAGCTAGGTTAAATTTTAAGAAAGGTAAAATGCGAAATTTCGCTTTTAAGAACAGGATGACTTATAGGTACTCGTAGTTTCTGTCCGAAGACTATAATAAAGGACACACGACAATAGTTTCGACGCAAGTTTGTCGACATTAACCAATGCGTTCATTAATTTTAGTCTAGTTTTTAGTCTTTATTATTATTTTCATCATGAACAGGGAAAAACTGGATAAGTTGGTAAGCCTTTTTGTACCCATTTTATTTTAAGTAGTTAGCTCAATCACTGGATGAACTATACCACTTCCGTAAACAAAACAAAAAGAAAAAGCTCCAATTAGGTTACCATAAAAGTAAAAATAAGGTACATTAAGGGGTAGCGTCCACTAGAGCACGTAACGGCGATAAAGGTTTCTTTATAACAAAGGTCTTACAGGTAGATTGTGTAAACATTTTATACCTTTTTTCTAATAACGTAAAGTACCGTTTCTATTTTCAGTGCAAACAGGCATACATTGCACCCGCATTGCAGTTCAAAACTCACTTGGAGAGTTATAAATCGGCAGAACGCGCACTTTGCGTCGAAACCGATTAATGTTTTTTTGCCACGCAACCTTGCAATAAAGGACGGCTTGGCAAGCGCGGGTAGAGCTCGGGTGCTACAGGGTTCCGGACTATTATAGGTACAGATTCCTGAGTTTGATAGTACTACTATAATAATTAGCATGTCAAAAGTGAATAGGTGTTGTTTTACTTTTTTTATACTTCGTCAGCTACATCGTCACTTACCATGGTCACTTACAATGGTAAGTGACGATGTAACGATTAACGATTAAAAATAAAATACAACCCGAAACCAAATCTACACATCATATCACAGTAAGGAAATCGATACAATGTAAATTTTATATTAAGAGCTTGAAGTCTGTGATTGTATTCTACAAATTTCTTCTTAGAACATAGTATGAATACGATACGGAACCCTAAAAAGTTTACCCCCTCTTGGAGTTTATAGTTATTAGCCGGGCTTATTATTAAATAGTTAGTCCGCACCGACGCGGTAGAACTTTGCAGGACTTTTTCGAAAATGGAACGAGTTGGAAGTTTATTTGTAGATCAGCGGTTGATAGAGCCTTTTTTTGTTTTTATTCGCCGAACCTTGTTTCTTTCAAAAAAATATTATTCTAGGTCAACGGGAAGTACCATTTAGGTTTTGGTCAATGGCGGGAATCAAAAATAGTTTTTTGTGAATAAACTACAAATTAACGTTTTTCGGATTTTTTCCTTTACTTGTACTCAGTAAAGATATGTTTCTTTTGGTTGCGTTGACTTGGCTCCAAGAAGTTACGGAGTTGCGAGTTTGATGTTAATCTCAACTTGATACTACTCCGCGTTCCTGAGAAAAGGGGTAGACAGACGGACAGACGGTCAGACAGACATACAGACAGACAGACGGACAACAAAGTGATCCTTTAAGGGTTCCTTTTTTTCCTTTTGAGGCATGGAACCCTACAAAGGGAAGATGACGGTAGCTGTTCGGCCAGGTGGGATGACGATCTACTAAAGACTCCAGGCTGCTGGATGCGGCAAGCTGAAGATAAGGCGCTATGGCACTCATTAGGGAAGCCTTATGTTCAGCAGTGGGCTAATAAAGGTTGATGATGACGCTGGTTAAACTAAACTTAAAACCTATTAAAAGAAAGTCCTCTGAGAAAGAAGAGATAACTATTATTTTTTATAAATATTTGGAACAAATAAATATTCTGTTTATTTTGATTTGATGTACTTAGTGTTAGTAGTGCCATGGGTAATGAGGTAATCCACCGGAGATTTTAAAATACGCGTTAAATCTCCTAAAAAGAATAGTAGTGTCACGGGAAAGTAAAATTTTCCTTCACTCTACCAGTACTCCTAAGGGATAGTGCCTAAGAAAATAAAGGTATTTAATTGTATATGAGGAGAGGAGCTAGGAACTATGCTACAACAAACAACAATATCACGTCAAATGAACACTCCAAAGAGCTTTTAAATATTCAATAGAAAACCTTAAAACATCATAACGCCTAACAGCTAACCGACAGAGCGAGCGTTTTTGCATGAATAAGTAATCAACTTTTGGAATTTGGACCAAATCTTTCGCGTAACGAGTTGGTAGAACAAATAAAGGCTGGAGTTGGATGGTTCTTATTATACTGGACGGTGGACGTACTAAGGCCCATTAAAGGTGGGCAAAGACTTCAAGCGCGTATTATGTGCACGCGACGCAACGCAACAATTCGACGCCCGATGCGACGAAATGCAAACTGTTATGACATTTGAGCATTTTATCATGTCATTTCATAAAAAAAACTTTTGTGCCCTTCAGAAGCCATTTCAGTAAGTTTCTATCGCATGGCGGCGATCGGGATGACAGAGTCAGAGTCAGTGACAAAAATGTATCAGTCAAAGCAGTCTTCATTCCTTGTTTCACGCTCATAATACTTACATACTCTGAGCGTGAAACGAGAAAAGGGATTAAGAATTCAAACGATTAAAAAATCAAATCAATATGCCTTTTAGAAGCCGCTACGCTAGCAGATTATCTTGAAATATTAATTTCATGCCTGTGCATTAAATTAATGTGATCGGGATGAAGAAAATCTAACGACTATTAGGTAGGGTAGGGCGGGGCTAGTTGAGCAATTTTTCACTTGTGTGGATATAGCTCCTCAACGATAAGTCTCAATGTGTTGTTACGCAACCTGATGGATAAGTAATTTATCTTTTTACAAATGTGTCATAGCAATTTACTTTATATAAGTTGGATTAAAGAGCTACAGCGGTTTAAATGCACAATGTCAAGCATGCTCAACGTACCCCATAGGTGAGGTAAGTTGAGCAAGGGTATGAGGTAAGTTGAGCAGTTAGAATGTCTAGCCAAACCATGGGTTAAATGTTAACTAGAGATGAAATAAAACTTCGGTTTGACAATCAACTCTTTATATAAAGTCTTTTAGTGACAAAACAACAAAACTTAAGGTAATTTTCTTGATACAAACAAAAGTAAGACCAGCACCTGGCACACATTTTGTATGTGCCCATCCCCTGCAAACTTGACACTGGATCCTGATGGATGATGGATGGAACATCTTGTAGTCTTTCTTTTATAAGTCCGCATCCTTAAAAAAAACATATATATCTTTTGTTTTAAGCCGTGGGCTAGTTGAGCAACTTAAGCTCAACTAACCCCAACACGAAATTTCAAATCAAAAGCGAGCTTATGAAAAAACGGTAAGAATTGTACGCAGAACCTTTATACATATCAAAAGTACAGTAAATTTATGAAAGATTAACACTTACCTGATTGAAAACGGATAACATTTGACTAATACAGACGAAAACTTGCGGTGAATGAATTTTATACTTTTTGGTATTAAAATAAACAATGCGCGCGTACACTTCACTCGCTCGTCGAACAGCCACTGGCGGTCGCGCGATGAGTACCCCTCCCGCGACCCCTTCTTTCCGCTATATGATGCCTACACGTGCGGTGAATAGTTTACGAGATATTTCGATTGCCCAACTTGCCCCTATGCTCAACTAGCCCCGCCCTACCCTACATCTCGTTTCAACCATACAGGTATTGATCTGTCCCTTTTCCTTTTGCTCCTTAATCCCTCTCTGCGGTCGGTAATAAATAATAAAGCGCTCAGGAGCGCCCCCACTCGAGTATGCGGTTACTTTTAATACAAATGTTGTATGGTGACGACAGCGAGTCCATTTTATGAATTACATGTCAAGTTTTTGGAAACGGCATGGAGTAGAATGTCAAGACAGAACAGAACGGAGTATTGAGTGTTTTCAGAGTTTTGTTCCAGTAACCAATGTTTGAAACCAATGATGACTTACGGATACGAGACGTGGTCGCTGACTTTACACCTCGTATATAAGGTCAAAGTCGCTCTGTGAGGTATGGAGAGAGATTCAGTATGGACGGACACACACCTCCTTAGAAGTGAAGTGATCTGAAGTGTCACGTCCGCGGACGAGTTTTAGATTCGGACGAAATGTACCCGGCCCGCTGAGATGTCGACAAATCATGGTCTGTGTCGGATGGTTCGATGCGAGTAATGTGAAATCATATCAGCTCTACAACAAGAAACATGATGTAGAGTAGACCATGGCCGTGAACATAAGTGTTGTAGAAAAGAAGTGAGATGTAATTTTGAGAGAAAAGCGAATAACTCTCAGAATAACGTTATCCAGGACAATAATTATCACAATCGGTAATACTATATAATTTTAAACTATGCGATAGTCTTATTGCTTATTGCCGTTCAAATTATATTGTGAAAACATAACCGTCAAAATTTAAAAAAAAAATTAAAATCTATTATTTCCCTTGGATTATGAAACCATCTGTGTGCTTTTGAGATTTTTCAATTCATTTTAAAACATATTCTTGTGTTTTCAACATGATGGATTATGATAGATTTGGACAAACAAACTTCAGTAGAGACGAGGGAACTGAGAACCACTGGTGTTTCTCTTAATTAGAGTATTTTTCCGCGTAATTATTTAGCAAGCTTTTAAGCTTGCTTTGTTGTTCAACGTGCAGTAGTTACGGGCTTTAAGTTTGCTGGAAAGAGTCCAGTGTGGTGTCGCCCATTGACATTTTATCTGAAACGCTTGAAAAGGCAAATGTTGGAGAAGCTGTACTTTATAGGTACTTGCGTCATCTAGGATCAAAACGTTTTGCTTTTTCAATAGGTTAGTCTGTTAAGTTAATTTCGAACTAGGTTTCTATTTCACAAATAACAGGGCTTTGCAGCAGAGACGGTCAAAGGGCAAGAGCTGTATAAGAGCATAGGCATAATTTACATAGTTTTAACGGTGAAGGCGCCACTACTCTCGACTGGAACTTAATGAACTAGGTAGTTGCCTAGTGCAATACCCAGTGCTAAGTTCAAGCAACCTAACACAGATGTGTTTAGTATTTGGCTTCAGCAACTCCTATTTTGAAGCTAGTGAACTCATATCAACTGCTGGCAAAGTTAGGGGATGTATGAAGTCATCAGTGTGGGTAAAGTTAGTAGATGTATGAAGTCATAGGGGAGAACGTGTTACGGTGTGTTTGGTATATATGTATAAAGGAACCGAGATATTATGATATCCTTGTGTATTACAATTAGTAGCGAATACCAACAACAACAGAATATTCAGTTTGCGTCTTAGCTCTGCGCTTATTAATCCTATACTGCTACCACACAGTACAAAAAAGTGCAGATAAATATGCGTTTAAACTCGTTATTTTTGGTGACTAAATGGCTTCCCACTTCAGCTTCAAACGGGTGGTCCGAGACCTGCCTGTGATCTGACGCCGTCAATACCTATACAAATCATTTCAAGTTCAGTTTTGACACAAATTTTAACACATTCAAATCAACGAACCTTAGTAATACTCGTATTGTCTGATTATGTATGTAAATAGATAATCAGACAATATTAGGAGTTCAAACCCATATAAAAATGAATATTTTTGTGTTGTGCGGCAGCGGTACTTTTCATGCGTGCGAAAAGCTTAAATCCGCAGCTTTGATTCATTAGAGATTGCTTATCGTGATTGAAATGATGTTGTTGTTATTCTT
The DNA here is from genome assembly GCA_955876795.1 of Eupithecia tripunctaria. Taxonomy (NCBI): domain Eukaryota; kingdom Metazoa; phylum Arthropoda; class Insecta; order Lepidoptera; family Geometridae; genus Eupithecia; species Eupithecia tripunctaria. The sequence goes on from OY041612.1 coordinate 8,923,084, forward strand.
GTGTTAACTGAATTATAACAATCGCTATAGAAAATTACGTATATGCATATACTAGCTGCACCCCGCGGCTTCGCACGCGTTGTTCCTATGTAAACGTAGGTGATTTTTATCCCACGGGATCTGATTTATGGGATAAAAAGCCGGTAACAAACTTTCATCCATCCATACAAACTTTCCCTTTTATACAAGTAGTGTGACAGCATTCACCATGGACGGTAGGTGTTTCTAATCTGATGATCAGCATCTTCGTCGATTGAGTTTAATTGGTTCACTTACTTCAAGTATATGCATGAAAACTTCTAAAAGTGTAATCAAATGTGATTGGCGAAAATTGACCTTATTTGAATTTCATTTTAGGGTCATACTCGTATACAGGGTTTCCCAGAAATGGTGGATAATCCTGCACTGTGTGCGGTGGAGGGGGTGGGGCCCCACACCCTCAGAAAAAAAAATCTATTCCCAACATGATAATCTGTCACAGCTGATAGCAGTCTAGCTAGCTTCAAGTTCCGCCTGAAACGTTGGCTTATCGAGCAGAATTTTTACTCTGTAGGAGAACTACTCGAGAAAAAGGAGACTAATGATACTTAATTAATTCTTATATTTAATATTTGTTAACTTTTATTGACCTTTTAATGACTTATTTATTTCTATTAATTACAAATTTCTGTAATGAATTTAATGTGAATGTGAATTTTTATTTTATAAACTTGTGTACGCTTTGTATAAGTTAAAAAGGGTAATGACATGTAAATTGGCTTTATGAATAAATTGTATTTCTGTATTTCTATTTCATGTCGTAGACCGCGGACTAGATTGATAGATTTTTTTGTGAGGATGTGGGACCACACACGCAAGTGCAGGATTATCCACCATTTCTGGGAAACCATGTATATGGTGCATGCACTAATAATCCAAAATAATATGAACACCTAAGCTGTATACCTAAGTACTTTATGTATGCGAGCAATACAAATATCAAACTAAATAAATAAAAAAATATAGTTAGGGTTAACATTACCCTTTCCACTAGGTGTAATTAAAAAATTATAAACCGTCGAATTTTGAACGTTGTTTTCAATCATTATGCAAATCCGAATGGCGACAGGATCGCTGCAAGTATCGAATAAGCCCCCATTTGCCGGTCAAAAGCGCCTGATCCGGCGTCCAATTAAAATATTCAATTCAATTGAATTTTGAAGGGTTGCCACACCGTCAGGTTTCAATTTTACAATCAATCTTTCGGTTATAAAACAGCCACGAAATTGTGGTAAACAGTAAAATTCAATTTTATGAGACACGACGACTTTTACAGGATCGAAAACATCGCTACGGTCGGCTGAATGAAACTGAAATGAAAATTTACTTTTTAACTGACTTAGACCCAATTTGTTCGCGGGGGATTAGTATTTATCCCGCAAAAATTTAAAACTAAAGGAATCGAAGTCGGTTTTGACTTTCTTTCTTTTTTATCTTTGTTCCAGTCACCAGAATGTACGACAAAAAAGCAGCAAATGAGCGAAGAAGTATAATAATATGCAAAAAACAAAATTATTACAAAGCTACTATATCATGCAGTGCTTCTCGTACCTAATTGGATTGTATGCTGTCACTAAAATATTGACGTAGGCGTAGGCGTTAGCATCGACCCCTCTGAATCAAACCGTGTGTAAGAGTCGACTAAAGGAACATACCAAAGGGCAGCTTCCTTCTGCATATTTTCACCTGCAATTTATCCGCCTGCCAAGCGTGTGAATGTGGCAAAAACTCTGATTGGAGGAGGCATGTTCGTTCAGCAGTGGGTGATACTTTCCTTTGCACGACTAATGTCCAAAATACAAAACGTCCAACTAGGATTCATGTCCAACACGAATTTTGTGCAATACTAAAATAGTTCTTGTTAAAAATTGGTTCATTGAGTTTCCAGTTGAAAAAATTATCTCAAGAAATATTAAAAGAAAAGATGGTAAGGGAAATTTCTATACGTTGACATTAGTAGTGGAAAATTCTCCCTTTAATTAAAAAGGATTATTCGATTGACAGCAACTGTAGAGCAATCCCTATAGAATAAACAGACGGTAGGATTGCAAATTAACTGATTGATTTGGTTGTATTCATTAAAAGTGGTGAGACGAAATTCACTTTTCACTGTACTGCACATCAATAAAATAGATACTAATTAATTTTATGCTTTCATGTAATGTGTGGATTATTGGTTTAACATTTAATTAAGCTTTATGTTGCAATCGAATGAGTCTGTTATGAATTTAGACATAAAACGAGCGGTTTAATTTATTAATTCAGTATTAATACTTGGCTTGGATTTCATGTTTTATGATGAAATAATATTGTTTGAAATACCTAAAGCTCTGTGGATAACCAGAATAAATAATGAGGTTGTTGAAAAAAATCTACTTCCCATCGTTTCTACTGAGCAAAGTACCGCCAGACAGTATTTTTTCTGTTAGACAAGATACACATAAAGGTGTGTACTGACCAGCGTTTACCCGACTTCAAATAATTTAATTAATCTAACCTTTCTTTTCCCTACATCCATACGAAGCATAAATCGATAAAAAAATACTACTTATTTCCAGGTTGCTTTCAGGATCTTTGCCCAGCTGCGAGAGACACCAGGCTAACTGTATTTATAACTACTATCTTAAAGACAATAATCTCAAAGCATTAAGAAAGGCTTTGATATGTTGAACAGATAATTTGTTAAAAGCTGGCGCTATTTGTTCATTCATACATCTCTCTCGTCTTTGACCTGTGTTGATAAAGATGACCTCACAAATCCAAGCCTCTTTATACGAAACGAAAAGAAGATCGCACCAGCATTGAAAAAATTTAAGGTTCTACCGAAACATTTAAAGATGATTTCTATTCCATGAGATTTATGGGATTTAAAGTCTATGTTTGATTCCGGGACTATAATGACTTGTATGCAAAATTTCAGCTCAGTTTTGTACTTTTACCGTGAAGAGGTAACAAACATCGATCCATCCATCTATCCAAACTTTCGCATTTATAATATACTAGCTGCGCCCCGCGGCTTCGCAAGCGTTGTTCCTATGGAAACGTTTAAAGGTGATTTTTATCCCACGGGAACAGATTTACGGGATAAAAAGTAGCCTATGTTTTTTTCCAGTATTAGAATTACCTGTAACCAATTTCAGACCGATCTGTTCAGTAGTTTTAGCGTGAAGAGGTAACAAACATCCATCCAAACTTTCGCATTTATAATATTAGTGTGATGTGAAGTGTAATTTACCTACTTTAATGATATTTAAAGTACCAGATAACATTAGAACTTAGCAGGCAAACTTGCCTAATTCATTCGTGTGGGAGGCTATACTGTCCTGTCTGAACTTACGCAAGAAACGGAATGCTAACTTTGTAGCTATAGCCATAGTAGGTTCTGGATTGTTTTGTTTTTAGGCTAATGTTTCCTGGACTTAGCTGCCTAATTTATCTGTATTTTATGTGCATTTTGGCCGATTAATGGCTGGTTGTAGGAATAGAGAATTTCCAAATAAAACGGCAAAAATCATACATAAAAGATCACGAAAAATCCAGCCGGCAGCAGTTCCCAACTATAAGTGCATCAAACACCTTTCAAGTTCAAAACTTGCAACTAAGTGTTCCTACTCAAACAGCAGGGGGAACGAGTTTTTAGTTTAGTTCACTGAGTTTTAACACCTTCAAGTAAATCTTGAGCTTCGTAATGCTTCATCTAATATTGAAGTTTCAACAGTTTTCAGAGCGCAAGGTGAAGCCCACTAGGTTGGTTATATTATAACTATATTTTACCGATTTAAAGGTTATCAGATCACTATGAATTGTTTGATTTCTGTCGCGGTAGAAATTTCGCAGCAAAAACGCGAACTGCGATGGCACTTTTTTTTCAAGTTAACTTCGTAATTTTTTTGACTACGAAAATTTCAAATCAGAATAAGAACTCTTTGTTACAAGCGACTAGATGCGTCTTATAACCCACCTACTTAAATATTCCATTGTCATTTTACTTTCGTCTTGAAGAAACCCATGTCGCGTTAGCTACCAGGGGGGTTATGCTCTATGACCAATTCAACGTCTTACACAGATACGTCAAGATATCGGAATGGGACAAAACTGTATTGGTTTTGTCCCATTCCATCCATCCATCCACAGCCTGTATCGGTCCACTGCTGGACGCAGGCCTCCCCCTGATAAACGCCTTTTTGGTGTTTAACTCATGGGGGGTAATGCCCATAATCCCCACGCTGGGCATGCGGGTTGGGGATCGCAGTTTGGTGGAAGATTTGTTCTGCAGGGGGCGCTGCTGCCCGCCCCCCAGAAGATATCCCTTAGTCGCCTCTTACGACACCCACGGGAAGAATTGGGGTGGTGCAAATTCTATGCCGCCGGCACCACACGGCGGTTTGTCCCATTCCCCGCCGATATATTGTCGTATCTGTGTATGAATACGTTGAATTGGTCATAGAGCATAACCCCCCTGTATAGCGCTGTTTCGCACCACACAGGTTCTCTCTCACCACAAATAACTTTTGATGTTTCAGGGTATTTACACCCATTTCTTAAAAGTGTTCCAATTTTGCGTGTAATTTGACGAAAACGCTAGACGCAGTGGAGGCAATTATTACTCTGTGGTCATGACGTCAGTTGGCTGTGTAAACAAATTCACTGCCTGTAATTATGTATTGACACTTTTTAGTTTTCACAGCCTAATGATGTACTGGCGGTAACTATTTCATCGTTAGCAACAGATTAAAAACACTGAAAACGTTGAATTGACTTCCAAAATTTACTATGTTGTTCTAAGAACTAAAACTAATATTTTCCGACTGCTTTTGCGTAAGCTATCTCAATAATATATTTGTTGATTATTTTCTCGGTTGGAGTAATATTAAATCAAAGCACCACATCATTTTCAAATTTTCAGAATTCAAAAAAAGATTCTATGTTCTGTATGTACATTTTCAAAATACCTTCAAGTTATCTTTATCTTACCTTACGAAGCATCTCCTCAAGTGACTCCATGTCCATATCAGCTGAGGCGGGCTCACCGCCAGCGCCTCCGTTAACACCGTTATTGTTGTTCGTCATGGGGGCACCTCACCGCAACGGGACATGAGAATTGAAGCAGGAGACCCGCCACTTTCAACACACAACACTCTCTCACGTAAGTTTGAAGGATAAAAATGCGCGTAGGAGACCCACACTTTGTCGATCACAAGTCACTTACACTATTTACTCACTTTTGGCATTGAATATTGATTAATTTTACGAATGTTACAAGTTAGTTAAAACTATGACTAAATTGACTAGAATAGTTGAGGAAGACTGTGGTCACTGAAAAACAAAATAAACCTCAGTTACAATATCGTTGAGGGAGAGATTCGACACCGCAAATAATCAAATTATTTCAACTTGTGACGATGTCAGCTCAATTTTCTATTTCTGAGGTAGTAAGGAGTAAACCCTGAGACAAAACCAACCTATTTGACGCGGCATATCACGAGGAAAATGTGGCTCATGTGAATAAAAGCTAAATTATGTAAAATACAAAACGCTTCCAAGTTCTCCCGTATAAGATAAAAAGGCCAATTTTCATTTGAATGGTCCTCAACAAAACACAGCCACGAGTAAATTTATGCACAGTCACACACTGCCAACTCGCCACAGTGTGCTGAACAGTTAGTACTAGTAAAACAAACACTATCTGTGTTTAAACAGGCCAGTCTTGGAAACAATTCGTATTATTTTAATTTAGGATGAGAGTACCGGAGTTACGAGGTTTACGTAGGCTGTACTCAAAGGCGTATTCTATAGTTTCCTGTAAGTGTAGATTTTATAGTATTCTATGCAATATACATACTGTTATACTAAACCACACAGACGTAGTTTTGTCATTCAATTCAAACAACTCACAGTTATTTCAAACGTGCTTCGCAAAGAGTATATAATGCTGGGGCTAAGGTAACATTATTTTTTTTATATGACAGGTAATCGTTAAGTTACTGCGCAATTTTCTTCATTTTTTGTTTCAGAAGAATGTTCTTCTGACCATAACAAACACATCAAAAAATAATAGCGAAATTGGTCCAGTTGTTCAAGCGTTATGCCGTGACCAAGGCAAATGGAGAATAATTATTATATATACACTCGTAGATTACCAACCAAAAGCCGCCTATTGTAAATACCTACTAGTTGATATAATAAGCCTATATTAGTCCACAGCTGGACATAGGCCTTCCCTAATGAGCGCCATAGTGCCCTGCCCTATCTTAAGCTTACCGCATCAAGCATCTGCCTGCAGTCTTTCGCAGATCGCTACAAAGAACTGTACCTATTAGATGATGACAAAAACTTTTATGGAATGCTTAGAGCGGCCAGAACTTGAAAACAGTAAAAATAAATGAAAAGAGGAAATGGAAACCTTTGCGATGCTACAGGACTACGTAGAACTGGCGCTCATAAGGGGAGGCCTATGTCCAGCAGTGGACTTATATAGGTTGATAATGATGACGTAGAGTTGTAGAATCCTACAGCCTTAGAAATACATGTACATGTATGTTTTACTAGCTGCGCCCCGCGGCTTCGCACGCCTATCACGGGGATTTTACAACAACTGTATGTAAAATTTCAGCCCGATCCGTTTATTACTTTATGCGTGAAAGAGCAACAAACATACTGTTTACATACAATGTTTACAACCTTTCACGTTTATAATATTAGTAGAATGTACTTTCTCCAAAAAGGGGCAAAAAGGGCCGTCTAGAGCCAAAACTTGGAGGAATGTTTTTAAGGATAATACCTAAACCTAAATGTAAGTATCTATTTTTGATGGTTGAAAATAATATGTGAGCAAGTAAAAAACGGCACAATTCTCAAAAAAGCACCTGTTCCGGCCCCAACAAGTCAAATTGATTAGCAAGCTCTTTGTTTGATTGAATGGTCCTTCGTCAATAGTCACTCTGTCAACGGAATCGACTTGCGATCCATTACTTGGAATGTTTGCCTACTTTGTAATAAGGCCGTCTATTGTACGTTACGATACCATGTAGGTATCGTAACGTACAATAGACGGCCTTATTTCTTAAAGCATTTTCTCCCAGGCACCTGTTCTAGTCACAAAGTCACCCAAAATGCGGCCTTACGATACAAAGTAGGCAAACATTCCAAGTAATGGATCGCAAGTCGATAGCGATAGCGAGGACGTATAAATTGTTTAAATTATGTATCTAAGTTTATTCATAAAGTGTGTAAAACTGTTTGCCCTCCGAATAAAGCAAAATAAAATAATGAGAACGTTTTTTTTAATCTGATCCTCCTATGTGTGAAGTGCTTAAATACATTCAGCATTGATTTATATTCAGGTATCCACATTCAGCTGAATTATTATCCATTTTCAGCATCAAAAAATTTATGTCTTTTTAAAAGATTTAGATTAATGGAACAATATGCTAGACGAGGAAAATCGTAGCAGGTAGTGAGCGAAATAGTGAACTGTCTGTTACAGCCGCACTCAGAGATATTTAATCATTACTTAGTAAAGATTTTTATACAAAAACCTTTCTGTGGTTTTCGAATTTTCTAATATTTGCTAAATTTAGGACTTAGGAATGGCAAACGATACATTTCGATTCCGTAATCGATTCCTAAATCCTTATTTAAACTAGTTTTAATGTCAAATAGGATAAATATTTAATTTTAAAAACTATCGTATAAATAGTCTCTGAGTGCGACGCTAAAGAACAGAATGTACATACATAGCTCAAACTAGAGCTCCCATAAAGCAATAATCTAATCTAAGCCCCCGTCTACACAGCTGAATAGGCTTTCCTTCCCTTATCGTACATCACCCAAACAAGAGTATATCGTGCACAAAAGGCACCATACGGCACAACGTATTGTGCGATAGTGTAGAGTAGGCTCCGGAGGTCAATAACACTTGGCAGAGATGACTATGTAGGTACTGGGCGCCAGACCAAGGCTAGATTGTGAACGGATATCTACCTATATATTTTTAGTTTCTACCTGTTAGGCATAGGCTGCCGGTAAATAGGTTGCTGCTTGCTACACAACCGTGTTACGTAATAATGTTTAGTATACTCGTATTTCCTCTAGTTCAGGGTTTGTATAAGCTAAATATAAATATATTACTTGCAGTTGACATATTAAGACAAAAGGGATAGTCTAGTTTAGATATAACAAGATGCGCCCAGCGGCTTCGCACGTGTTGATTTCTATCCCACAGGAACTGATTTGTGTGATAAAAAGTAGCCTATGTTTGATAATAGGATTAGAATTACCAGTCTTAAATTTCAGCCGGATCTGTAACAAACATCCATCTATCCAAACTTTCGCATTTATAATATTAGTGTGATGTGATTTTGATCGTCCTCTAAAAATTATTCTAAAATCTAAAATTAGACAAGACTGATTTAATTTCTTTGTTATTAGCAACATGTGTATGGTTTGCTACTTTTCTGCCAGTGTCCAAGTTCATGGAAATTTGATTTATTACCGGCTGCCCCGACAAACGACCTCCACGCAGTGGCGAACAGTAATACCTATGGCTATCGGCCTGGTCGTGGAATGGTAGCGTGGCAATATTATAGAACTAGGCAACTAAGTTGCCTAGGGTAACACTTACAAAAACGTCCGATTTTAAAAGTGATGAGCGTTTAACGGTAACTGTTAATGTTACCTATGTATGCATTTAATTCTACAAACAAATACCAAATACCTCGGATTACGAAGCAAACATTCAAACCTACCAATTTTCAATATACCCAGCCCATCATACTCATTTATTACACTTCATTTCATCATACCCTCTGAAGCATGGCTCTGGCAGCGTAGGTAAACACAATTATCCTATGTACACATCTTGGAGTGCCTATGAAAACAGGGTACACATCGGAGATTTCTGCGTCCTTGCAATATCGGAAAGTGTTCGACAATATTGTGAGATTTGAGCTACGCCCTTGCAGCAGGAAAGTGTTTAACAGTATGGGAAATGCAGGTAAACTGATATTACTATAAAACACTTTTGTGGGCGTGGGTTTTAATCCTACTTCTGATATTAAATACTTACTCTGTCCAGGTAATACCTGGTTTCTTTCTGGGATATCCAATTAATAGAATAAGATCAAGCTATTAACATATAATTATTCATGTGGAGGAACTAGGTATTAAAGAACAACCTAACTTTTAAAATAATTAACTACGTGGGTGAAACCGCGAGGCGCTACAAGTGCATAATATAAATCAGGAAAAATCGACTAAAAGTGAAATACTAACTGCTGCCGTAGGTTTGACTTGCAAGGTACCTTGTTATCAAAACATAAGGGTATTTTAACTACGAATCAGAGAAATAAGTTTTAGAATCGAAATAGTTATTCCGGATATTATCCATTACACCCAAACAAATTTAAGCACAAATTCTTTGATGTTTTTATCATTTTCAAGTGTAGTGTAATAAATTACCTGTAATACTTGTAAATTGTTTAAGTAGTTCCAGAAGGACTATATATACTAATTCTCTCTAAAATACGCAATCGATTGTTTTGTTTAGTTGATATCCCGTTATTTGGTACTCTAATTCGGTGTAATAATAATTAACTACGCGGGTAAAACCGCGAGGCACTACAATTGCATAATATCAATCAGGATAAACGTAGTCACTATAGCTTGCCTAACTAATCACTGAACAATTACACGTTACAGGTGTTTAGCAGTCCAAGCCACGGGCTATCAGTAGCATCCGTCCTCTGAGCTGAATTATTCATTGATCTGAGACATCCTGTGAGCTGGTCAGTGTCGGGATCATTACCCTATTCAGATGTTTGTGATATTATTCTTTTATTTGAAACTAGCAGCGCCTCGCGATTTCACCCGCGTAGTTACCGTTCCCGTGGGAATTCCGGGTTAGAATAAAGCCTATGTCATTCCCTGAAAAGTAAGCTTTTTAATGGCGAAATATTTTTTTAATCGGTCCGGTAGTTTAGGAGCCTATTCAATACAAACAATCAAATCTTTCCTAATTAGTATAGATATTAGTATAATAGCGTATCAGCAGCGGGACAAAGCAAGCCAGCAGCGTCTTGGGTACACTTTACTAAAACAATAATGTGCAGGCTAGCGATCATATCCCTTGAAGGTTGTCTGGTAGAGATCGTTTATTAGCAATATTGCCACCAATCGTCACATATTTAATTTTTGATTCATCGTAAATTGAGATAGGGCCAAAATATGTCAGCCATACCATTATTTTTCCTTGTAAGCAAAATTGTTGTTAGTTTGCTTTTTGCAATTAAGAAAGAACATAAGAAAAAACTCATAAGATATTTTCAAAGGTGAACTACTTTAACGTAAGCTAAAGGCCAAAGTTTAAATATGAACTCTAACTAGAAATAAACAAGTTTTAAAATCGAAAACGCTATAACAAGTTTCAGGTGCAGGAAAGTTTCAGGCAATTAATGTAAGCAAAGAAGTTAGGAGAGTTCCTTTGAAACTAGCAAAACGAAATAATACGTCTAGTTAAATGTTTTGTGCTTGTAACTTCGTGTTTACCTTGCTATTAGGTAGTACTCGATTTAAGTTTTAAAAAACTAGGTATAAAAATCAGGTGTGGAATTGCCAAAAAAACTAGACCTAAATCTCAGTAATCACGGGATCCCCGTGGCAAAAAACAATAATTACATAGAATTCACAACTTTTTTAATTTTTTTTACCCAAAAAAATTACGATAAAAAAAACATAAAAGTGTTTTGCACCTAATTTGCAGGATCTTAGATCTCAGGGAACCCCCCCCCCCCCTCCCCCCTCCCGCGGTCAAAAGATGTTTTTTTGTTTTTATTCTTATGTCATAACTTTTTTTTGGTTCCTCGGTTTGGTTTATCATAAGTGGAGTAGATTTCTTGTAATATTATGTATATTACAAAAAATGTACTCCACTGTATATAAAACATCATTTTTGCGCCTACCCCGTTCCAAAAACGTATGCTCTGTTCCTATGAGCGCCAAATCCTAAGACTAAGACTATCTTTTTCACAATTGATGACGAACGATGTCACACAACTGAATGCCCGACTTATGTATTCATGTAATGTATATACACATTGTACACTACACTTAGTACATAAGTGTATCAGCCATCTAGAGCCGATAACACAAGTTCTGCTTAGCTTGGGGCTAGATGCTGCTTTGTAGATTGTCACGGTAAAACAGGAAAGCCTTAAATGTAAGGTATTGTACCAACAATTTACGATCGTACCTAAAAGTCGTCAGATCGAAAAGAGAGTAAAGCCTACATCGCTAACTTAAATGCCACCTACCTAACTTACCTAAGTATTTTCACAACTTCTCTTTTGAGTAGCTATCTATGCAAGAAGCGGGTTAACTACGATCCTAATTTGTGTTGGAAAAACACGAACGTTTCATTTCTGAATACGGGACATCATAAGGACAGTGCGGTTTTAGGTTAGGTTAGGTTAGGTTAGGTTAGCCCTCCTCCCCTAGAATGGGGTCGGCGAGTGTGTGGAATGGTAGGCTCGCCGGCCATGTATGGGAGGAGGAAGGGACGCCAGTCAGATCGCGGAGGTCTAAATGTTCCAGTAGTTCGGCGAAATTGGCGAAAGAGGGTCATCAGAGAGGTTTGAGTGGATATTACGTCATTCTCAGGGCGTCGAGTCCCACATAATTCTGGTTCCCCCCGACCAGTCTATTGAGCGAACTAAATTCGTAAAAGAATTTAGCTCGCCATTAAAAAAAAGACCTACTACTCTCTTGAACTCCTCTTTTCTTAATTTCAACTCTTGGTAGAGCAAAATTATCACACAATACTACATACTCCTACATTAAATTGTGTCTTCTTCAATAAACTCTCAAGTTCTGTGTTCCGTAGACTGCACTAAGGACTTTCCCAACATATTATTTCCAGTCTAGCAAGTTTGTAATATAAGTGATGGAAAAAAATATTATTTTCAAGTTTAATTTATAATATAATTGTACTTTGTCCGCAAATAGTTTGTAATAACAGTGGGTTTCTGTGGAATTAATAATAGGCTTCTACAATTGCTTTAGATTGTTTTTCTTTGCCTATCTACGGCCAAGACAGATATTACGGTTTTGATTCTGTAAAATATGTAGAATCTACTAAACCGATTAGTTTAGTTAGCCTAAAATTATACTACACAGGGTTATTGGAAAATTTTAATGAACGCCAAATGGTTTGTGTAATCAATTCTCCATTACTGATGTCGGTGTTTTGTTTCGGAAGCAGATAATTAAATCGCAACTGCACTGATTAAAATCGGAAACCAAATTGAATGTTAATATTATGTGTGAAGTATTCAATTAGTACATTTAATTACCATATAGCTCGCAGAACCGATAACCGTTGGGGAGCAAAGGTTCTCGAGTGGCGACCGCGATGCAATGCGAAACGGACTGTGAGAAGACTTTCTACTCGATGGACCGACGACATTGTAGCGGTCGCAGGGAGTCGATGGATGGAGGATGCTCAGGACTGCTATTCGTGGCGTCGTTTGGGGGATGCTATGTTCAGCAGTGGACGTATACAGGCTGATGATGATTCAATTAGTTGTATTTTACAATAACGTTGTACGTACGTGTTACATGATGGCTCGAACGCATACCTAGCATTTCAGTTAAGTTCCATCCCACATACATCTTTACAAACTATCATGATTATTCCAGTACAAGCATCACGGTAAATATAGTATACATAATTTATTAGGAAGAACAAAACAAGCTCGCTTCAATATAGCAAATTCCACTGAGCACAACATTAAAAATTCCATCGCAAAACGACGCTTGAAAGACGACCCAAAAACGTTTCTTCCCCAAAAGTGAAAATGCCAAGTCCCGGCGCGACGTCCCGTTTTGACGCTGAAAACAGCCCTAGACATGCTCAAAGGCATTGTCGAAAAGTCGCATGAAACGAAGGAGATAACCATAGGATGGACTCTGCAAGATAAGCTTCGACTAAAAGTGAAATATTAACTGCTCCCGTAGGTTTGACTTGCAAAGTTATCAAAACATAAGGGTATTTTAACTACGTATCAGAGAAATATGTTTTAGAATCGAACTAGTTAATCCGGAGATTACCCATTACATCCAAACAAATTTAAGCACAAATTCTTTGATGTTTTTATCATTTTCAAGTGTAGTGTAATGAACCTGTAATCCTTGTAAAATTGTTTAAGTAGTTCCAGAAGGACTATAATAATTCTCTAAAGTACACAATCGATTGTTTTGTTTAGTTGATTTCCCGTTTTTTGGTACTCTAATTCGGTGGATCAGATTAGAGTACATCGAGTTTCAGAAACAGCGCGGCGTCCTTATTTTCTTGTCAGCGCAGGAATTGAATAAATGGCGTCCGGGAACGAATAATTAAATGAAACATCCATTGTTATCGTTCTTTTAAATCGAGAGACAGAAAAGCGTTGTTTCGCAAAAAAACTCGGATCAAACGAAGTTTCATTAAAATGACAAAACGTTTTGCAAAGACGGGGTTGGGAAAGCAATTAAATGGTTTTTTTACTTTTCTGTTTTACTTCATAAAGGGTAAGCGGCAATGGCAGACAACGGACTACTTTTTTATTTTGAACAAGTGGCCAATGACTTTCTTAAGATATCTTTATTTAAATCATCGAAAGTAAGTGAGTAATAATATTTTATTTTAAGAATTGTTGGAGTGGTTAAAAATGACATGTACTTAAATATACATACATATATGAAGCGATCTTACTAACGATTATTTTTATTGTTTCTCACCACACAAACAAAAAGCTACGAATAAGTGAAATTTTGGTAACGTTTCTGTATATTGGTCATTTTAAATTTGTCATTCTTACAAGCCTGTATGATTCACAAAAATGTTTGTTAAATTAACGATATACACAGAATAAATAAAGATATAGATATGTTCTACAAATCTTTGTATCAAACCCGTTAACATAATAAAGTACCTTTCATTGATTTAATCATAAGAATCTTGTACTAAATAATAACATAAATCAGAACGTCTATATAGACAAAGCCATTTCGACTTTGCATTCAATTCACCGCCCACCTAGCCTTGGCCTGCTATGCCTACACCTTGCACCCACATAAATAACATAGTCCCTTTGTGTTTTATATCTCTGGTTCTTTTTAAGGACTCATATGTATGTATTTGAAACGTTGTGTGATTGTGTGTAGAGCCAATAGATATTTTTAGGTATGAATTAAACTAATCATTATTATAGGTAGTCACTTTGTGTTTAGTATTTCTGGTTCTTTTTAGGGACTCATATGTATAAGGACGCATATGTATTTGAAACGTAGTGTGTAGAGCCAATAGACCTTTTTGGTAGGAATTAAACTAATTACAACAATTAATATAGGTAGTCACTTTGTGTTTTGTATTTCATGTTGCTGAATGAATTTGAAACATAATGTGAAATGCCCAAACATCATTGAGAATACGAATGAAACCAATCACAAAAAAGACGAATCAAAATTTCCATTACCATTATAAACACTCGAGTAATGTGTTCTTATTTGTTTTATGAACTTCATTGATAGTATAGGAAGATAATACGACTTGCCCGATATCGTTATTCGTAAACCAAATAGAAAAGTTACGAAAAATGACAGAAACAGTTTTTAACACATTACCTTCATAGAGTCACGGAGCATCTGTACGTTTTTTAGGGAACAATTATATAACGCAATTTTTCTCAAACTCATTTTCAAATCAACAATTTTGAATTGTTTACCGAATTGCTTCCACACTAAAATGTTTACTGAACTCGAAACTAGTTGGCCACTTTGGCATCTATTCAATCTGTGTTTATAAAGTAGTATCTCCTAAATTACAATAGTTTATAAACACGCATATTAGATAAGTGCAAACAAACCTTTATGAAATCATCACAATATTATCAACAACAACAAAACACAGGAATAAAATACTCTGCAAGAATGAATCTGAATTTCAAGTATTTTTTTCATCATTATGCGAATACATTAGAATTTGCATAACAGAAAGGTTACGTAGAAATTAGTTCTCAAAAATTAACAACTTCTTATGTCGCTTAGTTCTAAGCGAGATAAGATATATGTGATATGAGATGAGATATGTCGCTTAGTAGTAAGCGACATAAGAAGAATAGCTCATCGACTATGCCTCACACATTGCCCTTTAGCAGAATCTAGGCAAGATCAATATCATATACACAGCACCCGCGAATACCTACATCATTACAGCCACGGTCATATTCACAAACAAATCAGCGACGAAATCACCCGTTTACTATGTTAACGACGTATCGCAGGCTCTCCTCAAATAGAAAACTAAGCTGACCTACATTATCCTAAGCGAAAATAATTCGATTCCTTCAAACCGAACTCAAAACTCAAAAATATCATGACGGAAGTTCGCGTCCAATTTACACGAAACACAAACCTCACCAAAAAAACTTGTGCGCGTCACAAGATTTGAGAGCACAAAACATGCACCGTTAATTAAAAAAAATCCTTTCAAAAACGTATTTGCGGAATTGGCGGATTTGCGCGACCGGCGTCGCACGTGCTTGCGTCACGAGGCGCCCGTGGTAACTGAACCCGGCTCCTACAACACGCGTCTACGGCGTAGCTGCTACGACCCGCCGTAGACGGGCTGGGAACGCTGCGAAAACGAGGCGATGAAAATATTTTGATTCATTTTCATAATGCTGGAGTTTTCGCATAGCTCTGTCGATACATTATTGTGATGAAGGCCTTGTTTGAACATGGCTATATAAATACAGGGTGTTAGGTGGAGGGTTAGACAACGGCGGGAGTGTAGGCGGACCCTATATATAGCTACAATGTATCGTTACTGTAGTGAATTGCAGTGAACTGCCCACTGATTATTACCATATGATTAGTTCTTATCTTGATTCATTTAATATTTGGTACCTGTAACTACATGACGTACGTACGTATTATCTTATATTAAGAGTCGCTAAAAGTATAGAGTCAATTGCACCTTATTTCTTTTTTGATAGTAATTACTATTTATCAAGCTGTTTATATAGTAAAAATTTAACTTGTCTAAGTGCTTATTTTGTAAGTCTAAAGAAATAAACGATTTGACTCTGACTCTGACTCTATAGCTGAAGAAGTAATCTAGTTAATAAATACATTTCTTACGCTACTGTACTACGTAGGAAAAGCAGAATCAGAGAAGGTAAACCTTATTACGGTATAACAATTGCTACACAGTATAATAATGCATACCTATAAGAAAAATACATAACAGGTATTATATCAATCTATCTTAACATAACTAAAGACATACTTCTAATCTTATTTTCTTACTAAAACATCTAAAATAACAAATTAAAATAAAACAGAAACCGAAGAAAAAATGTGTGCTGTTCCTGAGATAAAATAGCAAAATGTGTGCAAAACCTTTCTTCATTTAAACCAGATTTTAAATAAAAATACGTAAACCTATTTATTTATTTTACCTCTTTATGTTCAATCTTCCTAAATAAGGCTAGAAGAATTCCGAAATACGAGCCCGAAGGTACAAACTTTTGTTCCCAGCATGCTCAAGCTTTTCCTCTGAAAGTTGACACATTTTTCAGCTGTACATGCATTATGGCTTCCACTTGTGGGTGGATAATATACTGTTGTTGGGACTTTTATAACGGAGGGTTCTGCATAAAACGTCTATAGCTGTATAGGTACACGGTTTATTTCTTTATAATGTTATTTCGTTGGTTTATGTTGTTGCATACCTACCTATATTTATGTCCAAAGCTTTCCATCAGGTGAGATTGCGGTCAAACTTCCCTTCAGGTGAGATTGCGTTCAAACGAAGGTCTAAAAAATTTTTGTGGGTATTGCATTATTTGACGTTCCAGTTTTCCATTCAATTTGGTACAGCCAGTGGCTCTATCGTGGGGACAGGGAACTACGCAAATCCCATACAAAAATTAGACGTCACGATCTCGTCTCGTTACTAACGTTAAATAGACTCGACCTTCCGATTTTCGGTTGGTAGGAATAAAATGCAGCGGCATTGAACATTAATAATATTATAGTGGAATACTTATAAATAAATAAATCTGTTGTAGTTGGCGCGTAGTTTAGTTTTTTTCCTAGAAATTTCTGTAGGCTTTCGAAGATCGTCATCCCACCTGGCTGGAGGGCGTTCTACATCTACGTTTGCCTAGTCGCGGTCTCCACTCAAGAGGGTTGTCGGTTCTTCGCGAGATACGGCCGGCCCACTACCACTTGAGCTTGCTAATTTTTGAGCTGTCGATAACTTTGGTTCTCTGTCGGATGACCATAACATTCCATGGATGTTCAATGGGAAACATGAAATAGAGTAAAATGGACAAACGTCGAATTTATTGACGCCGAGCAATACATGATATTGTAAAGGCAGTAGTGGTTGTTCCGGCGAAAACACCGTGTATGTTGCCTTAATGTTGGGATCATGGGATGTTTGTAGGTATGTATGTAGGTTTGTATGCCGGATGTACTGAGTGTTTCCATTCAAGTAATCGCTTCGACTTCACGGCGGAAATTGGATGCCAAATGAATTTATAGGATTATTTCGGGACACTGCGATTTTATATTAAGCTTTCAAGTAGTATTGAATACTTCATGCCAATATTCTTTTCCCGTTGTAAGAAAGGAAGAACTATCTGTTCAGTACCTGCCCCGCGGCTTTGCACGTGTTGTTCTATGAAAACGTTTAAAGGTGATTTATATCCCACGGGAACTGATTTATGGGATAAAAAGTAGCCTATGATTGATTCCAGGATTAGAATTATCGGTATGTAAGTAATTTCAGCCCGATCCGTTTAGTCGTTTTGGCGTGAAGAGGTAACAAACATCCAACCATATATCCATACATCCATCCATAATATCTTTCGCATTTATAATATTATTGTGATGTTATATTATATTAGCTGTAAACTAACTATTCCTAACCAGTTACAATAAGTAATAACAACTCTCTCCATACATATTGTGTCCAGCATAATTATATAAATTATAAAAACCTCTGTACATAATATCACGTGTACAGAGGTGTTTGTGTTTATTTGTATTGTATAACTTAAATACATATTTTTACCTATAAGTAAACCGTCATATTGCATCCAACTTTTATGACCTGACTCCAAACATTGACTTCACTCATCGAGCCCCTATGTATTGTATTATGTATATTAAGTAATCAGTACCCATAACACAAGCTCACTTAGCTTATATGAGGCTAGGCTAGATGAGTATGTGGATTGTCCAGCATTTATTTACCTTTAATGAATTCAGTTTCTCACAAGATAATCAATAAATCGTTTATCAATAATCATCACAGTTCAACATTATCACTTACTCAATGGTCACTATTAGTGAATGGAACGATATCACGTTTACTCAAGGTCTTACCAAACCGGCTGCGTAGGCGCACGCCGCCGTTCATTCAATAACGCGTCTAGCTATCCTCCAAACGAAACTAGTTCTACGACATATGGTTCTAGAGTATAAAATAGGCTGTGGTTTGCTTGGCGCCATAGATTGGATAATAGGTTGTAGGCGGATAGTTACTAAATTGCGAGTGACTCAGAGAAATAATGTTTTAGAGTTGTGTTGTGTAACATGTTTAGACAGGGCCATCGTAAAAAAAACTAAAAGATTATCTACTCTTAGTATATTTTTTATTTTGATGGCCCTATATGGGCAGTGTTATGTTGCCTCAATATTTTGCAATTAATATAGCCAAGTAAAGGCATTCTCATACTTGGCTATAATACCTACTTAATGCAAAATATTAAGGGCAGGCTATTCATAGGATGGCAGTATACATACCTCAACAGCCTGTATTGGTCCACGGCTGGACGCGGGCCTTCTCTTGATAAGCGCCTTATTGGCGTTTATCTAATGGTAATACCCATAATCCCCACGCTGGGCATGCAGGTTGGGGATCGCAGGTGGTAGAATTGTTCTGCAGGGGGCACTTCTGCCAGCCCCCCCAGTGGATATTCCTTAGGTTGCCACTTACGACCCCCACGGGAAGAGATGGGGTGGTGTAAATTCCAAGTCAGTACCACACAGCTATACATTGATCTAAGTAAAATCTGTAGATATGGTACGTTCCCCAAACGCTTACTCTACAACTGGCCTGTGGAACAACTACTTACACGCAAACACTCGCTCACACTTACACTGCCAATCGTGCCTACGATTGGCAGCGTAAGTGTGAGCGTAATAATAAAAACAAACACTAGGGCATTGCAGTCTTCTAGTCAATAAATCACTTAAGTACGTCGAAGCAAGCACTCGTAGGTGCGTAACACGAACGCTGGTTTGACTATGACTATGGTGGGATGACCTAATTACATCGTCGATCGTGCAAAAATGTTGCATACAGGCAATCCTAATTATGGAATGAAAGATTAGGAACTTTTTAACCCTTAAA
This sequence comes from Eupithecia tripunctaria, assembly GCA_955876795.1. Taxonomy (NCBI): domain Eukaryota; kingdom Metazoa; phylum Arthropoda; class Insecta; order Lepidoptera; family Geometridae; genus Eupithecia; species Eupithecia tripunctaria. The sequence continues at coordinate 8,942,585 of OY041612.1, forward strand.
TCAGTTCCCATGGGATATAAATAACCATAAAACGTGTCCATAGAAACGACGCGTGGAAAGCCGCGGGGAGGAACTCGCAGTAAATAAGCTGATTAATAAAAAAAACACAATTAATTAACAAAATGGCTGAATCCTTAAATAAATCGGTTCGATGCTGCACTGTAGACCATACACTGAATCCCATTAATTAAATTAATACGTTTCCTCGATATGACTCGTTTATTGTTGCATTTACTTTTCATGGGAAACTGTCCCTTGTATTAATGAAAATAGAGAAGTAAATGGTTTCGAAGGACTGCAGCAATTAGTAGAAAAATGTGGCAATTGCATCGAGCCATAGTAGTAACAAGTGGCGAAAAATTTTAATGTTACGGGCTTTTTTATTGTTGCTGATAGAAAGTGATATTTTTTCACCTTTTAAACATGATTCTCAATTATTTACAGAAATTATTTACATCAGACATTATAGAAAAACCCAAGACAAGCTTTTTTAGATAAGATTAGAAAAAAATTTACTACCGAGAAGGTCGTTAGTTACACTAATTATAACTCAAGAACGGCTGAACCGATTTGGCCTAAAATTTGTGGGGGGTACCTTAAAACCAGGAGAACAGCACATAATTTTTATCCCGTTCCCGTGGGATGTGACACAAAAACTTTCACGAGGGCGAAGCCGCGGGGCGCAGGCCCCAAGCAGATATTTTATAAAAAAACAGCCAGGTGTGTTACGGACACACTATTGAAGGGTTCCGACATTTGACACCGCAAAAGGAAAAAAAGTTTTTTCCTTCTGTCAACCCTATTTTCTTTGGAACGCGTAGAGTAATAGAATTAGGATTCACAAAACAAATCATAAAATTCGATGTTGCATTTACTTTTCATATCTCTTAGGTCAAGCAAATAAAAAATATACGAAAAATCCTTCCTAGCCAATATACTTCAAGGTAAGCCTAGCCTTAATCATATCTCGGGGTATACAAAATAATTTTTCCTTCGCTTTCATCCGGCTTATGACCGACCTGATAAAAAATAATGAATTACCCCAAAACAACCACAGAATAATGTACAACTAGTACAGAAAAACATTCCCAATTTGTTCCACTCAATTTATCGATGAATGATAAAACACCGACCAATTTTTGGAAAACCTTTTGATGGTTTATTTCTATCTTTACATGGTTGGAATTTATTAGACTAAACCATGCAGTGTTATATTTAGTTATTTAGATATTCTTTTTATTCTCAGGTTCAATTTGTTTCCTAATGAAATAACTGCTCTTGCTCTCGTCATAATCATATTTTTGTGCCTGAGATTTTGTTTGAGGTAAAATTGTAGTCATACAAAGGTTTATTGACCATAATAAAAGCCCAGTGTATTTTAGGGATAACCATTAGGACGCTTTGATGAGTAAAAAAGAAGCTGAAAGGTATATTTTTAGGATTCAGCTACCTTTATGCAAGTCTGGTATTTGTCAACTTTTATTTGTGGGTTTATTTGGCTACTCTTTACAAATAATAAAGGGATAGGTTAGCTCCTATAAGCACTATACTTATTCGTAACATGTTTTTTAACTTCGGGTAGTAATAAGTAAGTAGGTAATATTTCGAACCGATCGTATACACCGTGTATCCTCTTCATGACTGAGTAAGCCGTTGCTTAGCAACAGCACGTAATTTCTTTTAATTTTACGCAGAATTTTACCCTTTACCAATACACCCCGAAGGTAAACAAATTTAATAGAATATGAAATCGATTACACTTTGAAAAAGGTTTTAGAATCACCCACCAACAATGTTATGGTTTTATCGATTGATATCGGTACCTACCTATCTAATCTACGTTTTAATGAAATCACGTTGAAAGTAGTTTTATTTTTCAAATAGCTAACTTAAATTTTGGCTAAGCTTGGCCATTTGAAACACACATGCACTAAATCAGCAGCTTGGAAGAAATCGCAGGCTATAAAATAAATCAGATAAAGTGCTGAGAGGTATTGAGAGGTGAAAGATTGGGCTACCTAAGGCCACAGTAGCCAGGTTCCAACTCTAAGTAGGTTGGTTGGAAGGTGATTTATCGGTACTCCTAAATACCTTGTTTAACACACAACGTTTTGAAAACTTAACTGAAAAAGCAAGAACAGGGTTAAATCTCGAGATACAAAAAATAAAATAATGCAAAAAGAGATCTAGCAGAGCGTGGTTTCGATCCACGGACCTCTGGGTTATGGGCCCAGCACGCTTCCACTGCGCCACTCTGCTCTATGATTACGCGGTCGAAATTATCAGTTGCCCGTGTCGTATGATGTTGCAAAATATCTTAATGTATTGCGTCATCCTAGGACGTAGCAATGAACTTTGGAGCTGTGTTTGCTATTTTTAAAAATATTACCGATACAAAAAACGTGCCAAACTATAGGTAAATAGGTACTTAGCTTGTGCCTGACCTTTCAAAGTAGGTAGGTAGGTACCTACTTGCCTTACTAAAATAGATAGTAAAACCATAGAGTCAGCCAAATTGTCTTATTTGGCAGACTATGGTATTTTTCTGTTATATGGAAATAATAAATGCACAACAGGAAAAACGCGTGCGAATATGTGATAAGTAATGTTCGTAAGATCCTAGAGTTAGTTATAAAGTCTCTGATACCGATAGAGTCTGATAATCGATGTTTGTATTTCATTATCATAATCATCATCAGCCTATATTAGTCCACAGCTGGACTTAGGCCTCCCCTCACTACTGACCGTCATAGCGCATTGTCTTCAGCTTGTTTCTTATAATAATTGTTCGAATTGAAAGATTCTTACTCTTAATTCTTTTGTTTTCACATATCAGCACAAGGCTTGACAAAGCAGCAGCAGATAAAGACACATCGTAACATCAGGTACGATCTGCAGATATTTGTTCAGGACGTTCTGGATGTTTTATATGCATAATAAAAAATATCTATCTATGTAGTGTATTGTATTATGTATATCAGTTATCTAGTACCCATAACACAAGCTCTGCTTAGCTTGGGGCTAGATAATGCTGTGTGAATTGTCCAGCATTATTTATTTATTTATTTATGTAGAGCGAGAAGTCTTGTTTTAATAATACAGAATATATAGCTGGGCATGTTAGTTTACATTTTTTTTAATAATTAAATCAGGACTTGGTGGGTGGGTGGCGACACTGCTTGACGTTAACAAATATGGTGCAGCAATGTGGACATAGTTATGCGGGGGAAATCTTGTCCTCCGCAGATATTAATATTATAAAGGCGAAAGTTTGTATGGATGTATGGATGGATGGATGGATGGATGGATGTTTGTTACTCCTTTACGTCAAAACTACTGGACGGATCTAGCTGAAATTTTGCATATAGGTAATTCTAATCCTGGAGTCAAACATAGGCTACTTTTTATCCCATAAATTAATTCCCGTGGGATGAAAATCACCTTTTAATGTTTCCATGGAAACAACGCGTGGAAAGCCGCGGGGCGCACCTAGTTAAGATATAAATTTAATTATTTCAGCAAAAAACGGTTATTTTTAATTTAAGTACTGTTTACATAAACTCCAAAATAACAATAATCAAAAGTAGTTCAAAAGAATACTAGGTTATAAAAGAAGCCAATATAATCAGTGGTTTTAAATCCAGCTACACAATAAAGATTTATTCCCCTCAAATGTCAAAGCGAAAACGAACTAATAATGGGATATCGTTATAAATGCAAAAGGAAAGGGTTAAGAGCGTGACATGTCGTTTTATTATGAAACTGGACCGTACCTCGTCATGTTAACCTCTTTTTAACGGGATAGTATACTATGCAACAAATAATATTCATTTTTTTTTTATATTGGTTTTATACTGAAAGAAGAAATAAAGTCATATCAAAGTCAACAAAAATTTTGTGAGTACCTAAAGTTTGGTGGTAGAATTGTTCTGCAGGGGCCGCTGCTGCCGGCCCCGCGGTGGATATCCCTTAGTCGCCTCTTGCAACTGGGGTGGTGAAAATTCTAAGCCACACCATAGCTATTTTTTGTATTTTTTTTATTTTTACTAGCAAGTAAATTTCCTAAATGTAACGCGTAAAAAATAATGTAATGTTATTTTTGATAATATTATAATAATACTGCATATTTATGTGTAGTTTAAATAAACGAATTGTATCGGAGCCTTGCTCTTTATGGAATGGAATGCACAATGATCGTCACCATTTTACATCTTAATGCAGAATGGACGGCTTGATTTCTGTCTCACATGGCATAACCCCATCCCTGTATCAAAGTAACGTGTACGAAATTAAAAAGGCCGCCCAATTTCCTACAAGCACCTGTCTGCCCACCAAACCCACCCCCACGGGTAATGGCGTGAAGATTTATCCTCTGTTACATGGAATTTTAATGTTGCCATCTACAAAAAATTCAAGTGTTGTCTGCTGAAGTTTTTACGACGTAATGGCACTTTCTGGTCACAAAATGGTTTAACAGGGGAGCACGTAAAAGTGAATGTTTGAGAATGTTCGAGTCATAAAACTCTGATAAGGAAAATAATTTAAGGTGAAAATTTCGAGAAATATATTGTATTGTCCTTTCCTTACTGACTAGAAAAGGCCTGAGTACATTGACAGAATACTTACTGCAAGTTTTTTGAACGAAACTTTTATAACTAACTACAACGGCCGATAAAAACTCGCAGTGACTTCAGTTATTCCGTGATCAAGGCGCATGAAACTGTGCAGAAAATTTAGAAAGCTCGAAACTGAAAATATGGTTGACATCCAGCTGTGACTGACTTTAGGATCAAAATCTTGTTTTTGTTCTTTTGATGATTCAAACAGTGGTACCTATCGGTGAGTCTTCATATTTGACGTAATCGTGAATTCGTGACGTCTCCTTTAGATTTGCATTGTTCTCTTCCGCAGCATAGAAGCGCTGCTGTACCAAATTGTATGGCAAATTATATTACTATGAACTTACATAGTAATATTAATCGGTGTGTCGTCCCCTTTTTATTGCAACTTGCGGATAACGGGGGTGGTTATACTTTAATCCTTAGCTTAGCCGCTGTCCAAAAAGATATTATTTACGTTTAATTGTTTTTAGGCTCTATCCGAGGTAAAAAATAAAACTAAAGTATCAATATTGTGTACAATGTGGACAGAAACAGAAAGGACACGTGTAACGAACAGAACCTGAAAAGAACAAACGCATGAATGATCATGCAAGTGAGGACAACGTGACATCCCTCGGTTCATTTCTCATGTCAATCGCAGCCGGATCGCTCCCAGCCAGTTTATTATGAACTATTGCAATATCGTATGGGTAATAGACAATAGACTTATCAGTATAATGGGTAGAACGATTTTATACAGCGCATTTACAGATTGCCTTATTCACGGATACCCAAATTCAACTCAGATTTAAGGGCGTCTTAAATGACTGATTGTTGACCGAATTTCATGGAAAATTTACAAAAAAACGCAACTTGGGATGCAGTTGTAGGTATGTCTGATTTGCGTTTGAGCATTCGGGGGTAAGGCTTGCATGAACAATACGAATATTCAATCAACGATATAGATAAAGACAGTTGATTTCAAGTTAAAAACGTTTTGATAATAAAACATACTCGTAGCTGAAAACAAAGCAAATAACAGAATACAAATATCGTAGAGCAAGGAACCTAGATACTCGTATATAATAGATAAGGGCGTTACTTTGTGAAAATTCATTGCAAAATATTTAGTAACACTTCATAAAATGCATAAAAATGAATGCAGGCAAACCTAAACTTGGAACTATTGTTACTTCTGTTACGGTTTGTTTATCTATGTATCCTTAAGTTTATCGATCTTTCAGAAATAAACGCTTAACCCAAACGTTATTTACACGGGAAAATAACTCAAACATATTCAAGAGTCACCCTTCGCCATTTCGTTGACACAAAGCAAAGTCACAAGCGGTAAGGGAGGTCTTCATAAATTGAACGACAATAGAACTAACCAGTTAACCAAGAACTCTCAGTTACAGAATTTTCTTTGACTCCTCAAGCAACCAAAGCTTTCGATAGGTCTTTTCTACTGGTCGACTGACCAGTGGTTCGGAAACTCACGATAATGTAGTTGAATTATGGATTTCAGATGCCTGTTCTTGAAATTAATTTATGTTTGTTCGCTTTAGTTTTATGAAGAGGAAATTCCAGTAGATTTCTGTGGAAATGTTGCGTGTGAACAAGTATTTTACGAGGTTTTTGCCCAGTGAAGAGGGACGATTTGCCTTTAGCAAACTCTAAAGGTGCATAGGTGCTCTATACTGCCACTGGGTGCTTTAAAGTCAATTGATACCCAGTGCTCCTGAAAGATGACTCGTAAAATTTTACAAAAACGAAACGCAGTGGACACCCACTGCGTTTCGTTTTTGCAAACTTATGGGTACCTATTTATTTACCTAGCTTCGATGATGATCTACTAAGCGTTAGGTACTCCCACAGGCGCTCGCGCTTATGTAGCTTTGATTTCCGGACGTTTCCTCAATTCACTAGTGTTAAAATTTACAAAAAAGAAGGAAGTTAATTAAACTAGTGAAAAATGTATTCGGATGTAACCTTTAAAACATTATTCACGCCACAAAAAACAAACTACCTATAGGAAACATTATTTAAGCGTAGATTAAACAGTCATTACAGCACCCAGACAAATGTTGCCAGCTAAAGCGCGCCGTAAAACGCCGCTATCCCCAAACATACTGCTAGTGCCTGAAAAAAATATGAATCCAATTCATTTCACTCAACGTTTTCACGTCTCACCCTCATATCCGTACAAATGGCACTGCCTGTAGCTTATAATATTAATAACTGAGTTAGTTAAAACTCTACTTTACGTATATTCTATTTAAGAATATAGTTTGGATGCTTATTTAGATTAGGGAAAGACAGTAAACTACGTACGAGTACGAGCTTCTGTTGAAGAAAAAAACTTCTAAGTCTTCTACGAAGATAATTTCTACTAATTTCTAACCTAGGAAAATTAAGATAGGGACCTTATGCTCATAATGTTGGTAAGTACCATATAGTTATTGTGCTAATATGCATATTTAATCTATGTTGCTACATATAATTGTTTATTGGCATAACATAGGAACGTTTGACTATAATTTACGTTTACCTGAAGTTGTGAAAATAAAACACCTAACTCTCATAACAAAACACGCACCTATTACAAACATTACACAAGCTATTTACAAAGTGGCTGTGGCAACACTGACCGAGAGAAAGCCTACATTTACATAACTCTCAATTACATTTGGATTTAAAATGGCCTCCACGTGCGTGAAATAGATATAAAAACGTATATTGCCGCGGTGCGTGCGCGGAACGACGAAGCGCCGCGTTTTATGATTTTTGTGCATCGGGTTAAAACTGTTAACTGACGCGTAACTGGTTTACGGAAACGATTTTATGTAAATTGTAAGTGCTGCAGCGGTTTTGGGTGGAGCTGGAAATTCATTTGTTTTGTCTGAATTATTCCGTAAATACAAAACGCGTTTTGTCTATTTATTTGTTAGTTTGGCTTGTCCACTGTGATTTGATTAGTTATGCGATTATTGGTATTGTTTTGTGATTTGATTTGCTTCAATCGCAGAGGAGCACAGTTTTTTAAAAAGCTTTGTTTGTTTGTTTATTGCGCCGAAATTAAGTAGAGCATCGAACCGAAGTTTCCCTTGAACATAACTCTACCTTTCTTTCAAGCAAAAAGAATCAGCTAGCCATCAAAGACAATTACAATGGCGGGCCAAAGCTGGTTGCCGACATTCCGATTATTAACCTACTTCATAGCGCAATTATTTACCTACTGTTCTATATCAATAGCCTGACTATTCACGCCATTTCAGACACGTTTATGACCCCCACGAGACAATCATGGCCCCCACAGGACCTAATCATGGCCCCCACCGGACTTGTGGACACGTCTGTAAACAATCAATATGCTAATCCGTCCTCAGGTGGGTAATGCAAATGCTAAATGTATCGGTTTTACGTAATGACACGGATTTGGCACGGGGAACCCGGAATCAGTAGGGAGAATGGAATTAGCGATTATTCAATGGTGGCTTTACGTAATGCTTTTTGTGAATCCGTCCGTACTGCAAAGATCACACTATCATCTGGCTATTAGTCCACAACTGGACATAGCCCTTCTCTAATGGGCGCCATAGCGCTCTGTCTTCATCTTCCATCTTCCTACTGTTTTTCGCAGGTCGTCATCCGACCCCGCTGGAGGGCTTCTACACGTCTGCCGAATCGCGGTCTCCACTCAAGAACTCGTTTACCCCAGCGGTTCTAATTTTTAGGGCTTAGTCGATAACTTTCGTTCTCTGTCGGATGTCTTCGTTACGAATCCTATCTTTCAGAGTAATTGTACCACCACTAAAAGTTCCCACACAAATTCTCTCATATCTTCATGCGGCATTCGTTGACACTCAACAACCGACATAATGTCAATTCTGTTCAGTAGGTTCAGTAGGTTCACGAAAATAACGTCGAGAAAAAAATTATACTGGAAAAGATATTGACTTTGTGTTGATATTATAAAATTACGTGTTAGGAATTTCGATATTATATTCCTTCGACATTCTTCATCTTTCACTATTTTGAATGTAGAACCTTTAGATATCGTAATTTTAGGGGTTCTGAACATCGGCGTTTGCAACTGTAGATATTCTAAGGTAGGTACCCGACCCACTTAATGGGAACTTATCATCCCTTTTTCTGTTAGCCTGCTATTATTTTGGTTTAATGGGATTGTTTATAAAATAACAACAAAGGGCTGGTTTGAGAGCATTGTAGACCATGAAAGTATTTCACGCCATCGATGTCAGTTACGCAACGAATCTATTCAAGCGCTAGTCTCCTTTAGAACCTCAAAGCCCACTCTAGTCTGGATGGATATCCAGCACCTGCCTAGGTAGGTTCCCCTAGTTGGTTACAGGGTGCAATAATTCAACGCAATGCAATTAACGGGTTAGGGTAGGCGATAGCATCGCCAAATGCCCAACGTAGCCCTTCGCGTATAGGCTACAATGCTACCAATATTTTTGTGTCCCGTCACCGTCAAAAATTCATCAATTTTTGGCGATGACTGTGCTGATTTATGAATCTTGTTTGATCTATGTGTCTGTTCTGTACGTACGCTTATTGATTAGAACAAAATTAAAAATACCCTGCTTATAAATTCCATTGAAATGGGTTGTCTTATTATGACTCAGTTGTCAAGGTAGGTTTGTGTGCCTCCTTGTGATCTATAAATTTTATCTTCGTTTACATTGCACAGCGACATCGTATTTTTCCACTTATTTGTACTGAACATTTCGACGACTTGTACATAATTGCCCCAAAATATATCTTGACAATGTTGTAAATATTAATCTTCTACAAAAGAACTAAATTATAATTCCATTGTTGCAGCAAAGTATTGCATAATGCTATCCAAATTGCAGTTTTATCGCTAGTCGGGATCAAATACGTTGTACGTTGTTGATTTGTAGCTTTACATCCTGTTGTGGAAAAATCCAGCTTAAGTAACCACCTAGATAATTCTGAATAGTTCCCATTACAAGGCGAGACGTTACAGCAAATTTATTTGATGGCTTTAAGGTGAACAGTACAATCGGCGCGATAAATAAAGAACGGTTTCCATTCTATATCCCATAGTTGCAATAAAAAAAAAAGTTTTGCTTGAAATAAATATAACGTCTTGTGGATATATATATTTCTAATCATCCAATCAAATCTAAGAAGCCCATCGGATACCAATCTGTCGGGTAGATATATTTAATTCCGAAGGTTCCACATTCATCCTTAAAATATCCCATAACCGTGTGCCTATCTGATATCATTGATATCTTAGAGTAAATCATGTACCACGTTTGGAATCTTGTTGGCGAATATGTACGTCAATGCGCCGAAATATTATAAATCATAAAATAAAATCACTATAAATCATGACCAAATATCCCGGTATGGGGTTTTGACGGATCATGAATAGGATAGTTCAATAGTTGAACTTGTTAATACACATATTATTGGGTAGATATTCCCAACGACTCACTAAACTGAAAGCCTCCCAATTCTCTTGGAATCTTTTACTTTCCCCAGTTAAGAAACTATAACCTTGTTTGGGACGATACGCATGAACGTATGTATCCTGCTGAGACAGATAAGTAATTCATGCAAGAATATCCAAAATCCATTCTGGTATTATCAGTATACTTAGCAAGCATGAGTAATGCCTACCATTTCTCTTAATAACAGTATTGAGTCAATAGTAATAATTATACAGGTCCATTTGAAATGATAATCCGAAACTGCAGTCAATAAACACGGTATCAATGGCAGACGGCTCGGAACACCAGCACAAAGCAGCGGCGCTAAATACAGTATTGTACAAACAGTGCGCTATCCTGAGTTTATGCACCTGGAGTGAGGTGCTACTGAGAAACGAATAAGCACGAAATAAGTACAACATCAAATATTAACATTATATTGCGGATACAGATAACAAGACAAATGGTAGGTGTTACTAAGGACTACTGTATCTGTGCCATACATATTGTTTTCATATAGAGTATATACTTATAATACCAGAATTAATTTTGGGTGGAATATCATGAATTACTTAACTGCCTCGTAGCTTGTGAAACAAGAACGTCTCTCGACACCTACTATAATTAACAGTGTGCCAAAGACCGAGATGAAGGAGCCTTACGCGCTGGTTTGACCAGGGCCTCACCACACTCGACATTAAATGTCAGAATCCCAGCCATTTGCTTCGGCTTTCATGTCGGTGAATTCGTACCAGATGGTGCAACGACGTACTGGAGAAGCTGCTTCCGTGATGGGTACTGGAGAAACGACGCAAGGAGGAGGTGCAAAAAGGTGGTGTAAATCGTGGGAAAATTAAACAAACATTTGTTTAATTTAAGTTGCATTCAGGATTTTCCTGCAGGCTCATTTTATAAACTCATTTCGTACCTTACTAAGTTGAATCCGCAGTGAGTTTTAAGTTTTGTATTCTGTAAAACTCTAGCGCCTCTAAGTGACGAACGTGGTACGTTATAAGTGAGCTCGGTCACTTAAGGCGCATACCCGAGCCAATCTGACAGCAATTCTTATTTTATCATATTTCTACGTTTATCATAGGAATTTTTAAAAATCCTACGTTCAGTTTGTGGTATCTATTATAAGCTATTTTTTAATACCTCTTTTATAATTTTATCTCATATAGTTTAGGAGGAGATGCAAAAATAGAGTTTGGTGGCCAAAAAGCGCAACTTCGTATCTCTTCCTAAGCTTTATAAAATGAAACGATTACAGAGGCATTAATAAATAGCTTATAATAGATACCACAAACTGAACCTAGGATTTTTAAAAATTCCTGCGTTCAACGTAATAATAAGATATAATAGTTGGGGGCGCCACTTTCGCTGCTGTATGGGCCTTAAGTGAATACGAGTTCGTATTCAAAATTTTACAGAATGAGTCTCCAGTTCAGGTTTGTATTGATAAGAAAATTTTCTTATGATGTCGGATTTACTTTGTAGCGAAAAATTAAAAACACAAAACAACAGAACACCCATTATAGTATATAGTTTTTGGTGCAAAAATGAGTAAATATTTACAGGCTTGCCGTTCTGTTGTGAGTGGATGTTAATCCAACCGGTAGGTCTAGCCCGGTACCGGAATAGACGAGATAAAGGTTTTATCTGGCACGGGTTCGCTAAATGTATCACACGCAAGCCTTTTACGGATGTCCGCCAGAATCCATACTTATCGATACTATAATTTGCAGTTTAAAAAAAATATTTCTCCAAGTGCTTTGTAAGCCAATAGATTCCGCATGAAAGACGACGACCGCGCACCACGCATCAATGCAAATGCACAGATGTAAATCGCCGCTTCGAAGTACGGCTTCAGTTTCGACCAAGTGTCAGACCCCTACGTTTCTGTGCTCTAACGCTTGTGAAAATTGGTTTTGTGATAGAAAATTGGATAAAATGACTTCATGTGCAGTGAAATCGTGTGGAAAATCATCAAGAAATTCAAACTACCAAAAGGACGGAATAACATTTCATCGGTAAGTAAAATAATTACAATTTTATCATTTATAGAACAGGTCAGCTTATAATGGCTAATGGTACGTAAGGACGGTCACTTGTCTCTTTTCCGCATTGCTGTTATTGTACTTGTTGTCCTTTTCGGCGAAAGCACGTGTTACGCTAGTGTTGTGAATTTCACTTATTTCGAGTCTAGTCGATATCGTTAAAAATGGTGGATGATGTAGATGAGCGGGACTTTCGGTAGGTAGGTATTATTGTATTAACTAGTACGGAGGACAGTCACTCGACTACGGGTAACAACACCTACAGAGACTGTGATAAATACAAAAATTTCTATAACCTACTACATTTGTAACTCTTAACTTTAAATAGTGCTATTTTATTATTGAAATAAACTTTTAATTTACTTTTCTTTACTTTATAATTGAATTCAAAACAGATGATCTCTCATCATTATTGTGTAATGTGTACAATTTTTTTTATTTTATTTAATTAAATAGTAGTAGTGTTTTTGTCATTTACTTAGGTTTAAAATATTAGTTTTAATGTCTGTATAAATTCATGATCCTATAGAAAATTAATTGTTTATTTTCTTTTAATACGAAATTAACAAACGAATTATCGATGAATTCTAATTTGGTGTTCGACTTTCCCAACCCTACGGTGAGTATACCCTTAGTTCATTATAAGTGCGACCTTGAAATAGCCAATCACAACGCCTTTGTTTCAGTCCCCGCAACCCGCGCCTTCCGCCAATTTTGGTGCGCTAGCATCCGAACAAAAGTATCGTAATGCGGTATCTATTGGGGGTAATCTGTGTGTAAAGAGATCAAGTTATTGAATTGGAATAAATAGGTATTGGAAGGTATCTGAAAATCTGAAATCGGAGAAAGACATGTTCTTTCTACATTAAATAAATAAATAATAATGCTGGATAAATCACAGCAGTATCTAGCCCTAAGCGGATCGAACCTGCAACCTCCTGCGTCGCAGGTGGACCTTCGCCCACCGCGCCACAAATGTGTTCATACATTACTCTTTAGATGTGAGAGCTGTATTGGTGTTATGATATAATTTGTAACTTATAGAAACTAGTCTAAAGGCTGGTCTTTTAAATAAATTACGTCAGTTAAGTTTCTTCCTTTATGAAACATAGGTATCACAAACCAGGTTTTGCCGCGTAACAACTGCGTGCTTAGCTCACTACCACGGCTCAACTAGAGGAAAAGGAAGTCATCCAGGCGCATCGGTAGCAATGAAAGTGTAAAAAAGCCATTCTTGTCTCTTGATCTGTAGGATCCTTTGCGACTAGGATGTTCCTCTACAGTTCACGGTAGGACCCTCATAATTTTGCAGTTTACCGCTACCCATTGTACTGCGGCTGCATTCATGTTTATGTTAATAATGGCTGCCATTGTTGCCGACTTAGTTTGATATGTTCAATAACAGGATCTGAGTTTAGTCAGTTAGTTTATAAAAGAAACACTGGCATAAATGTACTCGCAGCAGGTACTTATTAACTTTAACACCTAAACTACTTGTAGATTAATTTATTTTCTACTAACAAAATAATGTACATTTTTGAGAAAGTAAACACACTTGTGCTCTAGTACTTACATTATGTTCTGCGCACATAGTTAGTTTTATGACTGACCGCTCTGAAAATTTCGGCTTGAATAACATCATCATCATTCACGCATACAAATCTACGAAAACTAAGAGTCGGATCCAAAGTAATGCATTAAAGTCTCCCTCCGAAACACCAATAAAACAATATACAACAACAGGCCTATTACATGTACGTAATTACGTATATACAAGTATATAACAATATATCTTATGAAAAGATAGTGCTATTTAATGATGTACAGCACGATTTCAGTCAACCGTCAAACTAAAACATCAAGTATAGTGCCAACAAACTGTTCACAATAAAATTCGGCTCGCCCCTACAATTAATACCTAAGAGAAAAGCACTAACGAAGCAGACAATATTGCTCCACCAACTTCACATAAAAAGGCTTAAGTTCACGAACCGTCCGTTTAACATTCGATCTAATCCCCTTAAATTTAAGACTGGGTTTCAATTACAAGCTCAACAGGTGCTTACGCTGAGTTAAGAGGGTAGTGCGAATAGGAATCACGGGTATGCTTTCAATTGATAGTACAGTTTGTGGTTTGACGTATCAGGTTGTACAAATGAGGGCTTTAGTGATTTGAGGGACGGTTAATTTTGAACTTTATGCTAGTTTTATTGGGTCGAAATTGGAATTGGAGATGAGTCTGAGGTTTATTTGAGTGGTTTCATATATTTGAGTTTACTTCTCATTTGGGATAGAGCCGAAGAGACTCTCTCGATTTTCAATCGTAAAATAGATGTTGAGGTCTGCTAAACATTTATCGTATATTTTAAATCCAACCAGATATTATTATCGGAGTAATCTATCATCTCCAAATCCTATTGAAGCTTCCAAAATATACTTAGTATTAAAAACACATTTCGCGAATACGTCTCCCTTTTCACTGCAAGATCAAACTAATGCCCCATACATGAAATGTTTTGAAACATTCTATTTCATTTCCTTATTTATTTTGAAATAGGTGTACCTATATATAAACGGGCTGAAAATTGGTGTAGAGAAAGGACATCTTGACATAGGTAACATTACTAGACCTTTATCTACAAAAAATTTCATCAAATACATAGGTTACATTATTAAAGGCTCCCATTGGATAGGATTAACCAAAAAACGTTTCCATAAAACAATAGGTACGTAATAAGCTATTTGACCACCTAAGCTGGTGATCACCAAAAGATAATCGTTCGATTATACAGCTTCGTTGGATAACGTTGACGTATAATGTATGGAAACACAAGGTTATATATGACTAGAAATTAGTCATATATTACCTTTTAGAGGCGTTTAAAAATAACCCGGTTCCCCGCGGTCCCTTTAACAAGGTATTGAAAATTTATTCTAAGTACGCCTGGGTGTTAGATGGTTTTTATATAAGATGTCGTTCTTGGCAAGAACCACTTCAAGATGAACTCTACATCTGTAGAAACTTGAGAGGAGGTTTAGTTATGGGATGGGTTTTTGTAAAATGGAAGGCTGAAAGGTGGTTTGAATAAATATTGTATAAAATTTGGTGTGTAGTTGTGGTTTTTTGAAGTGTAAACGAGTATTTATTTTACAGCGGCGTTAACGTGAGTTGTTGTTAGTGTGTGAGAGAAATGTTGAGGGTATTTGGAGAGCTCGACTCTAGAGAAGTTTACGTTTTGAATGCAAAAATATGTGTTGTTTGGATGAATTTTTGTGCGCTCTACCTTGAGACTAGCGTAGTACCGCAGGGAAACTACTTTACTTTTTGCTATTGATATAAAATCTAGGAAGCAGACAAAAACCTTTTTGGTTACCCACCAACCACAACGTTCTGAAGGAAAGTTAAGGTGTAGATTTTGTTTGCATTTGAAAATTGGATTTTACGTGTTAAATATTAATTTATTTTCTTCCTATGACGTGTACCTACATAGGAACACACCTTATGTTATCTGATTTTTAACAATAAAGCTTTAAACTTAAGAATACAAGAGTTTGGAAGCATATTCATAGCAACGAGTGGAATCAGGCAGTAGATGATAATGATGACATAGCTACATAGGCTCTGAGGTTCGAGTCTATTTGACGTTAGTAACGAGATGTGATCGTGACGTCCTTTTAGTATTGGATTTGCGTAGTTCTATGTAAGCAAAATGTACCAAATTGTGTGGAAATAATTAGTTTTGTTTTAAACAACTAGCAACCTACTTCAATTTTTTTCATGAATTTTCATGGATCCCGTTGTCAGAACTAAACAAATTACAATAAAAAGGGGCCACACGGGAAGCACCAGCTTTCATATAAAAAATAATCATGAAAATCGGACCACCCAGTAAAAAGTTCTGAGGAAACAAACATTAAAAAAACAGTCGAATTGATAACCTCCTCCTTTTTTTGAAGTCGGTTAAAAAGAGATGTCACGATCACCCCCTTTAATTTAAGAGGTCTAACTAAATGTTCAATTTAAAATGAAAAAATATGCTAAGCGCAAGTTTTGCTATTAGCAAAGCTACGTAACCTTTACAAGATTATTTAATCTTCCTGGCTTTAGCTAAAGGTTTTAATAACGTGTTTATAGTAAACTACGCTAACTATCATATAAACTTTATTTCTGTTTTAATTAAAGTACTTATTAAATAAATAATGCTAGATAGGTTATTCCCACATTCCCCAATTCGAACTTCAAGCTAATAATAATAATAATAATAATGCTGGACAATTCACACAGCTAAGCAGAGCTTATCAATATACTAATATTATAACAAAGAAATATTTATCTTTTTGTTTGTATTAAATAGGCTCTGAAAATACTGGACCGATTAAAAAAATCGTTTATCATTAAAAAACTTATTTTTCAAGAAGTGGCATAGGCTATATTTTATCCCGAATTCCCACGGGAACGGGAACTACGCGGGTGAAACTGCGAGGCATTGCAAGTGATATGATATAAATAGATAATAAATAACTATAGCTACTTCTAGCGATAATTATCTATACCCGTTTTGCAGTTCTTTGAAGTCAATTTCGCATATTCCGATATAAAAAATCGCATTCCAATATAAAAAATAAGAAAAACACACGAATACCTACTAAATTGTAGTATAATTCAGCAATTACTTTCCTCAAATATTTTCAGAGGTTCAATTCACGGAACTTCGTTGAATACGAATGTCGTGGAAACTTTGTAAAAATATTTGGACTCATTCTGGCTTCTTGAAAGAAACTTTCCGGTCAAACATATCTGACATCAACATTCGGTAAGTATTGCAAAGTTAAAATGACTTCCATCGCAAGAGTACTATCTTTCATCATAAATGGCACTTATTAAAAAGCAATTCACCAAATTAAATTCTGCATTGACATTATCAAAGGACTGCCTGTCGAATGACAAATTCTTCTTCAATTTCAGTCTTTTGACCCAAATCACACATCTCCGTATTTAATCTAATAAATTAGAAAACTTGAAATGCGACTTGAAATTAAATATTCGAGATTTTTTCCCCCAATTTAAGGGAAATTAGCAGTCACGATGCGAATTAAGTTCATGTTGACTGTGAAAATTACTTAAGACAAAATCTTGAGTAATTTTAGGTCTTTTCAGTTATATATTGCATTCTAGGTATTCCAATTCTAAAGGATAAGTGGGCATGGACATGGCAAAACGTGGACAGAGCAAGCAAAAAAAAAAACACAACTGGAAGAGGCCTAAACCCACAGAGGAAATTTATGTAAGTACTTATTTGCTAAGAGGGGCCTCTTATCAAATAAGAACTTTCATAAATTTATTATATAAAGAAAATATATTTTTAAATGTAAATAACTTGTTATACGCACTAAATAAATAATAAGGGCTTTTTTATTTAGCTTATGCACTCAAAGTCAAAGTCAAAGTCAAATCGTTTATTTCTTTAGACTTACAAAATAAGTACTTAGACAAGTCAAATTTTTACTATATAAACAGCTTGATAAATAGTTATTACTATCAACAAGAAATAAGGTGCAATTATTGACTTTAATTCACTTCAATTTTTTGTCCACTAGCGGAAGAAGTGAAAAAGAAACCACTAGCAAGTCCATCGCTTATCAACTAATACAATCTTAGGATAACTAAGTCTAACTGGTCTTACATACTATTGTTTGTATGGAACTGGGCGACATCCGGCCAAGCATTAACATCATTTACGTAGTCATCTACGGAGTAATAGGCTTTCTTGATAAGATTTCGTTTTATGTACAGTTTAAATTTACGAATAGGGAGCTCAGTTACTTCAGATGGAAGCTTATTATAGAATCTTACGCAACACACCCACAATGCCCACAAATGATTTCCCTACCTTTCGTAATCTATATGATGGGATGTGTAATTTGTTCTTGTTTCTTGTATTTTTATTGTGAACATCACACCTTTTCATAAAGTTATCTCTGTTTTTGTGTGTATACATTAGATTTTCATAGATGTATTGCGATATTACTGTTAAAATATTTATTTCTTTAAATAATTCCCTCAACGAGTCACGTGGATTTAATTTATAAATAGCGCGTACCGCCCTTTTCTGAAGAACAAAGATAGTCTGGATGTCAGCTGCCTGTCCCCAAAGCAAAATACCATAAGACATAACACTATGGAAGTAACTGAAGTAAACTAACCTAGCTGTATCTTCATCGGTAATGTATCTAATTGTTCGAACCGCATACGCTGCTGAACTAAGTCTGTTTGCGAGAGCATCAATTTGCGGTCTCCATTGAAGAGAGGAATCAATATGTAACCCTAGGAAAACAGTTGAGTCTACAAGGTGAACAATCTCATCCTTTAGCATTATCTTAGTTGGGAGCTCTCTTACATTTTGTAACATAAATTGTATATATGCATATGCATTTGGTTTTTGAAGCATTGAGTAAGAGGTTATTGGCGGTGAACCAATCTAGTATTTGTGAAAGAGAATTATTTACATCGTCATAATTATGTTTATTTCTGTCAACTTTAAAAATCAATGAAGTATCATCAGCAAATAAGACTATATCACAGAGATCTTTTGCTAGAAATGGGAGATCATTTACATATACTAAAAATAGAAAAGGACCCAATATTGATCCTTGCGGGACTCCTAAATCGATTTTTGATCCCCTAGATCTTTCTTTACCAATATCTACTTTTTGGACTCTATCAGATAAATATGATTGCATAAGGTCCAGTGCCTTGTTTTGAATTCCATAATGTCTTAGTTTATTTATTAATGTACCATGATCAACGCAATCAAAAGCTTTAGAAAGGTCACAAAATACACCAATAGCGTTTTTCGCTTTATCCCATGCATCCAATATGTGCTTTAATAGAACTGTACCAGCATCAGTTGTCGATCTACCCTTGGTGAAGCCAAATTGATTTTTATGTAACAACCTATTGAGGTTGAAGTGAGAGGACAACTGTGTGAGAATAATTTTTTCAAAAACTTTACTCATTGCAGGAAGTATTGAAATTGGCCTGTAATTGGCCGGATCAGTGTGGCTTCCAGATTTATAAAGAGGAACCAGTTTACTATATTTCATGAGATCAGGGAAAACTCCTGCATCAACACAACTATTGAAAATGTAAGCCAAGTATGGAGCAACTTCCTTAATAATAGAACTCAGTACTTTGGTTGAAATACCCCAAAGATCCTCAGTATTTTTGATGTTAATAGACTTAAATGTTTTCACAATATAATTAGCGTTTACATGACTAAATATAAAAACCTCGGTACATTTATCTACAGATGATTCTAATAATTTAACCGCGATTGAAGGTGAGGAGTTTAGAGACCGGGTAACAACTTTAGGAATATCAGAAAAGAATGAATCAAAAGCATCGGCAATATCTTTATCGTGTGTAAGTATTGAATTATTAATTTTTAACCTTATTTCTCTTTTTCGTGACTTAGATTTACCAGTTTCGTTATTTATAAGTCTCCATGTTGCTTTGATTTTATCAGATGAGTTTACAATTTTTTTCCTCAAAAACAGGCATTTCGCTGTATTACAGACTTTTTTAAATGTTTTTGAGTAGTTTGTTAAATACAAAAGAAACGCAGGATCATTTAACATAGCTTCTCTAGCACCATAAAGATCATATAGTCTATTCCTACTTCTATAAATACCGGGAGTGGCCCAATCGGTAAATCCGACCCTGTCCCTAACTGTGCATGTTTTATATTTAAATACTTCGCTGTGTTCTTTATTTATAACACTTAAAAGTTTGGCAAAAAGATCATTAGGGTTATCGGAATAAGTTATATTAGCTACTGCTAGTTCCACTTGACTTTGAAATTCTTAATACGGCTCTCTGTAATAGGCCTATAGGTATATTTCTCAACTTTGTTTTTATCGTTAAGATTATAACTAAAATTAACACTCTGACCATAGTGGTCTGATTTGAAATGTTTGATTACTGCTTTGTTGGTTGGAGATAGACTGCAATAAATATTATCTAAACAAGTGGCAGATGTTAGGGTTACCCTAGTAGGATCATGAAAAAGATGTCGTAAACTAAATCATTTGAATAAATTAAGCAGCCTATCGGCGAGGGGATTCGCTAAAATATCTATATTAAAGTCGCCACAAACAATGAGATCCTTTCTACATGAAAATAATTTCAGCAAAACCTCTTCCATAGTACATTCAAAAGCTACTTGATTTGCGTCAGGAGGGCGGTACACACACACTATGATGTGTCGCTCCAGTTCCACACAAGAAAGTTCAATAGTCCTCTCAATAGTGAGGTTTACAATATCTTTACGTTCTTTACATTTAAGACTATTTTTAACTATAATCAAAGAGCCACCACGTATTGCAGCTTTTCTTTTATAGGAACTTGCAAAACAATAGTTATTACTGGGCACTTAGGTTAATATATTTCACAAAACCTCTATATACAGTAACCATTTACTGTATTTATGGAAATAGAGTATTTATGATGCTCTTAGTAAAAGTCAAATTATATTACAAAATTAAACTGACACGGAAATAAAGTGGTATTTTTGGTTTCGGTCGCTTCGGTATGTAGACCAAAGACAGGCCTCCCCCATAAGCCGATGACGCCACAAACATCGGATACACCGTCTTTGAATCACCACGCTTGGTAGATTGGCGATCAGCATTGGTGATTTCAGAGTAGATATTAAAAATACTCAGAAGGAAGTTAAAATATAGCAGGTAACCAAATTAAATGTTTCTACAGAGTTAAGAGTATCCACACAGGCAGACCTTATTTCAAAATGAATTCTAACAATTACATTAGTAAGTTTATTTTCCTTTATACCGTTTACACCAGCAGTCTAGCACAGCAGCGTGTGAAAGTATGGAGCACATGATAGTTACCTACCTCTTTTAGTGTTTCTAAAATTTAGTTATCTTCATATGACGGTAGTTAAATGGGATCCGGTCAGCCATGGACACATGTCTTGGATGGCTACTTCACATGAGAAATGTGCTAAGAGAAACTCTTAAATATGTAAAAGTATGTTTTAACAACATCAATAAAATTAATGCTTACTCTATGAAGGATCAAAATGAACTTTATACGAGTGAAATTCGATCTAAATAAATATAACATTATAAAATTATATAATGTACTTGTAAATGTAAAATTGCAATAGTTGAGTTAACTTCTAACTGTAGCAAAAATTCTAGAGGTAGCTCAATTGAATTATTTGCTTTGTGTTATTGCTTGACATTTAAGAGTTTATTTTTAAAGATATGATGCGGAAATATAAAAACTTTTATAAATCACGAACGTGATTTACTATTCTCCGCTTCACAGAAACACTGGTTTCAACAAATGGAGCGAAGTTGTGTGAACAAACCCACAGAACAAATAAAAGTTGCTTTGCAAAACTAACAACAAAGGCGATAGCCCGATGGCAACGTTTATTTGCTAGTCCATGACATTTGCAACATAGCTGTAGGTACAGTGGCTATCCAGTAACCGTGTATTATATAAAAAATAAAAGATTATAAGTAAATAAATAAATAATGCCGGACAATTCACATAACTAGTTTGAAGCCAAGCAGAGCTTGTGTAATGGGTTACTAGATAACCGTTATCACACAAATATTAGAAATGCGAAAGTTTGTATGGATGTATGGAATGGATGTATGGATGGATGTTTGTTACTTCTTCACGCCAAAACTACTGGACGGATCTGGCTGAAATTTTGCATACTGGTAATTCTAATCCTGGAATAAAACATAGGCTACTTTTTATCCCATAAATCTGTTCCCGTGGGATAAAAAAAACCTTTTAATGTTTCCATAGGAACAACGCGTGCGAAGCCGCGGGGCGCAGCTAGTACTTTATAACTGAACTAGATAACTGATATACTTTATACAGCATACCTACTACATAAGTAGATATTTTTCATTATACATAGAAAACAACCCGAACACCCTGAACAAATATCTACAGATCGTACAAACATTTGTCCCGAGGCGGGAATCAACACGAGGATCGTGTTGCACCGCATCGCAATCGTTGTTTATCAAATAAGATGCAAAGAAGCCGTGAGCTTCTGGGAAGAAAAGGTAAAAGTACCAGTGTACCAGAGGATTCAAGAGTACGGAACTCTATAATTTTGGCGCAAAATCACGAATAAACGTAGTGATCTAGTGTTAAATTACAAGTATAGTTTCCTAGTTGCCGACCAAAATGTTTGAATGTCCTGTAGATACCTATTTGTTCTTGTTTTGCTAAGTCTGAAAAGAATTAACTTTATCTATCTGAATAAAAATCTGTTGTTTGTTAGTATCGCTAAAACTTATTTATTTATTTAATGTGCACCTTCTTACAGGCACAATACAATCGTGTACATTCTAGTCAACACCATAATAAAAAAGTTAGGTCATAGGCATTGATTTATTAAAAACGAAGATGAGGTACTGGTTGCTCGAAAGTGGCAACTTCAAATTGTGTAAAATTGTGTTCTCCCACAACAGTCACCGTCTGACCAGCGGCACGGGCGGTCGTGATTCGCGTGAAATATTGTTGTCTCAGTCTCACTTCGGTCCTAGATACGTCTTTCCGTCTTTGTTCTTCTTTGTATTGCACAGGACTGGAAATATAACAGTGAGCGTATGTGTTTGCGTGTAGTTGTAACACATGCCAATTTTTGAGTAAGCGCTGAGAGAACGTAACCTATCTTCCCTTTTTAAATCAATGGTCATAGGTAATTTCTTTAGAATATTCAAATTAATTTCTAATAATAACATAAAACAATACAGATTCATAATATACATAACAGTATATAAACGGTTTGACCTTCTAAATATTTTGCTCTACGAGACGGTTTAAAGGGAAAAAATGGCTGCTAGCCCCACCTAGCAGACAGAAAGTAAATAAGTAAACTTATAACAAGCAAGTAACGGGGGAACTGGACCCACAAACTTAGTAATGAGGTAGCCTTAAGCTGGCTTACTGCAGATGTTTGTAAATAACTCTTTGAGAGTTCTTATTCTTATACAGGGTGAGTTGTTTGTGACACGCGTAGTAAATTCACATCATTATTTATTGAACCCTACTACTATTTTTTTATCGTTGCTTGACATTTATAAGTTTATATTTTAGTTTGAATTAGTATATACATAATTACAAGTTAGTATTTTCTTAGGTGATTTATTTTAAAAGAATATACAGACATATAATGTTGCATTTCTTTGGTTGTAATTAAAATACCTAGAAATAATAGTGTAATGAGGTGGTCACAGTACAGAATAACTATATTACAAATGTTCGAGCGATCACAATTAACATCTTTGACGTTCGATTTGATGGCCTTTCAAGCCCCATGACTCGCCGCCGACCTATAAACGAGTTATTTGCTGTGACAATAGTTATTTAATTAACATACGCATGGTTTGCCTGTTATTTTGAGTTTAAAATTTGTGGTATCGGTAAAACTTTCAACTTGCGAAATGTTTACATTTAAAATTACCGGTAACGAAATTCCCCGATATTTTGGAAAAGCAAACAAAGCCGCCTGTTTCCCCCCAAGGCGCCCAAACCCTCAAGCCCTCTGTGGTAAATCTCTGTGTTGATTAAGTAGATGCTGGTTGATTCCTTGAAATGCATGAGGGGGGCTAACGAGCTCAGATATCCAGCGGATATCAGGCGGATATCAGGCGGATTGGAAAGTGTTTAGGATTGATTGAATTGTTGCTGACGGCAGATATTCATTATTTACCGCGTATAAGTCGGAAATAAAAGCAGAAAAGTCTATACATTCTTCGTTTAAATAATTTCAGAATATTGGTTATTTTGGGAATCTGCGGTCAGATAAATAATCACGAATAAAGATTGGGTATCGAGGGTCTTATATATATCGTATTTTTGTATGTTCTGTTGGTAGATATTTATTCTTGTTTTGCAAGGTATTAAAAGAATAAAGTGTATGGTCAATAAATTCGAATTTATTGAACATAACCCGGCCCCTGCAAGGTGGTAAAAGGTAACGTCGACTGCAAGGCTGGACCAATATGACCCCTATAGTTTTTTTTATTGGATAAGTATTAAAAAACTAAATATTTTATAAAAGGTCGAATCGATCACGAATCAGAGGCGACGTGACAGGCTTATTGTGATGTTAAGAGAAGCAGAGGTCTCGGCGTGTTAAAAGTTTTAACTTTTAACACGCCTACTAGAGATTTTTGACAGGTTGATAAACAAGGCCAAAACTTAAAAGCCCTGGAACACGTAAACTTTTTAATCAAAGCGGAACAAGACTACTAACTTCCCCGAAAATGTATCCATTTCCTACAATTTCCCACAAGTGTAATGAAACATGGCCCGAATTAAAATGGAAACTCCAAGTAACGTGTACCTAAAGTTCAGATAATCCCAGAACTTCGAACGCGTCGATAAATCAAGTCGAGTTTCATCTTTGCGAGTGTCAGAACAAAACCTTTGATTCTATCAGTAACGCAGACTGACAATGATTAGTGGTAAATTATCTTCATAGGGCAGAAAAAAGCCTACTGGCTTAAAATCCTGGATAAAAAAATGACAACTTATTTTTTTTATGGTTTTTATTCATTACAATAACAATCACATTATATTTGTCCCGTAAATCCTTGTAAGGTTTGTCTCAGTACTCACATTCGTCTTAATTTTATTTGTAGTCTAAGTGTTAGTAATAAAAAAAAGCGAATACAGTCAAATTCAGAATTGAAAATAACATAATAAGCTAGCTAAAAGTTTAATCTTCATATCTCCGCTCTATATTTTGAAGAAATGAAGAGAATCAAAAATAGCTCTTAATACACAGAATCATTTATTTTTAGAAATTAGGAGTTGTTGGTAACAAAAGCTTTTGTCGGAGCTACGGTTTTCGGAGTTACATCATATTATTTTGAAGCACAGTTATCGAGTAACCCCCTTATTCATAATAGTCTGCTAACTTAGCACACTGCTAAATTTCGCTCTGTTTTCTTCTATTGACATAAGTCAGACTGAGAAATAACACTATTTAGCAGCTGTTTTATGTTAGCACATCATCATGAATAAGGGGGTATGGTATGGTATGGTAAGTGTACTCTTATTTCCGCACTGAGACTCGGGATGGTCCATTGTGCGTGTATGTTTGCTAGTCAAGCCAGCCCAACTCCGTCCGAATAAGGGGGTTAATGTATGAAATTTGTTCAGGGCGTTCTGGATGTTAATTAGTATAATAAAAAAATATCTATCTATGTAGTGTATTGTATTATGTATATCAGTTATCTATACATAAAAAACATCCAGAACGCCCTGAACAGATGTCTGCAGATCGTACACACATATGTCCCGAGGCGGGAATCGAACCCGCAACCTCCTGCGTTGCAAGCGGACCTTCGCCCACCGCACCACAGAGGTCGTCAATATACAATACACATGCAGGTTCGCCAGGCCGTCGCCTTGCCGGTGAGTAAAAAAAATATATACATACATTTTCATACATTTTTGCTTCGACGGCACCGGCGGCGGCGCCCGGCGCCGGAGTCGTCGCCTTCGCCGTGGCCGTGCCATGTAATGGAAAAACGGTCAATAGTGTCGATTAAGATGGAGCCAAAACTGAACTAAACTAATTTGACAGGTCTAAAAATATTGCCGTCCCTTTCATAACAATTGAAATTAAAAGGACAGCACCATTATAAGTGCCGTCAAATTATTTTGGTTTTAGTTGCACCTGAATTGACACCATTATTCAATACGCGAGCGACTTTAAAAAGCAGCAAGGTATGGCTTAACTTATTTCATAGCAATGTGACGACGACGGCAGGGCACCTTGAATGAGACAGCTCTCAAGGGGTAAGTCGGTTAGGTAACAATTTTCTCAATTTCGCCTGTATTTTCCAACGGGAAACTCAGACCTAACGAGAACTGAGATGACCCTGACAGAGGAAACGTATTGTATCCTTTATTGATTTCGACAACGTACCTTAGATCACCGAGAGTCGACAGGCCAGACAAATTTGACTTCTTTGCTTCCTAGACTGATGCTGATGGATCAATTCTGTTATTAAATTTACTAAACTTATTGAAAAAAAACCTCCTCCTTTTTTTGAAGTCGGTTAAAAATAATCTTTACTTATTGTGTAAACTCTTCTACAGTGTAAGTAATCAAAACTCAAACTTTGGAATTTGCGCATTTGCGTACGCTAATTATAAAAATTTTCTTTTATATGTTTTTTGGAACATATATTACAATTTACAAATTCAAATTAAATTACAATTAGGTATACTAGTTTTGATTTCATTAATGGCAACATTAACTTTAGGAGAAGAGATAAAAAAAGTTTTGCTAGTTAATAAAAACTTAAATAAACAGCGTATTTAAGTTTTTAGTTGGTAAAATTGCAAAACAAACTGCAGGCTTTAGTAAAAAACCTAGTTTGGTTATGAAAGCGGGCCTTTAATAGTGTGTTACAGCTGGCAACACGGTTATTTCTGTCATTAGTTACTGTCTAGTTCAACTTATTGATATTTGTATTGATAAATGATGTTTGCAAACTCGTGTATCAAGCCCGGATATCGTCGATACGATGAGAGTCCAGTGGTGTTATGTTAACCTCATCGTATTATTTATTAATATTATAAAGAGGAAAGATTTGTTTAATTGTGAAACTACTGGACCGATTAAAAAAAAATTCATCATTAGAAAGCTTACTTTTCAGGGAGTGATATAGCTCCCTGAAAAGTAAGCTTTCTACGCCGGTGAAACCGCGAGGTGCTGCTCGTTGGCAAATAAAAAATCATCTTCGACGGGAATTGAACCCGCGTCCTTTCCTAAGTCCCGTCGAAGTAGATTTTTTTTGGAATATTATTTTATTTCTTAGGAAAAACCCAATAAATGGGTCACCCAGGGGAGTGTGAGTGCTTAAACACTATAATAACAAAACCGTATTAGAAACTTTTTAAATGTCCTTGTAAAATATGCTTTTCAAATATTTTTTTGGTACTGAGCTAGACGCAGACATATCTACTTGTAGGAGGATCTTATATTAATCTTATCTACCAATATAAATAAGATTTCTAAAGATAGTAACGTAGTTTAAAAACTCTTTTAATTTATCGTTAAGC
This sequence comes from Eupithecia tripunctaria, assembly GCA_955876795.1. Classification (NCBI taxonomy): domain Eukaryota; kingdom Metazoa; phylum Arthropoda; class Insecta; order Lepidoptera; family Geometridae; genus Eupithecia; species Eupithecia tripunctaria. The sequence continues at coordinate 8,969,868 of OY041612.1, forward strand.
AAATATAGTATATATTTTCCTAAAAGCAACGAACATCTTTTAAACTTTAGCTGTAGAGTAAAACATCCCCTGGTTTCAGATCTAATATTAAAGGCGATATTTCGGCGAACTCGGTCACGACATTTGTCACGGGAGCCTATTTCATTTGCGAAATGGTGGCAAAGAATCTAGGTTTTTGTACGAAAATAGATGGTATTTTCCTCGAATTCATCCTTCTTTAGTTCAGTGATTTTAAGACAAGTTTGATAGAGGAAAAGCTAACATCGTATAGGTTTTTTTCCAATATCATAAACTCCAGTAACATGAACCTGTGGTGTCCCAATATAGGTGACATGATTCATCCCCTATCCACTCTTTTAAATTAACTTAACAAGAGGCCAGTATTTACTGAATAAGTGGAGCTCATTACGCCATAATTCCAACATAATCATGACTTAATTAATCAATTGACGAACATATATTTTGGCATAGGTTTTTTTGGAACGCATCGTAAAAACATGTTGGATACGTCAGCTTCGCGTCAACCTGTGAGTGTAAGCTCCAACGCTAAATAACACAACAAATTGTGCATTTTAAGCCTTAATCCTTCAACAAGATTTTCTCTTTCGCTGAACATGCTAAAGTGGCACTTACCACGTTGTAATTGGATATGCCTGACAGGTTGAGGCGTCTATTACGGACCGCTTTGTGTAATGGTTGTCATTGCCTCTTGAGAGGTGGTAAAAGGTTAAATGAAGAGGCTTATGCTTCAAATTATGAATATAGTTTAGTTTAATTTAAGTAGGTACCTACAGTCTTATAAAGGCTTTTAATGCAACCTGCCTTTGAAAATTAGCGAGGGAATAGGTTGAGAATAGTCGAAAGATTTTGCAACCTCTTTGATGATCGTCTATGATGTAGTAGATGGATGAAACGTGATAACGTGATACGGATTGTATCAATAAAAAGGATTTAAAATTTACACTTTAAGAAAATCGTTTAAATATTTCCAAGCCAACATTTCTTGAGTTCTCACTTTTAAGGCTTCAGTAATAAGAAGCATAAAAATGGCCGTTTCCTGGCAACAAATGCGAGTGCATGTCGGCTCCATACCGCCTCGCATAATAACGTACGTGCAATTTATGAATTCTCATAATTCTGACGATATTTCCACGGCTTTTTAACGGCGACATCTATATAAATCGTCTTAGTTTTAGGTTCTTTTTAGCTCAAGAGTTCGTGTAATTTTTCTTATGACATTTCTTTAAATTGTATGTAATGCTTCTTTTTTACTGAACATTACGACACTATTCTAAACATAGCAAAATAATAAAACAGCTTTTTGAAGAAAAGGTAGAGTAAAGTATTTCTGGTAAAAAGCATACATGTCAAATCAGGGACAAATTTCCAATATATTGACAAGACCTTTTCTTTGATAACATTTGAATGTGGTACGAAAACACCAATCGACCTCCCCTCAAACTGATTTTCTTCTTTTTCGCGAGAAATTTCATTGTTCAAATTGCATGTCGCACGCTACTGTAGGGACGTTAACCATTACCTGTGTTTACTTTTATAATTTCTTCATTTTACGATCGCAGACGAACATCAACAATGGTGATGACGGTTTTAGAGACAGTTTAGTGTTATGGGTTGCAGGCATTGAACCTTTGTGGGAAACTAGCCGAAAATTTCGTTAGTGCAACAGTGTTTTGTAATTAGATCTGGATTTATACACCTGGGCAAGCAGTCTCGACAAAGATGGCGACCGAATGAGTTAATGTATTAACACTTTATTGTACTAATAAAAATCAATATCTTTGGAAGTATTATATTTTAATAATAATTAAATATAGTACAAAAGGCAACCTTATCGCTGAGAGCGATTTCTCCCAGGTTTTACCGGTCATATTTTAACGAATTTTGATTTTCTTTACAAGAATCAAGTTTCAAATGATTCGATAACTATTTATTTCCATAAATAAATACAGTAGATTAACATCAACATGATCATTAGAATTTTTTTTTTCTTTATGTTAATACTGTATTTATAAATAGTTATTGAATCATTTGAAACTTGATTCTTGTAAAGAAAATCAAAATACGGTAAAATATATCCGGTAAAACTTTTCGACCGATGTCGGTCGCCATCTATGTCGAGAGTCGAGACTGCTTGCCCTGGCAGAGGTTGAGGACACGATCGTGGTGTTTAGTAATAAAAATCGGTAGGAGCATCTGTTTTTTTTTATCAAAGGAGTGAACAAACTGGCGTAGTGTTGTGTCACGCGCGTGATAATTAAAATTATTTACTCTTGAACACAAGTCGCAAAAAAAATTCAGGTTCTGTTGAAATATGCATCATCTGAGATGCATTTGAGTATTCGGGCGGTAGTCCGTTCTAAATGGAAAGAAAACGAAAAAAAATCTATCATTCAGCATGAGGCTTGGCTTATACCCTATCGGCTTATTTAACGCTAGGTTCAAAATATATATAGTTGGAAGGTTTTTACATTTATGTACTTATTTTATTAGCTTTTGAAATTTTGATTTATTAAGTTAATACATGATTTTATAAAATTGCACTGTATAAAATGTACTCACCGCGACGCAGCAACCTTCAAAATCAGTAAAAACAACAGAAAAACTACCTGCCTCAATAAAAGGAAACAGCTCTCAAACATTTAGCGAATCGATAATTGGAGTATTTCAAAACTCCCAACAAAGGCAAATCGTCGAAAAATCCTGAAGGGGGAAATTTCGCCGCTATCGGAGCCTTAGCACGAATATTTTGTGTTATGAATGTTATGATGTAGATTTTGTACAGTTTGGAAATGGACATGGAAATAGGTAAGTACCTACGTATTTTGCAAAATACTCTGCATGAGTATCTCTCTCTCTAGCTCTTAGTAGATAATGCTGTATGAACAAATTATTTATTTATTACTATCTGCAGGCAGATGCTGGATGCGTCAAGCTGAAGACAGGGCGCTATGGCGCTCATTAGGGGAGGCCTATGTCCAGCAGTGGACTAATATAGGCTGATGATGATGATGATGATCTCGCTCTAGCACGTCTGGTTATGGTTATGTCTATGTCTATGGTTATGCCTGTCATGGCATTGGTTGGAACTAATATAGGAACATCATTTTTCTAGGAATAAATTGGGCAATGAGTGGAACTAACCCACCTATTTTACATTTCGGAAATATTATTTACAGCTATCAAAAAAATATCTCAAAAGATAAACTTTCAAGTAGCACAGAAATAACTTTGAGCTTTAGCAAAGTTATCTATTACGAGGATTCTATTAGCAAATACTTAGCTGATATTTTAGGGAACTATCCTCTTGACAAATTACTGGAATTGAAAATATTACTATAGACAAATAGAACGATATCGTCGGATAGCGACGACTTGTGCTCAGGCTACATGCCTTTTCTATTCTTGCGAGACGGTAATAATTGGAGCATGATGTATAATAACAACGAAGGCAAGCTGGCATTGTAGAGCTAAATTAAAGCCAGCCCGTTTCCATGGTGACGCGCCGTAGGCTTTTGAGGGTTGACAGCGAGTCAGATTTACACGAAATTTCAGCACATTTTCGTTGTTACCGACGCAGTGGTGGTACTATACATATATATTTCTTCTGTGGCAATAGGTAGGTACTAAAATAGCGCTAGAACACTTTAGTGCTAGACGTCACGAACGTGTCGCATTGTGGTTTGGTTGTTTAAATGTAGCTTAAACTACGTGTGAAATTAAACTTTAATTTCGTTTTCCTAGCAAAAATAAATCCCACTTTTGCTCAACTTTAGAATTAGGCAGTTTTGTAGCTATATATTTTATCTTTCCACTTACAAATAGCGAAAGTTCCAACACGTACCTGAAACAGAGAGAAAAATTATTAGCAAAAGGAAAACTCGGACCCCAAAATCCGTAAATAAAAAAACAAATAACGAAACACAAAGCCTACGTCATCGAAACGGCGGAACTTTTCCCGGCCTACCGTCAATGATTCTTAATTAAACCTACTATTGTTGCACCTTGCAGGCGATTCATAACAAGTGTCAGCCGTTAGGGTTCTTGCACACGACTGCGGTATGGCTTCGACGTCCGTGAGCACCAAAGAAAACAAGAGTGTAAACCGTAAAAAAAAATATTCTCGAACCACGGACAATTATGTCTGAAAAGCCTCTGGTTTTTATTGTGGGTTGGGTAGAGGCCTGCTATTTTACATTAAACATTTCATTTTTATTTATTTAATTCGGATTGCCATCAGCTTTACTACTACTATCCGTGTCTATTTTAAATGTCATTGTGCACAATAGAATTTAAAACAGACTCAGAAAGCTTAGGCTTAAATATATACATAGAAAGCTAAGATTTTACAATAATAATAATAAGATTTTAATAATAATAAGATTTTACATTCGCTATTAAAATTTTAAAAGAGAAACATTGACCTAAAGTTTAAAAGTTTTTGACACCGGTGAATTTGAAGAAGCATAATTCAATCTGAAAATTATTCTTCACGGATGGATCAGCGGGGACAATCAATTCTTAACAGCAAGGAGCAAACGCAAGATCTTCGCCACTCGACGCGCACGTTGCAACCTCGTGTGCAATATCTTAATAGCTCAAGTTGAGGAAAGAAGCTGTGGTACAGCTCCCTCGATAATTGGTTTCCACTCCCCTCCCCGCGATAATTGAATGAGTTTCTATGATCGTTTCGTTTTTTGCACCTACTTATTTATTTTATTTTCTTCCGTTGATAGTGCATGAGAAAAGCACATTTGCACATTTCACACTAGCGTCTATCCGCTGCTTTGTATGCATTATTTCGGAACAAAAATTGTTCCAGGTAAAGAACTTAATGTTTGCAAAATTTCAGCTCGATCTCTTCAGTGCTTGGCATTGCATTCACACAAACATCTTCAAAACACGACACCAACTTTCAAACATCTTCACAACACGACACCAACTTTAACTTTCACCTTACAGCTCAAAATAATGACCCTACCAAGCGAGCTCATTTACCAGGTAGCGCTGTTCACCCATCATAATCTGGACCTGTTCCAGCGACGTGGAGTCAACCCGAGCCGCGCTCTCCGTAGCAACAAGCACCATTACAGGCTTATCACATCGCCACACAAACTATCTAAGTCGGAGAGATCTGTATACATAATGGGCCCCGCAGTATATAATCGATTACCCCAAAAAATAAGAGATGCCGCTTCCTGCAATATATTCAAGCACACTACTGGGGAGAGTGTTCTACAGTTTCGGTGAGTTACTGGAGCTACCCGAACTGTAGAATACAATCCCCGTGCCTGATTTAATGATCCAAAACATGCCAGGTGCAAAACATGGGTAGGGCTATAGCGGATCAGATTAAATAAGGCAAAATAATAATTAATTTAAATGAAATAATAATATTAATTAATAAAACAATGTAATTTGAATATATGTAAGTTAACAATAATGGAATCTATTAAATAAGGAGTAAAAATGTTATTTAATTATATTTGTATTTGACATGTAAATTTAAAATTTACCAATAAAATCTTGTATCTTGTACGTTTAGTAGGATTTTAAGTTGATCTTACTAAAATGGCAGAAAAATCATCGTTCATTTACACAAGAATTGAACAATATTCTACGAGAGTCTTTCCCGTATTTTTTTAAGAAAACTAGAGAGGCCTTTGTCCAGCGGTCATTACATCAGAGATGACGATCTGCGAAAGACTCCAGGCATGCTGTTTGCTTCACGCTGAAGACAGGTCGTCCATGGCACTCATTAGAAGAGGCCTATGTCTAGCAGTGGACTAATATAGGCTGATGATGATTAACTCATTAAGCATGAGATAATTATATAGATTCTATTTAAATAAACATTAAAGTATGAAGTAAAGTATCAAAGCTATTTAAACTATAATTGGGTTTGTTTGAAAAAAAAATCAATCGTCAATTATGGTTTCCTCATGGATGCCATTATCAGAACTATCATGAACAGAAATGAGACCACACCGGAAGCACCAGCTTTCAAATAAAAAAGAATCATCTAAATCGGATCACCCAATAAAAAGTTCTGAGGTAACAAACATACAGTCGAATTGAGAACCTCCTCCTTTTTTGAAGTCGGTTAAAAACATTCATGGCCCAAGATGCAGATGCCAGTCTCCGTCCTCGTGTCTGGGCAGTGAATGCGTTAAGTGGTTTCGTTTCATGATCGGGGTGTAGTGTAAAATAATTTTAACCTAAGATAAATCAGTCATAGCTTATCCTGACTATCACAAGATAGGCAGTGACTACTTTCTCTTTTCCGTTGAAATCTATAGGTATTTTTAGCGACTAACTTGATAAAGCTATTCATGGCGACTTCGTCCCTAAGTAATAAAATCACAATCAGCCATTAGCCGAACCAAGTCTGCATCGATACGTTCCCATTTACAAATTGATTACCGCGGTCCCCAGCCGTCTAATCCACTCCAGCTCCTCTTCACAGGTTATTTCTCACATGAACACCTCCACAATTTGTTAACACAGAGATATATGCTTGAAACACGCAAACATTTGTATAGAACTACTGGATGTGATAAGCGAAGTGTATCAATACCCATTGGTGGATATTTGTTTTTGTTATTCTAGCAATTGAAACCGAAACTCTGTATACCTACATTTAAACTTTGTGGTTGCTAGCACTATTTACTTCAGTTTAAAGGTGGTTCAGGCATGACGGTTTCGAAATTATGAAAGTTATTTATAAAAAGAAAAAAACTTGGTTTAGAACGGTAAAACATCAATAATTTTATCTATACTTTGTCATAAATCGACTGTATATGTCGTCTGCAAATTCGTTTTGCACACTTTTTGACAACCTAATTGAGCTGATCTGGTGGTCTGGTAGAGATCGCTCTTGAGCGATAAGACCGCCACCTTATCACTTAGTTTTTAAGCTGTTCTATTGTATTGTTTTTTCAATAAGTGTGCAATAAATATTTTTTTCAATCTATCTTATCTTTGTCACTCTGTCAGTGTCAGTTCAGTGTATCTACCATAAGAATAGAGACCGACTAGAACGGACATTTCGCCTACAAACGGCTCAAGGTCACGATATTAGCCTACGCGATTCCTTCGGTTTAACCGAATAGCTCAGTCAGGCTGTTACGGCCGGCGTAGCCGTACGCGCTTTTGCATTTTTGGTACCTACAAAACGGCGCCAAGTTATTGTGTTAGGTATGGATGTACTAATTTCGTTTTCCTATCTAATTAATCAAAAGAACATGAACAGTACTTGTTATGTAGCTAGCCAATTGTTTCACCCAATGGTAATTGAATTAAAGTAGGTACCCACCTACCTGTGCGGTGCCGGCTTAGAATTTGCACGACAGAGTCAAATCGTAAATTTCTTTAGACTTACAAAATAAGCATTTAGACTGACGCCAACTCTTTCCGCGGTTGTCGCAAGAGGCGAATACGGAATATCCACCGGGGGGACGAAAGCAACGGAGCAAAATATCCTGACACATCTAGACTTGTATGACACTGGACTGACCAGCCCGGGAAAGTTAAATTAACACGGTGACATCAGCGGTAGCTCACTGACTGTGTGATGCATCGAGACTCATTGCAAATTCAACAATACAACTTTCGTGCACTTTTGATAACCTCCCTTGTTTTGTCCAGTTTGTTATGTATGTGGCAACCCCAGGGAGACTGCGAATGAGAAGTTTTTCTCATTACTCAGGAAACTTTGGCTAAAAATTACATTTTCCATTTAGTTTAACGGGATGATGTGCGTGTATTTCGATGAGAATTTGAGAGATAGGTTTAGAGGTAGGTAGGTAGTTGTCTAAGGCGGTGGTAGTGTGATTAAACACACTAAACTATAATCCGGAAAGTATCAGTTTCGTCGGTTACAACTTTATCACTTAACGACGAAAAGGTCAATAATTCGCCTCCGTGTCAGTAGTTCTACTAAGAAGTACAACTGGCAACACAAATGACACACCTTTGTACATCTTAGAGGGTAAAACATACTCTAGCTAGATCTAGCAACTCTAAAACTATGTGCTCGAAAATTTCAGTCACAAAACGAGGTTTTCTTTTCAATTGTCGTGGCCAGTGTCTGAGAGGTAGGTATTGTCTTCAGCATCCGAACACATTTCTAAGTGTGCCAACTTTTGTCTTACCTGTCTTGCCCGCCGCTTTGTGGTTAAGTAGGGCGGTCTACTTTAACAGACAATTCATCTTGGGAATTAGGTTACTTTTTATGTCAAACATAAGGTTTTGTCAGCATTACCCTCATTTTTTTCGTCAGTTAACTAAGTCTAGTTTTGTTACCAAATAACTGTTAATGTTAGTTAACATTAAAAAGGTATATCACTATTTTGCTAGCTGTACTTTAGCGCTTTAAAAGTGTGATAAGGTAACCCTAAAGCTATTAAAATAATTGGAGCGATGAGTTCTATTGATTGTAAGAATTCATACAAGTTCAATCGATGGAATCAGGCGTTATGTGAACATTGCAGAAGTCCATTGCAAAATATTAGAATGTTAAATATCTAGAAACGATACCGGGCAAAATCTTCATAATCCGTGGCCACCAGGCGTTATTACAGTAGGTAGATAGTTTACACTCTAATACTTAGTCGGAGTCTTTGCCTTATACAAGTTTTCGTCTGTTTTTTGCGTACCTGCCTACAATGTATTTACGTTTAACGAACTCGTAGGTAGGTATTTTTGACATTACCTTGAGTTAAACAAAAGAGATCCAGCTGATTCCTTTTATTCCCGCACAAATGCGTATATCAAACGAAACCTTTTTGCATGAATTAGGCGAGCTTTCAATAAAACATCAGCCAGTGCACAGAACAAATAACACGTCAGGGCGTACCAACCTAACAGAAACGCATTAATGAGTGCGCAGTGCTGCCAACATTTACATATCAAACGTGACGCGTGCCGACAAGATAAACGCGGGTTGATTGTTTCGTTTTGTCAATACGTTTAAATTTATTGAGCTAGATTTGATGTGTTAGCAAGTTATCAACTTTTTCTCTAAAATATTTTAGAACGAAACTAATCACTCTCATCTTTTGGAGTATAAAATATCACTTTTTTTCAAAATCAAAAATATAAACTGTGCTATCGATTTTACGTCTTTCGGCCCATATTCAATTCCAAATGCGAACATAGCAATATGAAACTCTAGCTTCAAATTCTTGGCATGCAAGCCTGCAGTGAAATCTGGGTTACATAGAACCAAACTTCGAGTAATATGAAACGTTTCGAAACTAATACTTTGAGGCTTATGTTAACAGTTCCTAGTTTTGTCTACTTCCGCAGAGGTAAGGTATGAGGCTTCATGGTCCTTTGTCAGATTGTTATATACAGATTTGCTAGTTTCAAACAAAGAAAACAGCTTAGGTTCATTGATTTCAATTTGAATAAAATATAATAAAAATGGTGAGGGCGGTTAACTAGTCTGAAAATTCAAAGAGGTTTGATTACCAGTTTAATTGAGAACCTCTTCCCTTTTTGAAGTCGGTTAAAAAAATTAATTGGATTGTTTCTAAGACCATTTCATGTATCTTCATCGGTTATGGTAACTGCCCTTATTGCCCCATCCAATATTTCCACCCTGCATACAACAAACAATAAAATAGCACCAATGTCCAAAAACATTATTTATTAAATACTTTGTCTCGATGCCTGTAGCTACCAACATAAGTTTTGGAGTTACATTCCATCACGGACAGTCGGACAGGACAATCGTATTTACACAGAATTCGTCAGTTAATCCGGTTACGGCGCGCCGGCCCAGCTGTTTAAACCGAGTTACTGGATTGCGACGTTAACCTGTTTATTTTGACTGAAACATCGATTGGAAGTTTTGTTGGACTCTACTCTCGTGTTGATGTAACGATTGTACCTATCAGTCCGACAGTACAGCCGGTTTCTCGAACGCAGATCATCTTCATAATTAACTAATCCATTATCAAATCTCATTCAAGTTTCATTTGGGTTGCTTGAATGTTGATTACGTACTTTGTTATTGAACAGAGATTAGTTGACAAGTCTGTCAAATCATTAATGTAAATCTCCTTTCAAACATGAAAATGGGTTTCTGGAAAGCTTATTAGGCATTTGTCTTTGGTCAATCGCTTGTCAAATCAATGATCAACTAATATGTGATTTTGCTCTAATTAGCTGAAATAACAGGGTGAGTCTATTTAACGTTAGTAACGAGATGTGATCGTAACGTCTACTTTTTTTAAACACATTTGGTACAGCAGCGCCTCTATCGTGCGGATAGGGAATAATGCAAATCTCTTAAGGCGCATACCCAAGTCAATGTGGCGCCGCCACCTTTTTTATCATATTATTACGTTTAACATTTTGTACAGTTTGTGATCCCTACCTACTATAAGCTATTTTTAATACATCTGCACCTAATAGTTTTATTTTGTACAAGCTGCGTCCCACGGCACGCCATCTCTCACGGGAACTGATTTATGGCATAAAATGTAGCCAATGTGTAAAAAGTGCCTATAGGCCTGGAACTACCTCTATGCAAAATTTCAGCCCGATCCATTCAGTTACTTTTGCTCGAAAGAGAAACACACATACATACAGACATGTTTACAAACTTTCGCGTTTATAATTAGTAGGATAGTTTGCAGAGGTGCGAAAATAGAGTTTGGTGGCTACAAAGCGCAACTTCGTATCTCTTAGCATAACAAACTAAAACTATTACAGAGGTATTAATAAATAGCCTATAATAGGTATCACAAACTTCAAATCTTCGAAGTTACCTGGGAGAAATCGCTCTCAGCGATAAGGCCGCCTTTTGTACTACATTTATTTATTATTTAGATATAAGACTTTAATGTATATTTATTACTATTAGTACAATAAAGTGTTCATTCATTCATTCATTCACAAACTGTACGATGGATTTTTGAATATCCTGTGTTAAAAGTATGTAATAAAAGGTGGCGGCCCCACTTTCACTGGGGTATGCACCTTAATAAAAGGAGACTTCACGATTACGTTTCGTAACAAACGTCAAATAGATTAAGTAATCTCGAAATAGAATCATAAAATATGAATATTTCGTAGAACAAAGGCCGATTGCCTCCGCAAATAAGGAGTAATTGAAAGCCTTATTAAATTTGATCTGCCTAAGCAGGGTCGCCAACCGCAACAAAATGACTTCGGCGGTTACCAACCTGGAGGTCAAACGACCTTATTTCACCGAAGCCATAACAGGATTGGAATTAATTGAGTAAAGCGATAGCTTGGCTCGTGAAGTCATTATGGCTTGGTAATTGTGAAGGGTCATATATGTAGGTATAATACTTTTTCTGGTGAATCCCAGAAAAAGTAAATCTGATGTTTTAACCCTGGCTATTTTAACCCCTAGCTATCATATATTAGTTTTTCTATGACTCATTCGTTTTGTTTAGATTTTTTAATGGAAACTAGCTATTTGTCTCTTCTGGGTTCTGCCCCTGGCTTCGCAAGCGTTTTTCTTACAGTTACAAGATGCCTTAGATCCATACATTTAACGCCTTGCAACGCCCGGATACTGACAGAGATAGGAACTACTTTCCATAATATGACAGTAATCTTATAGTTTCTGGAATACTCGATTATAACTCGAAAACTCGAATATAGTTCTCGAATGATTTTGACTGATTCGTTGCTTTAGCAGAACAATACAACTGACAAATCAGAGTGGTAGCAGCGAACGTTTGGTCAAGCAGTAAGAATAATTATTACTCAGAAAGCGGACTCAGAAAAAGTTATACTCAGATAAGTTCTTTTTAGACAGTCATTTGACTGCCAACAAAATACAAATTTCCTCAGGCAAATTATTTTTCTGAAATTAGTATCTTATTGATAAATGTCTTTATTTTTTTCATATCAAGTAAGAAGACAAGTTTTTAGTTATACAAGAAATTTGTGTTAATATATAAATTATATATAAATATTAATATATATATAATATATATATGTTATAAACGAATAAATAATACTTTGATTTTAGGCGGAAACTTAAGTCTTTAACTGTTTTACAATTCCCATAATACTTTTTAATTTTAATTGATTGTACTGGTTTTTTTTGTGAACTGTACCAAGGGTAGACGTATAAAAAAGTGGTCAAATCCAGAATTGGTCTCCATTAGAACTGGTGCGTACAAAATGTGGTCGAATCCAGAATAGGTCATATCTAGATGGTGATGACATTAAGAAATGGTCACTGACCGCCTGAAGGCTTTTGACTAGTAAACTACAAAGACTTAATATTACCAACTTCTCGTAGACAAAACTATGAGACCCAATCTCAAGTACCAAGGGCGTAATAGACCCAGTAAGAATCGTTACTCAGAAAGAGGACTCAAAAGAAATTATAATCAGATAACTACTCTTATCTTCTTAGACAGACATTTGACTGCCTTCACTTGTAAGCTACAAAGACTTAATGTTACTTCTAGTAGACAAAACTAATCTGTTTAGGGGCCCAATCTCAACTACCAAGGGCGTAATAGACCCGACGATGGCTCCTTACCTCATGAAAATGTATCAGAAAAATCAAGTAACCGCCTTCACGTAAGTCGGTTGGTGCAAGATACAAGCTATTAGCGATTTGCGACTCCATAATTTCTAAGGATTATGTTGTGGTCTTTTAGAATTGGTTGCTCCAGCGCATTGAGTTTTTTAAAGTGTTGCATTCTGACACATTTTTTAAACGATAAGGTTCTTCTACGATTTGACGTCACCTATCTCGACTAGTGAAAGGAGTACTGATCGACGAACGTAATTGGTCTTCACAAACAAATATAAGTAATATAAAATAAATAAATAATGCTAGAAAATCCTTTGATTGGTAGATTATTCCAGGGATCTATTAAATTCTTACTTCCAACTTGTACTACAACCCACCTGCATAAATATTCAGTGTGGGGCGGAGATCTCTTATTAATGAAAAAGGGTCACAAGGTATTTTAATTCAACTACGTGTTAAGGATTTCTGGGCTTGGGTCGGGTGGGTTCTAGCCTAATAAAGGATCTGACAAAATGTTTCTAATAGAGCGAACTTGTGAAGTTCCTGAGAGGATTTTGTTGATGGTTCCCGAGGGGTTTTTCAAACTTTGCTAAAACTATGACGTTGAGCTTTTAGCTCAGAACTGAAATGCCTTGAAGTCTTGTCTAAATCTACGATCACTTTGAGTCACTGATCCAGAGGAGTAGGTACCTACGATCAGTTTTTATTTGGTCTTTACGTTTACTTAAAAATCCCTCGAAAACTGCAGTTTTATGAAAAAGTAAAGATACCAGTATATACTAATCTGAAAAACGAAATAGAAGTTTCTGATCGGCTTTTGTGCAAACGCTGGTCTTATGCAAGCGACGTAAGAGTTGGTTTTGCACGACAACGAAAACGAAACTTCGATTTTGCTTTACCGAGAAGGCCCCCTGAATGACGGTCCAAATTATCGTCAACAGTAAACCCGACAAAATGATTGATTTACTTGAAAACTAGCCCCTCATTACCAGCATGCTAGCTGTAAAATGTAATGCATCCTTGTACATCATATCTCGACACAGGTACTTCCGCCTTCGCCCGTTTTGCTTATTAATCATGACGTTGACGTTCACGCAAAGCCTATTAAAATTTTATACAGCTTAAAGCTCGATTCTACCAAGATGGCAGCGGGTTTATTGAGTATTTGACAGCAGGTGAAAAGTAGCTAAGCCGACGACACCTTAATTTAAGCTGAAAGCATATCACTACGAGACAAGAGGGAACTCTTGTATAAAACGACAAACTCTGGTCAGAATATTTTTTGTGTTGTAAAAAATATTCAGACGCATTTTTGTATAATTGCATTTGACGTCTAAATTCATATATATTTATATATTAAATAGTAAAATTAGGATGAAGACCAATTAGGAAGTGGACAACTTATTATGTGGTCAAGTGAGGAAATGGACAACATTGGAAGTGGTCAAGTTTGAAAGTTATTTAAGGTCAACTGTATGAGTGGTGAATTGAGGACATGGAAAAGGTCACTCGGAGGGGTTTGGATAAATGTGCGTCTGCAAATTTGATTGACGACCGAAATGGCGCGGCGGACGAAGGTCTGTCTGTGACGCTGGGGGTTGCGGGTTCGATTCCGGCCTTGAGACAAATGTTTGTAAATTCAGAAAAAAATATTCTGAGTGTTCTGGATTTTTGTAATATAGGATTTGTGTAACAAAATATAAATATCTATATAATGTGTTTTATTTAAGTATGTAAGTAACCATAACACAAGTTCTGCTTAGTTTAGGGTTAGCTAGGTGATGATGAACGGATTGTCCAACATTTTTGTTTTATTGTATTGTATTCATTTATTTCAGATAATAAAATCCATAGTACAATATTAAAATAAATATAAATATGTCAATAAAATTAAAATTAAATCAAAACTAAAATATAAGTTAAAATTAGAATTCAATCACATTAGCTAAAATTATATAACATTAAAACAATTAAGATTACAAGAAAGCAGAACAATAATAAGGATAAAATAAAATCAATGGTTGTATCCACACACTGGAGCAACACATTGGACAAAGTGTGTCCATATGGGGGACATACGACCTGCCACAGTCTGTAGGATGCTGTTGTGACTCGCTCTCGTCCTGCTCATCAGGGATGCTGTTTTCTTCCGAATAACGGCGTGAAAGCCGTCAGTTCGATTCTGAGCAAACATCTCTGAGGCACTACAAATACGGGGGAGTCTCAACAGCATTCTAAAGGTGTTATTATACTGGACACGTAGGGCGTCCAGCGATTTTCGAGTGTAGTTAACCCATAGATTACCCGTGTACAGGCTCTGACAGTAAGCCTTGAAGAGCGTAAGTTTCACTTCGTCAGAGCATCGGGAAAATCTACGGGCCAGCATGTTCCCCCTGACCGCCAGAGCGCTACGTTCTCTCTCTATGTCTACATTGTCTTTAAGATCGTCGGTGAGGACATGCCCAAGGTACTTGAATTGAGTAACACGCTTGATCTTGACACCGTTTAGGGTCAAGTCACGAGCGTTATCTGGAGTCCCACCGGCGCTCTTAAAGACAATGTATTCACACTTTTTGACGTTATAGGTGAGGCCATGCGATGCAGCGTAGGAACCACATACCCTCAACATCTCCCCGATAGATCCCGCAGCCTTATATGATGTCTTTATATGATTCTCAAGTACACATAGTAACTACTCTTGTAAAATAATTTATTTTCTATTTAAGATTGTTTTCTAACGTCCCTAGATTTCTATTTTTATCCACCGTGGGGCGGGCAGCAGCGCCCTCTTCAGAAAAAATCTTCCACCAAACTGCGATCCCCAACCCGCATGCCCAGCGTGGGGATTATGGGCATTAGCTCCCATGAGTTAAACGCCAATAAGGCGTTTATCAGGGGTAGGCCTGCGTCCAGCAGTGGACCGATACAGGCTTTTGAAGTTGATGTTGTTGTCTTTAGATTTCTACGTATCCTTCAGCGTTGTTAGATACATTCACAAGTTCATTTTCAACTGCTTTTTATCTGAAAATACACAACCTATTATTTCAAGCTAGCTCCTTTGCAACCAGACTATTATTAATTTTCTTCTAACAAGCTACAGAAATCCCTAAGCACTTTATTATACCGATCCTCTTATGCTGTTCTTTTGAAAGGCTGAACATTTCGTATATTGTTTACAATAAATCTACACAATCTCAGTAAAGGAGTTCATTATATTGTATTGTTGAAGAGATTAGGGTACATTTAGCTAAAGACAACTGACATAGGGGGATGTTATTCGTGTGTATTGTTCCAAAGATTCTGCTTGTAGGATTGTTATAAGAACCAACAATTCTACTAATTAGCAACATCTTTTTCGTTAACAAACTAACATCTTGCCAAGATTTTATCTTCATTTATTTATTTGATTCGTGAATCTATATATAAATATCGTGTTTGAATGTAACGAGTATACTCATGCACTTACATAATAAAAATCTTAATTAAAAACCATAAAAAATAATGTGTGAGTATGGATGAAATTAAAAACATACAATGTCAGGTTTTCTTTGAAAAGTCTTAAGAACGGAACTGATACCTTAGCCCCCATACAAACGTACTTTCCGCTTCATTTGGAAACTACGTTTCCGATCGTATTGAATTTTTCCATACATAATCGAATGGCAAATAGCTATGTTTGTAGTGTTTTAGTTTATTAAAAAACATTATGATCTTTGAATGAAAGAGAAACTAATTTGCCATATTTTGACCACCAAATCGAGTCATTTTCAAGCTATTTTTTCTGCATGTTAGACACCTTTATTCGAAAATCTGTCACACTGCAAACATCCTAAATATATTCACCATTAGAAATAAACAAAAATATTTCTGAAATCAGTCGTTCATTCAAAATGAATCCCTAAGTACGAAAAAATCTAAAAAATTGAGAAATTCCTTCAAATTTCTGCAACCGCTCGCTCAAACGCGGGATGCGATGCGACACAGGAGCACAATTCTAAAATAAGGCGAATGAAACGAAATGGCCAACACAATGCGATTCTACATGAAACAACAACAAATTCGCTCGAGCCGGCCGCCGAGATTTGGGAGAGGTTCGTAGCCTTCTTATGAAAAACAAACAAAAAATATTTGAGAATTCGGTTTTGTGGTAGTATTTATATACATATTACAAGCGAGAGGCCTATTCACCACATTGTATTTATTTTTACATACAATTTATATTTATTTTTATTTTACACGCACAATTTATTTCTCAAGTGCGCTTGTAGTTTTGTTAGCTGAACGCTACGAGCGCTGCCAATATGTTTTTCAAAGACCTTTATGTTATTTTCCACCAAAACTAAGCTTCTAAGCGTTGGAATCTGGCAAACCCAAAAAATAACCTCGTTAGATATTACTAACCTATTCTGTTGACCGTATTTGTCACATTTCGCTTCTTACCTACACAGCTAAGCTGCTAGAAAAGCAATCTAAAGCCCTTGAATACCCAAATGCCCACTACAATGAACAACAAATAATTCAACGTCATGAGCCAAGGTTTATTCTTCAAGACACCACTGCCCCAGTAATTACTTGGGTTCAGAGCCAAAGCCCGAAGTCCATGTTAAGGGCCTCGGGGGGACGTTATCACCTATTTATCTTGGGTCCGACTATCAAAATATAGAGTAGGTTACGTTGCTCGAGTAGATACAACTGCTGTGTTTCTTAGGACAGCCGATCAAAGGACATTTTGCGAGATCTTCGATTTTCTTGAGTTCTTTGAAGATTGTGACTCGAATTATAGTTTAATTATTTCGATGGGCTTACTAAAAGCTCTTCCTTTTTTACTGAGAAATCTCAGTCAATTTTGAAGAACCCACAAAAAATGGGCTCAACCAAACGCATGATAAATACATAGTAAAATAACGTTTTTAAGACAAAGACATCATCATCATCATCATTCACAGCCGGATTTTACCCACTGCTGGGTATAGGCCTCCCGAAGTTTGTGCCATCCACCACGGTCCTGTGCTAACCGCCTCCATTGACGTCCCCCGACACGTACTATGTCGTCAACCCACCTTGCAACTGGACGTCCTACGTTTCTTTTGCCCATTATTGGCCACCAGTCAGTTGTTGTTTTGCTCCACCTATCATCACCTCGCCTTGCAATGTGTCCAGCCCAACTCCATTTAAGCTCCATGACTCGAGTGCCAACATCCTGGACCTTTGTCCTTTGTCGGATCTTGGTGTTCGGGACTCGGTCTGTAAGGTGAATGCCGAGCATGGCGCGTTCCATAGCTCTTTGTGCAACTCTCAGACGGTATACAGTCTCCTGTGTGAGCGTCCACGTCTCGGCACCGTAGGTCATGGTGGGCAGTACACATTGATTAAATAAGCGGGTCTTCAAACATTGTGGAACCTTCTCTGATTTTAAGATGTCATCTAGCTTGCCAAATGCAGCCCATCCTAGCTGGATTCTTTTTGAGATCTCCTTGGGCTGATGTTCTTTGCCGAAGGACACAACATGTCCAAGATAGACGTATTGATCGACTCTCTCCAGTACCTCATTTCCCACCGTGATGTTGAAATTTGAGGGGCTGGAGAGGTTCGCCATAACCTTCGTCTTGGACATATTCATTCTTAAGCCAAAGACAAAGACACATACAAAAAAACTTCCCCATCTAAACAAAAAGCTAAACCTGTTACTTTTCCCTCTTCATCATTGCCAACTAAACCGATCGCAGGGTTCCTTTGAAAGCTTATTGTTTCCACAATTGTCGGGAGATTACCTTCTACTTAATACCTCCATTTAGCGAAGAAGGATTAATTTTGAGTAAACTTGCTACCGTTGTAACTAAGCATGGTTTTCGAGTTCTAATCTCCGTTTAACCACTGGTTTGTAGAATTATCCAATCATAATGATTTATAGTAGGCGTAACAAGGCATATAATCTCTCAATACAAACGTTTCTGAGTCGTTTATGAATTTTTGTTACAAATATATCTGAGCTTAAAACATTTCCGCCTTATTTTTTTACATTTACTTCGTAACATTATCAAATCTGGGTCTCTATAAGACTTTTTCGATCAAAACAAAGTGGCATACCGCCCGTCCATTAAACCACAACAGCTTAAATATATTGATAGATGGCTGTGGTTATTTCGATTCTTCCCAACCTTTCCCCCAAATAATCCCACAAAGACAAAGCAACTCGATATTGGAAATATTTTCCCTAAACTTTACTAGCCAATCATTACAAGTATCACTTAAACCTAAATAACCGTCTCAAACAGAATTTCCACGGTATTTCGACCGGTACAATAATCTACCAGATGCATTGTCAGCAATATCAGCAGAGATCGTCGACCAGTACGAATTGAACCATTCCCTCGCTTTAAACCTTCACTAGAGACTCTATTTGCAAGATTGGATGCAGGTACAGTTACACTGGTCGGAGAGTAGATTCCGGAATAGCTATTAGTATAGATTTCCGATGGTCCTGTCGATATTAAATGGCCGAAATTTTCATAATCCTTAGTGCAGTCATTCGATTGTTAGTTGATATAGTATGAAACAGGGTTCGACGAATCGGATATGATTTGTTTGGGCTTCGCTACATAATTGAGTCGTGATTTAAGGGTCGAAACAGACACTTTGTTGCTAAAAGGTTACTTCTACTCTCGGACACGCTTCGCGTCACCTGTCATCATATATTACAGACTACTAAAACGACATTTAAGGGAATCAATTTACGATCAACGAAAATTAACCTCTCGACCGTGATGTGATGACTCATCAATCGTATGCAATGACCCCGTACCTAGAGCCGTACCTACAATAATTGATTTTGTTTTAAAACGCTATAAACTGACTTGAATTATATAGTTTTTTCATGAGTCGGATTGTCAGAACAGGACGAAAAATTAAAATGGGATCACACGGGAAGCCCCGGGTAGAATCATGAAAATCGGACCACCCAGTCAAAAGTTCTGAGGTAACAAACATAAAAAAAATACAGGCGAATAGAGAAACTCCTCCTTTGTTTGAAGTCGGTTAAATACAAATCATTTATTTCATATTTTTATATACAAAGTGGCAGGTGTCCCAATGTGGGACGAAAGCATATTTTTTCATAAGGGCCGAACTTCCTAGGGACGAATTTGGCATATATGCCAGAAAACCAGTCTGAGTCAGAGTCAGAGTCAAATCGTTTATTTCTTTAGACTTACAAAATAAGTACTTAGACAAGTCAAATTTTTAATATATAAACAGCTTGATAAATAGTTATTACTATCAAACAAGAAATAAGGTGCAATTGACTCTAATTCACTTCAATTTTTTTGTCCACTAGCGGAAGAAGACACATTCTAAGTTTAATTCTTCCCGACACATTCTAAATTAAATTAGGAATTAAGCAGCAAATGTATCCTGACCGTGTTGTACGATAAGAACACGAATATACTGTCGAAAATAAAAGCTCTAAGTACAGGTCAAGTTTCACATGTGACTATGTTACCATGACCTACACGAATCCATTTATTCAAAAACAAGCAACACACCGAACTTATGTATTTAAATACCCATGCTCTGTTTTTTATTTCTGTGCAGCACTTGACAGAATGAAAAGGTTCAATTAAATAGAATCCGAGTGAATCTGAAGGTTCGTGTGAGACTACCTCTGACCGTATATTTAAGCTTCGCTGAGGGGCAATAATAGTAAAGTGTCTTGAGGGAACTCTCAAATGGGACGGATTAAGGCTGGGGCAAATAAACGAAACATATGAAAAAAATAAAATTGAACTAAGCGCGCCGCCGTCTTTCTTTTTGGACTGAGTGAGTCTCGACTTCTCGAGCCGTTAGTTCCGCACCCAACTAGTTGGTTTTCTTAAAATTATAAAATAAAATAAGGCCTGATCCTTTTTAGGAAGAATTTTAATGAAGAATTTCAATATTCATTGATTTTTTCTTGAGAGATGATAAATATTTTCTACCCGACTACCTAAGGCGCGGTTTTGAGATTTGGTTCCTTTTAATACCTTAATCACGTAATGATGTCGAGTTTAGTAACTACTGTTTTAATATAATGTATATTTTTAACACTTTAATATTATTTTATTCAACAAACAATACATAATATGTAGTAACTTCTAATAGTTTTAATGTAAAAAGCCAAGCTACGGCGTAGCAACCAATGTACTTCGTAGCGCTACGATTCGTAGCACTTGCTACGAGGTGCTACGCCGCCTTTGCCCGCCCCTGTGGGCGCTACGGACGAGATTTAAGAAGATAGGCAATACTTCCCGTACTTCTCTTTACGGCCGCTTTAATGTAGTGACGAGTACGCTATGTTAATGAAAACTTTTAGCGATGGGGTGCAGTATGTGAGTTGAAGGTATTTTTATTGGTTTAATTTAATTTGGGTAGAAGGATAGTTGTGAATACTCCCTGTTAATTGTAAGTTGCATAGAAATCATAATAATACACCACAAAACAACAAAGACACTTGATGATTGAATTAACCGCGGAACTCTGTACAATGTATGTACATACGTTGTATCACAGCTAATATTTTTGTGGGTGTCCTAGTCTTCAATATGTGTTGTACAGCCAGGTGCATAAACATGTAAGCACTTTAATAACTTGTCATACCAAGGCGCGTGTGGTGGACAGTACGCCGTTGTCGAGTCAGCTTAAGGCCCATACACCAGCGAAAGTGGCGCCCCCAACTATTATATCTTATTATTACGTTAAACGCAGCAAGTTTTAAAAATCCTACGTTCAGTTTGTGGTATCTATCATAAGCTATTTATTATTGCCTCTGTAATAGTTTCATTTTGTAAAGCTTAGGAAGAGATACGAAGTTGCGCTTTTTGGCCACCAAACTCTATTTTTGCATCTCCTCCTAAACTATATGAGATAAAATTATAAAAGAAGTATTAAAAAATAGCTTATAATAGATACCACAAACTGAACGTAGGATTTTTAAAAATTCCTATGATAAACGTAAAAATATGATAAAATAGGAATTGCTGTCAGATTGGCTCGGGTATGCGCCATAAAAGTGACAAGGTAAAAAATTGTACACGTTTAAATGCAGTTGACAGGACTAAAGTAAAAAAAGAACTATCCATAAAGAAAACCTCATAAAATTTCTTAAAATGGCCCCTACTCTTGGGCAATAAAAACCTGCTTCTAAACACTTCCACAATGAAATTCCCCGCTTGACCGATTTCTGGAACATTCCTTGGAGTTCATTGTCCGCACCCCTCTCCCCTCCAAACCATGAAGTAAATAACATAACGCTCACACAATCAGATAAGTAAGGCTTTAAGGCATGGGTTACACTGAGATAGTAATTTGACAATTTTTTTTAAACTACTGGCATGATGTTTTTTGACGTTCGACATCTGTCATATACTTACTAATTTTAATACTTGATGCATCCCGTCGTTCAGAGCCAGATATTGTTGATGAAGACGATGATTGATGAGCAATATAATATGTTAAGGTAACTCAGTTTAGCTTTTGTCTGCGGCGAATATTTTAGATTTGGTTCCAGAGTTTAGTACCTAT
Organism: Eupithecia tripunctaria; assembly: GCA_955876795.1. NCBI lineage: Eukaryota > Metazoa > Arthropoda > Insecta > Lepidoptera > Geometridae > Eupithecia > Eupithecia tripunctaria. Next base: position 8,991,976 of record OY041612.1, read on the forward strand.
TGTTTTGATATAATGTACTTTTTAAAAACTATAATATTATTATATTCAACAAACAATAAGTAACCTTCTAATAGTTTTAAAGTCAAAAGTCAAGCTACGGCGTAGCAACCAATGTACTTCGTAGCGTTGATGCGAACGATGCGTTTGATTTGGATAAAAGTACTCTATAAGTTTTTCGCAGTCTTCAGACTATGCATTTTTTAAACGGCCCTTTTCGTATTTTCATGTGAAGAAGTTACAAACATGATCATAATGTAACAAACATATATTCATAAGATCTATTTATTAACTTCTAAAAAAATTTGCTTTAGATATTTTAAAATTAGAGAAACAGGCAATTTTTTTTATTGATGGACTATGGTTTGGCTACCAACTCACTTTAAGAAAGCGAAGATGTAGCACCTAAGATGGAGCACGCTTTTCCAGAAGGAACTTATTTACTCCAGATTTGAAGACTCCAAGATTGTACTCTTATGGGAGGACAGACGCAGGAAGGTCATTCCACTCTTTGGCTGTGGATATTATGAAAGTAGAGCAGATTTTTTTGGTACAACACTGTGGTATGTCGAATGTGTATTTGTGTATTCTATGTATTTTGGATTAACGAGTTAGAGTACTCACAATAAGTGTGCTAGCCAAGTTCAGTAACTAACCTCAATCACTTGCCTGAGCTACTAGCCTCAACAACTACCACATTGTAAATACAGCTTTACATTGAAGCAGAGTAGACACCAAGAAAAGCTTTATAAATAGAGTCTGACGGCTGAGGATTTGGGAGGACGCTGACAGATTTCGGATATTTTAATCCGTTTTTACGATAAATAGGGATAAGTACGAGGTGTCAACTAATGCGGTGATTCTATAGAGTGCAGAGATAATGCAAAATTAATTACTTTACTCTATGTTTACTGTGCTTTTTAAAAAAGGTGGGTACTCATGTAAATAGCATCATAAAAAATCTCAGAAAAAAAACATTACCCGTCTTTGGCCAAGTTAAAGAAAAACTAATTTGAATACATGGAACGAGAGGTAGATTGGTTTTTAATTTCTTATAAATGAAGATGTTTTTCTTTATTTACCTGGAATATCGTGTACATAATATAGTATGTTACTATTTCATATATATGTTCAATTCTATTCAAGATAAATGAATGAAAGATCTTTCTTCTATTTTGAACCTATCTGTTTCAGATAGTCTTCTTATTCTTATTTTTCTTAATTTTTTATTCATATTCTTTACTTCTATTTTGCGCAGTGTTTTCAGCGTCGTTAAAGTAGAAGCCTGTTTGTTCTAACGGAAAAATATTATTTCTTCTGTTTAGATCGAAAAAGCCCATAAAAATATAAATATGTGTTTCTAGAAAGAACACAGACAGACGGCTTTGAGATAGGCTTTGACTTCATACCTTTCAGCCGTCAGAATACTAACGGGCGCTACCACAGAGATAGCAAGCCGAATTTCGTATCTAATCAGAGGGCCTAGACAATGTAACAATCGATGTCGAAAGTGATAGTAGAAAAGGCCAAAAATGTATGGGTTTGACATATATGCCTTAGATATGTCACGTGATCTGTTTCGATCCTACGAATCTTTCAATTGTTTTCGATTTGCTTCGTGAGATTCTTTCTTGAATGTGTAATTTTTGTTCATACTTAATTATTCTGTTTCATTTCAATAACAATAGTGATTGTTAAATACACTCGAGAGCAATGAATCCGGGTCACTTAAAGAATCCTAAAAATCTCGGAAACTAAAAATGCTAGGTTATTGCAATAAATTGTATTTAATAGACAATGTAATACTCCTTAAATGAAGGTATTAAAACTTCTTAGTTATTGTAAAGTTATATCATAAAAAAATCAAATTTGAAAAAGGGCCACTTTCGAAGATGGAACTACGAAATTACAGCATTTGGTTTTGCTTTTGTTTGTAATCTGTCATTTATGTGGGTACATAAACCATGTTGATAGTGCTCTATATTCATTATTCAAGCTGAAATTATGTCGCTTACGCCTGAAGAATGCACCAGAATACTTACAATGCTGGAAACCGGCCGGAGTCAGCGCGATACAGCCAGGACTGTCGGTGTGTCGCTGTCAACAGTACAAAGAGTTCTCCGACGTTACGAAGAAACTGGTTCTAACCTACGCAGACCAGGAACGGGCAGAACCAGGTGTACCACAGCACGAGAAGACCGATACTTGGTGAACACCATGCTTCGAAATCGCTTTCTCACAGGAACTGAACTCACCAATCAGTTTCGACGCCTCGGAGGAAGTAACCCAAGTGCATGGACAGTAAGACGTCGGCTTGCTGAATCTAACTTAAAACCCCTTAGACCTGCAAACGGCCCTAAACTGGAGCGTGGGCATCGTATTTCGAGATTAAGATATGCCCAGAGTCACGTAAATTGGAGTATTGAAGATTGGTCAAAAGTTATGTTCTCCGACGAATCAAAATTTATGCTCTACAAGCACGATGGAAGACACAGAGTGTATCGAAGACCAGGGGAAAGATTCAAGCAAGCATGCATCGAAGAAAAAGTAGCCTACGGTGGTGGGTCTGTACTTGTGTGGGCCGGAATTTCTTCTGAAAGTCGCACAGAGCTGGTGATCATAGAAAACGGCTCTTTAACTAGCGTAAGATATGTGGAAGAAATCCTCAATGATCACGTTGGTCCATTTATGGTCAATTTAGGTGAGGATGCTATATTTATGCATGACAATGCCCGACCTCATACAGGTAGGATTGTGAATGACTACCTTTAAGAGATGAACATTACTCGTATGGAGTGGCCAGCGCGCAGCCCGGATATCAACCCGATCGAGCATGCTTGGGACGAGCTAGGCAGATGCGTAAAACAACGAAACCCTCCCCCAATCACGCTTCGTGAGCTCAAAATTGCTCTCACAGAGGAATAGGAGAATATTCCCCAAAATCGTATAAGGAACTTGGTGTACAGCATGCCAAACCGCGTAAACGCAGTAATGGAAGCACGAGGAGGCAATACGAAGTATTAAAATTCAAGAAAATCGTAATAAAGTTCAAAAATTTCATGTTTCCTATTTTTGTTTTAAGGAGAGATCAGCAGTTTTTTTCTTTATGTAATTTTGTGTTAATAAAATGTATGGTGACTCATATTTTTTTTACTTTCATTTAAGGAGTATTACATTGTCTATTAAATACAATTTATTGCATTAACCTAGCATTTTTAGTTTCCGAGATTTTTAGGATTCTTTAAGTGACCCGGATTCATTGCTCTCGAGTGTATTATTATATTGTGTTTCCAATTTCTATATGAATAGTGTCCTACTATTTTTATTGTAGAAGTGTGTCAAATTTCCTGTTATGTTACATCTCTAAGTGAATAAAATAAATAAAATCTTCTTCTTTATTTCATTCTTGGCGGTCGTGGTCGTCATGACGATTTTTTTGTTGTACGGACTGATATCGCTCGCCTCTCATTATATCCCCATCTCTATACATCCCCTGTTGGTGGTCATTCTGGGGCATTCATACAAGCGGATATCTACGGTAGATCTTATCTGGTTGGTCCATCTCATAGACGATGTAACCGTCGGTATTTTACCCTCTATCATTCAATTCACGACAAGCCGTTCAATGGAGTCAACGTCTCACCTCGATACGTGCCCGAAAAACTTCAAAATTTGTGATAGTATGGTTGTAATTATGTATTTATTTCTCATAATTAAACAAACAATGGCTCATTAGTATTTGAGTTGTATTTTTCTTTGTTTATTTTATATTATTTTTGTTATATGTCCTATCGTTTAGTTTTAATTGTTATACCTAATAAAAAGTTTAAAAATAAATATTGATTGTAACTGTTTATTTATATGTTTTACGCATGAAATAATTTATTCGTTTGGTTTTATATCCTCGAAAAATCTAGGAGGTAAGTGAGTTTATAGCTGTAGTTTCTTCCCAAAGCAGCTTATTTTTCTAGTCTGGTGTTCGGTATAAATCGGATTTTATGAATCAAATAATATTCAGTACCGTTTTTATTGAAACATGAATAAGGGATTTATTTTCTAGGAAAACTTTTAACTTAATGAAGTTATTTAGATCTGAGGCAACAAATTCCATTGTATAAGTTGAACAATTACGTAAACTAAGTGTAGAATAACAAAATATAGAAACCAAATAATACGTTTTTTTTTGTTTATTTTGTGAATTTGATTTTGAAAATTTGCCTTTATATTTATATTTTCTCTCTCAATACGCGGATGTTAAATTACCTTTTCATCATACTTTTACTTCGACTACACACATAACACAACGGTACAACCCACAAAATGACAAACTGGCGCGAAACACACTCGTGCGTGTGCTTTACCAATAAATAAAAAAAATGTCGGCAGACAGCGGTTTCGTGCTGGCCGGTCAAGTGAGACAGGCTGTAAAGTTTTGGTATTATTTTTTGGAAGGGGATCGCTAAGTGACAATGGGCACTTTTATTTTATTTTCAACAAGCTCTGCTTGTGTCGGAGCAATATGATGTTGTGTGAAATGTTCAACTCATTTTGTCGTCTTTCTACGCAAAGGTTTGCCAACCCAAATGTTTCCATCTAACCAATATGTTTCGAATACAGATAACATCAGTTTTTTACGCTGTTGACCATTTTTAAACGTAAAAGTGTACGTACAGTTTGACCGCACCGAACAATGAGACTTACGGAAGGTGCTTATTTATTAAAAACTTTTAAAACTTTCGTGATTTGTTAACAAAATTAAAAACTAGATACATAAAGGTAGAAACGTAGGGGAAATAAAAACAAAGGTACGCGATAAATACCCGATAAATAATCATTAATCATGCTTATTTATTTGTCGATAGTAATTTCATAAATACAAACATGGCAATAGTACCTTAACCGACAAAGTTCTTAAGACTTTGTCAAGGGTTTCGATAACCTTGGCAACACGAAACAACCATAAAGTAACGCATGAATACAGACGCATACATTATTACGTCTAGACGCAAAGTAATATAAGTCGTAAATTAAAGAAAAGCATTCGGACATTGCGACTAGACCAGAGCATTACAATACAGGATATATAAAAGAGTTTTAATTCAGAAAACGTGAATGAAATAAGTAAAATGGATGAACAAGTCATTAATGCAGCGGGATCTTATTTGATACTTCGTTTCCCTATTTAAATGAATATCGGTGTCGATTAGGTTGTTACTAAAACGAAGCAACCAAAGATATTCCATAAACAATTTCATATTTTAATTATTTAGCGCACAAGATAAAACATACATTTGAAACCAGAGTTCTAGAGTTCATGAGAAATGCGAGCTTAACCCTAAATCGAGTTATCTTCCACCAAACCTTATTGGGAAAGAAAAACTTTGTAAATGTATAAAATATGATTAACAATGACTAGGAATTCGCTGTGAATGTTCTTTCAATTGACGACATAGTATCTCAGATACTATTCATTACTGTCTTTTCTTTAAACATAGTTTACAAGGCGCCAAATCCGTTGGACTGACTCAACAGTGCAAGCTTAGACTAACAAAAACAAATAAGCAATATGTTACTTACACGATGCTACTCGTAGCTAAGATAAGACGAAAATATCACTTACGCCGGCTACTTAGCTGTGACACGACTATAACATACGTCAGGGTTTTAGTAGACACATACCTGAAACAAAGGAAAATTTGTTAGAGTGGAAAACTTCTCGACAAAAAGGTACTATTTTGATTTTTACTCAAGGACTGCGCGCTACCCAGAACGGTATCGGTAAGTTTCGTTACGATTTGATTTGTTTCGCGCGGTATACCGCCGCGAAATGTATCGCTGCCGCTTTGCGAATAGATTATATTCACAGTCTATCGCAATAGGCCTTTATCATCCACCATAGACGATATTTTGCCGCTATCACGAATAGAGAATAAAGTTAATATTTCCATCCAAATTTTATTCAGAATATGAACCCAAATAATCAGAATAAAAATAATGATATAACTGAATAATAGTGCATGTAAGCGTCACTCTGCCCGCCCCCATAAACTAGATTAAATTTAAATTGACAATTCGGTTTTACGAGCTCAGGGCGGTTTCGGCTTTGGCATTCCGCATGTGTAACCTTAGCTTTCACACTCTTATGTCGAGGTGCCAAGGTTCAAATTAAACGTGTTTTCCTGATATACATAACCAGGATAAAATGCGGAATTTCGGGAATTTATCGTGCCCACGTCGCATGTGTGCACACATCTTTATTTTATTTAAAACGTTAAGGATTAAATTATGTTTAGAAACAACAATATCAGTTTTATTTGGGCTGTAAATATCATTGGCTATACTCGGCAGTAGATAACTAAACTGATTACTCAAATAAACAACTAGCGACCCTTTCCGCAAAATTACTTAGAAAAACATGTGAAATAATAAAATGAAATGCAATATCACCGATAAACTATAATTCTGTCGTTATTTTCACATTTACCTAACCTCAAAACAGGGTGTCGCTGGATTTTCGCGGTTTACTCAATGAAGGTAATAATTCTCACTGAGTAAAATGTATCGCAGTGCTATATTAGCATAATAACTCAGCACAAATGAGGGGGTGCCAATGCCATCGCCAAATGCATGGATATGAGTTTCCGTTCTACGCAGGTTTTATAACGAATACACTGCTATTTGCTATTGGTTATTGCTAATTTGATTATAATCACCCAATACATAAAATAACATTCAGTTGAAAAAAGTTAGGTAACTACATAAAAACCTTATGTTACAATTATACACTATGTTACAAAATTGTGTAAATGTTATATTCTCACAGCGCTATAGCTAAATAAATAGCCTGTGTTGCCAGGAAGATTCTGCACTTCTGGATAGGGTTAGACTGGCAATTTTAGCAAAAATAACATAAAGTGGACCAAACCGAGTTTAATGCCGGCACAGAAGTACTTCCACTTAGTACCTGCCCAATCTCCGGGATTGAACATGAATGGAATTAGACATTCGGTGATGGACATTCAGGGAATTAGAGGAAAATACAGGCCGGACATTTAAGGAATTAGACCTTAATATACCGAACCCCTCAGAAGGTGTAAAAATAAAAACCTAATCTAAAAGATAATGACCATGACGTCGCTAACTGAGGCTTTTTAGGATTCTCAGAAAAACATTTATAGGAGAAAAATAAAATGTTAAGAATGTTAAAGCCAATTTTTAGAATTTCCTGCAACTGTCTATTGTAAGGCTGTACTCAAGGGAACCAGAATGTTCTAGAGGTATATTGAAATATTCGGAACACAGGAAACGTTCGAAACGGAAATATTAGTTCATACCTTCCTGTCATGCACGTGAAATTCTGAAAACGGCTTGCATTTATACCTAATTTTAAAAGTGATATTATTTTATACGGCAAATTTAACGGTTGCCACCAATAACCTGGTGGATTTTTTATTATGTGTCATGCTTCATTTATTTTTATTAAAACAAAAATTACTACTGGAGTCGCCTTTAAAATAGCCTAAAATGAAACTGAAAATGAAAAGGACAAGTTAAAACAAACAAGTCCCTTGGGGGCCCTCTGAATGACAGGACATGTTTTTGTAACGTGTGTGTACATACACGGATGGCATGGGTAGTTTTAACTGTGTTTGCTTACCACTATGTTTAAACATACGAAATTAAAAACATATTTGGTATCTTGGAATATAAATAGGGTTGTGAAATTACGATTTAGGTAAAGCGCGCCTCTTTTGTTGTTTTTTGCAAAGACACCCTCGAAGAACTGGTTGTACTCGGCAAGATAGCTGGTTTGACCAAATGAAGACCATAACGGGACTCACTTTGCCGCTATGAGACAGGCCGAAGACAGAGTAGTATGGAAGCGGCTCATCAGCGTCTCCGCGAAAGCTTTCCATGGAACGACCTTCAGGAATGAAGGACACGTCAAAGAAGAAGAAGCAAGGAGATAAATTTCATCCTAGGGAAGGATGAAGGCTACTGAATGACAATGAAAGACTACTACTATTTTTCGACGACCTCGGTGGCGCAGTGGGCGATGGTCCACCTGCAAAGCTGGAGGTTACGGGTTCGATTCCCGCCTCTGGACAAATGTTTGTACGATCTACAGGTATTTTTCAGGGAGTTCTGCTTCTGGATGTTTTTTTTTATGTAACTATAATACAACATATATATCTATGTAGTATCTATATATGTATGTATCGTATTAAGTATATCTATTATCTTAATAACCATAACACAAGGCTAAGCAGAGCTTTCGGCTAGATAATGCTAGTCAATTGTCCCGCATTATTTATTTATTTTCTAGTAAAAACGCGTGTGAAGCAACGAGCAACAGCTAGTTTTAACTATGTTTTGGTCTATCGGATAAAAATCACCCTTCGAAAATATCTTTACAAAGCCGCCCACATTCCTGATCTTTAGAAATGCTGAAAGAATAACGCTAGAGGCCCCGAGCTAATGGTGTTTGCTTTCAATAAGGCCCTGTTTGCAACGGGAGCAAGGGTGCATTTACACATAAAACGGGTTTTAGGATTAGGTGATAAATAATCGTGAAGCCCGGTAGAGCATCAGTCAAGTTCGGAAAAAGACGCAATAGCACTGTATATCTTAAAATATACCTTTGGGCACACTTTTAGGCCCTTTTCTTTTTATCAGACACAAGTTAGGTACTAAAATAAAGTATAACATAACAATTGATTGTCAGAAGGGTCTTGGACGCTTTGCTACTAGTTTAAAGCTTTTATGGTAACGCATAAATCGCTGACTATAACATTTATAATAAGGTACTTAATGTTATGTATACTAAACATTTAGTTACATTTGAGTTGAGTTCTCCGCAAGCGTGCGACGTCAGTTAAGCACAGATTAGCACAATAATTAAAACAATTTAAGCGTATGGGCTCAGCCCTGACACAAGTCACGGACACAGGACGCCTCACTGGTTTTCGTTGATTTTTAAATAATAAGCAGAGGAAATCCCTAAAATAATAAACATCATAGTAAAAGCACAGTTTTTATTGTAAATGCATCCAAGTGTTCGCAACGTGGGAACCGGCAGGCGGTTATTTTCAGATATTTCGCCTTGTTTTTGTAGGATCAGGAAAATATGTAGAAGTCAGATTGTAACTGCCCTTTGCGTTGCGCATGTACGGAACAAGTATCCTTTATTTGGAGGCTATCTTATGAAAATAGGACCTTTTTGAACATATGTTTAGACACAATGAATAATAATAATATTTATTTCTATGTTGATTTCAGAAATCTAGATATCGAGATCCAATTTGAATTTTAAGGCCTTAGAGTCGTAGTTTTCTAATATACCTAGTTACAGGCAAAACACAGGTTAAACAAATCACGCCTTGGTAATAATTAGACCGGAGCAAACAGATGCTAGTAAATATTCTTTAATTAATTTCTAGTGAAACAGTAATTTCCATAGCTTCAAATTCCCGCCATTTATTGCCCCCTCCCTTCCGACAATAGTCTCATCAACCGACGCGACATATTGCAAACTCGTGAGTTATTGGCTGTTAAACTTAATTTGTACGCAGTGGCTATAGAGCAGCTGGGCTTTTCAATTATTTCGTATTGTTATAGTTTTCATGGCGGTGGCGGCGGTAGTGGCGTAAGAATCGACCTCTTATATGTCGTGAGCTCAACCGTAGTTGTATGTACGTCGTGAGAGTCGACTAAGGTCTTTTATACAGGGACGGTACGTTGCCGATGACGGCAAGGCGACGACGTACCGTCCATGTATAGGAGACAGCCCGTCCGTGTATAGGAGCCCTAAGAAAATCTACTAGCTAGAGGAACGGCAGCAGCTCTATCAGAGGAAGATAGGGAGTACGGTCGTGACCCAAACCGTATTCTGGTACAATCCCATAATATCAATCAAGAGAAAGTATCGACACAGCATTCATTTGTTTTAATTCAATTCCTTCAGCACCCTCGGGGCGTTCGTCCAAAACGTTGCTGATCATTCAAAAACAAAAGACAGTAGGCGAAAGGTGTTCCCTATTCTCTGGGAAGGAGATTTGACATTGAAATGGAACCGTTCTAGGTCTTTTCGGCATATCCAATTTATATATTTACGTAGTAGGTGGTAGTAGTCACTAAGCTTTAGGCAAAGATCAAATGTCAAATTGTATCCCAGACAGTCCAAGACCGACCCATCGTCACTGAAACCGTTCTTCATTTATCTCTACTGTTGACCTTGAGGCTGTCAAATTAACTTCCTATGTAGCATCGACGGGTTACTATCATCTCGTCTAAAAAAAGCAACTGGTCTAAGTACAAACTGGTCTAAAGCTCCATGGTAACTATTTATAACTAAGCTTAGTATCCTATTTTCATTATCATCAGCATTCCGTGTGGATTTTACCAGCTGTGCTATCAAATCAATGAATTGGACTTGCCAAAGGGCGGACTTACAGGACTCTGGGGCATTGGAAATTTGTAGGCTAAGGGTAGGTAAGCTTATTTATACGGTTTTAGTTGCGACTTATAAACTTATTAACTTAAATGGGTTACTTCCAAGCCGATTAAGTGGGTACGTTTAATTAAGATGGCGAGTCTGTGAGTTATTGACAGCGAAAGAATAAGTAGGTACAAAGTGTAAGAGGTTATATGCCAATGTTATATTTTACTAAGCCAGTCTCATTTTAAAACATAAGAGGGAGTATGATTGGTTATCTTATACAACATGAAAACTGAATAAGTAACATCATAGAAGGAACACGTGGAAGGGTAAGACCGAGAACTAGCTATATGAGTCAGATCAAAAATAAAATTGAAATGAAAACCTCCTTTTTTCTTAATCGGTTAAAAAGAAAGTCGCTGTCAATCGTTTAAAGGAGTAAAATACTTGCATTGAAGAAAGAAAATTGCATTATTAAACCGACAAGTGCTAGGCTCTTCAATTTGTAATAATAAAGATTCAAAAAATATGTTCTGAGATTTACTTGGTCGGATTATTATAACCGTAAATTCAATGCCAGTTTTGTTTTATTACTTGTTTTATTAGTACTATAAAGAAAAGAACAATGTAAACAAAGGCACTTAAAAGACAAGCAATTAATACAGAATGTCTCCTCTAGAACTTGCAAAGCGAACCTCTTAAAGTCGCACTCAAAAGCACGTTAACAAAGTTCCCTTACGACGTAATTTAGCTGAAAATATTCAATTAGAGCCTTACAAAGTTGACGTCGACGACAAAGGATCACTAGAATCAAAATTTTACGTCGCCTGCGCCTTTATACTTCCTAAATTTACATCGCAAACGCTGAGACATGGAGTGAAAATGCTTTTACAGGGCTTATAAAAAGGCTAAATGGATGTGGCATCTCAAAGGGAAACGCAGAAACATTTAAGTATACGTTCACACAGCAGTTCGTTTTACAAGCCCGTTTTTTCGTATACGTTTTTAATCAGCGATGGCGGATGTAGTTGTATGAGAGAGTTCAATACAATACAATACAAAAAATCATTATTGTACACCATAACACAGATACTTTTTTTTTATTATTACCTACATCCCAAATTGACATAAAACGTTGACATAAAACAAGTAAAATGGACGGCCTTATCGCTTAGAAGCGATCTCTTCCAGACAACCTTTGGATGGATAGAATTAAGCAAATTTAAGAAAGGCAGGGGGTGTACAGCTGTGTGGGGATGGCTTAGAATTTGCACCACCCCATCTTTTCCAGTGGGTGTCAAATAGTGGTGGTAAAATATACAATATACAATACTATTTTAAATACCACACTAATGTCTACTATTTTTGAACAAGAAAGAAAAAATACCTTGGCTTTGCTTAATCAACAAGTCTTTCGACTTTTAATATTTCTAATTATTTTTCTTTTGCTACATTGCGTAGGTACCCATACCTATTCGGTATATTTGGAACAGATAGGTTTTTTTATGGAAGATAGTGGCATATTTGTAGCAAAAAGCCCCATTTTACGGTACACCAATCAAAACAACAGTTTTTCTCATCAAATAATAGCTTCGTGGAACGTCCTAACGTAACTGTGCAGAAGCTGCACTACACGCCACGGCCAATCAGAGGACGCATCGATGTGAACATAGCTACAAGTTCGTACACAACAACTGATCGCCACCGTTTACGCCATTGCGGACGCGAGCTGAATGCGTTGGTTTGGCCAAGCCTTTAAAGGGTCTGGTTGGTTGACGCCGCCAGCGGTGGCGGTCAGTGCCATTTGACAACACCTGCTCGTCAAATTGTACTGACCGCCACCGCAGGCCGCGTCAGTCTGCCTGGGCCTTTATGAATAACATATCGATTAAGTAGAACAGCACAGAATAACTATTTAATACAAAGTTTTATGGAACAAGGTGAAAGTATTTCTCGTGTTTTGGTAACTCAATAAGGTAAGGATGCCTATTAGATAAGTTGTTTCTCACATTTTATAAACCACATCATATTTTCTTTATTTCGAAATCCCTCATGTCCGCCTCACACTCGTCTATAAAAAGACACTCTGAAGGCTTTGAAGGACGTGTGATTGGAGCCTTATTGCAATTCTAAAGCATGCCGAGAAGCCTTGCAGATAAACCGTTTGAAAGGTTGCACTAAATTGAATTTTCAGCGCCCGAAGGTAACTCAATGGAACGTAATTTTATTCCGTTTTATTTCATTTTATTACGGTGTTTGTGAAACGCGCATGTTAAAATGTTCTTTTCACTTTAATGCGCGTTTGAATGTGAAAATCTTGTCCAAGTTTAAATTTTCCGGTTATAGTTTCTTGAATCTGGTGTAGGTTTATATAGAATAAAGAAGTTTTACGAGTGTTTTATGAGACAAAGCTTGTGGCACCAAAAAGTTAAGGGCATAAAAATGTAGACAGGTTTAACATTCACATACAATAAATCAAGTTAACAATAATACAATTTCAAAGAAAATAGAACTGAAACTGCAGCTCTAAATATTCTGTCCACAAACACGGGACATTTCCCGGGATTTCCTAATGTTTTTCCACGCGGGGAGAAATCAGCGCGATAGCCAGTGACGGGAATGCAATTTGTCGAGATTCGAATCGTGAGAGTGGAGCTCTCAAGGCTAGAAAACACCCTTACCTCATTTCATTTAAGGTAAACTGATATTTGCAAAACCTTTATCCGAATAAAATGGGTTTCGCGGGAGTTTTTGTTCAATCTGGGTCAAATATTTGAAATCAATGGAGTTGGAATGGAAAACGTACGACACGTTTTGAAATCTTTTTAAAACCTAATAAATATCAAAGGTGTTAGTAAAATTATAACGGTAGATAACTGTACAGATTCTTAGAAGGATTTAGGACTATTTTTTTCAATCAAAGTTGAAAAAATGAACGCATTATTGAAATTAGATGTTGCTTTATAAGACAGGCTTCTATAAATATATTTTACTTTTAAAGAACTAACTCCAGTCAATCAGGAGTTGTTTCTTACTAAAGAGCTTTATCTACACGAGTAGTTAGAATCGATAACGTTCAAGACATTATTGGTAGGACGTGGACTGTCATAACTAAACTGACTGCAATGTTGGAGGAGTTTCATATCTTTTAACTTATTGTTTTAAAGCTGTATGTCTCTCGAAGAGAATCTAGAGCTTCCACACTCCGCCCCCGCACCGGCTCCTAGTCGAGTTCGGTTTGCAGATTCGGTTCGGTACGCTGGCATGATTAATTAAATTACATTCATATAATAATTCAGACACAAAGACGCATGTCTTACGAAGTTATTATATTCTCTTTGGACGCATGTAGTAAATGTCACAGATTAATGATTTTGGCAGTTGCCGATTGTTATTTACTTCAGATTTACAGTCCGACCAGAAAGAGTAGAAATTAATTAATATGGAACTAAAATTTACTATAAACTGGCAACTCTTTATGAAAGACCAGTGTGGCCGCTTAAGTGAGTTTGTAGCCAGATTCAGCTTTTCCTTGCAAAATTGAATTATGCAAGTATTTTTTGATAAATTATCGTCATGCTTAGATACTTACCTTCTCTTGCTTATATTGAAAAATCATGCTAAATTAAAAGAATCAGGCATTCAAAATGTTTTGTTGACATTTTGAATGCTTGAATGAAAAACATGGCGAATGACTAGGACAAAGCTAGATTACATAAACTGCGATTATAATTAGACATGAACTGGAGGAAGCCTGTACCCGAAGGGGGTCCAAACCAAACCAACGAAAATATATTAGGTCCTTACATATGAAATTGGCGTTTTTCGTACTGGCCACTTTAATCACAAATTTCTCCTCTTTGGTAAGGAATTCCAAATTCAAATTTGTACAGCTATAGACTCATGTATTTGTGCTTCGATGATCGTCATTCATTTGTTTTTTTTCTTCTGTTTTTTTCTGTTTGCGTCACTCATTTTACGAAATGGAAAACTTAAAATATCGCATTATTTACGAGTACGAGTTCCGCCGTGGCACTAGTGCTGCGGAAACAACTCGAAGGGTGAATGATGTGTATGGCGGTCGTGTTGCAAAAGAAAACACAGTTCGTTTTTGGTTCCAACGTTTTCGTTCTGGAAATTTCGACCTGCAGAACAAGCCCCGTGGACGGCCTGAGACTCAAGTTGATAATGAAGAGTTGAAGGCTATTGTGGAAGCGGATCCATCGCAAACCACGTCCGAGTTAGCTGCAGGCTGCGATGTTAGTGATAAAACTGTTTTAATTCACTTGAAGCAAATTGGGAAGATTAAAAAGCTTGAAAGGTGGGTACCTCACGAATTGACTGAAGCAAACCGGCAAACGCGCGTCGACTGCTGCGTTACATTACTAAACCGGCACAATAATGAAGGTATTTTAAACCGAATCATTACCTGTGATGAAAAATGGGTTCTTTACGATAATCGGAAGCGCTTAGCGCAATGGTTGGATCCTGGCCAGCCAGCCAAATCCTGCCCCAAGCGAAAATTAACCAAAAAAGTTACTTGTAAGCGTTTGGTGGACTAGTGCCGGTATTGTTCATTACAGTTTTCTCAAATCTGGCCAGACTATTACGGCTGATGTCTATTGTCAGCAATTGCAAACCATGATGGAAAAGCTAGCGGCTAAACAACCTAGGCTGGTCAATCGCTCCACGCCACTGCTGCTTCACGACAACGCTAGACCACACACTGCGCAACAGACGGCTACTAAATTAGAAGAGCTTCAATTGGAAAGTCTAAGACATCCTCCGTACTCCCCGGACCTTGCTCCAACAGATTACCATTTTTTTCAAAATTTGGATAACTTCTTGCAAGGGAAAAAATTCAACTCCGATGGGGCAGTCCAAATCGCCTTCAAAGATTTTATTGATTCCCGTCCGACTGGTTTTTTTAGTAAAGGGATCAATGAACTACCTATAAGATGGCAAAAGTGCATAGAAAATAATGGTTCATACTTTGATTAATTAAATATATTATATTAAAAAATATTCGACTTTTTGTTCCTCCCATACAAAACGCCAATTTCATATGTAAGGACCTAATATATTACAATTTTAAATCGACGTAAAATTGAAAATATTTATAACATGAATGCAATTGTAAAAACCTAGCCTACCTAACCTTAGTAAAAAATACTCTAAATACGTAATAAAATTTATTCATAATCACTGTAGTAAATGAAATTGTTTAGTTGTATTTTTTTGAATTCATTTGATTTGACATTAATTTGAAATTTTTTGTTTAGAAGCGAATACTTGTTTGACTAACCAGAATAATTTTCCGCTAGTGGAAACACTGCAACTTCGGTCGAGCGAGTATTCGAATTGTTTGTTTTGATTTGTTGTTGATGTTTTTATTTCGTATTTTTTAAGTATAAGCAAATAAATCGTAAAATATTAGCAAATGAATAAAACTATACGCGCAGTGGGGCTCGTGACAATATTTACAAAGCGTTTATGAGATGTTTGGTTGAGTATCAAGCCGGGACGCTGCTGACTGAATAAGAAGACGTTTATAAATGAAAAGCAGATTTTACCGTAAGAAGCTGGTTAAAAATAATAACATTGGACGTAAACTGTTATAATTTACTAAAAGAATCGTGTAAATCCACCCAAAATCCTAGTTTATCATACTTATTAGTCTTTGTTGATTTTTGTTCCATTGAGTCGTATTTTGTAGTTCAATCCGCTATTTTTGATATTTTACTTATGTTTTGTTTTAGGAAAATCCGAAAGCACTGTTAGGAGGATTTTTAATCAAGGCAAAAAAAAATAGTGTAAATTTGGTACAAAGTGAAGATGAAAATTATGGTATGGCAGGAACTTCTAATTATGTTCTACCACAACGTTTTGATGAAGAATCGATGTCGGGTATTGAGTATCTTGACTTTGAGTCATTGGAGTGATTTAGTACCTATTATATAATTATTCAACAAAATTGTCCATGATTGTGTTTTTTCCCCTTGAGTATACAAAATATGCTTGCTTTCTTTTTAGGTTGCATGCACTCACCATTGCTCTTATTATTATTATTCGTCTCGGTATCGGCGCGGTGGACAAAAGGAGGCTTTGATTTCTTTAATGCATGTATATAATAAAAAACATTTTTACTATACTTTACTATAGCATAGTGGGTTTTATTCTTATTCAGGACAAACCTTTATGTGATGAGCATAAATATTTGTTGTAAAATGTTATGAAATAAGAACTGCAATATGTTATAAATATATTTGAAAATATTAAGTATCAAAACGTAGTAGCCATGGTATTATGGTGATGGACCATGTAAATATTAAACGATTGTGGCGCCCTCATTTATTTTCTACTCTTTCCGGTCGGACTGTATTTATGGTATTTGATGTTTTGTTTCTTAGTTACGAAATCTCTTCAGTTTTAAGGTTTAATTGCACAGAAAATATTTTTTTAAATTAAATTTTGTTTGAAAGATATAGTCCGACCAGAAAGAGTAGAAATTAATTAATTTGGAACTAAAATTTACTATAAACTGGCAACTCTTTTTGAAAGACCAGTGTGGCCGCTTAAGTGAGTTTGTCGCCAGATTCAGCTTTTCCTTGCAAAATTGAACTATGCACGTATTTTTTGATAAAGTATCGTCATGCTTAGACACTTACCTTCTCTTGCTTATATTAAAAATCATGCTTAAATAAAAGAATTAAGCATTCAAAATGTTTTGTTGACATTTTGATAATTTAATGCGCTTAATAGATACAATAAGCTGATTATTCGAGTAACTACCTCTCCGCTGAAAAAAATGTCTAATAAAGAAAACAATTTTATGGGGACATTACATGTTGAAAATGGGCCAAAGAAGAGCAAAAAGGACATTAGCAGAGCCGCAAACACAAAATGCACAACGAAAACAGAAGCATAACGCAGTATCTTACAACGCATACCTAAAACACACAAATCGCCGCCTCTTCCAAATCTTAAAATAATATTTAAAAACACAAAATGTAAAGCAAGCATCCCAATACGGGCATTCTACGTTCTACGTGTAGTATTATACAATAATAGCGTAGTATCGAATCACTGTTGAATCGCGGCCAATGATGGATGAAACAGAAGAATAATTTAGATACAAATCAAGAAAAAACATGGCGAATGACTAGGACAAAGCTAGATTACATAAACAGCCATTATAACTATACCGAGTCCATTTTGAATGAGGCATAAACGTGAACAAACCGCCCATACTTAACCTAAAATTCACTTTGTTGGCGCGTCCTTTTATACGTAATTTACATTATTTGTCGATTTAAGATCCTCCCTTCAATAAAAATTGCTTACAATTATATCTGAAACTCGACGCCAAGCAAGTGAGATTTTGTTATTTGTGTCGTATTTTGTTTACTAACATGCTCCATTTAACGTGGACAAACCATAGACATGAACTGAAGGAGGCCTGTACCCGAAAGGTGTCCAAACCAACAAAAACATAAATTACAATTTTAATTTGAATTCATTTGATTTGACATTAATTTGATTTGTTTTGTTTTGAAGCGAATATTTGTTTGACTAACCAGAATAATTTTCCGCTAGTGGAAGCACTGCAACTTCGGTCGAGCGAGTATTCGAGTTGTTTGTTTTGATTTGTTGTTGATGTGTTTGTTGTTATTTCTCTAAGTATAAGCAAATAATTCGTAAAATAGTAGCAATATGAATAAAACTATACGCAGTGGGGCTCGTGACATTATTTACAAAGCGTTTATGAGATGTTTGGCTGAGTATCAAGCCGGGACGCTGCTGACTGAATTAGAAGACGTTTATAAATGAAAAGCAGATTTGACCGTAAGTAGCTGGTTAAAAATAATAACATTGGACGTAAACGGTTATAATTTACTTAAAGAATCGTGTAAATCCATCCAAAATCCTTGTTTATCATACATAATAAGTCTTTGTTGATCTTTGTTCCATTGAGTCGTATTTTGTAGTGCAATCCTTTATTTTTGATACTTTACTTATGTTTTGTTTCAGGAAAATTGGAAAGCACTGTTAGGAGGATTTTTAATGAAGGCAAAAAATTGTGGAAAATTTGGTTCAAAGTGAAGATGAAAATTATGGTATGGCAGGAACTTCTACCACAACATTTTGATGAAGAATCGATGTCGGGTATTGAGTATCTTGACTTTGAGTCATTAGAGTGATTTATGTATGATTTGATTTAGTACCTATTATATAATTATTCAACAAAATTGTCTATTATTGTGTTTTTTTCCCTTTGAGTATACAAAATATGCTTGCTTTCTTATTAGGTTACTTGCACTCACTATTGCTCTTATTATTATTTGTCTCGGTATCGGCGCGGTGGATAAACGGAGGATTTGATAAGATTTGATTTCTTTAATCCATGTATATAATAAAAAACATTTTTACTTTACTTTACTATAGCATAGTGGGTTTTATTCTTATTCAGGACAAACCTCCTTATGCTCATCCTTATGTGATGAGCATAAATATTTGTTGCAAAATTTTATAAAATGGGAACTGCGAAGTGTTATACATATATTTGAAAATATTAAGTATCAAAACCTAGTAGCCATAGTATATGGTGATACCATGTAAATTGTAAACTATTGTGGCGCCCTCATTTATTTTCTACTCTTTCCGGTCGGACTGTAAGTTGATCTAAACTGACAGATTGTTTCGAGAAAAAATGAAGCAGCCGTTCAAATACTACGATGGTGCGTTCAACGTCGTAGAGTATTTCCAAACGTTTTTCTAAATTAGCTTGAAATATATTGAAAAAAGCTCTGAAAGTAATCAGGGCACTAGAGTATAAAAATATATACCCGGCTAGGTTTTAAAATCGACTGTAAAAAGTCGGGTGCCCGGTTCACGGTATTTCAGGCCATTAAATGGGATAAATGGACGGATACATTAAAAAGAGAAAGTAATGGCGTCTGGCCTGACAATGGCGGAGTGGTAGAAAGATATAGAGTGGTAGGTATAAGCCAGCGATAAGTAGTATTTAGAACCAAGTCGCTTTAAGGTTGACTTGTTCGAAGACGGCGTTCTAGACTGCCAATAAGCTCTCACTCTATAAGTGTGGCATTGAACTTAACTGTCGACATCTAAGGCCGTGTTTATGGAGACGCGGGGCGTGCAGTGGCGCGTGCAGCGGCTCACACTCAATTCAAACATATGTCGTTGGTAAAGTGTGTTTACGGAGAAGCGTTTTTACACGCGTTTGATTTGACGTGTCGCATCCGGCATCGCTCGCTGCGTCGCACGCGGCGTGCACCGCCTCTCTTCACGCCCCGCCTATCTATGAACATCAACCTTCATTGCGATATATTTGTGTTTAAGCGTGCGATGACGGGGACGCCGCAGTTTTTGTATAATCGTATGTATACTGAAAATTCTGAAGGAAATCACTAGGATTTTTATGGCACTGAATCAGTTAGTAGGTAACTTAAGTTGGCTTACTTTTAAAAACACATATATCATGTTAAAAAACTTTTATTTATATTAATGGTTTTTATACCAATTCCTGACTTTTTACGTAGGAACATTCAATATTACTTACTTTCCTAATAAAAAATTAAGTAAAACTATTTGTATTTTGAGATAATTTCTTAATAAGTCTAACAAATGAATGAATAAACAATGAATGCGCTCAGTAAATTGATAGAGGCTGCGATCCCCTTCCCTTCCCGGCCCCCTATTCCATACATCAACGTTGCTTCCCATAGCCATTGTCATTTGACAATACCTGCAGTTCGTTATCCTTACGGTTCTGCTATAGTTTTGCTACTTACAAGTATTGTAATATCTGCTTACGGTTTTTGAGAGATGATCGAAAAGAAACAAAAACATGTAGCCATTTTCTTCACTTTCGATATGTTATAAATCATCCGATATATGTACCTATGTATGTTACATCCTGACACTGAATAGGTACCTATATCCAGAATTCAAAAGTAATTCGATATTTGGTATCACTTTTTCCAAACAAACCTAATTTAATCCACACCATCTCGTATGTCAATCGCTTTTCAATACCTTTGCTTATTTAATTCAGTTGGAAAAATACTAGCATTATGGGTCCCTATCGTAAAATGTACTTGCATGTTAAGACATACTAATTTATGAATACATATTCTATTTTCTATTCAGTGACTTCAAAAGTAGGCTATTTTATTGATTTCAGGTCTAGCTTTCTAGACCAAATGAATAAAGGCCACTTTTGATCCCGAAGGAATGCGAAGTTGCTTGCGAGAGTTAGTATATTAATTTTGTGAAAAGAAAATAGAATATGTTTTCCCTGTTATGTTAATGCTAAATTTCAGCCCGATTTGTTCAGTAGTTTCAGCGTGAAGAGGTTACAAACATCTTAACATTCAACCTTTCGCATTTATATTATTATTATAATTTTCACTCAGTGATCATGATCATATCCATAATTGTTTATGTGTTAATGACCTCGTAAGATCTTTACGGGAACGTGAGATCACAATAGTAAAGCAGTATTGCCGTATTAATATTTTCATTTTATTCGTTAGTAAGACAGAGATCCTCGAGCATGTTTGCCTTGCCACATCTGACAGATTCTGATAATGTCACGTTCGACTTATGTCTCGAGAATAGGGCTCAGTTATCGTCTGCCACCACAGATATCGCAGTCGATACCTCAGTGCGGCGCATGTCGTAAATTTCAGTTGTGCAATGCAATCGTTTTTGTATTGACTTTCGAGGTTATTTATTGTTGGTTATTGTTTTTAAGGAGGCTTACTATAACAATAAAAAAATAACATACATTAATAGGATAAAACAATTCAAGAATTACCTAAATTTTGAAGAAGACCTACGCAACGCTTTGAAAACCGTAAAGTTTGGAACTGAAAGTAAACAGTGATTTTATCGTTCTCTTTGTTTTCCGTTGTTTTTAAAATATAACTTTTGGAGACTTGTAAACTTTCCAATCAATATAAAAGGCAAATCATCTGACAATTTCAAGATTAAAAGAATCAGACCAGATTTTTTTATTATCTCACAAAGTTCAATTGACCAGAAGGAAAACCAGCAGCAACAAAACCATCAGAAAATAACATCATAATCTACAATCCCTATCAATACCGCCCGTCGCGCTTCCCCAATTCTATCTGCAAGTAAAAATGTCTACAAACGCATTACTTTATTAGGTGTGGTACATTATACGGAGTACATCATTCAAAGTCTATGCAGCCGGGGGCTACAAGCCATTTTACCGCAATTTGCAGTTGTCCCCTAGTGGGCAAAGGCTGAGACATGAGAGGTAGCGGGAAGAGATACAGAGCGTAAATAATTGCGATAAAGAGATGCAAAGGAAAATAGTTTCTGAGAGGTCTTCAATCTAAAAGATCAAGGTCCAAAGTCTAAAAGACCAGAGCTACAGGCTCTCATAGAACCCTGAGTTCAAATCGGAACGATCAGTGTTCGATTTACGAATATGTTTGAATGAGAGTTGGTTTCCTTTGAGGCGTTATACCTCATGAGCCTGTATTGGTCTACTACTGGACGTAGGCCTTCCTCTGATAAGCGCCTTGTT
This sequence comes from Eupithecia tripunctaria, assembly GCA_955876795.1. Classification (NCBI taxonomy): domain Eukaryota; kingdom Metazoa; phylum Arthropoda; class Insecta; order Lepidoptera; family Geometridae; genus Eupithecia; species Eupithecia tripunctaria. Next base: position 9,013,995 of record OY041612.1, read on the forward strand.
GGCGTTTATCTAATGGCTGCCCAAATTGAGGCGATATAGCGGAGGTTTTATTACAGGAGACAAACCATATTCGCAAAAACAGAACAAGCAATGAATATGCTCTTACTTATCCTAACTAGAGTGGAATACTGGCTGTAAAAACATAAAAATAGGAGAACTTTTTTACAAATTACTTTTTCAGTCTATGTTCCCGCATCAGCTTTTTCCTCAGGCCATAAAACTACTGGATCCCCGGAGAATCGCGCCGCAACTGCAGCGGTGATTTGTCTCCCCCCTCGCGATTAAGAAATTGTCCTGCGGTCTTAGGTAATGCTCTGTGACACAGGGAGGCTTTACAAATGGACCCTACTTAACGTCAAATAAGTCATGGGGCATTGATTGGAGACAGATAGCTTTATTTAGTTGGATAGAAAAGTTGTTTGTCTCCAAATGTGTTGTCAATCTCACCAAATATAAATTACTAGCTGCGCCCCGCGGCTTCGGACGCGTTGTTCCTATGGAAACATTAAAAGGTGATTTTCATCCCACGGGAACAGATTTATGGGATAAAAAGTAGCCTATGTTTTATTCCAGGATTAGAATTACCTGTATGCAAAATTTCAGCCAGATCTGTTCAGTAGTTTTGGCGTGAAGAAGTAAGAAACATCCATCCATACATCCATACAAACTTTCGCCTTTATAATATTAGTGTGATATTTGGTGGGATTAACAACACATTTGGAGGTAAATGCGGATGCTCGGCTGATACTGATAGCATGAAATTTGGCTTACAAACTCGTTGTCTCTGAATGTCAAACAAAAATAAATGTATTTGAAACGTTCGTGAGTTTTTTAGAATACCAACTATAATTTATTTAAAACAACTTAGAGCTAGGTTTACAAAAGAATCAATAATATCTAATATACGTATAAATATAAAATTATACATGTGCCTGAACTATGTTAAGTAAACAAGTGTCTCAGACAGAATGTGCTTAAAACGAATATAAAAAATGCCTTCCTGCAAAAGTAAGAGACGAAATGGCTCTGATCTCGACCGACTTTAATTTCAATGACAATATTATTGATGTTCCTCTAGGTGCCTAATTTTGTTTATTTTATTTCGGAAAGTTGTAGGGAAAATGCAACACAAGAACAAAACTTCGAGAATAACAAAAGAGCTTATGTTGTCTCTCAAAGCAGATAAACAAACAAATACAGACCCTGATACTCTTAGCTCCCTTAACAAAGAAAACAAATCTACCAGCCATTTCCATGTCATTCTTATCAAAGCACTCATATTTCTCCGACAGCATTTAACCGCACCTGAGTCCGGTTCATTTATAAGAGGGGATATCAAAACAGTGTGACTGTTCTTTATCAGTGTCAATAAATCCAAGTCGCAAATTGCATCAGTCATCAATCTAAACGGTGTTACGTTGTTACGCGCCCTACTGAGGGCAGGAAAGGGGTTTGGGGGGAGTTCCAGCGAGAAACTGACGATACTTTTGTCAGTACTTTACTCACCTTGTCACACACATGGACAGTTTTGTGCCGAGGGGACGATACAGGAGCGCCTTGTGGTACTATGGTAAGCATAATAACTTGTTGATCGTAGGAGACCTATGCGCTGGACTGCCGTGTGGTGCCGCCTTGAAATATTCACCAAGCCAGCTCTTCCCGCGGGTGTGGTAAGAGGCTAAGGGGTATCCACCGGGGGGTGTCCAGCAGCGCCTCCTATACGAACAATTCACTACCGAACTGCGAACCGGCTCGCCCAGCGAGGGGTTTATGAGTATTTTCCCCCATGACAAAAAAGCTAATAAAGTGTTTATTAGAGGGACGCCTAGAACGATTATCGGCACAGATTTGTTATAGGCGGAAATCGAACCCGCATCCTCCTACATCGCAGACTAACCTTCGCCCACCGCGCCACATCGGCCGTAAATGTTTAGTCGTAAATGTTTAGCCCTTAGGCTGGCACAGGACTGGATATTATGGCGCAATAGAGAAGCATCCCAGCAGTGGATGAATTGATACCTACTTACCCGCTTACTTACCCGCTACTTACCCGCTACTACTCTAACCAAACCACTAGTCCCCCAGCTAAAGACACGCAACGTTTACGCAGTTATTTCTCTTCGTTAGAGGCGATTTGTCATGAATACTTTAGCGATATTGTTTTTAGATTGAGTGCAGGGGCGCTGCGGTTGCAAATTACGGAGAACTGATGGGGACCATCAATCTAGAGTATGAATATTTTGATGCGTGAGAGTCGGAACACGTGTTTGGGAACGTGCGACTGAGAAATGGTCCTATGGAAAGAATGAGTACAAAGTATTTTAAGTTTGGCAACATGTTTTTGTCAAAGGAAAATAGAAAGGTATACTAGGTGGTGTTTACTCATATTGCTGACGCTATTATCTTATCGATAATGGTTTCTATTCTATTCTTGATACTCAAGTGGATTAGAAAATTAGATCAAAATAACCATGTAGATCATCGATCAAAAATTTCGCGGCTCCCGCGAAATTTTTGATCGATGATGTAGATGCATAAATGGATAGAAAATATTTCACTTCACTACAAGGAAAAAAATAATTCGTACAAAGATATATGCTTAAAGGATGTATATGTATCTGAATGAAAGGCTTTTATATAGCTATAAGAACAAATTGTGTATCAGATAATAAGTAAGGTTTTGTGGTTATGTTGTAACTGAAATCGAATTTCTTGTTTCGTCTAGATACCCTACCTACCCTAGATACCGTTATTATTTCTTCTGACATACAAGACCATAACAAAATCTGCTGTTGAATGGCTACTTTATTTCTTAAACAATAGGTAGGTACAATAGGTTTTGTACATTTTATTCAGTGGATAAAACTAAAACCAACAAGCCACTGGACGCGTATAAACCGTATAAACGTAATGGGGTGCCTGCGAACGCACCGCTTCTAATGCACTCAACTTTTATAGCCTTGTTGTTACGGCCGAGTAATAGCGACCGAATAAAAATGATTTACCCTGCCTTTCGGGAATTTATTTGTAGAATAGTCAGTAAGAGTGTTTACTCACGGAAGTCTGAAACAAACTCAGTAGGTTCCTTCAGAATAATGAATAGTGGTTGTGTTTCAAATTTACCTGAAAAGTTGATAATGTACGGTAAACATGTCAGAAATTTCAACGAGTAGAATTTTCCGACCTATTTATTCATACTTAATTTGTTTTATAGGCCTTTATCCAGAAATGGATAAACCTTAAAATATATATATATGAATTTAGATATTTTATTTCATAATTAATCATTGATTTTTATTTTTAAATTGTAATCTGTAATTTTTATTCTTGATAAGCATGCATATAAAACATAAGTATTTTACAAATAACTATTGTACAATTTTAATGTAGGGAATAAAGGCTATTTTTATTTTATTTTTTTATTTTAATTTGTTTTAAGCGGGATATTAACCATGATCCAATTTTGAGTTTTCAAGTTTTTCGGCACAGTTTCATGTGCCATGAACACGGACAAACTTAAGGCATGTCTGCGAGTGCGAGTGAATTTTAACAAAAAAACAATAATTCATATTTCTGTCGAACTAGGACCCAACACAACCTTTAGTCCGATACCAGATGATTTGATAAAAGTCATCTAAAACGCACGACTTCGAAGAATAAAGACGGGTAGAGAAAACCCCAGAAAAAATATAGGTAAAATATAGGTACCTACAATGTTCTTATTACTCACTTATGCAGCCCCAAAAGCATAGTCATTAATATTTGGTGCACTTACTGCATCTTGTGTATAAATAATTCCGGGTACGAAGATAGATGGCGCTAATAGGCACATCAGTCACGTGGGACCCAGCACGTAAATCGTCTGGGACTTTCGAACGGTTTAGCATGGGGATCAACAGAAATGGAAAAAACAGAGTTATGGGAAAAACGCCTGTATTGCTGTCGTAAATCTAGTTGCAATAACCAATTCTATGGTTGCAGTAGGTACTAACAAATATTATGTTATATTATTGCAAAAGAAAATAACGATCAAATAATAGAAATAAATTAAAATTAGGTCATTACACGACAATTACTGCAAACGTAGTGTAGGACGCCCTCCGGCCAGGTGCGATGACAATCTACGAAAGACTGCAGGTAGATGCTGGATGCGTCAAGCTGAAGACAGGGCGCTATGGCGCTCATTAGGGAGGCCTATGTCCAACAGTGGACTAATATAGGCTGATGATGATGAAATAATTACAAGTGAAACGAGCAACGTGAGAATTCAGCTAACTGCAGACTGTTGCAAACAATCTACAGGTACTAATCATGAATGTAAGCGGGTTAACTACGAACCTAGTTTGTGAAGTAAACCCGCTTACATTCTTATTGAATTCGTTAAACTACGAAAATTTTATAGTAAAATCTCCATATCAATACCAGTCGGAAGCGTACCCTAGACGCTGGCTTCATGGCCTCGCTGTACGGCAATTCTGATGCGTTTTATCAGATACCTACTGTTACGTTATTCCCAAAAGTACAAAAACATTATTTGTTTTTTTTGAAAAACATCGAACGTACGACCAACTTCAAATCCTTAAACACTTTTTTTTAAGTTTTGCGGGATAAATACTAATCTCGCGGAGATACATATTATTATGGAACCGCCAAATCCACCTGAATCAGCCCATAATTGACGGAAAAAACTACGAACATAATAAAAAACATACACAGCTGAACATAGAACCTCCTTCTTTTTTCGAAGTCAGTTACAAATACATGCAGTCAGTGGTTTCTGAAAACTGTAAATGAATATTTAATTCAATTGATGAATTATATATATATTCTCGGATGTTTGCAGTAAATTTAAAACAGTTATTTACGAGCTATAAACACGTCGTTCGTTTATATCGTTCATAATTTTCATTTGCAGTAAAATTGCTCCCCAACAAACACTCAAATCAGCAATTTTTCATTTAAAATGCCCCATCCTATAATCCTTTCTTTATTGAATTCTCTTGTCTAATCCAGCGCTATGGGATGCATTTTTACAATACACCCTGGCAAAGAGGGGGGTAATACCCCCTTTGGCAAGTGTGGGGGGACTGTGAGTTTGTGCGTACTAGACAAAGTTTATGGGGGAATTAAATGCGGCTGAAGTCTTGAGCTGTATTCACACTGGCATAAAAATAAGTTATGCTTCACTTTATGGTAGGAGATAATGTAGTCATGGCAACGTTGTTAGGATTATAATGTAGATGGGGTATTAAATCTCGGTTGTTTATTGCAAGCTTTGCATCTTGCAATATGCTAAAAACTAAGGCCCGTATTATGAAAGCTTCCTCAGTCATCGATATATGCTTGAGCTACGCTTTTCTATAGCATAAACGTCACTCAAGCATAGCTCTATGATAATACGGGCCTAAAAGACTTTTCTGACAGATACTCGGACAATCAGTAGCTGAATGTGTATGCTTTAATGTGTTCATGATTTTTGGTTGTGTTCCTGTGTGTTAATTTTAATTATTTTATTTCTGTATGTTGTAATTATTTAATATAATTTTGTATAAGTAAGGTAGGTACCTATTAGCAATATACCTAGTGACCTACTAAGTAGGTATTATTCTTTAAGTACTTACATGTTGTAACGCATTGGTTTTTTTTTTTGCTAAACTGTAATGTTACATTATGATGGTAAATAAATAAACTATTAAACTAAAATGTTTACTTTAAAGTTTGCGTTACTTTATATTCTATGGAAATGTGTCAGCGATCCACGCGGGAAGTTGACATAGAGTTCGCGCCACGACTCAAGTCCTTCAGACGCGACGCTCCTATCGCAGAACTATAGTAAATAAAACAAATATTTCGTATTTATTAACAACTAGCTGTGCCCCGCGACTTCGCACGCGTTGTTCCTATGGAAACGTTTAAAGGTGTTTTCGCGGCAGTTATTCGATTTTTTCTCGTCGTAAAAACCATCCTTAAACTTCAACGAACATTCAAAAAAAAGAATTGGCCAAATTGGTCCAGGCGTTATTGAGTTATGCGCTTACCAACACATTTAGCGATTCATTTTTATATTATAGAAGATTATGCTCTTCTGATCTGAGAGGTCTTATTCCGGACATTTCGCAGTCAATATCGGTCGCAGATATCTATTATTTCACTAACAACGTGATCGGGAATTATGTAGTTGCACCCCTTTTCCTGTAAGACTTGAGTCGTGGCGCGGACTCTTTCACATTTCCATAGAAAATAGAGTAACGCACATTTCGAGGTTGCGGGTTCGATTCCCGCCTCGATACAAATGTATGTACGATCTGCAGATTGTTCAGGGCATTCTGGATGTTTTCTATGTACAATGTGTTCTAAGTATAATAAAAAAAATCTATGTAGTGGATTGTATTATGTATATCAGTTATCTAGTACCCATAACACAAGCTCTATACCAAAATCCAATTTTACAACTAAGTAATCCATGGATTGATCCAAACTATTAACAGAATGTCGTGCTGGGGACGGAAGATGGCAATCGCGGTGACCCATCAAATGGATTTCTTCACGTAATTGACGTGACAAGAACAGAGATTAGGAACGTCGCCCTTCTAATTGGGTATATCCGAATTTTCCGATATTCGAAACGCTTCCTTCTGCCGAAAAACGAAAATTTCCAACTAATCTTGAGATTAATGATTTGTTTATTACTTTCTAAGATTTCAAATCAATTATGGATAGGACCAAAATAATGCCAATCTTTAAGATTGAGCTTGTTGACATGTATTTTTATGATGTAAATGAATTGATTAAAATGAAAATTAATTAATTGATATATTGACATTGCGGTTTTATTTACATAGGTACTGAGAGTAAAATTGTTTATATTATTATAATGAATACTCATATGTTTTCGTGTCAATTTTTTATTGGTAAAGCTTAAATTTTAATTTTAAGTACCTAGTGCTACTTACATAAGTAAGACTATGTATCCCAAGACCTGTAACTTTGTTGCCTCACTCATTCATTCGATTTGTGTTGAGTGTTGTTGTGCGAAGCGAAAACGTCAGATTCGAATTATAATTCTGCATTTGGCTGCAGTCTTTCGCAGATCGTCACTCACCCGGCTGATGGGCCTCCTACATACGTTTGCTGAGTCGCGGTCTCCACTCAAGAACACGTTTACCCCAACGGTTGTTGGTTCTTCTCGAGATATGGGCGGCCCACTGCCACTTCAGCTTATCGGATATCGGATGTATTCGTTACGAATCCTGTCCTTCAGAGAGATTCCGAGCATAGCTCTTTCCATAGCTCGCTGAGCGACTTGCCATACGGGTGTTAACGTGATTAAAAACTTGTCAAACTCAATTAACAACCTTTGTGCATGGCTGTAGAGTCTGTTCAAAAGGAGAAGAGTCGTGAGAATTGAGTGTGCTCGTGTGCCAATTTGACAACTTTTGTTGCGTTGACAACACTGCTCTGTCATTGCAGTAGGTAAGACTAAAGTGTTAGTTCACCAAAACGCTATGCCTCTTCTCTTTTTGAACAGACTTTACCGATAATATTAGTAATCGAAAAGCATATATCATTATCACATGTCTACAGATGCCCAACTCCACAGAATAACAATATAGTACTAGCACCTACCGGTCATTCATCAAAACCCTATACAAGCATTTATAATCCGACATAAAGCCCTTCACACACGTGCCGGTAAACTCATTATGCGCGATCACACACACCCGCGCAATACGCGGGAAAAGCGTGAAGGCATCCGGTAATGACAATTCAAATTTCAAATTTGGAACGAACAGTGTTTTATAGTCCATTAATTTAAATAGCTCGAATATGAGGTGAATACAAATGAGTATCTAATCAAGTTGAAAGAAGCAAATTAGTTTTACTGAGTTGGTTATTAATTCATAGTCCTGAATTAATTATGAAAGCCTTCACTTTGCGAATAAGTCATGAGATGGGACTTGTAGTGATCAAATACGAATAAAACCTAAGCCTTAAGAACGCTCTGTCATAGATCAATGCTTGAGAAACGATTATGACATAGAAAAGCGTTGCTGCAGCATATATTCACGACTAAGCAAGTTTTTGTAATACAACTTATCAAATTATAACTTAATCAGTGTGTGCAATGTGTTCAGGCTATACGTGATTCCAAGTTTACTTAACTTTCTAGTATTTTAAGTCTAATAAATTAATCAGTTGCGAACTAACTGTTGGAGGACTTATCAATCCCCCTAACACAGTGGAATTCTCGCAAAAAAACAACTACCTAGGCAACCGAAAAGAGTATCAAGCCACCCTTGGTTTTAACAGAGAATAGCTGGGTGGCCTTTGGTTCAAAGGACCACCTAAGTTTAAACGAGTTTAAACGATAGAAGCTAAAGCTTTCCAACTCTATCGAAAGCACATTCGCACGCCGTAACGGTTAAATATTAATATACCGGCAGTTGCGTCGATACACAATAACGATTGTAAAGGTGCTTACACACAGATGTTTAGCGCATGCAAATCGCAGTCTGGTTTTAGACCGCGATCTCAGACGTAGAGCAGAAGCAAGCGATGTTATTTTTAAGTGATAACACTCTTTTAACGTATAGCTTCGGGAATTCATTACCTACTGAAATTTCAGTGACCATCATCTTTACTAATATTATAACGAGTAAAGATTTGATTGTTTATTTGTTTTAAATAGGTTTGAATTAAATAGGCTCCGAAACTAATAAACTGATTTCTAAAAATCTTTCATCATTGAAAAGCTTACTTTTTAGGAAGTGAAATACATAAGTTATATTTTATCCGATTCCCACGGGAACGAGAGCTACGCGGGTGAAACCGCGAGGCACTGCTAGTTAAATATAAAACAAATGATTAAAAAGAAGAGACCAATAATGTCAGACATGTTTATATTTTGTACCAACAACGGTATCAATATGATTTGATCGTTTAGAAAAACGTAAATACCGAATCCCCTACTTTTACATTGTTTTAAAGTTTTATTAAAAAATATAATGTTACCAATACCGTACAAAGTACAATATTATGTTCTTCTAGCCGAATTTCGGCCATGGCGGCCAGTTTCCATGGAGACCAGCCATGCAGCCAGCGCAGGAGGCCAATTCTGCGCATCACGTGATATTTAAATCCAGGAATAAATATCACAAACAAATAGTCCCGCCAATTACTGCATTCTCGTCCCACTTATCTAACAACTTATCGACGAAAACCCCTAAATAAATTGAATTGCACAGTTTGAAAATATGCTTGTTCGCTACGAAGCAAACACTCGATATTTTAACTGTTATTGCCTTAATTATATTGCGTAAATTACCTCCATGACATAGCTAATAAACTTTAACCTGCGTTTAGTAAAAAGCTGTAATTTAGACATCACAAACAGACACTTTTACAAATTTTATTCACTTGTAAGTACCTATAAATAGTATGGATACAATATGAATGTAACCACCGGCTCTTGAGCAAAGTTCTTGTGGATAGTTAACACGCCGCCGCCGCCGGCCGCCGCGCCGGCACGCCTGCCGGAATTCAATTTTCGATAAACGCCCTACGGCTAGCGTACATGGGGTGATAACTTTACGATGGGCATATTGTGCATGATTTTGAAACTTGGTACCTATGATATAAGATCTAAGCGCTTTTATCGGTTGGACAGGTAACGCTTAGTTTTTTTTTGTAGCCAAGCGTTGATCCGTTTGCGAAAAGGTTCATGTTGGTGGAATAAAATTTTCGATAGACGCCCTAGAGCCAGCATTGGATACAAACATTAACTCGACCACTATACCTTTATCAAATCATATGCATAAGACAGGCTAGGTCACATTACTAACGGCAAGTAGTAAGTCGAAAAGCGCAAAACTGTAAAAAGTTTGTGTTGCTCAAACTTTTTTATTGGTAACGTTGATAACCTCATTCATACAAGCGCTGGTTATAAAGTAATCAGGGAATGAAGCAAGGAGCTTAACTTCTAGCGTAAATCCATCTTCGATTCAAATAAAGCCTACGTAATCGTGAGCTACGTGTCACAGTCTAAATAAGAAGAGTTCTTTCACTGGATATAGGTAAGCTGAAAGTGGATTGCCATCGACTGCCATACTATTTACTATTATAAAAGTGCGTTACTCTATGTATTTTCTATGAAAATATGACAGCGCTTCTAGAAAAGTCCAAAAATATATGGGTTTGACATATGCCTTAGATATGTCACGTGATCAGAGGTTCTAGACAATATAACAATCGATGTCGAAAGCGATAGTAGAAAAGTCTAAAAATGTATGGGTTTGACATATGTATTAGATTATGTCACGTGATCTGTTTCAAATTTTTCCCTACGAATCGTTCAATTGTTTTCGATTCGCTTCATACCGGTTGGCTACGCCCTCTGTTTCGAATCTTTTCGAATCGCTTCATAGCGAATGCCGGTTGGCTAGACCCTCTGCGCTGTAACATTCTGTGCGTCATGACTAACAACTCCTGGGTGGAAACAAAGGCCCACACCGAACTTCCAACTCCCTGATTCAATATCCTAAATTAAGATTGTACGCAAACAGTTTACGTCATTCAAGTTTCAGTTCTATTTGTATTCAATTACAAATCTAATTCGGTTGTAAACGAAACGGTTGTGTGGAGTATGCCGTTTTATTTAGTTTAGAAATAACTTTTGTCGATGAGTTTTGAAGGTTTCTGATGGAATGATTGACGTATAAACAAGCAAAGTACAATATTTCAATACTAACAAGTTTTTTTTTATCATTATCAGCCTATACTAGTACACAACTGGACATAGGCCTCCCCTAATGAGCGTCATAGCGCCTCGTCTTCAGTTTGACGTATCCAGCATCTGCCTGCAGTCTTTCACAGATCGTCATCCCACCTGGCCGGAGGGCGTCCTGCACTACGTATTCCGAGTCGCTGTCTCCACTCAAGAATTTGTTTACCCCCATTTACGACTGATTTTTTATATGAAACCCTTACAGTACGTTACGTAGTGCTTATGGTTTTTCAATGCTTATAGTATTGAGATTACCGATATGCTACCTGCCATGAATGTTCTTTGGGTTCTCAATTCAACTGTATTTTTTTTTACCTCAGAACTTTTGAATGGGTGGTCCGATTATCAACAATTTTTCATCATTCAAAATTGGGTAGGGTCATGGAGTTATGTAAATAAACATTCTTATTCTAATTCGCTGCCTAAAGGCTCTGAATCCTTGCCGATATTAGTAGTTATGGAATCAAATAGAATCCTTATCCTCTACTTATGTCAGCATGCGCCCGTAGATTTGGCAAATTAGGAAAATCCGGAAGGTATTTCCCAGTTCCAATTAAAGGAAATGTTCCGTTTCTACGTTCTGGCTGTACCTTTTAGCGAAATATTAAGGACACGGTATTTCACTTAGATTTTTGATAACATTTCTCACTAATATTGTAAAGGCTTTTGTCCAGGAGAGAGACGAACCAGGCTAGTTAAAAAAATCAAACGATTTGATGTTTAAATGTGTTTTATTTAAACAATTAAACTAAGCAAGCCAACCCCTAAGCAGAGCTTGTGTTATGGATAGGTACTAGATAACTGATATAGTTAAGTCCTTACACATTACATAGATAGTTTTTAAGGTTCCGTACCCTAACTAAGGGTAAAATGGGTCCCTTTTAATAAGCTAATTGATAGCTAGACAGTTGAAATTTTCACAGATGATTTATTTTCGTTGCCGCTACGCAGTTAAGCAACGTCAGTCGCGGTCAGTACTTGGATGGGTGACCGCGTTGCGTTGACTTTTTGTTCTTTAACCGACTTCAAAAAAGGAGGAGGTTCTCAATTCGACTGTTTTTTATGTTAACTATAAACCTACTTCAATTATATGATTTTATTTTGGATTATATTGTCAGAACTAGACCAAATTGAAATGGGACCACACGGGAAGCACCAGGTTTCAAATAAAAAGAAAAGAATCATCATAATCGGAATACCCCACGTCAAAAGTTCTGAGGTAACAAACATTAAAAAACTACATTCGAATTGAGAACCTCCTTCTTTTTTGAAGTCGAAACAGAGGTAGGTAACTATTAATTCTGTAAATTTGGTATACATTCTCTTTGATATCTACGGTTCATAAAAATATCCTCTCCTGTATAACTCTTGTGAATATGGTCGAATTTTCGATTTAATGTAGATTTAAAACAATTTTCAAAACTGTTCTTATACTATAGAAACTAGGGTCCATTTTTAGCAAAATAACCTTTGAGCTTACTCCACTTCTTCTTTTCTAATATCGTCTAACTGCTAAACAGATATTGGAGAGAAAATATCCAATTTCAAACAACATCCCAGTTTGCTTGAAGCTAGCATTAGCGGCAGTGGACGAAATGAAAGTGGAACTAGCTAGAACCTACATACCTACTACATAGAAAAGCATGGGAATAAGGACTTTATTAAATTGTTAGAGGGTGCATTTTTACCGTCCAGCTTTTTGCCTATAGCTAAGGGTATATAGATTCATTATTTGAAATTATAAATAGATTTGGCACGGAACTAAATATGTTGTGACAAAACATTGTGTATACACTTGGAGCATTATTTTGTTTACCTATTTATTTTCCGCCAAGCTGCATTGTTATTGCCTAGCCTATAAGGAGTTTCATTATTTGAAGACAAACAGTTTTGGCACGGAACTACATATTTTACGAGGATGTTGAAAAAATTAAACAAATAGAGCATTTTTTTTTATTTTCCGCCAAGCTTAACTGTCACGGGAAGTTACGCATTCGATTCCCGACTGGGTAAAAGTTTTGATTCCTAAGTCCTAATAGCCCTTACAAAACATAACTATAGGCAAACATAATATAATACTATACTAGTTTATTATTTCATAGAAAATGTATGGGAATGCTTTTTCTAATTATTGCCAAAACTTACGATTTTATTTGGTATGTTACCTTGGGAAAAGCGTTTTTGGCTTCGATTATGATCAACTTGTTTTTTTTTGACAAATGTCATTTCTTGGGCATACCGTACGTTTTTTCAAAAAACTAAAAATTTCAATATTTTTTTCTTCAAAATAAAATAGAAGGTTCCTTAGAACAAAACCTTCGAACTTCAAAAGAAAAGGTAGCCATAAGGGGCCAAAAATTTGCCCCACCCTGTATAGTAGCTATAGGTGATTCTTAATTTTTTTTCAAAGCGATACCGCTGGTGTATTTTTTAACTTTTTGTCAAGCTCAACCAATAGCATTAAACGGTTATCATAGCTTAGCGTTACTATTGAATGTCCTTCATAAAATTCAACACAATATCTACCTGGCTAAGGGATAAAAAAGTTTTTGAAGGGTTTTGCTCCAACTCGAAAAATAACAATTAACACGCTAGTTAGTTTCTTCGTCGCTTTAGAAGGACAGAAATGAAAAATATCGTAATTACAATTATCATTTTCAGATATTTTGTATCCATATAAATCATAATACCGCTTTTTATTGAGATTTATATAATTGTATATAACAACGATTTGGATTGGCTTTGTTTAGATAGAGCATCGTAAGTTTGACATATACCGTTGGTTACCTACAAAGCACACCCACATCTCGCTATATCATATTCATCTCTCACAACCCTGCCTCTCCTACAACTTACACCGAACTACACAAATAAGTTTCCTTATCTGACTCCGCCCGTGGCAATGTCTGCATGACAGCTCGACAGGATACCTTCGACTATTGTGTTCTGTTCTTTGTGCTTGATTTGATGTTTAGATTATTTATGTAGCTTCAGGCAACGGTTTATAGTTGTATCGGTTTTTGATGAGTGAGCTTTGAAAAGCGGTTTGGTCTGGTTCGGAGGTCAATGAAATGTGTTGAACTTTCGAAATATCTCTTCTCTATGTTTGTGATCTACTTTGATTTTTGAGAAAACAAAGATTTTAAGGGGTTTGTGAATGCTTTATTTTATTTATTTATTTTATATAAAAAGTACACAAATTTAATAGGGTCACATAATGCAATAGTGTACCTGCTTAGTCTTATAATATAATTATAATAAAAAAGTTAATCTTACACTTCTTATATAATAAAAAATTACCTACCTGTCCAACCATAGTTAAAAAATTCATAACATAATATAATTCTAATTTCTAGGTAAAAAAATATTTTTTTAGCCGTTGCGACTTCATGTTGACCGATTAATAGCGAGCCTAGGCTGTCAAATCTGTATAGGTACACAAAGCACGTTTGCAATGTCTCACCCAAACATGGACGGTTCATTTATTTCAAATTCCAAGATCTTTTATTGATCCTTATACTGTAAGAATCTAAGCATTTGTTCGACCAAGACCTATAGGATACTAAAAGATGGACATCAAACGCTTCTGCAGTCAAAAACCCAGCTTCAGCACGCTTCAGCGATACCATAAACTGCTGTAACACTAACCCTTTTTTAGGAGACAAAAAACACAGCTCGTGCCGTAATATCACGGCCGTTAGCACGTCTTGTGTTCCAGCGTTTAGGAGAGCAGACAGAGGCAGAACAGCTAGGACAGTAAATAAATATACATATAGGAAATCGGCACAAGAACCGTCGAGCGTCAAGATTTTCACTGCTCGGATATCATTTCCACAGCGCTTTTCCGTACCGAGTGGAAGTTTGCGGCTATAAGTCAGGCCTGAGCCAAAGTTGTGTTTTATTCCAACGTTTAGAAGAGGCTTGATACCTGGCCTTAATAATTGGTGCACTCCTGAGTTTTCCATTGCAACACCCTGAATGGGTAAAAACTGTGATCACAATTAAAACTCAACTAACCATTAAGACCTGATTGTATAAATGCAATAAATAAAATATACTGAATACTGACTTATGAACTGACCGTTGTTCGGTAAATCTCGCCTGTGCCTAAGACCTCTAGCGCCCCTACATTTAGGGTCGCCGTGTCGGAATTTTTAATTCAATTATGATAGCGATCTTGTTTAATGACCCTCTTCTTACAGTCGAGATGGCGTTTTTTAATGCCCCACCCGCCATTCGAAGATTTCATTCTGAGAAATGAAAAAAATATTGTCCTGTTCTCTGTTCTTAATGTTTTGGAAAGATTGATAAGGTCGCGTAATTGTGTGTACGAAAATGGGTCGAGAAATACGAATTGGAGTTCGTAAGCGAAAACAAACTGGGAAAGTTTGTTTGGGGATAAAGGTTTTATTGCTTTTTATTGTAGAGTCAGGGGTTAAAAAAGAGTTACCTGACCGACTACGTAAAAAGTTCTGACTAACAAATTTCTTAGAAGATCAGAAAATTAAACGATGACGAAAAATTACTTCAGAGCGTGTTTGTGTACACGCTCTGAAGGAATTTTTCGTCATCTCGTACCACTTTTTTGGTCCCACATCTATCAAAGAAGCATTTGATTCACCCGTTAGGGTTATGTAGATAAAAATGTTGAAATCTCGACCGTTTTTATCACGAATTTATGGTACACCTGTGCCGAACTTTATATCCAAAACGAAACGTAAATATCCAACTGAAAACACAAAACGGTAATAAACCAAAGTTAATTTGAAAGTCCAACTTTATTTTTACGAGGTCAAGCAAAAATCTTGGTTGGCGATAAATTTATGAGGAAAGCCTAAAAGTTTCATGTTAATTCAATCAAACGCCTTTGCGAGGCTTACGTTTGATGAAGGAAACCTTAAAGCGATGGTATTTTTAAAGTCTTCTGACCCCGGTTTCATTAGAAATAAGTCACGTTTTTTGTAGAATCAGAGGTTTGTTCCGCTCACACAACCAAACTAAACAATAACTGATAGTCTACGTGGAAGAAAAATTCCACGGAAAAAACCAGTTACCTGGCGGCATTTTATTTCCACCTATACAAATAGTCGGGCTTATGATGCGTGCCGTTAGGGTTCTTACACTGTACGTCCCCATACCTGACGGCAAGGTGCCGACTGTAAGGTAGCTAGCCCTTCGACTGCAGGTGACGCGACGGCAGTCAGCGGGCAACTTCTTCGACTTCAACAGCCTGTATGGTTGTGGTAGTCGCCTCTTACGACACCCACGGGAAGAGATGGGGTGGTGCAAATTCTAGCACCACACAGCTATTAAGCCAGCAGTACACAGCTGGCAACTAGCCGTACGTGTATTTGAGACGTGCAGTCCGTGTATAAAAGGCCTTACGTACAGAAAGATCTATCCGTGCATACATCCTGTTACATTTTACATATATAATTTTGTGTTATTTTATTAAATTTTAGAAGCCTTGATCTAGGCAGGTAAGCCAGGTCGCGGATTAGACTACACTTAACAGAAGAATCTCAAAAACATTTTCATATTAAATCCAGACTTTACCCAATTGTAAAAAGCGTGAAAGCATTGTTGGACTTTTAAATAAAGATTCAAGGGTATTATTTTCGCGAACAAAGCCATCTAGGAATTATTTTGAAAGAAATCTTAATGCTTGGGACAGTTGGGAAAGAACCATTGAGACTACCGTCATTAAAACATTTCTGCTGCTGAAAATAACAGCCTTTGATGTTCCTAGTGACGCACTTTGGCATTTTGGGGATTATGTATGTACATATTGTAATCTTTAATTTGTACAAACATTTAATATAATAATGAGATGAAGAAGAATTGATCTTTAACTTCAACAAAGTTCCTCTTGAACCAACATCTATAAAGGAAGATAAAACAATAATTGTTATCATTGTATCCTGTAAAAATATACATAAAATTATAAACTTTAGATAGATACAGTACTTACAATCCTATTGCATTCCAAATTAACATAAAAAAAGTATTTTTTAAAGCTTTTATTTAACTTGCAATGTACGTTTGTATGTAATTCGGGTGGAATCTTGCAACTCAATTTTGAAGCAGATCTTCAACCAATTGATCTGAAATTTGAAAGGTATTCGGTGACAATGCAATGTCATGTTACCATCGAGATGATCTGATGATGGAGACAGAAGGTAGCCAAATTAACTCGTAACCGTTGAGTTTGGGTTCATTAAAAGATTTTCTTCGATTTTTAAATTATTATTTTTTAAATATTAAAACTTATTTTCAAATAAATAATTCTAAGAAGGCTGTTTGATATTTGAAAATCGATTTAAATTGTCAGTAGCAGCCTACTTTGCAAAAACCAATTTACTTTTCCGTCGATTCAAACAGTCCTCAAATATCAGCTTCGTTTCTATAAATAGAAAGCTTCCGGGTACTTTACCCTAAAAGAGGCAATTTTTCAGGGACCCAATAGGGTTCCCTAAGGTAGGTTCACAGCTTGCGCAGGAAATCGCTACAAATCCCATCTCGCCGTCGATTTATAATAGTGTAAAATATACCATCGGTATATGTACAGGAAGACATGAACAGCCCACTCAAGGCAGCAATGCAAGTATGTTTTTTTTTCACATTGCTATATTGCTGCTAGGACTTAGCTGACTGCCTTTGGTCTAGCGGTCAGCGTGTTCAACCGTTGAATGAAGTCTTGGGTTCAAATCCGGGTCGGGCCAATAGTCGCTATTGGGGTTTTTCTAGCAAGAAAAAATCAAAGAAGCAGCTCGGTGTCAGGAAGTTGGCGGTGTTACACCCTCGTGCTGCGGAAAGTACGTGAAGCCGTTGGTCTTGCACCTGACCTCTCCCGGTTGTCTGTCATTGCATCAGATTATGAGAGTGAAGGAATAAAAACTGTGCTAAAATATTGGTTGGCTGCAAGGCTTACTCAAATCATATTGAGTTTAAGGGTTACGAATTTATCAATCCGGTCTACCAAGACCATTTCTAAGGTTTTAATCGAGGATTTCACAAGTGTTATCTCGTGCTCAAGGAAGATTTTGACTATTTCTAAGCCAGCTTCCCTCTCGTTTATCTACGACCACAAGCAATTCCCGCTGCATTAGGGCCGTCGACCACTGACAGGAGACTAATACCTCGCATTAGCTCTCATGCACTGCCTTTACACAGGTGAAGGAATTCCTAACGTGAGAGGAGCTTAGGGCTAAATGTTATCGTTACAAAGATAAAGATTGACTAATATCTGAGATGAATCAACGGTGTTTTACTGAGAAAACTAAGGTAGGGTTGTGGAACCTTACCTTAGTTTTCTCAGTAAAACCATGCCTCTGTTATTATTTTTTAATCTTTCAAGTGGAATCAAAAAGGTCTTCGGGTCTATGTGTATTTTATACTCATGTTTTAGCAACTTATTGTAACTTCTTCTGAAATACACCTTTTTTATGCTTTAGCTCTAAGTGGTTTTATTTGTTGTGGTCGAAAAATAAATAAATTTTATTTTAATATTTATTTCCTTTCATTTAATTCATCCGTTGACCACGACAGAGTGTAAGCCTGTTGAAACGATGGAAAAAACCAGTAAATAATCGCGATAAATAAACGATAAATTATACTAATATAGAATAAACACTCTATTCCATAATATAGAATTGAACACTCTATTCCAATTTAATGAAAAGGTCTGTTGGACACTTCTTGCTGCATGACCAGACCTCGTTTTTCCACCAAAATAAATTCCACACCAAAAACTAAACACAAGAAAATTCGTAACTCGAAGAAAATGTACAAAACATTTCGACGGAAACTAACCAGCCAAGAACGATAAATTAAAGTAAGCAAAACTTGTAAGTCACGTCACGGTTGATTTATAAACAGTGGTATAGAATAAAACTTATACAATAATTAGTATTCAAGGGAAGTCACTAGGGAATATTAAGCATGGCATGCTAGAATTCGTGCAAGCCTACCCCTGACACACTGCTTCGGAGGTTGACAGACATGGCGTTTTGCACGGGCTAGTGGAACTGAAGCTGAAGTAAACCTTTGTTTTCAAGATGGATAACTCTAATTACTAGTACCACTAATATTGCACGTATACTGCATCGGAATCGGAGTGTACGGAGCGTAAGGATTTATTGCCTAGATTCCTTTGGTACATACAGCATGTGCGAGCTTTGTGGAGCTGGCTTAGATTTTCCAAGAGATGGTGTCACCACACCATCTCTTCCCGTGGGTGTCGTAAGACGCGACTAAGGGATATCAACCGGGGGCAGCAGCGCCCCCTGAAGAACAATTCTACAACCGAACTGCGATCCCAAACCCGCATACTCAGAGTGGGGATTATGGGCATGGCAATAGAGGGTCCATTAGATAAGCGCCAATATGCCGCTTTTCAGGGGAAGGCCTGTGTCCAGCAGTGGACCAATACAGGCTGTTGAGGGTACAGTGTACACTGGATCGTCGTGTATCTACCGATACCAATGCCAGGCATATTGTACATCAAAGAGTACGTGCTTACTTACGATAAAATTCTAAAAAAGATAGCTCAGCTACTTTAAAAACATACAATTTCGTATTCGAAAGAAATAGAACAAACATTAACTTTACAAATCGGTGTTTTAAAAACAAACACTTAAGTGTCTATTTTACCTTATCAATTGGGTGCTTGCTTTGTGAGATCATCACTTAAAACAAACTTATTTAATCACCTCACCTAAATAAATAAGCCATCTATCCAAAAAAACACGCTATATGGATAACAGGCAAAGTTTACCGATAAAACTCATTAACATCTAAGCGGTATTTCTGTAATTAATGTATTCTGCCCGGACCCGTTACATTTTTATTACTAACTCGATTAGATTTTACCAACTTTTATATTTTTTCCGTGTATTTTCCCGCACGGAGTGAGGTTTGTGGAATTACTTCAAACAAACAGGGTTTGTTCGTTTAGTTAGAAACTTCCCAGGATTACAGTTACATGTTTATAGAGGTTTGTGCTTCTTTCTTCTACCTTTTTGTAGTAACAATCTTGCGGTTACCACTTCCGACTAGAATAAAGTTTCTAATGTGTTTTCATTGTGTTAATTTGTGTTGTCTGCCCGACACGGTAAAATAAATACCTACAAAGAAACTATTATTACCAGCCACACTTCTCATTGTGTAAGGCAAGCTCTCTCTAGATACTGCATTATCAATGATGAGACAAACGAGAAAAAAATACCTATTTGGTAAACTAGAGTAATTATCAGACGAGTAGGCGGCAGTGTTCAGATCTGCCAAAACATTAAACAGTTGACAAACAGACACCTCTAGGTGCTTAACCCCAACCACATAATCCGGTTAACATTTACAACCGTCACCAAAAGCCATCAGCATCGGAATTCCCGCTAATCAATTCGGCCACACATTAAACGCACCTTAATGCCTACGTACCCTTCACCAATTAAGGCGATGCGGCCATCGAAAAAGCATTAGCTCTAGTGTAATTAAGAGAGCATGCGCGCGCCGCAAGCGAATAAATTTGCGTGCACTGGCGTTGGAAGACTATAATACTCGTATACACAGGCTCACACTCACAAGCTACTGCCCGCGTCTTCGCGCGCGTATTTTCAGTATTATGAGTAGCCTTTTATTTAAGTGTACGCCAAATTTAATCTTGGTCTATTCGAGCTAACAAAAAAGAACACTGTTTACGACTTTTCGACTTCATAAATGTTCTAAATGTACCTTCGTCAAATTTTATCTCGATCCGTTCAGTAGTGTAGTGATCATAGCCAACAAAATAAAATTCACACATTTTCGCCATTACACATACTAATATTAATTATTAGGATGTTCTTAATGTATTCATATTGATCAGTTCAGTAGTTTTGGAGATCTAAGGTAAAGAAAATAAAATTCACATTTCGATACATGCGTACACGCTCAAACGCGAGCTTCTGCTCAATAAATTAATTGGCTGCTCTCTGTCAATAAATTAATTGGTATGATGATCATGATGCTCGGCACCAACGTCTACTGAACGCAACATCAACGACCAATGTGTACTGCTCTAAGGCTAATACTCTACACATTCAGTATAATATGGCTATATTTCATGACCTGCGGTCAGCGAGCGCACTGGTGCTGGTAAATGGTATGTGGTATGAAAGATGGTGAGCGATGAGAGGAATATATTTAGAAGCTCATTTTGCAGTGGGGATGCTATTTTGCGGAGAAGTTCCTATCCACAACACAACCTCACCTCCTCGTTGAGGATAGGAAGATAGGAACCTTACCTCCTCGAGTGCCCCGTGTTGGACGCCATTTGTAATACTCAATACTCAATCATTTATTGTGTTCTATAGATGTATGTACAGATGTGTTTACGTTATGTATAATTTAGTTTCACTATAGATGAATGCTGGGCGCACAATATTCATGAAGAAATTTATTTACGATCTTGTATGTACATATTTTACCCCCCATCAGATAAAAGTCAATAAAGCATTTATTAGGGCGAGGCGTCCAGCGATGGTTGGTCCATCGCTATATGAGAATACAATAAAATTAAAATGTGTAATTTTTAATAATTAATATCAATAATTAATATTACTGACATGTCCATTGGCGTTTCTCTTATTGTTTCTACAGGTTCTTACAATCGAATGCCAATCTCGAACTTCTTGAAGTTTTGAGATTTTAGAAGAAAAGAAGAGATGAAAATATATTTAGCAGTACCAATATAGTAAATAAACACAATTTTAATATTTCCATCTAAATCGTCTTTACTTGACTTATTTTATAGTATTGTCATTTTTGTTCGATGCAATCCTTAAAAATCATAGGAAAATTAAAATTATTATAACAGAAAATATGTGTATACTTCAATATGCGTATATTTCGGAAATCCATTGTAAATATTAGAATGAAAATATTAATTAATATTATAAATGGTAAAGTTTGTATGGATGTATGGATGGATGGATGGATGGATGTTTGTTACCTCTTCACTTACTCACGGAATTCCCACGGAAACAGGAACTACGCGGGTGAAACCGCGAGGCGCTGCTAAAAAAACCTTCTGCGATAAAATCTAACAAATTATACAAAATGAAAGAACATTAAAGAATGATTCTATGCGGAATTGTTACTAAATATTTTCATTCTTATATTAACTCATAATCAGATTCATAGAACGTCTACACGACGTACGCTAAATCAAACAATAACAGACAAAGTAATATCCAACCAATAACAAGACAAACCAATACGATATGTGATAGCCGCCATAAAACGGAAGTATTCCACTTATTGTAACAGGTTTAATACACTGTTAAAGGACCATGGCGAGTATTGGACAGTCTGCGTCCGAAGTTCTGAACGAATTTACTAAGGTCACTGCACACCGGGTTTTTAAACTACATAGCTCTTTCTATAAGAAACTTTATACCAATATAAAATATTTATTAGATTTATCTTTTACTAGCTGCACCCCGCGGCTTCGCCCCCGTGGAATTTATCGCACATCCCACGGGAACGGGATAAAAAGTATCCTATGTCAGTCTCCTGGTTTTAAGCTACCTCCCGACCAATTTTCAGCCAAGTCGCTTCAGCCGTTCTCGAGTTATAAGTGTTGTAACAAACACGACTTTCTTTTATATATTAGAAGATTAATTAATTTTGTTTTAAAAGACTATAAGCCGACTTAAATTTTTATAGAATTTTCATGGATTTTCATGGATCCCATTGTTAGAACTGAACCAAATTAAAATGGCACCACACGGGAAACACCAGCTTTCATATAAAAATTAATCATGAAAATCGGACAACCCAGTGAAAAGTTCCGAGGTACTTTGAATTAGGTACAATGTTTAAAACTGTGTTCAAAATTGGAATGTAAAAAATGAAACAAAAGACGTTCGATAGACACTTCGAGAGGTTTTTCTCTCGTTTTTACCAAAAGATTTTAGTCTACTATTTACCACGGAGTTTTTAAATGGGTTATCCTTATTACAATAAGGTAAAAAGTATGCAATATTGATAACATGAAATCATATTCGAAAATCTTGGAACGTTTTCTCAATTCCCGCATCCAGGGTTATTCTCCTAACAACAAAGTATAGAGTATGCAATGTCAGGAAATCGTCGCGCCGGATGCAGCGATATGCAGTTACTGCGTTACTTCGGTTACGTGCTGCGATTGCTACCATCTCTATTCCATTTGGAGTACCCCGTTCTATTGGGTGCGCTGTGATTTTAGCTTTCAAATCCTTTGCATATTTTGGGATGAGTTTGTTTCTGAACTTATTTTGGCGAACAACGCGGGGCAAGTCTTAAGCTTCTATAAACCTACAAAAACGGAATATGCGATGGTCCATTTAATCTTGCTATAATAAATTTACCACAGGCCGACAAATCATACAAACAGAACTAACATCATTTGCAATGGCTCAGCCAACATCCATAGTGTTACAAAAACTAGAACAAGTAAAAAAAAAATTTTTATGTTTTCCGTTCTTATATTTGTCATCAGAACTAAGGGAGTGTTATAATCTTGTGCGATAAAGCTCTTCATCAGAAATAAAAATAACGAAAGGATTGATCTGAAATTTGGTCTGGAAATTCGTCAACAGGAACAGTGTCAAATTTGAATTACTAGATTTGACTCAAATAAACAGAGCAAGCGAAATAAAACCGTTTAAAAAAGTTATTTCAAAATTCAAACCACCTTCAATATTAATCTATAAAGTCGTAGATCAAACCACGACACCTAGTATCGGTCATTTTCCCTTACGTAAAATATCTGTTTTAGTCGGCGGCAGTTTGGGTGCGATTGATTTATTCAGGCCTGTACCACTTGATGTACGACTCTAGTGAGAATTGCGAGGGTAGTCTGATGTCAGAGGCGTTTAGAGTTATAGCAATATGTATATGTTGTATAATTATAATATTTGGACAAAGCTTAAACAACTTTCTTCTGTATATTTTCAAAACTTCGGGTACTAATCCACAATGCCAAGCTTAGTACCGTGCCTTTTTTTGGGGAGACACGTTCAGGACATTATAAGAGTACTTACCGAAGTATTGGGAAGTTCCAAACGAATCAACAAATGGTGTAAATTCAGATGTCACCAAAACTAAACTATTTAAATATGGTTTTGACATCCAAATCAGTCCCGATAAACCATTCGATGATAATCGATTCGGTATCATACTTTAGAGTGTGGACCTCTATCTGTTTACGCCAATTTTCTTTTGCTTGATCATCATGCATCACTTACGCTTTCTAGAATATTAAGGTTTAGTCATCAGATCGCATGAATCGCAATCACTATGTTTCACGATATAATGCACAATAATCGTGTATTCCAATTCGATTAGGACAATAGGTGTAGCTACACATTGCATTACAGAACATTACACCTGCATATTGGATTCTCTGTACTCCATTACTCTACCCGGCACGTGCATACATGTGCATCGACGCGATTTGTAAAGCTTGTGAACTGCGAAGGGAACTACCGGGGGAACGATCCGATACAATAAGGCGAACGCCTTTATCTTACTGATTTTTCAGGATTGTCTTGGCCCTTACCCTTGTTTGCATAACGAAACATGATTCACTGTTTAAGTTTAAAGAACATTTTTTTCTTAAACAAACTATACAGTGAATTGACAATGACAATATTATCTTGCTACACAATAGTAAACAGTAGCAATTTGAAGTATTTGTAGTGTCAGAGAATATAATTTAGAAAAAATAAATATTTTTTACTAACAACCATAGCTCACGTCAAAAATAAAAAAGAAGAGCTAGAGATTCGCTACAAAAAGATGTATTGGCTAATTGGAAGAAATTCTACTCTAGCACACAATAAAGTTTTGTTATATAAACAAGTCCTTATGCCAATGGCATTCAGCTCTGGGGCTGTACCAAAAAGAAAAATGTAGCAATCATACAAAGATTCCAGAACAAAGTACTAAGGGAAATCGTTAATGCTCCTTGGTACGTAAGAAATATCTTCATCGGGACCTCGAGATTGAATTCGCCGATAAAATAATACAAAAGTACGCAGAGGTTCATGAACAGAGGCTTCTTCATCATGTGAACGTCGAGGCTATCCAGCTCCTCGACAACACGGACGTCGGACATAGTGAGAAGGCTCAAAAGAACCTAACCTTTTTAGTTAGCGTAGTGTTAGTTAAAGTGTAAGTGCATAAGTGCTATGTTTTTATATAATTAAGTTGAAACAAAATTACCCATTAGCCAAATAACCAAATATGGCTAGATTGTAATGTTATTCTAGTGTATTTAGATTATGTATGCTAGAAATTAATAAAAAAAAAAACGAACAACCATAGAATTGGAAAATTTCGGAAACGAAATATCTGATCTAAGCTTTTATTCATATATATTTATGCTGTCACATTTTTTTACACGGTGCGGTAAATTGTCAAATAATGTGCTCCTTCTGCAAGAATAGACGGTTCACGTTTTAAATGAATGTAAAATTGTGAAATAACTTTTGGCTTGTCACTGGGAATTAATGAAGCTCTCTCTCTCTAGATCTCATTACAGTTTAATGAGGACTTTGTTTAATGATTAGCCAAAAACCTATTTTGGGCACTCGTCATATTTATTTCTACAACGGGATATTAGGAAAGCTTTTTAGTTTTAAGTTCAAATTAATGCAATTCTCTCCCAATTTACATTTTTGATAAGCGTTATTTTTAATTGACTTCAAAAATTTTCTTATATTTGTCCGTCAAAATCTCCTGTCAACTATGATTTACAGGAGTACGGGTTGTCCCGTAAAATGTAATCCCGAGTAATTAGTATTTGTTCCAAAAAACTTATTAACAGTGTACTTAAATTATTAAGGAATTCGAAGTAGATTTTTAAACGAAATAAATATTTGATTGGAAAAATGTCGCAATACGATTTTGTAGTATTTCGTAATTTTTCCAACCATTGTTCCATTTTTCGTCATTTGACGGAAAAATTACGAAATTCGAATACGACGTCGTGGTGATGCACCTGCATCGTGCATCACGACGTCGTATTCGAATTCGTATGCTTTATACGGGCTTTTAATTTTGATAACAGAAAGCAGGAAATACAGTTTCACCTTAAAAGCATTCTCTAAATTTTAAAATCACGCCCATTATTCCCGAAGTACAGTTCCCACGTGCTGAGCGTAATCTCAAATCCTTGCGATACCCATACATTACCCGTCTGCATAGTTCACAGGCTCGCAGCAAAGAACGC
Organism: Eupithecia tripunctaria; assembly: GCA_955876795.1. NCBI lineage: Eukaryota > Metazoa > Arthropoda > Insecta > Lepidoptera > Geometridae > Eupithecia > Eupithecia tripunctaria. Next base: position 9,040,034 of record OY041612.1, read on the forward strand.
TGTTTCGCGTAGGGATGTGGAGAGAGTAGTCAGTTTTAGCCGAACAGAATAAAGCTAGAAACAGACCGAGTGCCACGCCACGCAATGAACGTGTTGAAATGTGGGAAAGGTTGGATAATCGGCGGACGATAAAGCTTTGCGATACCCATAGATTACTCGTCTCCATATTTTACAGGCTCGCAGCAAAGAACGCTGTTTCGTGTAGGGACGTGACGAGAGTAGGTAATAAGTTTTAGCCGGACAGAACAAGCTAGAAACAGTCTAAGTAAAATCCACGCAACTTACGCGACGAAATATGAGAAGGGTCGGACAGCGTGGCATACGATAAGTGTGTCGGTAAACGTCAGATTCGAATAAACTTAAGAACGCTGTTTTGATTTGACAAAAGTTTCTGATATGGAATCCGACGGCCTTTCCGACGAATTAAAATACCCCTGCAGAAAACATGCTGGGAGCTCTTTCTCTCGCTGCTACGGAACTGTCATAGACCTGGCAGTCGGGGAAGCTTAATTGTAACAAGCCGTACCGTTTCCAGCGCCAGGAGAAATATGCCATACATTTCATAAATTTTTGTTTTCCCGTAGGCTGCTGAGATGTTACCGCCTCGTCCTGACGAGCGATAAACAAAATAAATGTTCAGTCTTTTGTCAAATTACCACTAACCCGAACGAAGCAACTGTGGGTTCCATCAATGATTTAAAAAGGGAAGATAGGTTACGTTCTCCCAGCGCGCTTACTCAAAAATTGGCATGTGTTACAACTACACGTAAACACATACGCTCACATTTTCCAGTCCTGTGCAATACAAAGAAGAACAAAGACGGAAAGACGTATCTAGGACCGAAATGAGACTGAGACAACAATATTTCACGCGAATCACGACCGCCCGTGCCGCCGGTCAGACGGTGACTGATGTGGGAGAACACAATTTTACACAATTTGAGGTTGCCACTTTCGAGCAACCAGTACCTCATCTTCGTTTTTAATAAATCAATGGGTTCCATCCGGTTTTTTAAACTACAAAAAAGGAGTTGCAAAAACAATAAATTATCCGGCATCATAGGCAACACTATGCATGTAAAGAACGTAGCTAACTGCAGCACACATATTACATGAATTGTTTGATACTGAAAGGTATTTTGTTATTACATTTTATGCTCGCGGGATCCGTTCAACTGTGTTTGCTTTGTTCTGATTTTTGTAGGAAAAATTACAATGTTAGTGCTTGTAAAGCTTTTTAGTTGAAGTTCCCTTAGTACTACCGTACTAAGTATTCCAAACAAGTTCTGAACAAATAAAGTTATAAAAAACCAGTTTCGAATAACAGACGCCGCATAATTGAATAAGTAAATCCGTTCGAATTGGTTACATGCTTACGTATTTCGAAAAGAAAACAAATATTTACGAGTTCACCCATCAACCAACCACCCTTATTAGATAAAATTTTCGTCACCCTACCTAGCAGCATACTATAAAGGTCACTCGACTGGAACAGCCCGATACCGTATAACCCGAAACAAAAAGAAATCCCTAAAAGATGGATTTCTTTAAGCTAGGATCGAACTTAATAAGCCGCGGATAAAAAGATCCAGCCATATTTTTCGGACGGTCAAATCTTCAGAAATGATACAGTGGGTAAGCTTTTACAGAATCCCTATTTTACCGGAATAAGAGGAAAATTTTTGTAACCTATAAATCAGCAAGGTACGAGAGAAAAGGACTCTACCGTAAATAATGATTTGCTTACCATATTTGTGGATTAATTTCAGGATTACCAAATATATTTAAAAAGGCAAAATAAAAGAGGTATTAATGAATCAAAATTAAAAATATAAGAGGTGTAACTCAGAGATCCAATTATGCACAACGGCAAACTGAATTGTCTCTCAAACAGAATTCAAAAATTTCAAAGCAAAGGGGGATTGTTTTCTCGTTTTAATCCACAATTAACGTTTCTTAACTACTTAAAGTAAACAGATGGAAATGTCAAACCGGCAAACTTTTAATTAGATGAAAGGCAAATTCAGTTTAGAACAAGTTTGGAACTTTTAACGACTGTAATGTCAACATCAGCTATCGAGATTTGGAGCAATCGATGGACTTTAGACCTTAGATACTTCAAAATGGGGTATATTGTTGTATTGAAACATCTGACCAAATTTTTCATACTATTCCCGTAAAGAGATACAAGAAACTAAGAAGAATGTCTGGCAACGTAAACAATAAAATAAAACGGTATTTGTATGCAGTGAACTGCTCCGTATATCATCAGAATCACCGCGAACGTTCAGTTTCACTGCAAAACCAAAAGTTAACCGCTTCAGCATCACGTCATCTGTTCTTTATAGCCTTTATAGCCGTTATAGCTCACGGATTTAATTTCACAGGACATTATTCAAGAACTCCGTAAGTTTTTGCTTCTTCAGAACATTGCGGAAAGAGTTTGTGATAGATGGTTGATCCATTTTTCATTGCCGCAATGCTGTTCGGAGTTCGGAATCCGAATGTGTTTGTTATTGGCCAATCAAAAGTTTGATAGCGGGGGCGATATTTTCTTGTCTTTCTGTGTTGGTTAAAAGTTTTAGGCTTTCGTTCGATTAACAACTGAACCGTTCTTTTCTTATTTTTCGAAGTTAATTTCTCTAAAATTCTAAATAAAACTAAATTATCTTTGCCTATATTGGAAAACGAAACAGGCAGTCAAATGAGACCGGTGCTAAGAGCATTTTCTAAAACGAATAAAAATGGTTCTTATTTGAATTCCTGCAACAAAAGTCAACTAAGTGCTACATTTTAAAGAAATTCTTAGTTTCTCAGGTATCCTCTGGGGGAAGCTGCGACAATCTAGCTTTCTAAGCAGGTTCTTATTGATTCAGTCTGTTTACACCTTTGTTTCAAAGCGTTAAGGTTCATAATGGCATAGAAAATTTAAATTCTGTAACATAAACCATTCTGACATTTGTGGTTTTCGCACTCCCACTGTGCGAATACAAACGTCAAAATTGTTTTATTCGCTTCCTTGTTTGTAGCAAACTTTTGGCCTTAAAAAACATGATAAAAAACAGCAAACAACTAGATTTTTTTCCTATGTAAATAAGCTATTTCCAAATTTTGACAATAAATACCAAACAAGGTAGGAAAACTAATCAATAGGACATTGCCGTTTTGACATTGCTGTATTGACTATTGATTGACTAACACAAATTATCAGTTCTCACTGGCAGTAGCTCGTACACCAGTGCTTACGTGTGCCAGCAAGTGCCTGCCACACATTGGGTAGCTTGTGTATACACAAGCTAAATTCAATCAATAGGTAGGCATTAGGCAAATAGTGTTCACCGTATTGAACTAAGAAAACTGATAGTAATGCATGTGGTAAATTTCCCTCCAGTTGAAGCAAATAAAAAACGACTCAGTCAGGAGTCGTTCTTTTTTGGGGTAATATAAACTTGACGGTTTTTGGATTATTTTCATTGTTGTATAACCTTCTTGGTGTGGACCAAGAAGGTGATACAACAATGAAAATCTACAATTTAATTAATGTTCGTGTTATAGTGGTATAACACGAACATTAATTAAATTGTAGATTCCTATTCCATTTCCATCAAAGGCGAAGTACTTCATAGTTTTTTACTGTAAACATTTCTGCCATGTTTTAGGCCTTATTTCTTAAGAGGAAACCTATTACAATTGCTTTAGGAACTGAAGGAGTAGAAATATTCCTTTAGAGATCAAGCAGGCTGCTTTTATCCAGATAAAATAAAGTTACGGTTTCACCAAGTCTTTAATTAATCTTGACGACTTCGTCTAGTGTCTGCTCTGAGCCTTAGAGTAGATCGATAATGGATACAATGCAGATATATTGCATTATTATCGTCTCTATACATCACAATCAAGCTCACTTACCTCAGCCTGTCTGTGACACATGTATCATAATTACTACGGTACATTTGCTTGATTGAAACTGTATTGCTTAGTCAGCGTCTTACGATGGATTTGTACTAAGCAAGATTGAATATGATATTACAGTGATGGAAGGTGATTTGTAATAGATAATGCACAAAAATAGATAGCAGTCAGTTTCTCGAAAACTTGTCTTGTGGTCATAGTAACGCATCAACTCTAGTTTTAACGTCAATGGACGTCCAAAAACTCATGAGATGTGTAAAGACAGCAGAGGGCATAGTGGCAAAACGCTGTTGCTCTCGTTTGTTGAGAAGCAACGCTCCTGCCAGATGACGACCAGGTCTGAAGCAAGCAGCTTCAGTAGATCAAGCCGCAAGGATAGCCTTGAATTACGAAGATAGATCTTTTACCTTATCTCTGAGCATGTCTCGAACCCTGGTGGCCTGGTTCCTGCTTCGATGTAGCTCCAGCTGTAGCTCCAGGCAGCGCTCCTGCCAGTTGACGGCGCCGAGGTCTGCGGCTGCCAGCTCTAGCTCCAGCGGGTCTAGCCGCGAGCTGTGGCCTAGGGGCCTGGGGAAACGAAGACGGTGTCAATACCCATCATCCAAACTTATCATCGGAAATGGGACAGAAACTCGGTATTCACGTTCAAACGTATGATCTGATGAATTTTGTTAAGGACAAATGATATATTGGGGGAGAACGTTATCGAATTTTGAAGTAATAAATTTTGAATTCGAGTTTTATTTAACATCTACTCTTGTACTCAGTATACTCTTGTTTATTCCTGCAAATTTATAAGAGCACCAATTTATAAGAATATGTGCACGATTTCAACAACATCAACGATGTATTTTCGATAAAACGTCTGAACTGATCTTAATGAAGTCTGGAAAGGACATTAAAGATTACATATAGGGAAATGACATGTCGTATTTTGAAGTATGTACGTACATACATAGTAAATTATTACGAAACTAATTATATTATATACTAGCAGCGCCTTGCGGTTTCACCCGCGTAGTTCCCGTTCTCGTGGGAATACCGGGATAAAATTAGCCTATGTCACTCCCTGAAACGTAAGCTTTATAATCATGAATTTTTTTTTTAACCGGTCCAGTAGTTTCGGAGCCAAAGAAAAAACAAACAAAATCTTTCCTGTTTATAATATTAGTATAGAAGCAGGTATAGATAATTAGATGTAATATCTGCACATCAACACCAACAACCACCAAAGGCGTGTAAGAGTTGAGAAATACGCATGCTCGATACATGTCCAATTTTAGAACAATAGCGAGAACCCATTTCCATTCCATTTCCCATGACTATTGTATCAAAACCCGCGGCGCGTCTGCGGTCCGTTGCATCCATGGTGGCCTCTGATGCGAAGTGGCAGCGAAAAACATTTCCCCTTCAAACCCGGAATTCGCTAGATGTGTCCGAAACTCTTTATTAATGCAAGCCCAATACTTTCAGCATCAATACTGGCCGAATCGATAAATAAATAAAACATAAATCAACATCTGACAGACATGCAAGTAATCCTTTTAAAAATGCATCTGGTGGACCGCAGTGTGTGCCAACATAAATATTGTAGAGGTTCATTAATTTAAATGCACGATTCGCAACTAATATGGGTTTTATATTTATTAACGGCCATTTCTATTTACAATATTTAGTGCTTTACGGTGAGCAGCGTAAATTGAAGGGTGTTGATGGGATTTGAAAACAATGAGTTAATTCTGAAATCATTCAGCAAATTCACGCGGACAAAATTTTCAATGAAAATGTGCATTGTTTTCAATGATTTCCAGATTTTTTATTCATTCAGATGTTACGTTGCTAATTCTGCTAACAAGAATACAATCTCGGTGGTAATTTTCGTTATTATTTAGTTTTAATAATTTTAATACTTAGTCTGTAAATAGCACACCTAAGAATTTGTGCGATTGAAGTTGAAAATAAAGTATTTTTCTTTCTTTCTTTATTTATCTCTGCATCTCTGCAATGTCAAGATGGACCGATAGTGTAAATTAAATAGGCTACATACTCGTAGATAATTAATTTTGCGATGATAACTATGATGCATCCAGTGAATCTCTACCAATGAGCACATAAATAAAGATTTCTAAAATTAATCTAAGGCTAGAAGTAATGATAGGCTGATTTGCAAATTATTGGAAGATTTGAAATGATAAATTGCATTTGGAAAGCAGGTTTATTGCCTGCGATTGAGCTATCTCATTTTAATGGCTTAGCCTTAGAGGTAATCTTGAGAAATGAGCGTAAGTCAGACGGGTCAATCGACGTCTCAAGGACCAAACCAAGCTTTGTACAACAATTAATCGACGATATTGGAAAGCCATTTTCAAGAATGATTTGAGGGCCCTTGAGGTTTAAATAAATTGAAAGGGACATCAGGCAGGACTCAAACTACACCTTCTCCTGCATCGGTTGATTTTGTTTAAAATTGAATCCTACTAATATTACCTATCATGATGGTAGTGTGCACTTTTGCGTGATCAGCGACAAAACTGTAAAAAAGTTAGGTAATACATACGTTTTACCTCGAATAAAGGCACCGGAAAAATCTACAAGTAACAGCTTTTCCTAATTTTCCTTTCTTATTTTCTTATCGCGGCTATTGCAATACCTATAATTTATATATAAATATATAATTTTTTTCTCATAAATACTATTGTCTCACCTAGGTGGCGGTGGCGGCGGATCCCGGGCTCTCCTCGGCAGCAGCCGCGGACTGCTGGGCGTGCTGGCCGAGTGGCCCGCCCCACTGTGGTCCGTGAACCGCGCCAGCGGGTCGAAGATCTGCGACAGCCGCCGCGACCGCTCCTCCCCAGACATTTTCACAACACAAACACACAAACACTAACGATATCACATCACGGCCCGACACTGTCACAGTAAATTCACTAATGACTATTTCGAACGGTCAGAATGATTCAAAGCGCGGAAGTTATAGCCCACCACTGACAGATGGCGTTCGGAGCGATGCGCGATTTGGCGCGCAAACATCGCCGCCATCTTGCTTCGTCTGATGTTTTTCACTGTTTACCGCGGGTTTGCGCGGGCGACGCTGTATTTCGGGCTCTGAAAAAAAAATAGGAAGCTTCAGTTGACGTGATGACAAAGCTTGAAAGGTGAGAGATTAGGCAAGGTGCGGTAATTAGCTATTGGGCACGGAAGCCATTTTGTGTGCCGTCAAAATTAAACGTCAACACTGACGTTTGTTCGCATGATTTATCGGCGAGCGACTCATATTTTTGTCACTCGACGCTGAAAGATAAACACAAGTTTATTTTCATCGGTTCCGCCCTTTCTAATAGAAGACCAAGTTTGTTATTAAAACAAGTGAAATAACACAAGTGAGTCACAAAGAAAGCCTTCAATTCGCATGGTTTAAAACTCACATTAGTCATTCCAATGATAAACTAAGTACCTACCTAGCTGATAATGTAATGACAATGAATAGCTTCACAAACGAATCACTAGTATACCTACGTGTATTCTATGGAATAGGATTTACTAAAGTGACTTGTCAGCTGTAGTACAACGTTCCACGCAATTATAGAATTGCAATGTCCTCGCTAAAAAGGACTCTACACAATCAAGTAGGTACAGTTTAGTATAAGTACCATATAGGTAATATAAAATTTTCCAGATTGTGAAAACACCGAAAGTTCCGTAACTCTTCAGTCCAATTAAATATTTATCCGTATAAATGTTTTGTTTCGCTGGCTACAGTTTTAATGATCTCTACTATAAAACTATTCAGAGTGTTCATTAAAAACAAGAGTTTTTACGTGCCGTAGACCGTGATATATTGTGAACGGTAAATTGGCTGAGTTTTTACGTTTCCAGTTTCCGGATGAGTCATAAAATCTTTACAGCATTTCGTTTAGTTCTAAATTAGTGAGGATAATTGAGTGGTGGCCAATTTAGTAAGGAAATATAAATCAGGAACAAATGTAGCGAAACATTCTCGCATCTATCCATTTCTTACTTATAATTTTTAGGCATGCTTTCTTAAAAAAGCTAACTTATTGACGATAATGACGTAAGCGTTCTGTTTAAAGAAGCCTTCATTGTTCCATTAGCTTTTGGTAAACACCAGTGATTTTGGAATAGGTACTTATTTAAGAAACAAATGGATTAGCAACGCACACCGCGTTCACCTACCGGCATCGGTTGATCCACACTGACCACATCAGACGGATTTATTGAGCGTAATGATACCGGGTGGTGCGTCCACTGTAATGGCAGAAAACGGACTGCCATTTGCAAACGATTTTACAACTAATAAGTAAAAGTGTAAAGTCCGACCGGATGACGTCAGATCAAATATACCTAGATTCCGAGTAAGCGCGCCAAAAGTAACCAAACTAAACAGTGCTTAGATTCATAATAAGCACTGTTTTGCCGTTAGTGTCGCGCCGACTGTCAAGTGGAACGATACCGAAGTGTTCTGTGAAAAGTTGCAAATATATCACCATTACAAAGAGAAAACAACATGGGATTTCGTATTTTTAGAAAGTTTTGTACTTTTTACTAATACTTACAGTGATAAACATCCGAAATAATCTAGTAAACATCTCCAAATTAGTATTTCAAGAAATTAAATCCTTTTATTTTTGCTTCGCAGTTGTCTCTTTCGCACGCATAATAGAGTTTACACGGGTAATAAGAACGTTCTAAAGTCGTATGGGATATAAGTAATTTTGAGCGTTAGAATTATGAACATAAAGTTTAATTTCACTAGACGCCACCGCGACGGCAATAATATTTTATGAGTTTTCGTCAATGCCGCAGAGCAAAACGGCATAAGGTCGTTAGGTAATTGTTGAAAACATTATTAATAAAATATTTAAATGGCTTTGTGACAATGATTAATTAAAAACCCTTTTTAAATCAATGCTTTGTGATGATTTTTAGTATTATCCCTAAGATGTATGTATATCTCAATTGGTAGGAAGGTATAGTAAACTCAAGCCGTTTTTGTGCGTTGTGTCAGTACGGAGAGTTGCATCTAGGGTATATTTGATCGAAGGTTTGATGCTTCCGATCCGTGCGGTGCGGATCAGTGGACGCACAGCCATGTATGGCAAACCGTACAAAGAAAAATAAAATCAGTTTGATGCAGTCATTACGGATCGTTCGATGCCGGCAGGTAAACGCACCCTTAAAGCGGCTAGCTGACTATAACCTACCTGTTGATTGATCAATGATCAATCACCACAAGCGCTACCACAAGATCAATTATCAATGATCATCTTGTAGTAGCGATTGTACGACAGTATCAACCGTTGCGATGATATCACCACGTGCAGAGACTACACTGGAGAGAGATAAGATTTTGGACACAGAATTAAATGCCATGACGTAAGAACGCTCACGATACCCTCAATAAAGAAGATGGTCCTTCACTTACATAGTAGCATATTCATACCTACCTTTGGTTTACTAAGGTATATCACGTATACGTAAAACAGGGCCAGTTCGTTCCAAATCATAAATCACACTTCAATAGTCTTTGATATACATGAATCACTGGACAGTAAACTATGCGCGAAGTCTGTCCGGAAGGACCGGTGGCCAATAACTAAGGACCGTGGAAATCTGTCCCTTTGATATTCAGAATTAGTTCACCTTTGGGGGCAGCGGATCTCAAAGTTTGAGCTGGTTTCATCAAAGTTTACTTTTGCAAACAGTTCTAATATAAATTCCAAACTCAAACTTTATTTTGTAGAATTTGGGATGTGCTAATAAACCGCAGGATTGTTAACAGTTTAGCATGGAATTTTGTAAAAGTAAATCGACCAATTCCTGACGCAAATCCGTTTCTTCTCTATGCATAAGTTGCGAACTTGTGAAACTAGGCTGTATTAATATAGGTATTTTCACACAGAATAATATACCTAGCTATATAACTGTTTAATCCTGACAGGCGTACGAGATCTTTTCTTTTAATAAGTAACCGATGATGAAATATCTAGTCAACATCAATTCGACAAGAAAAAAAACTTTAGGTAAGTAATTGAATTAAGCTGAGGGGATTTTTATCGTCATTTAGAAGTAGAAACAGTTTGAGAAACGTTGTTTAAAACAAACCGGTAAATTTTAACTGCCAACGCATTTTAATAAAAGGGGTGCTTCGTTTTATACAGTTTTTATTGAACGTATGAATGAAAGAGCTTCGCAGATGTGTTCATTCAAGCGCAACTCGTTCGCAATTCATTCAATGATGATAATATGATGGGTCAGTGTAATAAATGGGTACATTTTTGTACAATCTAAAGATTGATAGTGATAAAGTATTATATATGTTGTAAAAATAACTATTGGATTGATAAAGTATTGGATCTAATTGTAATAAAATTGTAAAATCTATTTGGTATCAATTTTAAGAACACCACATTTAGTGCACGTTTTTTTTATTTTCCCACAAAGAAGTAAATGTGACTAATATGCGTCAGACACTAGTGTCTTAGTTCGTAGTAGATTGATTACGAAAGACACTAGTGTCTTACCCCTGGTTTCTCGAACGGTTGTCACATTGAATGGATAGTCAACGGCTTGTTATATACGCACTGCGGAATCGGACAGCGTGAATTTTAATCTCGCCGAATATAACCTGCGTGCTTAACGTAACTTACACGTACGACTACCTACAACTTTATAGTGCTCCAAACATTCATATTTTTCCGCTAGTGAACTTCCATTAAGTTACAGAATTCTGCAAAAAAAAACACGCGAGTAATAAAAGCAGTGCGTGTACAGCCTGACAAATTGTCAACAATTTGTCAAAATAATAAGCGTTCGAGAAACTAGTAGTCTCTCGTAGTCACATTTACTTCTTTCATTGCTCTTAAAACTAATGCCATATTCCAATGTACATGTCTAGCTAGTCTGACACTCGAGTACGGTAGCAAGTAGTACGTTTCAGCAAAAGTCAAAGTGCATTGGTGCATCTACCTTACCTAGGAAAGTTATCGACAAAAATCCCTGAACGTGGTTAACCCTTTAACTCGTAGCAAAATCTAGCCCACCCGACTAACCCATTCCATACATACTGCCGATAATGTTAATACAAACCAGTTGAACTGAAAAATTGGCTCGCAAACCAAAATTACAAGAGCACCGGCCAGAAAATTGACCACCCCTTGAGTTATGCCTCCTGATTAAGGTTATCAGCCCTCATCAGTATCAACTCTTATCAGTTTATGGGTCTTGTTTAATGGGGTCAACCCTTTGTAGGATTATTTTTAGAGAGGGGTATTTTTAGCTGTTTGTAGATGAATGGGTTCTTTGCTTTTTTTGTCGCGTAATATTTTTTCTTTCTAGGATTTTAGCAAAAGGGACGTCTACATTGTAAAAGTAAAACGCTCACGTATTTTTAGGACTCGGACTCGGATCATATACCTAATGTCTAACAACACCCGATGACACCATCTGTCTGTTCTACGTTGGCTGTTCCTTACACCAAAAACCTATATTGTATAGGTAAATATTTTAGTATCCGTTAATTTTGTTTATTATTCTGATTTATATCTCGATTTCTCGATGATTTTGAAACATTGCTGACTATGTCAGTCCCGTATTTAACATACTAACTACTTATAATTACCTATCATACCTACCAAACCATTTTTTACAAAAAAACGTGTAAAAAACTTGATGTGGTACTGAAACCGAGCGTATGAATCCTAACGCGTTATTCGTTTATAGGCTCTGAGGCTCTACAACCTAATAAACCGAATACCCGATGAATGGGCTTACTCTACCTGTATGTTCGTTAGGTATGGTACCTACTAGTAGCTTTAAAGGGACTTACCCTGGTTTCGTCGTCAAAGCTCAGTCAATCTCCATAGAGCGAGGTAATACCAGTCAACGCGAGTGTACACTGAGAGGATTAGGTAGACTGGGTTAAGGTTCTAACTAATGATCGCATACGAGCTCATCGGTTATGAAGAAATATTTCAGTAGATAAATAAAAAACCGGTCAAGTGCGCATCGAACTCGGTTCCGTACCATTTTTTCAGTATCGGTTTTCGCAATTTTCCCTTTATCTGTGCTATAAGACGTTGCTTAGTACCAAATTTCAAGATTCTAAGTTCACCTTGCAAGACCTTGCGAGAATCGAAAATTTGCGGAAATTTGCGGCATAAACGACTGTATCTTTTGATTGCGTTGGCTTAGAAGTTTGATGTTTTTATATATATTCACAGCTCTAAGGGACAGTAGACCTGAGTATTTGATATAAATTCTAGCTTGATATTATACACGTGCACATAGTATACACGCGTTCCTAAGAAAAAGGGTCATAAGGTTGACAGACAGACAGACAGACAGACGGACGGACGGACGGACAACAAAGTGATCCTATAAGAGTTCCGTTTTTTCCTTTCGAGGTACGGAACCCTAAAAATGGGACGTAATCCTTAGCATTGCAGTGGGATAATGCGGACTAAAATTTACAATAAAATAAAATATATAAAAGAGCTAAAACATGGTAGCGACTCACTAACTAATAATCTTATCACTAAACTATATAGAAGTGTTTTATACAGCGGCTATAAACCCTTTAGGTATAAGCGTCGCAACCATGAAATGTTTCAGCATGCGACACGTTTTTCTAATAACTTTTGCGATTCTTATACTGAAAATGTATCTACAAAACTGATGCAGAATCAATGGCTCCTGAATTACATATTGACAAACTTGCCAGCTGCACGTAACCAGCCCCTGAGCCGTAATCGACTGACAGCCTTACCTCTGATATCATAATGGATGCAGATGTGTATTAGACGTGCACGATGCTACAATGCCTACATAACCACACCAGCTTTTAATAAAGCAAGGGTGTTTGCGCTCTCCCTGCCATGTCTTTCTGATGATCTTGCTTATTTTTTTGGTCGACGCATTTTTTAAACAGTGTTTTCTTGATGTATTTTTTTTCACCCGCTCTAGGTTATTTGCATTTGGCACGTATCTGTATGGAACTCTTTATTACCACAAAATAGTTACACTATAGAGGTACATAAAGGGTTGCACGTAATATGTGTACCAATACTAACCCGATGGTTGATTCTGGTTGGACAGCCATGGGAACAAATTGTATTCAAAGATTTTTATTTTTGTTTTTCCCTATTTTTAAAGATTTAGGGACTTATTTTTGACGTAGAACTAAAACGGCTGACAAGTAACGAAAGGTAAGGGACCGAAGATGGTGTATTGTATACATCGTCCATGCTGACTAATCCTTCTCAAATCTTTGTCATCAGCACTATGAGATATTGATTTCTTTAACCCTGTAGGTAGATATTCCACAGCCTGGGTTACATTCCATCAAGAATATTCTCGAATATTCCACAGCGATGCAAGCACAGTAATTATGGCATTACTCTTCTTTCCTCCGATATCAAAGCCATAACGTCATAACAACGTTGTGACAGAAATGGTGCCACTAATGAGGCGAAGCAACCTTCACCCTTAGACGTTAAAGGATAATGTACAACAGAGTGATAAAAATTCAATGCACTGAAAAGTGCAAAAACGTTACAAAGGATTAACAGTATCTGCTAACAAACCCCAACCTCAACAGCCTGTATTGGTCCACAGCTGGACGCAGGCCTCCCCCTGAAAAGCGCCTTGTTGGCGTTTATCGAATGGGGTAATGCCCATAATCCCCAAGCTGGGCATGCGGGTTGGGGATCGCAGCTCGGTGGTAGAATTGTTCTGCAGGGGGCGCTGCTAATCACCCGCGGTCGATAACCCTTAGTCGCCTCTTACGACTCCCACGGAAAGAGATGGGGTGGTGCAAATTCTAAGCCAGCACCACACAGCTAACAAACCTTATTACAAGTTATTTATTTGACAATTGAGCTAGTTACTATAACACAACGAAGTCGTAACTTATTACAGCGCAGCGTTAACTTTAAAAGAATTGTTATAGAGTTTGGCACATAGAGAAGCTCAGCGCTAAGAGCGAAGTTACGAAACGAACTTGGCTCTTTTTCATACATACGTACGTATTTATGATTTCAGTGGAAATGACATCCGAAAAATCTCTAAAATACACATAATCAATTAAGGAAGATAGGTACTCACATAGTTTAAGATTGTTTTGTAAATAAACACATTTTATGTGAATTTTATTTGACAACGAATTAGATGATCTTTTCCCCTTCGCGATACGCCTATCAGCTTACAGGCTTATTGAGCGTTTGATAAGACACTTAGGAGGTCGGTCTTGACATTTGCTGAATATCAGTTCAGCTATAAGTACACTCCTCTAGGTCTTTTACATGCGAAGCCAAGTTTTTCCGGGCGAAATTACAAATTTTCGTTTCGACGCGCGACGGCTAATATAAGGCACTCGAGTCAAAGTGTGCAAAATAAAGTTTGGTGGCCACAAAGGGCAACTTCTTATTCTGCTTTACAAAATAAAACTGGCAGAGGCATTAATAAATAGTTTATAATAGGTATCACAAACGATTTTTTTTTTAATTCCTTGTGTTAACATAATAATAACATAAAATAGGTGGCGGCTACATTGGCTCGGGTGTTCGCCTTAAGGCGCATACCCGAGCCAATATGACAGCGATACCTATTTTATCATATTTTTACGTTTATCATAGAAATTTTTAAAAATCCTACGTTCAGTTTGTGGTATCTATTATAAGCTATTTTTAATACCTCTATAATAATTTTATCTCATATAGTTTAGGAGGAGATGCGAAAATAGAGTTTGGTGGCCAAAAAGCGCAACTTCGTCCTAAGCTAAGCCTAAGCTTTACAAAATTAAACTATTATAGAGGCATTAATAAATAACTTATAATAGATACCACAAAATGAACGTAGGATTTTTTAAACTTGCTGCGTTTTAAGTAATAATAAGATAAAATAATTGGGGGCGCCACTTTCACTGGTGTATGGGCCTTAAATCGTTTTGGTGTAAAAGAAAAATTGCTTTAAATGCCGGGCAGGATGTCTTTATCATTATTAGGTTCGATTTAATTTACCTTAGTAAAAATACATGATCCCGTTATGTAAAAAGACAACGTTATGTAAAAATCGGTTTCAAGCTCTGCCCGCATCACAAAAATCTGCAATCCTAGTTTGAAAAGGTGACTCTACGCCATTGATTTAAAAAGGGAAGATAGGTTACGTTCTCCCAGCGCCTACTCAAAAAATGGCATGTGTTACAACTACACGCAAACACACGCTCACAGTTATATTTCCAGTCCTGTGCAATAGAAAGAAGAACAAAGACGGAAAGACGTATCTAGGACCGAAGTGAGACTGAGACAACAATATTTCACGCGAATCACGACCGCTCGTGCCGCCGGTCAGACGGTGACTGATGTGGGAGAACACAATTTTACACAATATAAGGTTGCCACTTTCGAGCAACCAGTACCTCATGTTCGTTTTTAATAAATCAATGCTCTACGCTGTAATGCACAGCGATTCAGCAGGTTGCATCCTTTAGCTTCCCATCAGTCATTAGCCGACCACCGCTCCAGCCTGAAGGAGATACGTACCCGGTACTTCATCAGTCTTGGAAACATAACGAGCTACTTCGTTTGACTATGATATCTTGCTACTCAGATTTTAATCTTTCAGAAAGATGTGTATAGTTTGAATTTTAAAATTTTCGATGTGTCCGTTAAGATGGCAAATCTGAGACCGTAGATGTAGAGAAAAAAGGATACTCTCAAAGAAGGTTGGCCTCATAGCTCCTTGGTCAACCAGCCTCCTTCTTTCCAAATCCATCCTAACCCCAAAGCGTGATCCAATTTCAAATCACGAATTCGGTTCAGAGACAATAGAGATTTAGGATGAGATCGAGTGTCGAAAGTTACCCACAAAGCTATAAATTGCGTTTATTTCTCCACTTACATAAATTCGCTCAATAAATACCTCAAAATTATTGTCGGGGTCTTACAATAATTGCAAAGTGAGCTTGTAAGCTCGACTGCCTCATAAAATGTTATATTGTACACACAGACAGACCCCACAAATCCTTTCATCTCTACAAGCTAAGTACATCGCATTAGCACTAACTTCAGCACTCAGGGTACGTTTGTAAGGACATCACTACTTACAGTGTGACTCCTTAAACACGGACTGTTAAGCCGTGTGTTCTTGCGGAGACTTGATATTAATGTATGGAGATGTCGGAAAGCTGTTATTTCGTCCATTTTGAGCATAGTTCATATGAAGATGAAGGTTTTTGAACATGACGCGTTTTTTTGTACGGAAATAACTAGTTAGAGTTAGATAGACTGCCTTACAACATGCGGCGATGTTGCGGGCTCGATTCCCGCCAAGCGACAAATGGTTGTATGATGTGCAATATTTTGTTACGAGTCTGAAAAATGAAACAGAAAAATCACAGATCCGTTTATAAGTTGTATAAGCATCAGTCATCTGATACCCTTTGCTTAGGGGCAAGATATTCAACAAAAAGTTCATCATACATTATTTATTTAGTTTGAGCTCTAAACTTTCTAAGCGGATCTACTTGTTGCTTATTTGTGGTTCTATAGGCTTACTTCTGTACGAACTTTCTTGAATAATCGTAAAAATATTGTTTGAGGAGAAAAAAATTACAGCAATTAAGAAAAAGCTTGCCAAGAACCTTGCATGAAAAATCTTCGCTTACGTATTCTAGCTTTCTCTGCACCCAACCTTTAATTGTCCCGTAGATATGTCATTTGTAACGCGATGGAAGAGTTTTTGTCGTACACTCATTAGCGCAGGCGTCGAGTCCCTTTGTGTCCGGGTAATGGTGTGGCGTTAGCGTTCCTCGAGGTGGAAAGATAATTCAGGGATGTTTGCAGCGCTCATATTTTGAGCGACAGCCTGTATGAATGTACGTTGGGCATGATTTGGCGTTCGAATAGTGTTACAGCTCAAAAACCGTGTTATACTCAAAAAATTTATTAGTTTGTAAACATTTTGAGGGTTTTTCAAACCTTGTATTAATTGAGTTTATAGTTTTCGATGTTTCTTCCGCCATCCATCTACACTTTTGTGCCTTCTTTGAGTTTGTAAAAAATTATAAAAGCTTTTGCATAAGAAATCGCAAGCGTTCGCAGTTTATGTGAAACAAAAGACTACTCTGCATATAACTGCTTGCATCTTATCCCAGGTGAGCAGTTCACTGTATATTTTCCCTTGCTTAGTAATCATCTAAGTTTCCGCCTAACATTCCCCATAGCACCGATAAAATTCAAACGATCTTCTTCTAATCCATTCTGTAATAGCAGGGCAATATCGTAGACCATTTATTTATAAGGTCAATCACGTTATCGTCAAAACACAGGAAGGTAACGGCGCCCCAGGCGGGCTCGAGATACGGTGCGCACCAGATACGAACTTAGGGATGGGACGAAGCTGTTTTACTTCGAAAAGGTTTTTTATTAGTCATAATCATTTATAGTTATCATATATCATATATAGTTTTATCATGGATAGACTTTTAGTTAACTAAATTAGTAGATCACCTGATGGTGAAATACTGACTACTACTTTCGCCTGCTAAAACGCATGCATCTAAAACGCTTTTAGTAAATTGACTCTGGCTGTGTAACAATTTTGGATAAAGTCTCGATCCTCATGATCGCGGCAATTTTAGAAAAGGTTACTATATCGTCAACACACAGATAAGTAACGGCGGCGCTCCGGTTCTAGTAAGTGGACCCTGTTTGTGGTACAATTTTCGATTAAATATGATCGAGTCTCATGATCACTGCAATATAAAGGTCAATCACGTTATCGTTAAAACACAGGAAGGTAATGGTGCCCCCAGGCAGGCTCGAGATATGGTGCGCACCAGATTACAACCTTTGGGATGGGACAAAGATGTGTTTTTCAAAGTTTTTTATATGTCTATTTTGTACTTCATAATCAAATGAGATACCTAACATCAGGTCACTTCAACTCTCACTTTTTTCTTGTTTTTGTTAATTCTGTTACATTTTGATTAGAAAAGTCGTCCGAAATGCCCTATTTGCGGAGTACATTTACCTCCATTACGTCACTGGTTCGAACCGTATCGCAGGTTATTTAGCCACCCCTAAAATTAGGGTAATCGATCCTTGCCGAGGAAAAGTAAATGAGGTAAATTTTTAGGATCTTCTAGGGGCTCAGTGATAGCTTTATCGTGTTTTTTTAAAGCTTAATGAACTTCAAATTATATTGAGTCACTGTCCTAATTTTATTAACTTATTAACAGGAAAAAGCTTTGTAAGGCCAATTACAAAAGTGCACTTCATTAGGTACGTTATTTATGCTAATTTTGAAAGCTTCTAAGTTCCAATAATATCGTTTGCTGCCAAAACTAAGATTAAACAAAACTTAGTTCAGCTTGATCGAGTTCAAATTCGTAAAACCTATCGTGTGATTTAAGTAACAGCTGTTTAACTCCGTTTAGCGCTTAAACCTGATCAATTTAAATCGGTAAAATACGCTGAACTCATTTAACGCGAACGAGTTCAGTTGCTACGTGAAACGTGAAAATCATGGGACACATACAATTTTTATGGGTTATATTTTTTTCTCAATTCCTCTTTTCATATTATTTTCTAATTCATAAGAAGATTTCAAGGGGGATAACTGGATTAACCCCTTTTTGTTTTTACACAATATAATTTATGGTATCGGCGGAAAAACTAACGGTACTAATGTATTCAGATGTTACCAGTCATTCACACTTTCATGCATAACGTCGGAAATGGAAATCAAAACCTCTGAAAAACCACCACAAATCCCATTTCCGAATTCCCTGAATCTTTCCATGGGTTGCCAAGGTCCGGCTCGTAATTAAATAATTCAAAGGGATAGAATGTAGGATGAATTAAACATAGGTGGTTGTTCCGGGTGACCGCTAGGGGACGCTGTCTTCGACTGAAATGTGTGTTTATGATTTTGTTGGGGTTAGTGATGGGACGCTTTCGTTTTCGCCATCTGCTCAAATTTATAAATTGTCTGGGTTTCACCACAAGGAGTATTCAGATTCCCAGTAAGTCAAAATGGGTATAAGTATAAACCTTCTTACGTTTTCATAGCAAGATTCTAGGTAGGTACCATAAAAATGAGATATATAGCACCAAGTATCTTTCTAAAAAACTTTGACCTTTGAACTTTATAAAGTTTACTTATTTTTACAAATATGTGGGCGACACCTTGTTCGGTCACGAATTCACTTCGCATTTTCCAGAAATCGATAAACTTTATTCCCACGCAGCTATAAAATAGCACTGTATCAAGCTTACATCGACGTCTTGTGCCCTAATCCTGACATCTGTAAGCGACACTAGACTTAGAGGGTAAGTACCAAGATCGATTTGGCATACTGCCCGGTGCCCTAGACTCCGATCAGCTGTTCTCAAGTAACGGCCCGCAGAGGTAAGTGTTTCAAGTGGTTTGCCTGCCATTTTACCTAACTCGACGAGAAGTATGTCATAAAGGAAAACCAAGAGAAATCTATTACTTATTGGCCAAGATTTTGTTTTCAGCTACTATACCTAGCTAGCTTATTACTAAATATTGCTGTTCACGGTGCATTACAAATGTACTGCTGCTTCGGTCTGCCTTTTCTCGTGCCGAGCTATACAAAACTTTTCTGATTTAGCCCGAAGTACTCAATGTACACAGGCAATAACTGAATATACGTTTACAATGATACTTGACCAGAGTCCTTGTATTTTTTGCGTAATCTGTATACCATTATCTCACTTTATGTCCTTTTGGCGACCATCAAAACTAAAGCATAACTACCCCTGATCTAGGCTTACCTAGTTTCAGACGTTACCCATTTTAGGGTAGTAGTGCCTCGGATATTACGTGGAGAAGCTTAGCCACATAATTCAACGTGTAATTTCCCAGAATAGGCGTCAGAGGGCTAATTCTCTTCATTATTTGTAAGGGTTCACTTGTTAGAGCTTTTGCTTATTTTGTAGAGCAGGGTCTTTGTTTTTTGGGTTTCAAGGGTTCCGCCGGTGAAATTACGGGCTCATGTCAGCCTTATCGACGGCATCATGTACAATAATCACAGGAGATCTGAGGTTCTAGTTTCTTTTTAGCTTGGACATAGAGGAAACAGGCTGTTCCATAAAAGTATACAAAAAAAAACGATACGAAAAAATGGTTTAAAAGTGATAAGTTCCTAACAGTAAGGCTCTCTGACTACAGCTTGTTTTTGTACAAGCTTGCTGTTTAATCAATAAGTAACTTGCAACAATACATAGGCACCTAAATGCAATTTTCGCAATTGTTAAATTCAAGTTGACTATTATGTAATCAGCAATGCATAAAAGATTAATCCCCTTATTCTTAATAGTCCGCTAACTTAATCTCACTCTGTCTTCTTCTATTGACACAAGTCAGAATAGGAAATAACACTACTTAGCAGCTGTTTTATGTAAGCAGACCATTATGAATAAGCGGGCTAGGCTTTGGTCAGCAATCGACCGCGGTCGGTATGGATCGGTGGTTTTTTCTTCTTACTTCAAGTTACCATTACATGAAACTGTCAAACTTTACCAGTTATTATTTAAGGCGCATACCCGAGCCAATCTGACAGCGATACCTATTTTATCATATTTTTACGTTTATCATAGGAATTTTTAAAAATCCTACGTTCAGTTTGTGGTATCTATTATAAGCTATTTTTTAATACTTCTTACATAATTTTATCTCATATAGTTTAGGAGGAGATGCGAAATTAGAGTTTGGTGGCCAAAAAGCGCAACTTAATATCTCTTCCTAAGCTTTACAAAATGAAACTATTACAGAGACATTAATAAATAGCTTATAATAGATACCACAAACTGAACGTAGGATTTTTAAAAATACGTGCGTTTACCGTAATAATAAGATAAAATAGTTGGGGGCGCCACTTTCGCTGCTGTATGGGCCTTAACTTTCAAGCCACGACCCCATCACTAGTACAAAGTCCAAAAGGCAGATTTTAATTACGCAAACAGCGACCTCCATTGTGCGCTTTCGCAAATATTCCGCCGTTTCTGTGCAAACGTTATACGGTAATGTTAAAATGGCTATCTACAGTTTTTTCCTTGTTTCTTTCCACGTATTTACCCTTATTACGTTCTTATTTTGCTGTTGTTGCACACAATGGAATGAAAAACCTCCTAAAAACACAGTAAGAAATTGCCTTTTGATTTGCAAAATACAATGTGTTTCATTTCATATCGTTCCGCTCACACTGTCATCCTTGCATGTTCGTTTTAAGTTGTAGATACTGACTACGGCGGATGCGTGCGTGTGTTACTTCTTCATGGCAAAAAAATTTAATGTATCATCCTATCTTACATATTTTATAAACGCGAAAGTTTGTATGTAAGTATGGATGTTTGTTACTCTGTGACGCAAAAACTACTGAACGGATCAGGTTGAAATTTTGCATACAGGTAAGTAGTTCTAAGCCTGCAATAAATCATAGGCTATCCCGTGGGATATAAATAACCTTAAAACGTTTCAGCATCGAATAGTGCTATGGTTAGTTATTCTGTTTCTTTGTATAGATTTGCAAGCAATACGCATGCATTTCTATTATCAGCATTATACAAAAGCAAAATTTTAGACGGAAATAAGGCGTGCGAAACAAAGCTAGTGGGAATTAATCAATTCTTTATGAATGTAAGCGGGTCATAATTAATTCGTCAAATTACAAAGTTTCTATAGTAAAAAAGAAATAATTCAAATTGGTAAAACAGCCGAGAAAAGAACAGGAAGCCGATTTGGGTTAGGAGGACGACAGATGCTAAATGTGTTGAGCAGAGTGTTTCGTATTTAAAATCCGTACGGAAATACGAGTATATTCCGGGATTAAATTAACTAATCAAATGTACTTAGAATGGATTGGTTTAAATCAAACAGAACCGGCATATCCTGGCCTAAATCTCAAAGCTGGCTTCTCTACCTATATGATCCCAGAAATAAAAATGAGGATAGATTTTTGACACAAGCATTCAAGAGTGAAATATAGTTAAATATTTCATTAAGGCGCATACCCGAGCCAATATGACAGCGACACCTATTTGCTCATATTATTATGTTTAACATAGGAAACTTTAAAAATCTATAATACAGTTTGTCTTATCTATTATTAGCTATTTGTTAACACCTCTGTTATCTTATATAGTTTAGGAAGAGCGAAAATAGAGTTATGTGGCCAAAAAGCGCAACTTCGTATCTCTGCCTAAGCTTTACAAAATGAAACTATTACAGACGCAATAATAAATAACTTATAATAGATACCACAAACTGTACGACGGATTTTTTAAACTTTCTGTGTTTAACGTAATAATAAGAGCGCACATACAAAAGTGAAGGTGGAGTTTGTTGTGTTTTTTTGTTGAGCTACCTGAAGATTTTTTGCAACAATCTTCAGTTAGCTCAATTGTTTTAATTGTAAATACTAGTTCAGGGGTTGGGGAACAACCCCTCCCGAATAAGCCTACGGGTGTTCTAGACAGAAATAGAATCGCTTAAATCAAGCAGATAGTGTAAATTCCCGTGTAATCAGCAATCACAGCGCTAAACCAATATTGGCAAAAGGTGTTTGCTACAATGGTGACGTGTGCCACCGCAGCTTGTTAGCATTGGCATTCGATACAGAATTGGTGCGAAAAATAAATTTACATGGTTGACTATGGTATTAAAACACAAAATGATTAGTTAAAAATTGTAAAATAACATAAAATCATAACAAAAAAAACACCGACTTAAATTTTATGGTTTTGTGTCTGTCAGAACTGGACCAAATTGAAATGGTGATCCCATTTTAATTTGGTCCAGGAATTATTTTATCCGTTCACCCAGTGTAAAGTTCTGAGGAGATTTAAAAAAATACAGTCGAATTAAGAATCTTCTCCTTTTTGAAGTCAAAAACCCGAATCGGTCTTCGCTTTTTCACTTAATCTCGCCAAATGAGAGGGCGGAGGCCCATAAAATATCGGTAAAAACCATGTAGCAGACATTATTTATCAAAATCGCTTTAGCCGCTCGGTGCATGGAAGTACCTTCAACCTTCATATACTCAAACAGTTTCGGAATATACACCCACGACTGTACTACAGAAATCAAACAATATCTCAAAAAAAAAAAAAAACCGTGTGGCACTCGGGGACTGCCGCGGTAAAGCTATTGCATAGCATTTTGTATCAACTTATGCAATTATAATTTTATTTATTTATTTTATTCATGCAGTATTGCTTTTTCTTTGATATTAATTCAAGTTACACTTTTTGAGCGTGGTGACCCTATACACCTATATACTTTCTCATAAACAGCTGCTTATGTATTCGTCCGATTTCGGAGCAGCTCGTCTCGATTCGTGCGAGTTTCGTAGAGTCGTACAATACGTCTAATCGCACGCACACAACGCCGTGTCGAAGACTGCTGAACTGAAACGACGTTAGACGATGCACGGCCTTCAAGCCACACCTCCTTGCCCGGCGGAGTGGGGAGCGTGAGGTTATTTCGTTACGGAATTTCTGGATTCGGTCCCCGCGCTCAAGGCCCGCGATAGAAGCTATGCAATAGCTTAAAAACGACAGGACTCGAACCCAACCCGCGTCCTCCCTCTCAGTACGGGAATGTGATAACCACTACACAACGAAGTCGTGTGCCGTGGATGTTAAAAATCTCTGGGACTTTGTACAAACTTTAGCCATAGTGTAAACATTAATAACCAAACACTTTATCACAGAATTACAGAGTTCAAAATACCGGGATCGATACTAAAATCATAAATGCGAAAACAACCTTTTCAAAGCTGAACTAATTTAAATGAAATTTCGCAAGCAGCAGATCCAGGAAAAGGCGTGCGAAGCCAGGTAGAAGCTACTATGCAAATAAAGTATGTTAAACGTCAATTCAACCTTATGATTTCAACGCAGGGTCCCGATTGCATTGACTATTTTCACTCATTACCTCTCCGCTCCGCCAATGGAAATCTGGCATTTGAAGGGGATTTTGCCAAAACAATTCAGCACTATATAGCTTCGTAACTTAGTTACAGTTAAACTCACATTCGCAGCAGTTTACAGTTCAAATAGTGGCGGCGCCCTGGAGCCAAATGAAAGTTAAATATGACTGTGATTTCCACTGCTATATGACGTTTGTTCCTATTCAACAACGTAACATGTAAAACTTTACGGAAATGAGTCGGAGGAAATTATGGTTCGAGTAATAGTGAAAAATTACATTATTAGTTATAATCAAATTTAATAATATCCCAAAAATGTTCGACTTCGACAGGATATTATTTGATTTCTTAGAAATTACCTATACCTGGTGTGAACTATAATAACCAAAACCGTCATATTTTATCCAATAAATAATTCTAGCTCTATATAAATTGGTCTATATTTACTCTAGAAATAGGGATGCTGTGTTGGCACTGCCCCACACTTGTGCGATGTTCTGCGCATCTATCTAGTCTCTGATGACTGGCCGCCGCCGTGGTCGAAATTCGGCTAGGAGGACATCATTTACTCTACAACAACCAAGTACCTACACTAAAAAGAAAAAAGTCCGAGTTCTATGTCGAAGGTTAAAAACAATAAACAATGACTTAACCCTGAATAGAAACCGTTCCGTTTTCCGTGAAGAAGTCTCAAAAGATTTCCCAATCAGTTTCGCCAATCGAACTAACGCCCCATTCACACGATGCCAGTCGCCTAGCGAGTGCTGAAGTACAAACACACTCGCTGAGTAATTACCTCGCAGCTAAGCCCCACTCAGACGGGATTAGTGCTCGTCCGTGCAGTTTAAACAGCGCCTTATTGTGTTACTCCTTTATTTGCTTTTAGTTACAAATTGAAAGGTATTTAGTAGATTTCAGTTCAGTGTTCATTGGTAGATTTATTTAGTGATGGGAGAGCTAGCTCAGCGCATTTTCAAGATTTTATTGGGTCTCCCAGAAGCTTGCCCGGTTTTTTTTGTTTTTTGTTAAGGTTTTAGTTGTTTTTTGTTTTGTATATGTATATATATATTTATGTTATATATTTATACACATATGTTTTATTTTTTTTCTTTCTTTACCAATAATTTAGATTTAGATAGTTATATGTATACGTAGAAGGTAGTGTATCTACCGTAGGGCCGTACGTGACAGTCACGGCGGCGTAAGAATCGACCCTTCCCACTAACCCCGTGAATATCAAAAGAACCGACTAAAGCTGAACGCGCACATGTCCACGCCGCAGGCGCCGAAGTCATCTCATTTTCAAATCTTTGTACAAAATAGTACCTATGCAACCCCGCGCATCTATCCGCACCAAATTCTACCAAATAAAATCTTTTAGGTATACGGATTTTGCCTAAAAAAGGAACGACGACGGTAGCTTCCCCTGTATAATTTTAACACTTCACTACGATCAACAATTCCCTGCCAAGCGTGGTGATTATGGCAAATCC
This sequence comes from Eupithecia tripunctaria, assembly GCA_955876795.1. Classification (NCBI taxonomy): domain Eukaryota; kingdom Metazoa; phylum Arthropoda; class Insecta; order Lepidoptera; family Geometridae; genus Eupithecia; species Eupithecia tripunctaria. The sequence continues at coordinate 9,065,411 of OY041612.1, forward strand.
CCTGTTGTTTGGGGAAGGCATGTTCAATGGACGTAAGTATTTGTGCTGATGAGGAGGGTAGGTACCCAGATTTTAATTTAGTTCCAGAAAGATGTCTTGATCCCGAATCCACGTAACATCAAAGGAAACATTTCAATTAAGTAAATTACGTTGTCAAATTAATATCCTCGAAGCCTGTTCAGTTCGTTTACCTGGGGTGGGGCCTTCACTTTTGATCTTCTCTGATTTGAACGAAGCCACACGTTTTACTTAGTCTATGTCATTTCAATGGAATCTAATTCGTATTGTCAATAAACGTATATCGTTAACGTTAACGATAACGTGTATCAAATAAACGTATTGTCACATACAAAATATGCACATTACAATACAAAAAATAGTACGAGTATAATGTATTTGTATGTATGTGATATAGTGCCTGTGACATCTTTGAGGTACATCTAAAACGTCCTGGATTTAAGTGCTTAGGTATGTCCATATCCGAACTATCACCTTGCTAAATTTTATATATATTTGTTCAACCGATTAGTCGTAATAGGAATCAGTTAGACAGAGAGACAGACGGAGCTTCTTTTGTATTTATGAGTAATACTAGCTGCGCCCCAGGACTTCGCACGCGTTGTTTCTATGGAAACGTTTGAAGGATCCCATGGGAACTGATGTTTGGGATAATCTTTTATCGTAGATGATTCCAGGATTAGAATTACCCGTATGCAAATTTGAGAACGATACGTTATGTAGTTTTGGCGTGAAGATGCAACAAACACCCATCCGTACATACAAACTTTCGCATTTATTTTATTAGTGTGATGAGGTGTGATGAGATGTGATTAGTATGGATGGACAAAGATTTATTGAAAAACTTTGTTTAAAACCGGCCTTCCTACCTATGCCTACAGAAAATATCAAAGGAGCAATATCAGCGCCGAAATTGTCCGACCACATACCTATAAGTAAAGAGTGTATCTCAATTTTCATAGACCATAGGCATCGCATCGCCGTAAAATCGTATTTCGTCGCCCATCGCACAAACCTGCGACACGAAATCAATATTGTTAGCTGCGAGGCGAAACTCGTTAGTTGATTTTTTATAGTCCCAGCTTTTCATTTTGGCGAAATTTTTCGTTTATTTTGGAAATAGCCATGGTTTGGTGTTTTTAAACGTGAAAAAGAAGCAAGTGGGTTGATCTAGCAAGAATATCATCAAATTATAAATATGAATGATGTTGACATACCAGCAACGTATCATCATCAGCCGAATGCTACACATGCTTAGGTAGAGATCCTTTTTTATCCTATTTCTATAACCCTATGTATACAACAACCTAACAAGTCTGTAAGTGTATATACCTAATGTGTAAAAAGCAATATTTTATTTTTTTCTTTCTTACATTATAATCGTCTAACTACGATAAATTGGGTAGTTCCAACCCGCTCCAAATCCCATAGTTTTCATAATTTTAATTTTCATACATTGATTCTACCGCCTCCAAATTTTTTTGTATAGTACAATAACTAATAGAAAATAAGCCGCGCACAACATTTTAAAACGTGCAAACAAACAAACGCGGCTATATAAGCCTATCGAAAAGTAGCAAAACACCTAGTTTCCCTTTCAAAAAGTAAATAGCAATCTGATACATAGTGAAGAGTCGTAAATCCTTTCACGGGCCACTTAACGAATGAACTGAAAAACTTATCTAAGTGTAGGCCGAGGGGTTAGTACAGTTGTGCACGAAATGCTTAAAGTTCTTAGGTAACGGCAATTTGTAAGGCAATAAAGTTGGATTATTAATTGTGGTTTCAGCTTTTACCGCAGTTATTAAGTTTGAACCTCGCGCGTTGATCTAAAAAAAGCTTAAAAGTGTAACCGAACCTAAAACTTTTAGCAAGAATTTGTTATTTGTTAGCTTAATTAGTTTTGTTATTATAAAAATATAAGATAAATCAAAACGATATACGAAAAATTCTTGAAGAAATACAGACGTGAAACTGTTTTTGCTAGTCATTCATTTTGCTATCCATCCATCCATCCATCCACAGCCTGTATCGGTCCACTGCTGGGCGCAGGCCTCCCCCTGATAAACGCCTTATTTTGCTATGCCATAGTCAAACTTTCCAGTAGCCTACAAAAGTTTAAAAAAAATCGAGGATGGAATCTTATCAATATATTAATACTTATATTACTTATATCTATGTATACCAAAATTTTCCTATTGGCGCATCTGCGCCTCGTTCATACATTGACTAAACCAAAAAATGGCGGTTCTGTGAGGATAGTAATTCTCATTAGAAATTTAAAATAAATACAATATACTAAAAGCTTTACACATACATAGATGCTTAAGAGATTGAACTAGCTCCGTTCTCGAGTGGTATCGACTTTTCTACCTAGTTATACCGAGACCGCATATAAAGACGCGCATCGATCGGGTTATTTCCCCTAATACGACATAAATAATCATGTCTAGATGTTATCAAGTGAAAATACGACGCCCTGAAAATAGTTTTGCTCCTTGCAACCCTTGGGGGAATTTTAATTAGGCTCTATAGAAAAATGGACTGTAGACACTGATCGAAAAGGTAATTGAAAATCATAGTAGTGTTAGAAATATTGAGAGAGTACTTATTGAGAAATAATTTTATGCTTGTCTGTACCTTACCCACAACTCGTGTGATAAAAAAAAAATGATTGTTTCAAAATATTCAAAGATTTCAAACAAAATTCATAGCTAAGGTAATTTATTGCGCTGTGTGGCTTCATCTGCAAAAGTAATATTATGAAGAGAATTTCTGTTTATAATTCAACAGTTTAATCAAGTCAAACGAGCAATGTAACATACTTACATAAAGTAATATTTTTCAAGTGCTCATATTATTTTTAAAATAAATTAAGTGCGAGCTAGCATATTTCATCAAAATAGATTGAACTAAAGTGACGTACCTACTAGGTACCTTCTATCTAAGTCTGACATTGCGTGACCCTACCACGAATAAATGTTTTAAGGCGCATACCCGAGCCAATATGACAGCGATATCTATGTTATCATATTTTTACGTTTATCATAGGAATTTTTAAAAATCCTACGTTCAGTTTGTGGTATCTATTATAAGCTATTTTTTTTAAGATTTTTAAAATTTCCTGTGTCAAACGTAATAATAAGATAAAATGGGTGGCGGCGCCACTTTCACCCGTGTATGCCTTAAAATTCATGAAAATTAATAACGTTACATTAGAACCCTACGAGTGATGAAATAATACGAATAAAAAGGTAGGGTGGAAATAACTGGAAATAGACTTAGTGAATATATGTATACATTTTTTTTATAGATCGCAGTTTAGTAAGGACTTCATTTAGTGTTCGAAAAAACAACAACGGCTAAATTCGTAATATAATTTACTTTTATGACGATTTCGGACAACAATCCCCATTTGAGTAAAGTCATAATCAACTAGTTTATTACCTACCTAGGTTTTGTACAAAAGAGTATTTAACTAATTTTGTGCATGAAAAGCTCCGAAAATTTTAGATGAGCACTTCAATGCGAATATCTTAGAGAAAATTTAATATGTAAGTATTTATCAAAATACATGTATTATTCTCCAAAAATACTGTGGATCAAATTATGATCTAGACATTAAAGTGTTCTGTAATTGAAAACTTTAAAATTGAATCATGAAATTCTGAAAACTTGAACGTCTCAAGTTCATAAGTTTTATGACCCATTTAAGTTTCAAGAGTTTCAGATTCAATAAATCCTTTTTAGTATAACTAGTTAAAGCGAGTTATGATTGCAGGTAGCAGATGCGATGCGGTATTGCAGGCTATTTGCTAAAGGAGTCTACACACCAAAGTCACCGACGCCGCCGACTCAGCTCGCAATGTTGGCATGGCATCACAACTAGAAGTCCATACAGTAAATCTGCCGAGTCGTGTCGCCGGGTTGGTACTGTTGATAGGCATTGTTGACGACACGATATCAGAGGGGTAAGTCTATTTGACCTTTGTAATGAGACGTGATCGTGACGTCTCTTTTTTGTTAGTACTTACCTTTATTTGGCTAGGTAGTTTTGTACGAATAGACTGGTCTGGGGGGGACAGAACTATGTGGTAATTTTGTTGATAATCAACTTGCCTTAGCTACTTTTGACGGACATATACGCAAAAAGTCAGCGGGCAGTATGGACAAATTGATTTTATAAAATAATTCTGCTGATATCAACGCGCCGCCCCGCCTTGCTGTGTCGGTAACGTTGCTGACTTTGATGAGTAGACTCCTTTAGGTTAACCCGCTGGGTAATGGCTATTATCTACTGAATTACGACGTATTCCATGTTCCATGTTCGTTACTAGGATAGTAAATATAGCACGGAGCTTCTTTTCCGTTATTACTAGATATTATGCGAAATATTTCATAGTCTTTGTCTTGATGCCTTTTTGATACAAAATTTGCATGTAGAAATACATTAAACTTTGATGTGAACTGGCATGCATTTAAAAGGAGATGTGTAAACTTTTAATATGGCATGTTTTCAAAACTTTAAACTGACTTAAAATTCCGGTAAATAGTATTCATCTATGTTCATGTACAAAATTTTGTGTTCGCTTTAAAGCCTTCAAATTATTTACCCAGATCTTTCTGTTCTCACCGCAATGATGGAGGAATAATTTCAAAGTTATGCGATCTGAACACATACCAATAGTTGATAAATACCCGTTAAATAATACTAATAATAATAGTGAAAGAAGCAAAGATATCAAGTAACAAATACACACTAACATCCCCATTTTTTTCCAAGTCAAAAGTAAAATAATAGCACAAGTTTGTAGCCATCACTTACGCAGAAGTTGCAATAATGTACTCGTAAGAACAGCTTTACAAAAATCTAAAAACTATATTCATTAATAAAAGAATCGCGATTGTTCACCGTTGGTCGTTTTAGTAATGGAAAAAAAAATAATGCAGGACAATCCATATAACATCATCTAGCCCACTATTATAAGTAAGCAAGGCTTGTGTTATGGACGGATATTGTAATAGTTTGTCTGTAGATTGAATAAAACAATACTTTCCGGTTCTATTCTATACAAAAACAATGTAAAACCAATCGATCGCAATCAATCCTTGCGGCAACGCTATCAGCTAGAAGGAACGCGCATCGGAAGAGATTCATTGCTACTATCTTATCATGGGGACCACGCAACAATTTTATGGAATGGGGATTGGATAAATAATTATTTATCTAAATGTCTGTTAGTTCTACATATTGCGATGTCTGTCTTTATATAGTAGAAGATACGAATAAAGAGTCGCGGCGTAAAGCATTTTTCATAGATATGAAAAACTTCAACGATACTTATCAAATAAATTCAAATGATTTGTTTTAAATGGACATCTCGCCTGTATGTTTTTTTTAATCAACAACATGTAAACATCATGAATGACAAACTTTAATGAATTTATTAGTAAAGTGTGTAGATTGAGTTTTACTTGAGTTTTCCAACTTCACGACCGTTACGTTATATTTATATTCTCTCTGCTGAATTTTCAAAGTTGTCCAATACTATCATTGATTTCGCATGAAAATATTGGATTACACTATAAAAATAATTTCCTTTCAGTATCTAGTAGAGCCGCCTTGTAAATTTTGCAAGCTTTATGACGATCTCTGTGGCGCGGCGGGCGATGGTCCGTTTGCGACGCAGGAGATTGCGGGTTCGATTGGCGCCTCGGGACAATTGTGTGTACAATCTGCAGATATTTGTTCAGGGTGTTCTGGATGTTTTCTACGTATAATAAAAAAAACGATCTATGTACTGCATTGTATTAAGTATAATATCAGTTATCTAGTACCCATAACACAAGCTCTGCTTAGCTTGGGGCTAGATAATCCTGTGTAAATTGTCCAACATTATTTATTTAGGTATTTATACTTAGTCCTCGGAGAGATTATCAGCATTTCTTACTAAAATATATCAAAGAAAGAGATAACTAACACGATGGTTTATATGTGCTTTAGGTTAATGGTTAAATGAAGAAAAAACAAACACATTTTCAGTGAATCTCAGAATTCCGTAATAATTTAATTATAAATGTAATGGAAATAAAATTACGCTTGTACAACAATGTTTATAGCTACTGAAATATCTTTATTTTCTCCGATCAAGCAAGAAATAAATCAATTTCTATACACTCGTTGCTATAAAAAAGGGAATTTGAGTGATTCGTTCATCCCCAATCCCCTTTCTATACCGGGACACAATAATAAGTAATGGAGTCCATAAAACTTTATTTGTTTATAAATAACTAGTTGATAAATGGTATTTAGATTGAATGATAAGAACGTCAAATTATTGTATTAGAAGTAGTTTTCAGTGAATTGTTGAAATTATATTCATACAAAGATATACCTTATAACAATAATAAATAATTATATGAAGATAAACGTCAACTCGTAACACAACCTCATTGCTAATTGGACCTAGTTCTGCAATAAGGAACCAACCCACAAATGAGTCAAAATACTTGAGTGAGTAAGTACATAAAAATAATACATATTGCTTTTTACCAGCCCTGTAAATATCGTAGCGATCTGAAAATTTTCACCATAAATTGACAAATGTACCCCCAAAAATCCACAAACTCTAGTTTTCTGATAATGAAAAGGATCCAAACCTCATCGTTCTTAAAAACCTTTGTCAAAAAAACAAAAAAAAACAAGTTGGGTCTTAATCGACTCTATTTCCAACCAGGAACACTTTTCCCAAAGTAACATACCAAATCAAATTGTAAGTTTTGGCAAAAATTAAAAAAAACAATTCCCACACATTTTCTATGAAAAAACGAGTAGGTAAGTGAAAACAACAATGTCACTCATTCAATGGTTCTTCATTGAAACTCGTATGTAACTTCTTTTAAAAGTTGGTACTCTAATTTTAAAGGCATCTCAGGCATTAAATTTTTCCTTTTTAATTTTTATTAAAAATCAAGTTTTGATACAGGACGGACAACCTGTATAGTGCACTTAAATAAAAGTGTACAAAAAACCTAACTACTAATGTTTTTTTTTGTTAATTTAATACTGAATTTGTAGAGCAGTATATTTGGAACAGTATTGTATACATAAAAACAAAGTGAAAATTAGTTTTGTCTATAAAATTTTGACACAAAATCTGCATTATCTCAAAACTGTCATTGTGCAGATTGGTTAATATTGCAGAACTAGGCAAATTGCAAAATTTGATCATTTAGTTTTGCACATAGTACCTGCAATATGGGAGTACAAAGTCTCTACTGTTTTTCAAAATTTTATCAGAACGTCTGGTCGAAGCGACGTCCTGACCTGAAAGCTGGTGAGTACCACCTACCTAACTGGCGCAGCGCATCAGCATTGCCATATCTTGAAGACGCTTCCGATTGTTAATGATTTGGATCAGCTGAGCTATCTCTAGATCGTTTCCAAACACTTCGTGTAATTTATTTATATTAGTTGTAATTTTCTTTTTAATAAGGTACTAAAATTACTTATGACTTTTTACTTCTTACTCTTCACAGTCAATAAGTTTTGAAACGTAGAAAATATACCGAGGAAATCTATTACCATAATGAATACACCTTGCTTACCGCATTATAAAAAGTTGCGTTCAAAAAACTACCCTATTCGACAAGGACGGTAGCATGACGGCATGACATAAAGTTATTAACACAAAACAATTATCGTAATTCGTGGCGATATCTAGATATGGGGCATGTTTTATTGGATATTCCTGTCCCTGGTGTACCCTGTAAAACGGTGTAGTCACTGAAGAAAAGCCATCACACTATCACACTTCATCACACTAATATTGTAAATTCGAAAGTTTGTATGGATGGATGTTTGTTACCTCTTCACGCTAAAACTTCTGAACGTATTCCGCTGAAATTTTGCATACCATTTCATCCCATAAATCAGTTCCCGTGGGATACAAAGTAAAATAAACTAAAACCCGACGAAGGCGTTCACTAATCTTGCTTATTATTTTAACAATGAAATTTTCTACTCTTACTTAGACCCGCTATCTTGTTGGACCTCCAATATCGTCTGACGTCATATACCCTATAACCACCGGGGTATTGATAAGAATCAATCCATAACTCATTTGTTGAAATCGAACGAGTAGTTTCAGCACTAGGTACGTGGGAACATAAAATTCGGCTACATACACACATACTAACAAACATAGGTTGCCAACCTCATAACCGACTACCAACGGAGGAGTCGTTGTTAGCCGGGTATAAAAGTAACGCAGCCGTGTTCATCAGACTGTGGCGACAGCATAATTAAACAATTCTTTGCCTGTGGCGTGGATCTAATTGGGCATAAAGGCCCACTCAAATTGATTGAGCTACATTTCGGCTTATAGGCACGCTGGTTATTATTTTGACGTGCACTGAACATTATGATTTCTCACATTATGGTTTCACGTTTGCTGTGGTTAAAGTTGCTTGACGAAATTCCTATATACCGGTTTGCAGTGTAGGAATTTCTTTAATTTTTACTTGAGTACTAACTGAGGAGGGTTATGAGGAACCCTATGTTTGTATGTATGAATGAAGTAATGATTGATTCGTCTTAATACCCGGACAGGGCGCTATGGCGCTCATTAGGGGAGGCCTATGTCCAGCAGTGGACTAATATAGGCTGATGATGATGATGGTGATGATGATGAATACACCGGTGGTTATATGGTATAAAACGTCAGACGATATTGGGGTCTAACAAGATATCAGGGTCGGGGTTTGGGCATTAGCCTCCTTAAGATAAACGCTAGTAAGACGCTTATTAGGGGGAGGCCTGCGTCCAGCAATAAATAAAATAAATAATGCTGGACAATTCACACAGCATTATCTAGCCCCAAGATAAGCAGAGCTTGTGATATGGGTACTAGATAACTGATATACATAATACAATATACTACATAGATAGATATTTTTATTATACATAGAAAACATCCAGAACGCCCTGAACAAATATCTGTAGATCGTACAAATATTTGTCCCGAGGCGGGAATCGAACCCGCAACCTCCTGCGTCGCAGGCGGGCCTTCGCCCACCGCGCCACAGAAGTCGTCCAGCAATGGACTAATACAGGCTGTTTAGGATGAGTTTGAGGTTGTCTTTTACTGCGTCTACGTTACCAAACTAGGTACGCAACCCTAACCAGTAACGTATAATAAACTGTTTGTCTCAGTGCGTTACCTAGTAACGAAGAAGATAAAATATAAATCGAAATTTTATGTTTAGAGGTAGGAGGTATCCTAATGTTTTTTGTAATATTTTTTTTACCACTTTCGGTGTGATCACATCACAATTTATGTATTATATTGTATATCATATTTTCTAGTACTAATACTCTCTCTCGCGCTCTCTCTTTGCAAAGCCGCCACCGCGGGAGGTACTGACATGGCGAAGCTATAAGGGTTTCTAATTGAATAACGATTTCTAAAAACGTGTCTTGCCACTGAACAGTGAAAACATGCGTTATCCCACCATCGTACATCGTCATCCATTGTACATCGTTAGTAGGTACACGTAATTCTGTGAAAACCCGTAACCTCTTCAGTGAACAAAGGTACCTACATTTAAAGTCGACAGGAGTATTTGTTCCATGGACGAGAAGCTAAGGTATCAAAACATTCAAAATAAGTTAGTGACTATAATTCCTGGACTTAAACCTTCCAAAACGTAGTTAATGCTCCACGTATCATGTCTACACTTGGCTGGATTAGCGAACTGTAATAAGCGCTGATCTTGTGTTCATGCATGATATTTCATTACAGGGGCGAAGTTAGGGCATTTGAAAAACAATAATAAACATGGTGAGCTTTGCAACATCAGGAAATGGGAAACGGTACAGAACGGACAAAAATGAAGACTTCTCTGAGGCCTTGTTTACGGAGACGCGGCGCGTGCAGCGGTGCGTCGGGCGGCGCGTTGGGCTTTTTGCTTTGTTTATGGTGACGCGTAGTGTTCAGCGGCCTCTTCTTACTTCTGTCGACATTTTCCATCCGATGAGTCTTGACTCATTTCATATGAAAAATTCCTCATCAGCCCTCTAACATAACGGAGATAATTGCTATACAAAAATTACCCTTAACTCAAAAACCCCTCGACGGATTTGGCGCACTAAATTACCAGCATATTTTACATGTCTCATCTATCGACGGATAAAAGATTGTGCAGTTATATAGTTATATTTTACATAGTGTAAGTGTATTTAAACATACGGCCATATCACCCAAGCTGCCACTGAGAACTTCGATCGCTCCCTTCACTCCGATAAAAAAACAAATTAAAAGAAACCAATGAGCGGCCAAAATACCATGAGTGATAGATACTTCCCCGAATACCTCTGAATTAGGATTAGACGACCTCTGTGGCGCGGTGGGCGAAGGTCCACCTGCGACTATGTAGTGTATTGTATTATGTATATCATTTGACACAAGCTATGCTTAGCTTGGGGCTAGATAATGCCGTGTTGTTTGTCGTACATTATTTATGTAACCTAAATGCATTTAAATAATGCCCGTTTTCCGAATATCATTAACTACTAGAGCTGAATAAAGGAGATAATACTTGCAATAATTGCAACGTGCAGTTTCATGCTCGTCCTCTTTCAAACCGCTGAAAAGACCTAGTTCCGGACCTGTAACTCAGCGACTGTTATGAACTGTGTGCTGAATTTGTGGATTCGCCGGTGGAATAACAATGAGTATGGAAATTCGGCCTTTTGCTACTAATTCGAGGCTGATTTACTAGAACAAATGAATTAGCTTAGCTTCCGTTAGCCGTTTTGCTAGCACGTTATCCGATACTAATGTAGGTACTAACAGTAGGTACCTACTAGTTTAGATAGTTTTACTAGACTAGAAAACGATGGCAGGGCAATCTTAAACAGGAAGTCAGCGAAGGAATGGTGGAAACGTCGTCTCTTGTGTCATTCTGAAACGATACTTTTGTTATTGTGAATTGAATTCGGCCGACTATGATCGCACTATGACAGGAACTCGATTAGTCAACATTTACAAAAAGAGATCAAGACACAAAGCCAGCGTCTGGGGTACGCTTCCGACTGGTATTGATATGGATCAGTAGAGCTACCTTTGTTTGCAACAGTCTGCAAGTGTGATACGTTACGTCGTGTGTTAAAATCCGAACATGTAGAGTAGGCATCAATAAATCTTGTATCTAAGTAACTAAAACTAGTATTTACAATCGATTGAGGTAACTGCACTCGCTGCAAATGGTACATTACGCCCTGTAACACCAGTGAGTAGCCGGTTTTAGGATAATCACGTTAGTTGTGTTTTGGAGAAGATAGCGATTGGACAACTTCGATACGTCAAGATTGCTCTACCTACGCTGTGTCATGTAGCGCTCTTATAGACGGACTGCACTTCTCAAATACAAGGAAGGTAAGGCTCGATTGCAGTCGTCGACTGCCGTCGCCTGCAGTCGACTGGTGTAGTTCTGCAGTCGACAACAGGATTTAAAGAAGCATTTCCTTAGGTTACATAAAAACTAGAAGAAAGTAGGTACAGTTTGGTAAAGCTAGGCAATTTAACTTTCTAAAGACTAGCCCAGTGAGTATTTGAGTGTGTTACTCAACTTAATTCAATGCTTTCAAGAAGTAAGCCAACTTAAAATAGTTCCTTAGTTCAAACAGTGTGCATAAATCAGTAAGTCAGAGAGTGAAGTTGTCGACTCTCATGAACTTTGCAGTAAGACCTATGGTCGAGTAGGGTTGCTAACTTCACTAGGATTAGTTGCCTATGAGTTACAACCGTTAGTTCCACGAAAAGAAATTCATTTAGGAAAACTACATGGTAGTCCCATCTCAAAGGCGGCTCCACAGTTTTTAACTCTTCTAGTAAGATATCATGAACATTATTCTAAATAAGTGAAAATGAGTTTTACGTACTAGTGCCCGTATCTACCTATTATGTTCGTACACTTCATAGGCAACATTGTACAAACCCGAGGAATGTTACATTCTGCACAAATCCTAACGGGTTTAGAGAATGCTAAATGGTTATATTAGAATAGGTTTTTATAAATAAATAAAATATAATACAAATATGTACAAATAAATTAATTTGTATTTTTTGTATTTTTATTCTCAGTTGTTATTATAACACAATAAAAAAAATATAACGATGATCTGTATTACCTAGAAACGACGTCATTTAGAAATAAAAATGTTTTTTTTTCAGTAGGCAACCTCGCCAGCCCTACCCAACCAAGTGGTACAAGACAACTAAGTTCTGTGGTCACAATGGAACAAGCACAGCCTTGTATTGAAAGGAAGTGCACAAGAGCTGTGCAAGTTTGACAATGGAATTTAGATCCTGAGATTTTCTATTGCGAAGCAGCTGCATTTTTATAAATAATGGGTGTAGGGTGGAAATAATCTTTGCAATGATTTGCCATACGTTCATAGATTTGTAATAGAAATTCACAGTAGCAGCGCCGAGTTAGAAAGTTGGCGGTGTTACAACCCCGTGCCTCGGAAAGCACGTTAAGCCGCTGGTCCTGACTACTCCCCGGTCGTGGTGGTCTCTCGTACCATCGGGTTATGACAATGAGGAAATAGACAGTGCATCTGTGTTTGCGCGAACATTTTTGCACTATAATATGTCTGGCTAGTCTCTGATGAGACTGGCCGCAGTGGTGGAAATTCGGCTAGGAGGACATCATCGTCATAGGAATTAGTGGCCTGATTACACTCTGCTGGCGATACTCTCGTGTCTGATCGTCGCCGGACGCGCAAGAAATTAATTTCATAGCAAATTAATTTCTATTATTTTTATATTTTCTGCATTTATTAGAAAAATTGTTTTGCGATTGTTTCCGACTATTGTAAACCATTTGATATTAAAAATTCTTTATTAATAACGGCAAGTTATAAGTCATCAACACATATCCCACGCTAAAATAAACTTCGATTTAATCATCGTTTTGGTGTGTTTTTTTGATTTTAATATTAAACTAGCTGCACCCCGCGGCTTCGCCCCCGTGGAAATTTATCTCACATCCCACGGTAACGGGATAAAAAGTATCCTATGTCCGTCTCCTGGTTTTAAGCTACCTCCCCGCCAATTTTCAGCCAAATCGGTCAAGCCGTTTTCATGTTATGTCGTGACAACGGAAAACGGGTTTCATTTTTATATAGATGTTGTTGATTTATTATCAAATCTTTTATTTTATATTATACTATTATCTTTTGTCATGTTTGACTTGAAATTTGACTTAAAATTTGTTTATACGAGTACAAAGCAAAAGAGCATTTATTTTTTTGGATTTTCATAATTTAGAAGACACGTTTACTGCACATTCTTTTTAAAACGTCAACTCAATCCCTCGCCACCATATTTCACGAAACTCATCCATCTTTTCAAACAAATTATAATATTTTTTTTAACGTCTTCGCATCTCAACTAAACTGGGTCAGAAGTCACTCCCGTCACCCTTGTTCTTGAGTCCTCCATCTAACCCTGAGGCAAATGAGTTTTGTAAATAATCTTTTTATCAACATTTGACAAAGAAACCTTGGAAAGGAACGTTAAAGTTAGACAAAGGAAGCAAAAGGGTTTTGTTCAAAACTTTAATTGCGTTACGGAGATTTTTGTTGATCCTAGAGGCATCTTACTCCAATTTAGGGAACAGAAGCCTTAGTGTGAGTTATGCATATATTACGAAAACTATAAAGCTTACGTTTTCTTCCATATAACTTCTTGCAGCCAATTACTTAGAGGAACTCTTTATTGTAGTTTCATACGAACGATTTCTAGTAAAGGTACGTGTATGAAGTAAGACAAGTAATCGGTAATAAGTGAAAGTTTATTACCGATTACTTATCTTACTTCATACACGTACCTTTACTAGTTATTCTTGAAAACTTTTCCATTTTCGTCATTTGCAAACTCACGCTTGACGTTCTTGTTCAGTTTCTCATGGTGTGTTTAGTGGCAACAGAGTATTTTTGACAGGTCTCATCAATTTTTTAGACAAAATATCGCGCGGGTAGTCAACGTTACTTAAAAACTGTCAGGCTGCATTTTCAGTGAGAGCTGAAGGGGTTTTGACAGCTTTCAAAGGTAGGCAAAAGTTCCATTAAAAACTGTCATCCGCCACCGCTTGCCTGCCTTTAATCCAATTTTGTGTACGGGAAGCTGCCAAGCCTCTGGATATGATTGTAGAGCACCTAAACGAATGTATATTTTTGGCGAAATAGTTTTGGTTATCGTGTGTCAAAGACCTAGCAATAAAATAAACTACATTTGTTTCCAGATTAAAGTAGTGTTAAAATAATTGAAACAAATTAGAATTCTAGTTCTACGATTGAAACAATTGAGCTCCAGACTATTGCAAACCATCTACAGAGGGCTCAACTGATCCATATCAATACTATCGAATCTTTGTTAATAATCTATACTTCTATAGGTACTACTATTATAAAGAGGAAAGATTTTATCGTTTTTTTGTTTGTTTGTATTTGTATTGACTAGGCTCCGAAACCACTGTACCGATATAACCTAAGTTCTGTCTATAAAATAAAGATATTTTATTCTATTCTTATTCTTAAAAAGCTTTCTTTCAGGGAGTGACGTAGGCTATATTTTATTCCGGAATTCCCACGGGAACGGGAACTAAGCGGGTAAAACCGCGAGGCGTTGCTAGTGTTTTATAAAATAACATCTCCATAACTCTTATACGATAAATTTCTCTTACATTAAGGATTCTCAACTTTACCACATTGAAAGAGCAGATTACAAGAATTGACTAGAAGAAGCAACGTAAAACGCTTTGTATAATGTGCTTACGCATGCAATATTAGCATAACATAAGAGTCTCTTATGTTCTATGGAGGAACTTGAAGCAATGTTGGTTGTAGTCTTGTAATGTGTAGAGAAGATTCAACTCTACCTCGAATGAGGTAAGTTTGATTTTTAGGTGATAATGTTTAATGTAACTGTTTGCCAAAAGTGTACCTACACGTAATTTCATAATAGCATAATTTCACAGTCTACAGAACAGCCGTTATGTGTAGGCTTATAGATAATATGCTAAGTCGATACTAGTCTACGGCCATAGGCCATATGGACATTGGCCTATGGCCATAGGCCTCCTCTAATCAGCACCACAGCATTCTGACTTTAGCTTGCTGCATCCAGCATCTCCCTGCAGTCTTCCTGGCGTTCAACACCACTATTGCCGAGTCGCGGTTTCTACCCACTCAAGAAAACTTAAAACTTTGTTCGCTACTTATTTGCCAATCTGTCCTTGTAAACCTAAGGTATATATATATATATATATATAATACTAAGCTATTTATCGTATTATGTATCACGTGTCTACGAGTTTCAATGACTACAGTATCTTCAATACTATCACAAAAATAATCCGATGCTGTAAAAAGGCCTAAGTTTTTTATAAGCTCTTTTTATCTTTTCCACGGTCGAGATAAAGGCGACGGGCAGACAATGACTGATGTGCCCAGACATCGGCGGGTTATCGCAGTTTTTACTTTAAGAATACTTCAGATAATTGCATTTTAAATTCCATTCATGTTTAATCTTTAGGCACTATCGTTTGAAAGTTGAATGAAAGAATGAAAAGTATCGTTAAATAGTGGATCAATAGTTTCAAAGGCAGCCTTAAATGTAACCACTGAGGGATTAAAATTCTGATGATAACTGATGCAGGTTTTTTATTTATTTCGTCTATAATTTCAAACATGTATGTATGTGGATATTTTAACTCTGTAACTGTTGATCTCGGAGAATCATACGCTCGCTGAATTCCATTCCGAATATTGACTTTTCTTGCTGATGTTGAATAAAAAAATATCTCCGTACAGGATACAAAATAAACATTCCTCCTGTTTTAATGGAAGGCGGAAAAAAGCAGCTTCGTAAAAGAATCTCAGACTCGCAACACAAATAAAAATGCTCTTCTGTATTCAGTCACTATATCAAATTAAAAATTGTTTCGCAAACAAGTACGAGTGAAATATTAACCCATTATGGGCTGAATTAATTTATGGTCGTTTTTATTTGTGCGCTTTACATATGATATAAATATGGACCCCCTAAACATAAAATAGTAAAAAATAAAAAAAAACATCTTTTAGTTTTTGAAAAAATGGCTGATGCCATATGGCATCGCTAGCCACTTGTGTGTTATTTTACTTTTCTTAGCAAAATCAGGTCTCTCAACACAAAAGGTTTTAAAAGATTATTATTAGAAATGTTCTATCAACAAAACACAAAAATTACGAAAAAGCAATGTTTTTTTTAATACTTCTATCTACTTATGTTTGGAATTGGTAGTTGCAAGCAACACATGGGCCAACACCACACCTATGGCACTCCGTTTTGGTTTGCCTCTTGCATGACCCTAGGACACATCTCCGGTGTTTTCCATCCTGCGTAGTAAGTACCAACAGTGATTCAAAAACTGCGATCACCACGGTGACTACCACGAGTACGACGTCGACGAGTTTGACCACGACCACGAATAGTTATGACGCTGGACGAGGGCAATGACTCTGCTGGATATTCAATGTCCTCTGCTGTTATGCCGTCTTGCTGTGAAGATCTTGGAGCCAATACTACTTCACAATCAGCATTAAGTTGTCGACCAGTAAGGTTATTGACAAGACTTCCTCATCTGCAGTCTACGCCGGGAAGGATTGTTGGGTCAGGGGTACAATAAACACCGACAAAGGTTCCAAACTTTCATCATCTTCGAGAGCTGCTAATGCTTCATGAAGCGTACAATCCCTATGTCGAAAAGAAATACAAAATTTGTATCAAAATCGAGCTCGATGATTTACCTATACGTATCTTGGGAACTACTGCAATACATTTTGAAAAGACAAGATATTGGGCTAGCGATGCCGTTTGGCACCGTCATAGTTTTAAGCTATATTTCACGGAATCCGAAAAAAAAATCACGCGTTTTTATTCAAATAACAATTGTTGCATCCAATGAGCATATTATTACACAAATAACTACCATGTGAAACACTAAAATAAATAAATATGAATTAATTACTTGAAGCGCACGTCCATTTCGCCGCAAATTTTTTCACCCTGAACTTTGAATCGTTCAAGCTAATAATTAATTGACGATTTGTTGCTAATTTCAGTTGAATTCCAAAAAAATAATCTGTCTAGCATTAAAAAAGCAATGGGTCGGTTACCTAAATTGCACAAATAACAAAATAGACGTGAAAATCCAAACTACGCTAAGGCGATGCCGTACGGCACCTCTAGCTCATAATGGGTTAAAATAAAAAAGTAAAAACTTCAAAGTTCTTCATCTAGGAAGAAACTTCCAGGGCTGGGTGGAATGATAAATAATTGAAAATTTCTGCTGTCGTTTCAGATATCTAGTCGTAGAGTTTCAAAAAATAGATTGTATCTAGTTGTGTCTTGCATAGCCGGCCCGACAAGACACTATTATCGATTGAATTGATTGACTAAAAACCAAAAAAGGTCTAACAAAGGTTGTGTGATTTAAAATCCATGGAATAATTCCACATTGTGCTGAATTTACACAACATACAATTGTGTATTTCAAATAATTTGCTAAAAAAATACAAACTGCCCACAATCAATGCTAGCTGTTAGAAACAGGCAAAATATAAATCAGAAAAACGGCACCGTAGAGAGAACAATGAAATCGAACAATGGCAAACCGACGAATTGTTTGTTTCCTGTTCACTCGGTAAATAAGCTGTTGAGTAGTTGGCGAGAGATAAAAGAAGAGGTAGTCATGGTAAAAACCGATTTAACAAAAGACTCGTGATTACCGAAGATCTTAGTCGATATATTGCTAAAATACAAGTTGTGTTTGGTTTACGTTCTTTTTTACCTTGTTTTTTTTGTTTAACTATAGGACCTGAGACTGAACAGAAGGAAATTTTTAAACTCGTTTTTTCCATCTTTAATTTACAGGTGGATACGTCAGAGATAGCGCTAAATAGATTTATAGTTTCACCCTCGTAAATTCATAGCGACTGCTGCAGTACCTACGTAAAGCGAATTACCTAAATTATAAGCTTTATATTGTAGCTGAATAAAGCAAACAATGGACTTCGCCGATGTAAACACAAAAATTATGTTTACAACGTAAATCGGACGGACTCAATTACGCGAGCCGGCATTAATTCCGGGGTCTTCAAATTTTACAACCGTCCTCAGTAATTTCGCTTTATTAAAATACGCAACATTACACCCAAGTCCGAATAAAATTGCACAAATAAAAAATCCTACACAGAAACTCTCCGGTTGCAGAGCTTTTTATGACTTTTTATTTAAAACTACAGCTTTTTCCGCGTTCCGATATATGCGTTGTCTATGCGCTTATAAAACAAACAGCGCATTTTTACGACTCTCGTGTTTTCAAAAACATCTGACAGTAAAAAATTTAATTAAATTCTTTAGATAAAAGTAAAAAAAACGGTCGGACTGTAGAGATTCGGATTTTAAATGTTATCTAATTCCCTTATCTGTTTGCTGGTGAATTTACTTCCGTTTCCACAAATGTTGCGCTTAAAGCTCTTTTAATTTGGAATTGCTTTGAATTTACGGAAAATGCAAATGGGATTTTGTATAAAAAGATAACCGTTGTTGTAAAATTTTGGGAAAACACAGTAAAAGGCCCTGCAGTTGTGCTTTAGCGGGCCCAAAGAGATAAATTTACGTTAATTGTGTTATCTGCCATCTATGCTCGATGCAGACCCTCACAGCGTTACTCAGCAAGATGTCTGCTGTTTCAATTAGAAGGAGACAAATAGAGTTTTAAGTCGGTTACTGTTGCACGGCTTAGCCAATATAGGCTTAAGCTTGTCACGCACCTGGAAAGCACCGCTGCCATACAGCACAAAATGGAGATTTTGGGAAGCCATTTTTTCATGGTAAAATTTATCTAAAAATAACAAGTTGAAGCCCAAACTTTTGTGCTCTTGAGGCTCGAATAGGACGTCAGTGTATGAATTTTAATTTGGAGTCAATCTCAAACCAGTCACACACTTAACTATGTTTTAAATTCGTGATATTAATAATAAGTCTGCTTTACCTCAGCATATTGCAAGCAGTTGGGAAGGTAAATGGGTGCATCCCAAATTCAACAAGAATTAAAACGGTAGGTAAACAAACCAACCACAATTAGAGATGCGGACGTCTTATAAATTGTTTACCGGCAAGGAATACTCCGAGCTAATGAAAAATGTTCGCAGACTTTGTCCCTGTGTTTTATGGAGTAAGTTCCCAACTTTGTGGCGACGGAATAATTTCGAGAGCGGCTATTCCGCGGCTTGCGATTATTGTCGACTGATTAATGCTGGCCTGCTGAGGAGTTTGTAGCTGGAGATTGATACGAAGTGGTTTATTATGCGGCAATGTGCAGCTGAATCCAGTGTCTGGTCGCGGAATCGGTTTATTCTGACGATATTTACGACATTTACCCACTAAGTAATGGGTAAGTTAGGGCAATTCTTCACTTGTTTACGCTATGTTTTCCGTTTTTGTGCTGCGTTTAGAGCTGTGTGGTGCTAGCTTAGAAATTGCACCACCCCAACTCTTCCCGGGGTTGTTTTGAGAGGCGACTAAAGGATGTTTACCGGAGGCGGGCAGCAGGACCTCCTGCCGAACATCAGAAATCTCTCACCAAACTGCGATCCCCAAACCTCATTCCCAGCGTGGGGATTATGGGCATTACCCCCCCCCCCCATGAGATAACAGCCAATAAAGGCGCTTATTAGGGGTGGCCTGCGTCCAGCAGTGAACCAAAAGGCTGTGGACGTAATGTTGAGGTTGAGGTAATCGCACCAACCCGTCAGGCTGTGATGGCGACTTCAAGACTGACCAGTGTCCACTCTCAACGTACCTATATTTGAAGCACCAGCTAATTTGAATCTATTACAGCCACCACTCTTAAGAAATCGTGACTTGCTTACCTTATTGGATATCAAGTTGTTTTGTGGTCACAAATTAAGAGGTATTTCAATTTTAAGGAAACTTAACTTACATAAGTTAACACAGCCAGCACCAATAGCCATCTGAAACAAAGCAAATGGGATTTTAAAGCGATTTAGCATAACAATCGTAACAGAATCAACGGCGACAGACGGAATTAATACAGATGAATACAATTTGTGGCTTCCAAACGGTTCCTCGTGGCAGTGGCTAGTTTGAACAGCTGGTATTGCTTACTAAATTAAACAAATAATTCAATAATCTCCAGGTGATATTTCTGAAATGGGCCTGACGAATCAAAAACTCTTATAAGTCCGTCAGTTAGATATTGGATACGTATTTTCAACCGACTTCAAAAAAAGGAGGATGTTCTCAACTCAACTGTTTGTTTATATATGTTTGTTACCTCAGACCTTTTGACTGGGTGGTCCGATTTTCATGATTATTTTTTTATATGAAAGCTGGTGCTTCCCGTCTGGCTGGTTTTATTTGGTTCAGTTATGAAAATTCATGAAAAAAACTATAAAAATTTAAGTCGAGTAATAATGAATTGGGTTTGTTTTAAAAAACTATAAACTATATAAAAAAGTGAAACAATCAGCAAAATCGGTTATATAATAAAGTTCGGGAGTCAAGGCTAGTCACGGCTTAGTAAAAAGTGTGACACCTTTTACTGAGCCGTGACGTCACGCGAAACATTAACTGGCTACATCTGCACCATTTTTTTAAATAATCAAAAAAAGAAAAAATACGTGTCCAATATATCAATATATATAATATATATTCTGATAATCTAGCTAACGGACTAATTAGACTTTTTGAGTCGTCAGGCCTTTTAAAGATTTATTTTAATCTAGCCTTAGTAGCAGCGGTAGCAAGTTGCAAGTAGGTAGCAGCACCGTAAGAATCGACCTCCAACTCAGTTCAAGTTAAGGCGCATACCCGAGCCAATATGACAGCGATACCTACTTTATCACATTTTTAGGTTTATCATAGAAATTTTTGAAAAACCTACGTTCAGTTTGTGGTATCTATTATAAGCTATTTTTTAATAACTTTTTTTTTTTTTTCGAATGGGCTATGATGCTGTTGACCGCAGATGGCCATGACAGCGTTACCGGACTTTTGGCGGGCGCAGATGGCGCCTCGCCGGTAAATTTTAGGTTGGGGCGACACGCACAAGGGCCACCACTTAGGTGCGAGCCTCGGCTTGGGCTGTCGCCAGATGCTACGAGAGGGCATGGAGGTTACGCCTTAGGTGCACGAATGCACCTGCGGGCGGAAGGAGGGAATTCTTCGACCCCGCTTCCGGCGGGGTCGGTTTTTGGTCGGCTGTGTAGTGTGCGGTAACGAATCGGTTGACGTCACCTCCGGGTTAGCGGCGGTGAGTGGGTCAACGGGGTCACCGAGAACGTGTCTCGGTCTACGGAGGAGAGAACTCGTGGGAGGATTGTCAATGGGATAGTCGGGTATTGTGGAGATCAAGGGATTGTAATGATCCGGGGCCGATTCATAATGCCGCTGGGAGGCGGTCTTTATGAAATGGGCGATGGACTCGAGATTAAAGTCGCGATGGAGATCGTTATTGCGCATGTACCACGGACAGCCCGAGGCTTTGCGCAGAAATCTATTTTGGACAACCTGAAGGGCGTAAGTATTGGCTGAGTGGCCGAATACTACAGAGGAGTACGTCATGACTGGGCGTATGACCGATTTGTAAAGTGTCACCTTATTTCTAAGGGACATTTTACTCTTCGCTCTAAGGAGGCTATTCAATCGGCCAAGTATGAACTTAGCGCGATTGGCTACAGCGTGGAGATGGGGCTTAAAATTAAGGCGGCGGTCTAAGATCACCCCTAAGTATTTGGCTGATTTAACCCAGGGAATGGGTTTACCAAATAGGGAGAGGGTCCTGGGCTTAGGGTAATTCCGCGAAAAGTACACTGCTGCACTCTTCGTCGGATTTACTTCTATGCGCCATTTTCTGAACCAGGCACCTAGTTTGTCTAGTGCGGCTTGCAGCCTCATACTCACCCGACTCGAATTCGAGTCGGATGCGTATAGTGCTGTGTCGTCCGCGAAGAGGGCGAGCTCCACTTTATGGTGGCGGGGGATATCGCTGGTATACAGCGTAAAGAGGAGTGGGGCTAAAACGGATCCCTGGGGAACTCCGGCTCGGACGGGTCGGGGGTCAGAGAGAGTGCCCTCCACGCGGTAACGAAAGCTTCGATTCGACAAGTAGTCTCGCAGGATGAGTACGAGTCTGTCGGGCACACCAAGAGTGGAAAGCTTGTAAATTAAGCCATTGTGCCAGACTTTGTCGAAGGCTTTCGCTACGTCGAGGAAGACAGCTCCCGTATCGGCTGGCCATGTGTGATGCCACATGGAATGGATGTGCTCCGTGATGCGGAGCACCTGTTGGGGACAAGAATGATGAGCTCGGAAGCCGAACTGTTCATCGAGTAAGAGCTTGTGCTCATTGACGTGGGCCCAGAGACGACTCAGAAGGAGTCGCTCGTAGATCTTCCCCAGGGAGCTGAGGAGGCTGATAGGGCGGTAGGAGGAAGGTTCGTTCGCCTTTTTGCCTGGTTTGTGGATGCCAATGACATTGGCCTCCTTCCAGACATCAGGGAAAGAACAAGTGGATAAGGCTGCATTGAAGATGCTTACAAGGAGGTAGATGAGGGCAACAGGGAATCTCTTAAGGAGCCTGTTGCTGATGCCATCCGAGCCGGGGGACTTTTTCGGTCGGAGATCTTTAATGATCGCTGCGACCTCAGCCGCCTTGACGTGGTCAAGGGTGGCAGAAGGGGGTAGGGACGCTAAGCGCTCGACTTCACTGTTCACCGTATCAAGGTGGACAGGCTCGACAGGTTCGAGACTGGGGGAGCACTGGGCTTCCAGGCTTTCGGCCAGAGTGTCGGCTTTATCCTTATCTTCAAACGCTGGCGTTTGGTGATTCGGACGTAAAAGCGGGGGCATAATAGAGACGCCATCTGCTTTCATTGATCGCGCCAAGTCCCAGTATGCCTGGTGACCCGGATTGATCTTTGAAAGTAGTTCGTCCCATGAGGAGTTTCGGTGCTCTTGAATGGCTCTCTTAACCTTACGGCGAAGCGAGTTCATTCTAAAGCGATTGAGATAGGTAGGATAGGAACTAAAGCGGCGAGTCGCTGCGTTCTTCTCAGTGATCAGCCGTCTGATATCATCTGGCAGGTCCCAGCGGCGATCGTTCGTCGCCGGCACCTGTTTCGATGATTCGCTAATAGCGGATTGGTTTTTAATAACTCTTTTAATATTTTATCTCATATAGTTTAGGAGGAGATACAAAAATAGAGTTTGGTGGCCAAAAAGCGCAACTTCGTATCTCTTCCTAAGCTTTACAAAATGAAACTATTACAGAGGCATTAATAAATAACTTATAATAGATACCCCAAACTGAACGTAGGATTTTTAAAACTCGCTGCGTTTAACGTAATAATAAGATAAAATAGTTGGGGGCGCCACTTTCACTGGTGTATGGGCCTTAATTAGCGCAGGCATTGTTTAATTCTTAGTTTCTTAAAAAAACATATTTATACGTTGATGCATGAAGTACAAGACAGAGCATTCTGCTAAACGAATCACCATAGAAGTCAATAGTCTAATGATGAAATAGATGACAATCATCTAGGCCAGAGTCACCCTTTTAACCGGGATCTGATGATGTTTAAGGCCCATACAGCAGCGAAAGTGGCGCCCCCAACTATTTTATCTTATTATTACGTCAAACGCAGGTATTTTTAAAAATCCTACGTTCAGTTTGTGGTATCTATTATGAGCTATTTATTAATGTCTCTGTAATAGTTTCATTTTGTAAAGGTTAGGAAGAGGTACGAAGTTGCGCTTTTTGGCTACCAAACTCTAATTTCGCATCTCCTCCTAAACTATATGAGATAAAATTATGAAAGAGATATTATAAAATAGCGTATAATAGATACCACCAACTGAACGTAGGATTAATAAAAATTTCTATGATAAACGTAAACGTATGATAAAATAGGTATCGCTGTCAGATTGACTCGGGTATGCGCCTTAAGACGTAGTTTCAAAAGACTATACCAGTGTCTCTACCATGAGTTGTCACAGTTAAATTGCCTGACGTTACTACAGTAGTTACGTAAATACGCATATAGTTATCCACAGCGCATTTTAGTACCCAACTATCCGCTAGAGGCGCTTTAGAAGTTTCCATACATTTTTTTAACTACAGTCGCTAGCGAGTATAGATTGTCAAAACTCGTGGTAGATACACAGTATATCTATATTAGGGTTCATGCATGCTCTATCGTGTTAACAGATTTCTAGCTGTCCTGATCGTACTACGCAAACGGTTCGTAGCTCTCAATCTGTTACAATTATTTGCATGTAAATTAGAAGACTTTGCGTCTCTCAATGAAATAACGAGACCTCTTGTCTATCAGACAGTTTTAATGTCTTGTTTGTTAGATACTTTATGAACCTATACATCTTTATCCAGACAGGGAAGAAACGGAGTATGGGGTGGTTTATATATTTTTGGGCACATTTCAGACAGTCTGGATCAGATTATTAAATGAGCTATGCCACCTTCCACGCTGGCATTTACTGGTATCGATTGAAGGACAGAGAAACCGGGAAAAACAGGCCATGAACAAATATGCACCGACCACAGGCCAGTTCCTAAAAATAGCAGGCCGAAGTAGGACTAAATAAAAATAATAATGATAATGGTGATGACAGCTCACCCTTAATTTGGTACGAACGCGTAGAAGTTAGATTTTGCCTTCTACAGTCGGACCCTCCTGAAAGTTTGTCAACTGCGACCCGGGGAGCAATAAGACGCTCAGTAATTTTAACTAATGACTCTTCGTAGGCTACACTTGCCCGTTTGAAGGATGCTGAAAGTTGGCAACTCCACTTATGGGGAAATGTGCTCTCTTTGAGACAGCGGTTGTAAAATTGTAGGGTTGTAAAATTACACTACATGTACATACGAGATCTGAGAATCTTGGGTGATTTCTTGTTTGCAGAAGAGTCAAAAGAATTGACAATATTTTGTCCTGGAAGTTTTCTATGTAGGTTAGTTTATTAAATGCTTAAAAATAAACCTCTAAGTATCATTTTTCATAACTATACATCTTGAGAATACTTAAGCAAATAGAAATACATTATTATCATTAATCAAAATATCAAGAATTCTATGTAACAG
Organism: Eupithecia tripunctaria; assembly: GCA_955876795.1. NCBI lineage: Eukaryota > Metazoa > Arthropoda > Insecta > Lepidoptera > Geometridae > Eupithecia > Eupithecia tripunctaria. The sequence continues at coordinate 9,090,668 of OY041612.1, forward strand.
TCTTATTAAGTCTTAATCATAAGCCACGATCAAATCTTAGAGAAGGTACACATACGGTACACATGATGCATGAGAGATACAAAAGAAAACCAACATCTTGTAACAAGCTAAAAAGAACGAGTACAATACAGTAATACAATTTGAATATATTCTGTCTGCGTAACGGATTAAATTATTCTAGAGCCTCGAGAATTTCGCTCCAAGGTCCAGACGTGTCTGAAAAGTTTGATCTAGGTCACAAGTAGGTCTTCAGGCAAGCATAACTCAAATTTCGGTCAAACGCAGCGACACGACACACAGAATACCAATATGAGATGGATCATAATATTAAGTGGAGTGCGTCTTGTCTGGACTCCGAAAAACCTATGCGCAACATTGCATTATTCGAACCAAGAAGTGTTTGGTTCCACATACTACATTTATTTCTTCTTATCTAAATGCAAAATGTGTAAGCTGTCCCACGTCTTCTTTCACGCGTGTGTTCAACATCAGAACTAATGTAGCCAACTATATTTACAACAGTTTTTAGGGTTACGTACCAAAGTGTAGAATGGGACCCTTTTGTGTCTGCTGTCTGCCTGTATCTCATGAACTGTGACATTTGAAATTCTCACAGATAATGTATTTCTATTGCCGCTATAACAAGAAATAAAAGTTAAATAATTAATGGGGGCAATGTCCGTATCACCTTGAGATACCGATCACCGAGCTTAAGCAACGTCGGGCGCGGTCAGAACTTGGATGGGTGACCGCGCCACGTTGACTTGTTTTTTTATGAGGAAAGATTGTATTTTTTATTTTCATAGATAATGAATGGTACGGAACCCTTCGTGCGTAAGTCCGACTCGCACGTAATTAATAACTTAGCACCAGTCTTTAGCGATTAAACTTTTTTCTGAATATTTTTACCACTAAAGATTGAAGATATAAAATTAATACACTGATTGTAGGTGATACAACTATTCTTGGTTTACATTTACCAGGGCCCAAGTCGTTTACTAACACCGCGCATATTTTAATTACTTCGGTACTTCTAACCACTACAGACCGAGTTACTGAGAGGGCAAACATGTTGCTATTATTTCAATTCTCCGGAGTGCAGTTTCAGAACTTAATAATCTGAACTATGAGGCTTTAAGGGCGCTTTATCAATGTCAGTCTAAGACGAAATATAATATGTAAGTGTGGAAATCCATCCCATCGAAATAGTTTTTTTTCAATAACTGATAACCAAGCCAATGGACCTTATTGAGCCGTTCTCTTCTCGAGAGCGAACATGAAAAGTTGAAAAATATGTTGGTGTGTAAACACTCACAGAGGACGTCATATATATAACCCCCAAAAATTCCTCATTAGGGAACAGCAGGAAATAAAATAATACTTAGGTATATGATCGGATTGCAGTTTAGAGAATTGTTTGAAAATCGAGAATATATTCGGGTTTGCCATATTTTTCCACAATGTGGTGCCGAGTTGGGAGTTTGACCCTTCCAGACCCTCGGGTGTAAGTGTCTAATGATCAATATTTTTGTTTAAATGTGCGACTGAGTTTATATCGGAAATGGGAAAGATGGGTTGCACAGATACGAATATCCCTTTTGCAAGTTTTCACGAAACCAATAGGAGGAAAAACATTATCAGGATAAATGTTTCCTTGTTCTCTTGTTTCATTTAATCTTGTTGTATCTTGTGAATGATTTGACGTGATTCGGCTCTAGCCGACCCTATTCTTTGTATCTACAAAGCAACGTTTCCCATATATACCTATTTATTTTCTGGAATCAATCAAACCGCTTAGCTCAGGCCCTTTCCAAACAGTGGGAGGTCCGGGTCCTTACGCACTGGGGTCTCTTAATGTCTTCGAAGAACATTAATAAACCTTTACGTGGAGTTAATAGACTTCGGAATAAATGTGTCTCAAGACCAGAAATGACTGGAATTAGTAGGGTCGATAAGAATTCAATTTTTTAGAAGTTTTGTGGCGCTAAGAATTATGCTGCTTGCTACGCAGTTATTGTGAGGACGATGTAGGCTCGAAAGTCGTTGTTTTGTTGATATTTTATAGCTATGCTTAAGGTGGGTCGTTCGTGTTTTCTATTTACTTATGCAAAAACTAGCATCGATTTACAGGTATTTATTTGTAAAGAGATTTTAGGCAAAAGAATCAACATTTCAAATGCTCCCAAATTACAATTGAACCGAAGTTATTGTTTATCTCGCAATAATACGAAAATAAGATGAACCTTTAATATAGTCATGACAAGATTAAATTACTAAGCAGCACATCTTATTTACACATTGAAGGTACATTTACATCTAAGATCTAAACGTATGTATAGTCTGAAACGTTTCAGTCAAACAACATACAAAGTAATCAAGAGAGAACACCAAAATTATACGGCAGACAAATCGGCACAAACAAAGAAATAAGCTGATGAAAGCTATTCAGGGCATGAGTGACATTTTCTAAATGGGAGCCAGCATCCTCAAGGGCACAAAATGAAATTGCTACAAATGACTGTAATAATTAGAAAGGTCCTTGCTACAAAGTCTTTAGGGGGGTAGCATCGTAGGCCTCTTGTAAAATTGAATTTACGATCTGAGACGACGGAGGGATATTTTCTTTTTTCTGCTTCGATTATTTTCATCGTCTTTATTTCATCGGGCATTCCACTGCTATTAGTACAAAGATATTTTTTCAGCTGCTAGCAACTTTATCACAGCTTGAGTTAGGTTCAATCACCGACCAAAAATGCTGAGCATTTGTTCGAACCATCGAACCAAAACGACATACATACATTCGTCTGTTTTACTTTCTAAACGATTATGGATATTTAACCTAATTCAGCCATTTTCGTCGGTACCTAATCCGCCAAAACCAATAAAACAGGTCTTTTAGTATCCATCTACTTAAGTTCTTACCTAGGTAAGTTAAGTGTCTACTAAAAAAACCCTAGAATCCGTATTACTTTTTTATTTCTTGCTAATCCCACATCAGATATGTTAAGCTTTTATTCGTCCGCACACAATGCTGATAAAACTACGACCAGGTTCTCGAATCTATTCTTCTTTTTACGACCTTTGAAAGAACTTATCTAGTAGTTTCTACAGAACGATGTTGGTAACATTGTATTTGGTACACAAAGGTATCGCTTTACGGTCTGAATAGTGGTCGCTTATCTAATGTGATTACTGGATATTTGCGATACAGTAAAAATTGGCAAGAGGTTTGTTATATAAACTTTTTATATTCGGCATGTACAAAATCCACATCTTTTTATTAGAACTTACAAAACTAACTAACTATGAATTATGGTAGGAAGGTAGGGATAAAAATGTTACTTTTGTAGTTCAGTACGCTGAGTATGAACTGCCATCGACTGCCATACTGTTTACTACAAAGTTTACGTTAATCTATTTTATATAAAAATGTGACAGCGCTTCATACGGGAAGTTTATATAACTTTCACATTTCCTAAAAAAAAGTCTCTATTTTTCTTGCTATGTGCCTATTTGGGCATTGGGCTAAGAGTTTTGTATTGTGCTTGCTGCCAGCCATGTCATTTATGGTATATGCCCATCGGCATATCCATTTCTTTGGTGTTTTTATATTAGGTCATTGAGGTGCTATTGTCTTGAGTCGTCGCGATATTGTGTCTTTCTTCATTAGGTTGGGCATAGGATCTCAGTTTGGTGGCGATATCTTTCCTGACTGTCGGTGTTTGTAGATCGTGGTGTAGTTGGTCATTTATCACGATCCATGGAGCATTTTTCAAAAAATAGATAACGCTATATTTGTAGCAAACAGTATGGCAATTGACACTCAGTATACATTTTTGGATACGACTATGTTTATGTTTAGGTTAGTATCCAGTATCCACTCGAGGAACGGTGAAGGTGTCATGTCACTAATAAAAATGTTTAATTTGCTAGTTAGGAAGATACAAAAGTTCTCGATGAGTTTTCAAAACTTCAACTGAGTAGATTTAAATTAAAACATTTAGAAAACTCAGGTTCTCGGGAAATTAAGATGTTGAGACTTAATGAGAGCTTTAGAGAGAAGTTTCTTTTAAATGTTGAAAAGTTTTCATAGTAGAAAGGTACCTCGAGCTATTCGTTCAAGTTAAGGTAATCTAACTAAAGTTTCGTATCTCCCAGTTTTCTTATCAGCAGCTAAGATTTCTCAATTAGAAAAGAAAAAACAGTTACCAAAATGCAATCAATTAGCGAAGTTAACAAGCTTTTCAAACAAAGGGCTTTAAAGCTGAAATTCTTTTAATTTTGCGCGATACATTTTTAAAACCATTTCTCACTAGGTCTAAGCTCTGTATTTACTTAATTTTTCCCGGGTTTCGTTGCTTTCCTCGGAACAATATATTAAGTGGGACCTTTTTCGTAAATCCGTTCAAATTACTTGTAGGCTGAGGGCCTTCCTGAAATTAGAAAGAGCTTTTAATTATGTTCACTGTGGATTTGGTAAACGAGCTTTTGAAAAGCGGGTTTTGCTGGTGTGAAGTTATTTCATTTAACATTTTCATATTTTTAATCTAGAAAATCTCCCCCTCATGTACCCGAATGTGGAATAAAATTAGGAAAATGATGAGTTCTCGTTTAGGTTAATATCTAATACAACGGTTGAGTATGTATGAGAAAGGATAGACACGTAATTTGCTTTTTGGATGTTAAACATTGATAAAAAAACAATTTATATTTTGTGTAGGTACAAAAGTTCTCTATGGTTTCTTCAAACTTCAACTTAGTAGATTTAAATGTAAACATTTATAAAACTAAATTGTTTTTCATTATATCTTGAACGAAAAAAGAACACGTTTCTTCGTGCAACTTCCATACATGTTTTTGCTTAAACAGAAGCCAATAATATACAGGTTAGGTAACATGTAAAATATGAAAACTTTTGTTTACAAGCTTAAATTTTTGCACTTGTGAAGTTCTGGGTCAAGAACAACATGGCAACTTCCCCCAAAAAACGCATGTGAAGAAGCACCCAGCGCTTTTGGTAGTCAAAGAACGGGATATCCCTGGTAAAAACTCAATTTTTTTTATTAGTGAAGTAGTAAAAAAAATCGTAAAAAATTGAAGTGCACTGTTTTGCACCTAATTTGGTTGAGACTCCAACGGACTACAGAAACGATTTTTTTTGGTATTTGTATGTTTATACTAATTTTAGATTCCTTAAAACAATTCCTTCGTAAGTTGTGTAGTTTTCTTGTAAATAAAGACGAACATGATTTTTGCGCCTAAGCTGTTCCAAAAACGTATGCCCTGTCCCGTTTCTATGAACGCCAAATCCTATGACTGTCCTTCCCACAAAATGGCGCGCAATGCGCCCTCTTAAGCGTTAGTCGGGCGTTAGTTATCAATGCCACGTACAATAGTTACCGTCCGACCCCGAATGACGCCTTATCATCGAGACGGCCCAAATTGCCCAACTTAACACTCGTAAACTCGGAGTCGCAACACGAGTTTACACAAAATGCAACGGGACCCGAGTTTAGTGCTTTGTAGACGAGCGACGTCTTATCTTGTACATGTCCTGGTCGCTAATGTGTAATGTGTATGTTACCTGTGTCTACCAGTGTGTCTACCATGAGTGATCACAAACTACACTCGCTAGCGACTGTAGTAAAAAAAATTATGAAAACTTCTAAAGCGTCTCTAGCGCTCTAGCTCAACTCATGGTAGACACACTGTTGTCACTTGTCACAGTTAGATCGCCTGATGTTACTACAGTAGTAACGTAAATACGACTCATACGACGCATTTTTGTTCCCAACTATCCGCTAGAGGCGCTTTAGAGGTTTTATACATTTTTTAACTACAGTCGCTAGCGAGTACATAAATAGATTTTAAAAACTCATGGTAAACACACTGGTGAGTATTGTGATCGGAATGAAGAGTTTGTGTAGAAGGCCTATGTCAATGTACAAAACTCAACGAGATATATGGGAAACGTTGCTGTGTAGTGTAGATACAAACTCAATGTTTTTTACATTGGTATGGGACTGATTTGACGCCATAATGACAATTAATAATAAAATAATAATGCTGGACCATTCACACAGCATTATTTAGTCCCAAGCTAAGCATAGCTTGTGTTATAGGTTCTAGATAACTGATATACGTTACATAGATGTTTTTCTTTATAATACCTACCAATAGAAATATAAAACATCCAGAACACCCTAAACAGATATCTGAAGATTGTACAAACATTTACCAGGAAGGAATCGAACCTGCAACCTCCTCTTAAAATGGGACCACACAGGAAGCACCAGCTTTCATATAAAAAAAAGAATCACCCATGCATGATTCTTTTTTTATATCCGACAGTCAAAAGTTCTGTGGTAACAAACAAAAAAAAACAGTCTAATTGAGAACCTCTTCCTTTTCTTGTAAGTCGGTTAAAAAAAGGTAAATTTTTTTCTTCAGTAAAAGGCTGGCTTATAAAATGTGAATATTTAGCTGAAGATTTTCCATCTAAGAGTTCAAAATGGACGACCGACAAGGGTATATATCTCAGGTCCAAGCGACTTTTTACAACCTTTATCACTTTTTACAACGTTCCGACACCCACCCATCAAACGTTGGGACCTCTATAAATAAGCTGCGGAACCCAGATTGCCGTGTTATAAATGAAAGGGTGCAGGAAATTAGGGTTTTTTACTACGGAACCCTAACTTGCGATGCTGTATCGCCGTAAACAATTTTTCATCCCGTGTGGTTCGTTCCTAACACATCTGAGCTGACTCCATTTAAACTAGTATGAAGGAATGATACAGTCAGTTACGAAAAGTTATAATATGATATAAATAAATAAAACTTTTATTGCAGTAAGTACCTTTTTTAACAAAAATGAATGGATTTGGCAGTCTCCATCATTTGCTTGTGTTTGAATTTGAAGACTCCGCTCTTGCCAGTGACATCCAATAACTAAGTTAATTTTGGTCAATAAGACACTAGACTAGACTTAAAATAATATAAAAAAAAACATAAGAAGTTATATAAATTAAACAAAATAAACAAATCACCGATAATTTTACCACTGTTTAAAAATAGACGGCACTAAAATATGATGGAATATGTTGGTACTTTAAGTGACATACAATAACTAAGTTAATTTTGGTCAATTAGACACTAGACTAGACTAAAAATAAAATAAAAAAAAACATAAGAAGTTATATAAATAAAACAAAATAAACAAATCACCGATAATTTTACCACTGTTTAAAAATAGACGGCACTAAAATATGATGGAATATGTTGGTACTTTATTAGTACATGTCGATATTCAAAGTATTAATTTGCAATCGTAAAATTAATTCGTAAGCAAATAATTAATTTTAATAAATAGGTCAAGTCACTTCCGGATTTAGAGTAAAGGTTAAGAAATCTCTACCTAGAATTTCCAATGTTTCAGTCTACACCTATGTAATCCGAAAATATCAAAACGTTATTTATACCAGACTGTTACGTAACTCTGTACCTACGTTATGAAACTTGAAAAATCCGGCTGACTTTCGCATGAAGTGTGGTGACATTTGGAACCCTCTCCATAATTTATAGGTCGGGTCAGGAATAAACCCGAATCTACACACCGTTCCTGAGTAAATAGGGCTTTATTTGGGATGATGTAATATTTTACGGGTCCCATAATAACTGATTACGTAGTTCGCGCGGTTACCACCATGTCATTTGGCCGACACTTTTTCGTGTTACGGGGGAAATGCGCCCGCTTTTTGTTGATATTCTGACGAAAAACCGACAGGTTATGCAACTGCCTATACTTAAGCCAACTATCCATCTGCTGTCTATATACTGTAATTTTTAACCGACTTCAAAAAAGGAGGAGGTTCTCAATTCGACTGTATTTTTTTTTGTTTTTAAAGTTTGATACCTCAGAACTTTTGACTGGGTGGCCCGATTTACATGATTCTTTTTTTATATTAAAGATGGTGCTTCCCGTATGGTCCCATTTCAATTTGGTTCACAATTTGGTTTGGAAGTCGGTTTATAGTTTTTTAAAACAAAATTAATTATTTTAGTTTTATTAGTAGTTTGTAAGCGGACTCAGCTTTGTTTTCACGGATGGGTCCGTGAAAACAAAGTGAAGGACATTACACACGGCAGCTTATGTAAAGATGTACATTACACTACAGGCAATTGAGCGTTCGTTTCACGAAATTTACTTCTAAGCTCTATTAAGTATAGAAATAGTATAGGAACAAGTTGATACTCCAACATAAGAAGTTCATATAACCTTCACATCCAGTGGAGTTCCCTCTTAGGTGCTGAAACTTGCTTCGATGCATTAATTAATTAATTATGAACAGAATATGCTCTCTGAGCACACAGCTAAGATGTTACTATTATAGCTCGGTAGTTTCTTAATTAAGGGCTCTTAAAGGTGTAAGCGATGGTCCATGGGGGGCGTTGTCTACAACGTATAAGATTTTGTAAGATTGCATCTTAAATTACCTGCAGTATCAGGAACGAGCCACTTCCTTAGGAGCATAGCGTCACCGTAAAACCGTTTTTAGGGTTCCGTACCCAAAGGGTAAAACAGGACCCTATTACTAAGCCTCCGCAGCCCGCCTGTTTGGCCGTCTGTCACCAGGCTGTATCTCATGAACCGTGATAGTTAGACAGTGGACATTTACTTAGATCCTACAAAGCCTAGACCTTTTACAAAAAGACTAAATTATTTTTATTAGGAAAATGTTATTATTCTATTCAACAATTTGAAACAGAGAGGCAGAAATGATATATAATATATCATATACCTATAGTATATATATATCATTTTTGTTTCTCTACTAAGGTACCCCTTTGAATGACTGACAAAAGATTCTGGCTTCTTAGTTTATAATTTTAAATCTAAATTATTACTTTTAATTATGTTTGAAAATTAATTTATAATATTTGATAATAATGTTTTGACTATGTATTCGAACTCAAGTTTGCAGTGCCCTTCCAGGGTGCATGTACATAATAACAACTAATTCACTTAGACTTAAGAATTAATTGTACATGTAAGCAAAATAAATGAAATATGAAATAGATGATGTATTTCTGTTGCCTATATTAACAAATAATAATAGATAAATAATGTTAATAATTAAGGGGGCAACGTCCTTATCACCTTGAGAACTGATCACCGAGGTTAAGCAACGTCGGGCGCAGTCAGTACTTGGATGGGTAACCGCGTCACGTTGTTTTTTTTATAGATAATGGTACGGAACCCTTGCGCGAGTCCGACTGGCACTTGGTCAGTTATATTACTTGTACGGAGTACTGTTTAGTACTGATGCTGTGAGAAAGATGTACCTACTGATGGTGTGCGCAAAATAAATAAAGTTATAAAGAACTTTAGACACAAACTGTATTATATAAAAGGGTGGATGAATGTTCAGATGTTTGTTTAAAGCACTTACCTATGGGTACCTAATTACATATTGAGAGGGTTTTGAAATAAAGGAAAGTTTTGTTAAAAGTTTGATAGTGGTAGAAACGTAAAAATATTAAACAAGTCAGATTAAGAAAAGTTAGGATTGTTAGTTTTCATTCAAGTTGTAGTGTTGCTGAGGCCAATTTTTAGGTTTTCGTCATCAAAGGGTAAAACGATACGCTCTGTATCTCATGAACCGTGACGTTTAGACAGTGAAGATTTTCACAGATGACACGATATTTTTGCCGTTTTTATAGATAATCAATTCTTCCCTCTTTATAATATTAGTTTAGATGGTACGGAACCCTTCGTGCGTGAGAGATCCGACACGCTTTTGGCCGGTTTTATTTATCCAGGTGAGGTGACGGCAAGAAAGAAGCATATAATTCTTAGGTGAGCTATGCTGTCTACTCCTATTCTAACTCTATGTTCAAATCTTTGAGATAATCAAAATAGGTCAGATATCAATCTCTTAATAATGACAGCAAAATTTCTTCTTTTGAAATAATAAGATCTATTTAAAACTGACAACTCAAATCAGACAAGTCATTTGTAATCTTTTGAAATAATTTTACACACTTTACACTTTTTATATTTTCGTTACCTTTTTACTTTTTGTATTGATGGCAAAAATTGTTGATGAAATGGAAAAAATTAGAGACGCGGTAAAAATCGTTCAGCCGAAGACACAGAAAGAACCGAATGATCACATAAAACTTCGGGTCGAAGATCCAAAAGCAGCTAAATATGTAGAAAACGAACGTGTGTCGGTTCGAATCCAGACTCCAGTCACCGCTTGCGCTACTGTGAACACCATGGCGGAACTGCATAGCAAAGCCATTGAAATTAATTCTGCTGATGAAGTCAGGTACTGTAAACTATCTAACCTTTTTTCTATTAAATGAATCGATGAATTGACACCGTATTTTCCGTTTTAGACAATTGTTAGGGCTCACTAACTACTTCTGCTCTGAGCATTTCTATGGTTTGATAGAGCAACAGTTGCCAATATGTAATGTATTAAGCAGTATATCAGTCATCTAGTAAGTACCCATAACATAAGCTCTGCTTAACTTGAGGCTAGATGATGCTGTGGTGGTTGTCCAGCAATAATATAATATCTTAGAATTTGTATACGGTATATATGTCGCAGCCGGAACGTAGAATTAGCTCGTTTATAAAACGGCTAGGCTGTTTACAAAACGGCGCCATTCAGCTAAATGCCTAGGCCGATTGTAGAACGCTCAACGTTTAACGATTTGGCTGACTCAAAACTAGCCCGTTTGTAAAACGGCTGACCTTATACCTACCGCCCGTTTGTATGACGGCTGACCTTATACTTATACACCTTGATAATCCGTTTCATAGCTTCTAATTTTATTAATTTACGATATCAGGTAGTACAAATACATGGTGGTGCATTATTTACACAAGCTTTCACGAGCTGATAATCCATGACCCGATATTGTACACCGATCCGTAAGTCAACTAATATTTCTCGTTAACTATTATTCCTATACGAAGATCAAGTTATCAAAGTTACCAAGTTTTACGGTTCTTACACAAAAAGTATCAACGTACCGATTACTAAGCAAGACGGACCTGACCTAATAATCAAAATCAGTGCATAAAATGTAACTTCTATAAAATTATACCCTAAAAAAAATTAAAGTCGGTAGGTCATGTAGTAAAGTAGCCGTGAGGCTGGCTTAGAATTTGCACCGCCCCAACTCTTCCCGCGGATGTCATAAGAGGTGACTTAAGAGATATCCACCGAGCCAATAAGGAGCTAATCAGGGGGTTGTCTGTGTCCAGCAGTGGACCAATACCTACAGGCTGTTGAGGTTGAGGAAGTATAAAAGATAAAATAACAGCTGTTTAAATGCATTTTATAGAATGCACCGTAGGTAACAAACGAAAAATTTTGGTCTACTAGTTAAGTATGTCTGTCTATTGTTTGAGCAAACCTCCGAACTCATAACCTTAACCTTAACAGCCTATATTGGTCCACTGCTGGACGCAGGCCTCCCCCTGATAAGCGCCTTGTTGGCTTTTATCTAATGGGGATATTGCCCATAATCCCCACGCTGGGCATGCGGGTTGAGGATCAGTTCGGTGGTAGAATTGTACTGCAGGGGGCGCTGCTGCCCGCCCCCCGGTGGTCATGACATGATTTTGAAGCAACTTTCCTTGGCAGATAATTGATTTTATAGAGGGTAATATACAGTCGTGGTCAACTAATTAGGGACACTCTTTGGTTAAACCGAATTGTAAATTTATTTTTTATTTTACAACGAGTCTAAACCATATTCCATATCTCTTACATGTAAGTTTATTTAGTCATTTATGTGCCCGATTATACAAACAATAACAACTTCTTAAACATTAAACCTCTTTACAGTATAGCTGATAGATTATCGTAGTGCTATTTGTTCAAATAATGCTGGCTGGCCATTTAATTAGGGACACTGAGATATTGCGTTCTATTTTCAAAATTTGAATCTCAATACTTTTTTACTTCTTCTCTTATTGTTTCGTGGTAGTTTTGGCGGCAATCCCGATATTTATTTTAAGTTTTGAGAAATATTTTGAAGAAAAATGGGTAAAAATAAAAGTTGCGATCCAACACTACGAAAAATTATCATGAAGTTTGTTGTCGAGCATGGTTGGCCATACCGAAGGATAGCAGAACATTTAAATTGTTCAAAAACTATGGTATACAATGCAGTGCAACATGTCAGACGCAATAACACAGATTTAAATGTGCCCAGAACAAAAAGATCGAGAAAAACAACTCCGCAAGAAGATAGAATGATAACCAGGTTAGCTAAGAAAGATCCGTTTCTAGGCTCTATTTTAATTAAACACGAAGTGTTTGGGACAGACGAAAGAGCTGGTGTCTCAGCGAGGACCGTTCGACGACGTCTGGTAGAAGCAGGGTTGTTCGGAAGAGTGGCTCGCAAAGTACCGTTGTTGAAGAAAGAACATAGAAATGCTCGTTTGGCGTTTGCACGTAAATATGGACATTGGACCTACGCCCAATGGCAACATGTATTATTCTCTGACGAGACCAAGGTTAATTTGATTTCTTCAGATGGAAGGCAATACGTACGGCGTCCAGTAAAAGCGGAAATGAATCCAAGATTCACAAAAAAGCAGGTGAAACATGGCGGTGGAAACATTAAAATGTGGGGTTCATTTTCTGGACGTGGAGTGGGACCTGTGAGGAAAGTTCAGGGTAACTTAGACCAACATCAATACAAGGCAATATTGGAGGAAACGATGCTTCCCTATGCTGAGGAGCATCTCCCTATTATATGGACGTTTCAGCATGATAACGACCCGAAACATACCGCACGTTCAGTCAAGTCGTTTCTTACCAGTCAGTCAGTATCGGTGCTAGATTGGCCAGCAAATAGCCCGGACCTTAACCCAATCGAGCACCTTTGGCACGAAATCAAGAAAAAAGTAGCCACTTATCGTACCACAACTTTAGATGAACTTAATGAAGCTTTTTGTAAGGAATGGGCAAACATTCCTGTCGAAACATGCCAGAAACTGATAATGTCTATGCCACATCGGTGTCAAGCGGTAATTACTAACAAAGGTTTTGCTACTGGGTACTGATTTTACACGTAATAAAATGGAGCTGTTAAAGATATTATAATACTGCAGATTATTAGTTTTGTTTAACTCTATTTTTCATTATAGTTTACTGTCCTTAATTAAATGTCCAGCAACAGAATTATACCTTAAAATTGAATACATGTTCAACCTTTGATATTAAATACTTTTTTCTATTTATTTATTCTTTTATTTACAGCCATTTAAAGCATAATAATCGGACCAAATTATGCAAATAATAATTACTGAGAAATCAATAGGGTTTTATATTTGTATGTACATAACCGGTTATTGTTCTTCACTATCTTGCATGTCCCTAATTAGTTGACCACGACTGTAGGTAGGTAATTGTAGATTCTGCGCAGGCGGAGCCTCGTACCTATATAGGTAAACAGACACAGTCGTCTTCATTTGACGATCGGCCTAGGTATTTAGCAGAATGGTGCCGTTTTTAAACGGCCTAGCCGTTTTATAAACGGGCTAATTCAGACGATCAGCCATATTGTAGAACGTTGATTTCACCGAGCGTTCTACAATCGGCCTAGGCATTTAGCTAAATGGCGCCGTTTTGTAAACGGCCTAGCCGTTTTACAAACGGGCTAATTCTACGTTCCGGCTGCGACATATACATATTATAGCTATATAAGGTTTATATACTATTCATTTTTAGAGAATGGTCTTCTGTTTGTTCCTTAATATCGAAAAATAAATAAAATAACAATCTCTTACTTTTTGGTAAATTTAAACGACTGAACATTGTTGTTTCAGACAAGCGATAAAAGAAGCTTTGGCTAAAAAACCAATGACGGCACACCGATGCGACGCCACTGAAATGACTGAGCTCGTCGACGAACCCAGTTTACCAAAAGAGAATCCAGTTCCAAAAGATGCAGTTCCAAAAGAGGTTCCAGTAAGTGAAATCCAAGAGTACAAACCTGAAAGCGGTGACCAGGTACACACTCCTCAGAAATCAAGGAAAAGACAAGGAAAATCCCCAAAAGCCAGGCCTTCAAAGCGTCCCAGAACTAAAGCTGAAATCATCGACGATTTCTACGTAGGAAAGCTTTGCAACCTCGTCCCATTCACAAAACAAAATTCACCTTCTGACTTGGACTCCGAGAAACGCCCATTTATGCCAACCCCTTATAATGGACATATATGGAAAAGATTATTTGCTAATTAGCAAATGTGACACAGTACTAAAGTAGCAGTTTCAGATTATTTTACCTTTTATTGGACAGATATGAAAAAGATTAAATACTAATTAGTAAATGCGACACAGTTCTAAAGTGGCTGTTTCGGATTATTAGGATGAAAAAATATTTAGAGATAATTCCGCGTAATACCTATTCTGTTTATATTTATATTTATTGAGGTAAACCACAGCGTTAATAAATATAAATATAAACAGAATAGAGGTAATGATAAGATCCAACAAAATATAATTCGCGTGCTCCGCCCGCCCCACAAATAGACATTTTATGCAATCGAGAGAGGTCATGCTTCAACCTATACCTATAGAGAGGACCAATACATGCTGTATTGGTCCTCTGCAAAGTAATGGCTGAAAATAGTGGTATTTTAAGCATTTTTTTACGTCAATATTCGATCTATCGTCAAGATCCTATCACTATTTTAAATTTGGTGTTGAATTTTCTTAATATCGAAGTATTTTTTGTGTTTTTGGTATTTTGTACCAGTTTACTTTGATATTTAAAAAATATTAAAATTTCTTTGGATATTTAGTGTTTTACTTCTTATTTGTTCGTTATCATTCCAGCCAAACTATCACTCCTGGAAAGCGGCCTCCCAAATGTCACTAATTAGGCCCTGAGATGTTGAGATGGGATGTTAATTTAATAGGCAGGTTCAAAGCACGAAAATTAATTGCTCTACAAAGTAAGCCTACAAGTCACATAAGCTACACTATCGATGTAACCCTCACCTGTAGGTACAATTAAATCCCGGCGGTACAATGTTTTCTAATAATGAGCTACCCAAGACCTCATCGGGCCAACAAGTTTTAATTGCAGGGAGTAATTTGAGCACCCCTGTGAAATGGACAACGCATGTTAATCGCCTGTTTAATGGCAGCCTTGGGCCCGTGGTCGGGTTCATCAGATGTTGGGAATTGTGATTTACCTGACCCACCAACGTCTGTGCGTAGGAATGGGCGAAGACCTCAAACTTCGAGAATGGGAAAAGGGGTACATTTTCCCATTCTCGAATTTGAGGTCTTGACGTTTCCCAGATTTGATTGAGTAAATAATGCGACTAGAAGAAATAATTCTCCCTCGTGGTCCCATTAATGCGACAAAATGATGAAAACACGAAAGAACGGGCAACTAAACAAAAATAAGGAATTTTTAGTGTGAGATTAAAAATATCATTGAAATCCGACATAAATAGCTAACATACAACATACATAATATAGCTAGGCATAAATAAAATGCCTGATTTTACATATTCTTATTTTCTTTGGCCCGATACCACTCCCGTCTATTTATTTATTTGTTTGTTTATAAACGTTGGGGAACGAGTAGTTACGAGACTTTCGAATAGTTATGAGAAATCGGCGTGCAAGGAACAATTCGGAAAGATAACCCGCAACCTAGTTTCAATAATTATCGAATTTAATATTTTACTAACCGTTACAATCATTCTACATTTTGAGAGCTGAGGGGTATATTATGGAAAAAAGAAAGAAAGAAATCTTTATTTATAGCTTAAAAAAATACACTATTATAAACATACATACACTTAAGTAAGTTTCTTAGTGAAGTTATTCTACACCGTAAACACTACAAATAAAACGAAAAAACAGTAAACAATTATTAGGCTTAATGCTATGAAATGGCTTCCGACTCAGCATTATGTTGAAATAGCTGCTACGCATAGCTATTCCAACGCTGATCTTCCGTTGGAGCCAACGCGTCAAGTGCACGAAACATAATCTATAAAAAGATAAAATGGAAGTACGGAAAAAAGTCCAGCAAAGTTAATTTATGTATATGATGATACCCCCGATTCCAAGCTTAACACAAACACGATTAGAATTTTTGTCTTATAGATGTAGCCAGAATTGATTCCCAGCGCCATGTATATTATATACCTACCATCCCGACCCAATTATCTCATAGTTGGTCTCATGACAACTCTATGAGGCTTAATATTATGGAATTTAGATACGCTAGATGACAATAACGCTTCGAGTCGGAAAGTAAACTGTACGAAAGTTATCAGTTTGTTCTATGATAATTTGTTCTACGATATTTTAGTGTTTAGTTTTCGATTCGATCTGTTATTGCAGTACGACTTATAGTGTTAGTTCACCGTAACGCCACGATTTTTCTCTTTTTGAACAGACTCTAGCAGTGACAAGGACAGTCACCCTTTCAAATGCAACATAAAGTAAGGCCAGCATCAAAAATAGAATCCTTCATTCAAAAGTTAATTAAAACCCTGTCCCCAGAATTGTTCAGCGAAATACAAACTCTATTCCTCAGGGACCCCGAAGCTGCGCTACGAGTTAAATCTCGGGCATCGTGTTTTAAGAGAAGGTTACATTTAGAAAATATTTCTGAAACAGAAATGTAACGTTTCTATTTGATTCTAGTACACATATTTTCCATTGTGTAGGACGCTACATGCGTCGACAGTTGCGCCTTCCCATTTTCCGAGGACATCCGTGAGGGTGGGTGCGGCGGAAGATGTGGCGGCCATTTTTTCGTGGTCCCGGCCGAGGATCTTAAGCCCTCCGATACAGTAGTTCAACTGAGTAGTTCAACTAATTGTACAAATAAAGACAACTGTATCATTAGTCCAACTACAAAAAATACAAGCAAATCCCCTGGGTAGTCCTTCCTAGAATCTTGAATTCTTATAAGTATGGATTCGTGAAATTTTGACTGTTTATTATCAATTCCAAAAATGTTGGATTCTGCTAAGTACTTAAGTTTACTAAGGGTAAGGGGCGCAAATATGCAGGTCCCGACAGAGCCTACACGTTTGCTCCCCTTGGATTCGAGATCCTAGGTGCGTGGGGTACCGAGGATCTTTGGGTTTTCAAAAAAATATCTGAGCTGTCGGGTCACAGGTCGAAGCGACGCGTTACCCGACAGCTGGTGAGTATCTGGCGCAGCACATCAGCATTGCCACACAGCGGGACAATTTAGTTAACGTCTTGGTAACGCTTCCGACTGGTAATTATATGGATGAGTTGAGCTACCTGTAGATTGTTTGCAACAGTCTGCAAATAGCTCAATTAATTCAATTGTAAATACTAGTTTTAGGTTATTTCTATTGTTTGATGGTAGTATTCTTTTTCAATAAAGATTTGTAATGTAGGTGTATCTTTAAGAACTATTATAATTTCTGAACTTGACTGACGCTCTATCGCGCGTCTCGATACTTCATTGCTGGTATATTAACTTGTTCAGATTGCGTTTTTGTAGCAACCAAACATTTAATTTATTTTATTAGTAGGAGCTCTTTCGCAGCTTTTAAGGTACACGCTTAAATTATAAAGCTTATAAAACATTGTTCCCCCGTGCACCATAACCCAGTGAGTGTTCTGAGTAGAGCCCTTAGCATGACTTGCATGACTTACTTACGCTTACGTGTTAATGAATCTGCTACCACTTCACGCGGTCGCATTATACTAGACGAAACATTTTTAAGATAAAATAACCTCCAGAAAACACTCTGCATGCAAGATATAATAATTAATTTTGTTTTAAAAACTATAAAACGACTTCAATTTTTATTTTTTTTCCGTAGATTTTCATAGATCCTATTGTCAGAACTGAACCACACGGGACCGGCTTTCATATAAAAAAAATCATGAAAATCAGACCACCCAGTCAAAAGTTCTGAGGTACACAGACAGACACAAAAAAATACAGTCGAATTGAGAACCTCCTCCTTTTTTTTGAAGTCGGTTAAAAACAAGTCTACCTAAAAATTCTTTTGGCAACTCAATTCGGCAATTCAAACATCTTACACAGATACGACAAGATATCGGCATGGAATCAACAAAACCATATTCCGTATGCCTTTGTTGTCATTCCCATTGTGTTTAGAGCACGTTGTGACGTCACACGACTTGGTCAAGAAATCTCCTATGTTATAAGGAGACACCCCCAGGTGAGATTGCAGTCAAATAAAGGTCGATAAAAAACCCGTTATACAATGAGAAACAAAAAGCGAGTATCGTAACCATAAAAAGCTCCAATCCACAATTCTTTCCGTGTCGGTCGGCCGCGTGCGTGTGACAGATGACAGCACAATCTCATGACACTGACAGATACCAATGTAATAATTCAGTAACACCTTTATTATTTAATTTTTTCTAAATTCCTATTTTTATTAATTCAATCTGCAATGAAGACCTCAACTTGTTATACTTAGTGTAATAATACTGAATATTAGTATTACGTAGCACGTACATAGTACTTAAACTAGCTTTATTTTTACTGCATTATATTATTATGTTCCTTTAGTTATTATTATCCTTGGACACCTACTGATCTATTTTGTTTTGAGATGCTCTCTGTTTCGTGTTCGCGATAACACTAACTCAGGATCAAACTGAAAACCAGCGCTGATCCGCGCACATGAGTGGTTCAGCACAGAGCTGAGTTTGACCCTTTTTGGCCAACAGGGGCAGCCCAGTCACCACTTTTACATCTGTATGCACCTATCTATGTATAGCCTTACCTTCATTATAGCTATTGTACCTATGTAGTCACCTGTTTTGGCCAAATAAATGTATCTTTATTATTATCTTAATGACGTGTAATGAAAATTAAAGTCTCGTTTTCGGGACTAAACTCTACAAATATAATGTAGATTCACACATCGACAACCCCAATTTCTCATGCTAACCGCCCAGAAAACGCGTTACGCCAAGGATCGTCAAGACTTCATTTGTTATGTATTCTACTTAGCTTGTAGTAGCTGTTACCACCAGCTTGGTTTAATTAATTTATTTTGCAAGGTTTTTCTTTACCCTGGCACTTTACTCTAACCCTGATTGATGTAAAAATTAAAGTCTTGGGATAAGCTCTAGACTAGACGAGATTAATTTTCTTCATTCAAATATGATTTTGCACCAGCAAATAAAGTTCACTTGGTTTATTTATTGACCTATCTGAGTTTCTAGTAGAAAGTCTTGCAACAAAAATCTAAAGAAATATTTGCAGAATAATTTTTAATTTCCGTCAACAAGTTGAAGAGAACATTTTTTAATTCTACTAAAACGTTAAAATGAATCTTATAAACTCCCTACTAAGGTTTGTAATAGATCGGCATTATTTGTTATCGGGCATCTTCGAACAAAGCACGAATAGATAGAAGATAGTATTATGTAGGAACGCTTCTAAAGAACCACAGTATTTGCTTTGGAGATAGGAGATGAAAGCATTGGGCCAAGTAGCATAGGAGTCGGTGACGGTTTTCTTACGGTGCCTTTATTTTAACCATATAGTTACACATATCTGCGGTGTCCACATAGTAAATTTTTCTCTTTGGGCGTCCACCAAAACACGTACCGAATTTGAAAGCATAAACTATAACATCAAGGTCACCCAACATTAAGTTCAGCTTAAATTAAACGAGTTTAAATTTGATGTACCTACTCATCATAATCATCAGCCTATAGGTAGTAGTCCACAGCTGGACAAAGGTCTCCCCATTACGTTTAGGCCGCCCATTAGAGCGCCGTTTTCAGCTTGTCGCATCTAGCATCTCTGTAGTATTTCACAGATCATTATCCCACCTGGCTGGAGTGGCACCTACACTACGTTAAGCGAGTTGCGTTCTTCAATCAAGAAAACGTTAGCGCCTGCGGCTGTCGGTTCTTCGCGAGATATGGCCGGCCTACTGCCACTTCAGCTTGCTATTTCTTTGAGATACGTCGATACCGTTGGTTACCTTCCTATTCGTTTTGATTTATTTGTTTATTTATACTTTATGCTCGCCTTTGTTTTTCCTGTAAAAAACAAAGGCGAGTTTAAGTCTAATAATTGTTTTTTTTACTATAAAACGACCTTAAGTACGGATATGCTTTTTTCATGGGACCACATGGGAAGCACCAGCTTTCAAATAAAAAAAGAATCATGAAAATTAGCCTCCCCAGTCAAAAGTTCTAAGGTAACAAACATAAACAACAGTCGAATTGAGAACCTCCTCCTTTTTTGGAGTCGGTTAAAAATAACCGTCTGACTAGGATCACAATGAAGTAGGAAAATCACCCCGTGTTCCCGGCTCCCAAGAATTTATACAATGGCCGTTTGAAGCCTGCAAAAGCATAGATTTTATTGAAATCCCCAAGAACTCTGGAGCTCGGTATTTTATATCACTGCGAAGTGGATATTGAACCTACGATAAAATAATCTAACTGAGCTGAGGGTAATTTCGTTTTTGTGATGTTATTTTATCATTATAGCAAGATCAAGTCTTTTGGTGGGTATTTCAAGTTTACGAAACTTCCACAGGCACATTGTAAAAATATTGACAATAATTCTCGTCAGATTGATTACGATTTAATCAATATCTTTATTACAATTTCAGGTTCTATCCACTAGTTCGTTTGCGAGCTATTTCGCGTTGGGTATTTTAATTCGTCGGAAAAGCCGTCGGACTCGATGTCGGAAACTTTTGACAAATCAAAAAGCATTCTTAAGTTCCGTCGGAATAGAATTCAAACTCGAATCAGACGTTTTCGGAAACGAATGAATTTAAATACCCTTGCTGTTGAACTGAAAAAACCTTGCTTTTAACCATCATCGGAGCGATGGAGTCTTTGCAGTGGATGCCACAGTGATGAAGAATTAGCTGCCGACTGTAGTCCTGGAATGCGAGGGAGTGACTCCACTCCGCGAAGGCTGTAAACTATCCAGGAGAATTCTGTCTATCAGACTTACAAAGAAACAAATACACTTCCCTTCAAAATGTTGATACACTGCACGCACAAAATTATAAAACGAAACTATGAAAAAACAATACTAAGTAGTATTGCACACTACCAAAACGGAAAAAGGTTTGTTTTACTATCGCTGACTTATCGAATGAAGTTCTGCCAAAAGGCAACAAATCATTCCAAATCATTCCGAAACTTCTACTACTACTATCGAGTTTGTATGAAACTATTGGATCGCTGTCATACAATGAAAAGTAGTTCCGCTCGGTATCCGCGGCACAAAATCTTTCGTATAGTTTTCGTAAACTGTGCAAAACTATGCCGCCCCGGTTATATTTTTAGAAACCTTTATAAATTGACTCTGCCAACTTCGAGAGCCAACTCCTTCTTTGAAATCGAAAAGATTATCTACCTTTCACACCTTTCACACCAGCAAAGGCAGTTATTGGGTTATCAAAAGCGATTTTCAATTGAACTATTCACCCCAAATTACCCCAGCAGACGTTCAATAGCCTCAGTCGATGCTTAATCATACCAGCCAATGGTGCCAACACCCTCACGCCGAACCACAATGCAATATCTGAATGGCCCTGATTCCACACACCGATTCTGCGATGTATGGACCTAGATACGGCTATACCTAGCCAGGTTTACTAAATTGCATAGACTTTACCCGGAACTCAGTGGATTTTGCTGAAGGCAGACCAACCACTATCTTTGGTCTTAACTCTTAACTTAACCTCGGCTCTTGCTCCACTCAAAGCAACCTCTCGAGTATCTATATCTATGTATGAAAAAAAAATTAGATTAGAATCCTTGAAGACTCATAAAATACTACCATTATCTGTACTACATAACGTGTACTTAATGTATGTATGTAAAATGATTCTCGCCAAATTGACTGTGTAAGTGCTACATCTGAAATAGATGTTTTGATTTAAATTTAACGCTACCTTTTTCTCTCTCGGTATTGGGAGACCTTGCTGCAAGTGATGACCATACAAAAACAAAAAGTTTTAAAAGCAGACCTCATATTGGAACTTGGTAGAAAAGAATCAGTTAATTTCAACAGAGATCATAGTAGCCGTAATAACAGAATAGAATAAGTAGAATAACATACATAGATTTATTTGTAAAACAGACCCACACCCTTCTACAGTTTAAAACAATATAAAAATACTTAAAAATGTATGTCCGAAGGCACAAAATGGTCACTGCCTCAGCATGATTCAAGATAAACTATTTGTACAAACCAAAGAGAATACAATAACTTGTACAAACTACCTAGATATACTTACGACTTTTCAACAACACAGCAGCCTACAATACAACACGGGCTTGCAAAAAGTGATGTACGACACATTTGTTCTGAAGTGTACCCCATACAACAAATTTGTTTCAGTTTAGTAAGATAAACGAGCGAGTCAACCGGGTACAGAAGATTTCTGAATCCGACCGGCCGCCTCTCTAACAATCATTTCACTCATTCTGTAGACTTTCTATTACAATTACTTGTTATTGTTACATTCTTAATTCTTTGTTGCACAAAATAATACAATAACGGTAAACCATTAAAAAAAATAATGACAAAGGCGAGCTTAACTCTTATAAGAGTTATCTTCCAGTAAAGCTTATGAAACTTTTTCCTGTGGCTCGTGAAATTTTGGACATGGCAGTAAAGCTACAGGAATTTTCCTGTGTGTTGACCATTTGGTCTAAGGAGATAATCCATATTTTTTAGAGTAAATTTCATCTGCATTCCCAGATTTAAAATAAATACCTACAATAAGCAGATAGCAAGAAAATGGGCTAACATTTGAGATTTAAATTCAAATAGAATTTAAAAGCCAAATAATCACTTGCATTATAAAAACAAATAGGTACTTACAGCAATATTTTGTCTTCAACATGTTTCTTTATGAAACCATTACAGATTTTTCCATAACCCTCGCCACGGACACAGCACTGAAAGCCGTCTCGACGATTATAGCAATTGTCTGGGCGACACTCGTAATTCGATTATCCTCGCTCCCCTGAGGAGTCCCAGGTGTCTCTACAATTGCCTCCGTAGCCATTTAGTCTACAAACAGTCACTCTGTTAGTTTCATATTGTTTTTATTTCGCCCTGGGACTGGCCCAATGGTTTATTGATAAACTGTTAGAGTACGGCAAAACAATACGGTTTTGACATGACTGGACATCGTTTTATTGATTGGTTCCCTTTTTCTGTAATTTTGATGCGAAATTATTTGACGGCTTTAATGTCAAAAGTACAGTCGGTCGGTGCGATAAATGAAGAACGGTTTCAATGTGGCATTTTATTAAGGCCCATACACCAGCGAAAGTGGCGCCCCCAACTATTTTATATCTTATTATTACGATGAACGCAGGAATTTTTAAAAATCCTACGTTCAGTTTGTGGTATCTATTATAAGCTATTTATTAATGCCTCTGTAATAGTTTCATTTTGTAAAGCTTAGGAAGAGATACGAAGTTGCGCTTTTTGGCCACCAAACTCTATTTTTGCATCTCCTCCTAAACTATATGTGATAAAATTATAAAAGAGGTATTAAAAAATAGCTTATTATAGATACCACAAACTGAACGTAGGATTTTTAAAAATTCCTATGATAAACGTAAAAATATGATAAAATAGGAATTGCTGTCAGATTGGCTCGGGTATGCGCCTTAACATGAAACAGGATGTTTCAACATACAATATAGTAGTGTGAGTAGCGTAGCGGTTTGTCTTTGGTGAAGTAACTTATTACCTCACAAGCGTCAACAATTCAACATAACACTGCGCTGATTAGGTTGTTATAACGCATTTTGACTTATCTTTTCCGCAATATGCAGAGTTGATACCTTTTCGGGTGAAAACTCGGTGGTTTGCCAAGCAGATTGCAGAAGTTATTAGTTAGGTACTTATATATTTTAGTTTTAGGATTTCTATTGATAAGGTGATTTTTAGGTGCACTAAGAAGCTAACCGTTTTTACACTTCACCTATATTAGTGATAAATTTGTATCTAGTTAAGTTTTTCTTCCATATGTTGTTGTAAAATGTACTCGAACTGTTATTTCGTTTTGGTAACATATCACCGGCAGTGTTGTTTTATAAAAAAACAGCAGTTAGGTTATATCGCACTGAGTTCTATCATGCAAGGACACGTTGCATTTACGTTTTCCATTATTTGAGCAAAAAAACGCTTTCTTTAATTTTTTATTATTTGTTCCAACACTCTCCTAAAATAGATTTCATAATTTCTATCCATCGCAGAACAAAATAGAATCTCTTGAATGTCTGTTTGCAAGATTTTAACAGCACCTATAGAAAAATAACAATACCTCGTCTGCAGTAACTCATATCTAGCCACTACAAAGGCAACAGAATTAATCTTGACTCCCTGAGGCTAGCTGATTCTATTACAGCACTAGATGAAAGACATAACAACTGCTAGATTGCAACTTTGAACGCTTTTGATATAAACTTGAAGATTTATAGTATACCAGTTTCGGCTCGCGGCTTCACATGCGTTTTTCTGGGATAAAAAGTAGTATTATGTATATCCCCGGGATAACATCTAGGTACAGTCGGCTGCACAGATATTTATACACTCCCAAAATTTCATATATATATATACATAGGTACCTACACAATATTTTTAAAACTCAAGTACACCAACTACATTCCAAATGAATATAGCCATCGCAATCCTCAGATATCGGTATACAATTTCGCAGAATTAGGTAGATACGAGTTTTGTCAGAGATTATGTACATTATGTTTATGGACATTATTAATAATGTAATCGTGATAATTTCTTAATGAAATAGACAACATAGCGGCGGCTTTTTTTACCCATAAAAGCATCACGGCAATTTTTAAGTTTTTCCGACTTTTTTTCCGAAATTCGAACTATTTAATACCTACCGTTACTTTATGTTAACGAAATAACATGGCGTAAGTACTTTTTTTTTCATGTTAGCCTTACTAATACAATATTCATCCCAGTCTCCGAGTCCAGAGGTTGGTAAATTCGTCTTGACTAGATAAACCTGTAGAAAAATAGGAATTTCTGAAAAGCCTTTATTCGTGGCTCGGAATATTTTAAATCTTATTATCTTGATATTGTTTTGTAAAATGCTGAGGTAAACTTTGTAAAATTTAAGAACTATGTAAATACACAAAACTTGATTCAATATCCACTGGATGCTAAAATGACAAAAAAAAAATCTGAGCGTCTGGTCGAATGCTGAAGACAGGGCGCTATTAGGGGAGGCCTATGTCCTATGGTTGATGATGATGATGATTAAAATTTCAGCCAGATCCGTCCAGTAGTTTTGGCGTGAAGAAGTAACAAACATCCATACATCCATACAAACTTTCGCCTTTCTAATATTAGTGTGATCTGTTTTTTATCAGTGTGGTACAGTATTTCTCCTCGGAGTCGCTACATGTAGGTTTCTCACGATTTAAATCTTTGGGTTTCGCAGCAGTTTTTCGGCAAAACACGGTTGCATGTTTAATTAGATTTTGAACGGGAGCGAAGCGAAAATTATTTTTTCAAACATTTAATTTAACTAATAGAATGTCGCTTCGGCCATTGTCGACTGAAAACAACTATGGTTTATCCATTTTGAATGAAGCATGTTAGTAAACAAACTACGAAACAAATAACAAAATCTCACTTGCTTGGCGTCGAGTTTCAGATAAAATTGTAAGCTATTTTTATTGAAGGGCGGATCTAAAATCGACAAGTAATGTAAATTACGTATAAAAGGACGCGCCAACAAAGTGAATTTTAGGTAAAGTATGGGCGGTTTGTTTACGTTTATGCTCCATTCAAAATGGATACGATATAGGTAGCAAACAACGTAATAATTTCAGAAATTGCCGGAAAGAAATTGCAAGACTTGCAAATTAGATCTTGCAACCCTAAAGAGACCGAAATTACTCAACACTAAACCACAAAGTGCACTTAAGTTCAACCGAAGCGTAATATTTCAGTGGTTAGTTTCATAACGAAATATTGTACCTAAGTTTAATGACTAGGACCTTGTTTCGAGTTTTGACTATACATGTTACTGACTGCTGTGTGCTGACTTAGAATTTGCACAACCCTAACTCTTCCCGTAGGTGTCGAAAGTGGCAACTAAGGGATATCCACCTGAGCGGGCAGCAGCGCCCCTGCAAAACAATAATTATACCACCAAACTGCGATCCCCAACCCGCATGCCGAGCTGTGTGGTGGCTTAGAATTTGCACCACCCCAACTCTTCCCTCGGGTGTCGTAAGAGTCGACTATGGGATATCTATAACACCATCACACAATATTATAAATGCGAAAGTTTGTATGGATGTGGATGGATGTATGTTTCTTACCTTTTCACGTCATAACTACTGAACGGATCGGGCTCGAAATTTTGTATACAGGTAATTCTAATCCTAGAATCAAACATAGGCTGCTTTTGATCCCATAAATCAGTTCCCGTGGGATAGAAATCATCTTTAAACGTTTCCATAATAACAAAGCGTGTGAAGTCACGGGGCGCAGCTTGTTAGTTACCCATAAAATAATCAATAATAGTCAGCAAGCCTCTTGCAAAATCACCAATACGCCAAACGTAGTGATTATGGCCCTCTTGTTTGGAGGAATGATGTTCAGCAGTGGACGTAAGTCTGATGATAAGGGCTTGTTCGGGAACAGCACTACCGCCTTGCTTTTTTCAGCCTTAAAGCAGCATTGCTGTGTTCCGGTAGGTTGCCGATGGAATTGCAGGCATAGGCTTTATAACTATGTCTGAGGGGCCTAATTCCACTATTTTTTAAAGAAAATGCCAAAATGGCGCCATACGATTAAGATAGAGATTGAGTCGTAAAATTATTTGGTATTCCAATACCATAAGATTACAATCTCTATGACTTATAATATCGTGTCAATAATGTGGTGGGGCATATAATCATAATCGTAATAGTCATAGATATGGCATAAACAAAATAAGATCGTGTTAGTAGAATACCAAAAGGTGTCAATGGCGGTGATTGTAACGCGATAATGAAGCGATAATATTGTCATAGTGAAGCGATTGTGCTAGTGGAATCAAGCCCCAGGTTGACGTACACGGGGTACCTACTGCACTATAATATAAGGGAAGTTCCTAGCGGTTTGTCCTACAGGGGGTACTTTGTTATAGGCGATGGATATACCACATAACAGCAGGTGGCCGCTTGTAACGTCAAATAATTAATTTTGTTTTAAAAAACTATAAACCGACTTCTTTCTATAGTTTTTTCTGGGATTTTCATGGATCCCATTGTCAGAACTGAACTAAATTAATGGAACCACACGGGAAGCACCAGCTTTCATATAAAAAAAGAATCATGAAATCGGACTACCCAGTCAAAAAATCTGATGTAACAAATATAAATTAAAAAAAAAATACATTCGAATTGAGAACCTCCACCTTTTTTTGTAATCGGTTAAAAAAGGGAAGCAAGCCTCTGTTTATCAACATCACGTTCCTTATCAGACTTTGCTTGCAACTTATAATAAGTGTGAAAGAGTGAAGAACCCTGTTTGTTACACGTAGCGCAACAAAATCACTATGTAACCACAGAATAGTTAACAGCAATACACGTAACAGTAACAGACGACGCCCCCACGGGGACCCTTTAATTAAATAAAGCTAGCATCGAAACCTTGCGTTGCGGCATCGTGAGAAATGCAATATTTCACCTTTTTATTCCTCGACGCTATGGGAAATTGATCAGCTTTGTGGACTTTGGAATAAGCTGATGGAAATTATATTGGAAATATGATAGGAAGATTGACTTTTAGCTTCTAAAGTACCTACTTATTACCTAAAAACATAACCAATTTAAAACCATATCTAGAGATTCTTCTTTTCGAATTAAATTTGAAGTGAAAGTTTCACTTGCACTCTCAGTACCTATTGGCACGTCCTGCTAAGGGTATTTACAAATTTAATACATAATTACCTATCGTTAAATTTACACAAAGATTTAAAAAAAAAATGAAACATAAGTACTTACTCACATTCCGAGAAAAATTGAGTACAATAATCATAAAACCGTATCATTGGAGCGCTAGAGCAGAATAGGCAAGGATTTTTAGACGGGTGTTTTAAGTTTTGATAGGTTTTTAATAAATGAAGAGCAGAATATGCAAGGCTTTTTTTATAAGGGTGTTCGAAGTTTTGATAGGCTTTTAATATATTTAGAGCAGAATAGGCAAGGATTTTTTATAAAGGTGATTTAAATATAAGTTCTGATAGTACTTTTAAAAATGATCTAGACTATAGATTTTGTAGTTACACCTATAAACCGCATGGTGCTAATTATTTTATCTTCTATTGCAAACACAAACGAACTTTTTACATGCTTCTACTAAAATTATTAAGGTCCAGTTCCGGCTCTCTCCTTCGCTAATAAATTCAGAAATATGTAATCAAGAAAGCGCCTCAACTTCCAAATATATTTATCGTTTGCCTAATTAGCCATTAGTAGTCCCTTTTTTCCTAAGAACGCAATTAATTTACAATTACGTACGAAGGGCTACAGAGCCTTATTAAATAAAATGTTTCAAAGACCACCTCTGCCCATTAATTTGGGCTTATTTCTTTTCAGACTTATTGCCGAGGATTTATTTAAATGTAGGTAAATAATAAGATTCTGCTTATGATAAAAGGTAAAATGATTTATTTTGGGTGTTTATTCTGAATATATTTTTATTTTATTTTATCGCATTATACCTACCTCACCGACCGCAGGGCTAATCTTGTGATGACCTCAATCAAATGATATTTTGCTATTTTTGATTGAGTTGTACCTGCGTAATTAGGTAAGGTATAAATAAATAAATAAATAATGACTGGATAGGCAGGCTAGATGATGTTGTGTGGATATGCAGCAATAGCTAGCCCGAAGGGAAAGCAGAGCTTCTCTATGGGTACTAGGATGAGGAACAAGGGTTCAAAAAGAGAAAAGATCTTTTTTTTTTAATCCCTTCGCGAAAGCATCACAAGAAGGTAAAAGTGGAATTTTGAAAAAAGTAGGCTGTTTTCATAAAACATCACCACCATGCAAGAACCTCATTATACTCCGGTAAAATAAAAGTGTCAGCAGCCCAAACTTCCCAAAAGCCCACTGTTGTTGAAATGTTAAACAGTTGTTCATAATTCAAGTGCCCAAGAGAGCGCCGCCGATGTGGCTGAATACAAAATGTTCAATCATGATCTTGCTACCCTCATTTCTGAGCTGTTCATCTTTATGGCGCAGGTGGCGTTTTTGTACCTGCAAATTTGTTGTGCTACTCTTCTCCTTTTTTATATTAATAAATAATAATAACGATAATTGAAATAGATAGATAACTATTGATTAATTAAAAAGGGAAGAGGAGGTACTAGTTTCTCGAAAATGGCGACCTCATATTGTGTAAAATTGTGTGCTCTCACCTCAGTCACCGTCGGACCGGCGCCGGCGGCGGCACGGGCGTTCGTGATTCGCGTGAAATATTGTTGTCTCGGTCTCACTTCGGTCTTTCCGTCTTTGTTCTTCTTTGTATTGCACAGGACTGGAAATATAACTGTGAGCGTATGTGTTTGCGTGTAGTTGTAATTGTAACACATGCCAATATTTGAGTAAGCGCTGGGAGAACGTAACCTATCTTCCCTTTTTAATTAATCAATGTAGATAACTCTTTATTCTACCACACACACATAAAATACAAAACATAAGGAAAAGTACAGAATCAGGGAAGTACAAAGGGCGGCCTTATCGCTTTGAGCGATCTCTTCCAGGCAACCTTGGGATAGACTGGAGATAAAAGAACAATATAGACGGTGGCATTTATGTATACTTAAGGAACAGAAAGCAATATTAATATATATAGAAATAGATTTAAGACTATAATTATTACATCTTTATCCCCAAACTAGGATAAACCTGTAGGTATCTATACATATTATACATATCATGTACCTACTGCTTCTAGGTAGGGTATATTAGGGTATATTGTTTGGTGGTTTCAATTCAGATGATAATATAATGAAAGGATTTTGGGCCCAATATCGGTCACCATTTTGTTTTATTTTCTTTTTAAAATCGCCTGCACAATTCATGTTGTAATTTGCCTACTTATGTCTTTTATTTTACAAGATTTTGTCCTAAAAAGTCAGATTTCTGAAATAATCACGTATCTCTATATAACAACGAAATTGGCAACAAAGTGTTGGAACAATATACTTCCACCCATACGTATTCTTGACAGTAAATTAACATTTTACATTTCACAAAAATCACGCCTAAGACTTTACTTTTACACAAACAATCTGAAGGAATCCCTAAACATTTCGTCTGCCAACTATAGCAAGCACTGCTCTACTACTTCTACCCGTATGTAAAGGCACGCTTTTAAAAAAGAACAACGCCCGTTGTTTGAAGATTTTTATAAGATAGAGGGGTCGATACAAAAATTTTCATCAAACCTTTGATAGCACTGACAACGATGCCATCCTCTCTATTTCAATGGTTATCAAAGAAACGGCAACGTTTTTAGTTTTGCCATATTAGTTTATTTTCGACTACATCTGGACTGATACTAATGGGTTCGATTCCCGCCTCGGGACAAATGTGTGTACGATCTGCAGACATTTGTTCAGGGCGTTCTGGATGTTTTTCTATGTATACCTAATAAAAAATATCTATCTATGTAGTGTATTGTATTATGTATATCAGTTATCTAGTACCCATAACACAAGCTCTGCTTAGCTTGGGGCTAGATAATGCTGTGTGAATTGTCTAGCATTATTTATTTATTATATTATGTAGCTGTGGTGTCTGCTTAGAATTTGCACAACCCCAACTCACCCCGCGGGTGTCGTAGGAGGCGACTAAGGTATATCCACCGGGGGCCGGGCAGTAGCGCCCCTGCAGAACAATTCTAACACTGAACTGCGATCCACAACCCACATGCACAGCGTGGGGATTATCCTCCCATAATAAAAACCAATAAGGCGCTTATCGGGAGGAGACCTGCGTCCAGCAGTGGGCGAATATAAACTGTTTAGGTAGAGGTTAAGTAAGCACTTACAGTAGTTAAATACCACCTACCTACTTTAGAAATAGCAGCCTGATTATGAGTCTGGTTGACCGAACAAGTGACATTTATCTGTGTCAATAACTTATCTTACTTCGGTCATGTAAGTCAATCAAGTCATACGCAACGCAATGACGGAACTTTACGACAAGTTTAAACTGATTCCTGTATATATAGACATTGATTTATCATTTATTGCCATCGCATCATCATCAAACCTATATTATAGTCCACTGCGGAACATAGGCCCTATGAATGCCATAGCGCCCTGTTTTTAGCTTGCCGCATTATATTGAAAGAACTGTCTTTAATATAATGAGTTAGAGAGCTTGAAATAAACGCCGAACTGTAAAATGCCTACAAATCTACGAAACTTTATTTGTTCCCCAAATATAAAATACTACTCCGATTCGGAATCCAAGATATTTTATATCAATAAAGACATCCATCAATGAAAACTTAACAAAATCTCATAACAATAACATAAAACAACAAGGTCACTGAAAACTAAAACACTAACATTACTCGTACAATATGCGTTGTTGAAGTTCGTGTTTATCTCACATGTGCAGCGAAATTAATTCAAATTCTAAAACGAACGAGAGGACAATTAAAATATGAATGAAAGCTTTCAAATCCAAAAACTGTTTCGATCTTCTGTGCTTAGCTTAGTTGAAACCAATTACCGGTAAATATTTTTCACCAATATTCTTTAGGTTCTGTAACCCCTTCGTACCTATACAAAAAATATGCGATTTTTAATAGGAGTAGGTATAGATATTCCATTTCAAGAAACGCAACAGACTTAAAACAATCAAACTACCCCGAACATTAAACGCTATAAAGACTTCAAACAATCAAACTACCCCGAACATTAAACGCTATAAAACAAAATAAAACAAAAACAATTAACGCAAGCACCACGCTCGAAGACTGTCCACAAGATACCGGATTCCAGCAAAGTCCAGAAACTTAATCACCGCTTAATTAAACTCCGTAGTTGGTACGTGACCGCAGCCTTCCACCATATGCTTCTGATAGTGGAAAACTGGAAACACGACGGTGGTGTTGAGAAAATAGACTGGCTTTTTTATCTCTCTAGATAAAACGTTCTTAGCAGACCATACTGAAGTGCTTAGAGTGAATTGGACGATTGTATACGAAATGTTAATAATCATAAGGCCGGTTTAGGATATAACGACTTTACTAGGTTATAAGGACTTAGGTGAACCAGTTATAGAAATAACTCAAAGATTTAGCAAGCTGAAGACGCCGTGGGTCGGCCATATCTCGCAAAGAACCGACAGCCGTTGGAACGTGTTCTTTAGTGGAGACCGTGACTGGACAAACGTAGAGTAGGACGACCTCAGGCCAAGTGGGATGACGACCTGAGGAAGACTGCAGATGCTGTATGCGGCGAGCTGAAGACAGGGCGCTATGGCGCTCATTGGGGGAGGTCTATGTCCAGCATTGGACTAATATTGATGATGACGATGATGACTAGGTCATTGTATGTATGTAGGTTGTACATAAGCCTTCTAAGTTCTGAAGCATTTCAACTTCAACAACCAAAGTGTCTTGAAACACGAACATGAGAAAGTAATGAAAATGGCATAACAATGTTAAATGAGAAAAATAACCGTTGGGGAAATAATAGCCTATAAATGTCCTCTATTGCCTGACCTCTAACCTTCTCTCGTTCAAGGTAAACTGCTGAAGGTAGCGAAAAGGTCGCAACATTTTAATAGTTAATAGCTATTTTATAGGTTTATAAAAATGACCACGAAAATAGAATTCGTTCTAATATATTAAACCTTTTTTTGCTTCACCAACTTCACGACGAAAATAGCTCTATATTTCACTTTTATCTAAAGCTCAACAAAAAATACGAACAAGAATTGAGTCACACAAATAATAAGTTTTTTTCCAGACACGAAACGTATAAAGATAGTTGAAGACAGTAATTTTACGCATTACATAACCCGTCCCGCAGTAAAGATGTGGGCATTCGTCATCCAACTTCCTGAAGGAACGGACCTTCCCGTTCTCTTATTTTGAAAGGACGAATAACTTGTATCCGCTTACATATTTATTTTACGCTCATAAATTTTACGCAAAAAATGAAACTGAGTTTGTGTAGTTGGACTTGAACATATTCAAAGTAATTAACATTTTTTAAATCCCACTTTCTAACCAATTAGCCACATGGGCGCCAATTGAATGTAAAGTGCGATAAACTTTTAGCTTGCTCACATGTGGAAATGTGACGGGAAGTTCTCCGCTGCCTAATAAAGTTAGTTTAATTAAAAACGTGACTCTAGAACAGTTGTTTTATGGAGTAATAGTTCTATCAAATGCAGTGCAGGCGGCAAACGAGATAGTGCAGTCGTAGCTCTCCAGACTTAAATGGGTAGTAAGTAAACTTGTATTACGGAGATAATCGCGTAAAATAGGGCCATATTACAGGGTTTTTAATGTTCCCAGCGTAAATAAACATCAGTTTAAGGATTGCATTTTGCTTAGCATCTTTATAAAAGAGGGATTTTTTCCTTTTTGCGGCTACCTACTTACTGTCTACTTTTTATTTTGTGAGAATTCCTATCTCACAAGCATCTGACCTGTATCGAATAATAATGTAATAAAATCATGGCACAATATGGTGCAGAAAACAGCAAGCTTAACCATGGGATTGGCGTCCCGGCGTGCAAAACATCTCGTTATGACTATCAGATCAACGCGTTACATAAAACTGAACGTTTGCTCAAAGCGGGATCTCGCAACCCCTATTCCCCGAAACTATTTGAATTTTAGCTCTAAAAATGAGAGCATCATAACAAGCTCCAAACCCAAGCCTGTGACAGAGGACAATGATACATATTTATCTCACAATATTTATGGCATTGAGAAAGCACCGCGATTTTCCCTTTTCATGTTTAAAGTTTTCTTAGGGAGAGATGCTGAATCGATAACAACCTTATTATTCATGAATAAAAAATAAAACTGAAACTTTAAAGAACTTGATGGGGTGCATAAAAAGTTGTTTTCAGGAAACTCGTTACGATGCAACGCAAAGAGTGAGAATATAAATGAATATTAGGTACAATATGGTAGAGCAGTCATGCCAGGCAGAAGCTACAAGGCCATTTACAAAAGCGGAAAATTCACATCTTTTATGACAAAAATACTCTTGTTTCCCATCCTAATACCAGCTAATACCACCTTCCCGACAAGGGTTTATCGCAAGGGTTGTGCAGCCCTACATCACACACAAATTTGTCCACTGACGAGATATTATCAAAAAAATAGAACCCTCTTGGACAACGGTCCGATCAAGTGGCTCGTTTATCAAAAATAGGAAAGGTAGGGAGAAATTGGCAGACCCTTAAGCGGCCCTTTCGATGAATTTATTATAATGTGGAAGTGACACCAGCCGGAAACAAATTCAGCAGGCAAAAGGGCTTTCTTTTTGGACAAATAAATAAATAGACTGCTTTGTATAAAGGGTAAGTTTGATATGGTGTATCTTTATAATATTAGGATTCTCTTCTTGAACAAAAAGGAGATAGTGTACAAAACCTATGTAGTTGTAAACTAAGCTGTTTAGTAAACGATAACATTAAAATGTAAAAAATTAGACACAGATTATGGAAAGATAGGCTAGGGAGAACAAAATAAAAAGCGGGCCAATCGAAAGAATACAGTCACAACACAAGACAAACAACTGTCACCTTTCATAACAATAGCAACTCCACAACTAGGTACATACTTACTGTCTGGCACAAGGTAAACTGACAGGAAGCAGGTGAGCTCTGAGAGGGTCGATGAATTACCAGGACAGATGGGATGTAAGTATGTACGCCTTTTAATGGAGCGCAAGTGGCTCGTACAAGTGCTTTCTTGAGATATTGGCAGTTGTAGACTGTTTATGTGTTAGAGACGACACAAGCTGTAAAAGTGGTGGAGCGAGAGCGTAAACCAAAGCTCGATGAAAAAATAGACTTGAACTAGACTTTCGGTTTACCAATTAACAAAACTCGAGGTGATGAGAATATTAACGAAACATTTAGTAACACGGTTTTTGTTAAGATGGCCATATTGGTAGTAGGTTACACCACTTTACGTTTGGTATTCCGTCGTTAAAGGTAGAGCCACAAAACCTGGATTGAAGGGCCATCTTTACAGCTCTACCTACCTCCATCCGTTTACCTCAAATCGCACATAACAATTTCAGAAAACGACCGCAGTAATTCATCTACATGTAAGTTACACCCAAGTCGTTCTTACAGCCCATTCAGCTCGTCAAGTTACTGCTCAAGCACTAAATCTAAGGATAATGCGCGCACACGACGTGTTAGGGCCATCAAAATCCCTTTCTATGTTTAAAATAAAAATTTAACCCTAAGCTGTTCTTTTTTATGATACTTTATGCGCCGCGGTTGCGGATGCATCTATTTTTTTGTTTTACAATTTTTTTTGCAGTTAACACTTCAACGATGTTGTCGGTAGATAAGGTTTGAGGGTCGGTATTAAAACTTGTGTGCTTAATTTAATCGGAGCACTCGGATTTAAAGGATTCTGTGGGCAGAATCTTTTCAATTCTCTCAAAATGTTCTGGCGTTTTGGGCGTACACAGAACGTATGGAATCCGGTAAAACGCTGGCAATGTAGTGAATTGTTTGAATGTAAATTAAATCGGGCTATACTCTTAGTAGAAATCTAGCATATGCGCCTTCGAAATTCCACCGAGTATTTTTTTCTGTAACTTTTACAACGCGGCGAGGGACCCCGATAAAATTCCAATTTAGGACAGAATATCCTCCTAACAACATTTTGAGTCGCGTCGCAACTTAGTTTTTAGAACTGAAACTGAGAAGAACAAAGTTCCTTATTTAAATATGGGGTACCTACGTTTGTTTGAGGAACTTGCTGAGGAGGAATAACGTAAGTTGCAGCTGATCAACAAAATGATGATTCTGTGCATTTGTGTAAAGTGCCCCGGACACGATCATTCGCAATTGCCAATTTTTTTACTTTAATGATGGACCAAATGATCGTCTACAGAGGCAATTGAATTAAAGCAATTGTCATTTGCATTGTAAGTTACGTGACTGAAGGCTAATAACGGAATTTTTGATTGAAGCCGACAATCACGAATGACGCCACTAATTGAACGTCTCGTTGCGCGATTGACAGGATTCGATATCATCCTCTATTCCGAAAAGTTCAACTCAAAGTTCAACGAGTTGAACTAATTGGAATTATTTTTCCGATTAGTTCAACTTTGTAACCACTTTACTTTATCGTTCGCCTGCCTTTTCTACTGTCCAGCGAAGCTTCGATTGAACCTCCATCATTCCTTCAATTAAAACGGTCAATCACGTACTTATTAACAAATGACTAACAAACGAATAACCGTCTTCGGGGCACAAGTTATGAGCAAATCTGCAAATATTAGCTAGTCACAAACATACGATAAAACAGGTAAAAGGTTAGTTAGTGTCAGGAGTTCGGTATCGTATTACGATCTCTGCTTAGTTTAGGCTGGATGATGCTGTGTAAATTCCAGAATATTTTTATTTCCAGAACTTTCTGTAAAGTGGCAGGTACAGCGTCATTTTTCTATGGAAACCGGCAAACATTTGCAGGTTCTAGCGACATCGGCGTCAGGGCGTCAGGAGACGGTGTTTTACCACGAGTTATGCTGCGATAGGGATGTCTAAGATTAATGTGGTTTCATGGACAGTGAACAATACGGGTTTCATCCATCACATACCGTTGCGAGAAATATTACAAATTCTTAAGAAATTTGCGCCTAGAAGTTAATAATATGAGGTTCATATAACTATATAGCTCATATAACTTCTAGCCGCAAACTTCTTTCTATCAACAGAAATATATTTCTGTGGCCTGATCCAATGCTGGTTCATTGAAATAACCCATAGAGTTGTAATAAAATACTGCACAATACTGGCATCATAGAGATATCATAGTACTATATAAACTCTATGACTGGAATATAAAATAATGCATTGGTGTCTTTTACTACAATTAGTTACCTTTAAGTGCTACTTACCACCTAATTATTATTCTATATATGATATAGATTTTATTTACAACTTCAAAGTTAAAAGAAAGTAAAAACAACAAGTTGTATAAAACAATTCTGTAATTCTGTAATTCTTTATTGTACACAAAAATAATACATAGTATGAACTTATTTTAAAAGATATGTACAAAGGCGAGCTTAACCCTGACAAAGAGTTTTCTTCCAGCGAAACCTTAGTTATAGGAGAGGCGATGGCGATTCTATTTGTAATTTGTACACTTCCTCTACCTATTAGAGGAAGTGTACAAATTACAAATAGAATAATAATATACTAAATAATAATAATAATATGTTTATAATAAACATACATATATTAAAATAATAATAACTAAAATAAACCTAATAAATACCTCTATAAATAAATACACATTTATAATAATTATAATTTATAATAAAATCATTTTCTTTCTTACTAAAGTTATTTACAACGGGATATTTACCATGATTTGAGTTTTGAGCTTTCCAATATTTCGTCACAGTTTCATGCGCCATGATCACGGAATAACTGAAATGTCTGCGAGCGAGTTATTATGGGCAGATATATCGATCTACCCTCTTTTTCAGTCTTTTGCTAACTTCATAAGCAAGTAAGCTCTCTAAAATACTTAACATGGCTAACAAACACTCTCCGGTCAACTTATAATCAAATGAAGTTCTAAATTCGACATCCATTGAAGTAAGCGTTTCAGAAGTTCGTTTCATAGGTTGACGAATGCAATAACCACAGCGATTCCATTACTCAAGCTCCCTCTGCTCAGCTCAGACGACAGCCGCATTACCGATGTGTCTGCTCTTCCGATTCTAAACTAGATTGGAGACGATATAACCAATCGTGTTAGCGGTACAGCTGTCAGCAATGTTTTACAACGGGAACTGGAAAATCGGCAACATGGTTTTCTTTTTTGGTTTTCTTGAACTACATCCCGAGACAGAGGCCGTTTTGTCACTCTATTCGACTAAATCTCTTCTTCATCTCTATTTGACAGAATCTCTTCTAAAGCTCTTTTTTATTTTAAAAACACGAATTGTTTTTGTTGATTGAATGAGAATATTTTATTTATGACACACTAATCAAATATACTCATCAGTGTGCAAAAACAATGAGATGAGATGAGAAACAATGAGAGGATTTCGAGTGGGAAGACTTTTATACTTTTATAATACATGCTATACTTAAACCTAGTTCTACGAGTACATCGCCTTGTAACGAAGATTATTAGGTACGCCCTTAATGCCTAAAACTGTGGCATTATTTTTGAACGCACGCACACTACGAGTAGATTAAATTTGTGTTTAGTCAATATAAGTGTTATTATTGCCATTTATTGCGCAATCACATTGTGTGTGAGAGAACTCACTCACTTCACTTGGCAACAAACAAAGCCCGGTCTCACTACGGAAAGGGCCTATTTAACTATTTAAATTATTAGTAGGGATAAGTAAAACACACATGCAACTTATAAATCTCACATCTATAACGCCAATTACCAACAGAGTAGCCAGGATTCCCCTTATTCTGTATGGTTCGTGCATAGTTCTTGCCAACCGTAAGAAAAGGGGCCTAAAACGACCCAACTTATACTCGGCCATGACTCAAATTGATTTATACCCAGCGATAAGCAGATCCAAACTTTTCCACGAAAACTACGCAACCATTTTCAAGAGAAACTATTGTTTCACTCTTCAGTTACGTAACTTATTGTAATAAGTTATGGAAGGATTTGTGTGAGCGTAAGCTGGATCGCGCACGATGGCCTGATTTCACAGATATTGATCTTTGAAAGTCTACTCCGGGAATGGCAAAAAACGGAAACGAGAAACTGCAGTCTGATAATGACAACGTTATTAGCCTGTGACATAAACACTATCTATTTATTCCACATTCGATATTCTGTCTGCACTGCACTTATGTCGATAGATTTTAAATACAAAATGATTCGGGGTTACTTGGAAGGCCAAAGCTCAAAATAAAATAAAAAATAAAACATTGTAATCATAGGATCTGACATGAAGAATGTTTTTTACTGAAATAGAATATTAATAAAGTTAGGTAGGTACTGCATTAATACATTTATATTTTTCAACTAATGTAGCCATAGTAGCCAGTCGCCACAAATCCACTGTGCTTCCATCATGGGTAATCGGAAACGGTCATTGCAAAAATGAGTATAATTTACTATGAGCTTCGCATTTTACATTCGACCCAAATTGCTGCCATTACATGCTACATGACACGGCGGTGGCGCACCATAACGACTGTCCATTTAGTTCCGAACCATATTTCGTGTTCAATGACCCGGCCACTATTGTTTATATTATGTTAAGAGACTCTTCTGGTTTTTTTTACAGGTGGTGCGGAGAGCAGTTTCTCTTCCTGGCGCCTTTTTTTGACAGAAGAAGGAAGTTTCGTAGAGTTGATAACGATCCTCTCCATGACGCGGTACTGTTTATCGGAGACAGGTCTCAGGACTGCGAAGCTGATGCCTAAAGCCTTTCCTTTCTGCAGATCACTGTTCAGTATTGGATTATCAATCATACGCGTTTTGATATATTTCATAAGTAAGTCTATATCTAGGTTACTCAACTTCATCAGTGCAGCGATTGCTATTTTGTTGTGGTCTTCGGATTCCGTCATCTCTACCTCCAGATTAATTTCGTTGTCGCCTCTAGGGTAGATGATTTCTTGAAGCTGGAACCTATTTGGACCGGCTCCTACCATCAATGCGCACCTGAAGTTACTCTGTTTGTCTACGACATTGTTCAGCCAGTTGGAGTTGCGCTCAAGGGCTTCAAGCATAAAAGTGATGAAGTCCGACACCTCTTTCTGCCGCTTGTAGGAAGCCACAGCAGCGAGTGCCACCTCGGGGATTTCCACTATCGGTTTTTCTGTCGACTCTTTGCTTTTCTTCAGAGGCGGTCGCTTCGGAGACATCGTGTTCGATAATCGCTTCATGGCTCTTAAAACATTTCTTAGAACGAATGTAAGACGTTTTACTTTAATACGAAAAATTTTGGCGTTTTGGAAATCTAAGGACGTGAATTTTATTTCATTGGTTTTGCCATGGATAAGATTTTGTGATTTTGTAATCCTAGTGACGTTTGAACATTTTGTTTTATATTACAGGAACCAAAAAGTTTTAATTAGCTTACTTTTTAAAAACTTTTTGAAAATACCTATTGTGCACTTTTCACGAAGTAAATACCTATGCATGGTGCTATGATGGGTCCATGGTTGTACAATTTCTGGTAAGTACCGTAAGTTTTTTCCACCGGGGCGGCGGCGCGGCGGTGCGGCCCGGCGACGACACGGCGGCGACAGCGTGTGACGGCACGACCTGGGGACTGTTTTTCCTGAGCCGGTGTCGATGCCGGCATAGATTTAAATCGTTAGATATGCCCTGGTTTGGTACGCACAGGTTTTGGACATGATGCGACTAGAGATGGGTTTATGCCGGAAATTTACAGGGCGGATTGAATAAATGACAGGGCAGAAAATCTATGGATGCCGGTTTGTCTCTGACACACAAACACGTGGTGCAATTCATATACAATACACATGCAGTTTTGCCGTGCCGTCGCCGTTGCCGGCTAATGGAAATACGGCCATAATGCTATTGGTCATTGGGTTCCCCAAGCTCTGCGTAGTAGCCAACTTTTTTTTTTTTTTTTGTAAGTGGGGGAATCCTCTTGGATACCGTACTTTCGTAAGGGGCGAATGAACGGTTATGCTGGACTCCTACCAGCTAAACCCACCACTGTGTTTTCATTCTACACCTGTTTGCCGAGCCTACGGGTACGCTTTCGATATCTTCCGCTGGGTAGTAGCTAACCTGTGTGTGAGTGTGTTACAACTACACGCAAACACATACTCTCACAGTTACATTTCCAGTCCTGTGCAATACAAAGAAGAACAAAGACGGAAAGACGTATCTAAGACCGAGACAACAATATTTCACGCGAATCACGACCGCCCGTGCCGCCGGTCCAACGGTGACTGAGGTGGGAGCACACAATTTTACACAATATGAGGTTGCCATTTTTGAGAAACTAGTAACCTCAACTTCCCTTTTTATTTAATCAATGTAGGTAGGTATTCAAATCGAAAGAGCATCATGTCACAGCATTTAAAAAGCTGCTGATATAACTAAACTGGTTTTAACAACAAGCACACAAATCACCAAGAATGTTCCGATTGTCCACCGCGAATGGAATGCTGCCAGGATTCTAGATCTTAGATAGTTTATCTCTTGTAGGTACCTACCGTTTAATTTATTGTTGCGGCAAAAATGAACTTGCGATAGCTATAATTGCAGCTTGATATCTGATTTGACTAGACAGCCTTTTATTCTTTGCATCCAGTAGTAGTGGCAAATCTAGGTAGGTATTTTAGCAACATTTCAATATAGCGACCAAATAGCGTTCCCAAAGTAGGTAAGTAACATACCTACCAATCAAATCGTAAGTTTTGGCAATAAATAAAAAAACAATTCCCATACATTTTCTATGAAAAAACGAGTAAGTGAAAACGACAATGTCACTCATTCAATGGTTCTTAATTTAAACTTGTAGGTATGTAACTTTTTCAAGTTGGTAGGCTAATTTAGAAGGCATCTCAGGAATTAAATTTTTACTTATTTTTTTTTTAATCGGGCGAACCGTACCTACTTTGTTTACTAACATGCTTCATGCAAAATGGATAAACCATAGGTACTTCCCTAAATATAGGTAGGTAGGTAGATAGGGATTATTTTTCAATCAACTGTTTCATTATCTAAGTAGGTAGGTCCTGGGTGTATTACTATAAAATTACCGTTTGATTTGGTCGTGCGGAAAGGAGCGATCCTTCTTTCTGTGGTAGATAACTAGGATACCTTGTAGAAAAAATTGCTAGAGAAATTTCCTATCAAAGTGAACCTAACTGTGAGATCGAGATCTCGCTCGGGGTTCGTATCCTACAACGAGGTCACAGCACAATTTATAGGTAGCTATAGCGCCAAGCGTGGGTCAGCTAGGTTAGGTTATCTCGCATCAAAACAATCGAGTAACTTACCGAAAACACCATTCACAATTCTACATCCAGTAGGTAGCAGTTCGTTCCGTTACAAGATTCGCTCCAACGGTTGTCGGCAATGCTGTACTCACGCACACACACACAAAACACCGTAGTAAACGTCATAACCAACGTTTACACCGCTAATTACACTAGTTATCGACTGTTTTGAGCATTGATAACGATATATCACATGGAGAACACCATTAACTATCACATATAACGGCTGCAAGTCACAAAACGACCTTGAACCATATAAAAAACATTATTTTTTGGCAAAGACAGGCCTAATCACCACTCCTTTTCTCTCACGGATTTCTGTGATAGCGAACAGCTGCGGTGCGTGTTTGGTATCAAAACAAACCACTTAGCGACATCTAGCGGCGGCGTTGCGATTTACAAGGTTGTTGTCGGCGGCCATTTTGTTATGAGAGCCACATTTTAGTTTACAATGCACAACAAAGATGGCACTGGACACCAATGAAAAGAAAAGTGGTTTCTAATCAAAGTATTTTCATTTCATTTGATAATGGAGATCCCTTATTTAAGTTTTTTCGGATAATTATAATTAGCGAAGGTAAAAATAATGCAAAAATAGACTCCGCCGTAACAGTGCTAGACACTGCCGTGACCAGGATTCGAACCTGGGTTACTACGGCCACAACGTAGGGTCCTAACCACTAGACGATCACGGCTATCGGAGCGATGTTGCATACGTTGAAATTACTGCTTATAAGCTAAAAATAAATTTTTCATTACCAAAGCAAACCTTCGAATTTCGCCTCTGATAAAGGATAGGGTGACTCGCCGTCCTACCCGTGCTTGTAGTAGGCCACTTCTGCGTATCACTCTCGTTAAATTAAAGGTATTGTGATAAAATTTTAAATGCTAAGATCAAGCAGCCTACGTACCATGGGATAAGTAATAATAACAAATCTAGAGTCCCGCAAAAAACTTCATTCTCGTGCGACTTATCGAAGAAGATTCATTA
This sequence comes from Eupithecia tripunctaria, assembly GCA_955876795.1. Taxonomy (NCBI): domain Eukaryota; kingdom Metazoa; phylum Arthropoda; class Insecta; order Lepidoptera; family Geometridae; genus Eupithecia; species Eupithecia tripunctaria. The sequence goes on from OY041612.1 coordinate 9,133,946, forward strand.
TAGTTCGACCGCAACCGCTGTACCGCTCCTCAGGAAAGTGCGGCGAGGTGGGGAGCAGGGAAAAAAAGAGCAGGAGTAAACATGAGATCGATATTGTCGAATAGATCTTAGGATATCGAGATAAACAAAATGTGTATTCTGACATAGATTCTGCTTCAACTTCATCTTCCGTTTCGCCATTGGAACTTGAATCGGAGTCGTTCTGCAAATTTATTATTAATGGATCAATAATAAAATTAAATCTACTGTAGCAATCACTTTTATATTCAAAGCTTTCTTCTTTTCTTTAAATATTTGGAAATGATGGTCTTGATATCACGAGATAGCGCTCGAACCATCTCTGCGTGATATTTATCTCGATATTTATCTATATAGATATTTATCTCGTGTGGTTCTTACTACTTCCCCCCCCCCGTCTCGCCGCACGCATACCTACCTCAGGCGCGGTACAGGGGTTGCGGTCAAACTATAAATAACTTAGCTTATTTAATGAAGACGCAATCACTCGATATTTTGTCAGTCCTCCCTCGCCATATTTATTCTGCATTATACTGCCAGAATTGTCCTACAGAGCAGGGACGTCACTCCCCTTTTTTGGCTTTACTAGAAGTGCAGTTTTTTTATATTTCGACGTAAAAATTTATTTCAATTAAATTTATTTTTTCCATTTTAAATTACAATTATGATATGAAGTATTAAAATTAATAAATCATGCTAATCCATACATCATCATCATCTAGCTAGCCTTATGCTAAGTTTGTGTTATGTATGGGTTTTATATTGGATTTCACCTACTAATTGTATATTGATGTTTTAATGACATAAAATAAAACATATATAGATACGTATAAGTAGGTCGAGCTTAAATATAGTAGGCGGGGTACTATAGTATAATTAAATGTATTAGGGTTAGCGACCCTATATGCGACTGATATAATTAATACAATACATTACATAAATCGTTTTTTTATTTACATAAAAATACCCATTATACCCAGAACTAGGAATCGATATTACAAACATTTGTCCTAAGACGGGAAATCGAGACCGGAACCTCCTGCGTTGCATTGCAGGTGATCTTCGCCCGCCGCGCCACAGCGATCGGTAATATTTTTTGGTGGTTACCGAAACTTTTCTGTTAAATTTAGTGCCTCTCGTCACGGATCATAGAGTCCCATATGTAAACTCAAAGTCAAAACTTCATGCCCATACAAAAATGTTCAAGTATGACGTCACGGTTCACATGCCAATAGCCTTGCATTTAGACATTTTGCTGTTGAGGCTTATAATATCTACTTTTCAATGATTACATTTCACAATAAAAACATCATAAAATACAAAAATAAATATACAGATATATTTCTATATCAATAGAGAATTCGTAAAAAAAATATTAGCTTTTTTGAAGTCACATGCATATACCCTAATGGACAGCGCAGCGCCTTATGTATGATCCTGTCTTTAACTTGTCGCTTCCCGCATTGTCTTTCACCACCATATGGCCACCGTGTTCCAGACTATATTTAATATAGGAAAAGGAATGGGAAGAGGAATAAAATGATGTGTCATTGCTATCGTTTATTGATTTAAAATACAAAACTTAGTGACATAAAGCTCTATCCTTTTATTGTTACAGTGCCTGCGAACTGACAACCCGATAGGAAATAAACATTAGCTTCGCACCATTACAACATACAATCCATACCGTCACAAATAAATACATTAGGTTTTCTACATACATTACATCTAGGGCCATTCTTGAGTAATGTAAACTTTTGATGAGTTGCGTTTTGTCGATTGTAGTTTACAATTCGTGGCGTCAATCTTTATAGGTAATTTACGAAAATTTCTTAAGTTACTGATTGTTGTTTATAATCAAATTTAATAGTAACAAAATGGTTGGTTGTACTTTATAACTTACTTCAGAATTTTTATTAGTATTCTGTAGTTGTTTTACGGCAAATTAAATGTAAAGTAAATTCGCAGGTCTTGAATTCGCTAAAATTTCTCTGATTTTTAACATTGTTTTTGTACACTTTAGTTTTGCAAACAAATGTTTTGATAATAATGATTCCTAGATTATTGAATGCGTACGTAATTATAAAAATATTTTGCTCCATATAACTATGTATTGGTGTAACTCTTATTATGTATTTTAACTCTTTACACACTAAGAAGTGGTTAACAAAATTGATTTACAAACATCAAAACTTGAGACATAAGCATATTTTCAGTCCCATTCAAATAATAAACAAGTAACACAAAATATCACAAAAACGGCCTTAGATAGAGAACACAGTTCACAGTTGTCAATGTTTTTTTATAAACATAAAATACAAATTCGCGGCACATACATATAAATAAAAAGGAACTAAAATATTATACTACAGTGAAGTATAAATCTACTACGATAAGGTACATAATTTGAACACAATTCAATAATCATTTGAATAAAGAGAAACCTGTCAGTTTTGTAGTTATTACTTTAATCTTTACAAAATTTAACACGTTTCTCATAACTACCCCTTATAATGTTCTAACCATCCTTTACCTCATGAAGCAGAAAAGTATTACAGTAAATATAATACAGATATTTAGAAAATGTATAGTACAGAACAGCGAGATTAGAAATAGATCTAGATACAATGAAATAAAGTGCTAGCGCGCTTACAGAGAAACGTAAGATATAGTGAGAAAATACTTTAATGCTTCATGTACAACGGCTGTACCATACATTTGCTTTAAAAATAAATTCATTCGATTATTTGTTTATAAAAAATCACAATAACACATTGCTTTATTAAATAATTAGCTATCGTTTGCGTAACATCGCTGCGACTTTATTCTGTTCACCGCAATACGTCAGTCGTTTTATTAACTAAAATATTTTAAAATAAAATTAGCTAAACATCACTTGGACAGAATAAAGTGGCTTGTTGGTAGGCCTACCACTAACTCGACTGTAGACAATGGACCTGGGCATCGGGTGTTATGGTCAGTAACCGTATCACATTTAAGCTTACCTATTTACAATTTCCTCTTTACTCATGTAAATGTCATCTTGAATACCAAGACAGTCACTAAAAGTTGCATAATGTAACTTATTGTTACCTTAATGTTAACTGACCATAACTGACAGAAGCTTTCAAAAATGCCTTATACCAGTAAAAAAGGTATCCCCCACAGTTTTAGGACTGTGAAGGTAGAACATTGAGTTGAATAACCATCTCTGTCTGAATTCTACAACGTATAGGAACAAATCACCAACTTTTGTTGGATCATCACAATCTTACTTCGAGTTTTGACCACTCTGCCGTCCTTAAGCTATAATGCCGTTATCTAACATTTGAACGATTTTTACTTTAAGATGCCATCGTAATCAGAAAAAAATTCTCTATCGATCTGTCTTATCAGTATATTTCTAGCTCTTTTAGATAAAAAGATTTAAAAAAATAAAATGCCGTTAAAGCATGATTATTTGAATGTTTACAATCCTTAAATGCCGTCAAGTAGCTATACTTATCTAAAATGCGGCTAAAAACACATAACCACAATGTTTTACTATAATGTACGATGTTAGTACTAGATAACAATGCCGTTAACTGAAATGCTATTCTTAAATGTGGTAAAAGATACATAACGGCATTGTTGCATTGTATTTGGATACATTTTTATTGTTAGTATACATATTAATAACTTATTAACGGCATTTTTTAAAGAAAAATAATTATAGTTACGTTTAGTTTCAAGACAATAATGCCATTATCCAGCATTACTACACAAAAATGCGGCTATCGGCACTCGCATTCCCTTACCCCGCCGCGATGGCGGACCATCACCGGTGAGTCAATTTGTTTAATATTTAATAAATAACACACTAATAATTTGATGCACGTTTAAATCAACTGAAGAACTACGAGTACATGGTGCTTCTACATACTTTACCTTACCTATTAATTCAATTTTTACAGAAACTAGAAATTATATTTAGAATGATCACCAGTCAGGAAGAAAATTATAAAACTTAAGAAGTACCATCGGAGACCGTTTTTGAAAGCCTACTGGGCCTGATTACGTGACCGGTATTTATACTAGCCGTATTCTCTGACCGCTGACCGAGTGTTTTTGATTATTTTTGTGAAGCGTAAATAGTTACATACAATACAATTCGCATAACTCGTCTGATTTAGAGAATATTGGTATAGAATTATTTTCCTGAAAAACCAACCGTATCAAAGCAAACTTCAACTAAACAGATAGCTTATGATTTTACGGTAAATACAGAAAACATAGCCTTGAATTTGACATATTGTTATGATCTGGTGCCGTTGGAAGAACCCTTGATATGTGTAGGCCAATATTAATCGTAGCTCATATCAACCCATCAACTCAGCAGCTGTTAGACTATCCACGCGATTTTAGTTTTAGCATGATGGAATTGCAAGGAGGACATAATGACTGCATTTTATCATTGAACCGTTCATAACGAAGACGTTTCTTACATTCTCATAATTATAGCTTGATAACTGCAGTAGTCAAAAAAACTGGCTTTTATATGCCTTACTAATTGATTCATTTAGTAAACAGCGTATTGATCTCTTCACAAGAAATCACAATCTATCACATTGAACCCGGGCACAGGTTTATGATCAGCGATCATGTTCACCATTAAGTTGAGTTATCCATGAAGCAAATGAGAAAACTTAATTATTTTAGTGATTTTAAAAAAGCAGTTGCGTCGATAAATAATGCCAAAGTAATAGTGAAATCGCTGTCTATTGTCAGATAGGAGAGTCCAAAATTCAAACCCAAGAACCTATCTGTGAAAACATGTAGCAGGTATGTTTTACACGCAACAAATATGAAATCAGCTATCAGCTATGAATTCACGCCACCCCATCTCTTCCCGGGGGTGTCGTAAGAGGTGACTAAGGGGTATCCATCGGGGGGCTGTTTAGGTTAGGTGTTAAGGTTAGGTTAAGATAATTAATTATGAAATAAATACCTCAAAAACCCCAATATTATGACTCTTGAATGTCGTTCGCAACCAAAAGGCATTGAATCCAGTATAAAAACTAATATATCCCAAAAACTATCGCCATTAATTCCTCAGTAAACTTGTGTTCTGGAAAAACTTGAAAACCAAAGAAAATGACAATGCAAGTAGCCGAGGCAAAAAATAAAATTTGCCTGCCCAACGGGGGAATTATGGGCATTAGTGATTTAATAAAGTACTTTATGAGTTTAAAATAATGACTGAGCTTACTGAGCTACTCAATAACTTGGTTTTAAATATAGAAGATTATCTTTGCTATATTTTTAATCTTTAAATTAGATTTAGCATTTATAATTCTTTTAGTCTGTATTTCAAGCAATTTTATTAGAATGTTGTCCAAATTAAGTTGATAAATAATTTTTTTAAGTGATCGTGCAAGTTTCTAGCAATATAAATTTATTGTATTTATATAGTTACAATAAATGTTGATTAAACTGATTTTTCTCTTAATTTTTGTATTAAACTTACTTATTTTTGAAATCTCTAAATTAAGTTGTAACAAATCCTAGGCTTAAACACCGTTAAAGTTAAATGTTTTGATTTTAGCCGCATTTTAACATTGCAATAAGTTCAAAAATATATGAGTAAAAACTATTAACTATATAAATATGAATATACTAAGCTTAAATGCGGTTAAGGGATTTTAGCCACTTTTAAGTATAGTAAATCATTATCTTACGGGGAGGACAATGCTAAGCTAAAATAACACTTCTGGACTTTAACGACATTGAAGCTAAGGATATTTTATTTGTATTTAGATTAGTAAAATTCAATGGAAGTTAACAAAAATCAAACACTAAATTGCCGTTAGTGTTAACGTAGCGGCATTTTAGTTGTGCATTCGTACAATGATAATTTATAAAAAGCTGAACTAAAACGCAAAAAACATATTTTTACATTATTTTACTTATAATTATTAGATGGAAGTTAAGCTATTAGAAAGTACTTCTGAAGTTCTTTCTTTTGATACCTTCAGGTCGAACAAATTGTTGATGGTTTCAAAATAGCATACTTTTTAAATTATTTCCCACTATTTTGCGCATATCTCGAAATTAGCTTTTGGTAGGTAACGGCATTATAGCTTAAGGACGGCAGCACTAAAGAGCTGACAATCAATTCAATCACAACCACTCAACTCAAGGCTATAAAAAATATTGGCTAGAGGTATGATTTACCCTGATCTGTGATAAGAATTATTATCTAATAAAAATAAACTATTGCCATTTATGTTACTAATCGAGTAACACTTAAATCGCATTGATTAAGAATCACATCAGAAAGCCATCCTCAATAGACTTTACAACAAAACGAGATCAGAATAAACCATAGCTTTCCGAACCACGAACTTCTAAAGTACAAAGTTGACAAATCACATGAAATATGACATACTATTCACATGCAGCGTTCCTCCAGTGGCCAATAAGTAGTAATAGTAAGCTATAAAACTTCGGGCAAATAGTAATGAAAAAGCTCCTTCCATACTGTAAAAACCCATCATATAATCAACATTACTTCATTATCATTATTTATTACAATAAAATATTCACAATAATACGTTACTCCCTTCCACTAAGGTGGTATTTAAAGGAGTACTGTAACATTAGTGATCAGTGTATCCCTTATATTAAAATGCGAGCGTTCTAAAACACTATGTACCATTCTTAGAGCCTTCCATTACCATTTAGTCGAGAATTTTGATGGTAGATCCGGTATAATACACGGCGAGTTTACAAACAGTTCTTAAAAGAAAATCAGTGTCTTCTATCCCACTGCAAGTCGATATTAGTTGCAGGCCCTTTATTAAAAAGTTCCGGCACATTAAGGCAGTGATTCAGTGACCTATGCTATACAAAATATCTTCATTACAAAGTTTCAACCAGTCTGTTGCAATGAGGTTAGTCTATTGTACATTCAAATCCAAAACGGTTGAACAAGTCAGTAATCCATTTTTTTTATTTAAACTCTATCGGTATTACCCAATATATAATTCAACATTCTCATAACCTACAATTATGATGAGATTTAGAATAATATTACTAGAACTATTTATCTGCTTTACACATCGTCGTCCGAATATTCAATGGGTCAAAAATAAATACATTTTCTGACTCGAAATTATATACATCAGGATTCAGAACTGAAATTTTATTATTACATTGAATAAAGTAGTGCAGACAAAATGTTATTTAGAATATAGTAACCTTGTATTCTCCATGAGATAACAATTTTGCAACAGTATATAACAGTGTAAGAATCTAAGGTCCATTATATAAAGCTTGCTCAGCCATCGATCTATGGTTGAGTAACAATTTTCTATGGCAGACGAGTTACTCAAGCATAGTTCGATGACTGTATGCCGAGTGTGTGTGTACTGCCATACTGTTTACTACAAGTTTGCGTCAACTTCATTTTCTATGGTAATGTGTGCTCCAAGCGGAAAGTTTACATAACTTTCACTTTTTCGTAGAAAATAACGTTTGTGCAATATTTTTTATGGCAGTACACACTCAGCATACTGAGCATAGTTTCGCAATACGTGTCTTCGAATTTGCGTATTCTAATTACCACTTTATCTGAGATACGAGGCGTAGTATTAGAACTGAAAATTGAAGTAAAAAGTGAGATTAATCAATTTGAGCACGACAAAATAATACTTAGCTATCTATTTCTTTGTTCGTGTATAAACAAATTCTCATTGGCCCTTTGTATTTCAGTCATCAGTTGCCGACACATTAGAAATTAGTTATAAAGCTTGCTATAAACTGAAGGAAGCTTAACTAGCATAGATCGTAACTAAACTAGTTGACCAGTTATGATGCAGTCTGTATCCATTAGTCGGTTTCCTAACATTATTTACAATATTTATTTTCTACCATATTGCGTCCTTGATATGCATTGCGTAACAATAAAAAAACATAGCTTTCATGCCCTCCGGGTTTGGTGAAATACCTGCATTCATTCGGTACATTCCATAAGTACTGTTCTTGTAAAGCAATTAGAACAAATAATACAAATACAGTTACAACGTAACAGAAAAAAACCATATACTTTACAGTCAGACTTGTCGCATTAAATAAAATAGAATTATATAAATATTGGATTCAGTCCTTGAGTCCTGTCGATTGTACCACAGCACACACATTCACACACTGCCGCTAACCTACGAGAATGTTCAAAATCCGGCATCACTGCACTAAGACACTTGCTATAGCGTCTGTATCGCCGGTCCATCACAGTTAGCTCGAGTTCACTGCAAGTTAACACCTAAAGTTCATCGCACGTGTAGTGTAGCGCGTTTGGCAGCACAATCGCAATCTCAGTTCACTTAGCTAAGAGTCTGTAGGGCTGGCTAGTGGATCGCGACGGGGCTGTGTTGCAGTTGACATACTGTTTGCAGCATGTCGTCGCTCTGACGTACGCCCTCCACTTCCATTCGCTCGGCGGCGCCCCAGAGCCGCGCACTGCCGCCGGCTCCTACTGCGCACAACAATACATTATACCGACTGCCTGCGAATGTTGCCTAAGTACCTATACGAAACATTAAAGAGGTTATCAGGTTTTCTAAGTGAGCGAACAATACGATGCGACGCGAATCCATCCGGCTACTTTTAGAGTGCTGAGATCGGTGATCAAGATAGCAACGTCTCGTCGACGACAAGTAAGTACCATTTTTGTATGGGATTTGGCACTGCACCTCTACCAGAAATGGAAAGATTCGTCTGGTAACCGAACTTTTTTGAGTACCTAGCCAAATTCGGAGCTCAAATTGAAAACTCTATCAGTAAGATAGCATAATATTAATTGACCGAGTTTGATGTCACTCGTCATTTTCGCTACATCGTATCGCATCGCATTTGTCGCTCACGTTAAACAACGCCGGGCATCCGAAGATGCGTATAGAGGCAACTGGGAAATCGAAAAACGAAATTTCTAATTAGTTTTTGTGTAAACGCTTTCTTGAGTAGGTGACATAACAGTAGGTTTTGCTTAAAAACTAATCAGAAACTTTGATTTTTGTTTCCGAGTAAGCCCTGTTACAGGGAATAAGCAAAGGACAGGTTAATAAGTATTGCGTCATTAATACGAGGAAACTAACTTTCACATGCGTCTGCTCAGTTTGTTACCATCTTATTCGTCTACGGCTATCGAGGATACATGATATTTTGTTCTTCTTAAATGAGTATCTGTGAGATAAAGGAGAATTAAGGTACTTTAATTAATAAAAAAAAATACTAGACGAAACCTATTACGAGATGACAAAATTGGCTTGTGTTGAGTGTGTCACTCACAATTATAACGTTGTAAGAAACTATGGGAAGGTCGGAGAAGCTTTGTTTTAGATATTTATTTTTTCTAGAAGGATATAATTTTATAACTACACTAATTCTATCCACTATGGAATGCTTTAGTTCCTATACTCATAAAAATAAGCGTAACAAATGTAAGCTACTTGTGAATATAACAGCGGAGTCGGTTTCTCAAATAGCAAGATGTTTGTGACTACTGTTCACTATCAAAATATTTAATTAAAATCAGAAATGGACAATATAAAGAACCATAGTCACATCATCAAAGTTAAAAGCATATTTAAAAATAAACAGAACATAAAATTTGCAGCATGTAACGTCATCAATAACCCCAGAAACAAATGCAATAGCTAATGAAGGATCTCAAAGGCTGCGGTCCGTTATTAGTTCACGAGACTATCAGAGCGAAAACCAATTAAAATCGTTCCGTATTGTTTGAACGCGATAACGACAAATACCGGGATAATTTGACAGATAATTCACAGCGAACATACTCGGTAGCATGGACGTTGAGAGCGTGTGGATATGACGTCATCTTTGACGTTTCACTATCAATTGTAGACGCGCTTCCATGAGCGCGTTGCTCACAAGAGTTTCCATACAACGGGCCACTTTTGTGAGCACTCGCTAGAAACGGACCGCAAGGACATATTGTCGCGGCCTGCGGTAGCAGTCAGTTCAATTTGACAATAGCTTCTCGTCAAATTGTACTAACCGCCAACGCAGGCCGCTTCAGTCTGCAAGACCCTTGATGGATTAGAAATAAGTAGAGGATGGATGACGTGACAACTGCAAGTGGTACACGAGAACGAAAGCCATGCATGAACGACATTGACCATGCTTCGGATAGTGGAAGAGTCCTAATGAGAATCCGTGAGACTTAAGAATTACGAAGCAATTTTACATCTATTGTGCTCGGTAAGGCCACGGCCGCACTGTGGGGGTCGTATCCTGCTAACCAATCGCTGTACTATGGCAATGGTATCGCCGCAGAATCGTCCATAGATGAATGAAACTTTAGATAGTGCCTCAACCTTAACAGCCTGTATTGGTCCACTCCTGAGCGCCTTATTGGCGTTTATCTCATGAAGGTTAATGCCCATTATCTCCACGCTGGGCATGCGGGTTGGGGATTGCAGTTTTATATAATTGTTCTGCAGGGAGCGCTGCTGGGCAGCAGCGAGGGGCGGGCGCCCTTCGGTGGATAACCCTTAGTCGCCTATTACGACATCCGCGGGAAGAGTTGTGGTGGCGCAAATTCTAAGCCAGCACCACAGCTAAGCAGTGCGTGCGGTGCTATTTGCACGGAATGTTTAAGAAATTGATTGGATTTAACCATGGCACTTTGGTCATGCGGCCCTCCATCTAAAGTTTCTTTCATTAATGGTAAATGTCCAATGTAATTCTGAGATAATACCGTTGTTAAGGTTAAGCGATTAATTGAGTGGATATCGGCAGCAAATAGTAGCTTAGATGGTAGACGAGAAAACAAACGCAAGAAAATGTGCGGGAATGCCCGCACAGCAATCGTCTAGCATGGGCGCTGCGCAAACATAGACACTTTTTGTTGTTGGCACGTCACACTGAACACTTTTTGACTGTCAATGGGTATGTGTTAAGTGGGAGTAACTGGGCACGTATGCGCAGGGAGTGAATGATTTGATACTGGTTCTATAGATTTTTTTTTTTAATTTAAAAGCCTTTTATTCCATAACCTTAGAAAACAAATGGAAAAAAATATTCATCGGTAGCTTGTATCTGACACAATACACAAAAGTGTTCACGTTTGCGCCCTGCCTTAGCTAGACGACGATGTTCTAGATACAGCGAGGTAATTTTTGTTTTCGGATTTCGAAGTCACAGCTAGTATACCATCGTAGCAGCCAGTCAACCTAGCGGTAGTCCTACAGTGCGATCGTGGCTTAATTATATTTGGTAAAGCTTAGTAACTCTTTAGTGGAGTGTCATCTACAGGGGGTTATAAACATTCCATTGATTTACAAGGCAGACCTGATGATAAGTTAGGCACAATGTTGGTCGGCGTTAGTGACGCGGGCAGGGAGCCCCGGACCGCTCTAGTCATCGCGGTTCCGACGGGCCATCTGACACGGGAATATCGACACGATAAACATACATTCAACTATTAGAATCAAAAGCAGCATGTGCTGTGGGAATCTTTATACTTACAACAGAGGATCTTAGGCCCGTATTATGAAAGTTTACTCAGTCATCGATCTACGCTTGAGTAACGCTTATAGCATAATAAAACACCATTATAAGTAACGTTACTCAAGCATAGAACGATGACTGGGTCAGCTTTCATAAAACGGTCCCTAGAATCTTGATTAGTAAAAAGGGAACAGTCCAATCTTGAAGAGATGCATTTTATGTTATGAGTTTAATATTCTGGCTCGAAATGATAATGGTAATTATGGTGTTATTGTATCTACAAAATGTTTTGAAATGTAATGAGTCAAATTTAAATTTACTAGTTACGTCTGAAAATAATATAATGGAGTCGATTCTGTAGTTTTAGGATTAGCTAAAATTTCGGAATTTCAAATAGATAAAAACGATTCTTTGGTTGTAAAATTTGACTGAAACGTTTAAAATTAGGATGACAGCTCTAACATGAAGCTGACGGGTCTAAAACAACTCAATTTAGTTAAAATGGCTATAACCATATTCCTTGACAAATTAAACAAACGGGTTTAAAATCAGGATGTCAGCTCAATCTAATTTTAGAGATTGATAGATCTAAAACAGCTTAACTTAGTTATAAGTAGCTTTAACCCTATTATTTGCATTACATTTTAGCTATGGTTAGAAACGTCTACCTAATTTTAGCAGGCATCTAATTAGGTCATGATTAAAATTTATCGATTTTAAACTAGTATCGATTTGGATTTCTAAACGATTTCTCAAATAATGGATGAACTGTTTGACCCATGTAAAGAAGTATTTTAAAATAACATTTTAGAAAAAAAAACATATTCCGCAAAATCCCAACCACTCAACTCAGAGAGGTTTTGCGATTTTGAAAAACGTTCTAATATAGGTATTTTTAGGACCTTTATAGAGAATACAATAATTTTTAGGTCTACCTAGCATAGAAAATTTAAAAATCTTAAAATTTAGGTAGAATCCTAAAACACAGAATCGACACCAATAGATGTAAATAGAACTAGTAAAGTTGATAGTATTAGATTCCTCTTCCCAGTTGGATATACATATTAGCAAAATTGAAAGCACAAGCTGAACACCAAACATACATTGTATTGATATTGATTCACGTTGATCCAAGTTAAAATTTCGACTACTTTGTTGCGGAAAATTTGGTTTTATCTTTTCTGAAAGTAGTCAAAACTTTAGAACACAAACAAGTCATAAACCAATTAACTATTATTCTCTGATAATTATCAGAGAAAGATGCCCGAATGGTAGGTTCTTTTACTCAATTTGCACCATGCAAACAATGTATCCATAATAATCTAAAATTATCTCATCACCGACCAGATAAGATAGATCAACGTAAAAACTACATCTCGGCACCTTCCTCTAATATCTCTTTCCCTCCACAGTAAGCCTTTACTGATAGACTTATGTATAACATGACACTACTCTTTTAACGATTCATCGCTAAAGAGTCGCGTCAAGCTACCGCATGGGGCCAGAATACGATCGCGCTGTCGCAGATTTCTGCACACAATTGTAACCTATGTCTTTGGTGTCGATAAAATTCGGTAAGAAATGTATGTTGTTGTAAAATGCATCGATAGTAGAGACAAAATCGGTGGTTATCGATCCTCATCGAAGTCCATGCTCGCTTGATTTATATGCAAAATTGAGACATTCCGCGTATTCTGTCCCTCAAGTCTAAACAGTTGGTTTACTATAGTTTTTATGTAACTTACCGTGTTGATGATGCGATTGCGCCTGCTGCGTGTTGGTAGATTCGTCGGCTGTTCGTTTGAAGAAGTTGTGTTGTAGCGCGTAGTACGGCGTCACGCGCTGCTTCGGATCGTATTCGAGCATGCGGAGTATAAGATCCTGGAATATTGGAAGTTACAATGTGAGAAGGGTGTAACGGGGATCTTTGTAAGTGGTGCGATTCTGTGGATGGTTATCTGTGCTGCTTTTGCTAGACCGGTTTCGTTTCTCCTTATCTCTCACTAAGCAAATGGTTGTGATTGAAAGGCCCAAAGTTGCCCGTTGCTGTGGCATAGAATTTGCACCACTCCAACTCTTCCCGCGGGTGTCGTAAAAGGCGACTAAGAGATATCTACCGAGGGCGGGTAGCAGCGCCTCCTGCAGACAAATTCTGCCACCGAACTGCGATCCGCAACTTGCATGCCCACCGTGGGGATTATGGGTATTACCCATCCTATGAGATAACAGCCAATAAGCCCCTCGCTTATCAGGGGAAGGCCTGCGTCGAGCAGTGGACCAATATAGGCTATTGAGGAGAGGCCCAACATTAACAGTGTATTGCGGCGCACAATCATCGGAGAAATTCAACAAACCATACGTCCAGTTCCCCTAAACCCTGTAAAAAGATGACCTGTGTTGTGACAAGCAGTCTCGGTCTGACGGTTGACAGACAGGTTTATTCGCTGTAAAAAACCTGACCTAACCTAACCTTGTCACCTCTGTAGAGTGGTGGGCGAATGTCCGCCGATGGTTGCGGGTTCGATTCCCGCCTCGGGACAAATGTGTGTACGATGATCTGCAGATATTTGTTCAGGGCGTTCTGGATGTTTTCTATGTATAAAAAAAAATCTATCTATTTAGTGTATTGTATTATGTATATCAGTTACCTAGTACCCATAACACAAGCTCTGCTTAGCTTGGGGCTAGATAATGATGTGTGAATTGTCCAGCATTATTTATTTATTTTTTATTTAAAATCTGCGGTTAATTCGCCGTTTGTTGGCAGACAGTGAACAAGCTTCCACAGTGATCCATACAATACCGACACACACACAGATTTATACGCATAAAAGTGAATGAAAGAGAAATCAAGGATCCAGGGTTGTTCCTGAAACTATAAGTTATAGTCCCCCCGATCCTTGATTTATAGTCTATAACGTAAGTTTACCTTAAATTTGAGATAGTCTGAGACGGAATGCCCTGGCTCGCCACGCCGCCGCGCCGCCGGCCCGCCGCCCTCCACGCCGAGGATGTCGTGTAGCCGCCGTGTGCCCGGCGCACGGTATTTCCTGTAACCACTGGAAGGTAACACATTGTCAAACTAGTACCTAGTACAACTATATCGTATCCATTTTGAATGGAGCATAAACGTAAACAAACCGCCCATACTTAACCTTAAATTCACTTTGTTGGCGCGTCCTTTTATACGTTATTTACATTACTTGTCGATTTTAGATCCTCACTTCAATAAACTTTGCTTACAATTACATATATCTGAAACTCGACGCCAAGCAAGTGAAATTTTGTTATTTGTGTCGTACTTTGTTTACAGTAACATGCTTCATTCAAAATGGATAAACCATATGTTTAATAGGCAGCGCAGGAGTATAAAGTTATTATTGGCCAAATTGATTAATAATATTTATTAATTTCTGTCACCATATTGCCGTCTGTAACGTCAATTAGTAATAAGATATTTGGCTCAAATACAGCGCTGAGCTTAATATGTTCAGCACACGCCGACCCCTATTTCGGCGCAGGGACGCGGAGGCAGAGCCAAATTAATTTCATTTTAAATTACTACCCGCTTATTCATAATTGTCTGCTAACATAAAACAGCTGCTTAGTAGTGTTATTTCTAATTTTGACTTATTCCAATGGAAGAAGACATAGCGAGATTTAACAGTGTGCTAAGTTAGCAAACTATTATGAATAAGGGGCTTATAAACTACCTTTCATGTTATACTGTTTTTGTTTCTCGTTTTTTTTACTCTGTTGAACCTATGGGTAATTTTTTTCTTCTATTCTATGCTAAATGACACCGTGCGGAGCTGAATTGACCAATCAGGTACCAGCGGAAGACGAGTGATCCGTTGTTAAAATCCGGTTCGCGCAAGTAGGATGGAAAACATCCTAACTGGAGGTTCTATTGTATCGGATTACGTGTCCAATATCTTCCGATAATGTAACTGACATACTAATTATATTTTTTTACTCGTTAGGCAAAGGTTATTACGTTTTAGTACATACCTGCCATCTTTACCGTTGACCTTCTTCAGGACGTAGCCACCGCCTTCTGACGCCGGCAGCTTGTCAAAGAACTTTCTGGTTTTGTGCGCCTGAAAATATCAAATTAAACGGTTAAGATCAATTTATTCTGAACCCTAAAATAAAACTTCTCAAGATCCACAGCTTGTATTGTGTGTGTCGTAATGTATCTTGCAGGGAATGTATCTAAGTGTTTTTATTCAGAATACAACCTTGCAACCTTAGTAGCAAACCTTAGACGACCGGTAGAATCTATTAGAGCCCTGCACATGTAAGATTCGGACCGCGGGAAATCGCACGCGCCGTTCCATCCCGCGCTCCAAACGTACGTGTAGATGCGCGAGGCTGACAGTTCGATGCGAGCTCTTATTTCACAGTTTTGTGCGCGCATCTCGTGTGAACGCAAAATACAGAACTGCCGGTTTGGAGCGTCGTCAAAGCTATTACGAATTTCATTCGTTTGTTCCATGAGATATCCATGTCCGTGTCCGTGGTAGAATCTATTGTATCCACTCACCTGGTCGAGTATATGATCCGACGGCATGCCCAGAACCTCAACGATCTTGTTCATCTGATCCACCTCGTTGGCGCCACTGAACAACGGCTCCCCGGTGTGCATCTCGACTAGAATACAGCCGAGCGACCACATGTCTATCGCGAGGTCATAGGGCACGCCTAGTAGAACCTCAGGCGACCGGTAGAATCTCGACTGGATGTATTGGTATATCTGGAAAAGTTTAACGATTGATCAGTGTGAGGAACTTTGTGTCGACAACTAGATTGCAACGGACGGGGCTCTATTTCTGTGACTGACTATGATATCGCCACAGAATGACACATTTTGGTATCTACCTTGAATGAAAGAAATTGTAGATGGAGGGACGCGCGTCAAAAGTGTCAAGGTTGAAATAATTTTGTCAATGTCTCCGTGCAATAGCAGGCACGTACTATCTAGAGTTTCTTTTATCTAATGATTCTACGTGACACCAGACGCAGAAGCCATCTCACAAGAAGTTGAAGTTGATTCTACGTGACGATTTTGCGAGTTGATTAAACACAGACATGAAAATTATTTAACGAAAGACGAGGCAGTATGGCCCTAATGGCTTTAGCCTAATTTGTCCAAAGCGACAAATTAAAATATAAATAAAAAAGTGACGATACTGCGACGACTGCATTAAGAAGTAAAGCGATTGGTTATCAGAATTGGGTCCGACAACTGGCGAGAGAAGGCCAAGATCAAGTAAGTGATATGATAAGTGTCATTACAACGAACCGACGGAACATATTTCAGAAGGAAATGCAGCCAGATCATACCCAGCTGTAGGTTAACTGATGTATTGATGATCATAATAAGCAACATTACTATGAAACGTATAAGTTTGATATAGATAGAAAACTGATGCAATATGGTAGAATATTGCCACCGGTTTTGTCTTTTAATCTGAAGTTCGTGCAGCCCACAGCATCTTTTGATATTTTCGTATATTTTTATCGGTCATTATAACGAATCAAATTCAATAAAACTGAGCATATCTTTTACTCCGATTCATTAGGAATATTTATGTTATAAGTACATTTTATTAGATAAACATTATCACAAAGCGTTCCGACGGAGAACATTGAATGAGTTTATCTGCGTTCAAGTGTTAGTTTAATTATCATTCGTCCCGTGCATCTGAAGCGCAATTGGAGATAACCCCGTGACTTCGGACTGAATCGGTCCGTAGAGATTTATATGCTCAATTAGCGCACACTAGAGTACCCGATAAATCGAGCACGGGTTCTGTGAAAGGCTAAACAGAGTAAGGTTGCATTTTCACCGGAGTTGTGTTAGGTATAGTTTGCTTTTTTGTGGAATATGGCAGACCCAATAACGGAGTCGGGTATTCTTATCTGGGTTTGACACATTCCGCAGCTAACTCTGTAGCACATCTGTAGTGTAAAGGAACCCATACAGCCCGCAATCAGAGACGTTAATGATTACTTAAATCTGCCACATAGTAAAGATTTCAATAGCCTTTACTTAGTGACAGTTTAAGTAACGGTGTGTGGCGCTTGGTTTGTTATGAGACCATAATTCAATTTTAAACAATAATTTTCCCTCAAAACTCCCTGATACCTATTCTGTATAGGAACCAAAATGACTTGATGACTTCTCTACAGGGATCAAGGCTTAATTTCTGAGAGTAGGTACCTTACATCCTATGCAAGTCCCGACTTCGCTTTCAGCTTTTGGACTTACCCTTTGACCTAGTTGACACGAACTGCCGAAGTCCACGATTTTAATGGCGGACCTCTTCGGGTTGCATAGTAAAATATTCTCGGGTTTAAGATCACAGTGAATTATATTTAGTTCTGAAACAGACATAAAAATAAGTATTAGTGCTTGCAAAGATAGGACGCCAAGAGAAATTGCATGAACAAAATTAGTTTTTTATGGCGAAAACGGTAGGTGAGACATTTTGTTGATATCCTCCTTATGAGAACAGGTCTACTGCTGAGTGTGCCTTTTTCTAACAGGGGTTTTTTGCCATAATCACCATGCTTGGCTGGCAGATTAATGATCGTGGTCATTAATGGTCGCAGTCTTCTGGTAGGTTCTTCCTTAGTCGGCACCTAAGATATCCACGACTTGAGTGAGAGCCGATATTTTACTTTATTTTTATTTATTTTTTTGAAAACTTGCAGTTACTTTTTCAAAATAGTTATTTACATGCCGGTAGCCCGGTACAGGCCAGCGTTATGTGTGCTGAGAGCCAATTAAAAAGTTTCCGCACATATTATACTCATACACCGCGACCTTACAACCTTATTGCTGATATAAGTTATTGACTTTGTATCTAGCTTTACAGTCACATTGATGTTAAATGGTAAGTACCTACTTAGTACTTATTTTTTATTTCCCTTTTCAGCTACATCAAGAAGCCTGTCTCAGGAAAGATAAACAACTTGAGGGATAAAACCGAACAACAGAACAAGGCTCATATTTTTTTCGGATCAATTGTTTGCCATTTATTTTCGTTATAGTAATCGAAAACGGACCTTTCCCAAGCACTTACACCCACGCTCAGGAGAGAATGAATCGCTCGACTGAGAATGGAGAGATCGGGGGACTGTCATTGTGTTTTCCGCATATAGCAGTCTATTATCTCAACTCTTTCTCTTGGCTTCTTTTGTTCCTTGGCCTTGTGTTCAAACCTGGTGGTTGATTTTTACGGGCTTACCAATGGAACTTTCTATGTAGCTTTATCATGATTCTTAATCATCAATAACAATAGTTTATTAAATACATGTCTAAGCTCACCAATCCGCCTGCCCATCGTGGTGGTTATGACTTAACCCTTATTTCGGGGAGGCATGTTCAGCAGTGTACGTATGTATGTATGTATGTGTGTGCTAATGAGGTAAGACTTAGCTGGCTGAGTCCCACCTCAAATATTTTATTTATTTTTGTTTTATTTCTTTGGAAGACGAACAGTAGGTACATAGATAAAAAAAGAAATACAATAAGGATTTCCTTAGACCAGTCAAGTCGTCATAGGTGTAAATTTGTTTATAGTGGATATAAACAAATTTACACATAAAAACTAGTAAACAGATATAGCAAACAAACATATCGAGTGACAATCTTACTAATATAGATGATTAATTGAAGTAAGTATACAAATTAATAGAGATAAAACAAAAATGAGAAAAAGACTAAAGGCAAAATGAAATAATATAAACAAAGTTAGTTCGACATTTAGACCATCATGGCTGTTTTGACTGCCCCTTACCAAGCGCCGTTAAAGTTGGCAAGATCGTTCAATAATGCTTCTTAAGTCTAGTTTATTAAGTATAAGCTGTTGAAGAACTCACCAGGTTGACTAAGGAACAGTAGCGCCGTGCAAAGTTGCTGCGCAAACTTCCGCGTAAGATTCAACGACACACCTCTGAAGTTGGTATTGCGCAGTAAATCATACAGGTTGTATGAGAGCAGCTCAAACACTAGGCATAGGTGATTCCGCCACATAAAATGGCGTTTAAGTTTTACTGAAAAAAATCAAACAGGTTTAAAGAACAAAGCTCCATATTCAGACTTAATTGAGGCTTTCTGTAGGCTTTTATCAACTGCAGTCGGTTTTATTTACTAGCCAGTTACGCTGTTGTTCCATTAAATAAATCCTTTGTTTGCAAACATTTAACAGTGCAAGTAACTGCATTAAGGTTCCAGGGAATCAGATAAAAGTAAAATAAACATCAGTTTACACAGTGACGGAACGAGCGCGCTGTATTATCAATTACTCTGGTGAATTCCAAGTATTACGGCTAGACTGGCACCGAGGTTCATGGTCCGAAACCCAAACAACACAGGAATTCAGTCTGTGCATTCTATCTCTGATAAACCGTTGCAGTTCGGTTCAATACATCTACCGAACTGTTGTTTTGTTTGTTCTATTCAACTGGTTTTACAAAAGGTTTCATATTCACGAAACATATGCTGCACATCTTCGCTTGGAGAAGATTCTTCGCGATAAGCCAGCTTTTCTAAACCGTCACAACATATCAAATATTCAATACATCAAATACAGAAATATCTGAGAAATGGTCAGCAATATTACTTATAATTATATTGTCATAATCCTTACCTATATAATACTTATTTTCTGCGTCCGCTTTGTTCATCATTTCTAGTAACTTGACTTCTATTTGTGCCTGGTTTAGGAAGGGTTTCTTATTCTTAATTATTTTAATCGCTACTTGACACTGCTCCTCGTGGTCATACGCTTTCACAACCTGGAATAATAACAAGAAACTTTTTTAAAGTTTGAATTATACAAGGAGGATAATGCCTCTCAAATTCCTCAGATGTAGGAGTTCTTCGGCCTCGGAATCTTATTCCTTCTTCCGTAGCAGATCATCGAAGATTCATTTAGGGATCTTACCTGTGCTGATATTTTCAAGTAACAAAATATACATACATATCCCATAAGAGAGATGGATGAGAATAAAGAAAGAGTAGGAAGTCCATGAGTATAATAATAAGAGGTTTTATCATTTAACTGATGCATTCAGAATCTTCTAGATGTCATAGAACAATCATCTCACCTGTCCAAAAGAGCCCTTTCCAATCGGCGATGAGATCTCATACCGGTCAAGGAACTTCTCTCCCTGTTTGATGATGTAGTCATGGTTATCGTCGTCATATCCGTCGTTGTATAACTTTCTTTCCTTCTTGTGTGAGCCATCCTCGCCGAGGTATGCTTGCGCTCTCCGCTTTTTCTTTGCATAGTATACCTGGAGACAAAACGGAGATGGTTAAGACGGAATTCATTTTAAGAGCACGGCCTGGGAAAGAACTGTAAGTTTCACAGGAAAACCTATGCCACTTCTTCTAATGTACCTACCTAATAGACACGACAGAGATCTATGTTATGTGGCATATGCATAAAGAAATTATGCCGAGTGGTGCGTGACAATGCCTGATTGCCTCGATCGCCACCACTGATGCCAATGAGGTCATGGGAATGGATAAAGTGATAGGTTAGAATAACGTACTTTTATTGCCATCTTATCTTTACAAGCTGCGATGCAATTGCCCAGTTTATTGTTTCGTTATTTAGTACAGATTCATGTGAATTATTTCTGAAACAGTTATACGAAATACACGATAAACTGGTTCCTAAATAGGAATTAGATTTTGACATGACGAAGTTTTAATTTTTTTTAATACGCAATGAGTATTCTCGATGGTATTTGTATAAAAATCTGGGAAAAAAAAGGTTTGTACGAATCAAATTTCATTATGCTTTGCAAGGAGGTGTTGCCACTGACGTCTTATTAACAAGGTGTAACGTAAAGAAACTTGGCTTAGGAAAACTTATTTTTATTATTACTAGCGCACGGTTTCGCGTGCACTTTAGCGGGATAAAAAGTAGCCTATCTCTCGTCTCTGGGATACCGTCTACCATCCTACTAAATTTCATTAAGATCCGATCAGCCATTATGACGTTTTAATAATTTATAATAATTATGTTTACTTAAAGTCATTAATAAAATGAATATATCTAATCGAAGAACGAGAACAATAATTAATCAGTTTTCAGGTATCCGATACTTATTAATCTACATATTAAGCTGTAAAGTAAATACACAATATAGGAAATGAGTGTAGTTACCGGCGAACGGTGGGAATTCGACTGACGGCCGTTGACCCAAATAATGCGGTTGACATTGATCGGCCACAGGCCGCGATATGCGTACATGAATCATGCGTTCCTATACCTACCTAGGCTCCAGTCGAATTGTAAACGAGGATTCGAGAATAGGAAGTTCATTGCTACCGAGTTCTTATAAGTCTCGTCTAGGCTAGTCATTGTTTTGTGACACATATTAATTAGCTTGCGTGAATGCCTTCGACGTTTGCTATTCTCAATAACCTATAACGGTTCTTATTGCAGGCAGCAACTCACATGCCGTAAACTACATAATTTAAATAGGTACTCTACCTATTCATTTGTACATATGTACATCATAAACACAAGATTTGCTACGCCTGGCATGGTGAAGCCACAGTTATGCAGCCGATGTTCTGTACGAGAGCAATATTATTGGCGTGGCAACTGCATAGCATTCCCATAGTAGCGGTGCGGAAGTGTCCTGTATCGACGCGACCTAACTATAACCCAAATTCTGACAGCGACCTACATATTACGTACAGTGTGTTTCACAGTCGAGCGGGCGGACCGCTCGAGGCTTCGGACGGACACCTATCTTATTTGGATATGTTTGTTGTTCGATCTCTAAGCTGACGGATAAGGCACTTGTCAGGATTCTTTCGGAGGTGTTGATTAATTCCGGTGAATTAGGCAGAAGCCTAAGACAGGGCGATGGTGTGGTATGCTATGTGGTGGTTCAGTGACCGCGGCACGTGGTCGCGAGATGAGCGCAGGGGAGAGACGGCGCGCGGTGGCTGTCATTGATTTTCCCCGTTTCCCCCAACCCCGAGGCTGACTCCCGCCCTACCGCGTCTCACCCACTTCCAGCGCCCGATAACGAGGTTAACGGGCGACGTGAGACTCTCCTAAACTTTAATTATACCCGTACACCCGTCGTGCATGTTTAACCCGGCCTCTATTCAACGTTTTCTGTACACCTGATAGGGAGCCGTGTTCCAATGTTGGGTCGGCAACTATCTAATGAAACCGGAGATGGTAAGCCGAAGAGCAACTCGCTGTGTTCGACTGTTCGTACTCGTCGAGTAGGGAAGTTTCATGACGACTCTCCATTGAATTTGCAAACTGCAACACGGACGACGCTAACTTCGGATATTAATTGTAAACAATAGGGTTTGTTCTTGTACCGACGCTGCCTGAATTGAATTGCGTGAAACTGAAATTAGTCAATGCACAACGGGATATTACCAAAATGTTTCTGAACTGAAGTAAAACCAGAATGTATTTTGTTGAGTTCTACGTCGAGTCTACGTAAAAAAATGCGTAGCACCTGCCATGGTGCTACGGCCGTAGCACTTGCTACGAATTTTAACGCTAAGTAGGTATTTAGAGCTTACAAAAAAAACTTAAGTAAATTTTGGATATTTATGGGCATTTTTGACAATTCACTTAAAATTAACGGGTTTTTAAATCAAGTTCACATCCTAAAGTCGGCAACGCAGCTTCGCTGATTGAGGATGACCGTAAATATGTAAAATAAAAAATAACACAAAATATAAATGGGTATGATGGGAGTTTCTGTATTTTTTTTTATGAACTGAATGAATAAATTTAAAGAATTCATTAAAAGATTAATTTTAATAACCCTGTTCTCTTGTAAAAGCCCCCAAAATAGTCAACAAAGTCAATTATTCAATAAACTTAGCTGTTTTCGGTCGGGTTTAAATTTATCTCCCTGCACCTACTAATTTTGAGACCTCGTAGTCCTACGAAATAGTTAAAGAAATGCCCTTGTTAAAAGATTTTATGGTATGAAATTCATGAATTCATGCATTAAATTTCATGCATTTAATTCATGCATCATTTTTTTACTTCTGAGATAATAATTATAAATTCGGATATCTAATGCATTTTCAAGTGATATGTACACAAAAGAAGATTTTACAAAAGGAAAGAACATTTAGGATTGGTTACGTAAACTGCAGGTTCAATGAATCTGAGCAGCAGCCAGCCAGGTAAATATATGAACCAAAGCGGCAATAAACTCCGTACCTAGTAGGAGGCGGCTTGCAATATTACAATGCAATTGTTTACCAACTTAATATTCTTCCAACTTTATGAAACCAATCCTCGCTAATACACATCTACTTGTAAAGCTCGTAAGATACTCGTGAGTTATGCAGTAACATAAATGGACTCCATTGTATGGGAATTTCAAAATGGTAAACATGACGATAATTGGAGAAGGCAATCATGCCAAAAATGCACTCGGCTTATGGCTCTTTGCGGAGGCACTTTTATGTGATTTTTATTGCTTTTATTGTCGAGTTTATGGGGATTTGTTGGCATGGGGATGAACGTCAATTTTTTTATGAGTACGCAGTGTACGGTGACGTCATGATGCATGATATCACCGAATGCACCGATGATGTAAGCTCAGCATTCGATCATCAAGTTAGTTACAGTCACTGATTATGCATCAGAGACGGCTTCGTCGGTACGAGTAGCAATAACAACGGGTTCCCATGCCTCGTGCCATTTGGAAACTAATTATTTGCGATAAGCTTTCAAGATGTCGCAACCGTTTTAATAAAAATTGCAACTTTTGAAGACTGTTATGTTGTTATTAGTATTCTGAATAATTAATAAATATATATATTTACATTACTCTGTTCTTAACAAGAGAACAACCTGCGAGTAAGTTAACTTCACGAAAAGCTAATTAATTTCGGATAGTGTCGGCGACAAAACCGCGGTGATGCAAATGAGTGTCGTCGCTTCAGACACTGCTTTACAAATTATCAAGTCGTCGAGTATCAATTAAAGCGACGGAACTGCGAAAGTTAACATCATTAACACCATAAAAAGACAGTTATTGCGAGAAAATTTGTGCAATCAATTTAGGGTTTTAAGAGGGTTCGGGGGTGCATGCGTGCAGATTGCAGCGACGACGTGGGGCGGGCGGTGGGGGCGCGGCGCGCGCATCTGTGTGCATTCGGCATATTTACCCCGATAGGGGGGGCGGGCGGGTTCACTGACCCGACCCAATGCAAGGTCTGCGTACGTAGGCCGCCCGCGCCACCGACGCACGCCGCCCGCACGCCGCCCGCACCGGGGCCCGTTTCATTAGTGCCACACCGCACTGCTCGCACGCCAAATGCTAACACTAGCTATGCGTCAAGTGGCAACCACGCTTTTTTAATCATCATCAGTCAGAATCCACTGAGCGGAAATGCCGGCACGTGCGGACTCACATTACATGATTTTCCAAGTAATTTTCCCGAGTCATGATGGAGATCACAAACTGAGGCTAGGTTTCGGTCGGATGCACTGTATCGATCTGGAGTTTATTTTCGAGTAGCTGTTGGTTGAGATACTTACAATTTATAACAGGCTAAAATAGTCGGCAGATAAACTCGTTCTTAGAATGACAGTGTAGTTAGCCAAAAAGAGAACAAACAATTGCACAAAATGCTTCGTATTTTGAAGCATCAACATTTTGAAGCATCAATGGTACTCGTATCATCAGATGATACCATTATTTGACAGACAGCGGTGATTTACAGTCTGCGCCCAAATTTAAGTACCAACATCAAGACTTTGTCTTAAGGAGTCTATAGATCCATGCTTGAGTGACGTTTATGTCATGGAAAAGCGTTACTCAAGCATACATCGATGACTGAGCAAGCTTTCGTAATCCGGCCATAGTGCTTATTTTGTTAGCCTAAACTAAAGTAATAATCGGCTATAGGCGATCTACATACCTCTAGTTAAACAAGGTTGTACTCAGTTAAAAGCTATACATACATAAAATTAAATCTCAGACCGTTTATGTAGACATTGGAGCCACATAAACAATAAACGTCATAATTACGCTGTTGGATTCATAAATCCACCGTTTAGACAGACACAAGGGCTATGCTGTATATAACTATAGGCAAAGTATACTTATGCAAAACCACCCCTTGCATTCGGCGGGGGATCGACAAATGCAATGCCGTAACCTACCCCAAGTTTCCCCTCGTTCTGGTAGGTCGGTGCAGCAACCTTTGATGGGGCATTGCCATAATAACCACGGTTACTTTTCATTAACAAATAGCGTATTACTGAGCAGTTAACGTGCCTTTGTATAAACAAATAACAGAAGCCATTGAGTAAATTATGAACATAAATATTAGTGAATCATCAATCAGTCAATTTTAAATGATATAATGAAAACAACACATGTGCCAATGCTCGTTACAATAATTCAATCAATGAGACGTAAGCGCGAGTACGCTTATGAAAATTTGACATAATCATCGCCTCATAATGAATAATCTAATCTAAAACTCACGGGCAGTAATGGGAGGTGTATTTTTACTAATCGTTATTATTATTAATATTTCGGACTGAAAAGGCGAAAAATTGAGAAGGTTTTTGTTCAGGAGTGGGAATGTAAAACCGGTATCTAAAAATTTTCAGGCATCAGGGTAATATTTTAATCTTTCCTTTTCAGGCATAAGTTTATCTATCACGATCTTTTTAACATTTTTTTTGTATAGCCCCCCCATCAACCTTTTAAAAATTATGTGCATGAAAAAAAATACTGCATTTAGAGGAACATGTAGCATACCAAGGATGATATTATTCTAGGACTATTTTCAGTCATAAATTTTAACTATTGTTTAGCCCGCTCTTAATTCTACCAAGATACGAAGCTGGATTACATAACGTAAATCAAAATCATAACAAACATACTTCAGTGATGACGGTGAGTTTACCGACGACCATAATAATTATAGTAACACTAGCTGCGCCCCGCGGCTTCGCACGCGTTGTTCCTATGAAAACGTCAAAAGGTGATTTTCATCCCACGGGAATTGATTTATGGGATAAAAAGTAGCCTGTTTGATTCCAGGAATACAATTACCTGTATGCAAAATTTCAGCCAGATCCGTCCTGTAGTTTTGGCGTGAAGAAGTAACAAACATCCATCCATACATCCATACAAACTTTCGCCTTTATAATATTAGTGTGATGTAAACATCATTCACATTTAATGAGTATGATATGGATTAGATGTTATTGAGAGCGTCAATAAAGAGATGAATTACACACATAACTCCAACATCCAGCCAGGATAATAAAGAGTGGATACGGATATTTATTATCTTTTTAGAATCGGTCGGCACCGTATGCTCTTTGATTGATTAGTTCTTCAAATAAACAAGTACAGAGGAAATGTTGATTGAAATATTATAATCGCCCACCCCGTTTATGGCAATAAAAACAGGGCATGACGACCGATAAAGAGTACATCCATTAAAAATCATGTGGGTTTAAAGGCAGCCCTCATCGCGCCTCCACTCAAAAGTTTTGACCTCGCAATTACTAAAATTGGTTTGATTTACCATTTTAATTGTAACAAAAAGCTTATTTTTTCCCGCTGCATGGCCGGCCCCTGTGTCACTGTAAACTCGACCGAGTGACTTTCGGCCGCAAGGTCTATTAGGGATCGCGGGGTTCGCGGCGCTGCTAGCTCGGGAATCGGAATTTTGAGCTGTGGCATCATGCCGTTAAGGCATAGTTTCTGTCGGAGGTGTTCGGTAGGCGCGAGAGGAGAGCACTCGAGGTCGGATGCTGAGAGCGGGGGTGTGGGAGAGCCGCGCGGGAGGCGAGTGGGACAAAATCGATATCGTCGGGCGGCGCGCGACGTCTTGCGCCCCGGTCCGCGCGCCCCTCTAATGAATGGTAGCGGCCAGGCCATAGTCATCTCTGCGGATGGTGGCTTAGCGTTACCAACCGCCCGCCAGCGACCCCACAGCTCGCCTCAGCACTGGCTCTTTCCGTTGCTGCTCCTCAACCATCAATGACAGCTTGATACTGACAGTCAAACATATCAGCGTACATATATATTTTCATACGGATTCTTTTCGGAAAAGAAAATGAGATTTTTTCAGATACAGCTTGCGGAAGAATGTGTTTTCCCGCACGCAAAATTGATCCAGAAATGCGGATGGTAACATGGATAACATTTTTAATAAGATCCTTTTCCTCCATTACGGGCTTATAGTAATGGAAACTTGCGAAATAATGAAAATAAACCCGAAACACAAAGCCGACAACGTTCCTAATCCCCATCAGGCGAACGACATAAAATTCCGCGCAGTGAGATAATAAACCGTTAAGGAATGAAAGGAACTCGAAATTTACACGTTATTGGCTTATGCTGTGAGCCACCTACAGTTTAACTTATTTAACAAGGTTGTAGGTATGTTGAGAACCACGCAAGAATATTGATCAAAGCATTTATTTCGGAATCTATCTACCTATCTATTTATGCCGGCCCACTTGCTTGCGTTCTCGATTTTAGTTTACGAGCAAATCTCCGCAAACGTATTCTCAATATTGTCACATGTTATAAATCAAAATCCGAGTCAAATATATCGTTTGAAGTTGAATATTTCTGAATCTAACAATATCAAGAAAAGAACTCAGCACGTCCTAAACAACAAAAGATAATAACGTGACACACGTGTAAAAAGATAGCTCTACACCGGAAAAAGATTTGAACTGCATGACAATACAGGGGAGCTGGAGATAAAGCACTCCAGGCTATCACGGAAACTAAGAGTAGGTACGCAAGATAAGTTGCCCAAAGTGAGCGAGAAACATTTGCAAAGGTATGGGAGCAAAGTGGACGGAAGTTTCAAGTGCTGCCCACTTTGCACCAGTTGATGAGAATCACAATAACATCGTACTTTCGAAGTTGCTCCAACTTTCGAGAGGAAACACAAAACCGAGAAGTAAAGATCAACCTTCTTGTACCCTCTTTGGTGTTTTTTGTTATCAAACTACATGATGTAGAAATATACGTAACGTAAGCAAGTTAAAAATATATTATTTCAAAGCTAGAATCTTCAAGGGGTTAACTTAGTTTGAATAGAAATGGAGTAACCTAATAAAGCAGAGCACAAAAATGATTTTAGCGTGAATGGTCCTCCGTATTTATTCAACAGTCAAAGCTTTAAAATAGCTACGTAATTACATTTAGACGTGTGACATTATGAACAGACCTCTGAGTTAAATGGCGAACAAAACATTATGTAGCAGAACAAGCTGATGAAAGACTTATTTTATTATTCATTGTTAGTTTATCTAGCTAGAGAACGCGATCTCTTAACCTTGGCTTCAGGGATTGGTGCAGTCTTAGATAAGAGCAACGTGAATAGTCAGAGGATCTCGCAGCGGGCACATGTCAAAAGATCTTACCGGGGCACGTACGTCAATGTAAACAGTGCACACTATCGCTTATTGATTTTCCCCATAATCAAACCTACTCAATCACCCCGTATGTATGAAAATCGCAAACTGCGATTCAATAATACATATATCAAGGACTTGTGTGAATGATTTGGCACAAAGATTATCCTGCAGGAGAATCACGCATGATAGAAGGTCCTATCTTACAATTTGCAGACTTCCCGCAATTCTTCCAATGTCATCGGTCTACTGCGGGTGAAGGTTTTTCGTTAATGTTTCTTCCTGATCAGGGTTGCAATTGAAATAATTGGGCATTCCATCAACTTTAAGATACTTCTTCAGCACCAGAGAGAATTGGAGGATGGTGCCAATATTTTTTTTCGACTTTATTGCATTCGTTAATACAGTTATGAGAATAGTTTCTGTTGCATTGAAATGGATCCCCATGGATAGCTAAATCAAAACATCATAATTTGTCAGCATAGGTACCATAGAGGTGGGTAGCAGAGATTTCCAGCGGAGCGTGTCGGCCAGCGTCCTGAAGAGGGAACGCGTGGACCCGTCTCTACTGCGCACCATCGTCCCGTCTTCACGCACGGTTGGTGGGTCACTGCACTGAGCTAACACGAAGCACGAGAAACCAGGATAGTTTTGTTTTCACGAAAGATGACGACACTGGTCAAGTATTAAGCACGCATATGAATAAATACAGTAGCAACCGCAATAATCGGCAGCGAGGACGCGACTGGCATGTTATCGCTACTCAGCTGCCTACCTACATTTACATGTATTCCAGCAGACGAGCTATTCCGCATAATTGTTGAATTAAGATTAGCCTAGATGTTTTGGTCAGTTGACGCGCGCCCCAAATATAAAGAGCTAGCACATTTTTCACGTCAACACACTTTGGTTTAATAGAGCAGTGTGTCAGGGTGTAATCGATCATGACATGCAGAATTTGAGTGCGCCTTTAATCTTTGTCACAAACATTGAGTCACGTAACATTTAACACAATATTGCGTTATGTTTTGTTATTTGAACAAACTCGTGTATACTAAAACACATTATCAAGGTATTCACCCCTACTCGATGGCCCTAAGAAGTCATCGAATTGGAACAATTAGCGCGTCGTTTGCGATGATAAACTAGCTCGTAGCTCCGAGAGCTCATTACCGGTACTATGCGGAGTCTGTTTAAGCGATTTTGTTCCTTGCCACGCTAAGCATGGGACTGTTGCATGTACGAGTGATATAATTAGTCGGGGCGCCCGGATCGTGGCAGGAGTCCAGGTCGATCACACGGCTAATAACGGATACACCACTTTATCTGGTCGGTCGTTGACAGGGACATTCTTGCGGACGTTGCAAAACAATACTAATGTGGGCGGTAAAACCACACAGCTACAAGGATTGCGAATAAATTACTTAGAATTTTACTTAATTTGAATTAATGTACCTACCTGAGGTACCTAACCTACATGAGGAAGGTTCAGCAATTGGTGCTCATACTCTGTTGATATGCAGTTTCACTACAATATGATGGTCTAATTGATTACAGAATACCTTGGCAATGCTGTTTCAAAGGTAGCTTGTAATATGCAGTGATTAAAAGTCTGACGTCATAATACGACAATTGCGAAGGGAATCCTCTATGAAATTATATGGCTGGCGCACGATTTAATAACTGGTGGTTTCTACATTTTTAATGGCTTCTCAGGATCTCTTATCTTAATAAGCCCTTAGAAATTAAACTTTCCCAGAACGATTAATCTGCCTGTATCCTACAAGCAGATTTATCGTTCTGGGTAAGTAAGTCTAAATAAAAATAGCAGTGGAACAAACAACACAAGAAAAATCTTTAATATTTTCACAAAACCTGCATTGCATGTTCAAACATTTTTGGTACTTTTGCGATGAATCGTTAATTGGTAGCCAGTAAATCATTCCAAAGTATCACAACGATAACACATAAACATCGTTCCGTAATCTCCAAAATACGTGCATACAATAACCGTCATTCAAGAAGCAGTCTTGAAAAGGCAGAACAACGGTCTTTATTCGTTTTATTTCTTTGAAGTCAAGTGCAACATCATTTTAAGCAGTGGTGATATTTATTATGAGAACTGACGTTAATACGTTATGGATTGCCGATAAATATATCGTTTGGATTGTATGGCGTGGAAAAGCTCCTGAGAAATGGCGCCAAGTATTCCGATTATACCTCCCGCCAAGTAGATGATTGCCATGTTTTGCGGGACACAGAGGTGAGGGAACCAGAGTAACTTACGCGGATAAGTTTTATCAGCAATGTAATGACTAATGACCAATAAGTTTGTGTTGCCTTCTGAATGGCTACTTAATATAACGCATTCACTGCCCAAGGTCAGCTCCTGCAGCAGCTGGTGGTGGTCGAATATTGTCCTTGTGCGTCGTACGTGGGCCATGAAAGTGTTAAACTATTTACTTCCGACAATACCTGGCGATGATGGTTACCACAAAACAAAATGTCCATGAAAGCTAAACAATACAATAACCTAAGTTTAACCTAAATACGCCGAGCACAATGGTGGTAAGTTCAAAA
Source organism: Eupithecia tripunctaria (assembly GCA_955876795.1). Classification (NCBI taxonomy): domain Eukaryota; kingdom Metazoa; phylum Arthropoda; class Insecta; order Lepidoptera; family Geometridae; genus Eupithecia; species Eupithecia tripunctaria. The sequence continues at coordinate 9,165,490 of OY041612.1, forward strand.
AAATGCCGTAAGTCTTTAGGGGCTTAGGTAGACGATGATGGTGAAGGTGCAAAACTGGTTTGCAATTTTGTAAGGAAAATCTAGGTACTGACTTTTCTAGAGGTTCATCTCCTCTGCTAAAAGCAGAATATGCGTCCTCAATACCCAGTTACTTATTGTAACTCTATGGCCCGTATTATGAAAGCTTGCTCAGTCATAGTGCTATGCTTGAGTGACGTTAATGCCATAGAAAAGCGTTGCTGAAGCATAGATCGATGACTGAGCAAGCTTTCATAATACGGGCCTATAGGTGTTTATCTATACTTAATATTATAAAGAGGAAAGATTTGATTGTTTGTTTGTTTGTATGAAATAGGCTTCGAAACTACTAGACCGATTAAAAAACATCTTTCATCATTAAAAAGCTTACGTTTCAAGGAGTAATAAGCTATTTTTTATCCCGGAATTTCCACGGGAACGGGTGAAACCGCAGGGCGCTGCTAGTAGACCCTGCTGGGAACACAATATGTACGGAAAGAGAGGAGGACCTCATCGGCAACTGCTTGGGAATATTTTACTGGTTCTGCATACTGGGAGCGCGTGGTTCCGTCTGTCGCAACGAAATCAAATTCCTAGATAAAGCACGCACTTTGTAGAATTTCATTTCATCCGCTTCAGATTAAATGGAATTCAATTCACACTCGTACCGATTACATATTGCGAGAATGGCTTTGAAATAATTCAGTTGGTCTGTTTTGCGGTCGGGGCACGTATGGATATTATTTTGTTTTAATGAATTGGAATATTCTTGTTGTTTTACTTAGGGCTCTTATACACGGATTGCACGTCTGAAATAAGGGAACGGCAAGTTGACCGTAAACGATCATCGCCTGCCGTTGACGGGTGTAGTTGGCCTTGCAGTCGGCAACTTGCCGTCCGTGTATTTGAGACGGGCAGTCCGTGTATAATAATAAAATAAATAATGTTCGACAATACACAGCATTATCTAGGCCTAAGCTAAGCAGAGCTTGTGTTATGGGTACTAGATAACTGATATACATAATACAATATACTACATAGGTGCATATTTTTTATTATACATTGAAAACATCCAGAACGCCCTGAACAAATATCTGCAGATCGTACACACATTTGTCCCGAGGCGGCATTGAACCCTTTGAGGTGTATAACAGCCCTTAGAGTTGTTTTATCCGCATATTTCTTCTTTTCTCATAACAATTTTCGTCATCATGCTATTAGCTACACTATTAAATATTTTAAGTAGCAGGTTCAACACTTGTTACGTAAAAAGCTATTGTTTATTTCATGGTCTACTAAGGTTATTTATGACGTGCATAATGTACTAACGTGATACGGAAACGCTAAAAGCAGTGACGTATGTACTTCTACATAAATAAGTATTACCTATGCAACTTTTCAATAGTTTACCTTCGAATCTACATTACACGTATGTACTTACTAATTGCGGGAGGTTGCGGGTTCGAGGCGGGAGCCTCGGGACAAATATGTGTACGATCTGCAGATATTTGTTCAAGGTGTTCTGCATGTTATCTATGTATAATAAAAAATATCTATCTATGTAGTGTGTTGTATAAAGTATATCAGTTATCTAGCACCCATAACACAACGGGCTTTATAATGCTGTGTGAATTGTCCAACATTATATTACATAAAAAAAATAAACAACTAAATATTATTATACTACATATTGAAAATAAATCAACAGGAAGACAATTAGAAAACTTGCGTCAAGCATGCATTCAACATTAATAGTTAAGGCATGTACAACGTATAGTCAACGACAAAAATTGTTTGTAACATGTAAACACCAAAACGTTAGTCGTGTCGACCATAGCGTGCCGCGTAATTTGGCGTACATAATTGTATGTCAAAATATTAGGGGCTAGATAACATCGTTTAGCTCCGGACAATGCACAGATGGTATTGTAACTTTACAATAGTAATTTACGCCTTTCTATGTACTTATTTTAATAATGAGTGGTTCGTGATTATGCACGTCAAACATGTTGACGTTTACGGAAGAACGCATCAACTCATTAGAAACATTGTAACATTAATACAAAGTAATTACATTTGTTCGGTCAATAAAAGTAATAAATAAATAATGCTGGACTATTCACACAGCATTATCTAGCTCCAAGCTAAGCAGAGCTTGTATTATGTAGGGTTTAAATGACTGAGCATTAACAAGTTTAAAAACCTCTGTAGTTTCTTAAATTATATTTTTGAAGTTGTAGTATTTTATTATTAAAAAGTAGTCGAGTTATTTTATTATAAAAACTATCTTAGTTTGTCGAATTCATTACGGATGTAAGCGGGTTAACTACGAACCTTATTTGTGTTGGAAGAACACCAACATTTCTTCCCTTAATGAGGGACATCTTCCAACGTTAGTGTTCTTCCAACACAAATAAGATTCGTAGTCAACCCTCTCACATCCGTAATAAATGAGTTGAGTTATGTTTGTCGCTGACTGTACCTAACCTACTAAGTATGCTTTTGAACCTTAACCGTTACTTTTTATTTGTATTGATCTACAAATAAAAATTTCATTAATTTTTGAATCATCTCTAATGTTAACTGCCACTCAATTCAACCAACACACCTGAAATCCTGCAAATCCAATAAAAATCAATTGTCCTACGATTTCAATACAGACATCGAAGTTAGCGCAGTAACAGGAAATCCCTCCGCGATCGGGATAGGCCTTGGGCGATAAGATCACGTGACAGCAGCGCCGAGATACCATCTTAGCTTTAATAGAGTTCTTCGCTGCACCCAATCATTGCTCCTGTTAGCTTCCAATCAGACTGCAAGCGATAGCAATGCTAGACGTTGATCCTGATATCGTAAAAACAAATTATTGAACCTACTCGTACCTAGTTTACATGAATGAAGCTCTATTTGGAAAATAGAGCATAGTTGAAATAGTTAGAATAAGACCGAATTGAAGTTTTTTACCTCACGCGATAAGAACACCAAACCGACCGGCCGAATTATCGCAATTTTGCACGAAGACAAATTATCACTAAGCATTTTACATCGAACAGTAAGCCAAGCACAGCCTAGGCAAGGTAATAATTTAATGATTTAAAAAATGTAACTAACTTCAAATTCATCAATATTATTCAGAATGCGATGCAAAAAGTTAGGGTTGGAAGTCGTTTTAAAACGGAGGGAAAGAACAGAAATACTTAAATTTTACAACAAAACAAAAGTTTCACTTCTTACTCTACCAAAAGGTAGAGTAAGTACCCTTACTCTATCTATTTACGCTTCAATCCAATTTTAGTCTATGATCGATAACGTCTATCCTAAAAATTGAGGTACTAGAGCCTTCTATCTGATCCAATATAAATAAAGGATAATATTAAACATTGACCTAAGATGTGAAAGGTTTTTCTTTTGAATTCCACCCGTCTGTGCGTCTACCCAGCAAAACTCTTAGGCCGATGTATATTTAATCTACTTACGCGTTTGTTTGATTTTCGTGATTTATTGCGATTCCAGACTCGGGTCAAGCTCGGTGAGTACCAGCAAAAGTAATAAAGATTCTAATACGATAGGTTTAATAACGAAAGATAATACTAATTTAATAATGCCAATATCACGCAACGAAACGTCGAGAAAAATGATGAGGGTCTTTTGGTTGGTAATCTAAATTCTGAAACTTAGTTAAAGACCTTTGAGCTACGAACAAGATAGACAAATTACCTAAATAATAAGATTTCACGTTTCAGCCAGAGTATTAAGGTATTAACTATTTTCTACTCTATTGTCTTAGATTGGAGTTTCATTTACTTTAATGATTAAAATCTCCCTTTACTATGAAAACACCTAATGTAACTCCTACACCTACCTACTCCTGTATCCGTAATCGTGTGAAACTCGATCACTTAGCGGATTGTGCTAGCCGTCCTATTAAGCAGGCTGTGACGTACCCGCGCCAAGCTCTGATAAAAGGCGTCTGAATGTCAACGCACCCGGCCCGCAGGTCTATTAGCTAAAACTTTGTAGTAGCGACAGCAACAGCAGAGCGACAGCGACCGCAACGCGATCGGTTGCAAAAAACCGTATTACGGAAGCCTATCGCACGTCTATCGCAAAGTGGTCGCTGAATGCACTTTGCCCTTGAACACTAGCGCCACTTGCGACAGCGCAGCAATAGGTGGAAACAAATAAGTGACGTTTTAACGTTATCTGTGGTTAAATTTTTAATCTGTGCGTCTTTCTGAATTGTTTGTTGTTGTTTCTAATGCTTCGATTTGGCTTGGCTTCGTTCGATGTCCGCTCATTTTTCAAGTGGTTTTCAAGTGGTTCTCCAGGATTTTGTAAACTTCCTTGTATTTTGGATCTAAAAGTAAGTTATCAATCAATTTAATTTAATGCGTAGTTTTGTTTTCTGTCTCTATCATGTTCTTGTAATTTCAGTGGAACATCGAGTTTCAGCCGACCAGTTGGAAGAGTTGCTGCAGCACCTCATGACGCACTCGAGCCTTGCCAAAGGCGTAGGCTTGGGAGCGAGGTCAAAGGAGACCATAGATCGTGAGTGGAATGAACTCGCTACCAGGCTAAACGCTCACGGTGGAGGTGCAACGAAAACTGGCCAGCGGTGGAAACGTGTATGAATTCTTGTTTTATTATTAGATATCATGCTCATGCTCATCTCATGTATCATGCTTGGGTTGCCTTAGGTACAATAATGGTTTTCTTTTATATTCTTAGTACTGGGCGGACTTGAAATTTAAAGTAAAAAATAGGGCTGCGACTAGAAGACGCGAAGCTTCTGGCACTGGTGGTGGGCCAGCTACCCTCGACCAATTATCGGAAACGGACCGAAAAATCCTAGCCATAATTGGCGAGGGTGCTGTGTATGGTGACACTCAGCACAGGGTGCCTGCGTTTGTAAGCTATACTTTCATTTTCCTACTTTTAATTTAACACTGAATTTCCATAATACATTCATAATCATCTTATTTAGTATAAGTGTGTGTGCGACTCAATGAATTAAAAAAAATCTGTCTTTTTCAGCCATCACAAACTCAGCCATCAAGTCAAAGTACAAGTACTATGAGTACAGGTACTTTGGAGATTGATACCATAAATATTGATTACCATGATGAAGTGGTAGTTAATACAACAGGTAAAACATCATATTTATTGTAATCACTGTAGTAAAGAAGGTATTAGTTATTCAGTAGTTTAACTGTCCATCGTCTGTTGCTTTCCTAATCTTGTAATTTTTTATTTCACTTAGAATCACCACCACCAGCAACCTTCCAGTCTCCATCTAGCAGAGGGCATACCAGTAGAGTTCGTAAGTTAATTTTCTAACTTATTTTATGTGTTCATAATGATGATAGCCCCTAATATTTATATTTTATAATATTCAGATACAATGGATAGTACTACCGCTGTAGCAGCTCGAGACTGCCTACAACCTGTTACACCTAGGCGAATCCTTGGTGGGTTACAAAAATAACTAATTAAATCATAATAATGTATTTAAAAAATATATATATATTTACACAATGTACATTATTTTGTTGTTTCCAGAAAGCCCAGTTTCTCGACAACCTCGGGGGTCCAGAAACCAAAACAGCAACCGTGTCACGAGGGCAGCTGTTAGGACTGGTAAGTTTTATTTTATTTCAGTATATTATATATTCTCATCAAAATGACTATTGTCATCAACAAATGTTCTAATTTGTGTAACCATTTTATAGGCCAAAGAGTTGGACCATCGTGGGTGGTTGAGTTGGAGCAGAGACGAGTTGATGCAGAGGGCAAGCTGGCTGAAGCAGCCGTTATAACAGCAGAGGCGGCGCGAACCCAAGCTGAAGCCGCGCGCACCCAAGCTGAAGCCGCGCGCCTTCAGGCGGAGGCATCTCTCTCTGTTGCACAGGCACTGCACGAGCACACAGTAATGCTGAATAAAATAATTGATGTAATGTCAAAAAAATAAAACTGGTCTTTTAGTTACCAACTAATATATTTTAGACAGATATACATTTATTTACTAAGAATCACACAGTATACAATTTAACTTCTTAAAAAATCAGTAATATTATAAATGTTTGTTACTCCTTCATGTCAAAACTAACAAACAGAGCTAAAATTAAAATAATAATAAATACAGGACATATGCTACTTTTTGGTAAGACTGTTTGTGCTTGTTTTGGGTGTTCTGGGTAAGAATGAAATAAAGAAGACATGAAGAACCCTTAATCACAATTATTAGAAACAATCTAGTGTAGTAAAATACTTTAAGACATTATCAGCTCTCAGATGCTTGTCCATAATTCAATAGAAATAATAAATAGCTATGCATGGCTAGGTCCTGTTATTCCACAACCTTTGGACAATGATGGCAACTTGTCGACGGCCATTTTGTAGCATCTGGGATTCAGTGCGGTCCTCAACTTGATCCCTATGAGATTCTTGCTGATTTCTTTCAGCTTGAGTGTCTGCGGGTGACAGCTCAGGTACAGGAAGCCTATCTCTGTTGGCCATGTTATGCAGGACACAGCATGCATTAATTATTTTTGCCACAGTGTGGTGGTCATAATGCAGCACTCTATGAACCAGCAAACAACGCCAACGGGCCTTTAGTACCCCTATGCACCGTTCAACAGCATTCCTGACCTTGCAGTGGACATTGGTGTAATATTCCTCGGGAGTCTCAGGGCCAGCATTGACAATAGGGGTCAGAAGCCAAGGCCTTAAAGGATATCCCGAGTCACCTGCAAAGAAACCAAATACCTAAGCATAAATATAATTTTAGTAAGTAGGCACCGAAATGATTGGCAAAAGTTTCACAGAATTTGAAGAACCTGTTAATATTTGTACCTACCTAAAAACCAGAGAGTTTCCCCATCATTATGGAGTTGTTGGATATGTGGGTTGATTTCTGACTGACGCCAGATAAATGCATCATGGCTGGCCCCTCCAAAGGTTGCATCAACATTTAAAATGTTCAAATCACTGTCACAAATCTGCAAAACAACATAATTATTAGGTAGGTTCTAATAATAATACAGTAAATCAGCATATTGATAGCTAGAAAATAATCTAAAAACATGCTTTAATTTTAATATATTTGGTAGGCACTGTCTAGGTAATAACAAACTCACTAATTGAACATTCCTAGAATGGTAATGCTTGCGATTGAAAAATCTTTCTTCATGTTCATTGGGTCTCACCATAGCAACATGAGTACCATCAATGCACCCAAGAACCCCAGGAAATCCAAATTTGTTGTAAAATCTAAAATAAATACATATTATAACTCTAACTTCTTTGGGTTTATGTAGGTAATCAATAATATGTAGCTATAAATTTACTACTATTCAACAATTGATGATCATTGGACAGTTATGATTATGACACAAAATTTAAATAAAGCAATAACAAAAAAATCACACCCATTTATTATTGTCTGCCGCTCTTCACGTGTCTGTGGAAATCTTATGTATTTTTGCAAAATACTAATACTATTCAGTGCCTTGGTGACTTCTTTCACAGCATTTGAAACGCTAGGTTGACTCAGGCCATGAAGAAAGTTCATGCCAACTGGTTTTTGATATGACCCAGTGGCATAAAATGAGAGTGCTGTTAGAACCTATAATCAAAAAACTTTTATTAGGAAGGTACTAGGACAAGGTTCCTAATAATTTGAACAGAAATTTAATTTATGTTCATGAATTATATCTGATGATGCCGTACCTTGCATTCCAAGCTCACTTTTGTTCGTCTTTGCTTTGCAGGCATATGTGGTTTCAGTTCATGGCACAGTTGTAAGAATAGCTCTTTGGAGAGCCTATAATGGGCTCTAAACTCAGTATCTGACACTGTCAAAGGATTAGCTTGATCTCTGAGATTTCGGCGCAAACGAGCCCTTTCGAGAAGTTCATCTCTCCTATCTTCGTTATCAAGAGCCTCTATGAGTAAAACAGCGCGAGCCATATCTTGAAACTGCAAGAAACATTAATTTATTTTAATATAGGTACATTTAGCACATTAAAGATCAAAGTAGGTACGTAGGTATGAATGATTTTAGATTGTAGGTTTATCAATTTTATCATAGTGAAATTTCAACTTACCTGTATTTTTATTGTTTCACTGTAGACTCAGAGAGTTTCTAGTAAATGCTTTAGGGTTTTTTTATAATTTTCTTGAAAATAAACAGGCCCTTCACACCACAAAACTCTGAATATATTTGTAGCAACCAGTAAACAATCGCCAAACAACAGGTGCTGGGGTTGTTGCTATTTGACAGTTCAAATTGCTTTGTTACCGCTGTCGTATTGCTGTCAAAAGTACATACGTAATACCAAATTGTAGTATGAATACGATCAGAATGCGCTTTTTAGTTCACCGATTGTCCGGCAGAGTGCTTGATTGCTGTTGTCGTTGTTGCTGCTGTTAGCTAATACAAAATTAACGTTTGACAGCGATGATCACGAGATTTACGCCTGTTGCAAACCTGTCGCGAGATACGTAATCAGTCTGCCGGTCACCTTGAGCCGGCGAGCCACTCAACTGTGTTGCTAGAGAATTTTGGCCAATGTCATACTATCTTATCGTACACATAATTTATCCGTGACGAGGTCAAGCGGCGAATCCGCCGGGAGACGAGTGACTGGGCGAGCCGATCGTTCGACCGCTGATGGAAACACTTGCGCTTTGGTGCCTCAGGAAGCGGTAAAACAACACGACTCGATGTCGTGTCAATGTGCTCACAGATACACATAGAAATCACCTTATTTTTTATGGTAATCATGTAGTTCTATTCAATAGGCCTTCGAGTTGAACTCGAATTATATATGATAATTAAGACGGTCGTGCAATGAAATACATACTTTACGTTATACAAACAGTAAACAGAACGTTACCGTACCTAATTATAATTACGCAAGCGACAAAGGCAAAAGAGAATCTCTTTTTTCTGTATAGACACTCGACGTCAATTCAATTATTTGTCTACGCATTTGATATGGAAACACCAGTTTAATCGCTTAGCAACTATGAAACGTATTAAGTGTTTGTTGGAATATTTGAACAGGCCGCTTTGCTTCCGACAAAGCACAGTTGCGGCTAAAACGGAAAGATACGTCATAAATGCCGTGTCGTAGTCGTGATTTATGTTTTGCGCGTACCCACCACGGGCCATCCAGCTAGTGAGTGGTACAACCGCATGCTCTTAGTTTGAGGTGGCGGCGGCGGTGGTCTTTCGCTGAATAAAGTGAAAAGATTTCACACGCAGCTGAAAAGGAACTCCAATTTAGGAATTGAAACCAAATTGGATGGGTTCCGTTACAGGAAATTTACTTCTGCATTCAAGTTCCATTCAGCAGAAAACAAAAGGCATACGTAACTCAATCGTAGCACCGATTGTGCAGTTCACGTGGCTTTTAGACATCGATCTTGCAATCATTGGCTGTGCCGTGGCTTGGATGCACAGCAGGTGCCAATGAGGCTGCTCCAGTTTTCTCACATTCAGATCGATGTCGAAGCTTCGAAATAGAACTGCTAGCAGCTCAGAATATACCCACAAGGTCGGTAGACGACCTATGCCCTTTTGCTGACCCGTACCCTCCCGTCGCGTATATTCAGGACACACAAGCCGATCTGGACCTTTATCCTATTTATTTGAGCATCGTAAAATCGAGACACGATTCAATCAGACTTTAATAGAGCAAACGACATTTAAACGAAACCCGCTAACGAATGAATGCCAATCGTAAAGAAATCTTTTACTCACAGCAAAGTAATGCTTCAAGTAATTTGAATGCATTCTGTGTTAAACGTTTGCGGTATAATTGTTATGGTATGTGAAAGTTTCCGTCGATGACATTCAAGTATAACAGTGCATACGAGGGGCCGGAAACTTCACTGCGAATCATGTCAACTGTTTGCAAACTTCACTAACAAGTAGTGATTCTTGAACTGGCGCCTAAGAGTTTCTTTAATTGAGGGACGACGTCCTGGGAAGTTCGGAAACGGGCCAACGCATCAATGTATAACTAGGATTATAACTGTTGTGCTCGTGGGTGCTTAGTTATAATTTCCTCTTTCAATATAGAATAGAATATCATTAAAAGGGTGGGTTCTGGGTAAAAGAATACCTCAACCTCAACAGCCTTTATTGGTCCACAGCTGGACGCAGGCCTCCCCCTGAAGAACGCCTGATTGGCATATCTCATGGAGGGGTAATTCCCATAATCCCCACGCTGGGCATGCGGGTTGGGGATCGCAGTTCAGTAGTAGAATTTTTCTGCATGGGGCGCTGCTGCCCGCCCCCGGTGAATATCCCTTAATCGCCTCTTACGACACTAACGGGAAGAGATTGAGTGGTGCAAATTCTAAGCTAGCACCACTCAGCTAAAAAAAATACATCATCTGTAAAAATTTCACCTGTCTCACTCACTAATCACAGTTTATGAGAGACAGACGGACAGACAATATTAAATGTAAAGCGCGTCAAACTTTGACGCAAGGTGTGCCATCACGCGTAACTTTAACAGGCTATATCTTCATATTTTATTAATTAATCGACAAAATTAAGAATAGCCCAACAACAAAATTGTCCTTACGTATATAATGCTATGTTTTACATAGCATTTACAAAGATTAACTCTTTAATATTTGTGAAACAAAGGCGTTAGGTGATAGAGGCGACATGGGAGTCCATGAAGACTCCCGGATATGCTCAGTGCGGCGTTAGCTAGTATATTTCCAGCTCTCAATGCTCGTAATGCGGTCAGAGCACAAAAATAATATTGTTGCGAAAAATAATGAGACATTTACAAGGATTCTCTTACTTTCTGTGCTAATAACCCAGAGTCGAGTTAGTAACTCGATGGCTAATAATATTATTTTGCAAGGATTTTATGTGGATCACATACCGTGATTGAGATGTTGGAATTAATAACGTCTTATCACAATAAAAGTTAGTTATCTTTCATTGTAGTATGAAATCACGAGATAATTAGGGTACAAACGTTCTATTTTGATATTATGAAATGCTACTAGCTTTTGTCAGCGGCTACCTCGGGATGCAGTCTATTTCTATTTTTAACCGACTTCAAAAAAGGAGGAAGTTCTCAATTCGACTGTATTTTTTTTTTAAATTTGCTACCTCAGAATTTTTTACCGGGTGGTCTGATTTTCATGATTCTTTTTTTATATGAAAGCTGGTGCTTCCCGTGTGGTCCAATTTTAATTTGGTTCAGTTCAAACAATGGAATCCATTAAAAATCTATATAATTGAAGAATTGACTTACTGGATTATAAAAAGCTATTATTTATGAAGTTTTATTTTTTTAATAGAGCCCTGCTGGTTCCAAAACATCGCTTTGAGAAAGCCCGAAAAAGCACGAAACCGAACCGAAAGCTTCAGCGTAAGCTAGTATCAAGTTTTCTATTACAAAACAAGAACTTGAGCGTTAAGTATTATTGTAGTGTACACTATTGTCCCGTTTTATAAGACAAGTTACATTTAAATATTGGTTCGCTGGTGTCGTGCAACGTTTATCACCGGCCACGGACACCCCGCCAAGTGATCCGTACAGCCTGCCATGACTTTCGTCTACGCCACACCGAAACAACAGATTGCCTTCATGCTCCAGGCATTTACTTATAATGTATATACTTGTGTAGGTATACTACATTATTATCACGTGAAACCATCGATGTAAGTAAAATTAGAGAGATGGGGTACTAGCTTTTCGAAAGTGGAACGCGTAATTTGATTAGTGAACTTAGGTCCAATTAGGTTCGTCCACCTTAGTCTTAGTTGGACCGAGGCGGCGGCGCCCCCGTCGGCGTTCTTGTTTCGCGTGGGTATTGTTGTCGCGGTCGCACTTCGGTTTACCTAGTATTTCTATCTTTCCATTTTTTTATATATCAAAAAATATAAATATATGTAAAGTATATTGCAAAAGATTGGAAATAGCGTCTCTTTGAGTTAAGTTATAATTGTAATGTAACAACACAAAGGCCATTTGTTAAGTACCATATCAACAGCATTTTATTATTTTTTAGTATACGCATGTAACTCAAACATGTATTTACCTTACATTTTTCATGAAGGTCAGCATTCTTCTGTTTTGTTAAAATGATATGTTTTGGGGCACGAGTGGAGAAGACGCACGGCGACAAAAACTGATTCTTTATTTAGATTTGCGAGAAGTGAACGCCATGCGACAGATAGGCTATTTAAAACTAATTACGGTATGCCCGCAGGTAAATTTAGAAGAATGAATCATGTAAATATATTGTTGCGGTCACTATTTTTATACATCAAAACATTGACTCCTATGCACTAGCCAAACAAGAGGTAGAGTGTCGCCTAAAACTCACTCTGTTGCCGCGTCTTTTTATATTATTTAAACATTTACATTACTTGTCGACTTGAAATCCTTACTTGAATAAATATTGCTAACATTGTATAAGAAACTCGATGCCCAGCGAGTAGTTCTTAGTTTTTTTGTCGTGGTTTGTTTACAAACATTCTACATGAGTTTAGCTAGTGTATAGTTACTTTGTTGGTGGTTTTTTTTGTGTGTTAAAGCGAGCACATTGACCAAATTGGTTTTAGATGACACAGTAAAAAATATGATTGAATAAAATGAAAACAAAGGGTGAAATGTGATTGGGTCAGCGAGCCGGGTTGTGTCATTCATTCGAAATGGTGTTTCAATTATTATTCAGATACATTGGGTTTAAGTATCGAATTAAAGGTGAACGCACACCTGTTCGCGCCGCAGCAGCCGAACTCGCCGCCGCCGAGGTTGTCGAATTTCTTGATATTTTCTTCATGGCATCGCGCGCTTGTTCGAATCGTACGCGCCTCACGCATCGAAAGCTTCAAATAGCATCATTTTAACAGTATTCTGTTTAGAACTGACGTGTTCTACGGAACTCGACAGTCGAAAATAATGAGTATACGGATGACGACATCTGTCTCTAGGAGAGACTTCCCGATTTTTAATAAAATGAAGTCTGAATAAACCAAAACCATACACTGTACGTACGTACACCAGCTAGTCAAACTCAATGGAGTATTTTAATATAAAAACTATCATAGGTCGACGAATTTGCTAAGTTTTTTAGAACCGCACTCTCCCTGATCAAGTCTCTCGTTAGGGGATGAAACGTTGGTGTTCTTCCATCACAAACTATGTTCGTAGTTAACCCGCTTACATAATTAATTCGTCAAATTACGAAAGGTTTTTAAAATAAAAATGATTTAAGTTTTGAGCTTTCCAATATTATATGCCTGCATGACTCCGGAATTACTGAGGGAATCTCAAACCATGGTCAATAATTAAAATTCACACACACCAGTCCATAACTACTGGTAATATTGATACCACTCATACAACAACAGCATTGTAATATTTGACATGTTTTCTGTGAATAAATGATTATATTCTATTCTATTCTAATACCCCGTTGTAAATGACTTTATGGTAACGTATGTATTTCCTAGAGGCAATGCATTAAACTGTACCTCTGACAGACGCAGGCAACTGGAGCGTTTCGGCGCCTCGACGGGCGCTGGCGCCGCAAGCGCAGTTTTATTGTCTCAACCCCGTTCTTTACCGCTACGATGCCTACTATGAAATTCAAACAGCTAATATAATTGCAAATAAAATGTTAAGCAGGACGTCCACTGAAACTATCGTAGATGTTAGCGAGCGTGACGAGATCATTACAGGAGAACATGATTGTGCGCAACGGTTTAGTGGATGATGTTACAGCGTCTCTGATTATGATTAATGTTTATGGATTGCACTGTTAATTTTATGTTTTACAACAAGTATTAATAGATCATAATTTTACATATATTTATGCATAATAAACGTAGAATGTGTAGATTTATTTGTCTTGTTGTCCCATTAACATTTGCATTTCAGTTCTTTGCATGTAGTTTATATTCAGGTTATTACTGCAAGGTATCATTAGGGCGCTCCAGGCCAATCAAATACAATCGAATTTCAGGAAATTGCAGCGCGATAACTATCAGTGATATCAATTTCAAATAGCCGCGGCCAGACGTAATAAAACTTTGGAAATTCCCAATTACTCAAAACACCAAAGTTAGATCATATAAACTGATTATCGTGGCGTCCGATGCATGGGGGTGGCGTTAAACTAGGGATGACAGAACGTGAACATTTAGAAACACGTGTTGCAATCTTGAACAACACTATTTTTATTGAATGAAGTTTATTTTTGTGATTTTGATTTAGTAATAAATCAAAATCACAGGATTCGTTAGGAATCGAAACGTATCGTGTTTCGATTCCTAACGAATCCTTATTTTATATAATTTTGATGTTTAGTAGACGATAGCTAAGCTATTGCATATTTGACATTCCTTAATACTAATTTTATTACAACAGAATCGACACTAATGTATGATTCAACACCGAAAAATAGATTTGTTTACAAATTTGGCATCTGTTTAGACCATGCAGCACTAATCCCTTTATATACCTATCAATCTTATTTCCATCATCATACAACTTTATGGACTCTCCGTTGATGCAAGTATACGCAACTAACAAAGTTTGTTCCTGTGAAAAAGCAAGGCACAGCCCTAAAGTGCTTTGCCAGTGGGGTGCCAAGCAAGGCCAGTGTACCAGTGAGTCCATCAAATAGATCGGCCTCCACGATACCGTATCAAAATACTCGTTCGGTCGCCGTTCGCGTTTTGCATTACGATATTGGCCTCCTATCAATTTTATTCGAGCGGGAAAAGCGAATTTGTCGAGAACTCGCAGATTGGTAGACTAGGTTTTTTGAACTTTACGCTAACTTCTGAGATTTCCATTGCATACGATTTTATATTGAAAGTGATTTAATTGTTAAAGAATAATAAATAAGGCTTTAGTTATAGTTATAATAGTGCGTAAGTCGTCATCCTACTAATATTATAAACGCGAAAGTTTGTAAACATGTAAACATGTATGTTTGTTGCTCTTTCACACAAAACTACGGAACGGATCAGGCTGAAATTTTGCATACAGGTATAACACATAGGCACATATGCTTTTTATCCCATAAATCAGTTCCCGTGGGATAGGCGTGCGAAGCCGCGGGGTTCAGCTAGTACTTTATGTCTCTAAAATGTTTTAACTTCAACGGGACTTGCACGCGCAATTTATTTCATTTCATAGATCGACACGACACTATAGAAATACTAAGGATCGCGGGAGATTAAAAGGTGACCTTATCGCTATGAGCGATCTTCCAGGCTACTTTGTGATGGACTGGATATAACCAATGAAAAAGACAAATAAAAGCAAATCTCAAAAAATCTAAGACGTCATGAAAACATTGTTAGATTTTTGTGGTGAGTAATAAGTGGTACTAAGAAATAACAACATTTAATTATTATATCAACACGGAGTACAGACTAAACTCAAGCTATACCTAATGTAGCTTCGGGTAATTATACCACTACTCGTAATTAGTTAACAAAATTTGAATAATTTTTATAACCAATTTGATTGATTGGCGCTAATCACGCTTCACTTAAAAAAATCTCTAAGAGCTGTACCGCACTCTCCCAGTTAAAAAAAAACAAAAACTTATGCTGTATGCTTTGTAGAACGCAGAGAATATATAAAACCACAAAATATCTCGCGCCAACACGAAACGTACGACCTTAAAGTTCAATATCCATGCCGAGAACTGAACTTCTAACAGTTGAGCCGCAATTTGTGTCGGTGGGGCATGTGTATCGCAATATTGGGCTATCAATCTCCGGCCAAGATAATGGTGGCGCGGCCGCTGACGATGTGCCTTGACCGCCTAATTGAAATATCTATAGCCCGACAGCTTTAGGGCTGGACTTCGTATGTTATGAAAGAAATTATGCTGGCAAATGTATCGGTTTGAATGAAATTTGGAGAATTAGGGAGTATACGGGCGAATTAACGTGGCACCTGGTTCGAACAAAAACCTAACAAAAATTCAACACATAACAGCAAGAGAACTCGAAAATTTTATACGTGCGAGGGTAATTGTGATGCTACCGCTACGCGGCGGAACGCCTTGTTGGGCAGAGGGGGATGTATCGAATTCTAATCCAGGTGCAAAGTTAATTTCGACGAAATATACTTTATGATACTAAGGTCCATATTATGTAAGCTTAGTGAGTATAGCTTATGCCATTGAAATGCGTTACTTAAGAATAGATCGATAACTGAGTAAGCTTTCATGTCAAAGTCCCAAAAGGATTGTTGTGACAAAAACGATAGTCAAAACCAAGTGTTGCATTATTAGCCACAATAGTTTAAAAAGTTTTGATTGCAAAGTTGTTTGTTTCCGATCTTACTCTACACAATATTCTACAAGCCGAAGGCATTGAATATTTTTCTGAATCAAGTTAATAAAATCATTTCCCTCGAGTATTCCACTAATGTATAAAGGGTGACTCTACTTGTTTTAGAATGTGAAATGAATTTATCTGCGGGAAGCGGCACACCTGGCCATCCGTGAGGCGAAATAATCTCTCACGACGAAGCGTATTGATGCGCACGTTTAGAATAAAGACTGGATTTTAAATGGAGCCTTCGTGGATGCGAACAAACCTATTTGTTCGGATAAGTTAGGTGAAACGTTCGGGTACGAACACTAGATAGACAGTGGTGTCGTTCTGTTGTTTTAGAATTTGCTTAAATTTGGATTTAGGTATGCCAACTAGACGATAACGATTCAAAATGTATCATTTTAACACCCCTAAGTCCTAATTTTAACGAATTCTAAAACAGCAGAATCGACACCATTAGATATCTAATAAGTTGAACTTTGTTACCACTGTGACGACCCCAATTCAGGTTGATTGATGACTTAATAAATCTAAGTAAAGGTTTCTATTTAGAAATAATCAGTACCATGTAATATAATAATATCAGAGCTAATAGTAGATCTAATAGCTGGTTACGTTGATTTTAATTTCCGTTTTTAAATAATCGATACACTCGCGATTATGTATACCCCAATTTAATAACACAGCCCCGAAATAGTTGTCTTGGTAGGCACCGAATGATCGTTCTACACAGGGAATCGATAACAGACGAATGACGTACGGTACGGTCGTCAACTTGATGGGTTAGTATCATCTCGTCTAAAAAAGCAGCTGGTCTAAGTACAAACTGGTCTAAAGCACAGCTGGTCTAATTAGCAAGTGGTCTAAAATGCAGCTGGTCTAATTAGCAAGTGGTCTAAAATGCAGCTGGTCTAATTAGCAAGTGGTCTAAAATGCAGCTGGTCTAATTAGCAAGTGATCTAAAATGCAAGTGATCTCAAATGCAGCTGGTCTAAGTATCATAGTACAGTACCATGCGAATATACCATTACTGCCAACCACTTACATAGCCGACGCTTGGATGAATATTTTACAAATTACACCTGATAGGTACGGAAGAAATGCAAAACCCCATTTTTTTTCAAAACATTACATTTACATTAACTTTCAGTGGTTCTAAATTTAAAAAATCATAGAGTATGTTTTTCTGCAAACTATCTTAAAAACTCCTGGTTTTCATGAAAAATAAACCCTGAAAATTTTATATGCCTAGGATGAAAGCATCATGTTAGAAAATGTACTTAAATAGTACAAGTACCGAAATAAATATTTTTTATTTTCTATCAAAGTCGATGAAAAATTTAACAATTTTATTTTCATAAGCTAATAATGAAACTAATATGTGAAATTAAAAGATTAAAAAACGAAAAGGCAGAAATAAGTCACTTAAAAATAGTAATAAGCAAAGTTCAAAATATTAAGTTTTATAAAAAAAAAACGATTTTATCTAGCTTTTCTTTTATTGACATGCATCAGCTAGCTGTTTCTTGATAAGAAGCGTTGTTACCTGCTCTCCTAACTTTTTCGATATCTTAAGTTTTAAAGAAGTTTTTGGCCCGAAAAATTACGTATTTTTGGCGCCTAAGGCTATTCAAGTGAATTTGAAAAATTCACTGGGGCACTTCGGGCTCTACATCTTCTTATGAATGATCTGTTCAATTAAAAGAAATAGTGTTCTTAATAACACCCTAGCTACCCGAAAGTACCTACATTTTCACTGATTTTGGAAATAAATTTCTAATCTTATTATTTGTTTTTGTTATAAGAAAAATAGGGCTAGAGAAACATAACCTTAGCCTTAACTCGGTAATTTGACACTAAAAAAATTTAGTGTGATACCATTTAAGAAACTACATGAAATAGGCATGTTTTTTAAGCTGTGGGCTACCCCGGTCTCCATAGGTTTTTTTAATACCACAGGTGCTCAAACTTAATAATAAAAAAATAAAACACAAATTTTTATTTTATGTGTTCAAAAAAACAAGCAGTTGTGGCTAAGAATATTTTGTGATGTGCCATAGCAAGGCCAATTATCCACGGTTATTTTCAGAAAAAATCAACTCGTTATTAGTAAATTTGTAGCCGTAGTGTTCAAAAATTTGAACATAGGTATTAAATTTCGGAATTAAAAAAAAAAAAAATGCCTGACCGTTGCAGGTAATTTTTTTTATATATTTTCTGAGTTGCCTCCCTGCCCCCCCATAAGCACCTGCGGGGTTATCCATTAATTACCGGGCACCCTGTATAAGTCTGTTTCTCATACTTTGTCGTTTCATTTTAAGAACAATGAAAATGTTTTTTATCAGCCATTAGACTATATTAATTTTGGACGGGATGAGATTTAGACAAAGAACGTTTTAGACAAGTTTAATTATTGACGGGTAGCATTATAGACCAGTTGCGTTTTAGGCGAGATGTATTTTTAGACCAGTTGCGTTGTAGGCGAGAAGCGTTAAAGACCATGTGCCAGTTGCGTTTTAGACCACTTGCTCATTAGACCAGCTGCTTTTTTAGACGAGATGATACTAACCCAACTTGATTACTGATTTATGATAATTGGCCACAATAAAATCGAGTGGCTCCGAGTGGTCCCGGCTGCTCCGGAAATTCTTTGCGTTCAAGTTTTTATAGATAGACATTATGCAAGACGAACGGAGTAAATGACTGACGGGAAAGTGTTTTTGGGCATGGAATACTCAGAATATAGAGACAAATCTAGTACTCAATGAAATTACAGAATGTACACAACATACCGTGCTCTTCTCCTTCAATTTAAGCCTCTTTCTATTCCTTCTTACTAAGTGGAAACTTCTTAAAATTCTGCATCTTACCTGAAACAAAAACAGTCAAATAAGACAATGTTCGGATGTTATTAGTACCCTGAGGGTTGTTGGCGGAATCGTAGTACCAGATATGGAGTTCAAAATGTTGTAACTTGTAAATGTAGGTACCTTGTACAAAGTTTCGTGGCTTGTTTCGCACGGCTTTCTAATAATGATCAAGGAAGGCCTTTTGTTTGGATATCTTTGAAAATTGCCAGTCATCGGGTTCATCAACACCGATATTTCGACGTAGACGCCTCAATGACGTCATTCGATTATCAGAAGGTTTATTCAACATATATTTTAACATCTTTAATTGTAGGTTGTAGGTTAGAGTTTTTTGAAAGAAAACAGTTTTTGTGTATGATTTCGTAGCTGATCTTAGGAGCTTGTTTCTATCTGCCACTTACCAACCACGCATCAAAATAAAATAGATTGTGATAAATGGTGACGTTATTTCTAAATAGTTTCGAAAATATGCCTGGGACGTTGATTATTACATACCTAAGTTTAGAGAGAGATCGGTTGAGATTGCTATAAAGTAGCAATATATCATCAGCTCTACGAAGCTAGAAATGATTGTCGAAGTATGAAAAGCTCAATGAAAACTAAACGAAATTTAATCATTTTATTTTAGTTTAGATGATCACAAGCACTTACGGAGTTACAAAAAATATACAAAATAGAAAACTAACAAAGTAACATAACAACACAGGATAAATGCAACTAAGCCGTTATTATATTCGTCAGTGGTAACAAGATAAAGCGTCAAAATCATCACAAACTACCGCTCAGTCTCTCAGTATGCGGTAGTACGTGGCACCCTATGATGTTATGAATTGTCTAATTTATCAGTGGAGATTTATGTAGGCAATGACGCGCCCGCATCCATGGTGTATTGTGTACACTGGTTTGTAATGGGATTAGGCGATATTGCCAACATAATACCAACAGGGGCGTTAGCTTCCCTATGCCTCATACAAATATCGTAGCTTCGTGCTCAATAACAAATATATTCATCAAGTTGATACTTAAAATTTTGGTGGTAAGTAAAGGAGATATTTTTATTTATTTATTTATTTATGAACAAATACATAATGTATAAATAAATAAATAAATACATATCTTTAATATTTTTTTACGGAATGTGAATGTTACAATTTACGGAAGGCCTATCCCCAACAGTGGTTCAAATCCGGCTGCAGATGATGAGAACCAATGAAACAACTACATAAAATACTCGTAAAAAAATTACTTCTAAATAATATAAAATAATAAGAACTAATATTTACAATTTGAAACAGGTGAGCTAACTGCAGACTAGAAAAAAATCTAGATGTAGCGAATTATACTGTACAAAACTACAGAAATAAAAAGAACGCTAGTTTGCATGCGTTAGCACGAACAAGAGCAGGCTTACTATATAGCCTAGCCAGGGATTTATGAAGTCTAACAATGAGAAAGTTGATGTTAGAATTGTCGTGTAGAATCGTGGACATGCTTTGTTGGTCTCTCGCTATATCAGCTAGTTAATTATGCTAATGTATTAATAGAAGCGCGATAAGGCTTTGGCTGCATTGTTTTAGTTACCTACAACTTTATTAAGCCGTGTTAGAGGTGAAGAGACTTGTCTTAGGGCTCATGCTCATAATACACCGACTGCAAGGCAACTAGATGTTTCGACTGTAGTCAACTGCAGTCCACGAGTACCGTCGCCTGCAGTCGATGGGTGTGATATCAGTTGCAATTGGCTGGCAATTTGAGACATGCAGTCCGTTTATAAGAGCCCTTACGGTTCTTTGAGGTCCGCTTTGATATCTGAGAGTATGGTTTCAAGATAAGATTCTGATTCGAGAGTGAAGTTGGAAGTCTTCACCGGATGATAATATACTAGTAAACAAGGATTTATGTCAAAGTAAGCGATGAAGTCGGGGCTGATCAATGAGCCGCTGAAATGAGTGGATGTCACCAAGAGCTCAGTAACTGTTGGCAAGCGCGCGTCCTAGCAACCGATTGGCTCACTATCTTGCCCAATTAGTTAGCAACCAACATAATGGCCTATCACTATGACATGGGTAGATAGGAATGCTATAGATCTGTGGCCTGTGGCAATTTGTTGCATTGAAAATACTGACTCGAGAATAACGTTGTTGATCAGAATAATGTGGGGATTCCCACGTCCAACATAAGTTGATTCAGTGTGCGCTGACAAATAAAAATAATGTTTAGCTTTTCAATAAGCAAACAATGTAATTCTAAAACAGGTGGGGATTAAAATAAGCATCACAAAATAATAACTACAGGAAACTACATTCAGCAATCCTTTAAAGATAAATATCATGTCTATCCCGAACAGCTGTGTGGTATCAAAGGATATCAATTGATGGGGCAAACAGTCCTACGCAGCAACATGAGCTGAAAAACTTTTTCCTTACTATGTGTAGCGCATTCCGCTTGCTTGCGAATTTCAGCAGTTCAGTTTTTGATGACGTTACTACGAAGATTCTGACGTACACTAATACATAAACAATAACAACAAAGATTGCAATGAAGAAACGCAATTGGTAGAGAATCGCCTCGAGCGATGCGAAGTTCGCCTTAAACTCCGGAACTGTGATACAATACGATCGCTAACTGGGGAAACTTGGGAACAACTACTAAATATCCGCGTTTTATGACAAGTGCTCAGTGCCCGAGGCTGCTCGGTTTCAGATTCAGAATATCCATTCTGCAAATCTTATTATTCGATTAACTTTAGAGCGGATTTATAGAAACTGACGACTTTTAAAGTATATGGAATATAGAGTGAATCACTTTGTTTGTTGATGTTCATAAGCGAAATTAATCTTTATTAACGCTCTACAATTTCTATGCATGAATATTTTCATTAATAAAACTCTTAGGTAAAGGCTTAGCTTAGCGTGAAGTTTATGAGCCGTAACTATGGCCTTTACATATCGGTATTTTTTTGCGTTAATTATCATACAGGAACTGATGGGGATTCAACGGTGGAAGAAATATTGCAGATTGGATTATATTAAGCCAGTGAATAAGTCGTTTAAAATGGGTTATGAATATGCATTGCTTAATGATACGAAAAGTCTATCTGAAGGTTTCTGACCGATCGAAGCGTTAGAGCTATTGGAACATTAAGTTTTGCAGTGCACGTTTGCAATCTAGGAGTACAGAGGTATCAATAACTGGGATTGGTCTACCCACGCGTAGTGCGATTCAGCCAGACGACACCGTTGCATTCTGGGCCGATTGGGCAACGGTTGGCGAACTACTTCTAGTCCGATCGAAGTTCAGTTTACATTCAGAACAAGATGAATAATCAGAGGACATTAAAATTATGACCAGTAGTTTGATTTCTATTGGAGATAGTTAAGCGCTTAGTAACAATCTCACTTAAGTAATTAAATGTGTCGAGTCCACTAAGGTGAACACTTATTCATTGTAGATTTTAAACGCCCGAGTTTATTTTCTTCCGGGAAGCCGACGAGGCGACTAGGTAGTTAGAGAAATCAAATGGACCTTGTGGATCTGCAAAGAATTTACAGACTTTAGATTGATAAGATTTTTAATTTCTAAATGTAATTGTGCTCTATTCTAGAGAAAGCTCAATTCACAAATAGTGGAATCAGGAAAAGTACCTAGTACCAGAAGCGACGATAGACAACGGTTCGTTAGAACCAGATCGTGCTTAGAGCGAAAGTTGCACTGCACAGCCTCAAATCAGATGCAGACAAGAGAAATCCAAACTACACTCGATACTAGACAACCGAGACAATTAGCACTAGATGTAAATGTCACGGAGGCACCCCTAAGGCCTCCTTGTTCTTCGTCTTCAACGTTGCTACCGAGAATAAATCCAATAGTTCTTTTAGTCAAGATTTTCAAAAGCACCTGGAGAATTTATTAAATAGGTTATGAATATCGAACCTTTTGATAGTTTGAAGGATTATTCCGATTTAAGTAGAGAAGAGACAAAGTAGAGGATTTTCACATTATAATGAACAAAAGTTGAATTTAATGAATATACCTCTGAAGTAGGGGTGTCTAAATAAACATGCGATCAACGATGTACAACGCAATTGATACAGACGAATTGTCGTGGGACAGACCAAAGGTCTATTCCTGCTACATCCCGTTTCGGAGTATCGAATTAACTGAGTTTAAATGGTACGATTAAGCGCAGGTGTGATCTAGAGGTGGTATATGATGTTGTCAAGGACGTCCCGCAAGATGCAGAAAAGAAGTAAAAGTTGTAGACAAACAATGGGTCGGAAAGCCTTTAAGGACTTTACTGTGGCTAGTCAGGCGTGGAAAAAATCGGGTTTTTACTATTTACCAGGTTCTACAAGTAATTAAGATAAGTTTTGCGCTCATTGTTAGCACCCATAAACTGCAACCCAGCAACAGAAGATTGGGATATAGATTCCTAATGGAAAATGGAATTAAATGTTCAGAACCTATTATAAAGCTGCCATACTTTATTTATTTATCATAATTATCTTGGGCCCGTATTTCGCAGGTGAAACTACGGCTCAGCTAGTATCTCTTGAAGATAGTTAGGTACATTGCATTTAATTTTGCTTCGAAACGGAACAGGTTTCTGGATACCAATTTTAAATACCACATCTTATTTTTCTTGTCGATTTGATGCGCACCTGTTGGTTAATTTACTTAGTATGCTGAATACTTATCGTTAACACCGGTTTGGCGGTTTGGTTGACGACCTATGTGGCGCAGCGAACGAGGTTTCTGCGACCTACCTGCGACGCAGGAGGTTGCGGGTTCAATTCCCGCCTCGGGACAAATGTTTGTTCGATCTGCAGATATTTGTTCAGAGCGTTCTTTTCTATGGATAATAAAAATATCTATCTATGTAGTGTATATTGTTTTGAGTATATCAGTTATCTAGTACCCATAATATAATCTCTGCTTAGCTTGGAGAGTAGCTAGATAATGCTGTGTGAATTGTCCAGCATTTTTATTTTAATTAAATTATAAAACCTAGTCGTGATTTCGTTTGACATCCATTATACATTACTATCGAAGTCAAAAAAAAAACGTAAAATTTCATATAAAACGTGTTGCGAAATTACTTCAAACTTCACAGACAGACACATAAGTAGCAGATTGTGGCTCCACTAAGTTTCTCCCATTTGAACAACAAACAGCAACGACTCGAATATTTGAGTTTTTAGAACCATGTTTATGCATTAATTAGCCTACGCATTGTGCTATTGTGTTGTGTAATATCTGGATCAATTAATTTACGGAAAAACGAGAAAATTTTAGAGCTTATTGACGTTTTGTGTATGCATAAAAGATGTAAATGTGATTTCTGTCTATTTATATTTATAAGCATATAAGGCTCAATTCACACCGGGCAGCGGCGACACGCGACCATTCTAAGCGATACTATAGGCCAAGAACAGCGATTGTTGTATTGGGCAGAATAGTGAAAAATTACATCCCACTCCCATAATTTACGGAATGTATGACGATTTGATGTCATTTGTCTTATTAACTACAGCAATCCCCTCACCCTTCTATTGCAACTTGCGGATAATAAAAGGCTCGCTCGTCATAACTATTAGTAAGTACTTACTTATTTTACTTTATTTAAGATTAAGTGGTAATTTTTAAGTATGATTGTTTGTTATAAGTAAGAGGAAAAAAAGAATAAAATACTAATATTTGACACCAGTTTGACGCACAAAGTGCGCGCGTCGCTGCCGTTCCGGTGTGAATAGGGCTTTACCCTTTTACCGTATTTCCTTATAAGGAATAAGTGTTGAGTTCCGCAATATTTGGGGTGAACAAACTTTTCAACGGAAGAGGTCGTTACAAATAGCCGTTTCTTAATTTGGCACCGGACACTACGCTTGCGAGTATATATATCCGGATCCTTCAAAAGCATTTAGGACTAAAGCAGTTTTGTGGAACCGTGTTATAATGCTATAAGCGGTGTGGTGCTGGCTTAGAATTTGCACCACCCCATCTCTTCCCGTGGGTATCGTAAGAGGCGACTAAGGGATATCCACCGGGGCGGGCAGCAGCGCATAACAATTCTACCACAGAATTGCGATCCCCAACCCGCATGCCCAGCGTGGGGATTATGGTCATTACTCCCCATATCCCCATAGATAAACGCCAATAAATCGCTTATCTGGGGGAAGCCTGCGTCCAGCAGTGGACCAATACAGGCTGTTGAGGTGTTATAATGAGTTTTATTTTAACTTATTTAACAGTCAGGTTCAGTTAGGCATAAATCACTATAGATGTAAGCGGGTATTCTATGAATCCATCCCGTAATCAATTTGTCAAATTACGATAAGTTTCACAAATCCGTAACAGTTTTTAATAATTCTCATACGTCAATTTTAATTCAAAATGGCCAGGTTCCGGTTTTAACGTTGTTTATGCCTATTATTGGTTAAACGCAGGGACAAACTTAAACGATAACCTGTTTTGAATATGAATGCCGCCTTTGAGGAGCCGGTACTCATAAGTAATTTTATAAAACGGGAACAATGTCATGCCCGGGGCGGGTCACTCCGGGTTCTTTATTGACGACATGTTTTACAAGCGCCATCTAGTACCTACGTCGTCACATGTTATAGTGGTTTTCTATGGCTACTCGGTAGTATCTGTTGTTTTCTGTAAGTTGTGCGTTTCGGATATTGATATGTGACGACTTTAATTTCAATATTAAGCTTCGCAAAGGCATCTCAGGATTTTATTCATATCATTAACTACGAACCTTATTTGGGTTGAAATAACTCCAACGTTAGTTGCATAGTTAACCTGCTTGCATCCGTGCTGAATTTGTGAAACTAGGATACTTTTTTATAGTAAAATATCATACTGCCGAACACAGATGTTGTGTGTTTATCTGTTCGTTTTCAATGAGCAAAAGGAATGTACGGCGTCAACGCGGTTTAGGTATATAGCGATGGTCACGAGGGCGTTTATTGCTCGCTTTATTGGAAAACGCGCTTCCGCGTTCCTTGGCGTACCGTTACGCTTTTGTGTGGTATAATCAGTTTATGCTCTGCTCCGTCTTCGAGCTGGATAGGGTTTACGCACTAAACTCCTGGCGAAGACTGTGGCGACGTTGTTGGCGTGGGCGGGTTTGAACTTTTGACGGTGGCAGCGGCGAAAGAATTAGTGCAGGCAGGTCTTGACCTCCGACTGATGACGTTATTCTACTAAATTATAGGTACTGAATGCATTCATGGAACAGGTTTAATGGTTTACCATAATTTTTGACTAGTTTGGGTAATTTTTCCCTTTTCTTAAGGTACAAGTACCTAACCTGCGTTTGAACAATTTGATTCAGATTTATAACCAACGTTTAATGTGTTAGGATTCGAGTAAATCGTTGTTATTACATGTTGTTTGTCTATGTTATTTACCTGACATAGATAAGTAAACTATTCCTTTGTCGGTGGTGATCTTATACCGGAGAAATGCGCGTAGAGTCATAAAGGGTTTGAAAGCTAGCGGTCAGTTAATGTCAAGCAGTCAACCTCATTTTCCCAGAACACTGAACTGCCTTCCGTTGTTTTCTCAATGGGCTTTGAGCTCTCATATTCATTATACACAATAGTATATAATGGCAAATACCGGTCGGTCTTTAGTAAAGAGTCCTATGAATAAATGAATAATGGCAGTCGAACGGATAGTGCTCGCGGCATACAAATTCGTCCCTGAGATGCTAATAACGCGACTCTCGCATTTTTCTTCATCGTACAACCTGACAGGAACCTTCTAAGCTTCTCGACTTTCTAAGAAACATTAGAAAAGTTTATTTGTCCGGTAAATAAATGTGTTCACAAAAATTATTTCAGGAACAAAACTTCCTGAAAAAGATTGTCTTGTAAAATAGAAATCCGGAGCCTTACCATTGAGTTACACTTACACCTAATGTAACTCAATCTATCAACGACTGAATTTTTGACGTGCTTAGAACCCGAACCCATAACGTGAGCATAGCATAGCAATAGATTAGTTTTTTACTAACACATGCTAACATCCGCGACATCAAATAGAACGCTCGGGGGCAGCTCGTAATGAGCTATTGAGGAAAGCCAGCTATTATTGAGTTCACGCTCAGTGAACAAAACTTACTTAACATGTCTCCCTCATTTACACAGCTTTGTAGTTCCGTATGTTTCTAGTTTGCTGTGGTTGTCATTCAATCAGTGAGTAGAAACATCTCGACAAGCTCGAGAGGTTATTAGAGAATGTTGAATTTTATGGAGATGTGGTCTTATCTCAATCCCGACGAGTAATATAAAATATGTGTACTTAACACAAATCTGATGACCCTTTTCCCACGCAGTAAGGACCCTAATTTCTTTGATTTGTTTCACAAAATTGAATATCACTGGAATCAAACGCAATGAAAAAGCATGCAAACTAAAATGCAGTGAAAATTAGCATTTCTATAATGGAACCAGTGGAAAAAAATAAGGGAAAACGTAGACTTCATCTGGCACTAAAGGAAGTAGATAAGGAAGTGCCGGCGGGGCACGCAGCACCCTAGATTCCTATTCCATTAGGTGTCTGGGCGGCGCGCAATTTGCAAATGAAAACAACTTATTGAAATTCTTTCTCGGGCCCGCGTCGAGAGCGCAAGGCTAGAAAGAACCATCCACGATATTCAAAATGTCATCGGGTTGACGCTGAAATTCTCAACTTCGCTTGCATTGTAATTGTATTTGATAAATATTTGGTTTAGACTTTGTATGTTGTTTCAAGTTACTTGTTACTAAATGTGTACTAAATGCGACAGCTACGTATACCAGTGAGTAAAAGCGATTGCCCGAAGAAGCGTCATAAAAGTTTAGGCGAACTATAAAACAAGGTTGCAAGAGTTCCGCTTTCATTTGTGGTATTTTGCATAAATTACAGATGCTGAAACAGACGGGTTGGATTTTTTAAATAAACTGGCGTGAAATAAGGCCCGACCGGCCGGTCCAATGCAAATAACACCATTATATGCTAATGCGATGTGCGTAATCCCTACCGTTTGTTTCATGCTTGTAGCAGGGCTTTCCGAATACGTATTCCAGAAATAGCAACAACGCTTCCTAAACCTTTCCCCGCTCACATACTGGATAGTATTATAATGCGTACTTTTTACTTGACAAAGGGCGTTTACAATAGTTTATGGAGGTGGTTTGCGAAGTCAAAGTTATTAGTGGGTCTAGACTGTGAAATGAAGTGGTCTTGACCGCGACCCGTCGAGAGAACGCTTTGATGTAGTATCTCGAGTTAAAATGGCCTAACTAGGTCTAGTTTCAGTTCTGTGAAGACCTTTATCTATTACTTCGATCTACTCGTGATAAATTGCGGTGGATTGAGTGAAATATATACCCACGAAAGCCGACATTGTTAGAAATTTGACACACAAACTAGCGGAATTTATTACCTATTCAGCTTGTAATAATATAATAACAAGATGGAGTTAAGTACATATTCTATGTCGCGTTAATCTAAATAACCATTTCTTATTTATAGCTTTCGTTGCCACCTAACTACATACGGTAAAAACCATAGGTAGGTATAGGTTTATATAACCCTTATAAAGTGGAGGTGATTATACAAAAGTAAGCTAAGAATCGACACATACGTTTACTCGGAACACTCCTGGCAAATACTTGTATGCCACGAGAATGCCTAACTCAAATCATAAAACGGTTATTATAATAGGCTCAGTGCGGAAACAGCTTTATATGGTCCCTGGAACACGTAACATGCGCACTGAATTGATTACCGTTCGATAATACGATATTTGAAATGGGGTCACGAAACAAAAAAAAACTATTTTATGGATCGTAAAACTCGGGTACACCACCGATCAACATTGATCAAATATTTTAGCGTTGAATGCGTTGCGCCGCACAACACCGTCGAAATTTTGTTGTCATCCATGAACAATTGAATTAACTTTTGATTATTTAAGAATAAATTATAGCGATAACAGGGAAGACTGTCCCATCACTAGGTAGACTTCCCATTTCAGAGAAGTTTTCACAGTTATCTGTCAACCAAGGTTTTGAATACTTTACGACGAAGTTTTCGAGACAGTCTATAACTGTTGTTACCTTTAATTGCTTCAAAGTTTTTCTGGAAGTTTCGGAGATTCGATATTAAGACTTGCTTGCACTCGTCTAAGTTTTCTAAGTTTAAGTTCAGAGAAATCCTCCATCGATGAAATTTTATAAATATTTTATAGTAGGAGCATTGTTTGCGTACCGTTATGAAAAATCGTCGATTGAGTAGGACAAAATAAGTCAGCTATTCTCATTTCCGAATGTCTTAGATGGGAAGTAAACGTAGACGATGGCAAATTGAATCGGACATGGGTAATCATGCTGTAAAAAATATTAATTTGCGTTGAGAAGATTCAATTGTCCGCAGCTGGGGTCGACGACGCGTGGAACATAAGAAGCTAATTTCCTCTGGGATGAGTTTCGCCAAGGGAAATCCCTGTCTATGAACGTCAATACGCGACAAAGTTTATTTATTTTTACGTATGTTTGTGTTTATTTGGAAACAAGAACTCTGCCTGCGTCTTCGCATGCTTTTACAGGATAAAAGATACAGGCTACGTGGCATACCGTCTACCTCCCTGCCAACAGTGCCAACATCACTAAGATCCGTTCAGACGTCTAGGCATCAAAATAAAAAAAAGACGTGTGGCACTCGGGGACTGCCGCGGTAAAGCTATTGCAATGCCATCTAGAGGAGAGTTGCTGAACTAAAGAGACAAACGTCAAGGTTTTTTCGTTACGGAATTTCTGGATTCGGTCCCCGCGCTCAAGGCCCGCGATAGAAGCTATGCAATAGCTTAAAAAAGACAGTATTACTTTCGAATTATCATATTATGTTTCAAGATTTAAAAAGTTTTTCCATCGAACTCCACGCTTAAAATCATAGTAAGCTTCCACAGTAAGAAAAAAAGCTTGGCTATAAATCATAACTAGGTAAACTGTGCGCAAAAAAGCATGGTTAAATAAATGATGTGTATCAAGTAAAAGATGCGTGCGATAGAGTGCGTCTCGCGCTCGCGGTACGCGTGTCCGCGGGCGGCAAAGCACGTCTTGAGCTCCCTTCGCGGAGGCAGTCGCGTGTGCATAATGTAGGGCCGAGCGCCTCCCCAGCGGGCGCCGGCGTCAACGACCCGAGGGAGTCAAGGACGCCGCGCGCCCAGCGACAGGCGACGCAACCGAAACGCGACAAAACCGCACCCGCGCGCTGAGTGCGACCGCCCTCACAATGCCTATCCGTACACGTGTCGTATATCGGCATAATATTATCATAGAAGGCACTTAATTCCTGTTTAGGCAGAAAACCTGTTTCAGATTCAAATAACATAAGTACTTATAATGAAAAAGAACTTACTGCTGTATAGAAGCACTATACTTATAACAAATACAAATTTAATACTATGCCATGGACTCTACATCTACGATAATGAAATTTAAAGAACCTAAGCCCTTCCTCCCTGAAATGCATTTAATTGTATCGTTAGAAATATAGTTTTGCTTTCGGGTGAACTTGATAACAAACAGCGTCAAAAATAAAAACATGGCCAGATGTTCGGACTAAGCGTGTTACCAATGGCAAGGGCAAAGGAGTAATTAAAACGAAATTTATGTTTATACAGCCAGCGCACAGAACTGGCCATTTAACTATGTACGAAGTAATAGTAACATGAAGTTTAATAAGAAGAAGAAAAACCACTTCGCTTCGCTTCCGTCAAGTAACTTGTGGATTACTTTCGAAGTCTCAGAAGGTAGCGTTCAGGGTCCTCACCTATTTCTCATTAATATCTCTATATCATACATGAATTTTGAGTTTTCCTGATCAAACTGTGACCGCAAATTTATGTTATACCGCGCATAGATCTGGCCATTTAATTAGGTACGTATGTACTCGTAGTAACATGAACATTGATACACATAGAAGGCAAACAAACCAGATTCAGGCAAGTAACTTCGTAGATTAGTTTTGGAGTCTCAGAGGGTAGCCATTAATGGTCCTGAACCATTTCTCGTTCATTTAATGATATCTAAATAATCCATAATCATGAATTTTGGGTGTGCGCAATTTTACCTATTTAAGTATTTTTGGGCATAATTCAATATTTTTCTCCGCCAATCTCAAAATGAAACTAAAATAATACAGCTTGACCGTTTGTCATCACAGGTCCTTATGGGCGAGGTTTTTTGTCTCTCTGGCAAAAACGTAAACTTTAAAATTGAACCATAGCAATACCAAGACAAAAACAACAATGACAAAAATAATACCATATCTTTATACGACATAGACAACAAAAGTTCTTTGACTCGACAACAGGTTATGGTATTTGCGCAAATTAAAACGAGAATATTTTATCAACTCCGACGATTGTACCAAATAATATTGAGTATTTGCCGTTAATTTTAAAAATCATTTTATTCATACATTATTTGCAAAGCTAATATGTAATACTACAGTAATACAAAGCTATCGAAATTAGAATTTTCTTTTACCCGACAAATTAGTCTCGTTTAACCGATAAGTTAGTCTCGTTTAACATCATCATAAATACAAAATCGTACCTCAAAACAACGCGATTGGGGTCAAAAGTAGATAATTTGTCAAATAAGGATATATTCAGCAGATACTTTTTGCAAGTCACGCGAAAAGCGCGGTCATCTGCCTACTTAGTGTGACAAGTGATAGCAATCTAGGTCGGTCGAGTATGTTTGCCCAGACAATGTTTACAGAGCTGAGATAGAGCTGTATGAGCGGAAATTATGACACAAGATGTGATTTACGCTCTTCAGGATAATAGGATGCTTTGGGCGATTGAGTCTTTGTACTTATAATACCACCAGGCAATTCTCATGTATTTTTAGACAGTCAATAAAGCACTATTAATGAATGTGTAGGTACTTATTTTGTTTTGTCATTGATTGCGGTCTCCCGGTCATTTCTGTATCTTAGCGACCCAAAATGGATCTTGGCCTCTGAAACAAGACTTCTCCAGGCATCTCGATTCTGATCTGTCTCTTGCCAGCTATGGGAGTTCACGGAGATTGGCTTCAACTGCGTCGATCCAGCGAGTAGTATTTCGTGTAATCCAAGTCTCACTTTTTACAACCACGGCGCAAATAAAATAAACAACCTAAAAATCTAAGGTAGCGTAAAATTGTATGTAAGTATCGTGAAAAACATTACAAAATTTTCTTAAGGAAACCATATAAAGCAGTCTTCGTTCAATACCAGTTGAAAGTTTCAGGTTAATAAAATGTTCAATAAAGTTCGGTGAAAGAGAAGCTCAACGCGAGGCCGGCAACGGTTGCGTTAACGTAAACAAAGACTGGAGAGAAGCCCCAATATGTTTTCATGTAATATGAGAGCAATCGAAGAAAAATATCAATGACAATATCGAGTGACGACCAAAACTGTTTACAAGGTAGTTATCTACGTCACGAGACCCCTCTAAGGTCCAATTTCACACATTTGCTGTCAAAACTAAGATCAAGAAACTAAGTTCAGCTTGATCGAGTTAAAATTTGTAATACGTATTGTGTGACAACATGACAGCTTTTGAACTCGGTTTAGGTCTTGATCCGGATCAACCTTATGTCGGTAAAATGCGCTAAACTAAGTTTATCATCATAATACTAAACGCTTTCAATTGTAACGGTGAAATTGGACCTAAGAGTTATTTCTCGGTTTAGCCACTTTAATAATTACGTTGTATATTTTTTTGGAACCGCATGATCAAAGTTTATTTTTTGCGTAATTACTCGTATGACCAAGTCAAGCCCCCTCTTTCGTAACCAGTAGCTCGGAATGATGTAACCGCTTGCTTTTATTGTAGCGCGGATTAAAATGCAAAGTGACTGACCATTATTGTCATATTTACATCAACGTATAAATTGAATATTTATAGACGCTGATAACAAAAAAACAGTTTGATATCAAATAAGGAAACAGTTAAGAATAAGCAAGAATATTTTAAGGGCTAAAACCACTTCATTTCGTTTATTTATTCTCAAACAATAATTAAAATTGGTTGATGGTCGGAAATTTCACTTTGCACATTTTATTAGCTAAGCTCTAGAGCGTACTTAATTGTAACATTGTTTGTTACAACACCCTACCTACAAAACTAAAAAATACATAACGGAGAATCGGAGTACAATAATTAGTATATAAATTTTATATAAAATAATAATTAATATTCAAAATATTAATAAATAAGGAAGGTGAAATTTTAAAACTAATTATTCAAAATGTCAAATTTAAAATAATAAAAATGATTCAAATACATTCTTAAAAATATTGTCAAATATGTTTCCAAAATTATTGACATCACAGATTCTCAGACTTGTATTTGTCGGAGCAGAACTCCTCTAAAGAATAGTATCAATTCTACAATAAGAATTCTCTGGGTTTTTTTTTTAATTTGAATAATATACTTTTATATAACCGGGACTGATCGGTGTTATGGCACGTAACATAACGTGTTACACAGCGAGCGTTCGTCCAATCAGGCACTCGCAGCAACGGATTTTTGACATTTCATGCTCGCTGCGAATGATACTCATTACGCCCCATAACGCCGCCGTTAGTGCCCAATGATATAGGTATCCACTGAAATGAAAGATTTATTGATTCTACTCTACATGTTCAGTTAACGATACAATGGAACTTTTCTCGACTCTGGTATTTTCTATTATTTTCGATTATTAATTTAATAAGATAAGACGAATCTTGATTCTCACACTGAGAAACAGGAGCTTTAATAATTAACAGCAGTTTGAACTAGGAAACTGGCAGAGAGTCAATTCGCAGTCGTAACATTTAATAAAATACGTCGCAAGGCGCGTCTGGGTGAATGGAGCATTTGTCCCGATTGTCCTGGCACAATCGTTTTCCCACAGTAAATAATTGTTCCTTAGAGCAATTGTGCGCAACTGAGGTTTTGATTAAATTATTGGCTCTAGCATGTATCAAGTCAAATAACGAGCTTTGTGCGGTGGCCTATAACAAAGTTGACGTAGTACAGGTTTATTGTCAACTTACGTAAAGGTATAATCAATAACAAGCTGTTAAAAAAGTGCTTCTCTAACTATTGAATAATTTATTGATAAGGATAGATCCAGGCTTTTATTCTACAATCAAAGCGACCAAACTCCATAAAAACCGCGCGATATAAATCATTATAAATTGGCGGGAAGGGACAAGTATAAATATTGAATAAAGGGAAATAATTGCACAAATTAGAGCTGTCGACACGTAGTCGGTCGACAACAACACGAAGATTACTGTCACAATCATAACTGACGATGAGTATTCCGGCAATTACATATACGAGCTGGCAATCGACCACATCCATTTACCTAACTAAATGAACAGTTGTCAACATTACCTACATAGAAACTACTAAGGAATCCGTAAAGAGTTTTATCCGTTTTGGCTCGTTTTCCTGTTAAAACCAGTAAATATGTCTTCTATGATTCCAGAAACTCTACCATATTTCTTCAAAGTGTGCATAAATAGGGTGAAATATGTGATTGAAGCAATTACCACCAAAACCCCGCATACTCCTGTGTCGACCCTAAACTGTTGCAATTAAGCGTAATAGGACAAAGTGGTTCAATATTTATTTAAATTTACAGCCAAAACCGTAACGTTTCGTGTAAAGTAGAATACGGCGGTCACGCCAGCCGCGGCGCCACGCTGGAGGTTCCAGCCAATAGGTATTTTGCTTTGTGCACGTGCAATTTACAGCACTTCATGAAATGTATTTATTTATTACCATTGCGTTGACTATTTATGTTTGTCAATATTTTGATGACGTCTTTGTGTGCGGTTGTTTTATTCGTACAAGGACTAGGT
This sequence comes from Eupithecia tripunctaria, assembly GCA_955876795.1. Lineage (NCBI taxonomy): Eukaryota > Metazoa > Arthropoda > Insecta > Lepidoptera > Geometridae > Eupithecia > Eupithecia tripunctaria. The sequence continues at coordinate 9,200,638 of OY041612.1, forward strand.
AGTGCATATTTTCCTCCTTTAGCATGATTAAATTTCAGCAATGAAGTAGTTTAAGAAATCATAAATCTTGGACAAGTTATGGCTCTGGAATAAAGTTACCTGAAAAAAATAATCGTTTCCAATCATTTTTTTTTATATAAAACTATATTTCAGGGCTGCAAAATGCATTTCGACAAGTAAAATTGTATACTTACTACAAATAATTATAAATTAAGTAATAACGTGTTAATGAGTTTCTTTTTACTTCAATTTTCTTAATTTTTTGTCCAACTATGGAAGAAGTGAATAATGTATGCAAGTACGGCGTCTTGCAAAAATCTTGATAAAATCGACGTAACATGAGTAAACTCATATTGCGGTCGCCGTCTTATCAATATCAAGTAAACAAACGCCTGCGCCATAATATTGTGCAATAAATTTTATTTTTTATCAATGAACACACACATGCACCTTATCTATGAACCTGTTACCTGGTAACGCCTTGACGTCCGCCACGTTATGAAATAGTTTCCATGGGTGATAATGATAACTGATAAGATTAATTTTGGCGCCAAGTTATAGATTAAGCTGAATCATCGTGTGTGCATGTGATGGCTTGCACGGATGCTCTATTTAACGGGGTCGTCCGTGATGTCACTAGTTTAATTATGTTCCTGGCTGAAAAGTGTTTTGGTTTGACAGAGAGTCAAAAATAAAATATTTGTACACCTAGGCGAGAAAGTGCCTAAGTCTCATCGAGCGTGTCATTTTCAAGTCGACCCACAAGGCCTATCCGAGGGCCTCGACCTGTCTCTAAAACAATGGGAAAATAGCACGTGTTTATTGCTACATTTGAATTAATTCGAGTGATTCTAAAACGATAGTTTTCCTCAAACCTAGTATGAAAAATTATGTATTACCCTCTTTCTTTTAAGGCCAATGACATACCGGATCTTTCTAACTTGCTCCAATTGAGTTATGAGGAAAATTATCTGTCAGGATTCTAGAATTTGGAACTTTAAAACAAAAGACTGGTTCAGAAAAATATTATACACGTCACACTGATATTATAAATGCGGGGGCCCAGCTAGTTTCAAATAAATCCATGATGCACAAATAAAATAATCTATATGCTCTAAAAGCAATGCATCAGTGCATCGTTCAGTGTGAGCGTTCGAAATAGGTCGATGTGGAAAGATCAATACATCGAAAATAGACACAGGGACATGGGAGCCTATACTTCTTTATGAATCGCTGTATGACATTCGGAGTTATATGAAGTACTTAGTATTTATTTGTGTCACAGAAACAAGGCAGATTACTGACCGGGCGCGGCGTTACGGGACGTAATTAACGTCCTAGACGGCGAGCGTTCGTGTAGTAAGCAAAGGGAAATAAGGTGCTCACAATGAGCGAGACGCTTGACGAAATGTCAATTGCAACATCTTAATTTTTTTGTTCACTAGTGGAAGAAGTGATCAATGTACCTATGTAAGTACCACGTCTTGCAAAAAGTCAAAGACAACGAGCGCGTTGTGATTGTGAGCGCCTGCTCGCCATGCTCGCTGCGAATGGTACATTACGCCCAGTACCACCCGACCATAGACTTTGCACGTGGGTGGTACACAACATTCTGTATCGGCTTTGCTTAGAAACAAAGCGAATTCTAAATATCCGGAGGTTTTTTACTCTGTAAAGGTAGTATACGTACTGTGCACCCGTGTATATGTGATTAGTTGTTAACAATAATTTAACGTATCCACCTTTCTGTTTTCCTCAATAGAGAAAGTATCTACACTATAGAATAAACAAAGAAGCGGACTGCAATAGCCGTATTCATTGGAAATATGATCAGCCGCTTTTTCAAAGTCCACAAGGTGTGGCTTCGTCGCGTTGATAGCAAATTCCAGTAAAAATGTGATTCAGATTGCACACGTCAATCAGAAGTGTTAGTTCTTGCGACTTTTGTTGAAGTGCGAATGAGGAAAAAATAACTAACTTACTTTAACTAACCCATAAAAATAATATCAACAATGATTGCGAAGTTTTTTAATACAATAAGTAATGAAATAAAAATCCAAATGTAATTTAGTTGCGTGGGAAAAAAGACATGGTATTTTCTTTTATAATTTCTGAAGGACAAGCGCACAAAAGGTTCAATTTAAAATTAACACAGCAAATACAATTAAACAATAATATTAGCTAGTCAACCGATTATTTACTGATAAAGTCAAAGGAATGTGCGATAACAAGTGATACGATAAAGCGCCGCCAGCAACAAGTGTCGTCTATGCCTACTCGATTATTCCTTAGAAATATTAGTTGGGTGCTTATAATGTACTCGCAGTTTGTCTTATATACGCGGTTTAGATATGGGGTGCTTAAGTTGGATGCCAACCTGTTTGAACGCATTCAGGAGAACAAATACGTTTTATCAAGCTACGCACAAGCAGCTGAATAATAAGGGAACATTAATTATGTAGTTTGAGGCCAACCGCCTAAAGGTCAAATCTCCATTAGAAGCCACCGGGGAAAGGTCACGCTTTTGGCTTTCATCACACATAATTAAGATTAAAATATCCCAAAGGGATGTGAAAATCTGGGTCCATGTTTCCGGAATAGAATAGTATTCCGAAAGTTCTATTCAATTCAATCTTCCCATCTTGAATACGTCGCGTCGTCCCTCAGAGGTTCACTTACTACGGACTACGATTTAATAATAGTAGATTTCACAAATAGTTCCTATCCATACCTGGGTCCATACTAACTATTATTAATGTACTGTCTGTTACCTTTTCACGCCTAAACGACTAAACTGAACTCAATGAAATATGGCGGGGAGGTAAACAATACCCATGGACAGCCATAAAACAAAGACTACTTAAAAAGCGCGTGCGAACCGGCGGGCAGCTAGTGATACTATAAAATAGATTGCTTAGAGTCAGATCAATACATTCCAATTGCAATCTTGACCTGTGAGTTTCGGAATCAACTAGGTAAAACAGTTAGGAATATGCGCTTACACTGTATTTGCATATCTCGGCTATTGACTTGTCTAGACATTGTTGGAATTAGTGTTCAACGAACTGAGGCAAGACCGATTTAGGTACGTGCCAGCTAAATTGTTAGTACCTATGGACAAGAGGCTTTTTTTAAAAATAGTCAATAGCCCTTTTTTTACCATAATATCGCAAGAGCTGTTGGTAAAACGAACAATGTTACAAATAAGTTCTTGGCGCGCTGTTACTATGTACACCATGGTGAAGTCATTGCCTTTTACTAGAATACCTATTTAACACGATCATGACAAATAATGACGAAATTCAGGAGAATTACTTGTATTTTTTTTCAGTTGGGCTACTAATTTATCACTATTTGATTATTTTTACCCGACCAACGGAGGAGGTGTATGAGGTTGACTTGACCCATGTTTGTATGTATGTATGTATGTAGTCGAGTTTATGTTCCCAGTTAGCTCTGAAACTACTAGTCCGATTACAACGAATGACGTATCGTTTGATTCTTCTCAGCATGTCGGTGGTTATAGGCTATAGGTTATCTAAGTGGGGGTTAAAAATTCTAAAGTTAGTAATTATTGCACGTAAGCATCGTTGTAGCGCAGTTGGTAGATGCTGATAATAACTACATTCCTAAAAAGGAGGCAAACAATATAGGTAAAGGTTGCAAACAAGCGTTCAATGATGTTCCAAATAAATATTACCGATTGAAAATTATCCATCAATGCATTGTTATAACTCAAGTAATCGGAGGCCTTCGTATGTACCTCACATACATAATTATCGCTTGGGGCTTTACTTTGCTTTTTTTTTTAATTACTAGCTTGGGGCCTTCGAGTAACTGAGTATACCGATTCAATGATAGATAATTTTCAATCGGTAATATTTATTTGGAACAACATTGAACGCTTTTTTGTAACTTTTACGTAATCGAGTTGTAGTTTTAACTATTGTAGATAGATCAGACGCTTCGTTTTAGAATTAACTATAATTAAAAGTTGACTATATTTATAATAATACAACACTGTAACAAAGAAGAAGGCGAACAGAACAGCACTTGAATACGTCGTCGCATTGTATGACATTTTTTTAGATAACCTTTTCAATAAGTGGGAAAACTGTTGGTTATTTCCCTCGATTACTGGTGCATGCATATCATCTCCGATTTACGAAAACAGTTTTGGTTAATACACAAATAGATAACAGGACTGTGTTTTTCTGTAGGTATGAAATGAATCATACAGTTATCCGCATAATATGGGAGCAAATGTCGAAATGGATATGCTGTAATTTACTTGATTAATTATGATGTTCATGCTGATGGACAAGGCAAGTCATCCACCCTTTGCCTCTTACATAACTTAACTATGTGTAATGTTAACATGAATTAACTAAAAGAACCTCAATGGATCCTTAATTTTTTTGTAAATATTCATTTGTGATCCATCATATAATGATAACAATCAATATTTACAACTAGCTTTGATATCTTGATATCCGTTATAAAAGTTGAATTCCAAAACATAACTAGAAACATGTTTTCACGTAAAAAATTATTGTAATAACGTCCAGGATATTTCTATTATTTCAAAAATAAGCTATAAATGAAAACCTACGAATCAAAACTTAAGTCATTTCAACAGTCCGCGGTTTCCTGAGATCTTGATCAAATTATGTTACAGTACAATTTCATGATTTTTACCATCGTATATTTTTCCTTTTTTTCTATGCCTTTGAACCTTTGAAGAACCAAAAAAATAATGTTAGGTTTTCTATAAGTTTTTTATCACGGGGATCCCGTGCGTACGGAGATCTAGACCTAGTTTGACATTTGACAACAAAATCCGTTCACACAAACTAGGTTACTCCCGGTAAAAATACAGAAGCGATACCAGCCCTCTTAGGGTACAGTAACACAATATCTAGATTAAGACAATCTAGATATTGTGATAGTGTTTTTTGTATAGCTCGTTCCCACTTGTCTGGTTTTTGGGCCCGGGTTTTAATCGGACGTTCCAGAGGCAGTGCACTTTATATGTAGCTTGTCAGAAACGATTTTGATACACTTAAAAAGTTGTGTCAGATTTTCTAACGGGCGACACCCGACCAGAGGAAACGGGGGTAAAAGTCATTCAAATGTTACCAAGAAATGAAACTCATTGGCCAAAATCAATATTGATTGTTAACTTACAATAAAAACAAAGAGAAAGTAGCAAAGGGCAACAGAATACTCAACTCGTTATGTCAACAGTAATCGGAACTGATAAGTCATTGTCGGCATCAGCCACCACTTCATAAATAAAACGGCCAAGCGTTGGTTTGATTTGGGGTTAAAAGGATTCCAGCGAACATCAAACTGCATTCGTGTAGTAGTATATTGTTGAAATTGACACCTTGACCAAATGTTATATTTAACATTGCCGTGGCTGGGTGCATTTTTAACTTCCCTTTAATTTTAACAACTCATGTTACACACTGTTTTATTATCTGAAATTTGTTATATTTGAGTCTTTTTTAATTTTCTACACTAAGGGAATTGTGTTTTTCTTTTCGAATTATAAAATTTCTTACATTCCTTGTTTATCGACTTTTATGTTATAAATGGTAAATAAATACAATTACACAAACAAGTGTGTAAAAGATTTGAGTTCGGTACTATAAATACTTGTTTTATGCAGCCTTTATTGTTGTGCTTAGTTAAACTTTTTTCTTTTGTTTTACTTTCCTTGTTGTTTGTTTTACTTTTGTTTTACTCCCGTTGTTTAATGTGTGTGCTAAATAAATGTTTATTTTATTCAATTTTGAGTAGGTATCAATTTATGTTCAACATCGCTCTATACGAGTATTACACCTATCAAATTTTTAGTTTTCGTTGTATATGTCGTCAACAAATGAACTGTTTTGTAAATTCTATATTTTTCTTCTATTAACTCAGTTGTCCGACAAATGCCGGTAGGTTTAGCACAAAAATTGTGTAGCAAACTGGCACGAAGACCGCGGCACGGGTGAAAATATCAAGGACGTATAATTGCTTGTTATACGGAACCCTAATAAGCCGCCCACACCCCACGGCTTCTCGGTAATCAAACCGCAACATTATCAGAGGCAGTTGAATTTTTCTAACTAATTCCCGGAAACCATTACCGATGGTGGGCGTCATTCTGCCCTAAAGGTAAACATGGAATGGATTTATAAACATAATTTTAGAACGCGTAAAATTATAAAAGCGCTACTTACTACAAGCTTGGAAAGTTTTCAGTTGTAAAAATCGTTGTGCACGTGCAAATCATTTATTCAATAAGTTTGTCTCTGTTTAATATGTATTTATTTATTGTGTATTAGAGGTAGAATAAAGAATTACGAAAAATTCTAAATATGTACCTACAAAATTACCAGCTTCCAGAGCAAATCCTTATCTAAATCAACATGGCACCGCCAACTTTTTTACAAAAAATGCACGAAAGCCTATTATTATGCAACACAACTTGGATCATAGCTTCGTTATTTCATAATATTTTATAGATTGGCTGTTTAAATCCTATGCAATTCTATACAACCTTGATCTTTAAATTTCCGACTAACCAAGAAGGATATAACTGTTTTAATCGCAACCTTTTGCGACGATTACAAGCAGACAATACAAATTTCTACGTAAAACATTGAGGTAAATTGCCTAGACAAGTCTATGAGTCGAGTAAGCCGCAATACCTAGTGACGTCACACTTGTCAAGTGACGCACTCTGCCCGATGCTGGGTGGTTACTTTACGTCATTCTGCGAAGTCACAGCCTTAATTTTAGAACAACTCACGCAGCACTACCAACCCTCAGTGTTGGGTAACTTGCACCTCTGCCAAAACGTCATCTCGAAAGGATTACCAAAGCAGCCGAAATCAAAAATACCACTCTTTATTTCCGATTCCGTGCCAGTGTATTTTTTTAATATGATGATTTTATGACCTTTTCTAAGTGTACATTTATTGTATTTATGGAAATAAAGCATTTGTGAATTTAAATAAGAAAGATGCGGAATTACTTCAAGTCTAGTGGTTGACCCTTAATTTTAGAACAACTGACGCGGCACTACCACCTCTTAGTGTTGGGTAACGTGCACGCACCCACGCACCTCCCAACACGCGATCTCGAAAGGATTAGAAAGACGCGTAATAGCTTCAATTCTTGTGTTTAACCCATTAATTCCCGAACCTAAATATGGCATTTCTAGTGATGGAATCAAAAGCGGTATATGTACCACCAATTACGAAGTAACCATTTTAGCTTTGATGTTCGATCTGGATCAGATTTACTAACACGTAAATGTAATAAGAATTTTTATGTGGATGATGTTTTTCTCATCAATGAACGAAATATCTCTTCAATAAAATGGAATATTAGCGACCATTCATGTTTTAAATATGGAATCTCATCTAAAGGCTGTTTACTCGAGGATACAGGCGACTGGGCCCATACATAACTAGGACCGCGGTCCCAGTTACCTGATCACTCGTCGCACGCCCACGCATTAATCGCTCGTCTCGTTTCTAGGTACTATGTTGTATTTTTATAACAGGATCCAATATCTGAAGCAAAACGTGAATGGAATAATGATAAAATAGGTAACTAAGGCAATGGAATTAAGTTATTGAGAGAGTAGATAGAGTAAGTCGATTTTCATAATACAATTTTCACTAATATTTCGATGAGATAATTATTTATTTTCAGCCTGACCATTACGTCGACTTCAAAAAAAGGAGGAGGTTCTCAATGCGACTGTTTTAAGCTATTGCATAGCTTCTATCGCGGGCCTTGAGCGTGGAGACCGAATCCAGAAAATCCGTAACGAAAATAACCTAACACCCCCCACTCCAACCGGTAAAGCGGTGATACTTTTTAGTTTTGCCATCTATCGATGAACAGCAGAACTTTTAATGACTGCTGCGGTAAAGCTATTGCATAGCATAATGCAATAGCTTTACCGCAGCAGTCCCCGAGTGCCACACGTCTTTTTTTTTCTCATGTTTGTTACCTCAGAACTTTTGACCGAGTGATCCGATTTTCATGATTCTTTTTTTATATGAAAGCTGGTGCTTCCCGTGTAGTCCCATTTTAATTTTGTTCTTTTCTCACAGATCATGAAAATTACGTCAGGTTATAGTTTTTTAAAACAAAGTTAATTATTATTTCCATTCCTCGCACTTTAACGCCGTCACAGGCCACAGGCGTCAAGCTCGTCTCGCTATCTCATCCTAGGCCTTCCACGTCGCCTCATAGCATTGGGTGGGCTCCACTCTGTAGTGGTCTTTGCCCGCAAGTCGCTGGACATACGGCAGACGTACATATCTGGCCCAGTTCCATTTCAGGTTCCCAGCTTTTTGACCAACGTCAACGATGCCTGTTTAAAGCGCAGTATGCTGTTCCGCACACGGGCTGACAGCTTAACTTCTAAGATAGCTCGTCGGCAGACCCCAAGGTCGGACAGGGATATGTCAAGGACCAAGTTTCAGATAATGATTAAGAGTAATTTACTAGAACACTAATCAAATTGAACCTTCTATTTATAGACGTAATTCACACTCCTGCTGCTAAAGCTCAACGTTCGTGCCGAAACTGTCATCTATAATTTTAGGAAATTATTAAAAAATTATAGTATCAATCGAAATGCGGTAGAGTACCTAGTCGTTTTAAAATGAAATTTTATTATTATCATCATAAAGCTAAAAAAGCCTTAAAAGTAAGCATCAAGTAGGTACAGCGTGCTGTTTTTAGAAAATGATATAAATAATTAAGGCAACAATAATAACTGTCAAAGTAGCGAACCGAGAACGCCGTGTAAAATGAAGATTTATTTAAAAAAAGCCTCAAGAATAGTTAGTAAATGTAACAAGCTGTCGACATTTTATTAGCGATATAAGAATTATTGACAGAACGGTATCAGCTTATTTACGTTTCAGCCAAGTTAAAGCGGTTGAACATTTTTATTTTTTAATCACTCGACCTTTTCAGCTATAAATAAGTCGGGCTCGGAAAGAAAACTAATTAAGGGACTAGAAGCAATTCAAACCGAGGCCCGTTGAACTGTCCGTTGAAGCTACGAAATCGAGTGATATGATCCATAGCTCTATTTTAATCTGCGATACGAATATAGTGATCCTGAATTGAATCTGGAAGAAATAAAAAGACACCGGTTTCTATTTAGTTGGTAAATATAAATATAGTACCTACTTGAGGTGTCTTGACGATACTATAAAATAGTATCTGTTACTTTCTTTGTCTGTCTTGCTGGACTCTCTACTTAATTAATTAATAATTTCACTTTAACATTTCCATTCTCATAATTAAGCGTGAAGAAATAAGAAAACGGAAACATTGAAACGAGCAAGCTCATAAAAGCGAAACTATTATTTTAAGTATCCAGTAGTTTTTCAGTATGCTAACTGTTTTGCTGTGCACTGATTAAGCCCCATAATGAAGTTTGCTGGCATTTCCGTTTTAATTACAAAGGCGGCAAGAATGGAGCACCTGTTAATTTACAAGGAAAACAAAATACAACGGCGCATGAAAGAAATGAGAGATCTTGAAAAATTACCTTTCCTGCGTTATCGCGAAGTAGTAAAGAAAATACGTTGTATAAACTGTATAACAGATCATTATTGACCACTTAGGTCAGCGGCAAACATTCTCTGCAGGCCAACGTCCCCCACCTTGCGTCCGCGTTGCAACCGATTGTAGCTCAAGGGTATGGAGACACAGATCTCAAATCAGCATGGCATCTCTTGGCATAGTTGGATCGCTCTTGCCCTACGCAGATCCAATGCGGTTCCAGGAATGCATCGGTCTCCTTTGCCATGTTTCTGTGTTATGGCGGGCCAATTTAGCGTTTATATCAGAACCGAAATAGTCTTGACGTCATAACGAGGGTTGTCAGATGTATTGTTTGGACGTGTCTATTTTTCCGAGAAGTAGACTTTAACAAACAATCAAATCTTTCCTCTTTCTCTTTTTTTATCTCTTTTTATTTATCCTCTTATAATATTAGTATAGATTCCAACAACAAAATAAAATTATAGTAAAATAAACCATATTTATGCTTGCAAAATTATGGTGTAAAAAATTCTTTGTGTGGGAAAACTTACAGCAAAATGGAAAGAGGTAATTTTAGAGACGTGGCGGAAGTTAAGCTTTTGTCGTGTAAAATTTCACGGAGCATGAAACTCGTGACGAAATGCCACACAGTATTTTAACTTTCACTGCCGCGAACGTGTGATAGGATAACAAACTTATTTCACTTAGCGTTTACAACTTAACACTTCAACTTAATACTTGCGTTAGATTCAAAGCTGACACACGCAATGATGGCTTTTTAAGTAACAAACGTTCGATAAATATCGATCATATCTTGACAGGAATATACTTTGTTTGATGTCTGATGTTATGGCATTCTCCCTAACAATAAGGGCCATTGAGGAGCTTATCAGGGAAGGACCGTTTTCCAGCAGTGGACTTAAAATGAAAATTAATGCCAAGTATTCGAGAAGAAAATGCGTATACTCACCATTAATTCCACAAGGGTTTTACACCGTCATGAGAGCAATAAAACAACTTTAATAGACACCTGATGTAGGTGGCTGGCAGCGGTTTAACTGCATAGCAACAATTGGCCACGGGCCACTGACTAACTCAACTTGCTTTCATCATCAAAGGCCGAAAGATGAAGGGCCAAAAGTGGGTACGTAGACTGCGTCGCGCAAAGTGGTGCCAAGTGGCGAGGGATTTGATATGTAAGCCCACTGTACAAATGAGGCATTACAGCACTTCGGTTTTTAAAAAGAAAACCGTGCAAAGTCCTTTTGATCCTAGTTTCTCATTTCAAAACCGTCATATAAAACGAATTCTGTAATGTTAGACAGGTTGATGTACACAATACATGCGAGTATGATGTAAGAGTACTAAAATCGGATAAAAAAACTGCAAACAGCAGCCGTATTTCATCGTGCAAAGAACGGGATTTGTGTGCGAAACAAACAGGCGAGAGATAAAACTCCAGAAAAATTGTAAAAACAACAGGTGGAAATGCAGTATTCATAAAAAGCGGGCATTGCCGGAAACGCTTCAATTCCACAGCCTAACAGCGTCGTGTCGAAGCCGGGGTTTTTACCAAAACTCGCTACATAGGTGTCTAAAAGTTTCCTTTTATCGTTTGAAATATATCAATCGACACCAGCGAATTGCAGACATAATATTTGGTTTTAGTTATTGAATAACGTTTGGTGTATAATGCCTTTTAGTCTGTATAAGCGTCATGTATTCCGTTACAAACTTAGCACCTGGAACCTATATCGACTGCCATCTCGCTAGCTACAAACCGGGAAGCGGATAGATCGTCAGTGTACTTTACGTATCATCGATTCATCGCCAAACGTAACGCCTATCCAGTTTGAAACTATTTTGCTTTGCGTTAAAAACAAAATAAATCGAGCAAGCCGGGGTTGGCAACTAGTCACTTCACAGAAAAATCACCCTAGTGGTGGTAAGGCGCAATTTTTGCTGATCGTACGACACGCGACGTGACGTCACTTGTCATAGAGGAGCGTCTGCTAATGAGCCAAGTTAGGGAGGCGTTTGGCGTCCAGTCAGACGGAAGAATAACTGAGGCTGTTTACACAACAATAATAGTTGTATATTTAATACCGCCTTGTTTATCGAGGGAAATGTTGCCGAAATTTAATGGCTATTTTATAATCCCGGATATATATAGAACAGTTTTGGATTTATTTTAGAATCCAAATCTATAGTTGGATTTTGTTAACATTTTAACGCGCTTACACAATTTCAGCAACATCCTTCCCATGACTAAAATCCATGGTCAGACGACAAGTGTCAAGGTATTACTGTGCTGATATGAGCGTATATTCCCTGGTAGATTAGAATGTTAATTGAATTAATTAGTTAGTTTTCCTGTAAGAAATTACATTCGAATAGGCAAGTAACCACTTATCACGGTGAGTTTCAATTTTAACAATGAGGAAGACGCACCGCAACCGGCGCACACGCAGCTATGGAACTAAACCGTAAGTGCATACCGCGACGACGCGACGACCGACGACGGCCAGCCGACACAGATATTTCGCTTATTTTGCATACAACAAGCAACGACAGTCACCGACCGCTGACATCACAATACCGTGCCGATGTTCCACTAGCTTGTTACGGAAATAGATTCAGTACCTAATAATGTGTTGCTATGCCAACTCGTCTTTATGTATTTTTGGAACACACCTAACGAACACCTTACGCATTCATAGATGGATTGCTAATGTTACAGGCAATCGAAATTCCACGTCATAAATCAGTGGAACAGCGGGTATTATGTGAAACTTGCATCTGACCTGGCAACGGTTCCTCGCATCACGACGCGACGAGGTTACGTCACCGGGAGGCCGACCGACGCGTTGCGCAATCAACTCACGCGCATGATACCGCCATTCATCCGAGACGCTCTTGGCAACATACCACTAATCTTTCCAGTAATCTCAGTGCAGTTTTATTGGAAAACTTAAGAGGATCTCCTTGGTAACAAGAGCACCGTATCGTAGATGGTCCGGTGGCATTGGCCGACTGGCGACACCGGCCCGGCAGGAAAATAACAGAAGCATGCCGTATGCATGATAAATAAGCGGAAACAAAACCCAAACGGCAAGTTATTCGCTGCTCATTTGTATGCGTCTCTAGATTGAATTGTTTTAAAGACGTTGCAATTCGACTGACATTACTGTGTAACCAATAAATATCGCCGACCAAAAAGTTTATGTGAATGTTTCGAGTTTGCACATTGCAACACAAATTCGACAGGAAATGCATTGTCATTACAAAGCAATAAAAGCAACGATAACAATTCACATAAGATTAGCATGTGCTGTTTCTATCAAAGTTGGTGCGATAACCGGCCGGATGTTTGGCTGTGTGTGGCATTGTTCGCACTAGCCCATTGACTGCACTGGGTTAATAAGAAATAACATTCTAAGATGTTTAGACGAGGACGCAAAATACTTATCTGAGATCGGTTATTCATATGAGCGAGCAGCTTCAAGGTGCTCTACAATCGTTAAGGATATTTTCACTGACGCATATTCGTTGCTTTATTTAGGAGTTGACTGTGAATCGGATAGAATATGTTGAAGAATATATCTATATTATTTTGAAAACAAATCTGCAAAAAAGGTGGCAAGTACACTGTGTCGAGATAACTCTGTTCCTGTAGCTCAGGCAGGATATCGTCATCATCGATGTAATCTAGTTCGATCCAAGCATCGCAGGCATTTATCAAGTCTACGTCATAGAGAAAACGAGAGTGGGTGGTTATCGACGCCTGCGTGTGCGTCACGTCTGCGTCAAATATGCGTAGGCTTAAAAACAATAGTTTATCGAAACTGTGATAGTGACACGGTTTCAATAAACACAGCATGCATTCAATGCTGCCGTCATAACTGTGGCAACAGAAGAGAGTACCTATTGTTGGTTGTTTGATGGGAGTTCAAAACAACTTATGTGGGAAGTGGATGAAACCGAATTTAGCTGTACCAGGCAGCAATGGTAGTATGATAAACAAATGTCTGATTAGATGTATTACTTATAAGACGGAAACCTTCGTCGCTGTCAGACTTATTAGTATCTTAGAACGCTACGCTAGACTAACCCAAAGGTCAAACGTCGATTAAAAACAGATGGACAAAAAAGGTTAAACCAAAACACGAGACAGGTAAAAAATTATAATAACAAATCGACCTCGGCAACGAATAATTTCGCGTCTGTAAAAAGGGAACAATGTCCGCAAAACCGCCCGCTGTAAGAACAAGGCTGCTAAGGCCCGTATTACGAAAGCTTGCTTAGTCATAGAGCTATGCTTGAGTGACGTTTATGCCATAGAAAAGCGTTGCTGAAGCATAGATTGAGGACTGAGCAAGCTTTCATAATACGGGCCTAAGAGAGGAACCCGAGAACTGCAACTGGCAACTGATAAAAACGAGACATTTTATTTGATAAACTTTTATTAATCTGATAATACGACAAAATGTACTGATTTTATTTATTGCAGAAATAAGGAAGCTAAAAAGCAAGTTCAGACAAAAGTGCTCAGCGTCTTTGAAGCTACAGCTGATTTAAGGTTTATCCACAGATATTCGTAAACGATCAAACATGAGTCAGAGGCCAACGCTACATCAGCTGACTCATTCATGACTAGCGAGTGACGGATTGGATGGGAAATCCATTGTTTCAAGTGTCCTTAAGAAGGCTACGAACCCCTCCCAAATCTCAGCGGCCGGCTCGAGTGAATTTGTTGTTGTTTCACGTAGAATCGCATCGTGTTGGCCATTCCGCGGCATTCGCCTTATTTTGGAATTGTGCTCCCTGTGTCGCATTGCCCCCCGCGTTTGAGCGAGCGGTTGCAGAAATTTGAAGGAATTTCTCAATTTTTTATATTTTTTCGTACTTTGCGATTCATTTTGAATAAACGACTGATTTCAGAAATATTTTTGTTTATTTCTAATGGTGAATATATTTAGGATGTTTGCAGCGTGACAGATTTTCGAATAAAGGTGTCTAACATGCATAAAAAATAGCTTGAAAATGACTCGATATGGTGGTCAAAATATGGTAAATTAGTTTCACTCTCATTTAATTATCATAATGTTTTTTAAAAAACGAAAACACTACAAACATAGCTATTTGTCATCCGATTATGTATGGAAAATTTCAATACGATCGGAAACGTAGTTTCCAAATGAAGCGGGAAGTACGTTTGTATGGGAGCTAAGGTATCCGTTCTGTCCTTAAGAAGGATAAGTCACGAGGATAACAGTAGATAAATTTATAAATAGTCGTAGAAATGCAAACATCTTGTTAGGTATTGAATTGAGATTGAATCTCTGATATTATATTATACCTATCTAGATTTGGGAAGCAAGTCTCTTAGGCAATAGATGCACGATTACCTGAAGATGAATATGATTGTACAGTACAATCACCATGTCATATTACAACAAAAAGCGTTGAATTCAGCATTTTCCGGTTGGGTAAACTCTTGTGGCACATCCGTAATCCCACGCGATTACAGTAGCTAGGTCAAACCTATTTTCGTATTTAACACTGGACAGTAGACATGGAACCAAGTCGCATTCACAGTGGCATTTATATTTATCATTTTGTGGGATGCATTTATCAGTTGTTTTCATATTCCACTCATTAGTTCCAATCATTTATATTGGTAAATCCCACAGTTTGGACTAGAGAGGAAAACAAGCAAGCACGGAAAGATAAGGATTATTTTCCTGTTGGATATGTACGTGCGTCTCAAATACTGGTATCCATTTTAAGAATCAAGCTGGCATTTTTTTCATAATAATACTAGACAATTTACACAGCATCATCTTAGCCACAAGTTCAGCTGGGTACTAGATAACTGATATACTTAGTACATTAAACTACATAGTCAGAAATGTTTTATTAGGTATACATAGAAAACACAAGACACCCTGAACAAAGATCTGCACACATTGCGTACAATAACCTACATATTTTATTATTATTATATTTATTTTTTACTAAATGTTAATTTGATTTTCATCCCACCATCTCGGAAAGAGTATTTTTAATCTTTAATATCTGAGTGGAAAAGCCGTTTTTATTCTCTAGAGGATAAAGTAAATTGAATTTAGAACATCGTGTGCACTAAGTTTGTGAATTAAAAAAAACATTAAACCTATTTACTGCTACCTCTATGGTGCCGAATATATCATACAACTTTTTTTTAATTTGTTAAAAACTCAGACTAGGAACCTTCGTGGTGTTCTTTTTTCAATTTGCTTTGTAAGCGGTTCTTTACGCGGCATTTTTTCACGTCATTGTTAAACCTTATATTAAAAAAAAAAAGACGTGTGGCACTCGGGGACTGCCGCGGTAAAGCTATTGCAATGCCATCTAGAGGCGAGTTGCTGAACTAAAAAGACAAACGTCAAGGTTTTTTCGTTACGGAATTTCTGGATTCGGTCCCCGCGCTCAAGGCCCGCGATAGAAGCTATGCAATAGCTTAACAAGAAACTTGAAAACAAGTGAAAAAACTAAAATGAGTGATTCTAGCGGCGAGGAAGTTTGTTTTTGCATTTAGTCATTTCCTCGCTGAGGTGGAATGAAAAGTTACGTGTTGCACTCGAGTGCAAAGATTTTTCACCTCGTGCTCTTTTGATTCCCTCGCTAACGCTCAGGATTCAAAATTAGAATCCTTCGCTTGCTCGGTCATCAAAATTGAACACGCGGTTAAAAAGCATCTTTGCACTCTTGTATAACAAATAACTATTTTCAACGTATTGCTTCTGTTTTTTTGTGTCATTGATGCTTATGTATATATTTAATTTTAAATTCGAAATTGTTTATTTATATGATGTGTATTCTGGTGGCAAATAAGTAAATGATGTGTCTATGTCTATCGGCAGATCATACAAACATGAGGTGTGGTAGGTAGCGTTGAATCTGCGGCTGGCATCAGCTGATTCATCCGAGCGGCCTTGCATGCGCCTCGAGTCGACTGTGAGAACGAACACACAAGAAACGCTAATCACCTACTTCACTGGATAATTTGACTTGAGCAAAGAAGACAGCGGTAATGACGTTTTACAAATAGCCAAATGTGTTTTTTGACAGCATCGTCCATGGATGAAATAAACTCTAGAGGTAGATAGTGCGTGCCTATAACCACGGAGTGATTGACATAATGGTTTAGTTATTATTATTATTTAGTTTACCTTTACACTTTTGATACGATCTACATCTGTAGTTTCTTTCATCAAAAGTAAAATGCTAAATGTTTAATTATGAGACGGTGCAATTGTTGTAGTGAACCGACAAATTTAGTGGAATCAGGACCCTGGATAATCACAATCAAAAATGAAATGTTTAGTTACTTTTTGTTTGATGTCTGGTTGTAATCGCTGCGTATTCATTAGGTTAATTATATGAGTAAAGACGTAGTAGCTTACAGAAAACGGAGACGCAAAAGCAACAATGATGAATGAAAGTCACTAAGTATCTACCTAAGACGCGATAACTGTCGCCGATCAAGTTTCGGAAACAAGGTGACATCGATGACCTCAAGGTGAGGGGCACCTCGCGTTTACACTAGTTCGACGAACCCACCGTTTTATTTAGTTCCACATGAGTTATGCTATGCTAGACGTGGTACTAATTGTTTCTATGGCCGTTCAGACTACCTCTATTGTAGCTAATATTCCCCACAGACGAGTCAGATGTATTGTTTTGTTCTACTTATGTATTTTGATTTAGCTTCTGTGCGCATGCCCTTATTCCTGGATAAGAAGGTGCTTATGTCCGTCCCCGGGTTAGGTTAGCTTAGGGGTAGGTAGTCACTCTCGGCTAGATTGCACGCCCCCATAAGTCTGAGGGATGGCTCGAGTGAACCGGGCCCTCCATAAGCTGAGGCCCTCTATAACTGAGGCCCATGAACCTACGGGCATACCAAGATTGTGAATGCTAACGCGACCCGATCTTGCCACGGAAGAACGGGGTCCCGTTCCGAAGGGACAGTGCGATGGCATTTTCCCACCCCATAATAAAAGAGGGGTAGGTTAGGACATCTACCTTCTTGCCAAATTTCATTGAGATCCGTTCCGATCGAGTTACTTTCGAATTTATAATATTAGTATGGAGTATTGTACTACTTATTTCATACCAGTATATAAATGTGGATTACTCAGATTTTTCATTTCGGTGATACTTTGAAACATAACTGTCATAATACTGCGACGTTCCAGCACTGTTCTCATGAATTGAATGCATTAAAACAAGGGTGAGTAAAAACAGTGTTTAATAAAGTCTCCCACGATGCTTGTTACTCAATGACATTGGAGTTGAAAAATCAAGCAAAAAAACTCGGAGGACTTCGCGCTTAGAGCTGTGTTGTGGACGCGAAAAAACACTTGGAACAAAAAGGAAAATTAAATAAAGTAGTAAACAATTTTGCCGTGTGTTGCTCGGGGAGAGCAGGCAATACAGATAGAGTTCAACTAATTGCGAAAAACGAGATTACGGTGCTCTTTAGAGGCACTTAACAAGAATGACTCTGTTTACCACCCTAGTTTCATTCCTTTTACGGTATCTCTAATAGACTTATTTAATTATGGAGAAACTCTGGGATAGCCATTTACATGAGCAAGTAAGCAATCGTCATAAAATCAACACTATAAAAACTGACGGCTTTCTGGGTAGAGACGTAGACGTAAGGCGGTGTCGTAAATTTTATTGGTAAACTAATTCGTTCAATCATTTTAATTAGTGACACGCTTTAATCTTTTAGAATAACGCCAAAATATTAAAATCCATACGTTAGGTAGAGTTAGAACGACTTTGGCGAAGAATGAGTAGCAAATATTCCGTGCATAGTTTTAAAATATGAGATAATATCCTCTAAAAAAACCCTCAGTACTTGGTCCGCAACCCCTTCCTGGTACTGGGTTGCGGTTTTTGGGTTATTAAATCCTGATGAAATGAAAATATTTATTGAAAAAAGAAATACACAATAACAATGGTTAACTTAATGTTAGCTAATTAATGTAAGGTGTTATCAGTTTCTCGTCAAGTAGGTAGTATTATGTATAAGTTACATAGATTGGTTTGATTTAGGCATGTAGAGATCTTAGAAATTACCGTGAGGCGGACGAACTGTATAGTAAACTACCAGACCCTCGCGGTTTCACCCGCGTAGTTCCCGTTTCCGTGGGAATTCCGGGATAAAATATAGCCTCTATCACTCCCTGAAAAGTAAGGTTTTTAATGGTGAAAGATTTTGTAATCGGTCCAGTAGTTTCAGAGCCTACTCAATACAAACAAATCTTTCCTCTTTATGATATAAGTATAAATAACAAAAAAAAAGACGTGTGGCACTCGGGGACTGCCGCGGTAAAGCTATTGCATAGCATTTTGTATCAACTTATGCAATTATAATTTTACTTTTTTATTTTTTTCATGCAGTATTGCTTTTTCTTTGATATTAATTCAAGTTACACTTTTTGAGCCGAGCGTGGTGACCGATAAGAAAACAAATTTAAAATCAGCAATGTATTTAAAACACTGCCAACCTCTCACTCGAAAGCTAGTACACGTGCACTCGCTGTCCACAGCTGTAATCCGCCGCGGTCGTTCACCCGCCCGACACGTAAAACTCCCGCCGCCGCCGCCCGCGCCCGTGCGAGACTAGGTACCTAACCTACCTACCTACAAACTTATCATTCCATAAATTGACCTAACTACTACCTAACCTACCTACGATTAAATTTCCGGTCATGGCCTTGAGCATGCCTATCATTGATTAGAAATAAAAAAAAACACATTTAATTATGTCTAAAATACCCTCGGACACCCGCAGGCTATACCCCATAGCCTACGATACGAGAGTATTTTAGACAAAATTTAATGTGTTTTTTTGGTAGGGCCACAGCCACAACAGCACAGCTGAAATCCGTGGTTGTTCTCCCGCCCGACACGTAAACTCCCGCCCGAGCGAAACAAGGTACCTACAAACTTATCTTTGCATAAATAATTACCTAGTAGGTAGGTAGGTAACCTACTATTTAATCAGCGGCCATGGCCTTGAAAGCATGCCCATAATTGATGATAACTTAAAAATGTAAAACACATTTAATTCACATTCACATTTTGCCTTAAATAAGTACCTACCTACCCACTAGTAGGTACCCACTCGTACACCCACAGCCACAGCTGAATTCTGCGGTCATTCACCCGCCCGACACGTAAAGAGGAGCGAGCGTTTATTAGGTAGGTATGTCCGCGCTACCCTGCGGCCACAGGCGCCGAAGTCATCGCATTTTCGAATCATTCATCATAAAATAATAGGTAGGTACATAGGCAACCCCGCGCAAATATCCGCACCGCCGCATTTTACTCAAATCCTTTAGACTCACGGATTCCGGCGGAAGCGGCTCGGAAGGATGCGCCCTGATGCGCTTTAACAGCAGTCGGCGACAACAGCCGACTGCAGGTGACGGCAGCCGACTGCAAAGGTCGACAGCCGACGACCGTTCGGCCAGGTGGGATGATGATCAGATAAAGACTGCAGCTGCCTGCAATCTTTAGAAGATCGTCTGCATGCTGGATACATCAAGCTGAAGACAGAGCGCTATGGCGCTCATTAGGGAGGCCGACCTATGTGCATCTGTGGATTAGTTATAGGCTGATGATGGTGATGATGCCTTTCCGTTAATTCTGGAGGGCAGGAACACATGCCCTACGATAGTCCTCTGATGGATCCCTACCTACCCAGATGTTTACCAAACATCTCACTTGATGCCCGCAGTTTATCGATAGCTACCTAGGTAAGCATTTGTCCATACCTACTCCCTCGCACTAAACATAATGTAATCATGATAAAAAAAACACTAACCTTATTAAATGCCTCCTCTAAGGATAACTATTATCTAACAAACTCACAATAATAAAACACACAACACCAATAATTAATAGGTATAGGTACACACATGATCTGCCTAGCCAACGCGCTGCGGCCAACGGCAAACATAAACTTATCTGCCTAGCCAACTAATAATTAACAAAAGAAAATCACGAAACATAAACATACTAACCATGTTTATGCACCGCGCAACTGTTCAGACTGAACAACGAACACGTAGGTACTAGGTACTATACTAACTAAAATGGTTTTTCGGTAAAAGTCAAAGAGTTTACACGCGCGTATGCGGCCTTTGCTTAGCCCGCCCGCCCCGCCGCGCCACGCCATGCCCCAAACGTACAAACGTAGGTTATAGGTATGTGTGTATGTACAAACGTAGGTAGTTACTTATTGTAGACAAAGTAAAATGTGTTTAAAATCATGGACCTAGCAAAATTCACGGACGGAGTCTCATTAAGAAATAAAATGAAGCACTCGATAGTCTGTCCACCCTCAGTACGTACACGAACACACTCACACATTGATATCATAGTCTGTCCATCGACTGCCAGCCATTACGGCTTTAGACGTCAACAGATGTACAGCGTTGTAAACAAATGTAAATAACGAAAAATGCATTCTTGTCTTCTTGTCGTGAAATGTCGCGGAAACCACAGTCGTTTCGTCAACATAAAACACGGGATCACATCCACAAATAAATTTATTGGTTCATCAACATATTACTTTGATGTGACACAAAATTATTATCAACAGAAAAATCAAAACAAAAACAAAAACTGTCTTCACTTTTGAATCTGTAGGATTCCGTCCGTAAATTTATCTACGTCCATGTTTAAAACATTGATTAATTAAAAAGGGAAGATAGGTTACGTTCTCCCAGCGCTTACTCAAAAATTGGCATGTGTTAGAACTACACGCAAACACATACGCTCACAGTTATATTTCCAGCCCTGTGCAATACAAAGAAGAACAAAGACGGAAAGACGTATCTAAGTCCGAAGTGAGACCGAGACAACAATATTTCACGCGAATCACGACCGCCCGTGCCGCCGCCGCCGCCGCCGGTCAGACGGTGACTAAGGTTGGAGCACACAATTTTACACAATATGAGGTTGCCATTTTTGAGAAACTAGTACCTCATCTTCCCTTTTTAATTAATCAATGGTTTAAAATGTTAAAGTTTCTAATGAATTATTGGCATACTTCAAGGTCATGGCTGCAAATTAAAGTACGTATGGTTTATCCATATTGAATGAAGCATGTTAGTTAACAAAATACGACACAAATAACAAAATCTCACTTGCTTGGCGTCGAGTTTCAGATATAATTGTAAGCAATTTTTATTGAAGGCAGGATCTAAAATCGACAAGTAATGTAAATTACGTATGCGTATACGGACGCGCCAACGTATGTTTACGTTTATGCCCCATTCAAAATGGACACGGTATAGGTAGGTACAAATCACACTAATATTATAAATGTGAAAGTTTCTATGTACCTATGTATGTATGTTACTTCTTCAAGCCAAAACTACTGGACGGATCTGACTGAAATTTTGCATACAGATAATTCTAATCCTGGAATCAAACATAGTCTACTTTTTATTCCATAAATCAGTCCCGTGGGATAAAAATCACCTTTTAACGTTTCCACAGGAACAACGCGTGCAAAGCCGCGGGGTGCAGCTAGTTATTTACGAAAAGATAAGTTTGTAGTCTCGTCTCGGGAGTTCTAGGGCATTTACACGGACTACAAGTTGACACGGACTGCAAGTTGTACACGCATCGACTGCGGTCGACGGCTTCCATTGGCTGCAGTCGACTGCAGGCGAGGCGTCGCCTGCAGTCGACTGCAGTGCAACCAATGGAAGCAGCCAATGAAGTGCCGTCGCGACGGCACTACCCGGCACGGGCCCCGGCCCATGCCGCGTGCCCGTGCCGCACGGCGGCGCGCCGCCGGGGCGCGCGCAAGGGCGTGGCGCGGGCGCGGGCGGCGGGGCTACCCGAAGGCCTTACGCGCGCGCGTCTTTGATTTTTACCGACAAAATTTAAAAAAAGGAAACTTGAGTCTTATGATTATTACATTAGAACTCATAGGAGATATGACAGCGCGATTTCGGTCGGCGGCTACTCAAAGAAATATTCGGCTTTTATAAAGGGATATAAATAATTTTACCTAATTTCACGAATGTTTTTATTATTTTGTTTTAGTACGTGATCTGATCACTAACTGGTCTGAATAGTCGCGCGCGGTGTTAACGTAGGTACTGACCGTTTCGTGTATTTTTTGATAATTATTAGAAGCAGTTTAGTTTATTAAGTTTTCAGTATTTTATTGAGTTAGTGTTATTTTTATTTATTATTGTTAGGAAGGTACCTACCTACCTACATTATGTTTAGTGCGAGGGAGTATGGACAAATGCTTATGTGCTACGGTGAAGCTAGAGGAAATGCGTCACAAGCCTTGCGAATTTACCGGGATAGGTACCCAAACCGGCAACATCCGGTTGATGCTAGAGTCATCACGGCGGCCTATCAGAGGGTTCTGAGTGATGACCGGATTACTCCTCAAAGGCGCGGGGATGGCAGAGAGGTAGGAGTTCAGGTGCAAGAACGGGTCTTGGACCTTGTCAGGAGAAACCCTCGTGTAGGAACGCGGACTGCAGCAAATCTGCTTAGAGGTCGTGGAACCGTAGTATCCCACCCGACTGTGGTGACAGGATCTTAAATAAAATGTATGTATATAGAGTACCTACTCACTCATTTTCTTTCACTATTTTTTCGTGACTTTCTTCATTAATAATAATTGCACTTTGTTCATTCATATTCAAAACACTTTATACACAAATTTTACAAGTACAGCTATTCACTGTTGTACATAAATACCTATGCACCTATATACTTTCTCATAAACAGCTGCATAAGTATTCGTCCGATTATATTATACGACGCACACAACCCGTGCCGAAGACTGCCGAACTGAAACGACGTTAGACGATGCGATGCACGGCCTTCAAGCCACACCTCCTTGCCCGGCGGAGTGGGGGGACCTCAGGTTTTTGCGTTACGGAATTTCTGGATTCGGTCCCCGCGCTCAAGGCCCGCGATAGAAGCTATGCAATAGCTTAAAAATAAGTAAACGCTTTAATTAATTAGTTCTATTCTATATAGAGGTATACATTCTTCATAACTTTATTTGTTTTTAAGTGCAGACTTACGAAGTTTGGTTTGGTATTTTAGATTTGTTTCATATTTTTAGAGTTCTGCACCCAAAAGAGCTAAATGCGATCCTACCACCACGCGTTTATCCAGTTGCTGTGACGTTTACAAATCACCATCACTATAGAAAAATAAAGAAGTTACCTAAAGAATTTGTTACTTAAACCGACTTGTCCAACTCAAAATTGATCGGTTCATTAATTTTTATATCGAGCATGTTTTTATTGTAAGGCGCTTATTAATAAACGACAATACGGTTAGTGATAAAAGCATAAGCGGTAAACGCCGGCTAATTACTGGTAAACGGGCGTGCAAATGGGATTACGCGACCGGACGACCCCCGCCACGCGCGGGGCGCTTTCATAGATTAATCCAGTTATTGTGACGTTTACAAATAACTATCACTATAGAAAATAAACTTGCCGGAATGTGTCAACACTGACAATAAACAAAATTCGCACTCATGTGTTCTTTATACATTTACAAGAATTAAGCGAGTTAACTAAGAACCTTATTAGTGTTGGAAGAACACCAACGTTAACCCGCTTATATCCGTAATTAATTCATCAAACTACGATAGTTTTATATAACTTTACTATGAAAACAATTCGACGAATTTGTTACAAGGATAGTAATAAAATTGACAAATACATATATGAAGACTAGCTGCGCCCCGCGGCTTCGCACGCCTATCCTACTAGGTGTTATTCCAGGCATTATAGTGTAAGTCTAGAAGAGTATTTTGATACCGCATTCATTGTTATTTTTTTTCAATAAACCGCCTTAACCGAAAAAAAAACATGCACCGTTTATAAATCGTTGGTAGGTTAGTTACATTGGTAACTACCAACGATTTATAAACGGTATTCCCCCCCACCCTTTCCTAGCCATCGCCATCATCATTCATCAACCTATATTAGTCCACGGCTGGACATTGGCCTTTCCTAATGAGAGCCACAATGTCTTCAGCTTGCCGCATCCAGTATCTTGCAGCGATCTGTCAAGCACCTAATCGGGGGGCGTCTTAAACTACGTTTGCTCATATTCTAATACAATAATTAACTAAAACGCTACCGACCATTCTAAACAACTTAAAAATTAATTATGGCACGACAAATTATATTCCACCCAAATTGAATCAAGATATTATTTCAGGGGCGAAATAAAAGCAGAGGGGTTGTTTTGTGATGTTAATTTTGGGAAATGAAACGGTCATAATTCGCTACTACTACTATGAGGGTGGGCCGGGCTTTTTATATGGAACAGGGTCGAGTTAATGAAAGGTTCAGCCACTGGACACAATATTTAAATGCGAGGTTGGAGATTGCGGGTTCTTGCCTTGGGACAAATGTTTGTACGATCTGCAAATATTCGCTCCGGGTGTTGGGTACTATCAATGTTTATTAAATACCTATGTTTATCAGTCATCTAGTACTCAGTTAAGCAGAGCTTGTTTTATGGGTACTAGATAACTGATTATACTAAAAACAAAAGTACATTACATTATAAATACAAACATCTGTGAATCGTAGTAATATTTGTCCCGAGGCGGGAATCTAACCCGAAACCTTTTCCGTCCGCGTCGCAGGTAGACGCAATACTTCGCTGCACCAGTGCTCGTCAAAATAGGAGAATTCAGTTTTTTTATATTATTTTGTCAGAAAGATTACTTACATAATTTTTGGTTAAAGTGTCTTAAATCCGAAATTAAGTGACCTATTGTTGTTTTATTTGTGATTGTGTAAACCTACCGTTTATTGTAACTTTATAAGTCCCGAACGTACCAATAGGGTATATGCATCGATTTTTTTTATTGTTTTAATCGATTCTTTAGGTCATTATTTAACCGAGGAATGATAAGACGCTCACTGAATTTCGCATTAACAAGGTAAAAAAACAAATCAAAACTACAATCATTTTCGGGTGATAAAAACGCTGCCATATTGGCGCCATGTTTATGTGACGTCGACGTACACACTTGATTAAAACCTTTGGTGACGACCTCGGTAGTGATCATCTCAGGAAAGAGGTTTTCCGAAAAAACTGAAAATAATCGACAATACGAAATGTCAAGTGGGCAGAATAGTGTCAAATCATGGTGCAGCAAACAGAATAAAAAAAGAAAAGATGTGCACAGTGATGTCACGTCCGCTCTAGTCAATGGCGTAGCGTTTTGAAATTTTGCGATTGAGATTTAAAATATCAATTTTTCAATGGTTAAATTCTACAATAAAAACATCTCAAAATACAAAAATAAATATGTAGATATGTTTCTATATCAATAGAGAATACGTATATATTTTTTTAGCCATTTTGAAATCACATGCATATACCCTATTGGTAATAAAATAGGAAGGACCGATTGCGCTGCCATCGCAGCGAAGCAAAGCTGAGCAGTAAGTAACAAACGAATAATATGCAATAACAATGAAATGTAGGTTAAGGACGTAGCATTTGTGTCTCTAGAGTTGAACCGTCTGAGCAAAATGTTTGTGATTATTATGAGAATACAGGGTGTACAAGAAGTAAAGACCAAACTTTCATGTGTAGTTCAGACTTGGCTACAGATCGTAGGAGAAATATTTTGAAAAGTTCCTGACTTTTAGTTTTCGAAATAATAAATCATAATTAATTTTATTTTAATAAACTATAAACCGACTTCAATATTTATAGTTTTTTCATGAATTTGCATAGATCCCACTGTCAGAACTGAACATATTTAAAATGGGACCATACGAGAAGCACCAGCTTTCATAGAAAAAACTAACCATGAAAATCGGACCACCCAGTCAAAAGTTCTGAGGTAACAAACATAAATGACCACTAGACAAGGCTATGACTAAAACATGTGATTATAACCCCCTTTTTTAATATTGAATACTGGACAATTCATTGTATAGGCTAAGTAAGAGCTTGTGTTATGAAATAACTGATAAACATAATTAGACATTAAATAAATAAATAAATAAATAATGCTGGACAATTCACACAGCATTATCTAGTCCCAAACTAAGCAGAGCTTGTGTTATGGGTACTAGATAACTGATAAGTATACATAATACATTACATTGCATATTTTTTTGTATTATTTATTATTCATAGAAAACGATTGGTCAAAAAATTTGGTCCTTGATTTTGTTACACTCTGTATTATCGATTGCTGTGTTTTGTTAACCACTGGAGTGAAACTGGTTAACAACGGCCTGGAAATCGTAGAAGGCGTATTCCGGGTTACATTTTGTAATAACACGGTTAATCCCCGTCTTACCTAACCAGCAATTATTATCGCAGACCACGGTTAAAAAACACCTTGAACATCTATTACTACTCGTATTTGACTATCTTGACGATTATCTTTGATTAATTATTTTTTTAAACTTAGAATAGGAAGCTATAAGCTATGGTAATTGTATCTTTCAATGTATATTTATTCTTTGCTTTAACTGGAAGTCATTCGAGTGATGAGTACGTTAGATGTAATTAATAGTCCGAGTTACTTAATCGCCTCCTTGAAACAGTTTGTTATCAATCGGGTTACGGGCGTGACATACATTTTGCTAATAAAAACCGTCAATTGCGTTACATAGATGAATCAATTTATTATAGACCATCGGGCACTTTTCTAGATTTTTTAGAGTTTTCTAGGATTACTCCAGCTTGTGCCTGCGGCATCGCATCCCCTTTTGAACTAGCCTATGTCTGTCCTCGGGAAACCAATTACCGCCAAATTTCATTGAAATCTGTTAAGCCTTACTTTCGAATTTATGATATTAAGTATGGATGTTTGCTTTTCTGACAAATTTTATTCAAAAATCGTTTATCAGCCGTTTAGGCGTTAAAAAGTAACAGACAAGACAGATAGGCTTACTTTCGCTTTTATTAGTTAAGATGTATGAGTGCTTGATTTTACGGTATACTCACAAAATAGCATTGTTAATTATGTACCGACTTCGTCGCGCCTACTTGACAAATCTATGCCATAGTCTATTCAAAGCCGTAAAGTCCGTTGTAAATTATTCCTAAACCCACATAAATTTAAACCCATACATTTAAGGACACTGGCTTTTCATTAATTATACAGAAATGGTACGTCCTGTCCTCGTTCCCGTCATAGTTTCAATACTTCACTCAGTATTGGGGCTATCTGTGACAAGGTTGAGTATGGACCACCTGAGAAACGATTCCAAGTGTAAATCGGTGGCCAGCGAATCAAGACCTGCGGCGATGTATTGTTCAGTTCTTAGGCAGACTGTCGTCACAGCTCTTGCTGGAATGATGTCAACGAAGGTTGCTTCGAGTAAATTTTAGCACGCAATAAATAGTCTGACAACTCTGCTTGACATCAATCTAAATGCTGTATTAGTTAATATTCTTTTGATCCTGGTATAAGGAAATAATAGCAATTATATAATTAATTTGCATATCGTCGTCTATACTAATATTATAATTTATATTATAAAGAGGAAAGATTTGATTTTTTGGTTTGTTTGTATTGAATTGGCTCCGAAATTATTGGACTGATTTAAAAAATTCTTTCCTCATTAAAAAGCTTACTTTTCAGGAAGTGACATAAGTTATATTTTATTTTATCCCGGAATCCTCACGGGAACGGGAACTACGCGGGTGATTTAACATTCCATGTTGACAACAAAAATCAATTCAATCAACGCAGAGAAGATGCACATTATATACCATTAGCTGCCGCAATTTTAAGCCGTGTCAGACAATTTCATTACATAGGTATTGAATAATCGTGATATCGCTATAAATAGCAAATAAACATTGGCAGCTATCGGGTGAAAGGCCTGAACTGTATCAAAGCTATCTGAGATGGAATTGCGAGTTTCCAAGAGTGGGTAGACCGCACCCCGCCCTGTCGGCGCCGACGTCTACAATAATCCGGGTGGCAACTGGCAACAGGGCAACAGCGAGCATGACGTCGCGCTCTCACCTTGACTCACTTTAGCTGCCCCGTTTGCATTACGCTGTTTGCTAGCTAGGTACACGTGATTACTCACTGTACCTAGAGAAAATATGCGCTGGCTTTCTTATGATCGATCTGATCACAGCACAAAGGATAGTCCAAGGGAGCTTCTGTTAGCAACAGTCCGTCTAACTTTACATGGTCATGCGAATCTTGCGTTTATACGGACCCAAAACTGTGAGAGATAAACCATTCGGGTGATGTAAGACTCTACAAATCCCGCGAACTTTGTCCCGAACACTTTTCTCTTCAGGGGCATGCCACATCTCCTCACCAACTGTATTGCCAGGGTGCTTTACCAGCTCAGTGCTCGGAATCCAACTAGGTGAACCTTCTTTTTATGAAGTCAGTTAAAAAAAATCAACTCTTATAAAAAGTGCAAATAAGGAAATTCAAGCTACGATAAATGAACGACCTCGGGACCGATGGATGCGCAATTGATTCGTCTTAGGTAGATTATTGAGATATTCTAAATCACCTACAATCTTTTTTAGTGAAATATTGTTTCAGGCTTGTTCAGACCTATGCGGTATTCGCTACCTAGAGCGTTAGCGAAATCTGAGTCGGTATGTGTTAATCCTACTTGTATGTGAGTACCTACTTTTAATTCCGTATATAAAGGCTTGGCAGCAGAGTGAATTTAAGGTAATAATAGTGGAATGTAAGTATGAGCGGTGTGTTTATAAACTACATCGAGTTTGGCTAGTGTATTAAACCGAATCGCACACGAAATCGAGCTTGAAATCCAAACGAATCTTTCTCCCACAGCACTGGGTAGCGAATGCCGTAAACATCTGAGCAATTGATGCCTTTAGTATGGAAGTTCGACGGTGGTTGAATCGCTCGTGAAGTTAAGCTTCGGGTGGTGTAAACAAGCCTCTTGTGATTGGGCGATATTAATTGCAAGCAGATAGCTCGAACAGCTGATGCTCCGCCATTCGTGTCGCATCAACACGGTAATATTGATGGAGCGAAAGCGTGGTACGGTGACGGCGTGCGCGACGGTTTTTGTGTAGATTCCTGTGTAACTGTTTCTTGTATTCAGTGAGTGGTGATTTAGATATTACTTAGTAAGTTTTTGGTAATTTAGCAACTCGACATGAAAAAGGTCCTGCGGGCAATCTTCGGTTTTAGAATGCGGGTTTTTTTATTATTTCATTTGTCTCTTATGTGAATTCGAAAGTTCCTTTTGGCTACGCGTAGGTATGCATGCATACATACGTAACAAGGTATTTTTTTATTTTCTTCAAGTATATAAATATCTATATACATACATATCTAAGTCACATAAATCCAATATACATAAATATCTAAGTTTTCAAAAATATATTAGACTAGCAGTGCCTTACGGTTTCACCCGTGTAGTTCCCGTTCCCGTGGGAGTTCCGGGATAAAATATAGCCTATGTCACTCCCTGAAATGTAAACTTTTTAATAATGAAAGATTTTTTTAAATCGATCCAGTAGTTTTGGAGCCTATTCAATACAAACAAACAAACAAATCTTTCCTCTTTATAATATTATTAGTATAGATTATACACCAGACTATATCTATAGGTACATTCATTTCATGTCTTAAAATATATTACTATGGTACATGTAAAGTCAGCAAAAATTGCGCCTTACCACCACTAGGGTTATGATTATTCTGTGAAGCGGCTTGCTCGATATCTTTTGTTTTTAACGCAAAGCAAAATAGTTTCAAACTGGGTAGGCATGACTTTTGGCGATGGTACGTACAATACATACATGTAAAAATATTTTTCATCTAAAACGTTTTTATGCTCAACATTACACCTGACTAGATTCCATATAAAATAAAAAACAGATGTTGTAGTTCGTTTGCAATAAGAAAAATACAAATCAGAAATCACGATACAGCAAATCGAACAGTCTAGACTTCTTCAGTAAGGGATAAAAAGAGGGCAATCGCCCGTTTACCGTTGTATATTTCACTGTAGCCAGTCTCTCCTTGACTCAAATCGTATTGGCATCGATATGTCAGTTGCGAAATCCGCCCACAGGTTAGCCAGGCGTTACTCATTGTCGCCTATTGCGGTTCTTTAGTTGCTTCACATCGCGTTCAATGCTCTGTAGCAGATATTCGGCCGGTAGAACAAAGTAACACTGTGCAGCAAAGCTTTGAGTCATCGTGACCGGTGTCTGGTTTGTTTTGAAATACTGTGCCCACTCCGAAACCTACCTACGTCGAACTGATTCGGGTGAAGGCAATATATTAAACTCAAGAGACTAGCAATACTGACACGGGGTAAAACGAGTGACTTACACGCCATCGGAAAATAAATCAGCTTTAGGTAATACATTTAGAAAACGCTATTGTCGTTTCACTCGCAAATGTACAAATCTATTATCAGTCAGCGGAATGCAAAAAACATGACGCAATTGGGTCATTTGAAACCAATAACTTCGGTCAGCGAAACCGCATTGGATATAGAGAACGAGAAACAGTCATAGACTCAAGGCTAGTCAATAATTAATATGTATTAGTAGAATTAATCTTAATTTTTTATTTACCGGCATATCAGAAAATGTAAAGCAGATTTCTCAGTTGAGATGAGTATTTGAAAACTATTTCGTTTGTGAAATTAAATACCGATATTCTTAGAAGTAGAAGACAACTTCGCGTGATGTTTACAAACTAAGACGGGATGATTCACAAACACACCAAAGCATGCATTCAGCATATCATGCAGGGATTTCCGTAGCGCTTGATCTTCCTAATGCGTCAGAGCCAAAGGCTGGCGAAGCGCCATGTAAACAGACCACCAAATAGGGCAACGACCACCTTCCAAACGCAAATAGAACTATGTATCTATTTATAATCCGTTCAAAAATAAACCGACGAGGGGTGATCCACGTGTCCGGGACAAAGAGATTAATTGCCTGAGCTAAGCATACGCGCTCCAACGTTTTGAACCAACTCATACAAGTTTATTATTATTCTCATCATAATAAACTGAAAATAAGGATCTCTACTTGTTTACAAACCAAACTTAGAAAGCTCCGAAAGTAAGATGAAAGAGATATTACGTTATAAATAGATTCAATACAAGACAACTTGATAATTTTAGTAACAAATGGTAAACGGTTTCCAAGAAAAATAAAAATTAAAGAACACTAGTAGGTAAGAATAGAATTAAACATAATTTAGTGCCGAATGCGTCATTGGACAATAATCACTACATGGTATATAACAAAGTCGCTTCCGCTGTCTGTGCATGCATAGATCTTAAAAACTACGCAACGGTTTTTGTTGCGTTTTTAATAGAAAGAGTGTGATTGAGGAGGAAGGTTTATCTAAACTAACATTATAAATAGGAAAAATTTGATTGTTTGTTTGTATTAAATAGGCTCTGAAACTACCGAACTGATAAAAAAAATCTTGTATAATATCATGCATCAGCATTGCACCCGTGCGAAGCCGGGGCGGGTCGCTAGTAAATGATTTTATATTCTGCTAATATTGAGGATATCTCTTCGATAGAATAGAAGAGACTGCTTTCTAGGTTAAAAAAAATGTTTTTATTAAAACAAAGTGCGCGGTACAATACAAATAGAGTCTTCAGATGAGTTTACTTGCACACAACATGTTTACCTACTTGGGTGAAAATTTCGAAAAATATATCAGAAAAAGCTTACTTTTAGGTTTATACACATTCCTTGCGGCGTCATATGCAGCCTGTGTATAGGTATAGGTACATGGAAAACTATGACGTTTTATAGCACGGACAACCACCAACGACGCAGTGAAAACTTAATACGTCCACGTGCCTGTTAAAGGTCATGCTAACTCTAGTTTCCAACGCCAGTGCTCGTAAACAAGACATTGATGGCGAAAGAAATCATTTACGTGAAGGGAAAACGTTTTCTTGGAAGGTTAAACACGAGGCAACAAGTATTTACCTTTTATGCCTACTTTGTCGTCGAGAGTTTTTGGTCGGGTTGCGAAATCCATACTAAGGACTATGGAGTTAATAATATAATGAGGAAACATTTTATTGTTCTGGACCGATTTAAAAAAATCTTTCATCATTAAAAAGCTTACGTTTCAGGGATTGACATAGGCTACATTTTATCCCGGTATTCCCACGGGAGCGGGAACTACGCGGGTGAAACAGCGAGGCGCTGCTAGTAGGTATATTATAAATCCGAAAGTAACTCCGTCTTTTATCTTTAACACCTAAACTGCGGAACGGATCGTTAAATCTGGCATAGAGTTAAATAGTATCTCAGAGACTGACATAAGACTAGGTAGGTACTTTAAAGGGACTGCGATTCCGCGGGAAATAGCTTGTATTTTATAAATTTTGGGACAAAGCATACGGGACAAGGGTCTCTGTCTGAACAAAGGAACTGTAAATCAGCCTTGACTTGATATTGGTAATTATACAAGTTTAAGACCGTGGCTTTAATTTGCCAAATGCGTTATTTCATGCTATTGTTAATAACTAGTTTGTTGCCTTTTGTATCCTGCGTTATTTCTAATTCTTATTTAGCGATACCAAGACAAAGAATAGAAAGATATTTCATGACAACATAGACATGTAGGAATGAAAACTTACAAAAAAGTAGATAAAATAAATAATTAACCACTATAAGCTCATTGCGCACACAGAGCGAAAAAAGCTCACATTTGAGTTCGAAAACGGACGAGAGATGACGAAAATGTTAAAAGAAAGCTTTCAAAACGAAATGCTGTTTCGGACGATTTGCTTCGATGACGATACCAGTGTCGTACAATATTATCTACGAATATTTCGTTGGTATTGTTAACCCTTTGCTTACAACAATATCTAGAAATGCAGAACCGAGTATAGTTTCCCCTTTTAGGTCTTTTATCATTTCAATTCCGCGTATGCAAGACGAAATGTTTTGTGTTCTTCAAATCCAACAAGGGTTATATTTTATTTTAAGTGGTTAGTGATCATCAGCTACAGGCAAATTTAGCACATCGGTCTTGTTTTCGTACGGGTCAACGCACCCTTGTCACACGTAGATAGATATCGAATAG
This sequence comes from Eupithecia tripunctaria, assembly GCA_955876795.1. Lineage (NCBI taxonomy): Eukaryota > Metazoa > Arthropoda > Insecta > Lepidoptera > Geometridae > Eupithecia > Eupithecia tripunctaria. The sequence goes on from OY041612.1 coordinate 9,234,359, forward strand.
TAAACACCAGTGACGTATGAGAAATCGAAACCGAGATGCACGCAGCTGTTTTCCCTGAATGGAGTGATATCAGTGGGTCATTGTATAGCTGCTATAATTTCTTAATGATGCAATAACATACACCTACGCAAACGCCTCTGACCACCCACGAGTATGGAAAGGTCTGCGTAGACTGACAGTTATGCCATGTTTGGCTTTTTCTACGACCTTGCGTGGGATGGTGGAAAATCAATTGAAAATAATGTCAAAGAAAATATGTTTTGAGAAAAAAATAATAATATACACAATATTAAAATTGGTTTTTAGGGTTTCTTACGTATTTATTGGTATAAAAATTTGCATGCTTCGGGCTAATTTTTATACCAATAAATACGAAAATAGCAAAGTGAAAAAATAAAGAAGCTCTCCAAACACATAAGTGTTTTAGAGTTACGTTTGAGGTATAGGTTTGAACGATGTTACGAAACCCTCCGTGTGCGAGTATACTCGCACTTGGCCGGTGTTATTCTTATAAGTATGACTTACCTCGTTTATAAGTTTGTAGGTTTTGATGAGGTCCACGCTGAGCTTCCTTAGCGGTGCTGCTGAGGGATCTCGAAAGTGTTGTGGTATTCGGGCCTGCATTGCCTAGGCAAAAGTCATATATTAGTTCCATAACTCGGCATTTAAAAAGCAATTTCAAAGAAGATAAGTATGTCAACAAGCACACAAGCATTAGGAGAATAAGCATCACACATGCAAAGGTTTCTATTAATCTCTAATGTAAAAATATTCAACAGGGACCAGGATTGTATACACGAGACCGTTTGCAAATAGTAAAGTATTTTATTCTACTCGTAATAAAGCATACAACATTCATGCCCTTTTAGTAAACCCGAAGCTGAAATCAGTACGCCCGAATAACATTGGAATAGCTATATTAATTAACCTAGTCTAGACGAAGGGCACTATCGCGAGTACATCGCAGTGAAAGAGAACTTGAAATGTACAAGTTGTACAAAGTAATTAGAAGCAGCTTATTGGCTAGCTAATTTATTAACCTGCGCGATGTCTAGACGGATAAAGGTTCTTTAAAAACAATTATGTTACATTTTATTTATGTTGTTGCATTGTTTTCGCTACAGCAAACCCTCGAGGGCTCTATTAGTGTCCATTTTAAATTCTAAGCCATACGTTAGAGATAGAGAAAAGAGGTTTTGTATCTATCTGTAAAGAACATCGTGATAAAGCGCTCTGTTAATTTATGTATCTATATAATGATATGATAAGGATCAAATGAGCTAGCTACCTGTTGATTATTTGCAACAGTCTACAGCTTGCTAAATTGTTTCAATTGTAAATATGTATTACTTCTAATTGATTTATCTTATTTGAGTGTAGTTTTATTGGTTAATAAATATTGTTTTACCAAAATGTATGTATGTACAGTAGGTAAACGAATACTCAAGTTCTGTTCCACACCAAAAAATATTCCAGGATCATAATGGACATGTACCGTGATTAGTCATTCCGCCATCGCAGCTTAGCGGATGTTAATGTAAGGGCCATCTTCTTCCTCGTGGTTTCACAAACTGTCTCGTGCATTTACCTGGAGGGGGGTACGGTAGCAGGCGAAAGCTCGAGGGTTGCGCTCTACGGCGCTCACCTGAATGTCAGAGGGTGCTGCCATGGCGGCCAGTTGCTCCTCGGCCACCAGCCTGCCATAAAGAGGAACATGCCGCCGGTCGCCCGCGGCGGATTCAGGCATGCCACCACCAACTGCTCCCACTGAAACAAATATCACAATTGTATATCTCAGCAAAATCCTCACCCTAGTAAGTCTTTCATGTATGTTTTCCCTCAATACTGAAAAATTCCGACTTTCTTCAGGTCAGACTCGGGCACAGTATTTATAATAATTTGTAATGTTTAAAAAAATATAAACAGACGTCAAACAAGTCGTGTCCTATTTGACAACCTTAAAAATATACAAAAAAAATGTTTTTATAAGTTTTACGGAATAAATACTAATCTTTCGGGAATAAATTATTAATATTTCAGTCCAATAATTATATCCATACATAATTATTGTTTTAAAATATTAATAATCACAACGGGATCATTCTGTATACAATAGTGAAAGAATCAGCAAAATCGGTTAACCATGGGCGGAGATAAATAAATAATGCTGGATATCCACGCAGCATCATCTAGCTCCAAGCTATGCAGAGCTTGTGTTATGGGTATTAGATGAAATCAGATAGATATAGATATCAAACAACATATGTACATACATTAAAAAACAATCGCAACGAATTGAGAACCCTTCTTTGAAGTCGGTTAAAATGCATGCCATTCTCATCCAGAGCAGACTCTGAAGGGTGTTGAAAAAAAATGCATGCCATTCAATTTACTGTCAACTAAAATATAGCAATATGTAGTATACTCTAGACACTGTACTGGCTAGACAGTAAATTGCATGCTTTCAATTTATATATGTACCTACTGCAGCTTCTATCTATTAGATATTTATGTTTTTGGTCAATTCTAGTCCAAGTAAGCTAAGAAGTAATTGATTTATTAGTGACTAATTAATTACGTAATTACTAATTTGCTAAATAGTGCTCAATAGAAAACGTTAAGATAAGTTAGAATTTGGAAGGTTCGTGTGAAATTAAAATGCCCGGTATCGTTGCTAAGCTGAATTATGGCATCGATAGCCCAAACGCGCATCTCAATCAATATGACATCATAATAGATTAAATTGACGTGTGAGCGCTCGTTCACACCTGATTCGCCTATTAAAATATCTAATCTGAATTAATTTCGTTTGGCCGGACTTTGTTTTCGTTTGACGAGAAAGTTACAATGAGTATTTCGGTCACAGCAGAGAAAAGAAATGCGTTGGTATTTACATTGTCTTCGCGTGATGCGATGTGCATCGCATTACGTTCTTTTGCATCATCGTTACAATGTCAACATTAAACACATATCCACACGCGTTTACGACACGATTATTGAGTTACAATTGGTAGAAACCAACTCTTCTGATCGAAACTGATTTGCGAGGAATTGATACTTATCTTGTGGTTTTGCGTGGGTATCAAGAACGACAAAACATAATAATTTGTGTGATAGTGCAGAGCGCTTTAAATGGATATTTTTTGCTTATTGAAAATTTGATGCGAGTTGATGCTTTGATTTGCGATAATTAGCAGTGACAGCAGCGGGCCGGCCAACCGCTGCAAGATTACCCTAAAACTTGTTCTTGAAGGGAAACCAGGGCTTGGCAAACGTAGTGTAGAACGTACTCCGGCAGGTAAGATGACGTCCTCCGAAAAACTGCAGGCAAATTGCTAGATGCAGCAAGCTCAAGACAGGGCGCTATAGCGCTCATCAGACCTATTGCAGTCCAGCTGTGGACAACGGCCTCTGTTGATGAGGATAATGCTTTATTTCGACATTCTTTTAGCAGCCCTGCGTTGCTATGAGATACTTAAATGAGGTAAATGTGTTTTTTTTTTTGTTTTTAAAAATGTTTGTGAAAATTACAACGAAATACCACGCATGAAATGGATTTTCATAATTTTTTCTCTCTTGCTAAACGTGTGAGAAAATAATTTCCATAGAGTTTTCCTACCGGGTTTCGGTACGTCGACAAAGACAGGCTTTCTACCTTATGTTTGGATATAATAAACTTTCTGAGAAGGTGTAGTATAAAACAGTATTTTTCCTCATTGGAAAAAAAAACGAGTATACACTCGTAACTACAAATTAACCGTTCGGGAGAAAGTGCGGGACGGTTCCAAAGTACACTACACACTGATGAGTCATTTCACCCATTGTGTGTTATTCTAGGTGTGAATGTGAACTATATCGTGTACAATCCAGAGGTCGCAGACGAGTTAATTCAGTCTTATTTATGTACCGTCTGGCACGACGTGACATTTCATAATAAAACACCGACGTTCGGCTCAAAAGCTACTTGTGCGCGAAAGTTTGTTGAACGTCTCGAGAGTCTTCAGTAAATTACTTCAAGGTAACTCCAAATTAGGCTAAGTTTTTGGGGCATTGTCTTTTAAGTCTCGAACGAAACTTTGAGAAGGTACTTCGACCACAAGTATTCGTAGTTCGTTATTTCGTATAATTACAGCAAACTTAATTTTTTTGGGCCAGGTGGCCTATGTGAACTACCTAGCTGTATTTATTTACTAGCTTACCCACTCGCGATTTATTCGCGTGGACTTTCAGATAAAAAACTTCTCGAAATCAGCTGAAACCCTATATTGTAGGTAAGAAAGAAATCCATTATCAAAAAATAAAAATCTGTAACCTGTTTCCTGTAATTTTATTTATTTATTTAGTACCTCTTTAGTACATTGAGTTCGTTACAAACAGCCAATTCAATTCGGCAGTTTGAGATTCGGAGTTGGGTACTACGAATCTCAAACATTAAAACCCAATTTCTTTTAAGGAATATTTTCAAAAAGTCCTGCAACACGTGTTTACTCAATTGTTTTGTATTTTAAGTACCTATTCTCAGAAAGTGTCAAAGTAAATCGTGTCACTGGTAAAACAGTTACAGTAGCTAACCTCAAACCTTAATAACTTCTTGTTATCCCTATTAAGCGATTTAACAACATGTCTATGATTAATAACATGTCTGTAGTAGATATCACAAATGCAACCGTACAGGTGAAATCACGTGACAACGGCACTAAACCGTCAATATTGAGGCCTATCAGTACTTACGCACACAGACATACAGCATCCGTTGGTGCATATGCGGTGAGCATGCACATTCAAATCTATTAGGCACACATGCTTACGGCATACACAACTGCGTAGTTTTGTACAGCGTGTCATGTGTGCGAAAATCCAGTGTGTGAACTTATCTTGGTTGAATACTTGAATGGAAACAAACCTAGGTACTGTTCTAGTTCTAAGTTTAACTAGCATTAAGAAACTAGCTGTGCTGACCTATTTAAATCGCCAAATTATTTTCATTGCACACAAAGAGGTCACTAGGTTCTTACGATAATAAACTTTGGTACTAAATAGTGAGCTGCGGTATCGGTGCACTGAATCTTCGCTGATCACGTGCTAATTCAGAAACCATTTACAATAGTTGAGCCTCAGTGTTTTATATAAGCCACAGCCAGAGACAAAAAAGGAACGTATGACTTACTTTTCCAGGCGTTAACTCTAATAAATAATTTAAAAGTTAAAAAAGACGTGTGGCACTCGGGGACTGCCGCGGTAAAGCTATTGCATTTAGAGATGGGTTTATGCCGGGCATTTACAGGGCGGATTGAGTAAATGCCTAATAAACGTCTTTTTATGCCTTATAAATGCCCGATGACAGGGCAGAAACTACGCTTCTAGTCTTTAAACATTTTGATTTTTTTTCAAGAATTTTATTCAATTTAAAGTATTATAAATAAGGGTCTACGTGATGTCTGAGAGTCAATATTATATTATTATTAAGTAAGTATGAATAAGTGGTACCTTGAAGCAATAAAAACCATGTACCTACTTAACGTCTTAAGAATAAAACATTAATACGTAAGTACGTACGTAGCGTAGCTTGTAATACTTTAAATAGAAAAAAATTCAAATGTTTAAAAACTACAAGCGTAGTTTCTGCCCTGTCATTTATTCAATCCGCCCTGTAAATGCCCGGCATAAACCCATCTCTAATTGCATTGCATTTTTTATGCAAAACTAAAAAGTATCACCGCTGTTCCGGTCGGAGTGGGGGGTGTTATGTTATTTTCGTTACGAAATTTCTGGATTCGGTCTCCACGCTCAAGGCCCGCGATAGAAGCTATGCAATAGCTTAAAAAAATGTTTTTCACATTTTGCGGAACATTATAATCATTAAATTTTGCGGAATAATGCAAAAAAATATAGTATCAACTCGGGATCATCCTGAATCTACGCAACGTAAAAAAATCGTCCAACCCATAAATACATACAAACAGCCTACTTCCTTTTTCGAAACTGATTATAAATGTCTATAAGTATTATTCCTTCAGCAGTTGGCCACAGAGCAAAGGCCTCTCTTTCCTCATTCCAAACATTCCGTGACATACATGTGCTGAAATTATGAGCATCCGGACGGCTCCGGACACAGCGGATGAATGGTACACGGTACAAGACGACCACGCCGCTCGCAACGATTGAAAATCAGGCCGCATCCGCCTATTAGCATTATGGACGTTCTTGCTTGTTCAGAGATATCAAACGAATGTAATAGGCTATTTTTCTTAATTCCGCATTATTGTTTCCGCTTCATGAATAATGTGGGGGAAAGTTACAGTTTTAACCTAAATGAGCGGATAAAGAAGGAATACTGAAACGCTACTGAGATGAAAGTAGAGCTGTTCGCGGGTTTTAACGTTAAGTTATTAGTAATATTGTATTGTACTCATAATAGCATTTACAATGACAAGTGACTAGCTACTGTCATCGATCGGGCTTGCTCACGATCACGACGAACTTAACCCGGGTTGCGCTGTTTGTAGCGTTGGACGAGCATTCAATATTCATGGATAATGTTAGTTACTTACTGTAATTTAGAATTATAACATTCAATTCTGAAGATTACCCATAGCAACCATACATCAAACTAAAATGATTAAGGCCAAAACCTTATTTATTTGGGCTAAAACCTTGAAGAGATCGTTCGAAACCTACTTCTACTTAATTGCCGATTAAACGGTAATTTTTCGGACAGGCCTTTGTAACGGCTTCTTACATCCTTCCAAAGTATATCGGGCAACAATAATGTCCGCATTACAGCAAAAGGCCGGAAATCCCCGGAATTCAGTGGCATATGATACTTTCTACAATACGCCATAGGATAACAAACGCCATGCAATGCTGCGCAAACCATAACACTGCTGCGGGTGTTCGTGTTTCATTATTATCTTAAATTATCTATATTGTGAGATGATTTTGTCATTGTATGAATTGTGTGTAATGTAACTATGATTGACGGATATGCGGTTAAAATGTTCACTTTTAAACAGACGCTCTGATATCAAGATATTGCACAAAAAAGATGCGTAAGCAGAAAACAAATTAAGTGTGATTTCGTCACCACAAATAAATACATTCTTACAAAGAACAATGAGAATCTGGCCAAATCACATGGCATGACTGTATTGTCGTCTAAATTGGAATTGTTTCTTCCAAACCACTAAAACACAAAAGGCGTCATGCACCAAAAGACCAATTCGGCGGCGTAGAAAAGCCACGGGGAGATCGCACGCGATCCTCACACTCGTGTTCTAACTATACAATATTCTATACCGGTGCAACGACGATACATGAATGATGTGATGATACAATAACAAGCTTGCTGCGCAGTAGGTTCATGATAAACGGACCTCTTTGATAACCAATAGAGATTGAGCGGGATTTCCATTGCGTAGGTAGTTGGTACGAAGTTTTATGAAGCGTCGTCACTACACCCATGTAATGAACAGTTTGGATTTTTTTGCTTAAGGGTTACAAATCGCGATGCAAGGTAGAGTAGAGATGGATCATGAAATCATGAAGAGGATGGGCATACGTTGCTACGCGCAACAGCGGATAAAAACTAGTTGATAGAGGACAATGAACTTTGGATTGAATCTGGAAAATTCCAAGAAAACACACGTGCCTATGCCTACGTAATGTGACCTTACATGGATGCGTGACGTTTTTGGATGTATGAAAATTAACAGTTTAGTCTAGGTAGACCTAACGATAATTCTATAAAATGTAAATACTTTCTTGGTTACATTTATAAGTTTTGTATGATTTAAGAGCGGGTTTTTTTCATAAATTAAGTAAGTAATTAATAAATATATAGATATATAAAAATATGACGAATATAATAATAAATGACAGACAATACACTTGTTGCTGAAGAAAAGACCTTGGCTGGATGGTTTGCCTACCCATTTACTGCGAACTGCAAAAAAGTAGCGAAGCAGGTTCTCCTACTTTGGCTGTCAGGGTTATAATATAATAAAAACGAACTTCAACACTCTGCAGTTTAAATAAACAGTTGGTCTTATTCTGATTATTATCTAGATTCTTTGATTGGCAAGTTGTGTGGTGTCGGCTTAGAATTTGCACCACTCCAACTCTTCCCGCGGGTGTCGTAAGAGGCGACTATGGGATATACACTGTGGGGCGGGCAGTAGCACCCCCTGCAGAATTATTCTATAACCGAACTGCGATCCCCAGCCCGCATGCCCACTGCCCAGCGTGGGGATTATGGGCATTACCCCCCATGAGATAAACGCCAATAAGGCACTTATCAGGGGGAGGCTGGCGTCCAGCATTGGACCAATATAGGCTGTTGAGGCAAGGTGAGATTGGCAAATAAAATAATAAAAGTTTTTACTTTACAAGAGTCGTGGTACGAAAATAGAACAAGAGTTAAAATTCTAACGCGGCAAGCTCAACGGCCACAAACAATGCCTAGGTAAGACAAACATAATGTAATAACAAGGTATTTCACACCCTAAAGTAGAAGTGAGGCACCGCTCTGAGGCCGATGTACTCATCACTACGTCACGCTCAAAGCCATTCGGAACCGGCCAGTACCGACCGACAACCTGCGGTAGGTATGCGAGGAATGCGACTAGCCCGGCAGATTGGCGTGGGAGGTGCAAGGTACCGGAGGCCGTTCGCCGTTTCCACAATTATTTCGCTAGCGCATCACTTTATGAATTGAAAATCTTTTGTTTTGCGTTTTAACAAGCAACACGAGTACTTCCAGCCAGGTTTAATATGAGATTTAAATAAATTATCGCCATTGTTTGACATTCAAAACGCGCTTCCAACCTTTTTTTTTGTGTTGCATTAGTTCGTACTTTAAACCAAGAGATGTTCAGGCGTCGTCGCATGTAACTGCGCAGTTCTAGATTCGAAGAACCCATTAAGGCTATCCTTGACGCATTACTGGGCGGGCAGTAGCACCGATGCGATCCGATTACTTAAACTCACCGTCGTGGATTTCAGTCTCTGTGTCAACCATCTCACAATCTACAATACAGTGTATTTACACTATATGCTGGTTTGTCACATAAAATCATAATCCACTTAAATCCGTTTCTGGTGATCGCACAACACTTTTTAACTGAACATTGATGTCAACATGCACCGTGGGTCCATTCACTAACAAAGTCCATTGCATATTTATTGATAAGCATCCGCCGACGTCCACACATTATTGTGTAGTGGTGATGGGCGCCCGATGCGCAGTAAAGTGGTTGTTAAACAATCAATCTGTCAGGGCGCATCAGGGCAGCGTCGCCGATGTCGCGTCCTTGCCCGCGTCACCCGCTTGTTATTGTTGTGAAACAATGTTTATACACGTGGCTATGTTGATTTGATGCGTACTTCAAGTAACTCGATAAGGACGCTATGCCGGCACGGCTCGCTCGCTACAACTAACGCGCGAAACCAGCCTATGCTGGCAACAACCGAATGGGTGGCCACGTGATACAGGTAGATGACAGACGCGACGGTAAACTACGTTGACCGATCGACGCGTTATCGCCGGTGAACGATCCAAGGTTAACTACCTAGGCCGCTTATCAATACATTACACATACCTACTATCATCGTGTCATTTTCATCTGTACGAACGTAGGTACGAACTCTGATTGTGAGAAAGCAACTATTAATTTTCCTTCCTAAGATATTTATTATACTCCAACATTGTTATTAATTGCACAACTCTAACTTGAAGTAGGTACCTATTAGGGAGAAAAGCGAAGGAGCCACACTCGAATAGTATGCATAAAACTACACGAATTCCTTTTCTCCCGGCTACTGCCAGCTACTCAATTTCTCCGATTGTATGCAAATCCTCGAGGCAAACAAAGAATGAAAAAGCACCGTCACAGACGTTCGTTTCATCTCACCTGCGCATCCCCTGTTCGTCTGAGCTGCCGGCAACTCGGTAAACAACGACGATATTATTCTTGAATAGATCACATCTCATTACATATCGACCTCGGACTTGTCGAGCACGCTTTTATTAGCCCGTCTACTGCTAGTGAATTATTCAGCGGGAATTCTATTAAGCACTTAGTAGAAGAATAATGCATCCAATGGATTCTGGAGACTGAGTTGGGCCGGGAATGGTAGGCAGCGTATAAATAGGGCTTCCATTACTGCATATCCTTGACCCTCATCTTCGACTCAGAGAAAACAAATAGGATGCATTGCATTATATTAAATAGGAGGATTTGATTTAACCCATAAAAAAGACGTGTGGCACTCGGGGACTGTCGCGGTAAAGTTATTGCATAGCATAAGTCATTAAAAGTTCTGCTATTCATCGATAGATGGCAAAACTAAAAAGTATCACCGCTGTGCCGGTCGGAGTGGGGGGGGGTATTAGGTTATTTTCGTTACGGAATCCGTCTCCACGCTCAAGGCCCGCGATAGAAGCTATGCAATAGCTTAAAAATACTCGAAACTTTGTAAAAGCAAGGTGTAATCTTTATAAGTTACTTTGTTACGAGGCACAATACTCTATGTTACTAATATCATAAAGAGGGAAGATTTGATTGTTCGGTCTGTTTGTATTGAATAGGCTCCGAAACTACTGGACCGATTGGAAACATTCTTTAATCATTAAAAAGCTTACTTTTCAGGGAGTGACATGGGTCATATTTTATCCCGGAATTCCCACGGGATCGGGAACTACGCGGGTGAAACCGCGAGGCGTTGCTAGTTTATGATAAAGTGTTTCATGTTATTGCTAAGCGAGTAATCTACAAGGTAACGACAAATTATTGTCATCGGCGGCGTTGTGATAATTGTCAGTTACGACTGAAGACCTTGCGATTAGTTTTCATGATTACGATACGATTATGATTACGGATACCAGAGACATGTTTGATGAACTGTTTCACATTTTTAGAGCACCAGTTCGTGACACCTAATAAGTAAATGTTGTACATCCACAGTCGTTTGTATGTTTAAGTCATCCAACTCTTCACGCGGGTTTCGTAAGAGCCGACTAAGATATCTATCATTCTACCACAATACTGCGATCCCCAACCCGCATGCCCAGAGTTATGGGTAGTACTCCCTTGAGGTAAAAGACAATAAGCCGCTTATCAGGTGGAGGCGTGGGTCCAGCAGTGGTGAGGATTGAGAACATGTAGTTCTCCGCGCTGTACTACAATTAAGTAGTTTTCCTTGCTCAACTATTACTTCCAAAATAAGTTAGTAATTGTATAGCTACTTCTTCCACAAGTGGATAAAGAATTAAGTGAAGAGAATCAATAAACACTTATTTGTTTATATTGTAATTTTGTTTGAATAGGTAATTTTGTTTGCGGGTAACTCACATGAGTTACCCTATAATTCCTATTTGATATTAATTTAGTTTTCTATGAGCTTAATTTGTAAGCCAAAAGAAATAAACGTTATTCATTTCCGATACTTAGATATAACCCTAGATTACATTGAGATAGATAAGTATAGATACTAAACATCAAACACAAAACTTGCTTACTCATCCCTTCCTAGCAGTTAATCATTCAGCACCATTCAAATAGCACACATTGGTGCGTGATACTGATAGCACGTAGTGATGTAGTGTTGAGAGATACACGAAGGCCATCAGTCGACGCGATGTCGACTCGAAGGTGTTGCCGTGACGTGTTAGCTGTAAGCTATGCGCAAGAGGCCAGCCCGCGGGTCCGACAGAGTCTGTAGGTTTAACGGCCGGCCGCCCGCCTGTCTGGCCGTTCACCCGGGGCCCGGTGCGGGGGCGAAACGTGCGCGAAAACAGCGCGCGCGCCGTTATCACATGATACTAACACCGAGGTAAGCCTAAACGCTTTCATCTCTTTCTAAGCGCTCGGCGGTGTAAGAGATGGATTATCGATTGCGATCTTCCGTATTTGTTTATGATAAAGATGCTATCTGTGGCGTATACCTGCTAGCTACAGATACTTTTTTACTGATTAATCCCAAGTTTATTTTAAGACAAAAAAAATACCTTTGTTATGATGTTTGTTACACTCACTTCACATGTTGTGTTACACTTTAAGATTTATAGTATCTTTTAATATTTAACAAAGAAGAATAATATAAGTTTTTGAATAATTAAAAAAATACAAATACTGCCAGCACAATACTGAAATTGCAAGTATTTGTAACTAAAGTGCTCCACTTCCGATGAATAAAGGTAAAAAATTCAACAAGTTGCGATGGCGGATATCTTTAATAATGTCATTATTCGATTAACTTCTACTAATTGTCAGCAAATCATCAGAGAATCAACACAACAAAGGACGTTTATTTTCCTCAATATCGCGAGCGACCAGTCCATTGTTCAATGTTCAATACAGAATTCAAGAAAAAGAGAAGTGTCTAGCGGTAGCGCCAGTAGTGCGGTTCGGGCTTATAAACTTTCTAATATCAGTTTGCAAATAGTATTAGTTTCATAGTTTGTTACCACAAATTAACTTGTTTTGACAGCGAAGACGAGAAAATTGTACTTGTTTGGATAGAGAAGACCAGAAAATCAGACCCCCTTCATCACATGGGAAATTGGGAATGGGAATCAAAATGTCGATCATCAATCACTCATCAGGTTTAGATAAAATATTCTACAACTTTCGCACGAAAATGGGCCTTGTCGTTACAGATAAATAAAACCAACCCGTCTACCTGCTCCACGGTTAAATGCAAACAAAGCGCGCAAAAAATCTCATCGAAAACGGTTCAGCGGTTTATAAGGAAAATGGTGAGAGCCAAAACAGAGGTGGACCCTAAATACATGAACATATGTAGGTGGAAAAAAGTGGCACTAAATAGACTATTATAATTATTACTGTATGAAATTAATGGGTACTACATCAATAGTATCGTCAATCAGTAGCTAAAGCTCTAGTCTAGATGGTGCAAGTGGCCGTGGAAGGTCCACGTGCAAAACGGGCGGTCAATGACGTTGAGGCCCGATGGGGTTGAGGCACCACCAACAGGCCAGCCCAAATTGAGCTTTGTATTAGTCATACATAATAATAGATTGCAAGCTACCAGGTTAAAAAAGATACTAAGACCAGATTGTTTTCGTCAAAGCCAAGTTTAAGAACCAGTTTCAGGCAAATTAATATATGTAGACGACACGAATATCTGACAGCACTCGATCAACTGACTAAACTGCTTTGGCGGCATCGTGTTTGCAAATGCGAAACAACAAATCAATGTTTCTAAAAGGAAATCGCAATATCTCGTCAGATATTGCAAAATTATTGAAACTTATAACGCAATTAATGGACCATGTCATTATGATTCCGTGGTTAGGCTGAAGTTGGTGACCGCTCATCGCTTTCGGTTATCCATTATACGTCAACTTAGTTGGTACTCAAAGGACTTGAACAGGAAGTCTGCTGAGGGCAATGGACACTTTTAGTGGAAGGTCGCAAAAAAATCGAGCGTGTATAAGTAGATTAATTTAAAACAACTTGAAATAACTTTTATACGAATGGTCAACGTAAAATATTTTCCTCAAAAATGTGTCTTAACTACCTAATAAAGTAATAATAAATGAGGCAGTTATCGACGTTATGTTTTTGACAAAGTACAGTTCAACTTTCACGACTTACCATCAATAAGGTCATCAAACTGAGATGACTAGACAAGCTTACAATTTCATTGGGAACGTCACACGTTCAATTCGTACGGTTACCGTTTAGCCTTGCTTTCCATAGTCATTCAATTATTAAAAGACGAGTAACAGCACCGTTGGTGTTTGTCGCGCAAAAACCTTAACGGTCGATGACACCGTGAGGCATTTAAGGGCTGACTTCTTGGAAAAATTTACATTTTTACATAAAATTCTACATTATTTACTTATTATGAGACAATTGAATAAAAAAATACGATAAAAAATCATGAAAATACACTGGTTTTGCATATAGCAGAAGCCCTGTAGTCAAATGAAATGACTTACATTTTGATTTATAGGTTCTTACCAATTAGGTACCCATTTGGTTCTTCTAAGCACAACGTTTTGCGTAGTTTTCTTGTTGATTATTGCGCTTACGTCGTTCCAAAAACGTATGCTCTCTCCTACTCTTATGAACGCAAAATTCTCTGACTTTCTTTCTCGCAGAATGAAGCGCATTGTGCCCTCTAAAACTTTACTTCATCAGGTGCTTTAAATCTTATTTCCTTACTAGATAGTGTTGAAGAATGTTCAGTATTATATACATTTTCCGAGAGCCTTAAGAGTGTCGACCTCTTTCGCGTTGCTTGCTGATTTCATTAATTAGCTCAGACAAGCATGTGCGATGGAAGGTGTTTTGAAGTGGGGCGACATGAAAAACGGTACGGAACTTTTCATTAGGTAATTAAAATACGCGATAAAGTTACTATTTAATTATCCGGCTCGAAGAGCCAGAGATAATAAAGAGAGTGTGAATGTTCACCAAATTATTTCCTAGGTATTTATGGGGTAAGTTACCTACTTATAGAGTATGATGAGTTTGATATTTGGATGCAACTCGCCCTAGAGCGAACAGGCAATTTACTTAGGGCAGCATTACATAAAATTAAATGGGCATGCATTATACCCGTGTTGACAAGCAAGTAGTAACTGGATTTGTTATCGAGCTCGGCTTAAGCGTTAAAACGACTGTAAATAAAACTCTGTTATTATAACCTGAAGACAAAGGTTTTAAACAGTACAATTAAATAATGATATCGATTCAATTAAACATTTAGTTAAAATTTCGTTTTTCTGTTTGACACCTAAAGCACTTCGTGAGCAATATGTAAGTAATGTAGGTACCAGACAATCTTACGTACCTACTTGATTAAACCCGAGTACCTTCTAATTACTTAACGCAGTTTCACCTTGCAGAATGCGTCCAGAGATTTCGGCGGCTGGCCGCATAAATCGGTGTTCCGCATTCCAATGTGAAATTCATTCACGACTGGTAAAGAAGTTGTCTAGACTGTGTGTCGGTGAAAGGTGACCATTCACCGGCCGGCGAGCTGGCTTGTGGGCCACACCACACCGCTCCCACAGACGTGCTGTGGTCTGCGGCCGCTGCTGTCGAATGTATTTCACACACTTTTCTGTTTAGTTGACAGTTATTGTAAATTGACGCATGCAAGTGTGCCTTGAGCTCCTACAGTCCTACGACTATCATCCTACGAATAAATGAGTATGAGTTAACCACCTGGTAGGGGGCGTGTTTCGTTAAATGACTACTTTCCAAAGAGCACGATATAATCTACATGAGTGCAGTTCACGAGTTTGGTTTTAATGACAGCGCATCGCGGCACCGTGAGGCCAGCATCCGCATAGCAACGACATTCAGAAACTGAATGAAAGTTGATAGCGCCCGCTGCCGCGCCGCCACCGCCCGCCGCCGGATAAAATAAGTGTTCTTCGATGGTTCCGGTACAAATGAGCGCTCGCAAATATTTGGGGCTCGCGCCGATATACGCGGGTGCACCGACCCATTGCCAAAGCATTCTGATCCATATTTTAAAGTAGTTTTCTTGGTAAGAAAGTAAATTGGCACGACCCAAATTCACCCCTCGTAATTTATTCAGCTAAAATTTTGTTTTCTCGGCCGTCCTTCGATGAATTAGCATGTTTTATTTGGAATTCATGAATTCCAAGGAGGCTGTTAGCAAATTTGTCACAGATATTCCCCTGTTATCCTCATGAGCGAGAATGATTTCTGGTGTTAGCCACCGGCTCTAGGAAAAATCCAAAATGATGATTATTTATGAAAAACGTACTACGGTAAACGAGATAGTCAGTTGTAATTGTAAGCCAGGTAAAAAGTCAATTTATTTTCATTTTTGAACAGATTTGTTTTGTTGCTCGTAAATAAGCACAGAGTCAAAAAGGCAACATAGTTTACAAAGCCGCGAAGTTTATCCTTGTACAGACCACCCGAAACATCGATTTGATTGCTTCAGATCGAGAACCGGTCATGCCCCGGATTTCTGAGAAACTAGGTATTCAGAGCAGGTACCTTGTGTTATTTTATTTTAGAACCGGGCGATGCACCGAACTCAATCGGAGTGCCAGCAGCCAAGAGCGTGGGAGTTAACGCTCGCATTGAAGACGAAAAAAAAACTGCATACCTACTGAATGTATGATTCACTTGTAATTTATTAAACACTTAATACCTACCTGATATAGAATAATAGCAATTTTTAACGTACGAACATACGAACATACGAACTAGACTATTTTACAAATACGTCAAATATAAGAAAATATTGTTTTCGTTTTAATACGCAATTAACGCATAGTTTACGAATCCTGCAAGTCAATAGGTGTATTTTTGTCACCTCGCCTGCAAAACTCAATTGATCAACTTGTGTGTGTTTATCTAAAGAGCGACAATGCAAGGCACCCATCTGTAAGGGCTGTCATGGAATTAGGTTAAAGGTTGGGGAGGTCACCGGCGGCGGTGAGATTTGGGGTCAGTGTTATGGACCGTTTATAATTCGCCAAAAATAAACTGGTTAAAATATTTAGCGAAAATTAGCAAAATATCGCCATTGTTTCAAACTGTTAAAAAACTGATACCTAGTTCTTAGTAAAAAAGCTAGATATTTATTGAAATTATTTTGTCTTTTGCCTTCACTAAACTAATTAGATTGTAGTTATGATCAATTTGTCATGAAGCTGCAAATTATGTTAACAGATTCTAAAATTCACATGTTTATAATAATAATAATAATAAATCTTTATTTCAGACTTCATACATAGGTCCATAGATTACACTATGTTGGTACATAATAATCAAATAGTCACCCTAAAATATAGGTAGGTACTTCATATTTGTTATTATAATTAGTTTCAGTCAATATTTTATTTCTTGGGGAAAACAGTGCTGGGTCATAAAATCAGTAATCAGCCTCTTGATAATTGAATACACAACTTTATTTAAATGCTAATAATGAAGGTAAAAATTTGCATCTATTGATTGATTATTGATTGCTAATTATTTCACAATATTTAGACAGCTCTAGGATGATGTAAAACCACAGTAGATTGCAGGTGCAATTACAACTCTACATGATACTATTCTATTTTTATAACAATAAAATAATTGCTTTCATTCATTACTACAAATGGATCAATATGAAACAAACCAATCCAAATTAAGCTTTTACATAATTGCTGGTGACACAGCATACCTATTAAAGGTAAACCAGGTCAGATGGATGTGGGGCAGTTACCCTACAGGTGTGTATTGTAGGTTGAAGGGTTGTGTGCATTCAATAATACACCCTTTGGACATGATCCACTGTCATAGGTGATGGAATGGAAAATTACATTGTGGACCAAAGGGCCTGTACAGTGTTCAGTGTCTTTGATGAATGCATGGTACGATGGGGTTGGAATATAGTGAGATTGTTTATATCTGAGCTGGCATTTATTCTTTTCTTTGGTGAGCAACAAAAGTATGGGATAAATAACAATTAACTTGTAGTTTAAATCTAAAGTTCAGTAATTTTATGTGGTTTAGTACTGAACTGTTCTGTAGAAGTTATAAGTGTCAGAGAAGTTTCACAGATTAAATTGATTGATAAGTTGAAGCAGATATTGCTTGGAAGTGTTAAGAGCGCTCATCATGAATGAATAGATGTTTCCTATTAAAATGTTTATCAAATGCAACACACTACCCATATACTTAATCTATGTGATTTATCCTAAGAGCTAAAATAGTTTAATACCCAAAAAAATTCAAAACAAGCTGAATTCATCTAACATACAAAAATGTAAAATCTAAGGTGAATTTTGATGATTAGACCATGATTTATCTTCGGCAACATAATTGAATTGGATTAGGTATAAAAAGAAAACAAAATTGGGTACTTACATTTGTTTTTGGAATTATCATCCATGAGCATGTTGAAGTGGTGGTGCCTGTTCCACGCAGCCATCTTGCCTTCGTGAGGAGCCCCAAGAAGCACTAGGGCCGCCCCGGCGGGCCCAACCCCGTCTAGGGGCTCCAGTGTCCTCAGTGCACTAAACTTTGTCACACACTCATAGCCCAAAAACCATTTCTATTCACACACTCAAGAGAGATGTTATCCCTCCAGTGGCGGTATCACCGGCGCTCGGGCGCGCACATGCCTTGCACTTCCGCTGTACACGCACTTCTGCACACGCTGGTAAACAAGCCAACGGCACCCGCGCGCGGTGATTCACCTCGCTCCGCACTGGAGCTCTCACGACTCGCACCCAGCTAAACACTAGCCTCCGTCACGTGTACGCTATGCACCGCACGCACTTATCCCGGACTAATATTATTTATAAACACACAAATTATGAAACAACTAAGATAAATTCACCGATAAAAATAATTCACACGACACGAGCGAGCGAGACGCGCGGCGCGGTTGCCCTGCCTCGATCCAATCCCGACCGCTTGTTCAGATCGAATTCGCGAACAAAATAATAACAAATGTGCATGAGATGCTTGCTATATCATGTGCACGTGGGTTGCGTCATTGACCGAAGCGAGGAAATGTTGTGGAATCGGTTATTTGAAGAGTATTATAACAAAACTGCGACGAAATATCTTTGAAAACACTGTCGTGAGGCAGGAGCAAATATAAAATTCGATGAAATACGAAGTACACCTTTGCACACACCAGTATCAAAAACGATCGACTATGAATATGAATAGAGCCTAATCATATCACCACTTAAAATTACACTATTGGTAAACAAAACACGGCCCGTAATGCATTCATGTAGCAACAATTAGGAGCAATAATCGCAAACGCGTCGATCAAGCGCGACAAATAAGACAAAACATGGCAGACTCAAACCAAAAGCACAGGAATATTGTCTATGGCCTCTTCTATTTTTTTTGGCTTGGGCTTCGGCTTACGGCCATACATTCCTTTCCTCTATTTGGATTCTGCTAGATATAAGAATACAATTAAAAAACTCTTTCATCATTGGACCTCACGGTTTCTCAGCTCATTATTTTGTTTTATAACTATAACTACCATGTTTTTTGTCACAATTTTTCAAAACAAATTGCATTTTGCCAGATATAAATATCGAACAAACAATGTGTATGCGTGGAACGAGACGTATCATGGCGTCGACCATAGACAATTTTAGGGAGTATTGCCATCTGAAGAAGCTGCACAAAATGACTGGAAAGTTTAGTACCTACCTATAATCAATGCGGTGCGCGGTGGTTCGGCTGTTGTGTGTAGTTGAACCTATCGTCCGTCAATACACATTTTTTTTATTTACATATAAACATTGATTGACAATCCACGCAACATCATCTAGCCCCAAATAAACCTACCTATGTAAATGGAGTTCAATACCTACTGAACTATACTCGGTGCCAAATAACGTGGCAATACAGGTTAATCACTTACCTTAATTATACAGAATATAATATATATATATATATATATATATGTATAATAATAGATAATAATACAGAAAATAATATATAATAATTGTGCAGGTACAGATCTTCAGTCTTAGCTTTAAAGTCACTTACATATTTACCATGATTTGAGTTTTGAGCTTGCTAATATTTTGGCATATTTTCATGCGCCATGATAACATAAAAACTGACTAACGTGACCTTAGTGTTAATAACTAAGATCGATTCAAAAGTTATACTGTTAGCTAGTACACTGTTGTACAATAATATAAATAGTACAATGTGACTCCCTAGTGAGCGCCATGGGCTATACCTTACATTCATTCTTTCTTATACCCAAGCGCGGATCCAGGGGGTCATGGGGGTCATGACCCCACCCCCTCTTTGGCTGGGTCTAGCTAGGTTGCGAGGGGTGAATAAACAATATTATTATAATTTTTGTCTCGTGACAAATTAAAACAAATCTACAATACCTACTTGAACGTTTCAACTTAATTAAAATTAAACTGTCTGTGTCACGCGACATGGGATGGCTGGGATACCGTTTACCTCCCTGCCAAATTTCATTTGGACGGCCGGCTCGCTCTGCTCGCCGTTATTTACTCGGGTTTTCCCGCCAATAATTGTCGCATTCGCACCGTTTGCTCGTCAGCGCCGTTTTATCGTATTTTCATCCTTATCTTTCACAAATAAATAAAACTCAATCGTCTCTAAGTCGTAAAAATTTTCGCGGCTCGGTCCGCTCGCCGTTTCTATATGGTCTTTGCTTCCGTTTCAGTAACAAATTTCCCAAAAGTCGTTAAATCGAATAATTTACTCCGCTCGCCGTTTTTATCTTCTTTTCTTTCATTACTCTTACAAATTTTTGCAATCGTCGTTAAAATGTCTTTAAAATGTTCGAGGCTTGCTCCACTCACCGTTTATTTTTCTGAGAAACATATTAATAAAGAGTCGCTAAAATTTCTTTTACATTTTGTAGGCTCGCTTCTATCTTCATTTATTTAATTTTGGCAACGAACTTGTTTCGACGGTGTGGGGCGTGACAGCAAGGTTCGCCTCCCTCGCTCGCCCTGCTATGCTCCGAAGTTGAATTGCTGCTCGTTACGCTCGCTACATGATAGTGTCTAGATCATACAGCCAAGATAGACGTCCTGTTTAGATCTTGACTGTATGACCCCCCCCCTGAGTCACGTCAGGGGGGGGGGGGGGGGTCATGGGCTGGATCCGCCCTTGCTTACATCTACCTACCATTCACAGCTTATACCTACAGATTACTTATAAGTACAAACGTGGAGAGTTAACATCTCTTTTTACAACGCAAAACCTAGGGATAACTGACGGCATCGAAGACAATACAAAATACAATACAATACAAAAATGTTTATTTCATTAACAAAATCTTACAAATATCATAATCCGTGCTCGAAACCTCCTTTTAAGTATAAAATACCTGTATTAGAAGGTAACGCTCTTCCATAACATACATTATTATAAGTAACAAAAGATTCTTACCAACAATGACGTTGCACACATCTGTGAATTTGTGTCGTAGAACAAAAAAATGCACTGTAGGTATGTTATTGATTTCTTAGCTCTATAAATCTGCATTCGCAACTAAAAACGTTACGGATCCTCATTAACTGAATTATCCAAACAACTTTCAGATATGAATATTTATTGTATGAGAGTGTGGATATCTCAGAAAATGGACAGTTGTGTAATTTATTTTAACGAAATATAAGTTTTACATTAATTGTGTTTTTTATATGGAGGGTGAAAAAAAACTATAAGGCCATACAAAAATTATAAAGCAAAATGACATTATTAAGTGGCAGCACTTTTTGTTTCTTCTCTTTCTTTCTAGACCCTTTCTGTTTGTCATAAATTCCCACTAGTGATGTAGCGTTTAACATGGAAACCAAAAGTATAAATATA
Organism: Eupithecia tripunctaria; assembly: GCA_955876795.1. Lineage (NCBI taxonomy): Eukaryota > Metazoa > Arthropoda > Insecta > Lepidoptera > Geometridae > Eupithecia > Eupithecia tripunctaria. The sequence continues at coordinate 9,255,706 of OY041612.1, forward strand.
CGGAAAAGGATTCTATTTTTTTCAATGTCAGCATCTTACGGTAATAATTAATAAGTTCCACCTCTGCCTAGTCTTACCAAAAAGCTTGTCTGTATCCCAGCGGCGGTAGCGTGAACCTTAGAAAAGAAAATACTAAAACTCGTAGAATTCGAATTTTATGGGCTTAGGTCAAATCTTGCGCTTTATTGTACAAATGTAAGAATTAAATATTATTATAATTATGAATAAATGGAATTGAATTTTTATGCGAACGAACAAATTATTTTCATAAAAGAAACTTAGGGATATTGGTTCACGAGAAACTCATTGATAATAAAACCGGTCAAGTGCGAGTCAGACTCGCGAATATAGGGTTCCGTTCTATAAAATCGGCAAAAAAATCATGTCTGTTGGCTCCCATAAATTCCCTCACCCAAAATGTTTATTTGATTTTGTTTTTTAGTATTTTTGTTGTTATAGTATAGGATGCCGCTATACAACAAACTCTACTTCACCGAGCTGGTTATTGGAAAAAATAATTTAATTTAAAAAAAATAGTCAACCTAACATTTGAATATTCTAGGCTTTATACTTTAGATTGGTATGGAATTAGCGTATTAACCAGATCTGTAATATAAAAAAGAAATTATACCCCTGAATTAAATTTTTAGTCAACCTAATAGTTAACCAATAATATTGAGTATTGTTTTTATTATAAAATAATTTTCATCCAGTAACCAGCTCGATGAACGTGGTTGTACTAAAATTACATCATCTGTGAAAATGTCAACTGCCTTTTTACTGCAACTGCCCACTACCTTTTAGTACGGAACCCAAAACATCAGGGATGTCTAATGTCCAAACCCAATACGATCACGGGCCTCCGAGCCAGTAAAACATATTATAAAGCTTGTGAGCTATGGGAAAAATGTCTAGGCTATTCCTTTCCGCATTGAGATGAGATAACTTTTCTTTCACATCACTATTATTTTTTTTCTTTTCTCAAAAGTGGAAATACGGAATGGATGGAATAGAACTTCCTTTCTGTCAACTAATGAAATAAACCATTGAAAGAAAGAAAAGTAAATTAATTTGCGTTTGCAAACGGTTGTTGTTTATTTGTGTTTTGTCTTACGAAGTTATTGTATTCTCTTTGGTGTTTTGTGTGACTTGAATACGTGTAAATATCTTTATTTGTTCACATTTGTTGGAAATCATGTTGTGACTTGTGTGTGTAACCTGCGTCATTCATTTCTAACCTCATTCGTCCATCCAACAGCAAACGACGTAGAAATAACTCCACTTAACCAACTTATTTATAAAATAATCAAAGTGGCAAACGCACGGGCAGCATTCAACAGAATGCCTAAACGCGGGGGACGGGCGAGGAACTGGAAAACCGATAATGTAGATCATTTTGGTGAGTTCTCTACCTATTTATCTGTTGTCAACACATAAAACACCATGTTTATGAACAATATTTTTCCTACAGAGCATGATGATCGTGCACACGACTCCACTAGACGGCGTGTTAGTTTCAAACCTGGAACAAACAAAGGAAAGAACAATAAGTTCAACAAAGCTTGGAATGACCCTAAGCTCCTCCTTGATGATGACATTGACATGGGAGCACAAGGAGGCCAAGGCATGGTTAGGGGCAGAGGGGGATTTAGAGGCAGAGGCCGGCTCATCTCAAATGGTCCAAGAAACATGGGACCAAGAAAGAAGTTTGTCGCTGGTTTGCTGCCATGGTATCAAGTAATTGTACCATATGGGGCTAAACATGAGAAGGATGTCATCTTAAAAACACTGCTGAGTGCAGTGGCCCCTGAAATTTTCATACCACATTACTACAGAGTGAACGGCAATGCTGCTATTTTCTATGTTGATGATGCTAAGATGGCTGAAATGTTGTTCAATGCCGATAGAAAGATAACAATGTCAGATGGTTTCAAGCTGGTTGTTATAGTGAGAAATGCAGTCCCAACTGTGGTGGTCGATGCTGAAATGAAGGAGAAAATGAAACTGACAATGGCTAAGAGATATAATGCCACAACGAAAGCTCTAGACTTGACAAAATTCCATGCCGACCCAGGTAAATTGGTTAAGATAATTTATAAGTGATTGTGATGGATACAATAGATCTCTTAGTTTTAGAATATATATTTGAATTTTTATGTTTAGTAACAAGGAATTCAATTGTTCTTATACCAACATGTCTAATGCTGTGTGTCTAATGGTGTGCTTGCAGATCTAGTGGATATATTCTGTGCACTATTCCGGCCAACAATTATGCTGGAAGCTATTTCCATAATATCGGAGAACATTCCGGATATTGAAGCTCTGAACCTCAATGACAATAAGCTCCATGGGATTGAGCATCTGAAGGCATTGGCAACAAGTTTCAAAAATTTGAAGATTCTGTACCTGGGGGATAACAGGGTAAGATAACATGATTTTTACAATAAGATTAAATATGTAACTATTTAATCTTAGATCATAATAAAACATTGCAGATTATAATTAAACAGGAGCACATTGTTTAAACCATGTTTGAAGATATATCTTAAAAATGTATCTGATCCTAAATCTCTAACCTTCATTTATTTTCACAATTGGACCACATTACATACTAATATTAAAAAAGCGATAGAAACTATAGTCTGTCTTTTACCTTTTCACATCTAAATGGCTGAATGGATTAAAAGAAATTTGATAGGGAGGTAAACAATATCCCATGTTGGATATTGGCTATTTCAAAAGTGCATGCAAATCAGAAGCTAGTTTTCTATAATTTTATGTAGAATATAATAAATGCCAACAGTTATATCATACAGGGTGGGGCAAATTTTTGATCTCCTTAAGGGTAGCTACCGTTTCTTTTGTAGTTAGAAGGTTTTGTTCTAAGGAACTTTCTGTTTTATTTTGAAGAAAAAAGTTATGCCATTTTTAGTTTTTTGAAAAAATGCACCGTTATACCAAAAAATGACATTTGTCAAAAAAAACAAGTTGGTCGTAATCAACTCTATTTCCAACTATAATATCTTATCTTCAACAGATACCATTTTTGGGTTCTTTGGATCCTCTGAAGCAGCTACCATTGGTTGAACTATACCTGAAAGGAAACCAGTGTGTGAAAAGGTTTAGTGATCACGAAATCTACGTCAGGTAATGTTGTGATACAAAATGGTTGGAAACCGAAGTGGTAGAAAAAACATGATTATGCTTTTTTAAGGAACTTTTTTGTTTCTAGGAGTTATGTGGACTGTTTGTCTTATCAGTACAATATCCTCTTTCTTGGACTTTGTCAAATAATTGATTATGTGACTTATGTTTTAAACAATAATAACCCAATGTTAAGTGACACAATTCTGATGTCGCCAAAACTGAACTAATTGGACAGGGCTAAAAATGTTGCTGTCCCTTTCATAATGATTGAAACAAAAGGCATGGCATCAATTTAGAATAATTAGTTTAGTCTAGTTTGGGCACATCAACATCTGCTGTGGAATTACGCCAAAACCTCCCATCCTATGTTGACATTTGCAAGTCCTTTGAAGGGCCTTCGTAACTGACTAAGGCCATTGAAATGGCTTTCAAATGTCAAGTAGTATAAGTAAGTTGACACCAATAGCTAGTTGAATGGTGGTTCTTGTGGTGGTGATATCATATAAATAAAAGAAACTTAAATGTGTTTTTTAAATAATTGATATAATTGCAGGTAGATGAACACCACCATCTGAGCAAATATGTAAAAGCATGTTTACCAAATAAATAATCAGAAAAACACGCATACATTATAAAATAACACTTGTTTGAATGTAAAAGTGTAAACTTTATTCACTCTAGGATCAATTTCCATGATAAGAAGGCACTTGAAATTCTTTGCAAAATTCATGTGTGTCTGCTGGGCTTGCATATAGGTATGAAAAATTCCATATTTGCATGCTCGAATTGCAAGCAATCAAAGTATCTATATTCAGGCCCATAATTTACATTTATGAAATTCAGAGTCAGAGTCAAATCTTTTATTTCTTTAGACTTACAACATAAGCACTTCGACTAGTAATTTTTTTACTATATAAACAGCTTGATAAATAGTAAGTATGTAATTACTATCAATTAAGAAATAAGGTGCAATTGACTCTAATTCACTTCAATTTTTTGATTAAGACAGGGTGCAAACGTGGATATTTTTGTGTCTTGTGTCAGATACAAGCAACCAATTAATATTTGATTTCTATAGAACCAGTATGAAATCATCCACTCTGCATACGTGTGTCCAGTTGCTCCCACTTAACACATACTCATTGACGATAAAAAAGTGTTTGTTGTGCCGTGTCGGCAACCAAAAGTGTCTACGTTCGCGCAGCGCCTTAAAAAGCTTCCTGGTTTTGTTTTGATAGTGTCACCAACAAAAGAGAAGATGTCTACGATTCTCAATATATAGAGCTGTAAACCTATTGGTATGTTTCAAAGTCCTGCTAATTATGTCTGTACAAAATGATTTTTTGTTACTAGGTCACCAAAATATCTGTTGATAGAGACAACAATATAGCCTATTGTTTATAACATCTCATTCCTATATTCTGATCTAGAGCTGCTATCTACTCCACAGATAATTTGATGGCACTACTGTACGCATGTTGGTGACTCTACCCGCAGTGCCATATAGTTGGTACTATAGAACTAAAACTATTTTTTTTTCATTCTGATTTTTTTCTGAAGCTAACATGCCTTTGTGAGTTTCAGAGGTGTCTTGACATCTGTTGCTATTTTATTTATTGTCTCCAGCGAGGTCCGGAAGAAGTTTCCCAAACTGGTGAAATTGGTGAGTTCAACGAAATTTGACGTCATAAGTTGATATTTAAAAATGTTGTGCTTTTTTGAGTTTTTGCTACCGTTTATTTATTTGATCCCTTTATGTGCCTGATAGACATGGTCTGGCGCATACAGTTGGCAAGGAAAAACAACAGACCAATGGCGGCTTGGAACGTCATTGTAAGGATGCAGTTTGGCCTGTTTACAAAGGCGCGGGGCTTGCAGCGGCGTATGCCGGGGTCATGTCATCAAACGCGTAAACACAAACATCGCAATGTACTGTGATGTTTATGGATAAGCGGAGCATGAAGCGTGGCGGTGCACGCCGCGTGCGACGCGTCTAATCGAACAAACGCGTGTAAATAGCTTCTCCGTAAACACACTACCAACGCCATATGTTTGAATTCTGTGCGGGCCGCACTGCTGCACGCGTCGCTGCACCCCGCGTCTCCATAAACAAAGCCTTAGGTTGCCTGTTCATTGACACGGAGCGCAGATTTCTGCAATATTAACCAATGGAAATGCTTAAAATCTCGCTAGCTCACTTTGTGCCAATGAACGGGCAGCCTTATTTTGAGGATAATTGTGCATTACAATCCTTCTTTTCCGCCAGAAATTCCAAGTACCAAGCGATATTTGCCCATTATGAGGCTTAACGTTCAAATTATGAACTGCCTTGCCACCAGATGTAGTACGTACATTATTTACCTTGAATCTTGTCAAGGCAAAGGTATTCAAAACTTGAATGTAGTATTCATACATGAATAATAAGATGTAAGCTAAAGGTATTCACTTTTACCTTACATCTTGTTATTCAAGGTAAAAGTGAATACCTTTACCATAAATCTTGTTATTCATGTAGGTACCTACAATATATTTGTGTATGCAATATTCTGGTGGCAGTATTTGTGAACACACCACATGGTGGCAAGGCAGTTCATAACTTAACTGCATAGCGAGTACCGTTCTTAATCCAGGTTAAAACGATTTTATCCGTTATATTAAAATTATCGCCCAAACCAAATCATCGCAAAAATCGTTTTTACTTTGATCTATAAGACCAGTACTCGCTGGCCAGTTCTACAATAATATCACCACATCCAACTACAGGATGGCGTGGAACTCCCCCCTGCTATTGGTTTCGACGTGTCTGAAGACGTCGCGCTGCCGCCCCGACAACAGTCGTTCCTAGTAGACCCGGCTGGACAAAACCTTGTGAGGTGAGAAGTTGTTACCTGCACAGTTGCTTCTTAAACGTAGCTGTCAAGCAATGTCTAACTAATGTCAAAAAAGTTATGTCCAGGAGCTTTATAATACCCAACTATGGAATTGCCCGATCGAAAAGACGTCCCAAGTATAAAAAAAAAACAAAAGAAACAAAATCAGTGCTTGAGGACCCTTATCGAAGTCTATACTGACGCTGCTGCACAATGCACTCCAATGCGACACTCCAACCCAACGTATGGCAATTAACTAAAATCGTTGTGCAATTATATGCTGACAAAGATACGACTAGCAAATGTTCATCGTGAATCCGAAAACGACTTAGAAACTACGATAATCTAAATTAAATACGTATAGAAGCATGTAAGCACGCTCACCAAACACGCATCAAATACCACGTACAACATAAACACAACAGTGAAAGTATTGCTCAAGGCTTCTAAACAAAATTAGTGTTGATTGAGTTTACTTTTTCAGGGATTTCCTCACACAGTACTTCGCGATCTATGATTCGGAGTCGCGCCAAGCTTTGCTCGAGGCGTATCATGAGAACGCATCGCTTTCAATGGCGGCTAACTACCTTACTTCAGAGCGTGATATGAGGAATGCGGCGTCCAAGTAAGTACAATCTCTATAAATCTGTCGAGTCAGTGATGCCCGGGCTAAAAAGAAGTCGAGTTATTCAGTTTCCACCAAAACTGATCATTGCATAAATGTTTAACAATAACATAGGATGGTGTCCAATTAATGGTGACATGAACATCGCGGCAGTATTCTTATAACGGTTTTATTTTTTCTTTTGTTGGTACACATCACCGTCCCCTTAATAGCTACTAAATTCATTGTAGTCTAAGCCTGGTCAAATCTAATGCAAATCAGCATCAGACTTTTTGATATTGTATCTGATAGCGTTACACGAAAGACAGCGTCCTAACATGAACCATGTATACATTTGGTTCTAAAGCTGACGATATAAATTCCTCATATCTATTTCTTTTAGACTGAACACATACATCCCACAAAGCCGCAACATACTGCGTGTAACGGAACGCGAGTCCCGCAGAAGATACTTGAAGAACGGGCGACTACAAGTGGTCTCCTTCCTGTCAGACCTACCCAAGACAACACATGACCTCATGGGCTTTGCGGTGGATCTGCTGGTGTTTACTGTAAGTACCTCTGCATGATTCAGTCTCATATTTTATGTACTTTCAAGAACTTATAGATTCGTTTTGTTTGTTATGTTGTATTTAATATTTTTGTTAGGTATACTATTATTTTGTTAAGCTAGACCTTTATTCACTGACTGTAAATAAGCTCAAGTTTTTCTTTCCAGCCATCAATGATCGTCCTCACAATGAACGGAGTGTTCAAAGAGACGGCGGTACCGAGTACACCCACACGATCGTTTCACCGCACGTTCGTGATAGTCCCGAACGCCGCTGGTGGATTCTCAGTCATGAACGATATACTGTTTATCACCAACACCACTAAAGAACAGGTTAGTTATTGAACCTCATAGAGCGCTAGAGACAAGAATGATCGTCCTCACAATGAACGGAGTGTTCAAAGAGAAGGCGGTACCGGGTACACCCACACGATCCTTTCACCGCACGTTCGTGATAGTACCGAACGCCGCTGGTGGATTCTTAGTCATGAAATACTATTTATCACCAACACCACTAAAGAACAGGTTAGTTATTGAACCTCACAGAGTGCTAGAGAACAATGATCGTCCTCATAATGAACGGAGTGTTCAAAGAGATGGCGGTACCGGGTACACCCACACGATCGTTTCACCGCACGTTCGTGATCGCGTCCCCTTAAACGTTTTATGTAATTTATGGACGCCCCCTTATTAAAGGCCTCAATGTCCATCGCGCAAGTGCTTTTCGCGCAAATGGCTTCCACAAAAAAAGCCTCATACTGGCTATCATATGGCTACATCATGAGGTGGACCAAAAGCGTGCTTTGTATTAGTTGCATCAACTTTATTTTAGATTTTTAATTACTTACTGTCTCTGCATTCGCCATAGCTGAAAATATTGTAATGATCATCTATGAGCAACAATATTACAGCCAATTCGGAAGCCTAAAAGGTCCATGAAACAAGTCCATCAAGGAATAGTTTAACAAAAGCACACATAATTTTTTTTTTTTTACATACATAGTTATATCAATTTTTTCCCATTAAACTTGCAATGTACGTAAGCTTACGTTTAGTCATATTTACAAACGCTATGGCACCCATTTATTAGAAAGTCACTTGACTTTATGACCACTTTAGTCCTACTAATAATATAAACGCGAAAGTTTGTAAACATGTATGTTTGTTGCTCTTTCACGCAAAAACTACTAAACGGATCGGGCTGAAATTTTACATACAGGTAGTTCTAGACCTGGAATAACACATAGGCTTTGTATTCCACAAATCAGTTCCCGTGGGATAGGCGTGCGAAGCCGCGGGGCGCAACTTGTATGTAATATTTCATGTTATGTGATTATTCTGTCGAGTGTCCTATAAATAAATGAATAAATTCATACGAACCACCTTTACAGGAAGACAAAGCGTTCGCCGCGGGCGGTGTATCAGAACCAACGCCCGCACCCGCCCCTGTCACAGCGCCGGCATCGAGTGATGATGAAGCCAAGAAGATGATGTTGGTTATGTTATCGCAACAGACCGGCATGAACGAGCACTGGAGCATCAAGTAAGCACTCCTTATCCCTTATCTCCGTAACAAATACATCCGACAGAGAACCAAACTAATCGACATAGCTCAAAGAATTCGCAAGCTGAAGTGGCAGTGGGCCGGCCATATCTCGCGAAGAACCGACAACCGCTGGGGTAAACGTGTTCTTGAGTGGAGATCGTAGTTCGCCCTCGATCTGCAAAAGACTGCAGGTAGACGCTGGATGCGTCAAGCTAAAGACTGGCGCTCATTAGGGGATGTCTATGTTCCTCAACTTCAATCTCAACAGCCTGTATTGGTCCACTGCTGGACGCAGGCCTCTCCTGATAAGCGTATTGTTGGCATTTATTAAATGGGGGTAGTGCCCATAATCACCACGCTGGGCATGCGGGTTGGGATCGCAGTTCAGTGGTAGAATTGTTCTGCAGGGAGCGTTGCTGCCCGCCCCCGGTGGATATTCCTTAGTAGCCATTTACGACACCCACGGGAAGAGATGGGGAGGTGCAAATTCTAAGCCAGCACCACACAGCTATGTTCAGCAGTGGAATAATATAGGTTTATGATGATGATGATCCCTTATCAGTACAGATACACCCACTGCTGAACATGCCTCCCCGGGCAAGGAGGTTTTGCCATAAACACCACACTTGGCAGATCGATTGTTAAAGCATTCATAATATAGAGAGGGAAGCCGTTGCCATTCCTTAGATTCTCTTAGTCTACTCTTACGATATCCACGGACTGGGTTTATGGTCTTGAAAGAACATCATTTTTAAAAGTAAAAGGCTTTTAAAAATGATCAAAATAAAAATGATTCAGAAAATATAACAGTTTCGTTAATCTAGTTCAATTTGATTTACAGTGAACATTCATCACAAATCAAATAGCAATGGAAATTTTTACTGTGCTTGATCCGGCATGCATTCAGTTTTAGATAGTAAGATAGTTTGTCCCTGACTGTGTTTGTAGTTTAAGTAAGGGCTCATATGCACGGACTGCAAGTTGCCGACTGTAGGAACCTGCAGGTCGACCGGCGTCAGCTGCAGTTGACCTTGAATGGAGTCTGACTGCAGTCGACGACTGCCTTCGCCTGCCGTTGAGCCTTGCAGTCGGCAAGTAGCCGTCCGTGTATTGGGGACGTCAAGTCCGGGTATAAGAGCGCTAAGTTAGATAAACCCTAACATAAAACCTCATTTCAGCTGTCTACAAGAAACCGGTTGGGACCTCCAGCGTGCGCTCTTCATCTTCAGCCAGCTCCAATCCCAAGGGAAAATACCCCCGGAGGCGTTCGTAAAGTGAAAGTTTTTGAACACTAAAGGCTGTGCCTTGTCCTGTACATATATACAAATAGAAAATAATGAGTATCTCCGTGCGCGAGTGAACGAAATAGTTGATTGACTGGATATATGTATATGTGTGAAATCGAACTGGAAGAAGTTTAATGAATAAGAAGTCTTTTTAAGTTTGAAGATGCAAAAAGAATTGAATTTAGTTCCTGATGATAATATTAAATACTGCCAAGTCAGAAAGCATTTGCTTGGGATATTTCATGAAGAAAAACAGATAAAAATATGAAAACGAAATATCTGAAGAAGAAATATAAAACTTACAGCGAAATCAAAAAAAATCTAACAGAAAAAGAAATACGCCAAATGATTTCATCTCTCAATGGTAGTAGTGAAGAAATAAACAAGCAATCTGAGAGTTTCTGATTAAAATGGCGAAAAAATTATAATTTGAAGAATGTAAGAAAATACTAGAAGATAAGGTTTAATAATTTAGTTATTTACCTGATATTATGTTAAAATATCTGTAATCTATCAACATAACGATTATAAAATCATATTGATTGTTAAAAGGTTTGGTATCAATGTTTTAGAAGATCAAAATATGTTTGTAAAGCAAGTCTTAAATAATCTAAAAACCTAATGTTTTAATGAACAAAACATAATTCCATAAAGCGCATTAGGAAATACATATTTTTTTGTATAATTGCATAGATTTTCGATATAATAAGTAATGTAGTATTTCTGCATCAATACAATTTTTGTCAATTAATGATAATTTAATAAGACAAAATACATGTCCATATTTTAATGCATACATATTCGAAATAGTATATCCAGGACTTTTTGAGCTACATTTCTAAAAGCTCTGGTTGTGATATTTTTATTTTGTTAACATGGTTATAGTTATATTAATAGGACAATAATTGGCCCTTTGACGATGAACGCTGCAATGCGATTTGACTATAATGCGCTCGAATCTTCGAGAAAACAGGTACACCCTAATGTCCCAATATAACTATACCTTGTATTAAGTTGTATATTTCATTATTTAATGTCTCTTTATAGCCCTACTATACTCACATTTCAAAATGTCTAAATAACTTTGCGCTGTTAAGTTTTGTGATTTCGCATCAGTAGCCAAGCCATGTTCTTAGAATTTTATTTTTAATGTTTTATTAACACGCTAAAAAAGAAAGAAAAAACTCAAAATTGCCATACTAAACCGATTGTTATACAAAAATAACAAAAAAAGCATAAAATACGAACCTGAAAAGAAAAATATTGTAAATACTATTTTTAAATTGTTGATTGCTCGTTGGGGTTTGATTTACCGCAGCGAAATGGTCAGCTATCGTTCTTAGAAGTAGCAAAGACACTACTGAGGCGCATTTTGAATGGATTTATAAAACCAACGTGGTTGAATGCCACGGCCTACGGGCGTGAATGTGACGGAACCCTCTCAGTAATCTGTTATGGGCTAGTTGCATGTTTTGGTTTGTGGAACCCCAATTGCGCCAGTTTTGTTTGAACGGAGCTGGTTCCTAGCTGCGGTGGTCTGGGAGGGGACTAGGGATTACATTCTGTAAGCTACGATATAAGTAATAAATATATTTTAATAATAAAGAATATTGTGTTTCTCTTTGCAAGCGTCTGATGGAAAGAATAGGTTGTTCCAACCAGTTAGGATTGTTTAGTTTCATAAGAGAGCTCTATCTAGCATAAAGCTCTAAGTAATAAATATATTTTAATAATAAAGAATATTGTGTTTCTCTTTGCAAGCGTCTGATGGAAAGAATAGGTTGTTCCAACCAGTTAGGATTGTTTAGTTTCATAAGAGAGCTCTATCTAGCATAAAGCTCTAAGTTCTAGCATCTCGTAGCATTAGCAGGATAGCCTTATACAAGGCCTTTAGGGCAAAGTAAATTATATCAAATCATCGTCCAATGCATAAACTGTTTGTAATTAATTCCTTAAACTTTAAAAATTTACGCATACCTAGTAAGTATAATTAATTATGTATGAGTATGGCATTTTTTGTCCTACTCGAACACTAAATTTCTGATACGTTTCCCCGTGCAAAGCTAATCTTATGCAAGAGTTGGTTTAGCATGAAAACTAATCGGAAACTTGAACTTATTTTTCCGTGTAGGCCACATCTGGCATTAAATCTAGGGCTTATTCTAGTCCGTCTGCGTATTGGTCTTCCTGGCTGCCTTACTTTACCCCTCTGGCCCTCCTCAGGCTAGAGGCAATGCGCAAAAAGCATTTTCCCATCGGGAAAAAAAGGTAGACAGTGCACCTAGTAGACTTAATTCACCTAGGAGTTAACTGTCTGAAGTTCGTGGACGGAGGAACTGAAGTTACTTATCAGGAGCACGATTCAGCAAACAAAACCCTAATGATGAAATTCTTATCTTGGAGTTGGTGCTTGCGTCAAGAGTGTGCTTACTCTGTCAATTCTGTTGAAAATTATATTTGAACAATGATAGGTCGCCCGTGATGGGATTTTGCTTGATAGCTGTTATCTTGTAATGTAGGCGTGTACACAAACCACTGAACCTTGGCTAATTGTTAGATTTTGTTTTTAGGCTTAGCTCTTTTAAAGCGGTCAAGGATAAATAATACTGAGGAAAGTTACTGAGACAGATGAGGTTTTTGGCTTTCCGACATTGCATGCACCATGATCACGGAATTGAGGTCTGCTATTTGTTTTAATTAACTTTAGGTGTTGGTGTTGGTGGAGGTAGGTAACTAGGTTTCTAGCTAGAGTCGTTGAAAGGGTTTTTCTCCGATGGGGACATCCATCCATCCATGCCATGGTTGCAAAAATGGATGGAGTCACAAGCGCCCCAGATAGAAAAAATAACTTTTTTTACGACTAGAAAATTCCACTTATTGACTAGAAAATTGCACTTATTGCAAGTTCTTGTTTTTTTCTAGGGAGGCTAAAATGTTCAAAGGTTCTATCAATGGTTCCATCAATGCATTTTCAATTAGCGGTTTTTCACAGAATTAAACTGCATATGAGGAAGGAATACCTACTTATTATGGGGAATTACCAATTTAGGGCCATGTACCTACCTACACGGTGTGTAAGAGAGAACCATTCCGTTCCAACGTACCTACCTATACCTAGTTTTGCGGGCTTAAAACCAGGGGAAAAGTGAAAGAGACAAGAAGGGAAAAGGCATCCTCGGACACCATAAACTTAAAAAATAACCATGCAAGGTTTCATTATATATGATCCAGGCGTTCGGTTAGACATGAAAACTAAAAGACCGACAGAATTTATTTATTTATTTATTTATTTATTTAAATAGGACATCCAACATGAGTTCACACAACGTAATTAGTAGCAAGTAATATGGTTCTTAAATCTATGTGACTCCATAATTTAGGACGTCTCAGCGTGCACAAAAACATAATTATGACAAATTAACAGTGTTATTAAGCTATTTTTTTAACTGGACGGACAAAGTAGCTACAAAGATATAATTAAAAGTAAAATAATAAATTCTTATGACTTAAACTTAAAGTAAAAATATTTTCTAATTTACTTTTGAGATCTATTAATAGATATATAAATTTATATTTAAGATAACAATGAGATCATCAATATTATTCTATATTATATTGCTTTTTTCCTAATATAGTAATAGTTATATTTATAATTTCGAATTAAACACTAACGAATGAAACTTCAAATTAAACACTAGTGAAACTTATGGGTAGGTTCCTACATTAAGAGGTAGGGAGAATAATACTTCTGATTTTCTTCTTAAATTTAGACAACGAATCCGTGAGGTCGATATCCTCGGATTTAGAAAGCGAATTATAAATCCTACAGAGTCTTGGCAGAGATGCATATTTACCTAAATTCGTTCTTGAAAATTCTGAGGAGAAAAGATTATATGCAATTTTCCTGGGTAGACGAGATGGAGCGTGTATAAGAAGATTGTTAATCAATTCAGAACAATCAATGTGTCCATTGAAGAGCTTATGTAAGAAAATAAGACCTAGCATAGATCGTCGTGCGGATAGTGGGTGCATGTGGTAATGTTTTAATCTACTTTCATAACTAGATAGTTTTTTCGCCTGATAATCACCGTAAGCCACGTGATACAGAAATCGCCTCTGTATGCTTTCGATGCGTTTAGAATATATTTCATAGAAAGGGTTCCAGATTAAGCTGCCGTATTCAAGGATGGGTCTTACAATAGAGTTAAATAATTTAATTTTTGTGGATGAATGTTTAAAGTCTTTAGTGTTTCTAATTATAAATCCTAATGTCTTAAAGCCCTTAGCTGTTGTTTTTAAAATATGCGAGTTAAATTTAACAGATGTATCGAAAACTACCCCAAGGTCGCGAATTTCGTCAACAGTGGAGAGTGTAATTTTTTTAATATTGTACTTAGCTGGGATCTGAATTTTGTTACGGCTAAAGTGGACATGAAAGCATTTACTGATGTTCAGTGGCATGCGATTTTCATTCTGCTATAATATTCGAATTCTGCTATAATATCAAATTTATAATATTGTATCCATAATGTAGTAAACATTATGGATGTATAAGGACAATGGATAAAATGGATTCTTATGAATTAAATTTTAGTACTTATTCGGAATATAACAAAACTTGTAACGGTAGGTATAGTTACCTACAGTTGGTTAATTAAACACATTCATGCACATGCACGTGTTATCGTTACCAACAGAGCTACAGCCACCCCTTCTCGTCTCGCAATATAACGGATGGGCAGTAAATATAAGATTAGGAACCTGTCGTAGGTACGTAGGTACCTAGGTAGGTACGTCGTAATATGGACAAGTAATTCTGCATCTGCGGGGCGCAAGCAATGGCGAATTTCAAAAAGAGAAGAGTCAATATGGCCACTACGCTATGATAAGTATAAAATAAATATAAATAATGCTGGGATAATTCACGCAATTCCCTCCCAGCGTCATCTGAACACAAACTAAAAGAAATATCTGCGGATAAAACCCAAAAGATACTCGTAATAATTACCTACCTATCAAAAAAAAATCTGCGGATAATATTATCTAAAATAAGATAATATCTAAAAGATAACAAATATCTGAAGTGCGGTGGGTAAAAATATTGTCCCGAGGCGGGAATCGAACCCGCAACCTCCTGCGTCGCAGGCAGCCATCGCCCGCTGCGCCATCATGGGGTTGTTCGCTATCAGAGGTACCTTATCTACCTAAATAATAGTATGTCTATTTCCAATTCCAACCCTCTAGTTTGCTTTGTGGGGTGTTGGAAATCTTCCAACGCCAATCTGTTGACAATTGATAACGCAACGCAACAGACAAACAGAACTTGGCTAATTGCGTCGAATCCTTGGAACTAAATTAATAAAACCAATGGAATGTTTTCGTCGTTAGTAGATATTATCCTAGGTTATGTAGGTACCTACAAGACCACGAACCTACGTTGTTGATGGTTAGACTAAATAACTACCTATGTACCTAAGTACCTACATATTAATCAACAACAGATTATTAAAAATCACACACGCGAAAGTATGGATGTTTAAGTTATGGATTAGGTATGGAATAGTACATTATTACCCAAGGGATGAAAGTAACTCATTTAGTCCCAAGACGGGGTTTGGCGCCCGAGCATAGCGAGGGCGCTAAAGCTCGAGGGACTAATAGCTCGAGGGACTAAATGTTTCTTTCACCCGAGAGAGCTTAGAGCTAGGTACATCTCTGCAAAAACTTTGCATAGATGTACCTAGCTCTAAGTCTAGAATCAAAAGGAAAACATAGGCACTTTTTTTTCCCATATAACAGTTCCCATGGGATAAAAATAACCTTTTCAGTACTCATACTCTGAAAGTAGGTCGGAAGTTGCCTGCGCAGCGGGATGAAAGTTACGAAAAGTAATGATATGTAGGTACAAAACATATGACAGCTGTTACCTCACTTTTCTCTTGAACCATGCATTCTACCTTTCTATACAGCCACTCAACTTTAACTTCTTGTGAGATGGCTTTTGCGTCTGGTTTGACGCAATTCATACGGCCATTTGATTACAGCGTAATGTAAAATTGAAATAAATTACAGGTAAAATACCATCATATTATTATAATTTACTGTCAACTATTTCTCTAAAATAACAGATTTCGGCAAAATATTAACCATTTTTCAAATGATAAAAATTTATGTTAGAATATCTGTTAGAATATCCATATCTATTCAACCATGGTAGAATAGCGAAAGCTTCCATGGCTATATTCTGCCATCTTTAAAGAGGATTTTCTATGCCTAAGAAAAAAAAGCGGAAATACGTCAATCCTATCTTCGTATCATTTTTCGATGTACAATTTAGTGTGATTATTACAATAAGTTCAGACATTGATGTAGACATAGATTTAAAGCCTGATTTTATAAAAGAAGAGGCTAAAGTAGTAGTGGAAAACCTTTTACCACCTTATTCAAAATGAAGGTACCTAAAATCGTACAACGATTTTATTTATTTATTTATTATTATTTACTTATTTTAACGAATTCTCAAAACCTTACAAACCTTCAACATTATGGAGCATGTATTCTATGTTAAAGACAATATGTTGTACATTTAAAAGATTTCGAGAGACTAACATAGTTTCTCAAAAGGCGAAATGATGGATTTAACCAAAAAAATACAAGGTTTTCACTTCTCAAAAGGTACCTGGAAAAAACCTTTCACTATCTATAACTAATATAATTGCTCTAATTTTACCAGACTTTAAATAAATATCTCACCTAAGTTGTTGATTTATGTAAAATTTTTTTTTTTCATTAGGTCATTTACATTTTTATTTTTACTTTCCTTGTATTCGTAATGAAAAGCAGTGTTTACCCCGAGTGCAAGTAACATTTAGTCCCTCGAACTATTAGCGCCAAACCCCGTCTCGGGACTGAATAAGTTACTTTTATCCCTTGGGTAACAATGTACTATTAAACGCGCGAAGCCGCGGGGAGCAGCTAGATAGGTAATTATTATAAAAAAAATGTTTACTGCATAAAAAGTATCTACTTACCTACATGACACTTATTTAGGGCTCCCATTAGGTACCAATTCTGAAAATAGTTTGTGGTTTGGTTGACAGGGTAACTAATTTGTGGTTTGGTTGACGGGGTTACTTACTAGCTCAGCTCGCTACTAGGTAGGGGAAGGACGGGTAAAGTGGCCACCCTAAGCTTTGAATGACTAATACTTAAAAATTTATCAATATATTTTATCTTATATTATCAATTTATTCTCTCAAGTTATTGTAGTTTTGATATCACATTGTTATTTTCACATATAACAAAGTATTTATTTACTACTTTACAAGTTCTATCCAAAATGGGAAATTGACCACTTTACCTACCCAGAGTGGGTAAAGTGGCCTACATAAATCTACGAAGCGGGTAAAGTGGCATAGTCTCAAAAAAATACACTTTTTGTTATGTTATGTTATGTTTGTTATTAGTTAGATTTTTATTAGAAAATAATTTATATATTATATATAATGATTAATTATGATAATACTGTATTTCTCTATAAGTGAATGTATATTCTTTTGAGAAATAAATTTCTAAAATAGTAATTAATGCAATAGATGACAAGAAGGCAAAGGAACTCAATTTTTCTTAATAATTAACTTTGGTGTCAACTTATCAGAAACAAAAATATCTTAGGAACAAAATTCACAAAGGAAGACAAAGGAAGACGTTGTCTAAATCATCACAGCCCGAGCATGCTTCATGGGCCCATCTTTTGCAGACCCAACACTATATCCAGCCATCATCGTGTTTTGACTTAGACCAAGTTTCGCTGCAGTAAAAGTATCAGGTATCTCATTCTCTTTGTTGGCCTCATTCTGTTGTGTTTCCGGTTCATCAAGAACCACACTTGTTGTGTCTGTTCCTCTATCAGGTGTCTCATTCTCTTTGTTGGGCTCATTCTGTTGTGTTTCAAGTTCAGCAAGAACCACGTCTGTTGTGTCTGCAGCCAAAAAGTCATGATCTTTAAAGACGTGGCGATCTATTGGCTCTATGCCACATTTACGAAAACCATTGACTGCAATAGACTGTTGGGCTGCCTCACAGTAAGCTTCGCCAAAGAGTTTGCTGAATTGGAAGACTGTTATTGCTCTTCCTGGGTTATTGCGAAGATACTTCTCAATTGCGCGGATGTAGTATTTGTTCACAGGCCCCATGAAAGACACATCTAGTGGTTGAAGCCTGTGACTGCAGTGTGGAGGCAAACACAAGACGGTGGTGTGATTTTGTCTTGCCAAATCAATAAAATCCAAATTTTTGGTGTGCGTATTATGTCCGTATTATGTATCAAGAATTAGGAGAGCTGGATCATCTTCAGTTGGCTTGGCGAATTTGAGAAAATGTTTAAACCATTCTGTAAAAATATCCAACTGCATCCACCCTGATGAATGACAAGCAAATCCTGTACCTGGTGGTGCCCCATTTTGAAGTTCCACTTTCATTCTTTTTCGAGGAAAAATGATGAAAGGGGGAATGTAGTTTCCACCAGCCGCCATACAAATTACAACGGTGCTTAATACACCTCGCTCTGCTGAGGTGGCAGCGCCGACTTGCTTCTTTCCTTTTTGCGCCAATATTTTAGAGCTCTTACTCTGCACTGTCGTAAAGCCAGACTCATCAACATTATAAATGCGATGAGGTGGGTAGCTTTTTTCTGACCTAACCTCTTCCAGAAGGTCAAAAAATTTTGTGACACTTACTCTATTAAAACCCTGTGCTCGAGCAAGTGAGGTTGCCTCTGGGCTTCTTAGTGTTAGTTCCGGGTGACGTTTTCTAAAAGCAGAAGTCCCTGTTTTTCCAGCCATTTCAGTTTCTTTATTAAACTTGTGGTGTATATTATTGCGTTCAGCCAACTAATAACCCAGTCTTCGTACATCTTGTAAAGTTAATCCGTTAAATCGCTTTTCCATTTCTAAAATGTGATCCACCATGTTTTGTTCTTGCTCCGGACTAAAAATTGGACGGCAAGAACCCAATATCTTTTTATTTTCAACAGCTTCTTTGTTCAAACCTTTTACACGTCTTTTGAGCGTCGATCGAGGAACTTCAAAATCTTTGCAAGCGTTGAGGTAGCCCATTTCTTCATTTCTTACAGCCCTTATAGCTTTTTCCATTAATTCCGAGTCCCATGTCTGCTGCTGCGTCTTCCGTTTGTATGTATTGGGCATATCTAAAACAAAAATAAATTTATTTAGAATTTTTTGGAAAAATACCACTAAGACGGGGAAAGTGGCCTACTAGGTCACTTTACCTAACTACTGAGTAGGCCATTTTACCCGAAACGGCACAGCGACGAAAAAAAATGGCTGAAAGCTCAAATGAGGTTATATTGTCCACGTTTGCCGTGAAATCACTATAAGAATGAAAAATATTTAGTAACAATAGTGAAATCACTAGTCTATAATAAAGACTAAACCGATATAATATTATATTATTTATAGCTTTCGTTGAACACAGTAACTTATCACAATGTTTAAACCACTTACCTTAGATCAGAAACCACGAAAAACACTTTTTTTTCGAATCAAAACTTTTCGCATGAATCAAACGTGTCTGTGTTTACTGGAGCACTAATGGCGTCGGACAATGAATTATTTACACATGCACTTGATAGATGGCGGTAATTGGTTCGTTCTAAAACCGACGGTGGTCACTTTACCCGCATGGGCCACTTTACCCGTCCTTCCCCTACAGTCACTGCCAAACCACAAACAATTTTCATGAGGTACAATAATTAGGAACCTAGGTAGTAGGACAATTTACCTAATAATTAAAATGCAGGTCATTTTAAAAAACATTCTTGCATGTAGTAGGTACAAAGTGCAATTAAAACATTCCGAGCATCTGATACCATTTTTTCTATTTTTTTTACAAAGAACTATGTCGCTTAACGACCAAACCGTCCTGTAGTTAGGTCGTAGGTATATATAGATTTTTTGATTTATATTAATTAGCTATCATCACAAATACCTAATACTATCAAGACTCCTCGAAATATTTGATCAACTTTTCCTCATTCCTTTACCAAAAACCAGCAAAACCATCTCATCTACACATAGGTAATACGAGGAACCTAGAATCCATAATACCTACAAAACTAAGGAAAATTTAATTTCTACGAGACCGTTCCATCAAAGTCATTTGCCACCTTACTTTTACCATTATCTTGAATCAGTTATCTGGTACCTATCCTACCCACCACGGCGAGTGTGGTAGTCAAGTCGCTAGTCGGCAAGTGGAAAGCGGGCAAGTCAGTCGGGCTATGTACAAGAATTTTTGTATTGTGAACAATAATATTCTAAGGAGAAGTGAGTGAGAGAGTGATCTGTTTTTGGGTTAGCAGTGGATCGGACTTGAGGTGAGAAGATATTTTAAAGAAGTTCGGAACTTTCGCTAAAGGTTCTGGCGTTTATTTTTGGCTTTGATTGCGGTGTTGTGCCTTTTTGGTTATTTAGGAGGAACTTTCAACAGGTGGTCCTGCTAATTTATAAATTTGAGTAGGTTAGAAGATAACCGAAAAGAAAGTCCTGATTTTTACGCTAATCAAAGCACTCATTTGTAACGTAAATGTCAATGCATTTAACACGCAACACCAAAGAACATCAGCGTAAAAAGTCACTGATGAAGATTAATGTGTCAAACCAGTATTTTTACTCTACTTGATGAAAGTACCCTATTCTATGAACCTAAAAAAGCTTGGAAACGCATCTGCCAAAGTGCCAATTCGCTTATTTCAAAGCTGCATCAAACAGACCATTGTTCCGTGAGATATGGCGCGGTCACGGTTAGCGCTTTTCTCTTTTCAACCGCCTTATGCCTTCAACATTAGAGTTCCGATTCGGAAGTTTTCTAAGTTCCGCTAACCGTGAGTTTATTTACCCGTGGTTGAACGTGGTTGAACTGGATTTAGTTTACACACTCGGCTTAGTAAAACAAACCTATAAATGGACTAAGGTTTTTGATTGTTTACGGTTTATAGGAGTTTTCCACTGGGAAAATGCTAACTGCATTTTATGGCTGCAAAATTCCTTGTTTGAATAGGTTTTTAGAAACTTAGTGGAAGTAGATAGGTACATAATTTACCTCATCGGCGGCGATGCGATCAAATACTCCCATGTCCCCCCCTTACTCATCAGAAAATCATAAAAATAAAAAATAACCTTTCAATTATCTGTGAAAAAAGGAGGTAGGTAACCCAACCCTTAATATTTTGAAGAAATCATTTGAAAACCTAGAATGGGTATACACATGTACCTATTCCCGAGACCGGATTTGGCGTTAATAGTTCCAGGGACTAAATAAGTTACTTTCACCCGAGGTAAACACTGTGCTTTTCATCACGAATACAAGGCAGGTAAAAATAAATAAGTAATGGATAGCTGTGTAATATAATAAATGATTACAATATAATAATAAAAGAAAAATTATCCAAAACAATCGCAGTCAAAAGCGTAAAAAATCTACAGGTAGCTCAGATGATCCATATCAATACCGGTCGGAAGCGTAAACAATCAACAGGTTGCTCAGCTGATCGTGGCTGATCCATATCAATACCAGTCGGAAGCGTAAACCATCTACAGGTGTACATTACATAGGTACTGATGATTTACATACTATAAACAAAGAAAGAAAACTATGTTTTTAATGTATATTTTTTTACTGTACATAAAAAAGCGGACCAATATTTGCAGATCGTACAAACATTTGTCCCAAGGCAAATTTAATGAATGACAAATTTGTTTCACACTTCTGCCATTTGCTCAGATGATCTTACCAGTGACGTAATAGTACATTGTTACCCAAGGGATGAAAGTAACTTATTTAGCCCCGAGACGGAAATTGGCGAGACGGAAATTGACAGCTGTCACTACTTGTAAATACTTTAGTGTTACTTTTATCCAACTTCCTAGGCAACTTCCGACCTACTTTCCGAGTATGAGTGATGAAAAATATTTTGTAAAGCTAAGCAGAGCTTGTGTTATGTATGGGTGATTCTAGACACATATGTAGTAGAACACATTGTGATGAGAACAATATCCTTTATAATGTTCTTATGTTATAATGTTGTTAACACTTGGCTTCCGAACATGGATAATGTAATTTTAATATTTACCCCAAGGAAAAGCTTTTCAGTACAAATAGCACGTCTATAGGCAAATTTATTGAACACTATTATAACACTGTCCAGCGCGGGCTAATAAAGAAAGATGGGGTGTGATTTATGAATAAATTTTAGCCGAAAATTAGGTCACATTTTCTAATGCCGCCAACATTTCGTACCCACAGCTTCATTGATTGGTGCGAAATATCGCACTATAGGCTGATGATGATAATCACAGAAGACTAAGTACATTTATTCTACGAAGAAGTACTTCTTTGTGTGATTTTTTTTTTATTTAAGGTGGTACTGTACCTACTTCTCTGTTCCGTGATGATAATGATGATGATTGAGCACGTTCCGTCCTAAATTGCTCGACAGACCATTTATGCCAACAATCTATCATTCGGATAAGGCTCTAATTGATTATAGTGGGTACGTTTTATGTAAAAGCTTGTTAGTTTTATCTGCTCTTATCTTTTTGTACTTTTGGTCCAGTAGTATTTATAATATTTTCCTAATAGGCTATTTTGTTAGCTTCGGTACTTCGGTAGGTTTAATACTAGGTACCTACATCCATCCACATCCACAGCCTGTATCGGTCCACTGCTGGACGCAGGCCTGCCCCTGATAAACGCCTTATTGGCGTTTAACTCATGGGGGGGTAATGCCCATAGTCCCCACGCTGGGCATGGGGATCGCAGTTTGGTGAAAGATTTGTTCTGCGGGGGGCGCTGCTGCCCGCCCCCCAGAAGATATCCCTTAGTCGCCTCTTACGACACCCACGGGAAGAATTGGGGTGGTGCAAATTCTATGCCGCCGGCACCACACGGCGACTAGGTACCTACTACTACTAAATCAAAATATAATTATATATTTTCTTACTGCACCTATCCTCTTAGTCTTAGATAATCCTGTGCGAATATACCTTAGGTATACCATCTGTACTAATACCATAAATGAAAAGATTTGATT
Organism: Eupithecia tripunctaria; assembly: GCA_955876795.1. Lineage (NCBI taxonomy): Eukaryota > Metazoa > Arthropoda > Insecta > Lepidoptera > Geometridae > Eupithecia > Eupithecia tripunctaria. The sequence goes on from OY041612.1 coordinate 9,278,841, forward strand.
GTTTATTTTATATGTATATTTTATCCCGGAATTCTCACGGGAACCACGCGGGTGAAACCACGAGGCGCTGCTAGTTTAGAAATAACATTCTAAAACCGTAGTTCTACTATTTTTGGTGCTGTTTACATTGATCCAAGCAAAAAAAGGGGTTTAGGTACTTAGATCTATGGCTGTAAATGATCGATATCTAAATTATGTAGTACCTTTATACTAAATTTTCTGTAAATTAATGCTACTTTGACTTGGTTTTCTAAGTTCTTTAGCTAAACTTCATATCGACACAAAAGAAACGATATTATTTATCTTTAGACAATCTATCGATTTGCGTAGATCGATCGTAAATTCGTACCTAATGTTTATTGCCCATAGTGGCTATAATAGACTACTGGTTTGGATTGTTTCGAATGTAGGCTTATGGCTAACTCCACCATTGTATGATAGGGGCTTTTGACCCGCTATGCAATGAAAGTTTTGATTGCCTAGAAATGTACTTACCTGTGAACTTTGAGGTCACGACTACGACGCACGAAGTAATATTGTGCTTTACTTTTGCAATTTCACAAAAATAATGGTCCGAAGAGCTCTTTTGCCTGAGAAAAATATCCCACGCCATATCAAAAGCAATCTTAATGAATGTATGAGGGACTTCTCTTCAATTGGACAATGCAACAATTATGTGTGGAGCTAAAAATAAAGACAGACCTAACGGTCGTCGGGATATTCTCAAAAAGACGAAAGAAATACCTTTTTCATCACTCATAATCGGAAAGTAGGTTAGAAGTCTGATAAGCGGGATGAAAATGAATTTCCGTCCCTTGGGATGAAAAATTAGAGGCTTAAACTTAAAACGATATTGATTATTGATAAGATTGTAATTGATATGGATCAGATGAATTCATCTAGTAGATACCTAATCTACCCATAACATAACACAAGCTTACTCTGCTTACATAGCTTGGGCTGTGTGGATTTGTTCAGCAATAACCAGCATTATATAGGTACTAGTTGTAGCGCCTCGCGTTTTCACCCGCGTAGTTCCCGCTCCCGTGGGAATTCCGGGATAAAATATAGCCTATGTCACTCCCTAAAAAGTAAGCATTTTTTATCAGTCCAGTGGTTTCGGAGCCTAATCAATACAAATAAACAATCAAATATTTCCTTTTTTTATTATTATTATAGTATAGACTGATTAATTTATTATTTTGAAACTCTAATTTTCGACTTTTGTGCTGCACTCTTGTTCAATAACATGCTAACATTGCTGTAACTGTTACCGTTTCTTTCATGTATTTGTTAAATTTTTCATACATTGTCTTTGTTTTCCTAAAATATCTTGTACTCGAGAATCGAGTCGGTCTATCTCATTATCATCTATAATGGCTCAAATTCGAAAAGATAAACTACGATAATAAGTATCTTAAAAAAAATCTCAAAGACAGGTGTTGCATCGCTGTATAACGTAAAAATAGAAATAGAAACGAATTAATGACAGCTACTGACTCAATTAGCAAAAAATGACAGGTTATTGTCACGTCAGCACAACTATTTAATTGATGGCTAATCGTGGTTAAGATAGACAACAATAATTAGTGGGTTCCGGATATACTTTTTTGTATTTTATAATTACATATTTTTACACTATTTCATTACCATAAGTCGTTTAAACCACTGTTATTAATTTGATTTGATACGAACAGCGCTGGTCCGAAATGTTTCGAATATCCAGGAAATAAAATAAGTTTTGCCATTTATCCGTATGACTCAATACTTTTTTTTACTAACAATTTTTTTGTAGAAACTCGGTGTTGAAAAAACAATAATACCTAAAGTAGAGAAAACAATCATTCTGTTACCGCGTCTTTTTATTTGCGTTGATTCTCCTTTGTTCAATAAATATTGCTTATTATATAATTATATCTGAAACTCGACGCCAAGCAATAGTTATTTATGTCGCGTCGTGGTTATGATAAAAGAAGATAATTAACGCATGAACATCTAAAACATACTCATCCATGATCCCAAAGAAAATTGGATTAGTTAATTGTTTGCAGAACCCTAGGTTAGGTACTGATTAAAACAACAACTTTCATTATTTGAATTATAATCAACGCTAAACAATAGCAATGTCAATTAGACCTTATTAAGATACAATAAAGCTCACTATGCATCTTCACTTTACCTAACCACGGAAGTTAATTTATTCAAATAGAGTGTGTCCGTTCGCGTGTCCGCCCGCGGAAGTGGGGTATCATGTGAAACTGTTTTCCGACTGAAATTCAAATCAAAACTGAACCGATTTTGATTGAGTTAAGCGGAACTGAGCTAGACTTCCTTGTCATCCATTGAATGGAATCAAACACGCAACAGATCTAGTGATTTAGTATCAATGGTTTCTTTTTTCCCAGAGTTTTTCTGGGATGCGAATCAAAGACTCGCGTATTCCTAGAAGACGCTTATCTTCCCAATTATAATTTGCCTTACTACCTGGGTCATATCTATGAAGCGGGTAGTAAGATGTATGAGGGTAGCTTAAACATTAAGAAACAAGGTAAGTACATTTGTTTGTCTTTCCACTACATAGATACTTTTGTGTTAGTTGTCTCCAAACAACTTGTGCTCTTATGGCTCTTCTTTTGATTATTCAATATTCAAATCAAATATATTGGTTATTGAAATACTTATATTATGGCTCTTCTTTTGATTATTCAATATTCAAAAATAAATTGGTTATTGAAATACTTATATCACAGAGAGTGCAGAGTGCCGAAGATGTACATGGTGTATGTTAAGGCCTAATGCCGCGTAGATTACAAAACACGAGATAGAGTAGGTAGCGGACACTTTTGTGTAGCACTGCAGAGACGCTGAAGTCAAGTCTGGCACTCTTGACATGATGGTGAAAAAGGATGACGCCACAGACATTCCGGGCTGCGCGCGTTGCCTATATGACGCTTAATATGTCTATCACAATTTATAAATAATCTAAGGCCTCAAGCCTTAGATTACAAAATACGAGATTCCCTTTGATTATTTATAAATATTCTCACAGAGAGTGCAGAATGCCGGAGATGAACATGACGTATGTTAAGGCCCAATGCCGAGTAGTTCGTTGCCTAGATGACGTTAAATACGCCACAAACATTCCGGGCTGCGCGCGTTGCCTATATTATGACGCTTAATATGTCTAACACAATTTATAAATAATCTAAGGCCTCAAGCCTTAGATTACAAAATACGAGATTCCCTTTGATTATTTATAAATTTTCTCACAGAGAGTGCAGAGTGCCGGAGATGCACATGACGTATGTTAAGGCCCAATGCCGTGTAGTTCGTTGCCTAGATAACATTAAATATGTCTTCGTTTTTCACGATCGTTTTCCTCATACCTATAAGGTAAGTAACCTTCTGAAGCTGAACACTCGTGTAGGTATTATGCAGAAATAATAAGTTTCAAAATTCAGAAATACCATATGGAAACTTTACAATTTCAGTGTTGCCAGACGATAAAACGTTATCACTATCACACAAGAACATAGGTATAATAATGATTCCAAGGTGGTAAAATATGATATGTAGAATAGCAAACTCGTTAGTAAATATATGAGGAGAATTACGTTAGAGCATTGTTATGGTTAGGGCTGTCAATTACCCCGTTATCCTTGTGTACCTAGTTACAGCTGTCTGGTGCCGGCTTAGAATTTGCACCACACTAACTCTTCCCGCGGGTGTCGTATCGTAATAGGCGACTAAGGGATATCCACCGGGGGGAAGGCAGCAGTGCCATCTGCAGAAAAATCTACCACCGAACTGCTATCCCCATCCCGCATGCCCGTGGGGATTAAAACCATTATAGTCATGAGATATAAGCCAATAAGGCGCTTATCAGAGGGAGGCCTGAGTTCATCAGACCAAAATGGTCTGGTGTGGTAGATATTTTATAAAAATAAACAATTTTCAATTAAAAAAAAAATGTAAATGTTACTAGTAAAAGCTGTGCTGTGCTGCCACGGTGCTTTCCAGGTGTCCAAACTTTTGACGAACTCTGTGGTTGAGGGTTTGATTCCCGAGGCGAGAACTGATAACTTATTACATTATACTACATAGATAGATATTTTTTGTATTATAACTCACAGTTCTTGTATTATAATACTATAAGCCAAACTCCTTGGCTGTGGTTCGAATTAGAAAAGAAAGGGAAAGATTGATTGTTCATTCCCAGATCATATTTATCTAAGAAAAGAAGTAGGTACTCGTACTTTTCTGAAATCCCCCACGAAGACACTTTCCCCTATGTATGATCTATTTGTCACATATCTGCAAATTATGTCAACAAATCCCAATAACATGAATTATAATTCACATGCTCGGAGTCGAAATAAAGAGATATACCTAATTGATCAATATTTATTGAAGAAAGGATCTCAAATCAGCAAGTACCATTATGTTTATAAATCGTCAACAAGGGAATTCGTTTGTGGTTAAGTACTGCGGTTTGTTTATCTATTGTGCAGGAATAAAAAAAATCTAATATTAATGCAAGAGATACAGCTTCGTTTTTTTATTTATTCATCTTAGTGAAAATAATCACCATTAACTGCATATGCTACTTACTACAAAAAAATAATTACTACTAATACTACGTTACTTTATGATAATTCTGATTTGCATTTTAAACGAATGTATAGTGTTTAGTATATTGTTAGAGAGAAGCGGACAAAATGGGTATTTTGAGAAGTGGGTATTTTTAAAAGAGCGTAATTAATAGTGGTAGTTAATTTCTTATTGTAGCCCTAATCCGCCAAAACCATTCTAAAACGGCAACTGCAACATTAAATAACACAAACCTTTTGTTTGTGCTTTTAAATGCAAGTAACGCAATAATGTTTGCATTATAAAAATCAAAAAGAAATTATTAAAGACGCGTCGCTGTGTAAGTTTTCCTCATCATCCTTTGTTCCCCAAACCCTTCGCTAAACTAAACGGTCAAGTCCAGTCAAGGAAAACTGGTCATGGGGTTTCCCACCGGTATTCAGAATACCATACTGACACTGACAAGTGCTTGAGGAAAGTGCATCATATGACATTCCAATATTGTTGATGATTCAATACTCTTCTTGAATAGGTACAGACATTTTGTTTGCATTGGTTTATTTGACAAAATTAAAAACTTAACCCTGCTGTCAAATGAATGTTGGTGCTTTCTCAATTAAAACTTGGTAAGAACACTGTAATCAGTTTTCTACTTGTGACGGATAACGGAACTCTTGAACTATGGGAACCCTATGAGATCTTACTTTCTCATCTCGTCTTTGTTTGAGATGTCAATTTAACGTGAGACTGTTTTGAGTAAAAGTTTGTTAAATTAGATAACTACTTACACATTTTTGGGTGCTTTTATGTTTTTCTTATATCTTATACCTGCAATTCTAGTATATGTATATATATATATAATATATGATCCAGATCTCTGAAACGGCTCCAACGATTTTCATGAAATTTAGTAGGTATAGGTACCTACATGGGGTTTCGGGGGCGATAAATCGATCTAGCTAGGATTCATTTTCAGAAAATGTTTTTTTAATTAGTTTAATTATGTTTTCAATAATTAACTTTATCGTAATCAATTGACTCTTCCTGACATCTATTGGTGAATAGTAAAACTACCTATTTTATTTGTGTTTTCAATAATCAACTTTATCCTAATCAACTTAGGAATTAAACTGAAAAATAGGACTCTTCCTGCCATGTATTGGTGAATAATATACTATAATTTCAAATTATAGTATTTTAAAAAAGCACAATTTACCAAAAATAAAAAAAAACGAGCGAATCTCTGTCACCCAGGTTAGGTAGGTATAAGTGAGTTACGATTTCTATGGTTGAGTAGGTAGTTAGGTACCTTAGCTACTATACCTTTCCATCGTGCTTGTAGTAGTAGGTAGTAGAAGAAAGAAGTAGTAAAAAAACCCTAAAATCTACTTTGTTGGCGCGTACTTCTTTTACGTAATTAATATTTCTTGTCGATTTGAGATCTTCACGTCACAATTACATCTAAAACTCTAAGTCTGAAATGTGGTTGTCTTCTTTACAATAAATTCAGGTTCATAGTGTTGGTACTAGTTACTATAGAGACCATAGAGTTTATAATAGTACAGAGACAAACACAGAAACATACTGATCTATCACACAGAGATTTAACATGTGTGAAAATTACGCAACTTTGTAACAAGCAATTGACATCCACTGTTACGAAAAGTGAATTCGTTACATATTGGTCGGTATGTCTGTATGACGGAACGTTCGTGACCAATCTCAATTTAGCTGCTCAGCAATTCCCATTCGCTTGCAGAGGATCATGATGCAATACCGACTGCGGTTCTTGAACCATCATAAATTCATAACTAATGAAATGTCCACTGTTTGATCCATGAAGGATGGATTAAGCTTTGTTCTGGAACAAAGGGTATTTTTAATTTAATTTATATTTTTTAATTGGATATTAAAACCTTGCAGCGACTCGCGGTTTCACCCGCGTAGTTCCCGTTCCCGTGGGAATTCCGGGATGAAAATATAGCCTCCCTGAAAAGTAGGCTTTTTAATGGTATTTTATTTTAATCGGTCGTTTCGGAGCCTTTTCAATACAAACAAACAGTCAAATCTTTCTGTCCTTATAATATTAGTATTGATATAAATATAAAAATCTATCTCAGGTTTTGCGTATTTTGTGGGTTTTTGACATTTCGTTCCCGTTGTTTGGGGAGGTACGATCTGCTGTCCGATTACGCTAAAATATCCCATTCGCAGTGAAAGGGCACTATGTATATTATGTATATTGTCCACAGTATAGACATGTGTATGTGCACAGGTGATCGTGTCTCGATAGAGAGAGAGGGGATATTTTCCATATTAGTAAAAAAGTAATATTTCTTAATTGATCATTGGGACTTGATTTTTATAGAACTGTGATTATAGAACTATCTTTTGTTTAGGAAGTGTTTGGATAGTGTTAGGTGTAATGATGAAAATATTTAGTAACAATTCCGCGAAAACCTTCTCCGATAAGATCTTACAAATTATACAAAATTATACATTCTTACGTGATTCATACAAAATGAAAGAACATCTATCAAAGTAAGTCGTGACCTAGTTTCGTCTCTCTAAGAGGTGTTTATTTTGTGTGTTATGCGTTTGCTTGATCTGCGATAAATCTCCCATTGCATTGAGATTCTAGCGGGTACTTCTATAATTCTTGCATGACCTACACGACTTGCACAATCCCTCACAAACACAACTCAAAAAAATCGTCTTTTTACAACGCCGGTAATATCGATATTTTGTATCCACTAGTCGCGGTGCAATGACGTTTCTCATATAACATCATTGGGTGCGAGACTCTGAAATTTTCCTTTATCTCATTTATTTTTAAAGGCGTTTGTTTTATTATCAAAGAAAGAATATACATTTATTTGGACCAATTATATAACACGACATACGTAAAGATCAGTAGAAAATAAGAAAAGAATTACATATAATAAACCAAGGAAAGTAGTACATAAATAAAAGAGGAGCATGTTAAAAGATGTTATATATAGGGCCAAAAAGGTCCCTGTCTCAGCATTATGCAATTAACTTGTTAGTCATATCGTATACTCCCACAATAATGGAATAGAACTACCTTCTACCGCCCGATGATAATAATGATAGCCTTATCACACAATAGCATGTTGGGTTGTGGTTAGTAACCTAATTAATATCACCATCAAACAACAAACGGTAGGCGAAACTGTATCAACTGAACCATGTTCTGTGGCTGTGACGTCAATACAATACTGATAACGGATCGAAGTCCTTGGGAATTATTACACAGTAAAATTATAATAAGCGTACTGTAGGTATGAGTACGTTTAGTTTTATTGTAACGGGAAAAGTAAAAAGTCTATAATTAGGTTAATATGTACATATACATTGTTTGGGTAAATGAAATGAAATTTCTACTACATTATGTAGTAGAAATTTTAAATTCATCCTGGTTATTAATATTAAAGTCATTTACAACGGTAATTAACCTGTCAAATCATGGTAATCAAAATGTGATCAAATAATGTAATTGACTATATTGTGTGATAAATAATAAGGGAATAATATATTTTTAATCGACTTCGAAAAAAGGAAGAGGTTATAATGGCCGGCAGTTTTTTTAAATATTTATTATGTCTTTGATTTCTCCGTCAATAATGGACCGTTTTTGAAAATTCTTTCGCATAGAGAATGACTCTGAGGTGGTCCATAAATAAAATATTCCCGAGGAATTATTATTTTGTTCCGCAAAACTTAGAAACAGTGTTAAATTAAGGGACTCGAAGTCGGTTCTTAATTTCTGTTCATGAAGTCAGAAATCCAGTGCAGATGGTATTGATCAGAATGGTAGTAAAAATATCTGACCTCAGGATGTGTTGTCGTGATGTGGAGGTGCTGTTGGGGAAGCGACTTAACTAACTTAGTCACTCCAAATAAAACCAGCCAAGTGCGAATCGGACTCGCACACGAAGGGTTCCGTACCATTATCTATAAAAAAACAAATCTTTCCTCGTAAAGCATCGATCAAAAATTCCGCGGACACTAATTCAAATGATTTCCATACATGCCAAAAAGGAAAGCTTTTGATACAAAGACGGTTCCAGAGCGCGCATTGTGCATCTAAGGGGACCGGCGAAATTTTTGATCGATGTCGTAAAGAAACAAAATGTCAACGTGACGCGGTCACCTAGACCGCGTCCGACGTTGCTTAACCTCGGTGGTTGGTTATCAAGGAGATAAGGACGTTGACCCCCTTCTTTATTAAAATTATTTAACTTTAATTATTTGCTGTCATAGCGGCAACAGAAATACATCATTTATGAAAATTTCTACTGTCTAGCTATCACGGTTCATGAGATACAGCCTAGTAACAGACAGACAGACGGACAGTGGAGGCTTAGTTTTACAATCCCGTTTTACCCTTTTGGTACGGAACCCTAAAAAGACTGCAATACCCGTCTAATCACGAAAAAGTCAAGAGAATGAAGTCGTACTAGGCGTACTAGCTAAAGTTGCCATTACCCGTTCAATAAATCTAGTTTTATTAATGCCTACTGTATCTTGCACGCATGACTGGATTATGTACAGTTACCGCATACAGTCTGAGCTGATTGCCCCAGTTTTCATTCACTAGTTCCTGTGGCCGGACTTTGCATGACTATGAAAAGTATTATGACTATGTATAATATACATAGTCTTAGATTATACATAGTCATTTCATACATGTCTGAAGAGCTGTATGGTGTCGGTTAGAATTTACACTGCCCCAACTCTTCCAGCTGGTTTCGTAGAAGGCGACTAAGGGATATCCACCGGGGGACAGGCGGCAGCTTCACAACAATTCTACCATTGAATTGTTGTGAAGCTGTCGCTGGATTATGGGCATTGCGCCCATGAGATAAAAGCCAATAAGGCACTTATCAGGGAGCAGTGGACCAATATAACCCAATAGGTACTTAGGTAGGTACCTACTTGTGTTACTTTTAGGTTTCGAATAATTGTAAACTGTGTTTATTAGTGTTAGGTAGGGTAGTGTAGGGTCGGATTTACCGATTGGGCAACTCCCGGTATTTATAGAAGTAGGAATAGACTATATGATCTTTATGGTGCTAGAGAAGCTATGTTAAATGATCCTGCGTTTCTTTTGTATTTAACAAACTACTCAAAAACATTTAAAAAAGTCTGTAATACAGCGAAATGCCTGTTTTTGAGGAAAAAAATTGTAAACTCATCTGATAAAATCAAAGCAACATGGAGACTTATAAATAACGAAACTGGTAAATCTAAGTCACGAAAAAGAGAAATAAGGTTAAAAATTAATAATTCAATACTTATACACGATAAAGATATTGCCGATGCTTTTGATTCATTCTTTTCTGATATTCCTAAAGTTGTTACCCGGTCTCTAAACTCCTCACCTTCAATCGCGGTTAAATTATTAGAATCATCTGTAGATAAATGTACCGAGGTTTTTATATTTAGTCATGTAAACGCTAATTATATTGTGAAAACATTTAAGTCTATTAACATCAAAAATACTGAGGATCTTTGGGGTATTTCAACCAAAGTACTGAGTTCTATTATTAAGGAAGTTGCTCCATACTTGGCTTACATTTTCAATAGTTGTGTTGATGCAGGAGTTTTCCCTGATCTCATGAAATATAGTAAACTGGTTCCTCTTTATAAATCTGGAAGCCACACTGATCCGGCCAATTACAGGCCAATTTCAATACTTCCTGCAATGAGTAAAGTTTTTGAAAAAATTATTCTCACACAGTTGTCCTCTCACTTCAACCTCAATAGGTTGTTACATAAAAATCAATTTGGCTTCACCAAGGGTAGATCGACAACTGATGCTGGTACAGTTCTATTAAAGCACATATTGGATGCATGGGATAAAGCGAAAAACGCTATTGGTGTATTTTGTGACCTTTCTAAAGCTTTTGATTGCGTTGATCATGGTACATTAATAAACAAACTAAGACATTATGGAATTCAAAACAAGGCACTGGACCTTATGCAATCATATTTATCGGATAGAGTCCAAAAAGTAGATATTGGTAAAGAAAGATCTAGGGGATCAAAAATCGATTTAGGAGTCCCGCAAGGATCAATATTGGGTCCTTTTCTATTTTTAGTATATGTAAATGATCTCCCATTTCTAGCAAAAGATCTCTGTGATATAGTCTTATTTGCTGATGATACTTCATTGATTTTTAAAGTTGACAGAAATAAACATAATTATGACGATGTAAATAATTCTCTTTCAAAAATACTAGATTGGTTCACCGCCAATAACCTCTTACTCAATGCTTCAAAAACCAAATGCATAAAATTCATGTTACCAAATGTAAGAGAGCTCCCAACTAAGATAATGCTAAAGGATGAGATTGTTCACCTTGTAGACTCAACTGTTTTCCTAGGGTTACATATTGATTCCTCTCTTCAATGGAGACCGCAAATTGATGCTCTCGCAAACAGACTTAGTTCAGCAGCGTATGCGGTTCGAACAATTAGATACATTACCGATGAAGATACAGCTAGGTTAGTTTACTTCAGTTACTTCCATAGTGTTATGTCTTATGGTATTTTTGACATCCAGACTATCTTTGTTCTTCAGAAAAGGGCGGTACGCGCTATTTATAAATTAAATCCACGTGACTCGTTGAGGGAATTATTTAAAGAAATAAATATTTTAACAGTAATATCGCAATACATCTATGAAAATCTAATGTATACACACAAAAACAGAGATAACTTTATGAAAAGGTGTGATGTTCACAATAAAAATACAAGAAACAAGAACAAATTACACATCCCATCATATAGATTACGAAAGGTAGGGAAATCATTTGTGGGCAATTGCGTAAGATTCTATAATAAGCTTCCATCTGAAGCAACTGAGCTCCCTATTCGTAAATTTAAACTGTACATAAAACGAAATCTTATCAAGAAAGCCTATTACTCCGTAGATGACTACGTAAATGATATTAATGCTTGGCCGGATGTCGCCCAGTTCCATACAGACAAATAGTATGTAAGACCAGTTAGACTTAGTTATCCTAAGATTGTATTAGTTGATAAGCGATGGACTTGCTAGTGGTTTCTTTTTCACTTCTTCCGCTAGTGGACAAAAAATTGAAGTGAATTGAAGTCAATTGCACCTTATTTCTTGTTGATAGTAATAACTATTTATCAAGCTGTTTATATAGTAAAAATTTGACTTGTCTAAGTACTTATTTTGTAAGTCTAAAGAAATAAACGATTTGACTTTGACTTTGACTTTGTTACTAGGTAGTCTTTTAATTTTTTACCTTATTTTATTTGTAGTGTTGTGTAGTGTTTAATAAATCATTTTCTTTCTTTCTTCTTTCTTTCTTAATATAGTCTATATTCTGTAAAACGTGTATCACACTATCACACTAATATTATAAAGGCGAAAGTTTGTATGGATGTATGGATGGATGTTTGTTACCTCTTCACGCCAAAACTACTGAACGGATCTGGCTGAAATTTTGCATACAGGTAATTCTAATACTGGAATAAAACATAGGCTACATTTTATCCCATAAATCTGTTCACGTGGGATGAAAATCACCTTTTAATGTTTTCATAGGAACAACGCGTGCGAAGCCGCGGGGCGCAGCTAGTATCATAATATGTGTACTTCCCCGAAATGCAAGTATCAGAGATTTCTGGATATACCAGACAGAAAAACTTTTAATAAGTGAATTACTTTTAATTAATTAATTTACCTTTTCCTCGATCACCAATACCCTGCCAAGCCAAGTGATTATGGCAATTCCCGCCAGATTCAAAGCTCTGTCCAGTTGTGAACATCAATGGGCAATGTAATCAGTTAGTAGGTTATTAGATCAACACACAAGAAATTACAAACAGTTGGAAAAAGACATGACTGTGTTATCGAACGAACGTCGTAAAGTTTATTTCGTATGTTTATCTGTCACTCCACATCTGTGACCATACCGAGGTCATTGTCCCAAGTGCAAGAAACAGCTGACTTTAGGGTTGTCGCTTTGTCAGTTGTCCATGTTAAAACTTTGTTGCAGTTTTTTAGTCAGATATATCAATCGAAATTCGAAAAGACTTTGAACAAAAGTTCCTCGGGTGCGGGGAAAAATCCTCCTGTTTTGTATAGTACATAATTATATTTTGATACACGTTGCATAATCTATATAGGTACATTACTATGAAAAATCATTTTGTTGCAATGCATGCTGGTTATGATTATGACGACCTGTATGGCGGCGTTAAATGCGAAAGTTTGGATGGATGCATGTATGGATGGATGTTTGTTACCTCTTCACGCCAAAATTACTGAACGGATGGGGTGAAATTTTGCATAAAGGAAATTCTTATATGGAATCAAACATTGGGTACTTTTCAACCCATAAATAAGTTCCTGTGGGATAGATATAAATCACCTCCGAACTTTTCCATAGGAACAACGCCTGTGAACCACGGGCGCTGCTAGTAAAACATATCTTTCTACACATATAAATTTATTCTAATATCAATTACTAGTAAGTATCCATAGCATAAGCTATGCTTACCTTGGGTAAGACGATGCAGTGTGAATTGGCCAGCACTATTTATAGAAATATTCATTCATAAATCACTCAGAATAAGAAATATAAAAATCTCATATGGGATGGAATGATCACTGCTTGAAGATTTTAATAAACCTAAACTCGCTGTACCCACAACTAGGCTTCATAAAACTAAAACAAACCCCTAGTAAACTGCAAAAATTATTAGTAAATAAATTCAAACAAACTGTCAAAACCTTGCTCTGCAAAAAGGCTTACTAAAATATCAGATTATCTAGAGGATAAAAAAGTTTGGGACGGATTGCTCCTACTCGAAAAATAACAACGTTTCTTCATCGTTTCTTTTCTTTAGTCTACACACCGAAGCGACTTAAATAGAAAATACCACTTTAATTACGTGTCAGTGCAATTTTTCAATATAATTTGTCGCTTTTTAGGTGTACATTTATTGTATTTATGAAAATATAACCACGAACATAACAAAATCAGTTAACCAAACGCATGCCGATTGACGTCATTATAATTAAAATTAATTTATTTGAGTACCGTTATAGTTTGCAGAGTTGATAAGCATTATCAAATTTATTTTGTAATTAGCTTTTAATATAATTACATTGATTTGAATAATACAAATTTCCAAAGCTTTCCGTCCTCCTTTTAGGACTTATTTATTCCGAATAAAATACTGCCTTTATGTAGTTTCCCCATGTTTAAATAATAATCTAATACACTATAACGTATACCTAATCTACAGGTAGCTTAACTGTCCATATCAATACGTTATTGTGAGTCTCATTACCATGGCTAGTGAGATAGTTTAGTAGGTAGGTAGGTACCTGTATTTACGTAAAAGCACATTAATTTAGTTTGTAAACCGTGAAGGCAGTTACATTGAAAGTATTTCCTGTAGCCTTCAAGCCGATCACCATTTAATTCAAATTACCAAAATAAAAATAAACGTTAGGTAGTTAGAATTTAACTTCTATGAAATTGCTTCATAACATATGTCTCTAACATGCACATTATCTCTTATTTTATTTTGGAAAGAGTTTTTTTGATATCTAAAATATGTAAGGTGGTCTTACATAAAACCTGGGAATTTATGATTTTGCATCTAACTCTTGTTCCAGACCCCCAGATTTAATAATTTAATTAATTCCTTCAAAACGGTAATTGGGTACTGATTTATGGGATAAAAAGTAGCGTATGTTTGATTCCAGGATACAAACTTTCGCATTTATAATATAAGTGTGATATCCAATCTTTCGTAATAAGTTTGGAGCATGAAACCCTTTTCTAGAACTATTAAAGAATTCATTTTGTAGCTTAAACTCTTAATCTAAGTTATGTAGGAATTTAACTTCGGTGGTGAAGGTGTCATGTAAATTTTTTCTCCGTTTTTTGAAACTATTTCTAAAGATACATTATGATAATCATAATGTATCTTTAGAAATGGTTTCGCGAACCTAGTTTGTATTTTTATTTTCAAAAGATACATGACCAAGTGTTATATTAATTCCTCTTTCAACTGCTTGATTATATGAATACCGTCCGATTTATACGGACACTAACAGCAATTCGCGATTTTATATTTAGCATGCGTCACGGTTTCTACTCCTCATAATGCTTTCATATACGTATTAACGATAGCAATTTCACCTTTATTGTTTTTGTGAAATACTTAGAGGTACCGTTATCGATTTATAACGGAATTCAGTTTGTCCTTAGGTCTTTACAATCAATGCATCGATTAATCAAGTCTTTTATAAACTTCGAGGAGCAGGTTTTTTTGATTTTTCACGTTCCCTCTGTAGTAGTAGGGTTGTTTGGTAACACTTACTTTATAAACGACTAAAGTGCTTTTCAATGATGCGAAATTACTCTGAATTTCAGGTAACAATTATATTTTTAAAATATTACTTGAAAATACCCCGAATTTCAGGTGCGTACATTACATAGGTACACTTTTACTATTTAATTTTAGATGCTTTTACCTACACATTTGGCGTTAAAACATGTAGAGCACAAGAGTGAAAAACCGAAGGCCGAATCGGTTTTTCATTGATATAAAAGATTATTCTGTGTTGTGTTTCGTATTGAACTTCGTCTATAGTAAATACCTAATAAGGTGGCAAAACAGATCGTTCACCTCTTTCAAGATGTTGCAAAATTCTGTAAAATGATCGCTTTCTATCATTTTCCATACAAATTTAAAGCGATACCGGTGTCGCTAAAGTATCGTGGTATATAATAATACGCAACTTGTATTATGTAAAGGTCGCGATTGGTGCCGATATCTTGCAAATCTACGAATGAATGAATAATCTTAAGGATACATAAACTGCAGAATTTATAACTCTTTAGTACCCGGACACGATCAATCGAAATTGTAAATTTTTACGTCAATGATAGACGAATTTCGTCTACAGAGCACAATTGCGATTGACAAAGGCTTCATTTGCCTCGATCTTTAGGTTCATCAATGACGTCTTCGGGGCACTTTACATTCATCCGTCAAAGAATACATAAACTACAGAACTCTACCATTCGTCTAACATTTCCATTCTCATCAGTTTCGTAAAATCTTGTATTTGTACAACATTCGATTGTTTACTGCCGTATCTAAATGATCTTGACAGGTTGTTGCATTCTGCACTTCTCGCGCTGCTGCTCTTGCGCATATATCTTCCATCTTCATTTTCACAATTTAATTATACTATCACTACGTTTTGAAAGTTTAATGTTGAGCAATTATGATTTCAGCGAGCTAATAGAGCTGTATAATATGACTTAAACGGTGTTAGGATCGATTAGGTGAAATAGCTTGCGTAAAAAAATGCCGATTGACGATATTACTCGATAGGGTTGGGATTTTGTATGGGATAAGCGATCACATAATATAAATGCTGTTAAAAATCCTATGGAAAAATGAGAAGTCACGATCACGTCACGATGTTATCGTCAACTGGATTCGGGCCTCTGATGAGAAATGCCTTCGCTCTACATTTTAAACAGACTTCAAAAAAGGAGGAGGATCTCAATTCGTCGAGTATGTTTTTTTTATGTATGTATGTTACTTGATAACTCCGATCATGGTTAACCGATTTTACTGATTCTTTCACTATTGTATAGAAAATGATTTTATTTATCTTGTAAAACTTAAAAAGCTCATAATTTTCCCAATCATTGGTAACTAATGGTGTGCATGGCAACGGGCGTAAACAACAGACCTACCTAGAAAAACTAATTACAAAGTTGACGGATAGCGGACTGCATAACACGAAGTATGATCGTATCTTCCTTCAATGACCCTTCTATGAAAATGAATATGACATTTATTTCTTAGAGCTCCGAAAACAAATGGGTCATTTAGTGACGCGTCCGAAGCAACGCACGTTTGCACGTTAAGCAGAAAGGTTGTTCGTTTTGTGCGAACGTCAACCGAAACTTCGTAATTCGTCGTTTCACCCATGTGTAATCCATCACATCAAACCAAATTATACTCGAATTTTAAATATTATGTCGCGTCTTAAAGAATTTGAAGTTGGTTTATAGTTTTTTAAAACAACCCCAATTATTTTCAGCAATCTTATGCTTACTGCAAAATGTATGCACCATTTCACCAATCGAGTTTCGACACGTTTTTGTGCAAGATACTTCTAAATCCAGCTACTGATACAGATGTATTTCTGACTGTATCACTCATACGTTTGATTTGTCTATGAACTTATTTTGTAAGCCTAAAGATGTAAATGATTTCTGAATTAATGTTGCAAATAATCTACAGGTAGCTCAACTGATCCATATAAATACCACCTGCCCAGCTGTATGGCAATGCTGATGCGCTGCGCCAGATACTCACAGCTCTCGGCTAGCGCATCGCTTTGATCAGACGCTGAGATATTTCTTTTTAAACCCAAAGAACCCTAATGTCCGTCTACTCCAAGAGGCAAATGCCTAGGCTCTATCGAGACCTGAATATTAGCGCCTCTTGAGATCCTCGGCCATTTTAAATTGCCTACATCTGAATGACCAAGGGCCCTCATTTTACTCAATTAACCGCCTCACCAATGCAATTGTCCTGGCGTCTTCACAAACGTTTTCGCGATGATGAGCAGAACCTGCAATTCACTTGCAGCGTCTGTGAATTACCAATAAACTTGTATAGGTACTTACTGATTGCAGTTTCCATCCGCCTACAAAACGCATTCTAATCGTTTCCTAGTAAAAACAAACATGCATGTTGAAGTACAAGTTAGTAGTACCTACCATGTAATTAGCTGATGGGAACCTATGTAAAATGACAGCTATTACGACCGCGAATGATTACATCTGTTTTTTTGTGGAATGACAAAGTGGTGTTCGTTTTGCGTGTAATTGAATTGTTATCAGCATGCTTCGAATAACGCTAGTGTAGGTTCCTTATCCTAGTACCAACCTACTATAGGTATGTTTTTGTAGAAATAGAGTAGGTGCCGTACCTTACATTTATACTATTTCCAGTTTGGCAATAATTAATAAAAGTCCGAAATTATGTCTCTTCTGAAATTTGGCATTTCAGCTTTGGCAATTGTCAATCATATAATATCTATGTATGTTGTCAATACTAACACAACACAAAATCACTGAAATGTCATTCATGTACATTATCATTTTTAATGTAGCTATGTATTAATATAAAAACTAAAAAAATTTGCCTCACACAATGGAGGTTTCCGAAGAGCCTCAAATGGTGAAAAACGAACAATAAAAAACTAACTTATGGCCGCAGCTTCATTTTCAACGCGTATTTTTTAATAAAAAGTAGATTTTATAGGTAGAAATATGTTCAATATTTCAGCTCCAACTATCCATTAAGTTATTTTTGCGTTGTCAAACAAAACTTTCAGCTTTATATTATAATTATGTCAAGCAGTCAGTCAGTCAGTGAGTGGTAATCGAGCTATATATAATAGAATATTGGTAGGATGCTCAGATATTTGCAAAATAACTTTGCCGCTTTGAAGCTGTGGTTAATATTATTTCATGTCTAATTTTTACAATATTTATCCTGAACAGACTGAGGAATGTATCCTGCTTCTGAAATGACGTCTGAAGATGAGTCAGAAAGTTAACCACCCCGTGTCTCAGACGTCAAACCACCGACTCTTGCGCAGCGTTTAGGATTATTTACTTTCTGTTTAACTCTTTACGTCTTGGCGGTTTGTGAACAATAGTCATCTACGTATGCCAGCTAGGAACAATGCGCGTTACTTATGGATGACGTGTGTAGACACAACTGGTGAAAGATGGAAATACCCAAGTGATAGAAAGTGAGGAAATTAGCTCGTTTGATTATAGGTGCATTTTTAGTAAATGACGGCAGCCGCTTTATGTAAGCTATCAATGAAAACTTGACTACCCCATCGATCTCTTTTCCGACAGTTCTAGGATGGGCATCCTAGAACTAACTGTCGGAAAAATCTGATGGAGCAAAACTACATAATAAATTGCTAAAAATTATTAAACAATCCGCTAGCAAAAAATATTCAAGAAATATGTAGAGATATGGAGACTACATTAGAGATTGTTCCTGTAGAAAAGCCTAACATCCTGAACGTTAATGTCAACCATAATAAGTTTTAGTACTATATAGGTACATTAAGAGATAACTAATGAAATACATTTATCTTTAAGTGAATAACTTTAACCACAATTTTACAACACAAGAGTGGAATGAGCTTCCTCTGTCTATTTGCTTGTGTGAGTACAATCTCGGAGTTTTCAAATCCCGAGTAAACAAATTCCTCCTGAAAAAGCGTGACGTATCTTAGACCACATCTTCACTTAACAAAAAAATTCGTAAATTTATATTTATTAACAAAATCTTAAAACTCGAACTCAAATATTCGCACCCGAGCCGATGTGCAATGAGAACTATTTGTTAACTATTGTCTGATTTTTATAGTGGAAATTCAAGATAGGTACGATCACAGAGGTGTTCTGATAATATCTCTGTCGGTACGATGCACAACAATAACCCGAAACATCGATGCAGGCGGATAAGACGTCGTGAAACCAGAGACAAAGGAAAATTTACAATATTGGTGGAGGCATATAATAATATCCGGTATAGGTATATTCGGGCGTATATACTTGAGTAATAGATGCTGACAATGTTGATGATGACCTTCCAAGGTAGATTTCTGCCTCACCTTCACTGCGCCAATGATGCTATTGGTATTTTACTAATCTTTCGTAGGTTGAGGAATTCATTATGAATGTAAGCGGTTAACTAGGTTAACTGCGAACCTATGGTTTGTCCACGTTGAATGGAGCATGTTAGTAAACAAAATACGACACAAATAACAAAATCTCACTTGCTTGGCGTCAAGTTTCAGATATAATTGTAAGCAATTTTTATTGAAGGGAGGATCTAAAATGGACAAGTAATGTAAATTACGTATAAAAGGACGCGCCAACAAAGTGAATTTTAGGTTAAGTATGGGCGGTTTATTTACGTTTATGCCTCATTCAAAATGGACACGGTATAGTTTGTGTTGGAAGTACATTATACTGAGATTAGTCGTGCATCTTGAATACCAAGATTATCTGAATGAATAAGGAACAACGTTTTATTTTGCAAATAAACTTTTTAAATAAAAGAAAAAATAAAAGAAAATTCGACGACCTCTGTGGCGCAGTGGGCGAAGGTCCGGTTGCGACGCAGGAGGTTGCGGGTTCGATTCCCGCCTCGGGACAAATACGGTGTTATAAACTACCTGTGGATTGTTTGCAACAGTCTGCAGTGCTTCAATTGTAAATACTACTTGTTTCTATTGTTACGAGTATTATCTTTGTTAATAAATTATTACATATAAACGATTGATTTGATCTTAATTTCTACAACCTCGACAGCCTATATTGGTCAACTGTTGTATGCAAGCCATTGATAAGCGCCTTATTGGCTGTTATTACATGAGAGGTAGCCCATAATCCCCACGCTGGGCATGCGGGTTGGGGATCGCAGTTTGGTGGTGGAATTGTTCGCGCTGCTGCCAGCCCCCGGTAGATATCCCCCTGTTGCCTCTTACGACACCCGCGGGAAGAGTTGGGGTGGTGCAAATCCTAAGCCGGCACCACACGGCTATTAATTAATTAATTTCTTCAAACTCTCATTAAAACAATCAGTCATAAAGAAAAGTAAACAATGTCAATCATTGATTTATTAAAAAGGGAAGATAGGTTACGTTCTCCCAGCGCTTACTCAAAAATTGGCATGTGTTACAACTACACGCAAACACATACGCTCACAGTTATATTTCCAGTCCTGTGCAATACAAAGAAGAACAAAGACGGAAAGTCGTATCTAAGACCGAAGTGAGACCGATACAACTATATTTCACACTAATCACGACCGCCCATGCCGCCGGTCCGACGGTGACTGAGGTGGGAGCACACAATTTTACACAATATGAGGTTGCCACTTTCGAGAAACCAGTACCTCATCTTCACTTTTTAATAAATCAATGATGTCAATGCATCCCGCAATAAGTGGTCAATAATATCAATACATATCTCAGCCAAGGACCACTACTGCGACCGCTCAGCGTAAGCGCCGGCCGGTTTCACATCCAACCACCGGTTTGGATGCTTGTGTAAGAATTTACTCAGGTACCTTTACGGTACACACCGTGAGTTGAACACTTCAGGTTATGCTCGAGTGTTTGCTCAGGGTGTTTTTAATTGCAAAAAGATTATTGAAAAAAGAAAGCGTAGATGTTTTGTAACCTCCTTAAAAGTGTTAATTATCTTGGAGAAATTTATGGCTGGCGTAGTGCCCAATCGCTAAGTACTGTTTGTTACTAATGTTTTAAAAAAGTGATTCTTTCTTGCACATAAAATATTTTGGTGTTTTTATCACTCCTAGGTACGTACTTATTTCGACAGAAAATTTGATAAAGTTACCGATAACTCTAAATTCAGAATAGAATTACAAAAAAAGCCTGAACTGCCAGCTTTTTTTTTTTTTTTATGTTTCAAAATTTAAATGTGTAAAACATTTTTCTTGAATGGGTTACTTTCGGAGTGCGTTAGCCCAATCCCAAAACAAAATCTACTTATTTGCATTTAGCCATATTAATAATTAAGTGACTGCTTAATTATATTAACGTTTTACTTTCTTTGTTTTCAGACTAAATTGCTATGAGAAGGCGTTAACAGTTTCCAGTGAAGACAAATCAGATATTAAAAAACCAGGTGAGAATTTGTTATTCTCATAAATACTTTCTTTTTATTAGTACTTGTTCTACCTAATTTGATTTTACATATTCTTTCATCGTAATTTTCTTTGCAATGTTAATTATTTAATCTTTTCTCGATCCATAGCTACACCATGAAACTTTAACATACAAAGAACACTCTGCAGATACTATAGCTCTTGTATTATAAAATTATCTTTGTTACGTTTACGTTTTTATTACTAATTTGAACATGACAAGGTATCTATTTGACGTAACGATTTTAGACCCATTTTAATTAATAAACCAATAACATCATTCCGAATTACAGTAAAATGCCGCGCCTGGAGCAATCAGCCCCCGAGGACTTCCGCCGCGTGCTGCGTGAGAAGGCTCTCTCCCACAGCCTGTTCTACCTGAAGCTAGGCGCAGGCGCGGGGGCGGCGGCGCAGCCCCGGCTGGGCAGTGCGCCTGCGCGCGCGCCGCACACCGGCCGCGCCGCTCGCCACACGCAGCCGCGCGTCTCAGAACTCCTGCGCCGCTTCGAACCACACTCCCCGATGCAGTACCTACGCCCACCGCGGGCCTCTTCCCCTTGCGAAGACATCTCATCCTCAGACGACGATGATCGCGCCGCTGTCAGACGCCGCAGCCGCGACTTGTCCGACGACTCCGCTGTCGAGCTGGATACGAGACGCAGACACTCACACCCGAGAGATATAACACCACCCCCAGACGCGATGTCACCGCGCAGAGAGCGGACTCTGATCGAAGCTCATGTGATAGAAATGGGAAGGCGGGGAAGCGAGGGTTGCGAGACGAGAGGCCGGACAGTGAGAACACCTAGTGTGGTCGTCAGCGATTACTCCGACGGCATCGCGGTTGGAGCTACGGAGGAGGAGGTCAACTGGCTGCGCTCCAGGTCTTTGTCTGCTGACTCCGCTTGCTCATCATGCTCAACACTGTCCAGTCGGGACGAGGAGGAATTCGAGTCATCAGCGCTACCAAAAAAGGTAAGTCTATTTTGCTAGAATTTTTAGTTGTCAGTTTTTCTAATTGAGTGAACTGGTTTCTGCCATTTACAACGGTTTTCTTGAATGCTTGCTTTTATGATGCAAGCAAGCAATATTAGATTCAACAGCTAGAAACGTTTTCGGGCAAATAGCTTAGCGACGAACTTTCATCTTCTAAAGGATTTTTTTTTAATTCTCTTTGTTCGCAATTTTTTCCTGACGCGTGAATAGAAACGTTGGTTAGGTAATTGAGAAGTATTAATTTCCAAGTTGTTTTCGTCCATACCACATCATAATAATTTAAGTTCAAGTAGGTCCTACATCAATTCAACTGCCGAACAATGATCTTTATCCTATTGTTAATGATTGATTGAAACAACATTAATGACCGGCATGTTTTGGAAATTGCTTCCTCTAGATCTTGTTTACATTTTTTATTCATGCGTCAGCTTACTGGTTAATTATTATTTTCAACTTATTATGTTTAACTTACTTGACAAATATTTCTCTACTTATAAGAAAATATCCAAAAGTTTTTGTAAGTACCAGCAAAAAGCTGTTTTGGACCCTAAAGCCAATTTACCTAATTTGGTCCCGCGAGGAGTTTTTGGTAATAATTTAGTTTTGAAGGTTGTGACGTCAATTTTGGCCCAGAGAGTAACCGGTTGCTATCTGTCCTCTTGATAAAAATTTAAATAATGTTGGGTTTATGTTATTTATTTTTGTATCCACTTTTTATTTTTCTCTCTCTCATCGCGGAAGAAATTAGGCTCTCCTGCGCAGTGCGTTTAATTGTTTTGATAGATGTATATATATATGTATGTATATATATATCTGATATTTATGATATATGTATCTATTTTGGGACTCGCTTCATCGTACTGATCTTCTTTATTTCATGGACCCGTTTGCCGTCAAAACTTTCTCAATACCTAGGTACTATGCTTTGAATAATATCTATAGGTAGTCGATTTGATTACTTGCATCACTTCACTAGATAAACATACTCCAAAGGCTATATTTTGCATAATTATAATATAGCATTCATTTATTCATACCGTAAGTAGTAATTTATCTAGTTATTATTGATCGGTGAGTATTGAATTTCTGTAAACAAAGACGTACCATGCGTGCATGTTTGTAAACCGGGTTCCACAAAAGAGAAATGAGCGGGAAATGAGAGTTGATCACTCATCTCTCAGAGCAGAGTTCATTTCATAGCTTTCTGCTTGCATTCTCCTTTCCTCTCGAGTATTTGTTAGTGGAAATACGAGTGCATTTGTATTTTTCCTCACAAATAGTTTACTCTTGCGAGTTAAACGGAGTCCTGAATGGGTCTGCTCGTAGTGGAAACCTGGCTTTAAAATTGATTACTACAACCCGTAAATAGGCAAGTTATTATTAATGTGGTATCTTTTACCTATCCATACAAAAATCCAAAAGACTAGTATAAGTTGAAAGAAATTCACTAACAACTCGAGTCATTCTCTAGAATTCCAGATGTAATATAACAAGATATACACATTCTCATTAAAAAACCTTAAAAAAAATATTCTCACTCACAACACATTTATCAGAAATTATCTTTCTGACGTCAGGTTAAAAAACAAAATCTGCATCAGATACGAATACTAGAAAAGAGCACAAATCGACACGTATGTTTTGCCATGTTATATTATACAAATGATCTCTAATGGGAGTGCGTATTGCCACTTTTGATAAAATCAACAACAAGAACGTAATTACAATATATTTTACACTAATATTATAAATACGAAATTTTGGACGTTTAGATGGATGGATGGATGGATAGTTGGATGTTTCTTACGTTTCACGCCTAAACTACTGGACAGGTTTGGGATGAAATTCATCCGTGTAATTCTCCTGTTATCAAACATAAGATATTTTTATCCCGTAAATCAATTCCCATAGGATAGATAACGTTTCCATTGAAACAACACGTACGAAGCAGCGAGCAGGCTCTTTTATAATATTATGTAGTTGGATATCAAATAAATCGCCGCTTACTTTTAGGGTACGATGATTCTGTGTTGATTGTCCGTCCAGCATTCTATATCTGTGTATTCCTATGTACCTATTCCAACTACAACATAACGGTTATGTGCAATGCCCTCATAACATTCAGAAGTTATCTCCTAACAGGATGATCTCTATAAAACATTCCGCTGCGATTGATAAAGCATAGTCCTGTTCACATAGCGGAACTGAATCACGGGGAGCAGCGTCGTTGGTACCTATAGGTTATGCATTTACGAAAACTTTTCATTTTGATTTTGTCCACACTATGTATAATCTGTAATATAAAAATGAATCGCTAAATGTGTTGGTAAGCGCATAACTCAATAGCGCCTGGACCAATTTGGACAATTCTTTTTTTTAAATGTTCATTGAACATCAAGGATGGTTTTGAGAAAAATTCTAATAATTGCTGGGAAAACACCTATAAACGTTTCCATAGAAAAAACGCGTGCGAAGCCGCGGGGCACAGCTAGTATGTTTATAAAATACATTGCATTTGTTGGTCACGTATACATTAAAAATGGCTAGACCAATTTCCATGTGTTTTTTGTTTTGTTTTCAAATAATATGATATTATATATAAATGTAATAAAGCGGTAATATAGAGAGAAAAGAAAATACAGAATTTGTAGGTGATACGAAGTTCACTTCACCGGGTCATTACTTCAGGTCAGTACTTTATATAGAAACTTATCGAAATGTAAGGTAGGTATACTGTACGACTTAGGGTGTCCCGTCGATGTATGGGAATATTTTTTTTCAAGTTACAGGAACGTAAGAGGTATCGAAAGTTGCGTTATTTCACGTAGATTATGAAACTGGTAAAAAAACTAAAATTACTCCCCGTCTTGAGGCCTCTACCGCTCTTTGAAGTTTTGTAAATTTCAAGATTTTAGTGACCTACATCTTGAGTCTAAAAAAAAACAAACATATCATTTAGAATGTGTTTAATGAATTTAAAAGATAAAACAAAGTATAAACTACGAAAAAAAAAACAAAATATACTTTAAAGTCACCAAAAAATTACTAAAATCTTAACTTATTTTTGTGACTAAAATTTGGCATTTCTGCCCTAGATTGCACCCGGGCTCTTACAAATCCATCTCACGATTTAGCGTCTGTTACGCTTTCTGAGGCCTCTGTCACTAACTCCTTAACAAATTGAGTGTGGCAAGGAAAGTCTTCAATCCGCAAATTTTTATCTACTGTCATTTTTCAAAGATCCTCAGTGCAAATGTGTCGAAGAACCGGCGCGGTCGGCGGCGGTGCGGTTACTTGATACATTCTTGCCACATAATCATTTCAGTGTAATCATTGGCATGGAAGTTTATTTCAGCTTCTCTAGCTTTAATTATTTTACGCAATCCTAGTTCCCGAATGTGGTCTCTTTCATCAAAAATCATGCTGACAAGTTTATTCTCTGGATGCGCAAACAATGCGTTTCTTGCGATTACAGAATCTACTAAAGTTTTGAGGTTCTCGGGTAAGAATTTAAGAGAACATAATCAGTTGATATAAATGCTTAGCCCCGTCTTTATAAGATGCCTTGTGTTTGATCAGTCACCAAATCGCACATTTTTCGGCAAATCAGGCAAATTACCTGCCACTGCACAAAAAGTCACGGTGGGTCTATTTTCGCACAGAGATAACTCTTTTCCAATAGGTCCAGAATATTCTCT
This sequence comes from Eupithecia tripunctaria, assembly GCA_955876795.1. NCBI lineage: Eukaryota > Metazoa > Arthropoda > Insecta > Lepidoptera > Geometridae > Eupithecia > Eupithecia tripunctaria. The sequence goes on from OY041612.1 coordinate 9,304,940, forward strand.
AGGGCCCGAAATCCTACCATCTAAGGTTATGAATAAATGAAGTAGGGGTAACTCATTGGCATGAAGCATACAAACACACCATTGCAACGGTCTCTCGGTCTAAAACTTCTTTGCGGTCCCCTATCTTCTCATTTGTCTTTTCGACCATCGAAGTACCTAAATGCTTTTTATAAGTACCTTAAACCTTTTATTTGTCTTGTCTTTTCGACCATCGAAGTAAGTAAATGCTTTTTATAACAACCTTAAACCTTTCAAAATAGGCTTTAAGCAGTTGTAAAACTCGTGACTTAGTAACAATTGGAATTGAAGCTTTCGTCCAAATTTTGTTGTTCTCCTCATAAACAAATTGAATATAATATCTGAATTAGATGGATCCTTTCCATTATATTGAATTTGCAGGTCGTTCTTTACGTATTAAATACATCTTATGACGTCCTCAACAGTTGGTAGCTGCAGATGATCAAATTTTTTGTATGGTCCAAAAATAAAACATGTAGTTTCACTTCGGCTTGATCTCATTGTTTAAAAGTCACTTTTATCCACTTTTGACGCTATTGTAATCAAAACTGTACCTTTATGGCATAAAATTTACTCTAGATGGAAAAAAAACACTCGCGAATCAAGTAAACAATAAAATTGAAAAAACCTGAAAATTGAGGGTAGTTGGAGGTGGAGTTGAGGGTAACCCTAACAAATACAAAGCTGCTGGTAACGTTTCTAAACACGCAAATTGAAGATCCGTTCAGGTACTACACCAAAAAATAATAACATATTAATTCTTTTTTCAGGATTCTAAATTATAAAGAGTCAAATATCAACGTAAAAATGTAGTTTTTTGAAAACTTTGAAGGCCGGTAGAGGCCTCAAGAACATTAATTAGATTTTTTTTAAAATTTTATTCGTAATCTACGTACGATTTCACAACTTTCGAGTGGTCTTACGTTACGGAAATAAAAAAAAAGTTTCTACGGGACACCCTGTACGTGACCTCGTACTTCTTTTCTGTAAGCAAAATATAAAGCCTGATATTGTCGTTCACAGGCCGACATGGTCACATTATACAAACGGTAAAATATTACAGTCAAGTGATTACTGTTAGATACCCGACTATAATGTTCTTCCCCTAAAAATCTCTATAGCATTTCAGTTAGCAGATGTTCAGCACGTAGGTGCTATCACAAACGTGCTGTTTATAAATATATAATAGATATTGCAGTTACAATGTTAGAAGCGAATGGCAAAAGAAAACCCGTGCTGCCGATTCTATCTATGATGTTGATGTAGGCTCAGCATGACTCTTCCAATTAAACCAACAGAATAGCTAAATTATCATCAGCATCATCAGCACACATACGTTACAGCTGAATGTGCCTAACTAGGTATATAGGGTTTGCCATAATCACGCTTAGCCTAAAAGATAAAGTCAGAGTCAAATCGTTTATTTCTTTAGACTTATACAAAATTAGCACTTAGACAATTCAAATTTTTACTATATAAACAACTTGATAAATAGTTATTACTATCAAATAAGAAATAAGGTGCATTTGACTCTAATTCACTTAAACTTTTTGTTCACTAGCGGAAGAAGTGAAAAAGAAACCACTAGCAAGTTTATAGCTTATCAACTAATACAATCTTAGCATAACTAAGTCTAACTGTTCTTACATACTATTGTCGGTGTGGAACTAGACGACATCCGGCCAATAATATACCTGATACCCATCGATCAAAAATTTTCGCCGGCGGAGGCCGCGAACTTTTTTGATCGATGCTGATACCTTAATAATCAGATATTAGATACCTATGTAATTTTATTTGCACTAGCAAGTTGACGTCCTAGATGTTACGCATCGGTGTATACTCTGTAAATTCTGTAATTTTATGTCTGGTTAAAAAATTAACCAACCGAATTAATGTAAATTTAAAACCATTAAAACCCCACTAACGTTTATTCCGATTGCAATCATACAATTGTCGTCACATGGTGTAACTAATCTGGACATGGACGCGCTCCAGTTACCATGGACAATGGAGTGGAGTATGCTGTAACGAGTCAGAATTCATCATTTGCAAATAAAGAAACATTTGGCGGATTTTAATATAGATAGTAACATTGTCGACTTAAAATCTCTTTATGTATCGATTTAAAGCCTCGTTATGATGGACCTCGCTTGAAAGACATAATATTCGAAGAATACGTCTTAGTGAGGTAGCACAATAACATTTCATGCAGCGAGTTATCGATCATTCGATGATTTGTTTAGAAACATTTTACACTAAAACTAGAATCTTTCAATATCTGTAAAAGCTGATGGAAGATTCTAGATGCTATCGATAGAATACATATCGATGGGGGATTTGTCGACACTAAATTATTAGAAGGCGTACGTAAAATAAAAGAATTCAAAATTATCAGATATTGGGGCAGGGAGAAGACGGAAGGTTACGGGACTTGAGATCTGGAGTTTGAATAGGACGGTCGAATTTCGGTTATTTTACAAAGTTCTCTTAAAGATTTCTTGTGTGCTGCTTCGTGAAGCAATAAAGCAATTCCTTACGGGTTATTTGGCTGCTGGGATAATCGTGAATAACTATGGATAAGGGAAGTATTCTTCCTTGGGTTAGTCCAGCAACATACTCCTAAAGCTCTACCGAATCAATCGTATTTTCTTTACGGCTATTCTCGCAGTAGTTAGTTCAACATCATGCTATCAGCCTTTGGCTTGATTTAACTGAACTTTACCCCAAACAGGTACCCTTTTACTGTAACAAGAGCCCGGCTCTGTCTAGGTCTACTGGAACCTTTTAAATCCCAGTTAATGAATTGAATAACCTTCAGCTGGTAATATTAGTAGTCAACCTCTGGATCTAAATTGCTAAAGTCTGCTGCTAAATTGTATTATTTCTATTTAGGACCCGGCACCGATGGGCCCTGGTCAATGTAGGGTCGTAATCGGTGGTTCAAGGACCTCGCTGGGCGGGTTTCATTCGTAGAGAAATTCTAGGGAATGGAATCTGAGGCATTTATATGTACCTTTCGTTTCCTTTCAGCAAGTTGAATCCAGAACGAGGCTCAAGTTATCAACGGAAGCTATGCGCGGAATAGGAGACTGTTTACACCTATTCCACTTAGGTATGGACAGACCCCGACTGATAAAAAGGGGTCACCATTCACCTCTCTGGAAGCGGCAGGGCTAAGAGGTCTAAGACTACTTACCTTGCGCGTGGAAGAAGAATGGATGGTGAACCGACTTTATTGGATAAATCTTGATGGCATGAAAGAGTTGTTTGCGAACATCACAAGTAACGTACATCACAATTCTGAGAGTGAGTAGATTCATACTATATTTATTATTATATGCTAGGAGTATTTGACGGACGTAAGCTGGCATAGGTTGGAAAAGAATAAGCCCCATTGACTTTGTGATGAGTCCGTAGCTTAGGATAGACTGAGTATGGAATTCCCAGCATACTTTCTATCAGCGGAAGGAGTCTGCCCAGTTAGGAGCCGAGGACTATTGTACAGAGCGGTGGAGGAGCTCGTGCCTATGCCGCAACTTAGTCTCAGTGTGATTGAGCTAGTGTGGAAGCTGAGTAGAGAGAAGTCGTGTGAAGCGGCCTAAAGTAGCCGAGCTAAGCTCAGAGAGAAAGGCGAGGGCTGATAAAACCAATATTATACATCATTTAATCTTTAATACATCATTCTTCTATAACTAGTGCTATTACATCTTACTTCCTTGTAGTTATGTTCTTACTTAGTAATAGGACAGGTTATTCCAATTGTCAAAGCTTTCTTAAAAGAACTCCGGTTTCTACGACACGATGTAGGTCCTTCCACTAAACTAGACGATCACCGTTGGCCACTACAATCACGTTTCTTCATCACGACGTAAAAGTGAGATAGGTTAAATGCATGTGGGGGGTTGTTACAATATGACGGATGCTCACATCCGTTTGTATGAAAATACCTAAACTGAGTATTGTCAGTGTTGTCAAAGCCAGGAAGGAGTTATTAAATGCCCATTCACACGGGAGCGGCTTTAACACGGCTTAAAACATAACATAAAGTGGTATAGTTAGGCGCTTAAAAATCGAGAATTCGTAGACTTAAACAACGCATGTCAGATTAAATCACGTCTCAATAGACTAGTGACTAGAACACTTTCAAGAGTTGACTTTGTCGTGCTTAAATCTGACTTGCGTTTTATTTGGGGGTTACTCAGAATACAAAACAATGAAAAAACAAACAACAAAATAGCATAAATTAAATATTCAACCAGACGGACATTACATAATGGCATTTTGATGTATTACATCCACCTTCTTCGTAGTCCAACACATCAAAATTGTGCATCTTTACCGTCCAAGGTAATTTCATCTGAAATATGCGACATAATAATCATTAAATATTTTCATAAGTTTAATATAATTGAATAATTATGCATGCATCCATTAATTTTATCGGTCGGCGTTCCTCAAGGCTGCATTCCCAGTCCATTGTTCTTAATGTCAGTTAAAGTTGATGTCCGCGCGTACGTCACTCCTCGTAGCCTCTCGTTGATCTTTAAGATAATAATACGTTGATTTATCGCTTTGTTACTTACAATGGAGAGGTCCGATTTATCTTTTTAGTTTAACCACTTTAAATTTATTAGGTCGTTTCAGTTGTGACGTAAATCGTGAGTCAGTAATGACTGGATGGTTTCATTCATTATTGGTTCATCTTTATTTCCTTAATATTCTGAGTATACCTTCCTGAACCTAAGCCAAAAGAGATTTTCCTAGGCATCAGTATCTATCTCCTCTTTATTTTTCAATGTACAGAATTAGACCTGTTACAGTCTTACTACAAGTATCTAAGATATATATTGAATGTTAATGGTATAACTTAACAGGTTCACTAAACCTTAGACGCTATACTATATAAAGTACTTACTTTGATGTTCACTGCTGGGTATAGGTCTATTTTACCCTTTACTCGCCTTAATCGGCTGTAATAACTGTAAACCCGTAATTTGTAAAGCGGTTTCTAAATCTATTCAATCTCTAATCATCGTTACACATTGAATGCCAGCAAGTAGGGCATACCCGACTTAACGTATGTTTCAATGAGCGAGTGACGTCTTCGTTTCCATGAGAAAGCTTTATACATTATTTATAACAAACAGCCTATTGTCATGAGTGTTGTATGAAACATTGTCAATGAGAGATCATCCGACTATCTGACCAACATCTAGTGTAATTTAACAGTAGAGGAGAAGATCGAAGTGAATGTAAAGACAGTAAAAGCAAGTAAAGTTCACTCAGGTTTATGAAAGCTAACTGTAAATGAAAAATAACCTGCCTCTCAAGTTTTGTAAACGGGTTAACTAAGAACCAAGTTTGTGTTGGAAGAACACTAACGTTTCATCTCTTTACGAGGAACATCTTCAGAGTGAGTGCGGTTAGGTTATCCCGTTAATATTCTTATTGAATTCGTCAAACTACACTACGAATATTAATATTTAAAAAGAAATATCTGCTCGAGTCGATTCCCATGGTCATAATCATCATCAGCATCTAGGACCATTGACTTAACTCCATTGCTGGGTGTGAAAACATATTTTTTTACATGACTGTTAGTTTATCGGTACTGTCCTCATCAGCATTCTTACTTTGTGACATAATCATCATTAATATTGGAATGCGTACACCTGTGTTTGCATACACACTTGTGCACAGTAATATATCTCGCGAACCTGGCTACTCGGTAAGACTACACCATGGCCGATATTCGACTAAGAGTGTATCATCGAATAGTTATCGTTTATCGTTCAAAAAATAAAATGAAATAGACATAGACTCCTGAAATAAATAAAGAGTTGTTGTGTTACATCGATGGGGTTCCACTCATTAGTCACGCCAGTATTTTCTGTTCAGATAATGTCACAAGCACATCCAAAGTCTGTGATATGTCCAACATGTGATTGGCTTTGATGCTAACAGCACGCGCACCGCTACAGAACAGATTGTTGTCACCATCGATGTTAGTAAAATTTAGGAGATTGGGTAGTGGTCTTGAAAGTGGAACGCTCATATGAGATCCAATTAGGTCCTCCCTCAGTCAAAAAAAGTCAGACCGGCGCCATCAGCGTTCGTGTTTCGTGTCCGTATTATTGTCTAGCGCACTTAGGTGCAGCACAATGTTCAGCATATTGCAAACGATTGGAAATAGCGTGTCTTTGAGTTAGGTTGTCTTGTCACATCCCATCTATTTGTTGAGTTTGCTCTGGGAGAACGTACCATAATTATCTACAGAATATCTATATCTATGGTTGTCACACGGTAAAGTGTAACGATCTCACGGACGTTGCTGACGTTCGAGTCATCTCACCTCGACCCAACGCAACGGTACAAATATTTGAACTGAATAGCCTTTGCACAGAACTGCTTCTTGTTGTAGGTATATGCAGGGCTACTTTTGTATAGCAAGTCAATAGATGTTACGATAACCCTTCTGTATTGAGTTCTGAGTCCATTAAAGAGGTAATTTTTTTTTGGAAACTAAGGTATTTCTAAATCAAAGTTATATTGTGGAAAATATTTTATGACACTACTGGTATCACCGGAACAAGTGAGGCAAACGTGGAACAAATCAAAATATTCGTGCCTTTCGTTTCGTCATGAGAGAGACAGAGTGAGAAAGACAAATGTTTTCTTGACATAACCATATTATTATATATTATTCTCTGAAATAACAACATTCTTCTAGCTCTGACGTCAATTCATTAGGAGACAACCAATGCATACAAAGTATGACGTTTCGATACAATATAAATATCCCAAAAGATGTAGAGGTACATATTAGAAAAGGTAAATTACTCAAACAAAAATGATTTTATGTTATGTAGTTGGACCAGACTGAAAAAAAGCGCTTTGCGTGAGGCTATCAAATTGAAAATGGTTAAGATAGACCCCTGCTGGGGGAGGCCTTTGTCCAGAAGTGGGACCAGATGAGCTAAATAAAAAAAAGAGACCCTGCATTAACCACGGATAATTTTACATGAAAGGTACCCTATTGAGTTCTAACATAAAAAACATGTTAGAACTATTACGTTTTGATGTACCTATAGATTTATGTTACAAAAATCAAAAGTTTTGTTTCGCCTATTAGTATCTAAAGATAATAAGGATAATAGTATGATGTAGTTGGCAGTTCAATCGGCCCTTATGACAACCCTAAATACCTAGTACCATAGTAACCTACCGAGGAGGCAAGCAATGCAATAACAAATCAGTTTGGCACATATTACATTACACAACGTTTCTGTTTGTTTTAGTGCAAATGAGAAAGAATGCAATGTCTTAACGTCATGCAAAATGACACACGCCTTTGGCACGTGTGTTTGTCGATTTTCTCGTCTGAGTCTTTTGTTATTAAACAACGTCCAGTCCAAATAAAGAAAACAAAGAAAGTTTATTTACTTTACACAGAATACATTTCTAGAAGATCAGACTTTGTCACGTGACAGTTAATAATTTATACTTATAATTTATATCAATGTTACTAACTTTAAAACCAATCATATCAATTACATTCAGGGTACATTAGAGCAAGCTAAGCCAACTTAGAGTGTTACTATATATTTCTTCGGTGATAAAATAGCTAGTAATATATCTGCATATAAATATATATTTCATTTCATTTCATATAGGTAACTATGAATGCAATCAACTGAATATTGAGGTTAACACCCTTATCCATAACGAGTTTCCACAAGGATAGCTAGATCATTGTATCCAGAATACGCCATTCATAAAATGCAAGCTCTAGCGGTACATAGGTTTGGCATGCAGCTTACTTAGATGCTGGACCTGGTCTTTACGCGTTTTAGAGCAGGATTACGTAAAAACATGGTCGACTTCAATCACCTGTTGGATTTTTATGAAAAAACTAAATAATAATCATTACTTTATTATCAGATCAAAATTTTTTAGACATTCTAATAAAACTACTAAGTTAAAATTACTCAATAGATGTTATAATAATAAAATACTCAGCTAGCGGCATTCTCCACTCAAATACTTGTCGTCACAACACATTGGCATTGGGGCTCCCAATAAAGTCGGTCAGTTATACTATTAGCTCGACCGCGGCTTATCCTGTGAGGATGTGTTCACACGACGAGAACGAGGATTACCTAATTGAAATCATGCGCTTAGTCAGTGAGATGGTGGAAACAGCCGTTGGGACGAGTTTAACTTGTGAATTTCAGAGCATCATTTTGTCCATTGTGAAATTGTAAAAATGATTTATTTATTTAGTACAAATACAACAAACAACTATATTGTAAAGGTAGGGTTACGTAATAAATTTAGTAAAAATATGTACGCTACGTTGTACTCAAATACGATGAAAGCTTATCGAAAGAATTATTAACATAACTTTTTAAGGAAACGTCATAACGAGAGAACTGCTATTGTTTTAGATTACATTACATTCACTAAAAAAAGTTGTCAAGTAAGTTAACTGTACTTATAAATAAAAGTTTGGCACACAAAGCTCAATCAACAAAAAGCTATGCGTGATTCAAGCCAGCTTACTCATTCAGACTTCCATATTAGAATTGGCTTATTAACTAGGTAGAACTTGGTATTCTGTGGCAAAACAATGGCTTGATATGGTTGTATCGTTTTCCGTAGTAAGCTGATAGTTTTTTTTTATAACTTGTACCCACCCATTGACGTCAATCGACCGGTTGCGAGACAGATGCGTGTTTGTGTGTGTCGAGTTTACTGTAGGGTTGACACGTAGTATATAATTTAAAATATAGGCTACCTATTTTTCTCGATAATCTTTAAATTGCTTACAAAGACTATTTTTGAGCTTTGGTGACAGTTTCACTGAAATTGTAAGTATTGTAATTGTAAAGTTATATTGGGCTTGAAAGTAATCGTTAGGAAATGGAATAAAAGTTCTGAATAATACTCGATAAAACTTTTGTACAGAAATTTTGCCTAAGCAGTTCTTTTATATGTACTTGTATTTGGAAAAATTATAAACGGCTACGAAATCGTGTATTTGATTTTTTATGACAAATTAGGATGAAGCGCGTTTAAATCTTTTGTACAAGAAAAAATCATGGAATTTTCTTAAAAAAAACATGCAGTCGAGTTGATTCAAATATACACACTATCGATGCCGAATAGGTACACAAACGCAAATACTTAGTTAGTTTTGAGGCGGTTTCAAGTACAGTTTCAAACAAAATTTTCTTTAAAAAATTTAAAATAAATTACTATTGTCAGAAAACATTATTTACTTACATACATCGCTGGTTAAATGCTAAAGTACCACATTCCAAAATAACACCTTTTTCAGGAGAGTCATTCAAAGTTTTCAAATAGGTTTTTTTTAATTTCTGTGCAAGTCTTTCTTTTCATATCTATGTATTACCTATCAATCGACGCGTAATTTTAATTAGAATTTTAATGCATTTTTAGTTTTTCCGTAACATTAACCCAAAGTCTTATAAAACGAAATAAGTGACTTTAGCATATAAAAATTGATGTTTATGTTAATAAAAAATATCAATAAAAGACCACGTTTCATTAAAAAAAATGGGTTTTTTACACAGTTTTGCAGTACCTAGTAGCTTTAATCTAATTTACACTATTTATTATTTAGTCTATTAATCAGTGGTATTAAAACGCTATATGAAATATCACATAAAAACGTTAAACAGTCTTAAAAGTTAAAAATTCTCACAAAAACATTTTCAATTAATAAAGAACAAATAAAAACAATAGATATTTCTACCAAAATAAATGCTTCAAAATTCCATCAACACACTTAAACCTTACTCTAACTTAATATAAGACGAGACCAACATTTTGACTTCTAATTACCTAAAATTAACACACGTGCATTATTTAAGACATTCTAAATGTTGAAAATTCAGTCTATATCTTTGATTTCTACATTAAAAGTAATCCATAAAAGATATCATGAAACGCTTCGTAGTATTTCGGTATCACATTCTTTCGGATCCGCTTGATGATACCCTCTGTCTTTGCTTGAGGAACTTTGAGTTTTTGGGCATACAATTTCTTTACTATTACTGCGATTTCAGACCTAAACTTTGGTTGCCTCTTCTTCAACGTAGACACTGCTCTGGTATCTTCGTGTTCGTAAGATATTGACGCTGGGTGGCTGCGTATCAACACTGGTTGGATAAACCGCATCAACACTGTTGATTGCATATCAACGCTGGAGCTTCTTGGCACCTCATGAATGCAAGTTGATTCGATCGAATCGGTCAGTGGCTGTGCGCTTTTATAATTCCGTCGAGCTTTGAATTTCTTCCTGTTTGGTTCTATTAATTTGTCATAAGTGACGTTTAGGCTCTAGGCAAATGATTAAGTTCCCGAAAAATTTTGTGCAAAACAAACGCATTTCAAAAATAACACTTTTGAACATACACATAATGTAATAACAGTAAAATTTCTCGTGCTAAGGTACCACATTTCGGAATGTGTTACCTTTGCACAAAAAATAATAATTGTATTTTGACTTTGATTTATATGCAAAAGGACCACATTCCGAAATATAGTTCTTTTGAATATAAATTTAAGTTAACTTACGTGTGTTCCCGCAGAACACTCAAACACAACTCACAAAATGGCTGCTTAGCTCTGAAATTTGGCGCCAAAGTGTATTAATGCTAAACTGCCACAACTGTTTTTTGGTCGTTTTTAATGCGAAAATGAAAAGTGTCTTCTTCTCATACTATAAAATGACTATTTTAAATATTCTTATTATAATTCTCATTTTTGCAATAAAAACGATTTTCACGGTTTTTGATTTGTGGTACTTTAGCATTTAACCAGCGACATCTCATTGATGTTATGGATGATGCAAAAAAAAACACGACGTGTTCATAATCTGAGGGTCTAGACTAGACAATGTAACAATCGATGTGGAAAGCGATACTATAAAAGTCCAGAAATGTATGGGTTTGAGATATGCCTCAGATATGTCACGTGATCTGTTTCGAATTTTTCCCTACGAATGTTCAAATTGTTTTCGATTCGCTTCATAGCGAATGGCGGTTGGCTACGCCTTCTGCACGGTAATCTTATCTATACAGTAGAGTGACTCGCCCCTGTTCTTGAAATAATTACCTACAGTCGCGTGAGCCGCGTGACGCGATAGGCCCACCATCAGTAGGTATTTTAATTTCATGTACCATGTAATTCAAGTAGGTAGGCTACTTGAATTTCTTTCTAGTTTGGAGATTGTATATTTTAATATTAGAGTTAGGTAATTGTATATTTTGATATTATATAAAAAAAAACCGTTCTGAATGTGTTTTATGATTAGTAGATTTTATAAAAATCCACCCTTATAAAAATTTGACACCGAAAAATATTTTCGCCTCGATTGAGACGTACGAAAAGCTTTATTGTTAAATTTAATAGTATAAAAAATAAATTTATTAATCCAGGTACCTACTTCATTTACTCGGCGGAAAGAACGAAATACTAAGGTACCTATAATATAGATAAAAAAAAAACAAATTACCTAGGTACGTCTACAACTAGTAAGTCTAAAAAATATGTTATAGTAGGTACTTAATTTAAAAAATGTTATATATCTCCGGTTACGTTTTTGAGTTGAAACAATCAATAATTAAATTTGTTTAAAAAAATTATCAATGACTTTTAGTTTTTTTTTATAGATAGTTTTTTCATGGATATTCATGGATCCCATTGTCATTAAAATGGAAAACCACACGGAAAGCACCAGCTTTCATAAAAAAAAGAATCACGAAAATTGGACGACACAGCCATAAGTTCTGAGGTGTAACAAACATTAAAAAGTAACATAAAAACAGCACAATATAGTCTATAATATATACTTATTGTTTTTCTCCATAGGTATTAATTTAGTACTTTTACATATTTCAATAAAAAAAAAAATACAAATCGCACGCTTACTTCTAAAAAAACTCACACCGCCGTTCGTTCGTCACAGCCAACCGCGACTTGTCACGACGCGACGTAGGTATGAAATGAAATGAAATTTATTGTAGAAACTGTGTACAAACAAGATCTTAAGGCTAGGTGGAAACAACAGTTTATCCATTAATTATGGACGTACAATATTTAACTTATTGACACACGTTCCGGCCATTTGTATGAAGATAGAATACTGTATAGATAACATTACCGTGCCCTCTAGTTAGCGGAGTGAAAGTATCGCATTAGTCATTTATGTAACGCGCGTTTTGAAAACAAAGAACAAATAAAATATGAAACGCGTCGATATCTTTTGTTCTGAACGTCTATAGCCTTGACTTTGTGAATTTAGATTCAGTGTTGATAATTCTTTGAAAAATCCGAGGTAATCTCAACGAGACAACCCTATTACTATTCAGCAAGTGTCAAATCGCTTACCAGTGTACTGTATATATGTTCTCGTACATGTTAGTACAATACATACATACAAAACGCAGTAGTTAGCCTGAGTGGGTGTGCGACCATACATCTCTTGTTTTATTACTAGCTCCAGTGGCATTGTACGCAATGGCTCTGATAAAGAATGGCATTTTGCGTTATTTCGTGCTATTTTTTTAATACTTTCATTACCTTTCGATCAGTTGACGCTATAGTGTCAGTAATTCGTTACAATATCGGTATCAACTGGTGATTTTTCGAATTACAATTATTTTTTTGAACAAACTTAATATTTTTTTCTTCCTATAGGTACTGTCTATTGTTACACGCACTCTTGCATTATTTAGCAGGAGTGACTTCAATGTGGCTACTATACTATGGAGCTGAGACGTGGACATACACGATAGGGTTGGTCCACCAGTTCAAGGTCGCTCAGCGAGCTATGGAAAGAGCTATGCTCGGAGTCTCTCTGAAGGATAGGATTCGTAACGAATACATCCGACAGAGAACCAAAGTTATCGACATAGCTCAGAGAATTAGCAAGCTGAAGTGGCAGTGGGCCGGCCATATTTCGCGAAGAACTGACAACAGATAGGGTAAACGAGTTCTTGAGTGGAGACCGCGACTAGGCAAATGTAGTATAAGGCGCCCTCCGGCCAGGTGGGATGACGATCTGCGAAAGACTGCAGGCAGATGCTGGATGCGTCAAGCTGAAGACAGGGTGCTATGGCGCTCATTAGGGGAGGCCTAAGTCCAGCAGTGGACTAATATAGGCTGATGATGATGATGATTTCACACAAAAGCTACTGAACGGATCGGGCTGAAATTTTGCATACAGATCGTTCTAGGCTACTTTTTGTCCCATAAATCAGTTCCCGTGGGAAAGGCGGGCGAAGCCGCGGGGCGCAGCTTGTAATAAATAAATAAATAATTTTGGACAACATTTACACAGCATTATAGCTAAGCTAGCCCCAAGCTAAGCAGAGCTTGTGTTATGGGTACACGACTACCTACTATACACTACATATGTAGATATAGAAAACATCTAGATTAACCTGAAAAAAAAAACAAAATTCTTCTGTAATATTAATTAGTTATTGGTAGGATGCCATGCCACTGAAATGGCTGGCTCTAACAACTGTAATGTAAAACTTGAAATGAACTGTAATGTAATTCATTTGTTTGTATCGGGCTGAAGCTCATCTATGAACAGCTGGGGAGCAAAAGGGAATGAGGTTAACTTCATTTAATACAGTAGTAGCGATTTACCATTACTGGATAAAGTATTGAGTAACTTAACATTAATAAAAAACATTAAAACTACTCGTACTTGCATACATACGTACTTGAAAACTAAGTACTTGCCGTGTGGTGCCGGCTTAGAAATTGCACCACCCCAAATCTTAACCTGAGGGTGTAGTAAGAGGCGACTAAGGAATATCTTCCGGGGGCGGGCAGCAGCGCCTCCTGCGGAACAATTCTACCACCAAACTGCGATCCCCCAACCCACATGCCCAGCATGAGGATTATGGGCATTAGCCCCCATGAGATAACAAGGGGAGGTCTGTGTCCAGCAGTTGACTATTATAGGCTGTTAAGTTCGAGGTTGAGGTATTTTAAAAAGTTCAAGCTCTCTGAATGCTACATGATCTTATTCTTTTAGGCTTCTCAGCACCATAATTCTTAAAACTATACTATATATTCTAATAGGAACTGTCTAATATTTTTATTGTTTTTACCTTTCAACCCAGGTCGCTCAGGTACCACCCGATAAGGAACCTCAACTTTGTGAAACTAAAGAGTAAAATTGCTTGTTCCAGATGATAAATGCTGATTGAGGGTGCGGACGCCTGAGCGACCTGCGGTGTGGGCCTTCACGTCGCAACTCCAACTAGCAAACTATGGAAACTTCTGAAACACGTGCAATAATGTCCTTCTAGCAACCAGTTATATCCGGATAACCGAAATATGTTGTAGAATTTATCAAAAATCTTGAAACAGACGCCAACGCCTTTATCTAACAACCAGTGAGATCAGTTGCTGGATCTATATGTAATTCTGGAACATACAAACAACGGGGACCTCCATCTTACATGTAGTTGTGAGATCAGTTGTTGGATCTATCTACAATTCTGAAATAAACAAGCAATAAGAATCCTCACCTAGCAACCAATTGTTAGATAAGTTGTTGGATCTGTCTACAATTCTGAAACGGACAAGCAACAGGGATCCTCATCTAGGCACTAATTGTAAGAACAGCTGTTATATCTTTCTATAATTCTGGAACTGACAGCGGAACCTGCTGAAGCAGCAAGTGAACGAAAACAGTCTGTGCAAGTCACTCAGTTAACGTCAATAGATATACGAGTTAATCTATCTTCTTCTCTTTGTATCATCAGCTCTATCCACATATTGGTCGAGTCATTTATTTAGTTCAACCAACTAGAGTAGAGATAACACAGGGAATACAAATTATATTGCAAGCATTGAACCGCAATAGTTTTGTACTGGCTCAAATCAAACAAAACAAATGACGTTTGTGCTGACTCAGACAAATTTTAGACGGACCATGAAGTTTTGATAAATAGAATACGAATCAAGGGCAATTTCGCTGTTTATAAAACCTAAGATTCTGTGTAAAACGGACTTTCTATTGCAGTAAGAAAATATTTTCAGACACTTCAAATACAAATACAACTGAAAGGATGAAACTACACGGCAAAATCTAGAAGAGCTATGTGTTGGGTAGTTCCATCGAAACGAAAACGTTCATCCATCAACTGATCTTTACAGCCATTCGCGGTTTACGAAAATCTTTTGGAAGTTTCAACTTGCAGCAAACTTGCTTTAATTAAGACATGTACAATTAGCTAAGCCAGGAGAATTCCAGAAGACCTGCCGTTTTCAAATGCCATCTGAAACTTCTTTTATATGAATCGAGCGGAAAAATAATTACTGAAGGCAATATCGATTTGTGTTATTATTATAGCGTCATAAAAATTATTGTTGATTCTTCAAAAAGCTTAGAAAGGGTTAAACAAAACCGAAGCATTGTTCACATTAAAAACTCTGTCTACATTATATTTAAGTATGTGATCTATGACAGTTCACAACTCAGATTGCATCTACTCAAATCAATCAACTCAATCTATTGCTAATAATTATATTCAATGCAATTTTATTGTTTTTTAACTATATTTAAACAACTATGAAACTTGTGATAAAAATAATAATCTTAGCATACTGTTAATTGTTATAAGTTTGAGCTTAGTTTTTATAACATAAACGGAAGCTAGCATTCCAGTAAATCTTATGAAAATTATTTTATTTAACAATATGATTTGCCTTAGATTTATATATTTATGGAAATCAGATAAGGTTAGTGATTTCTAAATCATACATTTACTGAATATTAATTTTAAATTATTTGTTTTTTAAATTTTATTATATAATTTATTTTGTAATTGAGTTTGTATTTTCGTTGGCTATTGTTTACCATAAAAGTATTACTTCGTAGAATATAATGTATTTGCCTTCATTCCAAATTTCTGTTTTTTCTAATACTTAATTTGTATTTTTGGCAATTCATTTATTTAACGATTTAACCAAACGTTAAATGTTTTATAAGTTGTGTATTTTGTAACCAAGAATAACAAAGAATATAACATATCAGTTTTTTAATAGATATTAGATGATTTAATATTATTAATTTTATAAGTATAGGATAGACTTGGACGAAAAATGTGTCTATCTAGTTGATGAAACATTGTATTCCTGCGCCTGTCTCATAGGTATAAATAAGGTTTATAAATCCCCTAAGATAATATCCTGCGATGGGGATTTTAAGACTTTTTGTCCAAAAATCCACTTGGCATCTCATTTTAGTGGTGTAAGGGGATGTTCTACTACATAACGTAATACCTATTACTCGCAATTTAAACTAAATAACTTACATAGTTATTCTACTAAAAAAGTTACTTTATATGAAATTCATTTCGAAGGTTAAACTGATTTTGATTAATTCAAAGGATATAAATGATTTTTTAAGATAAAGAGACATAATTAATTATTTATGAACCCATTAAGATTATTAATTTATGTTATTTGTATGAATTAGTAAATAAGCGTATTGAAATTAATAATATTATGACCATGTTTTATTTTGAGATTTTTTAAATAGGCTCGAATGTGTTGCTTTTCTTTCATTCATTTTAAATAAAATATGATTGTTACTGATGAGTTTTATTAATTTACTTAATTATCTCTATCTAAGTAGGTATATCGTATTGGTATTTTAGCATATTACCTACCTACTATTAATTTTTAATATTAAGTACGACGTTGTAGTGGTAGGTACTTAATTTAAATTTTGACAGAGCCGCCTGACATATATGTAATAATATATGAGTATTTATATTAATGTTAAGGGGAGGAAAATAATAATTATTTCGTTCTTGTTGCAAATACCTTTACATTAGCCATAGTTATTGTTCCTCACTGCTTGCATAAAAATAATAGCAATCTTTTAACATTGCTAATCTTTTTTTATTAGGAACGTATACTTTTTTTTGTTGCGTATATTATTATATACAAAATGCATAAGTTAAAATAGATTGATATTTAAATTTTTAATGATATAATTTATATGAGTGGACAAAATTACTATAAAAGGTGATACCATAGATACATATTTTATGAATTAATTCCTACCTAAAACAACAATAAAATTGTTTTAAAATTATAGAAATAAGAATTAGAGAATAGAGAGAGAGAGAGAGAATTAGAAGAAGTAAGAATTAAGAAACCTCGCCCTCAATAGCCTGTTTTAGTTGACTGCCGGACGCATACCCCTGATAAGCGCCTTATTTAAGGTATGGGTAGTGTCCATAATCCCCACGCTGGGCATGCGGGTTGGGGGTCGTAGTTCGGTGGTAGAATTGTTCAACAGGGGGCGCTGCTGCCCGCCATCGGTCGGTGGAAATCCCTTTTATGCCTTTTACGACACCCACGGGAAGAGATAGGGTGGTACAGGTAACACCTATATTTAAAAGCGATCACTCTCGATTTGTTTCAATTCACTACGCATAATTTACTCAACTATTAGGTTTATTTATCTTAAAAAAATTCTTAGTCCGGTACTTTGTTGGATTAAATGTAAGGTGGAATATTTAACTGAATTCTTGTCATAGCTCCTATTAGGACTAGGGTTAAGGTGTGGACACAATGTGGTAGGTATAATAAGCCGCGCGGCGCTCTTTTTCATTAATTTGTATTTTTCGTAATTTCAGACTTCTAAAGGTGATTTGGCATTATTGGCTTTGGCCAATTTTAAGCCATATATTTGGTAATGTTACTTCGGTTAAGGTAAGGCGACTACCATCGCCTGCAGTCGCTTGCAGTTGACTGGTGTAGTTGCCTTGCAGTCGGTCGGCAAATTGCCGTCCGTGTATTTGGGACGTGCAGTCGTTGTATAAAAGCGCTAAAAGCTGAGCATTCCACAGCTAAACTCAAAACCGCAAATAAAGGTCTCTTAAAAATATCACTGAGCCAGCTCTATAATTCAAACAGTTTTTGAATTATATTTATAATTATAGAGTTAGCCTAGTGATATCAATATCATAATGCCAACTCTAGAGGAATATCACAGTGGAAAACGCACAATACGCTCATAGACGAAGCCTAACGCACCGCTAGAGATTGACTTCCAAATCTGCCAATGATCGATATCTAAGGTATCGATAGAATTTGTCGATAAGCGCGTCAGTTAACAATATTCTCAGTGAGATAAATGAGGTGTCAGTGCGTGATTTATTTGCGGGCTTCTTGACTCGCTAAAAAGAGTTATACGCTATACAGGGTGACAGGTTGCAGTTATCTGAAAAAGTACAGATAGATAATAAAAAGTTTACATAGTTTAATATGTACCTTAGTAGTATATCACAATGAAACCATTAACCCTACAAAAACACAGAGAAATTTGTGATTTGTATAGTCGATATTACATAAATTACTAAATGACAAGTGATGGCGACTGTTTTCATGCATCATTTTATTCATCTAGTTGTAGGTTTATTAGCATCATACATTGAGGTAACTATATATAATCTGTAATCTATCTGTGCCTACATTTATAGATTCGTAAGAAAGGGTAATAAGGGATGTTATAAGATCATAATATTTTGCCATATTTATTTTAGTTTTTGACATCCTGTACCTACGTACGTAGTGCCTTTAATGTGAGGTAGCCACTTATTTGGCGCGAAAGTAAGTAGGTGGAATTTATTGCAGTGAAGCTACGTGTTGAGAATGCACATGTAATTAAATATTTAGCATAAAGAATTTAAAATATTCAGTGTATAAAATTTAAAATATTTAGTTTAATGAATAAAACGGGTGCCCTTATAAGGTAAAAAACAAAACAGTTTTGTTGCTAACAATAACGTAAAAGAGGCGAGTTTTATTTTTATCGGGAATGCATTACATCGGATGACAATGTTCTCGAGTGTAGAGCCTGGAAACGCACTTATTTCTTATTTTTTTAGATGTCATCATCACATACGCCATTAAACCAATCGAAACCTACATTTTTAAATTTATTTTATATTATGTTTAAATTTATTATATATTATTAATTGATTATAGGTATTATCAGTAATCTTATACCTATTGGACACAAGCTTTGTTTAGCTTGGAGCTACATAATAATGTGTGTATTATCCAGCACTATATATTTTTCTTTTTTTTTTGATCCCAAAAGCAGCAACAGAAAAATAAATAATGCAAGGACACAATTAATAAAACATAGGAGCATTTTATAACTAAAATTTAAATAACAAGTTAAACGGTTCGATTTTTATATTGGGATAATTTTAAACTTAATCAAAGGGAATTCTACTTGATATCTCATTTTTGTTTAAAACCGAATTCAAATTCAAATATTTAGATACTTACTGACTTTTAACAACTAGTCACGATTATAAAATTGAAATATACTTTCGTAAGTGGGATGGATTTATAAATTAATGACTTACATGAACAAATTGACAGCTGTAAGTGACAATATATCAATCAGATCAGCTTATTTAAAAATCGTTACAAATACTATCCTCAAACTTATACGTAATACAAATTAGACCGTCAAAAGTGGTTTTCCACGTAGCAAAATTTTTACAATACCTAAAATATAAAGTTCTCACCCATTGCTTGTGACATTATTTTCCAAACCAACCAGCAACATTGTCTTGCTTTTCTCACTTTTATCCGATCTTGTGTATCTATACGGTTCTTACGTGACATGTTATGAGCCCTTGTCGTATATTACCGGTGAGACCTGTATATCTGCAAAAATCTTTAATCCCCATATCGCGAAGTCGGATAATTAATACCGAGCAAAGCAAGTCCCAGCACTAGCTGCCTTTTCCGCGTACTACTCAGTAGTTGAACGTACCGTGTGCCGTTTACACGTTCGATTATCGAATACGCTCCAAGATTTTCAAAAATGGAATCGGTAGTGACGTGATTATCTCGATTGGATTTAGTATCGATGTCGATGATTGTTTATGGTTAATCGGAACAGTGAAAAGTGAACTGTGATACATTGGATTGTGACAGGAAAAAAAAACTCCAGTGATGTAATTTGAAAGGGTATTTTGTACTAATAGAGATAGAGACAGAGGTATTTTGTATTGGTGCTGTTCCTTAAATTCTTTGTAATTTTCCTAAACTTTTACAGCCACTTAATACATTATTAGTACTAAGGTATTTACTTTGCTCCAAGAGAAACATGATTTTGTGTTTTTATCAAAAACTGCCACTGAACTTATTATGTTTTTCTTTTAATTTTCTTTCTAGCTTTAAATTATGCAAAAATTACTGGGAGCTCTTTCACACATAATAATAATAATAATTTTGTGTTAATTTTCGTTTAAATTACTATACTACAATGAGATATTTTTATTTGAGAAATTTTCCAATGGATAGTTTGGTACCAATAATTTTTATCGTTTGGTAAATAACACTTCCTTGTTACCTGAATAAAACTTCCTTGTTATTTTACATTAACTTTTCCCGTTACGCCATAAACAAACAGCAAATAATTTAATTGTTTCGATAATCAGACTCAGTAAGTGTCAGATCTAAAATATGATCTGGATTGATTGAAATAATCTCCGATCTTCACGCTGTCCGTGACGCTAATTGCCACATTGCTTAAAGACATCGACCTGATCAAATATTTATCGATATATTTTCATTTGCATTTCAAGTCTCTATTTGAGCGTGTAGTTTGCAGTTTTCCGTAGAGATGTAGACTCAGATTTTGTATTTATGTGTTTAATTGTTTAAAAAATCTACTGCGTTTCAGTTACTGTTGATAGATTTACCTACAATAATAACAATATTTAAACTGTTAACGGTTTTCGTGTTCTTTGTAACTGTTATCACTGATAATTAATGAGGATTGATTTGTTTATTTATTAATTATAACGAATAAACTTAAAATGTTTACGAGTTTAAAAAAATCATTCACCATTTTTATAACACATAAAGGGACTTTGTCGATTACCGAGCACATCGCCTTATAAAAAACTAATAAATATAATATATATAAGAATGAAATATTATCCCTGAGATATATAAATGTTTACATAATATGTGTTCACGCGCGCAAAGCCGGGACGGGGCGCTTATAGTTATTAAAATAGTTATCCTACTTAAAATTTTTCCTAAAATATAAGGTACAGGTAAGTACCTACTATATGACGAACTCATTGGCGAAGGTCCGCCTGCTACGCAGGAGGTTGCAGGTTCTATTCCCGCCTCTGGACAAATGTGTGCACGATCTGCAGTTCAGAACGTTCTGGATATTTTCTATGTATGAGGTATATCAGTTGTCTAGTAGCTTGGGGCTAGATAATGCCGTGTGAATTATCCAAAATTAGTTATTTATTTATATTTATTTTTGATAAGAAAATTAAAACTTATTATATTATTACCTTTTTACCATATAACTGCGTGATAATGAATGTAAATACAAACTAGGTTTGCTTACATGTTTAATGTAATGAATCTTTTACCTCCTCAAAAATAAGTAAGTACGTATTTTTTTACGTTTTTGACACTCAGTTTGAACAAAAAAGTGTTCTAATTAGATCCCTACCTGCCAAGAAAGCTGT
The DNA here is from genome assembly GCA_955876795.1 of Eupithecia tripunctaria. Classification (NCBI taxonomy): domain Eukaryota; kingdom Metazoa; phylum Arthropoda; class Insecta; order Lepidoptera; family Geometridae; genus Eupithecia; species Eupithecia tripunctaria. The sequence continues at coordinate 9,326,551 of OY041612.1, forward strand.
TAATACACCTCATGTCATTAACGGTTCCAAAGATTAGTTAGCATATAAAAATGCTAATTTGGTAAGTGTAAAAGCCTTAACTGGTTATCAAAGCTTGTAATTACGGGTATTATTTTGCGCTAGCTTTTTTAACTAGCTATGCCAGTGGCTTTGGTCGTGTGGTACTTGGATAATTCCTACTAATAGGTATTATAAAGCCGAAAGTTTGTAAATGTGATTTTTTTACCTAATGCCAGAATATTGTAACGGAACCAGCAGGGGTGAATAATTCGTCGGAAACGCCGTCGGATTCGATATCGGAAACTTTTGACAAATCAAAAAAGCTTTCTAAGTTCCGTCGGAATAGAATTCGAATTCGAATCTGACGTTTTTGCTTCGGAAATGAATCGAATGTATTAAAATACCCCTGTAGATTGAGGCACGTTTCAAGAGACGAATCTTTTGGTTGATTTTCATTAGAAACTGTCAAAAAATCACGGCTTGAGAGGTGCATAAAATGCGATGAGTATTCAGATTATCAGATCTTCAAAGCTATTGAACTAAGAAGGGCGTACAGTGGGCGTACATTTAGAAGATTGCCTTACTTGGACAATAGGCTAATTATTATTCCGAAAATGCTTGTGAAGCTACGGGAAAAAGCTAGTATAAAATAAATATAAATGAAGGACCATTCATTAGCATCGTTTAACCCCAAGCTAAGCAGAGCTTGTGTTATGAGTACTAGATAATAGTAAAAGCCTACGTACTGACATCTATTACGTCTATCTGCGTCTTATGTATTATTAAAAAATATCTATCTATGTAGTGTATTGTATTATGTATATCAGTTATCTAGTACCCATAACACAAGCTCTGCTTAGCTTGGGGCTAGATAATGCTGTGTGAATTGTCCAGCATTATTATTATTATTATGATGAAGTACAGAAGCCGCGGGGACGTATTGAAGTAACATTTCCATTTACACTACCCTTAATAAATATCTGCAGACCGTGAAAACATTTATCCAGAGGCGGGAATCGAACCCTGCGTTGTTCCAGGCAGGCCTTCGCCCGCTGTCATTTATGGTGGGTACACTACACACGTACGTAGGTACTTGCTCGATAAACTTGCTCGATCTCGACCAAGTACGAACGTGTGTACCATGCAAGTCTCAAGACAAATGCTCGAAGCCAACAAAAATGTTCGATTCGAACAAGATTCAAACGATTGTTCGAAGAGTTTCAACGCACATTTAACATGTTCTTCGAGCAAGCTTTTGCTTTGACGTAGGGCCGAGCATGTCTGTAGATAGCCATGCTCGGATGAAACATGCTCATCGCGCATGTACGTACGTGTGTATCCACCAATGGGTTAATTATTATCTTATGTAATTTAAGGATAATATAGTTATCTAGTGAAAGAAGATTCAAAATATAACCAATTGACAGATTATTAATAGTTCCGAAGATTTACCTATCCGTTACATCCAAACAAACTAATCAATTTTAACTCTATTAAATATTTAGTTCGGAAGTCGAAAAAGCATAGCGTAGCTTAATTTGAACCATCTCTGCATCTACCTAAAGTTTACATCTGTTTTTTCTTAGACAAGGATCAATATACGTGCCAATGATGCACAGTTGACGTCAGAAAACAAACAAGGCATCCATTTACGAAGATGTTTATCTATCAAATGGTAACATGCCCCACAGATGTGAGATTCGAGCTCTGTATCAATCGCTTTGAGTGTTTTCGGAGACCCATCATGTTAATGAGTTCATGTTATAAGATTTATGAAAAACTTGCTTCTGCCCGCGGCTTTGCACGCGTTTTTTGGAGTACAAACTTTGGTTAAAAAAAAACAAAGTTGTTTATGTTATTTTATTACAGGTCATTATGCATATCCATCAATTAAAATAACATAATGGACTTTAGAATTGATTTTACTACGTATTTGATTTTGTATAATGAAGTTCTAGAACTGAAAATCAATATCGAAAGTCTGCTTTTTATCCAGTTACAACATCGATCAGGTATTCCAGGGGCCGGCGAAAACTTTGATCGATGAGTTACAAGAAAAATAAACTAAGTCCCGACTACGGCGCTTCACCGCAAGGTGGGAACATAAAAATCGGCTACATACATACATAGAAGTATGCATACATACTTAAATATCGGTTACATACACAACACACCGATACATACAGACGTAGAAACATAGGGTGCGAACTCATAATCCTCCTGCGTTGGTATTTTGCTCCAACTCGAAAAATAACAACTAACAGACTAAAGGTTTCTTCGTCGTTTCTTTACTTTAGTCTTCATACCGAAGCGATCGAAAACAAAAATACCACTTTATTTCCGTGACAGTATATTTTTTAATATGATTTGACCTTTTCTGAGTGTACATTTATTGTATTTATGGCAATAAAGCATTTTTGAATTTGAATTTGAATTCGGGTAAAAAGGCAAGTCGCGATTATAGCTACCAATATCAAAATAACTATACCAAAAGGTAAATATTCTATAACTGTTGCATATGAGATCTTCAAAGAATATATTTGATCTCATAAATTATTATCATAACATAGCTAAAATATACTTCAAAGAACTTGAAATAAATATAATAATCACGACAGAATCGTTAACAGAGTTATAGGTGGCAATATGGTTTTCAAAAAACAACCATTGTGTACAATCAACACACTATTAAAAGTACTTATTTGAAATAAGTAAAAAGTAAGTTATATATTGAGCTGTGTGGAGCTGGTTTAGAATTGTCACCACTCCAATTCTTCCCGAGGGTGTCGTAAGAGGCGACTAAGGGATATCCACTGGGGGGCGGGCAGCTGCGCCCCCTGCAGAACAAATCTTGCACTAAACTGCGATCCCCAATCCGCACGCCCAGCGTGGGGATTATGGGGCAATGCCCATACTCATGGGGGGTAATCCCCCCATGAGTTAAACGCCAATAATGTTTATCAGGAGGAGGCCTGCGTGTAGCAGTGGACCGATACAGACTGTTGAGGTTGAGGAAGTTATATATGGGGGATCGTAAAGGGGGATTTTTTTAATTAAAAAAAATCCCCCTTTACGATCCCTCCAGTTTTCTCCCTCACAAAAATCTTCAAGAGGGAAACTTTACTACCATTGCTCTCCGAGCCTCAGGTTGCATTATTGGTAAAAGGGGCATATTTTTTCTTCAAACATTGCAACTAGTAAGTAAACGAAAAGGATTTTTTTTAAAACTAAAGACTGACTTCGAATAAATTAATTGTATTAATTTCAACTTTGTTTAATTCTGTTACTACATAGCTGCGCCCCGCGGCTTCGCACGTGTTGTTCCTATGGAAACGTTTAAAGATGATTTTTATCCCACGGGAACTGATTTATGGGATAAAAAGTTGCCTATGTTTGATTCCAGGATTGGAATTACCTGTATGAAAAATGTCAACTCGATCCGTTCAGTAGTTTTGGCGTGAACAGGTAACAAACATCCATCCATCCATACATTCATACAAACTTTCGCATTTATAATATTAGTGTGATATTGTCATTTTATTGTTATTGTTATGTATTCGGTTGCTATTCTAAGAATAGCAACCGAATACAGCAATTTTGTAGATTATCCAATTAAATATTATTAAAAACTGATTTTTAAGTTTTGCGGGATGAATACGATACCCTCGGGAATACAAAAAAATGGGATCAACTCAGGGTCATCTTCTATGCAAAATAATCGTCGAAATCGGTCCATAAATGACGGAGAAATATATAAATAAATCTTATAATAGATCATTTTTACCATTTACCTCCCTGCCAAATTTTATTAAGATGCGTGAAAAGGTAACAGACAGACATAGTTGCTTTCGAATCGATATTAGTATGGAAGTATGGATATATACATATATATAGGGTTGCCATAACTCCTAGGAACCAATATTGGACGTTTTCCCTTCCGATGCCCGAAACTCATAAATACTCATAAACATCAAACGCCGAAACGCGGCTTTTCAACTACACTACAGCATACATAGCACCCATGTTTACATAGTGAGAGGCAAACTACGTGTTTTCTAACAGAGACCCTTTGATCTCAATCATATCAAAATTCTAAAATAAATTAAATAAAAAAAACAAAACAACTATTATGCCTATCAAAGTTTTTATTCGAAATGTTGCACGTTGACAATTTTTGACTGAAATTAACATATTATCATTACTAAACTAAGTTTTTTTTTTGTATTTTATCGTATTGTATTGTATATACATATCGTATTGTATTGTATTGACATAACCAAGTGTGCCTTGTGCTCCTACGGCGAATAAATATATGAGTATGAGTATGAGTATGAGTATATACGGGACGTATGGCAACCCTATATATATTATATATAATATAGTTGATAAAATTCCTTGTTTGGAACAGAGGTGTAACTGCCAACTCGCGTTTCCCTCGCGTCTATTACCAACACTTGATCTAACAGCGATAAGGCGTGTCCGGCCATTGTTCCGTGAAATTAAGACAGACAGACAGCATAAAAGCACTTGATACGACGAAAGCGGTTACTGAGCGGTGGGTGTTAAATTGTTTGAACTATTGACGTGTGAATAGCTAAAACTTTCTTACTCTATGCCAAGTTTTGTCACGATTATTATCAGTTACAGGGTTAGGTTATTGGGTCTGTAAATTACCGATAACCGTGTATGTACACCGTGTATAGGAACCCTGATACCTGTTCAGAGGAAAAGTCACTCAAAAAACTTACGAACAGTTATTGATAGGATTTATATTTATTTTGGGGCAACATCTATGTGTATACCAAACATTCGCTTTACTGAAGTAGTAGGGTCAGCAGACAAAAATGTAGTATAAAAATATATGTATTGTTACTGTCCATGGCGAATAAACCAATGTTGTAATGTTATTCTAATTCAAGAAATACAATATCAAGCTTATTGACTCCGCAATATTATCTTTGTTTGCGCACAATCACTCATCTTCCGAAGCTTTCAACAGTATTAAAGGATGATTTAAATAAAGATTATTAGTATTTCCTACTTTGCTAAATGCATGTAGAAAGATTAAATAGGATGCATTTGGTTTAGTAAGCTAGTTAATGTCTATCCAAGAACTGTTTGTATGACAGATGATCACCTCAGGCATTCACTGCCTAGCCTTTGCGCGGAGTTATTCCGCATTATCCCACTCGGTTGGGACCAAAGTAGTCCGAATGCAGTAAATCAAATTTTGCAGAATGCAGAAATCGTTCCTGATTTGTTCCACTTTAACCCTCTTATTCATAATAGTCTGCTTACTAAGCACACTGCTGAATCTCGCTCTGTCTTCTTCTATTGAGATAAGCAAGACTGAGAAACAACATTACTTAGCAGCTGTTTTATGTTAGCAGACCATTATGAGGGGGTAAGACTTCTGACAGAAAAGTCACAATGCCCAATGCACAATGTAAGGCGGGCCACTGCCGGCCGCCGCCACGCTACGTCATCGTCAGTCTCAGCAATCTCAGGGTGCACACAACTCGTAATAATTTATTGCGAGTTCTGTGGGTGTGAGTTATATGACCTACACACAAGCGCTCATCAGTTAGATAAGTGGGCTACTTAGTACCAACCCAACATTTACTTGTGTTAGTATCTTATGTTCACTTGTGTTTTTCTACGTGTTATCTAGAAGGTTCTAATAAGTCTTTTGCTGTGAAGTCCCGGCTTAGAAATACACCAGGGACGTGTGCGCCCCCAGCAGAATAATTCTACCATCAAACAGCGATCCCGACCCTCATGCCCAGCATGGATATTATGGGCTCTAGGTACCCCCATGAGAATAGAAAAGCCAATAAAGCGCGTATCAGGGGGAAACCTGCAGTGGACTAACAGAGTCTGTTGTAAGTAAGGTTAAGAAACTAGTCTTTATAACTGTACCTAAGTTAGTTTGTGTGTTTTGCGTTTCATTTCTGCATGTTTGTTGTGGACAACCCAATTTATTTACTTTATTCGGATTGCCATAATTTTTACACACAACTACTACAACTTATTACAATAGAATTTAAAATACTCACAGAAAGCTAATGATAGTAAGTACTTTTTCTAGGCTTTCACTGCGCAGTCTCTACAGCGCGACCCGCACATTCGGCCCAACCACACGTATTGGCATCATCCATACCGCAATTCTTGAAAACGGAAATTTTCAATCATGTGTTCTTGAGTGGAGGCCGCAACTCGGGAAACGTAGTGTAGGGCGCCCTCCGGCCAGGCCAAGTATAGCTAGTACCTAAAGGATGCTTATGGAAGGTTCCCTACCTACCTACCTATTTAAACTCGCATACCTACATAGTTCAATAAAACAAGTTGATTTCCTAAGGTTTTCAGAGGGCGCATTATATAATATATTGCGAAGTCCACTCCCTTATAAATCTAGGCGAGTTATTAATATCTAAGCAACAACATGCACTGTGTACTTACTACATAAATCATATGCAGAATTAATAGCCCGCTATTGACCTGGTCTCCAGTTCGACGTATTGAATAATGTTTGCCGTGCTTAGACGCGTCTAATGAATTTATATTGCGGCTAATCAAGGCTATTTCTAGTCCAGAACATATTTAACACTTAGAGTGCCCACGATATATGCAATTTCCAATACGTGTCATCATCATCAACATTAGTCCACTTCTTGACATAGGACTCCCCTAATGAGCGCAATAGCGCCCTGTCTTCAGCTTGACACATCCAGCATCTGCCTGCAGTCTTTCGCAGATCGTCATCCCACCTGACCAAATTTGTTATTTTTATTTATATTTCCCGTGTTTCACGTAAAAACCATACAAGAGTTGATTCAAAGAAACCGAAACCCATTGAATTTATTTAGAAGAGAAATAAAGCAAACTTTGACGATGGTTGCGAACCAAATAAGGGTATTTATTCCTTTCTTAATACTTTTGCTTATCTAGAAGTGTTATCGATCACTGATGTACTGTCTTATTAATAAAAAATCATCGCGACTAGTTTTCTTTCGATAAAGATTTATATGTGTAAAATGCACAGTATAAAATTCAATTTGTTATTTGTAAAAGGAGTTGGAGTCGGCTTGTTTCTTAAATTATTTAGGCAACATTTTTATACTTAGTACTTTTCGTATTAGTACCTTACCTACCTACAATTTATTTTTCTTTATTTTGTCGAAACCTGAAAGAAATGTTTTTTCAGTTTCCTGTGATCATAGCTGAATCCTCTTAAAAGTTGGGCCCTTCCTTATTTTTGTCACACCATGTATAGAAGTATGAGTTACTAGCTACGCCCCGCGGCTTCGCACGCCTAACCCACGGGAACTGATTTATGTGATAAAACTTAGCCTATGTGTTATTCCAGGTCTAGAATTACCTGTATCCAAATTTCAGCCCGATCTGTTCAGTAGTGTTTGCGTGAAAGAGCAACAAACATACGTACAGACATGTTTACAAACTTTTGCGTTTATAATGTTATAGTAGAATGTGTAAGTAATATTTTTTTAATCAGCCCTTCTCGTGCCACTATTGGGCAAAGTTACATACATATATATACATTTACTATCATCTCGAATATTTTACATAGTAAAAATAAAATTAAAGACATATTATTTGCCGCGCGATGCCGGTTTAAAATTTGCACTACTCCGACTCATCCTGCGGGTTGTAAGAGGCGACTAAGGGATATCCGCCGGGGGGCGGTCCACCACCGTAGTCTACCACTGAACTGCAATCCAGACCCACTTGTCTAGGATCGTGGGGATTATGGGCATCATTACCCTCAAAAACACCTTAACCTCCCTTAATAACCAAATATGGCAGTTTGTCAGGGGGAGACCTGCGTCCAGCAGTGGACCAATATAGGCTATAGATAATGATGTGATGTGAAGCCATTTGTTACTTTTCTTTTTAACCGACTTTTTTATATTAAGCTGTTACAAAAGTACTTTTATAGCATGACCATCTTAGGTAAAGACGTTTCAAAAGGGAGTGGGTGTGAATTTTCGCTCGCAATAAAATTAAATGGTGGCAATTTTACCAAAATAAGATTTAACTGGCTATTATGACATCTTTTACAACAAAACATCATAATTTTGTATGAATGTCTTAAAGACTGGTTAATATAAGAATATTCAGGTCAAGGTTCAGTGATATCATATTACACGTGTCGCTTATATTTTGAGGTGATACTTTTTCTACAATAACTTAGATATACAATAATAATAATAATAATTTATTCAGAAACAACTAAGGGCTAAATGGATAGGTAACAAAAGAGTAAATAATATCTAATATAGATACAATAAAGTGTACCAAAGAACTACAGATTTAAAACAAAACAAAATAGTAAAACAAACGTTGTCCCCTTGATTTTTTGCCCAGAATCGCCCATTTTGGACATCAATTCAAGGGAATCAAGGTTCCTTTAACAATTTTTCTAAATAAAAAAATGTAGATTCAGTTTTGAACATTTATCTGCTTTTTTAAAATAAACTAGTGAAACCCACCACCACTAATACTAGTTTTTATTTATATTTAATATTTATTGAAGGAAGGAATCAAATCCAACTTTCTACTTCGAGTTCAGCTAGTGTGTACGTATTTTTAATTTTATACATATGATTTATCCATTGCTATCTTATAAAAATGTTATATACAGGCTGATTTGTCGATGGCAAGTCTCCTTTCACGGCTTTTCTTTAACTCGCGTGGTTTCGGACTTGTCCATCACCGCCCTTCTCGAAAAACCAATCTGTTTCTATACATTAGGTGCCTACCAAATTTATATATACCTATCATATTTGGCGGCACACCTTTGTTATCCAAAAAGGTAAAAATTGCCACTCAAAATTTATAATTCGAGGTTTTTAAAAGAATTATTAGCAATAATATTACCAAATTTGTGTGAAGATAAAGCGATAAAAATTGTAGAGCCATCATTATTTCGGCTAATAATATTAAATAATGTCATTTACAGATGTCATTTTCGAGGCACCTGGGTCATTGACGTGATGACCAAACATTTTAAAAGGTCACATTCAACCTCAACCTCAACCTCAAAAGACTGGTTTGGACCACTGCTGGACGCAGGCCTCCTCCTGATAAGCGCCTTTTTGGCGTTTATCTCATGGAGGGTAATGCCCATAATCCCGACGCTGGGCTTGCGGGTTGGGGATCGCTGTTCGATGGTATAATTGTTCTGCAGGGGGCCTGCTGCTCTTCCCGCGGGTGTCGTAAGAGGCGACTAAGGGATAGGTCACATTATTATTAACTAACTAGCTGCGCCCCGCGGCTTCGCACGCTTTGGTCCTATGGAAACGTTTAAAGGTGATTTCTATCCCACGGGAACTGATTTATGGGATAAAAATTAGCCTATGTTTGATTCCAGGATCAGGATTACCTGTATGCAAAATTTCAGCCTGATCCGTTCAGTAGTTTTGGGGTGAAGAGGTAACAAACATCCATCCATACATCCATACAAACTTTCGCATTTATAATATTAGTGTGATTTCTGCCCGCATCTCTAAACGCATTGTTTCTATAAAAACGTTGAAAGGTAAAAAAGGTTCTCTGATGCGAAGTAATTTGTAGGAAAAAATAAATAATAAATCATGTTTATTTCAAGTATACATGGTACGTGCCATTTGTGTAACATTTTTGTGCACCTACAATTTTTGTTTACTTTGGTTATAGTTTCTCTAAGTGAGTTTGTAGAAAAAAAAATATTTTAGTTATTTTTTTTAATAAAAAAAACTAAATAAAAAAACACATATTATGTGTTATTCCAGAACTTCAATCGCTTTGATTTTCTTACTTTTGTCTTGAAGAGGTAACAAACATCGTAACATCCAAACTTTGGCATTTATAATATTAGTGTAATAACAAATTAGCTATTATGAAATATAAAAAAAAGAAGTGGATAGAGTGAACCCTGGAAAACTAAACCATAATCAGCCCGTCTTCGTATTTTTTCTATCTTTCTACTGTATCTACCATCTTATTGATGAATTAAAATTGTACAAAATTCCTTTCAATCCATCAATAATACAATCCACACAGCATCATCCAGCCCCAAGCTAAGCAGAGCTCCATATATGACTGATATATTTAATACAATACATACCTAACACAGATATAGGATATACAAGGTGTACCAAAATATGTGTACTATGTTTATTTGTTACAATTTTTTTTCGCGTAGCTTCGTTCATAGCAAATATGTATTATACACTCAACCTCAACACCCTGTATTGGTCCACTGTTGGACGCAGGCCTCTCCCTGACAATCGCTTTATTGGCGTTTATCTAATGGTGCCCGTAATTCCCAGGCTGGGGCATGCCCAGCTTGGGAATTATGGACACTACCCCCCGGGTTGGGGATCGCATTCGGTGGTAGAATTGTTCTGGAGGGGCGCTGCTGCCCGCTTACGGTGGATATCCCTCAGTCGCTTCTTACGACACCAACGGGAAGAGCTGGAGTGGTGCAAATTCGAAGCCAGCACCTGCTGTATTACCCATACATAGAAATGGTTTTTAAGTGGATTAAAGTGGAACAAGTTGTCATTTTCAATAAAACCTTTTCGTGCTGATCCTGCTGTCTACTGAAATCGAAACCATAGTATAATTTAGGGTTCCTTTTTTGCCATAGAAGAAGCTCTAACTAACTTTGTGGACCTTCACACTGCTCTTTCACACGACCACTGGTGAAAACTACTTTTTATTACAAAAAAACGCGTACGATAACGTTGGGCAGCTAGTTATGTTGTATTTACTCAGCCTTACTTATGTAAGTAGGTACATACTTACCCTGCGCCGTTTATTCATTAGGTAAGAGAAAGGGACCAAACCGTAAGCACATTTTTTTACCTTTTTGTCTTTTAAAAATATTCATTAAACAAGACTGAATGCTTTGTGCTCGTTAAAATTCCTCGCGTTGTATGTAAATCATGAAAGTTCATTCCCTTATCGAAATAATGTAAATTCGACATTTTGTAAATGCCAAACATGCCATCTTAATGCCGAGTGCGCCGAAACATTTCGGATGAGTCAAATTCAATCTTATAAGTCAAATGTATTATGTAAGCATAGATAAAGTAAATCCAGCATTATACTGGATATATTGTCACAGCATCAGCCCCAAAGTAAGCAGTGTGTCTACCATGAGTTTTGACAATCTACACTCGCTAGCGACTGTAGTTAAAAAAATGTATGGAAATTTCTAAAGCGCCTCTAGCAGATAATAGCGTACTAAAATGCGCTGTGGATAACTATATGCGTATTTACGTAACTACTGTAGTAACGTCAAGCGATTTAACTGTGACAGCTCATGGTAGACATACTGAGCTTGTATTTTAAGTACATAATTGAAGTAGAATAATTTAAATTTTATGGTCGATGAAGATGTAATAATGTGATAATGAAGTGTGGCCCATGGCTTAGCTTAATAAGTGGATTTGTTTAAAAAAAACTATAAACCGACTTTAATTTTTTGGTATTCTCATGGATGCTATTGTCAGAACTGTTCCAAAATGGGGGGCTGCAGCACCAGCTTTCAAATAAAAATAGAATCTGGTTGATCAAAATCGGATCACCCAGTCAAAATTACTGAGGTAACGAACATAAAAAAATTAAAAAAATACAGTCGAATTGAGAACCTCCTCCTTTTTTGAAGTCGGTTAAAAAATGTGTTAAATGAAATCAAAAACAAATAATCGCAATGCTCTAATAAAAAACCAAATAAAAAACACACAACAATTATAATGATTTCCGGGGATTCATTGCTCAGCCTCCGAGGCGCGCCCCGCCGCGACACGGGGATGGACTATGGATGGACTATGGATGGAGATAACAGAAGAATAAAAAAAAAAATCTCATTGATATATTTACATTTATTCGTGTCGCTTATAGGTATTTGTTCCAGTTTATTTTGTTAAGTGCGTAATCAAAAAGCAGCGAATGAGCGGCAAAAAAATAGTATGAGTGATACACTCACGAATACATCTAACAGATTTTACGTAGAGGGGTATTAAAAACTGATTTCCAAAATCAAAATGAAGACCTTACCAGAGGAGCGTGTCTATTGACGTTACTAACTAGAGGTAATCATGACGTCTCTTTTTAGTATGGGATTTGAGGCGCAGTGCCTAATAGGGTATATGCATCGATTTTTTTATTGTTTTAATCGATTCTTTAGGTTATTATTTAACCGAGGAATGATAAGACGCTCACTGAATTTCGCATTAACAAGGTAAAAAAAACAAATCAAAACTACAATCATTTTCGGGTGATAAAAACGCTGCCATATTGGCGCCATGTTTATGTGACGTCGACGTAAACACTTGATTAAAACCTTTGGTGACGACCTCGGTAGTGATCATCTCAGGAAAGAGGTTTTCCGAAAAAACTGAAAATAATCGACAATACGAAATGTCAAGTGGGCAGAATAGTGTCAAATCAAGGTGCAGCAAGCAGAATAAAAAAAGAAGAATTGTGTACAGTGATGTCACGTCCTATATCAATAGAGAATACGTATATATTTTTTTAGCCATTTTGAAATCACATGCATATACCCTATTGTATGGAAGGAGGAAAAAGGAGGAAAAGGATAAGTCACGATCACGTCCCGTTACTAACGTCAAATAGACTTGCCCCTCAGGTTTTTAACGTAAATATATTTAACCTCAACAATAATCGGTCGCACACTCAATACTCTACATACTTACAAGCTTGTTGTATGTAACAAAAAAGCACATAACTAAAGATTACAGTCAATTACAAATAATTCTCAGCTATTCGAGACGAATGCCTGTGTGTGGGCTAAATGCTTGGGACCCCTGTGACTATAGTGTGCAAGAGTGTTTATTTTTAGAGTTCAGATCAGTTTTGTATTGGGTTCCGTTTCCCTTTTTAGACCCTTTACTGTCAATAGTTGAAGAAAAATGAAGTTAATCTTGAGATATGTTGACGTACAGCTTTTTGTCGGTACTCAGAAATAAACGTCTTTAATCCTCATTTTCTCTTTTTTAAAGAAAATTATAGTATGATTATTGACTGTGATTTTTGGAAAATTAAGCCCCTTAAATCTCTACTAAAGTTTTGTAATTATATTAAAATCACTACACAACTTTGAAACATATCTAAGAGTCGTTTGTTTTCTTCCACTGATGTCAATCAGTAAAACAAACCACACTTGAAATGACTATATGTATCAAAAGAGAAAAATACTGTTAAGCCACTGTTTAACGTTGGCAGATTTTTATAAATAAGGTGTTCATTTTGAAGTAAAGGAACCCTAAAACCAAACTGGACGAATACTCAGAAGAATCAGTAATCAATTTACGATACACCGCGCGACGAATTACTGCGAACTCATAAATACTGACATAAACCGACCGCCGAAACGACTAACTTTTTATATAGTGAAAGCCTGTCAATTAGTTTATTGAAATCAACGGCCTGTTTTTGCAGTTATGGTGTTAAATATCACATACTGTTTTTGTTTTATTATTAACTAGCTTCTGCTGGTTGCTTTGCTTGCGATTTTCTGCTATATTTTTGGCGTTGTCCCGCAAAAAGCCACATCTTTACTGACTTTGAAATATTCTTATTATATTAGTTATAGACTAAATTTTTAACAACTAAAACGTTTTAAACGTTGATGTTTTTCCAACACAAAAAGGTTCATAGTTAACTCGCTTACGTCCGTAATGAAATTAAAACCATTTTTTCTTTTACTAGATGAAAATTAAAATGCTTTTATTTTCCAAGAAAACCATTTCATGAAGTTACGTAAACTTACTTCACATTGTTCACATCAAATATTTAAATCGTTAAATATGCTCTTACGCCCAAAAACTATGGCATTTTCTTTGAAAGCGTGCGTTACCAAAATGCCGACGCACGCACACTATGAATAGATAAAATTCGTATTTTTGTCATTATACCTAACTGTTATTATTGCTTTTTATATTGCAATCAAACTAAAATATAGCTTGATTTTTTTGTGAACAAAAACACAATTCACTCATTCCAAATGACAAAGACAAGTTTGTGAGCTAACAAACTTAGTTAGGCAACAAACACAGCGCAGCCTCACTACGCAAAAGACCTATCTAACGATTTATATCTTTGGTTCACATGCATAAAGTAGACAATGAATGTATACAGGGTCACACACATTTGTTAAGATTAACTGAGTGAAACTCAATCTACATAATCTAGATGTGGGTTAATGCAGGTGCAAATTTTTTTTTTTTATTTTTTTTTTTAAATGTAAATATCTATAAATAAATAAGTACATCATAGTATTACAATCTAGTCTAAGACTAATAAGTAATTTAAATTTGACCTAAACTGCTAAAATACTCAAATAATAAGAATGTGTCCATTAACACGTTTCTTAATGTCTCTATTTAAGGCGAAGACACTTGTGTTGTTCATGTGTTCTTTTTATAGCACTCACTACTTTTCACTTGCACATCACTAAACCAACTCAAAAGGTTTTGTCCTTTTCAGTCGTCTTAATATGTCTGTATTGTCGAGGAGCTGGATAGCTTCGACATTCACGTGGTGTAGAAGTCTCCGTTCGTGAGCTTCGGCAAACTTTTTAATAACACTAACAACAAGTTCCACTTTAAGGTCCCTGTGGAGGTCGTCGTTTCTTATGTACCAGGGGGCATTAACGATGCCCCTCAGTACTTTATTCTGAAAGCGCTGAATAATTTGAATGTTCGTCTGAGCGGTACAACCCCACAGCTGTATACCATAAGTCCAGATCGGCATAAGGACTTGTTTGTATATCAATAGTTTATTGGACACTGATAGTGATGAATGTCTTCCGAGCAGCCAGTACATGTTTTTGTACCGAAGGTTCAGTTCATTCTGTTTCTTTTTGACATGAGCTTTCCAGCGGAGCTTAGCATCCAATGTCATCCCTAAGTATTTCGCTGTATTCTCATATGGTATAGCAACACCATTTATATGCACCGGATGGTAGTTCTCTTTTTTATTGGTAAAGTCAATATGGACTGATTTACTTTCATTTAATTTGATTCTCCACCGCTTAGTCCAATCAATGAAGGTGTTTAGAGCGGCTTGTACTTTTTCTGTTGCTTCTTCATGAGTGACTCCTGTAGCCATAATTGCTGTGTCATCTGCAAAGGTCGCAATAGTAGTCTTTTCTAGCTTAGGGATGTCACAGGTGTACAGTAGGTAGAGGACCGGACCAAGTACACTCCCTTGTGGCACGCCAGATTTAATTTCCTTAAGTACTGAATATGCATCATCTTGTCTTACTCTAAACATTCTGTGTGTTATGTAGGACTCAAGAATATTTGCAATTTTGTATGGTAACATGGTTCTTAGCTTATGGATAAGGCCTTTATGCCATACCTTATCGAATGCTTGTGCAACATCAAGAAAAACTGTAGAACAAACTTTTCCTTTCTCGAGAGCTTTTTCTATAGTATTAGTAATTCTGTGTACCTGATCTAGTGTTGAGTGTTTTTCTCTAAAACCGAACTGATAATCTGGAATTAAGGTTTTTCTTTCTATGATAGGCTTAAGTCGCCTTAATAAGAGTTTTTCAAATAATTTGGATATGATTGGTAGCAGTGAAATTGGTCTATATGATGTTACTTCATGGGATGGCTTACCAGGTTTGGGAATCATTATGACCTCAGCAACTTTCCACATATCAGGTACGTACTGGAGTCGAAACGCAGCATTGATAAGGGTGGTGAGTTTTACTATGGCTTTTCGGGAGAGGTTTTGCAACACTTCTCCAGTAATAAGATCATAGCCAGGAGTTTTTTTCCGACTCAGATGTTTGATTTCGCTGTACACTTCTTTTGGTGTAACTAGTCTTATGTCTGTATCTAGATCGAGGTTTTCTATAGGCAGAGTGTCATATGTACCTTCATTGATTTCATTTTCTTCAAAAGTTAGTTCTAAGTGCTGAGCGAAGCGTGTAGCTTTTTCTTCACTACTGGCTGCCCAGCTACCATTTTCTTTTCTTATAGGAGGAATCTGCATTATCGGTTTCTTTAGGTTTTTCGTCATTTTCCACAGTGAATAATCTGTAGTTTTATCACTGGTTAGTTGAGTCAAATAATTATTCATATTTTCATTGTTAAAACTCTTTATTTCTCTGCTTAATTTCTTAGTGAGATTATTAAGTACTTTTTTGTCTTCCGGGTCTCTAGTCATGTGCCACTTTTGCCTTTGTTTTCTTTTTCCTACTAAAAGATCTATAATATATTTCGGATATGTATTCCCTCTCCTTTTGATGTTAAATTTTGGTGTATTTTTCCACGCACATTGTTGGATTGTTTTTATGAATTGTTCTACATCTGTGTCCAATTGCTCTGGGGTCTTTAGTGGTACATTCAGCTTAATAACTGAGTCTAACTCCTTTGTAAAATTCTCCCAATCTGTGTTTTTATTTACTAGGGCAGGATTACTTATTTTTGTTATAACGGTCTCGCTAAGTGTAAGTATTATTGGCGAGTGGTCTGAATTCATATCATAACCTTCCTCTATATTAATGAGTCCAGGTGCTATATTTTTAATGATGAAAAAATCTATGACATCAGGTATTTTTTTGGCATCAGTAGGCCAGTAGGTAGGCTTTCCTGTTGATATAACGTCACATTTAGCTTCATTGATAGCACAAAGTAGCTCTTTTCCTTTCGTTGAGGCAAGTCGTGATCCCCAGAAGGTGTGTTTTGCATTAAAGTCACCCCCCAATAAGAATCGGTTGCCAAGTTCTTTCAAAAAGCTCCTGTACTGCTCAACTTTCAATGCGTATCTAGGAGGACAGTAAATGGCTGATATCGTAACAGGATATCGCTTGGTTCTAACGCATACTGCTACGGATTGTATATGTTGTTCTTCGCTTTTATGTTGCTCATAATGTTGTATGTTTTCTTTGATAATAACTGCACTACCACCTCTTGCGGTGTTATTTGGGTGCAAGGCATGATACGTTTTGTACCCCTTGATGTTTAGGTAAGATTCTCGTGTAAAATGAGACTCGGATATGAGACATATATCAATGTTTTCTGTTTTTAGGACTGCTTCAAGCTCTGTTTGATGTTGAAGCAGCCCGTTAGCGTTCCATGCCATAATTTTTAGGGATATCATTTTGAATGTTTAAGTGTAGCTGTCTTAGTGCTACTTTCTAGCATTTTAAGGCGTTCATCAAAGGAAGTCATCAAGTTGATGATTTGATTTAATTTATCATCTGCGTTCGTATTAAGCTGTTTTAGTTGCATCTTGGGTTGTGGTAGGGGCTGTATCCCCTTTGCGATTTGAGCATAAGATACATTTCTAACCACTTTTTGTGAGGTTGCCAGTTTTGATACTGATTTGACTGCTCCTGGTACTTTGGTAGTAGGTACTGGAGTTGTTTTCTTATTCAGTTTGTTTTTTATGGTCTGGAGTTCTTTAGCTACTACACAACCCCTGTAATTTGCGGGGTGAGCCTCGCCGCAGTGTACACACTTTGGTTTGCATTCAGCTGGTTTTTTGCATTCGTTAGTTAAGTGCTTTCCCGTACACTTCACACATCTTGGCTCTTTAGAGCAGTATTTTTGAGTGTGGCCAAACGCTTGACATCTTTTGCATTGGGGGATGAGCTTAGATGTTTTGAGCGGCTGTATGTCCACTTTGCAACCTAATATTGTCTTGATGGCATAGATGCTCTTTATGTCTTCGTTTTTATCAAAGGAAAGCGTAAACATGTTTAAGGGTTCTTTATTTCTCCAGCTAAGTTTGTTTACTGCTTCAAGGATATTATAGCCCTTAAGCTTCACATCTTCAATTATTCTATCAGGCAAACATGAGTGGTGCAAGTTTTTTGCCATAACTCTGATTGGCCTCTCTTGTTTGTTCTCATAGGAGTGCCAGAGGAAGTTATTTTGTAGCATTAGCTTAGTTGTAGATCTATACGAGTCTTCGTTACTCGCATTTATTTTAACACTTTCACCGTTCATCATTTTCACTGTGAACGAGTCTTTTGGAAGACTACTTGAGAGTAGGTCGTAGAGCTGCTGGTAGTTTTTTATGTTTTCCACTATTATAGGTGGTGGCAAAGGTACTTTTCTTACCTTTTGCTGCTCTTTCGGTGACTCACTAGAGTCAGATTCTTTCTGCGGGGACGGTGAGGTGTTCAACTTCCTTTTCTTCCTACTTTTTTGGCGCACCCACTCAGTTTCTTTGGCTAGTTCTTCTTCATCTGTCTCGTACACGACAGGTGCAGAAGCATCATTAGTAGAAGCTGGAATCGGAGCTTCATTTTTCTCTTCCCGAAGCTGTTGCATAAGGCATTGTAGTTCTTTTATTTGACCTTCTTGTTCATGCACTAAACGGTGAAGCTTAAGACGTTCCACTTGTTCCCGTTTGTAAAGGTGCAAAATGAACAATTAATTATTATGTCTAACTAGCTGCGCCCCGAGGCTTCGCACGCCTATCCAACGGGAACTGATTTATGGGATAAATGTAGCCTATGTTATTCCAGGCCCAGAACTACCTGTATGCAATTTCAGCCCGATCCGTTCAGTAGTTTTTGCGTGAAAGAGCATCAAACACACATACAAGTTTACAAACCTTCGCGTTTATATTAGTAGAATGTAGGTGGTTTAAATGCAAGTTTGTGCATATAGACATTCGCACATGATTTTTTATTTATTTAAAAGTGAGCCTTAAAAAATGAGACGGAAAGAAGATAATAAAAAATCAATTTCTCAAGTAAGAATATCAAGTTACCAACAATTTGGATTCGAAGTAGGTGACATAAATGTACCAGTACAAGTACCAACATTATACACGTTCTTTAATTAAAATCATTTCATTTGCATATGCAAGTAATTAAAACTGAACGAGCAAAATATTTTTATTCCATATTGCAATTATTGCACTTAAAATATTTAACTGATTGCTTTGTGAAACACGTGTTTATTTAATTAAAATAAGTATCAAACTGAGCAATAACTTTTCAATATCATACTAATGCCTATTATGGGAAAACTATGATAGATCTATTTCGCTTTTAAGCTACTAAAAAACCTAGCAAATTTTTAAGACGTAGTTATTACATACTACAAGTCAAGTTATTACATAGTCCAGCAGTGGACTAATATAGGCTGATGATGATGATGATGATGATGAATACATAATTATACATAAAATACATACTACATTAATACATAATTAACGAATGTATTATACATTACACTTAGTATACTTAGTTTATAGCTAGATGAAGAGTCGTTCGTTATCGTCGTTCAAATCGTTATAATGTTGTATGTTAAAAACTCTTATTTTGGCTTAATTTTTGTACAGTCAACCAAAACATGTTAGGAAAATAATAGGTATATGATAATAGACTTATAGTAGCTTATTATGTACCTACATATATTTATGAAGATGGGTGAATTTTCCAGCATTTTCTTTAATCCCGGAAAACCTAGTGCGAAGCCGCGAGCGAAAGTTTTTTATCGTTAAAAAAGACCCTGTATACGAGAATGTGTATTTTGATGACAGGATGACTATAGTTTTATATTTAGTTTTTATCGGATCAAAGAAAATCGGGACAAAACCTCGTCTACCCATTTAAGCAAACATATTCTGTCGATTTGTCGTGGCTTAGAAGAATTTATCGTGTACCCTATATAAGGCTAATTTTACATTTGATTGTTGCTTAATAGAACCTGCTGATATCTTTATTTGACGTTTGACCGATTACGGTTGATCAAAGATCAATAGATAAGAATTAAATAAGGACCAATAGGTAAATAAAATCGTAAAACGATAAGTTGACTACTCAAGGTCTTACCTTATTTAATACTAACTAAGCAATTTATCTAATTAGCAGCGCAAAATTCAACAAATTGTATTTGAAAGCGAATGCAAGCTAATGCACTTAAACGAAAGCAGTATAAAAAACTCTAACTGTTTGTCTGTTACCTTTCACGGCTGATAGAATTTTAATTATTTTATACAATAAAAAAAAATTGATTGTCTTCTGGGGAAGGACTTACCGCGCGTTATATAAATTTATAGGTACCGATAACTCGCGCCGAATGCAGCGCCAACGCCCAATGTGAACTGGCTCTAAACAAGTTTAGTAGCTCCATACCGTGTACAAAACCTTTTTCCTACCAATACTAGGCTAAAGCTTGAGCAATTAGTTAGCTTGACTTATTGTCCAGTAATGCATTAGTGCAGTTTATTGCCGTTGCAATCAGCGCTCCGAACAAGGCTGGACAACTAGTGCAATTTTAATATAATGCTAGCTTTCCACCGCGAGCACAGCTTATAAACTTACAGCATTCAAAAGTTGCACGCTTATTCATGCAGCATTTATTGTGGTATATTATTTATTTTGCACGTATAAATAGGCGGCATAGTAGATTCTGCCAAAGCGTGTATATATTATAAAATGGCACCGAATAGAGAAAATTTACAACAATTATGTACCTACCCAGACTTATATCAATTTCGTAAAAATCTAAGCCGTCACCAGAAGGGTGCAGCCCAATATTGCTACGTGGAATCTTAATATACTAAAACCGACGCTGAATGGACACGGGAAGGTATAAATATGATCTTATAGAAAAAAACAACGGGTTGCACTCCGGGAGTGCCGGCAGAAGTGAAAACTACACGCACACTCTTCCGATGTACTAAGGCACTACAAGTTGCATTTTTTGTTCTTTGCGATAATAAATATTTCGAACGGCGCCATCTGTTAGCCTGCGGCGACACTTCTCTACTACTATGTAAGATCATCTCGACTGACGCTGTGTTGACGGTTCTGTGTTGCTCCCGGAACTAGCGACATCTTCTTTCAACTTACTGAACTAATTACACAGCTGTAACTTTTGAACTTTTGATAGCTCATCTAAGTACGCTGTTAGCTTACAATGTAGTACCAATTTAAAATTACAGTAATGCAAGCGTGTTACGTTATCACATGACGGTAACGTGAGGCTAATCTAACATGTTAGATCAGATGTTAGATCAGCATCTGGTCACGCGTCAGTGTGACGCGAGTTTATATTACCCATACCAAAAAAGTGCACAACGCCGCTAAAGAAGTTTTCACTTCAAAAATATTTATATGGTCACAGTCATCATCATAAGCCTAGGCTAGTCCTCCCAAAATAAGTAGCAGCTGCTCTCTGACCACATTCAGCATCTTCGCAGACTTTTGCAGATTTTTTCATACGCACCCTGCGTATGTCCTGCCAAATTTGCCCGCGGTTGCGTGATTGTCGCGATTCTTAATTAAAAAATCAACACATTCAAAGTTACCAAGGATTACTTTAATTGCATTGTGAAAGGATGAAATCAAGGGCTACCTTACGCTCCATTAATTAATACTTAATTGGAAAATTACGGCGGTAATTTACAAATAGGCAGAGCCGGCACGTTCGGCTGTCAGTTTGAAATGAAAGCGCTGTCAGTTGGAACATCGGTGATTTATTGATTCCTTTTAGGTCGAGGTTCATAAAACCTACAATATGTATTAAATTAAGATTAAGATCGTTTCTTATCTAATATAATCATATCACACTAATATTATAATATAGTTTTGATGGATAGATGCATGTTTGTTACCTCTTCACGCCAAAACTACTAAGCGGATCGGGCTGAAATTTTGCAAACAGGTAGTTTTAATCTCATAAATTAGTTCCCTTTAAACGTTTCCATAGAAACAACGCGTGCGAAGCCATGAGCAGAAACTGTCAGGTATATTATCATAAAATGTCAAGATAAAAAAAATACCTATCACCAAATTTTTTTGGGCAAAATAATATTATACCCTACCCTACTAATAGAAAAAAATAAATGACTTCAAAAAAACCATATAAAACTTGCAATCTCGCAGCAAGTTTTATATGGTTTTTTAAACTCATTTAAAAAGTTATTTCTTTAAGTGGCGTTACAATGAAAATTGTAACTGATTGATACAAATTACAACAAGTATTTATAATTTAAACAGTTGAACTACCTGCAGACTGTTGCAAGAAATCAAGAGGTACCTAGCCCGACTTATATAAATCAATACCAAGCATTTAAATTATTTTTAAAGGGCTACAAATTATAACAGAAATAATTTATTTATACAGATGGAAGAAAACAGATTATCTCAGCTTACCTAATCATTGTAAAAACCATTGAGACTCTTAAGGCATGTCTACCAACTAGTATTCCGCATTGGAATACGAAAAAATGACGGGATGTGAGAAAATTTCAATCCTAGAAAGGAGAAATACATATTTATATGAAAATAAGCCTATTCAATATTCGCATATTTATCGGATTATATCGTAAAAATTCTCGCGGTGACTTTTACAATTTAATCAAACTAAGCCAGTAATAGGTATATATCGAGGACCTAGATTCTTTGAATAAAGAATTTGTGATTTTGATATTTATAGGAATTAATTTTTCTGATATTATAGGATTAAGTAAAGGTAAATTGTTGCTTGTTTTTTGCTAACAATAGTAAATTTTGACGTACCAATTTGTTGAAAAACACCTATAGCTCTAAGCTAGCTCTAAGTTGGTACTTAATTAAGTTTTAAAAAGGGCAAGTTACTTCCTTTTATCCTATAGGTTAGGAATAGGATTTAGCCTTCATTGGAGCGGTACAGAACATTTCGAAATGGCGTAAGCGTAAATCTTATTATAATGGCGTACGCGTAAATCTATTATAAAATAAAGTGATTGAAAGTTACGCAAATAATTAAAAAACTGCCTATAAAAAACCCAGTAATTTATAATTATGTACCTACGAATCAAAGCGTAAGTTATTTCAAAAGACCGCAAGGTTCCTGAAACATAACAATATTTGACTCTATCGCCGACATTTTTTGATAAAATGAAACATTTATCCATCTCTTGTGCAGGTGAAAAACTTATAAGGTTGTTATTTATAAAGATGAATCATTGCCAAGATAGGCTCCCATATGCTTATTGTCTTGTCAAAAACCAATGAATCACTATTAAATATACGCAGTAGCTTGTTATCTATCATCAGTAGCAATCATTTAAATTTACTATTCGCCTTTATTGTG
This sequence comes from Eupithecia tripunctaria, assembly GCA_955876795.1. Classification (NCBI taxonomy): domain Eukaryota; kingdom Metazoa; phylum Arthropoda; class Insecta; order Lepidoptera; family Geometridae; genus Eupithecia; species Eupithecia tripunctaria. Next base: position 9,349,638 of record OY041612.1, read on the forward strand.
TTACTCTATTTAGCCGTCACTTTAGCTGTCAGTTTGAAATGCTTTAGTTAAACTGGCTTGATTCACGTTGCCCACGTGATATTTTATAAAAATAAACATGGCTTTTTTGGTATAACACCAATTTTCTGTGTTGTAAAAAAATAGCAGTAAAAAGTTCACAATATGCGGCAAATATCTTGCCGCAAATTGTACTGAAATTTGCCGCGAACATATGTTTTAACGAACTGCAATTCAATGGTATAATTTTGGTAATATTACTAAAGACTTTCCAATAAATATCAACATTTTGATACGTTATTAGAAAACTGTATACGTATTGCGGCCAATTTATTTTCTGTTACTCTTAATAATTGTAGAATGCAGAAAAAAAACTTGCGCTAACGTGAAACGATCCACCTTAATGTGTGGGAGTAATTATATGTTTACCTATCACAACAAGAAAGATAAATGGGTAATTTTATGTAAAAAGGTATTTTGATTGGTTCGGTCTTTAATTTTACAGCTTTTGTAAGAAACAGCAAGCGCTAATTTAATTTTACGATTGTTTTGAACTTTAAAGTATTGCATGCAACTTTCTACGTGCGAATGTGTAACGAAAAAGAAATAAAAATGATTTAAGGCTTTTCGAGCGTGTTTATTGAGTGCTTTTTGTGTTGGCGTAAAAATTTAGGTTCCGATTCCAATTAACGTAATTTTGACGTGAATGTCAAAATTGACACCTGCATACTATTATGTCAGATATTTTGTGAAAATGTATTGTACCTCCTGCTGCGTGTCAAACAAAAATAAAAATAAGTGAGGTCGAAGTCCAAATATCGTTTAAAACTATTATATCTCTATTCATATAAAAAATAAAAATTGCAATCAATAATAGTATTTACAATTGAGCAAATTGTAGACTGTTGCAAACAATCTACAGGTAGCTCAACAAATTTATATCAAAACTAAAAATACTTTGAAAATGCTAAATGAAGATGTTAGTGATTGGCTGTATTCCTAATGATAATATTCTTCCATTTACGACATTCTCACTCTAAGTTACATTATATTATCACGCTTTTTATCGCAAAAAAATTACAACATTTTTATGATGTGGGTTTGGTTAAAGTCTTAAAATCATAATTAATCAGGTTCGTATAAGAATATTAAAAGGCCTACCTACTTACTAGAATCGTTTAAAATTGGTTCGATAAAATGCTCACGTACAAAACCTATCAAAAAGCAGTTAAAACTAAATGATCCTGTGGCAGAAACCGACACGGGCTGTTATTAAATGTTTATTAAATAATAATGTTAATGGTAACTAAATTACAACTTATAAAACGTACTTACGTCCGCCTATTTAAAATTTGTAAAGGCTTGTTTGATAGCTAAAAATGATGGATTTAATAAATAAATAAATATAAACGAGCCCTCGTGCGTAGTGTTCCGAGAAAACCGCTGAGCTGAAAAACGTCTGACTTTGGTGTTCTTCCAACTCAAATAAAGCTCGTAGTAAACTCGCTTATCTCTGTAATGAATTCGACAAACCACGATAGATTACGTTTTTGGGATATTGTTTGATTTCATTTATTTTAAGTACCTACTTACCAACTACTTACCTTCTTAAAATATTGTATTTAAAAAACGCCGATACAACTGCAATGTTTCGTAACGAAATTCTTGCTAAAAACGAGATCTCACCAAAGAGGTACAGAAAATGTCTACCTTGGTTACTAAGCTGATAGAGATTTTTGTATCTAGCAACCTACCTTACAGCTGCCTCTCCTGATATTCCTCCTACCTGGTAAATGTGCTAAGAAATCATTTAAATACTTAACCTTTACATGCACAGCGTGGGATCGAGACATTTCTGCATGTCACATGAGTATTACGAGTACTTATACCTACTTATTTTAAATCTAGATGTATACAGGGTTATTAGTATACATCTAGACGGATGGACTGAACCTGCAATTCAGTGTCACTACACTGAATTGCTTACTTATACTTACATGTTTTAAATCTAGTATTATATATAATTAGTTATTAGTAATAACCCTGTAAACATCTAGACACCTGAATTCAGAAAGATAGATAGACACCTGAATTCAGAATTCAGAAACCTGCAATTCAGTGTCACAACACTGAATTGCAGGTTCTGTTTATAATTCTTATTCTAATTTTGAGTAGAGGAACACGGACATCAGTTCATAGGAGTGTATTGTGCATTATCTCCATGCCTAAGTAGGTCCTAACCAGCACAGCTCCTTGAAGTACCGGAGCAAGACTTTTGGTGACTGACAGCTTCGTTTCAGCTTTTCTGTGGGTGTTGATGGAATTGATGCCTCCATGAGACAGTTCATTTTGTACCTGCCTCCTCTCCTCTCCTTCTCTCTATAACCACGAACACGTTTCTAAAGAATTATGACCTGGCGCATAATTCTTAAATTTGGTATTGCTAGTCCCTACTAGCCTCTCTAAAAAAAGATTATTTATTGAATAAAGTCCCTACCTTACTCAATAATCTTTCTTTAGAGAGGCTTTATTGAAACAAATCTTAAAACAGTTCTGCACTGAAGTCTGAAGCACTGTCGTCAGTGTCTCGCTGGGAGATCGGTCTTTAGTGGTATTTCATTTGGTTATGGAAGAAACGTGTTTTTTTCATTTGTTTGTTTTTTATTAGAGTTGATATACATAAAATATTTAAGAATTAAGGCTTGGCGTCATCACGAACGTGTTGATGATGGACAGAACCTGCCGTTTACGACAGTGAATTACCAATAACCCTCTTTAATTATGTTACACTAGTTTCTCCCGCGGCTTCGTACGCGTTGTTTCTATGGAAACGTTTTTTATACCATGGGAACTATTATTTATTTATATTATAAGATAGAAAGTATGTGTGTGATCCCAGGGTTTGAAAGACCGTATGAAAAATTTCAACCCAATCCCTTCAGTAGTTTTGGCGTGAAGAAGTAACAAACATGATGGATGTTTGTTACCATTCATACTTTCGCATTTATAATATTAGTATGATAGTAGGCAAGTGCTAAGAACCTGTCTTAACTTAGTGGGGTATACCTATTCCAATATGTTCGATGTGAACCGAGCTTATGAAAACATGTTTAAATTGTGTCAGTTTAAAAGTGATTGTGCGCACTATCGAATTAAGTTGATTGAGTATTTACGGTGTGGACATTGCTTTACTTTCCCAAAATTTCAGTAATTAAGTAATTTCTTATATATTTACCAATGAGGAAAATACTATGATTTTTGCGATCGATGAAAGTCCGTAAAGGTAGACGGATCAAAACTAAAAGGTTTTTTGTTTATGTATTTCTACTATTTGTAATATTATAACGTGAAAGTTTGTGCCGTTGTTGTGAAGATGTTTGGTCAAAGACAATTCCATACAGCAAACATCTTTACAACAGCTAAAACGCGTGTGAAGCCACGGGTAAAAGCTAGTTCACAAGTTTGGTAAAACTGATGTATGATTGAAATGCAATCATTTTTGTTCCCAAGATTTAGCCGTAACAAAAAACAGAACAATTTCTGATATGTTTATCGTACATCCGATGTTTTCCGATATAATTGTTACTTAGTAACATCGTAGGAGGTCTGTGAATTGTTAGGATTCCACGCACTACTTGGAAGGTACGTGATGAAAATAACAACAGATATTCCTAAAGTCTAGTCTAGCCTCCTCGAAGCTTTATAAGGTATGCCACTTATTATTTTTATCATATGCCTTCAAAGATGGTTTTATGTCTCAATTCCCCGACGCTTGGCATACTCCATAAGTATCTCATAAATACCTACAAGAGTTGTTTTACCCTATTTTAGCCGTATGGATAGGCGTAAGCTACTATTAGCTATTCCGAAGATGCTAACGCCAAGTAATAATTTGATAGAAACACAATAGCGGTAGCTGTAGAGCATTATGCCTATATTGAACCCCAACTGCTACTAAGTATAGTATAGTATCAGTTGAGCTACCTGTAGATTGTATGCAACAGTCTGCAGTGAGATTAATTGCTTCAATTGTAAATACTAGTTTTGATTTGTTTCTTTTATTTGATTATAATTTCCTTTTCAATGAACTGATAACACTCGTAAATATACATATGTATCTACTTACCTCGAGTTGCCGCGAGTTTTTTTTTAATTTAATGTATTTGCACGAATCAAACTAGCAGAGAAGTAATTTGCTGAAAATCGTATACGGTTTTCTATGACACCATATTCACATTATACTTTAATTCTAACAAAAAATTTATAGTTAAAGTACGTTATGCACCCCACCCCTTTTCGGTTTAATATACCCATAAAGCTGGGTACTGACCGGTGTGTTACAGGACGTAACGTAATGTACGTGTTACAAAGCGAACGTTCGTGCAGTCAGTACGGGGAAAGAAGGCGCTCGTAACGAGCAACGAGACGGACTTTAGCACGACGTAACAGTTCGTGCTCGGTGCGAATGATACATTACGTTACGATAGTGATACCAGTCAATACCCGTATTAACGGGATACCGTGTATATCGTAACGTAACCCCTTGATTTTAAAATAGCTCTTAAAAATAATTTTAAATACCTATATCTCTTAAATATTTCGAATTTCGAATTTCAAAGGCTATTAAGTTTAAACATATACTTACAGAGCTTTGATCTACAAAAGTTGTTTCGTAACTTTTTGTCAGAATAACTTAACTGCCAATATGTACTTGTTGTTTACCAAATGCCCATTAGAAATTTGTCAGACCATGTTCAGCAATGAAAAAGCAAATCGGAATGCATTATTAAAATGCCTATATCGTGTACAATGCGCCATACATTACATTCAAACGTTGATTTGTCAACTGTCCCAGCACTACAGAGTTGTTTTTAACTAGTAAACATAGTTTGGCAACAAAAACACCATTCTTAAAAATAAAAAGGGAAACCTTTTTGACATGTTTGAAACACACACCTTCGCATTGTTATGCGGTCATATTTTTTCAACAAAACAACTTAAAACACCTGCGATATCTGATATTACAAACGTTACCATGCTTTTTGTTTTATGTTGCCAAGTTCTAATGAATTTACTGTAATAATGCTAACTGTGGCATATCTGTTTAAAACGAAATATGCCAAATATGTCACTTAGGTGAGATTGTATCTGTATAAGGCATTGGTATGAAATACTTTTGTCTAGTTCCAGTTGACTGCCATTTCGGAGACCAAAATGCAGGTTTGTGCTAATGCGCAGGTATTTTTTCGTGTATATTGTGGAGACATAGCAACTGGTCTAATATTTTAGGATTTCAAGGACAATCAGAGTCCTTAGTATGGGTTGTGTAAATTTTACGATAACTCTTTTCGATTTCGATTCAGTCCCATACATTTAGCGCCCCTACCAGATAGAGAGGTAGGTATAGGTTTTTTGGGGTATTTATTTATTTATATTCATTTATTGGGAAACCATCAGCACTTTTTACATAATATATGGGTGATACAATAGAAGTTGGTGGGCTATTGACAGGAATCCACTGATAGATATTCTTCGTTTTCGTAGCTTTATCTATGCTAAATTTCCGAAACAGATAGCTTCTTAGCAATATTATACTAACGTTTGTTAAGTTTTGTTTATTTAGAATTCGAAATAATCGTTTGTTACGTTTCGGTTTTTTATGGAAATTGGTACATTAATTCGGTTTATTAGTATGTACATGAATTGGTCGAAACGGAGCACCAATTTCGTGATAGAATTAATATAGACCCGCTGTTCTTGAACCCATTCAAAAGCCCATTCAAAATGTCATAATACTGAGATAAAAACCGTCATCGTGGTTTTGAATATTTGAAACCTAATCAACTTTTCACACAAAAGACTTCAACGCGCTGGTCTGTCAAAACACGTAGCAGAAAATCACATTTCCATCTTTGTTTCTTAATGGACAAAGAAAATGGAAACCATTGTTTTTAGCGAACAAAATAAATGCCTATACAAAATTATAAATTAACAATAACAAAAAGAAATTGATGGTCAGGTTAGGTAGGTACTTACTGTCTACCTGACGATATCTGTGTGAATATTAAAGGATTAAAGCATTAATAACAGGTTTGCAGATAAGTGTTATAAAAATAATGTACTACTTCCACTGCCACCCTGACCCGCATATTTAGGTATTTGGGCAGTGAACGGGTTAACTCTGGAACGGATCGAGTAAGCTGTTAATGTATTTGAATGCAATATTCTTTGAGTCGAGCGGGCGGAGCGGAAAGAAAATTAAAGGTCCAAATAAGCTGTATATTCATATTCGAGAGTGAGGTATTGGTTTAGTCCACGGAAAGTAAAATAAGGTGTAAAGTCACATTGCAACCATGATGGAGGTTTAACCCTCTCCGTATATTTCACACATTTCAATACATGCGATTGAATGCATGGCTCGGGGGACCGTAGCTTATCTGATTATACAATATGGTGTTACGAGTGCAGACATACTGGATATAGAGACGCGAGAGGTGACTTTGTGGAAGAAAATCTAGTTTTGTTTATGTCAGTTTTCAAGAACTTCCACAATAGTACAGTATCGGGTAGTAACCCAGTCCACTAAATTTGTAAATGATTTTGTGCCTAAATTTTGTAAAGTCAGCAAAATTTGGGCCCTACCACACACACAAAATAGTTTCAAACTGGATAGGCATTACGTTTGGCGATGGTATATATACAAATAAAGTGTGAAGAATCAGAAGCAATTTTTGCATAGAATTTAATTTTTCCAATTCGTTCTAATTTGGTCCGAACGAAGTAGGTCGAATGCGGAATAACACGAGGCACTAAGCGAATCTAGCAGCTTTTATAAAACAGCTTTTAGTTTAACTCTTAGTTATTACATGTAATACATAAAGATAAAGATTATGCACGGCTTGAACAAATTGTAGAGCTCATTCTAGTCCCATTAGTTCAGTGTTATCTATCATGCAGGTGGCTGCGAAGGCTGGTCGTATGCACCAAGTATAAATCTTTTGATAAACAAACTACGCATAATCCGAAATATTCGATAAGATCGTAAGTTTTACTGTCCATTCAAGTCAATGTATTACTACGTGAAGTTATTTATATGGACAGGTGTATTTTGCAGCTATGCCGGTATAAACGACTACCTGGATATAAAGAAGGGTTGTCGAATTTTCTTATTAGTATACTCTCAGAAAAATTAAAATAAAAAGTTGTTCCTGCAACAAACACTTTTTTCTATTTTTGGTATTTTGTATGCTCTAAGGACCGTATTATCAAACCTTGCTCATAGATAGAGTTACGTTTATGCCATAGAAAAATGTAACATAAATATTGATCGACTCTGCGACTCTGCTCAGTCGCAAGCAATATGGGTCTATGAATGACTTCTCTTGATCAATCTATACTTCTAATCCTTCCCTGTTTTTTTCTTATTCATTTTGTTTAAGGTTTTGTACCGACTTAGGTACTTTGTTAAACTATGTAAAAATAATAGATATTCAACTTAATTGCTACAAGGATTTCATAGTTTTTCTTTTGCAATGCAGCACCAACGCAGAATAACGAGCAAAACAGTTATAAAACAAGCGCAAGCTATAAATTGTGATTATTTAGTCAGTGTTCAGAGTATGCGGGCGGCGTAACCATTTCAACAATAAAAAGTCCGTAACAAAACAGTGACGTGTTCTAAAACTACAAAAGAAAATAACAGGCAAAAACAGGAAATATTCAAAAAAGTGCAGTGCAAAAAAACAATGGTGCCAGTGTTCTGTGATAATAGTGAAAAATTCCGAATAAACGTGTAGAAAATAGTTGCTTCTTATAGTTTGAAGAAGCTGTCTTTATTATGTCATAAATGCGGCAAAACCGCATGCGCAACTAGGACAGAACCACTCTATCTCAAGAACCTATACCAGTGCTTCATAATTTTCCGACATATCAAACCCTCCAAATGCGTGCGACCAAAATGACGTCCTCGCATTGCCGAAGCGTGACACCCCCCCTGTCACGGGCGTCCTCTAGCGACCTTCCTCTCCCTCTCTGCGTATCCCCTGACATGACCCGACGAACACTCTCCCCAGACCTCGTAAACTTCAACCGACGTCCCATATCCCCAAGCTTAGAGGCTTACCGTCCTTTGTCACCAGACTTCGCTAGGCGGTCGCGATCCCCCGCTCGACCAAGGTCATTGATGGAGTCTCTACTAGTTGCAAAAATGGAAGCGTTATCAACGGGGAGATTGGTCAGAACGGATTCTATGGACAGCTGCAGCAGTTTTGGATCTATGTCGTCATTGCCGAGTGATGTGTGCAGATGCGATGATTGTCTGCTGGGGATTGTGGACTTCTACATGCCACGTCCTGAGGCATTTAGAAAGGTAAGACATAATTTTCCTTAAGGTTTAAATGTGTTTATTTATCATAAAATTACTTTTAACAGTACAACTAGTAACCTAGATAAAAAACGGCAGTTCATCAACTTATAACGTAATCCATTACGTTGTTGTTAATTCAGGAAAAAAAGAAACAATAGTAAAATATGTAGAGTCTACAATATGGTTGCGTGTTTTCCTGAAGCACGATAAACAATATCTAGAGGCGAACGTGTAGTATTTTCCTTATCCAGACTTTTAAAGCATTTAAACATGTCAATATAAATACTAGGCTTGGTTCATGCAAATAGTCTTATTGCATTAGGTAAGGAAGCAGGCTCTTAAGAGAACTTTAGAAAGTGAATTCTAGATTAAAACTGTAGAGCTTTCTGGTAGAGCCTTGATGACTAGTAGCGCCATCTCTGTAAACATTCCGTTATTTCATCGATTCTTTATTCGAAAGTTTATTTCAACCTGTTTACTTAGTGTGCCGTGCTCGGTCTTGTTTGTAGTTGAATGGAATTTCAACAGATGGCGCCAGTTATAAAAAGGTAGAGCAATGGAACGCAGCTAATGAACGAGACCTTGTTTTAGTAGTCCCCATGAATAAGTTTAATGTCACGATGGTCCTGGCGTTTAGTTCTTATTATAGGAATGGCGTAATGGTTTTTATTTCATGACAAATTATAATCAAACATCCCAACGAGTCATCGTATCAACTCCAGTTTTAAATATTAATGTACAGTTGGCAAACCAATTACATAGTACATTGAATTTTAATACGAACAATAAAATTTCATGAAAATCATGAGTTCATCAATAAGGGAATCCATTTAATTTAAATAAGTATTACTAAATTCGCCGTTTTATTATTTAGAGAATCGAAACCGTACCCTCCTGCATCGCAGGCGGACCTCCGCCTACTGCTCCACAGAGGTCGTCGAAAAACACTATGGAAAGTAGTAGATTAGATACCTGACTGACTTTTTGTTTATTATGATGATACAACTTCCTTCATATTTATTTTTATTCATTATGATTACAACTTCAAGGATATCTGAAGCGATTACGCATATTTCAGTTAGTCTGTGAATAATGTAAGTCATAATACAGTAGGTAGTAGTTAGTGGGGCTAGATGTTCCTGAGTGCACTCAGGAACATCTAGCCCCAAAAAAACATTGATTTTGGTCGGTTTTATTTAGTTTGCCCAGTTTGTTTATTTGTTTGGGTTAATGTAGTATGAAATTTGGTACGCACATTTATTTCTGAAGCCATCTTAAAAACCCTTTAACTTAAAAAAAGCCTTTAATCAAACCTTTCATACTTTTGACTCGTCTCTTTTGTTATTCAGGCTAATCACAACCTAGGTCTCTAATGGACAATGGTGAATAGGTGTCTTCTAGGCCTTGGTAATACCTTCGCATGCAACTGTTTGTGTCCTGTTTGTGTCCCAATAGAGGCTTGGAAAGGTGATCAAAGAGTGGAGGTGCGAGTGTGTGGAATGGTGGGCTCGCCGGCTAAGTATGGGAGGAAGAGGGGACGCCAGTCGGATCGCGGAGGTTATGTGCTCCCGTGGTTCGGCGAAAATGGCGAAAGACGGACATCGGAGAGTTTTTTAATGGGTATTACGTTCTTCTCAGGTCGTCGAGTCCCACATAATTCTGGTTTCCCCCACAGACCAGTCTATTCGTAAACGAATTTTAACTCGCCGAATAAAAATAAACAAAAAAAGGCCTTTGTAATACCACTTCGGCCACATCGTCATTTTCCACCAATCGAGATTGTCCTCAAACGAATAACTGTAAGAACAAACTGTAGAACACACTGTACTCAGCAACATCTAGCCCCAAACTGAACATTCGATGTGAATGAATAGAAATTACATTTTATTAATTTACGTGAATTAGACTATTCTAGTGTGGATTTTACCTATCCTATCCAATAAATCGACGACGACCTCTGTGGCGCGGTGGGCGAAGGTCTGCCTGCGACGCAGGAGGTTGCGGGTTCGATTCCCGCCTCGGGACAAATGTGTGTACGATCTGCTGACATTTTTTAAGGGCGTTCTGGATGTTTTTCTATGTATAATAAAAAATATCTATCTATGTAGTGTATTGTATTATGTATATCAGTTATCTAGTACCCATAACACAAGCTCTGCTTAACTTGGGGCTAGATAATGCTGTGTGAATTATCCAGCATTAAATTGAAATAAACTAAAAAATAAATAAACAAAAATAAATAAACCATTTACTATGGAATAAAACCATGATTACATTATATGTAAAAAATAAAACGATGCCATCTGCAGAAGTTAGGAAACTGTGTCAGAAATGACAACACCCTTCTCCAAAATTAAAGTGGATCGAGTTTCAAAACAATACAAAATATGTTTATAAAGCAACTTATTTTATCCACACATACACATACTTTAAGAATTGTTACAATTTAGTTTGAAGAAAAGTTAAACACAAAAATTAGTTTCTCAGATTCTAAATCAGCAGTAGTGTTTGGTGTACCTATATGGTGAGTGTGTAATTGTGTCTGTGACTGTGTGTGTTTGTGTGTGTGTCATGCTCCTGAGGACACCGATCCCCTAGGAGTCTGGGCAATAGGAGCTAATGTAAGGACATTGGACATTGTACTACCTACATAAATCTTAGTGGGTTACATCACGTAATTGTTTGAACCATTCAGCTTGAACTAATACTGATAAGTCGATAACCTGACTAATTAACTGGCGCTTGGGTAATTGGTTCATTACGATTTATGGTTATTGTTCTGTCTGGGTTTTATGGACCTTTAAACTCTGTTAAAATCCAAACGATACCATTTTTTTCAGTTTTAGAACTCTCTGAGTTCGCCCGTAAAATAAAATTTGATGTTTTGGCGAAGTTAAATTGTCGTCAAGGGTTTTCGAATCAAGAAAAATATGTACATATGTGTATGTAAAATATATTTTGTCTAACTGACGGATTAAATAAAGTATTTTTTACCCAAGCCTACCCTATTGTTGTTTGTCGTTATTTGCCTCCTAAAATTTCATTGTCTTGTTAATTTATTTATGCTATTCGAAGCAATTTCATGTCCAAAACCCTCATTTGCCTAATAAGTATGACTAACGCTGATTCTGAACGCTACATTTATGACACGCATTCTTGTCTTCTAGTCTGACAGTTGTAAAGTTTAAACTAAACCCTATGTCGTGGAGTTAAAACTGAAAGTATTTTTCAGGCATGTATTGAATAGAGTTGTTGCAATGTCCAGTGATGTCATAGGAGCAACGTCTCGAATGTTCCGACAGGTTTTGTGCGTCATAGTGACGTCATTGCTATCTTTGAAGGCTTTCTTTGAATGCCATTTTGAAGTACGACTTGAATGGAATTTGTTTGCAATTAAAATGATGGTATTTCTTAACTATTTTATTCCTCTGAGTGAACTGTGCTTTCTTATGGAAATATAGAAGTAGAACCGAGAGAGATTTTCTAATATTGAAAGTGTAATGAATCGATGTTTTTATTATTTCAATAAGTGACTCGAATTTAATAACCAAATAGGTAAGTGTTGAATGTTACCCAGATGAAATCTACATGTCCAATAATTCAGATTTATTTATTGGAAACATTTGGAGGAAAAGATCTCGTCAAACAGTTAATGGTTTACATAATGCTTTTTGATTCTGCGTAACGGATTGTAATATTTGGCCATTTATCAGACAACCAGATTTTATCGACGGCTTAGTACGCGTTATTTTAATGTATACGTTTGTATAATATAAATATGTGTATATATTAATATTCACTCCATGGGAACTGATTTATGGAATAAAAAGTAACCTACTTACTCGTTACTTGTATCTGGGTTGGTTTCCGCAACTAGTCGAGTGCACTGTTAGGTAGGTGCCTGGTGGTTTTTGTCTTTCACTTTCTTCTTTTTACCTCATGTTTAAGCTTAGTAATTAGGTCATTAGAATCTAGTGGTTCCACAAAAGTGGTGACAAGACGCCACCCTGTAGACATACCCATAACACAACTCTCCAGGTTCCCCCGTTTACGTCGATCCGCACTGCCCTAATTTAAAGTAACCTATGTTTTATGGTAAAGACGTAGGTCCAAGCAAAATTTCAGTTCAATCTGTTCAGTAGTTTTGGCGTAAAGAAGTAACCAATACGCTGGTATCACGCAACTACCCATAGATTGTTGGCAACAGTTTGCAGTTATCCCAATTGTTTCAATTGTAAAGAGATCGCTCTTAGCAATAAGGCCGCATTTTATAGGTACTTCCTTTTTCTAAGCACTTTCTCTGTATTGTTTCCTTCCTGTCTTTCTGTGGTAAAAGCATTTATAATAATAGTGTGCAGGGACGACAGAAGTACTCTTGGACGGGAGGGGCAAACTTTTTCTCCAAGATACGGCTTCTTCCGGACGAAACTAGATGACTCAGCCCCTCCGTTTAATTTCTCGGGCGGTGGGCACTTGCCCCTCTGCACCGCACTTGTGGTCAGTTGCGGCCCTTGATAATGTGATTATTCATATATATGCCTGTTAACTTGTAGGGCATTGCGTTCAATTTACCTCATTCACAACGTCACTGTTTTGTTACGAACCGATATATTATAAGTATTATACGACGGCATTATAACAACGCAACACAATATTTATCCTCATATTCATAGTAATTTTCCATTTAATTGTGTCCATGTAAAATTATTAATTTCCCGTGCGAATCATGGATTCCATTGTAATTGAAATGAATAATTGTTACAATGGAATCCGACACTGAACGTAGCCGATGACAAGCATGGTTGGTTAACTTTTTGATTTGGGGAATACTCCACCATTTATCATCTGAGATGCTGTGTGGTGCTGGCTTAGAATTTGCAGCACCCCAGCTCTTCCTCCGGGTATCGTAAGATGCGACTAATGGATATATATATACTAGCTGCGCCCCGCGGCTTCGCACGCGTTGTTCCTATGGAAACGTTAAAAGGTGATTATCATCCCACGGGAACTGATTTATGGGATAAAAAGTTAGTCTATGTTTGATTCCAGGGTTAGAATTACCTGTATGCAAAATTTCAGCCAGATCCGTCCAGTAGTTTTGGCGTGAAGAAGTAACAAACATCCATCCATCCTTACAAACTTTCGCATTTATAATATTAAGTGTGATATATCGGGGCGGGCAGCAGCGTCTCCTGCACAACAATTCTAACACCAAACTGCGATCCCCAATCCGTATGTCCAGCGTGGGGATCATGGGCCGGGGCACGCCTGCGTCCAGCAAAGGACTGATATAGGCTGTTGAAGTTGATGTCATCATATCATGCATTTCAACATTACCTCATACTTTATTGTAACATGGCTTAATAGAAAATGGCCTTCGATCTAAAGAAAACTATTTTCCTAGTACTTTAATTCCTTGGAAATAATCGAAACCCGCTAATATATTCGAATTTACTGCGGATCTGTGTCGAATTACGTCTCGATGACTTGGTTGTGAAGTCTGCATAGCTCGCCGGTAGACTCATCGCAATCTATTTTCTCTGCCACTCTCCCTTACCAGTTATAAGCAGTACCCATAACACACTCTGCAAATTTTTAGGCAATTTGAGACCGTGAGGATATTTCTTACAATAGATTTTTTTTTTCTTATGCATAGAACTCAACAAATCACACAAGCAGCACTTTGTACAAACATTAATTTGTCCAGTGGCGGGGTTCGAATCCACATCCTGCTGCGTCGCAGGCTGTCTTCGCCGCAGCATCACAGAGGTAGCCAACATAATTCATCACATCAATTACCTTAACAACCATTTCCAACTTGACAATCTTTCGTTTTAGGTTAAATTGAATTTGTCTTTCACACTTCACACTTAATATTATAAAGGCGAAAGTTTGTATGGATGTATGGATGTATGGATGGATGTTTGTTACTTCTTCACGCCAAAACTACTGGACAGATCTGGCTGAAATTTTGCATACAGGTAATTATAATCCTGGAATAAAACATAGGCTACTTTTTATCCCATAAATCTGTTCCCGTGGAATGAAAATTACCTTTTAATGTTTCCATAGAATCAACGCGTGCGAAGCAGCGGGGCGCAGCTAGTTCTTGTATAAAATAAGTCGAAATTCGATACCTCACCTCACCCCAACAGCCTTTATTGGTCGAAAGCTGAGGTTGAGGATCGCATTTCGGTGTTAGAATTGTTCTGCAGAAGCCGCTGCTGCCCGCCTTTAGTGCCTTTTACGACACCCGTGGGAAGAGTTGCTGTGGTGAAAATTCTAAGTCGGCAACTTAGAATTTGCACCATAGCGGGTGTCGTAAGAGGCACTAGTGGTGGGATATCTATACACATATTGAATTCGATAGTTACTAGCCCGGTAGAGGTATAGTTTGCATTAGTCCTACGTTCATTTTGAGATACGTAAAAGTCACCAAGCCGTATTACTTTTTAACTACGACTAGTAAATCACCGGAAACTATAAAAGGTTACGATAATTAGTGAAATTATCCATCAATGAATATTTGGTGATAAAACTCCAATAAAGCAGCTGATTCCTCAATGACATAAATTAAATGTAATAAGGTGAATGCGGTTCTTAATAACCGAAACTCTCGTTATGGATGATTCATTACGTCCAAATTGTTGATATCATACATTGCAAGGCTGGCTGTCTTGCATCAAATGCGTCAAAAAAATTCAGGTTTGTCAGGTTTTCTTGAGGTTTAAGTTATTTTATTAAATACTAGCTGCGCCCCGCGCGGCTTCACACGCGTTTTTCCTATGGAAACGTTTAAAGGTGCTTTTTATCCCACGGGAACATATTCACGGGATAAAAAGTATCCTATGTTTTATTCCAGTATTAGAATAACCTGTATGCAAAATTTTTGCCAGATCCGTTCAGTAGTTTTGGCGTGAAGAGGTAACAAACATCCATCCATCCATCCATCCATACATCCATACAAACTTTCGAATTTCTATTATTAATGTGCTATTAGTGTGATATAGTGTTATAAATTATTGCGACTAACTGTAAATTGTATCCCCAGACTAATTAGCGCTTGATCATTCTGACTCTTTCAGATCGTTTCATGCCAAATAAAAATACTTCGTGTGAGTAAAAATTACGTATATGGATTTACGACTATTGAACATAACTGCAATAATAGTAATGCCAAACATTCATTATGCCATAACCCCACAAACTTTTCGCCGTGAATTTAAAGAGAAAAATTCGGTCCTCATGGGTGCTCTTAGTGTAATGGTTTCAAAAGATGTTCGAGTATCCAATAACCCTTTCGTAATGTAAATACATAATTTCTTCAGAAGCACTTGTCTTAAATACGCACTGAACTAGTGGATTGACGGATGATGTGAGAAAATTAAAAGTAATTGCAGTATGGGTAGTATTTATGGTAAATTATCGATAATTATGGTGACTTTAGTTTGTCTTGTGTCTTGAACTGAGGTTCTGATATGAAACTTTTTTTACCCTCTATAAAATAATAATGGTAAAAAAAACTTTATTTCGTTCTATAACTGGTTCTGAAAAATTGTTTTATTGCCCCATTAGAAATAGTTCAAACTTTATTTTAAGCTGATGTTGGCACAGTAAAGTTGTAAAAGATGGTTAAAGTACCTAACTTTATAAAAAAAATACACCTTGGTGTAAAACCTTAATTTTTGAAGGATTCGTAAGCAACCCAAAACCTTTAAAAGAATAAGCAATATAGTAAGTAGCTAGTTAATTTATTAGCCAAAACTCTTTAGATCTCTTACGATTGTATAATCATGCTACATTTTAATTATGAACCAAAACTCTTCCAAACTCCTTTTAAGAATAAATTATTATTTTTGGCTTTACCTCTAAAATACCTTGAGATTTAATATCGCCTTGGATTTAAACTTGCATAGAATTCAAATAACTAAAATCACATTGTTTCGTAGGTCACGCGTGTTGAACTTTCAATGAAGCAATTTATAGTTAATTATGTAAAACATTAAAACTGAATTTCAGAAGAGGTTAATGGTGAATTTTAATTATATCAGATATTATCTTACATAACAAACGATTGTTTAGCTGAACTGAAAATTTGTGACTGAAATTTTTTTTTTGTCCCATTTAGCATTTGGCCGAAACTTGCCAAAATAGTCGATTAGTTCCGCTGACGGTTATAAATATAAGAGAGAATAATAGACGACCTCTGTGGCGCGGTGGGCGAAGGTCCGCCTGCGACGCAGGAGGTTGCGGCTTCAAATCCCGCCTTGGGACAAATGTTTGTACGCTCTGCAAATATTTGTTCAGGGGGTTCTGAATGTTTTCTATCTATAATAAAAAAAAACTACAAATGTAGTGTATAGTAGTGAGCTGTATCTTCATAATATTGTAGGTAATGTAAAATAATGTGGTTTTATTTTAACTTAATTTTCTGCACGCTCTATAGTTATTTCCATATTTATCGCTGAGTGATAGGTATGTGATGTGCACGCTTTAAGCGAGTGTTTCTTCTGCGTCACAAATTGACTAGATTAATATTAATTGGCTGAATATTAGGCAATAAATAAAGTGGCTGAAATTTTCAGTCGGAAGAAATATACAGGCTGCAAGAGTCTATGCAGAGTAACGATTTAACAAAGTTATTAGACTTTCACTTTTACAAAATTCGTTAGTTTGATGAATTCAATATTAGTGGGTTATCTCCGCGGTGTTCTTCCAATACAAACTAGGTTCGTAGTTGACCCGCTTACACTCATAATGAAGTTATTTAACTGTTGTATCTGGCTGTTATTAATTAATACTTAAAGTAACATTAATAGTTGCTATTTAAAGTAGATTTAACATTACTTTTAACGCTCAAATACAAACTACCTTGATGACCTAACTCAACAAGCGGTTAATAATAGTTCATTATCGTAAACCATTAAGGTTAACTCGGGACAACCAAAGCCTCATTAAAGTCCATTGACGTCACAGAGATTTAAGTTATCGAATTCGAAGTCACGTACCATCTTCAACCACAGCAACCGCGGTATTTTTATAGTTACAAATTACAAAATATATCATTATGCTTGAGTTCGTTTTAAAGCAAAAAGCAAGCGCAACGGCGACGGCCCCAGTCGTAAGCAGCTAGTAGCGATTTCGCGCGCGTCGAATGAACACGTGTTTTCCGTTCATTTTAGCTCGTGTCATTGACAGTGTACAATGTCGTTACTCAGTGGAAGTGGATACTCCATGTGAACATGCCCGAGTGTACTGAATTTACCATCCCCATTATAAGATACACCATGGACCCCGAAGACAGGACCGAAGAGCGTCAGACTCTTACAAAAAAGATGTCTTTAGTCACAACAGTGAAAATTGAGACTCCCGATAATGGACGAAGGCTTTCTGAGCCGACTAGGTACTACATACCTCCGCAGTGTAACAATAGACTCTCCCCTAGGAGTGCTAGGAAACGTGATGCGAGGAGGAACTCCAAGTGTAGTGCCGAAGACTCTCCCCCGAGAGAGTCTTTGGGTCCTAAGCCGTGCAACTGTGAGGAGTGCCGTGCGTCAAGCCCGTTACCACCTGGGTATGGTCCCCAGACGCTATCTCCTGGCTACGACCAGATGAAGATGTCTTTACTGGACGTAGCCTGGAGTGAAGACTACACGGAGGCGTCGAGCGATGACCTCAGTTCAGAATGGGACTCCGACGTGCCTGATCCACCACCGCCAACGCAAAAGGTAAAACACAGGATGTCTTATTTACCGGTCATGAAGTCGGTAATGTGATCGCTTACCGTGTCTGTTGGAGTGTGACTGATGGTGTAGCTATCATGTCATTTATTCTTGGTACCTAAGCTACGCTGTATCTCTCAGAGTTAATAACATGATGGTCTGCCACCTAGAACCAATACAAGTAAGTATTTTGTATCAATGTGCCCTTACGGGGTTGGACCTAACAAAATAATTATATGATCATTATGTACCAAAAATAAGAAACAAATTATTACTTGTATTTACAACTGAAACAATTGAGCTAACTGCAGACTACTGCAAACAATCTACATGTAGCTCAACTGATCAATACCAGTCGGAAGCGTCCCCAATACGCTGGATATACTGTCCCACTATGGCAAGGCTGATGCGCTATCCCGATAGATACTCACCAGCTCTCGGTTCACGCGCCATTTCGACCAGACGTTTAATTTTTTTTTAAAACACCGTAGACCCTCGGACCTCATTTCACGGACCTAGGGTCTAGACTCCAGGGGGAGAAAAAAACCTGCAGTTTTGCGCTTTTTGGGATCGTCCGTCGGCGAAATCCAAGTCAAAGACACATGACATGATTGTGGAATATCTTCTACTAATGGAACTATTTATTTAATAGCGATTGAACTTCACTTGTTAAGTTCTTTTAATCATCTATTTTAAAGGTTAGTCGTGTTTTTATGTGATTCGCAATGTTGTTGTTGGGTATAGTTCGAAATATAAGACCAACTCAGTGGATGTTGGTTCGGACCTAATGAATGCTTATGTGCAGAGAGAAAGTTTAATTTCACTCGTGCATTTGTCGTCAAAGACCAATATCATCGCCGTACGTTACCGTTAATCAATTATAACGTGAGCGTAAAATCAATGACGAAATTATGCTGACTCATACAGGACAAAACGTAAACATCAATTGTAAAGTTTTTTATTGTTGACAAACGCTTAAATATAGACCGCGATGAATTATTCTTATTAAAAGAAGCTCATATGATGTTATTATTAAAATTTGATGTTGGCATTTAGAAAACAGGTTGGCACGAACTGTCACCATTCGTAGATTTGGTACCTAACTACTTACAACTTGAAATTCCTACCTTAGCCTTAGGGCCTTAGGTAATTGCTTAACTTGGAGCTAGATAATTAGGATTAAGATTGTGTGGATTGTCCAGCATTCTTTATTATTTATTTAATAAAATGTTAGAGCACCGTTGATAATATCCAAAATGACGTAAGGTAAAATCACAGATCACAGAATCTGTGGGTAAAATAGTAGAAAACGTAGAAAATGTACTATACCTAGTTGTTCATACCATAAGCATGGTAAATACTTATTATGCTGTGTGTACAAAAGCTTAATGATTTATTCATTCATTTATATTATTTAATCAGAGATATAAATCAATTTTTCTTAGATAGTGATCTAAATTCCTACAATTCTTTTGTTTGTGAATGTTGTTTAATATAACTGTGTACAATAAACCTTACTTTTGCAATTAATTCAGGCCATTTAAATGATAATTTTTGTAAAGTAATTTGAAATGGAAAACAAAGATAGCCTTGACAGAACAGACTTAAGGGGGGGGGGGGGGGGGGGGGGTACAATTTAACTATACTAATTTAACTCGAGTTAAAACAACAAATGGACATAACATTTTAATTTGAAAAAGTTTAATCTAAACATGCTTAACACTTGCATTGCCCACGACGCTCATGCTCATTCACTGCCCAACCGCTGCGCTGGCTAAAACCATTTTGATTTGGTATGAAAAGCATCACGAGAATTCACAAAGTAGCTAAAATCTTAGAGAATATTGTTACGTTTGTCACGACATTGACCTGTAGGTATTTAGAACATTATATTTTTTGTCCCATATTATGCTTCAAAGATCAACACAGCTATTTATATAATAAGTTGCATAAAAAAGTTAAAAAAATAAGTTCACGAAAGATCGAATTGAATTTATACATAAGAATAAATTAAAAGTGTTAGGTAGAATAAATAACATCTTATCTTAATAGATTTAAACATAAATGATTGAGGATTTGTTTAAATAAAACCGTTAAACTATTAAATATACAATAACGTGACCCAAATGAATTTGCAAAGACGACTCGACCTGAGGTTCTAAAACATAAATTTATGAAGGACTAACTGCGCTCCGCGGCTTCGCACGCGTTGTTCCTATGGAAACATTAAAAGGTGATTTTCATCCCACGGAAACTGATTTATGGGATAAAAAGTAGCCAATGTTTGATTCCAGGCTTAGAATTACATGTATGTAAAATTTCAGCTAAATCCGTCCAGTAGTTTTGGCGTGAAGAAGTAACAAACATCCATCCGTCCATCCATACATCCATACAAACTTTGCCTTTATAATATTAGTAGGATTTAATTAAGTAAATTAAATTTTTTTATGTAGAATAAATAACATCTTATCTTAATAGATTCAAACATAAATGATTAAGGATTAGTTTTAACAAAACCATTAAAATATTAAATATACATTAACGTGACCCAAATGAATTCGCCAAGACAACTCGATCTGAAGTTCAAGGCCAGAATAGATAAACAACCCACACATTTTGTAAAACGTTTTTAGCTTTTTTATTGAATCATAAACCGGAATGTCTTCTAAGTAGCGAAAGGTTCGCATGCCCAGCTTGGGGGTTATGGGCATTACCCCCCATAAGATAAACGCCAATGAGGCGCGTAACAGGGGGAGGCCTGCGTCTAGCGTAACCAATACAGGCTGTTGAGATTGAGGTCTTG
This sequence comes from Eupithecia tripunctaria, assembly GCA_955876795.1. Classification (NCBI taxonomy): domain Eukaryota; kingdom Metazoa; phylum Arthropoda; class Insecta; order Lepidoptera; family Geometridae; genus Eupithecia; species Eupithecia tripunctaria. The sequence goes on from OY041612.1 coordinate 9,370,525, forward strand.
ATTGAGACCCTCTAACACAAGTTTTTATACTTAAACTAGCTGCGCCCCGCGGCTTCGCACGTGTTATTTCTTTGGAAACGCTTAAAGGTGATTTTCATCCCACGGGAACTGATTTATGGAATAAAAAGCAAGATTCCAGGATTAGAATTATCTGTATGCAAAATTTCAGCCCAATCCGTTCAGTAGTTTTGGCGTGAAGAGGTAACAAACATCCATCCATCCATACATCCTTACAAACTTTCGCATTTATAATATTAGTGTGATGAGGGTCTCAACTATCGAATAACCGATTGTAAAATTATTGTTACAGAAATAAATATTATTGTTATTATTATAGGTTGAGGTTTCATTCATTGAAACAACAATAAACCGACGTAGCGAACAGAGAAAACAAAATAATAACGAAGATTTATCTTTTACTTCTACTCTTGTGGTGGTTTTAGTTTTGACTTTGGGACCCTAAAAGTCAGGTGTTACTCAGGTTTGGAACTATTAACTACGCCATGCGCCATTTCGATCATCATAAATACCGACGTTTATATATTTTTTTACCAACGAATCGATAGATTAAGCTCTAACTACGCAGTAGATATTTAAGAAACAGGGGCCTAATTCTGCAAGCTGATCGCTTAACTATGACAATAGTAGCAGGATGATTAAAATCCTCATAAAATATTAAATAGAGCGTGTGGGTGCTATTATAATAAATAAATAAAGTTCGACTATTCACACAGCATTATTTAGCCCCAAGCTAAGCAGAGCTTGTGTTAGGTATTAATAATAAAATATTATAAATATTTATTCACAGAGATGAGTTTACAAAGAAGGTACTTACGATCTATTTTATTTTATATAATGTAGGTAGGTTATTTAAGTATTTTTTTACACAGATACTTACCTACTTGTGATAAACCTTAGGGTCAGTTATTGATACCTCGCTCTAACTAAGTTTGTTAACTTGATTTAGACACGAGGGCTCAATCCTCTGGCTTCTTAAAACTTCACAATTGTTTTGTATTATTAAAATTTAGTTACAGCAATGAAAGACAAATATATACCTAATTGTTAGTACACTATAAACTATTTCGAAATCTTAATTGAAATAATCCTCCACTTAATCCTAACTGAAACAACGAATATTTTAAAAATTCGAGCCATACAAAACAAGGATGTTTGTGTTTAAAGTGTTGTAGAATTATGATAGAAATAAAGTTTGATTAATAAAGAAAATACAAAAAAAAACCTTGACATTTTTGACGTGCCGTCCCTCCGTCTAGAGTTTCTTTCATGGAAAGTAGAATGTCATATTGTGTCATTCTGTGACGAAATGACGATACCATTTTATCATAGTAAAGCGTTGAATTTAGCAGAATAAGTGCGCCTGGTATTTTTCATTCACCTTAATGTAAACGTCTCGAAGTGATATCGTAATAAGCTTCGACAACTTTCTTTCTTGTATCTGGCTAAATCTAGGTCCTGGCCAAAGATCGAGAGAAAAAGTGTATTTATGAGGTGGACAGAGAAAACTTATGTCTTTATCACAAGCTGAGTTCGAATTTATTGTCATTACACTTAGCAAATTTTATGGGACATGTTGTAGAGTCGTTTTACTCTGAGACACTGAGTTTGCGCGAGGTTTTTCAATTTTTTTACAGATTTAAGCTACAAAAGCGGTCGAAAAACTGTTTTAACTTTAACAATGAATTTTATTTTATGCATTATTTGTTGCAGTGTTGGCATTCCTTTTAATTAATAAATAATTTGTTATTATAATTTATTTATTTTATACCAATTATTTTTACTGCAACAGTTTTACACTCTTCACGAATTAACTTACATTCTCACCCTCAACCTCAAAAGCCTGTATTGGTCCACTGCTGCTCCGGTGAATATCCTTTAGTCGCCTCTTACGACACCCACAGGAAGAGATGGGGTGGTGCAAATTCTAAGCCAGCACCACACAGCTTAACTTACATAATAACTCGTAACTATTTGTGTCGTCGTATGTGGAAAAACGAACGAAGACCTCTAGTGATAAATTATGCAGTGAATAATTTAGTTTCGACTGATGTTGGTATTTGATTAAAGGCGCAAATGCCATGAATGTTTTTATTCATATCGAAAACACACGTCATGCATGTGCATGTGACGACCTCTGTAGTGCGGTGGCTAAGGTCCGCCTACGACGCAGGAGGTTGCGGGTTCGATTCCCGCCTCGGGACAAATGTGTGTACGATCTGCAGATATTTGTTTAGGGCTTTCTGGATGTGTATCTATGTAGGTAGTGTATCGTATTATGTATATCAGTTATCTAGTACCCATAACACAAGCTCTGCTTAGCTTGGGGCTAGATAATGTTCTGTGGATTGTCCATTATTATTTATTTATATTAATGTCATATAAATATTTATATACAAATGTATATGTAGGTACACATTAAAATGAATTAAGATTTTATTTGATTTGATTTTTATTTCAATTCAGATTTTTTTTCACACAAAAAGTAAATACTATGTTCGTAAATAATTATAATCGTTTTTTCATGGATTCCAATGCAGATTGAAAGCACCAGCTTACAAGTAAAGAAAGAATCATGAAAATCGCCTCATTTTGTGAAGTCGGTTAAAAAGTTGAGTTTGAAACTAAATTAACTAACTTTACTTTTTGAGCAAAAACTCGGAGTAGGAAAAGTTTTTGTTTTGGTGACAAGTCGATTAATCTATCGGATACACCTCTACATCGATAAAATGATCAATGAGCGCTTTCACTGCATACCAACTATTACCGATTCTGTGTATTTACCGTTACCGTACTTGCAAGTATGAAACTTGTACCGATGACCTCTTTAGGGCGATTGTCCGTGCCAATGGCTAAGGCGACCATGTACTTGAACTTGGTGGCATTCGCCATTGAATTTTGTAGTCTATAGATTCTACCTACGCCAATATATATCTTCCTGCTTCTCAAAACGATGGACAAAACAATGTATAGGATTTGATTAATCGTCTACAGAATATTAACGAATAAGTCTTACCGTGAGGTTTGCTTGACAAAGATGCTACGCGAATTCGTAGTGTGTGTCGCAGTAAAAGTATTATTGAAACTCTTATTTTTTGAAAATCGGTAAAAAGTCTATATTTTTATCCTCTTAGGTACTCCTTAAATTTGTCAACTCTAAAGCAGGGTCTCCACCGCGAAAGGGTCATGACCGAAAAATGGGAAGGCGGTACTGACTCCTTTTGATGAAATGAAATGAAATGGGTTTACATTTCCACCAACAAAGAGTTGATTTCCACTGCAACTGAACTGAACTAGTTCATTTTAGCACTGTTTGCTCGTTCTGTCCTTACCGCTTGATTATATATGTATATTGTTGGAGGACATAGAAGTATGAAGCTCCTGCGAGTTCAACGGAGTCCTAAATAAGCCCGCTCCGCTTGCGATGGAAACCGGACTAATCAATAAAAAAATTTTTTTTGGTATTATAATTTAAACTATGGGTAGTGTCTAAAAAATCTAATAAAATCCTGAAAATTTTCGCCTTCGACGCGAATCGTTTTTTTACAGAAATCAGAATACAGTTTATTTATTTGGTATATTATTTGATCTAATTATAACATAGTACTCTACCAGCCTAGTTTTTTTTATATTTTAATGGTCAGTACCTTTTTTGCTAGTTTTCACAAATAAGTTTACTACTTAAACTTATTTGTGAAAACTAGCAAAAAAGGTATAATGCTTGTTCCCTTGACTTTGTTGAGTAGTGTATATTACATATATATAAAAGTATCTACTCTTTGCCATATAATATATAGTCTGTAATGACATGCAAATGACGTAATCACCAGAATGTAACCCTACCTTTTATTCCAAACCCACCGGTCTTTTTGCTACCAGCATGTTTGCAGTACTTTGACCCATTTCCACACGTGTTTTGAATTAAAAGATCAACACGTGTTTATTATTACGTAAGCATTCAAGAAGCCGGGTCTAAACTTTTGTATGTCGTTTGTTTTTCCAAAAAAGTATTAGAAAACGTTTGTTATTGTGTTTTTATTATTTTATGACTCAAAAGCATTCAATCAACTAAATAAAAAATCATTTCAATATTTTTTGTGTTCGTTTTTTCGTTGTTTTGGATCAAGTTGGCGTTAGATAGTACGTCATAATGTTTCATACGTCAAATATTTTGCAATAGGTAAGCCAAAACACCTACAAGAAATTAATTAATTATTGAATTAGGTGTATCCATTAGTAGTTTTTATCACAACATTAAAAATATGGCATTTAAAAACCTATTATCACTTTTATTATTATAAATGGGACCGTCTATGACGTAAACGAACAATAACAGACTTCGTTATCGATAGGTCATTAGTTGACGTGCAACGGATAATTTGACAAACTTTAATGTATAGAATAGATAATATACGATAAGTAATTTGAGAAACTCTGGGCACTAAAAATAACACTTTACGAAGGGGTTATTCAAGTTTTCAATCTTAACAAATCCGTTATTATTATAGAAGTATTCCAGTTTTCATCCATGACAAATCCGTTATTATTACCTATAGAAGTATTCCAGTTTATCTCCTTGACAAATCTGTTATTATTATAGAAGTATTCCAGTTTTCCCCCGTGAAAAATCCGTTATTATTATAGAAGTATTCCAGTTTTCCCCTTTTACAAATCCGTTATTATTATAGAAGTATTCCAGTTTATCCCCTTGACAAATCCGTTATTATTATAGTTTATTCCAGTTTTCCCCGTGACAAATCAATCAATATTTCAATATTTTTTATTTTACATTATTAATATACCCAGTATACCCGAAACCAATATTTGCAGATCGCACAAACATTTGTCCCAGGGTGAGAATCGAACCCGCAACCTACGTCACAGTCACAGGCGGACCTTCGCCCGCTGCGCGACAGAGGTCGTCAAAAATGAATATTAAATTATGGCAAATTAAATTTGTATTTGATTGCAAGCTTATATTGAACAAAGTCCAACATTATGTAACAGCTGTCTGCAGCCCAGCCAAGAAGATAACCCTTCACCCTAGCTTATTATCATGTCCAACTAAAGGAATTAGTGACGTACGACAAAATGGACTTTATATGCTTATAATAAAAATAGTTTTAAGTGGGACTCGAGATAATTAAGAGGAAATTTACCAGACGGAATGATAGGGACGAGACAGTGCACTTGGCCTTTGACAACTTTGAAATGGGACAAGGAATTTTGATTTTGCGGAGAGTGTATCGCGGGTTCTTTTAAATTTATTAATTAATATAAAGTTTAATTATAATTAAATAAATAAAATAATAAGTAAATAATGTTGGAGAATTAACACAGCTTTATCTAAGTATGTATCGTCTCAACAAAACTCTACCTACTGCATTACTAGTCGAAAAGAAGAGAGGGAACGAAATTGGAGATTAAATAGTTTTTTAAATTAAATAATTATAAATGGCTGTAATAAAGTTTAGACAGTATAAACATTTTTACGCGGTTCAAGTGACAATTGGCTAAATATATTCGCGTAGTATTAGAAACCAGACACTTCTAAAGAGAGCTAGCTCTACCTGCTACTAAGTTCGAAAATAACTACCGATCTAATGATAAAATACAGGTTTTAGACCTGTTTTTGCAAAGTGTTCCATACGACCCCTACAACTATGTAGGGTAGGTATGTTTACCTAGTTTAAGGGGTCGTAGTACGTACCCTGTTAGTACGGTAGAGTACACATTCTGCGCTTTGAAGCATGCTATTGGTACCGCGCGTTTTAGAAACCATTTGTCTGATATATCCGTGAGTACATATAAAATCAAACGCACTTTTCTCAGTAATAGTATTCAAAAACGTGTATGTGTTGATGGTTTCTAAAACGCTCGTTATTTAAAGTGTGCTTCAAATCGCATAATGTGTAGGTACCAACATCGTTTTAGGGGTCGTATGGAAAGAGGTCTAGGGTTGCCATAACTTCTAGGAACCAATATAGGACGTTTTCCATTCCGATGCCCGAAACTCATCATAACAAATTCAACGCTGACACGCGGCTTTTCAACTACACCATACAATACATAGCACGCATATGTACATAGTGAGACACAAACTACGTTTTTTTCTAACAGAGACCTTTGATCTCAATCATATCAAAAGTATAAAATAAATTAAATAAAAAGAACAAGATTATTAAATCAAAGTTTTGATTTGAAATGTTGCACGTTGACAATTTTTAACATCTTATCATTACTAAGGTATTTATTTTTTCGCCGGCCAGATGGCCCTCGCCACTCACCTCTATTTCCGTATTTTGTCAAAATACGGGACGAATACGGGACATGTAGTAATACGGGACGGGATGGCCAAATACGGTGACAGTTCCGTATATACGGGACGTATCGCAACCCTAAATAGGTCTAAAACCTCTATATTATAATTCGATCAGCAGTTATACTATCGTACTAAGAAGCAGCTATAGCTCTTTTTAGAAGTGTCTAATTTCTAAAGACTGAATGATGATGGTGATGCAGTTTGAAGGTAGTTTCCAAAACGCGTGTCACCAAAAAGCACACGCTTCGAAACGCCTAGTGTGTACTTATTCTCACTCTGAATATAAAAAAGACTTTGCTCTTCTCTATTATTGTGTTCTGTTCAGTTCTTTGCACCAACACGTCATGAACACTAACTCAGCTAACTGCGCTCGAGAATTTGATTCCGAACTTCACATGAGAACGCTAAAAACTTTGTTTTGAAGTCGAATAAAATGTCGGACAGTGTCGGAAACGATTCATTAGGAATGTCGATGTCGGGAGGAAATGAATTGACGTCAAAGGAAAAGAGTCTTATACGGATTTGGATATAATAAAACTGCGGTCAACGACCCCGCATACGGGCACTCTTTTAATTACAACACTTTGTAAAGTTTTTTTAAACATTTTGAAAGTTTGAAAGTAGACAGAAATGTTGAACTCGAACCAGTTTTTCACATTTACTAGATATCATAAAACGTTTATTATGGCCTGAACTACAACACGCCACACGATATTTAATAATTTCTTCGTGATGGATAACTTGATAAGCCATTGAGCTGGTAAAGGAAGATAAGTTACCTATTACTTTGTGATAAGTATGGCCACTTTTATTATAGGTAGGTAACCTATACTCGGATCATAAGAAGAAAAAACTTTGACGAATTCTCATTTTTTTTATCTGTCATCTTAATTTGTTTTTATTATTTCGGTTATTGCACGATTCTCTGTATAGTTCTAGTTCACTCTATTCGCTGTATCTCAACTGGATTTAAATATTTCACTGTTGTCTGGTAATATTTCACTGGTCGCCGATGAGCGATAAGACCGCCATTTGTGACTTAGTTCTCAAGTTTCTGTTGTTGGCTATCTTTCTATATTTTGTTTCAAACTTAGTTACCTAAAGAATCTTGTCAGTTTCCCCTTAGCCAAATCCTAACGTCCAACACGTTCTTAAAGTTATAATTGTGACCTTATTAAACGATATCGCTACCTAATTATTAAGGCCTTACTGGGAGCGCCAGATCTGGCTGTGCATAATTATAACACCTGTTATCTCACATAATTGGCATATTAAACATGGCTAGAGTACACGTAGCGCCGCGCTACACGGCTCAAATATAAATAAATAAAGTCTCGTGTTATACGAACCGTAACTTAATAATAATTATTTATCGGTGCAAATCGCAAAAGTCTTCTATGTTTTAACTGTAACTACTATGTTAAATTTTGGACTCTACAAGTGCAATTAATTAATAAACTATTTAATACAATATGCAAAAAAAATATTACTTTATACGTACATTATATTTTACAGTATATAAACAAGACAATAGGCGGTTTTATCACGATTTTCTCGTGTAAGTAGAGTTCATTAAAATTATTTAAACGTCCCACTTTTGGGCAAAGGCATACCTCTAATAAGGCTGTTTCCCTTTAATGAGATTTATCACAAAATCTGGACTCCCTATTGAAGTAAAATGAGCCCAAGCAGTAATACATCGTATTAAAACGAATGGAGGGACGACCTGAATGAGTCGAAAATTATATAAAGTGAATTACGTACCTACTGCTAATGAGAAGCTGAGTCATTTATCAAGAAGTTGATACCGCTGACAGAAAACATGACTCCACAAAGAGAAAACTAATTTGAAAGATATTAAAAAAACTCTATACTCCTCGTTGTCTCTCGAAACTTGTGCAAAAGTGGCCTTATAATACTTAATGTATCGGTGTGCTTGCTTAGCCTACTTTTCAGCAGATAAAATGAAAGTAGACTCTTGTTGAATTAATAGCCTGTACCCATACTATAATTGCAGGCTTTTAAAACGAGAACAGTCGATTGGAACGATCAGAAATCAGGAGGGTTTAAAAGAGGTTATTGAATAAACCATAAATAAATAAAGAATTATAAATAAATAAAGAAATAATGCTGGACATACCATGATCTAGCCCTAAAGTATGTTGGGCTTGTGTTATGGGTACTTTATAAAATATATATTTTCATTACAACGTTTCATATAGGTACACGCTTTTTTTTAGTGCTACAAGGAATAAACTGATGTTTTTAACAAAATAGAATCGTCCCTACTACTGATAGTAGTAGGTACCTAGGTAAAAGAATTTAGGTAACAGTAGTATTAAATTTGCAGTATTAAAAAATATATATTTCTTATAATGCATATAAATCACCCAGAACACCCAAAATAAATATCTATAGACCGTACAAACATTTGTACCGCGACGGTAATCTAACCGTACGAAATCTCTAGCGTCACCGGTGGATCACCGGCAACAGTCGTCGACAGATTTCTTTGAGAATTGTAAAAACACAAAATTGAATCTAGGTATGAAGGCAAGTAATTATTTTATACAGAACTCCTGGGGAAAATCAATAATTGTTATCGAGACGTAAAATGGTAAGTAATATTGGTACCAAAAGATCATGTCAAGGTGTTTTAACCGCTCATAAATAAATTATAGAAAATATGCAATATCCGATTTTTAAAGTTTACCGTGATCATTCTCATTAAGTTTAATATTTATGTTGTTCGATCGTGAGATTGTAAGGGAAAGGCTATGAACGATTAATTAGCAGGCGGAGATATTCTTGATCAAAAACCCTTTATTATGGGTACGAATCATGCTGCACTTTCAATTCGCACATAATTCGCTTTTAATATTCTAATGTTGTTTTAACGTTAATGTTTAAATACATATTTTTATACATCTATTAAATCATGGCTAAGAAAGGTTAGTACAGAGATGACGGCTTATAGAAAAGAGTTGAACAAAATACATGTCTTGTCTCGACCCCAGGAAATGTGGTAATACGAACTTTGCCTCGTGTTATTAATACTTGACCCTTTTAATCAATATTAATGTCTGTTTTATGATCAGGATGTAGATACAATAAATAGGGTAAATTATGACCATCATTTAAAAACGCATATTACATAAAGTATTTTTAGCATTTCAGTATAAACAAGTTCGTTTAATAAATGTCAAAACAATCGTGTTTGTGGGTGAAATAAATGTCACGCTGTTGTTGTTAATAGCCAATGAACCAAAGCCATAGCAAATTTATTCTCTACATATCTTTTAGATTGTGTTGATGGAAAAATAGAAGAGAAAAATTGAAAAAAAATTTAGATGATATAATGTTTTGAGATATTAGACTTATATAATTTCTAAGTAGGAAAACCGTTAGAACTTTGGAAATTCCAGAAAATGCCTAAACATAAAATTAAAATCAAGGCGAGATTATTTTAATTCATGTAAAATGAAATAGAAAAATCTGCTTTGTCAACAAAATGTTTCTAAAACAACTAAAACCACAACGGCAAAACATCTATGACTATACTATCCACCTTACACCAGTGTTGCTCACAAGACAAGTGACAAAAGAGGTTGACCTTGTATATTCTATCAAAAATCTTGCCTACACAATCAACACAGACAGTTAAGACAGGACGCAGACCCTGCTTCCGAAGATAATACTAACAATAACAATGGTCCTCACATTAAACTAACTGCCCTTTGATAAAGTCAGCCAAATCAAGCGAGTGGTCACGTAAGGAACATTAGCTGCTAGCTCCAATTTGGTCTGACACCCATTTCTGTAGAGAACTGCGAGTAGATTGCCATTTATTAGATATGATGCAGCACGTGTTCCGTAGAGTTACACAAATAATATAAACTGTGTACCTTTTAAAATTGAACTGTGTGAAAAAGTATTTAAATACCTAAATAAATGTCAAAGATTGCATGTTAAATGTTGAATTACTTCTTCACGACAAAGCAACTGAAAGGATCGGGGTAAAGTTTGGCAAAGATGTACTTCTAGACCTAGATAATATAGTATACATATTACTATTTTTGGTAGGGAAAAACGCGTGGGAAGCTCTGGGCAGAAACCGGTTATTAATGTAATAAAGTTATAGTTGGCATGATGGTTTGGTTGCTCTTAAATAAATAAATAAATGATGCTGGACAATATGCAATAAAGAACAATAAAAAGAAAACTGATGTGCAAAAAAGTTTTAAACTTGACAAACAAAGAGCATAAAATGCATGTTCTCACACTAGGTCTATAAATTTTGGTTACATCTCAACCGACTCGATTGGCACCCAACGCCAACGCTAGAAAGCGTTGAAAGTTACTATTAGTTACAGATGCTGATAAATTATAATGGATTGACATGAACCATGCGACGAAATCAAGAAATCCGTTTCTTGAAAGAACTACCTGTTGCAATTCCGCTAGGTAAAACCTATCTTAACCACAAATGACTTATGACGACTGTGGGTGACGTTATTCATACCGATTATACTTTCCGAATATCTACACAGGATAGGAACGAAATGGAAAGTTGAAATTAGACGGACAGTCATTTTGCAGTGGTCAAATACCAAGCGGTTGACGTCACTTGTCTCCGAAACAATTAGACACCAATTACAGAGTCGCTAATGACAATTGGCGAGTGTGTGAGACCTAGTCGGTTGTATGTAATAGATATTTTCAGTGCCCAGGACATTTTAGAACTAAGACATTTGATGCCATTTTATAGAACATGAAAGATGGACAAGTCTGTAAAGATATGATATGATAATAATTAAAAGAAAACTAATCTGAGATACCAGAGGCAAATAGAACTATAATTTAATTAATTTCAACTATCACACTAATATTATAAATGCGAAAGTTTGGATGGATGGATGGATGTTTGTTACCTCTTCACGCCAAAACTACTGAACGGATCTGGCTGGAATTTTGGATACAGTTAGTTCCTGGAATCAAACATAGGCTACTTTTATCCCATAAATCAATTCCCGTGGGATAGAAATCACCTTTAAACGTTTTCATAGTACATAAAAATATGTTGACACTAAATATTTGTCCATTTTTTTTTAAGGTGACTTTCTTGTTTTACTTCAATGTGAATGTTGAATGGAGCAAATTGCAAGACCAAGAGAGGGTTTTGCACTATCAGAAAAAATAAGAAAATTACAAAGGAGCCTATACTCAATAAAGTGTATTCTCACTACGAAGTAGCAATAATATAGGTATAGGTATAGTAGTTATAGCACTAGAGGACGCTAAAGAATAGAGAGATAACATTCCCCTAACGATTTGCAAACAGTGCCACCAGACTATAATCAAACAAAACCTCTACTATAAGCTCTCACAAACTGTTTTCGCTATCGACTTTAAATCAGTATTAATAACAAAAACATTTTTCACCATTACCTTTGTCATAAAATTATTTCTGAAGATTGATAGAGAAAGAAAGTAGAAAATATGTATTTTACCTAAGCACGTCCCCTATACGTAACGTTAACGTATACGTTTAGATGAATTTTATAATATTTTATTTATTTTAGAGATATAAGTATGTTACCTTATACCTTAGTCACTAACATTTAATATAAGAAACTACTAACTATTGATTAATTTATTTGAAATAAAAGAATATGAAAATTGAAATTTGTAACGTGTGATTTAGAAGCGAATTCATTTTACAGTCTGCATGGAGAATTTCTTGTGTCGGGAGCTCCAGTGGCACAGCTCTGGCCACTTTGGGGTGTTGAGCCATAGGAGTAAATACTCGTAAGTAAGCACGCTAACCCTTAGTAGAGGCAAGCAACGGGGCTCGTTCTATTTGCCAAAGAAATAACAACATGTTTTTGCTGCATACAGGTGCTATAATGACACACAAGAATGTGTTGATAGCAGAGATAATATCTTAAAGACTGGGTCATAACTTTATGCTTTGATCTAGATTAAGAAATTATTGCTCGGACCTTTTTTAGGGCTATTTATATTCGCAGCTGTCTTATTTGCTATTAGAACTTAAGTATCTCTACACCTTACAGCAGATAATCTATACATATAATATATAGAGGAAAGATTTTGTTTGTTTGTATTGAATAGGCTTCGAAACTACTGGGCCGATTTAAATAAAAAAAATATTTCATGAATAAAACGTTTATAAACTCTCTGTGTTAGCATAGGTTTGCTGTAAGAAAACTCTTTTAGGATTAAGCTCGCCTTTGTACATGTCCAGTATTTGTTAACTTTTATGTATGTTATTTTGTGTGCAATAAAGAATTAAAACGATTACTTTTCAGGGACTGATAAAGGCTATTTTTATCCCGGAAATCCCACGGGAATGGGAACTACGGGGGTGCAACCGGGGCACTGGTAGTATATAACAAAATACTAAGGTTTAAAGGTTATGCAGTGACTGAAATCATATTTATCATTACTATTTGCGTTTTCCAATATTTTGCCTCAGCTGCAATTACTAAGAATGATACTTTCAAAAGCTTTAATAAACTAATTATTTAGAATAAAAAAATATCGTTAAGACGGGGTTATCTGAGAACTTTAGGCATTTAGCGCTACCTCAGCCCCCTCATGTTGAGCGCGCGACGTATTATTTATTATAGTTGTTCCTTTGCTCTTGCTTTGGGTCGTCCGCGGTTCTTTATTTCTTTGCCAATATCATTAACACTAACGTCTGAAACCAGCTTATTTAAATACAAAACCAAATTTGTTTATTGTAAACCAAACATGGCATATTTACTTTGATCTCAATGACTTGTTCTATCACCTACAAGATATATACTTCAGAGGTATTTTTTAAAGTTAGTTGGTATGATTGTTTGTAATGGCCAATCTCTGGATAAAATTATCCCACCCATTCAAACATTCTAAAACTTAGGTATAGATGATAGTTTCTGCCCGTGGCTGAATACTCGTTGTTTCTAAGTAACGTTTAAAGGTTTTAATATCCCAAAGGAACTGATTTATAGGATAAAAAAACCACGTGTTATAAGTTCCAATTCTCGACCTACATTATATACAACATTTCTGCCCGATCAGATCAGTAGTTTTGGCATGAAGAAGTAACAAATATCCACCAATCCACCTATTCATCCATACGAATTTCCACAACTACACCTCATGAAAAGCTAGTCACTCATCATAACTCATACATGTGTGAATGTGAATGATTCCTAGCGATAATTAACTAAGGTAGCTAGTATTACTTTCTTTTACTTAAGTACATGGTAGGTACTAACTAAGGTCTTCTTGTTGTGTATGGGAACCTATTAATGGTCACCATAATGCTGAACACTGTATTTACTAAGAAAGTATTGAACCGATGTTTCCCCTTAAATAAATAAATAAATAAATACATAAGTCTCGAACGTTGTAGTTACAATAAAAAAACATACTATTAACTCCGTGTTCGGAACTCATTGAAGCACCTACGCGAATGAAACCTCAAATAAATATTATGCATCCAGTACAAAAATCAGACTGATGTTTTGATTGCGGTCGTGCGAACTCCCACGTATGTTATTATTAACACAATGGGATTTAAACCACAGTAGATGTTGATTTTAGATAGTATAATAGAAGATAATGTATTTTGCGACAACAACAAACAAAAAATGTTATGAGAAAAAATTATTGTTACTCATACTTACACAAATAAGGTCCAGTAGTGTGGTAAACAATACTGGTAAGATCGCTTGCGTATATGAAAGAGTCTAAGTCTAATGTCTAAGTCTAATGTCTAAGTTGTGGCACTCCGTATTCTATGTTCCCTAAAATTAAGTTTACACCGTTGGAAACCAATTGTTTCAGTTCAATTAGTTTCCTATTCGCAAGATGCTGGTTATCATATTATTGATATTAGATTCGGTGGCGAATGTAAGCGCATTAAAAAAAAAAAAAAAAAAAATAGTCTCCCCTTGATAAGCGCCTTATTGGCGTTTATCTAATGGGGGTAATGCCCATAATCCCCACGCTGGGAATGCGGGTTGGGGATCGCAGTTCGTAGGTAAAATTGTTTTATTGGCGCCACTGCCCGCCGCCCGGTGGATATCCCTTAGTCGCCTCTTACGGCACTAACAGGAAGAGTTGTGGTGGTGCAAATTCTAAGACCGCACCTATACTGAGGTCCTAATTGATTTTTTGACAGAACATTTCATTGTAAACTGTCAAGACTTTCCTGATATGTCGCAAATTTTTCGACAACAACTTTGTACCATCCTGTGATGAAAATCCCTATAATGGTTTACCTTTATTTAATTTATTTATTGCCTGTGAAGTACATAGGTAAGTTCTAATTATAGCTTAAATAAGCACAAACAAACACCCTGTTTTAATAGTATTTATTAATAAACCGTAGTAAAATTTTTGGTTAGGAAAATTTTAGGAAGTAATTGGACTGCAACTAGTCTTTTGCGTCAAAGCCTCTGACGTCAAAACTGCTCTATTTTCATTATACGCATACGGCCATTGTTGTCCGCACAATTGCATGACGCAGGAAAAACGAAGGTGTGAAGGATAATTAGCTATTTTGGTAACATAATTAAAACAATAATTATATCAAAGACTTATACATACTCAAAACACGTGATAGTAAGTTTATAATGTAAGAAAAAAAAATCTGGCTGATCTCTGTGTACATAATGAGCCCCGCGGTGTACAACCGTTTTACCTGTAATAATAAGGGATGCCGCTTCCTCCAGCATATTCAAACTTAGATTTAAATCATGGCTACTGGAGAGAGTGTTCTACAGCTTCTGTGAGTTTCCTAGATCTACCTGAACTGTAGAATACAAAACCCCTTGCCTGATTTAAGTATCTGAACAAACACAATGTCAGATGAAAACCATACTATAATAGGTAGGTTCATCTATCTATATAATATATATAAAAATGAAACCCGTTTTCCGTTGTCACGACATAACATGAAAACGGCTTGACCGATTTGGCTGATTTTTTTTTGTAGTTTTCTAATACTCTGTACAAGGTTCTTACGGAAAAAAATATAAAGAAAATCTCTCAGAAAATCTCTCAAACAGACGGTACGAAGTTCGCCGGGTCAGCTAGATGTTGATAAAAATAAGTATTGTGGAATAAAATTAATAACAATTGCAATGAAATATATGAATTATATCGAAGTTAACAATAATATAATATACTTAATTTTATTCGACGTGTAACTTTATTTATATTAATAAAATTTTATGTCTGTATCTTGTATATTTTGATAACTTGCCAATCCCACTAATATTATAACCGCGATTGTTTGTAAACATGTCTGTTTGTATGTATGTTGCTCTTTCACGCAAAAACTACTTAACGGATCGGGCTGAAATTTTGCATACAGGTAGTTCTAGGCCCGGATTAACTAATATGCTACTTTTTATCCTATAAATCAGTTTCCGTGGGATAGGCGTGCGAAGCCGCGGGCGTAGCTAGTTTATTATTAATATTTAAATCTAAAAAAACTGCTCAACGATTTTGAAATAAAATTTTGTTAAATGCTGTTAGTAAGTAATAGATCTGAAACCCGTTTGATACCGTACCTCATGCATCAAGCCCGTGCAATGTACTAATACAGAAGTGGACTTGCAAATTGACTTGTTGCAAACACGGGCCCAGAATAAACCGGAATTGCACTAATCTAATATGAACTCTGTTTACATACTGCAGAGTTGCATATTCAATTGAGGTTTTTGCGCAGGTTCTGCTGATTTGTAGTAATGACATGATATGGCGTATAAATCTCCGACTTAGGGTAAGTTTATGGACAGGAGTCGAAGCGGGTGCGGATTTTATCCCTTAAAGAAAGTAGTTCTTATAAGACTGTCATATAAACCAGAACCCACTTTTCATAGCAAATAGAAATAGGGAGATCTATAAAAATAATTGAGAGAGATAGAGAATAGTAAATATGCGGCATCAGCCTATACCTTGATTTCATACATACCCATACTTATCATACATAAATCATCAGCCTATGCATTGATGATCAAGGCATAAGCTGTCGCCACAAATCTGTTAACTTTAGTAGAACAGTCGCCATCTATGTTTTTTTAACTCTGACTCGTCAAAAAGTCAAATAAAACGACCCTTAGCTAACGTAGTATTTACATATATTCTGTACTATTGCCTAAAGTTTAGAGGGTTAATAATAAGAGCCTAATGCTTAGTTTGGGGTTTGGTAGAAATCCCTAAATACTTATATTTGGTGAATTAATCATTTATGATTATAATTTATGAGTTAAAGTGCAGTGCATAATAATATTCTCTACAAATTTGTCCTAATATTATGTCTAAGTAAATATAATTCCGGCTAAGTCCGATAGACTCGCTGACCAACGAAGGACGTGGTCTTCAACCATTACAGAGGGTAGTGCGGCCGATAAACAACCTGCCCACGGAAAAACAACAACGTTACAAATACGACAAGGATAGAGGGTAGGTATACTTACTTTTAAAGCCAACCAACGAACAAAATATTTGTAAAGAAAACTGTAACGCAGACCGCTTTAGACAACATTCCTTCCCTTTTTAAAACGGAGTATTGAACTCGTATAAGAATGCATTTGTAAAAACCATCATACCTTATTTTCTGTGGTAGATAATTACTTACAAAGTTTATTCAAAGCCTAAGCCCATACAAACGTCAAAATAAGATTTATGTTCGACAGCAGAAGTATATTTAGGTGCATGGTATGAAACAGGAATTTGTTGTTGGAACATAATCATTGGAAATTACGACGTCTATAAAGTATGGCTTGATTATAGCTTGAATATGGCTTTTAAATATGATATAGCTTCCAATAGGGTCAAACTACCTCTAAATTAGTATCCTTATATAGGAAAATATAATGTTTGACTGTTTAACTGACTTTAAACAAATATTTTTCGTTACAGGTAATCGTCAAGTTACACTTCGTGATCTCTTGTTGGTTTTCGTGTGGTAAGTTTGACGCAAATGTTATTCACACCCTCTTCATCATCACTATCATAGATAGCTTCACAGGGTTAAGTTGAATTTAAACAGGGTTAAGTTGAGTTCATACAGGGTCACTGACACTGCATGAATTGCGGGTTCTTCCTCAGATCTTCAACGACCTCTGTGGCGCGGCGGGGGAAGGTGCGGTTTAGGGTTGAATTCCCGTCCCAGTACACATGTTTGTAAGATATGCAGATATTTCTTCAGCGTGATCTGGATTTTTTCTATGTATAAGTAATAAAATAGAAAAAACTATCTATGTAGTGTATTGTATTATGGATATCAGGTATCTAGTTGGCGGGTGATGGGCAAAATCTGCAGTTCAAGTAGTTTCAGTGAATTTCCAATAACCCTGTATACTTATAAGCTAAGTACAAATACCAATGTTTAGTTCTTGAAATAATTTGTTTACTCTATATTACTTTGGAGTACTTATGGCAAAGTTATATACGATCAGACTCTTGTAATAGTTATAATTATAAGTTACTAGATGCACATATTTTGGAATAAAAAACATCTTCTCGTAATTATCTTATACTAAAAAACATCTTGTTATAATATAGATACACAATTTAAAGAAGTCTGTTAAATCCCCTGCTATTTTTGTATAAGTTCGTTGAAAAGGTCATCACACACTGCATTCGTGCCTTGATAACGGTTTTATTATGATACCAGCGATGAACGATGACCTTGCTGTTTACGAACGCGTAACGTTGCAGTCGACGTACGCGAAATGTTCTTACAACACAACCGCCAGGGACAACATTCTGTTATTGAATCGCTTCGACATTTTGTCGAGGCCGGTTGTCGAATATACGTCTTCGATAGGTATAACTCAAATTCGATATAATAATGCGGGCCAAATCACACAGCATTATCTAGCTCCAATGTGTTATGGGTACTAGATAACTGATATACATAATACAATACACTACATGGATAGATATATTTTTACTATACATATAAAACATCCAGAACACCCTGAACCGAAATCTGTAGATCGTACAAAAATTTATCCCGAGGCGGGAATCGAACCCTCAACTTCCTGCGTCGCAAGCGGACCTTCGCCCACCGCGCCACAGAGGTCGTCAAAATGTGTTTCGATTATGTTTTTAGTAAACACGAACGCCAGGGACAAATTTCTAAATATACGTCTTCATCGACGACGTAAATTCGACAACCCGCCCCGACAAAATCTCATAACATGAATTCGATATTTTAAGATTATGTTTTTCAGTAATCACTCGGGATTTTGTTAGTTTTTGGTATATAAATTTTATGTTTTTGATATATTAATTTATGTGAATATGGCACAATATATTTTCACAGGATCTTTTCAAACCGCTGGTTATTAACACTTATTTGATATACAACGGTATATATACTATTATTTTAGTTTTGAACTTGCAGTTATTCCTTGATCATGGCGCATGAAACTGAAAAATATTGGAAAGCCCAAATTTCAAATGAATATACTTATCCCGTTTAGCTGTAAATAACTTCAAGACATGGTTCGCTTATCGTTATAAATTATCGCGATAACGTTATATTAGTTAACCGACCAAATTAATTTTAAAGGTACCAAATCATAAACAACGTAGCAGTCTTTTGACAATCGTATCTCAGAGTTGATATTTTCGGTAGAGTTTATTATGAAAGGAAGACTAGCTTCAAATACCAACGTCACTAAGTAAAAAAGACAATGAAGTTCTTGACGTCAACTCTACATACCTACCTGTGTTGAAGGTTGTAAAAATTCAGGCGGCGTGCGAATGCCTACGTTTTCATAACGTATCATACGTACATCATCCTTCTTTATGGTCAACTAGCTGCACCCCGCGGCTTCGCCCCCGTGGAATTTATCTCACATCCCACGGGAACGGGATAAAAAGTATCCTATGTCAGTCTCCTGGTTTTAAGCTACCTCCCGACCAATTTTCAGCCAAGTCGCTTCAGCCGTTCTTGAGTTATAAGTGTTGTAACAAACACGACTTTCTTTTATATATATAGAAGATATAAAGAAATATTATAGTTATTAAATTATAGAGACAAGCTCGCTTGAGATTTAAGTAGAGACCCTATACATACACAATTTAAAATGTTAAAACACTTCAACTCTTACATTATTTTAATTTTGCTTTCCTTTGTGCTAGATTTGAGCACACCTAATTTAAAAAAGTTCAAGCCGAATGTACGTACTTAAAAAACGGCAAATAATCAAGTCTGTTGTATCGCAGCCCCCTTAAATATTTATTATATTCTGTTTTTTAGTATTTGTTGTTATAGCATCAACAGAAATACATCATCTGTGAAAATTTCAAATGTCTAAATATCACGGTTCATGATCATGATACAACCTGGTGCCTGACGGACAGACAGACAGACAGACAGACAGACAGACAGACAGACGGACGGACCGCTGAGTCTTAGCAATAGGTTTTACCCTTAGGGTACAGAACCCTAAGAATTGTAGAATTTTCCGCCTCCTCGGGTTCCAGAATCACCCACTTCTACACCACATACATA
The DNA here is from genome assembly GCA_955876795.1 of Eupithecia tripunctaria. Taxonomy (NCBI): domain Eukaryota; kingdom Metazoa; phylum Arthropoda; class Insecta; order Lepidoptera; family Geometridae; genus Eupithecia; species Eupithecia tripunctaria. The sequence continues at coordinate 9,390,417 of OY041612.1, forward strand.
TTTCTGGCTCCTTGTATAGACGAACACAGCATTACTCAATCATTTAAGTTAATAAAATTATATTGAACTAAAAGCCATTGTGTGCACAAAGTATTCATTTTTTGTGTATTTGCGTCACTACTTCACAAGGCTATATTTTATTACTACTACGTGTTAAACGCAAAGAAAAGGGTGTGCTATTGCGTAATGAAGACGGGCCTTGCAAATTAGTAAGCACATTTTACGAGGAGTTGAAATATTAAAAAGTTAAGAAATTCACCGATGTAGATGTTAAAGGTGATAAAAAAAAATCAATATTCGCACAATAATTATTTGTTATTTGGAAACTACAGGGATGTTCCTGGATGAACAAGAGCCGAGTCGGATCTTATGACATCCATAGGCGACAGTTGAGTTGGAAGGTTAGACGACAGGAAAAAAAACAGATTCCTTCTCTTTATTTTTACACCTCTACTAAGCAACGTGTAATTTCTTATCGACAAACTTGAGCTAAAAGTGTCAAAATTTGTTGAGAAAAATCGAAGCAGTTGTGTCTCCAACCGAATATATATTTTTTAAATATCTATCGACTTTAATCTATTTGTGTGATTCATTAAAACAGAAAATAAAACTATAAAATTAAGGTCTTATTTTTAGTAAATAACGCAGCATTGTCTAAAATTAGAGTCACAAATTTAAAACCAAAATTAAAAAAAAAACACCTTTCAACAATTCCTGTAAATTGCAAAATATACAGTTTCGTCAATATTGTACTCAACGAGCGATATCTCTCACCAAACCGCCTAACGCCTGCTTGACAAGCGTGGTGATGATTATGGTAATCCTCACTTGTTGCTGCAGTGGACGTATGCTCAATGCTACCGGCAGAAAGTCTTTTAGTCTCGAGTATAGAACGAATATTATAATTTTTCGAAAGTAGAGCCTGTTGTAATATCTTCTTAGGTTGTTGCAAATGAGTTTATGCGAGAGACTAAGATGGCCGTGTGGTGCCGGCCTAGAATTGCACTACCCCAACTCTTCCCGTGGGTGTCTCAAGAGAGGACTATGGGATATCCACCGGGGGGGAGGGCAGCAGCAACCCCTCAAAACAATTCTACCACTGAACTACGATCCCAAGCGTGGGGATTATGGGCAATACCCCTATGATATAACAGCCAATAAGGCTCTTATCAGGGGAAGGCCTACGTCCAGCAGTGGACCAATATAGGCTGTTGAGGTTGAGGAGAGCCCACAATAAGTTATGTACTTAAACTAACAGGTATCTAATAAAACAAAAAAGAGGCTTTTGCCATCATTTTTAGTCTCCACGCGACGGTATTAATAGAACTTGTGACAGGTAACTTTAAAATCTATTCAGGTACACCGTAAAATGGAAGTCCAACAGCCTGTTTTTCATAAATACATCGCAATACGACTCTAGATAATCTATGTCTAGCTAATCGCATAGATCTCTCGCAAAAACTAGCTACAGAAAAACTATGATCATCCAGGTTTCAACTTCTAGAAAAGGAACCGGCCGGTGTTATTAATAAAGATAAGCTCTTTACAAATGTTAATCTTATTGCTTCACTGAAGTTTTCTAAGGTTTTCTATATGTATTATGTTATGTTATGTTATCTATACGAGAACGACCAATACGTACCTCCACAGGTTGTTTGGTGTTAAGTTGAGGTTTGCTTCTATTATCGAGTTCGTTTTTTTTTGTTAGTAGACCTTTGTTTGACCACGATCTCATAAAATTCAAATTCACAAATGCTTTATTTCCATAAATACAATATATAAATACTTAGAAAGGTCAAATCATATTAAAATACACTGACACGGTAATAAAGTCGTAATTTTGATTTCGGTATGTAGACTAAAGTAAAGAAACGACGAAGAAACTTTACTTCCTTCCGCCTGCCTTCCGATGGTAAGTGACGATGTGACTGACGTTGTATCATTTAGCTCTAGCTAGAATATACCTATTCACGAAGATTTCAATCGTTAGATACGCCTTTACACCAAAAACTGTGACATTGTCTCTGAATGCGTGCGTTATCAAAACTCTCTCCTGGCGGCGCTCGCACTGCGAGTAGATAAAAATAGGATTTTAACCAATAAACCATTTTTAAATATTGTTACCATATATTGAGCAATCATCTTACGAGATTTTTTGTGAAAGACATACCACAACAATAGACTGATTCCAAAAGCTAAAAAAAGCTATCTCATTTCTCTTGGCAAATATACGGCGATTTCTCATTACGGAAAGGGCGTATCAAACGACCTATTCACTCTTGTCGGATTTGGTACCAAGAAAATTACTTAGGTTTACAATAGACCGCGAAAACAATCTTACAGTTCAGTGGTCGGTGTCAGTAGTGCAAAAACCAGAGAAATAGCAAAGAACCTACGTAAAGCCAAAAAAATTACCAAAGACTTTCAATGACGAGGTCTTAATGTCTAGGCGTTTTTGTGCCAAAATGATCGGTTCAACGGTTGAATCACAGATTCCGTTTTCGCACAAAAACGGAATATTCGGAATGTGTACGAAATTCCTCCTGGCTGGTTTGGTCAACACCACACGCACAAACACACACACACACACACTCACACACACACACACACACACACACACACACACATTGGACCTGCAAAATATCTCAAAGTCTCATATCTCAAGAAATTTTCCTAGTGATTTTTACATCATAAGTTAGTGACGTAAAGCAATCGAGAGTGTAGTTCCACGGAAGAACGACAGAGGCGCTGTACGAAATCGTATGGTAATTAAAGATTATACAGTACCTGCAAAACCCAGTTATAACAATAGTATACGGGTATTTAAATTATAAATGTTATTTCAGCATAGTGTTGGTGATTTACGTTATAGTATGACGCAAGATTTATTAAAAAAAACAGATTTTTTTGAGAAATAGTTTTTTTTTTGTAGTTACATTAGCATGGTCTTTCATTGTTTTAACCTTATTTTAATCAGATGACTTTAGTACTATGTCAAGTAATAAGACTGCGACAATCTGCCAGACAGACCATTTTAGCTAATAAATGTCTAAATTACTTTGATAGTAATAAATAGTAATAAAAAAAATGTATCCATAGTAAACCTATTAAAACTCAAAAGTAGCTCTGTCTGTCTGTTACCTATTCACGCCTTAGCGGCTAAACGGATAATTATTAATTTAATAAACTAAATAAATAATAATAGGCAAAGAGTATCCCGGATAGCAGCCGTGGATAGCAAGCAATAAAGTGATTCTCGTCACTTAACTTTATTATCTACTAAAGGAAGGAGAGGTAGTTGGATGATCATATTTTTAAAATTGATTTATTTTTAACCAGCTGTTTAACCCATCAAAAGTTTAAGTAGGACATGTCTAGCAATGTTACTTACTACACATACTCGATGTCGAACATGTTCGCGTGACCCGAATACCGCTAAAAATGCGTTCACTGCCAGTTTCGTACTAAATATTTGAATACCGCCAAAGTCGGCTGCATTACCATGTTTTGTAAAAGTGGTATTGCCATGTGCAGTGATTAATGGTTTCCCACTGTTGGGGAAGAAGTTTTACATTCGATTTTGTAGTTGTCTTTATTTTTTTTGTAATAAAAACTTTTGCGAAATGTAATCTCATTACAAATGAGAGAATACGAGTAAGTAGAATATCGGTAAAGAGATATGATCATAAATAATAAGCTTAAAAATAAACTTGACTGCATGAAGAGGCTGAAAATACCAAAAGCGGTCTTTACCCAGCAGCGGTAATATCCCAGGATAGTATGGTGACGATGATCAATAATAAAATCTGAAAAACAGAAATAAAGCTACATAATTAATCCCATTCAGTGGTTATGAGGATAAACAGTGAAGCATGGTAAACGTAAGTCTAAGAAATATTTTAACACAATAACTTAATTAAAACAGTGTATAGGAGAAGTCATATAAAAAAATATGAACGGGATAAAGCTGTGCTAACAAGAACAGACGTAAGTCAAATAACTAGGAAAGCTATTGAACTAAAACACGTCATGGTATTCCCTACGTACAAAACGCCTGTAGTTTCAGAAAACATACTACAGTTCAAAGTGCACATGGCGTGTATCCCCCAATCAAATGACGTAGCAACTAACACGTATATTTCGCTGATAAAATCGTGTGTTGTGTTAACTATTTGTTATAAGATTCTTGCGGTTCTTAATAATAATCGAAGGATTCAGGTTAACATATTCAGTGTTGTGGCGTCATGGATTTAGAAGTTTTCAGGGTTGTATATTTTGTGTATCTTTGTGTTCAAAAACAAAATGTAAACTTGTTGCTTTATAATTATAACATTTATAATATTATGGATTTCTTTTGTCTGAAAAGATATCTTTTTAATTATTTTTTTTGATAACGAAAATATACTATACTGTCACTCTGGTGTCATTTGGGGATCATTAAGAAATGTCCCTTTGTTACCACTGCTCCTAAATCCGTTATTTGGTCTTCTAAGGAGTATTCAATAAAATGTTTTTGACTCTCGTCTACACAATTAATATAATGCCGTGTGACATGTTCAAAAATATTTAAATATTTATTATTTACCTATCTTACAAATAATAATTTGTTTAATTTGACAGCTATGGCTTGCAAGTTACTAATATACAAAAACAAATTTTACATTATAAAATATTTAAAGGAAAATATGTTGCATCAAAATTTAGCGGGTAAATAATACTTACGCCATCGAAAGGCCTCGCTTAGCAGCTTGGATTCAAAGCCATTGCCTGCGTCAACGATGTTCTTGAAATAAGTACACTTATACAGACGATAAAAGGTAAAGGACCACATCCAACGGTGTGAGTATCGCTAGTGATATTTTTTTCGTGCCACTTGCGAATGCCATGGCAATAATCATTATACATTATAGGTGAGAGATCTCTCTCTCTCGAGACAAAGACTGAAAGTCGGAAGTAGGTGTTTGCTTTCTTTTGTATAAGTACATAGAACCTACCGGTACACCGGCAGCAGTTTTCATCGTGACTGTGGCAATAACTCCCCGAAGTAGACGATTGCCAATGAAACATATATCTAAAATTGTGACACCATTATATCTAAAACCCTACTGCTCCCTTTGGAGAGGGCACAACGCGCTGTGCTTAAGGTCAGTAATTTCCTACCTTACAGATTCCCTACTGCTGCACTTTACCAAGAAACTAACGTCTTAACGGTGCGTCAATTATTTATATTGAGACTTATAATCAGACAGCACAGATATTGTCCGGCAGCGCGAGGAGGACGACGTGTTTATAGAGTTTTTGATGGAATGCAGCCTTCCACTACGTTTATTCAGCATTTTCCCTGTTTTCTGGGAAGCTATTTATACAATAAACTCTCTAAAGCGGAATGTTTGCGCGATCTTAACTATTTTCAACTGAAAGCATATATCTCCAAATTTCTTAAAAACCTTTCGTATGACTGTACCGAGGACTTGCTGATTGTTATGAAGTGATCAAATATATACCTACTTTGCTTCTCTATCGTAATAAATACTAAATATTTGTATATGTATAGCTGTTATTATGTAAAATTTGAAATAACTTATAACCTTTACCTTAATAGAGTAAGCTGTTTTACAATTATTTCTTTTGTATTCGTTTTTATAGTTCTACGTAGCTTAGAGTATCAATTCAATTTTATTTTATTCTAATTTTATTTATGTAAACACAACAAATTGAAATGTTCCTTTAATTAATTAAGTTTTTTTACAATCATATGGAATAATAATTACACATTATTATTCTTGCTTTTTAAGACTTGCTGTTTTAAGATATATTTATAACAAGATTAGAATCATAACAATTTCTACTTAACCTGATTATATTATAATTAATGTATGACATCATTCTCGATCTATTTTTGTAACATAGTAGGGGGAGCGCAGCTGCCTATATTACAGACTTCTCAGTCTAGTTTAGGCAACTGAGGCTACATAATTATTTTGATCAGGAATTTCAATATGTACTTTACTGATTTATAATGTCAGACAAATTAATTATGTTAATTTATGTTTTGAAATGATTTCTTTTTGCAATAAAATTTATTATTATTATTATTATTATTAAAATTGTAACACCATAAACCCATATACGTTTTACCCGAATGTTACATACTTTCTGCAAAGGCGAAGCAAGTAAAATAATATTTTATTTTTACAACATCGAGAAAAATATCTTATCAAATAAGTAATATGTGCGTCGAGAGCATTATGATAATATAAGAGTTCAAGTAGAGTTCAATGAGCTATGTATTTTGTACCTTCTGGTGGGTATCGAAGTCAATCAGCAATAAAACTTACGTTTTTGAACTTCAATTAATGGAATTTAATATTCCACTTAGTTTGGCAAGAAGTGTAATAGCTGAACTTGTCAAATTCTCGTGTCTCAGCCGGTTCCATTCATCAAGAGGATTGTGCCATTTTAAATGTGGTGCTGGAGGAGGATGGAAATGATTATCCGGACAGAGAAGGTTACTAATGAGAAGGTGTTGAAAATAGTTATGCAGAAAAGACTTTTGACTTTTGACAAAAGGGAGAATCATTAGATATCTTAAACGACATGAAAATTTGATAAATAACATCTTATAAGAAAAAGTTAAAGGAAGACGAAGCAGAAGAAGACCAAGAATATAAGCTATACGGTCAAGGACAAAGTAGTTATCATATTGTCTAAAGAAATAAAAAAACATTGCATTGGAAAGTGGAGGAAATTACATCATCAAACTGACAAGAGCTATTTAATTTACACAAAACACACAAAAATAAAAATAAAAATTGAACCCCAACAGTTGAGTTGGCGTACTGTATGGGACCTAGCCGCGAATTTCATAGAACTAAACATTCCCTCGAAGTTTGGTTTTCTGCAACATAACATAACTCTTTGCTGTCATCTGACATGTGTCATATCAAGTCGGTAAGAATTATTGCAACCAGTTTTTCCTTCTTGCGTAATTATTTTACGCAGTTTAGTGACTTTTCTTCATTTAGGAATTAATCGGTGAAGAATGAATTGGCAGAAAAATTACAAACTATAATTGCCGTTGGTTGTGATTTTGGTAGACTGAAGAAGCTATTTTGTAACAGTTTTTAGAGGTCAATCAAACACGTTAAACAACCTTTCTTAACTTAATTTAATGATTATTTATCGGGTATTTATTACGTACCTTTGTTTTTAATTCTCCTACGTTTCTACCGCATTACAGCGAACGTGGTCATTTTTCTTAACTGCCAAAATTACTTGCCAGCTTCTACCGAAATGGTCAGTCAGACCTTATTTATACCTACTATTACGCATATGTGCACCATTATTACATATTGTACAGTCGATGCCTGATTCAAACAAATAAATCTACAGATCTCCCCAGATTAAGTATTTGCTTGATAAAAAAAGGAAATCTGCTCATCCGAATTCCGTTCGTGTGAACCAGTTTTAATGTCTTTGACATTGCAATGACTTGGGTAGATCGGTCAAACTTCAAGGCTAAATATGTATCACCGCAAATCTGCAAAATGTAACATTTGGTTGCCAATAGGCGGATGTGGGATAATCTTAAAAATATTTAATTGTGGTTGTTTTGGTGGTAAAAACTTGTCATGTTTCAAATACTACTATTACATATGTACAAATATAGCTATAGTCAATGGGACAATCACTAAATATTTACGTATGTACTTTATAGTTTTAATTAATTAACATTATTTTGGTTACAGCCTTATCCACATGTTAAGTCCACGTTACAATATTTTTTATAAACTTGTTTTGTCCTACTGAGTAACGGCCTTCCCCAAATCCTTAAACTCAATGCAATCTTAATATCAAAAATCTAAAGTACATCTAATAGGTACATCTAATACTTAATACAAATAAATTAGAACTACTCGTAGTATTTACAATTAAAACAATTGACTGCAGACTGTGGCAAACAATCTACAGATAGCAAAACTGATCCATAATTGGTACTGTAGGTGAATTTTGCTCAATTATTTTAATAGTTCTAGTTTGTTTGCGACACATGAGCCTTCAAACATCCAGCATTGTAATTTTCTATATATAAATTATGGTAAATAGACTATAATTTATATATAGAAAATTACAATAAAATATATATATAAGATTAGTAGAATAAGCATTACATTACTAATACATGTAAATATATTATAGTATATCTAATTAAATATTTAATTCGCCTTTTATTTGTAAAACAAATAAACATAACAAATAGTACATAAGTAACTATTTGTTGTTTTATTTATTATACTAGTTACAGTAGTTTTTAAAATTAAATAATAGTTAATTAAACTATCAGTAAAATTTAGTAGATAAGTAATTATAAATAATGACTAGTAAGCATTAACACAGCATGCAACCTAGACATTGCTCCACGTGAATTACAATCAAATGTAATATTGTATTCAGTTGTTTTTATTGGTATAAGATATTAAACATGAAGTAGGTATATAAGTAATTACACAATTTAACAAGTTAAAAGAAAATTACACTCAAATTAAAAATAATTATTTTAAAGTGAACAATTATATTCTTTTACGAAATATAACTTCAAAAAATCATCGGTACGCTCGCTCAACCATGATTTACTCTTATAGTGACTTAACTTAGACTTCAGTGCATATTTATGTAGTTATATGGAATCTAGAGCTTGTAACATAAAAGTTTATTCTGACTATAAAAGCGATACTTTTTGCCCTATTAGAGATTCCAAAGGTGCGAACAGTTTAAGATAATCGTCAGTCATAAATAACAAAATACTTTACCGGCTGCTTTTTATACGAATTGTTTCTTACCAAGCCATGACGGATTGATGATTTCATTATATGTGATTGTTTTTTGCTGTTTCTCCAGTAAATTCTATGCTTTTTGTGAAAAAGCAGTAAGAATATATCTCTTGGATTTTTTAATCAACTTGAAAGAAGGACATGCTTTGTTCGGCTGTATGACTTTTTACTTGTATGTGTGTGTATAATTTCATTGTTGTATAGATAGTTATCCCGAAGTGGTCCCATTCTCTTTTTATTCCGAATGAATTCCATTCACAAATTAAATTGTTGAATTGATTTGTTGAAAAGTAGGTTTCCAATCAGATGAGATGAAGTGAATTAAGTAAATACCGACTATTTCAAAGTCCCTGAAGAAAGTACGTATTAGACATAGTGTACTTCTTAGATAATGCTAATAAGACAATGATGACTTACTTTATTTACATTTACCTTTGTATGTACTTATTACATTTGTTAAATAACGAAATCTTTGTTATTTCTTTATAAACTGTACCTACCGCGGTTCCCATTGATTTACAACTAGCATATTTTCAGGTTTTATCCTACTAGGTTACTTTCTGGGTTTCCTATCCACGGGAAAATTCCGTAATACTACCATTTCCATACATGGAACATAATAACTATTTATAACATTATGTCCATATTGAACTTTGCACTAAGTATATCGGCATGTAGGTACTTTAAAATACTTAAATGTACAATAAACCGTTTAAAATAACGGTTTACGTCAGGCCACAGCTTTCAAAATGACGCTGCATCGCCTTATACGCCCTCTGTTCGTTGGGATTTGCACCAATAACGCCACTATATTCTCTGACGTAATGTTGACGTCACAGTGCTTTACTGAGTACAAACTGACTCAGAAAATATTATATTATTAAAGGAATATAGCCGCGTAGCCCAGTGTATTTAGTGCGTTGAAAGGATTAACATCTATTATTTTTAAAATATAATATTTTATATTCAGCTATATTTTGAATATAACAGTAGTAGGTATCGTGAATTTATATCGAAGTTCTGTGGTTAGTAGTGATGTATTCCATGAGTCTTGTGCAAAGTTCGGCTACATTCAAAATTGAAAATTTTATGGATGTGGTCTTCTGTGTTTATGTAGCCAATACTAAAAAGGTTTGTTTCTAACTACTGTATTTTTAATTTTCTCTTCTTTACGATTCTTAAAGATTGCTTTTTATTATTATTGAGCGTTATGTAACTATTAAATTTCAAATTATATCCTTGTAAATGTTGTTCATTCAGAACTCTTTTATAACTTTGTCTCTCTCTCCCAATAAGGTTTGCTGGAAGCGAGCTCTTATTAGGATTAAGCTCGCCTTTGCCATTATTTTTCTTTTAAATGTTTTACCTGATTGTATTATTTTGTGCAATAAATAATTAAGAAACTCTTTTCCTGTAATACCTACATGTAGGAAAATTTAACTATTATAATCTATATATTGTGTGTGTGAATCTGCCATGTTAATTAATTCGTGGTGTAATGCTACACTTGTTTACTTGACCACCAACACCTATCGTGTCATGTACGTCAGTCACTCGATTCACTTACTCCGCGGTTTTGTAGGAAGTGCCAACTGTCCAGATCACTTACTCATGATGCAGTGGAGGGCCGGATTCACTAGAAACCGAGTTTAGGTAAACGAAGATCATATCTTTGAATTGACAGCTGCTTAAGTACGCAGGAATGGAAGTCGCTAGCATAAATTGATTTTAATATTGTAATAATATATATGATTGTTTTTTGATTTTCTGCGAAATATGTAGTTAGGGATATAGAGAATCCCATACTTCAAGGAAAAAATAACAAACAAATCTGACGGAAACAAAGTCCCGGGTAATAAATAATTACCTAAGTAACTGATAAACGCTTCAAATGAGCCTATAGCAAAATTAAAATGAAACAAAACAGGAAATTTAGATATCATAATTAACATCCTCAGTTAACAATATTAAGGTAAAAGGAACCTGCTATATATACTCTACGAGATTGGAGTAGGTATCTATAAAATTAACCTACCTGGTTCAAATATAAACAAATCAGTCTGCATATGCATTTTCTGTTAGAAAATCTCCCTTTCTATGTATTTTGTTGCGAAGCAGCACCTACTTAATATACTGACATGATAAGGTAACTCAATAAGTAGATATGTACGTAAAGACATATATTTTCACGTGTTTTTAATGATCCTACCGCGTGTTGACTCTCAGACGTAATAAAAGAGATTTCCTTCGTCAGATCTCCTGATGTGTGGGAAAATCTAATAATAGGTACAAAGATAGTTTGAAAACAATGAGATGTATAATTTGTTTTGTTAGAGGTAATTAAGATTCAAATGATAACTGGTGTGAGAAATCACGCTATGAGAATGTTGAGATTTTTATCTGATTTACCTAGCAACGACAATAGGACAAAATTATATCTCAAATATGTAAGTCTTAACGTATATATATAACAAGTAATTATTAACTGTTGAATAAACTGACTTAATCATCAGTAATTAATATCTTAAAAAACCACGTCATGCCAACAAAATGTATTCATTGAAATCGTACCATGTGGTGTGGAGTTCTAAACATTATGACTAAATATTTAAAAAGTTGGTTAAAAATAATGTTCAAAAGGATTGTTTGCAATATCGGATGCCCATAATTAAAACTGACGTACATAACCTAAAGGCAACAAAAGAACACGAGTAGAAAGATGGTCAATCTCAAATCAGAATAAAACAGAAGTCAATCAATGTTAATGCTTTTGAGTTCAGAAAAATGCAAAACATCCGTGCTCCATAGCTCCTTACGTCTTAAATATTAACACATGTTTTAGTACGATCTAATTTCAAAATAAATGATAGATGTAAAACAAATCTTTTCTCAAATTCCAGCAATCGGAGAGATGGCGAAAGCTGCGTAACATCGTGCAGTGGACGCCGTTCTTCCAAACCTACAAGAAGCAGCGGTATCCCTGGATCCAACTTGCAGGACACCAGGGAAACTTCAAGGCAGGACCAGATCAAGGCACGATTCTGAAGAAACTGTGTCCTCAAGAGGAAAAGTGCTTCCAGGTGAGGTTTTGGTGCATCACAATTTTTGCTAGGTTTAACCCTAATACCAAATAGATATAAATAGGGTTACGACCTAACTACCTAGTTGCTATAACTGTAGCAAGTAAGTAAAGAATCTCTGCTTAATTTAGGGCTTTATAATGCCGTGGAAACTGTCCAGCTTTATTTAAACTTTATGTGAATTTCGATATTGCTTGGATTACAAAGGTTCATGTATAAAAAGTATTTATTACAAAGGCACCTCTCTCGATTACTCTTCTTTTCTAGCAGTGTCATAAAATAAAAGAAACGACTCGCCAATTTACAAATAATTTAGCATGACTACCGTGAGTTGCATAAAATACTGGGAACTCTTTTGTTCGGTCTATATGTTTCATCATAAGGATGATTTAGTGTATGGAACTAATGACTAATTCATTCAAATGTTTTTGGTGCCTCAAAATTCCGTGAAAATAATACATATTTCTGCGAAAGGTATTCGTAGATGAATCAGACTCTTAGTAGTTAGTTTTATCAATGAAATAACAATGTCCTGACTTACTTAGTTTAAATGTTTATAGATGACAATACATGATTCCTAGTATAATAAATAATTCAACTATTATACATTATATTTACGACGTCTGACGACCTCTGTGGCGTGGTAGGCGTAGGTCCGCCTGCGACGCAGGAGGTTGCGGGTTCAATTCTCGCCTCGGGACAAATGTGTGTACGATCTGCAGTTCAGGGCGTTCTGGATGTTTTCTATGTTAAAAATTTACGATCTATACAGTGTATTGTATTAAGTATATCAGTTATCTATCTAGTACCTATAACACAAACTCTGCTTAGCTTGGGGCTAGATAATGCTGTGTGAATTGTCCAACATTATTATTTACAAGTAAATATCTACTACAACAAGGAATCTCTGTGGCTGGGAATTCCAAAAATTACTTTCGGCAATGAGTAAAAATCAAAATTAACAAGTTTTGTTGCCAAAATTTGGAGGAAAGCCCCTATTAGGTATATCGAAGGCAGCTTCCCTTCGGTTTGATATTTAGGTAGGAAAGCAATATTCGCGAAGCCGCAAATAATGTTATACTGGGCAAGCCCCAAAAAAACCCGATGATCAAGAGGAAAATATCTCGCTAACTATCGTATTTAAATACCCTAAAATGATGAATATTGATATTCTATAACCAGGACAAAAAAAGTTCATTCTATTTTTACATGACGATTTAATAAACGATCTAGTTTCCTTAAAATTATGCATGTAGTTAAGAAACTTTATTTAGCTTTAGTAGTTTTTATGACGTCAATCAAGTTTATTTCGGGTCAACATTCAATGACTACCTAGATACAATTGCAAATGGTTCAACTTACATTTACGAGAACGGCACGTTTTCAATAAATGATTTTTTTATTTTTCAGATCCTGATGAAAGACATTCTGCGGCCATTTGTTCCTGAATACAAGAGCCAAGTTACCTGTGATGATGGAGAATGTATCCTTTTTTATAATATATTCAAGAAAACAAGTTTCAATCAGTTCTTTTAATACGGTGCTTAGGTATGATGATAGCTAATGTTTGATTTTAAACTGTAGTTTTTACAAGTATTTATATTGATATTTTGATAAGATATTTTGTTGTTTTGTAATTTCAACTTTGAATATCAAATCCGATTCAAGACAGACAAGCTATATGTGAACTAGAATTTAATTCCCTATAGTTTATCAAAGACCTGAAGTACAGATTCTAAGTAGATTTGTAGAGTAGTAGATGTAGCTACCTATCTGGAACTTCAGCAGAATCCTTAAAAATATATTTATTGGAATGATTTTATTGAATTTTAAATCATATTTCATACCTACTATCATTGTCATCTCCGAATATTTCCTTAACGAAGCATATCTACAGTGTACCTACAACTCCAAGACCTGCTAAGCGATTTCGATAGCCCATGCGTCATGGACTGCAAGATCGGGGTCAGAACATATCTTGAAGAGGAGCTGGCTAAGGCAAAGGAGAAGACTAAGCTTCGAAAAGTAAGTTACATTCTTTTGCAACATACATTTTATTTGTAAGGTGGGCAAAATATACTCCTACTCGAGAACGGATTTGTTGTGGCTATAAAGGACGTTGATATTCTCTTTGAAATTGATTGGGAAGCAGCCAATGTGCCCGAAAGGATCATGATTGGATATTGTATTCACTCAGTTAGATATTTAAATATTCATTTATTGAATATTGATGGTCGCATGAAGCTTATAACATCTTTAAGTTTACTTCATTCATAAACATCATTAACCCCAGATCTTACCCAATCTCAAATACGCGTAGGAATATATCGTGTGCGTGTATCAGTTTTCATTTTAAGATATCAAATTGTAAAATTTTTGCAACCGATTTTTTACAAATCAGCTTTGTATAATTTTTCAACCACTTTTTGTACAGTCACTGTGACAATCGCTGAGTAAAAACTGGATTGACTATCACGTGTCATTTAAGCTCACATAATTTAGTCACGTGCCATTGAAAAAAACATTCGGTCATGGTTGCCTAATATTTTTTTATCTTTAAAATAATATTGGTGTCGTCGTCCGATAGTTGAATTAGAATCCTGGTAGGCGTCAACAAACCTACCTACATCGCTCTTGAACTGACAACACAAGATTTATAGCTCTAAAAATACATTTTATTTTTCACTTAATATGACCTCAACCGTAATCGCCGAGTTCAATAAAGTCAAAGAATGTATATTTAAAGATAAACTGGTTTAAATTAGCTCCTATTACGTCAAAGGTCTAATCTAAAACATTAAAGATGATACAAACACAAATCAAGTTGGAATAACCTTGCTTGATAATAATGTTTATAATGATGCAAATAATAATGTATGCTTAAACATTAGTCGTGCTTATTGATCCTACTTGCTAAAGAGGTTTTTGTGTGGTTGAAAATCCTGACTCCCAAGTCATATTACTTTGGGTTCTTTGCGAAGGCTATTCATAGAGTTTTATAAGTATTTTTGAGTTCTTTTCTTTTGGGGTGGGAAACCAACTAATATGACTTTGGGGAGTTGTGGAATGAAGAACGAAGTCAGTTATCTGCTCAAACGGCAAATAAATAGCCCCAAACTAAGCAGAGCTTATTTGTGGGAGCCAGCCATTGATTTATTAAAAAGGGAAGATAGGTTACGTTCTCCCAGCGCTTACTCAAAAATTCGCATGTGTTACAACTACACGCAAACACATACACTCACAGTTATATTTCCAGTCCTGTGCAATACAAAGAACAACAAAAACGGAAAGACGTATCTAAGACCGAAGTGAGACCGAGACAACAATATTTCACGCGAATCACGACCGCCCGTGCCGGTCCGACGGTGACTGAGGCGGGAGCACACAATTTTACACAATATGAGGTTACCACTTTCGAGAAACCAGTACCTCATCTTCCCTTTTTAATAAATCAATGGAGCCAGCCTAGTGATTCTTAAGACAAGCCATTAAAAATATTTTTTAAAAGTGCTGGTGTGAAACTGCATAGGAATGCAAAATGGAAACTTCTCTTAGCGGAGGCACACCAATACGATATTATGTACATACATAATTCGGGTCCCTGAACCATAGGAGTAAGTAAACATTTTCAAACTTTCCGTCTGATTCCAGGACATGTACGAGAAGATGATACAAATAGACCCTAAAGCGCCAACGGAAGAGGAACACAGAAGTAAGGGAGTCACCAAGCCGCGCTACATGATCTGGAGAGAAACCATCAGTTCCACATCGACCCTGGGCTTCAGGATAGACGGGGTGAAGAAAGCTGATGGAACTAGTTCTAAAGACTTCAAGACCACGAAGACTAGGGATCAGATCGTGGAGGCCTTCAAGGATTTCACAACTAACTGCTCAAATAGCGCTGTAAGTGATGATTTATCAAATATATATTTTTTTAGCTTTCGTACCTAACCAACATATGTATATTAATCCACTGATGGACGCAGACCTCCCCCTGATAAGCGCCTCATTGGCTGTTATCTCACGAGGGGATAATACTCATAATCCCCACGCTGGGCCTAAACCCTCATGGGTGGGGGATAGCTGTTTGGTGGTAGAATTGTTATGCAGGAGGCGCTGCTGCCCGCCCCGATAGATCCCTTAGTCGCCTCTTATGACACCCGCGGGAACAGTTGGGATGGTGCAAATTCTATGCCGGCACCACACCAAAACCGGTGTATAGGGACTTATAGCCGCTCATATTTTACAGCCAAAGCGAAAACATATTTTAGATAGATACAAACAATTATTGACTGATTAAAGAAAACTATTTTGTTTCAGTAAATTAAATAAACCCTACTGTCTCAAATTTTGCGATGAACATTATGTTTGCTCATAAATTAAACCACCTTTAATAAGATTTTTCTTGAGATACAATCCCTAATCAACTTTTTTGACTTTCAGGTCAGATATTTAGAGCGCCTAAAAAGCATACGAGCAACCCTCCAAGAGTCCCACTTCTTCAGAACACACGAGCTCATCGGCAGTTCCCTACTCTTTGTCCACGATAAGAGAAAAGCTTCCATCTGGATGATCGACTTCGCTAAAACCGTTCCCGTTCCTGAAAACGTCAATATCGACCATAGCTCCACATGGAAAGTTGGCAACCACGAAGATGGCTACTTGATCGGACTTGATAACATCATATCTATGTTCGAGTTATTGGTAAACGATGACAATGGGAATATAAAAGACAGTAAAGATATACAGGATAGCTTAGACACTTGATTTTAACTCGAGTGAGTTATGTGAACACTATGTCGCACTGACGTGCTCTGCAGTACTCACTGCATGTTTCGGAAGCTATGACGATGTACTTTTGTACTTGTATATTGATGTATATAGTATTATTAAGTTTTAAATACTCATAGATCATAGATAGACTCTACCGCCAATCTAATAAGTACTAAGATCTTTTTTAGTAAGAATTTGTCATGTTTATTTGAAATAATCTTTTAATATTTACAGATCAAAGTAAATTATATCCTAACAATGAGAAGAATACTACTAAAAGTAGTTTTGACGTACCTATACGTAATTTTGATTATTGTATAATAAATACCTAAATTTGACTTTTCAATAATTATACTTATTGCAATTGAATTTTTCATGATCAGTCCTCTACCTTTTGACAAGGTACTATTCGACTGACCTATGTATAAAAGCTTTTATTAATAAGTACCTACCTACACTATATTAGTGTAATGACTAAACAGACTAGGCTAAAAAGAGTGCAAAATATTATAATTAAAAATAAGGCTATAAATTGGAGGTACTGAATATTAAAAAAATAACAATAATATATTGTAGTTTTCATTAAAGCTCATTTAATATACAGTTACCGCCTATAAGAGTTGATTAGTTGAAGACTCACACAAAACTACTCCAATTCTAAAACCGTTCAGCCCGCTCAGCTGAACAAATACGATGCAAAATGTCTCAACCCAGGAACTACTAATGAAATCGAGCTCACTTTCAGCTTGAACATTAAATTATTATCAATAGCGTTTCTATTAATCATGCTGCTGTTCCTTATCATCCCTTTTTTGTAGTTAATACACCTAACTTTTATAGTCTACAACTTAAGGAATCTTTGAGGTTTAACAGTTTATGTGGTTTTCTATGAAGGTTTTGGAGTCTTGATCTGTCTCTTTAAGGTGTTCTTTGAAAGTAATCGGATAATAAGCAGCTGCGTAGATTAACTTTGAGTACGTGATTCTGTCAAAAAAGTCCATTAAAAGGTAATTAAAAAGCCTTAGTTTAGACGGTGATTAATTAATTGATACCGATTGATAGAAAACTGTATAGAAAACAGGGAAATGAAAGAAAACCTTGATCAATAAAACAATTGCAAGGAAAATAAATAAAAATCCAGTCAGGCTTTGGACGGCGTTTAATTAAACCTAAATTAAACAACTAAATAAATTAACAATTAAATACCTACATCTAACTAAATTCACTATAAGGCACTTACGTCTTGTCTTTCATACTATCTATCACAACGTCTGTCAGACTATTCCGTCTAGAGCTTCCCTCTTCTGTGTTAGAATTAGTATTAGTATTCGCACTATCTTTTCTCATTTTAGAGTAGTATCTAGGAACAGGACCCGTACTGGGCTTATTGTCACCTGGAGCGGGCGAGTATCTCCTTTGTCTAGGCTTTGCTACTTCTTCGTTCTCAGTTTCCGTGTATGGGGGAGGAGGTTGTGTCAACATCGTCATACGGTTCTCTCTCGCTGCAGTAGCAGTTATCTGCAACTCAGCTCCCGCCACCACAGTATCTAGAGTAGGCCTGAATTGTGGCGCCGCTGCTCTTACTGAAATTCTTCTCCGCCTAGGACCAGGCGTTTCTTCTTCTTTGGCAGGAGTCGGTAGTACAAAGTCCAGAGGCCTGATCGAACCACGCCTTTGATTAGGACGCGAAATCAAGTCCATTAAACCGGGTGGTTCACTTGTATCATTTGAACTCCCAGTCGCGGTTTCTAAGACTGCTAACGCTCTAAGGAGGTCTGCTACGCTTGTATGTTCCAGAACCTCAACTTGCTCTGATTCTGGTAGAGCGGATATATTGACGTCAGGATCGAAAAGGCTAGGTCGACCTTGTCTGGTCCGATTTCTGTAGTTTTCTAGATCACGTGAAAAACTGTCTCGTCCGTTTTCGGTAGCGTTTTTGTAATTGTCAATTTCAGAGGTGCTACTTCTACCACGTTTCGTTTGGTTGAACTGTCTTATGCTGGCTTCTAGGTCACCTACAGTACTATTGCTAGGAGAGCTGTTTTTTCTTTCTTTACCAAAGGAAGGAAACAGACTGCCGCGACGTTTAGTTTTATTTTTGTAGTCGACAAGCTCATCTGAGCTTTCTGGTAAAACTTCATCGTCATCATTCTTCTTTGATTTACCGAAAGTTGGGAATAAACTTAAACGTCCCTTTTTGGTTTTGTTCTGATACTTTTTCACTTCATCTTCATCAACAGTATCACCATCATCTTCAGGTAGACCACCAAAGTTAAAGCTAGGGAATATACTTCGTCTACCTTGTTTTGTACTTTGCCTATACTTTTCACCTTCGTCATCGATATCACTAAAATCGAAAGTGGGAAATATACTTCTTCGTCCAGATTTAGTTTTTTCTCTATAAGCTTTAGCTTGTTCTTCTTCTTCATCTTCAGAAAAGTCAAAAGTAGGGAATATACTATGTCGTTTACTTTTTTGTTGATATGCTTTGATAGCTGCCGTGTCTTCGTCTTCTGAAAAGTCAAACGTGGGAAAGATACTATGTCGACCTTTTTTGGTTTTTTCCATGTATGCTCTTGCCATTGCTTCTTCATCTTCTCTTTCATTAAAATCAAAGGTTGGAAAAATGCTACGTCGTCCTCGTTTTGTTTTCTCCCTGTAAGCATCGGCATCATTTTTATCATCTGATCCGAAGCCAAAAGTAGGAAATATGCTTCCGCGTCTAGGCTTTGCAGTTTCCGTAATATTTTCGTTGGTTGTTGGTCCACTTTCCCTGCCTTTCATCGTATTTTTTAGATACTCAGCAGGGTTTTCACTAGTGCTAGGTTTCCTGAAGAAAAATCTTGATAAGATGTTTGGTTGCTGTGGTTGAGTATTGTCTTCTATTTTAGAAGGTAAAGATATCTTGCCGCTTCTAATATTAACTTCCTTTCTAAACTTATCTGCAGAATCTCCATTTGTCCATGTATGATCATGATCGTTTTTGAGTTCTGTTTCGACTTTGTAATTTGGTACAGCGACACTCATTGCGCGGCCTCGTTTGGGTGAACCAGAAATAATGTCTTGCCCTATGCTGAAAATGGGTGGTTTCTCATTGGCCAAAATATGTTCATCATTGAAGAGATGCACTCCTTGTGGTCTCTGAGTTGGCTGGTCTAGGCCACCTAATACATTGACAACTCTTGCTAGTAATTCTGCGGGTTTAACTATAGCTGAGGCAGTGAATGTTTTTTCTTTATCGATGCCTAAAAGGTCTGTGTCGGACTGTATTCTCAGCATATCTTTTGCTGAGAGCTGGATGTTTTCTGAGTTGGCACGCTTGCGTTTGTAGATGGGTCCACGGGGCTCGACGTCGTATGTCAGGATTGGGCAACTTTGGCTTCGTACGAGATGTGGGATATTTTCGACGTAGATTGGCTGAAAAAAAGATGAAAACCACATCAACAACCTTGTCAATTATGTTTATGAATCATCGATCAAAGTTTTTGTGGGGGAGGCCGTGATATACTTGATCGATGTTATGAATTTTATTGTTAGGGGTAAATTTCTGTCATACCTACTGCTTTGTTTAAAACATATTGTAATCAAAGCAAGTTCCAGCCTTAACTAGTCCACTACTGGACGTAGGCCTTGCCCTGATAAGTGCCTTATTGGTTTTTATCATAATGGGGGTAGCTCCCCTAATCCCTACGCTAAGCATAAGGCATTGCTGGGTTGGAGATTGCAGTTCGATGGTAAGTTGTTCTGCAGGAGATGCTACCTCTAGGTCACCTTCGCCACCTCATACGATATCTGCAGGAAGAGTTGGACTGAATATTTAGTATAAACTACATTAATACAGTCCAGCATTACATACTTATTTATTTGTTTAGTATTATTTTTAAGACAGATACCACGTTAGACCACGTGAAAAGAGAGTAAAAGCCAGTACCTATCATAATATAAGTTTCAACAAACTCACCTTTATTTTGATGAGATTAGCTTCATTGATGATCTTCCTAATAGCCGATATGTCTTTGGTGAAGCCTTGCAGTATCCGATTCTGCGTGTTCTTGAACTGACTCGCGAATTTCTGCTCCAGTTTGTGTATTCTCTCCGACCTCATGCCAGTTGTGATAAACCCTGGAAAGTAGAATAATATAATATGTAGAAGTCCCGTATAAAAAAAAACGCTAGTGAACCCAAGTTTGTAGTGAAACCGCTAACATCCGTAATGAAGTAGATTTTTTATTTTTTATTTTATCGGGTGCCATTCGAATAGTTTATTCTGGTCCGCCTTACCTCTCGTATTGGTCTGACTTTGTATCTTATTATCGGAGAAAGAGGGAATAGAGAGGCACCATAATAACGTCTTACGCACACTTCTCATCTCCGTTGAGACTGGCAGCAGTGGAAAGACATTATCATCAGTGATCACCTGCAAGGCAAGAACTTTCGTTGCTTGCAATTCAGGCTTCGATCAGGCCTGAATCAATCAAAGTTTTTTCCAAAAATCTCCAGTATTTTTTCACTTCTTCCTCGTCGAAGTTTTGTCCATTTTTTGTTGCCAGTATTTTACCAACTTTCATATAAATGTAATAATTCTCTTTGTTCGTATTTTGAAAGATTGCTGAGTCATGTTCTAAATCAATTTCAACTAGTTTTGGTATAAATTAATAACTGAGCAAGTTTTCATAAAACGTGTAAGTGCTCTTATGCACGGACTGCATGTCTCAAATACACGGAAGTTGCCAAATGCAATTCTCAACTGCAGTCGATGGCAGTCGTCAACTTACGTCGCCTGTCGACGGGTGCAAATGCCTTGCAGTCGGCAACCGGTTGTCGTTAGATATAGACCTCTACATAAGATAAAACTTTTAAATCCATCATGGTTATTAATACTAAAGTTATTAACAACGGGATATTTGCCATGATTTGAATTTTGAGCTTTCCAATATTTCGGCACAGTTTCATGCGCCATGATCACGGAATAACTGAATGTCTTGCGAGCGAGTTGTTATTGGCAGATATATCGATCTACCCTCATTTTTAGTCTTTTTTGTAATATCCCGTTGTAAATAACTATACATAAGACACAGTAACTATCAAATATACTTTTACTTATTCCATCGATCCTACCATTATTCATAACTGAGTAAATTGTAATAAACAACTTTATAGAACAAAGTAACGACAGTGGCGACGGTGTTATTGTTATTTTATTACGGACATTTAGCTTAAACCAGGGACTGATTATGTCCGCAGATGGCAATGACGCGTTACCGGACTTTTGGCCGGCGCAGAGGGTGCCTTACCGGTAAAATTAGGTTGGGGCGAAATGCACATAAGGGACATGGAGGTTCCGCCTTAGATGCACGAATGCACCTATAGGCGAAAGCGGGGAATTCTTCAACCCGCATTCTGCGGGGTTGGTTTTTGGTCGGCTGTGAAGTTTTCGGAATCAAATCGGTTCCCGTCACCTCCCCCACCTCGGTCAATGGGGTCACCAAGAACGTGTCTCGGTCTACGGAGGAGAATCAAACAGGCTCTAAAACAAAAGCTATAAAAATATACACAAAGATTTACCTAGAAGCATCACGATATAGCCGAGCCCAAACGTGATCCAGATGATGAGGAAAATCTGATAGGTGAAGAAGAATCCAGATTTGAAGCCGTTGTTTACTGTGCCTGGAAATTAAAGAAAATATATTAAATTATTTTGTAAGATGTCCATTTTGTAAACCACTTGACAATACCTCATCATTATCAATTGAGGATTGAGGTTTTTCGCATCTGCAGATGCCCTAACTCCGGTAGGTTGTTGTATGGGGCATAGATTGATAGAGCCTTAAGTAAATAAATTGATTATTCTGAATGATGTCTTTGTATAATATAATTTTATGTAGGTATTATGTGTAGCATTTATCTAGTACTTGCTTTGGGAGCTAGATGGTGATATGCGGATTGTCCAGAATTTTTATTCCGATAATTATAAAAATACTGTATAATCCACACATCACACACGCTATACTCGTACCTAAACGTTTATTGTTCGACATAATCCTCCGCTTGACGATACCGCAAATAACCAGAATCACCACGCTTGGATCACCACCACGGTTGGATTTGTCATTACACTCATCACTCCCAAAAAAATTAATTCCAATTTTCCCCCTTGAACATTTTCGTAAGGAGGAAATACCTACACAGAAAGAAGCAACTGCCCTAACTCTGGTAGGTTATTGTAAGGGGCATAGATTGATAGAGCCTTTAGTAAATAAATTGATTGTTCTGAAAAAACTAAAAACAGACATCGAATCTATTAATATTCCTCATCATCATCCCATTGACACCGACTGCTGGGTATAGGCCTCCTCTTTTACACGCCAGCTAACACGGTCCTGGGCGAGCCACATCCACAGTCTTCCGGCTCCCAGTCCCCAACGACGTCATCCGACCATCTGGCAGGTGATCTGCCTCAAGAGCGCTTTGTCCCTACCGGATACCACTCTGTAACCGCCTTGGTCCATCGACCGTCATCCCACCTTGCAACGTGTCCTGCCCATCTCCACTTAAGGCTCGCGATACGGACACCTATGTCTACGACTTTAGTTGCGCCGTCGTATCTCCACGTTGGGTATACATGAGGACATAAGTTTTACATTATTTTGAGTTTTGTGGTAAGTTTTCCGGTAAATTGATAATTTTTTCGCAATAATTTTCTCAACGGTAGCGAAGTAATCTTCAAAATCGGTTGACAAATGACGGAGAAATGAGCCTAACATCATACCCTCCTTTGTTTAACCGAATTAAAAAAAGGAGGAGGTTCTCAATTCGGCTGTATGTTATTCTTTCAAAGTAAGTAAATAAAATAGATGAATTTGCAGATTTATAAATCGCTCGACCATAAACTTAACTTTTCTGTATTTTAACCATTCTATTACTTTTAGCATTCTGCCCGTATTTACCTTGCTGTAGGTATCCTCAGTGTACGTAGCGGCATGTAATAAAATATTCATAAGAATTTAGGTCATAACTACACTAATTTCATCCACAATGCAATGTAGAGTAAATCATATTCAGTGTGTAGTTCAATGATCGTGGTCTTGATTTGCATTTAGGAACGCATATTAGATTTTATAAAAAAAAAAAAAAAATTTAAGTACATAGTTATTTCAAAAAAAAAATTATATAAGATTTTTTTTACATGAAAATTCAACTGCCTACTTTTTACCTTCACTGTTGACTAAAAACTTTGATTGCCAACGGCACACACTTGTTAAACTTGGTTCTCTATAGAGAATAGAGAGATATTTCTCTTGCCCTTATTCCAACAAAAATTAAAACTCAAGAGAGCAACATTATGGGACGTTGAAGGAGTTAAACAGCGATTACTGATGGGCGACCCATGGGCGACCGCGTCGTTTTGGCCATTATATTTTTTTTAGGTCTTTTCTTGTTTATTTTGCGAAAGAATATCTATTATGATACGGAACCCTTCGTGTACGAGCCGACTCGCAATGGTCAGCTTAACATCTCTAGAGCGGAAATAAAGAAAAGGTTACTTCAACTTACCAGCAACCAAATCCCCAAACCCGATAGTAGTCAGCGTGACAAACGCGTAGTAGATCGAAGCCACATAGTCCCATTCTTCAAACAGTACGAAGAGACAAGCAGGCAGGAATATGAACAGAAAGAACCCAGGAACCAGGTACAGGAAGATCTGGCCCAACATGCCGAGGTTGTTGAAGAAGTAGTCTACTTTATCAGCTCGCTTCTCATTGCGACGTTTGTACTTTCGGTAGACTGTTATGAGCTGGAAAGTGGATAGAAAATTATGTTATTCGTCAAAGATCATAATCGTTTCTTGTAATTACTTATAACATCTTGTAATTATATAAAATGCATAGAATGCGGCTGTATGGAGCAGGTTTAGAATATACACCACCCCAACTGTTCCCGCGGGTGTCGCTAAAGGTATCAGGGCCTCCGGCGGAACAATTCTACCATCGAATAAATTTAGATTTTCCTTAGATATAAAAATGAATTGACGTTTGCAAGTCTCACAAAAACTTAGGAACGGGCCGATTTTGCTGAAATATTTGTAGAAGTCTTAGAAAGGTCAGGGAACTTTTATTGGCAGTACGAATTTTACCAGGTCAGCTAGTTTTATTTCAAAATTTATTTATATTATAATGCGAAAGCAGAGGATTTTGTTTGTCGCGTAAGTATTCTAGTATTTATTCATTGAATTTTGTGTGATTATTGAACCGATGTGTGTGGCTCGGCTTTCGAGTCTCTGAATTTTTAAGCGGTATCATAATACCGAAGCAGCAGTACATATGTCACAGATTAGTCAGTTAGTGAAATGCCTAAGCAAATACTGTGAGACGTACACGCAAAAATACCGAAACCTCTCTAAACTTGAGCAAAGTATAAAAGAATTTTAATTCACCTGTCTTCCGAAGTATTCACCGAGGTTAGCGAGCAGGATACCGTTAATGGGGATACCGAAGAGACCGTAGAATATCATGAGGATTCTGGACAAGTGAGTGGTGGGTGCCAAGTTGCCGTAACCTGAAATCATTAAACGTATAAGGTTAATAATAGTCACATAGCTGTATTCAACATTTATATATCAAACTAATATTATTATCTAGCTGCGCCCCGCGGCTTTGCACGCCTATCCCAGGGGAACTGATTTTTGGGATCAAAAATTAAACTATGTATTATTCCAGGCCTGGAACTACCTGTATGGAAAATAGCAACCCGATCCGTTCAGTAGTTTTTGCGTGAAAGGGCAATAAACATGTTTACAAACGCGTTTATCATTTAGTACGATGCAAAAATTTGGATAGATGGATGGATGTTTGTTACCTCTTCACGCCAAAACGAATAGGTAAACCTAATCTAATGTCTAGCCTATTTCATAACAAATTTTATAAACCACTGACCGATGGTACTGACGACAGTATAAGAGAAGAAGAAGGAGTGGTAGAAGTCCCATTTGAAAGGAGGTTCTGCATCCTCCGTGGTGTAGTTGAACATGGACTTCCCGCAGTAGTCCGACAGCTTCTTGAGGATGATGTCCTGCTTCTCAGGGTCATCGGGAATGTAGTACTCGTATAAGAGATCTGAAATTAAAATTGAAACTTGTGTTGGTAAGTAGGTAAGGCTGATTAGATGTTACCGAAACAAAACTAAATTAATTTGATAGGACTTTTAGTCCTATCAAATTAATTTAGTTTACTTTCACTTCCCGATCTCAATAAAAAGCATGACAACGTTCGGGGAATAGATGTTCGACGAATGGACTTTGTGATTTTTTTTGGCCCCATAGAACCTGAAATTGTAATAAAGATATTGATGAAATCGTAATCAGTCTGACGAGAATTATTGTCAATATTTTTACAATGTGCCTGTGGAATTTTCGTAAACTTGAAATACCCGCCAGAAGACTTGATCTTGCTATAATGATAAAATAACATCACAAAAACTAAATTACCCTCAGCTCAGTTAGATTATTTTATCGTAGGTTCAATATGGGTAGCTACCGTTTCTTTTGTAGTTAGAAGGTTTAGAGAATAGACTTTTGGAGACTGAACCTTCAGAGAATTAGACCTAATAGACCGAAACCATTTTTAACCGACTTCAAAAAAAGGAGGAGGTTCTCAATTCGACTGTATTTATTTTTTTATAAACGAATATAAATTCTGAAAAAAATTACGAAAGACAAAGAAGAAAAAATCTTATTAACATTTGTTAATAAGATTCGTTTACAAAGCGTAAGTCAGCGGATAAAAATAAACCCTACTACTACAACATTAAATAACTTGATTACTGTGTTCACGACAAGTCGCAATCGTTTTACAGAGTAGACATTTTACACTTTAAATAAACAAAGGCATGTAAAACAAACATCATTAAGATCGTTTTGTTTCACTTAACGACTCTGTTCAAACAGTAAGTTAATTTCCTGAAACAAAGTAGTTAAACAGTTTCATATCGTGACCATCGAGTTAAGGCAGTAGGTACCTCTACTGGCCTCAAAGTTACAATGATTGAAAAAATGTACCTACTCACTCTTGCAGGGACAACTTTAAGGACCAGTTCCGCAGCAACATCTGTAGAGTATGGGACTCCCAAGCGGTGAAAATACGCTAAACTTAACCGAGGTTACCTATTTGAGCCGTTTGGGGTTGAACCCCATACTCCATACTCCATAGGTTATCGGAATGTTGGCTTCTATTTCAGACAACGAATTATCATTGCTATTAAACGTGGCAATGCTGTCAGCTTCCTGAGCACTCTGCCTTCTGGTGATTGGATTTTTGAGTGCTTAGATTTTCAAGAAATAGTTATTGTATGTTATTGGATGTAAATATTCTTATTTTATTCTGTTATTCTTATAAACGTTTTTTTGTACCCACTTACGTCCGAATAATTATTTATTTAGCTTAGTTTACTCAATACGTTTTTTTTTTTAAATTTATTATAGAAATATGTTCTGACATATCGATCGAAGGTAAAAAAGCTTTCGTAAACTTGACTTTGCAAGGATGGCTATGTTTATTTTTATATGAACTTTGGCTTTATCTGGGACAAACTCTTCTCAAAATATTAGAAGCAAAAATGCAAATTGGAGTCCCTTGTCTAATAAAGTATGCTCGTACTTTGTCAGAAAAGATGTATGATATAGAATGAAAAAGAGATGCCTTATTGAAAAGATAGATAGATCAGAAAGCAATGCCAGAAAGATTTCGTTTACATCGTCCTCTTTATAAAATGTTGTTGCCCGACAATGAACTCGTGTTTGACCCATGAATACTGCAAAAAGTAAACAAACTGTTTACAATCGTAATTCAAGACAATACGAAACATTACCGACAAGTTCAAACGAACAGACATTTTTCTTATTCGCGTAAAACGCGATGCTCCAGTTTTTTCATTGCACTGTAAAAACAAAACAGTACGTAGAGTTGTAATTTGTGTTGATTCGTGCGTAAAATTGTGTCGTAAAAAGTGTTCTTTCTAATTAGTGCCCTATATTTTTTGTAGTATTCAAATAAAAAGACAAGTTTTGTAGGTTTGAAGATGACAAAACATGACTTCCGCACAAGTTATAAATTTCAACCCTACATGCATCCTCTCTCGTCTACTTTTAGGTTTTAGTTTTCTTTATGTTCACCTTTTAAACCTTTTAAAGCTCTACATTAGACTTTCCAACAGGATTCATGATACTACAGTTAATTTACGCACTCAAATACTGTGCCTTGTGTTAATAAGCTAATCACTCTAGATAATTGAAAAACTGGTTAGAAGCTTTAAGACTACATCTTGATTTGACTAAATATCATTTATGACTAATCGCTTTCTGACTAAATTTCGATATGATCACATCGCGGTAGGACTACATAGCGCTTGCACTAAATTGCTTCATGTCCTGGTAGCGTAACGACTGTACAGTCGTCTTCTATTTCCATATGGAAATCTCAACTTTTAATTTATTATATTCCTGGGTTTATCGACGAAGAGAGAGCTTTTTGATAGGTAACGAGAGCTTTGCATAAGATTTTTTTCTCGACAAACGTAAGATTTTCTTTAAAACTAAAAAAAAAACACGTAGGATAACGCTACAAGCAACGGACGCTCTTGTTCAACGATGTTTCGCTATAGGATATTTTCAACAAAATTTTGAGTACAACCAACTATTATATCCCCCAGAATTGCAATAAAAGTGTGGTTACGGAAGCACTTAGTGGTTCCAATACCTTCAATGAACGAATCGAGGGTGCGGCCATTGTACGAAACTATCAAAGAGTCGTAAACTGATCGAACATTAATTGAATAGGTACCTACCCAAGTCACAAGGCCAGGCCACTGTCAAGAGCAAAGGACGAGTCAGTCAAGGTTGGGGATTTAGACTAATGTATAGACAGGTGTACTTTACTATTACATTTCCAACAGGATTCATGATTTTTATAAATGACTAGCTGTGCCCTGCGGCTTCGCACGCGTTTTTCCTATGGATAAGTTTAGAGGTGATTTTAATCTCACAGGAACTGATTTATGGGTTACAAAATAGCCTATGTTTGATTCCAGGATTAGAATTAACTGTATACAATAAGAAAATTATTTGCCCAGTCCGTTCAGTAGTTATGGCGTGAAGAGGTAACAAACATCCATCCATCCATCCCTACAAACTTTCGCATTTATAATATTAGTGTGAAAGTCATACAAAACATCGCATTGACAGGGGCTGAACGGATTTAAATGAAATTCGTGTATTTCGGAACACAGGTCCATTCAACCATCTTCATGTATGATATGTATCTCTTATGCTGCCCACCATGTAAATAGACACAAGTTCAGCATCTGCGTCAAAGGCAGCGTATGTATTAATCTAAGGTATCATTAGTTAAAAATATGCAATGCGTTTACTCCTAGCATCTCCTGCATCGATATAGAATGGTTAGTATGTCTCACAAAACCACTCAATGATTTATTTCTAATTAGAAAATACACACTGATCAAAGATACGAGTTGTCAGTAGGATGCCACTCAACCTTTAGTGCATTACTGAATGCCATATGTAGGAAAAATATAATTCCCATGTGATTTATATGCAAATCTTCCAGTTGATTCATTTTGTACAGCTGACAATTAGTGGTGATATTTATTTATTTTATTAATATGTAGGTATAACTTACTTGCCAAGGTGATTAGGCGAGGTTGGAAAAAGTGTAATTCTATTCTCTAATTCACGAGAATTAGCTGCCAAAAGAAGAGGTCGCTAAAAAATGACACTGAATCCATCAAGGATCAAGCAATCTCACCTCTTCTCAATAGCCTGTATTGGTCCACTGCTGGACGCAGGCCTCCCACTGATAAGCGCCTTGTTGGCGTTTATCTAATGGGGGGTAAGGCCTATAATCCTGGGCATGCGAGTTGGGGATCGCAGTTTGGTGGTAGAATTGTACTACAAGGGGCGCTGCTGCCCGCCCCCGCTGAATATCCCTTAGTCACCTCTTACGACACCCACGGGAAGAAATGGGGTGATGCAAATTCTAAGCCAGCACCACATAGCAGCACAATCTCACAACACAAAGTCAATTTCAGGACTGTTTGATGCTGCAGAAATTTTGTCCACCTTACCGAAAGCCAACGAAAGCCTTTACGAATACGTGCTTACAGGGTCACCTTGGTATCTCATTCAACTCATAAAATGTAAACATCTTACAGAAAGGCATTATGTTATTTACATAGTGACCATTTGTCGCCAATGCTACCCAACGACATCGACATTCCTAATTAGAGGCTAATTTCCAGATCACGATGCTCATGAGGTTGGTATTATTTGCACAAGAGTGTCACACGAATGCGTTGGGTGGAACTACATACTTAAGTGATTTTCCTCGAATGTTGTAGGATTTCCGTAGATTTACTGAAGGTCTTAAAATTATTTTTGATACAAATGTTACGGGACAAATGTTTGTACGATCTGCTTTGGAAAAGTATGTACTTTTGGTGTGGTGTTTGTTTGTAGGTACAATAATTGTGGAATGTTGAAAATTGTTGTATTAGTCTATATCATGACTAACACAACAATTCAACATTCCACAATTGTACCTACAAACAAACAATAAGTAAAAAACTATGGTTTTTTTTACTTATTTAAAAAAAAATATTTTTATATAAAAATAATTAAAAAACGATGTTTTTTTACTTATTGAAAAAAATTGCATATCAGGAATTTATTTATCTAAGCATGATATATACTAATACAACAATTCAACATTCCAGAAATGTGGACCTACCCACCAAATGACAGAAGTCAGTGGCCCAACAAGCAACACGTGAAGGACATATCATTGACAAGACATAGCTTTAGATCTCTAATTAATGCAGAATTCGTGTATATCAAACACCAAGTTACCCACCCAACCAAAGAGATTTTACCATAATGACTACTCTTAGCAGACGGATTGATTATCGCATCAGATGGTGTTATACATACTCGTAGAAGGAAGCAAAGGAGCTGTGTGGTGCTGGCTTAGAATTTGCACTACCCCATCTCTTCCCGTGCGTGTCGTAAGAGGCGACTATAGGATTTTCATCGGGGGACGGGCAGCAGCGCCCCCTGCAGAACCATTCTACCACCGATCTGCGACTCTCAACTCACATGCACCCACACCGTGGCCGCGTGGGTAGGCCTTGGTTAGGTTAGGTTAGGTGAGAGGCCTGAGGCCTCCCATTAGATAAACATCAATAAGGTGCTTATCAGGGGAAGGCTTGCGTCCAGCTGTGGACCAATATAGGCTCTTGAGGTTGAGAATGAGGAAGAAGGACTACCACTCTTCGTTTAGTCGCCTCTTACGACATTCACGGGCTAATTTGGAAGGGTCGATTCTTTCGTCCTGCGACTGCCATGACGCGTTAATGATGATGACAAATCAACACGACCAACGGCTTAATCTCGGCTTGCCATCTAAATGTTGCGAGATAAAACCCTTAAATATGTGCTTAATCTCGTAACATTGCACTTTTATATGCACGTTGTTGTGCTGTGTATGTGTAACCTTTGAACTGCTACAACCTAAAGCAGCATAAGTCAAACAAACTAAGTACATTTTCGGTGGTAAAATGCTAAGCTGATATAACAAGGTCAAAATTTAGGGAATTTACCGAATCTACATTAGCATTAAGCTGGTCAAAGGTGTCAACGCAGATATACAAGTACTACGTGACTCCTAACCAAACACCTTTACCACGTCTTCCGTCTAACTCATACAAAAAAATCCGTGATACACGCATGACACAGGAAAAAAGTCCCATACATCAGACGAGCAATCACTCAGTTAACCTGTCCATGCCTCGGGGACGATTGTCACCACGTCGTCACTATTTTCCTTATGCCTTCCTCAAAACAACAGACGCATGCTAATTTATGAATGTTCTCAATAATAATATTCACCAGGTTATTTTATATTAACGTACGACTGTGGTGCTGTGAGATGAGCTGTGGTGATACTGGCTTAGAATTAGCAGCACTCCATCTCTTCCCGAGGGTGTCGTAAGAGGCGACGAGATATCCACCGGGGGCAGGCAGCAGCGGCTTCTGCAGAACAATTCTACTACCGAACTGTGATCCCAAACCCAAAATGTATGGATGTACAGATGTCTGGATGTATGTTTGTTACTCTTTCACGCAAAAACTACTGAACGGATCGGGCTGAAATTTTGCATACAGGTAATTTTAAATCCTGGATTCAAACATAGGGTACTTTTTATCCTATAAATCAGTTCGCGTGGGATAGTAATATCCATAAAACGTTTCCATAGAAAAAACGCGTGTGAAGCCGCGGGGCGCAGCTAGTTAATTAATATTTTATGATATATTTTCGAAACCCGCATCCCCCTTTAAAGCTGCACGTGGTTAATGTAAACCAGTACCAATACCATTTGATCGTTTCTTATAATTGTTATCAATGATTAAGACCTGGTCTGTATTATCTAATTTATGCAATAAAAAGGCATTGACTTACCGACATTATTTAGAAATATATCCTTGATAATGCAACTCATTTATGTACCGTTTCTTATCATGCTGGCTTCAAGAGTTCAGCTTAATTCTTAGGGATTGCGTCGACAGACTGGTATCGTACGGTCCGCAGTAATCTCATCAGACCAATGAGGTTATGACGCATTTTTAACCGACTTCAAAAAAAGGTTCTCAATTCGACTGTATTTTTTTTTGTTTGTTACCTCAGAACTTTTGACTGGGTGATGTTTGAATGTTGGTGCTTCCCAAGTAGTCCCATTTGGTCCAGTTCTGACAACGGGATCCATATATAATTGAAGTCGGTTTATAGTTTTTTTTAAAACAAAATCAATTATTACTCGTTATGCCGGGTATGGTTATCCGGTGGCTGTGGTTACAATGGTAAGTCTATTGTAACCACAGCCACCGGATAATCATTTGCAAACAAATAATGACGACATCCGCAGTAAACGGATTGCCGGCATTGCCGACAGTCCGATGCGTCAGCTTCGTGCGGTGCAGATCAGTACTAAGAATACTATATCGGTGCAAATCAGCACTAAGAATACGTATACTAAAATCTTTTAATTTTCTATGCGCCAAAACTGTTTTTACCTAATTACAAGTTAATGAAACAACCAATCGAAAAACTTAAAGACATACTTAAAGAAATATTTCTAGGTGTTTTACCAAAACAAAAACCGAAGAAAAAAAAGTGTGCTGTTCCTGAGATAAATAGCCAAATGTGTGCAAAACATCTATTAAAAAAAAACTATCGAGAAAACTTTCACCAATCGTGTTTTTAAAACACATAATTCAAGTTAAAGATCGAAGTAACATTTCCCTTAATATGAAGTTAGTAGTTCTTACAGCACCTATATTTTGGGCACCTATGCATTGAGCACCAATGGTATTCCCATTTGAGCACCAATCAATTTAGTAACATGGTGCTCAAATTCAGTCACCAAAAGTCCTGCTCCGATACTTCAAGGAGCTGGGCTTGTTAGGGCCTACTTAGGCATGGGGATAATGCACAATACACTCGCGAGATGTCCGTGCAGATCTTAGTTCCCCTACTCAGAATTAGAATTAGAATGGTGCTCAAATGGGAACAAGAAATAAAAATGATTTTGAAGAAATTGCTTTTTATGCAATGGACTCCAAAATCATTACTAAATTAAAAGCACAATATGCTTTTAATTTGGTCGGTGCGGAGCATCCGATGCCGGCGTGTTGATGATAGCCAACACTAGTGATAGTAGAAAGATATAAAATAAATGATCATGTCATCAACACTCGGGTTGGTAAACAAAGGATTTTTCTACAAGTGCTGTAAATAAACCTTGAAGATCAGATAGAAAGATTTCTACATACTTAGAATTGAAGTCTTGGTCAACAGATACAATTACACATAGGTACTTGTAAGCTGTGAGTGTTCTGTGCTTTCTATGATGAATATGGTTTCAAGAAATAAATCTTGATAGATTATTTCATAGTTTTTGTTCAAGGCTACCATCAGGATAACATTATTATCACACTATATAAATGCGAAAGTTTTGATGATGATTAACGATTATACTTACATACAAAGTTTATTGACATTTTATTTGTTATTATTTATTAGAATAGAAGAATATGTTGTAATGAAAACCAAAATGCGAATAAATCTGTAGCAACAAAAGAAATACAGAAAGAAGAATAATTGGGTTTGTTTTAAAAACTGTAAACCGACTTCAATTGTTTAGTTTTCTCATAGATGCCACTGTCAGAACTAGACCAAATTGAAATAGGACCACACGGTAGGCACTAGCTTTCAAATAGAAATATCAAAATCGGTTCACCCTGTCGAAACTTAACTGAAGTAACAAACATAAAAAAACAGTCGAATTGGGAACCTCCTTTTTGAAGCCGTTCAAAAAAGTAATGATTGTGCATTACCTAGTTCTTAAGGCGCATACCCGAGCCAATATGACAGCGATATCTATTTTATCATATTTTTACGTTTATCATAGGAATTTTTAAAAATCCTACGTTCAGTTTGTGGTATCTATTATAAGTTATTTTTTAATACCACTGTAATAATTTTATCTCATATAGTTTAGGAGGAAATGCGAAAATAGAATTTGGTGGCCAAAAAGCGCAACTTCGCCTAAGCTTTACAAAAAAAAAACTATTATAGAGGCATAAATAAATAACTTATAATAGATAACACAAACTGAACGATGGATTTTTAAAACTTCATGCCCATACAAAAATGTTCAAGTATGACGTCACGCTTCACGTGCCAATAGCGTTGCGTTTAGAGATTTTGCTGCTTTGCTTAAAATATCTACTTTTCAATGATTACATTTCACAATAAAAACATCAAAAAATACAAAAATAAATATACAGATATATTTCTATATCACTAGAGAATACGTAAAAAAATATTAGCTTTTTTGAAGTCACATGCACATACCCTATTCTACGGGCTTTCTGTATTAAGTTTCTGAATTCAGAAAGAGATTTGAGATGTCTGAGGCCAGCTTTACTACCTTTCAGTGATTACTACTGTACCCTACGAAGTACTATCTTCATAGACTGCATCCTAATCTAGGTTACGATGGTAACACAGGGTAGAGATAAACAATTAGAACCTAAACCGCCTACCTTGATGTAAATTGGCGCTAGAGTCATGAAATGAAATGGACAAGACAGCAGCAAATATGTACTGTAATTACTAGAACATTATCTATAATTGATCTCCTATTGTTATTGACTCTCCAAGAATGTTTCCTATCTTCACATTCATATGTCCTTTCATACCATTGCAAAAGGAATCGTAATGATTAGAGTTTAAGGTTTCTTTATGATCATTTACTTGAAGTTCAGTTGCAATGTTACTGTTTTTCCGAGAAATCAAATATTAGAATATTCAACATGTATCTATACTACATTTTTAAAGATCAAATTCTTACTACAAAACGTAGTTCGACGAATTTATTACGTATGTAAGCGGGTTTAATACGAACCTTATATGTGTTGGAAGAACACCAACGGTTCCTCGCTTAACAATGGACTTCTTCAGGTTAAGTTTTATTCTAGACGCACGCGAGCCCTCGAAGTTTCCAAGCAGTTTATTATTATTATTTGTTAAGCTATTGCATAGCTTCTATCGCGGGCCTTGAGCGCGGGGACCGAATCCAGAAATTCCGTAACGAAAAAACCTCACGCTCCCCACTCCGCCGGGCAAGGAGGTGTGGCTTGAAGGCCGTGCATCGTCTAACGTCGTTTCAGTTCGGCAGTCTTCGACACGGCGTTGTGTGCGTGCGATTAGACGTATTGTACGACTCTACGAAACTCGCACGAATCGAGACGAGCTGCTCCGAAATCGGACGAATACATAAGCAGCTGTTTATGAGAAAGTATTTATGTGTATAGGGTCACCACGCTCAAAAAGTGTAACTTGAATTAATATCAAAGAAAAAGCAATACTGCATGAATAAAATAAATAAATAAAATTATAATTGCATAAGTTGATACAAAATGCTATGCAATAGCTTTACCGCGGCAGTCCCCGAGTGCTACACGTCTTTTTTTTTTTTATTACCTATACTTGATAATAGACGAAATGAGATTCGCGTTTAGTTATGTTTCTCAATAAACAATTAATTGTAGTGTCCATGGTAGTGACCAACCAATTGTTTGTAACCGAATGATGGTAAAATTTTTAAAAACTTTATATAAACATATTTGACGTAAAAACTATTAGTATACCTTCTGTCTCTGACTCTGCAACGACTCTGTAGTTAGCAGGAATCTACTTAACGACGGCGCTTCTCTTTTTGAACAGACTAGAGTCTATTGAAAAAGAGCTTGAACTAACACCATTATTTTACTTATTTACGTAATTTTCTATCATTCACGTAGAGCGAGAAGCCTAGTTTTAATATTACAAATTAAATAACTGGGCATGTTAGTTTATATTTAAAAGATCTATCACTATTTCGCTAACTGTACTGTAGCGGTTAAAAATTAGGCAGTGACAAACTTGCCCAAGAAATACTAAAAAAAATTGAGCGATGACAAAGTTACACTAGATACATGACAATGGTGGTGACATTTTTACCCTTACCCTTTTAGTCGTACTGCAATGACAGAGCAGTCTTGTCAACGTAACAACAGTTGTCAATTGGCACACGCGCACCCTTAATTCCCACAACCGACGCTTCTCTTTTTGAACATACTCTAGCCCAAAAGGGTTTCTAAGTAAATCGAATACAATTTTTAATAACATAGGTACGTAGTCTAATACTTATGTATATAGAAATATTAAGTTATGTAAGGTTATTTATATTTATATATTATTTTAACGCCAATATGGCGTTTATCAGGGGGAGGCCTGCGTCCAGCAGTGGACCGATACAGGCTGTGGATGTGGATGGATATATTATTTGTTTTGTTATGTATTTAAAATGGTATGTATGATTTGCAGTTTTTGGTACACCCCCCTGCCTTTCTTAAATTAGTATCATTCTCTCCATCCAAAGGTTGCCTAGAAGAAATCCATTCTAAGCGATAAGGCCGCCCATTGTACTTGTTATATGTAATGTATCCATGTACCTAATGTTATTTTATGGTGTATTGTAGTATTATTGTATTGTAAAATGTTTCACTTTTCCCAAGCTATATTTTAGCGTAGTTGCGTGTGAACATCTGTTTAGTTTCCTCGCCAGCATTACCATATCTACCCCAACCTTTTTTGGGAAGTAAGTCCTTTCTTGTGTGGCTGAGATCTGACTTCTTCTCACCCTGCAGTGATGATGATGAAGACGATTATTCGACCTTGGTATGTGAGTAACGTAGTGTAGAATTTTTATTATTCTTGATGCATATTTTATTAACACAAGTTGTGTTCTCGATTGATTTCTAGTTTATAATTATCACTATTACTAATTTTATCTCTTATTTTGATGATTTTATACATAACTCGCTTACGAACCCGTGCAGTTTTACTACTTTATGCAATTGGTGAGTCACGACTAAAAAGTTATGAGAAAAAAATGCAATTCGCATATATCGACCACCCTCGCCCAAATCGCAGTGCACACACTAATCAAATGTAGAAGAAAAGCCTACACCAACTACACCAAAACAATCTCGGTGTCAAAGTTTAGTCATTGCGCAGTCCTGGTTATACATATATCTTACCCCTGTCTGAATAAGATGAATATCCCAAATAATGTATTTTAACATATTTTCATGGTAAATGTTATAATCACGACTTGCCGTAATCGGGAGTAAGACAGACGAAACAAAGTCGACGACTACAGATTAGAGACTAAAATCTGTGTTGACGACTTAGGAACTTTGATAGATTTTCCAAAATGTGTGTGTATTAAAATACATTTCATATTGCCATGGGCAACAGACAGCTCACTAGCCCCTCGCTTAAAGCTTGTGGGAAGCCATTTTGTCACGTAAAATGTATCTCAAATTAACGTATTTAACCCTATATTTAATTAAAAATTTTGTGCTGTGGGTATTAGATTAAACTGCGCAGAGCTTTACCGCCCCCCTCGCGCAGCGGGGTTACAGATGATGTCCAGCTTCTTTATATACCTACTTCTGATCCTCGGGTAGGACAAGTCATGACCTCTATAAGCGCCATTCTTCCGTATAAGGATACAATGAAGATGTGTTGGCAAATGTGTAGATGCAAAACAATGAGGTAAATAAAGTGCTCACGGAGGTCATCATCGTATTTATGACATTAATGTCGATTTGATGCTCATGCTCACTGGTAAATGTCTAGGAGCTTCCGGACACATTGTAAAAAACCTTAATGCGTACCTACCTACGTACTCAACGTAGTCGTATATTAGGTTACCTGGTAGGATGGGGCGACAGAAATGCCGATGATCTTCTCCACTTCAATTTCCCTTTCTGCGTCGACGCAATTGCCAGTGATCAAACTGCAATTTTTCAAATGCATGCCACAGCCATCATAAATACTAAATATACCATAGACAACACCGACAACTTTGAAACCAAAACCTTTCCTAAAACCGTAGACTATATTATCGGTCTACCTACTCGTCATTTCTAAAGGGATACCTTCGTTACAGGGTCGCTAATGGATAAAAGTAAAGTTCTATTTTAAATTAAATTT
Organism: Eupithecia tripunctaria; assembly: GCA_955876795.1. NCBI lineage: Eukaryota > Metazoa > Arthropoda > Insecta > Lepidoptera > Geometridae > Eupithecia > Eupithecia tripunctaria. The sequence continues at coordinate 9,428,772 of OY041612.1, forward strand.
ACATATGAAAAAAAAACCGGTTTTGTACCTACTCTATACAATCTCTATACAGTCTTCTCGTCATCCATACCGTAATGCTTGAAGACGAAAGTTTTAAATCAGTGCGTCCTACCCATGACATGACCTACGGAGCTGAGACGTGGACACTCACGATAGGGCTAGTCCACCAGTTTAAAGTCGCTCAGCGAGCTATGGGAAGAGCAATGCTCAGAGTCTCTCTGAAGGATAGAATTCGTAACGAATACATCCGACAGAGAACCAAAGTTATCGACATAGCTCAAAGAATTAGCAAGCTGAAATGGCAGTGAGCCGGCCATATTTCGCGAAGAACCGATAACCTCTGGGGTAAACGAGTTCTTGAGTGGAGACCGCGACTCGGCAAACGTAGTGTAGGACGTCCAGGTGGGGTGACGATCTGCGAAAGACTGTAGGCAGATGCTGGATGCGTCAAGCTGAAGACAGGGCGCTATGGCGCTCATTAGGGGCGGCCTATGTCCAGCAGTGGACTGGTATAGGCTGATGATGATACAATCTCGAAGTCTTCAAATCCCAAGCGAATAGGTTCCTTTTAGGAAAGCGTGCTCCATCTTAGGCCACATCTTCACTTTCTGAATTGTGACGATGGTAAAAGCCTAAAAAAAAATAATAACCGGTTGGAAGTCGCTGACCGGGAAAAGGTGAAACATTAAGGGTGTTTTATTTTAGTTTACTTTGACAAAGCCTACATACAGCTGCTCTTTTGACATATGTTGACATGAATCCTATTCTTAATATGTAATAATTTAATTTTGATTATTGTTTAATTGACATTTTTATTATTATTTTAGGCCCTTTTACAGCCAACCATTTATAATTTATAATTAGATGTTATGTATGCAAAATTACCGTCTGTCTGTTTTTATATTTTATTCTATATATTACTCTCTCCTGCGTAAAATCCCTTATGGTGTTTCCAAAAATATTTTGTTTGTTTTGTATTCCTACAATAAAATAATTATTAAGTATTTATTATGTTTAAAATTAGATTATAACGATATCAAGTGTATATGAATGTACCTATGGTGGAATAAATGAAATGAAATGAAATGAAATGAAATGTTGGGAGTTTTCCATATTGCCGTCTTGTTAGTGTCGTCATATCGACAGACACAGGGTTCATTAGAGTCTAGAGCCAACTAAGTTGCGGGTATAATTTCGCTATATAAACTGTCGTCACGTAGCATCAATGGCGGCTTGCGTATTCATAAATTATTTTGTGACGGTGGTTATGATATCATTACAGATAATTAGAGACAAAAAAATAGGGACCTATGTAATTAATAAATAATTTAATAATTCCAACTATAATAATAAATATGTTTATAATGTCACGCGTCGCAAAATTTCTGATATTTTTTGGGAACTCGAAAAAAGTTATATTCATTTAACCGTAAATAGATATAAATAAAAAATCCAAACAATGAAGTACGAAAGTACGAAGAAACTACGAAAGTTTCTACAGTAAAAAAGATATAAAAAGATAGAAAGGATCACGCCAAACTCTTTCGACCTTATCGTCCATTTCTTTCCAAGAGAGCAAAAATAATGAAACATACTTATCCAGAACGATGGAATATTTTTCATTTGGATGATTCAAAAGCAATGAAAGATTTACAACTGTTCCTGTTTCTTAAAACACGTGGAGTTTTATTATTCTCAAAAGTCTAATTTCATACATCAGTTTGGTACCTTCCATTCGGCATTATACCGCGGGACAAAAGTTTGTAGGTCTCGTCGATGTCTGCAGGCATTTGGTGCGGGTCTGGGGTAAATTTGTAAAGTGGCGTTCATCGATAGGTAACTTCACTTTTATGTTTGTTGAATATTTCTATCGGTAAATATATAACCTCGGGCACACAGCCGTGGCGGCGTTGCGGGGTGCGTATTTCAAAGGTTAAGTTTGATTTAAAAAAAAAAATGGTGTAGGTCTGAAGAGGATCTTCATAGAGTCTGTTCAAAAAAAATAAGCGTCGTGGCGTTACGGCGAACTAACACTTTTAGTCGTAAATATAACTACGAGCATTATCTGCGCAGTAATGCTTTTTTTTCTTATTTTAACTGTGATCAGTTTGCTCAACTATGAGCAGATTTTTGGGGTTTCTGTAATCAGGTGAATTTGTACTTCACCTGATTACATCCTGCACTCTCACTACAAAAAAAGACCCAGGGGTCTTGTGGACCTTTCTTTTCAGTCGTTTCTGTTATAGGGTTCTGTAAGCATTCGAGCTAATTGGTTGGGGTGGTTTTCGAGTTTTTCTCCTTATGCCTTAGCTGTTGTTTGGATCTCATCAGTCACAGTTGGAATTTTTACATTATCATATAGTTCTGTGTTCCTTGGGTACCAGGGTGCGTTGGTGATTTTACTAAGACTATTCTGTATGCGCTGGATTATATTAATCTTTGAGGTGGAAGCTGTGCACCACAGTTGGATGCAATAAGTTCAAATCGGTTCTAAGACCGTTTTATGTTTTATAAATCAGATGTTTGTTGTCGGTGGAGATTTTCCAGTTTTTGTCCAGGAGCCAGAAAGCAGTATCATTAGCAATGCAGAGAGCATTAGCAGAGCAGTGATGCATAAAAATATTGTCATAAAATATATATAAAATATTGTCGTAAAGGTAAAACAAATAAAATCAAATATAACAAAAATATGGGCTTAACGTATTAGCATATATATGGAATAATAACTATTTATTTACTATATATTATACCTACTTCATCTCATAAATTTATTTGCATAATATACGAGATTTACTTACTTTACACTGAGGACGTACATTTAGCTAATAAAATAATTGTGGTTTGATATCTTTATTTATCATTTGTTTACAATATAAAAGACAAGATTTTTTACATTTACTCGATTTTTTTTAGTTTATAACTTTAGTAATATTTTGTAACATTAGTTTACCTAATCTCTGTGATTTCTTACGCGCTTTCCTATTTTTCTTCGGATAATGTTACTTACCTCTCTCATCTCTGTATCACACTAATATTAATAAATGCAAAAGTTTGGATAGATGTATCGATAGATAGATGTTTGTTACCGCTTAATGGCTATAACTACTGAATGGATCGGGCTGAAATGCATACAGGTAATTCTAATACGGAATCAAACAAAGGTTACTTTTTAATTTTAAAAAAAGGTTTTTTTTTTTATTTTATTTTTTATGTTTGTTACCTCAGAACTTTTGACTGGGTGGTCCGATCTTCATGATTCTTTTTTTATATGAAAGCTGGTGCTTCCACTGTGGTTCCATTTTAATTTTGTTCCGTTCTGACACTGGGATCCATGAAAATTCATGAAAAAACCGTAAAAATTGAAGTCGGTTTATAGTTTTTTAAAACAAAATTAATTATTACCTATAAATCTTTTCCGGTGGGATAGAAATCACCTTTAAACGTTCCATAGAAACAACGCGTGCGAAGCTGGAGGGCACAGCTAATATTTCACAAGGTTTCTTTTTAAGCCAATATCTTGATAAGAGCAATTAAACATGGCCATTGTAATGTAAAGATATAAATTGTTGGGCCATTGGCAATACTAGGAGTATCTAGATATAGGCTAGGCACGTGCTTTTGAAATACTTCTTGGATGCTGTTATTGAATGCTTTAATAAGGGTTAAAGATACTCGTGTAGGTATAGGTATATTTTGTCGTTTCAGAATAGTTCCCACAAGCAATCGAAGGTCTCTACTGCCAGTGAGACAGACGCATTGAAACTCCTGTTTTTTTATCGAGAGTAAACAATAGAATGACACACAGCATTAATTGTTCGGCGTCATGAACGGTCTAACTTCAGAGACAGATAAACTGGCTATCAATCAACTATTGAATGTATGGAAACTCTGTTTCAGAGATTCTGTACATCCAATTTGATTGATTCCAGGATTAAGAAAAACCAGCATGTCACACTACTGCAAGGTTTTATGCTGTTTCGTTGTTAAATTCATAAACTAAATTCTCAGAAAGCGTAAACAGCGTGATATTTTAATGATAAATGATTTATATTGGTGTTTTCCTAATAAAAATGTATATTATAGAGCGTGAAAATATGTAACTATTGTATAAGACGTCGCTCGGTCACTTTAGATTAACAAAACCCGTAAAATTATGAGCGATTAATAGAGAGAGCGATTAATTTAAATTATAATAAAATTTCTAACTAACTATGACCTTTTTGGTTGTCTGGTAGAGATCGCTCTTGAGCGATAAGACCGCCAATTGTCGCTTAGTTTTAAGTTTTCTGATTGTAAATAGTTCCTTTTAGATTTAAGTGTGCAATAAAGTATTATCTATCTATCTATCTATCTTTTTCAGAGACTTTTTTTATTTAAAGTTTGTGTTTTTTTATACACATTTATTATTTTATACATACATAATAAATTATATACATCTTTATTTTATCATGTTATTTGCCTCAAACGTATCGCATATACTTACTGCTCATATCGCTGGTTTAAAAAGAGGGTTAAATTATAACAAAGGACGTATTTTACACGAATACGAAATCGTCACCAATTCAAAAGCATTTAGCACATTAACAAACCTTGGAATCTGTCACATCTTTCGTGAGAAGTAAATTATGATATCAATTAGAATTGTGGACCGAAAACGTCCAGAACTTGTGAATAGTAATAAGTTATCAGAATGAGATCCAAGGTTTTTATTTGTATTGAATTGATTGAATTGACGTTATTGAATTGATCCTTATTCATAAGCTGGTGTATCAGAGTTTACAGGCCGTTTCAAGGTTCCTGGCGATTATATTTTAAAAATCATAATGCCTAATGCCTATTTCATGCGAAGATAAATAAAAAGTGTATTTTATGTGGATTACAATGACGGGGGACTCTATAATGTAGAGTCCAAGTCTAATACGCCTATACATGTATAGGGTTATTGGTTATTCACTGACAATGCGTAAACTGCATGTGCACTGCTATCAACATAAACACGTTCTTGAAGACGCCAGATTCATTTTTAAGGAATATTTTTATAGTCATATCTGCTACAAAATGCAAAATACACGTATCTATCTCCTACAACCACATCAGAGGGTTGTAGACCGTTTTAATTTAAGTTTAAAAAAGTTCTCTATTGAATTGAGGGGGGTATCTAATCAAAATTTAAGAATTAAGACCTGTCATGTCCACAAAGGTGTTCGTGATGCTGGGCAGAGCCGTCAGTACACGCATTACTAACCCTGTATAGTCGAGTTTACAAATTTCCTTGACCATCCACATGTTCTAAATAAGAACCCAAACAAAAATCTCTTCCCATTTCGTAAATGTACCTTACCTAGTTTATAAAAAAATTGCTCACTTTTGCCAATTTCTGTAGTTTTTTAGAATACTCAGATAATGTCCGAAAGTAAGCGCAGCTTTCAGCCAAAACTGTAAACTGTCCGCCAGCTTACGATCAACTGATCATACGGCGATCATCTCAAACAAACATTAACTTATTTATTGATAAAATCTCTTATCAACATCATTACGGCAAAAAAAGATCTTTTTGACAAGATATCTCTCGCCGAAATGATAAATTTGAGCATCGATTAGCTAATCAACGTAAGAACAACCGGTTGTTAGACGGTCGTCATAAAAATTGCTAAATATCGCAGCATCTTCGATAATAAAGATCTAACTGATGTCCATAAAAACCAAACGAAAAAGAAGTTTTCGTTCCATAGAACCTTCTTAGAGACAAGGAAAGTCTAGAGTTCTAGAATAGCCAAGTAAATAGTGATATTTTATCTTAAAATATAATTCTATCCCCAATAGACCAAGATTACTTACAGTAAACTGCGCTAAACAGACACATGTTTACATACGTAAGTGGGTCGATAGCAAATATCAAGTGCATACATGAGTATCTACATTGAAAAATGCATTTTATTCACTTATCTATTTGATAGGCTTCCAGTGTTCATGATTAGGTTTATAACCTACATGCTAGAGTACTACGAGATACCTACCTGGTTATAATATTATATTAACTATAAAGTTTCAATTTAATATTACGTTAGATTTTTGCTTGAACTTCTAGGATTTTTTTTATCTCCTTTATTTTTATGGACTTTTACTTTACAAAGTATGCCAGTCGTATCATAAAGCTTTATGTCCGAATACTCAAACGCAACCTGCATTATTTTGAAAACGTCACAAAGTCGCTATGTTTTTTACAGTTTTTAATAAAAATCTGTCGAAAATTGGTCCGTTGAGACGCGTTTAAATTTGAGTTCTATTGGAGTATTCGGGGGTGGGGCACACAAAAGCTTTGCCGATTACTGAAAAAACAAAACCCTATGTAGTTTGAGTACGGCACTTTACGATGCTATGAATTTTGTTTATCAGCATGCATAGGTCCGCTGATTTCGGTCAATTTAGTGTCATTTTTTTATTGTTTTTGTTAGCTATACTCGTATTAATGTATTGCTTAGCAACCTTTATTAATAATCACTATAATTGCTTATTACCAATTACAAGATTAATTTTAATTAGACCTATCATACCAATCCTCAAGAACCTATTCAGTATTTTCCCGTATCGATGAAAGGTATAATTCTATTTTTATATTTTGCTCGTTTCTTTTCTTATAACTAGGAGTGTAATTATTTTTTTATGTTGTACGTTTATTTTGCATTGATATTTTTAAAGGAAAAAGAACATCATTTTAACCGCGCGAGTTAGCATTAGAATTGTAAAGAGTAGGATTAATAAGGTCAGGTGTAGTTTATAAACATTACTTACTTTGGATTTCAAGTCTTTCAAGTTTGTCTTCCGCCCTTTGCTGCACCTCCAGTGGGCTCTCGATATGGTAGAATATGCTCGCACCCACCAGTAAATACATTATATGAAGTGCCAGCATGCACGCTAGTTGCTTTTTGGACATCATCTTGATAGATTATTATTTTTAATTTATTTAAATAAAAAAACACAGTCTCTAATGTTAACACAACTGTCACAAAATCACAGTTAAATCCATATCGTCCATTTTCGTGCCATAGTCCCAAGTGCGGCTATTGATCGGGTTAAGATCAAACTGAAGTGGTGACAAAATGGGTTCTTATTTTTGTACCACATGTTATCCTCTTCATTGAAGATGACGTTGGAATCCACGTTCGGTTCTATGAGACGATCCGATGGAATGATAGGCGGCGCGCGCGCTGCCCTCGCCTCGTCCTTTTTTAACCGAACTAAATATTAGTGACGATGACGATTCTACTCGTAAGGATAAAGCAGTTTAGCGTGTAAAGACTGACGCAGTCTAATGTTGAGAGGAAAGATTTTACGAGGGGGATTAGCGTGGATTTCGCGTTTGATAATGGCCTGGAGATAGCGTTACATCACTTGGCACTGATAGTACTGTCTTCGTACAAGTACAAGGACTAATATTTGGGCACGTAAGTATTTCGTATCTGTTTGTAAACCAGATTAACCAAATAACTTTTTTTTTCGACTCAACAATCTACATATCTTACGCTTAGAGGTATTGAAGGCGAATTTAACGATATTTTGGTGAAAAATATTTAAATCAAAACAGAAATCAAATCTCAAAAAAATTATGTAAATAATTTTGAGAGCAACCTGTTCGTTATATTAATTTGAACTAACGCTTTCACACAATATTTATCCTATATAATACTAGTAAACTGTTGGACATAGGCATTCCCAGCTAAGCATCTATTGGCTCTACATAATCAAATTATTCACGGGTATTTCTCGCAAAAGTTCAATGTGCCATCATCATGACTAAAACAGTGTGTAATCCTGACGAAACTTCGGGTAATTAAAGTAAATAAATACAAAAAAAATCCCTGAATAACATAATCTTGTGAAAGACCCAGTATATTGTAAAAGACGGCGTCATGAGTCGTTTACGAGATGGAAATAAAACTGCGATAGTAGAGACCTATCAATGTTTTCATTTTCAGTTTTTACAACTTTACTTAAAATACAACAGGCAAGATTGTCTGGGAGTTTCAAGAGACGACTATAAAACCAGACTGCAAAACCTTTTTTTTATAATTTGGTAAAAAGCAGTCACTAATAAGTATTTACCTACTCACTATAAGGTTTCAGGTAAGGTTATAAGACACTCCGAAACAAAAAAAACCTCATTAAAAAGCTTATGTTCCAGGGCACTCCATGAAACCTATGATACCTATGTGGATGAAATCGCGAGGTGCTACTGGTAATTATTAACTTTATTAGTACGATTTACTATTATTGAAGTTTGGAAGGGGGCGGGGAGGCCTTTGCTCAGCAGTGGGAGGAAATAGGCTGAATAAAAAAATAAACAAGCTATCGTTCGTTCTTTACGATCGATACTCGTTAATTGGACATACATACAATAATAAAAATTCAAAATTAAAAGTTCAAAGCGTAAGTTATGCAATATTTCCTACATTACAATAATAGGTTCTTCCTGTTGCTTCACACGACTATTTCCGAGTTAAAAGGAAGGCCTATTCCAGATCTACAAACAATAAGTATAGTACATTGTACACCGAGTTGAGAAAGTGGCCCATTCATATCAAGGCTCGGCTCCTCGGCTTCGCCTCGTGCCTCAAACACACGATTTTAAACGATGATTTTTCAATAGATTCCTGTAGGAATCGCACTTTCTCCCGAGTGCTTTATTTACACCTTCGAGGAAAATCATAGTTTAAAAATGCAAATTTACAAATTCACCCGAGTGAATTCAAATTGTAAACTCAATGTAATTATAAATACGCGCACGTACGATTTGCACATAGTTCTTTTTTTTTATTTGTTCCGAATACGGAAGAGGTCGTTATCATTGGCGGGTTTGGAGTAAAAACTTTTTGTCGTCGGACCTATTAAGAAAATAACCATAGCTACCGGCTGATATATAAGAAAATTAAAAAAATAATTACATGTGAGAAATCGATTTCCATAAACTTTTCCACATGTTCATAGAGTTTGTTCTCCCGCATTTGGGTGCGCCTGCAAAGAGCGGCTTTCTACCTCTTGTTTGGAAAAGGAATAAGCTACTTACTGAGCAGATGTAGTTGTTTTAGACAGTTTTTGCGTAAACAAACAGTTGCAACAACTATGCGGTCAGTATTTCTGGTGTGGACAAGTAACAGATTTTATGATATTATAGGCTTTAGAAATAGAAGTAAAAATTTGTAGGTACTTAGTGTGATGATTATCTATTTACTTACCAACTCACTAATGACACTTAAAAATTTACAGATTAAAACAGGGGTTACCCACGTTTATTTAGATATTTTTTTATAGCTACTCTATAATCAGTTTCTTACGTCTACGGCGGCAAAGCAAACCGGTCTAACAGTATTTGTAATTTTAGAATGTGTATAGAAAATAAATACAGATTAAAGTTGAAGTGAAAGACAGAAATGCAAGTTGATAGAAAAAAATACTTACCTACCTACCTACTCATAGGAGTGGGGTGTACGGCTCAGCTTGGCCTGCGATAAGAGCGGTTGATTTTTTTCACAGTTTTTTTCCTGTCCTATGCAGTTTCCGGCCAGTCCTGATATCACCTGATACAATGAACTAGTTCCCGGCCCTTGTGGGCACGGAGGGGGGGGGCGGGCTCAAGGCTTGGCCTTTTTACCCCGCCTGCAACGGCTGCAACTCGAGGGGTGACGACCGCTCGGGTCTTAGGTTAAGGCAAAATGCTCTTTTTGCCTCTTCTTTTGATTTGTTGTTTGGCTGCAATGTTTTAATTCTTATATTTTTTTGTGAGGAATCTACTTGTTAAATATTTTTTAATATTTTTATATAATAACCCAAGGACTCGTGGTGTCACCGGCGGGGTAAGGTCCCGCGGAAGGGATTGCCATGGGCGGTTATGTTGGGTGGTACATCTTCCCAGCGCGGTACAACAGACTTCTCACCCCACCGGTCCCACCATGAAACGCGTCGTGTGCTAAAATCCATATCATTGCTCATTACAAGTGCCTTTTTGCCCTGTACTGATTGCAAGGGGACAAAATAACAAAAAAATACCTGGTAAAATCCAAACATGTACCATTTGTACCTATGCACATTGTATGTATATGTAGTTAGCAAACAATACTAAGGAAGACGAGATAATAACCACATCGTTTTAAGCCTACAAATGGGCATTTCGCAAATAACATACGGTTTTATAAAAAAATATGTCATAAAAGCAATAATTTCTTCATAATGGTTTTTTTTGGTATGACTAAAATCTAATTTATATTTTTAAGCTTGGGATTACTTTAGGGAAATTGTCAAGTCAAGGAACACAATGTTTTGTAGGTAAGTACAGTTTGAAGTTGACGCTCCAAGGGTGTTCTTTAAATCAGTCAGATTGTAGTCTCAGGGTTTGTCTAGATTTTTATGTGCTTTATGTTGTACCTACATTGGTTTCAAATATAATCTAATTCATTGGTGTAACCATTTATTAAGTACGGATTATAACTACGAATTTTATTTGTGTGTGCGGATTTTTGTTGGTGATCTGAGATAAAGGCCAATATGGCATAATACCAGCCTGTGTCTTTTAGCTAGGTGGCTGAAAAATAGCTAAAAGATTATAGAGGTACCTAAATACCGCAGTCCTTAATATCAAATTAACTTTCTTGTTGACGATTTTAATGAAAGGTACCTACCTACTTGCTTGCTTATTTGAGATCCTTTCTGAAATAAATATTGTTAAATATATTATATTTAACTCGCCTTTAAGCATGTGAATTTAATTTACCTATGTTATTGGGACCTGTTGACATAATTTGCAGCTTATTGACAAATCAATCAATATGATAAATATCGATGCTAAGCACTAAAAACCTTTTCGACTGTTAACTACCTCTATTTTCTCCTACGTGTGTGATTCCAAATTTCCACGTGACATATTGCGAGCCCGTCACTAAGTCTACGTAGGTATGTAACCACCCACCTTTGGGATAATCCCTTTCTCATGACGGCAAGCCACAAACCTCTAGACACGATGATCCACTTCCTCGTGATAATCTCGTAAGTAGAGGTACAATTGCATCCAATAAACCTTGAGTACACAACCACTACAACCCTCTACCTAGTCGCGAAGAGATAAGACGCATTTACAACGTAGGCGGTAGACGTGAGCGGTAACAAAATGTAATGCTGCCGCGCCTGGTCTCTGGTTCACAGGAATTTCGAACTTCGTACGATCACCTACATACATATATTTGTATAGCGATGTGCACGCTATAATGTTAACTTTGTCTCCTTTATAAAGGCGAACAAAGCAAACATTTTGTATAATCTAAAGCGTTGCCGCGAAACGCGTACGAGATACGTCTACATACGTCTAGCTTGTCACTATTACTTTGCTACGCCCGGCGGCGCCCCGTGTAGAAGGTCTACGATACTGAAACACCATGTTTTCCATAAACTTATGAAAATGTGCGTGAACAATCGATAGATAGTGACAATGCCAGGTTGTGGTTACGACGAGACGTACCACGTACGTACCTGATAATCAATCCTTCCAACTCAGCCCGTGGATGTCGTAATAGCCTACTAAAATAACCTATCAGACGAAGGACAGCAGTTTACTAAAAGCGAAGCGTGAGACCCCGCTTCGCTTACAGTAGCCAGAAGATCTGGCCATACCTATTTAGAGAGAGAGAAAGATGAATTTGCTACGCCGCCGCCTGTGCCATTGTTATCGCGTCGACTTTGTCCCGCTCACGCCCGCGGTGTGCAAGATGGTGACGTGCTTTCACAATACAATCTCCTAAGCCGGGAATTACTAGGATTACCCGTGTTTGCGACGTGACAGTGACGACGTTTGACCGGCATTTCAAGGTGACTGACTCGGGGGAATTATGGTTTTAGTGGTCAGTTGAAGGAAACTACGTTACCTACAGGTAAAATCCTATACATAGGTCCCATCCCAAAAACCTATATATCTACCTCAACATTATTACATAATATTAGAAATTAATAAAGCCAATTCATAATTTAAGACAAACATAAGATTGCGGTAAAATCGCACCCGTTTTCATTCTGGTAGGTACCTACCTACACAGCAGTCCTATGGCTAGATTGGCTAGTGAGTGGTCAGGATCACAAACTGAGAGACAGAAAGAGATTAAGAGAGCCATCAGAGTATGGTAGAAAGTCGAAGCTCAAGTTCTGATGAATTAGTCACGTCCTCATCTGACGTAGGAACTACCTACATAGGTAAAGACTTACCTATGGACTAAAGTAGCATGGAATATGGAAGTCGTAGTTTCCAAACCGTGGGGTTTGGAAACTACTACAAATCAAAACACTTAGATTCCCCATGAGTCTTAAGCCGTGGGGCTTAAGACTCGTGGGGAATCTAAGTGTTTTGATTTTTTGTAAGTAACCAAGTTGCGCGTTAGGTAGTATAGTAGGTAGGTACAAAATCTACCCTACGCTACGCGTGGTAACTGAGTCGGTATGAACCATGACTCCTTATGACTCCTGCCCCATGAGTAGGTAGGTAGGTAGGTAGGTAGTAGGTACACTCTGGTCTACTATCATTTATAGACTAAAGGCGACTCTTTATAGGCTTTATGTGAGTATTTATGGCACTTTGGCACACTAGGAGGTAGTTGCTCCAACTGTAGGTAGGTAGGTTTAACCGTAACAAGGTTTTATTTTTTATTTTCCTTACCTTTCCTTTCCACTCATGCCAAGGCAATGTTTTATTGAGGCAATGCGATGGTGAGGCCAGGTAATTGCAAAGATTAACCTTATTTTAAGCTAACTAGATCACGAAATAAGTAGGTATAATGACAGGCAACGCCCAGGTGCAACCTGTGTCAGTCGGGTGGTTTTGAACAATACCTATCAATCCCTACGATCTTTGCTTGCCGAAGCGGTTACCGATATAGATGCTAGGTTAGCTCAGCGAAGCGACGACGCGACGACGGGGCTGTTCGCCTTCCATTTTCATGCTTAAGGACAGAACGGATACCTTAGCCCCCATACAAACGTACTTCCCGCTCCATTTGGAAACTACGTCCCCGATCGTATTGAAATTTTTCATACATAATCGGATGACAAATAGCCATGTCTGTAGTTTTTTCGTTTTTTAAAAAACATTATGATCTTTAAATGAGAGCGAAACTAATTTGCCATATTTTGACCACCAAATCGAGTCATTTTCAAGCTATTTTTTATGCATGATAGACACCTTTATTCGAAAATCTGTCACACTGCAGACATCCTAAATATATTCACAATTAGAAATAATCAAAAATATTTCTAAAATCAGTCGTTTCTTCAAAATGAATCGGGAAGTACGAAAAACTATCAAAAATTGGTGAAATTCCTTCTAGTTTCTGCAACCGCTCGCTCGCACGCGGGGGGCGATGCGGCGCGCAGGGGGCGAAATTCCGAAAAAAGGCGAACATCGCCGAATAGCCGACACGATGCGATGACGACGACCGACGACGCGGCGACGAATCTTTTCTTTTCGTAGTCGGTCGGGCGTCGTCGGCTATTCTGTGCTAGTTATTTATTTCTGCTACACGTATTAGTATTTTGCCTTATTTAGACGTAATCAAACGAGATACCTAGGTAGGTACCTATTATTTCTATTTAGAAAACTTCTTGGCCTGTGCATTGGATTTGGATTTTGCCTTTGACTTGGTAAACTACGAACATACTTGCAAATGACCAGCAAAAATGGACCCATCCAATAAGTAGGTACTAGCTAAGCTACCTATCTAACCTACTATGGATTATGGACCGAATTATTTTGCTGTTTTATAGAAAATGGTTCTGAATTGATCACATAAAAGTTTTACAATCGAAGGATTAGTATTTATCCCGTCAAGCTTAAAAAACAACCAAATAGGTAGGAGGTACCTACCTACCTACTTCAGAAAAACTACATTTTGGGTGACATCTTCGCCAAGTTTGATCGAAGTTTAATAATTCTTTCTTTACTGTCTAAAGTTTGAAACATAAAAAGTAGGTAGTATCTAAAACATCCTCTTCTCATGATAATTTCACTGATCTATCTTTATCTTTTATATAAAAGAAAGTCGTGTTAGTTACACTACCTATTTATAACTCAAGAACGGCTGAACCGATTTGGCTGAAAATTGGTGGAGAGGTAGCTTAGAACCAGTAGACGGACATAGGATGGACATTTTGTTCCCGGCTGAACGAATCTTGATGAAATTTGGCAGGGAGGTAAACAGTATCCCGGGAACGGACTTAGGCTACTTGAATAGAGCGTGGGAAGCCGCGGGTAAAAGCTAGTTACTAATAATTTATCTCTATGATCCCCATGGCAACGGACGTAATAACAAGAGGCTTATAAAATTGATGCGAGGATACCTATCCAAAAAGTATCAATGAAGACGGATAGCAATAGCATAGAACGAAGGAAGATCAGTTCTGGGCTGATGATATTGTCAGGGTTTTGTACGCGTAAGGGTCTCAAAATTTGTACCTATTACTAAGCCTCCTGTCTATCAGCGGGCTGCATTTTATGAATCGTGATAGTTAGGCACATTGATTTATTAAAAACGCGCCCTTTTTAAATCAATGGTTAGGCATTATACATTTTGACTGAGGGCGTATTTCTAGTGTTCCTCTAACGATAAATTATCATCATCATCATCAGCCTATATTAGTCCACCAATGGACATAGGCCTACCCAGTGCTGGATTTACACATTTGCCGCCCCAAAGCTTTAAATTTTTTGCCGCTCCTACCGACTTCTGTGTAAGTCAGTAAGACAGTCTGTGGCGCGGTGAGCGAAGGTCCGCCTGCTACGCAGGAGGTTGCGGGTTCGATTCCCGCCTCGGGACAAATATTTGTACGATCTGCAGATATTTGTTCAGGGCGTTCTGGATGTTTTCTGTGTACAAAAAAAAATATATATCTATGTAGTGTATTGTATTACGTATATCAGTTATCTAGTACCCATAACACAAGCTCTGCTTAGCTTGGGGCTGGTTAATGTTGTGTGAATTGTCCAACATTATTTTTATTATTATTATAATTTTGACTGGGTGGTCCGATTTTCATGTTCTTTTTTATTTGATTGTGGTCCTATTTTAATTTCGTCCAGTTACGACTATGGGATTAATGAAAAAACTATATAATTCAAACCGGATTCGGTTTGAAGTTTTTTGAAACAAAATCAATTATTTTAGGAAAAAATATTGTTTGCATTATTTTTACAACAACTTTTTGGGTTTAATTTTAAGTTAAGAAAAGCAAAGCAAAGGTTTGTTTTTACTACACTACTTATAAGGTGTGGTGGGCTAAGGAAGATAAGTAGGTTAGGTAAGGCCAGATACTGGTAACCATGCACCTGTCAACGTCAAAATATCCAAAAGTTGCTCGTACTTGGTCTCAAAAAACTCAAGTCTATAACCTCTGGGAGCCGTGATATAAATAAAACTTCTATGTCAACGCGATCAAACGTTACAACCGTTTATGTCCGAATATCTTGAAGTTAACAAGTGAATCATGTAGAAGCAAAGTTTGTGCAAAGTTACTTTAAACCAGGGCAAGTTTTAGTACCGGCAGGCGGAAAAATACATTTTTGTTCTTTTAGGTACATTTTATTTGTAGTAGTAAGAAAGAACTGAAATTTGATCGAATTTGAGGTAAAAGGCGGAAGCAAATGTTATCGCAAAATTTACGTGTTTTTTACCTATACCATGTCCATTTTGAATGAGGCATAAACGTAAATAAACCGCCCATACTTAACCTAAAATTCACTTTGTTGGCGCGTCCTTTTATACGTAATTTACAATACTTGTCAATTTTAGATCCTCCCTTGAATAAAAATTGCCTACAATTATATCTGAAACTCGACGCCAAGCAAGTGAGATTTTGTTATTTGTGTCGTATTTTGTTTACTAACATGCTCCATTCAACGTGGACAAACCATAGGTTGTGTGCCTAGGTATTTGGATGTTGTGCAAAAAGCTTGTAAAACCAACACAATAACGAGCGGAGCTAGCTTAACTCGTATCTAAGACCAAGACAAGCAAAATTGCACACAAGTTTCAGACTTTTACAGCTGCTGGCAAAAAAAAGAAAGCCACAAAACGCATAAAAAAAGCGTTTATTTTTGTTAAGATTTTAGTGAACGTCTATCGATAAACGACTTGTAGGCACACTTTTCTAGCAATAATGAATGAAACAAACACAAAATAAGAACGGCGAGCGCGGCGAATGGTAAAAAAATATGAGAAGTTTGGGTACGGCAATCAGCAAATAAAATAGCTAAGACAATGGTGAGCAAAGTGAACTGCACAAATCTGAATCTGATTGAGACTAATTATTTTGTATTAAAAAACTTTTTACTCGCATCTAAGACAAGAATGGTAGCAGCTCTAGAAATAAAGTAAAAATAAAAGTTTTGTATGATTTATTGTAAAGGTTTTTAAAAATAACTACTTATTAAAATCTGTCTTTGGCGCAGAGCTACCAACTAAAAACATTCCAGGTAGGTATGCATCCAAAAATGTACAATGATGCGTCAAATGAAACACAAGTCGTTTTGCGCTGGATGATGCTAAAGGTGCGTGGCTTTGTGAAGATGTTTTTGAAAGATTTAGGACTGCTTAAATAGCAATGAGTATCTGCAATAATTTTAGAACATAAAATGTTATAAACTTTCATTATTTTGGCCCGTAGCTTTTGCTACTCCTGCCTGTGGACAATTCGCCACTGTTGATATGAGTGGTTAATTAAAAGTTCAGTAAGGATTTAGGCGTCTTTTACTTATTTTCACATACGCGCCGATTACGCTGATGACACCGCCCTCGCCAATCAATTCTATGCCGGGCGCCGCCGCCGCCGGTGAAATGAGCAACGGTGCACATGTCTAATACGTACTTAAATTATTAATTTCTATTTTCAAATTGAAACTTCATTAGTAAACACAATATCTATTGTTTTTTTTATATAAATAATACCATATTCTAAATGATTATAATGTTTAGTAATTTTTCCTACTTACCAATTTTTTTTAGTATACTATTATAATGTATATTAAGTACCTAACGAACGGACACGAAGGCAGTCGAAGCGGCAGCAGCACGCCCTCCCAAGGCGGCAAGAGTGGGGAAAGCGGCTACTGCCGCCGCCGCCACCCCACCTCGTGTCCGCAACCTTAATTTTTTTTGGGGTCAATTTTGCCGCCCCCCTAGTTTCGCCGCCCTAAGCTTTAGCTTTTTCAGCTTCTATGGTAAATCCGGCCCTGGGCCTACCCTAATGAGCGCCATAGCACCCTATCTTCAGCTTGCCGCGTCCAGCATATGCCTGCAGTCTTTCGCAAAACGGAAAATAATGTTGGCAGCTGCTAAGCAGCGTTACTTCTCACTCTGAGTTATGTCAATAAAAGAAGACAGAGTGAGAAGTAGCAGTGTGCTACGTAACAGTCCGACCGAAACTGTTGCACCGCTCCTTAGGAAAGTGCGGCGAGGTGGGGGCCGGGGAAAAAAAGAGCAACAAGAGTGCTGAGAGCTTTCTTTCGGCCACTTTAAAAATGATGGTCTTGATATCACGAGATAACGCTCTTTGGATATTTATCTCGTGTGCGTCTTACGACTTTCCCCCCCGTCTCGCCGCGCGCATACCTCAGGCGCGGTACAGGAGTTTCGGTCAAACTATGGTAAATTATTACCTCAACAAACAGCCTATATTGGTCCACAGACGCAGGTCTCCCCCTGATAAGCACCTTTATTGGCTGTTATCTCATGGAGAGTAATGCCCATAATCCCCAAGCTGGGCATGCGGTTTGGGGATCGCAGTTTGGTGACAGAATTGTTCGGCAGAAGGCGCTGCTGCCCGCCTCCGGTAATTAGCTGGGCCGGCGAACTTCGTTCTGCCCTAGTTCACTCACTTTGAGATTAAAAATATATAATTTTTTTTAACTTTTCTTCTTTACAAACCTTGTCCTAACAATAACGAACACATAAATAAATAATGCTGGACAATCCACACGAGATTATCTAGCAGTATATATTATAAAACAAAAATAATTATCCAATTTGGTGCAGTCGTTCGGCGATGCATTTTTATTTGTAAGCTGCTCCCCGCGGCTTCGCACGCGTTGAAGTTAGAATTACCTGTATGCAAAATTTCAGCCAGAAGGGAAAAAACCAAAAGAACCAAAAACACTGGGTAGGTAAGTAAGGGTGGTTAGGTACTTTATTTAGTAGTACCTACGGATAAACTTTTGTAAAAATGCACGCCCCATCTGGTTTATCTCTACCTTCCTACACTTGATTGATTTGATACGTAGTGGTAGGTGGGAGTGGGAACTAAGTACCTAGGTAAGTATAAAATACATGAAAAAACAATTGGAATATTGTTCATAACATAAAAAGCACACGTTAGGTAGGTACCTTACCTACCTACCTAACGAGTGCTTTTTAACTTGGCGGAAGCTTGATGAGTAGGTATAGGTTAGGTACCTATACCTACTCATCAAGTTTCCGCCAAAAAGTCTCAAACATGTCACAAAAATAAAGTTAGTAGTTGGTAGACCAGTATACTTGCCTATTCTATTATAGGTACCTACCTATTTTGTAAATGATTGCATCAACCGACTACGTACTAATTAAAACCTATTCTGTGCCGTCACTGGGCACGAGCGCACACACATCCACAGCTTTGTATTTGATGGTTAGATGCGCTTTCTCACTCATAGCGCGCCCCATTTCATTCGACGTGAAACAACAACAAATCCGCATGGGCCGGCCGCTGAGATTTGGAAGACGTTCGTGGCCACCTTAAGTCCGGCTCATAATAGTGTTCGAAATAATGGAAAGACAGATTTCAGAAGTTTTTGAATTTTGGCGCCGCTCCCCGTCCTCATAGAGTACAACTTCTTTTTATTTTTGGCTCATTGATTATCTGAATCAACTTCAACTTCTTGTGTGTGGCTTCGATACCACGGTGCCAAACTGGCAATGACATTCTTTGAAATCTGACGTTGCCAACCAACATGAAACATAAAAATTGAATCAATAAACTCCGATGCTTCCAACGTTCCCACATTTATGTCATTTCTAGTATGTTTCTGCTTATTTTAGTTCTTTTGCAAAGTTATCTACCTATCTTTCATAAAGATTTTTTTATACAACCACCCCATAGGTACTTACTAAGATACAAATTTTATGTCCTCTTCACACTCGCGCGCGAATCACAAGGGGAAATCACGGCAGCAGCGGGGCGGCGGCGGCGGCGGCGGGCGCCGCGGTGTGGATTGAGGTGCGAAATTACAAAGGTCTCTCACTGACATTCACCATACCCCTTAATCACGGGACAGAAAACTGACAAACTACGGCAACGAGGTGCGAACGCGACGCGAAGCTGCAACGAATATTATGCGAATGGGATTCACACACTCATGTTTCCACCTCAGATAAAGGAATATAAAGACCTCTTACGGTGAAATAAAAAATGAAGCCGTAGAAACCATGCCCACCTTGTAAACACACGCGCTCACGCACGCAAATATAAACCAAACCATTCCCAGTGCTCGTCAGTTCAGTGTACCCGTCGAGGCGCGAGCCAGGACACTTCGACGTGTAAACAAATAATTATGGTTTCCTGTGCAGTGAAGAACTGTAAAAATAACAGCAGAAAGGTCAAGAAGTCGGAAGGAATTCTTCCGCTAGTGGACAAAAATTGAAGTGAATTAAAGTCAATTGCACCTTATTTCTTGTTCATAGTAATAACTATTTATCAAGCTGTTTTTATAGTAAAAATTATATAATAGAATTTGACTTGTCTAAGTACTTATTTTGTAAGTCTAAAGAAATAAACGATTTGACTTTGACTTTGACTTTGAATAACGTTTAATTTGTAAGTATTGAAAAACTTTGTAATAAATACCTACTAGTTTTTGTTTTACTTGGAACACAAAACCTCAACAGTCTGTTGTTATCAAAGACAATGACAATGACAGTGACATAGAGCACGAATGTTACCAGCGCATGATTTCAGATTTCCCCAAACTATTTGTTATTTTTCGCTTCAAGGGTTCACGAAATTGGTAGCTATTACTTACTAATCGAGGATTTAGATTATTGGACCGACGATATAATATATAGCTAGATAACCACGGACTCACTGACTCACTGACATAATTGTTCTTCCGGATGGTGGAGGGCGAGGTATTGTTTTTATGCGATAATGTATTTCTCATGTTCGGGGACCGAGGAAAAATTCCGACTTTTTGAGATTTGCTCCCCCCCCCCTCCGGAGCCCTCCCTCCCTCTCTTCTTACACACGGACCAACTTGGATCAAAACATTTATGGCGTTTGTATAGAGGGGGACAAGTGATTTAAACTGATATTTTTTAACCCCCTCTTGCCCCAGACCTCCTCCCTCCCACTTTGTAAGTACTACCAGATAGCAACGTGATAGAGGAAATTTGATTGCTGGGTCGTATAGAGGGTATCTTCTTGAATCGAAGGAAAAAATTAATTACTTCCCTCTCACCCCTTTTTAGCCCCCGTTGAGATCTTCCAAACGGAGTGACTTAACAGATTTTTTTGATTTCATGTAGAGGGTAAATTCCCCCTATGGCCCCCTAGACCCCCTTTTTTCATTAAAAAACATAAAAAAACGAAAATTGGCCTGTTTTTTGCCTTTTTTTTCGGGTGGAGCATTGCGGCAAGCGAAGCGAGCTGCACTGCGACTACGGGGCACAGCATGGCGAGTTAAGCGAGCTATGCCGTCACCCTTCACGACCCCAGGCCCCCCGGAACCCTCCTCATCCAAGAATTTGATATGGGTATCATGTTCGACTAATATGGGAGTAAGGAAAACGAATTTGATGACGGCGGGCGTGGTTTGCAATCCGTCACACTCACACTGCAAGGCAAGCGCAGCGAGTCTTGCTTTTCCCAGCCCCTCCTGAACCCCCTCCTTATCCAAGAATTTGATATGGGTATCGTTTTTGACTAACATTGGCATTGGCGGATCCAGGGGGGGGGCCATGGGGGCCATGGCCCCCCCCAAAAGGCCCAAGAGTTCCATACTTTCGACTCAATTTTACGATTAAATTCAGATGCACTTTTACACGGGCCACGGCATACCTACTCTTAGGTAGGTTATGTAGGTACCTACTTTATATGAAAGTACTGAAATATATTTTTTAGGTTAGTCGGTACTTTACATACATCTACAAACTAAATTCAAAAGGTTAATTTCTTCTCAGTATTACCACGTCCATCGACACGTTCAACGACTTTGAAATGAACATAGGTAAATGATATCTATTTCTCTTCTTCCGCTAGTGAACACAAGTGAATTATAGCCAATTGCACCTCATTTCTTATTTGATTGACAGTAATAACTATTTTTCAAGCTGTTTATATTGATAGAATGAGAACGCATCCGAATTAGTTTTTAGTTTGGTTTCCATTCCACCCCTCTGGTTGCGACACTGGACTTCCTTCTTACTTACGTCAACACGTAATGTGTGCGGATTGCTCGTATTTTTCTTTTAATAAAAACTCAGTTCTAAATTACAAAAACGCTCTTTATTTGACTAAAACCTACATATATATTAAATAAAATTACTCGTCTTAAGTATACCTCGGTATTGGATTTAACTTGAAAAGATAAGTTAAGTAAAAGAAAAAGTAGTACAGTGTGCGCGCATGTTACTCGCGAGTACGCGAACTTGCGAAGAAAGAAACGTACGCGTTCCCGCTTTCGTTACATTCAATTCAAACAATTTAATACACAATACAGAGAGATGACAAAAATATCACTGCTTTTTGCATTTTAATTTGTTTTTTGCATTGAGGTGTTCTTGCCCTTTATTAGCAGAGCCCTTTTAAAAATACTTAGCTAAATAAGTACAAGTACGTACGTTAGAGTTATATACGTATCGAATATTTGTAGTTAATTCAATGTAAAACTAACTAACAGATGTATCACCACGGGCGTGGCGAACATCTTTTGCCTCTCTCGACGTGGCCTGGATCTGAACTAAAGCCTCCTTTCAGTTTTCAGTTCAGTTGCAAAATATCAAAATATCTAACAAAACGACAAAACAGCAAAAAAAATCGGTTACATTGTCCTCTGTTTCGTGGTCCATTTTTAATAATACATACATGGTATCGGTCTCACAATAAGATCATTTTGACTACTAACGCGAGAAATTAACAAAAAATATTTTATTTCGCGGCTTGCTCCGCTGGAGTACTGCTGTCTCGTCTCTGGCTGTGCACATGAAGGCCCCCCTTATACTGAAATGGAAGTTTCTGATTCGTTTACGTGATAAGCTAATCTTATGCGAGCGAGAGTTCATTTTGTACGACAGCGAACACAACTTCGATATTCCTTTTCCAAGTAGACACCAGATTTTGATTTTCGTAGATTCTTTAGGGCAGGGCTCATCTATTTTGTTGTAAATCGTTAAAATTTTATTATTTTTCCTAACTTACTATCATAGCTTTCGCGTCTTGCTAAGCATACCTCACCAATTTCAAAAAGACTGCGACTCACCGATATTCATTATGAAATCTTGGAATTCGAGATACCCAGCTACAAGTCTGTAAATACTTGTATATCGACACTCTAAAAGTTGTCTCAAAACCTACATTATGGTAGGGTGTGCGCAACTATTAAATTTCTAGGTCAAAGGTCACAAAAAATCCGTTTTTTGTCAATATCTCATTTCCTATGTTTTTTTTTGCTATTTGTATGTATGATCAATATTGTAGCAGAAAAAATTCTCTACAAATTTTGTTTAATTTTTTTTTATACGGTGAACCGTTTTCGAGATAGAGGGCGGAGAACGCGCGGTCACAGCATCACGTTTTGCATTGCCCAACCCCATACCTGGTATTTTTATCCCACGGGATCAGATTTATGGGATAAAAAGTAGTCTTTGTTTAATTACACAATTATAATTACCTGTATGCAAAATTTCAGCCAGATCCGTTCAGTAGTTTTGGCGTGAGGAGGTAACAAACATCCATCCATCCATAAACCCGTACAGCTTTCAAATATTCCACCAACAAGTGCAGCTGCTCATCAACAGTTCAAACGTGTATACTATCAAGTTCAAACTTGGTAAGGGCATGATTTGGAACCCCAGGTATGGGGTTGGGCAATGCGAAACGTGATGCTGTGACCGCGCGTTCTCTGCCCTCTATCTCGAAAACGGTTCACCGTATAAAAAAAATTTAAACAAAATTTATAGAGAATTTTGTCTGCTTTAATATTGGTCATACATACAAATAGCAAAAAACCCATAGGAAATGAGATAATATATTTACAAAAAAACTATTTTTCGTGACCTTTGACCTAGAAATGTAATAGTTGCGCACACCCTACCATATGTAGGTTTTGAGACAACTTTTAGGGTGTCGATACAAGTATTTACAGACTTACAGCTGGGTATCTCAAATTCCGAGGTGAACTTACTAAAATGACTGCCTTGTGGTTCAAAGTAATAGAATAAGTTTGGTTAGGTTAGGTTAGGTTAGCTTACATTTGTCGCCGGAGTTCGACCCCAAAAACACGTCCATAAAAAAACAATAATGATACTCTTGCTTGGAGCAAAAATGTAACATTTCAGGAAACGAAACGTAACTTACGACTCAAGAACCCTGGCAACAATGATCTGTTTCCTCTTCTAAGTAGTTTTAGTGAAGGACGCGGGTTCAAGTCCCGTCAAAGTAAAAAAAAAATGGGATATTATTACCCCCCCCCCCTACCTGAGGCCTGCGTCCATCAGTGGACCAATACAGGCTGTGGAGGAAGAGGTTGTGATTTTTTTACCCTATATCTGAACATTGTCAAAATGGCCCCCCCCAAAATAAATTCCTGGATCCGCCCCTGAACATTGGGGTGGAGATTACGAATTTGATGACGGCAGACGTGAGTCGGATCGTTTTTGACTAACTCAAACTCGGACAGTACGAAAAAGATGTCCATTTCGAAATCCAATTTGGTTGACATTTTTAAATCGTAGTCTCCTCTCTTGGTTATCGATTTTGATTAAATCGAGGGTGTAGGTTAGGTAAAAAGGGAACACAATTAAATAATAAACAAAATACACTATTATAACATAACCACCGCGAGCCGCTTGCAGCTCGCGCACTTATACAACCTAGTAGCCCTAGTAAGTAATATTAAAATTCATGATGGTGGACATTCTTTTTATTCAAACTTGATACAATATAAATGATTTTAATGAAACTCAAAAAGATTTATTAAAGAAGTTAATATAATTTTAGTGGCACAAATGCCAAAAAGAATTGTTAATCTCAAAAAGATTTTCATAGAAATAAATATGCTTATAATTTTAGAAGGATTTTGTTCGTAACTCATTCTCCTTTAGTTAGGTAAGACGTTGATTGTATCAATAAAATATTTTTTTTTATTATATTTTCGTCTCTTATTTCATTCCTAAAAATAAACAAATGCACACATAATTTATTATTATGTTATTTATAAACATACCCGACTTCCCCTGATCACCATCTATCTTTAACCTTTCCAATAATACTACTTCCCAAATTATAGGGAGTTTTTCTTTCAGATGGAAACACTTTCACGCACTCAACTATAAAAAAGTGGCTTCATTTTGTAGTTCACCGTAAGGCGTCTTTATATTCCTTGGTCTGAGGTTTCCACGCAGGGATGTTATACGTACCATAATTATGGTATTTGTACCATAATCCAGGTGTTCGTACCATGTACCATAGTACTTCCATTATGGTACGCTTATGTACCATAATTTCCTATAATCCCAAACTTTTCTGACGTACGTTAGGGTGGGTCCAGACCATACTCAAAATACTAAGTTTTCTGGCCTAGCTTTCTGGGCTGGATAAAAATACATTCTAGATTCTAGTTTCAAGGCAAAAAGGTGTTAATTCAGTTTCATTCAGCTTGTGCCTATGCTTCTGCGTTGAAATTGTAAAATAAAATAAAGGGCATCCCTTTCTACATTCTGCAAACTGAGCGAGACTTCAGACCCGAAATGATAAAAAGTGCGCTTGCAGTGTAAAACCACATAATGTAGTATATTTACAAGAAAACTACAGTACCTTGTCAAAAATCCAACCGAGGAACTAAAGAATTATTCCTACGAATCATAACAAAAAAAATCTATAGACCGCAAGGTTCTTGAGGTCTAGAGCGGAAATTAGGTGCAAAACATGCACAGTGCACTCTCATGGTTTTTTATCGTGTTTTACAACCAAGGAACAGAAGATTTTTTTTTTTAATTTTATGTAATTCTTGTTTCTTACCACGGGGATCCCGTGATTATTGAGACCTAGGCCTAGTTTTTTAGCAAATCTACTAGGTTCGAGCCTTATTTCAACCATCAGTGTAAGTTTTATAGAAACCGAAGGTAGGTACCATAATTTTTGTTAGTGTACCATAATTTTGACAGGCCGATGTCATAATTCCTGCGTTGGCATCTAACATCACTGTTTCCACGTGTGATATCCGCGCGCGAGTATGGAGTGGCTATATCGGTATCAAGAAATGAAAAAATAAAACTTAATTAAAGAGAGAAAAGACTCATAACCTTGTCACACGCTCCATTTTATCTGCGAACATACCTGTACAAACCAGTTTGCGCAGGTCAGAACGGGCTTGTACAATACTGTGTTAATGCTGGGCAAATCACACAGCTAGATAATGCTGTGTGATTTGTCCAGTATTATAATCCCAAGGTTGCAGAGCTTGTGTTATGGGTATAGTATAAACTGATAAACATAATACTACATAGATACATATTTTTTTTATGATAGGTATATAGAAAACATCAAGAACGACCTGAACAAATATCTGCAGATCGTACAAGCCTTTGTCCCGAGGCTAGAATTGAACCCGCAACCTCCTGCGTCGTCAACGTTATAGATTTTTGGGATCGAGCGAGCTGGTAGCATTTTTGTTAAGGTTGTGTTCTGTTGTCAGGTTATTGTTTCATTCAATTCAATTTCAATTCAATTTTGTCACGTCCTGTCCTTCAAATTCGAAATATTTTCGACTGTTTTCAGTGATTTTATCCTGAAGTTTAACATTATCAAGCATGGATCACGAAAGCAGGCAATTAGCTGAAGATTTCTTCCTCAGGGAGCCCGCAGACGCACGAATAAGGTACAAAAACCTCAAAAATATAACCAACTGCTCAAGCATTGCACAATGTTATTTCGTTAAATTACGAAAAATGTGGTAATTTTTCAGAAAACAAAAAGAGGAACTTAAGGAAGAAGAACATGCTACGCTGCGAGTGGAATTGCAGACTGTTCGTTTAAATTCTGACTCCCAGAAACTTGTTTTGGATACCCTTAGATTCATTCATGGCCCTGACTTTAAACTTGGCACTGCCAGTGGGTACAAGGTAAAAAAAAGAATTATTATTTAAAATCCGCACTTAACTACATATATCTTATCAGAATGTTTAATATTATGCAGGACAGAACCAGATTGGAAAACTGCCCTCCGATAGTTAAAACATGGCTAAGCCACAGCGACCCCCTATGGCCTATCGATGTTTTAGCTATCAAAGCTCAGAAAAAGTCATGATGATGAATGAAGAAGTGCAATTTTATATGTTCCTTTTTTATTTTTAATCTTACAGGACAAAGGTACTAAACTCCATAATAGATACTGGATGGAAAGAGGCAATTTAGTTGTACAAGGTGGTTGCGACTACTCAATACAAGCAAAACCTGAAATCCAAACGTCGGAGGCAAGGCTCAGAGCATTTGCACTGGCTAAGTTGGAGAAGTATGTTTGATTTTCCTGTTACTAGTAAGAGAGATCTATACAAACTTACTAATGACATAAATTATTATAATTTTAATAATATTTGAGCTCTGTAAAATTTATAAAATTATATACCTATCAATTTCAAAATAGAGGCATATAACAAGAGCTGCCTTTTATCAGGCAAGGACCCATCATAACCCCAAACACTGTAAGGTAATAACAAGAAGATCTAAGTAATACTATTACAACAATTTCATTAATTCCAGATATAATTTCCACAAAGCACATTGTGCAGAAGCATTAGATGTGGCTGCAGAAAGTGTTGAAAAGGCTCTAGAGATATTGTTTTACAAGTACTACCGAGTAGACACACAAGAGAAGCCTGTAGAAGTACCTACTTTACCTGAGCTGCTTGAAATGAGAACTGATGAAATTGCAGTCTTGGAATCTATCTATGAAAAGAGCTTTCAAGTCAAAGAGAATAATGTGTGGTGTGTCCAAGTTAATCTTGATTATTTGATCAAAATGTATGAAAACAAAGAAGAGGCAAAACGAAAAGATAATATTAACTATAATCAAAGAAATCAGCGCACAAAACCTAAAGAAGTCTGCAAACTGTTTCTCAAAGGCCCATGCAGATTTGGTGCTAAATGCAAATTTCTTCATGAGGTGCATGCTGAGCAAAAGCAGACTGATGATGCTGATAGCTCAGAAAAGGAAAAAATCTCATTTGAACTAGAAGTTCGGTTTCCAGAAGATAGTGTATATCCATACCAACCTCCACTTATCTTTCTTAAATTTGATCAGAAGAATGTTATACCAGAGCTAACTAGTTTAAAAGTAGCCGCTAGATTACTAGATGAAGCAAAAACTTTAGCACAAGATGGAATACCAAGCATGTATTCGCTGGTAGAATTATTAAACAATGAAGAAGAAATTGCTAATTTTATACAATTTGATACTAGGATATATTTAGAACCTTCAGAAGCTTTATTCCCACAATTAATAGAAGAAACAAGTAAAAAAGCAAAACCATCCCATTATAAAAAAGGTTCAGCTCCAGACAAGAGATTGAATGTAAACTTCCAAGAAGTTTTGAAAGAAAATAAAGAGATTGCTAAGAGGTATTTGGAGAAACCAGAAAATAGTAGATACTCTAAAATGATGTCCAGCAGAAGGAAATTGCCGGCGTGGAGGAAGAAAAACGATATATTGAATGCTTTACGGAAATCACAGGTTTGTAAGATGGTACAACTTCATATTCACACAGACCTGAAGAGGTCAGAGACGCTTTTCCAAGTGGTTATTCTCCCTAACCTAAGGGTATTTTGATACACTATTATTTATTGCTCAGGCTGGGACCTACTCAGGGTAGTATCCTATATCATACCATCTTTTGTTAAGTCTAATTCAACTTATGACAAAGTTAAAGGTTTTATTCATAATGGTCTGCTAACCTAACACTGTTACTACTCTTTCTATCTTCTCTCATATTAACATAAGTCTTATTATTTATTAATTTGATTTATATTTCTTAATCTGATACTCTCTCTAGCTATTAAAAGTTAGCAGACCAGGGTAAGCCTCTTTGGACAGATGCTGACCAAAAGACCAGGCTATGGCAGTCAGTTGTATTTACTTTAAATTTACACTGGCTGCCGGATCTGTCTTCATCCTCTCCTCTAGCTCAGAGGTTCAATGTGAATTTGACCACATAAACATGCAGGGCCTATCTATAATATAAAAATAAGTCGGGTTTTCCTTCCTGACGCTATAACTCCAGAACGCACGAACCGATTTCCACGGTTTTGCATTCGTTGGAAAGGTCTCCGGCTCCGTGAGGTAGCAAAGAAAATATTATATTATAAAATAACCACTTAGCACTCTTCGCGGCAGCGGCAGCCGCCCAATCAACTACCGTCACCTACAGTTGACGGGTGCAGTCACCTTGCAGTTGGCCACTTTTTTCCGTGTATATGAGCCATTAATGTTTTTTTATGTTCTAAACAGGTAGTAGTAATAAGCGGTGAAACAGGCTGCGGTAAAAGCACACAAGTTCCCCAGTTTATTCTGGACGACTGGTTAGAAAACTTCTCAAAAGAGGGCGCTGATCATGCTGAGATAGTTTGCACGCAACCAAGGAGGATATCAGCTATTGGTGTGGCTGATCGAGTTGCGGATGAAAGGGTCGAGAAGACCGGCCAGGTTGTAGGATATCAAGTGAGTTTTGGATTTTTTTCTTATTGGTTTTAGGTTTGAGATCCGGAATTTTATGTCAAATATTAATACTAGCTTCCGCGTGCGGCTTTGCTCACTTGGTATCTGGATATCATAGCACTCAGGGATGATGTAGTTTTCTATCAGTGGAATGTTTTGTATACACGGACTAAAATTTCCGAAGATGACCTACATACCTACGTCAAAAATTATCCAAATAAAAACCATAATTACAAGTGTTTAAATAGCAGAACACGCATTCACCGACTTAGATGATACAGTAGATGCGCCCCGTGGCATCGCACGCGTTGTTACTATGGAAACGTTCAAAGATGATTTCTATCCCACGGGAACTGATTTATGGGATAAAAAGTAGCCTATGTTTGATTCTAGGATTAGTATTATCTTTATGCAAAATTTCAGCCCGATCCGTTCAGTAGTTTTATCGAGGTAGCAAACATCCATCCATCCATACATCCATACAAACTTTCGCATTTATAATATTAGTGTGATTCTGGGAAAAGTAAGTGATACCAGATTTCTGAGATGGAATAAATGAATTCCAAATACAAATCTTTTTGGGTGCGACTACCATCACAATCTTTGATACAAATAAGTGAAGTTAAGTTTGGTTCAGGTGGGATGACGATCTATGAAAAACTGCAGACAGATGCTGGAAGCGTCAAGCCGAAGACAGGGCGCTATGGCGCTCATTATGGGAGGCATATGTCCACCAGTGGACTAATATAAGTACGCTGATCATAAATCATAATCATTTATTTGCAGACACAATGTTTGGTATGTTTATTATTGATGATGATGGAGTTTAGTTTATGTGACATCAGAGTTTATATTTCCTTCCAGATTCGCCTAGAAAGCAAAATATCATCAAAAACTCGACTCACCTTCTGCACAACCGGTATTTTACTACGAAGATTAGAATACGATCCTCAGTTAAAATCTGTTACGCACGTCATTGTGGACGAAGTTCATGAGAGGTCAGAAGAAAGTGACTTCCTGTTGCTAATTCTAAGGGACCTTATCAAAGTAAGAAAGGATTTGAGGATAATACTTATGAGTGCTACGTTAAACGCGGATTTGTTCTCAAACTATTTTGATGACATTCCAGTTTTGGAAATACCAGGTATTTTTTTAGTTTGCTTTATATATTAATAAATCATTTATTTCAGGCAACATTGTACAAGATGTAACATACTTAAAAACTACAGCCTATATAAAATATATACCTTAGTCTACTAGTTAGTTTAACATATATAAAAATACCTATTTACTAACACGTAGTGTCGGGGACGTGTGACACTCACTATGTGCTGCGATCGGGATTACGGTTTTAGATATTTTTATTCTCAAAAGAATTTACAAAATTCGCTTACTGAGAACTTAAAACTTAAACTTAGTCTAAATATTGTGCCCTAATGCGTAGTGTGATTAAAATTTTAATTTAAACTTACGTAAATGTATTAATTACATTGCTTGTAAAACATTCATTATTGACAACAATAGATAATTAACTACGACTATTTTTAACATTTAAAAAAATATGCAAGTAGCTGACTGGTGGGATTCGTCCGTGAATACGCTGGAACAGCACATTCTTCGGGTAGAATTCTTCCCTTATGAAGGTCGAAATATTCTTAGTTTGGAATACGCGCCACAAATGATTTAAAACCATTATGACGCTACTCCAACCGCTCGATCTCCACCAAAATGTTGGTCTTCGACTTCACATACTCCACGATTTCCTCCACCTTTGTGTTGGTTGGTTTGGTTAAATAATTACATTTTGCAGTGCCATCTAGTAAGCAAGGCTACAACTCTTGTAGTTTCCTTAGCTAAACCAATAATCATGTTTCAGGTCGAACCTTCCCCGTGGAACAGTTTTTCTTAGAAGAAATCATGGAAAGGACAAACTACGTGCTTGAAGAAAATGGTCCTTTTGCTAGGAAAGTCAAAAAAGGTTAGTAACACCTTATTATTGTTGTGATTCTTTGTTTTTGACACATATCTGTAGACCTGTAGACAACAATTTAACAAGCAGAAGTTGCTTGCCGCGAAATGTGCGAGAACAGTAAATCCGACAATATGATTGCAGCTATAAAAATCGTTTAGCTTTGCCTAGATAAGCTCTGGTAGAAAAGTACCCTAAACCTTGCATTCCAAAGTAATATTACCATAATAATATATTTATTTCATTTACAGGAGATAAGAAGCAAGATCTCGAGTTAGAACTAGAAACCTGCGATGTAAGATCAGAATCGGCCGAGCCTCCGAAGGAATCGATACGCGACGACAATCTTACGATCGGTCAAATGATGGCGAGGTATCCCAAATGTAGTAAACTTACCTGCAAGAATATGTATCTTATGGATACTGAAAAGGTGAGGTTTTAAGCTTTTTAAAGAAAAAAAAAACACATGTTTAAACTCAAAAATAGTATTACTAACACTTTCATTCGCACATGCGTCCGTCTTTGCTTCCTTGAAACAGCGCCCCTTTGGATCGCACCGCGTAGGCCTGTCCAAGTGAAGCATTTATTAAATAATACTAGTTATTTTTTTACAGCATATTGTGGCCCCAAAGATGAGCTGGTACATTGATACACGGTTTTTTTTTTACAAAAAAAACCTGTTACATACGTGAACCGCCGTTTGAATCGAACTGAAACCGTCTGCGTTTCAGACGGAACTTCGCCCATTGAGCCACAAAGGTCGTTAATTTATAAAACACTTTATTTTTCAGATAAACTTCGACTTAATAGAACACGTGCTAGATTACTTAGTACATGGTGACCACAAATGGCCGAGAGAGGGCGCTATACTTATATTCTTGCCGGGTATAGCAGAGATTATGAATTTACACGACCAACTAGCTGAAAGTAAAACCTTTAGTCCAAAGTAAGTTTTACCATTAATGTCTTTGAAGGCAACAATTCGAAAACTACCGTGTTTAAAAAAATTAATCGGTAATGTTTCAAATGCAAATGTTATGGACATTAGAACGGCTCCACCCGTATCAAATATCCTCGAAAGTAAACTTAATCAAAACCGGTTAGTTAGTTAATCGCCCGTTAGTGAACTCTAATGATGATTGTACATACTTCACTACCTATCACCTCACTGGTTTAGGTAACTATTTTAAACTAGGTACCTACCTATAACGGGGTGAGTTCTTTTGACGTTGTAACAAGACGTGAACATGACCATCTCCATAAGCATGGGATTTGCGTAGTTACCAGTCCGCTCGATGGGAAATTTTTCGCTGTGCCAAAAACCTGTTTGTTTTAAAAGACTATAAACCGACTTCAATTTTATAGTTTTTTCATGGATTTTCTTGGATCCTATTGTCAGAAATGGACAGAATTACCACGGACACGGGAAGCACCAGCTTTCATATAAAAAAAATATTATGAAAATCGGACTACCCAGTCAAAAGTTCTGAGGTAATAAAAATAAGAAAAAATCAAAAAAAACATAAAAAACAGTGGAATTGAGTGTGTGAGTGATTCCTTTATATGAAGTCGGTTAAAAAGACGCCACAATCACGTCTCGTTGCTGCCTCTACGTTTTTATTCTAATACTAGTTACACTAGTTGTTCCTTAGGAAATGTTGAAAGGTGGTTTACACCTATAAATATCTATCTATGTAGTGTATTGAGCATTAAGTATATCAGTTATCTAGTATCCATAACATAAGCTCTGCTTAGCTTGGGGCTAGATAATGCTGTGTGAATTGTCCAGAATTATTTATTTTTTATTTATATCCCACTTGAACTGATTTAAGTGATAAAAAGTATCCTTTCTTCGATTCCAGGATTATAATTAACTGTATGCAATTTTAGCCCGATCCGTTCAGTTGTTTTGGCGTGAAGAGGTAACAAACATCCACCCATCCATACAAACTTTCGCATTTATCATAATAGTGTGATAGATATACATAATATTTCAGGACCGGAAAATACCTCTTAGTACCGTTGCACTCAACACTATCTAGTGAAGAGCAAGCGCTTGTCTTCAAGAAACCACGGCCGGGCGCTCGAAAGATAGTACTTTCTACTAACATAGCTGAGACGTCGGTTACTATAGACGACTGCGTGTTTGTTATCGACTGCGGGAGGATGAAGGAAAAGAGGTAAGATTTGATGCTTCAAATCTGATAGTATAGATATTAGGTGTACTACATATACTATCTAGAAAATTTAACATTGCATTGAGCTAGCTAGAGCTGTTCAGAGTAGTTTAGCAATGTTAACACACAAACACACGTCTTAACAAATATCGCTATTCCTTATTTGACGAATAAAGGCCTATTAATATCTACGTAGTATTTACTAAGCAAAGCGACGAAAATTTCGCCCAGTTTCGCGCGTTATCCCACCGGGCAGTTTTTATCGGCTATTTAGGTCTGGATGAGCTCTAAGGATCACTTTCAGACATTTACTTTAAATGTCTCTAAATACGAGTAGTTTCATGTCAAATGTTTTCGGGCCATTACATGAAATTTCTTAAAAATTCTATTCAAGCATCAAGCGATTTGTTTAAACTGTACTTAATGACAGTTTTGAGGAACTCCTGTAAGAAAATCGAAGTTTTAATCCGACTGCGCAAGAAGAAGGATTATTCTTAAATTTAGTGCAATATAAATGCCAGCAAGCCCTGCCTCAAATTAGTTCTTATAGATCCCACTTTTCTGTTCTAGATTCGACTCAAACCGCAACATGGAATCCCTAGACCTAGTCTGGGTATCCCGAGCGAACGCGAAACAGCGCAAAGGCCGCGCCGGTCGAGTGATGGCCGGAGTGTGCGTCCACCTGTACACGTCCCACAGACACCACTATCACTTGTTGGAGCAGCCGGTGCCTGAGATACACAGGGTGCCGCTAGAGCAGCTGCTGTTGAAGCTCAAGATACTGCCCCTGTTTCAGCATATGAGTGTGCATGAAGTGTTAGGTAAGTATCTACTATCTGACGTCCCACCGACACCATCAACACTTGTTGGAGCAGCCGGTGCCTTAGATACACAGGGTGCCGCTAGAGCAGCTGTTGTTACAGCTCAAGAAACAGCCGCTGTTTCACACCTCATGCACATGCACGAGTGTTGGGTGAGTACTAAGCGTCACAATGATCAGTCAAGTCTTATATCTAGTTATCGTCAAGATGCCCACTGCTAGGCGCAGGCGTTCCTCAAAGATCGCCAAGGTGACTGTTATATCTATAGCTTCTGATTGATATCCCTAGCTACTTAGATGCTTTAGTGTAGCATACACAGTGGATACAGATCAGTTTAATTCCACGCTGATCTTGGACTGCGTGTATCACAAAAATTGGCATTGGTACACACATAAGCATCAATTTGCTACATCATCATCTATTTGCTATACCCTAACCGGGTACATCATTATAAGCTATCAACTAAGAGTGTTACAATAGTAAAATATTCATGTAAGTACCTATCATGAAGGATGCAATAAACTAAACATGAAGTACGACCCGGGGAGGGGCGCGACGTACCTTTTATTTCAACGCGGTGAATTGAAAGACTACTCAACGTTTCTGGCGTTAGACGAGGGTATTTCGTATTCTAACCAACTGTTTCTACTTTCCAGGTAAAACGATAGAACCGCCTCTAAAATCCAACATCGACGGCGCCCTAACCCGCCTCCAAGACGTCGGCGCCCTCGACAAGCGACACGCTCTCACAGCGTTAGGCAAACACCTAGCCGCCTTGCCCGTCGATGTGCGGATAGGCAAGCTGATGTTGTTTGGAGCTATCTTCTGCTGTGTGGACTCTGCGTTGACGGTGGCCGCTTGTCTGAGTCATAAGAGTCCTTTTGTCGCGCCTTTCGGGAAGAAAGTAAGTAACTTATATTGATTAGGTACTTAAAATGTGTGTTTCATTGTTTTCACGAGGCGAAAAGATTGAGAGCGACAAGTGATTGACAAGTGTTCATAACGCATATCTTTAATCCTACGTTGGCTGACGAGCCGTTGGACGCCCACCATAAACCCTGGCTTTTTGTTAAAACGGAGCTATGAAATCTAAAAGGACTTGGTCTCTCATTTTTCTAATTAGAAGCTAGCGCGTGCAGCGGCCCGTCATCGCAGGCGTAAATACAAAAATGTCACAATGAACGTTAATGGTTATGGATAGGCGGAGCGTGCAGAGTGGCGGTGCACGCCGGGTCAAATCAAACATACGCCTGTAAAACGGCGTTAACACACTCTACTAAAGACATAATGTTTAAATTTAGTGCAGGCCGCGCCACTGCACGCGCCGCGTCTCCGTAAACAAGGCCTAACACGCAAATTGACTCGTTGACTACAAGTAGTAAATGTCTATGGTCTTGCTCTATGGATGAAAAACTCAAGGTATTGCCGATGTGCGGATAGGCAAGCTATATGCTATATATATGCGATGTTGTTCGGAGCCATATTCTGCTGTGTGGACTCTGCGTTGACGGTGGCCGCTTGTCTGAGTCATAAAAGCCCGTTTGTCGCGCCTTTTGGGAAGTAAGTGAGTATCTTTTACTGTTGGTTAGGTCCCTTAAACATGTATTTGGGAATATTAGACGGAGGTGAACCTGCGCTCAGAAGGCGTCGATCATGAAACTTATGATTTGTCTTTTCTTTCCAGACGGAAGCTGACGCGAAAAGAAGAGAATTCGCGTGTTCAAATAGCGACCAACTGACCACACTAAGAGCTTACAGAGTAAGTACTTAGCAATAATATATCCAAACTATACAAGGTAGACTAGTACCGAAACAACGTAGTATAGAAAGGCCGTCGTTTTCGAAATCGGAATCTTTTGACAAATCAAAATAGCGTTCTAAAGTTACGTCGTAATAGAATTCAAATTCGAATCTGACGTATTCGCTTCGGAAACGAATCGAATGAATTAAATACCCTTGCTGTATACCACCCATGACCCATGGCCGTGGGACACCCTGTTTAACCAAAGATTCTGTACCGACGCGACGTGGCAGTCAACAAAATTAAGAATTAGTAACCTTATTTGACGTAAGTTATGTATTTGTTCTAACTATCTTGATAGATACTCTTTTATGAAGTGAACTAATTAAATAAGGATTATTTGGTAGTTTGAATGTCTAATCTTTTAACTCTACACCTACGCGAGACATTACGTCAATGGTTTAATTACTTGCAAACTATTATCCAACCAGCTACCTGCGGCTTCGCCCGCGTAGAAATTGTAATCATAGCAATCTTAGAAATTTATTGCATTCCCCCTAAGAGTAGTAATGTAAAATAAAAAATATATAACCTTATAGTTTTGAGTGAATCGAACCAAGCAATTATAATTAACCATCCTTTATGTGACCCCTTGACGACCTCTGTGGCGCGGTGGGTGAAGCTCCGTCTGCGACGCAGGAGGTTGCGGTGTCTCGGGACAAATGTGTGTACGATGTGCAGATATTTGGATGTTTTCTATGTATAATAAAAAAAATATGTATCTATGTATGTAGTGTATTGTATAATGTATATCAGTTATCTAGTACCCAAAACACAAGCTCTGCTTAGCTTGGGGCTAGATGAAGGGGCTGTGTGAATTGTCCAACATTATTATTATTATTATTTTCCTCTTGAATGTAATTTTTTAAAATATAGCCGTTGTCTTATTCGACAACCGAAACTATCTACATACCATATTTGACACTAAATCGGTTAACTAGTTACGGAAATACGTGGTAACAAACATTCACACAAACTTTTTATAGGTCGAATTGTAAAGATTTCTTTGTTCACAAAATGATCTAGTTGTCAATATTTTTGTGTGTTTAGCTTAGTCTGGTTTTGCACAAGAATCCTAATTAATTAGGCTGGCTAAATACGTTTGGTGAGTTGGCCAACCATAAAAATACAGTGAATCTATGAACGGTGCTTTTTGCCCGCGGTTTAGCACGTACTTCTACGGGATAAAACGTACCTATGTTCCGGGATACCGTCTGCCCTGCCAAATGAAAAGGTAATAGACAGACAAACAGAGAGACAGACAGGCACGCGTTTTAAGGCCCTGGTTACTATCGCCTGCAACTACAATTCGAGGCGCGTACAAAACTCTGCTCCGAATATCGCTATCTCAGTTTATCTGATGCAGGCGCGCGCGGGGCACGGGACGCGGTACTACAATACGTGAATGGAACAACAAAGGCAACCATAGTGCCGTCTCGTTCGTGTAGCCTATGTCCGTGGTCGGGATACCATTTACCTTCCCGCCAAATTTAATTTAGATCCGTTCAGCTGTTTAGTCGATAATTAATTAAGTTTTAAAAAATTATAAACCAACTTCAACTTTTATAGTTTTGTCATGGATTTTCATGGATTCCATTGTCAAAACTGGACCAATAAAATGGGACCACATGGAAAGCACCAGCTTTCATATAAAAAAAGAATCATGAAAATCGGACCACCCCTGGTCAAAAGTTCTGAGGTAACAAACATAAAAAAATACAGTCGAATTGAAAACCACCTCCTTTTTTTGAAGTCGGTTAAAAAAGGTATCAGACAGCCAGACAGAACTACTTTCAAATATACTTATAATAGGATTAGTATGGATACATTTAGGACAATGCTTCTTTGTAAATTGTATTAAGGTTAAACAAAGTCGGTAATTTTTAATTGGTCGCTAATTAAATTATTTTTAAGTGCATACAAATTATAAAAAACTTTCGTAATTTAAGATTTAGCACAATTTTGATATATTAATAAATAACATACGGAGAAAGAAAACTATAAAAAAAGAACGTACCGACATAGGTTAGGAATCAAAAAGTTGAAATAAATTTATTTTGAAAAAATACACTCAGTAGTTTTTCTATGATAAATAACCCATGTAAACACAAGAGTCTGTTCCTTTTTTACGCAGCCGTTTTACCAATAAATCATTGTGCATTTTATTCTAGCGCACGGGTATGTACATATTATGCAAGTGAGATAGCATATATTTAGACCGCACCCACAGATGAGTTCGGCTAGGCGAGTATTGTAGCCTTATAGAGTAATAAAGTTACAATAAATTATAAATAATATATAATAATAATATAATTATATATAATATATATAATATAATTATTATTATAATATAATATAATTATATATAATTATAAATACAAATGTACACGGTATCAGCAAAACCTATGCAAATCCACGGTGAGAGACTGTAAGTAATACAACAAAACATTTTATTTTCAGAAATGGCAGCTAGCAATGTCCCGAAGCTCACACGCAGCCCTAGCATTCGCCAGCGAGAACTTCCTATCCCACAAGACATTGCTTATGTTAGCTGATATCAAACACCAGCTGTTAGGGTTGCTAGCTTCAATCGGCTTCGTGCCTGATATGCCGGCTCTACGACGCAAAATGAGGAAGGATTCTGTGCTCAGTTTAACGGGCGAAGAGGTAAGTTATTATACAGTTATTATCATCAGCCCATGTATAAGTGACGCGCCCAAACGACGATGTTTTATCAGAAAACAAATCACTTGAAGTTGTTACGCAAGGCTGATGTATGGAAAGTGCTGCGCTTGCGCTGGCTTCAATGCAGCACGGACGAGTGTTCTGCTGTCAACGGCTCGTGTCATCTTCGTTAACTTAGATTATAAGGAAAACTGCATTCTCGGTTCATACCTCGAACGAGTCTCTTGTAATTTTTGTTAATATATTGGGTTAACTTAATTATTTTCTATGGGTATCGTTTTCGACAAACTCAAACTCGTAGATTACAAAAAAGATGGCCGACATTTTTATATCACAAAACTCACTCTTAGTTATCGATTTCGATCAATTCGAGGGTGTAGGTTAGGTAGAAGAGGAACACCTACATAATTTACATAATACTAAACAATTGTGATTTGTCCAGCATTATTTGTTTAGTGTATAACGCATTCACTGCCCAGCTCTGCGGTGCGACCCGCAGGGGCGCGCCGCAGCTCCACGCAGATAGAGACTGGCACCTGCGTCTTGGGCCATGAAGGTGTTAATAATAATTTGTCTGCATAACTTTGCCTACAGGCTCATGTGGCTAGCAATGAGTGGTGTGTAATATAGCTTTTCTGTCTGCAGCTCAATGTAAATGGGACTAATGATCGGCTGCTGGCGGCCATTTTGTGTGCGGCGCTATATCCAAATGTTGTCAAGGTAAGATACTCTTAGGACTTGTTTACGGACGTGGCGCTTTCCTCCTCTCCGTAAACAAGGCATTGAAATATAATGAAAAACCTCATCAGATTTTTGTAATATCGCGTTTTATGAGACTCGGAAATCGGACATCATTCTTTTTTCATCCGAAAAGAATGATGTCCGATTTCCGAGTCTCATAAAACACTGTGTGCCGTGATGATCTCGTTATTATAGGTACTTAGGAGT
This sequence comes from Eupithecia tripunctaria, assembly GCA_955876795.1. NCBI lineage: Eukaryota > Metazoa > Arthropoda > Insecta > Lepidoptera > Geometridae > Eupithecia > Eupithecia tripunctaria. The sequence goes on from OY041612.1 coordinate 9,468,151, forward strand.
ACACTGTTTGTCATCAGTGAGCGCGGGATAAATGTATACCTGTCATTATAGACATTAACCGCGCGATAGAATGAAATGCACAATGATCTATGCCGTCGAACAGACTTAAAATTAAATGGACTTTAACTTATTAATAACTAAACTATGTCGGTAAACCCTTCATTTTACATTGTTATTTCCCCATGTGTTATTTTATTTTCGCCCAAAGTTAAACTGAAATTCGTGTTGAAATACGAAAGTTTAGAAGCTTGTATTTTTCAAAAGTATACTTTTTAACCGACTTCAAAAAAGGAGGAGGTTATCAATTCGACTGCATTTTTTGTATGTTTGTTACCTCAGAACTTTTGTCTGGGTGGTCCGATTTTCATGATTCTTTTTTTATATGAAAGCTGGTGCTTCCCTTGTGGTCCCATTTTAATTTTGTTCAGTTCTGACAATGGGATCCATGAAAATTCATAACAAAACTATAAAGATTGAAGTCGGTTTATAGTTTTTTAAAACAAAATTAATTATTTTACTGTTTTAGTTGTATACAAACATAGTTTATGACGGTATAAATTGATTTCATTATTAGTTTTGGATGGTCAACATCAAACAGCCTTGTTGTTACCCTTCCACGTTTGTATGAAAAAATGAATGGCTAGGTCAACAGGTGAGCCCTGAGTTTGGTGAATCGTATCGGCGAGAACGAGGAACTATTTTAATACAGGATTTGGGACAACACTTTTACCTGTGCGGACTGGAACGTGGCTTTCGTAATTGGACTTATCTATTTGAGCTACTTATATATTTTTATATGAAAGCTGGTGCTTCCCTTGTGGTCCCATTTTAATTTTGTTCAGTTCTGACAATGGGATCCATGAAAATTCATGACAAAACTATAAAGATTGAAGTCGGTTTATAGTTTTTTAAAACAAAATTAATTATTTTACTGTTTTAGTTGTATACAAACATAGTTTATGACGGTATAAATTGATTTCATTATTAGTTTTGGATGGTCAACATCAAACAGCCTTGTTGTTACCCTTCCACGTTTGTATGAAAAAATGAATGGCTAGGTCAACAGGTGAGCCCTGAGTTTGGTGAATCGTATCGGCGAGAACGAGGAACTATTTTAATACAGGATTTGGGACAACACTTTTACCTGTGCGGACTGGAACGTGGCTTTCGTAATTGGACTTATCTATTTGAGCTACTTATATATTTTTATATGAAAGCTGGTGCTTCCCTTGTGGTCCCATTTTAATTTTGTTCAGTTCTGACAATGGGATCCATGAAAATTCATGACAAAACTATAAAGATTGAAGTCGGTTTATAGTTTTTTAAAACAAAATTAATTATTTTACTGTTTAAGTTGTATACAAACATAGTTTATGACGGTATAAATTGATTTCATTATTAGTTTTGGATGGTCAACATCAAACAGCCTTGTTGTTACCCTTCCACGTTTGTATGAAAAAATGAATGGCTAGGTCAACAGGTGAGCCCTGAGTTTGGTGAATCGTATCGGCGAGAACGAGGAACTATTTTAATACAGGATTTGGGACAACACTGTTACCTGTGCGGACTGGAACGTGGCTTTCGTAATTGGACTTATCTATTTGAGCTACTTTAAATTTTTTTATATGAAAGCTGGTGCTTCCCTTGTGGTCCCATTTTAATTTTGTTCAGTTCTGACAATGGGATCCATGAAAATTCATGACAAAACTATAAAGATTGAAGTCGGTTTATAGTTTTTTAAAACAAAATTAATTATTTTACTGTTTTAGTTGTATACAAACATAGTTTATGACGGTATAAATTGATTTCATTATTAGTTTTGGATGGTCAACATCAAACAGCCTTGTTGTTACCCTTCCACGTTTGTATGAAAAAATGAATGGCTAGGTCAACAGGTGAGCCCTGAGTTTGGTGAATCGTATCGGCGAGAACGAGGAACTATTTTAATACAGGATTTGGGACAACACTTTTACCTGTGCGGACTGGAACGTGGCTTTCGTAATTGGACTTATCTATTTGAGCTACTTATATATAGCCACGCACGATGCATAATGCTGATAATTATTTTTCGAACTCGACGTCAAAAAGAGAATAGGGTATATGCATGTGACTTCAAAAATGCAAATATTTTTTTACGTATTCTCTATTGATATAGAAATATATCTGTATATTTGTTTTTGTATTTTGTGATGTGTTTATTGTGAAATTTAATCATTGAAAAGTAGATATTTTAAGTCTCAACAGCAAAATGTCTAAACGCAACGCTATTGGCATGTGAAGCGTGACGTCATACTTGAACATTTTTGTATGGGCATGAAGTTTTGACTTTGAGTTTACATAGGGGACTCGATGATCCTTGACGTCATAAAATGCAATGGCTAACATGGCAGCGTTTTTATCACCCGAAACTGAGTGCAGTTTTACTTTTAGTTTTTTACGACAATAATTTAATTTTTTTTGGGTGTTATATTTTTTTTCGTTTATGTATTAACCTCAATAATCGATTAAAAAAATTAAAAAAATCCATGCATATACCCCAATCTATATTATTGTTTTGTTTATAAACATCCATATTTCTTGAGAATAGTTATTTATATAAAACTAGTGTCGGCCTGCGGCTTCGCACGCGTTGTTTATATGGAAACCTTTCAACGTATTTCTATCCCATGGAAACTGATTTATAGGATAAAATGTAGCCTATGTTTTATTCTAGGCCTAGAACTACATCCATGCAATTTTAGCACGATCCGTTCAGTAGTTTTAGCCTGAAGAAGTATCTAACAAACACCCATCCCTCCAAACATTCACATTTATATAGAGTGTATATTATTATGTTATATATACAAATTGATATACGTCGATTCGCCAAATCAACATCTGCCGCAATATACTCACAACAGTAAAACATACCTTCAACCTTTGCTATAAAGTCTTTTTTCCATCCACAGGTCCTAACCCCAGAGAAATCCTTCCACATGCAAGCAGGAGGCGCAATACCCCGCCAGCCAACACCTGACGAACTCAAATTCAAGACGAAATCCGACGGTTACGTAGCCCTGCACCCGTCATCTGTTAACTCACAAGTAGGGTACTACCCGAGCCCGTATCTAGTGTATCAAGAGAAGGTGAAAACGTCTAGGGTTTTTATACGGGAGTGTTCTATGGTGCCGCAGCTGCCTTTGGTGCTGTTTTCTGGTGAGTTTTATTTACACCCCTTGGCTTCGTACGTGTTATTTCTATGGAAACTTTAAGATTATTTCTACACCATGGGAACTGATTTATGGGATAAAACGTTAGTCTAGTGTTACTCACGGTTTTGCCCGAATTGTTGAGTAGTTTTGGCATTACACACTATAATATTATAAACGCGAAAGTTTGTATGGATGTATGGATGGATGGTTGGATGTTTCTTACCTCTTCACGCCAAAACTACGGGACGGATCTGGCTGAAATTTTGCATACAGGTAATTCTAATCCTGGAATAAAACATAGGCTACTTTTTATCCCATAAATCAGTTCCCGTGGCATAAAAATCACTTCTAAACGTTTCCAGTAAGTTATAAACGCGTGCATGCATGCAACCATTATGTGTCCTGTGTTTAATGTGTGATTCATTCACTATCATCGACTGAGTTCTTGTGTGGGGACGGTGACTAGAAAAACGTAGTGTGGTCGTCCTAGGCCACATAAGATGACGATCTGCAAAGGCTGCAGGCAGATACTGGTTAAGGCAAGAGTCAGAGTCAGAGTCAAATCGTTTATTTCTTTAGACTTTCAAAATAAGTACTTAGACAAGTCAAATTTTTACAATATAAACAGCTTGATAAATAGTTATTACTATCAAACAAGAAATAAGGCGCAATTGACTCTAATTCACTTCAATTTTTTGTCCACTAGCGGAAGAAGTGATAAAGAAACCACTAGCAAGTTTAAGACGATCTTATGATCGTCAGCCGAATACTACTAATACGAATCTCCCTTCGTTATTAAAAAGACATTTTCTCAGAAATGTATAAAAATTTGATATAGAAATTTCCATTCTAACGAATAATAAACTTTCGATTCATTCATCATTCAGCGTAATAGATGTTCTATTTTTCCTTTTTATTCAGGCTGCAGTTTAGCAGTGGAGCTACACAACGGAACGTTCATTGTATCTTTAGAAGACGGATGGATCATGTTCCAAGTGGATAAACACGAGGTAAGAACAACTTCATACCTTTAAAAATTACTAGCTCCGGCCCACGCGTTGTTCCTATGGAAACGTTTAAGGTGTTTTTTATCCCACGGGAATTGATTTATGGGATAAAAATGAAAAGAATTACCTGTGTGCAAATTCAGCCAGATCCGTTCAGTAGTTTTGGCGTGAAGAGGTAACAAACATCGATTCATCAATCCAAATCAAGTCAAAAACATATCTGCGTAATGTATTGTATTATCAGTCACCAAGTACCAAACGTACGCAAGCTTAGCGAAGGGCTAGATAATGTAGTGTGACTTGTCTAGCATTATTTATGTTTTAGACTGTTCAGTTTTTATAATTGACTAGCTGCGCCCCGCGGCTTCGCACGCGTTGTTCCTATGGAAACATTAAAGGTTACTTTCATCCCATGGGATCAGATTTATGGAATAAAAAGTAGCCTAGGTTTTATTCCAGGATTACAATTACCTGTATGCAAAATTTCAGCTAGATCCGTCCAGTAGTTTTGGCGTGAAGAAGTAACAAACATCCATCCATCCATACATCCATACAAACTTTCGCCTTTATAATATTAGTGTGATTAACTGAAAATCAAAAAACTTTGAATCAGACACTTTTGGTTCTATTATTTTCTTTGTTAAAGTCTATTTTCCTTTCACAGGTAGCAGAAATGCTGAAAACGATACGAGTGGAACTGATAAACTTATTGGAAGAGAAGATCAATGATCCAAGCCTAAATCTACTTCACCACGAGAAAGGAAACAAAATCATAAACACTATAGTACATATTATATCTAAAGATTGAAGTGACCCGTGAAATAATGCGTTGTGGTGACAATGAATATTTATCATCATGATCAGACCATAAAAGTGTACTATAGTAAGCGATCAGCGCAAAAAAAAGTGATATAACAGTTCCGTTCACCTCCTTTGACGAAATATCAGAAAAATTATCGCTATTCTATCACTTTTTAAACAAACTTATAGCGATATCAATGTCGCTAGATAGAGTATCGTAGTAGAAGCATACTGCTGTACAAAGTGCCAAATAAGGTGGCAATACAAGTCGTTCGCCTCCTACGAAATAGCATAATAATTTATTGCTGAATAGCGATAATTTTGAGTGAAGGAATAGGGTATATGCATGTGATTTCAAAATGGCTAAAAAAATATATACGTATTCTCTATTGATATAGAAACATATCTACATATTTATTTTTGCATTTTGAGATGTTTTTATTGTAGAATGTAACCATTGAAAAATTGATATATTAAATCTCAACCGCAAAATTTCAAAACGCTACGCCATTGACTAGAGCGGACGTGACATCACTGTACACATTTCTTCTTGTTTTATTCTGCTTGCTGCACCTTGATTTGAGACTATTCTGCCCACTTGACATTTCGTATTGTCGATTATTTTCTTTCCTGAGATGATCACTACCGAGGTCGTCACCAAAGGTTTTAATCAAGTGTGTACGTCGACGTCACATAAACATGGCGCCAATATGGCAGCGTTTTTATCACCCGAAAATGATTGTAGTTTTGATTTGTTTTTTTACCTTGTTAATGCGAAATTCAGTGTCTTATCATTCCTCGGTTAAATAATGACCTAAAGAATCGATTAAAACAATAAAAAAAATCGATGCATATACCCTATTGTCGCTTTCTGAACAAAACTAAAGCGATACCAAAGTCTAGTTAGAGTATCGTAGTAGAAGCGTACTAGGAAGCAACAGACATACAACCCCACCCAAAAATACTAAATCGGATTTTCTTGCGGCCGGTCAGCTATACAATGTGTATTGCTATCTGGCACCCAGACCTAGGCCGACCCTAATAACAATTAAATATAACTTTTTACACTAATTTTACAATGAGGTAAAATTTTCTTTGTTGAGATTGTTTTTGAGTAGGGTGCAATTGCAAAATTACTTCTGGTCCAATTTTGATAATTCTTTCATGAATTTAAAGCTACATTATGCCTGAGTGACATTATGTTTACCTATGGTTTATCCATTATGAATGAAGCATGTTAGTAAACAAAATACGACACAAATAACAAAATCTCCCTTGCTTGGCGTCGAGTTTCAGATATAATTTTAAACAATTTTTATTGAAGGGAGGATCTGAAATCGACAAGTAATGTAAATTAAATATAAAAGGACGCGGCAACAAAGTGAATTTTAGGTTAAGTATGGACGGTTTGTTTACGTTTATGCTTCATTCAAAATGGACACGGTATAGGTACCGCGCGAGCGAAGCCGAGAGCAAAAGATAGTAACTAAATAAAGATGTGATTGACGCAAAGTTCCTTTTAATGACGTGAACCTTGTTTTCATTATAAACTCAGTTTTATACTGTTTCCAAAAGGTTTGCTATACTTTGAGCTAGATGTCGCTCACTAATGTTTTTCATTTTAATGGTTTGTAATACCGATTGATATTATAACTTAACTAGAGCAACTACTAAAAATTAGAAAACGTATATGTGATTTTACTATAAGTAGCCTAGATTTTGTACAAATAATTAATAAGTACGCGCATTAAATTATTAACCCCTTGACGGCTAATGATTCCAATCCGAACCAACAAAAATACTAGAATGTTTGCATCCGTCTACGGCTAATGGTGCGGATTTGAACCATCGTACTACAGGTCATTTAAAACCTTTTCGCAAGGGTATAGAGTCGATTATAGCATGGGAATTTTATATCCATCTGTTGTTTAGAGAATGAACTGTAAAATAAGCCCGCCATTCATTAGTCAAGTGCTATTTAGTTGTGACAAAAACAGTTGTGAAGTTGCCCTTCACGCGCGCGGTTCAAAGTTTTGTGTTGTTCTGATTTGTGTGGTTATTTGGATTTTCAAGAGATAAGTGCTGAATATTATTATGTAAAATGCTATTATTTCTTGTTCTATGCTAATAATAAAGCTGCTAAGATGTTAGATATCCCGAATTCAGTCATAATAATTGATTATTTCAAACTGAAATGCGCGCATCTGATTTCATAGTTTATGGTGTAATTTCTGTATCAATGGGCTTGAAATCAATAGAAATAGGTCATAATTACATATTGCATCGGTAATCACGATAATAACTACAAAATAAAGTCATAAAATCCTACGAAATTGTAAGGGAATTTTTCAGGCTGTGAGTTCACGAAATCAGTCGGAGATCACTAGTCCTGCGAGCAATTTTGCGACAAAAAATAATCGATTTCATTTTGATTTTTTAGTTGATTTTTATTATAAACTATCATGAAAAGGAGGTTTGGTGGAAAATATGGTTCCTTCTTAGTGCCCGGGTAGATATTCTAGCCTCAAAATCGAGCCGAGAATGAGAGAAAATTACCTTGACAAAAAACTCATCTATTTTTGACTTAGTGTTTGAAAATCGATATTTATAACTTTAAAAAAATTGTATATTTGTCACCTATCGGATAGGTAATATATTTCTCATCAGAACTACATTTACAGAATACAAATCGGTTCAGTACTTAAGATTTTATGATAAGTTTATCAAGTGGTCTCGCCGGGCTGCCGCCGTGAGGCAAAAAAGAGGTGTTCGAGTGGCGGTAACATATCGCGCGCGCTTGCTCGCACTGACAACTTCAAAGGGTTAACATTTTTTAATTTACTGATTTAAAGTCATTACTAATGTTTGTTTATGTTTTTCATGAATTATTTTTTATTACCTTAGATCAAGAATCATTACTATTTATTTTTATTTATTTATGAATTATATTGTCCGACCAACGATTTGAGTTTCATTTCATAATTTTGTTTTCTCTAAACAATTTTGAAAGTTATCCTACTAATATAATATAAACGCGAAAGTAGTTTGTAAACATGTATATGTGTAAACAATTAAACATGTATGTAGGTATGTTTGTAGCTCTTTCACGCAAAAACTACTGAACGGATCGGGCTGAAATTTTGCATTCAGGAATAATACATCGGCTACTTTTTATCCCATAAATCAGTTCCCGTGGGATAGGCGTGCGAAGCCGCGGGGCGCAGCTAGTCTATATATATAAATGAATTGCTGTTCGTTAGTTTCGCTAAAACTCGAGAACGGCTGAACGGATTTATCTTATCTTGGTCTTGAAATGCTCTTGGAGGTCTAGGGAAGGTTGAAAAGGTGAGAGTATCAACGCGTGCGAAGCCGCAGGGCGCAGCTAGTCTTAAATAAAAACTCGCCGGTAAAGTACAGTTGGGGCGACACGCGCGAAGGCCATCACTTATGTGCGAGCCTTGGCATGGGCTGTCGCCAGATGCCTACGAGAGGGCATGGAGGTTATACCTTAGGTGCACGAATGCCCTGCGGGCGGAAGGAAGGAATTCTTCGACCCTTGCTGGCTTTCGGCGTGGTCGGTTTTAAGTCTGCTGTGTAGTGTGCGGTAATCGGTTGACGTTACTCCGGGTTAGCGGCAGCGGTGAGGGGGTCAACGGGGTCACCGAGAACGTGTCTCAGTCTACAGAGGAGAGATAAATAGAGGGGAGAGAGTAACGTCTCCTTTCAGAATGGGATTTGCGTAGTTGTTCGCACTATACATATGTATGTACCATTGATTAATTAAAAAGGGAATATGAGGTACTAGTTTCTCGAAAATGGCAACCTCATATTGTGTAAAATTGTGTGCTCCCACCTCAGTCACCGTCGGACCGGCGGCACGGGCGGTCGTGATTCGCGTGAAATATTGTTGTCTCGGTCTTACTTCGGTCTTAGATACTTCTTTCCGTCTTTGTTCTTCTTTGTATTGCACAGGAATGGAAATATAACTGTGAGCGTATGTGTTTGCGTGTAGTTGTAACACATGCCAATTTTTGAGTAGGTAAGCGCTGGGAGAACGTAACCTATCTTCTAATTAATCTTTTTAATTACCGTAAAAGCACCTAACTATGGTCCAAAATGACGTATTATTTACGTTAGGGCTAATATTTTTTTAAGTAAGAGTCCTGAAGAAAGTGTTTTGTACTTTTTGTTTATATGTTAAACTGTAGTTTAAAATTATGTGAAAAGTCTATGTCTATCTCACTCAGAAATATTTTTTTTTTTAACTCAAAGTTGGACTATAGTTGTTGTGAGGAGGCCCCAACTATGGTCCAGCAACAAAATGACATGTTTATTGGTCGATTACTCGGAAATGGCTTATAGTTACCTGCCTAGTATGGACTAAAATCGTTCCTTATTTTATAATTGAATTAAAATTGGAAAAAAAAGTACAAAATACCTTTATTTTTTTTATTTTGACATAATAATCAACAAAAACAAAAAAAAATCTTCTCAAAATTAACAAAAATTACAAAACAGTCTCACTTATGGACGGTAATTAGTATTATGAGATCAAAAATCAGCTTATAACTAGTAGGAACAATAAATACTTATATTATTTCTTTGGGATTCCCCATTCACTCTCCAATTCTGGAACATTGTACAGTTCTCGTTTTGTACTAATTCTCTTTGGAATTTTAATAGAAAATAGAACATTTCTCCATGAGTAAAATATGCAGTCTTCCTTTTCCGGCCATTTCCAGGCCATTCCACACCTGGACATGCACTTAATGTATCCCATATTCCCATGGGATAGAAATAACCTTGAAACGTTTCCATAAAAACAACTCGTGCGAAGTCGCGGAAACTTGCAGTTTAATAATACGTGCCTTAGACCCGTAACAATTATTTGAAGATCAAAAACCTTACCTACCCACCCAACAAAAGCCGCGTTTTTCATAAATCAAATCTACAAGGATCCGTTCTACCTTTCCTCGCAAACCTAAAAACACCGTTGAAATATGAGTGCATCAATCACCGGACGGACAGAGGCTGCGGACGTAAACGTGACGTAAGGACGTAACGACCGTGATGTATTAGGTACTGTTACGTTCAAGCTTAGATTTGTTTGGTGCGGCCTTTTCATAGTCTTTCAATTATGGTAGTACCTAACTGGTAAGAAGGTACCTACCTACTCGTATCTTCACTCGTTACCAAAAAATTTACCTAAGTGAAGAGAATAGTAGGTACATTGTTACCCATAATAGTTCGAGGGACTAAATGTTACTTTCACCCGAGGTAAACACTGTGCTTTTCATTACGAATACAAGTAAAAATACCTAAAAACATGAAAAAAATTAAAAATTGGTAAATTTTATTTTACATAAATCAACAACTTAGGTGAGATATTTATTTAAAGTCCATGGTAAAATTAGAGCAATTATTAGTTATAGATACCTATTAAAGGTTTTTTCCAGGTACCTCGTGAGAAGTGAAAACCTTGTATTTTTTTGGTTAAATCCATGATTTTGCCTTTTGAGAAACATTGTTAGTCTCTCGAAATCCTATAAATGTACATTGTGTGTTGTCTTTAACATAGAATACACGCTCCATAATGTTGAAGGTTTGTAAGTCTTTGAGAATTCGTCAAAATATATTAACAAAACGTTTTCCTTTCACGATTTCACTATTTTCTCAGCGCGCCATTATAAAAAATCGTTGTACGATTTTAGGTACCTTCATTATGATTTAGGTGGTAAAAGGTTTTCCACTACTACTTAAGCCTCTTCTTTTATAGAATCAGGCGTTAAATCTATGTCTGAATTTATTGTAATAATCACACAAAATTGTACAACTCGAAAAATCATACGAAGATAGGATTGACGGGTTTCCGTTTTTTTTTCTTAGGCATAGAAAATCCTCTTTAAAGAGATAGCAAAATATAGCCATGATAGCTCTCGCTATTCTACTATAAAATACAAATACAAAATACAAAATCATTTATTTCCAAATTAAATATACAAAACAAGTGAAAGGTGTTCCTGGTTTCTGTTTTAGTTTATAAAAACTGTGTTACAGATAACCAGTCTTCCAGATAACTATTCTACCATCTTTCGCAGATCGTCATCCCCCCTCCCCCTGGTCGGAGGGGCACTAGGTACACTACGTTTGACGAGTCACGGTCTCACACAAATCATGGTAAATATCCCGTAATAATGTCTTCAGGTGTCTATTCATATGTCGCCAAAACCAAATTAAACTAATTTGACAGAACTTAAAATGTCGCTGTCCCTGTCGTAACAATCAAAATAATTAGGATGGGATCATTTTAAGTCATGCCTCATTAGTTCAGTTTAGTTTTGGCGACATCTGAATAGAAACCATTGGTGTCTATTAGCTAATCTAGCCCCTTTCTAAAAGTTTCCTCCAAACAAGCAGACAAAAAAACATTGAAAACAGCCACATTAAATCACCATATTGCCGTTATTGGCAATACCGGACCGAAGGGATAAAAAGGAGAGGGCATTCATACCGACTCTGATATATTCTATGTCTGAACAGAATAGATAATAGTACAGCCAATAGTGCGGACCCTTGGTCGTAAAACGCACATGTTTTGGTCTTGCTACATGTGTACTTTAAAGGAGAACTTTTGGGTTAGGACCGTCCGAGCTGTTTTCAAGTAAGAAAAGTGTGGATAAGACAGTATTTATTCGATTTTCATGGTCTAGCTAGTCTAATCAAAACTGAGTTTGCAAGACATGTTTTGTAATGTGGAAATGTACTGCCATCTAGCGGAGAGTAGCGACGTTCTTACAAGATTTATTGAGACTAAAACTTTCAGTCCAACAGATGGCAGTCCATGTGTGATGACGTGAGATAGTCTTATTGGAAATCAATTGCAAGGCGTCTTTCTTTACTCACTAATAAGCATTGAGAGCGCTAAAATGTTGCTTTGTATTCATTTTCGTTGGGATTTGGGGATCTTTGTTGATTTTGTCTGTTTTTCATATCCCACTTTTTCATATATATAAAAATGCAAGACGGGATAAATACTAAACCTTCGAGAGTATAACTTTTTTGTAATCAATTCGAAACCATTCTCTATACAACAGCGAAATGATTTATAAAATCGGTCCATAATCGATGGAGAAATCGGTGCACATACACACAAAATAAAAACACCAAGACGAAAATAGAACCTGCTCCTGAAAACGGTAATTAAAATTACACTGACACGGAAATAAAGTGTATCTAGGTACAGCTTAGTATTATAATAATTCTTTATTATTCTTTTTCACTTCTTCCGCTAGTAGACACTTTTTTAGTGATTGAGAGTCCATTGCACCTTAGTTCTTATTTGATAGTAATTACTATTTATCAAGCTAAACAGCTTGATAAATAGTAATTATACATATACAAAAAAAAATTTACTTGAGTGCTTATTTTCAAGTAAGTCTAAAGAAATAAACGATTGGACTCTGACTGTAATTATATTATTCTCTACCTGCAGCGTAGGTTTATGCTACGCATGGTCTACGACGTAGACGGTGCTAAAACGAAAAGCTATGCTATATATAACTACTCGACTACGGGTTAGATTTTTGCTTGTTTGATGATTCTTTCTTTACTGTCTAAAAGTTGAATTTGAGGTGGTACACTTAAAAGTAAGATTCACGAGATATTTATGCGTGCGCTGAAAAAATATCTATGATAATATATGATAATATATATGATAATTTCACTCATTATAATTTATCTCTAGCGGTTCCCATGGCAACGGACGTAAACAAGAGGCTTACAAAGTTGATGCATAGAGGATACCTATCGAATTAATGAAGAAAATATCTAAAAAGTACCAACTTGTATCAAAGACATTGATTTATTAAAAACGAAGATGAGGTACTGGTTGCTCGAAAGTAAAATTGTGTTCTCCCACATCAGTCACCGTCTGATCGGCGGCACGGGCGGTCGTGATTCGCGTGAAATATTGTTGTCTCAGTCTCACTTCGGTCCTAGATACGTCTTTCCGTCTTTGTTCTTCTTTTTATTGCACAAGACTAGAAATATAACTGTGAGCGTGAAAATTGGCATGCCAATTTTTGAGTAAGCGTTGGGAGAACGTAACCTATCTTCCCTTTTTAAATCAATGATCAAATAAGCTATTTTTAATACCTCTGTAAAAATTTATTCTCATATAGTTTAGGAGGAGATGCGAAAATAGAGTTTGGTGGCCAAGAAGCGCAACTCTGCCTAAACTTTACAAAATGAAACGATTACAGAGGCATTAATAAATAACTTATGATAGATAGACCAGAAACTGAACGATGGATTCTTAAAACATGCTGCGTTTAACGTTATAATAAGATAAAATAGTTGGGAGCGCCACTTTCACTGGTGTATGGGCCTTAACTCGCTCACATTCTGAATCTGTCAAACTAGGGAAGTTTTTATCTATTCGTAGTTAGGATGATACCTTTTTTTATAGTTGGTATCGGTTGGCGGTTTGCTTATCCACATTACCCAGTCGCAAAACATCGTGGGTCCATTTGAACCCGTGGCACGTACGGGCCAAGCGTAATTGGTCCCATTTACCGACCAGGACCGACTCGTTACTCTGCAATATGTGCCGCTAGCTGAGAGTCGGAAAAACTATTTGAAAAACGCAAGGAACTTTCTGGAATAAAATGGCATTTAGGTTGTCTTAGAATTGTCACGCTAAAATAATTACAGTTAGGTTTTATCAGCACGGATCGATGTCCAAGCTTAGACGAGATGTGTTTATTCATAAGTCCAAGTTTAATATTAGTAGATGGAATCCTTGACATCTCCTACAGTAGGTCAGAAAAAATGGCTTCCTTTTTCCATTAATGTCTGTTCAAACTGGTCAATTTGAGGCCTTTTTATTAATTTATTTAATTCATATTAAGTTTTAAATTATCGGGTTATCTATTTTTTTAAGGAAACTTACGTCGAAAAGTGATGACCTATCCCTTGGCATACTACTAATACACTCGAGAGCAATGAATCCGGGTCACTTAAAGAATCCTAAAAATCGTAAATTGGAGTATTGAAGATTGGTCAAAAGTTATGTTCTCCGACGAATCAAAATTTATGCTCTACAAGCACGATGGAAGACACAGAGTGTATCGAAGACCAGGGGAAAGATTCAAGCAAGCATGCATCGAAGAAAAAGTAGCCTACGGTGGTGGGTCTGTACTTGTGTGGGCCGGAATTTCTTCTGAAAGTCGCACAGAGCTGGTGATCATAGAAAACGGCTCTTTAACTAGCGTAAGATATGTGGAAGAAATCCTCAATGATCACGTTGGTCCATTTATGGTCAATTTAGGTGAGGATGCTATATTTATGCATGACAATGCCCGACCTCATACAGGTAGGATTGTGAATGACTACCTTCAAGAGATGAACATTACTCGTATGGAGTGGCCAGCGCGCAGCCCGGATATCAACCCGATCGAGCATGCTTGGGACGAGCTAGGCAGATGCGTAAAACAACGAAACCCTCCCCCAATCACGCTTCGTGAGCTCAAAATTGCTCTCACAGAGGAATGGGAGAATATTCCCCAAAATCGTATAAGGAACTTGGTGTACAGCATGCCAAACCGCGTAAACGCAGTAATGGAAGCACGAGGAGGCAATACGAAGTATTAAAATTCAAGAAAATCGTAATAAAGTTCAAAAATTTCATGTTTCCTATTTTTGTTTTAAGGAGAGATCAGCAGTTTTTTTCTTTATGTAATTTTGTGTTAATAAAATGTATGGTGACTCATATTTTTTTTACTTTCATTTAAGGAGTATTACATTGTCTATTAAATACAATTTATTGCATTAACCTATCATTTTTAGTTTCCGAGATTTTTAACATTCTTTAAGTGACCCGGATTCATTGCTCTCGAGTGTATTATACATAATAAAGCTTGTGGGAATGTTACCGCACGTATCTCCGTAACTACTTGACGAACTACATAAGAAATTTGGTATGAAATCCGTAACTACTACCTAATAACTTTTGGTAGGTATGTAGAGCCCTCCAGCCAGGTGGGATGATGATCTGCGAAAGACTGCAGGCAGATGCTGGATGCGTCAAGCTGAAGACAGGGCGCTATGGTGCTCATTAGGGGAGGCCTATGTCCAGCAGTGGACTAATATAGGCTGATAATGATGATGATGATGATGAGGTATGTAGAGAGTTTAGTTTCTAGAATAGCACAAAGGCTAATTTTATAGTGGTTAAAAACGGTGGTTATCTTTCTATGTAAAATTATTATTTCATGGTTCGAGTTTACAACTCGGTATAAATAAAAACTATCAAGTAAAATAAGTAGTAGTATTTCTACAAAACTACACCTATGGGGTTGGTGGTATATGCAATATATTTCTGAAATTTGTATGATTTCGACGCCGAAGCCGCGGGGCGCAGCTAGTAATAAAAGCTCAATATCTCAACTATTTAGGCTCATACCTACATCCCTACCTTCAGAAACCTTTCCTATCCCTCATCCAAGATCCCTGACGAAACACAATCCCTGCAAAATACCTATCATCTAGCAACATTATCAACGTTCCGTTGGTCCCTCTGAATAAATCAAGGAGAAAGCCGAAATCCTGCGATAAATCGTCCCAATCCTGGTCATCGGGACCCGAAAGGCGTTTCAGCGTTAACCCGGGACGGACCTTTCCGCTAAATAAATCCCTTATCTGCATACGGCAACCTTGCTAGGGTCCAGCTTAATAAATTCAGGTTGTGTTTTGCGAAGTTTGGCAGTGGAATGTTATAGAGTTGTGTGTTTAATTTAAAATTTAAAATTCAACATCCTAAATCGTCTAGGAGTGGTTCAGGTTTTTGATGAGTGTGTTGTTAATAATGGCATTTTTCAAACCCCAATAACTCAATAACCACAATATCTCCTAATATATTCACTCTTCAATTTAAGATTCCTAATCTGTTCATAGATCTCATCAGTTTTGTAAAATTACAAGTCTGTAGGATGGATAAATTATTGATATAGGGGACCCAAACCATGTCCAATGGTTCGTGTATAGATAATTACTGCTATTGCGTTGCCAGTCTCTTTACAAATTTACTGAACGTTCTACCGCGCATCTCAATTTAAATTATAATACTACTAGCTTCCGCCTGCGGCTTCAGACGTGTTGTTCCTATGGGAAAGTTTGTTGAAAGTTTGTAAATAACTCGACCAATATAATAAAGCTAGACAAGCTAGGTAGGTAGTTCATGAAATAAATATTTTTTTTACCATCAATATAATAAGCGTATTGACTGGAGCTATCTTTGTGGTCGTTTTATTTCCCAGCACATACTAGGCACATACTATATCCGAAATGAAATAATGGATAGGTGACTCTAGAATTTATTGTATCAGCTCTATTGATGTAACAAGGGTCTGCTCATTTGAAAGGCGGTCGAGCGGGTGAGCTTCCAAATCAATAGTAATTCTCTGTAATCCCACAGCCCTGTCTGAAAAATACATGGCAACATGCACTGTTTATCATCACCACACAATGCAATCTCGGCATTTTGTCCTTAACTATGTGTAAGTAGCTATTTGGTGCTGGCTTAGAATTTGCACTACCCTAACTTTTCCCGCGGATGTCGTAAGAGGCGGCTTATATCCACCGGGGAGCGGGCAGCAGCGCCCCCTGCAGAAGAATTATACCACTGAACTGCGATCCCTAACCCGCATGCCAAGCGTGGGGATTATGGGCATTACCCCCCCCATTACATAAACGCCAACAAGGCACTTATCAGGGGGAGGCTTGCGTCCAGCAGTGGACCAATACAGGCTGTTGAGGTTGAGGTGAGGTATGTGTGGTGTAAGTAAGTACCTGCGAAGTTTTCGCATGCATCTTTTGGAATAAAAATTGGCCTCCGTATACCCGATTACTAGGAACACCAGTTTTCTCGAAGGTCTGACCACACTGCCTAGGTACTGTGACAGTGTTTTTGATAATCTACTCGATCTCAATCTTGTCATCAGCACACATGCGCTGATGACCAGTCTAAATTAATAAAAATGTCCTCCTAGCCGAATTTCGACTACGGCGGCCAGTCTCATAGGAGACTAGCCAGATGCGCAGTGCATATTATAGTGAAAAAGTGTGCGCGCAAACATAGGTGCACTCTCTTTTTGCTTACTATCATCATCCGATGGGACGACAGATCAACACGACCGGGGAGAGGTCAGGCGCAGGTCCAACGGCTTAACGTGCTTTCCGATGCACGGTGGTATAACCTTATGACTCTCTCTAATGACTTCGGGCAGTGACTGAATTTTCCTGCTAGAAAAAACACAATTTCAACTATTGGTCCAACCCGGGATTCAAACCTAGGACCTCATAATCAACGGTTGAACAAGACCGCTAGACCAACGAGGCAGTCTAAATTATTAATAACATGGCGATACATAAATACGTCTACTGCTAAAGATGCCTTCTCAAACAATAGGGACATTGCCATAATCACTATACTGGTCAGACGGAGTGGCAAACGCAGCAAAAAAAAGGTGCTAAAAATACACTACCGTTCTATTCTAGACACGAATTGTTAATTGTACTATTATTATATTTCTTGTGTCTGTAAATCTTATAATCAAACACCACCTAGTTAATAGTTGTCCGCTCAACCCAAAATTTAGCAGGTAGAGAATGCTTTCTAGCAGTATGCTCGCCCATGTAAAAGTTTTGTGGGCTAAGTATAAAAGTATAGTCTATCTAAGTATATTTTACTATAGTAGGGAACTGTTGACGAGCTCAGTTTGAGGTTGATTTTTAACGCCACAACCGTCACGACCATCGTGACTAAAGCTCTTGCAATATTCTAAAACAATAGGTTTGTAAGCTAAAGCTAGGGTCATCCATATACGGCTAGGTCCAACTTATTTCATAAAACATTAAAATCACATAACAGTTAAACATAGTCTAGGGACAAAATCTGTTATATCACTTTAAACATCCATCCCGTACCCAAAACTTTAGGGACGGCCACTTGGGTCGACCTCAGGCCTATCTATACTGGTGTATACTTATCTGATAACAATGAAAACATTATGTAATACCTACAATAATACTTGCTCCTGTATTTGGTTGGTTGTTTTCTGACTATTTTTTCAAACAAAACTTACCACGCTGGCTGTATTTAAGCTACAAATTCGAATTTATTTAAAAAAAATACACTAGAGCTTGCGCGATCATACTTCTGTCGGTCCAAAGTGGGAATCTCCCAGTTATGAGAATGATTCAACAAATATAAATTAGAAATTACGACACAACAACACATAATAACTAACATCAACATCAATCATTAGCAAAATTCGTTCTTTAATTCTAAATTTGCGAGCGAGTTTACGGCATTAATTAATATTAAACTACTTTAAACAAGATAATGTGATCACACAAGGAACCCATTTATTAAAAGCCATTTTTCAAAACCTATAAATTATACAGGCAAAAGTCGTGCCGTAGTTAATTTAAGACTGGACTGCTTGAAATCTACTGGGTAGAAATGTAAATGTAAAATTATACTACATTGTTATAATGTATGGCAAAAATATAGAGCAAAAAAATCAGCTTCTCGGTAGCTGCCCCGCCCTCACTCACACTCACATAAAAAAAACTAATAGTGTGTCTATTAATGGGCCCCTTTTTCGTCCAATGGTCAAGCGGTCAGGAGTAGAGCGAGATGCAAATACAATTACATCGAAGTTAGAGCAGGAAGCAATATGAGGGTGACTAACCCTTTCGCAATAGTTGGGGGTTAGTTTCGCAAATGTAGTTTTATTGAAGCAGCTTGTTAGAACTCGCTTAGAGAATTTATTTAGTTTGTGTGCTTCCATATGAATCTAAAAACGTCATTAGCAAAATGAGGTTTCGTAGCACTTTCGTAGACTTTTCGTAGCATCCTCGTAGTAAAAATCGTAGACAAATAAAAGCGTAGCTGATAAATAATTTAAACTAGTAGAAACTAAGATTAAGAAAGAACAAATCGACTCATCCGTAGAACAAAGTCCGTTCTGTAGAGTTGATAGTTTTCAGTAGACGTCAGAGAAGTTGTTGACTTGTGTAACTTTTAAACGGTGAGACTTTTCATTGAGAATTTTTGGTATGTTGTTACGATGCCCCGGCTTAGATATACGCTTTTCGGTATATATTTATTATCCTTTTATTTCTGGAGATAGTGCGTTCCATGTTAATATAGGACGTTTTATGGCGGAAGTAGTGGGGTCCGTTGTGAACATTAAACGTTGTTTTACGGAAACGTCTTAGTTAATTGACGTTCTTTGTTAACATGGGACGTTTTCTGTTGAAATTACATGTAACGTTAGAGTCCTATATGCTTTTTTACCCTAAAATAATGTTAGTGATATTATAAGTACCCTCCATTAAAATTAATTATTAAATTAAGGTTATTATTTAAAACTGTTTAATAAGTTAAAACATCTCAAATTAGGTATAAAAACTATTAAATGGCATCACTTTGAATAGCAAAACGTCACTTAAAATAAGCTTATTAGAATTTATCATTATGCCCCTTTTAGGACAATGCAGGAGACGCGCAATTAAGAAAATTTAAACTACGCATTCGTTTAATTAATAAACTAACAGTTACATAATTTTTAATTGTTTATTTTACATCAAAACCATATTTGATATAAAATTTTATATTCCATTAAAACACAATCTTTACAATTTTACTAATAAGAATCATTTTTAACATTTAAACTGTACTTAAACTGTCTCGGTGGTATAATAATTAAAATTTAAAATAGCTATTGATCATGTTTATTTATTTTTTTGCTTATTTCAGAGAAACATTGATAAAATACACAAAATTGATTGAAATTGATTGGTATATTATAATATGGTAGCTAGTTACCTGTAATGTTTAGTTTATCATTCGATCTTCTGAAGCATCAGAAGCTCAGAAGCTATTATATTTTAGTGATTCGCCGTTCACCAGGAACTCGGTATAAACTGAACTTAAAGCGCTATACCAGTCTCTGAGCGGCACATATCCATAACATATTTATATTCAGCAGCAAAAACCAATAATAGGTTCACCATATTGCAGCTTTACCTTCAGTTTATACCGAGTTCCTGGTGTACTGCGAATCACCAAAATATCATAGTCAGGTTGGGTTTGATCATATTCAAAAAACAATTTATTTGGGCTAATACCAAATACTCTGAATCAACTTCTCAAATGTTACTCCAAGTAATCTTCTTGTCCTTGTATCTTTCGCAACTTGCCATAGTTATAAATGTCTCTCATACAAACCTTTCCCTCGAAACCTAATAATAATAATGCTAGACATTCCACATGGAACCATCTAGCCCAAGCTGAGCAGAGCTTGTGTTATGGGTACTAGATGACTATTTTACTTAATACAATAGGTACATTACATGGATAGATATTTTTACTATACAAAAAAAATACCCAAAACATAACAATAACCTTATACAACAATACCTTTCAAGTCGAACACGTTAATCTGGGTTACACTGTGAACAACATGGGCTCTTCTTCATTCTTGGCCCATCTTAGTAACAAACGCCACTTATGAGGGGTATAATATAGTTTTGGTTTGAGAAGCTCTCTCGATGACAGACCTGACACTGGCCCCCCTAATTTTGGACGTGTCCCTTCTGTAAAAACCGGTGTGTTATACGTATGTTGAACTTTTTTGCAACTAAGCTTTTGGCCAGCACAATTATTGTCCGACCAATGATGAAACTCTTTGGAACCTTGCTCAACATTAGGGCTCTTATACACGGACTGCACGTCTCAAAAACATGGACTGCAAGTTACCGACTGTCGACGGCAGTCGTTCACTGCAGTTAAATGCAATCGACGGGTGCAGTTGTCTTGCAGTCCGCAACTTGCAGTCCGTGTACATGAGCTCTTAACCTGGATAAAATTTCAGAAGCCACTAATTTAACCAAAGTGTTTAATTAATTGCTTTAGTAGCTGTATAAATCTATAACTAGAAGGCATTTCCAAAGAAAATATACTAGGTTAATTGCTGTAAACCTGCACAGCCGACAGATTAGACTTGATAATTTGGTATTGAGCTGTTGCAGGTAATTTCCTTAGTCCTACCATCTTCATACAGTATTTCTTCCTATATATTATGTAGTTTTTGGCTGATTTCGTCTGAATCAGGAGGCAAAGGTGACGTTTATTATGACATGTAGTTTTCATCAATATGTACATCTGAAAGTGAAAAAAACCGGTATATATAAAATACTTTTTATATTTATGAGTAGTGCAAAACAATGTAAGTAGATAGCAAATGATTAGACAAATTTTAAAGAAAAACCCTCATTATTTATCGATAATTTAAAACGAACAACGTCCTAAACGATTACCTTATTCCAGTTACAACGTCCTACCTCAACATCGAACCAACAAATTGTATGACATTTACCAGAGAAAAACGTCCGATATTCACATGAAATCCTTAAAAGTTTAATGGTTTTCGCATAAAATGGTCCTAAAATTTCATAAGACTATATTTATTCATGTATTATTATTACTGCAAAAACTGTTATACTGTGAGTTTGCACTACGCCAATCGTATTTTCGTACTAAAACGCGTTTCTCTCTAGTTTTCCGTCAAAAAGTGTCTTATATAAACATCGATCGCCCGCAACCGTTTACAGAGAAAATAAAGCAATATTATAGGTAATTTTAATGTTTATTAATTACAAAACTAAATAAAGCGTGTATTACGAAATAGTACAACCGAAAAATGGTCAACTTACCAGCATTTACACTTTTCTTCATATAAACAACAGAAACATTAGAAAATGATGAACTAAATTCAGACTCCCCTGCATCTTTTCTAAGCATTTCCAACCTTTTATGCGCTCATGACATTTCTTAACATATGATTTGTTCATGAAAAAACCTTACCATATTGTTTTTTCATCAAATCTAAAAAAACTAAGCTCCAGAGACAAATACGCCCTCCTTCCAACAAACAACGGCCGAACGGACGAACGGGCCGCGCACTTGCGGCCCGCGCGGCGTCCCTTGGTCACATCATGCGTTTTTTTGCGGAGCTAATGTCAGATAGAACGTTATTCGATTTCATATTTCAGAAACTAAATAAGATACAAAAATTCTAAAAATGTACGTCTGTAGTGTTTGTTCTCCTTATCCCGTCTAGCTATATAACTCATTTTTGCTCTATGATCACATCGGACTCTGTTCTACGGCTAGGTCGAAATCGTCTCTTTTCGAGGGGGGGGGAGGGGGAGAGTTAAGAAGTTGGAGTTATGCCATGTGGTAGAGCACATTCTTCTGATTTTTTTGAGATACCGCAACAGGGGTCTGTTTTACGTGGTTCCGGAGTTATGTCTCGGCGGTTTAATTCCCTTGGAGCTAAGTTGTATAGCTCTGGTATCCTGCAGATCACTTAGATCTCCTTTGGATTCGGCCCCACTAAGTTACCAGCATATGTCACAAGTCTCATCTTTAGACCTATCAAACTTTCTTATTACTCAAATCGGAACAACGGTCGGACAGATAAGCTGGAGTAACTATTTTGCCATACAGCCAAATCACCAAAGCGACCTCTGAGAACTTCGTCCAAAAACCGCTTATGTACGTATACCTAATAAATAGTGCATCATGAGGAATTTTGACTAAATTTGCCTTTTAGCTTGTACTTTTTTAGTGTAATACTGTAAAAGTATCAATAGATACATATCTAGGTATTATCCAGTGCCATGGTGTTGTAGCAGTGTGGTGCTGGCTTAGAATTTGCACCACCCCTACTCTTCCCGTGGGTGTCGTAAGAGGTGACTAAAGGATATCCATCAGAGGGCAGGCAGCAGCATTCTACCACCGAGCTGCGATCCACAACCCGCATGCCCAGCGTAGGGATTATGGGCATTACCCTCATGAGATTAAGAATAAGGCGCTTATCAGAGGAAGGCCTGCGTCCAGCAGTGGACCAATACAGGCTGTTGAGGATAGTGTTGAAATATAAGTACCTACAGGTATATTTTTTACCAAACCTGCTTCCCCTCACTCGTGACCAAAACCCGATCTTATTTCTTATTTATTCTCAAACTGACAGTGCCAATAAATTGGGATACACATGCCGATATCTCAAGATCATGAATCTTAAACTAGGGCGAGGCAAATAAAAACTGTATCCTGTCCCCTCACTGAATTATGAAAACATCGATAAATATACGAGGAGGTCTGTGTAGCCATCGCCACCATGTAGTTATGATAGGAATGTGTGATGCGTTTTTGGTTTCATATTCAACTTCAACTTCTTATCTCATGGCTTGCTGTGTGGTTTCATATTAAATTTGTGTGAAGTTAGTAACGTAACTTGTGCGAAGTTAGTAACGTAAAGTCTGTGATGATTACCTCCTGTCTCTGACAGTTTGACATCTGACATTAAAAATTATGTTATTATTTCGTTATTTACGGCAAAGTTGTGGCAGCAAAGACACTGCAAGCCATGAAATAAGAAGTTGAACTAGCCACTATTGAAAAAGATAATCGGTGATGTAGATTGTAAACTACGCTCTGACTTTTGTGAGAGCTTAGGAATACTTCTCGTGAAATTTTGGGAATGAGAGCGTCTCACGTGAGACGTTGGGAATAAATGAAATGAAAAATATACATGAGGAGGTAATACATTATTGTGGCAGCTAGAGGCTGCATTTAGGTCGCTTACACCTTGATAATAGGTACCCAATAAACATTTCAAAAATAGTAATTACCTACAATTAATTAACCAAACACAACACACTACGCATGTAAAACCCAAGTTAGATTAAGTATAAATTATAATCGAAAGGAAAATGCATTAAAATATGAAACTAAACTACCTACTTGCTATACAATACAGGGTGGGGCAAATCCTTGTATATCTGTGCGTATCCGTGTAATAACTCGATAGAGCGGTCAAAATATTTTTGAGCAACCATAAATGAGAATATCGTTGTGTATGAGTGACTCAATTAGTATATTTGACGTTTATTGTTTCTTTTTTGGGCCGTTTTCAGAATAAAGCAAAAATATGGTATGATGGAGTCCATATAATTATATAGAGTGGCTGGATGTACCTTTGTGGTGTTTTAAGCCAATTGATTATTAAAATTACTACAATATTACACAATTGAGGATGACCTAGCTGCTCACGGAACTGCTCTCATTGCATCCAAGGTAAAATGTAGCAAATAGCAGTTAAAATAATGTACAGCTAGTGTGTATGCAGTATTTAGGTCCGCATTATACTTGTACGTTCTTGTTAGAGGTCTTGAAGATGTCTTGGAGGGATATCCTTCCACGAACGCATCACATCGTCCCTCATGAAATAAATAAAAAAACAAATCGGTGCACATCGTGTACAGTGTCAGAGATTTTGACGACGCAAAATTTTTGAGTGATTTCACCTACATTCGTTTCGGCCAAATCAAAGCATTCAACAATATTAGTACACAAAGCAGCAAAACGTAGATATTTTATAGGGTATGTAAACGATAGCCTGCAAAGGTTGGGGTTAGTGAGGGGCTGAAATATCGCCCGGTCGGCTTACGGCGATTTACCCATTAATTTGAAAACCCGGATCGCTTGCACGATTGTATTCGTTACTAGCTGCTGTCTGCAACTTCTCTTGCTTGATAAACTATAATAATAATTCATATCCATCACTAGACAGTTTAAAAGTTTCGCATGCGCTATTTGTATATGTTACTGTCCAACCAGGACTTATTTAAATTAGGTCCTGTCAAAATTAACAGATTTTACCATTAGGGTTGTGTTTATCCTACATAAACTACGGTAGTAGGTAAACCCGCATACATTCATAATAAATAATTCAAACAAAATGAAACTATATAGTAAAGAAATATTGCGTGTTCATATTTTTTCGTAACCTTAAGAGGACTGATAAAAAAAACGCATTTCAATCCGTCATTTCTTGAAATGCGTTAACATCCAATCAACAGGATTAAATTAAATTTATTGGAGCTATCGAAAAATTGTTTATTCTAAATTTTTCGATCATTACAATCTATCTAGATTTAGGTAGGTACCTATTTCAAACATGGTTGTGTGATTTAGGTAGGTATTTACAATATTAAATGGACACACAGGCAACATTATTTACAGTTGGTACTAAAAGTACGTACTATTATTACACGTGATGAAATTTTACATACCGTAATAACCCGTAAGAGCATCCATCAAGATAAATCTAGACACTTTATTTAGCGCCTAATTTAGTGACAGGAGAGTAAATGAGGGACCATTTGGGCCAGGCCTTGACGGGTTGCCCTGATCCCACGTGCTTAGTATCAGCTACCAAATGTAGAGGACATTGTCTATTGGCACAGGATATGGAATGGAGAGTATATTTTGTGTCAAAAACGAGCATACAGAAGTCCCTAGGTTAGTATATCGTTGTATACTTTTATCATTTTAAGTCATTTTTACATGCACATGCTGGCCGACTCTCGGCTCGAACGTTGACTCGATTAAGCGCAGTCATGTTTAAGCTGCCATCTGAAAAAACACAAATAACATGAGATAACTTTGTCCATAGAATTATGATAGTACAAGCTTAATCTAAGATGACTAATTTATATCACACAGACGCACAACTATTGTGTGTCAAATAAACGTAAAGTATTGGACTTTCACTTTGCGCCCCTCTACACTTAGTGGGTTACACATTATTTATTTATTTTTACATCTCGTGGCTAGATCACCTTTAAAATACACACACACACCCACAGGATAGGAAAATATTCTGTGCTGATGATACATATTTTTGATTCACGTACAAAAACGACAAAACAAAATGATAGCCTAAGAAATGAAATAAAATGATAGCCTTTCTCTCGAAGTTTGTAAGTAGATACCAGAAAAGCCCGTAATATAATGTAGCTCACCAAGCGTACCTAAAGTTGAAGAGGTGCAACGTCAAAGTCCAATAACTTTACAACTCGTGCGACTCTATAGAACTCCCTGTCCTTTCCATTTCCGTGAGTCCGGACGCGGTGGCGCGCTGTTTGGTCACTGCCTGAAATATACATATTGCACGTTTACTGTAACACCCAGGGGTGCCGCTTTCTAGATCCAATAAATAAGAAATATCAGCTGGGTTTTAGGATGCTTGAATAATACAGATGTGTTTAAAACCTGATTCGGGTTGCAGCCTGAATTAAAGTGTTCTTTATACCTCCATTTTTAGTGGACGCCCGGTGTCTATTTTTGAGATTTTTACATTTGGTCCAAACGTTCTGTTGTAGGTCAAATATTAACTTTCGCTCTGCTTCCGATTCCGAAGCCCATTAAAGCCTAACCAAATAAAACGTGGTAACTAATTAAATAACCTGTAAGTACCAATGCAAAAATATTTACATATTCTACGTGCTACATTATTCATAATTCATTGATTGATTAATTGATCCTAGGTACAATAATATAATAAATGTATCTAATGAATGGGGCGAATATGCATAAATTTAGTAATGTCGACAAAAACTAGCTATATGAAAAACACCAAAACGAGTACAGTACTATTTACTGTGTTGGTGAGGAGGGGGCTGAGGTCAGAAAACAAGATCAAATATAGATCAAGGGGACGTAACCTGTTCACGTGCCAACAAATAAACACCTGCTTGGATGCTGCAAAGTGAAAGGTCAGACTGACCAGATCAAAACTGTACCAAGTTACACCATTGTAGGTAAGTAAAACCGGTTTGTGACCTGATATTTGAAGGGATGCTGATTGTTAGGTCGAAGTTCAATCAGATTTAAATTATAAGATCAAAACTGGACCAAGGGGACACGTTTCAAACCTGTTCTAAAACATTTTCGCTTGAGGGATGCTGTGAAATTAAGGTCAATTCCCGATGAATGGTCCAACAGACAAGACCAGAACTGAATCATGTGTTTAAAACCAGTTTTGGAACAGAAATGTTGCCACGAGGGCAAGAGATGCTGGGTGATCAAAGGTCAGACTGAATAAAAGATCAAAATTATGTCTAGGGACGATGATAATAAGAAGATACACGTGCCACCTGAGAGCTACTTGAATAATAATTGGTTCCCTTTTAAGTGTCAGAAACTAATTTTATTCAAGTACTAGCTATCTACCTATATCATTAGAGGTATGTCAATGGAATATTTTTGTTACCACAGACAGTAAAAAATCAATGAAAAAATGGTCTAAAATAGACCTAAAGGCCTATTGGTGATTGATGACAAATAGTTTAGGGTATATTTTACTACAGACTACATCGACTGGTGAGGATTTTTGCGACTAGTCGACCCAGCGACGATAGCTTCGTTTCAGCTTTTCTGCGGGTGTCGATGGGATAGATGCCTCAATGAGACACTTCAGCCCCGTTTTATGCCTGGCCTCGTCTGTGGCCGTGCAGTGTAGGACGACGTGTTCCACAGTCTCTTCTTCTTGGAAGCAGCCACGACATAAACTGCTGTCTGTGGCTCCAGTCTTAAAAAGATGATGGTTCAATTCACAGTGGCCTGTGATGATGCCCACCATCGTTCTTAGGTCTCTCTGTCCATTCTAGGCAGACTTTGCTGTGTTGAGCAAGATCTTGTAGTGCGTTATGGCACTCTACAATTGCTTATGATCTTGTCTCTGTCCGTTTGAGAGCGTTTAAAAACAACGATATTCTGATTAAAAAAATAAAGATATAATAAGATACCAGTCAAGTATTCACTATCCATCATTATTATTATTTCTCAAGCTATTGAGTAAGTAGAGTAACATAAGCGACAGCCCTGAAGCAGCCGAGATAACACACTGACGTAACATATTTGTAACGGCGATGTAAACACTGATTCAACGATGTTACAGAGTGCCAACCACCGGCTACCAATCTCCGCTGTACCACTCAACGCATCACAGAAATGGGTGCAATATGTTCGCCTGATGGTGTTTTGTTTTGAAAGCCTGACATAAGTGGAGGCAATCTATGAAATCGCGACGCGCTACAAACAGAAGGAAGTTATGAAAAATTGTGAGTACTGGGATTAATAAGTACCTTACTTTCTTAGCTAGACGATACCGTTTCATGGACTCTTTTTTGCTCTTTTTATTGTCGACGACATTTTACTCTACCTTCAAAAATGTGATAAAAAAAATCAAACAGAACTCAAAACTATGTAGGTGAATAGGAAAAAATATTTTGTTATTCAGAAAAAGTACTATTATCATTATGGATCGACTAACGAAATAAGTTTTAACTGATTCATTTTTATGAATATTATTTGAAAACAACTAAAGATCAATACTTTCCTGCCCTCGACTAACAAATAGTTTATAACGGTGCTGCTGTGGCAATACTGCCAATAGAACTCTAAGCGTGTCTAAGCTCTACCAATCTCCATGAATCGAATAAACCTTCACCTTATTAGCGTTTCAGTATTAATAAAACTTCATGGTCGGTATCAGTCTGCAACTTCACGACCAAGGCAAACTTTTTTAATATGGCCTCCACACAAAAAACTTGAGAACAAAAACATATAAAATGCCTTAAAGGAGCTTTTGTATGTACCGTGCGAATCTCCAAGATAGAGTAATCGGGCATTTTACATAAGAAAATAATATATTATTCAAAATCCACACGCGGGCTCACCGTTCCATATACTTATCGGTAATAATGCCCTCTTTCTATGGCTCCAGGCGAAAAGGAGGTAACGTACGAAGCTTTGTTTTTGATATATAGATTCCAATTATCAAATAACTCAAGATATTTTTGTTTGAATCAACTATCATTAAGAGGCCAAATGTTAGACACTGAAACAGCTCTTATTAAAGGCCATACCATCACTAGAAGATCATAATAAGTATTTAGAATATAGATAGGTAATTGAAAAACATATCACTATTAAAATCGAAAACTACGTGACTAACCTATGCCTATATCTAGTCGAGCGGTATATGAAACTTTATTAGGCACTTTACTTACACACATGGCAATCTTGCCCAAGCATGGCAGTTTAATTTTAATAATGCCTAGACCGAAAACATTCAATTTTAAACTTACTACATTCTGCCATCTGCATCCAGTCCACCTTCAGGCTCCTTGGAAATAAAAATAGAAGCGAAACTCCAGCAAATCCTCTCCGCGCCCTATTATGATATTTCTTGATTCGGAACCCCTTTTACTGGGGCTCTTATACGAGTATCTTGCGGACTCAGACAGAAATAATTTGAAAATAATGTTTTATTTACAATAAACAGGGGTTTTTGTTAGCGAGGTTTAGATACAAACACACTACCTATGTGGTTATTCGTAAAAATTATTGGGTAATAATATTAAATAACGCTTTCACACACCAAAACCTTCTATCGTGCTTATTTGACCGGTGTAACACACGGCAATTTTTAATTAATTTATCTCAAATATATACTCAAATTTATTTGAACTATAGAAAGCGATTGTTTTTGTAATGTGGTCTGATATAGACTAAAAAGAAAAAAAAATATCTTAACCTAAGGTTAAGATAAATTTATAGTTTGGGTCTACCCAAAGTATGTCTTTTTTGTTCAAGGCTTCTAAAAAATATACTTTGAGGCGTGATGATCTGGGTAAGTACACTAGGTAAACGAAAAACTAAGTATACCTAAGTTGTAAATCAATTAAATTTTGCGTCATTTTTCTTTTCAATGAAGATTAAAATCGTTTTGGGTGTTTTATTCGTTTGGAAACAAGAGAGCAAGAACTTAAGGTTATTTGTTGTCGGTAATATCAGTTTAGTACTTACCCCAGTTATACTAAACAGTACCCAAATGTAGTGACTTTTGGTCGAAAATTCAGCACAGAAAATTCAAACTATTAATTTATATTACCTAGTACGCGATAATTTTGCGGACTGACTCCGTCACCTGTCTTTTGCAAAGCAAGCCCAAAAGAGTTCACTAAGCTCTGTAAATCCAATGACCCCAGCAGGCGCAGCGAGAGATCACCTCAGAGAACCTCCTATGACGTCATAAACAAACGTAAGCTCACCGAAGACTCTCGTAAACTGGTTCCCAATAATCCGACGTCAGCGGAAAAAATAGCCATAGTAAAAACTCCTATCCGTACCTAATAACCCGAGAATATTATCACAGAGTCGTCGGGTCATAACCCGAAATTGGTTTCGGGGTCCGTAAGTCCCCAGTTTTATATGTAGCATTATGAAGGCCGTCAAACGAATTCACGTAGAAAATCGAATCTATATACGGTGATATTACCGTCTCTGGCTGGCTTCTGATAATAAAATAATATACCTCTTTTTACGGTACCTCGGTGGGGTTTTGGCTTCGGTGACCTGTGTTTTATGAATTGAGCATCGCGTATCCCTGGAAGATATTTTGATGTACCTGCACCTATTACTATTTTTTTTTCATCTCAGGGTTTCCAACTCAACATTATTATCTGCTCCAAGTACCTACTATAAACTATAGCACTTCAAGCCGAAACGGTATCATAGGTAGGCGACAAAAAACTAGAAACATATAAAAAGATTGCAGGTTTATTTCTCACGTAAGTTTATCAGGACTGCTATTCCTTTGACTTAAAACCAAAACCCAATAATCATAAAAATATTTCCCAATCCTACTTATAGATACGTGTATCATTGAGCTTTAGTACAATATCAGTGCTAGGTCACGTAACATTCCGATGGCGTTCAACAATGATAGCCGATTTGATCGTAAAGAATATAAGCTTTTAGGTGTATCAGTTGTACGTGCCGCGATCACAAAATGGAATGATGCTTACATACATGCAAGTCGCTTATTGCGAGAGCCGGAGTTGTATCTCTTCCCTTCATATCTGAGATTCGGAGAGTGTAAGAATAACCTATAGGGTGCAACAAGGTCCCAAGAAATTAGCCACTTAAAATGCATTCGAAAAATCAAAGAACAAAAACACACAGAAAAGGAACTACTTTATTAAAACGCCCTCTATATTCATAACGCGTCAGCGACACCATCACAAATAATATCACCCCCGAAGATGCATTGGCAAAGAAATGTATCAGAAAATGTATAAAAAGCAGCAGTATGGACGTTCTCGGAGCACAGAAATATAGCTTTCACTAGAAGTGGCATAGAATTTGTCGGCATTGGATCTTACTAGTTTTTGATAATTCTTGACTAGTAAAGTACCTAATTCTCAACTGGTTTTTATATTTATAAAGTAGGTAAGATACCTACTTTGTTTGCTTATAATATGTGTGTAGTAAAGAATCATTTTATGAGTCTCTTTTTCTCCTTCTCTCTTTCCAAATTGTTCCCATTTGATCGTGTAATCTGCTCCTTTTCTCCCTTTTAAACCATAAACGTTTTCCTTCATTTTATTTTATTTCATTTTATTTTCATCAGGTGAGATTGCGGTCAAACGAAGGTCTTTTTCTGTCTATTTTTTTTTATCATAACTTCGCTTTAATCAACGCAAAGCCATCGCAATCTATGCGTGGCCTTCAAAAGGCGTACCTACTAGCAACTCAGGTCCATTGATTTTTATATTTTTGACTGTATTTTGTTTATCGCCAGATCGCAGGTAAGTTATTCTCTTCTAGTGATTCATCCAAACTATACAGATTGTATTGTAGGCGGGTGCGGGCGCCCGTGTGATTCTTGTAGGGTGATATGGGATTTTCAAAGATACAGCCCGACTAGACTGGACCGAGTGGGTCGCATTCAGCAGAATACTTCAAGCGTGCATAATATGAAGGCAATATGTGATGGGAACGCTATATTAGATACATATTTGGGGCTTTCCAAGGATGTTATTTATGAGACTCGTCAACGATTTGCGATTACGTAATTTAGAGGTAGAAACGTTCTAGAGCTGCTCGACTCTCTAGGTATTCATTAGTTTAAGAACCTATGTATACTTACGCAATAAATTCTCAACTTTCTTTTGAAAGGGGAACTTCGATTTTGTTATTAAATAAATAAATAAATAAAAAGTGGTAGGTACTTAGAAATTGCACCACCATAGCTCTTCCCGTGGGGTCGTAAGAGGCGACTAAGAGATATCCACCGGGGGCGGGCAGCGGCGCCTCCTGCTGAACCATTCTCACACCGAACTGTGATTCCCAGTCCGCATGACCAGCTTGGGGATTATGGGCACTACCCACCATAAGATAAAAGTCAATACGGCGCTTGTCAGAGGGCCTGCGTCCAGCAGTGGAACAATATGGGATGTTAAGGTGAGGTTGGGGAGGCCCTAATATTATTTAGTTTTCACAAGTTAAAAAGGCCTCGCCGGATGCGTCATTAACGCAAGCGTGTAAATAAAATACTCCTGCGACTGCCAAGTTTCTTGTAGTTTGGTCGTTATTATGCTTCAAATCATCATCGGTTTCTTAATGTAATTAAAAGCTGACGCGATCCTTTCTTGTTTTCGCATACTGGACGCCTGGATATATGACGTCAGCGTGTATGATTGTAAAAGAACGCCTTCCTTAACTACAAACTCTATCAATAATGCAGCCTCAGGATACGTAACGAATGGCAACATTAGAACCCACCGTATGCTGCACATTTAATATTAAAATTATATAGCCATCGCACCCCTCTGCCCCATGTTGGGCGCCAACACCATTTATGCCCCACGTTTGGGCGCCAAAGACTATTTTTTACATTCAATTATGAGTGACCCTCTTTATAAATTGGTGCGCCTCTCCCTAATAAATGGTATCTTGGTAACGACACGGTGTGGGTGGATCTTGATGGATAGTTGCACATTGGTGAATGGTGCTTGACCCTGCAGCCATTTTGGAAATACTGCAATTGAATTGATGGAAAAAATGAAACGTGAATTCGGGAATTAAATAGAGTAGTGTCCTGGGTAAAAAATATTAGTATTCTATGTAGTCCGTCACATAGATTATATAAATAAACGTGAAACATATTTGTACTATGGTCAATAAAACAATATTAAAAGCGTCAAAGTTAGGGACTATTGACGTCACACCTTGCTCAAAATGGTTGCTTTATCTCTTGGCTATATTTTTGTAATATCTTGTTTAATTTTGTCGATTAAACAAAATATTATAGAAATTAAGAAAAAATATATATCCAATATTTTCTAAATTATTTTTTATTAGTTTTTTTTGGGACACTATTTATTAGAGGTAAATTAGTGCGCCTTTCCCTAGTAAATGGTATCTAGGTAACGACACGGTGTGGATCTTGATGGATAGTTGCACATTGAATTTAATCCCTTGTTACTCGTACATAACCGAGTTACATTACCAGCAATGTACAAAGAATAAATATTCTTCGCACAGAACTAGGTTATGTATTAAGAAATATTTGTTCTTTGCACATTACCGATTACATTTCTAGTTTTGTATGAGGAAGAAAATATTCTTCCTACATTACTTGGTTTTGTTCAAAGAAACTGTTGTTTTTGTACAAAACCAAGGAGGTTCTCCGAGTAAACAATAAAGAAAAATCAAGCTACTGTTGCAGTTCAAAAGCATTTACAAACCTATCATTGTTCACCTGATGTTCATTCCATCAGGTGTACAAAATTGGTCAGCATTTCTTGCACCATACCATGGACCATATTTAAAGAAACAGGACAGCGATTGACTCAGCATGGACTGGTTCGAAATCAGTTATAGGGTGACACGAAACCTTCATTCGGTTTCGTGTCACCGTTAATGTAATGTTGTGGTCATATAATTAAGAACGATTTGAAGTAGGTACCTGATTTTTATAATATTGACAACTTCTTTAGCGTTGTGCCCTTTTTGGATGTCACTTTAAACTCGCATCAGGGTCACGTGACCCTGATCGAAAACTTCTAAGACGGCGGCAGCAAGTACCCACAGGAAACTACATGCAATTAGTTAGACTTCTTAGTTTGAAAAATCTCCTCTTTAATTTAGCGTTGTTTATCATATGACCACCACCGTGTACTTATATGACTGTTATTAATTATAAGAAGGTATGAAAATTCTATTTATTTTTTTATTTGGGAGAATAATATTAGTAAAATAAATTAATAATACGTAAAAAATATATTATATAAATTAAAACAAAATCTTCCACTTTTTGGTAAACTAAAATAGAACCTACACCACACACATAAAATAATTCTTATCCGCTTTAAAGAATGATAAAATTAAATAAAGAACACGACAATGTCCTGTCGTTATGGAATGGTTCTCCAATTGAGACACAGCTCTATTTATCCGAATGTTAAATTGGATGTCATTCAAAGTTTTTTTTTTAGCATGAAAATTTTTGTTCATCTTGGACATAGAGACACCGTAAAATGAGGCATCGTCCAATATTTGGCCTCTTCTTCTGGAAGTAATATATATCAGTTCTTTCTTAGAGGTGCTCGGCGTTTCAGGGTCAATTTCGTCCATGGCGGTAAATTTTAAGATAGTAGGTATTTCCCTGTAAGTCGTCGTAATGTCTTTTATATTTCTTTTCTTCATTTCTCATTAATTTTTTGTCATGAAATGACTAGCTTGTCAAAATTTAAAAATAAAAAGATAACAGACATAGCAAGGAGGTAAGAACTCCCCTTCGGTTAAGACATATGTAGGTAAGAAGTTATTTACAATACTCGGAAAACCTCCTTGGTTTTGTACAAAAACAACAGTTTCTTTGAACAAAACCGAGTAATGTAGGAAGAATATTTTCTTCCTCATACAAAACTAGAAATGCAATCGGTTATGTGCAAAGAACAAATATTTCTTAATACATAACCTGGTTCTTTGCGAAGAATATTTATTCTTTGTACATTGCTGGTAATGTAACTCGGTTATGTACGAGTAACAAGGGAATTTAATAGCTATCAAATAAAATGGCTTGTGAAAGTTCTACTTTATGTTATTGGCAGAACTCTTTCGATAATTGGAAGAACTCAGGTAAGACGCGTAGGGGATAAGTTGGTATTGATATGGAACAGCTGAGTTACCTCTAGATTGTTATCTGCCGTTAACAAGAATCAGTCAACTGTTTCTAAATACTAGTTTAAATATTTTTTATTGAACATATGAGTCATAATAAATATTTTACTTTTAAAGTACTTATCTTAACACGCTTTTTGTGAATTTAATGCATTTTCGATATCTATTCACATGTTCCCTTAGAATTTCCTTCAACACCACGAAATCGGGGTCTTTGTCAAATATGACTTTCTAAATCCTCCCAGAGGGCTCGGTTTAGGAGCTTCCATGTGGCTGAGACTGCGGTCTTAGGCTATTTTAGTAGACGAATAAATACTCTATAATAAGTAATTTTTGACCTCTAAATCAAGTAAGACTGTTTTGGATGACGGCAGGTAGCACTCAATCTTGTCAATGTTGCTTTTAAGCGAAAATACGAGTGAAACTGACGCCGCCGCTTATTTTTTTCAAATAATATACGAGGTGGCCTAGGGTCGCTTGCAATTCATCGATTCTGTGCAAGATCGTTCACGAAAAAAATGATTACTTAGCAAGAAAAAGATAATAATTATTCTTCGAAACTGTGTAGGTACTTACAAAAAGATGTAAAAAAACTGAGTGAAAATAAAAGTTTATCTTTTTCACTTCTTCCGCTAGTGGACAAAAAATTGAAGTGAATTAAAGTCAATTACCTTACACCACACCTTATTTCTTGTTGATAGTAATAACTATTTATCAAGCTGTTTATATAGTAAAAATTTGACTTGTCTAAGTACTTATTTTGTAAGTCTAAAGAAATAAACGATTTGACTTTGACTTTGACTTTTATCGATTGATTACGAATTTTTAGAAATTCCTTATTTATTAACAAAAATAAATACAAAATGTTTATTTTAACTATGTAAGGCTCGTGCTTCCATTTGAGTATCAAATACCTACCTGTATAAGGCGGCAACGCTCTTGCATAACATACGATATAAAAAAAAAAAAAAAAAAATCATGTATTTCAGACCGGCATGGTCCATTTCGGTTATTATTATCGTTTTAGTTTCTTCACAAGTGCATTTTGCATCGATTTGAAGACAGGAATATTCATTTTGCTTTTTATTACCTAGTTGTTTAAGTTTAAATATTTGTTCAAAAATGGCAACAAGATCTTTACACTAGCCCGTACCTCTACCACCTTCCGTATGTGAATCCTTTAACTCGATCTCCTGCAGCGGTGGATTATTGGAAGAAAGAGCTTTGCAGGATGGGATCTAGTCGCCATTGACAATCCCATATGGCGAAAACAGTGTTACTGCGAAATTATAAATTATTCAGGTATTGAAAGGCTATCGATGCTTTGTTGACTTAGGGTTATGAGGAACATGAAGATGGCAGCTGGTTGTTTTGCGTGGAATCGTGAGCGTATTACTCAAAAAAGTTTCGCCGCTCATTAGTTTAGTTTTTAGTGTATTTGTTTTCTTTAGCTAAATAGACTTAGTCAAGTGCCATCATCTAAAATTGTTCTTTTATGTCCGTTCAGACCATTCCAAGAAGGAAGAGATCGATAAATATAGCGATAAGGCCGCATTTTATACTTCCTCTGTTTTAAGCATGTTGGGTAGAGACGTTCTAGACGTTCTTGTCTTTGTTGTTTTTCATTTCGCAATAATTTACCATTGTCCTTTATTTCAAAGAAAGATTTATAAAGAAAGATAGAACATGCTCGACCTCACCTCATTTCATTATCAGAGTTCGTCAATGCAGCTTTGCCCCGCAGCAGACCACACACTCGTCCCGCATCTGATGTTCAATAGCACATTTTTTATTCAAAATAAGTCCTTAAAAAGCTTCGCCACCCCAGAAGCCAAATGGCCCAGAATTTGTTTAAATTGTCACGTACAGACACCGCGTTACACAATCCTGCTGCGATGGTTCTCAAAGTTTTTTAACTGGGCTATCATAAAATTTATTTGCAAATTTGTACGCCCAAAAATACAAGACCAAAATTATTTTTGTTGCATCTTCGTTTAATCTGCTATACTTACATTGAGTTCATTTACATTTTTGGCAGTTTACAACCAATAAAACATGCACTTAGGTAGGTGCATATGATATCAACAATGTTTCCATTTTCGTTTGAAACTGAGTCAAGCTAAACAATGTTCTACTTTTTCAGTCATCAGCAGTATTTTCTTTTAGAACAGAGTAAACTGACTATAAGATTTATAAAAATCGCTGCATTTTGCAGTCTTTTAAAATAATGCTTACAGCGCCAAATCCCAAAAAATAAATCTATATTACCATTGGCGTTGGCATCACGCGTGAACGGCTGCACCAATTTCCCTGGTATATGCATGTTTTTTTATCGTAGTACGTAACCGAAAAAAAAATAACTCACATTTTTTTCAATTATTGAGGTAAAAACCCAAAAGTAAAACTGCACACAGTTCCGGGTAATAAAAACGGCGCCGTATTAGCCCTTGCATTTTATGACGTTACGTTTCAGTCAAAGCTAAATGATCATACAAAAAGTGTGATGTCTTATGGGTCAGCTGAAAATAATGTTGCGTTTAGAAATTTTGCGGTTGAGATTTAAAATATCTACTTTTCAATATTTAACAATAAAAAACCAAAATAAATATACAGATATATTTCTATATCAATAGAGAATGCGTTAAAAAATTATTCGTTTTTTTGAAATCACATGCTTAAACCATTTTTTATTGTGTAAGAGCCAGAAAACGGTTCGTATGAGGAAAACATTAAAAGTTGGAAACAAAACTAAAATTCTACACGGGCAAAGCCGCTTGGCGCAGCTTGCAAGTAATATAAAAGGACAAGTAACATCTCAATCCTTATGATGAATCTGACCTACACACCACCAGTTTGAGCGCCACTGAAACAGACATACGGTGAAGGGTTAAAAATGCATCGTAGTTGCATAAAAAAACCCTATACAGATATCGGATTTTAAATTTTAAAGCGCATTGTATTGAACTGCAGGGATCGGAAATCGATTGGGTCCGTAACGAACAAAAGGGGTAACCATTAATAATAAAAAAACCCATTGATTTTAGATACGACAGCTTGCGTGTTACACTCTTTTTATGTAAATTGGTTTCGATAATAGATATATATTAATAGAACTAACGAATGATATCAATGAACTGTTATAAAGCACTTTAAAACTTTCATGATGTCTTATATTTAAGTTCGTAAAAGCACAAAATAACTTTATACTCTACCTAGTATAAAGTACTTCAATGGATACCAAACATTCATACATTATAATTTGATGATCAAATAAAATGTAAATTTTTAAAATATCGAAAAAAAGTTTGGTTTTGACTCAATGTACTCATATATATTTTTTATTATAGTAAAGCGTTTGACTACCATCACAACTAAGAAAGTGAAGATGTGGCCTTAGATCGACCACACTTTCCCAGAAAAAATATGACTTCAGTTATTCCGTGATCATGGCGCATGTATGTAGTAAACTTCTTACTTAGTTTCCTAAATATTTTTTGTCACAAATCACGATATTAAAATATGTTTACAGAGCAACACCATCTGCAATTTTACAGTTATCAGTTTTCAAGTACGAAATTTTTATTTTTAATTTTAAAATTACAGTTCCTGCTATCACCTACTGTGCAGTAATTCGGCGCCGCAGGAAGGTGATAACCTCCAACTGAGATCTACAGGAACTCAGGAACCTAAGGGGTTAATAAAAAAATACTTAAATTTTGTCAATCACTGCTTCGGGTTTTTATTATTTCTGCAAATGCTTGGGTTCATCGAAAGCAAATAGATTGCTTTGAAGTTCTTTAAGAGGTGCAAAATTATATTATAATAGTTTTTCCTAAAAGTAGGCTCGCTATACAATTTTACTTTATTTTTCTATCAGATATTATCATTTATAGATCGTTAGCAAAATGACATTGGCCTTTTCGGATGATGAACTGCCTTCCACAATTCGCCTAATCGAATGATCGCTACATAATCGATACAGAATATAGAATCGAATACTCGGATCGCTATAATGGTATATTGATGGTACTAGCACAGACTGATTAATGGTCTACCGAAGCTCGATACAAAGGAAACCCATGACCCTGAGTTTTTAGGGTTAAAAATCGCATACTCTAGCGAAAGGCAGCCCATCCATTGCTGATTATTTGCAAGCTAGATTAAAATGTCCTATACTAAACCGTCGATGTACAACGTGTCAGTGGTAAAGTTTGGTTTGTAACGGGATTTCTGTGCAAAGGTGGAATGTAGGGTTGTCGCCAGATCGGTGACTTGTAGTTTTGCGTGTGTATTATGATGAGAGCTTGCGAAAATATACCGGGAAATGGACCGAATTATAGAAATTACTAGTTTCTGTCCGCGGCTTTGCACGCTTTGTTTCTATGGAATTGTTTGAAGGTTATTTCTGCCCCTTATGATGCCTATGTTTGATTTCAGGCTTTGAGCTACATATTATGCAAAATTTCAGCAAACGGTTCAATCGCTATAGTGGCGTGAAGAGGTAACAAACATCCATCCATTTAATCTAAACATTTGCCCTCAACTTTTGCGTTATTGATATAAATGTGATGTGATGTCGTTTTTTTAACATGAAAATATTCAAGGAACACTAAATAAAATCCATTACTAGTAGGACAGGCATGTAAATGATGATGTTTATGCCACCGACATTCTTATATATACAATATATACGTATATATTGTATATATAAGAATGTCGGTGTATATATAATATCCTCATTAGCTAAATACCCATTCAATATTCCTTACCGATTAAAGCCATATCAACGTCAAAGCCTTTGTACCGTGTATCGCTTTCAATTTTTATCTTCATGCGAAATTATGAAGAAAAAGTCTTTCACGGCCGTTATTGGATTTTTTATGGCTTGTTCTGAAATAAGTTCTTTGAAACCCTTCTTATCCATACTTATATTATACATTTGAAAGTAACTCAGAAAAGCGTGTGCGAAGTTCCGGGCAGCAGTTAGTCTTTTTCATGAAGTTGTTAAAATACATTACTTAAGTACCTTAACCATTAACTACCCTCTGATTATTTACTTAACTCGAAATAGTTTGATAATAAGGTCCCTGGTTCAAATCCTGGGTAGGTCCAAAGTTGTTATTGTCATTTTTCTCGCAAGAAAAATTCACAGTGACCGCCCGGATTTAGAAAGTTAGTGGGTACCTCAGAGAGCACGTTACGTGATTGTTTCTGCGCCTGACCTCTCACTGATCGTGTCGGAGGCACGTTCGGCAGACGACGTATGTGTACTGAGAAGTACCATGACCTACTTGATCGTTCAAAGTTATTCAAAAGATATTTTTGTTGGTTACAAACAAATATTTACAGTTATTTTAAACAGAAACATTACAAAACTAGCTACAGTTTCATCCACAAGCCAAACAAGATGAAGCAACAGAAAATGTTTGGCCATACTCACACAGAAAGCCGGTTTCCAGAAAATGCTGATCTGCTTTAAATCATGTTGCATGGTATACAATCATCTTAGATAGGTAAGGATCTAATACAAATTATCAGTTTCACATTATAAATAAAAGAAAGAAAAAAACTGAAACGGATTTTTTCTAATACAGTCACAGATTCACTTCGCGTGGTTTCGTAATCATACTTTCTCGAACGCACTTTGGCATACGGAGCACTCCGGACACTCGGTAAATAATAACTAATAAAATAAAAATGCTTTTATTTTTATACATTCGATGGCAGGATGCATCTTGTCATAGCACTGGTCTTCCGTGGAGGACAGAATGAAAAGCGTGAGTCACGGCGTAACTCGCACACAAACAGGACAATATTAAAAGATAACATACTAAAAACATAAAAAAACACATAAAAAATTAAAAAAAGTGAGAGTTAATTTTAAAAGTTCAACTATTCTCTGGCATCTTTCATTAAATCTTGTGCCAATGATTTATTCCTACTTCAGCATCGTTTAGTTAGAGCATCAGCACGCCCTTCCAATTTTAGTTTGTACATAACATTACATTTTAGAGCACATTTTACTGCCAAAGTTTCTACTGAATTGATAAAGTTTCTTCTGGGTTTCTACAAAAGACTGCAGCCAGAAGCTGGATGCGGCAAGACAGGGCGCTATGACGCTCATTATTGGAGGCCTCCAGTGGTGGACTATGATATGATGATGACGAACCAGTTTTCTGTGTACATGTTCCAGCAGAGCAGCGGTCGCGAATGCTGTAATTTCCCTCAGGATGCCTCTCAACAAGGATGACTGATGTCCGCCCGGACTATTCCAGCGTGTGTTTGTTTTTGTAAAATAAAACGGTTTTGAGGCTGCCGACACGGCATTTCATCTACCAGTTCCAAAGATATTATACCTGTAGGATCGCGCCAGATCTTTTTGGCCATAGTTCTTTTTATTTTGGTTTATCCATTTGAGAACATGAGATGTAGGAAGTGTCTCATCTAAAAAATATTTTAATTACCTACTTAAGAACAATAACAAAATAAAGGAATTAAACAATTTTAATTAGTATTTACACTTATACCCTTTTCTGAAAAATCTTTTAAGCCGTCACCAGAAGGCAGGGTGCCCAGAATGCTGACAGCATTGCCACATTATTGCCATGTTGGAATTCGTTGACCGAATTAGAAGATCACCTGTGGACTATATTTACTATAGTTTGGAATTACCTACCTTTATGTATGCAAGCAGCATAGGCCTCACCTTATTATACTGTAATAATAAGGTGAAGTTGTTTAGTACAAATAATATAGATGTTTTGGACAGAAAATCACATAAAAAGTTTGATAAAATACCCACCAAGTTTGAAGCTCAATAAAATGTAGTAATAATATAACGGAACAGGGACAAGTGCTAAAAAACATATTTGCCGCTATCTTTTTACCTTTTTGCGATTCCCACAGATCGACAAAGGGTTAAAAGACCGTCTCTATTGTAAGAGGATATCTAATTTCCTTGAGAGCAAAATTGGCGTAACATTGCTAAGGTATTTTTTGTACTACTAACCCTTTTTGCTGATGCTTTTGTATTTTTTTTACTTTTTAAGAGCGTAAAGAAAAGGCGGTAAGTTTATATCCGGCGTCTTTGACATTTGGAGGGTTAACCCATGCGGTCTCAGTGTGTATTAATTATTTGAAGGGCTCTTGAACTGAGCGACGTGGATTGTGGGTGGTTTGTAAGCTGTTTTTCTTATAATCTAATTATTATAAGAAACAACGCGGGTTTCTAATTAATTTACCAATTGAACATAAAATCTTGCCCTAACTGACTAGTTTACTAACTTAATTTTCTAAAATATATTTACTATGATTCTCTATTTTAAAAGTAAGGTTTGGATATGGGGGAATATAAATACTTCATTAACTTATTTTTTACTTCCCACTTTTCATGGAAAATAATGAGCTATCAACGACGATATTCAAGTTATAAAATAAAAATGGCGATCAACTTCCTCTCTTTTTCTACCATTGAAACTTATTTATAACCTCAGAGTTCGGTTATTATGTTCGATCATCATTTTCTCTAGCTAGCAAATAATTAATTGGCTGCTATGAAATTAATAATCCGAAGATTTTTTTTAGTTAATCACGGCAACATTTAATTAAATTTTTGTACAGCTAATAATTGTTTTGAAAACATCACTGTGCGATAATCGTTCGTTAATTGAGATATAATAATTTACTAGCCTGCTACTTATTTTTACTTTTTATTTTATTTATAGTAAGTTCGTCAGTAGTTATACTTATATCAAATGTCAAAAAATACAGCGAGAAACATAATTATATGAAATTTCAATCTCTACATTGAAAAGAAAGCTGCATCGTAATAAATTTAGGGGCTAATAGCCTTCAAAATTGAAAAGAATCCATTAATTTTTACACTTCATCAGACAACGTGGGATCACAAATATGGCTCTTATTAAAGAAAGATAATTTCACGCGAATCAGGAAGCATCTGGCAACACCTGCTTTATAACCCTTGATGTAAAAAACTGGGTATCTTCGACCCAGCATCAAAGGGTTTGCTCAAGAACAGTTAGGTTACGGTTTATCACCAGGTGTTAGGGGATCATCTGAGTTCTCACGGACATTGCAGTTTTTGAAGGGTAAAATTGACACTGCAACTGTGTTTGTCTTGGCTATAATCAGCTTCCTTCTTAGAAAGGGTCAAATGGGTATTATTTTTTTATCTCGTAATTGACGACGTAAACATGTATTCAAGATAGGTTGTTGCGGGTTGATTCGTTGAGAAATATGTAGTTACAAATATAATGTGTCGTTAACCAAAAACAAATAGATTGCTGACTTGATATAGTTATTATTGGCATTATGTTTGGTTTGCCACTTTTTTGCCAGTGTACCGTCTGATTCTGAATATATTTATTTTATGCTTTTTGGTCATGAGTTTATAAAGGACTTAAAAATATTTAAATATGGGCTTAAAAACTTAACCTTGAATTAAGTTATACAGTGACAAAACGGCAAGTTTCAAGTTAGTGGCGCAT
This sequence comes from Eupithecia tripunctaria, assembly GCA_955876795.1. Taxonomy (NCBI): domain Eukaryota; kingdom Metazoa; phylum Arthropoda; class Insecta; order Lepidoptera; family Geometridae; genus Eupithecia; species Eupithecia tripunctaria. The sequence continues at coordinate 9,511,610 of OY041612.1, forward strand.
GATCTGTATGTTATCTGACGCTGTAATGCTTCTGTTGTGCTGTACAGAAGTGATGCGGTCCAGTTCTAAGATAACCATAACACTTTTTACCCGCGGCGGAACGGAGACGGTATATGCGTTTAGGGTGTGATGTTGTTTGTATGTATGTATGTATGTATTACTAAAAAGTTTAAAATAAAATCAAAATAAAATTTTGAAAAACCCACGACGGATATAATAAATAGTATGTAGGTACTCAATCGAAAAAGGAAGAAATAATTTTTGCAAAACCCCCGACTAAATGGAATTGAAAAAGACAATTCCTATTCCCAATCCTAAATTTTTTCATTTATCCATTACTACAAAGCCAAAAAAATCCGTCGGGGGGGCTGCCAGTGCCAATTGACATCTATTTTCTGAATTTTCCGGTACCCAGTGTGGCGCTGGCTTAGAATTTGCACCACCACCTCCATCTCTTCCCGTGGGTGTCGTAAGAGGTGACTCAGGGATATCCACCGATGGCGGGCAGCAGCGCCCCGGACAGAACAATTCTACCACCGAACTGTGATCCCCAACTCGCATGTACACCGTGGGGATTATGGCCACTACCCCCATGAGATAAACGTCAATATCAGTGGTCAGCCACTGATAAACGCCAGCACAGTACAGCAGTTTTTCAGAATCGATGCCTTATTATATTTAGTCTGAAATGAGAACAAATAAGTTTTAATACTTTAAAAATCTTTTTAAGAACAAGAAAAGCTTTTAAGGTAAAATATTAAAATGCTTAGAAAGACAAATCCAACGAACTCAAACTCGACGGGGTTAAGTCTTTTCATTTAGGAGTTCCTATGATCACCTTCTGTCTCATCCACAGATCATGTTGATAGTAACATGACATAGAAGTTTCACCGAACTTACATAAAAATATTCAGCTCAATCGGTTAAAGATATATCTGCTTCAAAATTGACTTGCAAGATTCCACCCGAACAAACTGCATACATACATACATCCATTGCAAGTTAAATAAAAGTTTTTTAAAATGCAACGTTGTTTTTTAATTGACCTTTTTGTCTCATCTATTTGTACTAGAGTAGACTAGTCTCTTCAATGCCTAACAGAGCTAGTTATGCTCTATTTTAGTGAGAACAAACAAGACCGTATTTATTTGCCCTAAGGCTAACCTTAGGGCAAATAAATACGGTCTTGTTTGTTCTATATTTAAAATTAAAATTTTCCGAATCAAAGTTTGCCGAACCTTCACAAATAAGTTATCATTATACTAATATAATGATAACTTATTTGTGAAGGTTCGGCAAACTTTGATTCGGAAAATAATATTGATACCAATTTACCTCGTAACTGGTAAAGAAGAGATTTATTTCAGAGGAGTTTTGTGATATTTTTACGTGTGTAATTGGTCGTGTTTTTGCCCTCTTATCCATATTTCTAATATTTATAAGAAGTCTGCCTTTTTTAACCTTTGACTTAAAAGATGACTCTTGTCCTGATCTTTAGGTATCGCTATTTTATTTTCTGTGTTACATGTATATTTTTCTTTACAATGTGTCCAAATTATTAAAGATTTGAACTCATTTTGTTGAAGGTAGAGGTAACTACCTGAATTATAGTTACAACGTATTATTTTCTTGTACTAACTGCACGAACATTACTCTCGCTTTGTAACATTGTTGCATCACGTCCCGTAACACCAGTCAGAGTCAGAGTCAGAGTCAGAGTCAGAGTCAGAGTCAGAGTCAGAGTCAGAGTCAGAGTCAGAGTCAGAGTCAGAGTCAGAGTCAGAGTCAGAGTCAGAGTCAGAGTCAGAGTCAGAGTCAGAGTCAGAGTCAGAGTCAGAGTCAGAGTCAGAGTCAGAGTCAGAGTCAGAGTCAGAGTCAGAGTCAGAGTCAGAGTCAGAGTCAGAGTCAGAGTCAGAGTCAGAGTCAGAGTCAGAGTCAGAGTCAGAGTCAGAGTCAGAGTCAGAGTCAGAGTCAGAGTCAGAGTCAGAGTCAGAGTCAGAGTCAGAGTCAGAGTCAGAGTCAGAGTCAGAGTCAGAGTCAGAGTCAGAGTCAGAGTCAGAGTCAGAGTCAGAGTCAGAGTCAGAGTCAGAGTCAGAGTCAGAGTCAGAGTCAGAGTCAGAGTCAGAGTCAGAGTCAGAGTCAGAGTCAGAGTCAGAGTCAGAGTCAGAGTCAGAGTCAGAGTCAGAGTCAGAGTCAGAGTCAGAGTCAGAGTCAGAGTCAGAGTCAGAGTCAGAGTCAGAGTCAGAGTCAAATCATTTATTTCTTTAGACCTACAAAATAAGTACTCAGACAAGTATTGTTTTTAATATAACAGCTTGATAAATAGTAATTAATATCAAATAAGAAATAATACGCAATTGACTGTAATTCACTTAAATTGTTTGTCCTCTAGCGGAAGATGAGTTATAGGTAATTCGTATCGTAAGGCTCCAAGTCAAAGTTCATAATGTACTGGCGACAACAATTTCATAAAAGTCAAATCCAAAGACCAGTATCCAAAGTAGCGTAAGTAATGCGATAGCCGTAGCAAGATGTTTGCAGCACAAATGTTATTTGCGTTGCCGAATCCGTAGACCAGTGGCGGTGTCACGTTGCTTGGCCAAATAAACTAGAGTTGCTACAACTGGCTGAATTTTCGGCGAACAGAGAAGATAGAAAGATAGATGTTAAATACTTTTATACAATACCTGCTCAGAAAGTTGCTAATAAGCAACTTTCGAAAACAAAATCTAGGCTCTTTAATTTATAGTTTATAAAAATAATACCTTATAATGTACAGTACAGTAAGTACTACTAATAATGCAAGGACGTACTTTCTACCTTATATTTGGAAAAGGCATACCTTTTATTCCATAGCCAAATGAAAAATAAATACCTTTTCCAAATATAAGGCTTTGCATTATTAGTAGTACTGTAGGTACTATGATATTAATAGTAAAAATTATAAATAAACATTTAATTTTCCCAAACACAAAAAAATGCACACGGATTAACCTTTTTTTTTTGAAAATAATTAATGAAATCTAAATAATGCCATCAAAAAAAGGGGTAGGTATAGGTACCTCACCCAAAAATGTCATATGTTAGCACTACTGTTACATAAAAAAAACACGCAGCGTAGTTAGTTTTAGGGCCTTGTTCACGATCTCCAAGTAAAGTGTTGAGTAGTTACTTCTTAGATAACGTTAGTTGGCAAGTAAAAGTCACGAGTATATTTTGTCCATTTCACAAACAAAAATTGAGCCTCGAGTAACAACTTACTGGTTAAGGCCCATACACCAGCGAAAGTGGCGCTCCCAACTATTATATCTTATTATTACGTTGAACGCAGGAATTTTTAAAAATCCTACGTTCGGTTTGTGGTATCTATTATAAGCTATTTATTAATGCCTCTGTAATAGTTTCATTTTGTAAAGCTTAGGAAGAGATACGAAGTTGCGCTTTTTGGCCACCAAACTCTATTTTTGCATCTCCTCCTAAACTATATGAGATAAAATTATAAAAGAGGTATTAAAAAATAGCTTATAATAGATACCACAAACTGAACGTAGGATTTTTTAAAATTCCTATGATAAACGTAAAAATATGATAAAATAGGAATTGCTGTCAGATTGGCTCGGGTATGCGCCTTAAGTGAATGACGTATAAAAACATACCCTACCATTCGTTCAATTTCGTTCGATGAACATCAAACGTCACAGGCCGTTGTCAAATGTCTTGTCATTTGTTTTGTTTTGGTGTTTTCGAGGGAGTTTTTGAAAAGCGTTGTGTCGTGCGTGTGATTATTATGTTTCTTTATTTTCTATCATGAATAAAGAAAGAAGTGCAAACTTTTCGATTAATGAGAGGGACATTTTAGTAACCCTTGTGCAGAAATACCAAGATGTGCTGGAAAATAAACAAAGCGATGCTTCGTCGTGGAGGAAGAAAGAGGCAGCTCGGGAAAGCATAGAAAAGGAGTACAATGCTCGATCTGGAGGCACGTTCCGTTCCGATCGACGTAAACTTTGAAAGTGAAATATGAGGACCATAAACGTATGGTCAGAAAAAAGTCGGTTGCAATACGCTTATAACTTTACCGTACCGGAGGTGATAAAAATACAGCACTGCCGCTAGATAACGTAGAAGAGCAAATCAAAGGAATGATTAGTTTAATAAAATCATCGTTTTTAATAAAATAATTTGATTAATGACAAAAAACCACTCACCTTTGCGATTAAGGAATTATTTTGTGTTTTATTAATTATTAATTATAAATTTGTTCACTGCATACTTTGATAGACGGAATTTAGTAAAACAATCAGTTTCATCTAGGTCCGTAAAATAATCAACACGGAATTTAAATACACGAATCCTAAGTACCCGTTGCGTTGTAGACTGTTCTAATTCATCCAATTGATGATCAATTAGGTCATATAAATCCATTTTTATTAATATATTTTAAATAATCGTTGGATATTATCTGATTAGTACCGACACAAAATGACAACGGACAGCTTTTATCTGTAAAGTAAACACGCTAATTGGCAGATGTTGTCGCCAAATACCTCTATACTCTGAATTATGACGAATATTATATGTAGGTATGTATGTGGTAAACATTAAAAAAGTATTTAAAGAAGTGCTGAAATTAGGTTAAGCAACAACGAGGTGGTTGTTCCACCGGTTCTAAGGTTCTAAGCCATTTGACATGATACTTAGCTGTTCTATCTGGATGTGATGACTAATTCATCGGACAGTGATGGTTGTTCCATCGGACTGTTGTTCATTGAGCTATGATGGCTGTTCCACCTGTGCTCTGGTTCAGCGAGCTATGATGGCTGTTCCACCTGTGCTCTGGTTCAGTGAGCTATGATGGCTGTTCCACCTGTGCTCTGGTTACTGATTCTTACTGTTATGGGGATAATTCCCCTTATGGCCTCCATCCTCCCCTATAGCCATCCCGTTCCTCACACTTTATCTCTGATCTACTTGTCCGCAGACAGACCAACGAATTGGTATACACACAACAATTATAATCTGAAACTGCTTCTAATATCGGTGGCAAAAGATCTCAATTGCATACAATGTAACTCAAAGTCACTCACCGATGTGTCTCGCTTGCTGTCTCGTAACAGAATGCATCGTCGGCCGTTCATCGCCGAAGGACCGCGCTGTGCGCGCGCCCGCTTCGCCTCGACCGGTTATGGCCAGTCCGCTAAAATCTTTATCAACCTACCTACAACCTAGGTAGGTACCTACTCAAAATATTTCTTCGCCTTCGCGACATTCCCCCCCTTCAAGGAAGAATGAGAAATAAAGATATTAATATCAATACTATTTATCAAACAAGGATTTGTATGTCGATCACTTAATCTGCCTTTGAACATTAACTGAATTTACTGGTGAAACAATTAATAAGTAAGTGGTCCACTCCTTGACCTTTTCTCTGACTTTAACCGCTGAAGCCCGAGCTGAAGTATGAGGCCAATCAGGCCTCATACTGATTTCTACTGTATCAGCTTTTGATTCTAGTTGCACCGCAGCATGATGTACTGACTTTATTCTATGTTCCTCAGAACCTTTAGCTCTGATCAGTGGAACTGGGTCTACATTTGAAACTACACTTTGCTCTTTGTTCAATTAATGCGCTTTACGCAAGGTGCTACAGAAGACCTGCGCTCTTCATTTTACTCTTCATCATTCTTTTTCTCTTCTTTGAGTGGCAGTCTTTTGGTCTCATACTGTATTTTATAACTGTGTATTTTCTTCTATTTATCATTATACTTTCTTGTTTTATGAGCCAATAAAAATTATCTTTTACCTATTATCATTTGGGACTCAATCTGTTTAAGTAGATCTGTGTCTCTTTCAATGTCTCTTGCAACTTTTACCTCCCAATCCAAAATGTTTTCTAGTTCTGCTATTCGTCCAACCCTCCAGTGCGCCCTATTTGCCTCTGATTTTATCTGTAGATAAACCTTTCTTGTATTGATTAGTTACCATCAATCTATTCTGCAAAATCATCGACACGCAGATAATCTTGACGAGTAAACACGTACCTACTCCAGCTCAGCAACTACCGTCGCTCGTCGTAAGCGGTTGTGATCATAGCTTCAAGCTCTTTTATTTTCGTACACAACTGATTGTGTGTGTCCAATACTCTCTTCATAGTATACACCATTCCGGTCCAAACCTCCATTCAGTCCATACCATGGAGCTAATTCTAGTATACATTTCAGCGTCAATTGCTTTCTATGTGTAGCTGTAAGTTTGAATTATTTGACGTTATCCGATACAATCAACTATGGCAATTTGTTACTGCTACATAGTTCTTATGGAAAGAAAACATTCTCCGACATATAGTTCTTTTACTACTCTCTCTATGTGGCAAACCTAGCGTTGCTTCTGAGTAGTTAACTTAGCATATTTGATTCTAATTTCATTTCATTCTTCGACAATATCTATAGTAATAGTATTCGTAAGACCCTCCTCAACCAAGGAGTTAGTCTAAAAATGTTGATGTTTGGACGCTGCAAGATTTTTGACAGAAACTCAACCTGAATTTTAACTTTAATATTTTGACTGCCCTGGGCGCTCACGATACAAGTTCGCTGCAAAGCAACGCAGCGTCGCATACCTTTACCAGTCTATTTATCTGCCTTGGTACTCAATCTATACCAGACAGATATTGTTTTGTTGGTAGGTTATTTGTAGTGACTTAAATCTGTTTCATTTTAGAAATCATTATTCGCGGCACAAATGGCAGAATTACTTTACACCGTCTCAAAACTAGATTGCTATTAGTCAAAGCAATAGTGATTTTATTTAACCGGCACGGGCGTTTAGTCACGAAGGCTCGATCGGCCCATGCATCATACAGTTGTCTTTACAAAAATAGTAACTCTGTGGGTTACTATACAAAAACTGTGACATAATTTATCAAACTACATCACAATAGAACTGAACTACCAGCAATTCTCGTCTACGAGCCGGAACGTTATTTTAGTCCCTTAAGGGCACTAATGTAGACTTGCCAATAACAAAATTAACATTAATATTAGCGTGTAAAGAACTGAGCTTATTAACAACTACAGCGTACACTTGCATTGAAGAGTCTGTACAATGCACTTACAATTAAAACTTATACACACCTTAATAACTTCATTATTATTTTAGCTTCTGTCTCTGTTGCATGGCATTTTTCATAATTTGTACACCGTAATCGGTAAAACATGTTGATACTTGCATACCTGTTTATAAAATCTTATATCTACACATGTTTAAGCAAATAAATGATCTTTATCTTTATCTTTATCTTTATCTTTATCTTTATCTTTATCTTTATCTTTATCTTTATCTTTATCTTTATCTTTATCTTTATCTTTATCTTTATCTTTATCTTTATCTTTATCTTTATCTTTATCTTTATCTTTATCTTTATCTTTATCTTTATCTTTATCTTTATCTTTATCTTTATCTTTATCTTTATCTTTATCTTTATCTTTATCCTTATCTTTATCTTTATCTTTATCTTTATCTTTATCTTTATCTTTATCTTTATCTTTATCTTTATCTTTATCTTTATCTTTATCTTTATCTTTATCTTTATCTTTATCTTTATCATTATTTAAGAGCGGCCAACCCGTCTTATTTTTCATACAAACGCTCTTACTTGATTATGGCGTTGTAATACATCTTTCTTTGAAACTTTTAACTAAAAGGTATATTATATTATATACATAAATTGTATAAGTAAACACAATATTTAGATAGAAACCTTGCAAATCTAATGGAGATTCTAAACGACACAAAGTTTCATTTCACACAAACTTGTAAGGCTTACTAAAAAACTCTTATTTCCCTGTTGCAAGTTTCATGAAATTTCTAAACACTGTTTTTCCTAGGGCCGATTACCTGCGAGTGAACTGCGAAACTAACCAAATGCCGACGAGGGATCAGGCGATTCCTCTCTCTTGTCGCTTTGCCTCTTTCTTTTACATTGCGCTGGTTGAAACAACAAGCTTTTCAATCACGCTCTCGTTGACGATAATAGGACCGGGAAGGCCCCTTAAGTTTTGTGGATGATAGCAATAATTACATTTTAACAACTTTCGTTATTTAATTTTACATCTTTACGAACGCAAGCAGTTCCTTCTGTATGCTTTTGTGGGGTAGTCGGATTGGATACGGATTTTAGGATCCCTTTCCATTGAATGTATTACATCATTCAGGATGTACTTCGTAGATAGTTAATACGCCAGTGTACTAAACTAATTACGACTCTATAATGCCACTGATTTTGCCTGACCAAACAAAAAATAATGAATACCCTTTCCCTCGAGAAAAACGAAGATAAATAATAGTCAATTCATTACTATCAATCTAATCACTGCCTGATTCATTATTTCTGCATATTACAATCTACTCGTAAAAGGCATTCAATTCATTCATTTCAGGTGGTGATTTCGCACCAAAAAGTTTATACTTATAGGTCTATTTAATCAGTAATGAACAAGCATCTTTAGGCTATAGTTATGGCTATAGGTATTTGACTCGGCAATGCTCGAACGCTAACAGCCGTAACTGAGAAATCGTAATCTTTCTCAGATCTTATTTACTATGACTAAGCAAGGTTTTTAAACAGCGTGGTGTTTATAGCCATATTCATAATTATGCTAACTCTCTGTTTTAGCTGACTTCATTTACTATCCTGTGCAATTTTTTTTTAGGACAAAATATGGCCTGGTTATACGCACCATATTCAGAGCAATACTAACACTTGCGATTATTTCTACAGGTGCTTACCCTGTGACCACAGATATCCGAAACTAAGATTGTGCCTGTGACCTTCTTGAAAGCAGTTAAAGCAACGGTTTCCTAGTTGAGCTTTCCTGTTGTGAACATTTTTGTACCTTGTACATTTGGCATTAAAATAATCTTGCCTACAACATATACATTTCTCGTAAATTTCCTCTTAGGTGGCTCTTCTGAACTTTCTGAGACATCGTTTTGTCTTTTCTTTGATTGTGTTTTACTGAATTGTCTGTTATCATTTTTGTGTTTGTCTTTTCTATTATTATTATTTATACGTGGCCTATTGTTCGTTATTTCTACAGCTTTTATATGTAATGCTCCTATTGTTATTTTTTCTGTGATGTCTTTCTCTTCTATATTTGCCGGTTCTGTAATCTTTACACCTATTGTGTCTGTCTTTAGTCTATTTGAGGTCTCTATAGCAGATATTATGTATTCTAGATATTTTCTGATACCGTTTACTTTTCTTCTTCGTCTATCATCTTCATTCTTACTTCTTAGATTAGATATTTAGAGAATTTCTCCATTGTCATCAGTCCGAGATGCTCGTGATTTACGTCTTCGCCTAGGGAGCTCAATACGAGTAGGTGTCTCTCTATTCCATTAAGTACATATCTGCATTATTTTATTTGATTTTTATTGACTGGTTTTATCCTGTATAATGCCACATAATGTGCGTCAATAATTGCCGCAGGTTTACCGAACTTTTCCTTTAGAGTTTGGACAGCTATGCTATTATTTGTGTTAGTTGTGTCTTATCTTATCCTTCTATTTCATTGATACTTCTACCGTCAGTATTTGATGACAATTGGTCCTAAATATGGTACCTGTCATTTGACAGTGTCACCATCAAATTTAGTCAATTCCATTCTTGTCAATTTACCAGAAATATTAAGATTTTCGCCATTTATCGTGGCTACACTACGTTTTTCATCATTGCGCTTGATACAAATATCTAATTCTGTTCCCTTGTCTTCTGCCTAAATTTGTATAAACATGTACTCGGTGATCTTAGCAGTGTCGGTTTCTGTAGCTTATTTACAATAGATGTGGATTTCTGCCACAAACCTCTAAGTAGCACTCTTAAGTTTAGCTCCGTGGTACTCTAACTCTCTTTAGTTACCTTCACCATCAGATATTTGCTTAAGGGCACACTGGGCAGAGTTTATGCACGATTGTACTGATTCGTACAATAATTTCAAACGGGTTAGGACGATACTTATTTTGTTTATTTTAAGTACAGTTCCTCATTTGAACTGACCATGAGCGAAAGATCTTGTCCTTATGTAAAATCTACAACAACATTGTAATTTATTTAGCAACTTACTTGTATTAAGTTCTTGCCTACCTATGTTTCTTAGGTACAATAGGTAGCAATTACGAGCTATTCTCAATATCTCACACGCGGTTTTTCCCAACGTCTCATGTGAGACGCCGCCTCTTCCCAACGTCTCCTCTTTTTGCATTAGGACTGTATTTGAAGCTTTCTTTTCATTTCAAGGTTGCAAGATTTTTATTTGTGACTTGCTATCTACTGTCTACGTGGGTACCAAGGAATTTAGTAGGTACATATCAACGTAAGTTTCTACTAAAACCCCACGACATTAGGTTTATTTAGAAGGTAATTAGTGACCTTTTAACCTACTGCAACCTTATTTAGTTGTATGTCCAGCAGTGGACTAAGGTCCCCTTTCAGCTGCTGTAGCAGTAAGGCACTTAATGCAAATTGACTCTCACGATCAATAAATAACACAGCATTTTTAACAAACAGACTACCTGAATTTACAAAAAAATACGTTACTTTGTCTTGTATTAATATACAATGCCCGAACTTGTTTGGTAGGCCTATTATATTGTATTTGTAACACATTAGGTACAGGTCAGTCACATTAGGTGTAGGTCTTTTAATAAACTCAAAGTGTCATACAGTGTAAGAACACCCTAGATACCTACTGCGGGTCTAGTGCATAGGTAGATTTATTATCTTGCTCAAAGGTTGCCTGGAACAAATAAGGCCGCCCATTGCGCCAACGGCCTCAGTCTTTGTTTTAATTCTTTATGAGTGTGCCATAAGCAATTTACTTCAAAATTGCACTTTAAAATCGTTATTTATCTCAGAATCTGTGAAATCTACTACCTTCATATTTAATGAAATGTTACTTCGATATTTTATCTTGAATTGCGTGTTTTAAAAACACGATTGGTGAAAGTTTTCTCAATAGTTAATTATTAGGAAAAATATATGTTTTTCACACATTTTGCTATTTATCTCAGGAACAGCACACATTTCTTCTTCGGTTTTTGTTTTGCTAAAAAACCTAGTCTTATTTCTTTAGTTGTGTCTTTTAATTTTTCGATTGGTTGCTTCATCAACCCGTAATTAAGTAAAAACAGTTTTGGCAAATAGTAAATTCGGTGCACGTATGCTCTGCACTTCTCACTCACAAGAAAACCATATCTTGTGATCTCGCTCGAAATCCATCTCGTAGCGGCGTTATTGCACACTCTTAACTACCATAAGTTGTTCCTGTTGGTATTGTTTTGTACAGTTAATGTGCATAATCCTCCTTGCGAAGTCTATGAGGAAATTGTGAAAATGATCCTTAATGGGCGAATCGACACTACATCTAAATAAAAACCAACTTTTACGCCCGGGCAAAGTGTAAAATCTACACAATTCCTTTAGTGCAAGAAAGCAACGGTCATGCAGCATAATATCCTACTAATATAGTAGGTACCTGGTCTACCAAACGGTAGTAAAATGCTTGAAATTTTTGTCTACTTCGCAAATTTGCAGATAAGCAAAGTCGTAAAATATTCTACGATCTAATTATAGAATTTTACTAAGTTACTCCGTCGAACCGGGCGAACACCTTTAGTAAAACTACCCACATGACATTTTACGAAATCATGTACGGACATTGAATTACTACTACTAGCGTACTAGTGTATCTATTATAAATTTATAACTCACTGTGTTCCGATTCTTTTAGACTGTAAGGTTTGAGATAATATATCCCAGCATCTCCACCATGTCGCCAAATACCTCTATACTCTGAATTATGACGAATATTATATGTAGGTATGTATGTGGTAAACATTAAAAAAGTATTTAAAGAAGTGCTGAAATTAGGTTAAGCAACAACGAGGTGGTTGTTCCACCGGTTCTAAGGTTCTAAGCCATTTGACATGATACTTAGCTGTTCTATCTGGATGTGATGACTAATTCATCGGACAGTGATGGTTGTTCCATCGGACTGTTGTTCATTGAGCTATGATGGCTGTTCCACCTGTGCTCTGGTTCAGCGAGCTATGATGGCTGTTCCACCTGTGCTCTGGTTCAGTGAGCTATGATGGCTGTTCCACCTGTGCTCTGGTTACTGATTCTTACTGTTATGGGGATAATTCCCCTTATGGCCTCCATCCTCCCCTATAGCCATCCCGTTCCTCACACTTTATCTCTGATCTACTTGTCCGCAGACAGACCAACGAATTGGTATACACACAACAATTATAATCTGAAACTGCTTCTAATATCGGTGGCAAAAGATCTCAATTGCATACAATGTAACTCAAAGTCACTCACCGATGTGTCTCGCTTGCTGTCTCGTAACAGAATGCATCGTCGGCCGTTCATCGCCGAAGGACCGCGCTGTGCGCGCGCCCGCTTCGCCTCGACCGGTTATGGCCAGTCCGCTAAAATCTTTATCAACCTACCTACAACCTAGGTAGGTACCTACTCAAAATATTTCTTCGCCTTCGCGACAGATGTTGTGACGAGTAAGTTACTGGTCAGTTAATCTTATGATTAGTGCTACTCGAACATCGTGAAATTGGCATGTGAAGTTACGGGTGACTTTATCTAGTGGTTAGCCTACTCAACACTTTACTTGAGGGTGGTGAAAGAGGCCCTTAGTCTTTCTGGCATTATTATTAGCTGACAACTGTTTGGATGGTTACAAATAGTGACCACCGCTTCAATCAGCATTTACGCGCCAGCTTCGATCTTTTATAGTTTTGATTCATAGTGGTCATGGTCATGCCGAACGCCGAAACATAGCGACAACTCTACTTAACTTAATGTTTGTTTGTACAAACCCACTGGCGGCGACACTCCATTGGAGAATAAGTACTGGATGTGTCGCTGAATTTGAAAATAGGTGAGTATGTTACATAAGTTTTCTACTTATTATCTTCGAAATAAAAAACACTTAGGTAGGTACTTAATGCTTTTTAAAGTAAGTAAACAGACTTTTTTGGGGTGAGATTTTTTATAAGTTAATTTATATTTAAGTATACATAGAGATTCCGTACGTATGCCTAACTATATTAGACAATAGTGAACAAAACATTTTATAAAATCTATCTTGTTAAATTTAGATGTTATGTAGGTAGGTACTTATTTTGTTTCCTTCTTACCTATATATAACAAATCAAACGTCCCAAAAACCAAACAAAATACGAATAGGAAGCCATATTTTCGAGCGATACCCACCCCGGTAGCCATGCGTCCGAAAAATAGAAGATAATCTAACTTTTTCTTACTCCCCTACTTCCATATCCAGCATAACATGACCTGGACTTACTCACTATATGTAACCAAGTACAGGCCAAGTTACTCTGGAAGTCGATAGTTGTGGGCGTAAGATAGGGAAAACGCAGCAAATCATTACTGACAGTTGACCAAAACGGGGTTCGTGCCCCCTGAAATATGTATGGGTTTACGGGACCCTGTTATGGTGTCCGAATGTTGATAAGCCAAGGAAGGGCAAGATTGGGGGACACATGATTAGAATTGTAGGATTGATCCTTGGGATTGCTTTGAATTTATAGTGACTGCATTTTTTATGTTGTTTGCTTGTTCTTTTTTTGAAAGGTTTGTTTTTGCTTTAACCTGTTCAGTGGCCAATGCTACGCGGTAAAGAATAAGTACCTACCCATTCTTTCAAATTTGGCCCGATCATAATAATAGTATTTATAATTTAATTTTATACGGCCATTCGCAACTGAATTTTTAATTATGAGTTGGGTGGGTTAGATAATTGTATACTGTAGTAGGTAAAGTAGATCTCTGAAGCTTATATAAATACGATATTTTATAGGTTCCTCATTAATTTTATTTAAAAACGTGGGAATTTCTAAAACGAACAGTGCTCTAAATCAAAACAAATATCATTGTCCACAATCGTCATTGTTGCCACAACAAAGTGTCTAAATCCCTTTAAATCCGAAAAATAGGATTGCAAAATAAAAAAAGTGCTCGTTGACTTTACGAAGCGATACAATAGTTTGGGTGCAGTGCAAAAAATGAATACAGAACTGTAATATTGAATATTGATGGTACTTTGAACAGGAAGCATGAACTATAAGCAAGTTTTCTTCGACCACCGTCGTCTTAGATTATTATGTTTGATAAGAGTGTAATTTATCAAACAAAGCATCTACCTAGCAAATGACCTAACATGTTATGATGGTAAAGTAGTGTTACTAAAATGTGAGGTACTTTTTTTTGTAGTACAGGTAATAGAAAATATGTTCAGAAATTCTTTGGAATGCGTTAATTTTCGGAGTCATTTACTTTCTCAGTGACTCCACAAATAGTTTTAAAACTAGTGCAGGAAGCTATGAATTCATGTTGTTAACAACTCTAGCTATTATGTCAATACATGTATTTTTACTTTACTTTACTTATTACTTTCTAACTAAGTTTACGTTACGCTATAGCCACTGTAATGTGTCTCTTACAAATCATACGGTTGTAATATGTAAGCTACCGAAATACTAAATAAAATTGGTTGTTTTTTTTATAACTTACAATGAACGAAAGGATTTGAAGTGTCGTAGTGAACGTGGAGTCATTTTGTATTTTTTGTATGTTTTTTCAGATAGATAGTATGGCACGGAAAAAGATACCTACCTAGGTAGATATTGATAATGAATTGTTTCGATAAATCGATGGAATAAGGTTCGATTTGGGATATCTCACAAATTACCTTTGTCTTTTGAATCGATTTAATATAATTCTATGAACTCTGAACGTACAACCGAAACTGAACCTTAATTGTAAATAATTAATTTGGTTTTAAAAAACTATAAACCTTCAACTATAAACAATACTTAAATTTTTATAGTTTTGTCATGGATTTTTATGGATCCCACTGTCAGAACGGGGCCAAATTAAAATGGAACCACATGAGAAGCACCAGCTTTCATATAAAAAAACATGAAAATAAAAATGGTCGAACTGAGAACTTCCTTTTTTTGAAGTCGGTTACAATATGATGATGCAGTTTTTTTTCTTTAATGTTTAGCATTTATGAAGGTATAGAATTTCAAATACAAAAATAATATTAATTACTTAAGATATAAATATAACACTAAAACAGGCAGAAGTGAGGATGCCACTTTTTTTTCTAATTGCGTTTTTTTGTGTTCTGTTTTTTTGTCGTATTATTTAGCAAAAGGTTAAACTTATAAACGCCATATAAAATCAGTTACAATTTCCCACACAACATAGCAATAAATAAATGTCATTAGCACTGTCAATAAACGTTTCAGATACGAACACCCTGTCACTAAACTACAAAAAAAACACTCCACCCATAAAAAGCACAATCCATACAAATATAATTAGTTTTGTATACAATAATATATCACTCGATTTTACCCCAAAACATGGCAATTTAACCCTGTTTCCCTGATTGGGGTATTTTTTGCCCAATCAACCATATCACAATGTTGATGATGTCAAGAGTCGAGTTGTGTGAAATTTTTCGTAATGTGAATTTAGCTCTCATGACCCCAAAATAAATGCTCATTACAAGTATCGTGATTAAATAAATAATAATTATTAATTAAAAATGTCTTTCCATTAAACATATAAAATACTTTACTTTGGGATTGATTGTTATGGGTGTATTGATAACTGTTACACAACTAACATTCAAATATAACGTGCTCATTAGAGCGAATTTAAATTTAAATTTCGAAGACCGTTAGAAGAGGCCATAGATCGACCGTAGCAATTAACATAGTCGCATGTGAAAAATCGTTACTTTAGAGTACAGCCGTTCAAAGTTTCAAATATGAATAAAGTGAATATTAATCAATGTATCTTAACCAAATTTGGTATGGCATATACATATAATATACCTGACGTAGTAGTATATGCAAATTTATATAAAATGCATTGGAAATATAAGAAACTGCACAAGCAACATAGTTAACCACTTGACCATGAAACTATTTTGTCGGATATGGTAGATCCAACATTATTATCTGAATGACAATTTCGGATTTCGGTCAGATGTGGCACAACCCACAGTATTGCCCGGACTTTGAAATTTTTTTTATGTTGGATGTCCCACTTAAAACGTTATTGCTTGTAAAATATCTATTTTTTATTGTGTAAATACCACTTACAATATTATTTCGTGGATGAGAAATGTCTTTTCACTTAAAAACAGCTGTCAAAAAACGCCTCATTACCTGACCACGTTCGGGTAGATAAGATTTTAATATGCCCAGAAAATAATAAGTCACTGTGTATAGATATTGTGTGTGTAGATATTGGTAAACAAAATATTGGAAAACTTAATAAATGTTAAACATTTCATAAGACCAAAACTAACTAACTTAGATTATGAATCAACACAAAACAAATGGAGTTATTTTGTAAACAGTCTTATTATGTTATATTTGAGATCAGCGTCATTGTATATCTATATTTTAATCTACTTACTTTAAAAATAACATTTATAGACATGATATATTAGAAAGCAAATACTTATTTTAGTAGGAACAATTATAAAATATTTAAGATAGGGAATAAATCTCTCATCTATAAAAATATTTAACATTATCGTCTTCCCACCTGGCCGGAGGGCGTCCTACACTACGTTTGCC
Source organism: Eupithecia tripunctaria (assembly GCA_955876795.1). NCBI lineage: Eukaryota > Metazoa > Arthropoda > Insecta > Lepidoptera > Geometridae > Eupithecia > Eupithecia tripunctaria. Next base: position 9,528,311 of record OY041612.1, read on the forward strand.
GAGCCGCGGTCTCACTCAAGAACTCGTTTACCCCATCGGTTGTCGGTTCTTCGCGAGATATGGCCGGCCCACTGCTACTTCAGCTTGCTAATTCTTTGAGCTATGTCGATAACTTTGGTTCTCTGTCGGATGTATTCGTTACGGATCCTATCCTTCAGAGAGACTCCGAGCATCGCTATTTCCATAGTTCGCTGAGCGACTTTGAGCTGGTGGACCAACCCTATCGTGAGTGTCCATGTCTCAACTCCGTGGATCATGACGGGTAGGATGCACTGATTGAAAACTTTCGTTTTCAAGCATTGCGGTATGGATGACGAGGAGACTCGACGTAGTTTTCCAAACGCTGCCCAGCCTAACTGGATCCTATTTTAATTAACATAGCTAAATTTAAATTCACAACCTTTTATGGTACATGATAGGTTTTACCTACCTTATTATACGTACTACAGTTGCTTCATTAGAAACCTAATAGTCTTCGGAATAACTTTCTTCATGAGTAAGATTAGAAGCATTGTTGGTGTGAGGTAGTTTTAAATAAAAGTCATGGTCATAGTAGCGCTCAGGAATAATTAGCGTTCTGCAGAGATCTGTGAAATCCTTGAATTTTTATTTACTGATAGTCTTTGAAATTAAAAACGTCATCTTGTCTTATTTCTGTCACGACTAAAGGGGGGGTCACCTTTAGATTTAGGCCAACGGACTACGCAATACCATTCTACTGGAACCCAAACCGTTTTGCGTTTGCTTGATCGTTCTACTGTCACGTGCACACTGTCTCCCTTATTTTGTCTGTTTCCCTTTTTTCTAAAAAACGATGGACCACAGTTACTCCGAGCTTTTTTGCTACGAACATGTAGAGTCACTAAACAAAGTCCGATTTATATTTTGGCCTGCGCAGTTATCAGACCAAAAACAAAATTCCTTGACGCCACGCTCTGCATGGAATCGATGAAGTTGCAACTAGATACTTCAATAGAGCTACATCTTGGATGTTAGATCATAGACCGTGAAATTCAATTTTGTGAACCGTCTCTTGTAGTAAAGTACGCTGATTTAAACTTGTACGTACATGTACGTTGATTCATTTTTTGTACTGTCTTTTATTAGATGTTTTTGTGGAATATTTGTTAATATCGAACCACTCACAGTACAGCTTAAACATTCGCGATGTGCTTACAACGCCTTCTAGGTAGAGTTTGCTTAAATTTTGACGGTTGTAATGAGCCTCAACCATTGAGAAATATTTTACGTGGTCACATAGACTCTCATCATTATAAACCTCCTCCATATATTATGTCATCGTTATAAACGAGTCATTTATGTTCATAACGACCCCTTTTGTCTTCCTCTATCACCATGTTCCCATCAAATTCCAGGCCGTGCTTACCGCGCGTTCACTTAGCGCTATAGTTTTGAGAAACATTGTCTTGCATACCTTCACTGGTTCCTTTTCTACGTTTGCAAAAAAGTACTGATAAGTGTTTTGTCTATCGTGCTTCGTAGCTTCCGTTGTTTGGCGTCGCTTGACTATTTTTTGTGTATTTAATGACGAATTCCCAGTGCCTTTTCTTTTCGCCTAAAAGCCAAAAATATTTGAAGACTCGCTTTCGATCATCATTAGAAATCTTTTGGGTACATTTCAATTGGCACTTTTACAGTATTTTTTTAATTTTTTACTTTCGACTACCTCCTCCCTTTTTTGTTCACAAATTCTTCATCGCTGTTTTTCTTCAGTTTTCTTTGTACCACAACCACAAGCCACCTTTCTTTATGAGCAAGGTGTCTCTTTCCTTTATCAGTCTTAAAATATTTTGAAACAACTTTTTGTACGGGCCAAATTGTAGAACGTTAAATAGGAATAGTTGACAAAGCATTGTTTGCGTGAAACTTTAGGAGTTAGAATACTGAAAAAGACTATACCGGATTCACTATGTCGACATCAAGAACGTCTAGTCTTTTCTCGCTATCATTAAAATGTCTCCAATCAGATCTTGCAGTTGTACAAGCTCCTCTTCAAATCCAGCAGGAAGGGAGGAATATTGTCCTTAAATATTTTTAAGTATGTTAGCAAACAAAGTAAGCCAGTGCAAATAGAAACTTTGGTCTAGCTATTGCGTTTCACGAGTTACAGCACACGGGCAGATAGATGGACGAACAGACAGATAGTTGTTCAAATGTAGTACATCCGACACCAAAAAATGAGAAATAAACAGATTACAAAGTCAAGTAAGGTAAAGTAATGCCATATCCAACAAGATACAATCAAACACACAGCAGGCAATAATGTAGGAAGTGGTACTACCCACAATACTATTTATCAAATTAACATGCGACAACGTATGTAGTACCATATCCGACAAAACTTGACCACATCTGAGCAAGCAATAATGTAGTATGTGACAGATCCAACACAGAAAACGAAATAGAAAACTATAAACATTGATGTATCTGGGATATACGACATTATTGTCCGTTCACAGTAGTTTTGAACATTATCTAGAAAAGTATGAATTATTTAAGCTAATCATAACCTTTTAAATTAATTTCTTCAGGCTAGGTATGATGCGATACTAAAATAAATGATTTATTACTTACTTTTTCTCTTTCTGCTTGTATCTGTTTCTACAAAAGTGTCCGTTAATTCAAATCTTCGATCGTTTTGTGACGGATCTGATGAACCCCACAAGTCATATATCCGTCTTGACCACGGCATAGCAGGAATATTTAATTTCTATTACAATTGGCGAAAATTATTTTACGGGTCGAACAATGTACCGACGGGGCACTCCTCCCGCTAACATTGTCCGAAGTGGCAGATCCGCGCGTCTGTTCCCCTCACACGCCCCGCAAACAACGTCGCAACGCACTATGCGACAATATTAACTGCGTGCACTAAACACATACTACTTTTTCCACTTAGAAAAACGGAGTTTGGTTGGTTTAAATTTTTTTATAATTTACAGGGGCATTTACGGTATTATTCTAAGGCATTTTATGCAATAAAATGAAAATCGCAAAAATGTACTTCCGACAATGTTAATTGCTGCAGTCGAGATATAACCCCTTTCTAACCAACAATGGCCGACTTAACCCTTGCATAGATCACATACGAGTTTTAATTTGAATGTTGCAATTTTGCGTATACCTGATATTACAATGGGTAGATCCGCCATTCAATTTTTGCATAAGGGGCGCATAATACTTATCTGCATTGCATTGAAATGAATGTGGTGAGCAGATGCTTCTCGTCGTCAGAAATTTAATGCACAATTAAAAAAAAATTGTGCTGTATTTATCTTTACTGCGAACTAGTTTAAATTAACGAAAAACAAACACTAAAATTATATTTCACAAAAAACAAGGAGCTGAGAGAAACTTTAGTCAATGCCAAAGACCCACTATACAAGTTCTAGTAGATACCTCTAAGTAGAAAACTTTTTATGCAACAATTTGTCCCTTGAAAAATTATCTCTATATCTCGAAGGGGGCTCAAAATGACCTGATAAATCTATGTTCAAATAAAATAAATGGCTGAAGCACCTCTTTTCTTATCTACCAACAATCTGCATAACAAAAGTAAATTAAGCGAGTAATTTGGCTTTACAAATACAGGCACATGTCAAGTACAAAATTAGCTTTCAATTTAATCTTAGATCTTCAGCGGAGAGCTCTTGTCGGTGTTTTATTGTTGTTTGATTAAAAGAAAACTAGCAGGTCTATGAAACTCTCAGTTTAAAAAGAAATAAAGATTTATAATAATAGGCTCCGTGTTTGGGAATGTTGTTAGTGCATTTTATAATAAAAAAATGAAATAACATTGTAAAGTTAAATAATTTTGATAGACGCGCTATCGTTTACGCTTCAATTCAAATATCGAACGTATAACTGCATCGTTTTGTTCCAATCGAACTGATTTATGGCCAGAGACAAAGTTTAAAAAGCAAACGCAGTTTTTTTATATTTGTGTATGGAACGGGTGTTTTATTTGTGTCGAAAAATTCGCAAGGGTCGCACTGACAACGGCACTTCGAAAGGGTTATTACTATTACTAAAAAGTTAGTGTTGCCATTGTTTGGTAATGAATTATTGGGTCGCAACTTTCAGGTACATATTGCAATGTGAAGGGTTGGTTTGATAGCGGAAGATGACAGTACAAAAGTTCACACGTGAAAGTGCAGTCAGGTATTGCAAATTTTTGCAAGGTTTGCAAAATTCGTTGTATCTTTAAGTTTGTAATAAACTTCAGTTATGAAAAGTTTGCTTAGACAAAAACAGTGTTATATTAACTAATGGTGGGTTAAGAATTGTTTTGGGTGCTCATGAGTATATCAAATTTGTGTTCATAGTGTTTACTTTGGTTGAAACAGAAATATGAGTAATAACTAATAACGTAAGTAAGAACTAAACCTAACTACCTAGTCTTAATCAAATCGGGCTGGTATTTTTTGTATAAATAATGGAATTTTCTAACTACTAAGAAAGCAAACCACATCGTTTTAACCGTCAAGCGACCCGTTATTTAAATTGATTAAAAATGTAATTGATTATTCGAACTCACCTAACACAACACGCGTGCAACCTCAAAGTAACCCAAACCCCGTCTCAGAAGCTTCTTTTGTTCGCTCCTTAACCCTGTAATAATAATTACACCTTTTGTGCGTTAACCCTTTAACGCGCCGGTAATTCTTAAGCTCGCTACCTGACCCCGCGGGTCCTACCTTACTTCCTGATCCATTCCTTTTTCAAACTTTATCTGGAGTGCGTGTGCGCAACGTGAAATGTGAAATCAGAAGTGTTGTGCGAAAATAAATAATGTTGTGTTTTAGTTTTGTGATATCTTATTTAGGTAAGTGATCAGATTTTTTATTATCATACTCACGTCAACGTTTTTATGCCGTTATACGGATATGACGTTTACTTTTAGTGATGATCGCAAAAACCTACAATTTTCCTTATGACTCCCCGTCGTAATAAAGCCGTAACATAATTTTATTCATGTGAGACGAAATAACAAACATGAAACCGTTACGTCAGCAGTTTCCTCGAGACAATAAAAAGGCCGGACTCGTCAGTGTACGAATGTCCTCGTACGGTATCCATGGAAAAGATGATACGCTGTTATTTCCAACATATTCCAATATATTATTTTTTATTGCCCTCCTCCGACGGGAGGGGGGAGTCGCGTCATGCGTGATATTTGGTATAAAGTCGGAACTCAACTTCGTTATGCGATATTCTTTTTCAAAGGACAATGGTTCAACGGAGACGTAACATATTTTTGAGGAGATTGCGCGCTATTTTTTCTTCGAGCTCGAGCTGCTCGGATAGGTCCAATTATTCTCGACATGGGAATGTTTACGAAGTTAGTTTGTTAGAAGTTGCTTGGAGAGATGGTCTTTTTGAAATAAATTACCTTGTTAGGGCGAGAGGACAGAGTTCATGTTCATTTCTATTCACTTTTCCATGATATTATAATAGCAACTATGCAGCTTTAAGGTTTATAGTGACCCTCCATTATACTTATATTTTACTTTTTTTACGTTCTAATGTTTCTTGACAATTATGTTTTACGAAATACCTCCCATTGCTAAACCCAATTATTCTTAAATCAAATTAACTAGCCAGTAACAAAACTCAAACATGTAATAAAATAAAACCTCATTCATTGAAATTGCAAGCGGCCATGTCGTGCGAATAAAATCCGCAGTAAATAGGCGGTGGGGTGGGGTGGCGGTCAGTCCCCGCCTCCCGGTCCGAGTGGGGACCGGAGGGGTTAACATGCTTGGACGGGATGAGGCTTTTTGCAAATTATTTGGAGCGTGGCTTGCTTAGAGTTATCGCAGAATATTTAAGTACTTGATTTTTTATAGGTAGGGATTGGACCTTCCAAAGTAGATTTGGTTTTGGGTAAGTTTGATAGACCTAGCTGCAATTATGACCCAAAACGGCAGATTTTAATGAGAAAGAGAAGAATTGAGAATTGATTAGTTGCTATGATGCTTTTAAGAAATTAAAAAAAATGCACCTACAAAGCTAGGTAACACCTACCTATAGTACCTATTGTGATAATGATGCTGTGTAGATTGTCCGGTATTAAACAGATAAACATTTTATAGATAAGTAATAAAAATAGTATATATTAAGTAATAAAGAATTAACTAATTAGCAATTATTCAGAATTTAAAAATTCGTTGTAGGTATAAACGTCTTCTCTACGAGACAGTTTTTTTTTAATTTTCTAGATTATGTCGTAAGTTTCTGCCCGCGAATTCAAACGCGTTGTTTCTATGGCAACGTTGAAGGTGATTTCTATCCCACGGCAACTTATTTATAGAATAAGAAGTAGCTTAGCGTTGATTGTAGGGTTAAAATTATCTAGGTTTATGCAACATTTCAGCTTGATCCGGTAGTTATTGTGTGAATAGGTATCAAACATCTTCAACCATCATCAACCACTTTCGCATTTGTTCTAAAAGTGTGATTTATTTATTGGTTCGATTGCATAATATTTAAATCTACCTCGCCAAAAATGTATTGTCACAAGCAAATCTAAATTCCACATGGAATAAACCAGTAGATTCTTCTAACATCACGATTAAATCATGGCTCTACCATTACATGCAAGTTTTGCAACTAAACAAAACAATTACTTTCATCCCACCTTTAATAGCACCCTGAATTAAACACACACACACACGTACGTTAGTATTCACACACTCACCCACACCACATCGCCAGACAGCGGGCGACGGCTACAAATGTCGCGGTCAGTACCCCCCTACCCCCTAGATTCACCCCCTTTGTATCATGGAATACTAAGGAGTATTCATACTAAAGTGCTTCGCTTGGTCAGATGCTGCAAATTCAGAATTATAAGATACGTAGGTGGTTTGAAATTGGACATGCCTATTTAAAGCATTACTTTAAAGACGCATGGCATGTCATTTCAGCGTAGCGTAGCGAACAGGAGCATAGCCCCAAAGCCAAGAATAAAAATTATATGAAAAATAATACCATTTGGTGGGATAACATTGTTCAACTAGTGCGATACATTCAAAATTGATAAAGCTAAAGTAACGTGTCGCAAGTCGCCTTAGCATTTCTACGCTGGTGTAGCGTAGCAAAGAGGAGTACGGCCACAAAGCCAAGGATAAGATATCATCTGGTGGCATTTAATTTTATCATCGAATACGATAACATTTGATAATCTTTTGAAATAATATCATTCGAGATATATAAAATACAAAGTGAAAGTGTATAATAAAAAGTGTCACAAGCCTACGCCGTAGCATCTCTACGGCGTAGCGTAGTGGAAGGCATCAAAGCCAAGGATAAGATATAATAATTATCATCTGGTGGGATTACATTGTACACTAAGTGCACATTCTCAGTGTAACAATTTAAATTGATATAGCTAAGGTAAAGTCACACCTACGGCGTAGCTTAGTAAAAAAAGCGCGGCCAAGTAAATTATATCAGTTACATTTTATCAACTAATGCGAAAACATTTCACCATTTTTCATAAGAGTTGCATTCGAAATATATAAAATCAAGGTAAAGTGACACAAGCCTACGCCGTAGCATCTCTACGGCGTAGCGTAGCGAGGAGGAGCACGGCCACAAAGCCAAGGATAAGAAATTATATCATCTGGTAGGATTACATTTTATTTTGTTGTCGTTCTTATGAAATCGTATGGAAATATAATATTATTAATTAAACTATGGGAGGCTTTAATTAGTTTTCGGGACGATGGTTAAAAGAGAATGCTACGTATGGTTTTCAATTTGGACTCTTTAATAACATAATACCTACCTACCTGATTCGTAATGAGGCCTGAGTTTGCTTTGACGAGAGTATCGAGACGACATCGTGAGGTTTAATTTTTTTATGGGATTTGATTAGTTCATTTCTGATAGTAGTGTTGTAGTGAGAATAAGAAACATCTCACGTGAGACGTTGGGAATAACTCCTGCACTACAAACACCGAGTATTTTTATGGGATTCGGTCCCATAAAAAAATGAGACCATTCGGTACTAGCGTCAAACTGATCTCTGGGCCCTGGTTACCAGCCCGTAAATAGTAAAAAATAAAGCCCCATTCGTAGTAGGTTACAAAACCTGGTTACGTAAAGCGCACTTATGGTTATTTTAGGCCACTTCTGTTAATTAATTAATGATAGTGGTGAATTAATGATGCAGACCTAAGAATAATATTTTTCAACCGAATAGATTATTTACAAGTACTTCTGAATCTTCTGATGTTAACAGAATCCATAGTTTACGTACAGTAATGTAGGTACAAAAACTTTTCAGAATATCCTAATCCGGCAATATTAATCGTGACAAATGACGACATACGTCTTTGGCAATAATTGGCAACCCTTTTAGAAGATGGAATAAAGCAATTTATTAGGAAAGAGGGTGGAATCAATTACGGAGAACAGATTTGAGACGGCAGTAACTGGCCAAATAGCCGATAAAGGCAACTGGCGCGATGTTACATTCGGACGTGTCCAGATTATATTGACCTTTCTAGTTATTTTGTACAAAATATGCTGAGAAATCTGAGCTGTTTGGTGCTGGCTTAGAGTTTGCACCACCCATCTCTTCCCGTGGGTGTCGTAAGAGGCGACTAAGGGGGCTAGGCAGCAGCGCGAAATGCAAAGGATAATGCCTATAATCTCCACGCTGGGCATGCGGGCTGGGAATCGCAGTTCGGTGGTAGAATGGTTCTGCAAGGGGCGCTGCTGCCCGAAGCCCGGTGGATATCCCTTAGTCGCCTCTTACGACACCCACGAGAAGAGATGGGGTGGTGCAAATTCTAAGCCAGCACCACACAGCTATCCAGACTAACCAGACTTTCCCCTAATTCAGGCATTTGTAAGGCTACGTTTTCTCGTGTCCACTGGCCAGTTTATATCGACCCCACAGTTGTTTAGCTAAAACTATGCAAGATTCAAGACACGATATATTTTGTAGTACATTGTGACTGCCTCGTTGGTCTAGCGGATAGCATGTTCAACCGCTGATAATGAAGTCCTGGGTTCCAATCCGGGTCGAACCAATAGTTATTGTTGGGGTTTTTTAGCAAGAAAAAATCACAGTTGCAGCCCGGAGTCAGGAAGTTGGCGGTGTTACACCCCCGTGCCTCGCAAAAGCACGTTAGGCTGTTAGTCCTGCGCCTAACCTCTCCCCGGTCGTGTCCGTCTGCCGTCCCATCGGATTATGAGAGTGAAGGTATAGAGAGTGCATTTGTGTATGCGCGCACACTTGTGCACTATGATATGTCCTGGCTAGTCTTCGTTGAAACTAACCGCTATGGCCGAAATTAAGCTAGGAGTTCCTTATTATTAAGTAAATGTAGTTCCTATATTAAATAAATCCACATAGTATCATCTAGCCCCAAGCCAAGCAGAGCTTACTGAAAGGCGATAGTACAAGAAGACTCACATAAATAGAATACAATATATATTTTGTATCATACGTAGAAGATACCAGAAAAAATATTTGCATATTATACAATACTAGTGACCCACCCCGCCTTTGCACGGGTGAAATGCTAATGTATTATACATAAAAATAAATCCCTTGAATCACTCTATCTATTGAACAAAGCTGCATTATAATCTGTTAGGTAGTTTTAAAGATCTAAACATACATAGGGACAGACAGACGGCGGAAAGCGACTTTGTTTTATACCATGTAGTGATTTGTCACGTGGTGGGAATCGAACCCGGAACCTCCTGCGTCGCAGGCGGACTATCACCCGCCACGCCAGATCGGTCGATTTACCTTGGAGCATACTTAAAGCATATGGTTCACCGGACCTAGACAAATGTTACTAATAACATTTGGCTAGGTCCGGTGACAAATACTAACAAATAAAGTTCTATCTACGCCTGTCAACATTGACACAATGTGTAGGATATATTATTTTCTCAAACCTAATAGTACAAAACAAATAATAAACTCAATAAGAGCATCTCAGTACAATATATATTCAAACAGCAAAGGAATCGCCTCAAGGCGAAATTATAAGTCTAATTTATGTAAATTTTGAGCTCTATATCCTTAACAATAAGATCGCAATTTTTTGTCCTAGATGGTTCTTAGGGACGATGATCGGTCACCATCGTTACCATAGCTTAGCAACGCCGTTTTAGCCCTATAGCTATGGGTATAGAGCATGATTTCCCCTGACAAAAGTGCTGTTATAAATAGCCAGACATTTTACTTGGGTCTCGGAAAGAACTGGAATGGCCTTTTCTCTTTCTGTCTAGGTACTGAAAATTATTTTGTAGCGTCCTTTTTATGTTTTTTTCTTTATTTATTGTTTGTTATAGGGCTCGGTGATAGTTACGTTTTACTAACCGATTTCAAGAAAGGATGAGGTTCTAAATCTGGCTTGATTTTATTTATTGTATGTTTGTTATTCGATATTTTAGCCAATCTTTAATCGATGACTTTGAAGATTTCTTTGCACATTCCAAAAAAATATCTAGAGTTAGCCTCATTAAAGTTTTATTCCCATTATAAATTAAAAATCTATATTTGTAGCTTATATACAGTGACTTAACTTAATGCACAGTTTTAAGTTTTAAGTTTGTTAAATTAATTAAATTTATAATGAAGAAGTTATCACTAAATAACAGCATTCATCGTAAAAATAGGTATGCACTTAAATTACAAACGTACAATGACTCCATTATCTTATACCATTTGTCCCCTAACAAAAAAATCAAAGGAACCACAGATCCCAATAGTGAGACAGTCACAGCATCTAGACCCAGACAGTCCAATCAAGAGAGAAGTTGAAAAATTTAGAGAGTAATGCTTGACAATTAACCTAGCGCCATCTGGTTCCAAACTGAGCTGAATTGGTCTTATGGGTACTATAGACATGATTATCATTATAATTAATACATTAGATTACATATTTCAATATTTTTATAAGGCATCAAAAAACCCAGAACAAATATCTCCAGATCGCACCTAATTTTTATTGAGAATCGAGCTCGCAATCCCCTGCGTCACAGATGGAATTTCTGCTGCTACGCCACAAAGGTCGTCAAATAGAGAGAAGAGTCGCCAATACTAGATTCCTGATATCAAAACGTCTGAAAAAAAAGTAAGTAAGAAAATAAAATTCTTATATTGCCACTTATTGGCACATCTAGTTTCCATAACTCAACGTTCAGGTAGCGGGACAGTTAATATATTTGAAGTAAGGTAGAAAAAGGGTTTCAGTAGTACCTTTGTGTGGGGCTGCCCTTTAGTGGGATCTAATAAAACCTTGTTACAGGCAAAGGGATACCATCCCAATATTGAATGTGTTCTTTTACATGATACGGAGTTTAGGAACTTGTGTTATATTAAATCGGGGATCTTTTTTAGTAATATTTTTGTTGTAATTTGGTTTATTGATGCTTTGTGGATTTTTTGTGTTCTTTACAACCCCCACACAACGAATATAACTACCGCTTTGGTAGCGTAAATTGATTGATTGTATCGTAGCTAGGTATTTTGTATGGGGTTAGATTATTTTTGCGTATTTTGTATTTGTGAAACCTCAATCGTGATGAGAATAATAATGAAATATAATAGTAATGTTTATAAAAATGGTTATATAATGGTTGAAATGTGTTTGTATAATGTATCTTACGACAGTTTCATAAAGATAAGTAGGTTAGCTATCCAAAAGTAGGTACTTTCATAATTTCTGTTTTTTTTATAATATGACGTTTTTATGGCGGCACATCTCGTGGAAATAAAAAGGTTTTGTACTATACATTCACCATTCCCTTATAACTACTTTTTTGTTCAAAATACTCGCGATGATCGACAAAAAAACATTGTGATTGATATTAAAGTCAAAATCCTAAAACGCTTTTATTCGTTTTGGTTACAAACATCTATCCATCCAAACTTTTCCATTTATCAAATTATTCTGATTCTAAACACCATATTAAGGTCTACATAATAATATAATCTACATGTTGGCCAACATTAAGGTCCAGTGCGCATGCGCCATTGGCCGAGACTACCTGACCGCGGCCGGACACTGATCAATATTAAAGTCCGAGGGAGGATGCCGGGGCTGTCTGTTTGTCTGTTGTGATTGTATGGAGCTGTTGATACCGCATGTGAAAATAAATGTTGCCATTTAATCGATCGAGAAGATCGAGAGAACACCTACAGGAATGCTGAGCAGATGAAATAAAAAAAAAATCGCCGTTAAATCATGGCTTGAGAAGGCTCGGACATACGACAAGACTGGACACTAGACAAGACTGGAAAAACTTAGAGGAGGCCTTTACTCGAAAGGGATCTTACTAATTAGCGTGTTTTAAATAAAATAATCAAATCAAGTAATTTTTTGTTAAATTAATAAAGGAAATAAGAGGCTTTATTATTATTTATTTTTTTAGTTTAAATATTTAGGTGATTAATTAGAAAGCGGTTGAAACATAACATTTTCGATTACTTCTTGTCCATCCTAAGGTTACCTGGAAGAGATCGCTTTAAGCGATAAGGCCGCCCATTGTAAATTATCTGTATTTGTTTATGTTTTCTGTGCAATAAAGAATAATTGTATCGTATTGTATTGTATACTTGCGCCTACCTATCTTCCGAGGACATCCGTAATAGCGGGTGATCTCAAGAGACGCAAATGTCCACTTGTGCTGGTCCCAAAAGACCAGATACCTAGACTAGAGTCGCTCCGTATCAGAAGGTCTATCAAGGAAAATGACGTAGTTTGCAGAACGTCGGCATATTAAAACGTCTATATGGTGGCAATTGTCTTGAGCGGCAAAACGACTTACTAGTAGAACGTCCAAAATGTAAAATTGTCGAGTCGAGACATACAGTGCATGGGCATACAGAGGCTCTTCGGGCTTCCTAAATATTATCTGTTTCGCCTGGTTGAAGCAATGCGTGACCCCAGAGCTGATGCGCTACTATACTCACCGTATATGGCGCATCAGTATTGCTATACAGCAGGGCAATGCAGTCAGTGTGTTGGGGACGTTGTTATTGATATGGATTCGTTGAGCTACTTTTAAATTTTAAATGGCTCTTATGTTTTAATTACTAAGCCTATTAAAAAAACTTCACTAAACAAGTCACCCATTCATAAAAACGAATTCGTAAAACGGTTCGGTAATAAGTAAAGAAACTGTTCTAAAAAAATGTTTCTGTACTTTACCGATCAAAACCAAAGTGATTTGAATTTTGAATTTTTTTCTGAGTGTCGGGTAACCATGATTGTTAAAAGTTTTATCGATAAAAACTAATAAAAAATTTAAGAAAACTCTATCTTATCAGGCTAAAATTTCCAGAAGGAAAACTCGAAGCGGTATGAACCAGCTCTATAAAATTATATCTTAACTCACCTTTCTGCGAGAGAAATGACGACCCTTAACTAAAACACACACATACACACGCACGGCCATTCCACCCACACACCCCCACTTTCCTTTCACTCGACACAGTTTGGCTATGTGTGCGTGCGTCTGTGAACGGACCGAGGGGTACTCCATCTGTGTGGGTGTCCAGTTTCCGGGCTCCTGGGTTTTGTTAATTTAATTAGAGGTACAAAAAGATTAAGGCTTTCGAGGACGCAGGCATTAGGGAACTGCTTTTGTTGAGGTTACTCTTTGAAACTTTGTTGTGTGCTGTGTAGCTATAGATAGGTACTACTATTGCTCTCTTTGGTTTTCTGCTTTGGTTAATGCTTGTGTATGACTCACGGGCGACGTTATTTGTTACATGAAGTAAAGTAAAGTAGACACAAAATACTTGTTAATTGTCTAGAAAATTATATAGCAATATAAAATAAATAGAGGTCAAATTAAAATACATTTTATTAGTATTTTTTTATTTAATTTGATTAGGTAACTTATATACATAACATACTTATACACGTAAAATATGTTTTAAGTCTAAATTATTACCTGATTGAGTACTTTTTGGAAAGTTAGGTCGAATGTCAATGATTTTTTTAGAGATTCTTTATTACGAGTATACAATATTATTTATTACAGCAAAAGACAAAAGGTTCACATCCTTAACTATGTATAAAACAATAGATTTGTATTTTTGGAAAAGTCACACCTAACCCAAAAAAATAAGAGAATAGCAAATAATTACGAGTATGTCATTTAATACCTAGTAGGTATTGTATTTAACTTTTGATTTCGAAGTATTTAGTAGATATAATTTTAGAGATTTACTTACTTGATGCATTAGGACTGGCTTTGTACCAATTTTGTTGAGAAATAATAAAAAATTACATCGGACCAGTTAATTTGGACAAATTAGCTACGTTGGTTAACTTTGACATAAAAAGAATAAACTTTAGTCAAACACGTCAATTTATATGTAATTGCCTATTACTTTTTCGAAGAACACATGCCTATGCATTTTTACGGATTAAAAAAAAGATAGTTGTCAATTTGGCTGTATGTTTTTTTAATGTATTAACTCTGTACTTCTCTATCAGACTAATAGGTATACGTACCTTTGCTGAAAAACCTTTAACGTAAGAAAGATCACGCCCATTTATATTTTTATCAGAATTTCCTAAGGAGTTGTTATTTTATTCGAACAAGATTACGCTCACCACACGTAACAGAGATTTCCCAAAAGCTACCTCAGTTTTTCAACACGCCATAACCAATGTTTGTCTTCAAAACAGTGGCCCATTCCCACACCACGATTCCTTTCGAATATAAAAAGTAAGTCGATAGCTTACCGGAGAAATTTATACTTTTAGATATTCGAAATATGTTCGCACCACCACAGTAACCTGAGACTTCATGCTTCTTTGACTGTTCTTTATAGACGTAGAGCTCGATTCTTTGTATGGCATATGAGAGGTCTTTGTACGGTGGTTGACTGAATGCAGAGTATATCGTATAAATTCAGCCCACGGGTGAATATAACCGTAGTAGTATCTGGGTTGTTTTCACATAATAGAGCCATTTTCTTTTGTTTTTGTTACGTTACCTTGCGTCTCTCGTTATAGGTACGAAGACAATGAAAACAAAAGGCGGTTTCTTATTTCTGGTTTTTACTTTCGCTTTTTATAGTGTACTTTATAATATTTTGAGGTTTTTGAGACGAAACTCTCTTTGAGAAGTTGAATGACTAGTTCTCTATACTATGGCGGTAGAGAAATATTAATTGATAAACACCTAAAATTAGAAAAAAAAACTGATTTGACTTAAAAAATATCTTTACTTTACTTCTGTGAAAAGAGTGCGTTATAATTATTTATAAAAAGGAATTGTCTAAAAAATTAAAATTAAATTTATATATGTACCGTATTTATTATTTATAAGTGTTTTTTTCCCATATTTTATTTTATTTTATCAGGGATAAGCTTTAATTTGCATTATAATACGCATAAATATTCATAATACATACATATACCTATGCATGAAGTTTAAGACTTACTTCAAACGATTATAGCTTAGTCTCGATTTCTACGTCTTGTTGACAAAGAACTATTTACATTTTGATTCATCAATTTCCAATACATCTTGAAGTTAGGTCTTACTAACTACAAGATGTATTGGAAATTGATCTTTGAGTTCTCGTCCGAACTACAAGTACCTACATTCCTGCTAGTCCAGCGAATAGTAACAGCCATTCGAAACGTCTGGAATTTAGTTCCATTCAGTTACCGCTTCCTCTAGCCTTTGGCAGCTGGTTTGGTAGAGTGACCACGGGTACGAATGTTGATGGACATCCATGGTTCAGCTTTTTTCTAATCATGGTATAGTAATCGAGGAGGTTCTCAATTGGACTGTATTTTTTTGTTACGTTTGACTGGGTGGTCCGATTTAAATGTTTTTTTTTATTTGAAAGCTGGAGCTTTTTTGGTCCAATTTGGTCCGGTTCTGCTGATAGGTTCCATGAAAAATCTATATGAGTGAAGTCGGTTTATAGTTTTTAAAACAATTATTTCTTTTCTCTTTTTCTACATCCTAAGGTTGCCTGGAAGTAATCGCTCCGAGACCTTGATCCTCTTACCACTCGTAGTCATAAACTTTTGAGAATGAGATACATACTACAGCATAGAGTTACAAAAACCCCACCTAATGTTCGAAAGTTTGTAATCACTGAAGGAATAGGATTTCTATCAAATCAATCTATTATGTGTCCAACCAACTACGAAAAAGTTTAACAAATATTTGTTTTTTTTATTAACTCATTAGCAGGGCGTCATAATCGTTTGTGCGATAAAATCCCCTAATAAAAAATAAAAAAGCTGAACAAAAAGCGATACTTCGGAGTTCAAACCTTATCTATCAGTTTTTATGTCTCACTAAGTTATAAACCATGGCTACATTGGCGATTGGAAACTTGCTAAAATACGGCGTAACTCGTTACCGGTCGGTTTCAATACAAATTCGTACTGCCGTTCCGCTTCAAATAATTGTTGGCTAGTGTGTAACTTCTTTTAAATGGCTTTTGTTTGGACTTTACTAATCCAACTTTAAAGTTCACATTCGTCTGTTATCACAAACATTAATATTAAAATGGTGCAAGTTTTTTGATGAATGGATGTTTGTTACTTCTTAACTTATACCAAACCTACTAAACGAATGGAGGTGAAATTTTTCCTGCATAATCACATAAAATCCATAAAGGACTTATCCTAAAGACCTGGAATCAACTTATAGGTTTTTCCGGCAATAAAATATAGAAAATATAATTAGATAAAATGGCTAGGAGATTCCGAAGAGCTAGATCGGAATGCCTAGATCTTCTACAGCCTAGCTAGCCAATAAATGCGTAGGCATAATTATTAGTATGAAAATTCAGATAATCTTTAAAATGATGCAAAAAAATGCTTTCATGTTTATCATATCAATGCTAGAAAGTCCCATAAAATACAAGCAGAACCTAAAGATGTTTCAGGCCAGTCCACGAAATCTTTATTAATAGGCAACAAAAAGGTTCTAAGCAGATAAGGGAAGGTTGCAAAAGTAGGAACCTTCTTGGTCAGACCGCTGTCATCCTCTATGTGTCCAATGATAGCACTGAGGAGGGTCACAAAAAAAAGTTATTATTTTGCTTTTAAATGTTTGTATTTGAAGACGGTCTTACCTAAATCAAGCAGACAGATTTGGGTTGGGCTGATTGTGGTACAAAACTTTGACATTAGAAACCTGTACAAACGGGTGTTGCCAAAATGAATAAATATAATTGAGCTTTATTTTTGAGGTCTAGTAGGGGTATTTTAAATCATTAGATTCGTTTCTGAAGCGAAAATATTCCGACGGAATTTTAGAACGCTATTTTAATTTGTCAAAAGTTTCCGAAATCGACGGCTTTTCCGACGAAATAAAATACCCCTGCAGTTTTGAAATAATATAGAAAGTTAAAGTGACTCCGAAGAAATCGACATAACAAATAATAACTAAGTTTTCTACATTACTACTCACCGAGGATAACCTTTAATAATAATGAATGTAAATAAAATTATCAAAACATTTTAGAATCATTTGAGCTGTCCAATTAATAGTAGACATACAAAGTAATAATGTATGTACTGAAAACTGCAACAATTATAAAATACATTTAAACTGCAAAGCCGTTACCTTTGCAGACGGACCTCGCACGAGCCCACGCAAAAAATGCAACAAAAAAATAACAAAAAGGGGTGGTGGGTGGACCGTACCACCCACCTCCCTATATCTGTGCACTCACCAACGCTAATCTCCCTATCTAACAAACGTAATTTGTAACATGGCAACCCCACAGTAAAACCAACTCTAAGTTAACCACTACAGGGTTGGGTTTAACGGGAAATGTTACCGGATTTGTCCATACAGGACGACCAAAACAGACAAGGGGAGTGAGTTCCACCTAAAAATGTGGAAACACTGATGAATGTTCCCCATTAGATGTTATTTATTCGACTGCGGCTAAAAGGGCCCAGTTTAAGTTCACCTAAAGTTTATTTAGGACGGAGTGTATTGGGTTAACTGAAGACGTTTTCAGCACGGGATATATTACAGTCAGTTATAGGGGTCCAGTTTTTTGGTTCTCGACTTATGACGGTATTTGTCACCGGGTCTTGGGTTTGCTTACTTTAAGAAGGACAAATGGGGTATAAAATATTCCTAAATTTGTTTTGCTAATAGGTGCCTTTTGGTTGTCTGTTGTGAAAAACTATACTAAATAATAAATAAATAATGTTGGACAATAAATACCTATAGCATTATCTAGCCCCAAGCAAAGCAAAGCTTGTGTTGTAGGTAGGTACTGGAAAAGATTTGAAGCCCAGTATTCCCTCCAGCTGGGTAGGTAGGTACTGACCGGGTAATGGGGCGTATTGTAACGTGTTACAAAGTAAGCGTTCGTGCAGTCAGTACGGGGAAAGAAGGCGCTTACAACGAACAACAAGATGGATTTTAGCACACGACGTAACGTATCATGCTCAAAGCAAATAAATAAATAATGTTGGACAATTCACATAGCATTATCTAGCCCCAAGCTAAGCAGAGCTTGTGTTATGGTTACTAGATATCTGATATACTTAATACAATATAAGTATTACATAAATAGTTATTTTTTATTATACATAGAAAACATCCAGAACGCCCTGAACAAATATCTGCAGATTGTACACACATTTGTCCCGAGGCGGGAACCGAACATGCAAGTCTTGCGTCGCAGGCGGACCTTCGCCCACCGCGCCACAGAGGTCGTCGAATGGTACGCCAGAACTCGATGAAGATAGATATCGAAGATAATTCGCTTGGAGATGTCACGCAAAAAGTCTAATCTTGGCATTTTTGGGAACTCTACATCAAAATCTCATAAATTCTTTGATGGAGATTGGCAGTAGAAGCTTCGAACTTTATGTTTTAGCCTTGGTGATGACGTAGGGTAAGCAATGAAAAGGTCAATTTGCCTTTCCTGAGATTTTTTTTATATATATTAAAATAAAATGCTCTTGGCTATCAGTTGGTTCTACTGAAATTCTAAACCACATTTATCTTACCGACTGCTCGAGTAAGTCTTCTACTACTTGTTTTCGATACAGGTTTTTACTTTCAGGCCATCATAGTTAAATGTAACGTGTACAATAATTCCCTAGAAACGAGGAGTATATTTTTTTTGCAATAGACCATGAAAACTTTATTGAAACAACCATCATGTTAAAAAGTAATTGACAAATAATAATTAAGTCAACCTTTCACTTCCACTTTGTAGCGTAAAATATGACGGAGCATTTCCCGTCCAAACTGATACACTTCGGAATCAAGTCTAACCATATTTTTTTGGAAAATCTTTGACGTTTCGATTTTTTCCTCAACGACAGACGTAGCCACGTAGAAAATATAATGGAACACTAAAAAACAAATTGCACCTGCAATATCGTAAACACAAGGGACCAAACATTGTCTTAAACGACAATGTGTGGTCCCTTGTGTTTACGAATTTCTTTCATAACAAACGGTATTTATGAACGCAAAATGTTGCAAACGCTGAAATATTGCAGGTGCAATTTGTTTTTTAGTGTTCCATAATATTTTCTACGTGGCTACGTCTGTCGTTGAGGATAAATTCGAAATGTCAAAGATTTTCCATGGCCATGGCCATGTCAGCTGTAATCAAATGAGCTAAAATCGAGTTACGTTCGAGAACTCATAGTTCAGTCTACAGGACAAGCGGCACGTACCGATCTGTCTGTCGGTATGTCAATAGGTGACTAATGGATGCCCACGACTGATGGTCTTGGCTGACGGATCTCGCTATAAAATGTACCTTACCTTGGCTTTTGTGTAGGAAGCTTTGGAAGGTATTGCCTGATTCGGGGAGTCGATTTAGGGACATTGTGGTAAATTAAACGAAAAAGATGATTTTTTTATGTTTAGTTTTCACATTTCAGATTTTATTTATTCACCATTTTATAACTATGACTGTTACACTAGGTCTAAATATATTTATATTACATTTTTAAATTATATCTTATTAAATAATTATAAATTATACATTGATACTACATTGAAACTAAAACAATCATTATTTTAAAAACACTACATTATATCTTTTTTTTATATTGTAGGAAAATTTAATGTTTTACGTAGGGAATGGTGTCTATATGGAAATAACTTTGCTAGGAGTCTCTCTGTAGATGTATTAGTTACGCCAAGAGCGTAACTTATACATCCGATCTGACAGAGAACCAGAGTTAATATAGCCCAAAGAATTAGCAAGCTGAAGTGGCAGTGGGCCGGGTATATCTCGCGAAGAACCGACAAACGCTGAAGTAAACGTGTTCTTGAGTGGAGACCGTGACTCGGCAAACGTAGTGTAGGGCACCCATGGCCAAGTGGGATGATGATCTGCGAAATACTGCAGACATATGCTGGATGTGTCAAGCTGAAGACTCGCCTAAAAGGAGGCCTTTGTCTAGCAGTGGACCAATATAGGCTGATGATGATGATGATTAAGAATGGTCAGTACTCATTAGGTTCCAATGAGTGCAAGCATTCTTTGTCCAGCAGCCTTTGCCCAACTGTGGAATAGGTTCTTAAAATTTGATTAGTACCTAGAAGATATTTTTACTTAGTTAAAATTGGTGAGTCTCATTTATTTTGCTCACATGTAGGTAGGTACATAGTATACAGTTTAGGTCTTAATGTAGGCTTAGGTCTGGGCTTAGGTGTAGGGCTTAGGTCATTAGTTCATTATATGCATATATGGACTTTGTAGGGCACTGCAAAAGAGTATATATTATGGAGAACCTAAACTGTTTTTCTTGACCATCGTTTTAGAAATAAGATAAATTGTCGTTTGAAAACAATCTTTAGGACTAAGAACCAGAATAAAAAGAAGAAAAAAATCAACGACAAAGTAGACCAATTTCCCAGTTGTAACGTCTAATAAAATATAACAGACCACACGTACGTTATTATGTCGTATTCCAGTCTAATGTATACTATTTTTTAATACATCTACCTATCAACCCGCATTATGAACGAGTGAACAGGTAGCGTTCGCAGAAAAAGCTTTTCTCTTTTATCTTTACGCAAATCTTACAATGCAGTAAACACTATAGTAGGACATTTTATTACAGGAACGTGGGAGAGCTAGATATAAATAATGATTTTGGTTATCCAATTATTCTTTATCTGAGGGATTTCATAAAACCCTGTATAATTTACGATTTATTATTATAATTAGAGTTTAAAAAATGGAGAATGTTCTTTCTTCGGCTGTATGTATGTTTGGAAGGACCTAATTTCATTATTCTTTCGCTTTTGTATAGAAAATGATCTTGCGAGGACTATCTTTATGTGGAATTTTATTCAGTGTGATTAGTATTAGTCCCGCAGCAACAGTGTAAATTTAAATCAAGGGCTCCAAAGTATTGGTAGTTAATTTTTCAAAATAATTAAATTTATAGGTCTACGTGTTACCGACTTGTCAAATACCCCTCAATGAAGGACACGGTCGTATTACTTTTGCCGCTTGTTAAGTTAAAGTTTGTTATGCTAAAGTTAGCTGAAATGGCAAATAATGAGTTCTAGTAGGCATAAAATATTGTGTTTAAATGTGCTTGTTTTGCCAACAGTACAAGACTTACGCGTCCCCAGCAAATGTTGTGGTGAATTTCATATTTTTGTAAGTATCTACTTCGGCTGTTTATTCTACATGTGTTTCGGTTCACATGAAAATTTTCTTGATTTTTTACGCTTTCGTAGGCTTTATGTGCGCTGTCGAGAGCTCTTTGCGCACGAATATCATATATTATACCACTTTGAGCTGAATCATTTAGTTTTTATTTTATTAGCTCTCTGTTTTTGTAAATATTTTCAATTCCATAGAGCCTCTTTACATCTGAATATTTTACAAATAAGTATAAGTAGGCAGGTAGGCCTCAACATAATTTGTCGTCGAGTTTTTTTATTATGATTTTTTATGGCGCAGTGGGTGAAGGTCCACCTGCGATGCAGGAGGTTGTGGGTTCGATGATAGATTCGGGACAAATGTTTGTACGATCTTCAGGGAGTTCGGTCTACGTACTAACCTATATCAGTTATCAAGTACTTACCCATAATACAAGCTCTGCTTAGCTTGAGGCTGAATAATGATGTTTGAATTGTCCAGCATTATTTATTTATTAGAGATTTTTTATTGGAGATTTGTTGGAGAGATAATTGAATTGTACAGGTAATTTGAGGTAGGTGGATTCTTGATACAGAAGTATCAAAAATTTTATGGTTCACCTTGCCTTAACGTGATGCTTACAAACTGAAGTTGAAAAATGACGATTCAAACCCATTCCCCCAGGATTTACTTATAATAATCCTAAAAGTCATTTCACCCCTTCATAACAAAACCTGGCTTTGAAACGTACATACGGATTGCCGCGCACATTGTCTAATATCATTCAATCCTAAACAACGGACATAAATAACCACCCTCTATTAAAATGTAAACTCTAAAATGCAGACAATAAAACTTAATATTGCAAAAGATTCGTCTCCTTCAGATTTTAATATTATGTCACTTCTGGATTCAAAGAGTTTCAAAACAAGAATTCGATAAATGAATTTGTGTTTATTACAACAGAGTTCAAAATACTCTACTGATTCCTATTTCGAAAATGACCAGAGAAGCAATATTTCAATTCTTTTTTCAAATGTGCAAATCTTCAATTGTTTTCTTATCAATTTTGAATCGTATGCTAAAGCCAGAAGGTTCGAAGGTAGTTTTTGTTCTTTGGTGAAAATGGCGTTTCAGTTTAGGGTGAATTGCCGGTAGTCGGTCCATAACAAAACACATAAATTAAGTGCTCAATAATAAATGGAAATGTCCCTTGCAGAGGACAGGGCATTAGGGCGGGATTATGAGGAATGTGGCCCTCTCGCACTTCTGCTTTGGTCCAGCTATTCTGGAACGATTGTTTTGAGTTGTCGAGTTATTTCGGGTTGGTATAAGTAGCCAACTCTACGTAGCCTACTGGTATTGATATGGATCTGTTGAGCTACATCTAGATTATTTTTAACAGTTTTTAAAAAATAATAATAGGTACTATTGTAATTTTATTTTTCAATAAAATGTGAGTCTACTTTGAGTACACAAATTTCATGCTCGCAGCATTATTTACTTTTCAGCAAAGAATTAAACACTGCTCAAAAATGCTCAAAATTTTACTCGTGCATCAAGTATTCTAATTAGTAGAATTTAATTAAAGTTTTGAGACATTTGATTAGTTTTTTTATACATCGTAGACTTTTCTTTGACCATAATTACTCCTGGTAAGTGACAACGTGGTCGAAGCTCTATCACGAATGTCTTAGAAGACACCTACTCACTCTTGTCTTAAGAGCCAGCACCACACAGTTAGTTGGCTGGGAAAATAGAAACAGACATTTAAGCATCGCGCCTAGCACATGTCGATGCTTATTTGAGATGTGACCTTCGGCAACAACACATCAGAAAATAAACCCTATTGTGACTTCAATTATTATCTATTGATGCAGATAAATAAACACCAAAACCGACAATAAATCTCTCACAATCCCATTCATTCCATTATTTACAAACCACTATCATCCAAAAACAGGTCGACACGTTTCAAATATCAACAAAAAACAAACGTGTTTAGGGAGAAAAATCTGTAAAACCCCCTGTCAGCTTCTGGCCACTAAGTGGCCGAATATATGGCCCGTGTCAAACTTCTTTTGTCACACGAGTACCTGTCTCGGATGGACAAAAGGCAAATGTTTACTCGATCCTTTGAAAGTCCACACCAACATCCGAGGTCCATCGTCAATTTATACGCTATGAAAATGATACAAACTTGTGCTTATCGACCGATGTCACGCGTGCGAGATAGGGGGTTGCCACCCTACTCTTATTTAGTGGACAAACTGGACAGGGCACGCGCCGTAGGGAGTTTCTAACCGGTCAGACATTGGTCAGTTAGGGGACTTGAATTAGGAATGGCTTGCGTGGCTGGTATTGGTTGTTTCGCCAGGTGCAAAATAACCGTGTTTTTTTTGCACCTGGTTGAAGGTTTTGATGGTTTGGAATTCTTTTTCAACTTTCAAATTACTTTATTCAATAAAAATTGTAGACAGTAGGCACATTTCCAGAGTGAGTTTAATACCTAGAAGCAATACTACATCATAAAATAATTTACAGTGTTTTATAAACCATATGCTTCTTAAAAATTATTTGAGTTAAATATGAAATCAAAGTTCTATACAAATTAGTTTTATAGAAAGGATCAACATCTATCTAACTGTATCACATTAGAATACCAAAGCCATAAAACTTTAAAATCGATAGTTTGAAATTGGCAGGGGTGAGTCGGGAAAGGCATGCTACGCGCAAGAATCTCAATAATCAGATATTTAATATGATACTGAATGACAAATAACTACCTACTCACCTTTCAATTGGATAACAACATCTAAAATAAATATGTATTTGGTTAGTTTTAAAGATAGACGTTTCATAACTGAACTACTTGCCATAATAGTGGCAAACAATAAGACTTTAAGAAAAGGAAAAGAAAAGTCGCCAATCGTTATATCACTCAACCTCAACCTTAACAGCCTCTATTGGTCCACTGCTGGACGCAGGCCTCATCCTGATGAGCGCATTATTGGTGTTTATCTCATAGAGGGTAATGCACATAATGCCCACGCTGGGCATGCGGGTTGGGGATCGCAGTGTGTTGGTATAATTGTTCTGCAGGGGCGCTGCTGCCCGCCCCCCGGTGGATATCCCTTAGTCACCTCTTACGACACCCACTTACGGTACTAATTCTAAGCCAGCACCACACAGCACAGTTGTATCACTAGGTTGTTTAAAATAAAATCTCCCATTTCCTTCCGTCAAATCCGTATTTCCTTTGGTTACGGTATCACACGTGAACGACTGGTCCAATTTCACGAATGATTTTATAAAAGAAAAAAAGCTGGAAACATAAATTTACGCACGGGCTTAACCGTGGGGCGCAACTAGTAAATAATAAAAGAAAATCCAACCTACTTGGTCTACATACCCATTACACCTCCAAACCAATACCTCCCAACCATCTCATTTGGCCACAGCACTAAATTACAATACGGGGCGTTTTGGGAAAACAAAAACATTTATATCAATGGCAGGCCCGTTCTAAATTTTACTAGTCATTGACAGGCTGTAAAGGCGAGGCTGGGCTCAGGAGACTCGTTTGAAGAAGCAAGTAGATAAGAAAACTCGAGGTACTGCTGTCCCCTGCTGGAGCATGACCATGTGATTTAGCTAGAGCTGCTAGTACTGATCAAAGAAGTCGTCATCTAAAGTGCCTTGAAGACTCATGTCATGGTCATTCGTCTTTCGTCAATTGGTACCCAGAATGACCGGTTCAATTAATGGTGTGAAATGTGCGAATGATGTAGCTTTAATCGACGACACATTAACTGCTCGTCCACATTTACTTTCTGGACAGTAGAAAAGGCAGACGGAAAAAAGAAAAGGTTGATTATCAATTGCAGAACGAGACGTACAATTGTTTGCGTCATTCGAGATTGGGATTTTAAGAAAATTTCCATCATCAGTTGATTCAGTTGCGAATGGCAATAGCACGGTCATTCAGTCAATTTTAGTACATCAATGAGTTAAAAATTTACAATTACGAATGACCGTCAGTGACCTTAACGACCTAAGCTTCAATCAACACCATTTAAAGAACAGCAGGAAAATGAGATTGATTTTACCTAAAAGTTTTACTCTTGACTACATTTTTCAATATATTCAGCGGTGTCATCATCTCTATATCCTCTATTAAACAGGGTCAGAGGTAAAGTTTTCGGACGGTGGTAGCCCAGGGGACGTCCCGGGTTCGAACCCTGGATAAAACTCCGGGTAATTCTCACGTAGTACCCCGCATTTGTCAGTTGAACCCCTCCCTGTTTATTCTAAGATATTATTTGTTTTGCTAGTTTTGAATTGGTATAAGATTGCAAAAAGAAAATATAATGCGCGTCCCTAGTATCAAATCGTTGTAATAATGACATACGAGTAGAATGGCGTAGAAAATATGTTCAGCTCAGTTATTTATGAATAAGAAAGTTTTATTCTGTATGCCAAACATAATGCATACATAAAAATATATATTGTTAGCTAGGTAAAACACACAGCCACAAATATACCAACTCGATCTCATCAAACCCGTAGTTCGCCCCATAAGTACAGTACCGTACTGCATACGTTGCGATCTAGATACTTTAGCTTTTCCATATAGTAATTTTAGACACATTACCAATTAAAAAAGCACTAAAACATAAGGACATTTAAACTACAGGTAGAGGCAAAGTTGGAGCTGTTCAAATATTTATATTGACTTAGGTTAACCCTTGCCGGAGTCCGTCCATCAGACCCTGAGGCCTCGTGGGATCCGCAGGCCAGGCCAGGTACTAATAGACCTGGGAATCTTTAGAAACGACCAAAGATCTGAGAGCCTTGAAAAGGGAAATCGAAGTTTCGTTTTCGTGACGTGCGCAACTTTTATGTCGCTTGTATTATATTAAGATTAGCGTTTGCACGAAAACTAATTCGTTTTAGAGTACCTACGGGCTCAGAATTAAACTGTTTACTAAAAAAATTTCAAACATTTTCGAACAAAAATAAAAACGAATTAAAGTTAAAAACATAAACCAGCTAATTGCATAATCATTTTGAGAAGCCATGAAAGCGAGAAATATATACATGTCCAGAACTAATTTAGAATGTATTTTAATTAAATCACATCACATCACACTATCACATCACATCACACTAATATTATAAATGCGAAAGTTTGGATGGATGTATGGATGTTTGTTACTTCTTCACGCCAAAACTACTGGACGGATCTAGCTGAAATTATGCATACAGGTAATTCTAATACTTGAATAAAACATAGGCTACTTTTTATCCCGTAAATCTGTTCCCGTGGGATAAAAATCACCTTTTAACGTTTCCATAGGAACAACGCGTGCGAAGCCGCGGGGCGCAGATAGTATTTGAATAAATTTGACTAATTTTGCACCATTTTTTTTGTTTCAGATAATACACATGGGCAATATAAAACACTGAGTGGGATTTTCAGTTGGCTGGATGTGACTTGAAAAAATAAAAATAACAACTTTGGTTCGCAAAATGTCATATAGGCATGACTTTTTTAAAACTGAAACATGGTTACGCGTTTCAAGTCGTAAGTTTCTATTTTCAAAATTTTAGTTAACCATTGACAAGTCTCTATAAAGTTAGCTAGCATGCTTAATTAGACAAGTTTTTTATTCCAATATCTTCTTATAATCAGAATAAAGATAATTTTTACCCAGGACCCCTATTAATCGTAACTCTTAAACTAGTTTAATAGGTTTTTTTAAATCTTCACCGTACTTTTCTGCATTTTCGTAACTCTACCGCGATCCAAGGGTCATCCGTACAGTCAGCAATAAAATATGCGAGTCGGACGGCGGGACGTAAAAATGTTGTTTTTAGATCCCTCAATAATGTATGCCGAGGTAACGTTAAGTGCTCTTTAATTTTATCTATGTATGCATGTTTGTTTTTATGGGTTTTGGCAATACATATACATATTATTTTTTAATTCTTAATAACCAAAATTAAATGATAATAGTAAAATATCGAAGATTGAGAGACACTGTGTCGTAGTATGAACCTGGACATTTTTAATTCGGACGATTACCTGAGGGGCGATCAGTACTCGGCTGTGACTCTAAGGCCCGTATTACGAAAGCTTACTAGTTCTTACTTAGCTCATCGATCCATGCTTGAGCAACGCTTTTCTATGGCATAAACGTCACTGACTGACTGATGACTGAGAGTGCTTTCATATAATTAATCAAGACAGGGTGCTATGGCGCACATTAGGAGAGGCCCATGTCCAGCAGTGAAATAACATAGGTTGATGATGATGATGATGAATCTACAGTGAATTTACCTCGTGGTGGTCAAACTCAAAAATGCTTTATTTCCATAAATACAATAAATTTACACTTAGAAAAGGTCAACTCATTTAAAAAAATACATTGACGACGAAGGAAACCTACCAGCGCAACAGCTTACTTCTATATTATTTGTATGACATATACCTAAAATTATGTAAAGAATTATACACACCTGCCAAGCGTGGTGATTATGGCAAAATTCCCCTTGTATGGAGAAGCCATGTTCAGCAGTGGAGGTAGGTATAGAAGCTGATGAGGCGCAGTTTGCAACTCAGGGACAAAGATCCATGCCATACCCACAAACCGCTTCTCATCAAAGTAACTGAGAAACATAGTTCGTAGATAAGCAATTAATACTTCCTAATCCGTAGTAAGGGCCCGGTGGGATGACCCTTGCTTAACCAACTGTAAGTTCTATGGTAATGGATATCTTTAAATATAACCTGCCACTCGCACTGTGAAGAAGAACCGGCATTCATCAGAACAGGACTAATCTCGAACTGCCATTAAATAAAAATTAAAATAAATAATGTTGGACAATTCACACAGCATTATCTAGACTAAAGATAAGCAGAGCTTGTCTTAGGGGCTTAGGTCTTAGAAAACACCATGAACAAAGAAAACGGCATATTCTGTCAGCAATAGAATCAGCATAAAGTTTATTTATCTCAAAAAAAAAACAAAGACTAGTCAAATCTTTAACTAAATACAAATTGAAGGTAATGTGTAGTTGTATTTATTTAAATTTTTAGTCCTTAGTTTAGTTTTAGTGCGGAAAAAGTGAGAAAGAAACCTCTACCAAGTTTAAATATCACTCATGCACTTTTATTATATTCAGCCTTTTCTGTCTCAATACTTAAAAAAAAGGAGAAACTTTCATAAAGTTTCTCCTCTTTTAAGTATTTTTTTTATTATTTACCGGAAGGAGTATGACGATTTCCGTGCCATTGGAACAAACTAGTTAGTAGGTTAAGGCTCATGAAATCAAATCTTCACTTTCATAACTAATGTTAAGAATATAAGAAAAATTTAATTAAAATAATTAATAACATGCCTTATTCCTATTCATAGTGCGACGTAACCTCATAGATATATTCCTCTAGGTATATAACTTTATAATATTTCCGTATATTATCCGTGCTGGGTAATGCACCCGGATTATAATGTGAAATAGGAAATTTTAAGAGGTTTAGCGGAATTCATAACTTTTCTATGGAAACATTTATTATGTTATTTTTATCCCATGGGAACTGCTTTACGGGAAAAAAGTAGCCTGTGGGGTCCTGTTCGTTCCACCTCTAGAGCTTCGCCTAGGAAAAAATCAGCTCAATCTGTGCAGTAGTATTGACGTGAAGAAACAACAAACATCCATCCATCCATACAAACTTTGCAAATATAATATTAGTGTTCTAATTTTTTCCTCGCTCTTATTTACATATCCATAGAAGAAGACAAGCGACATAAATATTAGTTAGTTAGTAATTACTTAGTTAACGCATTAAAGAATCTAGCAGTATGTTGGACCATGTAAAATTTTATTGTGCATTCATTGTTCCATCATTCTATTTAGAAATCAAAAAAACGGTTTACGAGTTTTTATAACATTTTGGCAGTAAACTTTTTTGTATATTTCTTGAAATCCTACTTATGTATATTACAAAAGCGAACGATTCTACTGCTCTTAGAGGTTTGGCAGAAGACAACGCTAAAACTACTGAACGGGTTTCGGGGTAGATCGGGCTGAAATTTTGCACACATAAAGTATGGATAAGATCGTAATTTAAACAAGCTACTTTTAATAAAACGCATGCTTAGCCACGGGCAGATACTATTTGTTTCTTTATTAATTACATAATCACAGATCGTACTTACGACTTAGTATACAATACCTAGACCTTAACCTCAACAGCCATTAATGGTTCACAGCTGGACGCAAGCCTCCCCCTGATAAATGCCTTATTGGCTTTTATCTCAACGTCAACCTTTTTTAGCAGATATAGACTTTCGTTTGACCGCAATCTCACCTGATGGAAAGCGAAGATGTGGCCGACGATGTATCACGAAGGTCTTAAAGATCCTAGAGACCTTAAACTCAACAGCCTGCATCGGTCCACAGCTGGACGTATGCCTCGCCCTGAAAAGCGCCTTATTGGCTTTTATCTCATGGGAGATAGTACCCATAATCTTCACCTTCACGCAGTGCGGTTGGGGATCGCAATTTTGTAGAATTGTTCAGCAGGAGGCGCTGCCTGAGTATTCAACAGCTTTCAGGAAATCTCAAGACCTAGAATTTGTCAAAGTTTTGTAAAAATCAACTTGAGTATGAGATTTGAGGCCGCATTTCCACCGCAAGCGGAGCGGACCCATTAAAGACTTCGTTTAACTTGCAAGACTGCATACTTGTATATCTTCCAACAAATCATCATCATTATCAACTTATATTAGTCCGCTGATGGACATAGGCCTCCCCTAATGAGCGCCATAGCGCCCTGTCTTCAGCTTGACGCATCCAGCATCTGCAGTATTTCGCAGATCATTACCCCACTTTGCCCGGGGGTGTCCTACACTACGTTTGCCGATTGGCAGTCTCCACCCAAGAACTCGTTTAACACTGCCATTTCAGCTTGCCTACACAAACATAGTCTAACATAAACGAGTGAGCGAGGAACGAGCAGACCTTAGAAATTAGCTCGATTCACTCATCTCTCATTTCCCGCTCATTACACTTTCCCGGTGGAAACCCGGCTTTACAACTCTCACAAACTATTCCCACGCATTAAAATTTAATACCAACATTTCCCTTGAGATATGAAATTTTGCAAAAAGCAAACTCCCGAACTTTGTAATCGATACGGCCTTAGGGCTTTGGGTATAAATTAGAAGTACCATCGATCACCGCCCTTTGCCCATCGGCTCGAAGTTTATTGATAGTGTTCTGTTCGCCGATAGTTCACTGGGCCTTAATATTTCAAACTTTTGATTTAACTTTTTTATTTTTGCTCACTTTTTTTATTTTATGTTCACTCTAGATTAGGTGCCTGAATTTGTTTTATGATGGAAGTGTAATTTCGTGTAGACAAATGTCTTGCTAATATTGTCATATTATGCTAAAGGAATGTACCAGTTAGCCACAAAAGTGCTTAGTTACATAGTTAGCAACACCACTTCATATAGCAACACAACTTCATTAGTCCACTAATTAGCATCGAGATATGAATCTTGATTTGGTTAACAAAATCCATGTTAATCATGCCTTAAATAGCTAAATTTTAGTATTTTATGTCAGATATTAATAATTATGATACTGATTAATCCTTACAGTCAAACTGTAAACAAAAATAACAACTTTTTAAAATTTATTTTTAGAGATCTTCTCTCTGATCTTCTCCTATCTCTCTCCAATTCTTAGTATGAAGTAAGTAGGCAAAGTAAATATTTACTTGCACTTATTAAACTAACTAACGTCTTTCAGGGCTTTAGCAAATGTACCCTCTGGTACAGTCATTGACAAATTACCGTCAACTACTTTGATCTGTCAGTTAAAGTAAACAGAGTTGAGATAAACGAGTTAAGGCGAGGTCATCCGGAGCAAAACTCTGGAGATTCCGCGCGATACAGGATTAATTAGGGACGGGGTGGTCGGCGCTGGTGGGTACAGGCGAGCGTATAAGTGTTGGGGAGCAAAATATTAGATGCGCTAGAATTAATCGAGATAATATAGAAATACTTTTATATAACAGATATAAATCTCGATTACTTCTGGTACTTTTGATAGAGGCATGCTTAATTAGATATTGTCTTTTTGGCATTCTCTTTCATATCCCTCAGAGCACAGAAAAGGCTCGGACCAAAATTATAAAGTACTTGGAGGCTTCACGTATTAATTAATTGTGAAAATCAGAAAAAATGTTTTGGTTTCAGAATAAGTATAAAATATTAAACACGTCTTTATCGTAATCATTGCAAAAGATTCCGTTACCTTAGGTAGTGTTAAAAAAATGTCCAATGTCTGTCACGAGTAGAATAATTTGGGATATTACTGTGCACTTTTAACCTAACATTATAGCTCAACTTAAGTTTTAATTTGAGTTTTTTTGTTTATAAACCTATTACTTGTCTATTTCTAATTCTATATTGTGTTGTCCATTTGGGAACCAAAATATCCATCTATTTATCTATTTTGGCTAAGAAAACACTTTTCTCGGCAACAGTACCAGACAGGAGGGAGTCCAGTGGTTGGGTAACTGAATTACCTATCATTTTGATTGAACGTTTGAGAGCCTCTGGAGGCTGTTTTACGTACCACTATTTACCTGGCGCGTTGAGGATAGACTTGACTCATGTTTTGTAGAGGCATTGATGTATTAACAAGGCGTGAAAATAGAAAAAGCCAATAAGCAAATTTAAGAAATTAGTTTTTCACCCTCATGCTCTAAAAACGTGAGTATATTACTCATAAAATTTTCGCTGCTCATTAGCTGTATTTTGATTACGTGAACAAAATACAAAAAATGCATCACTGAGCTGTGGAAATAGTTACTACTTACTCTTGCACGTCCAGAGCAAATTACGTTGCTTTAATATTTTATTTTGTCGTACCATCTTTTGACATGTCAAAAGAACTAAGCAATAAATAGCAAAATGCACATGATGTAATTGAACAGTTTAATTAAACTGGTTGTAGGCTCCGTCAGATATATAAATATAATATAAATGTCTGTTCAAGAAGAGGATCCAGTTAGGCTGAAATTGTTTGGAAAACTACGTCGAGTCTTCTCGTCATCCATACCGCAATGCTTGAAAACGAAAGATTTCAATTTGTGCGCCCTACCCGTCATGACCTACGGAGCTGAGACGTGGACACTCACGATACAGCTGGTCCACCAGTTTAAAGTCGTTCAGCGAGCAATGGAACGAGCTATGCTTGGAGTCTCTCTGAAAGATAGGATTCGTAACGAATACATCTGCCAGAGAACCAAAGTCATCGACAAAAAAAGAAAGAATTAGCGAACTGAAGTGGCAATTTGACGGCCATATCTCGCGAAGAACTGACAACCGCTGGGGTAAACGAGTTCTTGAGTAGAGACCATGACTCGGCACACGTGGTGTACCCCGTCCTTCGGCCAGGTGGAAGATCTGCGAAAAACTGCAGGCAGGTGCTGGATGCGTCAAGTTAAAAACAGGGCGATAAAGCGCTCATTAGGGGAGGCCTATGTCCAGCAGTGGAATAGTATAGGTTGATTATTATGATAATTAAATGTCTGTCTATCTCTAAATTTTTAATCTCTTAGTAACAAAGCCAGTGTACTCTGTACCTTAGCAGTAGGTATAACCACCCTATCCCAAACAAAGAGCGATACCGGAAGGCAACTGTCCTGTTATCCAATATCCAAATGTGCAGTAAAATAAGGGTATTCGGGTACAATACACGTCTTAAACAAATATAAGAAGGCTATGGCCGGTGACCTTTGTCCCTTTGCGTATGTGTGTGTAAGGGACAGCTGTACGCACGCACTAACACTTCCAGCTTGTTGTATTTGCAAATGTCCCTTTGTAGATATAGGAATGTGGACTAAGTGGCATTTCTTTTACGAAAGAAGGTACGTTAGTTTATGGTGAGCCTGAGCTTGTTTGTACAAGCTGACAAAGCTGCCATCCTCAGTACATAATTATAACATACGTATTTAAAAAACTGAAAACTGTCATTTTTATAAAAAGGATTACAAGAATCCGGGGAAAATGCTTTGGTTGTTTGTTAACCATTTTATTTTTAATATCAGTAAGTAGGCGATGCTTGCTACACCGTAGCTTGCTACGATGCTACGGCGTAGCAATATAAATTGTTGGCTGTAATGCCACGTACACACCTACAAACCGCGCTTGCAATGTAACGTGCAATGTAAGGCAATTCGCGATAGCCGCGTACTGACTGACTGAGCAGCCTCGCGCGGCAGCCCGCGGGACGTTAGCCTCGCGAGGCATCCTCGATGTGTACATGTTTTGGATAGAAGCAGCCGCGCGCGACAGGGTCGAGCCAGTTTTGCCCATGACTACCCTCACGCAGTCTCGTCAGCCAGCCTCTTAGCCAACAAAGTGGTAAAGTTGCGCTCGCCACGTTGCTTAAAGGCTTCATGCCTCGTCGCGCGTAACACAAGCGAGGCGAAACATGTCTTGAGTGATCCTGGCAAACGTAGGTTCTGAGGCGAACCGAACAGAAAACCGACAACGCTCGGCTCAGCTTACGGCACGCTCAGACGAGGCAGCGCGTACGTTCGCGTTCGCGAAGCTGCTCGGTCAGTCAGTACGCGGCTAATTCGCACACATTCGTATTCGTGTACACATTTAAGAATAGCCTTGTATTGCATGTTACATTGCAGGCGCGGTTCGTAGATCTATATGCGGCATATCATGCAATTTATGAGTCATGTTGGATGACCAGACTAAATAATACAAAAAAATTACCTCACTCAACAGCCTATATTGGTCCACTGCTAGACGCAAGACTCCACTTGATAAGCGCCTTATTGACTTTGATTTATGATGAATTATTATGATTATGATTTATGATGAATATGGGCTGAGGAACGCAATTCGGTGGTAAAATTTCTACAGAAGCCGCTGCTGCTTGTCCCCGGTGAATATTCCTTACAATACAGTTAGTGAGAAAAGTTGAGCTAGCTGTTAATATAACCGGGCACACAGCACAAAGAATTAGCTACGGTCAATTAATGTCCTGTCTACACATTCTAAAGTCACCCTAGAGTCCGCCCGCTAAGCCCGGCCACCTTCCGATACAATAACAGAACCTCCGGAACCCTTTCTTCTACCCGCTCCGCTTATAAATTGCGGTGTCCGACGCCAAAACTGTATTTGTACAACGGAAATATTGTTATTTGTTTTGAATACGCTGTGCTGGTTCTAGATGACTGTACTTGACTTGTATATCAGTCATCGTACCAAAGCTCCTAATATATAGTTCTTTTCATGTACGAAGCGTTGGATCACGTTTCGTTACTACAATTATAGGTATGACCTAAGGGGGTTATGGGTATTACATGTTTATGTTTTTTGTGGATATTTGAGTGATTTAGCTAATTTAAAGTGTTTAGAACAAGTAATTTGTACCAATTACTTAGAATAAAGTGAAATATTCAGTAAAATCCCGTCAATATAAACTGTGTAAAGTGCTACAAATTTTGTAACGGTCAACCGCCAAAAATTGATCGCTTCTGCTCAAAGAACACATAATACGACCAGGGCTCAAGAGTTGACAATAAATAACACTTTCGGAGGATGAGACCCTTCCACTCGTTGATTTATCAACTGGTGATAACCAACGCATGATCGAATCCGTGAAAGAATCGAGCGGCACTCGTCGGCGATTGTTTGGAAATTCAAACTACAGTTGGGACGGAGATATTTCCAGAGTCAGCATTTAAACCTGGGGAGTATTGTTATCTAATTATCTCCTTGACTAACCTACACACATACCTAACTGTACCTAGCTACCAACTACAGATAAACAGGTACACTGCTCACTCTGTGAGTCTCTTCACAAATCACACACAGGCTTGTTCTATCTCTCTTAGCTTGACAATCTGTGGAAGCTAAGTAGTAGACGAACCATTTAGCCTCAGACAACCTTACACTTACAAAACACTTAACAATATACAATAAAAATAACCTCCCTATGTTATGTAGGTACCGTATATCTATTGCAGTTTAATGTAATAATTATTTAGACTTCTACAAAGTTCTGACTAAACAATTTGCCTACTAAATTGTAACCTAGATTATTTTCCCTTAAAATTATCAAAGTAACCTTAGTGAATGTTCTCCGAGCAAGTTACAAGTAAACATTAAATACTTATTGAACTAAATGTTCTAGCAATCCCTTGGTCCTAACTATTTTTTTTATTCTACTTTGCTCCTCCTACTCATATTTCAACTGGTTTCTTTCACTATTGGTCACTGGGCTCTTTTAGACCCATCACACCTCAACTTGGTTTCTCACCATCAGAGGGTGACCTTGGAAGAACCAGTCTCTCATCACTTGCTAATAAATTCAAACTTAATTTCCTATTCACTTCACTTCTTCACTTCTTATTTCTTTATTTTATTCTTATACTAGTTAACTTAAAACTGCTATTTTTCAGGGACACAAAATGATGACCAGAAGGGCATGTGACCTGGAGGCTAAGCTGAAGCTCGCTACAGCCCAGTTAAAGGAGGTCAAAGAGGACCGAGACAGGCTGCTTCAAGAGCAGGAGGATAGCGAAGCTGAGTTCCTGGCTAACCTAGGCAGGATCCAAACACTCAAGGGACAACTCGCTGAACTCCATGCTCACCATGAAGATGCACTGTCAGAAGTCGACCGTTTGAATGCATGCTTGCATTCCGTGGACAATTGCCACGAATCGTATGAACTGGTGTTGCAGCAAAACAAAGACTTACAGCAAGAGCTATCAGAGTGTAGAATAAAATTTGATAAATTAGAGTGTAAGCCGTTGACTTCAGCGACTAGTATTTCTAGTTTAGATCTTCGAACAGAACTTTTATCTACAGATATTAACATGACAAATGTGGATCTCAGTACACCATGTCGCCATAGTCACAGCCAGACACCCGTCATGAAAGGGACTAATAAAATTAAAAAATATGTTAAGTTAAGTAACTTCATTAGGAAATCTGAAAGAAAAATTAAAAAACAGAAACAACTTCTCAATAATGCAAAATTGAGCAAGGAAAAATCTAGATGTAACTTACAAGAAGAATTGGACTCTTGTTATAGTTTATTAGGACGTAATTCTAAAGATTTAAACTATATGGCAGAAGAAATAGTTAATTTAGAAAGGGCACTTCATGATGTTACCTGTAAATATAAACGAGCCCAAGAAGATGCCAATGAAAACTACCAAAAAATGTTACAAATTGTAAGTAATGATAGTGTATATTCTGAAGTACGGCACAGCAGTACTCAAACTAATCTTGAGAGTACCACAAACTCTTTAACTGAAGATGGTGCTGTAGTGTCCCAGTCACCGCTGTTATTACCATCCGCGATGCTGGCGCCGCCCTCACCTTCGCTCAAGAACCACTGTGGTGCCTCTAGCAGCAACACAGCTCCAACCCCCACTACGGGATGCCCGTCAGCTCAAACTGTGCCATCTCCAGTTAAAGATTTAGATCCAGACCACAGTCAATATACCCGGAAGACTTTATTATACTCAGATGGTTTGGGTGCTGGCATGGGTTTAATACTGAGTGGCTTGCTGGCGCAAAATGTAGTTAACAATTGCTATCCAAATGCCAACATAAATATAATTACCGATAGCATTCAGCAAGATGACTCTCTGAATAAGAGTACATAATTGTTCAGCTTGGTGAAAGTTGTGTGAAACGGTCACAGTTGATTAGGCTAGTTGAAGTACTTCTGGGAAAGGTACAGAATGGACTAGGGAAACTTATTATTTGCTCCTTTCCTTACTCAAAGTCATTGACATCAATTCAAAATGACAATATATGTAAAAATAACATGCTGATGTACAACATGACATGTCGTCATAGTGATGTATTATTTTTTGATACTAATAACTTTATTAGTAATACTTTTTTGAATAAGGATACAATGTACCTAAGCAAAAAAAACAAACTGAACATTGCTAAATTGTTAGCATATAATATTTTTGATCCCGTTATAAATAGTATAACGCAGTTACCTGACGAGCCTGTCTATATAGTTAGTAGCAGTACTAATGAGGGCATTAAAGCTATTGTGTCAGTAAATACAAATTTAAACTGACCACAGCGACAACGGGAAAGCAAAATTCATTTCATATAGTCCATCAGAACATACAAGGCTTACCCAGCAAAATCCTAGAATTAGAATTATTTTTGAATTATTTGAATGTAGATGTTATGTGCTTATCAGAACACTGGATTGTAAAAAATCAGTTACTGCCCTTTTATAATAACTATTGTTTTGCAAGTTCCTATAAAAGAAAAGCTGCAATACGTGGTGGCTCTTTGATTATAGTTAAAAATAGTCTTAAATGTAAAGAACGTAAAGATATTGTAAACCTCACTATTGAGAGGACTATTGAACTTTCTTGTGTGGAACTGGAGCGACACATCATAGTGTGCGTGTACCGCCCTCCTGACGCAAATCAAGTAGCTTTTGAATGTACTAAGGAAGAGGTTTTGCTGAAATTATTTTCATGTAGAAAGGATCTCATTGTTTGTGGCGACTTTAATATAGATATTTTAGCGAATCCCCTCGCCGATAGGCTGCTTAATTTATTCAAATGCTTTAGTTTACGACATCTTTTTCATGATCCTACTAGGGTAACCCTAACATCTGCTACTTGTTTAGATAATATTTATTGCAGTCTATCTCCAACCAACAAAGCAGTAATCAAACATTTCAAATCAGACCACTATGGTCAGAGTGTTAATTTTAGTTATAATCTTAACGATAAAAACAAAGTTGAGAAATATACCTATAGGCCTATTACAGAGAGCCGTATTAAGAATTTTGAAAGTCAAGTGGAACTAGCAGTAGCTAATATAACTTGTTCCGATAACCCTAATGATCTTTTTGCCAAACTTTTAAGTGTTATAAACAAAGAACACAGCGAAGTATTTAAATATAAAACATGCACAGTTAGGGACAGAGTCGGATTTACCGATTGGGCCACTCCCGGTATTTATAGAAGTAGGAATAGACTATATGATCTTTATGGTGCTAGAGAAGCTATGTTAAATGATCCTGCGTTTCTTTTGTATTTAACAAACTACTCAAAAACATTTAAAAAAGTCTGTAACACAGCGAAATGCCTGTTTTTGAGGAAAAAAATTGTAAACTCATCTGATAAAATCAAAGCAACATGGAGACTTATAAATAACGAAACTGGTAAATCTAAGTCACGAAAAAGAGAAATAAGGTTAAAAATTAATAATTCAATACTTATACACGATAAAGATATTGCCGATGCTTTTGATTCATTCTTTTCTGATATTCCTAAAGTTGTTACCCGGTCTCTAAACTCCTCACCTTCAATCGCGGTTAAATTATTAGAATCATCTGTAGATAAATGTACCGAGGTTTTTATATTTAGTCATGTAAACGCTAATTATATTGTGAAAACATTTAAGTCTATTAACATCAAAAATACTGAGGATCTTTGGGGTATTTCAACCAAAGTACTGAGTTCTATTATTAAGGAAGTTGCTCCATACTTGGCTTACATTTTCAATAGTTGTGTTGATGCAGGAGTTTTCCCTGATCTCATGAAATATAGTAAACTGGTTCCTCTTTATAAATCTGGTAGCCACACTGATCCGGCCAATTACAGGCCAATTTCAATACTTCCTGCAATGAGTAAAGTGTTTGAAAAAATTATTCTCACACAGTTGTCCTCTCACTTCAACCTCAATAGGTTGTTACATAAAAATCAATTTGGCTTCACCAAGGGTAGATCGACAACTGATGCTGGTACAGTTCTATTAAAGCACATATTGGATGCATGGGATAAAGCGAAAAACGTTATTGGAGTATTTTGTGACCTTTCTAAAGCTTTTGATTGCGTTGATCATGGTACATTAATAAATAAACTAAGACATTATGGAATTCAAAACAAGGCACTGGACCTTATGCAATCATATTTATCTGATAGAGTCCAAAAAGTAGATATTGGTAAAGAAAGATCTAGGGGATCAAAAATCGATTTAGGAGTCCCGCAAGGATCAATATTGGGTCCTTTTCTATTTTTAGTATATGTAAATGATCTCCCATTTCTAGCAAAAGATCTCTGTGATATAGTCTTATTTGCTGATGATACTTCATTGATTTTTAAAGTTGACAGAAATAAACATAATTATGACGATGTAAATAATTCTCTTTCACAAATACTAGATTGGTTCACCGCCAATAACCTCTTACTCAATGCTTCAAAAACCAAATGCATAAAATTCATGTTACCAAATGTAAGAGAGCTCCCAACTAAGATAATGCTAAAGGATGAGATTGTTCACCTTGTAGACTCAACTGTTTTCCTAGGGTTACATATTGATTCCTCTCTTCAATGGAGACCGCAAATTGATGCTCTCGCAAACAGACTTAGTTCAGCAGCGTATGCGGTTCGAACAATTAGATACATTACCGATGAAGATACAGCTAGGTTAGTTTACTTCAGTTACTTCCATAGTGTTATGTCTTATGGTATTTTGCTTTGGGGACAGGCAGCTGACATCCAGACTATCTTTGTTCTTCAGAAAAGGGCAGTACGCGCTATTTATAAATTAAATCCACGTGACTCGTTGAGGGAATTATTTAAAGAAATAAATATTTTAACAGTAATATCGCAATACATCTATGAAAATCTAATGTATACACACAAAAACAGAGATAACTTTATGAAAAGGTGTGATGTTCACAATAAAAATACAAGAAACAAGAACAAATTACACATCCCATCATATAGATTACGAAAGGTAGGGAAATCATTTGTGGGCAATTGCGTAAGATTCTATAATAAGCTTCCATCTGAAGCAACTGAGCTCCCTATTCGTAAATTTAAACTGTACATAAAACGAAATCTTATCAAGAAAGCCTATTACTCCGTAGATGACTACGTTAATGATGTTAATGCTTGGCCGGATGTCGCCCAGTTCCGCACAGACAATAGTATGTAAGACCAGTTAGACCTAGTTATCCTAAGATTGTATTAGTTGATAAGCGATGGACTTGCTAGTGGTTTCTTTTTCACTTCTTCCGCTAGTGGACAAAAAATTGAAGTGAATTAAAGTCAATTGCACCTTATTTCTTGTTGATAGTAATAACTATTTATCAAGCTGTTTATATAGTAAAAATTTGACTTGTCTAAGTACTTATTTTGTAAGTCTAAAGAAATAAACGATTTGACTTTGACTTTACACTCACCATGAAATAAAAGCCATCGAGGCACTCATCAGGGGGAGGCCTGCGTTCAGCAGTGGACCAATATAGGTTTTTGAGGCGTGGTTGAGGATGAAAGCTCTGTTTATGGGTTAGAATCTTAGCTATCTAGCAGCTATCTAGCCGCTATAGTCGTTTCTAGAATCCTAGATATTTTTTGTAAACAAAGAGGGTACAAAACCAAAGTAGTACTAGTGGAAAATATTTAATGACA
Organism: Eupithecia tripunctaria; assembly: GCA_955876795.1. Lineage (NCBI taxonomy): Eukaryota > Metazoa > Arthropoda > Insecta > Lepidoptera > Geometridae > Eupithecia > Eupithecia tripunctaria. Next base: position 9,569,467 of record OY041612.1, read on the forward strand.
TATGTATGTATGTATTATCGAAACAGAATGCAGAAGCTCAAAAACAACTTCTTGATTGAGAAGCTTTCTTTCATCAATAATACTGTTTTATTTCGAAATTGAATAAAAATAGTTTTATCTGCATTTTTAGTAGTCACATTAATGTATGTATTGCTTTCTGCTATGTAATGTTGTCAGTTTTTCATAAATGTCTATGTTGTCATAAAATATCTTAGATTCTAGAACTATGCCTACTCTAGGCATAGAAGATGACGCTGCCTGAAAATGCGTGGCATCATTTATTTATTTTATAAGTATTTAGGAACTCTGTCCTTAGAAATACTTACTTACTAGGTGCATCGATATATTTTCGTTGAGTATTTATTTTTTGTTTCAGATACAACCATAATGACGATCCAGATAATTGTTAAGATGATATCGTTGTTTCGTCTTGAACCCCGTTTTGGAACCTGAGGTAACTTTCTTTAAACTGCTCTTTACAAATTTATAAAATTTGTTAAATATTTTAAGTTTTAATGGGCTGAGTAGGTAATCTCGAGAGGTGCAATTCAATAATTTTACTTAGAGGGACACTACAACACTAAATTATCCTTTAGAGCAATGTTGCTTCTAAGTCTAAGAAATCAGAATATCTCTTACTTTCAGTCTATTTTAATTTACAAAAATTGCTCCCAAGTTTTTATGTGAACTGAGAACGAGGTAGTGGGTAATCATAACAGGCCATTTGAACCCCAAAAAGAGACAGAAAATAGGCACTACCACAATCTACTTTATTTTAACTATAACACATAGTAATTATGTTCATAACTACACCTGCTCAGTATACTGAGTTTGACTGCCATACTGTTTACCACAAAGATCGCGTTACTTTTTTTTCTATGGTAATGTGACGCACTGTTAAGGCCCATACAGCAGCGATAGTGGCGCCCCCAATTAGTTTATCTTATTATTACGTTAAACGCAGTTATTTTTTAAAATCCTACGTTCAGTTTGTGGTATCTATTATAAGCTATTTATTAATGTCTCTGTAATAGTTTCATTTTGTAAAGCTTAGGAAGAGATACGAAGTTGCGCTTTTTGGCCACCAAACTCTAATTTCGCATCTCCTCCTAAACTATATGAGATAAAATTATGAAAGAGGTATTAAAAGATAGCTTATAATAGATACCACAAACTGAACGTAGGATTTTTAAAAATTCCTATGATAAACGTAAAAATATGATAAAATAGGTATCGCTGTCAGATTGGCTCGGGTATGCGCCTTAAGTTGTTATCTTCCCGCTTGGAGCTCTGACACATTTCCATAGAAAGCAAAGTAAAGTTTGCGTTACTTTATTTAAGTAACGAATACTTTACTTTATTTTCAAATTTATGTAATATATATATTTACAATATGCTATATACAAGTTGCTAAGAAATCCTTTCCCAAACATAAGGTGGAAAGTACGTGATTGTAGGCTATGTCTTTTGATTTACCTTTTCGTAGTGAACAGCTATTTATCTCATCTTACCTAATGGTCTACTGCTGGACGCACTAAGTTTAGATTTAAAGATATTTATTCTCAAAAAAGACAGTCACTTACATGAGAATAGTAATTTAGGTTAGTGTGAACAATTTATAAAAGTAAATTTAAGTTGTTGTTCGGTCTGTAGGTAGTTATTACCGTTTTGCAGAAATAAACAAAAAGATAGGTAGTAAAGTACAAAAACGGTAAAAGGTTGACTCACTTAAACACACACTACGAATAATTTAACCTAGGCACGCTCTCTACAATGTCACAATTTTATTTGATTGGATAATTTTCTCTAACAAAACTAGCCAGTTCTGTTTTAAAAGTTTGTGGTGACACAGTTGAGCTAGAAGTACGCGGCGCAAACGCGTTTCGCTTATTCAGCTTTTTCAGTAGCTAAGCCGCGTCTTGCCAGTCATTCCACCAAGCTCTCCCAGATTACACCTACCCTAGTTATGGGTTACAGATTATATTAAAGTCACTTCAGAGAGCCCCATTTGAGTAGTCATATCCTAAATAAGGATTAAAGATAATCATTGTATTGCAATTTCATGGACGTCTTGTGTATTGAATAGACTCAGTTCAATATAATAACTCTTTTACTACAAACAACCCACAATAGCTAAAGTAAAGACTAAAGTATATAATACAAAATTCATAATAATTAATTTATAATAATAGATAATAAATTAATACAATTTTGAAACGAACTACCCTTGGTCTTATTGGCTATTGTATTTAAGAAAATAAGCAGTTTACGATTCTTGATTCTTGAGTACCATGTGAGTAAATCCACGGTCTGGTCCATATTAAATTCTAACACATCTAGTTCTAAGTATTTCAAAAATTCAATATACAAAATATTTAAGTTATAGGAGTACGTATTCCTACAAAATATTCATATCAGCATATTTCCTTACGACGGTGTACGATGTGCGGAATTCTCATATGACGTCGATATTACCTGCATGGTTTGGATGTAAATTTTTGAGCTGACCTTATGTTTGTACTTTATACTTCAAAACACTATTTTACATTTACGAAGAATATCAACAAATAATAGAAACAAATTAAAACTAGTAGTATTAGTTGAGCTACCTGTAAATTGTACGCAACAACTGCAGTTGGTTCAGTTGTAAATACAAGTTTTAATTTACTTCTGTTACTTTATGTATTGTTCTTTTCTTTTTGAACCGACTTCAAAAAAGGAGGAGGTTCTCAATTTGTCTGTTTTTTATTTTTATGTTTGTTACCTCGGAACTTTTGACTGGATGTTCCGACTTTCATGATTCTTTTTTATATAAAAGCTGGTGCTTCTTGTGTGGTCCCATGTTAATTTTGTTAAGTTCTGACAATGGGATCCATGAAAATTCATGAAAAAACTACAAAAGTTGAAGTCGGTTTATAGGTTTTTTAAACAAAATTAATTATTAAATAAATGATACTTATGTTATGGGCATTTGAAACATTTGAGTTAACTGCAGACTGTTTTAAAAAATCAACAGGTAGTTCAGCTAATCCATATTGAAACCAGTCGGAAGCGTTACCAAGACGCTGTCTGCATTGCCCCGCCGTATGGCAATGCTGATGCGCTGCGCCAGATACTCACCAGCTCTCGGGTCACTATTTTACTTATATTGTTTCTAGTATAGCACCTATAATAAATAAGTGGTAGGGAGCGTCCTAAGCAGGGGTAGGCTTCATTACTGAAGATACGCCACTTCCGCTTTCTGCCGTCGATATGAGGGTGCGAACCTTATTTGTGTTGGAAGAACACCAGGGGTAGACTTGGTAGGTAGGCTGGGTATTTTTTTATATATTCCAAAATGAACATATAATAATAATAAAATTGTTTATTTCTGAAGGTCTTACAAAATTATTGGTACAATAATATTTTTATCCTAGAATTTTTACTTATTAATGTGTAGAACCAAATTTTTTTAAGCTATTGCATAGCTTCTATCGCGGGCATTGAGCGCGGGGACCGAATCCAGAAATTCCGTAACGAGAAAACCTTGACGTTTGTCTCTTTAGTTCAGCAACTCGCCTCTAGATGGCATTGCAATAGCTTTACCGCGGCAGTCCCCGAGTGCCACACGTCTTTTTTTTTTTAATTATTAATTTTTCTATAACTATTCATCAACGTTTCTAGAAAAAAAAAACGATAAATTGTCCTTGTGTCGAACCCAAGCAATGTCCATACAAGAAACAATATTGGTACATCACTCCTCCAAATGCAATAAAAAATGCCGCGTCTGGTTCCAATCCACTATCCGGTAGTACGGAACAATATAGTTCTAGAGAATAAAGCTGCTAACCTACTGCAGCTTACGGAGCATGTACTTACGTTAAACAGACCTTAAACGTCTTAAAATAAAAAATCGCTATGGGTAAAGCCACCAAAACCGTAATTTTTTTGTGTCTTTTTTGTCTTTGTTTTGGGCAATATAGATAAGAATATTTTACCAATATTAAGGAAAATATAATTATTAAATAATTTACGAAAAGTCTAACAATATTATCTACCCTCAAGCTAAGCAGATGATGTGTACATTATATACACATACATGGATAAAGATGATAAATCATTGTTGAAGAGATCTTTCTATGAGCTACTGTTATTCCTAATTATTGAGGGATATTTATTTGCTGTAAGCTGAACTTTTATACGTTTTTTCACTTAAGTAATGCAGTTAGTATTGGAAACTAGAACGTATGGTGCAAAAAACAGAGAGTTGTTGGCAAGAAAGTAAGTTTAGATAAATAATCATGGAAAATATTTAAAAGCTACCTTTTATTGTTATAAACATAGCAACAGTAAACATAAAGATTATTTATTATAGAATTTAGAATTATTATAGGAGAACTTTCGATTGTTAAAGTTATTATATTGTGAAGTAACCTTGTACGTAGAGTTTCATAACAGCGCAGTTGAAAAGCACCTTTATAAGGAAGGTTTCACAAAACATGTGGTTTTTATTAGACGGTCACTGGTTTCGTCTGGGAATGTATTTGAACATTCAAACGAAAACAAAACAAATCATAATGTTTCTTTGCACTCTGATTTAAATTGATCTACTTTATTTCCTAGTACAACACAGACTAACCAAGAGTAGTAACCAAATACTAGGTAGGTAATCTTTTTTTTTTCTCGCTGTCTGCTTTATTTTTCCGGCCAACTACCTCTATAATATGGGTTCAAGACAAGAGGGAGTGAGGTGTCTTCTAGACCTTCGTAAAACATCCTCGGTCACATCGTCCCGTACCATCAGGTGAGATTGTGGTCAAACAAAGATTGACCCCGATTAAAAAAAAAGTTTTTACATTGAATTTAAATGTTTAACATATCCAAGTACGTTTATCCTGCACGGTTTTAATTAAAAGATATAAAACTTTCACTTTTGAAAAAAATAACTATAATTTACAAACTCAAGGAGCTGTCTTAGTTGGTCGGTCACGCGAAATTCAATCATAACTTAATCTAAATAAATGTTAAAACCCTTTGATCTGACCCAAGAGTTGGGGCCTGGGCAGGCCTACCTAACTTAACTAATTTAATCCTACCGAAAAGCTTAACGATATCTGTGCCTAATGTATGCACACCGGATATACCCTTTATGCTTTGTTTACATTCATTGGGATACCTTTGTTTAGACTCATGGTTATAGAGTTAGTAAAGTAACGAACAAATATTGTTTATGCAATTAGATTTTTTGGTTTGCTTGCGGTCAAAAAGTTTTAGTTAATTGCTTGATTGGGTTAACTGCTATGTAGAATAACTGTTGTGTTGAATAAATAGTAGAGATAGATAATATACATTTCACAAATGATAACATTTATATCAATATTACGAATTAAGCAAAGGCGGTTCTGCATACTAAATAAATAAAATATTGGTGTCAAATATTATATATATATTGGCCTTTGTCATTATATATATATATATATATATAATGACAAAGGTGTCATCGAAGCTAAGCACAGAAGCTTGAAACAACTTTTGGCTTTTCATAATTTAATTGACCTCGCTTTCATTTTCGAATTCTAACTTAAACATCTTTCACTGCTCTTAGATTCTGAATCGGAGTATATCCATTTTTAATAACGAATAATAACAGTCGCGACTTCAGTGTTTTTGCATTAAATTTATATAGACGGTAAATCCAAAGTTTTCACTTCAAAATAAAACAAGACCTTGTATTAAAACTCTTGTTTAGTGCCAAATAATACTATTTCTGTTCCAGCGCAAACTTCAACAAACTCATACTAACCAACTGCAAAAACACACCTCAGCCACTAAACCCATCTAAACGAGGCACAGACCAGCCGACCCTTTGCGGGCAGTTCCCCCTTCGCGACCACTACACCCTCCCTACACCCTACCCTAACAAAAAACAATACAACAGCCATAACCACACAATCCAAAAACAACTTTTGAACTATATTAGTAAGGTTGAAAGTCCTATGGAGTGATAACTGTGGGCAGTGAGGGAGGACGGCCGAGGATCGACCCATGGCTAGTATTGTGTAGTTTTGATTTCAGTATTGGCTCAGTTATGATAAAATGTATTTGCAATTCAGTGGGTTTTGCGATAGGGATTGGATGACTTTCGGCTTTGAACGGGGTTTGATGGGTTTTTCATACCGAAACTGTATAGTTAAAACTGGAATACTTTTTCGGAGTTTCACATTAGCATTAAAGAAAGATTTTTGTAAAAATTAGTGTCATGTTGAATAAACAAACTATAAGAAAAAGTGTACAGGCCGCCGGTACTTCTTTTTAATACACATACATGTATATCTTTCAGGGCATGGACATATTCTTTTATTAAATACCTAGGTACCTACTAATTACTGTAGGTACTCACCTATTCGCATTTCAGTACATAATGTCTAACTTTATAAAATAAAGATAAAATTATCCACAAAAATGTTCAAAATTTCAACCCAAATACTTTTTCAACAAACATAGAAACAAATTAAGCTAAAGAAAGTTGAAATTGTGTTGCCCGTTTTTCTAAACATGACATTGGCAGTGTTTACACGTTACCCCAACGTCTCGACTTGAAGAAATACCCCCATGTGGAGACGTTAACTTTGGCTACGTTGCCATGTGTGGTGCAAGGGTTAAATGTTTGAATGTGGAATTAATGTTAACAGCGATCTTGTTGCTATAGAATCTCAACTAACAGCAAGTTTTTCTTTCTTTTTTTTATTGAGAATAGACTTTAGTTTGTCCCCAATCTCACTTGGTAAGCGACGATGTATTTCCAAGGTCTATAAGACACCTAGCTGAGTGGTGCTGGCTTAGAATTCGCACCACCCTATCTCTTCCTGTGGGTGTCGTAAGAGGCGACTAAGGGATATTCACCGGGGGTTAGGCAGCAGCGCCTCCTGCAGAACAATTCTACCACTGAACTGCGCAACCCGCATGCCCACCGTGGGGTTTATGGGCCTTACCCTCCATGAGATATGCCAATCAGGCGCTCTTCAGGGGGAGGCCTGCGTCCAGCAGTGGGCCAATATAGGATGTTGAGGTTGAGGAGAAGACACCTAGATTATAGGCAGGTCACATTAATTGTCTGAAACGTCTGCGTCTGCTATAGCGATGATGGAGCTGAACAAAACGTAATACTTACCTAATGAATGAGTGTCAATTAGCCCACAGAATAGCAAGCTACATATTTTGTTCCTATTATCACGATGTCATGTAGGTACTTTCTGTACATGCTATTTGTACTTGTATTTTGTATTTATTTTTTTTACACCGTAGGTACACTTATGTTACACTTGATGTCGTTATTTAAGATACTATATTATATTACCATACACAAACTGTGCATATGTACACAGCTATGTGTATATGTACAGAATAAATCAAGGAAAGATATAAGTCAGGCAAGGAAAGATATATCTGCCATTATTTCGTCGTCGCGATGCGTTTATTCCACTATCACATTAATATTATAAATGCGAAAGTTTGGATGGATGTTTGTTACCTCTTCACGCCAAATGTACTGAACGGATAAGCTGAAATTTTCTATACAGGTAACTCTGATAAATAAAACAAAGGCTACTTTTTATTCGATAAATCAGTTCCCGTGGGATAGAAATTACCTTTAAACGTTGCCATATGAACTTAATTATACTGCATGCCATGGCTTACTATAACAATTATGTTGGAAATTTGTTCAAATCAATCCCGGCTTTTCACTTTTCATTTGTTTTCAACTCAAGTGTCGTCAAAGAAAAGGGTTCGAGCCTACTCGGCCCGCTAAAACATGTTTTTCTTCATTTGTTTTTCGAGATAAGATTTACAGTAAGTAAATAAATTAATCGCTACCGCCGTTGACTTTTACCATCTGTTGGCCCGTGACAAGCTGACGCGGGTCCGGCCGTCGCGGTCCGAAATACATATCGCACCCTGTCGCCTGCTCGCAGACATTTGCAAGCTCATTTACTTACATGACGTGTGGCTTTTTTGTTGCCAATCTTCTTTTTTGGCATCCTTTTAGTAGTTATTTTATGCCTTTTTAAACTAGTTAACTGTTACCAAGTAGAATATGGATTTAACAAAATTATGAACGATACTATAGTATGTTTTATGATGTGTAGACGATGAACAACTTTGTATGTAGTCAGTACGTACTTAAACAATGTTTTATAAGTTTGTACAAATAAAATATTCTTATTCTTATACTAAAATAAGAAAAAATGGCGTACATAGGTATTATGAACCTGTCTAATGAGCGTTAATTTTTACATAATAAAAATTTCTATAAGAAAGTTACGTCCGACTGATAAAATTACAAATAAAAAATAAGTAGAAATAAAAGTTCAAAATGATTCGTTTTGTTTTCATTCACATTGGTTCCAATAAGACTAAAAGGGACAGCGTTTAACTCCATCTATCGTCGAGTAGCGTGCGTAAGTGTTGGGGGAAAACTTTGTTGCGCTTTTCCACCGTTCTGGCGCTAGTGTGGCACTAACACTGATTGCAGTGTAAGTTAGAATCTTTTGGGAACTTTTTTACACAATCAATGGTGCTGTAAGTACTAACTAGGCAAGAATAATAATATTTTCTTAATAAATTATGATTGTGATTGCCAGAGATTAGTGGCAGAATAAAATAGTAAATAATATATTTAATGCACGCACACTATCTTGATAAAACATTAAAAACTACTGGTTCTTACCGGAACAAATAAGTTTATAAGATTGATATTAGATAAAACTTAATTTTAAAAAGAATAGTAAGTCTACTGTTATCGTAGTTTTAAGAAGAAAAAGAGAGCCATGTATTTTTAACCGAGTTCAAAAAAGGAGGAGGTTCTGAATTCGACTGTTTTTTATGTTTGTTATTTCTGAACTTTTGATTGGGTGATCCGATTTTGATGATTCTTTTTATTTGAAAGCTGGAGCTTCCCGTGTGTCCCATTTCAATTTGGTCTAGTTCTGACAATAGCATCCATGAGAAAACCACATAAATAAAGTCGGTTCATAGTTTTTAAAACAAAGTCAATTGTACCGTTTTTATGTATGGTCATCGACTTCTTTGTCATTTATGGATTTATTTATTCTTTTTTTCTGTTTTTCTCTATCTTTCGTTTGTAATAAAGAGTATATTGTATTAGATTGTGTGTAACTAAGAGTATTGTATTAGATTGTTTTTATAACATTTGTACACAAGATGATCCTGAAGTGGTCTTCTAAACTTTTAGAAATTATCAAACTAATATTATAAAGGCGAAAGTTTGGATGGATGTATGGATGGATGTTTGTTACCTCTTCACGCCAAAACTACTGAACGGATCTGGCTGAAATTTTGCATACAGGTAATTCTAATACTGGAATAAAATATAGGCTACTTTTTATCCCATAAATCTGTTCCCGTGGGATGAAAATCGCCTTTTAATGTTTTCATAGGAACAACGCGTGCGAAGCCGCGGGGCGCAGCTAGTATTCCATATAGATTAGTATTTACTATGCAAAACTTAAGAAAACAGTTAAAAGCCGGTTTTTTACTGTTTTTTAAGTTTTGCGTTATAAATATATATAAAAATACTAATAAGTTAGAACACAATTTACACCTCATCAACTCTCGCGACATAAAAATAATACTGCAGGTTCAACTTCCGGAAACTTCTCAGTGAAAGTGACAGGCGAAGGAAAAATGCAAACTTCTTGAAGAGTGAAAGCTCAGCTGCACTTTTAAAATGTTTCGAAGTTAATAAGGTTGAAGTTTAAAACAGAGTTATTTTGCGGCGTTAAGTTTCCTGATGGTCTTTTAGCCGCTTCAGTTATTTTTGCTAGTTAGTTACGTTAAGTAGTGAGTCTTGACGACCAGAAAGAAATAAACGATTTGTAAGTCTAAAGAAATAAACGATTTGACGGCGCGGTGGGCGAAGGTCCGTCTGCTACGCAGGAGGTTGCGGGTTCCCGTCTCGGGACAAATGTATGTACTATCTGCAGATACAGTTCAGGGCGTTCTGGATATTTTCTATGTATAATAAAAAATATCTTTATATTTAATGCATAACATAAAACATTATAATTTTATTTTATTTATTTTACTGTATAAAATTATTTGATCGTTTGAAAAAACTAAAAATCGACTTCAAATCTTTTTTTTAACATTTTTTTAAGATTCGCGACCAACATTATTAATTATTTATTTTATTTTTATAGATACTAAGCACTCGGGAATATGTTTGACAAGACAACCTTGAGACCACGACACTTCACAATAATCCAAATCGGTTCATTAATGTCGGCGAAAACGACGGACATATAATCACATATCCCCTTCTTTTTTCGAAGTCGATTGAAAACCATTTTGCTTCCGCGGCTTTGCTCGCATTGGACTTCGATGAAACGTAGTACTCAAGGATTATATCCATACGTACGATCTTCTACCACTATTATACAATGTTTTTCTATGTTCATTCGTGTACGGCCCGCGCGGGCTCAGGATGACTCGTAACTGGTATACACGCGGTAGCATTAGTATGCAATAAATGAGTCATCTTGGCCGACAAGTTAAGTCTAAGTCTAAGGAATAAAAGTGATAATATTCAGAAAAAGACTCATTGTTCCTAAGATTATCCATAAGAAATATTTCAAGTAGGTAGGGTAGAATTGGGAATAATCGAGCCAGTAAGATTTGTTATTAAAATTATACCATAGGTACCTATTACAAAGATTGTTGCATTCTTTTAACCTTAAAAGAATACATCAGGTATCATAGGTATCATGGGTAGGTGTTTTAACCATAAAAGAATACATCAATCTTTGTAATGTATTGTTTTACTTTTCTAGTACCCATAATGGTTGCTCTGTTTGGCTTGATGCTCGATGATGCTGTGTGAATTGTCAAGAATTATTTATATGGTTATCTGTTATCTGTAATACAGTTTATATAAATTAAAACAGAAACCAGGGACACCTTTCACCTGTTTTGTATATTTAATTTAGAAATAAATGATTTTGTATTTCATTATATATTTTTAGCTAAAAAGAATATGAGTCGTTCCCACTTCGGGTCAAAAACAAAGTAGATTCGCGCAAGCCCAAGTAAAAATTCAAAACACAACCACAACTGGAATTATGTCAGTCGCCAATCAAATATTTTGAAAGTAAAAAAGTAAAGTTCATTGAAAGTAAATTAAATACAACCTCGGCAAATAACGAAATCAGACGTCCTGTTAAATATCTATCTTTTCTTTAGCACTGTGCCTACATCAATAACATACTTACCTACTGTCTAACTAACCTCTACCGAGCTTAAGAAACCTCATAGCAAGCTCTCTACTCTATCTATACTCTGACTGTCCCATTTCCTCTAAAAACCCGATTAACCCCTAGTTAAAATGGGCGGCTGCGGCGACGGCCATATCCGCTCCCGATTGATTGATCAATCGGGTTGATTGAGTGTGTTATGAAATCGGATTGAGTGTGTTATGATGTTAGTGCGACGGAACTAAGTTTGGTCGGCAATTTGTAGTCAAGCAAGAATTAGGGTCATTCGAGTTTATGATTCGGCCAACTGCAGTTCCTCAAAATAAATTTCTGGCAATTATTGATAGTTTATTTTAGCTAATAGTTTATCCAAGCTTTTCCCAATCATTCGAGTTTCAGTAAGTTGATCCGTTACGTAGGTAAATCTTATAGGAATTTTAGTTACTTAACTGAGTTTCCGATAAGAATAGCCGAATACTTTACTTTAACGAATTCTTATCGAATCAGCTACTTTATAAACGCAACTTGTTATCGTCATCATCATTATCATCAGCCTATATTAGTCCACTCCTGGACATAGGCCTTCCCTAATGAGCGCCATAGCGCCTGGCGCCTCTGTCTTCATCTTGACGCATCCAGCATCTACCTGCAGTCTTTCGCAGATCGTCAAGATGTTCTTGTTATGAACTTCTTCATTTACGAGTATTGGCCTGAATTTTCTAGAGACTACAAGACAGGCCTTTCGTCACGTGTTGCTGCCAAAATCCTGGAATTCAAGCGCGAATTTTTATATCTCAGTGTATTAAACTATTACAGAGATATTAAAAGATTATATTTATATACCACAAACTGATCGATGGATTTTTAAAATGTTCCATATTGTACTATATTAAACGTAATAATATGATAAAATAGGAATCGCTGTCATATTAGGGTATGCGCCTTAATATCCAATATTCATTATATACATAGACAAGAGTATTATAAAGACTCCTAGAAAACCATGTGGATAGGCACATAGAAACGCACAAAAACGTCACTTACCACAGATATCAGTATATCTCTAATATAGTTACACAATTTATATACATATACATAATTTATAGCTAGTTAGAGATAAGTATGGGGCAAAAGTTCCAAATATGATTAAGTAGATATCTCTAACACCTAGGTAAATTTATCTTAATCCGTGGGGTACCGAGGCTCTTTGGGTTTTAAAAAAATTATCTGCTCGTCTGGTCGAAGCGACGCGCGACCCGAGAGCTGGTGAGTATCTGGCGCAGCGCCGCGCATCAGCATTGTCAGCGTCAGCGTCTTGGGTAAGCTTTCGACTGGTATTGGTATGGACCAGTTGGGCTACCGGTAGAACGTTTCCAACAGTCTGTAGTTAGCTCAAACGTTTCAATTCTAAATACTAGTTTTAAATCTTTTCTATTTATTGATTGTAATTTTCTTGTTGAATAAAAATTTAATAATACATGATAACATAAACTACACAGCTATTAGATTAAAAATGATATTTCATTAGATGAATTGAAATCTTAATAACCTCTCCTCCCACAAACATTGAATCGCAGAAACAGGTAACGAAGGCTGAACTTTCTAAATAACTTCCTTTACACCCTCGTGAATGACTTTAGATGTTAATCGGTTTACAAAGCAGGAAATTAATATGATGAACAAAATTTAGATCTATCGAAACAAATAAATATCGAATGTTTATTGTTAGATCTCAAAAGAACAGTTCACCTAATTATTGAGCTATTAAATGGTTATATTAATAAATGTATTATTTTATTTATTTATTATGCTATAGTGTTAGTAAAACGACCGTTTTAGTTTTAAAACCAATTAGAATATACGATACATATTTGGATGAACAGGTCATCAATTTATAAAATAACGTTAGTTTTTCCAACTGGAAAACTACTAAAATTCTGATTGGGATAATGTTTAGCCTAGTTTTTTAACGCAATTGTTTAACTCTTTCTAAGTGTACCTATTAACGAATTAATTTATTCATTTACGAAGGACTTAGTAAGTTACAAGTAGGAAGGTATTTTTTTTTATTCTCAAGCGCTCGTAGTAAAAAACCTGATGTTAAAAAGCTAACTTGTAAAATGTAGGCTCAATTCCAATACAAAACTAAAGCTCAGCGCACTACAAATTGCCAAGTAACATAATAAAGGAACTAACAAAGTTTCCAGAATTTTCTCTGCGAACAGATAACTTGAAAGTGGGATTCCTTACACACGAGGGCGCAGGAATAATGAGCAAACTACTTTCAAAAGACCTTCTTGGACATAGCCCCTGGATTTTATGTTGTTTTGTCTTCACACCTTTTATACTTAGTTTTTTCGCGGAAGCAATTTCTTTCCTCTGCAAGAAATTGCTAGGTACCGGTTTTTTACCAAAGGATCTTAGCTGAAAATAAAATTTACGGAAAGAAAAATAATTTTGAAATTCAAGTGTTATATATATATGTTAGGAAAAATCATATTTTCCTGATTTGCACAGCAAAAATGATATAAGATATCCAATAGGCGAACCTTTAACATTTCCATACAGCGTGCCAACGCAGCCAGCATCTTGAGTACGCTTCCGACAGGTATTGATATGAATCAGTTGAGCTAACTTTAGATTGTTTGCAACAGTCTGCAGTTAGCTCAAATTGTAAATACCAGTGTTATTGTTTTCTAGTAATTAATAATTAATATAATTTATTGAAAAAGAAAATATCAATCTTTTTCAATAAATTATACTTTTAACCCAATAATTTTCAAAATGGCATCTACTTTTTGGTAATGAAACAAGAAATCTCACTCGCCAAATCACACCCCGAAATAATAAGAGGGTTCTAAAATTCATACCGTAGACACCTAATGCAAATAATAATAGCCCTTTTTCGACCCCCATAGGGTGTGGGTGGTGTGAACGAGAGAGGTAGATAATGAAGGAGATGAGAGATGCTAATGGACGGACACCTTGGACGAGACTAATGGCGTCACACGACCATTGTTAAAACTGTAATAGTGGAGAACTGAGATAGAAATGTAGGGTCACATGCCATATAGAAGCTGCGCACAGGTTATGGACCTATAAAATTGTTTCATTGATAATTTAGCATCTCTTGCATTCATGGAAATAAGTGATAATAAGTGCCTACTTATTAACATTTCAATAAATGCCAGAAATGCAAAAATATCTTAGAAATGATCGCTTCGAAGTGAGTCCCAAAATTACTCGTGTATTTTAAAGATGCTATTTTTTGGGACCACTTATTTAAAAAAAATATTTTTATAAACTAAATAGAGCCTCTATTTAGTTTATAAAAATATTTTTTTTAAATAAGTGGTCCCAAAAAATAGCATCTTTAAAATACACGAGTAATTTTGGGTAATAAACAGGTTCTATTCAATAAATAAATTTATAAAAATGAATTATATATTAATAATATATTATATTTTTGATTATATTATTAATTATATATTAAATATGTATATAGATAAGATTATATTATATATATTAGAATTCCTTTTTAAAAATAACTACTAAGATATTTTTCTACACTGTAATTCTATGGTATTTCTATGATAGTATATTATTTAGTCTCATAAATAAAGGCATGTCTTCACAGACGCGATACAAATAGTAGCGAGGGAATGATTAATGTAACCCACATGATGAAGGTGTTGAGTCTTCATGATTTTATTTCCGTTGCAAAACTTGACTGATGAGCCTTTGTCGGCTTTTGTGGCGCATGGAAATAATATTATGTGTTTGTTTGTAAACTACATTGAAGAAACGAAACTAGTTACTCGAGAATCTGGACGTGAATTTGCTGCGTTCTATATAAATTTGGCGCTCGCTGATTACCGAAAATGTATTCAGCATCGATAGCCAAAGAAATAATGGATATATATTTATTAAAGTTGACCTCAACCTCAACAGCCTGTATTGGTCCACTGCCGGATGCAGGCCTCCGCCTGATAAGCGCCTTATTAGCGTTTATGTAATTGGGGGTAATGCTCATAATCCCCACGCTGGGCATGCGGTGTTGTGGTTCGCAGTTCGGGTTAGAATTCTTAATTGAAAGTTGTAATTACTTTATTGACAAAAGCTATTTTGTGTAGATTTAATATATTACGAAACTTAATAAATACCTAGCAAAATTGTACTTACCTGCAACGGATTACTTTAAAATTGTTAAAGTCGCATAATCAAAAAAAATTCATTCATTAAAATCCATCCGAACCAATCAACTCAAGTGTAACTGACCGAATATGCTGACCTCAAGTAACAAATAAATAAAGATTTTAAAACTATTGCTTATAAGGGCGCATTGCACGCTATTTTGTGAAAAATATAGTCATAGGATTTGGCGTTCCTAGGAGCGCGACAGACGTTTGCGACGGCATACGTTTTTGGAACGGCTGTAGGCGCAAAAGTGATGTTTTTGTATATTAACAAGAAATCTCCTCCACTTATGAAAAAACCCAACCGAGGAACCAAAGAATTAGTAATGACCTACGAATCAAAACAAAAATATTTTCTATAGACCGCGGGGTTCTTGAGATCTAAGCAAATTAGGTGCAAAACAGTGCACTTTCATGTTTTTTTTGTCGTTTTATTGAGTAGTGTTTTCACAACCAAGAAACCTAAGAAAAATGTTGAATTTTACGTAATTTTTTACTATCAAACAAGAAATAAGGTGCAATTGACTCTAATTCACTTCAATTTTTTGTCCACTAGCGGAAGAAGGCCGCGAAATTCTTGATCGATGGGTCTAGGCGCTTTTTACCAAATCCACTAGGTTCAAGCCTTATTCTTTTTGCTTACCATTTGCCCAGCTCCTAGGAAATTGTGAAGCAGGAAGGCTATTCAAATGCAGAGCTCACACACGATTACACCATCCTCCTAGCGATTTATTTTTGTCATGTTCATATTCGGCTATAAATATATATGAATACAGAAAGCCCTGTTACTGACTGACTCTGATTCAGTTCTTGTATGATACTGGTTAATTCTGCCCCATGTTTTTATTCCATCTAGAATTTTTTATTTAATTAAAAATATTTTTTTTATTTAATTTAAAAAAATAAAGAAACTTTGAAATACTCGTAGTCTTCCGGAAGATATACAAGACATACATCAGACCGCTGCTCGAATATGGATTCCAAGCGTGGTGCCCATACTACCATAAAGACATAAACTTGCTTGAAAGTGTTCAAAGAAGAGCTACCAAGATCCCGTGGGCGCTACGACGGAAATCCTATGAAGACAGATTACACGCACTACGCCTCACTACTCTAGAGGAACGACGTCCTCGAGGTGACCTCATCGAAACCTACAAGATTCTCACTCACAAATACAACCTGCCATACTTACAAGACATCTACATAAAGAAAGAAGGACGTTCAACACGTGGACATCAGCTTAAATTGGCCCGTGACTCTACTCAAGCCCTTGCAGCGCACCATTTTATTAGCAATAGAGTGGTTCATAACTGGAACCTATTACCAGAAGACATTATATCAGCCACATCAATAAACGCCTTCAAGAATAAACTTGACAACTGGTTACGAGACAACAAAAACAAACTAAAAAAAGTGACGCAATGACTAAATTCAGCACTGCGTGATATGGACACATCAGCCAAAAGCTGCTCGTCCATTATCAATAAATAAATAAATATCTCAACGGATAGAGTCAGAGTCATATTGCTAGTATCATGTCCTTGTAAACATACGAACAACACGCACGATGTGACGACGTCAGGTGTCTTTTCCTATCGCACGATTAAACGACGGGCAGAAAAAAAACATAAATAAAGTAAAAAGAACAATCAATCGCATGTTTTTTGTATAACCGATTCTTAAGCCGACAATTATGTAGTTTTTCATGGATCCCATTGTCAGAACTGGACCAAATAAAAATGGGACCACACGGGTGCAGCACCAGCTTTTAAATAAAAAAGGAATCATGAAAATCGGACCACCCAGCCAAAAGTTCTGAGATAACAAACATAAAAAAACATACCTTTACTTTTTTTGAAGTCAGTTTAAAATAACAATCAATTGCTCATTTTTTCTGTAACAGATTCTAGTTTGGCTTTTAAAAAACATCTCTACGAGTAGAAACACGAGCACACACTAGTTGTATTATAAGGCTGTATACATATAAATAAAGAAAAATGAACAATCATTCGCTTGTTTTTTCTATAACCAATTCATGTTTAGCTCTCTTTGGATTTCCTTAAATAAATAACTAAATCTGACTACCCAGTCAAAAGTTTTGAGGTAACAAACATATTAAAAAAAAACAAAAAATACAGTCGAATTACGAGTAAACCTACTACTTTTTTGAAGTTAGTTAAAAAGAACCATCAATCGCTTGTTTTTTTATAACGGATTCTAGGCTTCAAAAAAAACAGTCGAATTGAGGACCTCCTCTTTTGAAGTAGTATAAATATCATCTAAACGGGTAGAATCACGTGCATAAACTAGTATTATAAGGCTGTATACATACAAACAGCACGCACAATGCGACGTATTAATCATGCGATACAGGAACGGTCGGTCGTTAATCATGGCGGTCCGCCCGCCGCAATCTGAACGCGGCGTGTGTACCAGCCCTTTTTGTTAATTAATCTGTGTGTGTTTATGTGATGGTTATGTACTATTAGAACACATATAGTACATAATCGAACTGGATTTGAAGGCAGTCGGTGTAAAATTAAATGATAAGTTTTAAGCATTTTGCTTAAAACTTAGTTATCATTTAATTTAAAATGAATGAAAACCATATTATATACTAGCCTCCGCACGTGGCTCTACACGTATTTTTTTGAAATAAAAGTAACTGTAGATATACTTCCAAAGAATTTCTACATTGAAAAAATCGTGAATTCTCTTCTGAATATTAACTATCGAAATTTCATTGAGATGAGTTGAGCCTATGGTATAGAGTTTTAACGTAAATGGGTAACAAAGAGACCGAAACACTTTCTAATTTACTTTATTATACTACTAGGCATAGTCTAAAACAAAATTTAAAAAATATAACTAACATTTGTCTATATCAAAAAAGTTCCTGATCATTCCGTAATGTCTATTAGGAATAGGAATTAATTCTACAGGTACCTATTACTACTGATACGATTCCATTAAAAAAAATATGCAACCAAAGAAAATGAAAAATCACGATGAATAAATGAGAATAGCTGAATAAATCGTAATAACACATTTTGTTCAACATTTTGTATTTAAAACACAGAAAGAACAATTTCTGTACGAACACAATACAATTTTAACCCTAAACTACGAGTTTCTCGACGAAAACATCCCACTACGATTGCATTTCTAATTCGTACATACCTTCCTCTCGGGGTGTGGGGTGGAGGAACCCCCTCGGGAATTTTGGAGGTTGACATTCCGCCTGGTCATTCTGGCTCATAATTTCTGGTACATGACGCGGTATGTGAAACTGTTTTTAGAGTTTCTGGTGGTGTTAAGGGTTAACTTACACGATATACGATCATAGTATGTAGAAAGTTTCTGGTAATTGTTGTGTAGCTCTCATCTTATTTTGGTATGATATTGAAAGAAAGAAAGATGAAAGAAAATACATTTATTTGGAGTCAATTTCCATAAAACATGCAATATATCTCTTATTTTTAACTGACCTGTAATTGTTATATGTGTGTATATAACACACACAAAACACGATAGGTAGAAATTACAGGTTGTGTGTTATACACACATAACACGATACGTAGAAATTACAGGTCAGTTAAAAATAAGATTAATATTGCATAATGATTTATGGGATCACGGTAACTGTTATTTATTTACGTACTCTTAACTTTATACCAAATATTTTTTAATAGTTTCTGTCTACCTACTCATTTCTGTTGATTCATAGAGTGGACTCGAAGAGTTTTCATAAAATATAATTCTATACAGTGATTGGAAAATAATTCTTACTAGAATAATATTACCACTGAAAATACTAGGTTTTCTTATTTTGAAGATCGAATTAAGAAAGCAGCAGCGAAAGAAGATCGTCTTTTCAATAGCATACCTATGGCTCTGAACGGAATGAAAAAACTACGTAGGTATGTGTACAAGTGTACGTGTAAGTAAGTATTTAGTTTATAGATCCCTTGGTTCGAGAAGTTGTTTAAAACCTACATGATTTTGTTTTTAAAAACAACAAAGCGACTTCAATTATATAGTTTTTTCTTGGGTCTCATTGTCAGAACTAGACCAAATTATAAATGGACTATACTAAAAGCACAAGTAAAAAAGGAATCATGACAATCGGCCCACCAATCAAAAGTTCTGAGGAAACATAACAAAAAATAACTTTCGGAGTTTGAACCTTTTTAAAAGCCGGTAAAAAAAATTACGTGTTATTTATAATAACAACACGTTTTAAAAATAAATCTGTTAAGAAAGCACACAGCCACATTTCTAATTAAAAACATTGACCAATAAGAATTCCTTCCTCCGTCAGTGTAATGTAGCGAGCCTTCTAATGTTACAATTCGCTCGGAATTTTGATGTTCACTATTCCGCATGGTCATTGCCCGTTTTCACAATTTCACTCGTACAAGCAAAAGCTGGGTGTTGGAGCGTGGAGTGGGCTTTCCTAGAGAATTAAACCGAAATAATTTTGCAGGTTAGGTCACAACGAAGTTACGTCCCTATAATCCTAGGGATGGGACTGGATCCTGCTTCAATTTTTCTGGCTAATTACAATCTATACCGTGTCCATTTTGAATGAGGCATAAACGTAAACAAACCGCCCTTACTTAAACTAAGATTCACTTTGTTGGCGCATCCTTTTAAACGTAATTTACATTACTTGTCGATTTTAGATCCCTTCAATAAAAATTGCTTACTTATATCTGAAACTCGACGCCAAGCAAGTGAGATTTTGTTATTTGTGTCGTATTTTGTTTACTAACATGCTCCATTCAAAATGGATAAACCATAGGTAGACACGAGTGTAGGGAATGTGTGGAGAGTAGGACAGGAGTGAATAGCTGTCTTCCTTCATGATACACCGTTGGCCACATCAACACCCCTTCTACGACAATGTCGCAGTTGCAGCTATACCTAATAGGGATTATTCCTCATTTGAGAGCAAGTCTAATAAGCAAGAATAAGTTCATCAGGATGCGCAAAAAGTGTAAACGCGGCGAGAGGAAAACAAATGAGTGATACAAAATACAGGCAGGTTCGTTCAGCTTACAAAAACATCCGCGCCTTCTTTTTTGGTTTTGTTTCAACGGCCATATTGTTTTAACGCATTTCTCTTTCAACGCTAGCATACGCAAGGTGACAAGCACTGCGTTATAAAGGCAAAGCTATATTTATTTACTAGCGATATATGTGTGTTTTTAGGGGGTGTAGCTAGTATTTTGTGTGTCGCGTATTAATAATACAATTGTCTATCCGTACTACAAAATAAGAAACTGAGACGATTATTAATCGTTTATATTTTGTTTAATCGTATTGAGGTAGGTTAATATTTTAAAGGCCCGTATTATGGAACCTTGCTCAGTCATCGGTCTATACTTGAGTGACGCTTATGGCATAGAAAAGCGTTACTCAAGTATAACTCTATGACTGAGTAGGTTTTTATAATACGGGCCTTAGACTGTTAGCGTCTATGAAAAAGCCGTCTCCATACTTCCAAATGAAGATATTTGCAGAATGTGGGTCTGCACTTGATATTTTACGCGACTCCTTTTAATAGGCACTAACACTAAAATGAATAATTAAGCAATGTTATTGTGTAAGTTTGCAAACATACGGGGAGGTACAATATAATTTATTCTAGAACTAGTTAAGTCTAGCAGCTTTACGCGAAGTAAAGCAAATAAAAAAGAAACATGTAGGTATGTTTGTTGCTTCCCACGCAAAAACTACTAAACGGATCGGACTGAAATTTTGCATACAGGTAGTTCTAGCCCTGGAACCATACATAGGGTACATTTTATCCCATAAATTAGTTCTCGTGGGATAGGCGTGCGAAGCCGCGGGGCGCAGCTAGTATGGTATATAAATAAAAGAGGGGCACTGCACCAAGATCCGCAAGTGACGCAGGTTTGCTGGTTCGATTCCCGCCTCGGTATGAATGATTGCTCGATCTGAGTTCACTACTGGTCAGGATGTTCTGGGTACTTTTCTATGTATAATCAAAAATATAGAGCTATGTAAAGTATTGTATTATGTATATCAGTCATCTAGTACCCTAACACAAGCTCTGCTTAGCTGGCGGCTAGATAATGTTGTGGGTGTTTTCCAGCATTATTTATTTTATATGTTTATTTTATATTATATTATATGTATCTGTGTTTAGAAATATGGCTTAATTCATTTCATTAGCAGGTTTGGCAGTAACAACATTACTGCTTAGAATTATATGTAGGTAGAATCATAATTTTATACATGACTGAAAATTCCGAATTCCAGGCTTTCCCGGTAAAATAAGACAGAAATAGTCTCTGAAATGTATTAAACCCAAGGCATACGAATTGCACAATTCCATTCTATTCCAAAATTCCATAACGAAACTCTTCCGCCTTCACCAATTCATAGCGTTTTCCCAAATTACCGGAAGCGGCGGGAACATTCGTCCAGACTAATTACATTAAAATCACCGACACTCGCACTAAATCACTGTACCTATTACCTACCGAGGCCTCATCCTCACCTACAAATGTATAAATATTCTAAATATACTGAAATTTCACGCAAAACTCCAATCAGCAACCGCCGCGCAAAATGCACAGCAAATTTCGTCAAATTTGGTTAGCATTACGGGTCTTTTTGGTCCGCTCGTGTTTTGTTATAGGATGTTTTGGTGTAGGGTGGGTGCTCACAATCCTTTCTGTTAAACTATTCTGTTTGAATAATTGCTGCATGGTCCTGAAGGGTAGGGTATTCATGGTGCCCCGTTGTGGTTAGGGGCTCGTACATAACGGTCAATGTGCACTTTGAGCAAGCTCTGTAAAACGTAGGCTTGAATGGAGAAGAGCTCTTCCGAACACAATATTTGAATGTCAGAAATAATTCAACCGCATCATATCTTCTGAAAATTAGGCGGCTGCAACAGCATCCTCTCAGAACCAGTGTCCATTAATATGATAAAAAAAAAGATTATTATTATTATAAGATTATTTTTATTAAATGCACTGATAGATATATCGTGCAGTTCTTATAGAAATGTCACAATCGGATTAGTAATGTAAGACTTACTAATTCATAATGTTGTAGTTTAAAACCTTGTATAGCAATTAATAAAAGATAGAAAAACATCAGGACTTTCAACTTGAAAGTCCTGATGTTTTTTTTTTATTTAGGTTTAAAATTAGTTTCATCCGACATCAAAATAGGAAGTTCTATGTTCGTCTGTGTTACTTTAAAATTGTAGTGTAAATAATGTTTGTCTTTTTATACGTAGGTATCTAAACTGATTTCTTTGTCAGTTGTAAATCAATTTTGATTAGTAGATAATATTTTAGATTTAAATAAAAAATGTACCAAAACCTAAGAATTACTATTTTACCGCATAACTTAGAAAAACACCGTTCAAATTGTATAAATGTTTTTAGTTATTTTCAAAACACTTGTTCTAATATCACTTGAGATGGCACATTTTTTACCATGGAAAAATCATGCAGAATCATCCTGTCAAAATTATGCAGATTAAAAATTTAATTAAGGGGGAAATTAAACTTACCACTTTCTAGCAGCTCAAAAGCTGCTAAAATTAAAAATGTAGAAACTGTATACATATTATAGTGTGCACTTTATTGGTAAGGTAATTTTGTCTGTTCAGTTAGCACGTACAGAGATAGCATACATCCGATCACAATAGTCCGAAGCATTAATATCCCAGCCAGACAGTTGGAACTTGGAAGCGGCCTTAGGGTATGCAGCCAAGCCGTACGTGTGCCATACGATGAATTATAGCGCATGATTCCTGTTACGAAGATTGAAAGTTGAAAACCAATTTGTTAGTTTTTCAAACGCGACAATGTTGTATACGTAAATACTACCTCAACCTCAACAGCCTGTATTGGTCCACTGCTGGACGCAGGTCTCCCCTTGATAAGCGCGTTATTGGCTCTCATGGGGGATAGTGCCCATAATCCCCACGCTGGGCATGCGGGTTGGGCG
Source organism: Eupithecia tripunctaria (assembly GCA_955876795.1). Classification (NCBI taxonomy): domain Eukaryota; kingdom Metazoa; phylum Arthropoda; class Insecta; order Lepidoptera; family Geometridae; genus Eupithecia; species Eupithecia tripunctaria. The sequence goes on from OY041612.1 coordinate 9,592,910, forward strand.
CAGCTGCCCGTCCCCTGTGGGTAACCATTAGTCGCCTCTTACGACATGCACGGGAAGAGATGGCGTGGTGCAAATTCTAAGCCAGCACCACACAGCTAAACGTAAGTACTATGCTATGTAATATTGTTTCAAATTTCCTTTTTTACTCGTACGGTACTCAGTACTCTATCTACTAGAGGTATAAAAAGAAATTTGAACAAAATCGCAAGTCGTACAAAAATATCAACAGGATCTATCTCGATTATTCTGGATTGTTCCATCTTCAAGTTAGGTAATATAAAAATAAGTTTTGATTTTCCAATTTCAGTTTTCATCTGCTCATATTTGACCTTGAATTTTTATTCAATTGTTTTTGTTAAATTAGTAAACATACAACTTACCCCCTTATTCATAATGGTCTGCTAACTTAAAACAGTTGCTAAGCAGTGTTATTTCTACCCCTTCAATTAGGTACGTTGACCCTTGGACCATTATGTATGTACCCCAACTGTAGCGAGATGAGGTCATGACATCTCATTGAGATAAACCTGAACCAGTCGGATCCGGTCTCTGAGGTCATGACATTTCACTGAGATGAACCTGAAACCAGTTTGATCTGGTTTGTGTGGTCAGGTGCATAAAAGGTCAGGTTGGGGATGCTGCATTGTGAAGTAAAGGTTAATTCAGAGGTCAGAATATTAGTGTAATGTCAATTTCAATAGAAATTGACATTACACTAATAGAATAGGTTGAGATGAATCATATTTTTCTCGGTGTAATTTGTTTATTAAATATTTTAAATAGAATAGAATATCGTTTATTTCGACACACAAACACACATAGGTTCAAAGAAAAATAAAAACATAGGTACAGATAAAAACATACAAAACTAAAACAAAGAAAAGAAAAAAGATTTGATTATAATATAGCTGCGCCCCGCGACTTCGCACGCGGGAACTGATTTATGGGATAAAAAGTAACCAATGTTTGATTCCAGGATTAGAATTACCTCTAAGCAAAATTTTGGCCATATCCCTTGAGTGATTTTGGCGTGAAGAGGTAACAAACATCCATCCATCCATAGAAACTTTCGCATTTATAATACTTATTAGTGTGATTAAAATATCCGTTGGGTTATTTAGAATTTCAGATCACTGATCTCTATTAAGTTCATAGTTGTACAGTGGAGATCATTAGATTCCGATTCCGTGAGTTTGATTTGATGATAGATAAAAAAAAGGAGAAAGAACTAATCAGCGGCAAATAAGGTATGAGTGATGCACTCACGATTAAATTGTATTTGAATTGAGCAGGGGCCGAATTCAACGAAATTAATCGCTTCACTTTATTGATAGTTTGGTCTCAGAATGACATATTTTTGCATTTTAACTTTGATGCGAGAAACTACAGATTTGACGCGTGTCAAAAGTGTCAACCTCAACTCCAAAAGCCGGTATGGGTCCACTGCTGGACGCTGGCCTGATAATGCCCCCCCCCCCCCGGATATCCCTTAGTCACCTCTTACGACAGTTTTTGTCGTCTTTTTTTTTGCTTGGACATGTATAAGTCAGAGTCAAATCGCTTATTTCTTTAGACTTACAAAATAAACACTTAGAAAACTGCTGATTACTATCTAAACAGCTTGATTAATAAATGTAAAGGTATGGTGCTTACTTACATAAAAACTACACAAAAATCAAGTACCAAATCAATAATCCTTTAAAACTCAAAACCTAAAAGTTACCTATTACAAATCATTGTTATGTATTTTACTAGCAAGCAAATATCCTACAACAAATTATATACAGCAGAGATTAAAAATGTCTGCGTATTTTTCACGGCGTAACAGCGGCTGTCCAGAGACGAACTTTGGATTATACAGATAACCCGTTCCTTGTCAATATTTTAAATAGATATTTGTGCCAATATTTTCAGTTGCTCAATCGTAGCTTTTTATCAATCCATAGGTTTGTTGGTAAAGACATTCACTGCCCAGCCTAAAGAAAATAATATTTGGAGATTAAAAAATTAGCCGGTAACAAAAATATGTCCGACTACAGTTTCAAAAGAATTATGACACTAATAAAGAACCTAGACATTGTTGGTGTCAATTCTGCAGATGTCACCAATACTAAACTAAAATAATTAATTTGGCAGTATTAATTTGATCCCTTTCATAACGATCGAAGTAAAAAGGATAGCTTAGTTTTAGTGTTGTCAAATTAGTTTAGCTTAGTTTTGGTGACATCTGAACCATTGGCACTTAAATTTGGAGGTCATTAAATTCGTAAATGATGATAGTGAAAGAAGCAAACTTTCCTTTTACAACAAAATATTACAATCACGATAATATCATCTTTTACTCCTTTGTTCAAACTACAGATTTTTGGATACGAAACTAAAAAGTACAAGACAAACTATGATACTAGCAAAGAACAAAGCAAAACATTGGCACATGAATTTGGAGGTCTATTACGCAAATTATAATGATAAAATAAGAATACTTTCCCTTTCTAACAAAATGTTACAATCACGATCATATCATCTTTCACTCCTTTGTTCAAACTACAGAACATTCGAAACAAAACTAAAAAAGAACAAAACAAATTATGACACTAACAAGTCCTCAACAACTTATAAAGTCAAAGTCAAAGTCAAATCGTTTATTTCTTTAGACTTACAAAATAAGTACTTAGACAAGTCAAATTTTTACTATATAAACAGATTGATAAATAGTTATTACTATCAAACAAGAAATAAGATGCAATTGACTTTAATTCACTTCAATTTTTTGTCCACTAGCGGAAGAAGTGAAAAAGAAACCACTAGCAAGTTTATCGCTTATCAACTAATACAATCTTAGGATAACTAAGTCTAACTGGTCTTACATACTATTGTCTGTGCGGAACTGGGCGACATCCGGCCAAGCATTAACATCATTGACGTAGTCATCTACGGAGTAATATGCTTTCTTGATAAGATTTCGTTTTATGTACAGTTTAAATTTACGAATAGGGAGCTCAGTTGCTTCAGATGGAAGCTTATTATAGAATCTTACGCAATTGCCCACAAATGATTTCCCTACCTTTCTTAATCTATATGATGGGATGTGTAATTTGTTCTTGTTTCTTGTATTTTTATTGTGAACATCACACCTTTTCATAAAGTTATCTCTGTTTTTGTGTGTATACATTAGATTTTCATAGATGTATTGCGATATTACTGTTAAAATATTTATTTCTTTAAATAATTCCCTCAACGAATCACGTGGATTTAATTTATAAATAGCGCGTACCGCCCTTTTCTGAAGAACAAAGATAGTCTGGATGTCAGCTGCCTGTCCCCAAAGCAAAATACCATAAGACATAACACTATGGAAGTAACTGAAGTAAACTAACCTAGCTGTATCCTCATCGGTAATGTATCTAATTGTTCGAACCGCATACGCTGCTGAACTAAGTCTGTTTGCGAGAGCATCAATTTGCGGTCTCCATTGAAGAGAGGAATCAATATATAACCCTAGGAAAACAGTTGAGTCTACAAGGTGAAGAATCTCATCCTTTAGCATTATCTTAGTTGGGAGCTCTCTTACATTTGGTAACATGAATTTTATGCATTTGGTTTTTGAACCATTGAGTAAGAGGTTATTGGCGGTGAACCAGTCTAGTATTTGTGAAAGAGAATTATTTACATCGTCATAATTATGTTTATTTCTGTCAACTTTAAAAATCAGTGAAGTATCATCAGCAAATAAGACTATATCACAGAGATCTTTTGCTAGAAATGGGAGATCATTTACATATACTAAAAATAGAAAAGGACCCAATATTGATCCTTGCGGGACTCCTAAATCGATTTTTGATCCCCTAGATCTTTCTTTACCAATATCTACTTTTTGGACTCTATCCGATAAATATGATTGCATAAGGTCCAGTGCCTTGTTTTTAATTCCATAATGACTTAGTTTATTTATTAATGTACCATGATCCACGCAATCAAAAGCTTTAGAAAGGTCACAAAATACACCAATAGCGTTTTTCGCTTTATCCCATGCATCCAATATGTGCTTTAATAGAACTGTACCAGCATCAGTTGTCGATCTACCCTTGGTGAAGCCAAATTGATTTTTATGTAACAACCTATTGAGGTTGAAGTGAGAGGACAACTGTGTGAGAATAATTTTTTCAAAAACTTTACTCATTGCAGGAAGTATTGAAATTGGCCTGTAATTGGCCGGATCAGTGTGGCTACCAGATTTATAAAGAGGAACCAGTTTACTATATTTCATGAGATCAGGGAAAACTCCTGCATCAACACAACTATTGAAAATGTAAGCCAAGTATGGAGCAACTTCCTTAATAATAGAACTCAGTACTTTGGTTGAAATACCCCAAAGATCCTCAGTATTTTTGATGTTAATAGACTTAAATGTTTTCACAATATAATTAGCGTTTACATGACTAAATATAAAAACCTCAGTACATTTATCTACAGATGATTCTAATAATTTAACCGCGATTGAAGGTGAGGAGTTTAGAGACCGGGTAACAACTTTAGGAATATCAGAAAAGAATGAATCAAAAGCATCGGCAATATCTTTATCGTTTATAAGTATTGAATTATTAATTTTTAACCTTATTTCTCTTTTTCGTGATTTAGATTTACCAGTTTCGTTATTTATAAGTCTCCATGTTGCTTTGATTTTATCAGATGAGTTTACAATTTTTTTCCTCAAAAACAGGCATTTCGCTGTGTTACAGACTTTTTTAAATGTTTTTGAGTAGTTTGTTAAATACAAAAGAAACGCAGGATCATTTAACATAGCTTCTCTAGCATCATAGATCATATAGTCTATTCCTACTTCTATAAATACCGGGAGTGGCCCAATCAGTAAATCCGACCCTGTCCCTAACTGTGCATGTTTTATATTTAAATACTTCGCTGTGTTCTTTGTTTATAACACTTAAAAGTTTGGCAAAAAGATCATTAGGGTTATCGGAACAAGTTATATTAGCTACTGCTAGTTCCACTTGACTTTGAAAATTCTTAATACGGCTCTCTGTAATAGGCCTATAGGTATATTTCTCAACTTTGTTTTTATCGTTAAGATTATAACTAAAATTAACACTCTGACCATAGTGGTCTGATTTGAAATGTTTGATTACTGCTTTGTTGGTTGGAGATAGACTGCAATAAATATTATCTAAACAAGTAGCAGATGTTAGGGTTACCCTAGTAGGATCATGAAAAAGATGTCGTAAACTAAAGCATTTGAATAAATTAAGCAGCCTATCGGCGAGGGGATTCGCTAAAATATCTATATTAAAGTCGCCACAAACAATGAGATCCTTTCTACATGAAAATAATTTCAACAAGACCTCTTCCATAGTACATTCAAAAGCTACCTGATTTGCGTCAGGAGGGCGGTACACGCACACTATGATGTGTCGCTCCAGTTCCACACAAGAAAGTTCAATAGTCCTCTCAATAGTGAGGTTTACAATATCTTAACGTTCTTTATATTTAAGACTATTTTTAACTATAATTAAAGAGCCACCACGTATTGCAGCTTTTCTTTTATAGGAACTTGCAAAACAATAGTTATTATAAAAGGGCAGTAACTGATTTTTTACAATCCAGTGTTCTGTTAAGCACATAACATCTACATTCAAATAATTCAAAAATAATTCTAATTCTAGGATTTTGCTGGGTAAGCCTTGTATATTCTGATGGACTACATGAAATGAATTTTGCTTTCCCGTTGTCGATGTAGTCAGTTTAAATTTTTATTTGACCCAATCGCTTTAATGCCCTCATTAGTACTGCTACTAACTACATAGACAGGCTCGTCAGGTAACTGCGTTATACTATTTATAACGGGATCAAAAATATTATATGCTAATAATTTAGGAATGTTCAGTTTGTTTTTTTTGCTTAGGTACATTGTATCCTTATTCAAAAAAGTATTACTAATAAACTTATTAGTATCAAAAAATAATACATCACTATGACGACATGTCATGTTGTACATCAGCATGTTATTTTTACATACATTGTCATTTTTAATTGATGTCAATGACTTTGAGTAAGGGAAGGAGCAAATAATAAGTTTCCCTAGTCCATTCTGTACCTTTCCCAGAAGTACTTCAACTAGCCTAATCAACTGTGACCGTTTCACACAACTTTCACCAAGCTGAACAATTAAAGTTGTACTCTTATTCAGAGAGTCATCTTGCTGAATTATATCGGTAATTATATTTATATTGGTCCACTACAGGTCGCAGGCCTCCCTCTGATAAGCGCCGTATTGTCTGTTATCTCAAGGGGGGTAATATCCATAATACCCACGCTGGGCATGCGGCTTGGGGATCGCAGTTTGGTGGTAGAACTGTTATGCAGGAGGCGCTGCTTCCCGCCCCCAGAAGATATCCCTTAGTCCCCTCTAACGACACCCGTGGAAAGAGTTTTGTTGGTGCAAATTCTATGCCGGCTACACGGCATAGAAATCGAAACAAACAAAACTAAAAAAATATGACATAAGCAATGAACGTAGAACCTACATAGGTCAGTAAATTTGCAAAAGTGAATGATGATGATGAGTGAAGAAAACTTTCTCTTTCTAACAAAACGTTACAATTACGATCATATCATCTTTCACTCCTTTGTTCAAACTACAGAACATTCGAAACAAAACTTCAAAACACTAACGACCACCAAACCGAAGTTGCCAACTAAGTTCGACCCTGCGCATTGGCTGGACGGAGCCACCCTACCCCCCTCCCCCGAATTAATTGCAATCAAAAGGAAGGACACGAGTGTAGTAGTGTGTCCACCCCTTAACTTTGCGAGCCATGTTGAAAATTTGCCGAGTGTTTGAGTGTGTGTGCGGGGTTGTAGGTACGCAATGGCGCTTAGTGTTTGTAGTGAACTATCATACTTGGGGATACTAGGTTCTAGCGACTGGTTTGCTTGTGTACGTGAGAAATAAATGTTAATATTTGAATTAATAGATAGATTTAAGTAGTCTAAGATTGAGCAAATGAAAATATGGAAGAACAACATTTACAGTGGTGTTTAGAATTAGCTAAAGTTAAGTTAGGATTTAGGAATGTCAAACGATACATTTCAGTTCCTTAATCGATTCCTAACGATTTCTAAATCCTTATGTTATCTTGTTTTGATGTCAAATATAAGGTAATTATTAATTTGAAAAGCTATCATCTATTTGACATTCATAAATCCTAATTTTAGCTTATTTCATGTAATTCTAAAACAACAAAATCGACATCACTATCACACTAATAAGTAATCTAAACGAGAAAGTTACGATCTTTATGTTTGAATGGATTATGAAATAATTGAGTTGGTTTTAAAAAACGATAAACCGACTTCAACTATATGGTTTTCTCATGGAAGCGTTGTCAGAACTGAACCAAACTGAAATGGGACCACACGGGAAGCACCAGCTTTCAAATAAAAAAGAGCGCTCGAAGGGATGGGGAACGCGCGTCTAGAACCGCACTTGCCCTAAAGATGTCACTCGTTATGGGATGAAACATTCTTCGAACACAAACAAGGTTTGTAGTTAGCCCGCTTATATTCATAATAAAAAAAGAGTCATCAAAATCGTATCACCCAGACAAAAGTTCTGAGGCAACAAACATAAAAAAAGAATTCAGTCGTATTGAGAACCCTTTTTATTAAGTCGGTTAAAAATAAACATTGGTAAGGACAATAGGTGGTCAGGTCAACAGTTCCAATATCGCCAATACTAAGTTCTCAGTGACGCGTTCCGCTCGGGGCCATCCTAATATCCTACAAATCTATTTATATAAAAGAAAGTCGTGTTAGTTCCACTATTTATAACTCAAAAACGGCTGAATCGAAAGACAGACATTGCATACATTTTACCCGTTTCTGGCTGAAAGAATCTGGATGAAATTTGGCAGGGAGGTAAACGGCATCCCAGAGACGGACATAGGCTACTTGATTAGAGCGTGTGGAGCCGTAGGAAAAAGCTAGTTATAAATAAAAAAAACGAAAGTTTGTGGTATTTTTTTACCATGTTTAACTCCGTAACTACTATACCTACACATTTTAATGAAATTTGGTACGTAGATAGTTAAGGTTCTAGCTAGAATAAGAGGCTACGTGAATTTTCAAAGATTATTATCTGTGGGGGTTAAAATGGACGGTAAAATTTATATGGCTATGATATGCCTTGGTTCGATTCACTCGATACTTGGTGTAAAGATAAAGAATTACCTACGTTTTATTTTCGAACTTACAGGTGTGCAAAAAAATTCTGAAATATCCACGTGGGCGAAGCCATGGAGCGCAGGTAGTAGATTGTAAAATAATTGAGTTTGTTTTAAAAAACTATAAACCGACTTCTATTGATTTAATTTGGTCCAGTTCCGATAATGGACCCGTGAAAAAACTATATAGTTGTCATAGTTTTTTTTAAACAAAATCTATTATTTTATGTCTGTTAAAAATACCCATTGGTTGGAACTCGCTGTGCTAATCGATGGCCAGGGCAAGCAAAGTTTGTAGCAATCGGTCAGTCGTTTGCGACAAAAAGGAATAGTTCCGATGGTAAATCAATATAAATGTTGGAAATTTTACCTTTTCTTTATGTTAATCTACTGTATTTATGGAAATAAATAGTTATTGAATCATTTGAAACTTGATTCTTGTAAAGACAATCAAAATTCGTTAAAATATGACCGGTAAAACTTTGCGACCGATGTCGGTCGCCATTGTCGACACTGCTTGCCAGGTCAATAATTCCATCCGATACAAAGTTCCCAATAACGCTTCCTACTCGGGCCATTATCAAATATTTAGAAAGCACACCTCTCATACACAATTCTACGAAACTAAATTAATATTTCAAAGTCGGGTGAAACTTGGGGTCCTTTCTAAACAGCCCTTGGTCTTCTAAAGTTATTCCAACTTGCTCGCAAGTTCCTCAGGGGGCAGGGTAAAGATTACTTTGTAAGGATGGGGTGGGCCTTATCTTAAGTTTGTTAGTTTGTACTTTTTGATAATAAATGGTGTTTCTGTTGTCCAAAATCTGTTCGGTTCATTTGGCTTCATGGCACACTTGGGGATGTTTGCAACTTTCCATGGTTGTACGGACGTTCTTGGGTTTTAAATAGGCTAGTACATTTCGAGTTTAATTTCGGGATGGTAGTAGAAAATTGTAAAAAGATGAGATGCTCGTAATTTTAACTCTCAACCTTAACAGCAACAGCCTTTATTGGTCCACTGCTGGACGCAAGCCTCCACCTGAAAAGCGCCTTTATTGGCTTTTATCTAATGGATTACCCTCCATAATCCCCACGCTGGTTATGCAGGTTGGGGATCGCAGTTTGGTGATAGAATTGTTTGGCAAGAGGTGCTGCTGCCAGCCTCCGGTAAATATCCTTTATTTTCGCCTCTTACGACACCCGTGGGAAGAGTTGGGGTGGTGCAAATTCTATGCCGCCGGCCCCACACAGCGATTAAAATTTTCGAATTTCAACTTATTTATAAGGAATAGATACAGATTAAACTAATCGCTTACTATGACAATTTTATTGCTCGTGAGTGAAAAATGTTTACACTACCGGAGTTGTTAATATCATATAACTTATTAATTAATGTCATTATTTTACGATTTTCTAATTATTTATTTTAACAATATTCAGGAAAACAGCTAACTTATACACCAGGTAACCAAATAGGTGTTGATGTCTTACTACGAATTTCCATAAAAGTTACCGCAATAAAAACAAAATAGTAAGCTAAGTTTTAGGACGACTACGATTAAGATGTTTAAAAATTTACTTTTTATTATTATATTACAGTAAATGTGGCATTAATGGTAGGTACTACTTTTGATATCAAAGAAAAGGATGAATAATCACAATTTCTTTTTAATTTATCGGGGGAGTTGTAAAACTATCTTATAAATAATGTGTGGGATATTTAATAGTACAAAAAGGTGTACAAAGTCGCTTAGCCAGCTTTAAAAAAACATTTATTCTGAAGATCAAGATCAAGAATTCAGCTATGGAAAAAGCTATGCTCGGAGTCTCTCTAAAGGATAGGATTCGTAACGAATATATCGGTTTAAAGATGTTTTTTTCTCATAAAAACAATAATGTTCACTTACAGTGAGATACAAAATATATACGTATATCCGACAGAGAACCAAAGTTATCGACATAGCTCAAAGAATTAGCAAGCTGAAGTGGCAGTGGGCCGGCCATGTCTCGCGAAGAACCGACAACCGCTGGGGTAAACGAGTTCTTGAGTGGAGACGGCGACTCAGCAGTAGAGTAGGAAGCCCTCCAGCCAGGTCGGATGACGATCTGCTAAAGACTGCAGGCAGATGCTGGATGCGTCAAGCTGAAGACAGGGCGCTATTGCGCTCATTAGGGCAGGCCTATGTCCAGCTGTGGACTGATACAAGCTGAATGTTGATGATGATGTTGATTAAAGGGTATTGTCACATTTCAGTAAATGAATATTGCAAGCTTCTCACTCTTAAAGGTCTTGTTTTTTATAACACCATTTACGAAATTTAGGAAAAGGTATTTACAAAGAAAACAGCAATGGTACAATTCCATTATCCAAGAAACCTTACGAATAATAATCAAATCGAACTTTCTGTTTACCAAAGTACTCAATCAAATCAAACTATCTTAGATAAATAATTCAATAGTTATCTAACAACAATAATGACTACCCTTAGAGTAAGCTCGACGTCAAAAATGATAAATTAATCAAAGCTGAGTTCGGTTACTCGATGGTATCGAGACGTGATCGAAACGTTCCAGTTTTACATAGCTTCTACCAAGCCTTATGTTTGTCCGTCACCGGGTTATTATTTACCTCCTACCAGATTTCACTAACATTCGTTTAGCCTTTTGGGCGAGAGAAAAGGTAACAACTGACAGACAGACAGACAGAGTTACTATCATTTTTATCATATTGTAGGTAAATACTTAGGTAGGTAGTAGATGTCCAAACGCCAGAGTCGCTCTGCCAAAACCCATACAAAATTGAAAATCTCTATCACGCCTTTAAGGCGCATACCCGAGCCAATATGACAGCGATACCTATTTTATCATATTTTTACGTTTATCATAGGATTTTTTAAAAATCCTACGTACAGTTTGTAGTATCTATTATAAGCTATTTTTGAATACCTCTTTTAGAATTTTATCTCATATAGTTTAGGAGGAGATACAAAAATAGAGCTTGATGGCCAAAACACGCAACTTCGTATCTCTTCCTAAGCTTTACAAAATGAAACTATTACAGAGGCATTAATAAATAACTCATAGTAGATACCACAAACTGAACGCAGGATTTTTAAAACTGGCTGCGTTTAACGTAATTATAAGATAAAATAGTTGGGGGCGCCACTTTCGCTGGTGTATGGGCCTTAAATATAAAATAAAAAAATACATAATTAATGGTAATTAATAATAGTAATTAATCAGCAATAAGAAATGCAAAATATCGGTCTGTCGTTCCCATATAAGCATTACAATACAAGTCATCTAAGTAAGCGCCGACAAACAAACAAACCATCCTACATGAATGACAAATTCCGAGGATGATGATGATGAAACAACCAATAATCACTACCCTCGGAGTACACTCGACGTCAAATCTATTCAAAAGTGATAAATCAGTACAGTCACATACATAAACAAATAGGTGTAATCTGGTTCGGCATATTGTTAGTTACGATTATTATCTTTCTGCTGGCTTAACATGAACTGGTGTGTTGCTGTTTGGTGGTAGGGTGACAATGTGGCTTGTGTTTGAAGTCGTAATAAATGTATTTATGGGACAGGATGTTTAAAAAGCCTCCATTACATGTTGGCCGAGCTAAGGCCAATGCGAGCGTAAGCAAATCAATACAAGTGCCACCGCCTAGACGTTTGGCAAGTCTATGCAAACTATTGCACCACAAACTACACAAAAATGTGGACATGTTTGTGTAGTTTGTGTATTCACTCGGCCAGCTAGGCGAGCCATACCGAGCGATGGCAAAGCAATGCTTATATGGTTTAAAGTGTTCCAGAAACAACTAAGAGTGTTAGAATAGTTAAATCTACCAATAATTTTGAATGCAATAAATGACATTATGAAATAAGATTAGAATAAATTTCGATTAATAAAGAAAATACATAATACAAAAACACTGACTATGTCCACATTAATTTGTATAAATAGTTACCCTACAACATATACGTGGCAAAGTCAAGCAGCCAACGAGATTTTGACCAATTTATAGCGTGCCAAGCGGAAAGATAAGCTAATACGGCTTTAGCAGGGGTTTGTATTGGCGAACTAATTTTGCATACTGAAGTACACTACATAGCCCTTGTTTGAGTGCACTTGAGTGTACGTTAATTCAGGTAGATGTCTCGTTTTGATGGAGTGATGATGGAATTTACATTATCTATAACGTTATGTTATGAGTTTGGGGAGGGGAAATTGTGCGTAAGTACTGTAATATATCTTCTTTGATGAGAGTTTGTACGATTACCTGAAGTGCCACAGTAATATATATTTTTTACTGTGAAATGCCCTCCATGCATGTTGCAAGAATCAAAGACTGGTTTTGACGTAATCTGTGGAGAAAGAGGGAAATAGCACTTGTACTATACATATGCCTATGCGAAAGTTTGGATGTTTAGATGTATGGATTTTTGGATGCATATTTCTTAACCACTTTACGCCAAAATTTGTGTTTTTTCTAGTAAAATTTTATGCTTTTCAACGTAGTTAAAGTAGTAAGAAAGGGTTTAAGTATTCTTTGAACACATGAGTCAAAATTGTTGACGCGTTGTTCCATTTTAGTTACATAGCCACGAAGATCACATCTCTATAATTTCATGCTCTACCAGATCCGTTTAAATAAAACTTATTTATCATCGACTGTACCTATACAAAATGCGTAGTTATACCGAGACAAAATATAAAGGCGATTAACATACAAACATCCAGGCCGTAATTAAAGCGAACCTTTCAGTATACCTATTTATATAGCGTCCTAATGACTTGGCTTGGCCGAGGGTGTCCAGTAAGGGACGAAATTTCCTAAAGGGTTTACCCTAAAACGGGACCGAGGCGATAATTAATGTCTTAAAACGACTGTACTTTCATCCATACCTACAAACAAATTTGGACTTTAGGGGGAGTTTACTAAGAGTCAAATTGTTGGTTATTTCTCTGTCACGTTTGGTCCAATTTTATAGTCTGGGGTGGGAAATAATAAGAGGACCGAACATACAAAGTTGGCTGATGAATGACACTCGGAGGGCCCATTGCCCTTCGAAGGTTTTAAGTGGGTTGGATAAGAAATGTCGGATATCTAGTGAAATATTTCGCTTTAGTTTGTTTGTTTATGGTGATTATGTGTAATTAAAGTTTGTATGGGCGGACTGAGAGCGTTTGGATTACTCATAATTACGAGTTACTGTTTAGTATAGTTTAATGCTTATATATAGTTGCTGTTAAGTATAATAATCTTTGGTATAGTACTCCAGTGAATCATTTGAGATTATTTATGAAGAAATAGCTGGTAATAATGATAAATCTTACAAGGAGCTCGCAAACTGAAAATAAAAGAATTTCCTTATAAAAACAAAAGAAGACGCGCGATTGGTGTTTGTTTTTTGTATGGGAATAGATGCGTTGTCGCAGGAAAAAATCATATTAATTACTAGCTGCGCCCTGCGGCTTCGCATGCCTATCCCACGGGAACTGATTTATGGGATAAAATATCACCTGATATAACATACTAGGCTATAGTATGTTATATCAGGCCTATAACTACCTGTATGCAAATTTCAGCCCGATTCGTGCAGTAGTTTTTGCTTTAAAGAGCAACAAACATATTTGTTTACGTACATCTTTCGCTTATATAAAATTAGTAGGATTCAAGGGGTCCTCTTATCCGAAGTAAATAAAATTTGCGTCGATGAAATAACCACCTACTCCTAGGTTTATGACGATAGCGTGAATAATTATATGAAAAAAAAAACAAAAGACAATTGAGCCAGATTTAAAAAAAATGTTTACTATAATTCAATACATACACACATTGCTGTAGGTACTAAAATATTTTTCTTAGACAAAAGCAAAAATGTATCATCTTAATGTGACACCGTCATTTACCATAGTGTAAGATTATGATTGAACAATTCACGATCAAATCATATGGCGTTGTCCTTTCTGAAAGTGCTGGCAATATGTTTAGTGATGGCCAAATTGCGTTTAATATTACAGCCGAATCGACACTAAAGATTGTGTAAATTTCAAACCTATGAAAATAAAAAATAAATGTTTATCATTGAAACCACAAAAAATAACAAAGTTCTGGGCAGCTCTGTATTCTGCTAAAAAAAACGAAAACTCGATTCCGAGAATTGATATTTAGTCTAGATAGAGGTAAACAGAATGATAGTTATGGATAAACGAAATAAAGTAAACCTCAAATGCTTAAGTAAGTACTTAGAATAGATTCTAGAGGTATATGTCATCAAGTTTCATCACAAACTCGAGTCATCAGCATGAAGAATAAATGATTCATCTCACCCCCATCAGAGCGATGACTTGCAGCGTATCACGCCATGTGCTAAGGGTGCGGATTAGAGACGCTAATTATCTCTGCTAGGGTGGGGCTGGGTTCGGACTCCGAAAAGGTTTATCATTAACAAAATTTTCTATTTCTAGTATTTTTTTATATTCAATAAGCTTTCGGTTGACCATAATCTCACCTGATGAAAAAGGGACCATGTGGCTAACGTATCACGCTGCTTTCAAAGATTTCTTTATCTACCCATTATTGTCTTGAAGAAACAAAAATGAACTTAAACATTTTGTCTGTACTCTATCTGAAATAGGAAATCCATACTTTTATGAGCTAGAATATTTATTTTGAAATATAAGAAAATTGTACATTTTCATTACTTGCATTGTTATTACTTGGAGAATAATGCTGGAATTCATAGACCAAAAAAATTGTATAAAAATCATTTTTTTCATTTTTATGTTTTGAGTGTAGAATCATCATTTATTCTAATATTTTCTAAACTTTCGTTTAATCTAAAATTTTTGATGCTGATAAATCTTATTGTCGTTGACATCATTATTTTCTATTTTTACTGCAGGATCTTAAATATTGTTTTCATTTTGGTACATAAAATAATAGTTATAAGCCTCAAATTAGGAGCTATAACTTCTAGAAATTCTTCTTTCATATAATTTCTAGAAATTCTTCGGCATCCGAATGCCGACTGGAGGCTCATCCCATCCCTAGTCTATCAGCCCTTTGATTATTATGTAAGTTTTACTAATGGCTTGTTAGTGTTTTGTAATATGAAACATGAGACCGAAAGGGCTATGTTTTATGGTGTCTTCTGCATAATTAGTTAAATTCCATATAGGCCATCCACGTGATGGCAGTCATGGCAAGTATTAACTCATGCTGGCTATTTATAACCTTCATTAAAAGGTTTCACCAAATAATGACGTCATAAAAAAAATGCAATGTTACACCGGGGGTACCCAAAAATACCCCATTTATGTTTCAATTTGTCGATTTTTCGTAGTTTTATAAAATGTTGGACAATTCACACAGCATTATCTAACCCCAAGCTAAGCAGAGCTTGTGTTATGGGTACTAGAAGATAACCGTTACACCTAATACAACCTAAATATATTTTCTTAGGCATATTTTTATTTTTTTAGAAAACATCTAGATCACCCTCAACAAATATGTATGTATATGCAGACCGTACAAACATTGGTCATGAGGATGAAATCGAACCTGCAACCTTTGGGTTTGCGTTGCAGGCGGTCTTACGCCCGCTGCGCCCCAGAGGTCCTCGTATTTAGGATTAAAAAGCCTATATTTGATTACAGTATAACAGACACCTATGCGAAATCTTCAGCCGATACCCATCAAAAAATAGATACATAGAAAATTATTTATTGAACACTTAAAAATAATTTACAAACAAAATAAACATTTTCAAAATTTGTGACGATTGGCGGTCTTATCGCTCAAAAGCGATCTCTCATCAACCGTGGATGGATATGATCGTTGGATTGATCATTGATCATGATCATCATCATCATCATTGATCATGTGCTTTATTATGTAGTTTGGTAATAAATATCTTACATACAAAATAAAATAAAAATACCGATTAAAATCGTTATACCTACTTATACATACATACTTAAATGAATACATACATAACTACATTGTATAAGGGAAACAAGGGTCTATCGTAAGGATATATTTTTCCAAATAACATAGCAACTTAAATAATAATAAAAATCATTTATTCATAACATTTTACAGGGAGGATCATAAATACGTAATGAAACGATGACACTACCGAAGCTTTTAAATAAAACAAAGATCATGAAGTTTTACATTTATGATGAAATTTTACATTATCGTCCTGTAGATAGATGTGTTACGTTAATCAAATAAGGTAACTTAAAGCGTTCACGTACGACAACATCGTACAATATTCTCTAATGACGTACTGTTAACTGATAATCTTGTACTTATCATTTTATGAAGACGAAATACCAAAGTGCGTACAAAATCCTTATACTGAATTAATCATCAACTATTTTTACCTACTAATTTTAATTATCTTTTTGTTAATGTATACATACATAAAGCTAAAAAAAAGATAAATGAATAGAAAATTTGATTAGGTGTGCGAATTTCGGCTTATATATACGTTACAGTAAATATTATTAATCCGAAAGCGCGCGAATGAAATTTGGCAGGATAGCAGACAGTAGATACCTCAGGAATTGACAAAGTAGGTACTTTTTATACATAGTGCGGCGAAGCCACCGGAAGAAGCTAGTATTATAATAGTTCGTATTGATACCTTTGTTATTTATTTTTATTCGTAAACAATTGTTACTTTGTGTCGAAAGTTTTCCTTACACTAGCTGCGGCCCGCTGCGGAAATTTCAGAAAATTGTTGCATTAACTACCTAGGATGGTTTTGTGGAAATATAAAAAACGTAATTCAAAACTCGTTAGAAAAAGGGTTATGAGTGAATCCAACTAAGGGATAATAACTTTGCGTGAGAACTTTACCACAGTGTTTAACCGTTGCAGAGGATAATTCTTAAAAATTTGATTTACCTATCTGTTATTTTAAAACCTGAACACCGACTTTCACATAATTATATTACATTAGTAAGATTTCATAATAATTATATTTTACATCTTATAATATTATAGAAAGACAGTACGCACGTATAAATAGAACTACTTAGTACCAGAAATGTTCGTTAAGAAAAGATTGGAGGTTAAAAATCAGACGACAGAATTTAAACTTTAGCCTTTCCAGCATTGCGGGTAGATTAACAAATCCCAATCACGCGAGATTCGCACATTCATGCCAAAGTTTTCCTCCCAAGACCAGGACAAAACATACAACCACACCCCTAGAGCGAACAAGACGGGGGTATACAAGTGGGGGTAGCCTACATGGGTCTGACATAATGATATATTAATTTCTGTCGCAGGCTTCCATTGTTTTGTTAGGTATTTACTGCGTGACGTATGGTCATTACGATTTCATAGTTTCATAAAGATGTATAGAGCTTTGTGCGTTTAATGTTCGGAATAACGACAGAGATAATTTACGTTGTTTGTTGGGACTGCTTTGTTGGGCCGTATCGCTTCTTAACATTAAGCCTCGAAGAGTTTTTAAACATTGCTTATGAACCAATTGCAAATTAGTCGGTGTACAGACAGCCAAAACCTCAACCTCAACCTCAACAGCCTGTATTGGTCTACTGCAGCCGGCTTAGCACGGGGATTCTTGTCTAGGGTAGAATAGAGAAAAATTACATCGCATCGTCGTACATTGCGAAAATTATTGAAGTTGAAAGAATTAGTCTCAAAAATTTTACGCATTCGATGACGATGTCACGTAATTCTTCTTCCGCTAGTGGACAAAAACTTGAAGTGAATTAGAGTCAATTGCACCTTATTTCTTGTTTGATTGTAATAACTATTTATCAAGCTGTTTATATTCTAAAAATTTGTCTTGTCTAAGTACTTATTTTGTAAGTCTAAAGAAATAAACGATTTGACTCTGACTCTGACTCTGAATTTTTCTCTATTCTACCCTAGACAACAATCCCCGTGCTAGACCTACTGGACCCAGGCCTCGCCTGATAAGCGTTTTATTGGTGTTTGTCTCATGGAGGGTAATACCTATAATCCCCACGCTGGGTATGCAGGTTAGGGATCGCAGTTTGGTGACAGAATTGTTTGGCAGTTGTGCTGCTACCCGCCTCCGGTAAATATCCCTTATAGTCGCCTCTTACGACACCCGCGGGAAGAGTTGGAGTGGTGCAAATTCTAAGCAACACAGCACCACACAGCTACATAGCACTGCATAACACATGCGGGCATAAATAAAGAAGTATTAATCGTAGGATTTATAAAAGTCGAATATAAAGTATAATATATTTTGAATAGGTACTTGGGACACAAAACCAAAATTATAAACTCAAAGAATTAGTAAGCTGAAGTGACCTGTTTACAAACTTTCGCGTTTATTATATTAGTAGGATTCATTAGCAATCTTAATTTCGTAGCCCGTAGGACACGTAGCAATGCCAATGGTTTTCGTAGCACGTAGCACCTACGTAGGACACGTAGCAATGCCTACGGTTTTCGTAGCACGTAACACATACGTAGGATTCGTAGCAATGCCTACGGTATTCGTAGCGGTAGCCCGGAACACCTAGCGAATAGCGTAGCAACCACATAGCGATTAGCGTAGCAAGCATAGGAAGTCGAATTTGGAAGTTTGAGCTAAAACTAAACAAATTGGTTTTTGTAAAATAAAAATACACACGGGAGGATTTAGGATGCATGAAATATCTTCATAAATATTATGATTTGTACTTACGTATCGTGGTGCAAAGCCATTTAATTTTTTCTTGTTTTTTCATTGCTTCATTGTAATGTGTTGTGTGTGCTCTAATGACAATATTATCGCCATTATCTATGGCTATGCTATGCTTTGATTGTTGAACTCCCCATGATAACACATAAAGGTCTTAAATTGCAACGACATTTTGACGATGATGATGATCATGTACTCATACCCGAATTTTGGCCACGGCGGCCAGCATCAAAGGAGATAAAACATGTTCTCAGCATATATAGTGCACAAGTGTGTGCTGAAACACAGGTGCACTCTATATTTCCTGTCTCATAATTCAATGAGACCGCAGACCGGAGATAAAGCACAAACATCAAAGTTTTCTAACCTTCAAGTCATTTTCCTGTAAAAAGTATTCCGTCAGTTTCACCTACTAACCAAACAGTCGTCAACAAAAGTCACCGTCAAAGGGCATCCACTCCGAGATTGTACAGTTGCCCACACAACTATTGTACGGTTGCACTTCACATCTGCGGCTAATTTACGCGACTTCGCGTCTGACGCTACAAAGAAAAATACGCTTATTCTGACGGTACAAAGAAAAATACGCTAATTAAAACCTGACTCGTCACAAAGTGTCGCGGAACGCGGGCGCGCTTTGTGCTTTTCGTTCGGAGTTAGAGATGTGACGGCAATGGCGGTCTGTGTGTGTAATTTGATGGTTTTTTTAATGTCAGTTATCGATGTATATTTATTTTATGGCACATGCCTACGGTTTTGTAAAAAAATAACGTAATTTTGTACAGAAATTAAACGAGTTAAATAGAGTGTGGGTAGATGTAGGTATACACAGACACAACCACACGGACTATTATTATTAACGAGACAAATTTGACCCATTGACGATGTCATTGATTTTTTTTCGAGTTTAGTCAACAATAGCTAAAAATAACAGAACAAATATCAAAAAAGACTTGACACTTAGTCCGATACAGTTGGTCATTACTCAATTTTCAAGATTTTGTATTTGTTTTTCATTTCCATAATAGTAATACCTACCTTTTCAATATCTACAAAAGACCTGACCATCATAATTTGGTTCCAAAACATACACGAAATGAAATTTAAATCGTTTTAAGTTACAAAGTTACTCATAACTGAATGCCTATAACAAATTTATTCATCTGTTTATGAAAAACTATTCATTTTTGTTTTTATTTTAAGCCTACATTCTTTTCTAACATAATGCTTTGACGTAAACAACCCCATATAAAAATAAACTAGACTTGATAAAACACGGAGTCTGAAGGAAATGATGCAAGGAAGTCCATAATGAGCTGATTCGAGTGCATTGAAAGGCTCATGTCAATGCGAGCAGCAACAAAGCCTTTTACATCATGGTTTTTCAAAGGAAAAAATGGAGCGTAGAACCTCTTTAGTTATAAAGTTGAGAGGCCTTCTAATTTTAAATAGTTGTCGTTTTAAAATACTGGCTGCTTTTAGTTTTATTTTCATTTGTGATGTTCTTTTTCAAAGCCACCTAATTAGATTTCAGTAAAGCCAAATTAAAGTTGGTAATAGGCGTTCTTATTTTAAAATGTTGATTGAGGAGCTTTGATTTATCTTTTGCAATCGATTTTTAAAACTGAAATGTACCTAATGATCCTATATTTGATGTTGATTTCGAATTGGTGGTTTTTGCGTAATTCCACAGCTAGTACTTTTGCATTCCTTCGTTGCCTTCGCTTACTCTCGCTCGATTTTTCTCTACTCGGCATAAGCATAAGAGCAATATTTATATATACATATATATATAACTCTCATATTTTCTGCATCTAGTAGCAGTGGAATGCAATCTATTCGCAAATATCGAAAATAAAGTTTGTCTACGAAAAGGTATACCAACATTGTAATTTATGTACCTATCTATATTTTACCTAAAAGTTAAAGTCGTAAGAAATAAGTACTAAAATACTCTTTACGATTGTTTCAGGTCCACGTACGAGTGAATGTGAGCAGTATCAAGAATTAAAAGGCTTTTAATGACGGCGAGCGAGCCGTGCCTTCGACTCGGGATGGTGTTCAACATTGTGGAGGCAAGAAATAAATACTTGAAATAGCATATAAACTTTAGAAACATGCTCATTTCCTCATTTTTTTCGTGCTATACCAATATCTAACGATAGTATTTACTGTTTTACGAAGCTGTGATTAATTCAAACAACTGACTAAATTAATGTCAGTTGAAATATGATAACGAGAAATGTGTTATAACGTTAACTGGGTTCTGAGTACCTTTGATACCTAATTCAAAGGTAACAATTTCAAATCCGATTTTTTAAGAATCAGTTACATGTAAGCTGTAGGGAAAATTATTTGCTAAATTTTATTTGATATACGACGACCTCTGTGGCGCGGTGGGCGGAGGTCTGCCTGCGACACAGGAGGTTGCGGGTTCTATTCCCGCCTCGGGACAAATGTGTGTACGATCTGCAGACATTTTTGTTCAGGGCGTTCTGGGTGTTTTTCTATGTATAATAAAAAATATCTATCTATGTAATGTATTGTATTATGTATATCAGTTATCTAGTACCCATAACACAAGCTCTGCTTAACTTGGGGCTAGATAATGCTGTGTGAATTATCCAGCATTATTTATTATTTATTATTATTATTTATATGTATTTTAAGTTATTATTTGATAATTTAATTGAATTTTCGTGTGATATTTTCTAATAAAATAAAGAAATCTGGTTATGCCAAGCTAAGCTTATGGTAGAGGTTTATTATAAAAAAAAAATAGAAGTACTTTAAAAAAATCAACAATTTTGGTTCTGTCTTGCCCATCACCACCCCCTTTAAGTGCTGTTCTTAAAACCATACGTGGTTTTATCGACGACGAGCGTTCAACCGAACAGAATGGAACACTTTCCGATGACTTTTGTTAAATATTCAAACATGGAACGTGCACGAAAAATACATGTTTGAATAAAGAAATCATATAAATATAGATTTGTGCCTACTTAGTACATGTTTGCCAACCTTATCATAAACAATATTGTTGTTCATAGTAATGTTTTTCATATCCGGTTAGTCTCTATCTAATGTTTTGAGTTGATAATAGAGTAAACTTTTTATAGTAACTAGCAAATATTTTTGAGGGTAGGTAAGATGTGTGAGATATTTCACTTATTTATTTTTACAGACTTACCTAGTTAAATAGAAGGTAAATAAATCTTTTATCAAATCTTTCAGAAAAAATATCGAAGCAGATCAAACACAAAAAACAACAATTTCCATTATCCTCGCAGACTAGAGTGGTAATTAGTTTCTCTTTAACCTATCAAAAGGCAACACTCAACAATGCGACACTAGCGCACCTAGCTGCATAGACAACAAACTAGTTTTCCTCAGAAACTTTCACTTGGAAAACTGACTTTCATACATTCTGATTGTGATGACCACTTATTTTTGTTAATATCAGTTTTGTTTTTTCTAAATGTATATTATTGTGTCTTTTAAACGTCATTGAACAAGTCAACGTTTGATTAAAATTATATATCTGGGTAAACAAATCAAGATGCCGTTGTTAAATTTGACACATTCATGATTTCTATAATTAGATATGATTACGCTCGAAAACGTCAGTTTGTGTCATCAAGTAGGTAAATAAAATGCCATTGTAAAAGCAATTTTAAGCCTGGTACTGTAGATTCATATTTCACTGTATGGTATAACTAGTGACGTCAGATACATAGGCCGGTAATTGGCATTGGTGTGATCCTACAATTGAGGGGAATGCAATAAAACTTACAATCGGCAAAAAGTGGCAACTTGAAGCCACTTGGTGTTGCCGGCGCTAATTAAGGTGTTGCTGTACTGCCAATTATAACCTTGTCGTTGTCACTACAACTACCCGTCTAGTTTTAGTGGTATAGGTATGTGTATATACGTTGTTTTTTAAATAAATAACATCAACTTCAACTATTTTCTTAATGGCACCTTCTGAGGATTTTTAATATTTTTCGTTTTTTTTCATAAATAGGTAAGTACATATTTTTATCTCCCGGTCCAACATATAAGTCAGCCTCTCTTCTATGAAGCGTCGTTATATACCGACTCGACTTACAGTTATTTTTATCAAAATTTAGTCCTCTACAATTATGAACAGAATTTAGTTGTTAAATATTTTATAAAATTTAGCAAATCCTGCTGGCTATATTATGGTGACGTCATATACTTGTCCACAGTTACCCTTTACTTTATTTAGTTTTTTATCAATATATGATTTGAATCGGCTCACAAAATCTGTACATTATACAAGGATGCAAGGATTTTATACATCTGTTATACGAGTATAATATTCTATATTTTGATTTGAACCCTCTGTTTTCAAGTCAGGGACAGAGTCAGAGTCAAATCGTTTATTTCTTTAGACTTACAAAATAAGCACAAACAAGTAAATTTTTTACTATTTAAACAGTTTACTTAATAGTAACTACTATCAAATATTAAATAAGGTGCAATTGACTCTAATTCACTTCACGTGGCAAGCACTTACGTTGTTACATGCTAAATGTTTTTTACTTCAAGTAGATACAAAAGGTTTAGTATTATCTCTTCTAAAAAAACAGCTGGTCTAATAACATAACTTTTGACAATTGGCTGTCATTTATGACGGTATAAGAGCTGTCATTTTAGTAAAGTAAGAAAATACACATGTCATGCTGCCATCAACAAATCAATTAAAGTAAGAACACAGCAAATTGATGATTAAAAGAACTTAACAAGTGAAGTTCAATCGCTATTATGTGAATAGTTCCATTAGTAGAAATGGTTGCCGGATACATTGAACAAGATACTACGTGGTAAAATTATCTTCTACTAATGTAAGTATGAAATATTATAAGACTATTGAAAAAATTATTGCCCGTATTTCCAATTCTTAATTTTTTATTGCACAAAATAATACGATATAAGAAAAATAATGGCAAAGGCGAGCTTAACCCTATTTTGAGTTCTCTTCCAGCAAACCTTATCATATTTTCTAGAGATAGTTCTACTGGTAGAACTACGGGCAAACTAGGTCTCTCGGTAGGAACACGGGTAACTCTCTCACTAGGCCAAAAAGGTTCCCATGCGTCTTGTTAATCCAAATATTCAAAAGCACTATCTAGAAACAGTCTGTTGTGCATTAAGTACGAATTTAGATTACAAGAGCGACGCCTTTGCCAAATGTTTTAACTCAAATCCTACGGAATGATGCCGGAGATAGAGAACCGATTTATTACATCAAATAGTTTTAAATATGATTTCAGAAAAATATGTGAAACTATTCGCTTTACTTTACAATTTTAACAAGGTATATCAAAGCTTTAAATAGCCCGCTTTGTCGGGTAAAATAGCTACAATTATCAAGGCAAGGCGGTACGATTTTTTATTAATTCCATTATTTACCGTTGCTATTGTCGCTTGTATCTTTGCAGAAAGCAGTTTTCTTTAAGAGCCTTAATAATCATGCACTTAGCCCAATGAAAATGGCATAAAAAACTCAATAATACACTAATTAATTATTTTTAACTTATTTACTGAAAATTTTAGCCGCAATAAAATATGCAACTTTTAGCAAATTGAAAATCGGTTCACGCTTTATTTCGTGCCCCTCATCATTCAAAGGTTGAAAAGTTAAGAAGTAGACTAGTATTACAAATGATGTTTCTAGTAAGATTAAATTATTACCGTTCGCTCTTGAACTAACTGTAAATGGTAAGCTAAGCTCGTATCTAAGTAACAGCGTCCGTCGGCCAATAGCGAGGCGAATGGTCGTTTGTATGTTAATGCCAACTCCTGCACTACTGTTTACATTTCACAAAAGTCAGTCAAATATATAATTGCCTTTATAGTTTTACTAGTATGCCCGCGGCTTTGCAGATAACTATATTTTTAACCGACCTCAAAAAAAGGAGGAGGTTCTCAATACGGCTGTTTTATGTTTCTTTCCTCAGAGATTTTGTCTGGTTGGTCCGATTTTCATAATTCTTTTATTATGTGAAAGCTGGTGCTTTCCGTGTGGTCCAATTTTAATTTTGTTCAGCTCTGACAATGGGATCCATGAAAATTCATGAAAAAACTATACAAATTTAGGTCGGTTTATAGTTTTTTAAAACAAAATTAATTATCTTCAAGATTATTTTAAAATCATCTAAAAACATATTGTCCTTACATAAAACTATGAAGACTATGTCTAGTGATAAATGTAAATTTATTATCATATTGCTATATTTTTTATCAGTTATTAAACTTATTGTCTAGATAAGGTTAATTAGATAAAGCACGCCTTTACGATCGGTTGCCAGGTAGTTATTGCCATCGGCATAAAGCCCGCTTTTTGTATACTTTTTATAAATGTGTGCAATAAAGTATTTAAAATAATAAATTAAAGTTGTAAAGCTAGTTTGAAAGTCATCCTAAATGTCGGTGCACAAAAAAAATTGTAGCGGAGAGGTGTAAAAATTACGATTTGTTTTTCAGCATTACATTGGTGAAAAAATATGTAATGGTGTCAAAAACGTGTCCATAATAACTATTACATGAATTCGAAATTGACGCTTATCAAATAATACCATTGTAAACTTTAAGAACATTGTTTGTTTAGTGATTAAATAGGTTGAATTTGTTGGTTTTGATAACTGAGGGCCTAGACAATGTAACAATTGATGTTGAAAGCGATAGTAGAAAAGTCTCTACGTTTTGATAGAAAAAATTTAAAGTATATGCCTGCCTACACAAGAAAGAACCAAAGTCTTCATCCAACATGTTCCGAGATCGACGTAGAGCCGTTCAAATAATCATAATAACTTACAAACAGTAAAAATTACAACCTAAATATACTACTCGTATAACAATCACACTAATATTAAGTAAGTCTTACTTTGACAAATGTTCTTTCATTTTGTATAAATGTTTGTATGATTTTATCGTTAAGAGATTTTTCGCGGAATTTTTATCAAATATTTTAATCCTTATTCATTTACAATGGATTTCCGCATAGTAACGCCTGAATTTATTATGCACACTAATATTATAAACGCGAAAATATGGATGGATGGATCGATTTTTGTTACCCCTTCACGCCAAAACTAATGAACAGCCCGATCCGGGCTGAAATTTTGGATATTTGTAATTCTAATACTGAAAACATACATAGCCTACTCTTTAATCCATAAATCAAATCCCATGGGATAAAAAAATAACATTTAAATGTTTCCACAGAAATAACACGTGCGAAACCGCGGGTAAACATTAGTTATTTATAAAATACACTTAATAAAACAGTTTGGCTATCTACAGACTGTTATAAGCAGTCCAGAGGTTGCTCAACTCACTAGTATTTTAATCTATAGACAAATCAGTACCAGGTGCGAGCATTGGTGCGAGCCTTAAACGGACAAAGGTCTATCAAATCAGATAAATTACCATGCAATTTAATTTGTTGAATGGTAGTACGAGATTGATCACTTTGCCGTCCCTTTGAGTGGAAAAAGGTCCGTCCCAAAGTTAACTGCTTAAGAAATTCGAGAAGAACCAATATAATTGGACCTTTGATACATATTTCGCAAATAATGATCGGCCAGCGTATACTTGACTGTGCCCATGAATTTGTATTCCACTAGTTTTTACCCGCTGCTTCGCATGCGTTGTTCTATTAAAAAGTTTAATAGTTATTTCTATACCACGGGAACTTATTTAAAGGATAAAAAGTATGATTTCAAAATGAGAATTACCTGTATTAAAATTTCTACCCGATTCGTTCAGTAGTTTTGGCGTGAAGGGATAGCAAACATTTGCATTTATAATATAATGTGACTGTGAATTTACTGTGTGCGATTTCATAGAACTATACAGTTACTAACAGTAGTTTTCACTTTAAAGCGTAAAAGCCCCTGCATTTAAATATTCGGTATCATTTTATGATTTTTAAATAATGCATTTATGGCCAGGACTAGTTACTAAAATAAAATTAACAAAATACTGTATGAACTTCAAACTTGCAAAGCTAAAACACCAGCAACATCCATAAATTACAAAATCCCTTGAAACTATTAAAAAATCAACACATTTGTCAACACTTCAATGATAATTTGTCAATATTAACCCTCTACAACCCATCGGTCTATCGCGCCTACTGTTGACAAAACTTTATTACCGAATGGACAATATTACCCCAAAACGGGCAATACGTTTTTGTGACACACCGCTGTTGGCCGAACCATTCAATAGACCGATCTAGTTTTGTGACCCCAAAATCCTGCTTACAAAGGTGACAATAGAACTTGATTTACAGGTTTTTGGATTTACGCCGTTGTTATATTATTTAAATTATTATGATAGGGCTTGGCGTGCGCGCATGGTCACATTTACATTATATTTATTGATTATAATATACGAAAGACTGAGTAACTCTGTCAAATTATTAACAACTTTCTTTGGTTACAACCTGGTGCATGGTGCAAAAGTTTGAGAACTTCTCGAAAAATATCCATTGAAAAAAGTAGCAAACGAAAATCTGGCATATTCCATGTCACATGCTTAAGAGCGCCCTTAAAATGTACTACACAACCAAAAAAACCTAGAAGACCTCCGAAACAAAAGCACGCTTTCGTATTGCAGCTCTCGAGTCCGTCTAGCTCTGAACAATAGGTCACCATTGTTACCACCGTCCATTTTAAATGAACAAAATGGCGCCCGTTCCGAATTCAAACATAAAAGGGAAACTCTGCGATTTGAAACAATGCTCTCTAATCCTGAGAAGGGTTAAATGCATGCTATTGGTCAACTGTACCCTCCCCGTTGGGCTTGTGTGGGTTAAAGTTTTAGCGTTAATGGCTTATTTGCATGAAGAAAGTTAGGTTGTTTTTATATGAATTTTTGTTCGTTAAAGTTACATTGGAGGAGGTTCTTGTTTATTACTGGACAATAAGTTAATTATTATTAAATATATTATATTATACATACAATTATTTAAAAAAATCTCAAATGGATTTTTTACAAATTGTCTAGCAGAGAAGTATGACCGCCCGGAGAGTAGGTTATCGTGTAGCTATCCAATGAAATTAAAGTAGAATAGTACCTCCAACCAATCATTACTAAAACAATATTCCAAATTCAACTCCGTTACATCCAAATGAGGCAAACTAGTCCAAACTAGTAACTTCTATCATAAAAACAAACAGTCCAAAACTCGAAGACAATTCATCGAACCCGTCAACCGCGACACGGGAATCGCAATCAAAACTTCCCTCCGTGGGTACAATGTACCCCCGCGGCCCACTTTTCTCCCAAAGACCATTATTTGAATGTCTTTCAACCCGTGAGAAGGGTCTAAAACACCCCGGACGCGTGTGCGACTCTGATAATGTAATTAAAACAACACCTTTATTCTCGGGACGGAGTTTTAGTTCAGTGAAATGTGTTCAGCTAATTTGAATTTTACCAAGGAACCTCATTTTCAAATAAGAGACACGCGAAGATTAACCCTAGTTGTGAGATAATTGTCCAATAACCTTTTTTCAATAGTCGTTTGTTTTACCTTGGTATGACAGTACTTACGATAATATCATCTTAGGGGTTGAATTGGACAATTCAAACTTATAAAGCCGTACCTTACCATAAACACCAGCTTTAAATAAATATAATATTATAGTTTTTTCATAGATTTTCATGGATCCCATTGTTAGAACTGGACCAAATTAAAAAAATAGACTACACGGGAAGCACCAGCTTGCATATAAAAGAGAATCATGAAAATCAGACCACCCAGTCAAAGTTCTGAGGTTACAAACATAAGAAATATAATCTAATTTAGAACCTCCTCCTTTTTTTGAAATCGGTCAAAAATAAATTATTTTTGCATTGTGTTTAAACATACATTCGTGAAAATAAAGTGAGAACGTGTAAGCTATGCTGAATATAACTCATTCATGACAACAAAAAAATAAAACCGTTCACCTTTCACAAAGAATAATTTAAACGCTGGAAACAAAAACCGCGCGTTAACCCCAGACAAAATATAATCTTTAAACAAAAGACTCTTTCGCATTAACCCGAGAGATTTTGAAACTGAGTTTTCGCAAAATTCGGGGCATTTCGGGTAACATTATACCCGTACATTAGGGCTAAGTGATACCGTCACATTTGTTGGATTAATTCATCATCTGAATTGCTGTGGCCAGACTGATGGCCCGGAACGCCCCCACCTCTTCTTGTGGGGGTTAACTTTCCCGACCGTTACGTATGGGGTTTTAATTATGCGATGTTTTTGATGGCTTTGAGGTGTGAAGATTTTGAATGAATTTTCAAAATGAAAAGTTATCTTTGCTTTTTATCGATAGACCACACGTTACTCTACCATCGATATAAATTTTTAATATTTTCTTTTCATTATCTAAATAGGTACCTACAAAAGCTCATCTTATTTAATTTAAAGAAAATACAAAATTCTAAGCAAAGCTTTTACAGCATAAACTTGTTTTAACTAATTTCCTAGCTAGATATACTGTTATAAAGGTAGAAAATCATTTATTTTGAAAAATTAAGCAGGTCCTTGATTCATTTCTCAATAATGATAAAGAACTAAACAGCACGATTTAGTAGTAGAGTAAGTCCAGCACTAAAAAGCGTCACTTTCGAAGCGCGCGCGCTTTGCCCTATGTCTCCCGAATTAGCGCCCGCTCTCCCCTTGGGGGGCCCCCACAGGACAGCAAGTGTAAGGATAAATGGGAGGGCTGGCTCTTCTGGTTAAGTGTAGATTTTCCGAATGCGGTGTTGATGACGGCTCGGTAGGGATTGCGGGGTTGAGTGTAGATTTATCGATGAAATATTTTTGATGTGATAAATGTCTTTTGACAACACGTTCGTTGTTTATCCCTTCCTTGTCAGCTCGGATATGTACGTATAGGTGCACGTGCCTCTTTCAAACAAAGCTCCTTAATTTGCCATGAAAATTATAATGTAACGCTGGGATTGGCTATCGCAGTGGACGTGTTTAAACACATAGAAGGAAGTTGCGGGCTTTTTTATGCTAGATTCTTTTAGTCGGCTTTTACGACATTTGCGGGATGAATTGAAGAGGTTGATTCTTACGACGCGATAGCGGTACCTCATAAATTACCTATAGATTTAAAAGGCTATTTTTGTTTCAGATGCTGCAACCGCTGCCTACCTAGAATATAATTAGATAACCAAAAAAATTGTAAATGCCTTAACTAACATACATAAATTGTTAATATTGAATTATTTATTATTTGTATTTTATTATTTACTGTAGTCTAAAATATCGTTAAAAGAAAATGTTTCAATATTTTTATTAAAATTTTAATTTTTTATGTTTTTTCTAGATCCAATAATGTAAGCCAGATTAAAAGTAGATTTATTTAGTAGTTTGAGTACCTGACAAACATGTTCCCATCTTCGCAGACGTCATTTTATATTTATTACCTAGTTAGTAATATCTAGCTAGAGACAACTAGGGGATTTACTTTTTCTTTTCTTTTAAATAAAATAATTACAACTAGTATTGACACTTATTACTACTTCTTGAAATTTCTTCTTCTATCCCATATATACAATTTTCATCGACATCGATACTTTTATTTCCTTGCACCTCCCTAACGGCGGCAATTTCCCTAGACCGTTGGACAGCGAGGTTGTAAATACTCGTGTAAAATCGCCCACATTCCCTCCCTGCTTTTGTGTTATATATTTCTTTGTTATTTACCCCAGGCGTTGTGGCGTAGGTTACCTACCTGGCTTTTTATGTTTTGAAACTCTCTGCTAATGGATGTATGAGTGGATGGTGTCCTTTGTTATTCTGGTGTAAGACGGTGAGAGTGCATTGGTGTCATTACTTATCTACCATGAGTAAGTTGTAGGAATATATTCTGAATTTGTACCCTATTTAGAAGATTTTGTCTGAAAATAGTTGAGGATTGCCTGTATCCATCTGATAATGTCTAAATTAAAAGGAAAAAACAAAACTTTAGGAGAAGCGTATTATGGCTCTGAGAGAGCATTGGCCACCTATCGATTTAGAAGATTTGTCTAAAAACGTTTAGGAAATCCTCTATCTATCCGAAAATATCTTAATTAAAGGAAGACATATAATTAAAAATAAATATTTCATTACCCATCTAAATAAGTAGGTATCTATTTAGTAGATTTGTCTGAAAATAGTTTAGTATTGCGCTTTATTAAATATAATGTTGATGAGAAAACATATTCTTTCTGTGTAGGTAGGATGTAGGCAGTGATAAACGGTTATAAAAATGCACGCCGATTGTATAATATTTAGTAGAAAGAGGGTGCATTTTTAGAATATAAACCATTCTCTACCTTATTATTTGAACCGCCTTTTTAAAAGAAACAAAGTTTCATAATCGAATCAAAGTCGCTTTGAGATGATGGAATAATGAAAATAATTCTTTAGGTTTAGGCATACCTATTTATAATTTTTTTTACAAATTTATATTATCGGGCCGTGTTGGACGGCACAATCTTCAAGAGACTTTTAACCTGCAGTATGTAAAATATGCTATAGCTGTGTGGTGCTGGCTTAGAATTTGCACCACCATCTCTTCTCGTGGGTGTCGTAAGAGGTGACTAAGGGAGATCCACCGGGGGCAGGCAGCAGCGCCCCCTGCTGGACAATTCTACCACCGAACTGCGATCCCCAACCCGCATGCCGTGGGGATTATGGGCATTACCCCCATTAGATAAACGCCAACAAGGCGCTTATCATGGGGAGGCATGCGTCCAGCAGTGGGCCAATACAGGTTGTTGAGGCGATGTTGGGGATGTAAAGGAAACTAACATCGATGAATAAATTACAGCAACCTGTCTACATAAGGTAGAATCTAACACCGACTAACAAAGCTAGACATTTTCTCACGCTTTTGGCGTATTAAATCTGGCAACACTAGTATAAAAGACCCTCAAACGTATCGCAATAAACGCCGATACTCGGCAAGGCAGCTCACGAATCTTGCTGGTTAATTGCTAAGCACAAATGAGCGAGTTACCCCGGTTATTGCCGGCCGACCGACACCTGAGGTAAAGGAGAGCGTACACTTGGACAGGGGTAAGAATTGCTGTTATCGATACCATCATACCATAGGGACGGAGGAAGCTGACAGATGCTGGATGCGACATGTCAGAGCTCTGGTACGATCAATCTAGCTAAACTGGATATTGCTAAAAAAAACCAGATTTTGTCAAACCAATCGACTCATCAAAACTTGTAACACTTGAATAAAACGCCCAGAAACGAATTGCAATAAAAGCCGATACCTACTTGGCGAGGAAACTCACCAATTCTGCCGGATAATTCCTGAAAAAGGGCCTGGACTAAAGTAAGTTACCATAACTACTATTGCTAGGACAAAGGGCTGCTGTAGGCAGTTATATCTCCCGAAGAACCAACAACCGTGGGGTAATGCTATTATTACTTAACCACCACTTGGTGACGGCGAGTCTATACTCGCCGTCACCAAGTGGTAACGAACTGCTGACTGCGCTTGGGCCTATGCCCAAGGGCGCAGTCGGCAGCAGTTGACAGCAGCTGTCGACTGCAGTCAACTGCCGACGACTGCCGTTGACAGCATTTGACGCGACTGCAGTCAAAGGGTGCAATTGCTTTGCAGTCGACAACTTGCGTCCGTGTATTTGAGACGTGGATTGATGATCTGAAATCGACACCAGGCATATGCTGGGTCGGGCTAGACGAGGCCCTTTGGCACTTTTTAAGCCCTAGCCTCGGCCATTGTCAGGCAGTTGACTACCATCGGCGGATGATGATGAAAACACTCATACTCTAGAAACTTGGTACAACAATACAATACAATACAAATACTCTTTATTGCACACCAAGATACAAAAAGAAAAACACAAACACAAAAACAGTTGCACAATGGGCGGCCTTATCGCTAAGAGTGATTTCTACCAGGCAACGTTTGGAAGGACACGTGATTATAGTACCGGTATAGACGGTGCCGTATAACATAACTACATAATATAATACAATAATATAATTTGGTAATTTTAATGTTTATAATTTATATAACTAGTCCTAAAAAAAACTCGAGGCGAGAAATGCAGCTCCACTGTATTATTCCACCAATGCTTTTGTATCATGTCTTGTGTGAATAAATATTACTGAATTACAATCTCAGATACCCAAAGTAATAAGGCAATAGCACAAATTCAAAACGTCCAAACCAAAACTCGACCTGTCTGGCAAACTTCAAATGTACGTCGACTCTTATAACAAAATGTCTCCATTTCACCTTCTACTTTCGCTTGGATAATCTTATTTTTACCTTAGCCAAGGTGTTCTAATACATTGCTCCTTCAAATAAGGTTTAAAATTGCTTAGCTGCTGTGCCGGAGTTAAAATGTATTACCTTTTATTGTGATCCTCAACACGGATTAAGAGAGAGCGCGGTTTTGAATTTTGATTCGGATTGTAGCGTTCAACTTGGCCGTTTAAATTAGACCTCTCGCGGATTATGGGCCCTCCCGACTGTAGTTCCAATTGTTGTCCGATAGAGGGGAGTGGGAGGTCTAGGTAGGCTGGTTCTTTCGTAACTATGCACACCTATTTTGCCTATTGCTTTGATTACATTCTACAGAATGGTCTTTAATGAAGATTTTGAACGTCGAAGGCGTGGTTTGAGCTGTTTAGGGACTTAAGCAGGTATTGATATTTTGAAAGTATGTCTCATTGGGTAGGTTTGTCTCATTATTCAGAAATTAATGTAAAAGGAATTAAGTGATCTTGACAAGATCTTTTTTTTGATGACACACTAGCATACTTAGTTTGTACCGACAATGGCAGCTTTAAAACCTGATTAGTACGGATCATGGGCGTCCATTGCTTGTTATCTTTACCAGTGTTTCTGCAGCAGCGTCTTTTACAGAAAAAAGCTACCACTGAACTACGATCCCAACCTGCATGCCCAGCGTGGGGATTATGGATATTACCCCCCATTGGATAAAAGCCAATAAAGCATATCGGAGGCTTTCGTCCAGCTGCTGTGGACCAATATAGGCTGTTGAGATTGTGTTATTTAAAGTAACTGTTATTTTGAAAGCTTTCATTGAAAATTAAAAAGTTGATTTCATCTTCTGACAAGTAGAAAATTATATTGAAAAAGATACGAGTAAATAAATCAATGATGTGGATTGTAAACACGATGCTCTGACTTTTGTGAGACGTTGGGAATAACTCTACATATTTACCTCTATGCTATTCTTATTATAATTATGATAGTAAAAAGGTTAAAAAAGAATAAAGAATTTACTGTTGTAAACTAGGTGTAACATTACATGAATATTGATCTTATAAATAATATTATAGAATCTCTAGTTTGCCGGTTAGGCTTACAACTTAGATACATGCAAGTTAATAATGATGAATTTATACAATATTTCCAACAAAATTAGTCATTTAGGAGTTCGTCAATAGTATAATGAGCCTTATCTTCTAGGAGTTTATTTAATTTGCTTTTAAATCCGTTCAAAATATTTTCAGAACAGACAAGGGAATATTATTATAAATTGGTTAAGTATTGTATTACATAATAATAGGTACATAGGTCTTAAAACATCTGTATGTAAGCACAAGAATTAAAAAAAAATCTGTGTATTCCGTATTCTGTACGATGCGTAACTCTATTTTTGATCGATACTAAAAATTAAATATGACCAACCGGTTTTAACGTCCAAACTAGAATTCATTACATTCATGTGGCCAGTTATTTGGGCGTTTTAACCCTTCAACGGGTAAAAATGACCTCCCCGACCTTTTTCCCGTTTTTGTTAAAAACAACCCTACGCGTGCTCATTGTGGGGTAAAAATGTAAGTTCTGATAATATTCGTTTTATTATTTATTTTGTAACACATGTTCTCGGTTATTATATCGGTTGTGTTGACGGATTGTAATTTATGGGTTTTTGGAAGTTGGTAAATTTTAGAGACAAGTTAGGTACAATACTATCTTTTCTATTTGTTTTTTTTATTTATTTTAGAAAAGTTTGGTTATTACTTAGAACTTTTCAAAGTTCTAAGTAATATTACCAAACTTATAAAAAACACAAAGATCGTTCAATATCAATACATCTTACTTAGTTAAATAAAAAATGAATTCGATCGAATCCCCAAATTTTCGTTATTATTTTCGCAATTGTTTCTGGCGACTCCTATCCACTATACTTGTTATAAATGCAAACTTAAAACCAGTTTTTTCTGTAACAACCCTTAACTTGCAAAATGCAACGCGCAAAAAACGCATTGTCCGAAGCAGATGGGCAAAATTATAATGGCGAGCAAAATCAATAGAGAATAAAAATGGTGGAAAGGGTGTCTGCCCACTACACCAGCCGGTATTTAATTGTTTTTTATTTATTTATTAGTTTTATACAAGCTGCGCCCACGGCTTTGCTTGCGTAGAAATCACACAAATTTCAGTAATGTATTTGCAACGAAGTAGTTAGCTAAAATAAAAAATACCTGATTTATTATTAATTTAAGTTTATTTAGAATTATTGTGGTGCTGGCTTAGAATTTGTATCACCCTCTAACTCTTCCCACGGGTGTCATAAAAAGCGACTAAGGGATATCCTCTTGGGGCGGGCTGCAGAACAATTATACCACCAAACAGCGATCCCCAACCCTCATGCCCAGCGTAAGCATTATATATTATGGGCACTACCCCCCATGAGATAAACGCCAATAAGGCGCTTATTAGGAGGCCTGCGTCCAGCAGTGGACCAATACAGGCTGATGAGGTTGAAGTTATAGTTTATTTATAGAGCCTTGAGTGAATATTTGTATTCCTTGGAAAACTAAAAAAACATTGAACAGTAACAGTGAAATTTTATATCTACATACAATATTTAAGATAGTTTTCCTTTATGTGGCATATCCATGCGACACTCTGTAAAGGTAGCTGCTTCGACTCTACTAGAAAACGACGTCGATGAATCTAGGACACTCTAAACCACTCGTGATAGCAAGAGTATATATCTTAAAACTTTTGAATCCACAATGCTAATAACACAAAAGACAGAAACAAGTTTTGAGCTTTCCAATATTTCGGCACAATGTCATGCAACGGTATAACGGGAATAATATAGTTAATCCGTGATCATGGCGCATGAAACTGTGCCGAAATATTAGAAAGCTCAATATTGAAATCATGGTAAATATCCTGTTGTAAATGACTTTAGTAGGTAAATACTTGATACACATATCTTGAATGTCTATCCTACCAAACCACAATCAGATAACGAGTATTTTATATTCCCTTATACTTTACTTTATTGATAAAGAATTATATTGAATAAAAGAATCAAATTTGAAATAATTTACAATCTAAGAAATATGTCATAACTAGCAAGTATTTACAATTGGAACAATTGAACTAACCGCAGACGGTTGTAAACAATCTACACCTAGCTCTGACCAGTCTAAAGCGTCCCCAAGACTATGGCTGTGTTGCCTCGCCATGGTGTATGGCAAATAATGGCAATGCTGATGCGCTGCAAATACTCACCAGCTATCAGGTCACGCGCCGCTTCGACCAGACGCTCAGATAATATCTTAATAAGTATGTATTACAACCCATCCCAACCAAACCCAACCAATACTTACTGAAAATCTCACGCATCGAACACTTCGCACACTTAAACAACTCTAGCTTTATCGGTCAATAAAAATAACATACCTATCCTTTTACACCCTTATTCCCCTCCATGACCACTGTCCACCTGTGGGCGTGGCCTAAATGACCGAAACTGCCCATTGGTCAAATAAAATATTGCCCAATATGTTTACGGTAACTCCAATTAGAAGGGATCGGATATGTGAAGGGGAAAAAAGGTCCAGTTGGGAGCATTCTTGTTGGACATCGATGTGGAAAATATTGTATGAATGAATATCGGATTCTGGTTGGGTTCAGGATTCTGGTTTCGAATAGCGTATTTTTTATTTGGTTGAATAAATTAGACAGGTATTAGAGCTGTAAGGAGATAATCACCGTACGCGTACTAAGGGCTAGAAGGAATATTTTTTAAATACACTGTGTATTTAAAAAAAATATTCCTTCATATAAAATATGTGTCCAATATTTATTCTTATTATCTAACTGACGGACCAATTAGAAAATATAATATTTAAAAAAATCAGAATTTCATGTTTTGAGAAAAACACATGAAATATTAAGTAGTAGTACTTAATATTTCATGTGTTTTTATACATTTATTTCAGACTATAGAAGTCTGCTCTTTACTTATCTTATTCTATGGTCCATTTTAATTAATAATATATTATACCTACCATAAAACTTAGAAACAACCTACAGAAGATAATTTATTCTTTAAATCAGTTTATGTAAAGAAAATAAATACGTTTTTAAGATATAGATTTTGATAAAGTGTCATCTAATATTTTCCGAGGAGCTGAATATTAACTGCGACACAAGCGCCATCCTTCAACTTGATGGATCCATCGATTTATTGGTTGCAAGCGCCATCTCTTATAGACTGGTAGAACTTGACGTTGATAAAGCTTCGTAAATCTCAGCATTTCTTATTGGACAGCTTTCGTTTAAAATCCTACTAGAAAAGTAAAACTCGTACAGTCAGGAAAAAAAATAATTTACCATTAATAATAATCATATTGTTTAAAATAAACATTTAATCCTTTTTCATTTATTTACAGTTTTTACTATAGAATCTCTACCATAAATGCTCTGAAGACCGACGATTTGCAATATCCATAATTATGATACATTTCAAATTCACTGCATTGTATGTATTTTTTCATTTGGTTTGCATAAGCTATACCTACAATACGACTTGTACGATGAAAAATTACTATTTTAAATTGCTTCTTTACACTAAATTAAAGAAAATGTATTATTACGTTTATTGTAAACTAGGTACTTGTAAAATAACGTGTTCAATCTTCTTTTTTGTAATGTTATCGATAAAAATATTACCGAGTATCAGACAATTGGGATAAAATTTAACATTTAATAAAATCATTGTAAAGAAATTTCATTTAGTATTAACAAAAAGCAAACCATAAATTCAAATTTTTACGCTTGGAGCTTTCCGTTACTTCTGCTACTCGATACTAGATGGCGCTGCACGTTGCTAGTAGCCTTTCCATACTTTCGTACACTCGTAGCGTTCGGCGGGTGGGAAAGGAAGGAGCTATGCGTGTGTTTGTGAATACATGTGTGTGGGTAGTGCGCGTGTGTGGGTGTGAGTGTGTGTGGGTGCCTGTGTGTGTGAGTAGAACTTGTACAAGTTTGCAATGGATTCATTTGCTGTGATAATAGTATTTTATTTGGATTATTATCATCATCATTAGTCATCATCACTGCCTGTCTGCTAATTAATGTCATAGATGTTTTTAATCATCATCACTGTAGCCTGGTATCACCCACTGCTAATAGGCCTGCTTTCGCTTTTGTAGCTTTAATTTAATTTCAATAAGGGTTTTAATTTCTATTTTTAATCGACTTCACAAAAAGGAGGAGGTTATCAATTCGACTGTATTTTTTTTTGTACCTCAGAACTTTTGACTGGGTGGTCCAATCTTCATGATTATTTTTATGAAAGATGGTGCTTCCCGTGTGGTCCCATTTTAACTTTGTTCAGTTCTGATAATGGGATCCATGAAAATTCATGAAAAAACTATAAAAATTTAAGTCGGTTTATAGTTTTTAAAACAAAATTAATTATTTAATACAGATTCGAAATGAATTTTTTGAATATCTTTTCTTTTCAAAATGAGTTACTCTGACTCTGACTAACTTATTTTCTTTGTTTTCTTAAAGTCGATGCACTTTGCCTATAGTATCATAATGGATCATTAGAGTGAAGTTCTATTTTTCCATAACGCATTTACCTACCTACAGTACTTACATCATCATCATCATCAAACTATATTAGTCCACTACTGGACATAGACCTCCCCTAATGAGCGCCATAGCGCCCTGTCTTCAGCTTGACGCATCCAGCATCTGCCTGCAGTCTTTTGCAGATCGTCATCCCACCTGGCCAGAGGGCGTCCTACACTACGTTTGCCGAGTCGCGGTCTCCACTCAAGAACTCGTTTACCCCATCGGTTGTCGTTTCTTCGCGAGATATGGCCGGCCCACTGCCACTTCAGCTTTTTTTACTATAGGAAATTTCGTAGTTTGACGAATTCATTATGAATTGTGCCCGAAGGGATTCGGTACGCGCGCGTCTAGAACCGCACTCACCCTGAAGATGTCCCTCGTTAAGGGATGAAACGTTGGTGTTCTTCCAACACAAGATTCGTAGTTAACCCGCTTACATTCATAATGAACACTTCAGCTTGCTAATTCTTTGAGCTATATCGATAACTTTGGTTCTCTGTCTGATGTATTCCTTACGAATCTTATCTTTCAGCGAGACTCCGAGCATAGCTCGTGCCATAGTTTACTGAGCGACTTTGAACTGGTGGACCAGCCCTATCGTGAGTGTCCACGTCTCAGCTCCGTAGGTCATGGCGGCGGGTAGAACGCACTGATTGAACACTTTGGTTTTCACGCATTGCGGGATGGATGAAGAGAAGACTCAACGCTGCCCAGCCTAACTGGATCCTCCTCTTCGCCTCCTTCTCAAAATAGTTTTTAGCTAAATGCAGAATTTTCTCAAGTGTACTCGGAAACATAAAACATACTTACCTACTTCCTTTAAAAAAACGAATCATGCATACTTGGCTGTGTAAGGCTTTGTACGCGCTTTTTGCGTAAAAATTTAGCCTAGATTATACGTTATTCAAAACTCGTAATTTAAAAGATTTACTAACTAATGTAGAGAAAAAATAAATATATTAATTCAAAACTTACGACATATTTTTGTGATTTCGTAGCTACTACGGCGCGCGGCCTAGCAATTATGTAAGTACTTATTAATACAAAAAGAATTATGCTTATTTTGTTACATTATATTTCTTTGTTCCTAAATATATTTGGAGGAAGGAGGTAAGGCAATTTGGATTAAGTTGATAGTAATATTCTTAACCGATTAAAAAAAAGGAGGAGGTTCTTAATTCGACTGTATTTTTCTTTTTTCTTAAGTTTGTTACCTCAAAACTTTAGACTGGGTGATCCGTTGATGATTTTTTTGATTTGAAAGCTGGTGCTTGAAGACTGTCACCCGAAACAGAAAAAATTTTGAAACACAAGAATTGCCTCTTATTCTGACTCTACTTATTTTTTTTTGGAGCCCGGTGGAATGAATTCTTGAAGCAGGGTGGACCAAATTGAAATGGGACCACGTGGAAAGGGGTAGTCCCTTTCCACGTGGTTCCATTTCAATTTGGTCCAGTTCTGACTGTTCCGGCATTCTTGAGAAAACCGTATAATTGAAGTCGGTTTATAGTTCTATAATACAAACTCAATTATATCTTCTTGAATCTTAAATTCATAACTGGCATATACTACAAGTATAAGTTGGCCTACTTCCTTGACTTCTAAAAGGAGGAGATTCTATATTCGGTTTTATTTATATTTTTATGTGTGTTTGTTAATTTCTCTCATAAAAAAATAATTTCAGAGGGCAGAATATGTCCCGCAAAACTTTAAAAACTATGAATATTATTCAGGAAAACCTACCTATACCTAACAATAATACGAATGCGAGGGTAATCAATTAAACATCTTATTTTATTTAACAAATCATGGATATTTATTGAAATAAAAATAATAAAAATGAAAAATAATAAAAACAGTTCATCTTTCACATATTTACTTACATACACAATAAAATTTGTCTTAGTTTTTTTTATAAATTTTGTGTCTTTTCATCTGTCTGTACTTTTATATTTATTTTGTTAATTTCGAAAAACAATTTATGTAATTTTTAATTTTTAAATGGCCTGTTAGGTTCATAATTTTGGATTTCATTTTTACTTAAATATTTTTCAACAAATGACAAAATGAACATTGGCTAGTTTTATATTGAAAAATATTTAAATAAAAATAAGAATTCAGAGCATAGGTCCCGTCTAAGTAAAACAAACTGTAGAGCCTTAAACGTCTCATTGGAATTTTACTTTGAGAGGCCCTAAGCTCGTATGTACTCGTAGGTACAGACAAGACTTTGAGACCACAAAATATATCTATAATTTACTTAAATTATCTAATATAAATTCTATTTAAATTTTAATTTAAGTACGTATACTGAAAGATTTTGCTTGGACTAAATTTAGGTACGAGAATTCCAAAAAAGGAGAAAATACACGAATCACATCACTGAAAAGAATTTAAGAAACAAAAGTGGAATTGTGGGTCAGTCTTAAGAAATAATAACTATCTTTTACAAAAATATCGAAATAATCAGAGATCTTGTACTAAAAGTTATATTTTATCGACCAAAGAAAACATAACTTTACTTCGAAATTAAGAAAACGAGATACCTAACACTAGTTAAACATATCGCGTTAAGAGTAACATCTAGACTTAATCGATTCCAATTTCGGTTTCTACATTTCTTAAATAACTTTATTGATTACAGGAATCTGACCGTTTTCTCCGAACCTTGGTTTAACTTTCGAAACGTCTTTTATAAATATGAACATCAATAGGTACTCGATTAACACAATACACTTAAAACCTATATAAATATTTACAGTTTTATCTAAGATAGGAAACATTTTACTTATTGTACAAGATACACTAAAATACGAAACAACTCCGTGACACCTAACTACGAAATTATGCGAATCCTAGGAAATACTGGAAAATATTTTAATTGACACTATACAGCTTAACTAAATCATAAGTAAAAATCAACAAAGCTAACTTTGGCATTAGTTTTCACACTTTTTCATAAATAAAAATATGACGAAACAATCGAATAGCACAACATAAAGGCAATAGCATCGGGAAACAAAACTCACAACATCAACAACGATAAACATAATGCTTCACTGAGATATGTCACTTACAAGATAAACTACCAACTATAATGCCCATACGTCCTCATAGCTTTGGGCAGCACGCAGTGCTTGTTCTAA
Source organism: Eupithecia tripunctaria (assembly GCA_955876795.1). NCBI lineage: Eukaryota > Metazoa > Arthropoda > Insecta > Lepidoptera > Geometridae > Eupithecia > Eupithecia tripunctaria. The sequence goes on from OY041612.1 coordinate 9,634,961, forward strand.
TTCAATTCTTAAGACTAGAAATTGAAAAATGTCCAAATATGTACAATTCACGCGCGTCGGCGATTTAACTAAGATCTTGGCGTATCATGATACGTCTTAGAAGATCTGGCTGAGGGGTGCAGGCGGTGGCAGTCGCAGGCCACCCCACGGGTAGAGTCACGAGGCCTCCTCCCGACAAGCGTTGGAGTCGTCGGATAGAGCGAGGGAAGCACCACCGTTACTTTGATTTACCACACACTTGCGCATATGTTTCTCGAGCGTAGACGGAACTGAGAACGGCATCTCGCAAAATCGACAACGGTACACGTCCTTTCCCAGCCGACCGTGCGTTTTCATGTGCCTCGTGAGCTTGGAACTCTGTGCGCAGGCGTAGGAACACAGCTCACATTTGTAGGGCTTCTCTCCCGTGTGGGATCGCCGATGGACAGTCAAATTTGAGCAGTTCTTGAACACTTTCCCGCAATATTCACAAGTATCATTCCGTCTCGATTCCTTAGATTTTAGGAGAGGATTTTGTAGCAGACCGTTTGTGCTGTTTTTGAGGCCATCGAAAATGTTATCAGGAGGCCTTTGCGGGTGCAAGGTTGGTAGCCACCACCCTTCACCCCGTTCCATATCGAGCTTCATACGCTTTGATGCTTCAAAGGGATTCTCAAAGGGATTGAAAAGGGGGTGTGGTTGAGGAGGCATTTTTGCAAATTCCTCTTTCAGCCGTAGAGCAGCAGGTGGCATGCCGTTCGGCTTCTCACCGGGGAGACTGTTGTTATTGTCGCGATCTTTGGCTAGTTGCCAATTCATATTTTTTCCTGATTCTTGCAGAGCTTGTTTGAAAGCCTCACTGTATTGAGCAATGTTTGAGAGACCGAATTTGTCCATAAGCTCACCGACAACCGATGCTGACGGGGGGTGAGCTGGCATAATAGGAGCTTGTTTCCTAATGGGTGCAGAAGGTGCACTACTATTTGAAACGGTCAAGTCCTCTGCTTCTTCTGCATCCTCACCATCTTCATTCTCCTCCTCCTCCTCACCGTCTAACTCCTCATCATCCAGCTCATCATCAGTATCATCATCAGCCGTATCATTACCCGATTCACCATCGTCATTGTTGGCGGGCCGATGAATTTTCATATGCTTTTTAAGTTTGGAAGCTTTCTCAAAAGATTCATCACATTCAGTACACTTGAAAGGTTTCTCGCCTGTGTGAGAGCGGCGATGGACGATCAAGTTACTTTCTAGTCGGAACTTCTTACCGCAGAACTCACAGGAGTGGATTCCATCATCGCTGTTGCGCTTTACTGGAGGAGTACACGAGGACCTCTCTGGAGGCGGCGCATCGGCCGCCCGAGGCTCAATGCGGCGCTCGGGCGACGTTGAACTGTGTGGCCGAGACGCGTCGCGAGGCGCGTCCACCGTCCCGGGTCCGGCGCCCACCGGAGGAGTCAGACCGACTCGGGAGGGCGACGGGGAAGCGAACGGAGGAGAATGCTTCCTGGGGCTAGGAGAGCTGGAATTGCCTGTGGCCGCCCCTGGACTGGTCGTACCGGCCAGTTGCCGCAAGCGCTGCGAGTAAAAATCCAGCTGGGGTTCAAGTGAGAGTGGTTGAGATACCGGTGGGGGTCTGTCGCGACCCGACATCGAAGTAGGCACGATCGGGGGTCGGTCAGCCGGAGACGGGAATGCTTGATGAGGAGGCAAAGAATTAGCCGCTACGGCTGCCGCTGCCGCTGCCAGATTAAGACCATGATGGCGGAACTGCTCGGACACTAGCTGTTCCATCCTAAAACGGTGGTCGTGATGATTTGGTCGCGCGAATAGAGGCGCGGGGGGTACCGACGGATGAGCGAGCGGTGGCAAGCTGCCAGGCAGCGGCATTCTGAGCAAGCCACCAACCCCAAAAGGGGAATGCATATCCGGTGGGGGCAGGAGCGGGTGGTGTCGCATCGAGGGCGGCGGGAGCGGCGCCCCGGTCGACGAACAGCCCGAGCTCGACGACGAAGAGCTCGAGGACGAGTGGTTCTGCTTCGGATGGTTCTGCGGAAGCGTCTCCTGGTAGATCTTGACGCCGTGCACGTGTTGCACGTGCTGCAGTAGACGCCATGCGGAGTGCACGCGTGCCTTGCACGTCGAACACACGTAGTTGCTGGGTTCTGTGGACAAACAGACGGCGCGTGAGTTCAATCGCTCTCAAAAGCAATATTAACAGGAGCAAAGTGTCTAGTAATAGCTCTCACATATCGTTGTAGGGTCTAGGGTGCGCGCGCGGGGCGCATGCTAAGCAGAAGGTCCGAGGGTAGGGCGGCGCGGTGAGTGATCGCCTCTTCGTGTTCCGCGTGATTCATGTACCTCGGAAATCTTATGAAATATACGCGGGCTCGGATCACGTACGCACGCGCGGGTTAAGACTGTTGATATTGAAATCTATAGGTAACGTTACACCGGTAAGAGAAAAATTATAGCGGTTAAAAAGACGTTGGTTTCGTTTACTCGAGTTGGATCTCGGTTTTACGTAAACACGTACGGTACGCGCCTGGTGAAGTGGGTAACCCATCTCCTGTTTCGTATCGTAACCCGTCGAATTACCCAAACGTTCCTTACAACCCAAAGACTTTTGAGAGTTTATAAAATACTAGCTTTTATCCACGGCTTTGCATGCCCTTTTTAGATAAAAGTTGAAAGCCTATATCTTATTCCTGGTTGTATGCAAAATTTCATTCCAATCAATTCCGTTGTATTCGGTCAAATTCACAGCGGTACTAACTACATAAGCCTATTTATAATATTAAGTAGGATTTTTTGCGAGTAAAGAACATAGGCTTAAATTGAATGAGATCGCATCAGCTGAATCAATTTGTATACAGGATGTAAGGTCACGTGGTCAAGGCGCAGCCGCCAGATTTGACAGTAATTTGATTGCTCATTGTGAACTCGAGACACATTTTATTGAAGCAATCGCTGCTCAGATCTTGTAGGGATGGGTTTAATTTTTATAGATAAATTCTACCATACTCCTAGATGAGTATGAAACTATTCTTATATGTGAGATTTTATTTATCTGTATGAAGTAAAAGGTAAAATAAGAATCTGAGAGAAACCATACCTAAAAATATAGATCCTTTAAGAGTGTGATCTCTAAAAAACTTGGTACAGAAGGCAATTGAAAAATTTATATCATAAGAATTAGCTGATGATCAAAAAATTCGAACATTGATTTAATTGATTTCTGTATTATGGTCGCCAATACGAAAGACAGTATAAGGAATGTCGATGTCGTCCACTGCTAACTTTATATGACTGTGAAACTGTGTGTGGTTAGGTACGTCCTATCTTATGAAATTTCAATTATACCGTAGATATTATTCGTACAATCGATAATAGTGTAGATGTCTGAGTCACATCACTAGCGAGGCGCGGCTCGATAAACATCTCGACTGTTAAGATGATTATTGAAATGTAACGGTCAGATTGTGACCGACCGGAAAGATGTTATATACAGGGTGTGCTGTGCATTGTTATAAAATTTGCAAATATAGTATTAGGTACATACATTCTCAGACGTTACCCACGTTCACAACAAGGCAAAAGCCTTTATAACAAACGCTAGGTATTGTTGTCATAATCACTCTTTACACCAATTGAATATTAGAATCACATTTCCAGCTGTGGACTTGTAAAGGTAAAAGCCAATCGGAAAAATTGAATTTTCTGGATGGGGGATAGAGATGGATTGGCATGAAAGGTTTCAGTAATTGACTATTTATTGTGAATGACTATGTAATGTGTTCTGTAAATGATCACGATAAGAAATCGTCGCTTTGCAAAACTTGATTTTTTCGCTTACCAACACTATCTTACGGAATAATCTTAACTCTTGGAGAAGATTCTTATGATTGAATATATTAGGCAAGTTAACTTAGCAACCAATCAAAATGATCAAACAAGAACTTGCGAGCTTTTAAACACCCTGTATAGAGATTTATCGTCATATCAATATTGTGACCTTTTTGTCCACGCTATTGTTCATTGTGTTGCGTTTTGGTCATCATTTTGTACTGAACGTAGAAAAAATTTGGTTTAGAAGATTTGAATGTTGGTACTAAACTCTTTGGCATTAGTAAAATTTAAATGCGACAATTGGCTGATAATTTATATTATAGCTTAGCTGAAAAAATATTTGATGGTTAATTTATGCTATTCATCTCCCAGATTTTGTTTGAGCCTTTACTGTCCCACAGCTGGGCAAAGGCGATTTAAACGCAACCATAAACACCGGACCCTTAATATAAAAACAAAAAAAAATATAAAAAATGTTCTTTAGCTTATTTTTATCTGCCATCGGTACAAAAGTCACCTCTGAGTACCATCAACAAAAAAAGCCCAATCGAACAGCTTACGGATTTAGTTAGTAATACTCACTGATAGCATCTGGTCAATCGGATTGTAGGTATTGGTGTTAATTTAATAATGGGTTCGACGGATTGCGTTGGGTGGTCTTCGTTTTATTGCCAAATATATAATGTGTATTATTCGAAGAATTTTTATTTTGCATTTGTATTTATTTATCAAAACTCATTCTAATCTTATAACTACGACACTTTAAATCATATAAAGTTTGTCTAGTGTCGACAGTTACAGCGTGTTGGTAAATGTGTACATTTGGCATGAAATTATTTAACTGCGAATGCTTAATATTAGGTTTCTGTTTTTTTAATTGGTTAAGCTAATGGCAATCTGAAATAAATAAATAAAAAAACATAAACTTAGTACGTCTTAGTACCTACCTGGGCTACCCAACATTCTACATGCTTCTTACATGCGCTACATGTTTTCTACATGCGAGGATATATCAATTGTTAAAATTTTGTTTCTAAGTTTATTCATAAAGTCTGTAAAACTGTTTGTTCTCCAAGTAAAGCAAACTAAAAATAAAATAAATAAACATTATTAACGATTGAGACAAATACAATCTGAATAGTTAGTTAACTTCTAATTTTGAATAGGAACGTAGGTTTTTATACATAGATGTATTGGTAAATTTTTAAAAGCTGGTAAATTTGTCACAATTCTGAGAATTTCTAGAATTGTGACGACGATGACGTCACAATTCCAATTCCAGGCGTCCGGCCGGCAGCCTCGAAAAACAAAAGTGGAATTAAACAATAAATCAATGTAACCAATTTTATTTCCAGTTTTGCTTCATTTTTTAAACTTTTGCGATTTGTTAACATAATTAAATGATTATTAATCGGGTATTTATCGCGTACCTTTGTTTTTATTTCACCTACGTTTCTACCGATCGTGGTCACGGGGCGACTGAATGTAATTGGAGTTACAAATAAAAACAAAGGTAGTAAGCGATAAATACCCGATAAATAAAATCATTTAATTTTGCTTCATTTATTTTAAAATGTCTGACGTAATCCACTTTTGAACACGTCACGTCATGGCTCTTCCTGTAAATATAGGAAATAAAGCCCTTGACTTTTAACTTAGTAGATTTTGTTCAAAACAAAGTTTGTGGTGCGTAGGTTGTATAAAAAAGTTTCTGTAAAAAAGGAGATACTACCTATTCGTTGGTAAGCATAGGAAAGACCTACGTCCTACCCGGAAAATTCCAACCATAAAAATATGCTTAATAACCGTTTCGATTTCAAAAGGCAATCGGTGATTACCGTCCATTGTGACTCAGTGGGGGTGAAATTTTTAAACGGAGGGGTGGGGGGAGGTCCAGACGTCTCCCCCCTACCTCTAGGGGGGCGCTTAGAGCGGGCATTGTGATCCGGTTGTATTTGCTTAGACTTTTATATCCTACCTCTATGGTGTGGACTGTCTAGTGATTTTTTTTTTCTATTTAGGTAAGTGTTAGTCCCTATAGATAGATAGATAACTCTTTATTGCACCACACAAACATGAACACACACATTATAATACAGCAGGATATGCTGAGAATCATGGTCAATCGATCAAGTACACAGGGCGGCCTTTTCGCTTTGAGAGATCTCTCCATTCCACAACCTTGGAATGGACCTTTACATAGCAAAGAGTTTTGAAACCTTTTTGTATTTCCTTTTGATACCTAATAAGTTTAACTATTAAGTTATTTATTTCAGTTCTTTAATGAATTACCTTATCTAGTAAACGTAACAACAGATCAGAAGAAAACTTCATGAAATAACACTTTTTTTTATTGTGGTGGTATTTTAATTTCTAAAATAAAATATTTTACTTAAATTATAAAAATATTAAAATATTTTGACCACCCCTCTGCCAAAAGCCACAATAAAATTCAAACTTAGAACTGAAAACGCCCGCCACGGCTCATATAGAACATTCGTGGACCGGAAGCCGACGGCGCTGCTTCCGGCGACGACAACAGTTGTTCGCACCCCAGCGCCTCTTGCGGACGCTGGAGTAAGCCAAGTGTGCTGTTTTGCATAGAATGCAATATTTTTAAGTTTTATGCATTAGTTGCAAAAAATATTTACAACTTTCCTAAGCTTAAATCTTATTAACGCATAGCAATTTTTATATATTTTTATTTTCGTTCGAACGAAAATAAAAAGACACGTATTTAAAAAAAATAGCCAACTTAGAAGGCCACCTTGTCTTATTTTCCAATTTAGAATCGAATTTCATTATTTCACATACGATCCATTTTAAAGTGTCATTGCATTGACGTCGTTTGCAGTATTTTTCAACAAAATACTAATCAATTAAACGATTCTATTTTTAAATGCAAAATTCGAAAATTCGTAATAAGAACGCTCGAGACTCGCCATCGACTTGTTATGCGGCGGATGTCCGTCGCGCCGCTGCGCTGAATGACCGCCTTCCCCTTCCGCCCGCGCTTACCCCTTAGCCTGGGGTATATAGTGAGAGGAACTAGCGGAAAATACGAATAAAAAGGTGCTATACATTTTTTTTGAATTATGAATATGTATTAAATATTAGGAGCACGTAAGACATAACAGGTACGGTACGGTTGTAGGTTCCTACAATTAGACGATGATAACTTCATTTATGTCTGAAATTATAATACCTACCTACTAAGAATGCTCTTAGACACGTGTACTAATTTCCATGTTAATATTATTATCATTTTTATTTTTCATTAGCATTAGTGCAGCTTGAAATAAATAAGGAATAAACAGACTGGATGTAGGTCTGTATGAACGAGGGTAACATATAAAAAAAAATACCTTCGTTTTCTTTTTAGAGGTTTTCCGGTGAAGCCTTACACAATAAGTCATTTGTTTTTTAAAACGCTACATTTTATTACACAAAACGACCCCGTTTATAGTGGTGCGAAGTTATAACCCGAATGGTGCAAATTGTGACCCATAACTGCGAGACATGTTGCTGGCTGGAGAGAAAAATAAAATTTGAAAATAGAACGCTATTCGAGCTGGCCAGCAACGTGATATTGGAATTGAACCAAAAAGAGAATGTCAGATTTGAAAAACAATGGAATTTATTAAAGGTAATGGTTTTATTTTTTATTTACGCGGGCAATTGTGAACTAGTACCGTCAAACACCCTAATTTCGCCTGGTGTACCTTAATTCGCCTGATTTATTTAAATGGTCAGAACATGGACTATAACATAGATAACGGTTCCTAAACCTACCATTAAGTAGACAATTTTATTTTATGACAAGATTCTGCAATCGAATTGTAGCAAACTTCATGTATGAGATGACAGTCACATTTTGAGTAAAGTCAAACAAGGCAAGTTTTTTAAGTGGTCTGCAAAACTTCATCTGGAAACTGAAGAAAATAAGAGGTAAGACCATTAGCACCGTAATTAGTCTAAGCTGAATTTTGCCGGCTTTCTAACAATATATTAATTTATAAGCTAAGTTAAGTGGTTGTGACAAAAAATCCATTTGAATAATTAGAGGTAAAATTTCTGACATGTTAGTTCCGAAATTCGCCTGGGTTTAGGGTTGTCACTTGGTTTCCTTACCCGACTGCAAAATTAAGGGTTATGATTTTGTTGTATGTTGTGATCGAATGACTGAAAAATGATATACTATCGATGCTATATAATACTCGGTTCATAGCACAGATCGCGGTGGTGATTTTTTTTTCTATAAATATGTATATACCCAAGGTGCGATGCAACAAAAAAATATGTGGATTTAATAATATCTACAATTTGCAATGCATAATACTGGGTGTACTAAGCCGATGGGGTGGTTTTGGTCACAGTTGGGCGTTTTTTTTTTTGAATTTTTTATTTCATTTTTAATGTTACATTTCAATATATAATATTATCTTCGTTTGTATGTTCTATTAAAGTTCTTACATAATAAACAATCTACAATTCATTTTTTATGAAAATATCGCCACTGTCATTAGCATCATCCACAACCTGAATTTACCGACAGGTGGGTTTAGTTCTCCAAATTCTTAATAATTAATAAATGAAAAATAAATAAATAATTTAATAACAATTGATTCTGATAAATACATTTATAAAATGTTTGTTACGTTGTACAACTTAAATAAAAGATTTACCTATGCAATAAACAATATTCCAATGAAACTTAAACGTAAAAGCAATTGTAACAACGAACACAAAAATTTGTACCAAAAGGATATTTTTAATTAAAATGGTAGGTGGGTACTAGGTACGCCTTGTTGTTTGCTTGAATGGTGATGGAAAGCTTTTATTTATATTTCAGATAGCGATGCCTAAAATAAACAAAATTTCAAAACGGCGGAGCAGACAAAACGGCGGAGAACAGCAAGTGATATACGTAGAGGAAGACTCGCATTTAAATATGATCTAAAAATTATAAAGTTATGTTTTTAAAAGACAGTATTTTTTAATTTTGATTAAAAACTGCCTATATTTGTTAGATTTATTGAAGACTCTAAATGTGTTTTATAAGCTAAAAAACTAAAGTGACACATAATTGAACAACTTTACTTTGAAGGATAAGGTACTTCTTTTATGAATAAAAATTCTTATTTTTTTTTATATTATCAACCATCGTTTCATTTTAAAGACACACTTCAGTAGGATAGGTTATACTAGGTTTGCTTTACATTCGCGCCAGGGACCGAGTACGACGTAGTAAGTGCATATTGGTCTCATTATACAACAAAAAATATTTTTGGCAGCCCTAACCACAACTCGCATAATGTATGGAGCTGATGTGCGCATTGTTCAAAAGCGTGCCTAATTTCGCCTACCCCATTTTTTGTGAATTAGACTTTGTTTATGAAACATTAGAGTTTGAATTCGTTTAAAGCAAAACTTTTATACAAAACTTCTCTAACAACGCAATTCTCACGTCTTACAGGGACTGAAAAAATGAGGATAGGCGAATTTAGGCACAAGTGCCTAAATTCGCCTGGCATCTTTGCGACCCATTTTAGTATGCAAATAATTAACATTTTATCTCTTTTTAACTCTTATTAGATAACCTGATGTAAAAGAAAGTGACTGGTATATTTGATTTTGTTCAAAACTACATATATCTAGAATAGCAAACAAAAATGTGTCAAAAGTAGGCGAATTTAGGGTGATTGACGGTAGTTAGGTAAATACAAAATATTTCCGCCAACTATTTGGCATAACGATTGTCACCGATACACATCGAGTTTAACACTATCTGGTAAAAATACTTAGAAGATACCTAAGTATTTTTACCAGATAGTGTTAAACTTTTTTCAATTGCTCATAAAACAAATAGTCAGACTAACTAGGTGTAACTTTGACCCATTCACAATGTCGAAGCTAGCCAATATTGTCTTACATTATAGACGCAACTGAAATAATAATTACAATAATATTTTCCATTGTTAAGTAAGTCTGACTACAAGAGTTGACCGATTTGACCGCTTTGGCATCCACATGTGTTCTGAACAAAAGAAATAAATACGATTGTAGACACATTTTGTGTGACAAAAAGTGACCCCGTCGTATAAGTCATGTTAAGTACTTTTATTTTGTATTTAATGTTTTTATGAATTTATCGTGGACGTGGATACTCGTTGGTATTTTCTTGGCTTGTGTTGGGACTTAAGGAAAAATAATATGATTTACGTAGTAAAATTATGTAGGCACATCGTAATACCACTTGATACATGTTATGAAAATACACGCGAAAAAATTATGTTGATAGATTACTGTATGAAGTTTAGTAAGAAAAAATAAAGTAAGGAGTTATTATGAATAAGATAGTACTAGATTACTACATTTTCTTTTTTGTTATAATGTGTAACATTATGTAATTATATAAAATGTACATTTAAGCATCACCTAGCAAAATAATTGCAGTGCCCTAGCAGAGTGCATGTTTGAAACTTGTCATCTTTAGACAATAATAAGTAGGTATCTAAAACATGACTGTTTGCAATAAAAAATGAGTATTGAGTGTAACTCTACTCAAGTTATCCCAGTTTCGTTAAATGATTTATTAAGAGCTTTGTCCCATGCGATTATGACGCTTTATCCAGAAATAAAAGATGAATTCGTTAAACCTCAAAACGTGCTCAAGTTAGGGACGGCATTACGCGTCCCAACAAGACACCAAAATAATGTTCAAAATTGGCCCACAAGATGTGTGGGGGCTATTTTAAACTCATAACCCAACGACACATGTGTCGACCATTATCACATATTACAAAAAATGTAGGAAAAACAATAAAACGCCTGGGGTGGACGATTTTAAAATTGATTTCTGCCGGCCGATGCTTTCGAGTGTCTTGTTTTGATTCTGTTTGGTATGGCTGAGTTGTGTTATTTGGTTTTACATTTCTGGCGACTTTGCAAATGACAAGTAACGTTCTATCTTTTTTACCATCAAAACTTTGTTGTTTGACGAATTCAGTATGACTGTATTCTTCGAACACAAACTAGGTTTGTAGTTAATCCACATTATATTTATAATGAATTATATCTCTTGTTCTACAACGGAATCCCTAGTTCTACTCACGGGACGACTTTATGTGATGATTTTAAAGGATCTCTCAAACCGAAATTATTTGAAATAGATGAGTCAGTGAGTTATGACCTCGAATTATGCGAAAACAAAGACTTCAATTTAGATTTTTTTAATCTTATATTTTGCAGGAGATCGAAAATAAGTAGGTATTGATTTAAAAAATATATGATCATCTGTATTTTTGTACCAACAGATTCTGTCACTAATTACAATCAATCTTTTACTCTACTAGACGACTTTACCTTATTTCTCATAGTTTCGGCCATTGAGCCATACGTTCCTATCACAAAAAACTACCCTGTAAAAGGTATGTAGTTATCTTTGCACACGCTATGATCAATCAAAACATAAACTTTAATCAACGCATTCCCAGATCGGTCAACCAACCCCTTGTTAGGTACCCCTCAAAGCAACCATGACAGCTATTCAATTGAACCGGTCACGTATGAACATTCCTGACCTACACGCACAATCAATAAATTCACCACATTGTCCAAGGGTCCAGCTCCTTAAGGCAATACATCAAAATAAACCCATGATGTATTTACACAGCACGCATTATCACTCTTCCTAAATCAGCCATCAACTCTTTTCACTAAAAGGGTGAGGTTCACTATAGAAAAGGTTGACCCCTCATAAAGACTTATCACCTCATATACAAAATAAGGTTCTTCTAATCCCGAGAAACGCAACTGATAACGGAGTTTAAGACCAAAGGGGTAAGGGTGAAGTTTCAGTGCGCTCGACCGTACAGATGGGATGTCAAAGTTAGCGGTAGTTTTTCCAACAATCTCTTCTCGGACTTAACTTACGTTATCTCCGCACGAGGAATAGAAACCCGCACGTACATAATAAGGACGATATTTCTAAAGAAATTTAAATTCGCCCGCAAAGGTCCCGAGATAGGATTAAAGATTGGGCGCGGAGATGGCCCTTTTGTGGCCGACCCTTAAGAAAACATGTCTTGATATGGAAATATCTCGGCCCTAATCGAGGAATCATTCGCGGGGGCGATCATTTATCAAGAAAACGGTCTGTGAATGCATAATTAGCTTGTAAATAGAAAAGATTTCTTCAGGTTGACGTTTATCTGGCATGACTGGAGATAAATGTCCGTTGTTTAACCATCTGACCAAACTTTTTGAAGATCGGTGGACCGTGTGAGCTCTTTGAATCCATCTGGGGGTTTGGATGCAATCGATATAATGACCATCCTCAACCCTTCATCACAAAAACTCAGATAGGTACATTCATGATCCAAATAGGGGAAAATACTGATAATATGACACATTTATACGGTACACAGAATTTGAATACGAAACGCCGAGCGACAATCCTTCATTAATTCGTAAACCAAACAAGGCAGACCAAATGGACGCGACACACACTTGAACCAATATTAGTTATAAAACAAACATGACAGCCATTGATTCACAAGGTTTTTGTGATGGTAATGTAGCTCTAGGACCTTCCGTAATATAAAATAAAAATAGGAAATTCCAAGCAATTACAAGACGTTCAGAGTATCTATAAATATTCAAAGGACACGAGATGGGCACGGGACAATCTCCCCTCACCTCTAACGTCATAGCTAAAATTAAATCCCACTTATACGAACCCGCTACTTAGCCATTCCTTACAAAAACTAAAAATACTCTACCATTGTGACAAAGAAGTTCCATAGGTCACGATGCAAGCGCTCCACGTGTCAGGAACACGCTAAACATTTTTTATCTCTCAAAAATTATAAAAGAGTCTTTACAATGGGGCATCGGTAGCATCTTTGACAATTATAATATCTTTGTCCAACAACAATACGTCATAAGCGACAGACATTAAATAAAATTTATACTTTACAGTGTAGAGTTGAATATCGTATGATAAAAATATCATGGTCGTTTTACAGTGTACGTCGGTTAGCATAAGGGTCATCACAAAGCCGGATGATAACAATACACGCACGTCAATCGTGCGCTCATGCAAATAATTTTTTTCAACGAAAACATCCCCTTTATCTATCTTAAAAAGATGGGGTTAATTATTACGTTTAGAATACAATTAGAAGAGAGATTTTTTTATAGTTTTAGGCACGAGTTCGCGACCTACTGTCACCGTTAGAGTTATTAAACCCGGTTTTAACGTGAAAAAAATGCGGTTGCTAAATAGAGCGAACTAGATTTATGGAAAGGCGTCTTTTGTTTATAAATATCAATTTATGAGATATTTTATTGCATCGGGGTGGTATTGAATTGGTTTGACAGCTCGAAGGGGTTATATTAACGCTTTGGATAACTCAATAAGCAGAAACAACTGTGTTGGTAAGGCCTGCTATTGACGGGGTGATATTGCGCAACGACGGCAATGACGGCTATGAAACTACTGAACGCTATATTTTTGACTATTATGACGCCTTTACCTTACCTATGAACCAAATGACTATTTTTAGTAGATTTCCGATCAATTTATTTATGTCATTAGATCAGCAGTACAATCAACATAACATAGTTAAAAATAATTAATGAGGTGGATGTAAGCATAAGTTGTCTATTCTATTCATGTATATAATTTAATTGCATCAATTCATTCCTATAAGTGATGATGAAGTTTTGAACATCATGTATAAACTTAATAAACATTATTAAATGCAAAGTATGATTATATTTTTCTAATTAACTGCTGGTTTTTGTTTCTTCAAGCCAATATTTATACCTAAAAATTAAAGAATGACTTTATGACGTAAAAAACCTGCTTTGAACTTTATAATCCAAACAGATAAATTAAACTGTCCAGCAGCAGTTTTGAAAACGTTTTGAGAACAAAGCAATACGGGCCGAAAGCGCAGCATTTTCGGTAAGAACCATTGTGCAAGCGTAATACAAAAGTGTCGAATGACAGCGCATCTGCTGGTAAAGGGTTGCGATAGATTATTTCTACGGGGGCGGTTAAGATTGCTGGGCTCTGGTTATACAGATGTTCTGAGAATTTCGGTTTTTTGAGTTAGTGACGTTATTTTGCAGTAAAATTATAGTTTCAAAAACCAAGTTCTATGATTTAGACTCGCAAAAACATTACCTACAATTTTGTTTTACGAAGGGTACATATACAAATTTTTTGACTAGGTATATGAAAAAATACAGAACTTATTCTAGGGCTGAATAAGTTGCCCCTCTTTATCGTGTTATCGAACTTATGGCGTAACACCAAATAACTTCTCGTCTTTGGGATCAAAAATTCTAGTAGTAATTATGCTATACTACTGTAATCATAAAGACAACAAGAGCCTTGTCAAAGAGAACTTCATAAACAGACACCCTGTATCTACTGTCACGTTGTCAGGATTAGGTCCAAATCTGAAATGTATGGACGTACCCTGACACAGCACATTCGGTCATTGTTGCACAACATCTTGCAGCAACAACGACACAAAAGCAACAAGGGAAAGATAAAAATGTCCTGTACCGAATCATTAATAAAAGATAAATACTGACATGTGACAAGGATTGCCACTTTTATTTCGTAATTTTCATAAAAATCCTTAACACTTTCATTACCAATCTATCAAAAGCCTACTGTTTCCTAAAGCTGCGGCGCGCACTTTAAGGCACCGCAGAGGTTGGGAAGTGAATACGGGATACTAACGCTGTCCTTGCCCATGGGCTGGTGCAATAAAGAAAAAGAAGCTGAGCCTAGGCAGTGAATGCGTTTACCAGTTGGTCATAATAACTCTGAAGTTAACAAGACTCGATGCTAATTTTGCAAAAGTAACCACGTAAGCAAAACAAAGTTTCGTTTTGTGAATATATTTATAGATTTGACAGAAATGTGACGATATTTAACACGTGATGTACCTAGTATCGTCATAATAATTTGTTTTAAGCACGTCTTTCAGTGACGATTACAAATATTCAGAGAACGGTTGAGTAATTTCACGAAATATTGCTCATACATAAAAAAAGTTTGGAATTTCTGAAAAGTTTTTACAGCAATGACCTTTACAAAAACGTTATCGTCGATCTGGTAATTTATGAGAAATTTCAGTTTCGTGGCAGGTTTTAATAGTGGTGAGCTTTGATACACATCGTATTTTCTTGAATTTTGAAATGTAATGTATTTTCAGTGGAATAAGAATAGGAACAAAATATGATTATTTTATAAACAGAACTAAGGTTTTCAAAAATGCATGAAAGCAATAATTAATTTAAGACAAAAAAAGTTGTACTCAGTTGTCCGGTTTACATAAGGTATTACATATTAGTACGCGGTAAATTCACACCAACTAATGCTAGCTTGCTAAACCATTTTTCGTAAATTTTAACGATAAATGACGACGATGTATCGCCTGGAATCAGTACTAAGCTAAACCTATTTTTTATTTTCATTGTAATATTTTTATGCATCAGTATAGCGCTTTATAACTAGCTATCATAAAATCACTGAACGAGTCAAGGTTATAAGTAATTCACTTACCACTATGCATCGTGTTCGACTCAGCATCAGCACATGTCCTCTTTTTCACGTCATCAGGCGAGCTTGACGTGTCCATATGCTCTTGCTTGATCTTGGGCTTGATGTCCTCGTCAGGCGAGCTTGACATGGGGGAGTTTGACGCTCTTCGCTTTGGAGTGATGATTTCTCTATCTCTTTCTGTTGGGGAAAAAAATCAATTAAGCTACTAATTAAAATAGCACGATGACGTTTCCCATGGACCCAGAACGCACAAAAAATGCATGACACTATAATCCTACCCTAGTTTCCTTGATTTCATGTGATTACAAAGGTTTAAAGGACACCGATACGAATATAATATCAAAACCGCGAGGGAATGATAATATAATATTACAAAATTATAAAACTATAGTAGAACAGAATGATAAAGGTACTCTTGGCAAATAATTGAATGGTTCAAAATACAATAATTTGTTTAACATACCATCCAGCAGTCTCTTAGGCGTGCTCGAAGCCCCTCCATCTTCCAGAAGGTCAGGAGGTGCTATTGAAGGACTGGCTAGAGGTGGCGTGTGAATTCTACTGCTGGGCGGTCTTCTGGCCGTGAGAAGGGACGGTCTTCGTGCACTGCCGGTGGATACCTGGCCAGGCCGGGAACCATCTTCTGGGTCGGAATTTGGACCTACAAGAAAACAAAATGTTATAATCGTTATTGTCTTAGTTACCGGCAATGTAATTGCCTTAATTATTATAGACTAGAAACAACTTATAAATATTATTAGCGATTAAAAAAAATGCTTTTTGGAGACTGTTGCAAGCAATCTAGTATACCATAGTATAACACTCGGAAAGGTCTTCAAAACGCTGACTCAAAATAGCAGCGAAGATGCTAGCAGAATGTAGAATATATTATGGTGCAGTTGTGGCCAAATTGATGAAAATTTAGTAATATCAGAATATCTTTTCCGTTTATTTACGGCCCGATAACTAAGACTGTCAACTGCCATCACATCCGTTAATTGTGATTACTCGATGCACTGATATCTAGTAGTCTATTTGCTAGAAAAGGTTTTTTTTACAACATGGCGGCTTTACCAGAACAAAACACTATAAAACACGAAAGGTAATGTCTGTTTTTATCCAAAAATCTGTGTGTTTAGAAGAGTCTGGTCTGTAACTTCTGTTGAGGTAGCAAAATATTTCACCCACACGTCACATTTATACCCATGTGATATATCTTTACTTACCGGTACTATAGCAATGGTAAGAAGTCAGGTCCTTATCACAGGAGGAGACCTTGTGCTGGATGAACCGGACTATGTCAGCCAGCGCGAAGGCTCGTCTACAAGCCCCGCAGGTGAGGGTGTCTGCGGGGACCCCAGGTGTTGGGGACCCGCCACCTTCTGCCGCGCTGTCCGCATCCGCTGGGGAAAGAAGGGGAGATTAAAATAGTTTGTATCCAACTAGGACTTAACACACGGCAACTTGAAGAATTTGTAAAAAGAACCCTGCATTATTTTTTCAATTTCTACAGTAAGGCAAGGTTCCCCATACTTTAAAGCCGACTGGTGTTACGGGGCGTAAAGTAGGTAACGTTTCACATAGCGAGCGTCCCTGCAGTCAGTACTGGGAAAGAAAGCAGTCTAACAGAGCAACGAGGCGGATTTTACACGCACGTTCGCGTTTCTTTCTCGCTGCGAATGGTACATTACGTCCCATAACGCTGGTCAATACCCGGTAAAATGGTAAAATGCAGTACACATGCATCGTTTTATGTAATAACATAAAGCGATGCATGTGTATACTGCATTTATGTTAGGACCCTTCAAACCTCTTTAAAAACGGGATTTTGTTCTATTTAGATTCTATATCCGCACATTCTGTTATGAACGACCGAACATCCTTTTTATTTTGAGGTGAAAAGAAATGACCAACGCCTTAAATGACTTTTCATTACAAACAACATTCAGACAAAAACATAGTTTAATGAAATATAGGCCCTTAATCATTGATTTATGGAAAAGGGAAGATGAGGTACTGGTTTCTCGAAAGTGGCAACCTCAAATTGTGTAAAATTGTGTGCTCCCACCTCAGTCACCGTCTGACCGGCGGCATGGGCGGTCGTACTAGCGAGAAATTATTTGTTGTTCTTTATATTGCACAGGACTGGAAATAAAACTGTGAGCGTATGTATTTGCCTGTAGTTGAAACACGTGCCAATTTTTGAGTAAGCGCTGGGAGAACGTAACCTATCTTCCCTTTTTAAATCAATGCCCTTAATAGGTGCCAAGTCCTTTACAAAGTCAAATTAGCTACTTCTTCGTTCGCATTTGGGTCCTTTTCAGACTTTATGCTTTTGAATTACCTGAAGTGGATGTTATTCAATATCTTCTGACTATTATAACAACATTGTAAACATCTGTCTTATGACACCTTTTCTTGATCTCTCTGGCTAATTACAGTGTCAATGGATCACAACATTTGGACACCGAGGTACAGTACAAAGACACTCAACCCTTAAGTGTAAAATTGCACATAATTATAGATGTATAGTCACGGTTTGAAGTGTCAGATGTAGGATTGTCCACTTAAGGGGTATAATTGACCGTCTCGTTGCGGTCCTGCATTGAAAGGGTTATCTTTTATGAATGCAAGAAAGTTAATTGGCTCTTTTTGTCTGTTGTAACAGATGGGTTAATATTTTGTATGTTTCTGTAATGGAAATGTAGTTATCGAAATTTTTGCGAGACGCCTTTTGACGTATTTGTTGCTTTGAAAACTTGTTACTTTTGTTGCAAAACGTTCAAACTGGGATAAATAGTAAGAAATTTGGTTGTACAGGCTGTAAGTATTCAAATCTGTGTCAAGCTGGGAAAATGCTCTAGGTTTTTGCTATTTTTTATTAGAAACGGGCGAGAATTAAAAAAATATAGCGGGCGATGAATGTACTTCGAAAATGTTATTTTGCGACTTCACATCCATAGTTAAAAAGCGAAATAGACTATATACCTTAGAGTTTTGCCTTTGAAATATTAAAGTAGAACTATAGATTCGGAGGCATCGTCGCCTCCGAATTAAAGCCGTTTTCACATTGAAATCTCGCACAATTGCCCGCGCACATCAAAGAGGTTCGCGAGCTAATTTCACATAAGTACTATGCAGACGCCCTTATAGCTCTTGCTATTATTATTTTTCCTTCAATTTCTTTGTAAAGAAAGTAGGCCGTACTTCTACAATGTACACAGGGGTCCGTTGTAACCCGAGTACTAAATTAATATAGCAAAAAACTATGCGATTCGGTCGTTTTGTTTACAAAGCCGTACCTAGTTTGCGTAAGGGTATATTATGTAAATGTTGTAGACATTTTTTACAGATTTGTTCAGTCAACTATGATGGCTCGTGGCAAATGGATTTGTTTTTTGTGGAGGGAGCGTTTGTTGCTTCATTGGCTTCTTCCCTTTATTTTAATTGAAAATGTGCTATGGTTTACTAATTGAGGCACAGTTGAATAATCTTGTCATTGTTGCTTTAGTAAGATGTTGTAACCGTATTCAACCAACGCAATAAAATAATGTTTGTTTTATGATCACATAAAAAAACAACTCTCAAGTTTAACTTACTCGTTTAGTCTATCTACTATCAGGCACCTTCACGTAAAATTAATGTGTATCTATCAGTGGATTTCTGTACCAACTTCTATTGTATCAAACATATGTATAATGAGCTGATAGTTTCCCTAAAATAAATAAAATCTGTTTTTTTATTGAACTTAAAGTTCAGAATTCAACAACATCTAAAACCTGGAATGAATGTATTCCACATTAAACTGAAGGTATTTTAGACCCCATTAACATTTTCCTGAAACATTTCCACTCCATAAACACAGCATCACTCCACCTTAACCCTTGTCCGGCCAATGGCTCACGTTTACCTAAACATAATCGAACCCAATATATTTACGAATCGGTTTAACTTGAATAGCCACACCCTCGCCCTTTTACTGGACATCCACTGGACATCGGTCAACGGGCATGCGCGTTGTAAATTAACACCCACGCTTTCCACAATTGCGTAAAGTTGTATGACAAAGGGATGCTTTCGGAGGTGTGATTCAGGGTTATTTATGGGTCATGTTGTGTAGTGTTGTTAATTTTATCTATTCAAAAAATCCAAGTGCTTTTAATGTTAGGACCCTACAAAACTTTTGTACACATAAGATATTTCAACTTACTTAAGTTAATTTTGGAAATAAACAGTATTATTCTTTTTGAATGACTTCATGAGTCGACATGGCAGTTTTTATGGGGCGGCCCGCCCTGTCCACTCAAAGAATAACGTGTGGAGTTTTGAGCGGTAGTTGCTGATCATACATTTTCTTATTAACATTAAGATACCTCTTCCAAGTTTTGTTGTTAGAAAGAAAGAATTTTTTTACTTCTTCAATTGGATCCTGTTAGAAAGCCGCGATAAGCTCTCTAATCAAATGCTTAGTGTGTAGAGATTTTAAGATCTTTGACTCATATCGATGTATGACTCAGTTGACACATGTAACAAATCAATACAATACAACAGACACGTGTGTTTTAGAACCGCGTTGAAAGCATAGCCACAAAGATTCGACGCCTCAGGTAAGGGGTGCCGCCCTAAAGGACAGACGACCGAAAAGTTTAAATTAGCTCGTTACACACGGTAACGTGTCAGAGTTTTGTCAGTTCAGAGTTTTGTTTTTTTCACTGAAAGGTCGTATTAGAAACACCAGCCAACTTCTGTGTCAGCGCCAACTTCCAACTTGGCCGTTGCATAAATTTATAATTACGATTTGTTCTGCCACAGCGTTCTGTGTTAATTTGTTTAACATTGTTGGAACGTGGAATTCGGCTGTATTTTAGTGGATGATCGATAGGTAACCGACATCAATAATCCGATGAATTTAGTAACAAAAAATATGTCTGCCTGACATGATTTTGACCGCCGTGTCCAATATTAATTGGCAGGGGATCTGTCTCACCCCAAATGTGGTCATAGAAATCAAACGTTTTCCACAACAATGCTTCGAGTGTAAAAATAATAAGAATTGCCAACGAATGCGCGGGGGTGTGTATTGTGCACGAATTTATTGTAATTTTCTATTTGATGGGAGGATCGAGATTCAACACGAATTTTGACGCAAAACGTTTTATTTAATCGTTTTCACGTGTAAATATTTTAACAAATTTTACTTATTGTAGTGCTTGGAATTAAGTTTTGAACGTGTTCTTAACTATTGTTTACAATAGCAGACTATTGTAAAAAAATAGTTTAGACTTTATAGATAGCTCAAATTATTAAAATTTAAATACTAGTTTTATTTCCGTAATATTACTTCTAATTTGTTTGTTAATAATTTTTTACGTATTAAATTTTGATTTAATGTATGTAGTAGGGTCTACTTTGGTAGTTATTTTGGTCTGTTTAAAAGGTCAAAAGCTTTTAAAAAAGTTTTGAATGTTGAATGACCAAATCACAAGACAAGTTTTGACAGCGGCGTCTTTGACAGCTCTGTGAAAGACTTGAGCCGTCGGAAACGGACCTCTGGCACAAAAGCCTTTGAACACTGCTGTGTCGGCAAATTGCGATTTGGTCCTATTATGAGTTCGCATTTAGAGTTGAATGAAAAGATGGTAGGTTAGCGGACTAAATTATATGTAGAGCACCTTGGATTTAGATTGTATAAACTTCAGTGTTAAAGTGACTGTAAAAGTGTTTTGAAGATTTACTTATGTGACTGTGTAAATTTTGTTTCCATACCTGCGGTGTAAAATAAAGTATACGAAACAATGTTAAAATGAGAAAGAATTATGATCTCTAGATTCCATCACGGGGTGGTGGGAGTTCTAGTTGCGAACTCCCACCACCCCGTGATGGAATCTAGAGATCATATTCTTTCTCAGGAGAGGACTTTGCTCAGCCGTGGGACGATAGGGGCTAATAAAAGATACCAAAAATAGGATGGGAAGGAAACCGAAAAATACTTGTTTTTTTAATGGGTACTTACTAAATTTAGTTATTAAAAACCGATCGAAGTAAGTGGTAGGTACATACTTCGGTAACTTCCCAACTTGAACGAAAAAACTGGCTAAAAAGAGATCGTTTAATCGGTCAAAGCGCACCACGCCCAGCATTCAGCTGGAAGGCGGTCTAAGCAAACACTGCTAATGACGTCATACTTCTCTCAACATGGCCACTCCGCGACCCTTCTACCCTTTTACACTTATAATTACTTTCAAAGGTTTTATGTAACGCGAAAGTGGGTTATGTGTAACCGGTGCTATGGCGGATATGGTCTATGTTCCCGTTTGTTTAAACGAATTTGATTATATAATATCCCATGAACCTTTTTTTTTGTTTTTTTTTTACGGTAAATAGACTTTCAAGTTACCAAGTTGGATAATACATATTTAAAAAAAAAATATTTATCTAAAATTATTATCATCATTAAAATAATGCATATCTCAGTTTTTTTCACGTCTTAGCTTAAATATATAATAGTAATTTAAATATTTTTTTAAAGTAAAAGTAAGACTTGCTTACAAGTCTAAATATTAATGAATTAATACAAGAACGACTTTAACATACCATAATTTCACTTACTACTTTGTCCAATCAATGGGTTTTCGCATAACACCAACATCCCTCAGCTTAAGGGGCATACCTATAAAACAGGATTACCTCTTAAGGGGACGTTTTCGCCCACCGATAGCTAATCAAATTATCCAGAGTAATTCCTTGCGACAAAAACGGCTGATTATCTACTTGTTTTTTTTCTGGCCCGCCGCGCCCGGCAGAAAGGTCTAATGCTGAAATGTGTTTTTTTGTTTCAGTTGAATTCTTATATTGGGTGGCGTGTTATTAGAGTCTGTTCAAAGAGAAGAGTCGTGGCGTTACGGAACTAAAACTTTTAGTCGTACTGTAATGATGCTGTAATACTGTAATGATGCAGTGTTGTCAAAAGTGCAGTGTCAACAAAAGTTGGCAATTGCCACACGAGCGCCCTCTATTCCCACGAATCTGCTCTTTCTGAATAGACAGTAAAGTTATTTTTGTCAGTTAAGAAAATTTATGAATGTAATTTTTTTGATTTGCTAAAATTTTGATTGATTTTGAATAGTAGTGCATTGTGTTTTGAAATCCAAAGTGCTCTCGAATAAATTGAGCTCCAAGACCGCCGGGTACATAAATAATGCTGGACAATCCACAAAGCATCACCCAAGCTAAGCAGAGCTTATGTTATGGGTATTAGATAACTGGCCTTGAAAACTTTTTTTACGCACTACTCTCATCTTAAAAGCGAAATTTAATTCCCTTTAACTTCTGAATCTTTTATTATAAAAAACTATCGTAGTTTGACGAATTCATTACGGTTGTAAGCGGGTTAACTACTAACCTTATTTGTGTTGGAAGAACACCAACATTTCATGCCTTAACGAGGGCCATCTTCAGGGCGAGTTCTTTGAATTTGTTAATGATGTTTTTAATTGTAAGGTGACGACATCAATCAAACAACTAAAATTAGACAGGTCAGTGCCTAAATTTAGTTGTTTTCTTTATTTATCTGTAATTTATCGCACACACACGCCTAAATAAAAGAGAATCAATTTTTAAAAGCAAAAGCTGCCGGTAGCACCAACCAGGTAAACATAATTTCCCCCGAGAAAACAAAAAACATCGACCACGACGCGACACTGACTGATCAAATTAAGGCTAGGTCAGTAATCATGTTACCGATACCCAACACTGGGCGAAATTCGCAATAAGCGTACAAAAAACACGGGCCTCTCGTGTATAGAAAAGGCCTTCGTTAGGGAGATTTGAATTTTTTACCATCTTTTTAGGTAACTCGATATCTATCTGGGGAAATGGACAGCCCTTAATAGAAAAAAAACTGGTTATAAAAATCGAGAAAGAAAATTTATATTGTCAATTTTTGGGCGGTGTCAATATCGGTTATACTGTGGGATTATAATTTTCCAATCGGCTCCGTGAAAATAGCCCTAGTCCATGACGGGGTAGGGGTGAATTTTCCTTGCCTTGTTAAGGGTTGAAATTGAAAACTTGTGTCAACAAATACCTTACTAATGTTTATACTACAACTTTGGAATAAGTAATTAAGTAGTACTTCGTTGATTTACAATGAGGTAAATAGTATATAAACGGTTGAAAGTATTTTACCTACATAGTTATCCAATAATGAAGGTTTACACTGATCCTTGTTTGCAAGACATAAAGACACACACATCATGTTTTTCCTTACTTCCAGCGAAGGTTCCATATCAATGCCGAGGCTATAGGCTCTTGAATCATACATACACTAGATTTATACAGCTGGTACCCTCATATAATTGTGACGTTTCCTTAAGATATTTGTCACGATACAAGTGTCAATAAAAGTGCCAGACCGGACTGCCAGCCACTACACTATGGTCTAGTGACGGGAAAAAAATATTTTGTCGATACTTTGGCGGGTACTTCACCAAATTGTCGATAGCTAGGTAGCCAAAAAATTGCCGGTTATTTCTTCGATAAACTGTCGAAAGTGTTACCACTTCATTTATAGTGTTACAAACTTGTATCTTATTAACGAAAATACGCATTGCCTGAAAGACATTGATTCTATATAACAAAATTACCAAAATCATTATAAAGGTAAGTCAGCCTCAGTTCAGACTAGAGATCCGTCTGCTATATCATTTCGTCCGATAAGTCATGCTAAGCCTATCGATATCGATGATTCACCGATTCATCGACACTTCCCACCACTAGACACCCGTTAAAGCGGACACTTAACCCCTAATCCTTGCGGCAGTTTCGTCTCGTGCCAGCATTTATGGCAAAAATCTTAATTCCTGCGCTGTCGTTAACTGCCCGCCTGTAATTATCGCCAGGAGCTGTATTTATTACCGGCAGTGCCTTTTATTTTTACTTAGCTGCTATAAAAAGGCTAGCATCTGTGCTTTGAGGCTTGGGTGTCTTTTGTTATATCACATCACATCACATCACACTAATTTATATATGCGAAAGTTTGTATGGATGGATAGAAGTTTGTTACCTCTTCACGCCAAAATTTCTGAAATGTTCGGGTTTAAAATTTTGCATACAGTTTATTTTAACCCTGGAATCAAAGAACGGCTACTTTTTATCACATCGCTCTGCGGCTTCGCACAACACGTGCGAAGCCGCAGAGCGCTAGTTGATGTATAATTGCCAAACAAACAGTGTGAATGATTATATCTTAATCTCGACTCCAGGCATGTGGTTTTAGTTTTATATGTGAGGACATAATTTGAAGCTTAACTCCTTTATGTCACTGTGTATCCTTTTGTAAAACGAGAAAAAAGCTAAAATCCTACTACGTATCGACGTAAAAAAAAACAAGTGAAGACGTCGTAAAAAAGTTTGTAAAGAAAAATAAAAAACTATCTTTTCTTTTCAAAACTCGAACAAAAGCGTTCTAAAACTCCATACATGTTTAAAACCAGCATTGTTTTCCACGGAACACGAAAATGAAGGATATGGTTTTTCCAGAAGCTATAAAAGAGAGGTCATAAACCCACGTCCGGTGTGGATGGATGCCAGCTACCCTGCATTTAGGTATGTGAAAGCTAGTTTGCATGCAAAAAAAAAATATCCCGTGAAGACTTTTATAGCCTTATCATTAAAAAACGTGCCACAATGTAAATATTACCTGATTGTTTTATACTTAAACTGGTAAAGCAACCAATATAGGTACTCCTAAATGTTAATAAGCACTTTTTAACAAAGAAAATTTACCTCCAATAAAAAAAAAGAATTATGAAAATCGGACTACTCTGTAAAAAGTTATGCTTGTTAATACATAAAAAAAATACGCATCGACTTAAGAACCTGCTCCATTTATTCGTCGGTTGAAAAATAGAAAGGGCAGGAGACAAATATCTGCATTAATTTTAGCGAAAACCTAGCAGTTATATACTCGTAGTAAAGGGCTGGTACAAAGTAAGTGGAGTTGTTAAAAAAGTTTTTATTCTAATAGGATTCTAATTTTAAAAACTTGGCAATTTATTTTTTAGCAGAGGCAAATGCCCTCTTTCAGCCACAAATTCTAGAGTTCTACTACGCCGGTCATTATTTTGACAAACAACCTCTGTGGCGAGAATTTGCGGTCAATGCAGCTATGGCGAGTAGTTTTATTTGAAAAATAATTTTAGATATAGCTGAGTTTGAGGTTTTGTTATTATACTGGATGGCTTTATCGTATTCAAATACAAGTGAAGACATTTTTATCATCATAAATAAAAAATACCTAATACTTCAATATTTTGATTTTATTTTCAGAAATTCAGAAAAATTTAAGACTTTATCTTGAATGTATGAAACAGACGGAAAAACTTTGTTTGTTTTATTATTTATATTTTTTATTCAAGTAAAAATAGGAGCAATAAGAGAGAAGCTGTTACTCCTCTGTAGCTGTATTAATCAACCATCCTATGTAATATGAATTTACGACAACAATACACCACAGGCCAATCTATAGAAAAGCATAAATAAACTATAACGTTCCGTCCACTTACTCACTCATTTATATGTTAATGCAAACGGCAAATATACCCTCAGATTCATATAGAGATATCTTCGGGGCTAGATATCATTTTCACTGCCTTATTACTTTCCAATTTGTCTACAATATTGGTTATTGCCTCGTTTATGACTTGGCCGACCCATTACCACAAAATGTTACTACAGATAAAGAAATATAAAGTATATTTTCCGATAGAAATACCTTTACGTCGCAAGAAGATGCCGGAGTCAAAAAATCTTGACTTACTACGCGTTGATAGATCCATCCTTCACAAGTTCACAACACTGTATAAGTCCAACTTGTGAAAGCACTTGGTTCACTACATAAAAGTTTCTAACTCCCAAACAGCACTGAGTGAAAATTGTCTAGGTCCAAATTCTCTGAGCTTTGGTAGTCCAAGTCCAAGAGGCTTAGATATTTTCAAAGGCCAAAAGACCAGTGGCTAGTTTGCAAGACGGCAAAGCATGTGATCATCTTCGCAGATGAACACAGACTGACTGGCTACCTTGATAAAATTCGGGACCGAATTAAAAAAGGGACCCCCACAAGACTCAGGTAAAAAAATCCCGTATGAAAACCGCCGTTTCCTAGTGACCCCGATCGCTCTTCCATCCCTTTGTTGGGCTCCTTTTATTTATAATAGTATATTTTTTTCTCACACGGCACCCCTAATAATGTGTGAGCGAAAATATGCGTAATAGTCTGCGATCTAAAGTATGGGTGCGACAGACCAAGAGTCCCTATAAAAAAAATGTGACTGTCCCCTATTTGAATGGCAAAAAGTGCATGTCACTGCGAAAATGGTATTAGTGGATGAATATGATTCTGCATAGATCTCAATGGATGACTTATAATTGTACCGCGTTATATTTAGCATGAATTATTGGTTTGACGTGGTTTTTGTGCGTTATCCCTCGTAAATTCGTGATGCTGGGATCGGACCATGACACTAAAGTACTCTACAAATATCATAACCGTATCTTTATTACAAAAGGAATTAATATTCACCAAAAACTATGATGAATACATGAATTTATGCTGCTATAGGTCTATGATAAAATGGCCGAACGCAAGAAGAGTGAGTAGGTACTATTATGATTAAGTTACGGAATTGCCTCCGAGATTTGCGGGAAACTGCTCATAATAAAATTATGACAATCAAATTTGACGACCAAAATATAAGCGTAGTGACCCCTGGAAGCAAAATGTTTGCTATTTCTGCGTAAACAAACAGAAAGATTGACATCGAGTGTACATCTGGGCTGACGCAAATAATCGGGGGTAAACACTATGATTTGATTTTTACTCACATCCATCGACAAATTGCGTGAGGCTTGGACATAAATACAAAATGTTTTATTTTGCTAGGACAATTTCCTATTATTCCGATATCCCGAAGCTGGAATAGAACAAATATACATTATCATAATTTAGTATGTTCACGAACCTTCCAATCACTTTTATTTTTCGATTCGACAAGTCCCATGAATGTATTATAAAAAACAAAGATTTCTAAATAAATAGTTTCTTATTCTTATTCTTTTTAATATACCTGCCTGTATTTTTATTTTGGAAAAAAAATACGGCGGTTTTATTGAAATGTTTAATTTGAAATTCGACCGCTTACTTAAATTTTTCTTTCCGTGCAGTGTTTTGTTTTGTCCGAAACAAAAAATCGTGACCCAGGAACAAAAAGGATACCGTTGTCCGAGATCCGTTCTGTTACCTACCTGTAGCAGAGCGTGTGAAAACGAAACAGGTGTTGTGGGCTCCGTAATTATAGGTGGACAATGCATGTGTGGTGCGCGGGAGTCGATCCGCGGACTGTTTTGTGAATCGCGATCTTATTTCGCATTCTTAGCAAGATTTTGTAATAAAATTCGAGATTTTGATAGGTAGAGCAGTTTGTTTGTTTTTTTTGATGATTTCCAGAATTTGATTCTGGTTGACGTAGAGTATCACATATGCTTATGTTTACAATGGTTATTGATATATCAAATTTGGTAACGTAAAATATATTATCTTTATTCTAATATTTTTTAATATTATATACAAACTAATATATTTGTGAAACAAAGTCTTGTCTACCTGTAATTATAAAGTCTGTCCTGTGATTAAAATAAATCAGCTTTTTTATTATATTTATATTAAATTCATAATTTATATCAATATTGGTACTTACTTAAATATTTCGTTTTACGGTAGAAGTGATCCAACATATTTTTATTTTTTACATCCATAGTTTTTCTGTAATTAATTTTCTAACATCCGTATAAAATCTAAAACCTGTCCGGAAGTCCCAAAATGTAATTTGGTAGCACCATGACCGACCCAATTTATAAATTTCTGGAGAATGGTTCGCACAAATGTGCACTGATTCTGGTCAAGACACCTATTGTGGTGCTTTTGTGTGTATTGTGTGGGATTGTGACCAAAGGGTTGCGAATATCACCTTTCGCGAAAAAAATGATATGACAGAGCGTGGGAGTGGAATCTATATCGTAGATATTTGGGACAAAAAGACATTTTAATGTGTATAAAGATAAACGACGAAAATTTGGTTTTTCTTGCTACATTACTTTGGGAGCTTTGCTAAATGATCAGTCAATCCAAGAAGGTGCAACGATTCAAGGAGTTTCTATAGGTTCTCGGGTACTAAACCTTGGAAACTTCCTAGGTTAAGTAAAACAATATGAGTGGCATTCTAGTACCCACATAAATTAATGATGGGCAGGTAATGCTATGGAATGCCCATTCTTTAATTTATCTTTAGTACATCGCCGATAGAAAGATTTCTATAGTCCATAAAAACCTAGTGCTACCTCTGATCTTATTCCCATAATTTCTTGCCCATGCTTTCAGCCAGCACATCTTGATCTCTGAACTGTCAAACCTTGCAAATACTAGTAGAGCTGTGAGAGATCAAAGTATGATGGTCGTGGTGCTACGTTGATGAAACCAATTATCTGTGGCGTGAATTAAGTCGCACAGTTTAATGGTTTATGCCACTGTCGTAGAGTATTAAATGTGTAGAGGTGGCAATTTACACAAAATATGGTAAGTGAGAAATTGGTTATTAAAAATAATTTAACTACTTACAGTAGTCTTTTGAAATATATAGAATTGTTTCTAAAAATATATTATTTTCTTATTTAGATACTAAAACATAACATTTAGAAATTACATTAAGTATGTTGCAGTATCAAAATAGTTTTTTTTATGAGTAAGCACATTATTTAATTCAAAAAATGCCTGGCCATAACCATCACAATAACCATAGATTGATGTAGTGAACCGCAGTCTTGAAATTATTTAATTAGAATCTATTTCTAGCAAGTGCGTGGAAACCTCTAATGTTTACAAGCTTTCATTACACAATACCTAATTTCAAACCTAAAGTACTAATAGAGCTCTATAACTATAACCTTTAGAAATGAACGTTTGAACCGTATCTATAGTCCATAAAAACCTAGTGCTACCTCTGATCTTATTCCCATAATTTCTTGCCCATGCTTTCAGCCAGCACATCTTGATCTCTGAACTGTCAAACCTTGCAAATACTAGTAGAGCTGTGAGAGATCAAAGTATGATGGTCGTGGTGCTACGTTGATGAAACCAATTATCTGTGGCGTGAATTAAGTCGCACAGTTTAATGGTTTATGCCACTGTCGTAGAGTATTAAATGTGTAGAGGTGGCAATTTACACAAAATATGGTAAGTGAGAAATTGGTTATTAAAAATAATTTAACTACTTACAGTAGTCTTTTGAAATATATAGAATTGTTTCTAAAAATATATTATTTTCTTATTTAGATACTAAAACATAACATTTAGAAATTACATTAAGTATGTTGCAGTATCAAAATAGTTTTTTTTATGAGTAAGCACATTATTTAATTCAAAAAATGCCTGGCCATAACCATCACAATAACCATAGATTGATGTAGTGAACCGCAGTCTTGAAATTATTTAATTAGAATCTATTTCTAGCAAGTGCGTGGAAACCTCTAATGTTTACAAGCTTTCATTACACAATACCTAATTTCAAACCTAAAGTACTAATAGAGCTCTATAACTATAACCTTTAGAAATGAACGTTTGAACCGTCTCCCGCGCAGACAATGGCGGCTCGCACGCGGGTCACTTCGCGGTTATCTAGCGATCGGGGAAAGACGATCTGTGGCCGCGCTCGAATTTATCACCGTGCGCCTCTACGTTTACAGTTACTTCGTAAGTCTATGGGAAGATTTTGCGTGCACGCATTATGTGCATAGGTTTGCTTTGATTTAGTTACCTATACCGTTACATTTTATTTATAGTTATATATATTAAGACGATTATTTGGCTTGATTTATTAGTCATGTTCTGAGCTTTACAGGTAATGTGAAATCAATTTCCGTGCGGTGGCGGCGTAAGAATTGACCCCTTAACTCAACCCGTGGATGTTGTAAGAGGCAACTAAGGGCATCTATCAGAGGAAAGGCAGCAGCTTTTTTCTGTATATTTTTAACACCTCTGCTGGTATCACCAATCCGCCTAACAAGCGTAGTAATGATGATTCCCAAATTCCCTTGTTTAGGGGAACATTCAGCAGTGGGACGTATCTCTACAGACGTAGCTCTTGGACATTTTCGTTTTTATTTTTAGACGAGCAAATCATTCTGAGAGCCCTAGACAATGTTATACTGGATATAGAAAGCAAAAGTAGAAAAGAGATACTAGACATTTTATCATAGAAAATAGAACAATAGTTACACTCATCAGTACATTAAATCACTGTCCATACGTAGGTGTGATGCATCCGGTTGCTTAGAACAAGAAGGGTGTATCTGCATTTCTATGCTGGGAGCATTCCCATACCGGGCACATCGTGACCGCTCGCCTGGTTAACGATGACCTGGCCACAGATAAGTGGTAGAGTATGTGTTAAACTTTCACTGTAATCTGTTAATTTTGCAACGTTTAAATCACTATTTGTATAGTATAATCTGTATCGTCTAAAATCCAGCCGAGTACTGTCCGGTGTTACGGGCGTAATGTACTTACAATCCGCGGCGAGCATATTACTATTATTTTACTAGCTGCGCCCCGCAGCTTCGCACTCGTTGTTCATATGGAAACATTAAAAGGTGATTTTCATCCCACGAGAACTGATTTATGGGATAAAAAGTAGCCTATGTTTTATTCCAGGATTAGAATTTCCTTTATGAAAAATTTCTGCCAGATCCGTCCAGTAGTTTTGGCGTGCAGAGGTAACAAACATCCATCCATTCATCCATACATCCATACAAACTTTCGCCTTTATAATATTAGTGTGATGTGATTAACACTTTTGTGGTTAACCAAACATCTTCCGAAAATAGGAAACTTCATAAAACCTCAACTAAGCAGTCATCTTTCGAATAGCTGCTGGTGCATAATCTAGTGCCTAAAGCAATTCACATAATTAAATTAGATTGTCAGATTATCTAACTACCTGATTGAATTGCGAATAAAAAGCTTATAAAGTGAAGAAACGAGAATGAAAGGTTTTTGGTTATGAACTTATTTGACAAATTAACTATAACAAAGTGACATAGGTCTAACTAGATTATGCACCAACATCCGTTCGAAAGATGACTGCTTAATTGAGGTTATGTGAAGATGTAAACAAAGCGCCTTTTTTCGCGAGAACCGTTTCTTTGCAAATATGCCCGCGTCGCGTGAGCTTCGTTATTTGTTGGATATGGGCTAATGAATGGGTATCTTCCGTGTGCAGGTCATGGTTGCTTCTGTAATTTTTGTTGGCAAGATGAAATCAGCCTTTCTTCTTTATATTGAAAGATACCATACCTCAACCTCAACAGCCTGTATTGGTCCACTGCTGGACGGAGGCCTTCCCCAGATAAGCAGCATGTTCGCGTTTATCTAATGAGGGATATTGCCCATAATCTCCACGCTGGGTATGCGGGTTGGGGATCACAGTTTGGAGGTGGAGTTGTTCTGCAGGGGGCGCTGCTGCCCGCCTCCCGGTAGATATCCCTTAGTCGCCTATTCTAAGACCACACAGCTAATTCAAAGATACCTTACGGGTATTTATTGTGTTTTTTTTTACCTATTTTTCCCAAAGTTTCAACAGGTTTACATTCTGTTTATGGGATGACTGGATTAAATACCCGTGAGTTTATATAATAATGTGTTATGAGCTCGTAAGCTTAAAAAAATTTTCCTAGTTTTGTCCTCGTCTAAGGCCCGTTTTATGAAAGCTTGCTCAGTCATCCATCGCTCTATGCTTAAGTAACGCTTTTCTTTAGTATAAACGACACTCTATGACTAATTAAGCTTTCATAATACAGGCCTAGGAGTCATGTTAGGTCTAAAAGAAATAAAGTAGTAAGTGTAAGTATGTTGTTTGGTGTTCTTCCAACACAAATAAGGTTCGTTGTAAACCCGCTTATATTCGTAATGTTACCTTTATCCTACAAAATCAATGTGGTCAACTAGTAATGTATAGATTCAGACCATCGAATTTAATCTGTGTCAGTTTTCACTTATTACTTTTTTGTAATAAATCATTTCAATTCATTTCATTACAAAAACAAAGACCGTTTAGTCATAGAGTATCAGTAATAAATCTAACAGAACGCCCACATCCAGTAAGACCCTATGAAGAATACATAACGTATGCAACACAATGTAAATCATCCTAACTGTGTCACTTTTGATCTGCTGTCATGGAAAACATGCCTTAGTTCAATAGGAAAAGGGCTGTTCAGGATAAGTACCATGAGTTTTGACAATCTATACTCGCTAGCGACTGTAGTTAAAAAAATGTATAGAAACTTCTAAAGCGCCTCTAGCGGATAGTTAGGTACTAAAATGCGCTGTGGATAACTACAATATACATATGCGTATTTACGTAACTACTGTAGTAACGTTAGGCGATTTAACTGTGACAACTCATGGTAGACACACTGATTATAAGGCTATACGGTTTGGGGTACGATTTGATTGATTAGAAACTAACTCTGAGTGTAAGGACTGACGCACTATAATATTTAAACATTATAAAGCATCTAAAAAAGTCTGTATTCTACGAAAATGAATCAATATACAGGGTGCAACGACAATGCAGAAAGAACATTATTTTATGCAAAATAAATAAAATTATATTCAAAAATTGTTATTAATATGATTATCTCTTCAGCGGCGTCCAGTATTTTTTTCTTTTCAGCTAAATACACCCTGTCCATACCACCCTGTTTAAAATCGGAAAAATATATCGAGCAAAGCCCGTCAAAAAGTTCAACCACAGCCACTACCTCAATTAAATAAAACAACTGACAATCATAAAACCTGTCTGTATAACCATGGTCTATTATAAGTTCATGGACACCGTATGGCGAATTCCAAAATGGAATTAAATAAAAAGGAATGAAATAAAGCGAGTTCAATCGCGAATCAAAAGGAAACGGACAATGGTCACGAAGCAAAGGGCCTCAAACCGACAGCTCAAATGAATAATGGTCCGTTTAAGATCAGGTAGATTTTGACACGTTACAATCATCCCTTCAAACCAGCCGATGCCTAATATCCACCTGTTTAAACCATTTGGCATTTTATTCAGCAATTATTTTCTGGAAGTTTGGTATACGATTTTTTTATAGAGTCCTGTGATGGTCTTGCACCCTCTTTTCGTAAGCCTATCCTCGGTCAAATTTCTTTAAGATTCGTTCTGCCGTTTAGGCTTGAAAAAGTTTCAGATAAAGACACAGAATAATATACGTATGGATGTTTAATATAAGTATGGATTGTGATAAGTGCTCGGAAAAACTTAAAATATATAAAAGCACGACTCATAATATTAAATTTAATAAGCAGTTCACAAATATAGAAAGTCCACTCAGAAGAAATTATATTTTCTAGAAACAACTGATGTAACAAGAAATCAAATAATATCCCAAATATTTTCGACTTCGACGGGGGCTTAAACCACTAAAAACTGGATAATGTTTGATTTCTATGAAATTAGCCATAGTGTAAACTATAATACATAACCAAAACTGAAAAATTGTTTGAATGTGGTATGCAGAGGCTTACTTCATGATTATAATATTGAGTCAACTGTAATTTCTAACTGTTGAAATTCAAATAAAAGTAGAGAATCTAAAAATCCCTACATACATCGCATGCAATATCAGGCGGAGAAAGATTTCAAAAGACCCAATAGAACCAGAGGAAAGTGACACTCCTAAGCCCTTTTCTGTTAAAATTGATGAAAGGGTGTCTGATAATGACGCACAATACTTATTTTCGGTAACCAACCCTATATCGTATTGTTAAAAATTATAAATTCTTCTCATGTGGGTGCAGACTTCTGAGCCTGTTTGCCCAAAAAAATCCTTTTGACCAACTGTTTGTCAAAGGAGGCTGCGATTATTTTTTGCTAGGTGTTTATCGAAGTTTGACCATGGGAAAATATCAGAGATTCAGGTGCCGTTCTATTGTCAACCTGTTGTTCGGTTCTATGTTGATATTTGATAAAATCTCTGCAGCTTTGTTTGAGCCGTATATTTTGTACACATTTTTTATGTAATGATTGTATTTATAAATCGATCAAGTTCCTTAAGTATTTATCCTAATCCAAAGTAGGGCAAACCTACCAAACTTTAAATCGTCTACACTGAAAGGCCGACAATAACAAATTGGTATCAAAGCCTGACAAAGATGGACTCTTGAGAAACTGTCCACCCACCTCCTTTCTATTGATCGCGGCTGCTCAGTGCTCACAATAAATTAATTCCTGTTATGAGCATTTTTTATCCCATTGTGTTTTATTTCTATTTATTTAACCCGTTAATAGATGCTAATGGGCGGACATTGGTCAAAGAGTTTTGGGATCAAAGCTTTGAATAACCTGAATAGGTTCTTTGTGGAGCTTGTCAGTTAAATCTCGTTAGTTTATTATTGAGAAACTTCGTACCTAATCTCAATTTATTCTCAATATAATCCGTTTTACAAAAACAGCTGTTACTTCTATCTTTCTGGTACCAATCTGTCTCTTTTGACTTAGTTAAGATTCTTATCATTATCACGAAATTTGTTATTTGATTTAAATGACACAATAGAGATTATCGGTATTCAATAATTCCTTTTAATCTTATAGTTTCATCTAACCATTTAAAGCCTTTACAAAAAAAAAAGTACTTGGCTACTGCTTTTGTGGTTACATGATTTGTGTTGTTGTCGGGCTAATCCTTTTCTAAGAGAATTCATTGTTGATATAAACAAGTTGTTCAAAGGATTGTCTTGTCCTCAAGTCCCGACTATTTTTTTAAAGTTTTATTGTTCGGTTTGAACTCGTTAAGTATCATTTTAATAATGCCTCCAACGTTGATGCAGCCGGACTAATAAATCCAATTTAAATGTTACCCGGACCTTCTCTTGACATAACATATGTTAATCCATACGTCTTTATCTTCAGAATCACAAATGCCGATGCGATCTGAAAAAAGTGGCCGGTCCACTCGAAGACGGGTGGCCGCGGTCCGCAAACTCATTATTCTAAATAAGCAAAATTAACTTTATTCCCATAATTTGAATAACCCATTCCTTGTGTGTTCGGAACTCCTTTGCATCGATTCTTCAGTAATGAGACATTGAATGTCGATTGGTAAATTTATATGTTCTCTATTGACGAACTCAATTTATTGGGTCTTTGGACGGCGAGCTTGCTCTGGTTTGTTCCCACGAATGTTTGTACATATCTATGTTTATTGTTCCACTTTCACGTTAAAGATTAAATTATTGTTAACATAAATCTATTGTTCACTATTTTTTTAATGAGCTTTATACGAATTAATCAAAGACCAACTACTCTTTTATACGTTTAATTTTACGTCATTTTCTATTTATATTTGACTTTTCCACAAAAGCTGCTATTCCTCCTATGCCTCATAAACCTAAGTTGGAAACTTGGATTTTGAACCGCTAAATTTATTACAGAACTGAATGCAATTCCCAATAACTCTTGACCAAGGACCAAGATTGAAGGTTCCAGAGATGCTTCGCTCGCTAATGAAGACATATTGAATCGCAAAGCGGCGAAGGACAAGATATAGGCAATGTTTAAATTGACATGCTGTACTTTATACCACATCCGCTGTGTCGAAACAAATAAACCAACAAGAATTCTGATAAACACTTATGTCCATTGAATAAGCAGATACATACACCTTTTAATGGTAGTGATTGTCTTGGTGAGCTGAATTAAGTATTTTTAGAATTAAATTGTTTGTTTGTTGAATAAAATGAGAAAAATCAGATGTGTTAAAAAGCGTATTGAATTAAAAAGCTGTCAGGACACGAAACCCATATCAATTAGTGACAAACATGACAAAGTCACAGCGGAACGGCGGCGGCTGCTAATGTTTTATTTAGCGACGGAGCCGCGCACGGAGCAAAAGTTAACTTGGATTTTTAAAAGTTTACGTAAAAGTTACGGCTGCGGTATCCCCCGTCCGTCTGGCCTCGCACCTGATAAAGTAATTTTACAATCCCCTAATTCACACTTTTGTAGAGTTTTAAAAGCCAGGAGGTTTTCTGTCCTTACACGTAATTGGGTTCGCGGTAAGCTTGACGACCTTTTTAATTTTTAATTCGCTTTGCTCTACCGCTTCAGTTCAAAATTCCTTATTCATGCAACTTGTGTTTTAACTGACGCTTATATTTCTGACTGTATACTAGTAATTTTATTCAGAACCAGTAATTATGGGCCCTGTAGCTACGCGTGCATATGTTGGCGACCACATAAAGGCATCCAATTTCATGTACGTTAGTACTATGGGGGTTCCTTTGTTTGCGACAACAAAAACCTGGTACCTCGAACTTCTTGAGTACAAAATAAGAACAAACGTGTCATCGATGAAATGACGCGTGTCGACCAATCAGGCGCGACGGCCACAGACGACGGTGACGTCACCGTATCAGCGGCCAATGGGATCGACCCGTCGCCTCCGGTCACTTTGGACTAATTGCCCATGTGTGCTGTTACGCTTGTTTTGGGAGGAATCCGTGCGCGTGAGTTGAAGAACGACACACACACGTACAAATCTAACAAAGAGTCACATAGCTTCAGACAAAAGCTCTAAGAACGTTAAAAAAAATCTTAAAAACACAAGACATCATAATTTGAAGACTATAAACTTTCATCACAATTATTTGGCTCAAAAATTAACAGTTCTGACCATTACATTGTTCCTAAGTGAAGCATGAGAATAACCAACACTTTTGCTTATAATTAATTTATTTTTAACCGCGGACAATGGGAAGTGAACTTAGGCAAACAATAGAGAAGGTTTTCATAAAATAGTTTCTAAAGTTGGTAGTAAAAATTAATGGCATTGGCAACCACAGAGTAATTTATAATTGTGGAGGGTCAATCTGAGATACAATTATGGCAATTATCATTGGATACTTAGGACAATCATAACTGAGCTGTCAATTTGTAACATTGTGGCTACAATGTTGCTGCTACTATGGTGTCAATAATTAATTACAATCTAGAACTATGCTTTAGAAATAATTTTTCCATCCAACGTTTATATACAATGTGTTGCTGACCTCAGCACTTACTCCACCCCAGTGTGGCTTGGTTAATATTAGGTGTCTTTATAATTTACCTAGATTAAATGAATCAAGCAGCAAATTTGCAATGACTGGTTGATCTTTATAATACGAGTATGAAACAATTCTGTAAGAGTAAATTATTGGAAAATTGTTTACAGTAAAGTAAAAATTAGTTTATTATGTTTAGTAGGTAGGTAACTGAAAAATCAGATTTAAAACAGATTTTGTGGTGAATGTTCGTAGTTGATATGTATGTTTATATAGCTATTATTTGCCAATTTAGATTTACGCTGTTTAGTCTGATTCTCTATTAAATATAAATATGGAAAATGTGATTTTTTAGGTGACCATTTAATTTTTTATTGTTTAAATGCTGAAACGTGACCAACGTTTGTGGTTTATCTTTATTATCCTTTGTCATTTTGATGACATTTCTTGTAATGAATTTAAAATTCACGCAACGTTTTTTATACTTGTAAGTACAGAAAAATACATTAATTTTATTTTAGATGTATTAATTAATTGTTTTTAGATATATTTTTTTATACAGACAATTTGTTTTACTTAACTAACTAGGTACTCCTTAGTCTTCCTAAAAACATCCAGAATGGGTAAAATACAAAACCAAAGTTATTTGACAAAAGTTACAGCCGATCATTCCAAAGGCGCCTAAAACTTGCTCTCCCAAACGTATAACAAAAAATTTCAAGTGCCTTAAAAAAGAGATTAAGATTATTCAGTTGACCCCCTGACAATAATTCCACAGTTTTTCACTCGTTACCCCGAAACTTTTCACATCAAGGCGTAGCTTTTTGAATAATTTAAAGCGGCTAGTCGTTTCTTTTCATCTGCCCTCGGACAAGATGACCAGGGTCCGTCAATATTTGCTCAGCATTAAGTAGCTCGTTGCCGCTGAATAGCCCCCGCGCAGATGGGTGTTTGTTTATGTCATGTTTTGTTGAGAAACTGACGTGCCGCAAAAAAAGATAATTTGACGATATCGGTATGGAACTTAGTTTTAAATTATTGCGGTGTAGATTACTGATTTTTTTTTACCATCGAAACAATATTAAACAATTTTCTGTGGCGACTTTCCTGTTATTAAATTAGTTAGTGAAAAGTTTGCTACAAGAAACTTACCTTGCGCGATGCGTACAGCTGGCATCTTGATTCTCATCTTGATTTGGTCACCTATTTTTAGATCTTCAACAACGTCTTTATCTTCGGAAAATATTTATCTCGGTATCTGGCGACAGTTCGTTAGTTCACTTTACTCACGCCGCCGGCGGTCCAGCGGCTTATCGTCTTACTCCTACACAGTTTTTGATAACGTTCTGTCTATCACAAATCCTTCATCAAGTGTCCGACGGTAAACTCTGTCTTCAATCATCTTCGAAATTCCTTCATCTTAAAATTTTGAAAACTCGGTAACATTCGTTTTACTTTTTTCTTTTCATGTTGTGCTGATTCAGTAAACACACCACCTGAATATTTATGCGCTGAACAGACTGGTCATAAACAGCTTATCAGCACTTGAATGAACGTCTTGGTGCTTTATCTAATCTGTCCGCACCTAGTGGCTATCCTGCAATTTGGCGATAAAGTTCGGTCACACTCAATATCAGCATCTGCTGGTATCTTTCACTTTTCAGTTCGCGAAATTGTCCACTGTCAAAACTCAACAAACTAGTCCAATAAGAATTCAGCAAAGAAAATTTTAATGAAATGATAGTAGAATTAAATTAATTTATTTTTAGAAAATATTTTTGGAGTTGGAAATTTAGTATCGTGTTTACTATGTTTCGTTAGCGTCTCGCGTTTGTCGCGCGTGCGGAGCGGTAAGCAGGTGCGCGGCCGGCCGCCCGCTCTCGCCCGTTGTCCGAGAGCGTCTGTCCTGTGTCCCTTCTCGCGAGGGCTCCGGGCCTCCGCATGTCCACGACTCGCGCCGTCTCGCTTTGCCGGCCGACGGCGGCGCGTGCGAGTCCACACGAAGTGGCCAGGGGTTACTCGCGGTCGCCACTACCTCGGCTGAACGACTGAGACCGCGCCGCCAGCCCCACGCTGCCACCCTCGCATGAGCGACCGGGATAGCTATAGGTCGAAAGTGCCGTGCGTTGGTGTGCGTGCGCGGGTGGGGCGAAGATGCAGCGCGTTCAAAAGAAAAGGGATAATATTTGCTTGCATATTTTATGACTCGATTAGAAGATGGAATTTTTAATTGAATGGACCAAAGCGCGGTCAGTTCATTTCCAATCAGTGCTAAAAATTTAAAATTTCTACAAAAACTTTTAAATTTTTAAAACTTACGAAAGTAAAAGTAAGTAGTAATCAGTATAGGTAGATAATAATGAATTTTTCTGGTTTATTTTCATAACTGCCTATTTATTTTCTTATTTAACATTAGATATAACTAACTGAAATAATAACAGTTTATATATTGTAGAGCTGAAATAAATACAACACAGAGCTCGAGCGTAGCAGCGAGCTACGTATGCTACGACTTTCGTAGCACTATGACTTTTATTTTTATTTTTATGTAGGCGTGTCTTTTGACCGGTTACTTTTTCTAGTATCCAATCATCTCATTTATTTTTCAATTGAGGTAAAGTGCGCTACCTTTTTGTTTTCAAAATAATGGCACTAATAAACTATGGAAACAAACTTTAAAAGTAAAATTTAATTAATTAAATTAAGGAATCTTTACCAATTTCTTGAGTACAAATCAGTTGGATCCCGCCAAAGAATACGGAAGTCGCGAAATAAACAAAAAGCTAAGAGCGCAACACGTTGACGGCAAGATCTTCACTCTCACTACGAACTTTTCCTCGCTTTTTT
The DNA here is from genome assembly GCA_955876795.1 of Eupithecia tripunctaria. Taxonomy (NCBI): domain Eukaryota; kingdom Metazoa; phylum Arthropoda; class Insecta; order Lepidoptera; family Geometridae; genus Eupithecia; species Eupithecia tripunctaria. The sequence goes on from OY041612.1 coordinate 9,675,397, forward strand.
CCCGACGTTATTTTACTTAAGACGAGGAACTTATCTCGGTCGGTCCTTGACTTTAATAAGTTTTATGAGTGTCAGTTGAGACTTCAGACTTAACTGGTGCGCGAACTGGCGAAAAACGAACTTTTTCATAATTGTTTCCAAACTCCTGGCAACTTTGGAAGCGTTTGGTTATTGAAATTTCGAATTTGTTCGATTTGATTGATTGTTTTGGGTTTTTTGTTTTGTTTTCGATTAGTTAGTATGTTGTTTTTTATAGCCTGTAGGTAAGTTCATTATTTTCTATGTTTGTACATACGAGTATGTTATCAATAACAATAGTCGCTTTTTCTTTGGTTATCTAAAATCCCTTTTCTAATCATTTTATTATAGAAAAAAAAGTAAAGATTGAAGTAATACAAACACCTCCCTATTGCCCATCGCTTAATCAAACATGTTCGGATAGGCCGTAAAAAAACTTTCACAACCGTGGTCATCTCGTGTCCAGCGAGATGAAAACCATCTCTACCCATCCCTTTCTAATTGTCACATGTGTGTTGTGAAAACAGAGACGGATAAAGGGTTGTCCGTTTTCACGAGTGGAAATCACGGGATAGTGTCCGATAGTATGCTGTCTCTCTCATGTGTAGGGGTGCGTGGGTGTGTGGAAAGGGATGGTGTTTGGGATGAGTTTTCCGGACGCTACTCGCCGCTAGGCGGCGTTGGGAAATGGGGTGGTTGACAGAGTTCTGTGCGTGAACCTTTTACTCTTGGGTTGTTGGAATTTAAGTCGTTGGAAAATTGGAAAGACCCGGACTACACCTGGTGGTAGGCCGAAACGATACCTTAAGGTAACAACAAAAGAAAGTACCTACTTTACGTTTATATAAACGTAAGTTACGACATAAATGTAAAGTAGGTACTTTCTTTTGTTGTTACATTGATGAGAAGTGAGTTAGTTTGAAGTAAATATTTTCTGATTTGATCTCAGAATCTAAGTTTTTTATGATTCTAAATATTAGAAAATATTAGATTAGTCGATCAAAAATGTAAGGAAGATTATTTTATTTTATTTTTATTTAGGGAATCATACAGTTATTATAAACTAAACAAAAAAATACTTAAATTACACTTAAACCAGCAAAGGTTCCACCATTAAATATTAATTAATTAATTATTGATCTGTTGAGCTACCTGTATATTGTTTACAACAGTCTGCAGTTAGCTCAATTGTTTCAAGTGTAAATACCAGTTTTAATATGGCGGTACCTACTCGTACATGAGTATTCAAATTTCAGCTGACTACAGTAAGAAAGTTTTACATTTGTGAACCGTTTCTATCTCTATAACGGGTAGTTTTTTTTTTCATCCTGTGGGACAGATGTGGGACAGGATATAGAAAATTGCTCAATTTGAGACGAAACGTTATATCTGAGAAAGTATCGAGTTCAGTGTTGACATGTTATTACACTTTTGGTTATTATTTCTATTTAAATGGCTTTGTATTTGGGTCAAAAGACATCACACTAACATGCGAGCGAATGTTTAGATGTTTAGATGTATATGGATGGATATTTGTGACTTCTTTACGCCATAACGACTGAAGCTGAAAATTTGCATAGATGTAACTTTAAGCCTGGAATAAAACCTCTTTTTATCCCAAAAAAGAGTTCCTATCAAAATATAACCTTTATACAATTCTATAGTAACAACACGTGCAAAAACGTGGGCAAAAACTAGTATTCAGAGTAAAGAGTCAGAGTCAAATTGTTTATTTCTTTACACTTACAAAATAAGCACATTTTTGTTTTATTGCATAAATAATTCGTATAAGAAGAAAATGATTATCAAAGAGTTATGCAAAATAATGAATAAAATCATTCATCATAATCGTGATTTAATTTTTAAACAGTTAGTATTGTTTGTCAGTATTGTTTTTAAATCATGCTATTATCTCAATTTACATAATAACAGCAAAACATGATACCTATTTAAATAGCTGAACAATGAAATTTGTGAATATCTCATCTTCTCATTTGCAGCGTTCTTGGCCGAACTATCGTGGTCGTCATGACGATTCTTTTTAACCGACTTCAATAAAGGAGGGGGTTCTCAATTCGACTGTATTTTTTCATTCTTTTTTAGGACTTGGTGGTCCAATTTTCATAATTCTTTTTTTTATATGAAAGCTGGTGGCCCTTGTGGTCCCATTTGAATTTAGTTCAGTTCTGTCAAAGGATCCATGAAAATTCATGAAAAAACTATGAAAATTGAAGTCGGTTTATAGTTTTTTTAAACAAAATTAATTTTGTTGTATGGGCTGAAATCGCTCGCCTCTCGATTTTTCGCCATCTCTCCCTGTTGGTGCTTATTCTGGAGCATTCATATAGACACCTAGGGCTTTTCTTATCACAGTCAGAATCAGAGTTCTGTTTAGAATCGTTTATTTCTTTAGACATACAAATGAAGCACTTAACCAAGTCAAATTTTGATAAACAGCTTGATAAATAGTAATAGAAATAGTACTATCGAATAATAAATAAGGTGCAATTGACTCTAATTCACTTCAATTTTTTGTCCACTAGCATAAGAAGTGAAAAAGAAACCACTAGCAAGTTTATCGTTTATCTACTAATACAATTGTTGCATAAACTATGTCTAACACAACTATGTTCTTACATACCATTGTCAGTGAGGAACTGAGCGACATCCGGCCAAGTTATTAAGCAAATTATTTAATCATCAAAAAGTTGACTTTTCAGGGATAGGGACAGGACATAGGCTCTATTTTATCCCGGAATTCCCAGGAGAACGGGAACTACGCGGGTGAAACCGCGAGGCGCTGCTGCTAGTAGTACCTACCTACATATATAAAAAACATGAATCTTCCTAAATTTCTCATAATGTCAAGATATCGGCGGGGAATGGGACAAAACTGTATTGGTTTGAAATGATTATTTATAGGGTATTTATCGCGTACCTTTGTTTTTATTTCCCCTACGTTTCTACCGCATTACAGCGATCGTGGTCATAAATAATCATTTAATTATGTTAACAAATCGCGAAAGTTTAAAAAGTTTTGTATTGGTTTTGTCCCATTCCCCGCCGATATCTTGTCGTATCTGTGTAAGACGTTGAATTGGTCATAGAGCATAACTCCAGCTTTCGATTCACGCGTCGCTTTGACCAGACACTCTGATATATTTTTTAAATCCTGAAGAGACTCTTACCCCACACGTCTAGGATCTCGACTTCAAAGGGAGCCAATATATAGGCTTATTATGAGAAATTTAGGAAGACGTGTGTTTTTTATATATGTAGGTACTACATATACGGTAGAGCATAACCCCCCTGGTGAGTATAACGTATCAGCATTGCCATACAGCGGGACAATGCAGTCACATTATGGGACGCTACCGACTGGTATCGATATGGATCTGTTGAGCTACCTGTAGATTGTGTGCAACAGTCTGCAGTTAGCCAAATGGTTCAATTATATATACTAGCTTTTGTTATTGATGATAGTCTAGCGTTTAACCACTTTAAGAAAGTGAAGATGTGGCCTTAAATGGAGCACACTTTTCCAAGAGGAACCTATTTACCCTGGACTTGAGTTCTAATTTATTTATATTTTTTGATCATAAAAATTGATTCTAGAGCTTAACAATGTTTAAAAAGATTAAAAGATGAATTTAAAGAGCGAAACCAAATCCATTGCCTTTCTCAACTAATGCCGAAGTATCCATAAAGTGATTTTGAGCTCTTCTCGGTGACAAAAATAGTTTTGTTGGGGTGGGTCGCCTCGGTTATATTTAAAGTCACGACCACGACTTAAATAGTGTTAATTGGGCAGAGGATAGTTTTTAAGACAAAGATTCTGTGTATAATAAATTAGGACAAACGATAAATTTGTTGAAATCTTTGATTGTTCACAGAAATTACGTAGCTCGTTGCTTGTTTTTAAAATTGAATGGGATTTTTTTACAATTTTACCCGCTTGCACAGTGATTAAATCTCTAATCTTATTAAAATTTGACGTATTTGTTTGACTACTTACTAACTTATCATATTTTAGCAAGTAAATATCGAGACGCTGCTGCCCGCCCTCCGGTGAATATTTCCTTCGTCGCATCACGACACTAACCAACGCGAAAAGAGTTATTCTTATGGTGCAAATTCTAAGATGGCCACACGGAAAATTCGTCGACTTGTATTAAATTTACAAATTAGCTTTTACCTCAGTGAGTCAAAACTTCCACATAGCTAGACTTAAATCTATTTTTAGGCATTTAAGAAAATTACTCACTGATTTGCCTTAACTAGACTAATGCATTTAGGAATTTTAGAATATGTAACATTTGGTATGATCAATATGCGTACCAATATTCAGCTAAGTACACGAATCCGAACACTAATTAGGATGAATGTTGGATCCCTACGGTGATTCAGAGTGGCAGCGCCTACGTCGACCTAATCATGCAACGCGCCAAATAAGTCTACGGTCTTTGTAGTGTTGTGTAACTTGCTGAAATCAGTATCGATGATTAAGTACACCTCAATAGCTGTACTCAACCACGGTACAGGATTAAGTGGTCTAGCCTATATTCTCTTGTTTTCAGATCTCTTACTCCTAGGTACACTCTTACTAAGAGCATCGATAAAGTTTGTACATTTTATGTAGGAAAAGAGCTTCCAAAACTGCAGACAGCAGTAAGCTACATATAAACCACTTTTGAGTAATAATATGTTTGAGCTTGAATGTGTATAAAAATACCTATATAATAAGATACCAAAATAACTTAAAATAATGAAAAACCATTTATTTAAAATCAAATTGTTAAAATGGCTGAAGCAAAGAGATTTTTATGACGTAAACGATTTTTTTAATATGAAATATAATTGTATATGATTTTTTTATCCATATTTTTGGTGTTGTTAATTACATATATTATTAATTATTATTATTAATTGCATGCTAGACATAGCGAGACATGAGCTCATTATTTGTATGATATACAGGTGATAATATGACTGTAGTTACAAATAATACGCTATGTTTAGCATGCAATTAATAATAATATATAATGATAATTAATAATATATGTAATTGACAAATAAATATTTGTTGAATCGAAAAGAAGTAAGTAGGTCCTTAATAATCTTATTTTTTTTTTTGATAGGTCCATCTTAACCAAATTTCGGACAGCCAGTCTCGTTTTATATAATCATAGATACTAACCTGATCAACATTTACCTATTTAAGCTTTTATCAATATCGATGTTTTTTACTCTACCACAACACTTTCCATAAATCCGGGCTAATAGCTCAGAAGCTAAGCGCTAAACCCAGTGCCCGCCAACGTAAACAATGAATCTAAAGAGGCTGCATGGGCTTCAGAACGAGGCTTGTTAGTGACCTGATGGGAACCTGGTTTAGAAGACAGCCAGAAGGTTTTAGATTTTTATGGTTGGTTATTTACTCAGAAAAAACCCCTTCGTTCACATTCGTAACTAAGATTTCATAACTGGTTATGTATCAGGAATTTTTCACTGTTTCAAACTTTAGGCAATACTTTTTTCCACTTTTATAGCGAGAACCTCTTAGTCATGTATGGGTCTCATGGTACTTTTTTCGTAATAATGAATTTCAAAAGCTTGTCTTGCGGTCTAAAGGAAAAAAGGCTTTCGCCCCTCATTCTACTTCTTTCGGTTTTGCATCTTCTCGTCTCGCGTGGTCGATTTGTCCTCCTACTTAGTAGTCGGGGGAAACTGGCCCGTTCTTTTCTGAAATGCTTAGTTGTCAACTAAACATTTCAAAAGGGATGGACTGGGCGTGCCAGTTTTTGAGCAGGCAACATGTCCCCTAAACTGTCTTTAAGAGTGTGCCATAAGCAATTTACTGCAAAATTGTACTTCAAAATCGTTATGTATCTCAGAATCTGTGAAAGCTACCTTCATATTTAGGAAGCTGTTACTTCGATCTTTTATCTTGAATTACGTGTTTTAAAATACACGATTGGTGAAAGTTTTCTCTTTAGTTTATTTTTTTTAAAATATATATTTGCAGTTTTCACACATTCTGCCATTTATCTCAGGAACAGCTTACTCTTATTTCTATTGGTTGTTTAATTAACTTGTTATTGGTAAAAACCGTTTTGGCACATAGGTACTTCTTACTCGCGAGAAAACTATATCGTGTCATCCCGCTCGAAATCCATCTCATAGCATAGCGGTGTCATTGCACACTCTTAGGTTTTTTTTTTTACATTTCCATCATCAAATCTTTAGGCGGAGTCAGCAGAAAATGTATTTATTTTCCATTTTTCCTTCGTATTTTTTTCCGTACGAAATAATCAGTTTTCCTAGTCTGCGAAGAGCTAACTGATATATTCTCAAACATACACTGGAATTGCATTGATATTCACATAAGTAAGTAGGTGTAATAATATTTATTGCGTACTTGCGTAATCCAGTGTCTATTTTACCTGTTCGCCTGTTATCGAATAGTGATCAAATGTCAATCGTGTCTCGGCAATCGATAAGTTAAACTCCAATAATATGTCAGTTATGGTAAATCGAATAGGTTATGAGGTTCGTATAATAATTTAATGATTATAGAAACACACTTAGTTAGAATTATTGTCTTGGATGATGGACAAACTTGATTCGTATATTGATATTTTTTATTGATTCTGAATTCTAGGTTCTAATTTGAGGACTGATGTGGCGCGGTGGGCGAAGGTGCGAAAAGTTGTAGGTTCGATTCACGCCTTAGTGCAAAATGTTTGCATCAGCACTGTCCCTCGGTGAGCAAAGGTGTCCCTAAAAATTTTCTCTAGCTTACGCGTTTACCAGCTAAGATCCAAAATAAAGAAGAAAACGAAGAAATTATTTATCGGTTTACATTACAACAGCCTCTTCTAAAAATGTATTTTTGTATTGTAAGTATATCAGTTATCTAGTACCCATAACACAAGCTCTGTTTATCTTGGGGCTATTGATGCTGTATGAATTGTCTGCCCTAGCGTCGAAGCGATAAAATGTTATATCTGCCATATTTTTTTCTAGTCTTTATATTTACATATGCAATTGTTTCACCGAAGGATGTTCGCTACTAATTAATATAATTGTGAAACAGCCCGGGGCGAAGCCTGGCCACTTCGCAACGGACACCCACGTTTATTCTCACAGCGTTACTCATCAATTGCAAAACTATCCTCTATTCATATACAGTAAGTACCTAGTGTAAAAGCTGTCTGTTTAAACGAAAGATCGTCTTAGGCTCCTTTTTAAATCGAATTGAAGTTATTATACAAGCTTCTCTAATCTTCAATTGAACTTAAATAATTGGGTTTGTTTTTAAAAAACTATAATCCTACTTTAATTTTATAGTTTTCTCATGGAAGCCATTGTCAGAACTGGACTGAATTCAAATGAAACCACACGGGAAGCACCAGCTTTCAAATAAAAAGAATCATCAAAATCAGAACTATAATCGAAAAACTGGCGGATTGAGCATCTCCTCCTTTTTTGAAGTCGGTTAAAAATTTTAAACTTTGAAATCCAACATGGTTCATAACACTAAAGTCATTTACAGCGATTCAAAAAAAATTGGAAAATTCAAAACTCAATTCGTAAATATATCCCGTTGTAATTGACTTTAGAAAATGGTTCTTACTTTTATGAAGGTTTTTTCCACGATGCTGAACATCACAACACGGGGTTTAGTTTAGACCTAAGTGTCCATCGTGAATAGCTTTGAAAAGTTCACTTTACACATCGAATACATGTGTGTGAGTTCAAAAAGTGCGTCATATTATTCTGATCATAGCTTTAAAAAACAACATATTGCAGCGCATCATCATTGCCATAAAGCGGGGCAATGCAGCCAGCTCGCGTCTTGCGGAAGCTTCCGACTGGTATTGATATGGATTAGTTGAGCTGTTTCGAGATTATTAGCAACTGTCTGCAGTCAGCTCAATTGTTTTCATTGTAAGTACTTCTTCTTTGTTTCTACAACACGAGCTTTTAGTAGTCAAAGTGCACAAATTCAAGCATATCCAAATAATTTTGTATGTTAAAATCACCTTAGCATAACAAAGTGCTGAATTATGTGGGTACCACTCCACTTCCACGGTGTACCACACAACCAACGTTGTCTGTACATAAGCTATGCAGTATGCATGGATATCTTACATAGGAATTCGCTATTTAAACACTTGAACTTTGATTTAGCTAGTTAAATCCGTTATGGTTAGCAATATGTTAGACAGTTAAAGGCCATGGATTGCCTTAAAAGATGATGGCTTTATTTGTACTTGCTAATAGCTTGTAGCGTATTTGCTCATTTACGTGATAGATAATAGATTTAGGCCCGTATTATAAAAGCCTGCTCAGTCATCGAGTAATGCTTGAGTAACACTGTTTTATGGCATAAACGTCACTCAAGCATAGCTCTATTACTGAGCAAGCTTTCATAATACGGGCCTTAGAATCCAAGATATTTTCGGATCTGAGTGGTGGAAGGAGATCCATAAAATTTGGTACAATGCCTGTATCGTGGTGACAGAGTACTATGCAAATCCTTTATAAAAAGGAGACGTTACGAAAACGTCTTTGTAACTAACATCAGATAGACTCATCCCTCTGATTGGGGAAATATTTTTACTACTTGCCTCTTGTACATTAGATATGTGTTCGTTGTTTTTATGATGTTTTAAATGTTAATACACAATATAAAATGTCGCTGAAGTGCAGTATTACATAATACAGATAATCTTGTGTTTTCTGAAAGTTTCAAATCTGCCACTAGACTAGACACCTTGTAAATGTTGCAGGGATTGGCTTAACTCTTTTGATGTTGCAACTTTTGTGTCAGTGTTTCACTGTAACTTGGAGCCATTCTGGTTCAGATTTACATCTCGGCCAATGTTAGCTGATTGTTGGGTAATATGATGACTGCTGTTCAATTCGAGACTCCTCTTGAGAGCTTCTGAACAGCGTCTCGTGTTCATTGCATGCGGCACAATGCTGAATCTGCTCATTCTCCTTGCCTATGAATAGTTTTTATTTTTCTGTGTTTAATTCTATATCGTGTCCATTTTGAATGAGGCATAAACATAAAAAAACCGCTCATACTTAACCTAAAATTCACTTTGTTGGCGCGTCCTTTTATAGGTAATTTACATTACTTGTCGATTTTAGATCCTACCTTCAATCAAAATTGCTTACAATTATATCTGAAACTCGACGCCAAGCAAGTGAGATTTTGTTGTTACGTATTTTGTTTACTAACATGCTCCATTCAACGTGGACAAACCATAGACAGGGTTAACTTTGTAGGCAACTAGCAGCGCTAGTTATAGCGTATTTTCTGTTCTTATGGGAATTCCGGGATAAAATATAGCTTATGTAACTCCCTGAAAAGTAAGCTTATTTAATGAAAGAGTTCCTTACATCGGTTCATTAGTTTCGCAGCCTATTCCATACAAAACAAACAAACAATCAAACCTTTCCTCTTTATAATATTAGTATAGTTATATGATTTTTACTTTTACTTGGTGAAACTTGAATTTAAGGCCCATACACCAGCGAAAGTGGCGCCCCCAACTATTATATCTTATTATTACGTTGAACGCAGGAATTTTTAAAAATCCTACGTTCAGTTTGTGGTATCTATTATAAGCTATTTATTAATGCCTCTGTAATAGTTTCATTTTGTAAAGCTTAGGAAGAGATACGAAGTTAGGCTTTCTGGCCACCAAACTCTATTTTTGCATCTCCTCCTAAACTATATGAGATAAAATTATAAAGAGGTATTAAAAAATAGCTTATAATAGATACCACAAACTGAACGTAGGATTTTTAAAAATTCCTATGATAAACGTAAAAATATGATAAAATAGGAATTGCTGTCAGATTGGCTCGGGTATGCGCCTTAATTCTGTGCTGTCAATATAGACGTCATCTAGAGTGACTCGGGCAACATGACCCTCACTGTCTAAGTACTCTATGAAATTTTTCATTCAATACCAGGTATTTCTAGATTCAAAATTGTTTTTTTTCTCTTATCAGCCGTATACTTGAAAAACAATGCGAATTTGACAATAGAAAGGGTCCGATTTTACAGAAGGTGGGCGCGTGCCCGTACTTTGTGCGATACGCGAATTACGATAACATCAGTTGGCTGTGCCCTTTACTTTTGATTTTTAAAATTAATTTATATGTGATGTTTTTGATTGCGGCTTGTGGTGTGGTCAATTAATAAAAGATCGTCAGACAAACGGTTTTGGTTTCAAAAGGTAATTTGCTCTGTAGTATGAATGAATGAATGAATGAACACTTTATTGTACAAATAGTAATAAATATACATGAAAGTCTTATATCTAAATTATAAATAAATATAGTACAAAAGCCGGCCTTATCGCTGAGAGCGATTTCTCCCAGGCAACCTTGGTATGAAAAAAAAGATATAAGAAGAAGAAAAATGGTGTAGTACTAAACAACTAACTTTTCTAACTACCCTATTTAGGTAGATAGATAGATAGAAAACACTTTTCAGCACCACCGAAAGATAGGAAATAATACAGAGATGCTTAGAAAAAAGAGAGTATAAAGGGCTTTTATTATAGGGCTATCAAATAGAAATAATTTATTATGTAGAATTAATTGTAGGTACCCACTGCCGTTATGGAAGGTATATGCAGAAGCAGTCACTATAGTCATTTCATTTTATTTTTATTAATTTAATTTCCATTCAAAGTATTTTTTCCTTGATTCTCCACCGTATTTAACTGTATCCATAAAGGTTCAAATACATTAGCCATCAAATAAAAACATGCTACAATTTTCCCTCATTTCACTTCCCATTCAAATAAATTTCATTAAACAATGTCTCGTCGAAAAATAAAAATCAAACGTTACGCCAATTATAAAACTCTTTCTTTATTTTAACCTGATCGGGGCTGGTAAATTATTTTGGAATATTTTTTAATCTTATCACGGAATCAGCGGTGGCCTCAATGCGGGGTGGTGGCTGGCACCAGTTATTGACCGGCGGCCGAAGCCACAATAGCGCACATTAGGGGTGTCCCGATATTGCTTTACTTATAAATTATCGATACAATTTTTATGCAAAAAGAACGTGCCATTCGCTGTTTTTCTCATATTTGAAAGGAAACATGTACGAAAAAGTAGGACGTTAAAATAAGAAAACACATCACAAAAAACAGCCTTATTTCGACAAACTCTGTGACGCAGTGGGCGAAAGTCTGCGACGCAGGAGGTTGCGGGTTCGATTCCCGCCTCGGGACAAATGTGTGTACGATCTTCAGATATTTTTTCAGTGCGTTCTGGATGTTACCTATGTTTAGTAAAAAAATATCAATCTATGTAGTGTATTCTAGTTGTCTAGTACCCATAACACAAGCTCTACTTAGCTTGGGGCTAGATAATACTGTGTGAATTGTCCAACACTGTATTATTTATTTATGATATGTTTAGAAATGTATCTAGGTACATAATGGAAATTTTAGAGTCGATACCGTTAATGACATAATCAATGATTTTTCTAATCTAACCTTACGATCTATTTATTAGGGTTAAACCTGGTCCTCAGAATTTAAGAGAATGTTTCATTTTAGATTTTCTATCTCAATGTTTGGAACTTTTATTTTATATTTGCAAGCGTCGATAGAATATCGATAATATTCGCAGCACTATGAGTCACGGGTCAGTCCGCTCAGGTGGCACGCTTTGTGAATAACCAACAAGAGCCTTTCAATTTCGATAATGGAATTTTTGTTTTGTCAGGTGAATAGGTTTTTAAGATTAAATAGCCAGAGATTTGAGATATATTGGTACGTATACCTATTGTATTTCTTTTTAATATTTCAACAGTGTTTTAGTGTTTTGAGTGGGTTAATACTTATATCGTATCCATTTTGAATAGAGCATAAACGTAAACAAACCGCCCATACTTAACCTAAAATTCACTTTGTTGGCGCGTCCTTGTATACTTAATTTACATTACTTGTCGATTTTAGATCCTCCCTTCAATAAAAATTGCTTACAATTATATCTGAAATTCGACGCCAAGCAAGTGAGATTTTGTTATTTGTGTCGTACTTTATTCACTAACATGCTTCATTCAAAATGGATAAACCATAGGTACCTACTTACATAACACAAAGTGAATACAAGTACTATGAACTTGGATTGCGAAGAACACTAAAATCTAACATACATATGTAGAGTAATATCATCCTAACCAAATTTCGTCATGACGACGGCTAGTCTCAACGGACTATCCAGCCATGTGTGCAGGACATTATTGTAGTGCACAAGTGTGTTCTGTGTGCGCAAACACAGGTGCACTCTCATAAATCGATGGGACGGCAGACCGACACAACCGGGGAGAGGAACTCGTAACTTCAGTCTTGAAGAAATCCAAGTACTAATAAGGTACTTATACATCTCCCTGACTAATTTGAATAGGTTCTAGAACTTCATGATATATCATCGGCAACATCGTCACTTACCACCACAAGATTGTGGTGTGGTCAAACGAGGTTCTATTCAAGACGCAAAAAACTATTTTCAAAAGACTGCAAGCATCTTAATGCTTCTAAAACCTTTTAGCTTTCTAAAACAAAACAATATTTAAAATAAATTAGTGATTAATTTAAACCAAACGTTCAAAATTACCTATCATCAGCCAAAATAGAGATTGACATTACGTGATAGCTAGTGATCCATGAAATTAGGGCTAAGGGTGGTGGCCAACACAACCCCAAAAAAACAGCTAGTGTAAGGCACAAACTGGCACCATGTATTGACCGCCTTAATCGGTGACTACAGGTTACTGATAGAAAAAGTCACACGCAGATTATAGCGTTTTGTAGATGAATGTAGGTAGATATAAACCATTCTTAAAAAGCACGCCGATTGTATGACGTTTACTAAAAAGCTAGTGCAATTTTAGAATGGTTTTCCCTACATATGTATATGATAAAACAATCTAGCATGTACTCTACAGGTACATTAGTACTACACAGGATGTCTTTTTGAGATGGTTTGAATGGGCAAATCAAAAATCATGAGAATCATAAAAAAGTCGTGAAAGGAGTAATTTACACATATAAAAAAGCTACCCTGTATAGGTGTTACTCTGGGTTACATGATATTATTCGGAACTTTTAGGTATTCATAGGGTATATGCACGTGACTTCAAAAAAGCTAATATTTCTTTTACGTATTCTCTATTGATATAGAAATATATCTGTATATTTATTTTTGTATTTTTTGATGTTTTTATTGTGAAATTTAATTATTGAAAAGTATATTAAAAAAAAAATTATGAATGAAATAAATTTAAAAGTTCTTTCAATAGCCTTATTAGCTTGGAGTCTTCATAGAAGGAAGTTTATAAAAAAATTCGGGAGGCCAATTCTTAGCTGTGGATAGAACTCGCCTGGGGATGATGGTGACAAGCAATTTGGAATGGAGTCACAATCAGATTCAATACTTAGACTTACAAAATAAGCACTTAGTCAAGTAATTTTTTTTAAATTACTTGACTAAGTGTATAAACAGCTTGATAAATAGTAATTCATATCAAATAAGAAATATTCACTTCAATGTTTTGTCCACTAGCGAAAGAAGTGAAAATATAACTGTCGTGTAGACGATGTAGTTATCGGAACAGTTTTTAGGCTCAGACTATGATTGACTACACTGTTGCCACAATTGTCCAGCATTATCTATTCTTAGCGACTTCACTTTTCATCATCATCATAATAAAGTCGATGATGAACCTGATGATGTCCTACTAGCCGAATATCGGCAGCCAATCTCAACAGAGATAACTCTATCCACTACGAATATACGTAAGTAAACCAACACGATAAAGAATAATTTTTTTTGCCACTATCTTAGATCCTGCGCTAGTCTTAGATGAATTTATCCTTGTACAAAAACGTACCTTTAACCTTATGTGTTAAAATGCTCACGTATAAGAATTTCATCTATTTTCACTCCTTCTCCGCAAGTAACCTTTTAGCTTCTACATGCGTGGTCATTTAAATTTTTAAAAGTCAGTATCTAAGTTTATATGTAAGTGTGCATAAAGTGTGTAAAACTGTTTGTTCTCCGAATAAAGCAAAATAAATAAATAAATGTATAATCTCTTCCCGTGGGTGTCGTAAGAGGTGACTAAGGGATATCCACCGGGGGCGGGCAGGAGCGCCCATTGCAGAATTCTACCACTGAACTGCGATACCTAACCCGCATGCCCAGCGCGGGGATTATGGAACTCATCCCCCATTTTATCTGGGGGAGGCCTGCGTCCAGCAGTGGACCAATACAGGCTGTTGAGGCTAAGGTTTAAATGCTCAGCTCATCGGTATGTGAAGTATGTAACACAAGAAAACATGCGGTAAATATGCGGTAATCATATTCATCATATTTACGGAAACAAAAACCATCGTTAGCGTCGCCGGCTGTCAATCAACCGTCACCTTACACCTAACCCGTGGTCAAGTTCGTCTCCTAATTCATTCCTGATGACTCCAGAGTCAAGGTCAACTGAGATGATGCTAGGAATTTACATACAAACACATAACTTGAATAATGACCATTTGCATAGCGAGGGTCACTTTTTGTTTACTGCTTATTAATTATAATTATTGACGTTCACTTGCTGATCGATATCGTAGACTTTATCATCTAATTCATAAAGGCTAGAATAGTTTGTATTTAGCTTAAGTTATTACTTAACATGGTACTTTTGTACCCGTTTTTGTCCCAAGTTCCAACTTGACGAATACTTATTATGAAGTGACATATTACGTGTCATTCATAGATGGATTCCGTTCCTCAAAATCTACTGAGAGTATACAGGGTGTCGAATTAAAGGTATTGTCGCCATATGATCCAATCTGTTATCTTAAGATCCATCTGGATTGTTCGATCAACAATCGATATCTCCATTATCATACGAAATAAGGCTTTCAAAGTAAGAAATTAAAATGACAATTACATGCCTTCACAAATTTGAATGGGACAAATGGCATTATTAGCGTTAAGAGGCCTATTGTCAAAAATGCCGGGTAAAGTAAATATTGTGACAAAAGTCCGTTGCGCTATATTGAGTTGCTTAAAGGACAATAGTAGCAACAAAACGAGCCACTGAAAAAACAACAAAAAAAGTGCCAATGGATCTACAGACATCGAAAATTATTGCCAAACTGACATTGTTGTTTATTCGTTAAAGCAAAAGGAAACGAAACTCTTGATCAAGTGCCAAATAAGAACGATGATGCGTAGAAAGTACAAAACACTGACCATATACTGCAGCTTCTATAACATGAACTTACCTCTAAATTTCTATACAGGGTGTTCATGGCTCTGGATAAATTTGTCGATGGATTGCATTTGACAGGCCTTCAAAATGTCGAAACCGGGATTGGGAATTTAAAAGTAAAACAATAGGTACGCGGCCCGAATCGCAAATCGGCTGTGGGCCGCCATGTGGGCCGGAGGTCAGGCGTACAGAGGTGCATTTGAAATGTTATTGCGTAAGATATATCAGTGATGTGATCAAGGATTGATGATGCTAGTTAGCTGTTTTGTGGGATCGATTTGTTTGCGTTGCCTTGAACTCATTGTACTAACCTTAGTTATCTAATAAATTGGCTATTTTACTGTATACTTTTGTATCACCTGTGTATCGCTTATAGCGATAAGACTGCCCATTATACTTCCTCTATTCTATGTAACTGACTACCTCATTGGTCTAGCGTTCAGCTTGTTCAACCGTTGATTATGAGGTCCTGGGTTCGAATCCCGTATCGGGTCAGTAGTTGATATTCTGGTTTTTCTACCAGGAAAAATTCACGGAGATAGAGAGTGCACCTGTGCTTGCGCGCACACTTGTGCACTATGATATGTCCTGCACATCTGGCTAGTCTCCGATGAGACTGGCCGCCGTGCTCGAAATTCAGCTAGGCGGACATTATTCTATACAAGCAATCTGTTTGTATTGTTTTATTTCATTGTGTGGTAGCGTACAATAAAGTATTTTCTATCTATCTAAAAACTGTACAAATTTTAAGGAATCAAATACTGAAGAAATGGTTGTTTGTTTATTTTAAAGAAAAACGTTTCATAAGTTCATGTTTTGAATATTCGACTATAAGAACTAAAATCGATTGGATCGAAAGTCAAAATAAATACCTATATTAAATAACTTTCAAAAAAAGCCTCAAAATGATTTAATGACTCCATACAAACAGCTTTTGCAACAATAAAGAAAATACAAAGGTAACCCTTTTAAAATTGAGTCTCACATCGGTCATTATCGAAACAATAACTCCTTTATTGAATGTTTTACGTTCCTGTGGCGACTTTCAAGTTCTGACAAAATGCTACTGTGGTCAGAAAAAAAAATCCATAATGTCATACCATAATATACAAGAATATAAAAGATTTCATATATTTATTGAAAAAAAGTACTATTACGAACCTAAATAAGTACCTAAGTTGTTGACACCCTGTATATATGATCATGTTTTACGGAGATTAGTAATTTGGATAGACTAGGATTAAATTTCCTTAAAAAATAGTTAAATAACTTAAATATCAATAATCTGTCTGTTACCCTTAACAAAAGCTTACTTTCAATACCATGCAATTATTTATTAATAACGGCAAGTTACAAGTCAAATGAAATAAGGTAAGCAATAAAGTATTCAGTATTGACCTTAAAATATAGTAATAACAGTATCTATTATAGATATATGGTGACGGCTTAGAATTTGCACCACCCCAATACGCGTTTTAATTTTGGTGTTTGTTTGCGTAATAGGCGACTTAGAGATATCCATTGGTGCGAGCAGCAGCGTTCCCTGCAGAACCCTTCTACCATCAAACTGCGATCCCCAACCCGCATACCCAGCATGGGGATTATGTGTAATACCCCCCCATGATATAAAAGCCAATTTGGCGCTTATCAGGGAGACGCCTGAGTGCAGCAGTGGACCATTATAGCCTGGATGAGGATTATATACAGATCTGATTAATTCGTTGTATAGTAATTTCAAGCTCTGTAAATTATCTAGCTCTAAAAAACAACTCCAATCTAGAGTTCTTACTCAATTACACAATAAGCCATATGGATTACGGCCACAACTGCGGTTTATTGATAATTCTAATAATTTTCCGATGGCTGCGGTCATGCATGTCGAAAATGTCGATTGAGTGTTTAGGTGGTCAAGCTTTCACCTGCTGTTTGTTTGTTTTGTGTCTGTACCCTAATTGGCATGACAGGTGGGAACAAATAATCAATCTTTTTTT
Source organism: Eupithecia tripunctaria (assembly GCA_955876795.1). Lineage (NCBI taxonomy): Eukaryota > Metazoa > Arthropoda > Insecta > Lepidoptera > Geometridae > Eupithecia > Eupithecia tripunctaria. The sequence continues at coordinate 9,692,725 of OY041612.1, forward strand.
ATTTTTTTTTCGGCTGATTGTAGGCATTAATGCTTGGAGTATTGTTTTGAAAACTGAACGCCCGGAGTTCGGAGTAAAAAAAATTCAGAGAGAAGAAGTTCGATTCAGCTTGAAATTATAATGCGTTCAACTTGAGATGTACACTAGGTATGCACTTTCTTTTAAATTTTGAAGCATAAATCCTGACCTTGGTTTTTTAAAAAAGCTCAGTGTTCCTCTGTGTATGTCCCCAACACGGGTAGTAACGATCAGCAATTATGAAGTTTTGGTCGTCAATAACAAAACTGAGGGCCTAGCGAACTGGCATTCGCTATGAAACGATTCGAAAAGAATAGAAATATTCGAAGAGAAAGATTCGAAACAGCAGGGTATTTCAATTCGTCGGAAAGGCAGTCGGATTCGTTATCGGAAACTTTTTAAAAATCAAAATAGCGTTCTAAAGTTCCGTCGGAATAGAATTAAATTTCGAATCAGACGTTTTCGCTTCGGAAACGAATCGAATGCATTAAAATAGCCCAGCAGATCACGTGACATATTTAAGACATAGTGGCAAACAATTTTGACTTTTCTATTATCGCTTTCGATAAGGATTGTTACATTGTCTAGACTGTGGTCTAGACCCTCTGAGCGTCGCAGGCTTTTAGCCTATAGAGCTAAAAGTCTAAAATAAATAAATAGGTCGACCTGTATCACTCACATAATAATGGTACCAGTTCATAACATAACATAACTTTCCACACGTCAAAATAAATACCAAAAACAAAAGACACTTTCAATTATGATTCATTTGTTACGCAAAGAGCTTCAAGTACAGTCGCGCACAAAAAAGGTAAATTAATCATCGGAATAAGTTTGAGCTGTTGTGAAAGATTATAATTGGTTTCGTCTATTTATAATGAGTTGTAAGTGGCGTTTAATTAATGACAGCTCGCTGTGATGTACTATAAGTTCAAAGGTAGTTAGATCAGTAAGTCGGTAAAGTTATCGCAGCTCTGTAAATCTTATTACTATTTGAAATATTCGGTAAAGATTTTTCTTTATGCATTAAAAATATTTATAATGCGCAGATACCTGCAGTATGTTAGTTAGTAGTTATTATTCATTCTCCTCAACCTCAACAGCCTGTATTGGTCCACAGCTGGACGCAGGCCTCCCCCTGATAAGCGCCTCATTGGCGTTTATCGCATGGGAGATAATGCCAGTAGTCCCCACGCTGGGCATGCGGTTTGGGGATCGCAGTTCGTTGGTAGAATTGTTCTGCAGAGGGTGCTGCTGCCCGCCCCCCGATGGATATCCCTTAGTCGCCACTTACGACATCCACGTGCAGAGTTGGGGTGCCAATTCTAAGTACACAGCTATTCATAAAAAAAAATTGCTATATTTTGACCGACCATGACCGTATACGTGACATCGGAACTAGAAAAATAAATAGTTTTGTTAATTCGTGAAATCGTTGTTTTCTAATAACTCATCAGAAGTAAAGTTTCTGAGCCGTTTTGGAGAGGTTGTGAATTAATGGATGGTTACTATGAGTTTTGTTGAACGGCTGCCTACCTACTGACTGCGTAGGCTAGTAAATCTCTATGACAGATTCACGGACGGATCAAGAAGTTATTATAAAAAAAAAGACGTGTGGCACTCGGGGACTGCCGCGGTAAAGCTATTGCAATACCATCTAGAGGCGAGTTGCTGAACTAAAGAGACAAACGTCAAGGTTTTTTCGTTACGGAATTTCTGGATTCGGTCCCCGCGCTCAAGGCCCGCGATAGAAGCTATGCAATAGCTTAAAAAAACGTTGTCGCTAAAGTCGGTGTAAGGATAATTTTACGTGATAACGTCATTTACTTGATCTATTTAAAATTATTATACTTGATCTATTGATATATTACCTAGGTAGTTTAAATCCTGTTTTTGCCATTCTGGTGTTAGCTAGCTATGAACGCTATCTATTAGACGAAATAAGAACTTTAACCTCAGTACTTCAGTCTTCTCAGTACTTGATGACAAAAACTATCGTAGTTTGACGAATTCATTACGGTTGTAAGCGGGTTAACTACGAACCTTATTTGTGTTGGAAGAACACCAACGTTTCATCCCTTAACGAGGGACATCTTCAGGGCGAATGCGGTTCTAGACGCGCACGTTCCGCATCCCTTCGAGCACAAACGTTGGTGTTCTTCCAACACAAATAAGGTTCGTAGTTAACCCGCTTACAACCGTAATGAATTCTTCATGACAACATAATAAACAACGTGTCACTTTTTTGAACATACTAACCCTCGCTGCTAACATGCTAGCTACCCATGTTCATAGATTTAATAGAAGTTATCACGTCAAAAAGTTTAAAACCTATAACCCAGATACAATATCTGGATTTCTTAATACTAGAGATTTTAAGTACCTTTAAAGAATTGGTTAAATGTTGGGCTACAATAAAAAATGCATATTGCACTTATGATTTCCGGCCAAAAACAATGTCAGTTATGACAGTAACATGTCAAAAAGGGAAGTGACAAACAAAAACGAAAGTAAGATTTACAAATTAAAATATGTCCCGCTTAAATCATGAATGAATAAGTCTATGAATGATGAGCCATTCAACCAGCTTTATAAATGGGAGTGTCCACAAAAATGTACAATCATCAACACAACGGGTTGACGAGTTTTGACATTTCGTTTTGTGCTTATTAGCATACTGGCCAGCGTCTCGTGACTGGCCCCTGGTTTGTCCCAATATTTACCTACGTCCTTTTAGTGGTTAACAGTTCCTCGAGTGACTAATATTTGCTTGTGATAATAGCTGTGTTATTTCGCAATATTCCTTCGAACTTGGTAAGGGTCCGCGAAAGTGTTTTATTTTGTGTAAGAAATACACCTGTTTTTAAACAAATATGTACTTCAAACAAAGGTGCCTTGATAACAAGAGTCTTGTATGCTGAGATCAAGCAAAGCAAGAACATTATTTTCGTTTGATATGTCGATGCAAATTATTATAATTTTATTCATAGTTATAAAATCTACTACAAATGTCGAATGTTCGGACAACAAAACATCAGCCCACTCATAAACAACGAGTAAAAAATTGTTCCACATACTATGAATGGACGTTGTATGCATCAGGAATAGAGGTGCCTGATATCCGACTTTTTAATGTTTATCCGGAATAAATTACCTATGTATTCCTTCATGGATAAGTAGCTCGGCTAGATTTTGTTTTGAACCAGCATAATTCTGCTACTCAACTAAAACGAAATAATAATTGGCAGCTTAAATGAAAAAGTGACCGCAGCAATACAAACATTACGAAATACGAAAATCGCTTTTATCTTAGACGTTTTTATTTATTGACGCAATTGACTGCTCAGTCATCGGGTACCCAATACCCATCCATACCATACCTAACACAAGTTTTTCACTCTATGATGCTGTGTAATTTCCAGCATTATTTTATTACGGCTTTATCCGTCACTTTAATATAGTTTTATTCCGGCCATTCAGATGTTTCCTGTTGACCCCCGCAAAGATCGAGATAGGTGTGATTAGAGTGCGCGTGGGCAGGCCTGTCATCGCGGGGTCATTGTGTGGGTCATAGACTGCAGCGTTTATAGAGGAGTCGTGCGTTGTGATGGGAAGATTCTAATCAACCGTGATCCAGGAACGAGATTGTCACATCTAGACCGAAATACATGAGGTTTTTGTCCTTCTTAGATGGTTTTATAAATATATTTTTTCCTAAACAACAACCTGACTCTAAGGTCATCTGTACCCATAGGAAATTAAAACAAATGAAGAAATAAAGCTTTATTAACAAAATGAAAATAACTTTAAAGAAGACACTAAATAAAACTACTCACAGCTTATGCCTAGCAGTGAGGCAGTAGTAGATGCCGAAAGTAATAATAAAACAAACATTATTTGTAACGGACGTTTCTTCGAACTACTAATAATTATTTCATTGCACAATTGAAAACAACATTGATCTTTCAATGTGCCATGTCTAACCATTCATAAGCACGGTTTGATTTGCATTGAATGAGCGGGCTGGACACACGCGCGTCGCGGCCTGTCATTACCGGACGCGCAATACCCCACCCCGTTTGAAATTCAAAATTCAAATTATTGTGTTTGGTTCTCGCTCGCTTGATTGTGACACGCGCGGCGCGTCGCATAAAATAGGTGTCAATTGTGCGCGCGTCTGTACTCGTGCGTTTAAAAGTTTATGTCTTTATTTCTACTTTTGTTGTTTGCAGCATTATTTTTATCTACAATGCAGAAAAGCTATCTCAAAGTATTTTTGATCGGCCAAACTTTCAAGGGTATTTATAATCTAAAAAGGAATTCAAATGTCTCGCGCATTATTTATAGGTTAGATCATGGACCTGTCATTGTGGGACAGTACAATTAGCAATTAGCCGCCATGTTTTTCTCTTCTCTTTGTACCTTGCTGAATACACCTCGTGAAAGTCAAAATTCTTTTGATTAAAACCTACCTAGAATACCAGCCCCCCTACATAGGGCATTGGGTTTAATGCGTTTTAAATTTGCCGTGGGTTTAAATTTGCGTTTTACTTACTTAAAGCAACTAAATTGCCTAGTACAAAAACGTGTAAGCATCAATTGAACTACCTACTCAATCACAGGTAGGTAAAAATCTAACATCGAACCAAAAAGGACGTATTAAAACCTCCTTGCACATTGGCCTTTGTCCATTTTTTCCTACCCCTATGAGCTTTTTTGCAACGAAAAAACGGTTTTATGAAATCTCAAAGGAAACGATGCGAATAATTCCTCGTTTCATGTTTCTTAGTTTTTTATCTTCTATTCCGACTCCCACAGCTATTGTGGACCGAGATCTAATCTATTTTTGATAGACCTCGCCTTCTGGACCAGGGACCTCATTGTCCGGCGAAGAGAATAGTTTTTTTTTAATAATTGAAAGGATTTGATTGATAGAATGAGAACCTTACAGGGTTTGATTAAATAGTTATCTGATCATTGTCCTATTAATCTTATGTTAGCAGATTTTTCCAAACCTTTTTTAAATGTCCAAAACTATATTATATGTGGCTTGGCTACTTTAAAAATTCAATACAATCAAATATCGTATTTGTAAAGATTTATTTAATTATCTCTTTGTTTTGACTGACTCATCTGTGTTTAAATTGTAATTGTAGTTCAAACGCGAATTTGTAGTAGTAAGTAAGTGAAGTAGCTCTGAAATACTTAATTAAAAATTCGTAATTCTTCATTATTTGTTTGTATACAATACATGGTTTTTGTAGAAACAGTATTTTTTTTGTCTAAAATTTGTTTTGGTCCTACAATAACCATAAAACATTGCTTTCAATCACCATCACTCAACTCAAAAGGTAGCGATCACCGATGCGGTCACCTTATCTCTAACCATAGACAAGCGCCCTTCTATAAACAATGTTTTTAATCACTTTGTCGATGGTATCTCCTTGTCTCTGGTTCGCGACACATGTTGCGCAAACTAATGAGTTTGAGGACATCTCGTAAATGTTACTACCTACTTTCGGTTGTAAAAAATCGGGAGCTTTGATCCTTGTTTATGTTTTTACGGTAATTTTACTTTTGTTTGTAATGAAGTATGGTTTTATGCTTGATGGCAATCGGTGGCCAGGTTTACGTCGACAAATATTGTTGTATAGCACAAAGCTATGGGATGTTATGTGATGAAAATATCACGAATACTGATGTCCTCAGTCGTATTTTGTCTTTGACGGCCAGTTTCATCGGAGACTAGCCTATGTAAGTACACATGACATTTTATAGTGTAGGTACAATTGGGCGCAAACACACGTAACCACTAGGGTTTGGTCCCGGGAATTCCCGGTTCCGAAATTCCCGGGAATTCCCGAAATTTTTGACCCATTTGAGAACCGGGAAATCCAAATTCATTTCCCGGGAAATTCGGGAATTTCGGGAAATTTATATACTAATACCGAAACGGCATAACTTAATATATTTCATTTCGTCTTATAGCATTTCAAATATATCGGGTACCTACGCGGTACTGGGCAGGGTTGACATGATTTATATCACTTGATTTCAATCAGTAATTATTTTTCCTGCAATCAAACAGTAAACAGCATTCACCAAAATGAATCTGAGAAGTTCGGCTAGTGTTGTCAGGGTGCAGAACGATATATCAGAGCCCTTCCGAAATTTCGGTGGTCCTTGTCAAGGACGTTCTTTCATTCCTACTCTTCAATATAGACTTGACAAGTGCAGAAAAACTCAAAAATTTAAATGAAAGATACCATTCCTTTGAAATCAGTTCAAGTTCTGGGTTATGCCGATGATTTGGATCTGATAGGGCGAAATTAACTGCCATGAAACATGCTTACCACGCCTTGTAATAAGAGTCAAGAGAGGCAGGAAAAAACCAAATTAAACGTAGTCACCTTCTGTGTCCAAATTGGTGTTACCAATAGTTATACAAGCTTCTCATTTTCATTTAATTTTTATAACTATTGGTATAGTTCGACCGAAACCGCTGTACCGCTCCTTAGGAAAGTGCGGCGAGGTGGGGACCGGGGAAAAAAGAGCAAGAGTACACATGAGATTGATATTGTCGGATATCGTAGGTAAACGAAATGTTTATATTATGTAACGATTATATTTTTCTATAACTAAATTTTCTACAGATATTCTGACATAGATTCTACTTCAGTTTCGCCATTGGAGTTGAATTGGAGTCGTTCTGCAAATTTATTATTAATGGATCGATAATAATATTAAATCTACTATCGCGATCACTTTTACATTCAAAGCTTTCTTTGACATCACGAGATAGCGCTCCCCCATCTTTTCATATTTATCTCGTGTGCATCTGACATACAGTACGGTACAAAAGCTACCTATCGCCGCCGTGAGCGTTGACGGCATACTGATGGATCTCAGCGACCTACGAGGGCCTATATCTGATACCCAGGTGGGTCGATGGAGTCCAACAAGACCTAAAGGCAATTGCAGTGTCCGGCTGGCAGTAAAAAAAGCCAAAAATATTAGAGAATGGCGCATTTTACCAGATCTAAGCCCACCCGCGGCTGTAAAGTCAGGGTGGTAAAGATGAATGGAAACAGTCCAAAATGTATAAGAGAGTGCCCAAATCAAGCTTCCGTGTGCATGCATAATGTACCTCCATTTTGAAGAAAAAAACTTACGTACTTTAAGTGATTGAACCTTAAATTGAATCAACATTTCGTAATAAATCTTTGAACTGGATAGACCAAAGCGTGTTTTGAGTGTGATAAAAATAACAATTTGAAACCGATTAATTTGATTTAAAATAGCTTTTTTGTAACAATTAATTCATATATTCGGCGATTTTCACACAAAGATACTTTCTGTTTATCAAGATCAAGTCCAGCCTCATGTAGTTTTGCTGCCTTGAGAGTGTTGTTGTAGGTAGTGCAGTAAATGAAGGTGCTGGATTCAGTCACGACTCTTTAGAACGAAAAGTTTTAAAGCTTGTTGTCGAACGAGGGAACAAAAGACATCGACCACATTGAATTAAGAGCTTGATATTCATTTTAACAGATGTATAGAAATACAGCTCTAATATACCATATATCGCATACCTATGCGATAAAGGTATGTTTTAACAGGTGATATAAGCGACATGGCTTAAGAGGCAGTTAAATTATCTAATTTCAGTAAAAATACAAAATAAATATATTTCCCGGGAATTCCCGGGATTTCCCGGTTCCGACTTTAACATTTCCCGGGATTCTCGGTTCCTCGAAAAACCGGGAATTTGCAATCCCTAGTAACCACGAATAACTAATGTAAGCCATAGATTTTATGGTTTCAACCATACGTACTACGGGCCTAGTGCAAGCGTGGATGCAAAGTATATCAACATGATAAAATAAACTAAAACCCGACTACGGTGTTCACTAATTGCTTATTATTTTAACAATAAAATTTTCGACCCTTACTTAGACCTTGCTATCTCGTTAGACTCCCAACATCGTCTGACGTCATATATCTACTCTATAACCACCGTGGTATTGAGACGAATCAATCGATACGTTAGTTGTTGAAATCGAACAAGTAGTTTCAGCGCTACGTGGGAACATAAAAACATACATACAAGCAAACATAGGGTGCCAACCTCATACATAACCCTACTCCGTTGGTAGTCGGGTAAAAACATATTAAACCGCTGCCGCCGCCGCCGTGCCCTTTACGTTCATACTGAAGTTACTGGCGGGTGCCTAGCGCGACGGGATTGAACAAATAAGCACTTACAATATGGTCTAAACGTATAAGTAAGTAAATATCGAAGCCTAATGACTCAAATAAAGAGAAAGTTAAATTAAAATATGAAACTTAATAAAATGCTTTGTTAAAACGAACGACATTGATAGATGCAAACATTCCCTAGGAAGTGATGTGCGATCGTCTTGTCAAATACAAATAGATATAAATAAATGTCACACAAATATACTTAGTGCAAAAAAAAAAAAAATATATATATATATATAATAATATTATGTCTAAAAGTTAGCATTCATTATTATGCTGATTAAGCTCGAAAATATAGATACTCTAACAAGCACGCTTGTTACTACTCCTGTTAAAACTCAACCCTAAACGCAATCCCAAAAAACAACCACTCGAAATGATTTATGCAAAACGTGTTGGTCTTCATAACGGGACACTTTTTTGAGTACACAAGAACTTGGGGCAAGAAAGTGAAGAAAAAGTGCGGTCTCTTGAGGCAACCACGTCCACGTCATGTGAATCCGATAGGATTCCATTTTCAAATGCTGTGATGCAATAAGGTTTGTTTATTTTATAAAAAATAATCAAGAGTTATGCTTGGTGTTGCCATTGCTACGATCTAAAAAATCATAACCAAGTATAAGTAAAGGAATACTTAGCAACATTAATAAATACAAACAATGAATAACTATACTCCGCAAATCTTAGCATACCTAGTTTGCATAAGGCTTTATTTTTGGCTATGCTAATAGTTTGACTAGGATTTAAAGTAAGTTTAATTTTGATTTAATTTATTTATCTCAAACCCCATTATTATAATCTCTACAAGAAATGCATAGAACTTTTAATCAAGCTTTCTGATCTGATCACCAGTGCAATTTTTTGCCGCTCTGTTCTTCTCATATTTCTCTTCGTCACTTTTGGATTTCTCACGTAGATGACCATGATTTATGAATAAAACCTGTCACAGATCTAACGTTTAGGATTCGATATCACGCACGAAGCTTTTGTTGGGTTGGACATTGCATTATAGTTTTTTTATGTAGGTAATATAATAATACTAAACGAATTTTATAAAAGAGCTTGGCTAGACGAAAACAAAGCTTTCTTTCAAAGTTGAAAAATAAAACAAATTATTCGGTAGACGCTAAATGCTGCTTACATTTGTTGTTTTAAAGTAAACAGATTTTTGGGATAAAAATTATTCCAAGCCTATACCATACGCCAAAGTTTAGCTCGATCCACTAAGCAGTGTAAGCCGGAACAAACATATCTAAACAAACTTTTGCATTAAAAATATTACTTATTTATATTGTCTTATATAGATATAATATAATAATTGAGTCGCCCTAAAACAAAGAAAGGTTATCCCATGGGTAACTTTGCTGAAGATATCCAACGCTTCAAGTTCCTTTGTTCAACAGTTCTATTTTTGTATCTTATATCATCGGAACCTACGCAGTTGAATGGTTCCTCAGCCCATGACACCATAAAGCATCGAGTGACCCATCTGGTCAGAGCTAATAAAAACATAGCTTTATGTCGGTACAGTCAACTTATAATTTGGTACGCGAATTATTTAGGTTAAGTTATGTAAAGTAGTGCAGCGATGTGACGCAAAAGAGCTTAGAAGCTAGCAATATACGTGTGAACTACCACAATGATTTATCAGATATAGCAGTATTCTGCTTGATACATCGTCGGCCAACATGAGATGAGATTGTGGTCAAACGAGGTCTATTCTCTAAAACAATCAAGTTGTTATTTTGATTTAAAAAAACAAAGTAAGTACAGTACACATATCAAGACAAGAGCTTTTAAATGAAAATGACAGTACATTTTAACCTTTTTAATCCCACTGCTGACCAAAGTCATCAACATGCAGCTTTCTACCTTCGTTTAATACCTTCCATTTATTAAAACTACGTTTTAAAGCAACATTGGCAAATAATTTTCCTACTATGTTAAATGCATGTAGAAAGATTAAGATACAAAATAGCTCCTTAAAAGCACAACTTTGACAGGAACAGGTATAAGTCCACGACTGTCCGTCATACAATCCAACATAAATTTTATTCTCATACGACGCTGCCCACGACATGCGGTGGCCAGCACATGTGGGACCACGTGTGCTGACATACTGAAGAAAGGTCAGGATCGACGGATTTAGTACGGTATAATGTTTGTTGCTATCAGAGGGTTGAGTAATTAGTCTAAGGGTTCTTGCCGTGTTAGGGTGGGTCATGTCTCTAAAAGTGTTCTTGTGTGGCGACCGCCACTCAGGAAATTTAGTGTAGGATGCACTTCGGCTAGGTGGGATGATGACCTGCGAAAGACTGCAAGCCGATGCTGCCAGCCTAGCACGGGGATTGTTGTCTAGGATAGAGAAAAATAACATCGCGTTCTCATACATTGCGTAAATTATTGAAGTTGAAGCATTGATTAATTAAAAAGGAAAGATAGGCTACGCTTACTCAAAAATTGGCATGTGTTACAACTACACGCAAACATATACGCTCACAGTTATATTTCCAGTCCTGTGCAATACAAATAACAACAAAGATGGAAAGACGTACCTTAGACCGAAGTGAGATCGCGACAACAATAATTCTCGCTAGTACGACCGCCCATGCCGCCGGTCAGACGGTGACTGAGATGGGAGCCCACAATTTTACACAATTTGAGGTTGCCACTTTCGAGAAACCAGTACCTCAGCTTCCCTTTTTAATAAATCAATGAGTTGAAGGCATGAATTTTAAACGTCACTTTGTCCTTGAATGTGTCAAAACGCATTCAATGAGAAAGTGACGTAATTTTTCTCTATTCTACTCTAGACACCAATCGCTGTGCTAAGCCACGATAATGTTATTTATCTATTTAACATTGCCGTGGCTAAGCCTACTGGATGCGGCAAGCCGAAGACGGCGCTATGGCGCTCATTAGGGGGGTATATGTCCAAATTTGGGTTGTTCATGAAGATGATGGTGTTCTTAAAACATAATCGTACGATTACATTTTGTAATAATAAATAATATAAGTCGTAATCCTATTTTAAGTGTATCAGTCATCTAGTATCCATAACATAAGCCCTGCTTTGCTTCGGGCTAGATGATGCTATGTAGATAGTCCAGCATCATTTATTTATTTAGTTTATGGAATCGATCGAAATTAGGAAATCAGAATGAATGTGAAGAAGAAGTTCAGTACTTTCCGTAGTGGGTCAAATCGTTTATATCTTTTTTTTTTCTTTAGAGTAGGAGAGTTCTTTAGAATGGGAAGTGGGGAAGCTCTACAGTGTTGAAAATTGCTTTCAAATGTAGACTGAGAAGTAATAGACCAGTCTTCAGCGTATCCAGTAGGAGATGGAACAAAGTCTGATAACAGACATCAAAATACCTATACGCAATTACAAATCGAAAAATTATGCTATAACCTGCTCATACGTACACATTTTGACGTATGTTTCATCTTACTTACGCCTAGATTCTGGGTCTACGCTTTCAAACTAAAAAGGCACAAACTAAAAATTATATCCATAAAATATCCAAAACTCTGATGCTTTGCTATTGACGTTTCCCACCAAACCGCAAGCCTTGCGTGTGTGTGCACCGTAGAAATAAAGCAAAAAATCACGGTGAAATACCGCTAGCCCACGCATCTGGAAACCATTTCTTTCCCCAAACACTATTATATGATCTACGTTACGAAGGATCATAGGACAAAGTGCAAGAACGCATAGTTTTTGTAAAGTTTGTAAATAGTCAACTAAAAGTTAGCAATTCAACTTTTAGTTTTGTTAGTTTGGTCAGTTGAATTACCTGTAGATAGTTTGCAACAGTCTGCAGTTAGCTTAATTGTTTTCTATGTACAATAAAAAAGATCGGTCTATATATTATAGTGTATTGTACTAAGTATATTAGTTATCTCTGATCACTATCCGTACCACAAGCTCTGCTTAACTTGGGGCTAGATAATGATGGGTGTCTCTTAAACTATTGAACGGAACTGGCTGAAATTTGCTTTGATTTAGTTTCAGTTATCACGTATTATGGAGTTTTTTTCCGGAAAGATTGGTACGAATTCGCAAAAAGTAGCTAGTTACTTAAATTTTATTTTAAACTAGCAGCGCCTTGCGGTTTCACACGCGTAGTTCCCGTTCCCGTGGGAATCCGGGATAAAATATAGCCTATGTCACTCTCTTAAAAGTAAGCTTTTTAATGATGAAATAATTTTTTAAATCGGTCCAGTAGTTTTGGAGCCTATGCCATAGGTACAAACGAACAAACAAGAATGTCTCTACTTTTTATAATATTAGTATAGATATCAGGAAGACTAGATAGTGAGTTGTAGCCTCATCTTACCGGTACCAATCTGACCCGGACAAAACCTAAAAACGTGTGTAGACTTTAATAATGAAACTACTCATTACAGATGGTTATTACCTTTCTTTCTGTTTTGTTGGGAGAAATGACACGGAACCACGGAACCGTTCGCAGTGCATAACCTTTTTTTGCGCGTCATTGTGTTTGTTTTAGAGTTCCGTTTTGTTTTACAATCGTTTATCGTGAGTTTGCCGAGGCAGTCGAGATATAAGAATCGATCCCTTTAACATCTCCTCAGCCGAACCAATCCATCGTGAATGCCACAGGGGTAACAGCTTCCTTTTGAGTATTTTAGGAAACTCCATTGTGATCACTGATCCGCCAGCCAAACGATGATTATGCAAAAAACTCCACTTGCTTAGGTTGAGACGTGTGCAGTTTTGGACGTATGGTTGGTTCCACGGCGCTAAGTTTTATATGCTTTCATACAACAACGTTTCTAAAGCTCGTTTCTTCGCTCCCTTGGCACTTATATAGAAATAAATAGATGAGTATAGGTACGATCGATGTGATTATGCGGAACTCTGCGCTTCAGAACGTGGCGCGCGCTTTACAACTTATAAATACTTGCACATGAGTTATGACGGAAAAGTTCGTGATTGTCTTGAAGTTTTTAGAAAAATCCTTTACATAACGGAGCATTTAACTGGATGGAAATGCCATCTTAATTTAAACTTAACTTTTATGTAAGATAACAGTAAATTTTCCAAAAATTATAAATAATTAACAATTTCATTGTCCGCATTTCTAGCACCGGGTAGCGGCGGGGCGGCGGCGGCGGCGGCACGCCTCATCTCTGATCTCACTGCGGAGTCAAGGCAGCGAATGCGTTAAACAGTAAGCACCCAGTTCTATATAATATTTATCTATGCTCGGGAACCCTCAAACCAATCCCACAGGATAAGTCACCAATAAAGTAAATATCCGTCTCCGGGTCAAAAACCATATTGCGCAAAGTCACCAGATGAGAGCTTACGGCATTTTTTGCTGAACTCTTACTATTTATAACCACAGAGGACCATAAGGGACCAAGCGCACGATTACAGTTGGGATGAGTCAAATCTCTTTTGGTTGAAAGAAGGATGAAAGTTTTTGAGTCAGATGGTACCTACTTCATCATTATCCGCGGCCCGATTTCACTTAGGCTTATCCAGGTTCGAATGGTACTTACCCACCCATTTTAGAAAATAAAATCTTTTTGGTGAAAATAATTCACTGATTCCGTGATATTTTCACACAGCCAGCATCATAATAGCCCTTTTGTAAGCTTACATTGGGCTTGGTTACTTATTATTAGATATAAATTTTGTTCATGACCTAGAAATAGAGATAAGGGACGCAAGGTGAATTTTCTAAGTTGGTTTTCTTGTTTTGACTATTCTCAAACTAGGTCCCTAGGTTGTAAAGTACCTAGTTGCTTTTAATTTGTTACAAAAAATTATGAGAATTTTTTTATTGGTTAAAGTTATTTTGTAGCTTCATAATTTTATTCTATAAAGCTTAACGGTAAATGCAATCCATCCATGGTTAAGTCCCACTTCCTTGGAATCCTCCCCCAACCTCGGCAGGACCAAACAAATACAGCTTTACAAAAACACTAGTTTCCTTTATCTCTCTGCGCTCATGTGACAAACGTTATTCGTTTATTTTGGCACCGAAGTTCCGTTATACGCACCTTGCGGTATAACCTGCGACCTATATCCAAAAAACACCTAGACGAAAACCAAAAATGTTTACCATCCCTGCATGAACCAAAATTTCCAATCTCAACCTTATTTTCTTATAATAAGGTTGTGGGAAGCGGTCGTAAACTTTTTCTGTGTAGCAAAGTCATTTTGGTTGCTCTTACCACATGTGGGAAAGATCGGTGGTGTTTTTTGTGAGGTCCTAAGTTTGTCTCCAACGGATGTTTGGTCCTCTAATAATTAAATTATGCTTTCTTGTTAGCATATTTTATAGTAGTTTGCGTTCTCTAGATAAAATTAATTGATTATGAAAATCATGTGAAGGATTCATCTTCCATATTGAACAAGGCTTCAATATTCCATTCTCTGTAATTAAGTTATTGTAAAATTATAATCAATTGATAGAAGCACATTAGAACTAGGTGAGCTAAACGCAAACTGTTGCAAGCAATCTACGGGTAGCTCAACTGATCCTTATACCAGTCGGAAGCGTTACCAAGATGCGCAAACACTTCACATCACACTAATATTATAAAGGCGAAAGTTTGTATGGATGTATAGATGTATGGATGGATGATTGTTACCTCTTCACGCCAAAACTACTGAAAGGATCTGGCCGAAATTTTGCATACAGGTAATTCTAATACTGGAATAAAACATAGGCTACTTTTTATCCCATAAATCTATTCCCGTGGGATGAAAACCACCTTTTAATGTTTTCATGGGAACAACGCGTGCGAAGCCGCGGGGCGCAGCTAATAAATAGTATTAAATAAAAGAATACCTTCCTCCCACCCCAACTGTGGATAGTAACGGGCTTTTGATGATATTGACCTAAAAAGAGATAAATCTGCGATGGTACAGTAAATATTATAATAAATCCGAAACAATCAATCGATCTCGTTTTTCTCATTTGCCAACGAAGACAATCTGACCCATGGAAGTTTAGCTTTTGCTCTGACCTGATTATGACATTGTAAACAACCTGCATTGCGATGAAAATTCTTCCTATCTATGATTATAATCCTGACAAATTACAAAGCAACTTACTTTTTTACCATACAGTGTTCCGAGGTGACAACCACCAGATCACGTCTTCCCCGGTCACGTCGCTGGCCTCTCGTAAAGAAGGACCGATTTATTGCAACTGTCAGACGCCTCGAATTGTGTCGCACTGAATTATAGTGGAAAGTGACGTTACGTGGTGGTTTGGAACCGAATTGCCATGATTTACAGAATGCTTGTATGATCTGAAAGCATGACGCCGCTTTGGTACGTATATGGTTTGTGCCAGGGTCACGGATTTACCATCTCTAATAACTTATTAAAGCATTTTCATTATTCAAAAAAACATTCCAAAAAAACATTCATTTCATCCTACATGACTGATATTTTTAATACAATACATTAAAATCACTACATAGATAGATAGTTTTTACTATACATAGAAAATACCCATAACACCCAGGACAGAACCCAGTCATAAGGCGGAAATCGAAACCACAATCTCCTGCGTCGCAGGCGAACCTTCGGCACATCATCAGTCAACATTTTGATTTATTGCTGTACAAAACTTTAATTTCATGATCATGTTTTTCACTATACAGTACCCAAGCAGATCAAAAATGCCCTTTGCTCCAACATTTAATGACCCATTTACTAAACATAAAGATCTTTCACACATCTCTCATATCACACGTGACATTCGCAGTTCACGTAGGTAAGGTACAATCGTGTACATAATCGTCACGTAACCAGGTCCAGTGCATCCCCCGCAGTAGACATAAAGGTGTGTTTGCACAGTCACGCCGATCAATCTCCATCAGCAAGCGGAGCACTATCAGTGAGTATCCGCCTTCATGCGCTCTAGGGTTCGAAAGGTTTAGAGGCGGCAAAGCAGTGCTCAGTCTCCAACTGATTACTTGAATTTCGTCCACGGCAGCGGTGAGAGTATCAAATGAGTCTAACCATGTGCGCGGGAAATTTTGTACTCCACAAGTGTGTGCGAAATAACATCTGCACTCTCTATCCCTACTGAAACGTTATCAAATGCGTAAATTTTGAGAAAATATTCGGATACTTTAGAGACAGAGTTTTATAAAATATATTTTGTAAATGATACTGATTCCTCGATATCTCTTTAGAGAAGACTTCGCGTTTTCTGAGATACATCGATGATTCTTTTTAACACAAATCAAGTTATCAATCAAAAGCTTGAAATAAGTCTTTATATGTATAAACGTTTTGCTTTTGCCAGTTCTAATAGCTATTAAATGCATCGTGAGAACAGAGTCTGACGCGATCGTCCATCAAGCGGTTATCAAGCATACTTCTTATCTGCCGAGATGAAAGTGACGAAAACTACGGGCTATTGTTTTTCGTACTGACTCATCTTGGACGACATTAAAAAGCAAAATATCAATTTTTTTTTCTTAAAAAATTTCTCGTCGTTGAAGACTTACTTCATTGCTGAAATAGTCTTTACGGAGACACTGACAAACTGCTTCCATACCATCTTCTTTAGTTATTCGCAAGGTTGCTTTAATTTCATCACAGTCAGGGTCAGGTCACAGTGGCAGGTCGAGTTTCTTTGTATTTACCCGCCATTGCAAAACGAGCAAAATTGAATATGAAGAGAAGTAAGTATACTTCTAATAGCCAAACAAATTAATTTTGTGCTAAACTTTCAACATCAACTGCCTCAATTTCACCACTCAGACAAAAAAGCTCCCATATTAATCTCAAGATTTACCATTCATCGTATGACAACTATATACAGTCATAATTCTTCCTAATGTGCCATTTGATTAGAAACGTGTGCTTATAACGGCTGACAAAAGAACTAACTGTATGGTGAAGGCTATTCTACTATGATTTATTCATAGTTTAATTCAGATTTCGTGGTTTAAGAGCTCTTGGATGCTAGGAGGACTGTTTTTGTCCTTTATTTTTATAACAGGAATCGCATTTGGTTTTTTTGGGGTTCAATCAGAGTACATAAGGTTGCCGTCATCATTTATAGTCTCTGGAAGTACCTGAACCATCTCCATGAACATATAATTTTCGGAAACGGTAGTTTCAACAAAAGTTTTCTGCATCAGTTTTTTGTGACTTTTTAATATTCCGCTGTTGTTTACAACAGTTGTTAATTCTCAGAATGACCGCGAAGATATAACTGATAAAAAGGGACACGAAATTTTGCTATGACACGGCACCGTAATAAAATATACTGAGAAATGGTCAGGGTTGAATTTTGACAGCACCATTTTGACAGACGGCCATGATGAGGCGAATTCACAAAAATGTTGACCACCTGTTATGAATCCTGTTAGATCAAAACATCGTGTTTTTGGTTCATTAATTATAGAGAAATTTATATGTAGAGACAAATCGTCATGTGTAAGAAACTGGTAGCGTCAGCAATAAAAGTAGGTATATTTAGGAATTGCAAAAAGATTCCTTTTGGGACGAAAAGTTAAAAAAGTTAATCTACTAATACAGAATAGGTACCGACAAAGATCAGCACGAAGAAGTCTTTATGAATAATATAATAGTAGGTATAAAAAAAATTAATTTTGTCACGAAATGCCACACTTTGTTTCATTTAATTAGTTGTTTTAATTACATAAACCATCGGTTAATGTTTTTATCATGCTCAAACCATTGCATGCTTAGTAACAGTGTTTATAGTTTTTACATTTCGTCATCATTTGATTTGTTTTAGCAGCATTGATTTGATATCTCACCTCTAAATGGCATTTAATTAGCAAAAACCAATAATTTTGCTTATTGTAAGCCAATGCTTTTAGTCATTTTCTGTTTTAAAACATAGATTGTTTAATTGGGTTAGAGTTGTTAACCTTCATACATAATTTCTAGATACCTAAGAAGTGGATTTCTTAGTCGCATTCAAGGCTTTAGGCTATTTTATGCGCTATATATATAATGCGCATTCACTGCGTGCATAACCATTTTTGATACAAATTGAGCGTATAATTATTTGCTATCCTTACCTACGCAAACTCAGGATTTTTTGTCTCTAAACGTTGGGCCATCTGGCAACGATTTTTTTAACAAAAAACAGTTGCCTGACCCTTTCTTACCTACAAAGCTGGCCCCTGTTTTTTTCTAAAGAAGTATACCCCTCACAATATGTTGAATTACCGTATTAGTGAATTTCTAAAGGCCCGATGAAATTTTTGATTGAACCAACGAACGGATTGTCCTAACGGTCCGTGTTTTGTTCAAGAGTTTTTGTGTAATAAATGGTTTAATATTACATCCCCCAAACAACTTTTATCCTAAAAAGTTTTTCCAATAAGAGATTCGAAAACGAGCTTAATATATTATGGTCATATTGAGACTGACTCACCAAATTCACACATGACAAAAGCGTCTTACAGATTTACTAACTTTGTACTAGGTACTTTGATTTGCTATCTTGAAATCCTTCCATCTGCATTGGATTTTTAAGTTCAAAGCTGCCGACCATAGCTTATGAGTGCTTTAGAATGAATGAACGAGATAGCGGATCTCTCTGTTTATCGTTCAAGTTGCATTTACAATGCTTTCGATAATGCGGGGGTTGGAATGCGTTTATTATTTTAGCATCGGCATGTGAAGGGTTTTTCCAGTCATTTTACTCGTAATTTGAATCGATGAATGAATTTTATGTTGTTTTGACGTGAAATACCAATCTGACAAACAACTCAGCTTTTGTACTACTGGATACAACCCAGAACCAGGACAATATTCCCAAAGACATTAATAAAATATTGATGACTGTGCTGATCTAAAACTAAATTTCCAACTTTTAACTTTAATTATTTAAAAACTAAACGAGGGATGCGCATTGAAATGGATCCTCTAGGTTAAAGCCTCGATTTCCTTCTGTGAAAAGGTATCAATATAACCTACATTAACTTATAAAAATAAAACCATTAGTTAGATATGATCGTCCATAATCGTATAATAGTGCGGCCAGGCGCAGCCTTCGTGACTATATCGCCAGTTCGCCATGCGACACGACGGTCCACATCGCACGACTAACACAAGTGCGAGAACTGTGCAAAATTTTAGATCAGCTATAAATTTGAGCATCACAGATATAAACCCAAATAGATTATGGAATGGATAACTATGCAATGTACCCCCTTATTCATAATAGTCTGCTAACTTAGCACACTGCTAAATCTCGCTCCGTCTTCTTCTATTGTCATAGGTCAGACTGAGAAATAACACTACGTTGCAGCTGTTTTATGTTAGCAGACCATTATGAATAAGGGGGTTAGATTCCATCGTCTCAATTTTATAATGGCCCTGCCAAAGCGAGGCTTTGGCTTTTGTATTTGGACACATCATTGCAGTGCAGTAGACCAAAGCTCTCCTAATCAGATCCATGATGATAAGACATAAATGATGAGTAAAATCAAATAAAAAAATTGTTTGCTGTGCTAATTAATTGACGACCTCTGTGGTGCGGTGGGCGAAGGTCCGCCTGCGACGCAGGAGGTTGCGGGTTCGATTCCCGCCTCGGGACAAATATTTGTACGATCTACAGGTATTTGTTCAGGGCGTTCTGGATGTTTTCTATATATAATAAAAAAATATCTATTTAAGTAGTGTATTATATTATGTATATCAGTTATCTAGTACCCATAACACAAGCTCTGCTTAGCTTGGGGCTAGATAATGATGTGTGAATAGTCCAGCATTATTTATTTATTTATTATTAATTAATTAAATTAAACACAGAGCACGTATTCTTCTATTTTCACACTGCAGCACTGGGATTATGTAGGCTAATAATAACAAAGGTCTATATTTCCATATTTTTAAAGGCCTAGTACACCAATTGCTGATTTTCGCTCTCTCTTAAAGCAGACCATTTGGAGGCCACCGATCACACGTCATGGCGAAAAAGATTGCCGCCCCACCCTCGGACCTGACCATCCTCTTGCTAGCCAGTTTGATCAATACAATACTGTTTGTAGAGGAACAATCTCGAATGTATTGGACACTATCTGGTTCTGATTGTCGCACTCTCTTTATGCCGTGCATTTGGGCAGAACCGGAGGCCACAGGTCACACGTCATGGCACGGAGATCGCCGCCCCACCCTCGGACCTGGCCACCCTTGTGCTAGCCAGTTTGATCAATACAGTACTGTTTGTGGAAGAACAATCTCGAACAAATTGGTCACTATTTACTTCTTGAAGTTTTGCTTGATTTGTTGACATTCAAAGACTTAATGCCTTTGAATACTGCGTACGACACGGCATATTAAGCTCTGTAATCGCTTTAATTTCTGTTTAGTGACATTTTCTTTGGTCCATTTCTTTATTAAAAACTGATTTTTAACCGACTTCAAAAAAAGGAGAAGGTTCTCAATTCGACTGTGTATTTTTTTTTATCTTTCCTATTTTTATGATTCATGTAATGAAAGCTGTTGCTTCTCGTTTAGTCCCATTTTAATTTGATCAATCTGACAGTGGGATCCATGTCAGAACTGGACAAAAGTCGGTTTACAGTTTTTTAAAACAAAATTAATTATATTATCGGATTTATTGAGACTTTGACTTATTTTTGTTTTTTAGTGTTAGCTTTTTTGAGAAATTATCCTAAACAACAGTGCTTACAAGTATTTCAACGAAAACTCTAGAAGCCAATAAAGCTGCGGTCAACTAGTTGTTTCTGATACGGCCTATTATCATGATTCATTGCCAAATCAAAAGTAGCCACTCTGGTACGAATATCGCCACCCCACCCAGCGATCACATGATCACCCGCAGTGGCCGTCGTAGCCAATAGCCAGTTTGATCAATAATATTTGTAAACACTGCAAACTGTTTAGTTTAAAACCTTGATATTATGTCCCAGCTTGAATTATGATAACGGTTTGTAATCTCTTTCATGATGCTTGAATTCATCTGAAAACGTTTGTTGGTTTACCTATTTTAATACCAGGATGATTCTAGTAGGAGTCACCAAAAACCAAGTGCTTTGTGCACTTTATTTTTGGTGGATTCCGTATTGTTCTGTGATGAATACGGACTAGTTAAAACTCTCAGTGCTCGCAGTAGAAAAACTTTCGGATTGCTATTTGGCGTTCAACTAAGATACTTCATATCAAAATGCTGCGTTGACCGACACTTGACTAGTCTTGGCTGACAACAATTCATGTAACTGACTTTGTTTCTTTTAGCAACGTTATTACAAAAACTTCATGTTAGTTTTATTGAGTCGTCTATCTATGCTATCACATTTGCATTACTGACACGTACAGTTGTAAACAGAATCGGCATGCAGAGGGCAGAGGTCAAATACCGTGGCACGGACATCGCCGCCCCACCTTCGGACTTACTGTGGTGATTCAAGGTTAAGCAAGTCAATTATGGGTTTTAGTGAGGCTAAGTTATTCTAAAATAAAGGGGAGGAAAGGAAATTATCAGTAGCTACAGTTTCTGGCTGCCTGGAAAGTTCTTATTTGGACTTCAGTCACAGTTACTAAATGAATACCACATCTTAAAGATATGCTATTGATAAGTTATTGAATTATAATGCAAATACTGTTTATTGAATTTTATTTTATTGCCAGCATAAGTCAGATAGGGATTTTAAAACGATTAAAAACTTATCTCAGGACTTTCTACCGGACATCAAGCTCTTCTCATAACATATTCATACCAACTTGTAACCACCCCTGTCCACATTCTCAGTTCAAATATTTTCTAAAGTACCTCCGAACTAACTCCCTTAGGGCGGGGCGGAGACGGCACGGCCGAGCGTGACCCGTGGCTATTCCCGCCCAACCGCCCGCCCACGCCCAAAGAGCCTTATGCTTCATACAAGCGGGCTACTTTAGTGGCGACTTATTATTGTTGCATTTCTGTATCGTGTGTAAAGCTCGGTTGGATTGAGAAGCCCGTATTGAAAGAGATTGAGAAGCCGAAGTACTACCCTATAGGTAACGCAGCCAGAGTTGGAGAAGCCGTCTTTTGATTTTGGTTGCATAGTCTGTGTAGCGTCAGCATCGCGTCAGCGTCTCAGCGTATCAGCTTAATATACCGTGTAGTTATTTCTATGAAAAACAAAAAACGATCCCACTAGACGGCATGGGGACAAATGGGTAGTAAACTTTCCATTGGTCCCCAATGGTCCTCATTGTGGACAAAACGTCTGAACGAGCGGGAACAACCCTAAGTAATTTAAACTGAGTATAATCCTACTTTGTCTTATTCGAGCCTCAGAGAATTTAAGAAACTGTGCTGTTCAATTAAATGGTTCTCCATCTCTATTTATCTCTAATTTAAGCGATGGGTAATGCGGGATTGGTATTTTACGGTAGCTATTAACCGGGATGATATCATAAGAAGTTAATGATTGAGGCATGTAGAAACTTTTAATACAAGCGAGTGTGATGGCAAGTGACTTAAGACAAGAAGACTGAAGACAAGAATGACAAGTGGCTTCATTTACATACCTCATTAGTGGCTCGTTTGCTCAAACCAAACCGATAGTTAACCAGTCCGGGTGGAAGCTACCGGATACAGCTGACATTGTTCTAGCTTTGCAAGTTTTCGCGTGATGCTCAAGTATGAAAGTAGTGGACTTGTTTTTCACTTTGTTGTTCATATTTTGTGAGTAAGGAATTTATTTCACGAAGTAGGTTTGATTAATTATGAATAATATCGTAGGCATGTAAGATTTGCATGGTTGACTAACTAATACGATACACCAGAAGTCGAAATTCAGGATAAGGTATCCAGAAGGAACTGGAAACCGAAATATCTAAGGCCCTCCGCACATGGAGCTACTCAAAAAGAACTAGTTACAAACAAAAATTACTAAGGAGTTACTTGAGCGTCACCGCCCATACATTCTCGCACAGGTTCGCACACGACGCTACTAGTCAAAAACCAGTTAATAACGCGTTAGCAACGGATCACGCGTGACGCGACATGCCGGTCGCCGCGCTACTAGTTACCAACTTTTCTGTTCTTTTGTTGTGAAAAATGAACGATCAAAAAACCGAAGTGATTGAAACCTTGCAACTTGAGTAGCGTCATGTGCGAGGTACAGTTTCTAACTAGTTTGTAATTACAATTACTGATTAGTTCCGTCAATTTTGAGTAGCTCCATGTGCGGACGGCCTTAAGCACACAACTTCAAAAACCGTGGATCGAACGATCACGAAATCGATTCAACTCTATATCGAAAGATTATGAAATTGAAGGAATTCTATTGAGTCGTTAGTTGGTAAGTAATAATAATTAAAATATTAAGAAAACTTTTCAGTGTAGGTAATTTGTTTCGTCTAATTTAACTTCTAATTTGGTTCGTATATATGATTACTATACTTATAAGGTCAAGGAGGGAAAATTGGAATTGCAAAAATAATTATTCAAGTTTTCCCCCTTAAGGGATATTGTCAAAGGGTTGAGTTTTTTTTAATTCTCGTTTTTCCCCTTACATAATTCATCAAGGGGAAAAATAGAATTCATTTCTGCAGTCCAGGGTATCCTCAAGGGGGATTTCAAGGGGGCAAAACTGGAATAAGCCGGTTCTTTCAATAACATTACCGCCCTTGTAATTCTTACATTACCGAGTTACATTACCAGCCATTTACATGGAATTATGTCTTATTAGAAGTAGTACTCATTGACGACCTCTGTGGCGCAGCGGGCGAAGATCCGACACAGGAGGTTGCAGGTTCGATTTCCGCCTCAGGACAAGTGTATGTAAGTACCCGGTTTTATCCGGGACAAAAAATACTACTCACCATAACCATAAAAACCTGTACGTAGATGGGATAACCGTAAAAAATCTCCCCTCATGCACGTTTACCAGGTCTTGTGAAACCTGTACAGCCATTTTTTAACAGCACGTAAATTACACGGTAATGCAACATAACAAAAGGGATAAACAAAAAAACAATATAAAAACAACAAAGATAGCTTATGATGTGCAAATGAGCTGTTTTTCAAAACTTTTGATACCGAGATAAAAGAACTCGTTATATGGTAATTTATAACACTTTTTCTGATGCAAAAAAGTGAAGGCGAAAATTTGAACCGTTAGCTGATAAAAAATATGGTCGATTTTTTTAGACCAACTGCAATGAAAACTGTGAGACTGCATAGGACAAAAATATTGTAAAAAATTATGTTGCAAGTATTGCATAAAATAAAATGTAGATACCTACTACGCATCAGCATTGCCATACAGCGTAGCGGGGCAATACAGTCAGCGTCTTGGGGCCGCTTCCGTCTGGTATTGGTATGGATCAGTTCAACTTCCTGTACATTCTTTGCAACAGTCGGCTCATTTGCTCGAATTGCAAATTAGTACTAGTAATTTTCTTTTTCAATACCTACTGAATTACAAATACATAATGAGAATAAAGTAGCAAGTAGCACTCTACATATTTTTTTTTATCATCACTATTTTCGTTAAAAAAATATATCACATTGAGTAGTTTTTATTCTAGTTTAATTCGTTCAACATTCTTCAGACAGCTGGTTAACCTGAATTATCTCACATCCTGTTGTTTCAACCCTTTATGGCCATAAAACTTATTACCACGTGCCCACCCACAGGTTTTTTTGACCAACTGACTCAATTTAATATTTAAGCCAAAATAGTTTCTTGATGTTTTAAATGAAAAGATTAGTGCCCACTTGGCTCGCTTAGACTCGACCCGAAGAATAAAACGTCGATGTACAGTCAAGATAGATAAGTGTTGATTTAACGCTTGCACCACAATGCGTCTAAAATTTAAATTATCTCTAAATAAAAAAAAATAAGAAAACGCTACAGTACTTATTCTTTTTTAAATATATTTATTAAACGCTTTGTATTTTTGTTTAAGAATATTTTCCAACACTAATATAATAAAAATTAAACGTTGATTTGTAACTCAGATGTACCTACAATAAAAGAAAAGAATATGAAAATAAAAAAGTTTCCTAGAGTAACAAAACTCCCCGTCTGGGCATAAAATCGTTATTTGCGTAAGTCTACAATCAATGCTGGTCTTCCGCTTGAGTAGTTTCGTGACGTCACGGAGCTTAAAAGAAAATTAACATTCGATTTCAATTGCTAACATTTCTTCTAATAAATTAAAAGTTTTGCTAGATTTTCACATAATGACCCTGTCCGTCTCTGGTCTCGAAATGCTGTCGTAGGTGAACTAATATCCAGTACCGTTGAACGATTTTTATGATCTTCCAATTTGCTACTCTTGTGTCGCAACGCATGGAGCGTTGGACACGGGAGCGCTAAAATGTCACAGCTCTATACATTTTATAATTTTCAAAAACGTTTTACGTTTTTGTGTTGAATTTTTCTGAGAAATTTGTTTGTATTAAATTATGGTGCGACGAACAATTTTCTCTTGATCTAGGTTCTACGTCCAAAAACACTTGCAAGCTGCGCTTGAATAGAGGGCCCGTATTATACAATCTTAAAGAGCATTACTCAATCCATGTCTGAGCATATCTTCATAGGTAAAAGGGTCCAAAGACATAGGTCTTAAAATCTCTTTGTGTTATGTTTTGTTCCAAGATCACATCGATTCTTATCCCAACTTTTAAGACCAATAACCTCCGAATACTCAAACGTATCTCACACTTAAGCACGTCTTAAGACGCGATTTTCTAATAGTTTTCAATTAAAAAAATCATTCGTCACTTAAGACGTGCTTATATCTTCTCAGATATAAGCAAAGAGCAAGAGATTAACGTCCAAATACTCAAACACATCTCTGTGTTTGAGTATTTGGACGTTAATCTCTTATAGAACACATCAAGTTCAAAAAGCGTAGTTTTACCGCCACAACCAGTGACCAAGACGCAAGCGCCGTCACGGCCGTCGCTGATCAGGATCGCCGACGGTCATGTAGTCATTGTTGTCACGTGAGCTATTGTCTGCACTGTTGGACTGTCACATCTTGGTGATATTACGGTTTTTAGGGTCGCTGCAGACGAGCTTTAGTGGCAACCATTCGGGATATCACTGACATCATGACTATCGGAAGACCAGCTGGTAACCTTACTAATACTTAGCTCGTTTTAGTTACTTTTACGGTCACAAGCTGGTCACATAATTTTTTTTTCTGACTTATGATTACTGAGTCTGTGTCACCATATTGTCCCGGGCTTACCCAGACATAGGAGTCATTTAAATAAACATTTTCACAGCCACATCCACGTTGAACGATGGTACCTAAAACAGAAACAATTACACTATAATATCGAGAAGATGGCAAGTCCAGTTTCAGAGTTGGCAGAGATGCCGAACGCACGCGTCTCGAACCGCACTGAAAAAGTCCCTTGTTAAGGGATGAACCGTATTTAACTTGCTTAAGTCCGTAATGAAATGGGCTCAAGTATTCTGATAATGATGATACTGACATAATGGTCTCTTGCCAGGTCCAGTTATCATCATAAACCTCTGGTCTCGCTCGAGCCCCCGCACACCTCGCATTTGTCCAAATGACAACAAGATATAACGATCTACACGGTTTGCTGCCCCTCAAATTATCTAAAGACCATTGCTCCGTGCTCTGCGACACATGACAGTTTACGGTGCCGGTGCTTTATGTCCAACTCTTCCGTGTTGTAGTTATAATGTAGAGAAATGTTTGACTGACTGATAGATATAACCTGCCTCTAGGCTAAGTAGTTTTCGATAGTTAAGCAGTGTGAGAGAGGAGAGAAAGAGTGAAGAAACTGCTGCCGCTGCTAAGGGGGTATATTATTCTCAAACTCAAACTCAAACTCAAAAATGCTTTATTTCCATAAATACAATAAATGTACACTTAGAAAAGGTCAAATCATAGTAAAAAATACACTGACACGGAAATAAAGTGGTATTTTTGATTTCGATCGCTTCGGTATGTAGACTAAAGTAAAGAAACGACGAAGAAAACTTTAGCCTGTTAGTTGTTATTTTTCGAGTTGGAGCAAAATCCGTCCCAAGCTTTTTTATCATCTAGATAATCTGATATTTTATAGTAAGCCTTTTTGCATAATAAAGTTTTGACATTATTATAAATATTCACGGGTATTTATCGCGTTTATTTACCTATAATATACGAGGCACCTGGAGTCAGTAGTCTCCTCACTAGTAAACAGAGCTCATGACCTCTGCGACCCTGAACATCTGCAAGGTGAGCTAGATCATGTTCAAGGAGTTCTGGAACGGAATGGCTACAATACTCGATTCGGATGTCCTCCTAAGTGGAGGCGCAAACAGGGACACATCGATGTAAAAAGACAGCCGGTGTTCTTGCCTTATGTGAAAGGAGTAACGGACAAAATTGGAAATATTATCAGTAAATTTTCAATCAAGTCGATCTACACTCCACTCACCAAGATGGCAAAATGTCTACGAACACCTAAAGACGTTGTACCTTTGCAAGTTCCTGGAGTTTACAAAATCGATTGCAGCTGTGGGCGTTCCTACATAGGCCAGACTAAACGCACGGTCGCTGAACGTGTTAAAGAACATATAGCAGCGGTCAAAAATCGACAAGTAAACAAGTCTGCAATAGCCGAGCACATAGTAGACTCAGGACCCAATCACTGGATTGAACTTCATAAACCGCAAGTTATCTGCAATGAAAGGCATTACTACAAGAGAATGGTTCGGGAAGCAATTGAAATTAAGAAATATCCTAATTTCAATCGTGAAGACGGTTTCAGACTCTCTGCCTCGTGGAATCCAGTAGTAGCTAAGTGTACTCGTAGACCGGTTTCTCAGTGCATCGCGGACACGGTTAGTGTAGTGTGTCGTCCGAGTGTACAGATGGACATCCCTATTTTAGAAGATCAAGTGAGGGTAGTTGCAAAAAATGCAGCCCCCGCTTCGCAAAGGCGGTAGCTCCAGTACTCCAGTCATCCCGTGACCACGACAGAGTGTAAACCTGTTGAAACGTCGGGAAAAATAGGTAAATAAACGCGATAAATACCCGTGAATATTTATAATAATGTGTTCTGATCGCGTAAGTTTAAAAAACTTTAAAGTTTTGACAATTTGTTTGAATTTATTTACTGATAATTTTTGCAGCTCAGTAGGGGTTTTGTTGTAGAAGCGTATACATTGCCCTTTAAATGATACATTAATTTTATGCAGCCTAGTTGTGGGTACAGCGAGTTTATGTTTATTTCTAGTATTTACATTATGTATATCGCAATTTTTTGGGATATTTTTATGAGTATACAACAAGTTTTCATAAATATATTGACTTGGTACTGTCATTATATTTATTTCTTTGAATTTATCACGTAGGGATTCTCTGGGACCCATTTTATAGATGGCACGAACAGCCCGCTTCTGCAGCACAAATATGGTGTTAATATCTGCAGCGTTCCCCCAAAGCAGTATACCATAAGACATAATACTATGGAAGTAGCTGAAATAAACTAGTCTAGATGTGTCCACGTCTGTGAGATCACGGATTTTTTTGACTGCATATGCTGCAGAACTAAGTCTCTTCGATAGCTTATCTATGTGTGGGCCCCATTGAAGTTTATTATCTAAGGTGATTCCTAAGAATACGGTACTTTCTATAATTTCTAACGTTTCTCCATTTACGTTTACATCAGCCTTAACTTGTTTTACATTAGGTAGAGTAAATCTAATACATTTCGTTTTGGTTCCGTTAAGCAAAAGATTGTTGACACTAAACCAATGAACTACCTTTGAGATTGCATTGTTTACATCGTCGAAATTAGTGTTTTGTCGTTTCATTTTAAAAATTAATGAAGTATCATCAGCAAACAATACAATCTCGTGACTATTCTTGACAAGATGAGGCAGGTCGTTAATATAAACTAAAAATAGGAAAGGACCGAGGATAGATCCCTGCGGTACACCCATTGTAACTACAGACCCCGAAGACCGTTTCCCATTTATGTCAACTCTTTGTATCCTATCACTCAAATAAGATGTGAGAAGATCCAAGGAGGTGTTCCTTATTCCATAGTGATGTAGTTTCCTGATTAATGTTTCATGGTGTACGCAATCGAATGCTTTCGACAAGTCGCAAAAAATGCCTAAGGCATCTTGCGACTTCTCCCAAGCATCAAAAATATGCGATACTAACTCTATACCGGCATCAGTAGTTGACTTGCCGCGAGTAAACCCGAATTGCTTACTATGAAGCAGGTCATTGCAATTGAAATAACTGAGCAATTGATGTAAAATAAGTTTTTCAAAAACTTTGCTGAATGTTGGCAGTACTGATATTGGTCTAAAGTTAGTGGGGTCAGACCTACTACCTGATTTAAACAGTGGGATTATTTTGCTACATTTCATTAGATCAGGAAATACACCACAATCAATAGACTCATTAAATATAAAAGCTAGATCTGGTGCAATGGTATCAATCAAAGGTTTAATAATTCTAACGGAAATGCCCCAGAGATCTGCAGTTTTCTTTATATTTAAAAGTTTAAAGACTTTTATAATATCTTTTTCATTAACGTGGTTGAAATTAAATTTATTTTCGCATTTAGGTACATTTTCTATCAGTAAAGACTCGGCAATTGCTTGAGAAGAATTTAGGGACTTTGTGGTAGAGATTGGAATGTCAGTAAAAAAGTTTTCAAAAGCTTGGGCTACTTCAATGTCATTTTTGATTGTGCAACTGTTAATCTTTAAATTGTAATCATTATCGTAGGTACTGACCTTTCCAGTCTCACTATTTATTATTTTCCATGTTGATTTTATTACATTTTCACTGTTTTTAATTTTGGAGCTAATATAATTTGATTTTGCTATTTGATAAACTTTTCTAAACATTTTTGAGTAATTTTTTACTTTTTCTTTGAAGTCCTTGTTAAAATTATATTGTTTTTCACTGTATAGTTCATACAAAGTTACTCTACTTTTATGTATACCCACTGTTGCCCACTCACTAAAGTTAAGTTTTTCTGAGACCATCCCCGATTTGGGTGTGAATATTGAATTGAACGCATTGGTGAATTTATTAAAAAAACTACAATACGACTCATTTGGGTTGTTAAGTGAGTAATCAGGTGATGGTTTAGAATCCCAATCCAATTTCAACCGTTCAAATCGACTTGTGGTCACAGGTGTATATTTAATTTTTTGTTTACAATTATAGTTTTTAACTTGTATTTCTAGTTTAATTAGTTGACCCAAGTGGTCTGATTTTAAATTGCTTATAATTTTTTTACTTAATACTTTTTCATTTTGACAAACAAATATATTATCTATACATTTTGCTGAGGTTTCAGTTATTCTAGTTGGTTCCATAAATATTGGCCTTAAATTATAACAATTAAATAAATTAGTTAATCTACTACTGAGGGAGTAGACTTCTTATTAGATTGACAATTATACCAGTCACATTTAACGTTTTGTAGTATGTGTAGGTTCAGATTCTTTTATCGTAAAATAAGGTCTCTTCAAAGAAAAAGTTGATACATTTTCATTTAAAAATAAGGAAGCAATAGTTTTCATTTTCTGAGTAACGTGAACAAACTCGCCTTCGCCAGCTAGTTCTTTAGTATTTTTATGCCAAGATGCGGCTAGTAATTGGGATGGCGGTAACTGCGTGGACAGTTATGAGAATAATGCCTGTTGGGGACTCTTTGGACCACAAGATAGCTGTCTGTGGTAGGTATTTGTAATTAGAAAGACCATTTAGAATTATGATTGGCAACGGCTAAATTATGCATAATTCAGAGACCACCAGCATGGTCTCTCGATGAGTACTTTTCATGAAATTTTCGAAACGAAACAGGTTAACACATTTCATAATCAGATGATCCTATTGATGTATAACCCCTTGTATTAGATACTATAATTGTTAACTTACTATCCATCATTGCAGAAATTTTGTTGAAGACAATAAATATACGAGCAAAAGGAATGACTAGTTTCAAAATCAAAAATTATTTATATCCATAAATACAATAAATGTACACTTGGAAAAGGTTATATTATAAAATTAAGCACAAAAAAGGAAATTAAGTGATATTTTTGTATTAGACTTTTGTGGGTAGACTAAAAAAAAAAACCGTTTGGCGAATATAATCAGCGATTACGACCTGAGAAATCTTGATGAGGGATGTTTGATGAACCATCCAATGTGGAAGACATTGTAAGACAGGAAACAAGGATAGAACAAACATCACAAAACCAACAACGGCGTTGCCTTTGACCACATTAATAGCTTATCAAGTCAATCTTTGAACAAGACGCGATTGTTCGTCACCTTATCATGCAGGTAGACACACAACCTGTGTATTTACATGAGAATTATATGGGGACTTGCGGAATGGCGCAAGGAATTTAGACGCGAACGTGCTGCAATGAGATGCATGTTTTAAATAATCATTCGTGTACCTATTCCTCGTGCGAGAGTTGGTCATATCATACGAAAAGGTTGAAACACAATATTAAATTTCGTATACTGCAGAAAAATCTACCGACATTTGCGTGTTTTTTTGTTTTATAAGCAGTCGATTTAATTTCTCACACCTCCCTTTTGGATACAGTGGGAGGTTGTAGGGAATCAGGAGTATTCAAAAATGTACTAACTGTTGACTTCTGACTATATCCTGGATATGATATCTAGCGGATTACTTATAAGCACTTACGTATTATGTGCCTTGTAAAAACCACTCTCTTCAAAAGTGTGCCTACTCATTCGAAGATATACCATTAGAAAACTATATCGAACAGTTTTGAGTGGTTTGTTGGCTTATTACAGTTGCATTTAGGCAGTTACTGCCTAAATGCAACTGTAATAAGCCAAAAACTAAATGTAATAAAAAAAAATTATCTTGTCAATGTTGGCACTTCTACTGTAGGAATGCCAACTTTGACAAGATAATTTTTTTCGCCTTCAATACCAATTTAGTAAACCAAGATGCTAATGACATTGCTCAAAAATCTCAACAACTTTTATCAACACACGGACTGTGTCCGTTCTTATTACGTTTCTTAGATAACAGATTGTGGTATTTAATTTTCATTCTGTTGTGTCAGATAACGTGATAATTTATAGAGGACAGTAAAGGCTTTCATTTTACGATTATTTAGTTGTTGATTGTGAAGACGTGTGTTTTATTTGCATTGTCTTAGCTGTCACAGATTATGCGACGGATCAAATAGTTCCTTTGGTAATGATGTTTCACTACAACTTTTTATAAACCGAAAGGAATCAGAGTCTGTAGATCTCTTCGGAGTAAATTTTACTAGCCCGTGCTTTTGCACCCAATTCCAGAATAAAAAGTCTTTTTCCGGGATATTATCTATCTATTTTCCAAAGGCCCGTACTACCACAATCTTACAATGAATTTGCATTTAATAGATATATGAAAAACTGTAACTTCAGGATTACTACGTCCAGCAATAGATTAAACCCGATTGTTGATGATGATAATGATTGATTTTGAGTAGTTATAGTCCAGCCAGTTAGCAAGGCAGGCCAGCATAGCAACTACCTTTCTTTTACATTAATTTTATATGGACTTTAAATCTATGGCTCAGATCTACAAGATCTCTTTTTAACTTGTTGTTCATACGGCAGTTTATTATAACTCTCTAGTTCGTCTTTTTAACTCTTTCTTTACCTTATTATTTCAATCGAATCCCTCTGTGGAAAGTTTTGTCTTATAGCCCCACTTGTTAGTAGAATCTTCAGTGAAATAAGCATAATCAGAGTAATGTAAGTCTTGAGTCCATCTTATTGCGCAATTGTTTGAAGACAACCTCAAGGTGTCCTCGACTGTACATTCATACAATCCTTAAAATAATACTGTGATATCCGCAAATATACGGTATCTGAAATGAACATGGACTTTCCTTGTCAGAACGTGATGAGTTATCAAGCAATAATGCTGGTTTAGGTATTTTAGGTATAACTTGTATCATTTTATTATTATCATCATAACCGTCACAGCTCATTTATATCCACAGCTGGACATAGGCCTCATCCAGACGACGAGACGCCACAAATAGCGATCCTTAGTCACCTCTATCAACTCCCTGCGATAGTTACAATGTTATTGGTATCTAACAAAAAAAAATGTTTTTTTTCTATAAGAATTCGAGCGCGCAGCTCAATAATATTAAAAATTGCTAAAATGTATTGAGTTTAATTGAGGTATTTTATTAGATTTTCAAAGCCTGAAAGATAGTGTTAATAGCATCCTGGCTATTAACTCAACTCTTTCTCTCGAGTTTCCTCTAAACTTTGCAAAGCCCCATTATGAATGTAAAAATATTTAAATAAAATTTAATAGTAACCATATAAAGATTTCGGTATACATTACTCCGATCGAACAACAAGAATTGTTAAAAAATCCCTAAACAGTGATGTGAAGAACAATCACAGAACTATCGACGAACAAAGTAACTATGCATATCTAACGCGGAAACATTGTATTTGTCCAACATAATTTATGTAGTCCATTGTCGTACGGAAACTGTAGGCCCGATCCGTTAATCATGTTGGAAAAAATGCAATAAATCGGACCCTAAGTTAGTTATATCCGCAGAAAGAAATCAGATATAGGGTGATCTGAAATGTTTGCAAGATACTATGGGCGTAGGTAGGGTACCGATCGTGGGCATCGTGAAATACAACGAACTAGGCACTGGACGAGGGTAGTCCCAATAGCAACAACTCCTAAAATTACTTTGTATTTATTAAATTAAAACAAATAGATTAAACTTACTTGCACAATTTATTATAGTACCACATGAATAACTGATAGTTTTCACCTGCCTAATAGTGTTATCTCCTGTATTTATCAAGCATTCATTCACTATCACCCTTCACTTGGAATAACCGCACTTTACCACCATAACACGAGATGGAGTCTACAATGCAGCAGTCCGCCCAGCAACTGATGATTGACTTAAAGCAGCGCATGGACTACTTTGAGGCTGAATTGCAAAGGAACATCAGCCCTTCACCGACTGTGGCCTCACTCGCAGCTGAGTTTGCCAGTTACAAGGCTTTCACAATGACTGTATTCCGTACACTTCAAGAACAAATGCAGCTGGCTACACAGTCCATAGACAGGTTAGAGATGCGGACCCGGCGTAAAATCCTCCTCATCCATGGAATCCCAGAGCAGCAGAAGGAGAATACAGCAGCAGTTTTATCCAAGGTGATAAGCGGTGAGCTTAAGTTGACAACCTTTTCAGGCAATGATGTCAGCCGGTGCCATCGTATGGGCCGTGCTATCTCAAGTCGGCCCAGGCCGATTCTTGTCAAACTGCGAGACGTGACTCTGCGCGACAAGATATGGTTTTCTAAAACTCATCTAAAGGACACTGGCATCACCCTCTCAGAGTTCCTTACTAAAGCCCGCCATGAAGTTTTTATGAAGGCGAGGCAGCATTTCGGAGTCAACAAATGCTGGACTAGAGAGGGCAACGTATACGTGGCCGGCGAAGGTACTACTCGCCACCGAGTGAACTGGATGGGCGATCTTGAGATGCTGATTGGACAGCCGCAGTCAGCTGAAATGGTGGCGTCAGGGTCGTCCTCTGGGCCATCGGTCTCCAAGAAAACGGCGACGGCAGAAAAGGCGCCAGCAGCGCAGAAAAGTAAGCGTGCAGCCGCGACTTCGTCTAAGAAGTAGGAAGATCATTGGTTGGAGGTGGTAAGACCAGGATTTGGTGTAAACTTTCACACTTCCCCCGTCTGTAGCAACCTGCAACTTGCTACGCAGTTGGTCGTAATGGCTTGCTGTAACTATTGCGAACATAACTCGGGTATTTTCAATCCACCGTCAATTCATTTTAGTTCATTGTTTTTTCTGTTATGCTTTTATCTGACAGCAGTTGCCAGCTGACTGACATACAAAAAAGAACGCGACTTGTGTCACTTTGACATCTGACATGGCTTCATGGCTTTTGGCTCGGCGGGAGGAATCAAATTGTTATATTTGTATTTTCTTTTATTTTACTACCAACCCTGTGTTATTTGACTATGTTTTTAATGTTTCTTGTAATCAATGGTTTTTTTTTTTGTTTGGTTCTCTATAATTGTTTTGTGTTTTAGCTATTTTCTAATAGGCGTGATATTGTAAATCTCTTTCCTAAAATATGACACAACCGGCAGATGGACTAAGGTACTATTAAAAGTCTATTTTAAAATTTATTAGATTTATATAATTAAGGTATTGTGTACTATACTTACATATATTTTTAATATTATCTAGGTACTGATGAACAGCAGTGATAGTGAAGATGAGTTCTTCACATCATTTTCGTCTTCCTCACCTTGCACCTCTGATGACAGCTTCAGCAGCATTCCTACTCTTTCCCAGTCCCTAGAATCCCATTTTTCTGATTGTCCTAAGAACTTCAACGTTGTGCACATCAATGCACAGAGTATTCCTGCTCACCATCCGGATATGCTGGCGTCGTTTGATCTCAAAGCCATTGATGCAGTTCTAGTGTCAGAGTCATTCTTGAAACCTGCCCTCCCATCTACGTCATACTCACTTCCCGGGTTCGTGCTTATCAGGAACGACCGCGTTCATTGCGGTGGTGGAGGCGTAGCTATATATCTCCGTGCGCATATCCCTTACTCTGTAGTCAGCACGTCTCACTCACCACCTCCGCTGGGTGCAGGGGAGCATCTTTTTGTTGAAATTAGTCTTGTGCACACCAAAGTCCTTCTTGGAGTCTATTATAGCCCTTCTCTTCGCGTTAACTTCTTTTCCTCATTCGATAAACTCCTCGAAGACTTTGCCCCTTTATACAGTCATACCATCATCATGGGTGATTTTAACACGTGCCTGCTTAAACGTGATTCTCGGACCCGAAGTTTGGAATCACTGGTTTCCTCCAATAATCTCAACGTCCTTCCTTTGAGTGCTACGCATCATTTCCCAAACTGTACCCCTTCTCTTCTAGACCTTATTTTTGTCTCTTCCATCAATAACGTTCATAAGCACGGGCAGTGCCCCGCGGACTCCTTTTCTTATCACGATTTAATATTCATTTCCTATAAAATTCGCCCGCCGAAAGCTAAGCCCAAAATAATTATGCAACGTAACTTTAGCGGAATAGATGTTGAAAGTCTACGTGCAGATGCAAGGCAGATAGACTGGTCGGAGGTAGAGAGCGCTGATTCTACTGATGGCAAGATCAGTTCCTTCAACTCTGTGCTTATAAACCTATACGACAAACATGCGCCGCTACGGAAAATTAAACTGAAGCACCTGCCAGCGCCTTGGCTCACAGATCACATTAAAGAGGTTATCCATCGCAAGAACGTGGCCAAATTTAAGGTAAAGTGTTGTCCTTCGGAAGCGAATGTTGCCAAGTACATAGAGCGACGAAATCTCTGTAACAAGGTGTGTAGGGAGGCCCAACGCCGTTATATCCACAATTCTGTCCAAAACGAAGACCCTTCTAAAGTTTGGAAGTTTCTTCGAACACTTGGGGTTGGCAAATCACGTAATGACACAATTCCCAGTGATATAGACGTCGATTCTTTAAATAGACACTTCTCCTCGTCTTCCCAATTTGATGGAATAAATAAATCTAACACTCTTCATGCTCTCTCTCTGTTACCAACCCCTGTCTCTTCACCCTTCTTTCTAAGTCCGTTTTCTGATTGTGATGTTAAGAGAAGCGTCTCTTCGATCTCATCAAATGCAGTCGGTGATGACAACATAAGTCGTAATATGCTGCTGCCCATCCTTGACGATATTATTTACGTCCTTGTCCACATCTTTAACCACTCAATTTCCAGTAGCACTTTTCCAAACACCTGGAAAAATGCCCAGATTATCCCTCTTCCTAAAAAATCTAGACCTACCTCCTTTTCCGATTTCCGACCCATTTCTATTCTTCCTTTTCTCTCGAAGGTGCTAGAGCGATTGGTACATAACCAACTCAGCCGATTTCTCTCTAGCAACTCTCTCTTGAATCCTCTACAATCCGGTTTTCGTCACGGTCACAGCACCGTAACGGCTCTTTCTAAAATAACGGATGACATTCGCCAGGGCATGGACAGCGGGCTTGTGACTGTGTTGTCATTGCTTGACTTTAGTAACGCCTTCAACAATGTCGACCATGACATTCTTCTTGCTGTGCTTCGTTCTCTTAACATATCTCCGATTGTTACTGACTGGTTTCATAGTTACCTGTACGGTCGCCGGCAACGCATCCGCCTTGACGATAAACTCTCGTCCTGGTGTGATGTCACTGCTGGTGTCCCACAGGGCGGCGTACTTTCTCCTCTACTATTTGCGATTTTCATTAACTCCATATCAGAATCTTTGTCAAGTTCCTACCACCTTTACGCTGACGACCTTCAGATATACCAACAAGTTTCTATCAATGACCTTACGTCAGCTATAGCCTCAGTAAATGATGACCTCTCACGCATCCTCGCCTGGAGCAAAGCACACGGTCTTTTGGTGAATCCTAAGAAGACTCAAGTCATCATTGTGGGAAGCTCAAGGATGATTGCTAGAATCGATATGGCGACCCTACCTCCTATCTTGTTTGATGGTGTCACAATTCCTTTGAGCAAAACTGTCAAAAACCTGGGTCTGATTGTAGACAAAGAGCTGTCATGGGGTCCGCAACTGGCTGAACTTAGCCGAAAAATGTTTGCATCGGCGGGCTCACTGCGGCGACTGCGCAATTTCCTTCCATCTTCTACTAAGGTAACGCTCGCCCAGTCTCTTTTGCTCCCCATCCTTGACTACGCCGACGCCTGCTATCCAGACCTCACTGAAGATCAATTAAATAAGCTTGAGCGCCTCCAGAATTTCAGCATCAGGTTCATATTTGGCCTCCGCAAATATGACCACGTATCCGAGTATCGCGCTAAACTCAAGTGGTTGCCTATCCGACTTCGCAGGAATACTCACATTCTATCTCTCTTGTACAGTATCTTGTTCTATCCTCCCAGCCCATCTTATCTCAAAGAGCGCTTTCAATTCCTGTCCAACTCTCACTGTCTCTCTTTGCGTTCCTCTGAAACCCTTGTTTTAAAAGTTCCTGCTCACTCTACTACTTTCTATGAAAAATCATTCACTGTACAAGCTATCAGCCTATGGAATGCTCTTCCCCTGGACATCAGACGTGCAAAATCACTCCCTATTTTCAAAAAGCTGCTTCATCAACATTATTTATCCATGTAAAATTTATTATGTATTTAAATTATTTTGTATGTGTTTAGTGACATCATATTCATTATAGTATAGTATAGTATAGGTAGTATAAAGCATGTTAGGTTTATGTAGTATGTAGTGTAGGTATATTCATATCGATTTCTGTTCCTTTAAGTTGTTTTTTTTAATGCCACCGTCTATGTTGTTCTTTTATCTCCAGTCCATCCCAAGGTTGCCTGGAAGAGATCGC
Organism: Eupithecia tripunctaria; assembly: GCA_955876795.1. Lineage (NCBI taxonomy): Eukaryota > Metazoa > Arthropoda > Insecta > Lepidoptera > Geometridae > Eupithecia > Eupithecia tripunctaria. The sequence goes on from OY041612.1 coordinate 9,731,428, forward strand.
TCAAAGCGATAAGGCCGCCCTTTGTACTTCTATGATTCTGTACATTTCCTTCTGTATTGTTTTTTTTATGTTTGTGTGGTACAATAAAGAGTTATCTATCTATCTATCTATCTAGGTATTCTGATACTAAAATAACTAACAATATTAGTCCACTGCTGGACGCAGGCCTTCCCCTTATAATCAACTAATTGGCATTTGTCTCAAGGGGGGTAATGCCCATAATCTCCACGCTGGGCATGCAGGTTGGGAATCGCAATTCGCAGGTAGAATTGTTCTGCAGGGGCGCTGCTGCCCACTCCCCGATAGATATCCCTTAGTCGACTCTTACGACACCCACGGGAAGAGTTGGGGTGGTGCAAATTCTAAGCCAGCACGACACAGCTAAAATAACTAATAATAATGGAAAAGACAACCTAATGAAGGGTCAAAAATGTTAAACTAACGAGTGCGTTAGGTATTATTGTATACTTATTATGTTATTAATACATATTATTGTAAGTTTTACTAGGTACCTACTTTTCTCCATTTATAATTTTCTGGGACGCTAGGAGAAATCGTTTACAAAATGTAACTTTAAAATTGATTTTTAAACATATTATTTTTGGGTTAGATGCTAGCTAGTATTTTTAAAAAGGTATATGAAGTATAAAAAAAACATGGATTTTACTCTCTTTGCGATATGAATAGTTCACCATGTGTATTGTATCTAAATGGTCAGTTGCTATTAGCCGAAGAGATTGCAATAAAACGTAATAATATTCATAGTATTTTTTGCACAGACCGACTGCTGTTTCATTTATCAATGGTATAATCTACGATACTTATTCATATTCGGCTCGATTTATCGGCATAGAGGTAGCATGGAGTGGCTTAACACTACAACTTTAGAAGTATTATTGCAATGCTGAATATAACCTCTTTCAATAAGCTTTAGGTATATAAACGTATTTTTGACAAAGGAAATCCTTCACTGAAATATGTAGATAAGTTGAAAGGAAATTTATTGACAGAGGAAATTACAATCAAAGTATAGTATAGTAGGAGGAAGTTACTTAAAAGTGTCCGATAAATTATCATAAAAAAATCTAAAATGTATTATAAAAACAATACTCTTAAATTCATCCTAATACAATCTCTATTAACGCCACTGATTACGAAAGGTAATCTAACCAAAACAGATTGGACAGTAAGTAAGCTAACTTTCTTTACTTAAAAGCGACGAATATTAAAAAAATAAGTAAATTGTCGGTAGATATGTAGGTCGTCTACCTAAATATCTACCGACAAATTTACTTATGATGTTATGTTAGTGTATTCTAGTAAGTATTTCTGTCTTTTTTCGTCCCTTTTTCGGTATGTGTAATAATCGAACAATTTCAGCTTTCCGCTTTTCCATAGACAACACACTTTTATACAAAAATGCGACTCTATCTATCCTGTTCATTCTGTTCTGTCCCCTAAGGTGAAAGGTCGTATGGGGCACACGACGGTCAGTGGCGAATGGTACCGACTGGAACCCGCGATTCTATGAGAAAGCATCACTACCCTAATCAAACACATATTGCTTCATTTCAACTGACTACATTTTCTACGAAAACACAAACCTAGCAATGTGCAGAAAAGCTCATAGGGATCGATTTTGTGTTTCGATAGTTTTGTTATTACAATTGGTTTTGTTGCGTATTTTATCGATGCATGATCTTTATCGGACAGATGTCCAGATAATTTTAAACAGTAGTTTGAGATTGAACCGCCCTTGATAAAGGGTAATTGTAGTGGACGGACATACATGGTTGATTATGATGTATGGCCCTATAATTACTTCGACTATTAGTTTTTAGTTGTATGTATTTTCAATGTAAATGATCATTGCTTTGTTTTGATAATATAGACCTTTTACAAACGATCATCTAGGACGCCCTTCGCTCAGATATGATGACGACTTGTTAAATACTACTGGCAAAGGCTCGATCCAGCAAGTTGAAGACAGGGCGCCATGGTGCTCATAAGGGGAGGTGTGTCCAGCTTTGGATGGACTATTATAAATATTAATGATGATGATAATTTAGATTCTAGTCCCAAAGTAGAGCACAGCTTTTGTTGTACACACCAGGTGCTACGAGTATATACATTCTAATTTCTTATTATGTTCTTGGTAATACATCCTAAATTATTAAACCTTGCGTACAAAGAATGGAAAAATACTTAGTTCAAGATTCAGTTGATCGAAATTTCTAATAAAAAAAAGTTACTAAATATATAAATTAAAATAAAATCTATGTTGGATATTCATGGATCCATTGTTAGAAAGCACACACAAATATAATAATGGAAAAAAAGAGTGTTAGTACAAAGTTTGTTAGTAAAAAACTTTTATTTATTTATTAATTTCAGGTAGTATTAAATCCTAAACGAACAATGCCTAAAGACCTAACAGCCTCAACCAAATAATGTTATTCTAACATGTCTTTTCCGTACATAAACACTTCATTCTCGATCTACCTCATGAATTTCCAACACTTTCCTTCCCATTAATTTGCAACCTTATCAATAACCTCAAATAACCTTTTACGGTTAATTTAAGCCAGCTTATCATCTGGTGACCACTCATCCAAGCATTTACATGCATATCGGAAAACAAGTTGCCCATTGTCGCTACTCTGTAATACTACCGGAAAAGACACTTGCACGAAACTCGAAACTAACCTCTGTGATGTAGATTCTAAAGTAGAATTTTCAATGAGCAAAGTGATGGGAAAAATTATGAAAAACATCGACATAATCCAAGCTAATTTATAGTGAAGCATACCAGTTTTAGAGTCCGTTTTTCTTTGTTATTCCAAAGATGGCTTGCAACAATGGCAGCCTATATACCACCCGCACGTCCTCTTTAGATAAGATAAGGCTACCTGTAATAAACGACACCAATACACTAATGATACCGATACCGGTATTGGACCGGTATTCACTGGCTGATAAAAACCGGTCTGCTCGATAGCCGTACTGGTAATTTTGTGCCCATTTTCAGTGTAGATAACTGTAATTAAAGCTAATATTTTCAGTCCAAGACCAATGTATCATGTATTTTGTATTTCCAATACACAACGGACAAATATTATTCACAAAAATTAAGTTAGAAATTTTGGTAGGTTGTACTTACCTACTATATTTTTAATTGTATATCCAACAATATTTTATGAGTTTCACGAAAAGTTTCACAATAAGTACCGTGTTATCTACCGATTTATTTACGTACTATTGATTTTGAATGTCTAATACAAATGGTTGGTATATTTGGTAAACAAACTGATTCCATGCAATATTATAACCACCTAGCATCTAGCGTCTGACCCTAAGTTTCCTAGAACATGGTCCCGTAGACTGAAAATTGCATAATGATCGCTTATTTGGTGGGTATCACGAAATAAGCGACACACTCACCTCTTGGGTAGGGTAGCGAGTTTCGAGATTAGATCATTATCGATAAACATTTAATAGGTACTGTCTTTTTCTTGCACTATTAAAAATCATATAATGAGAGAGAGATTGAAGATTAAAACCAGACAGACCATTTATATGGTTAGTAGAACTCATATTTTTATTATTTAATGTTTAAATTATAACCTTATTTTATTTTTATTAGCCGTTGCTGTCCCACTGCTGGGCAAAAGCCTCTCTTTTCTTCTTCCACTCCTCGCGATTTAACGTTGTTACAGGCCATGATGGATGATGTACGTCAAGCTCGTCTCGCCATCTTATTAAGTTTATGTAATTTTCAAAAGGCATGTGTACATTTTATACCTATATGTTAATCTTATTCTGAATTAAATAATGCCCATTGACATCGTTATCAGTATAAATTGTTATCATTTTATTGTGTTTGCTATGTTTTACCATCGTATTCTCCTACAAATAAATCTAGTCAGAATTACTGATTATTTACGCATAATATTTACACCGGGAAAACCACTTGACTTATTATTTTATTTACCTTTTACAATTGCCTTAAGATTTATAGGAAGATTACTCTCTAAGAACTTTTAGTAACTTGTAGTTATATAAGGCATTTTATAAGTGGGTATTATTAGTTACTATTATAGTTTATATACCTAGTGTTGGTAATTTAATTTGCTTAAGTACATTTTCAGCTACAAATAAGGAACAATCTTATCCTTTAAAACTTTTTCAAGTTTCGAAAAACCTATCAGTTTTATCTAACCGCGCTCATGAATCGATTTTTCTTGTCATTTTTTTAACGTCGAATTTAATTTTAATTTATAAAATGTTGATAAATCGATAGAAGTTTCTCCAAGCCCTAGCTCTGACCATGCGCCTCCACGTTATTTCCATGGCTAATTGCAAATTGCGGCTGTCAACAGCATAGAGCGCTAATGTGTCATAATATGACACGAGCGGCCATGTTCACGGGCAGGGTTCCGTGTGATTACGGGGCCTGCTGACCCCTAATTCAACGGGTGCCAGAGGATGTAGCTGGGAAAATCTTACTCATTGCTGAAGAACGTTCCACGCTCATACTGTCTGTGTCTATAAAAAAATTATTTTGTGAAAAGATGCCGCTATCATTGGTAACTTACCTCGTGCATTAATTTGCTCTGACAACCTAAAAGTATTTATGGTTTTTGACAGAAATAAAATATAATTTTTTGTAGCTGAAAACAAGGCGCTATGGCGCAGATTAAGGAAGGTCTATGTTTCTCGGTTTAGATAAGGTTAAGATAGATATTTTGTTGGTAAAAACAGACGCACATTGAGAAGTCTGTGCTAGTCCACTACTGAACGTAGACCGTTCAACAGTGGACTAGCACAGGCTTATGATGAAGATGGTTTTTGAAGAAGAAAGCCTAATATTGTGGTGTGGACCAGAAATTTTAAAAGCTACTTGAAATAACCGCAAAATATGATCGATCAAACTTCAAAAGGATCGCAATCACGTAAAGCATCTCTAAGAAGTGGTGCAAATAAAAAATAACAAAGAAAACTGCCGACAGATTCATCATTATGCGATGCATGCCTCTACGAAATTTAACACTATTATGCCATATCGGGTCGATTTGGCCATTTTATATTTTACGCTTTTATCTGAACATGTTTGAGAAATTCCATATTTTTGAGCGATGTCCGCTGGGCAAACACAGGGCGGCAAGAACTTTGCGCTTCGTTTGCCTTCTTCAATAGGACTTTGTTAAATTTACCGACGTAAGCCTTCACCATCCAACCAAAGAGTCATTCAAATTTCAACTCTAACTCTCAATAACACGGTCCTAGTAAAATTTTGGGTAAGGGTAAATCATTTGTAAGTTCCCAAAAAATCTTAATCATGTTATGGCTCTACGGTAGCAAAATCGTTTGTGGGTTCGCTTGAGAATTTATGACCTGAAAATACAATGTATTTCATCGTGTTTGGTTTAAAATTTGATAGAGTCCAGTGCGCGTGATAGGGTGTTTCATCAGCTGACTACATAGAAACACTTTTGAAATAACAAACATATCTAATAAATATCAAACCTTTTTGAATAAAGATCCGATCAGCCTTTTAGTTGTGAAAATGTAACAAACTGACAGAATATCTTTCGTTTTGAATATAATACTTTATTTTAAGTATTTATTTATATTTATTTAGTAAGTAAGTACACAAAACATATTGAATATACAATCAATAATAAAACAAAAACATAATGAACTGGCTTGAGACTTAGCCGGCATGTGCACACAATAACTCTTTTAAGGTTAAGCTCGCCTTTGTACATGTCCAGTATTTGTTAACTTTTATGTATGTTATATTGTGTGCAATAAAGAATTTAAGAATTTAAGAACAAATAATAAGACGTATTTAATAGAAATTTACTAGAATAAAAAATAATAATTTAAATTTATCTGCAACACGTATGAATACCACGCATTACATAATCAAAACGAGTACAACCGCGCACACAATGCCTAAAACCACTTCAGGGCAGAAAGGCACACGTGTCGATGCTATAATCCCCAGCTTTGCGTTATAATCCGACCACCCAGTCCCTCGACCATTATACACTGCCCAGAATACCCCCATTATTATAGAATACATAGATTATAATAGAACACATAGATACCCGTATTATTTCACACTGTACAATCGAGACCACCAAGGTAAAAGGTATAAAATCCAAATCTCGCAAAATGCGAATGTAATGAGCCGTTCGTGATTTTTTGGCGGTTTACGTGTATTTAGTTTCGATGCAGGTATTGTAATTGCGATTTTAGTTTTTTTTTAATAGACATAAATTTGCACTTGACGGGTAGGAGTATTTATGCGAATAAATGGCATAATTCGTGAGTTCGGTGGTGAAAACACATTGTACTTAGTTCAGTATAATTTCTAACTTGGTTGCATGGAGTGTGGAAGACTTTAAGGAGCAGCATTGGAAAGCATGAGAAAGACATTGGAGAGACCAAAAACAACATTGCCACGGCACATTAAAATATTATTATTATTATTAGGTACCTACTCTACCAATGGGCTAAGTCTACTAATGATAAGTGTGAAACAAGACACTATTATTAATGCAATGTTTGAATGGTTTCCAACCACTTCTTACCAACTACTGAACGAATCGGGCTTATATTTTGTCATAATATAGTAAGCAATCTATCTACTGTTTATTCCGATAAACTCGTGTGAAGCAGTGGGCAGAAACCAGTCAACAATGAAGTAGAAACAAATATTTTACCCATAAAAATAATGAAAACTAATATAACTAAAATATGATTCGTAGTTATTTCGTTACGTCACAGTCGATATATCAATCGGCTAATGATAGTCCGATCCGATGTCAACAATACAATGTAATGGTAGGAACAAAAGTGTTCACCATCTAATTTTTCTAGGTTTTGTGTTATTACAAATTATACGAAAAACTAGTAGATTACTAAATAACTAGGGAGTTACTTCATCTGAAACTATTGGTTCATATATATTGGATGACTATTATGCTTTGATAACCATTTGACAACGGATGTGGCGCGGCAGGCGAAGGTCCACCTGTGACATGGTTCGATTCCCGCCTTGGTATTTCCTACATAATAATAAAAAAAAGACGTGTGGCACTCGGGGACTGCCGCGGTAAAGCTATTGCAATGCCATCTAGAGGCGAGTTGCTGAACTAAAGAGACAAACGTCAAGGTTTTTTCGTTACGGAATTTCTGGATTCGGTCCCCGCGCTCAAGGCCCGCGATAGAAGCTATGCAATAGCTTAAAAATATGTACTGATATTTTATTTTATATTATTTTTAAATTTTTGGAAAACTAACAGCTCGGCAACAGAATAACAGAAAAAAATGATGGGTAACTAAAGGCTAAAAAATAAGTTTCCACAGAATAAAAAAATAAGTTTCCACAGAAAAAAAACTAAGTGAAATTATTAAACAGTCGAAGATAGAAATGGACAGCATATTTGGTTCAGGAAAAATAAAAATAATAACTACGTTACAATTAATACTTACTTCTCATTATATATATATTTATATATATATTTGACGACCTCTGTGGCGCGGTGGGCGAAGGTCTGCCTGCGACGCAGGAGGTTGCGGGTTCGATTCCCGCCTCGGGACAAATGTGTGTACGATCTGCAGACATTTGTTCAGGGCGTTCTGGATGTTTTTCTATGTATAATAAAAAATATCTATCTATGTAGTGTATTGTATTATGTATATCAGTTATCTAGTACCCATAACACAAGCTCTGCTTAACTTGGGGCTAGATAATGCTGTGTGAATTGTCCAGTTTTATTTATTATTTATTTATTATTATTTATTTATATATATATACTCACTTAACATTATAATTAATATTGTGTTAAGTATATCAGTCATTTCCATCTGGTAACCATATTATAACAAGTTCTGCTTAACTTGGGGCGAGATGATGCTGTGTGGATAGTCCAGCATATTTATAACGGTAACGTATCGTTGACGGCGGCGGTGGTGGACAAATTGCCCCAACTACTTTCAGAACAGCACTTTTCTCTGCATCAGTACAAAATTATGACTGCTCATTCGGACGTACAGCAATGTGTATTAATGATGTACGAACAGAAAGACGATTAGCGGCCGTCTGTTTGTCCCAGGGCGATCTAATAGTGTTGATCGTTTATACATCCGAGCAAACAAAACAGTAGATCAGATCTTCTAATTGTTTTAGTAGGAAATTACAAAGCTACGAAAACAATACTAGCCCACGTGCGAGAGCACTTCCGGTAGTCAAAAGCGAGATGCGTGTAAAATAATTACTGAAATTAAATAAAAGTTATGTCTTCAACAGTTTTTTTTCGTTTTTGTATGTCCGCGACAAAGATCCTAGTTGTAGTCCACCTTCCGTAAATCTTCTTTGTGCCGCAAAAGCAGTACATCTTTGATTAACTTAATTTTCCCTCTACTCAGTATGTAACTTTTCCATAGCAGCTGTTGAATTCCGGTTGTATTTGTGAGTGTACTACTCATATTATATTTGTCGCTCATTGGCTGTTTCTACATTACGAATAAAAAAGAATGAAAATTAACCAATATGCAGCGAAAGTGGCCGTCAGGAACACAGTAGGTTGAGTTCCAAATCCATACATTATTGCGAAGGCGTCATTTTAAGAGATAAGACGGTTTACCTTAAAATTTATGCAATTGGGACACAAACCATGACTCTCTGCGTCTAATTATGTTCTTAGCTTGTTTTCAAAAATTTGCGAGTAATTTTTCTTCCGCTGATAAACTAATCAACATCAAATCTTTTGTAAAATATTTTTTCTCTTGCCAAATTGTTAACAAATGTTTAAATCATTGATTAGTACATTAAAGTGATGATCAGCATTAGAAGAACTTCGTTAAATTTTGGAACCCAACAAGTGACTAAAAATATAAAAACCCGACTCAGTCCTCCCTTCCCATTTGAAGTGAGAGCGAAGGTAAGAAGACTATGCGAGTATTTTCATAGGTATGTACCTCACTTATCAAAATCCCTTTATCCTATGCTTGGCGGTTATAAAGAATGTCTACCAACCCATAGAATCACTCAAAAAACATAATCTACGTCTCATAAGTAAAACTATAAGCCCGAGATATTCCCGATCTCCGAAAACTCGTCAATCTGAAACGTGACAAACTCCTGCAAATCTTTGGTGTTGCCACAAGTCGGCATAACAAACACCTATTTAATTTGGGTATCACAGACAACCACCTATGCAGAGGGTGCATGGCGTCAGCGAGCAAGGCTTTCCGGATGGTCATCGGGTAGTTAGAGATCAACAAAGACACGCAAAAAAGATGCACAAGTGGCCTACTTGCGGAAACTGGTCCAGAAACGAGTAACAAGTACCCAGCTAAGTAAGTAACGGGTAAAAAGAAGTCAAAGTTTGAAAAACAATCCCTCTAATGCCTTTACCTTAAGGTATTATAGTTACGCATAAATACAGGAGAAAGTTATAAACTTACCTACACTTCTATAGCTACAAATATGCAATAGATACTTAGCTAGTAATACCGTGTGGTGCCGGCGGCATAGAATTTGCACCACCCCAATTCTTCCCGTGGGTGTCGTAAGAGGCGACTAAGGGATATCTTCTGGGGGGCGGGCAGCAGCGCCCCCTGCAGAACAAATTTTCCACCAAACTGCGATCCCCAACCCGCATGCCCAGCGTGGGGATTATGGGCATTACCCCCCATGAGTTAAACGCCAATAAGGCGTTTATCAGGGGGAGGCCTGCGTCCAGCAGTGGACCGATACAGGCTGTGGATGTGGATGAATAGTAATATTCTCTCGTCCTTTCTTTGTCATTTGCCAGCAATTTAGTAATTTTCGTTTAAATATGATGTAACGGCGAGGCATGGCACAACATAATTCAAGTGTTGTAAGCCACCGCAAGCTAATTGCGTCCATCCTATCTCCTGATATTATAGTTAGGGTGAGGGCACACTTGACTATTCGTTTTAGTTATAACAAAACTCAAAAAAGTACTTATTAGTAGTCCATCCATTCACAATAGAGCATGTTTACATACAAAGCAACTGACAGTTCAATCAGCTGATGAAGGGGTAAAAACATTTTATTAATTAGGTTAGCTCTTGTCTGCGTCTTTGTTATAGTAAAGGTTGATCTTTAAATATGTTCAAAGAATTAGCAAGCTGAAGTGGCAGTATGCGAGCTATATCTCGCGAAGAACTGACAACCGCCGGGTAAACGTGCTCTTGAGCAAACATAGTTCAGGACGCCCTCTGGTCCGGTGGGATGAAGACCTGCGAAAGATTGTAGGCAATCTGTATAGCGATGTAAATGTATAGTGTTTTGGCCCTGTGGTGCCGGCTTAGAATTTGAACCAACTTATCTCTTCCTGAGGATATCGTATGAGGTGACATCGGGTAGCGGTTAATAGCCTGCAAAACCCAACTGCCATCTCCAAACCGCATGTCCAGCGTGGAGATTAAGAGTACCTCTTACATGATAAAATCCAGTAAAGCGCTTTTCAAACCTGTAACCAGCAGTGGATAAGTTTAGGCTGTAGGTGTATATTATGACTAGCAGAGCCTCGCGATTTCACCCACGTAGTTCCCGTTCCCGTGGGAATTCCGGGATAGAACATAGCCTATGTCACTCCCTTAAAAGTAAGCTTTTTAATGATTAATATTTTTTTTAATTGGTCCAGTAGTTTAGGAGCCTATTCAATACAAACAAACAAATAATGTAAAACATTTTTTGACAAAATCAAGTGTAACACCACCTTAACCCTACGGTCGTGTCTGGACACCGACTAGAGGCAAATTGAAATTAAAACTAAGCTGGGAGACAGCGACGCAAGGTGCAATGCACTTTGCCAAACGGTAATAGGGTCCTACCTAATCCTATTTTACGTGGGATTGAATTAATTTTCGTATTTATGGGTTTTTAAACTAAGATTTTTGGACTTAGATTTTTAACTAAATAGTAATTAACAGACGTTTGAATCTGTTTTTTTAACTCCCGATGAAGCTAAGCTTGGCTTTGCTTTGGGCTAGAAAATGCTGTGTGAATTGTCCAACATTACTATTATTATTTTTATTTGATTCGGCCTTAAGATTGTACACCTGTTACTTTTTAGGCACTATTTTGACTTTTCCAATTTTACTTTATCCAGAAAAAAATGCATGCAAAGCCAGGAGAAGAAGCTTGCGAGATAAGAAATAAAGAAAATTATAATCATACCGACCATAAATATACTATAAAACATAATAACTTATCTAGTGCAACCACAGAATTCTAAATAATAAGGCACGAATTCTGTGGGCGCAACGCATCAAAATGCTGCCAGTGCATCTTGGAAACGCTTACTATTGGTATACTTGGATCAGCTACCTCTACATTCTTGGCAGAAGTCTGCAGTAGCTCAATTGCTTTAATTGTAAATACTAGTTCTAATTTCTTACATCAGAACTTTTAGAAAAAAAAAGAACTTTCCTATGTTAATTTATTTTTGTGTGGTGCGGATCGTACGGCAAATATGACCTACGCTCAGCATTTTGCTGGATAAACACTGACATGTCCACATTGTTCACTCAGTGCTTGTTTCGGTTATATCATGATCAGATGATAAGATGGATCATGGTTTCTGATACAGAATCATCTCACTTTATCTAATCAGTCTTTACGGAATATGTAACGGTAAGAGTCGATTGAACTAGAAAAATACGCAAATTTTCATTGCGCAATGATACGGAAACAAAGAAAAGCTATGGATTATATCATTGACGTATCTTATATGACTTTAAATACAGTTATAGAATGCGACCGTGAAAACAACATATAAGAATAGCATGATGATTTGCGAAAAGATGAGATAAGAAATGTAAATTAAAAGTATCATGGGTTCTGCATACGATCAAGCAAACGGAAATAGAAAATGATAATGATCTCAATAAGTAAAAGTAACTAAAATAAGTTTATTTTTATTTTTATAACAACGGCCCTACTTTCGTGCCAATTTAATATAAACTGCATGGTGTAGCTCTGTTAAATTAAATGCTTTTACTAACCACTACACAATTAACTAAACTACATATTCATAGTTTATATTTTTTACCGTCATTAGACCTTCATTTGACCGCAATTGTACAACTACGTAACTTAATTTATATTTATGTGCGTGCTAGAGTACAAGGCAAATATGGCCTCCATTCAGCATTGTGCTGGAAACACACTGATGGGTCCTGGTTTTCAGTGAGACCAGAGTTATCGTGTCACGTCACGAACTGCTAGAGTTGCCTAAAAAAATAAAAAGTACCTATTTAGAAGTATTAAACGGGCTTACCTTACTCATAGACTTACTCATAGAGCACGATAGTAGGGGTATTTTAATTCATTCGATTCTTTTCCGAAACGAAAGCGTCAGATTCGAATTTGAAATCTATGCCGACAGTACTTTAAAACGCTTTTTTGATTGGCAAAAGTTTCCGATATCGAACTTTCCGACGAATTAAAATATTTATTTATATTTATTTTAAATGTATTGCAGTTGTACGATGACAAGTCAGACGACCCTGATACAGGTAGAATAACGAAGTGGAGAAGGACCTTCGTCAACTTCAAGTCTTCGCACCGGACTCCAAGGAGGCAGCGCAGGACAGAAGCCGGTGGCGATCTAATGTCGGAGGCCAAGACCCACTTCTTGGCAGATGCGCCACTATATATAAATATTTGGAACTTTCATGTTTAAGAATACCTAAGTAAAGCCTAGAATCGCAATGCTACAGAACCCTAAAACTAACAAGCTACGCAACAGATTCACAAACATCCTTATCACTGGACGTATGTAGTGTAATAATGACACTGAATGTGTTATTTAATTAAGGATACGGTGACCGCGAGGAGATGCCGTGATCAAAGCCTGTTGTAAATTTGTCTCAGTGTGTGACAAGTTGAGTGGAAATTCTCTGATGGGGGAAGCGTTTTCTTCGACGAACTCCGGTTGGTCAATTTGGATGTATTTGTGAGTGTATGTGTGTACTCCTTTTTCCGCGCTGAGACTCGGGTTGGTCCATTGTGCTTGCATTCGTGAGTGTATTGCACAATGCACATACTATTTTTGCCGCTTTTTTGATAATTTTCTTTTGTTTTATGCAGTCAAGGAGTGGCGAATATGCATTCCAGACTCCCTAGGGGTGCTATTTTAACTAAGAATGTATTGGTGAATGTTAATGTGTGATACATTCACCAATTCATATCTGAATAGATCAGCGATTCAGTTCAGTTCAGTTCAGTTATTTATTGATAAGAAAAAATCTTACAAGTCAATCTTATTCAATCTTACATTATAGATATATATCTAAACAACTTATTGTACAAAAATAGTTTACACTAAGTATGTACATAATAATATTTCTTACCAAAAGTAGGTATTACATTTTCTTATTATATTTTTATTTTAAGTTTGGATCAACGATATCGGCGTCCTCGAGTTTGTCTCCTAAGAATTCTTCTACACTATAGTAGGCCCTGTCCACTAGAATTCCCTTCAGTTTTTTAGTGAATATGGCCATCGACGCGGCACTATTACTACAGATTGTAAGAACATTGATTCCAGATTGAAGCAAATCTGGAATCAATGTTCTTACAATTGTACTATAGTAAGTCTGGTTATGCGTTCTCTCGATTGGCTTAGTAACACCAGGTTTCGCGATGCCTTTTCGATTGGATTCGATTTATTTGGGACTTAGTTTGGTAGCAATTTGTTCGCCTCTTCAGCCTAAGTAAAAGCTTCTTTATAATTTATTTAATAACAACTTCTCACCAATTTAAAACAAACCTATGATTGACCGGTATCTCACTCCTATATGTGTTTATAAGGTGATGTATTACGAAGGTTTTAGAAGATTAAAGGACACACTCTCAAACTAACTTATTCACTCTCACCCATTGATTAATTAAAAAGGGAAGATAGGTTACGTTCTCCCAGCGGTTACTCAAAAATTGGCCTGTGTTACAACTATACGCAGACACATACGCTCACAGTTATACTTCCACTCCTGTACAATACAAAGAAGAACAAAGAAGGAAAGACGTATCTAAGACCGAAGTGAGATCGAGACACCAATATTTCACGCGAATCACGACCGCACGTGCCGCCGGTCCGACGGTGACTGAGGTGGGAGCACACAATTTTACACAATATGAGGTTGTCATTTTCGAGAAACTAGTACCTCATCTTCCCTTTTTAATTAATCAATGCTCTCACCTTAATTTTATTTGTATATTTGTATTTATTTATCATTAAAACATTAGAAATTATACAAGACAGGTCAAGGTGTACAAATAACGTTCAAGAAAAAAATACTTCTCATAATTAATATTATTAATACACAATATATTATTATGTATGTATGTATGTATGTATATTCCATTCATAATAATTCAGATAATTTATTTCTTTTCTTTGTCGTTATCAGAGGTTTTCCTAAAATGCATTCAATTAATTTCGATAGTCATATCGTTATGAGATTGATGTTATCGCTCCGCTTGTCACCACATCTTATGCCACATGTGGTAGTTTCCACTAGTATATCTACGTGAACAAACATTAGTCGACAGCATCACCCTTGGACCACACACAACCATCGTGAGGACTTACCGTGTGTGATGAAAGTTATTATGCTATTGCTTTAAGATTGTTATGTATGGCAATGTATTCCTACCATAGGTTAGGTACTAATGTAATCATAGCTAGATTATGTTTAGACTGGACACAGTGGTAAAAATTCGGTTACATCATAATCATTACTAAACTATCATCATTCATACTGTACAGCGGGTCTATTAGTCGACCTGAAGAAGGCGTTAGGTGGTTATTAATAAACTAGCTAACCCGGCAAACTTCGTATCAACAATAAAAGTTGCCTGAATTTTCTTTATAATTTCTCACCTTTCCCTGGGCTTAAAATATATTAAAACAATTAGCCGAATCGGTCTAGTCGTTCTCGAGGTTTTGAGACACCAAACGTCAATTTATTCATATATTATATTATGTATAGAAGTATAGATTTCGTAAGTACCTACGTAGGTCAACATCTCTATTATTTCAGCGTCGGTAAGCTCGCAACGGTATCCCTAAAATGAAATGTGCAAACAATCATAGAAGCAGCCATTCAATCAGGTTCGACTGTCTTCATCAGCGCACCGCACAATCCCGGCATCGTTTGACATCAATTACGAAGCACAGTGGTGGCACGATGGCGTTCTCACGAAGTGAGGTGGCTTTTGAGAGATACGGGACGGTTACGGGGAGGTTACGAACCGATGAGTGTGAATAAGGGACTATTGTTTTCGGCAACATTTATTCGAAGCAAAGATTTAAAATGCTAGATAGGCCCTCTCCGTAGTGAGACCACGCCGTGTTTGCCGCCAAACGATGTGAGTGAGCTCTTTGAATCAGTGAATTGTGTGTTTTTGTGATATGCTTATAAATGCATATAAATGAACACTTTTTGTTTGAGTAGTTATGCAAGTTGTTGTTGTGGTAAGTTGCTGTTAACAGGACAGAACTGTTTTTCCATTCCTTCTTCGCAAGCAAGCAGTCTTTTAGCATCTACGTGCGAGGACACATAAATGGTTATGATTTACTAGATAAGTTTATTTATAAAGTGTGTAAAACTCTTTGGTCTGCGAATACAACGTAATAAAATAAAACAACTACAGTTATTTACAAGCCGACAGATCTACTACACACCTTGGACTCTCAAGGGGGCAAACTGGACTTCAAATAAAGACTCCTGTTTTCTCCCATACGGGGGATTTAAAACGGGACCCTATCTATCCGTCCGTCTGTCTGCTTGTCTGTCTGTCTGTATCCAGGCTGTATCCCATGAACCGTGATAGTTAGACACTTGAAATTATTTTCACAGATGTATTTCTGTTGCCGCTATAACAACAAATACTATAACAAAAAACAGAATTAAATAAAAATTTAAGGGGCTCCCATACAACAGAAATTATTTTTGACATTTTCATAGATAATGGTACGGAACCAAGCTGTGTATGCTGGCTTAGAATTTGCACCAAGCCATCTCTTCCCGTGGGTGTCGTAAAAGGCGACTAAGGGATATCCGACGGGGGCGGGCAACAGCGCTCCATTCAGAACAATTCTACCACCGAACTGCAATCGCCAACCTGTATGTCCAGCGTGGGGATTATTAGCATTACCCCATTGAGATAAATGTGGCGCGGCGTCCAGAGGCGGGAATCGAACTCGCAACCTCCTGCGTCACA
This sequence comes from Eupithecia tripunctaria, assembly GCA_955876795.1. NCBI lineage: Eukaryota > Metazoa > Arthropoda > Insecta > Lepidoptera > Geometridae > Eupithecia > Eupithecia tripunctaria. The sequence continues at coordinate 9,747,704 of OY041612.1, forward strand.
GGCGGACCTTCGCCCACCGCGCCACAGAGGTCGTCATATATGTTGAGGTCGAGGTAAATTCACACCAAAGTTCTGCCAGAAAACCAGCGTAGCTTTAACTTTGTAGAGCAACATCATGCTGAAGTAGGGTCTTTTGATCCATTTGACATTTTCAACAATCTTATATCTTTAAGAAATTTAACATTTGTAGAATAATAAATAAATAATACGGGACAGATTCACTCAGCTTCATCTAGCGCCAAGCAAAGCAGAGCTTGTGTAGGTACTAGGTAACTGATATAATCGGAAATTAAACCCATTGGTATGACATACGACGCAATACAGGATTTTCATTTTTCTTTTTGGTCCCATTTTAATTTGGTTCAGTTTTGACAATGGAATCCATGAAAATTCATGAAAAAACTATAAAAATTGAAATCGGTTTATAGTTTTTTAAAACAAAATTAATTATAGCCTTTACGTTCCGTAACCTTTAAAATGTTTGGAGAGAAACCAACCACAGACCAATAACGGCCTGTAACGCATTGTATTCTTTGTATAAGTGTTAGAAACTAACCGTTTGACAGTATTTTGTGGTAGGATGAGAAAGCGTGAAATTAAATTCATAAGCTGGGGGGAGGTTTAACACCTAGGAGGTATCATCGTGGTAATAGATCCTTGAATATAGCATTGAAGAGTAGGTACAACATGATTTATTTGAATACTTATCAATATACCTGGACCTGGCTTTTTAATGCAACTTACCTCTAGTTTCATGATATCCTCATTCTTTGTTGCCTTAAATAAAACATAGATATAAGACATAAAATTAAATAAGGAATGGCAAATGCGAGTTTTACCCTAAAAGAGTACTCTTCTAGCAAACCTTGTTGGGAGATAAAGAGATATGGTTACGTTGGAATCTATATTTCTAGATTATTCGATTCTTTTCTATATTGTTGATAATTCAGAGAAGCTGCTGTAGGTACATACGAGTGTTTACCTAGCGTCCGTCAAAAAATGTCCTACTAATATTATTAAGGCAAATGTTTGTGCCGTTGTTAATTTTTGCGAAAATGATATACCTAAATTCAGCTTTATAATCTAATTTCCGAGGTGGATCGCTATTATTGTTGTTTTTTTCATCTGAATTTAGATTACACTTAGGTTTTATTTAGATAATGATACTCTACTCACCCGATAACTGCCATACTATTTCACAAGTTTACCCTTTGGTCAAATGCGAGACCGCATTTGTGGTCAGCCGCAAGACCAATCATGGGTCAAACTATCCGTGTTTTGACCCCGACTATGATAGAAACCTGTGGTTGGATTATCCTTGCTTCATTCAAACATTGGTAGGTCGGTAAATATACCACATGTACTTTGTAAGGTAAATACAACAAAATAATATAATAAGAATTGGCTCTGCAGCAACATCAGCGGAGTTCCTCAAACGGCGAAATTACGCTAATCTTCGCTAAGGTTACTTTTTTGTGGCATTTAGGGATGAAACCTCGGTCCTTGGGGTCCTAGAGTAGGTACAGTTCTCAAAGAGTTAACAGAAAATCGTAATGCTGGTTTCTACTTCGGTCAACGAATCAGCATTGCTATTTAACGTGACAATGCTGCATCGGTTTACAGCTGCACTCAGAGACTTCTATTTATATTTAATTAAGAACTTTTAAAATTGAATTAAATTGAATGATTACTTAAACTATCACTTAGTAAAGATTTCAATACAATAAACTATATAATACCTAGTTACAGTTTCAGTAAGCATTTAATTCAATTCAATTTTAAAAGTTCTTAATTAAATTTAAATAGTAGAATACATTTCTAGTGTGAATTCAAAGACCTAGAAACAATAAAACATTTACAGTGTTTTAAAAGACATGGGCTTTTTAAAACTTATGAGCAATTAACTTGTTATTATGTTATAATATTTCACATTTTTAAGGTTATCAATAAGATTTTAGTTCCATACTACTTAACTCTAGGGCTTATGTAATCTTTTAAACTAGATAAAAAAAATATTCCAAAAAGACTAGACTTTTAGGACATATGTAAATACCTACTACTTGTAATTGTTTTATAATATTTTTGTAATTTCCTATGTAGGTACATAGGACTCTCGCTCCTTCAGTACGGTGTTGAGCTTTGGGGCAAAGCCGCTGATTGGGAGCGAGCGTTCAGAATGCAGAAGAGAGCTGTGAGAGCGATAGTCCGCGTTCCTTGGGACACTCCTGCCCGCCCGATTTTTATGGAACTAAGGATCCTAACAGTCCCCTGCCTGGTCATCCTGCAGGCAGCCATGTACGCCCGTAACCACCTTAGCGAGTATGCTAAATTCGGTGATGGTCACACCTACATCACGAGGAATAGGCATAAACTGAAGGCGGTGCAGCGGTGCCTTAACAAAACCTCGAAATAGATCCACGTGATGGAGCCGGCGGTCTACAATCGCCTCCCAACAACGATTACGAGCGCTAAGTCAACGCAATCCTTTAAACATAAATTAAAGAACTGGCTGATCGAACAATCCTTCTACAGGATTGATGAATTAAAATTTGTGCAATAAAGTATTTGTTATGTTGTGATATTATTCCCATGACCAATGATAATTATTATTGATTAATTATAATTGATTTATTATTCCAATGAAATAATTATGATTGATTAATTTTAATTGATTTATTTATCATTTTAATTTATTTATTAAATATTTTATTTGAATTATTTATAATTTTCATCGATTTATTTATAATTTCAATTGATTATTTTCGTTTTAATGTAACAAATTGATTAACTTACTATTTTTTATTGAAATGTATAATTGAATGTACCTACCATCGATATACTTCAGTATATTTTAAGGTGTGCTTTGTATAAATGTAAAAATAAATGAACCATTGAACCATAATAAACCTTACTATTAGGGTCTATGTGGAGTAGACTAATACTTTAATCGGATAATGTTTTGCCTATCAGTTCCAAATCGTACTGCAAACGGGCAAATCTATGCAAGAAAATGTTGCCTAGGGCAAAAAAACTCTTGAAAACAATAACAAAAGACGGGTGCAAAAAGGATCGATGTCACAACAAATTGACAGAATGCTTTTATTGCAGTGTTCCTTTTTCAAAACGATTACAAAGTAATGATCGGAGTGACCAACGCCTACAATGCATTGACACTGCAAGTTTTTGTTTACTTTTTTCGTTCGTCCATTCAAAAATTTTAGCAATGCGTTACTAGCTCACAGGGAATGCACTTACATTGACGTAGTTAGTATCATTGTACCAAATGTTTTACTTTAAAAAAAGTTAAAGTTGTAAAAATCAATGTCGTATTTATGTTGTAACGACTGTTTTATCTCTGAATAGGCATTTATGAGTTTGACCAACACCACCGCCTACAATGGCATTCCCTTTCAACCTTTTTCTTTTTTTTTCGTTGTCCACGCCATTTAAGGGAACAGTAGTTGTACCGACCGCAAATTTGTCAGACCACCTTGCAGCTAAATGATATTTATGGCTCCAAAGCCAGGAAGACGGTAAGCCGTGCCGTTGCATAATCTTCGCAATTTATGACTGCTTTTGTTGTATGCGGTTGTTTTTGTGTAATGTAATTATTTTAATTGTTTGATTTGTTGCTAGTTTGTTAGGTAGTGAGATGATTATTAGAAATTTATTGATTCTGACCTTATGACTTACAGTATTAGGAGAATATTTAATCCATGCTGAACGGGACGCCGCCGCCGTATTAATTACAAAGATGTCGTTTCTTATTGGGAATCTTTAGTAACACGAAATTATTACCTGTTGTGTTCACGCAGTGTTCGTGATCGTGGGCAAAACCCGTAGTTCACGCAGCGTCAGCGAATAACCAATAATTAACCCTGTTTAGAGTACGTCACAATTTTATATATTGGTTACTTTTCTTTGAACTTCATTTGTGAAAATTGTTAAAAGCCTGTGAAAGCAGATGACAGGATGTTCGTAGATCGATAGCAGATAGTTAGACATCCAATATTTTAATTCCATCTGTCGGAAATCGTTCCGCCCAAATCAATGATCGTATAAAGAATATCAAGATTATCTCAAAATCAATCACGCCCATGGAAAATCGGGGTTCTGTGAGATTCTGCACGTGAGGCAAAGGTCGGTGCTTGTATTAAAGAGAGGAAATCCGGAGTCCATTGTTGTATCCAACACTTATGCACTTTACCTGACCGACGGATAAAGGAACGTCGAAGAATAGCCTCCCTTACCGTGCCGCTTTCTAAAAAAACCTTCTAAAAAATAAATTTAAATATCAAACGCAAAAAAAACATGCAAATGATGCAACGGTCGCGATTTTGTGCAGATCCAGTTTATAAAAAAGAGCTTCTAATTTTCTCACGTTAGTGGCGTTTTTTTCTAGAAATTTGTAATGACGGTTTAATTTGAAGAACTCTTTGGGGTTTGATTTCGTGGGTTTTTTGCAATTGTTTGCAAAAACAAAGTCTCGTAACACGGATGTCGCAAAAAATAATTGCATAGAGGATTTATGCATTTTCGGTTGCATAAATTTTATGTGCAAATGGGTGTGCCATTTAACAGTTATTTAGCAAAGTTTTTAAAACTAATGTAACTTCCTTTGTTACTATATTTTAGATTCACTTTGACACCCAGTAAGAATTTTGCTAGGAAGGCGTCTTTTGACCTTATTGTAAATGAATATTCGTAAATATTAGGTCCTTACATATGAAATTGGCGTTTTCCGTACTGGCCACTTTAATCACAAATTTCTCCTCTTTGGTAAGGAATTCCAAATTCAAATTTGTACAGCTAGACTCATGTATTTGTGCTTCGATGATCGTCATTCATTTGTTTTTTTTCTTCTGTTTTTTTCTGTTTGCGTCACTCATTTTACAAAATGGAAAACTTAAAATATCGCATTATTTACGAGTACGAGTTCCGCCGTGGCACTAGTGCTGCGGAAACAACTCGAAGGGTGAATGATGTGTATGCCGGTCGTGTTGCAAAAGAAAACACAGTTCGTTTTTGGTTCCAACGTTTTCGTTCTGGAAATTTCGACCTGCAGAACAAGCCCCGTGGACGGCCTGAGACTCAAGTTGATAATGAAGAGTTGAAGGCTATTGTGGAAGCGGATCCATCGCAAACCACGTCCGAGTTAGCTGCAGGCTGCGATGTTAGTGATAAAACTGTTTTAATTCACTTGAAGCAAATTGGGAAGATTAAAAAGCTTGAAAGGTGGGTACCTCACGAATTGACTGAAGCAAACTGGCAAACGCGCGTCGACTGCTGCGTTACATTACTAAACCGGCACAATAATGAAGGTATTTTAAACCGAATCATTACCTGTGATGAAAAATGGGTTCTTTACGATAATCGGATCGGCGCTCAGCGCAATGGTTGGATCCTGGCCAGCCAGCCAAATCCTGCCCCAAGCGAAAATTAACCCCAAAAAAGTTACTTGTAAGCGTTTGGTGGACTAGTGCCGGTATTGTTCATTACAGTTTTCTCAAATCTGGCCAGACTGTTACGGCTGATGTCTATTGTCAGCAATTGCAAACCATGATGGAAAAGCTAGCGGCTAAACAACCTAGGCTGGTCAATCGCTCCACGCCACTGCTGCTTCACGACAACGCTAGACCACACACTGCGCAACAGACGGCTACTAAATTAGAAGAGCTTCAATTGGAAAGTCTAAGACATCCTCCGTACTCCCCGGACCTTGCTCCAACAGATTACCATTTTTTTCGAAATTTGGATAACTTCTTGCAAGGGAAAAAATTCAACTCTGATGGGGCAGTCCAAATCGCCTTCAAAGATTTTATTGATTCCCGTCCGACTGGTTTTTTTAGTAAAGGGATCAATGAACTACCTATAAGATGGCAAAAGTGCATAGAAAATAATGGTTCATACTTTGATTAATTAAATATATTATATTAAAAAATATTCGACTTTTTGTTCCTCCCATACAAAACGCCAATTTCATATGTAAGGACCTAATATAATTGTATTTCTTGCATCATGTATCTAATATTAATTTGGGTTCTCATTTAAAAAACCAGTAAGGATTACTCGTATTTGTAATCTTTTATTAGTACCTATACTACCTTATTAATATTTGCAAATATATTGTGTATTTCATGCATTGTGTCTTCTTACGAGACTTTCCCATGATGATTTCTAAACATAAATCAATCAATACCAAACTAAAATCGCCAACATTTTTTACCTTTATACCGAGACATCAAACAAAAAGAAGACCACATCCCCATTCCGAATCTAAAGAAATAAATTAAACTATCCTTAGGGGAGATTTTTACCGTTATCTGAACTACATTAAAAAAGAGATAAAAAAAATCTCGCGGATGTCTGTGGGAATCTTAAAAAACGAAGGGCAGGAAGTTTCGGTAAGTGTAAATATGAGTCTATGAGGTGACATATATAAGAAAGTTGAACGGAAATTCATTTGAAAGATTTACTGCCACATCTTGATGAGGCAAGCAAAGCTTTAAAAAAACAAACCTTATGACAAACTTTTGTCTAGGCTCTCGGCCCTGAAAACAACAAACTTAGTACTTACTTTTAATCAAATAAAAACAAAAGAAACAAAATATACGCCGCTTATTATTAAACTTATAGGAATGAATTCCGAAAAGGTATTTTAAGCATTCTATCATGATCGGATGTAATTTTTAACCGATTGCGGGAGAGGAAGGGTTATTGTCTATTCTACCTAAGACAAGACCTTGTAAGCTAAGCTTACTGATTATCTGAACAGTCAAGTTTTTTTGCAGTAATCTGCAATATTTATTGATATATTGCACTATATGCTAAGTACGCATTTTAGGTTACGTTAAAAATTACTTAAAATTTGTGCAAACGACCACTAATTGCCGATTCTCCACAGGCTCAAAAAACGTATTTTTTCACAAACCAGGAAACCTCAATCGTCCGTGGTTCGGTCAAAAAGGTTCTAATTTTACAACCGTTACGGAACAATAAAACACGAATTAAAAAATCTACCGGAAGCTTGAACTGTTTACTTCCGCCTCAAGCCTAAATCTCGCCCGAGGAGGCTCATCAAAAAGATTCGTTTCATAGGTACCGATTTTATTTTAAAACAGTGTTTGTCAAAGTTTCTTTCATCTTTTGGTTTTCAGATTATGCGAATTCAAGACGTTTATCTTATTCTGAGTAGAAAGCGTACCTAATACATCTCTACTTTACTGTACCTAATTATTTTTGATAATTGGCAAAGTTAGTTAACTGTCAGTTATCTAGGACCTAACTTACCGGTTTGTGTGTAGTGTACACTAAAGTTTTTAAGGATTTGAATACAGGTAATTGTGCAGGTAATTGTACGAGCTTGTTAAAAGATTTATGACTCCCCAAATTGCTAACTTTTAAAAGTTCTGACCAAAAATTCATATTAAAAAAAACGTGCCCTCAGAGAAATATTGGCGACCACTGTCCCCGCGAATCTACTGCTACCCAGACAACACACCCCATGTTTTTTCCCAACTGTTTATAAAAACATATGCACATTTTTTAAGCGTATCTCAAATCAAGGTGCGCGCATTGTGCAAGGGACATCTTCGAGAGTTTTAATAATTTTTGTAAGTGCGTTTTTTATGTGCGAGTTTGTTTTTTAAGTTTTCTCACGCAGAGCATCTATTCAGGATGAGATCTGTGGGTAGATACATCCTGTATTGTTGAATCACGTATGAGTGTGTATTGATAATAATTTTGATCATTGATTCTATTGGTCGAAACACCTTGTGAGATTTGGATTTCAATTGCGACCGATGGTGATACTAACTTATCATTTTTGTTTCCAATAATATATTAAGTAGCCAGTCTGTGCTTAGAAAAGCTTAAACAAGATAAAACACAGAAAAGTTTAAATACAATGCTAATTTATAAAAGGCGTGATACTAAATAATATATAATTCCGTTTTATTAATAAGGTTATAAGCAATCCCGCCAAAACAACACACGGTCATAAAAATCACAACGATAATACTCTCTCATTTTCGTCACACACAAATAATTGCATATGCTAATGGCTCCCGCATATTCATTAACAAAAAAGTTATGTAACAAAAAACAGTAATTTAATATAAACTAGACGACAAAAATACAGCCAATGACATAAAAAGTGCCTGAAAAACACAAGGGGAGCTACCGAGTGAAAACGGTAAAAAATAAAGGGGTGGGTAAAACAAAGGAAAAAACTGTGACCCATTATCGTCAGCTAACTGGGCTTTGAGACAAGCGGTTAATTTTGTTTAAAGCTGATTTATGAGTTTTATAGTCAAAATGACCGGTTTTCAGTTTGTTTTTATGTCAGATTCAGGTTTTAAATAGAAAAACCCGTGTGATAATTATTTTATTTTACTAAATAACCGTAAACTGAATTTGTTACATCGTTATTTTAAGCTTTTATTAAACTTATACAAACTCAGGCAACAAAGAAATAGAATAGTAAGTAAGTATAGTTCTTTAGTAAATTACTTAATATACTTCATTGGGACCAACTGGAACTTTAGACCATTTTAGGAGATTTTTATAATAATTATCAAATATATTATTCATTAAGTTAACATTAATCTCATTCGTTGTTTCATAAAAGCAGGTATAGATAAAATTGATCATAACCCATCAAACGAATGCCAAAAGTTTCAAGGTTACCAATACCGATTGTCGATCGCCGGGGGCGGATCCATCGATGCTCCATTTCGACATCGCATAACGCCACCAATTTATCCTTTCAGGTGAACAAAATTGGAACTAAAGACATTCCTTCAAAATTACTCTCTGGTTGTTATACTCTAGCGCCGCCGTCAAATGCATTGATAAGTTGGTAGATGTACTGAGAATGACACGATCTTTAGAGCAAAACGACAATCAACGAACAATAGAGTTCATCCCTTTCACTTTCAACGGTCTATGTGTCAATTGAGATGTCTATTGTTTATGGTAATTCAGTTTTAGCAATAAGTGAAATCATTTGTTCAAGATAAGAATTTAATAAAAAACGTTAGCGACTTCACCTATGTTCTACTGCAGCGATGTATGAAGCTACTAATATAATATTGATTAACAAAGAAAATAACAATATAATGAGAACAAGAATATAATACCGAATATTAATTCAGAAAAATACAGAATATAATATATACCTAATAAGAAAAAACTTGTAGATATTTATTTACTAGTTGTTTCTTACAATTGAAACAGTTGGCTATATTTATATACGAGTGCAAAATTTTGTTTAAATGCATGCATTCAGGATATAGAACGGGCAGAAATAAAGTTTTAAATATGGTTTATAAAACCCAGGGTCAAAAACCGTTGAACATTTTTTAAATCTTTCAATTCATCCCCGCAGATGCAAAATCACAGACTATAGAGCATAAATTACTTAAATTTGACTAGTAATAGTGTACGGGTTGACACAGGATATGCATAAAGGGTTAAAAAAATCCTGGGGTGAGATTTTTTATGCGTCATGAGGGGTCAAAGTTACCATGACTTGTTTGGCCAGCGTTCGTTACGCTATTGACTAAACGAAGTATTGAATATTTAAATTGCTTGAATGGATTTCACACAGTTATTAAACTCTTCTCTTGGTCGTTACAATAATGCTTGTAAATTCTTAGGAGCTGGTTTCAGCTTCTTCTTTAGAACTTATTGTTAAATAAATGTGTAAGATTTTAGACATATAGACTATTATTTTTGTACTTCACTCATAAATTGGTTTTTCCAGTATGTAAAAAGGCACTGAGAGCACCTGATGGATAGAAAACTCATATGTACGATCAAGAACAATTAAATATTTTCAATAGGTAGATATATCGGTAGAAAAAAGACGAAAATAATCATCTCCCAAAAAAATCTACTCATAACAATGCCTTATCTATAACCCCACAAATCAAAATTGGCGAGCGTCCATTATCTCCTAAAATTCAATTTGAAATCACCCTTTAAAGCTGTCCCGGGCACCCTTTTCGGACCTGACGATTCTTTTTATCTGATGCAACTCTGACTTTATCTCATGACCATGCAAAAAAAGAAACCACCTGGTGCTTTTTTGCAATAAAAAAAAATAGCGAGGATCTAATCCTTTCTGGATGTCTTCAAAGACATGTGTAACGCATGGACTAGTCCTTTGTCCGCGAAACGTTGTGAAAAGAATATAAAAAGCGGGATAGCGTTTTGCCTCAGGATGACTCTTAGTTGAGCTGGTTGGAAATTTTTGAACATTTTCTGACTGCACAATATATGTACGTTAGGGCTTAGTGAGTTAGTAGCAAAGGTACATTATTACCATTGTCAAATCAAATCACCCACTGCTCATGGAATAAGCCTCTTCTCGCTTTTGCCTGCGTGTCATGTTACCTTGATGAAATCATTCTTACCCAAAGAAAGTAATACCTTACAGTAGCCAGGTTTAATAATAATTTAATAAAACATGTGTACGTAAACACTGGATTTGTTTAACCGTATAAGCGTCAACCAAGTTCAAAGGCCCTACACAGCTAAAACGCCCGTCCGTCGGTCGGTCTAAAAACAAAAACGCATCGCCGCATCCGCGATAACTCATTACCCGCATACTGAAGACAATGCAATCGATAATGCTAAACGAACACGTGTGCTGGCCCTTTGTTTTATACGTGGACTACACTTTTATTTTAGTAAAGAGATTTTGTTTATAGGTAGTCTACGCGTTAGAGCTAGTCACTTCCTTTGCGTAACGTAGCAAGCTACGAGGGGGGTAAAAAGTAAAAGAAAGTGATAAAAATGACTGACTAATACCTTTTTGGTGCTCTAAAAAAACATAGTGCAGGCTTAAAGACTTTCGTAGGTAGGACTATATTAACGTATCCACTGCCCAGCCTCTGCGGTGCGAGCCGCAGGGGCGCGCCGCAGCCGCACGTGGTGGAGAACGGCACCTGCGTCTTGGGCCATGAAGGTGTTAATGTTGGTTAAGTTGAAACAAACTTCCACGTAAAACAAGCAATCTTAAAAATATTGCTAGACCTGGAGTTGATTTTTTGACTACTTCGGGGAGATTAGCCAGATAATATTTTTTTTTGCCAGCATATCAACAAAATACAAGTAAAATCTGTAAGTAGTCCTGTAGGCAGAATGTTTCTTTGAATTGAAGCTTGAAAATAAAAAGTAAGATCTCAAAAATCTCAGATCCGTTCCCACGAAGACAAAATCCAATATATCGGCCAGCAGATGCACAGATGAGTCTTAAAAAACATGAGAACTATCCTCACCTATGACCCCGGGCCATTCGCAAACTTGGACCGTTAAAAAAAGGAATTACACACCCGGACGAAAGAAAAGAACTATTGTTTGTTAAAAAACTGTGGGGTACAATTTGAATAAGAAAAAAACTGAGGGGTGCGCACAAAAAGCCTGGGTGCTATTTTTTAAGGAACGAAATATGCATAGTTACTTATTGCAAATTGGTTTTGGTTAACATTCTCACGAGTATTTTAGAAGGCCCAATAAAGAAGCAGATGCAAGCTGAATAATTGAGATACTTTGTTATAGTTCGAAGACTTATCCGAAGACGTTTTTTATTGCAAGCAGGAGGAAATCAAATACGTTATTTTTATTTTCTTAACAATTTTGTAACGGAGATTAGACATGCTTGGAATATGTTGTGTCGGAGTCCATTCACATGTTTTCATAAATGTAACACTCATACCTACTATTTTCGCCACTGATTGGTTATTTTTCTTTTGTTTTTCATCATCATCAGCCTATACTAGTCCACTGCCGGCCATAGCGTCCTGTCTTCAGCCTAACGCATCCAGCATTATTATTATATCTGCCGTCTTTCGCAAATCGTCATCCACTGCCCGGAGGGCGTCCTCACCACATTTCCCGAGTCGCAGTCTCCACTCAAAAACACGTTTACGTCAGCGGTTGTCGGTTCTTTGCGAGATATGGTCGGCCACCTTGTTTTTCATTCGTAATCAGTTCAGCCAATGAGCGGCAAGAATAATACCTATCATTAAAACACATAGGGCTGCATCTGAATGGACTAGACGACTAAGGGATATCTACCGGGGGCGGGCAGCAGTGCCTCCTGCAGAACTATTCAACCACCAACCTGCGATTCCCAACCCGCATGCCCAGCGTGGGGATTATAGGCACTACCTACCTTATGAGATAAACGCCAACGCGCTTATTATGGGAAGGCCTGCGTCCAGTAGTGGACCAATACAGACTGTTGAAGTTGAGGTTGAGGAGAATGGACTAGCTGGTCGTTGTACCATAAGAGTTAACTAAGTATTTTGTAGCGGAAGAAAGCCACTAGGTAACTAATCAGTAGCATTATCGGTTTTTATCAGCGACGTGTTACTTGTAAATTGGGAACATGCGGGCTAACGATGCGTTTGTATGCAAGCCGCGTTTGGACACACTTTGCTACACAGCATTTAGATAAGCTTTTGGATAGGACAACCAAAATTCTATGAGGTCCTGCCTACAAACCTTTACATCTATGAAGGATGTTTTTGTGAGTTATTCCAGTTTTCCACATGGACGAATCCCCCCTTGTAATTATATTTATTAGTCCTTATTAATTCCATTGAGTCGGGGATTTCGCAAAAATGTTATTTTCCTTTTTCGATACGGTATTTACAAATTATTCGCCGTGGGTTAGGCATTAGTTAGGTTATTTTTTTTCTTGTATAATATTATAACAAACAACACCGGAGATTTAGTTCTGTAGTTTTAAGTATTTATGAATTGTTTTTAAGCTATTGCATAGCTTCTATCGCGGGCCTTGAGCGCCGGGACCGAATCCAGAAATTCCGTAACGAAAAAACCTCACGCTCCCCACTCCGACCGGAACAGCGGTGATACTTTTTAGTTTTGCCATCTATCGATGAATAATAGAACTTTTAATGACTTTTTGAAATATGACGTTTGTCTCTTTCGTTCAGCAACTCGCCTCTAGATGGCATTGCAATAGCTTTACCGCGGCAGTCCCCGAGTGCCACACGTCTCTTTTTTTTATAATTCAAAACTTACAATCAAATAATAATATGAACTAAGTATAATTAGTATTTACAATAAAAACAACATTGAGCTAGCTGCAGACTGAACAATCTACATTTAGCTGAGTTTGGGACGCTTCACATTGATATGGATCACCATATCAAAAAATTCTTTAAACTGAATAATATGAAGCGTCCCCAAGACGGTTATTGATTGGGTTTTGGAATTAGTACCATGCTGTTGCCAAGGATTTATTTTTTTCAAAAGTACGTACAATCTTCTTTATGTAATAATTAATTTTGTTTTAAAAAACTATAAAACGACTTAAATTTTTATAGATTTTTCATGGATTTTTATGTATCCCACTGTCAGAATTGGACCAAATTTTTATATTTATTAAATGAAACCACACGGGAAGCACCAGCTTTCATATACCTAAAAAAATCATGAAAATCGGACAACCCAGTAAAAAGAGATAACAAACATTGAAAAACAAAACAGTCGAACCTCCTTATTTTGAAGTCGGTCAAAACTAGCGTCTATTAGTTGTTTGTTATTGACAAAATATTTTTTACCACACATTCCTATATTTTATGCAGCATAAAAGGACGTCATTTGATCGCGCAGTAGTCATGTTACCATTATTGTCGTAAAAAATGTTTTTGAATATCGAACGTCGTGTACGCAGATGTTTTTGTCCACTTTTTATGGGTCTTATTGAAATGATTGAGTGTTCCGTTAGTCTCTCTGTGATAGATCAAGTTGTTGACAGCTGTAGAAAAGTTATTTTTTATTACAATAAGTGATTTATTCCGACAAAAATATGTGACTTTTAGGTTTAAAATAGAAAAAACAAGTTCGAAAATAAAGTACCGACCTAATTAAGCTTAAAAAAAACAAGATTCATATTACCACAGATTAGCTAAAGATTTAAAATTGTCTCATGTAAATAACTCTACAGAAGTACTTATCTTCAATTGATTTCATAACACCAGCAAAGATTATTGTAGTGTTACTTTATGAACTAGACAATGTAACAATCGATGTCGAAAGCGATAGTTGAGTAGAAAAGTCCATAAATGTATGGGTTTGACAAATGACTTAGGCCGTCCGCACATGGAGCTACTCAAAAATGACGGAACTAATCAGTAATTGTAATTACAAACTAGTTAGAAACTGTACCTCGCACACGACGCTACTCAAGTTGCAAGGTTTTAGTCACTTCTTTTTTTTGCTCGTTCATTTTTCACAACAAAATAACAGAAAAGTTGGTAACTAGCAGCGCGGCGACCGGCACGTCGAGTCACGCGTGATCAGTTGCTAACGCGTTATTAACTGGTTTTTGACTAGTAGCGTCGTGTGCGAACCTGTGCGAGAATGTATGGGCGGTGACGCTCAAGGAACTCCTTAGTAATTTGAGTTTGTAACTAGTTCTTTTTGAGTAGCTCCATGTGCGGACGGCCTTAGATATGTCTCGTGATCAGTCGATTTTTTCCGTACGAATCTTTCAATTGTTTTCAATTCGTTCGCTATGAAGCAAATCTAAAACTAGCCTATAATAGCCGTGCCGTAGCCTAGGTCCTCTGTTTAGAATTTTTATTACGTATCTTTCAATTGTTTTCCATTCACTTCATAGCGAATGCCGGTTGGCTAGGCCCACAGCTTTACCTGGGCATTTGCGTCATAATCATAATGCAAAGGTGGGTGCTGAAAGTGTTGATCAGAACATCGTAATTGCCATCTATACTATATTTACTATACTAATATAAAGAGAAAAGATTTGTATGTTTGTTACGAATAAACTCAAAAACTACTGGACGGATTTCAATAATTCTTTCACCAGAATGCTTTCATAGAATGCTGCATTATTCCTGAGTAACATAGGATATATTTATATGTTTAAAAACTAATGTTCACCCGTGCAGTGCTGAGGAAGGCTAGTCTATATTAATACTAATATAATAAAGAGGAAAAATTTGATTGTTTATTTGTATTTAAAAGGTTCCGAAACTATTAAACTGATTTAAAAATTATTTCATCATTAGAAATCTTATTTTTCAGGGAGTGACATAGGCTATATTTTATCCCGGAATCTCCACGGGAATGGGAACAACGCGGGTGAAACCGCGAGGCACTGGCTAGTCAACTATATAAAAGAAGCAAAGCGTAAATAAGCTCTCTTCAGTCTTCAATAACCCTGGACGCACCACGCAGTCTGCAATGTTGCGAGGGCGGCTCCAAGGAGGTAAAGAAAGATAATACTAGAAAAGCTATCGTAACAAAGTAAAGTATCGTAAGAATTCTTAACAAAAATAACTTTGATTTTAGAAAGATAGATAAGTCTTTATTTGCTACCGAGACGGTTGATGGCAAGCTTTCAAGAGGCCTAGCTGTGTGTTGCTTAGAATTTGCATAACCCCACCCCAACTTAGGGATATCCCGGTGCAGATCACTACGACACCCATGTTACGTTCTATACCTTCTTGGGGGCGGGCAGCAGCGCTTCTTGCAGAACAATTCTGCCACCGAACTGCCCAACGCATGCCCAGCGTGGGGATTATGGGCATTAACCCCTCATGAGATTAACGCCAATGAGGCGCTTAGCAGTGGGAGGCCTGCGTCCAGCAGTGGACCAATACAGACTGTTGAGGTTGAGGTTCAAGATGCCGCAGCCTACTACGATGGACAGACCAGTTCCGGACGAGCCTATAGATATACAAATCTCCACAACGCTCTACACGCCGCCGCCTAGTAGATGCAGCTGGCGCGATATTGTCCGTGACGAAGTTTCACGGGAATCACGACCTTCAGGTATGAGGATATACGATGCAAGGAGGAAGTCTGTACTTGCATCTTTAGACAACAATTATTAATACAGTAGGTACATAATATTTGAATGATAAAAACATCGGATCTTAAGAAACCAAGTCTAAAATTTTCGGCAACTACGGGATTCGAACCCACGTCTTCCCGTCAGTACGGGGATGTCTTAACCGCATTACTCATAGTGTAAAACTATAATAACCAAAAATCTTTACATCTGATCTTTTTTTTATGTGTGTTAAGTTTCATCATTATATTCACTACTAACTGTGCCCCGCGGCTTCGCACGCGTTGTTCCTATGGAAACGTTTATAGGTGTTTTCCCGGCAATTATTCGATTTTTTCTCGCAGTAAAAACCATCCTTGAACTTCAACGAACATAAAAAAAAAGAATTGGCCAAATTGGTCCAGGCGTTATTGAGTTACGCGCTTCCCAACACATTTAGCGATTCATTTTTGTAATATAGAAGATATACGTAGGTAGGTAGTATAAAGCATGTTAGGTATTGTAGTGTAGTGTAGGTATATTAATATTGCTTTCTGTTCCTTAAGTTTTTTTAAATGCCACCGTCTAAATTGTTCTTTTATCCAGTCCATCCCAAGGTTGCCTGGAAGAGATCGCTCAAAGTGATAAGGCCGCCCTTTGTACTTCCTTGATTCTCTAGATATCCTTCTTTATTGTATTTTATGTTTGTGTAATACAATAAAGAGTTCTGTTTAACTGAACATAAGTCGGATTTCTTATAAAGATAGTGAAAAGTTAACACCATCAAAGTTCGAAGATTTGTTACTACTAAAAAGAAGGAACACAAGAAACTTCTTAGGTAGGAGAAGAGATAAAATACAATCTTACACGAATAAACAGATTTTAATTGAGATATTCTTACATAGTTTCAAAATCTTATAAGAATAAACAAGAAATTTAATACCATCCCAAAAACTTTCTGCTTCGACCCTTCGACTGTTACGTTCTCCCAGCGCTTACTCAAAAATTATGCATGTGTTACAACTACACGCAAACATAAACTCTCTCACAGTTATGTTTCCAGTCCTTTGCAATACAAAGAAGAACAAAGACGGAATGACGTATCTAGAAACCGAAGTGAGACCGAGACACCAATATTTCACGCGAATCACGACCGCCCGTGCCACGCCGCCGGTCCGACGGTGACTGAGGTGGGAGCACACAATTTTACACAACATGAGATTGCCATTTTCGAGAAACTAGTACCTCATCTTCCCTTTTTAATTAATCAATGGCTTCGACGAGACTTATAAGCACGAGGTACGGCCTAGGTGATGTAAGCCCGCACTCCTAGGCCATACTTTACATTTTAAATAAATATATAATGTTTTTCTGTGTTAATTATAAATGAGCACATCTAAAAAGGTAACAAAACAGAATACAAAATTCATCTAGAAATACAATGAACCCGTATGTGTCTTCCATTTCATATATGATATACCTGTCAGCTAGCAAAGCTTTTTTGAGATAATAACAAAATAAAGGGGTTCAAATTCCATATTTCGGGTCCCAAGCTAACCTCTATCGACACGTGCTAGCAAACAGATGAGACTCTCTAAATAAAAACCCATCAACCCGCATTCGACTAGCGTGATGAGTCACGGTGGAAACCTCCCAAATATGACAAGACACACTTAGCCCCAACCCCAAGTGTCCGGCTACTCCAACGGCTGTCCTGATGATGATGGGTGCCATGCCAGCCCTGGGATCTGGGACGATCAGAATCTTCAGACGAACCACCGTCAAACGACCCCACCTATCCTGGGTCTCGGAAAGAAAGCGGCGTCGACCACCAAAGTGATGACGAGACGACCTTAACGCCTTCTTCAGAGATTGATGGTAGATCCCCCTAACCCCACCGAGTGAAAAGATTTGCGAGAGACCTTTGTCAAGACTTACCAGGCTAGTAAGAACTAGATAAAATAAACTTATACCCTTACTTATAATTATACTTAGCTTTGCTATTACTTAGCTTGTAAATTTTACAATGAGAAAGAAAGTCCATTACTCCGTAGATGACTACGTCAATGATGTTAATGCTTGGCCGGATGTCGCCCAGTTCCACACCGACAATAGTATGTAAGACCAGTTAGAATTAGTTATCCTAAGATTGTATTAGTTGATAAGCGATAAACTTGCTAGTGGTTTCTTTTTCACTTCTTCCGCTAGTGGACAATTGAAGTGAATTAGAGTCAATTGCACCTTATTTCTTGTTTGATAGTAATAACTATTTATCAAGCTGTTTATATTGTAAAAAAATGACTTGTTTAAGTACTTATTTTGTAAGTCTAAAGAAATAACGATTTGACTCTTTGACTCTAATGAAATTTTCGATCCTTACTCAGACCCCGCTATCTCGTTAGACCCCAATATAGTCTGACATCATATATCCTATAACCACCGGGCTATAAAGACAACTTTGTTGAAATTGAACGAGTTGTTTTAGCGCTATGAGGAACATTAAAGTCGGCTACATTCATACATACTGACCGACTTTTAGATTGTCCTCCTCCGTTGGTAGTCAAGTAAAAATAGTTCTATTTATACCGTGTCAATTTGAATGAAGCATGTTAGTAAGCAAACCCCATACTTAACCTAAAATTCACTTTGTTGGCGCGTCCTTTTATACGTAATTTATATTACTTGTCGATTTTAGATCCTCCCTACAGTAAAAATTGCTTATATATCTGAAACTCGATGCCAAGCAAGTGAGATTTTGTTATTTGTGTCGTAGTTTGTTAACTAACATGCTTCATTCAAAATGGATAAACCATAGTAATTCTATTTAAAACCGAAATATGAAATAGAAATTCAGTCAGCCTGTATTTGCCACTTCCATAACAGAGCTTCTAATTCCCTCGTGGTCGTGGCTGACTCACTCAAGATCTATCAAACCTAATAGATGTATTTCACAAGTCGTGGGCAGAGTATTTATTTATAGGTGAGATCGAAGCCTCTTCAATAATTCAATGAACCTAGAATGGCTTTATTAATCATATTTTATGCAAGGACGAAGGGCCAGATGAAACAGAACCAGAACTCCTTAAACATTACGTTTTAGCGGGTTAACTACGAATCATAATTTACAAATATATTTCGTGTATTGAAAAAAAATTCAATAAGATTGTTTGAGATGTTAGATATTTTACTAAGTCTAACTCGGTTTAGATCAAAAAGCATGTACATATATTACAAGCTTACGAAAAAAAAGCAAATTTACGATACATTTATTTTTGTACGCTTCAAAAGCTGCCAGTGTTTTTTTTTAGTTGCCTCCTCCTCCCATTTCTGGCACATTTCAGAAGGTACTCGTTCGAGGACTATGCCAAAAGCTACTTTGACCTTGATAAAACTTTGCGCAGCTTTGCTTTTATTTCACTATGACTTGACCTTTTACAATTACAAACAAAGCATGACAAATGATTTCTAAAAGTAAGCACATCACCACCTTCATTTAAATAACCATCTCATAAATAAATTATCATCATCAGTAAATCGTCGATCGCATCTCTATAACGCCTAAACTTTCATAACTCATGCAAATTCGTTTGTCTCACAATGAGCGCATTTGTACACTACCGACCAAATTATTTGCCACCAATACTGAACCACCTTTTGCTTACAACTTTATGATATGGACAATAGGGTTCATAATTGTTGTACTTTAATCGGTTGGAGGATAAAAGCTTGGTAAGCAATATTCACATTAAAATGTACGCTATTACAGACGGACGGACGGACATAGAACAATGCAGGGCGTGGGTAGGATTAACTCATTACACCTGGACGCCTTGACCGATATCCATGCTGATTTGAACATGAAGGCTGGTGTATTAAAATGTAATTAAGGTTGCTTTTTGCGAGTTGTAATTAGGTAACGCCGAAGCTTTATTGTGTTGCAGTGGGTGTCATTGTTTTTGTTGTGCCGAAATGATGAGCCAAGACATCTTTTATAGAGTTTCTACATCTACAATCATCTATCAATACGTGCCTAGTAGGCAGATGGGAAAATGACAAATTATGCCTAGATAGGCAGATGGGAAAATGACAAATTTTAGTAAGCCTTGTGTGACCTACTATTTGAAACGGGCTAAACCGGGTGGCACATTTAGAACGGTGAGTACCAGTCTGAAACTTCAGATCATCGTATGTCTTATAGTTTCAGACTTTCCCATACTGACCAATCTAAATGTGCCACCTGTATATGGAAGATTTCTTTTGATTCTCCATTGGAGTATCAAACACAACACAGGGTGTATATATGATGGAAAAGGTATCCGTATCATCAAGGAAGATGATAAGGACTCTATATTGCAGTTCATTCAATGAGTCACCCGTAGAGTCTCCATTGCTTCCTCAAGCACTGACAAAATTAGACACCTTTGATACAGCGTGGGGCCAGCTTACTTCGCGTAATAGGCAAAAAACAATTTATTAAAAACCATTAATTGAGCCTAGGTCTCGTCATGAGCTTACTTATACGCAAAGGACCTAATCTAACTCTAATCTCGGAGGTGGGCATATTGCGATCTGCGACACATATTTTACTTCTTTACGTAGATCGCTGCCTTTTTTTCTTATTTGCCTGAACTCAATAAAGACTTTTGTATACTTACTACCTAAACGAGTACTGGTGTCGCCGATATGACTAAAAAGTGGATTCTGATCACCGCTAGAGATCGCCAATGGTCCTCTTTCCTTTCCATTGCAATTATACGTCATCGCCAAGTCCTCAATGATCTGCTACAGAGCATCACTCATCATCAGGTGACCCTCAGTATAAATAATCAGTAATACGAGATGCTAGTCCACTTTGTGAATGAGTTATGAATTATGATATGTGACACGATTACAGGTTGTTGGTGCACCCGATACGAGCCGGTTCCGACGGGACATCCTGATAACTCGTGCCCACGTCCATGCTACACTGCGGGACAGGTTGAATGGAAGCGCTTAGTTTCAAATCGTTTATAATGAAAAATAAAAAAATATTTTTTTTTTTTACTGTAGTAACAATTAATCTAACAGATATTTTCCTACGGTCTCCACACTAGGCAAAGCCTGTATCGTAGAGACCAGTAAATTGACTTAATTTAACAAACTTTCGGACTACTTACTAAGAGAATTTGATTAAAAAATATTTTGTAAAGAAATGTTAAAACATACTGTACCTGACTAAGTATAAGAAAAACACAGGATAAATTCGTATCTTATACATAAAACATAAAAAAGCAGAATACAGTCTAGTACCTAAAGTAGATGTGGTTTAAAAGCAAACAAATCAAATGAAAATACAATTTGAGAACAAGCATGAATTGTAAATAGCTAATAGCAAAAGCGCCCTTCAACATAATAACTATACTTTTTATTTGATAGATCTTTCTTCTTAGAGATCGCTCTCTTAAATGTGACAAAAGAAAATGACTGAAGTGTCAAATACTTGAAGTAATAAGAAATCAAATAATATCCCAAAAATGTTTGACCTCGATGGAATTTGACTCCTTGGTGTAGTTGGTTGGCACCTTTCCGTACTGAGGGAAGGATGTCGGTTCAAGTCCCGCTGAATTTTTGGTTTCGAAGTCGAAGATTTTTAGGACATTATTTGCTTGTTTAGAAATTACCCAGAGTTGAGAGCTTAGTAATAAATAATCACAAAAACTTTTTAACTCATAACTTAAATTCTAATAAGAAAGATAAAACATTTATTCTTACAGGAATGGGTAACTGTAGTATGTGTGTGTAGGGTGGTAGTAACTGATTCTATAAGCATGTTGTAGTGTCGATTATTGGTCGATTAGGTGTCTAGTCTAGACCTTATTAATCAATATTCAACACTACCTGTGAGACATTGTAAGGCAAAGTTCATCTGCCTCACCACGCTACAAGAAAATCCATAATGTGCCCTTCATTGACCACTCTGACAATAGTCAAATGAAACAGAATAATCTTACTACTAGGTACTACTGAAAGTAAAAAGTGCACATAGAAAGTAGGTAAAGTAAATACAATCATTAAAAACAAATAAAATAGATTTGAAAATCTAATAGGAATCAAGCGCCACAGACGACGATGTTGTTGTGTGATCCATCATATTGCCACAATGTCCCGCAGTGTGCTGATATAATGGTGCGACCATTGGCGCGCGGACGGCCGCCAATTACCCTATTGTCGGCAATTGTTGTGCGACAGTCCTGGTCTGTCGGTTTGTATCGCTATCTTGTTGGTTTACACGTGCCTCTAGTACCTTTTTACGATTATGACGTGCCTACTATGAAGGTGTTAAACAAGAACGATGACCGTAAGAATTGACCTCGACTAAGCGTGGATTTCGTAAGAGCAGAAGAACCTACCAGATTCTTCTGGGCCCTCAGACAGCAGCTTCATTCTGTGTATTTAGAATACGCACCACCACTGCGGTCACCAGCCCGCGGTAGTTAGGCCAAAAATCGGGGTCATTTTTTGGAGTAGACACGTTCGGCTCTGAGCATATTTCTCCTACTGAGGAAAGTAAAAATATGAACTTATTTAAGCTTTATATTTAAATGCATGCGAGTGCCGTAAGGTAGAAGAAAAGAAATACTGGGAAATCTATATATTTATAAAATAAAGTCGTGTTAGTTACACTATTTATGACTCAAAAACGGCTGAACCGATTTGGCTGAAAATCAGCGGGGAGGTAGCTTAGAACCAGGAGACGGACAGAGGATAGTTTTTATTTCGTTCCCGGCTGAACGAATCTAGATGATATTTGGCAGGGAGGTAAACGGTATCCCGGGGACGGACATAGCTACTTGAATAGAGCGTGCGAAGCCGCGGGCAAAAGCTAGTTTTGAATAAATACAAGAATGAAACAGTTCCGCGCAAAAAACTTCTGCGATTAAATGTAACAAATTATACATTTATACAAAATGAAAGAACATTAATTATCAAAGTAAGTCGTCAACTAGTCTCGTCTCTCCACGAGACATCATCAGGACACCACACCACTCGATCTTACGACACTGAGAGCGCCAAACAACAACGGCAGGGTCCCACCAGAAATGTTGTCACTCCGAGCTCCGCGCGCCAAGTTAGATTTTGAAATACTAGCTGCGCCCCGCGGCTTCGCACGCGTTGTTCCTATGGAAACATATAAGGTGATTTTCATCCCACGGGAACAGATTTATGGGACAAAAAGTATCCAGGATTAGAATTGCCTGTATGCAAAATTTCAGCCACATCCGTGCAGTAGTTTTGGCGTGAAGAAGTAACAAACATCCATCCATCCATCCATCCATACATCCATACAAACTTTCGCCTTACGTTTAGTGTGATGTGATGTGATAAATGCACAATCAATATTTTAATTCCTGTATACCAGTTGCGGTTGTCAGTGATTGAGGATTCTTGATTCTCGATTTTTCAGGACTTTAGCAACCACAAGCCATGGTTAGTCGGGTAAATTATCTGGACAAAGGAATATACGCAAGAAAAGTATATAATAACGTAGTTTGACGAATATAAACGAATTCATAGCACGGTTCGTAGCTAAGCCTCTCGCAGTCATAATTAACAATTCTCCATCTTAAAATACCCTATACGCTTAAAATTAGTAATCTGATATGTTATTTAGTGCAAGCGTGCTGAATAAATGTTGAACCAACTATTAATTACGCTCATAACATATGCAACTTACTACAATCTTATTTTTTTTAATAAACCAAGTATGACTTATTTTTACTATTTCTTACTAGTAATGACCACCAGTCTAATATTATTATAAGATGATGTCAAAAAAGAAATTGTGTTTTTAATAAACTGAATTAGTGAAATACATAAATAATACTCATGCTTACTCGAACTAATGTAACAATCAATCTTTATCATTCCCAATCTAAACCAAAACCCAACTCCTTTTAATCACAGTTTACCTAAAAACATAAATATCACAGTTATATTATAAATGCGAAAGTCTGGATGTTTGGATGTATAGATGGATGTTCGTTAGCTATTCACGATGATGTGATGATGATTACTATTGACACATGGATGGAACTCGGATGAAACGGCGAATAAAAGAAACACACGAAATACGAAGTTTCAGTTGACGTTGGTGGTAGTTCAAGGTATTGATTTATTAATAATTAATTTTGTTTTAAAAAACTATAAACCGACTTCAATTTTACGGTTTTTTATGAATTTTCATGGATTCCTTTGTCAGAACTGAACAAAATTAAAATGGGACCACATGGGAAGCACCAGCTTTGATATAAAAAAATAATCATGAAGATCGGACCACCCAGTCAAAAGTTCTGAGGTAACAAACATAAAAAAATAATAATAATAATAATAATAATACAGAGGAATTGAGAACCTCCTTCGTCTGTATTATTACTTTTTGAAGTCGGTTAAAAAGGGAAGATGAGGTACTGGTTTCTCGAAAGTGGCAACCTCATATTGTGTAAAATTGTGTGCTCCCACCTCAGTCACCGTCGGACCGACGGCACGGGCGGTCGTGATTCGCGTGAAAATATTGTTGTCTCAGCCTCACTTCGGTCTTAGATACGTCTTTCCGTCTTTGTTCTTCTTTGTATTGCACAGGACTGGAAATATAACTGTAAGTGTATGTGTTTGCGTGTAGTTGTAACACATGCCAATTTTTGAGTAAGCGCTGGGAGAACGTAACCTATCTTCCCTTTTTAATAAATCAATGGTTCAAGGTTGTTCTGCTAAACGTGCAAACGTGCGCTGTTTCGGACGCATCACTCAATGACACATTTGTTTTAGGATCTCTAAGACCCGTATTATGAAAGCTTGCTCAGTCATCAATCTCTGCTTGAATGTCGCTTGTCACAATATAGTTTTTTTTTTTGTATTTAGATATATCTAAATACAAAAAAAAAAAAACTATATTCAGAAACTTATACACAATACATTATATAACAGTGTTTGAGACCCCCTTTTAAGTAAAGTATTTTACCTGTGTTAGGGGAATCTCGCTCTGCCGCAAACAATAGAATTCGGATATCTATGACTAAGTTTTCATAATACGGGCCTATGAAATAAAAGTCATAATCAATTTAATAGAAGAAACAATTTAATAGAAGGGTCATTGAAAGATCGGTTATCTTTAGTTTTGTGCAATCCGCTATCCTTACTTTGTAATTTGTTTTTCTAGGTAGGTGTCTGTTTAACGCCCGTTGCTGTGGACACCATTAGTTACACCAATGATGGTGAAAATTATTAGCTTTTTAAGTTGTACAGGATAAATAAATACTCCTTCGGAAAAAAATATTTCCTAATCGTTTAACCAAGGATGGAAATATCAAGTTACATACAAAAATAAAAATAAAATAAGTGACGTATTGAAAATCTCCTCCTTTTTTGAAGTCTGTTAAAAATACCTTAAAACGTTTAGAAACAACGCACAAAGCCGAGGCAAGACACAAGTTTACATTAAGAACAAAGCCACAAAAACAATCAAATTAGCTAAACGTAAACGTGCATAAAGCCGCTCCACGTAGATTAGGACCCCGGGCATTTGTATTGTTGCCCTTTGCCCCGTCAATGCCAGGTCATTTGTCAAGGGGGCAGTGGGTTTAAGCTCCAATTAATATTATTGGAAGGTGAGACAGATTTTTATGAAAATACAGAGGATTTTGTTAACGGAATAATTTGTTAAACTAAGTTGGATATGCTTTATTTGTCTAATACATAGTTCGTAAATAAATTATTTATATTTTGAAAAAGTCTCTAAAAATTAAACAGAAAAAAATAGCAATAAATAATGTCAATGAAACTAACTCGACTTATGTTGGTACGAAATAATTTGACTTCATTATCACATCACAAAAATATAACAAGCGCGAAAGTGTTTTTTTTCATAGGCAATTGAATAGACCTTTGTTTGTCCAACATCTCGCCTCATAAAAAGTGACGACGTGGCCGAAGATGCTTAAATGTAGCCAAAGATGTATCAGAAAGTTCTAGAAGATACTACTTCACGGTCTTGAAGAGACACGGGTTGTAGGTAGTTGGCCGGGAAATGGATGGAAAGTTGGATGTTTGTTGCCTCTTCACAATACAATATCTGAACTTTGCAAAGATGTACCTTATAAACATAGGCTACTTTTTATCAAATAAATTAGTTCCCATTGGATATAAATAACGTTTCAACATAAAAACAACGCGTTCGAAACCGCGGGTAGAAACTAGTTTTATTATAATCACTTCGCAGTGCGTATAGGGCTCATTTGACCTAAACTAAACATTATTAAATGGAAAGATGGTCGTAAAACTTGGACAGAGGATAGATTAGCCTTTGCCCGGCCATAGATAAATTATAATACTAAACACACTGCTATAACAATAATAACATCGTAGGGTCAACAACAAAAATTCAATATCGATGCTCATCGATGCGAAGTCCGCATAATCTATGTAATCGCGCTGTCCGGCCATCCGTCACAATTAATATCCAATTGCGATATCCATTATCCATTCTAATTAGCCTAATCTTCCAACTGTCCCCGCTGGTGTGGAAAGTTCGAGACTTTATGGATTTCACCCACTTGCGTATTTTACAGTTTTCATCTCTGTTGAGCTACCTCTGGATTTTTTACACAGTCTGTAAATAACTTAACTGTTTTAATTGTAAATACTGATTTTAATTGGTTTCTATAGGTACGTCATGTTTTTTTATCTTTTTTGTCTCTAAAATTTTAGCATTTCTTCTATCGTGGAACTGCAAGAGCTTTAAGAGTGCGTCCAACCCGTCTTCCGATACACTCGTGTTAATATGGATAAGACGCCAGAATTCTGGCTGGGTTTAATAGGACATATTATAGTGCATCTACACTATGACCGCACCGAGACTTGCATGAAATTGTTTTGAGTGGTTTGACTTTCTTCGTAACTTGGCGCGCGGAACTCGAAGTGGCAACATCTCTGGTGGGACTCTGCCGTTGTTGTTTGGCGCTCTCAGTGTCAAGATCGAGTGGTGTGGTGTCCTGATGATGTCTCGTGGAGAGACGAAACAAGTTGAAGGTTTTTTCGCGGAATTGTTACTAAATATTTTTCATTCTTATATTGACTTTCTTCGATAGAAAAGATATAGTCAGATGTTACTGCTTCTCTTGGTCAGGCTGTCTGCTTGCTGTAAAATCAAACAAAACAAACGACTCTTCATTTGTAAAACGCGAAACTAAATCAAAAATACTTACCATGTCACACAATCAACAGAGCCACAAAACAATTTCACGTCTTTCACACTATAAACAACAACAAACAAACAAATTTCCCATTTAAACCCCATAACAATCCAAGTGTGATCATAATTCGTACGCATGCGCTGTAGGTCTCTCTAATGAAAACATACGACTCTTTGATAGCCCGTTTTGGACCTAGGGACCCTTAGCAGTCGCCAGATTGGTAGCAAACGCAAAATTACATATTTAATATACGTTTTCTGGTTTCTCGAAATAAGCTCTGGAACAAGCTTTTATTGTAAGTTTACCAACAGAGAAGAAAGCTTTGAAAAATTAGGAGAAAATAAAAAGTTCAACAAAAAATTTAAACTAAGCAACAATTGTACTTAGTACAAAAATACATAATTTATATTTTTAAATTAAAGACTTGCATGACTTGCTTGTAAATATAGCAGAAAACAGCAAAACATTAAAAATATAATCTTCAAGGCACAATTAGACACTAAAAATAGCGTAATCTATCAAAAACTTAAAGCATTTCAAAGTTCTGCAATTGGCTCCGATAATATCAATGTTATAAAATATTTTCCACACATTTCTATTGTAACCCCGTCATTTACCAAAATTTATCTTAGGTTCTTGATATGTTAATTCCAGTAAGATTAAAAATTTTTTGGAACTGTCTGAGCAATGATCATCAGTCAGGATGAATAAAGCTTTGTCCTCGAAATATTTTATAAACTCCTACTGGTGTTGATTGCTATATCATAGAGTCCAGGCTCTACAATAATATATCTTACTGGCCTGTCAATCAATTGGCCTTCTGCATTCTGGATACCAAATATCTATACCTATCCTCCACCAGACATAGATGATTTCGGAAAAAGACGGAAAATCGAAGTCTACACGATAAAAACTTGTGGAACATCATTTACACATCGCCATACGCTATTTTTAGAACCACACCTATACAATCACCTGAATAGAAAAATACCTGAACAAGACAAAACTTCAAGAATCTAAAATAATGCTAAAACTGTACTTGCTGGGTTTGGATTATGAGCAAACGGAGAAGCTATTAACGGTTTAATCGTAGATTATTAGATGTGCTTATTATGTTATATTAGTCTTATAAATAACTTTTAGATCTAAAGGATTCAAAAATTTTTATCATTATACTCGAACATATTAATTGTTACCTGTTCATCAAAACTGTATCTCAGTAATTAATTAATTGCCACTTAAAATCCTGATACCTCAACCTCTACAGCATGTATCGGTCTAAACTTAAAATAATTCATGTAAGCCTATTTGTTGACTAATAAAACTTAATAATAATTATCCTATACCAGATTTTCTAGAAAGCTTCGGAAGGATTTTGATCCAATTCAAAAAATAACAACTAACAGGCAGGTTTCTTCTTCGCTTCTTCCCTTTAGTATAAATACCGAAACGATCAAAAATAGGTATCACTTCATTTCCGTGTCAGTGTTTAATTTTTAGTGATGTTCAGTAGTAGTAAGTGTACATATTTTAATTTGATTTATCACATAATCACAAAATTTCTTCATCAACACATACGTCCATTGCTGGCTATGCCTCTAACGCCTCTCGTTTTTTAGAGACATGTTTCGACATCATCACCAGGCTTTCACCAGTCCACCTGCCATTGGTGATTGTTGTTGTACTAATGGTGTTAAAGATACACAAAAAGAACTGTCCTTCCTCTGGTAGGTTCCTTTAGTCGACTTACAACATACCTCAACCTTAAACTCAACAGCCTGTATTGGTCCACTGCTGGACGCAGGCCTCCCTCTGATAAGCGCTTTGTTGGCGTTTATCTAATGAGGGGGTAATGCTCATAATTCCCACGCTGGGCATGCAGGTTGGGGTTCGCAGTTCAATGGTAGAATTGTTCTGCATGTGGCGCTGCTGCCCGCCTCCGGTGGATATCCCTTAGTCGCCTCTTACGACACCCATGGGAAGAGACATATGACATAGGACATATTCAAATTCAAGCCCAACGAAAATTATATTTAGTTCCCTACAATCCAGATCCAATCATACAAGCTTATTAGATATTCTGTGAGGCTTCTTCGATAGTTCATATTATTATTGACTCGGACTAGATTGAGACGTTTACATGTAGGTACCTATTGACAGTAAAATGGGAAATAGACATACCTACTCAAGAGGCGCCGGAGTGAAAATTTGTCCCGTTACAGGGTTGTGCAGACGAGCGAAGTTTCGGATAAGTCATGCGCGCTGTAAACAAAAAAAAATTATGCATTTTTCGTTAGGTATGTTTGATCAAGATCTGCTATTTATTTATTGCTGTCTAAAACAAAGGGCGAAGAATCTTTTTTATTCTCTTGGAGCTTTATCATAATCCTTTGGTAGGTAGTACTATACTATTATACTATACTGTAACTATTATAGCCCGCTGGTTGATACCCATAACAGCTCAGTATGTTTACGTAAATGAACTTTTAATCTTCTATTTTTGGATAAACATGTTTTGAAAAACGCAACCGAATAATTTCAATCACAAGCTAATGAAGATTAATTTAGCGCTACGTACGCGGCTTCGACCGCGTGGAAATTTATGTTTCTAACTTCATTTATTTTTTCATTCCCCTGACAGTAACAAACACAACAAATTAATAATCAGCAAAATTGGTGATGCGGTGATCAAGGGAAAGAGGGATTTATTTTTGTATACTTACGTATTATAGATGATTAAAATTCTTGAAATAATTCTATTATTAAGAAGCCTAGACAAACGTCATTTTCCCGCCAGTCTACAACCACCTTGATCCGGTGCGACACAGCGCCCACTGACGCCTGATTTATTGCAAATGGCGCGAAAGCGAAAACGCTCGTAAAACGCAGCGTTCACATTTATGGCGCGTTGTTCGACCGCGGTTGCATGCACTGCCCTATGCGAATGGTTGGCTTGTGATTGTATGGTGATTGGCTGAGATTTTTGATGATGAAGCTGTAAATCAACACCGTTATGCTTTTGGCTGTGGTTTTCCGGTGAAGGTTTGGCACTTTTGAAGCTTTCCAAGTCACCATTGATGCCGTTACTCTGCTTTTGGGTTCGTGTGAAGCTTTCCAAGTCATCATTGATGCCGTTACTCCGCTTTTGGGTTCGTGAAAGATCTTAATCGCTGAAGGACGGTCATAATAATTATTAAATAAATATTGGTGATAGTACACCATATATATCCTTTTACGCATTCGCTCAGAAAAAAAGTCAATAGCTTAATTTACTGAAATAAATACTGTTAATACTGTTAATACTGTTCAAAATAAATAAATCTGAATCACTTTTCGAATAGGTTTCATTTTATATATCGCCATAACTAAACTTAACTAATTTGACGGCAACAATAATGATAAAATATCTTATTATTTCACCATTATTAGTGCAGTCAAAAGGTGGCCTTTTTATTTCCTTTATTAGGAAAAGCAAAGCATCAATTTTAGAGTGGTCAAATTAGTTAAGTTTTATTACTCATTATCAGAATTTCTTAAAACATCGTCAAAATTTGTTTTAACTTTCTCAAAATATTCTAAAAAGTTTTAGTTTTCATAAAAAAGTCTTCTAAAATTATCTTGTGCTAACGTTATCATCGACATCGATATCGACATCGACTTGGTCACATCACATCTTGTGGGAATGAGTAAAAGATTATCTAAAACATTTACAGACGGCCAAGATCCACATGTAAAAAGCACTATCAACAGGGCAACTTATTCAAGATCCAACACTATCCGCCTTTGAAGTGTCTACCAATGTAGACAGTGTCTCTAACCTTTGTAGACAGTGTCTTCACAAAATTTATAGCAAAGCTTAATGTTGATTGACTTGGAATGTCTATAATTTCAATTAAGTTTGCTATGAAATAATTAGCTTGAGCACTTATTCATATCTTGACAAGTCGGGTACTTGTTCATAGACATTTCAATTTCTCATTGGAACATTCACTACCTTTCAACACCACAGCGAACTTAACCTGAATTCTGGACAAAATTCTTAGTATGAGTATGCAAAAAACGAATGCGAAGAAAATTTTCGTGAGATTGATCGTATAGGCAACTTATATTATCTCGATGACCTGTACAAAAATTAATGGGACAAATAGTATTCCGAAAAAATAGCTTTCGTCAAATTAAAAGACAAGGAGAATGATTGGACGTCATTGCGATTTGAAAATTTCTACAGTAAAATCATAATTCCTTGCCTTTCTAACACTTCTAATCAAAGAAGTGTTAGAAAGACAAGGAAGAAGACCAAATAGAGCCAGATCAAAGAGATAGTCAAGTCACTGGCTGGATTTGTCGTTTATATAAGAAATTCAATTAGCTAAAGAAAAGTGAAGGAAACTGCATCATTACACCGAGAAAAGCTAAGCTCTTTAATTTACAATAGGAAACAAATGCCCCCCATACTAAAGACTCAAGTCTTCTTCAACCAGTACCGTTGTCAATCGAAGTCTGACGTAACCTACAGACCTAACAATGGATGCTGGATTGATCCTATACCAACGATCTAACAACCAACGCCATATGAGAAGTGAACCTCACATTATCGTGGTCAAACATTCACATTGGGTTCCCACCACGTATGTAGGTTGTCGCTACTGACTGCTATCTATTCTATGGTGTTTCTGTACTGACTGCTGGTGCATCTGTGGCTCAGCCGGGTTCGGTCGTGCATTCGTGACGTCCGTCAGCTCAGTATTCTAATACTCTAATGATATTGATAATGTTATATCTTCGTCAGTCTTGTGTGTTCCCACAGCACTGTTGAAAGTGATTAATGAGCATTTCAAAATACCTTATAATTGGACAACTGAAATTCAGGAATTTTTGATCTTACGTTCGGATTCTATTGAGTTGGATACTCGACAAAACCGTTACGGTTGACACGGTTTTGGTCCAATTATCCACAGTGGGACAATAGTATAGGGTGATGGTTGGTCATCATCATCCTCATCATCACAGTCGAGAGACTCAATCTACTACTAGACATAGGTCAAAGATCACCAAAACGACCGATCTGGCTCGGCCCGCATTAGTTAAGGTTTAATAAGTATTTCAGAATTAAAACCAAAATATATTCGTTAATTGCTTCACAACACAACATAACCTGGCATTTTATACCAAGTAAAACGAACTCCAAGGGACTTCATGCCACAGTAACTTACACAACAGTCCATCCCATAGATCACGTTTAGCATTAGCGCCCGGCCCTCGCCGTGGTCCATTGACAAACACTTTTAGTCAAACGGTTTCATGCAATAATGGTGCATCATAAAAATAGAATATTTGACTTTTTACAGAAATACATAAATGTCCTTAAAATCTTCCATCTTTGCCACAGCAAATTAAGACGCACCAAAATCCACTAAATTGGATTTCTTAGATTTTGATGCGAAATTTTCAAGAACTATCGATTTCTGGACCATTCACCCTTTCTTTCACAAAATTTTTGACCTTAAGATATACGTACCTTAAAGAATGATTTACGCTACACCCGTGCCAGGTCCAAGCCGAGTTTCGGCCGTGTCACGGTCAACTAATACTTATACATATATTTTGTATGAACACGTTCACGCTACACTACACCGAGCGGCTGTCGAGTGACGGCCGAGCAATGGACATCACCACTCGGTCCGGCTCGGCCCAGCCACCTGGCCCGGTGCATGAATACAGTGCCGCCGAGCATCACGGCGCTACGGTAATTGCTCGGTCGAGACCCGTAGGCACGGGACCGGCGGCGACGGCTCGGTGACCGTGCTACACCCGACACTCGGCTCAACCCGACAAGGTGTAGAGAAAGTCATCCTTTAAAGGGTTCAAAATTCAAAATTCATAAATGCTTACAAGAAATGTACACTTAGAAAAGGTCAAATCATATATACCTAAAAAGACACTGAGACGGTAATAAAGTGATATTTTTGATTTCGGTCGCTTCGGTAAGACTCGCGATTTTGTGTTAAACACAGAGATATAGGGAAACTATTGATATTTTTATAAGTATACAACAAGTTTTCATAAATATATTGACTTGGTACTGTCACTATATTTATTTCTTTGAATTTGTTTGGTGGATTATTTTATTATATATTTTATTTAAATGTTTTTATTTCCATAATTATCCATGTCCAACTTACTCTCAGACATTTAACCTTGAACTTAATCAAATGATATGAAACTGATTTCTTGGTTCACTCTTGCATAACGCCCCAATTCGGCCAATGTAGATCTGAATGTTTTACATAAATTGATTGACAGACAGGCACGGTACAATAAACGGCAAACAAATTATATTATAGGATAGCACGTGACTTTTCTTGGACACTTAAAATAATTTTCTTTTAAATTTCTTTTTACAGATATTTCATACTTATTTTTTACAGCGATGGCTGTCAGGAACTTTCTTATATGTATTTTTTGTATCTCTACTGCAATCACCAATCCTCCTGCCAAGGTTGTGACTATGGTTAAATCCCCCTCGTCAGAAGACATGTTCAGGTGTGGTCGAACTATCTGCTGATTTGGAGATAGAGTTGTTCACTTTGACTTAGCTTGTAGTCTCGAGGGGGAAATCGACATAAATGTATCATTTTTGTAGGACACAAAATGTATTTAACATGGGAGAAGCCACTGACTCCTGAAATACAGTTTTTACTAGTTCGGGAGTCTATGGATTCATTTGTATAGTGTATGTTTACTTGTGTCAAATAAATGAATTTATTATTATTATTATTATTGTTATTACTCGTATTAAATCAGGAAAAAAATCCGGAAATCTCCCACGTGGGAGAAGGCCTCGGGGGATTTCCTCGGGATTTCTCGGGGAAAAATCTATTTAGTTACGGTAACTATGATAAGGTCACATTCGATTCAATTAACTTAGTATAAAAATTTGTCGAAACAAACATCAGACATTGTAAAAGAGCCCAAAGATATAAAATCGATATAAATTCAAACATGTAAACTATCAATTCCGATTGGTATAGAGATATGAATATTACCATATTCGCTTTGATCTCGCAATAAGGCACAAATCCATTGCAAAGGTCGCAAACTATGACATTGTTTTGATGCTATTGTAAGATAGTTTGGTGCGATCTACGGCGCTTGCGCCATGCCGATGATCTAAATAGCTAAAGTTTATTGAGATTCGCTATGAAATCTTAACTTTGCAATGTATTTTATGGTTATCGTTAGAAAACTCTAATCCTACTAAAGTTATAATATCGGCACTGGCATCATGTCAGCCGGCCTAGCACGAGGATTGGTGTCTAGGGTAGAATAGAGAAACATGACATCGCATCGTAATACATTGCGTAAATGATTGAAATTGAAGGAATGAATTTCAAACATCGATGACAATGTGACGTATTTTTTTATATTTTACCCTAGACAGCAATCCCCGTGCTAGGCCTACAGTGTTGTGATCAAACAAATAATATAACGAGCACATAATTATATCTTATGTGGATCATTCCCGTTAGTAGAGACATTCTTAACTGCTATAAGATCCTGAAAAACTCTCGATGCCGATACGATAGAGATTCCAAGAAATCTAATAAAATCCCAAAAACATTCGATTTCGACACGACTTGAACTTTCTCGCGTCCTTCCCTCAGTATGGAAATTTGATAACCAACTACACCAAGAAATCAAGTAACCAGAATTATGTGGGACTCGACACCCTGAGAAGAATGTAATAACCTCTCTATCGACCCTCTTTCGCCATTTACGCCGAACCACAGGAACATTTAGAACTACTGCGATCCGACTGGCAGTCGGATCGCAGTAGGTCTAAATGTTCTTCCTGCGATACATGGCCGGCGAGTCCACCATTCCACACACTAGCCCACCGCATTCTTCCGTCACCTTTCCTCCACTCTATTGGTACACAGACAGGACATACACAGTTGCATGCGAATGTCGACTGCTGTGCCCAGATGGGCATTTTTGCCCCGTACTACCAGGTGTGGGTCTCGCATTTACATACGCAACATACTCAAGATTTTCGACTTCTACGTCACTTGACTACGAGGTGTAGTTTTCCGTACTACGGAAAGGACGCGGGTTCAAGTCTCGTCAAAGTCGAACATTTTATGGAATACTAGATGCGCCCCGCGGCTTCGCACGCGTTGTTCCTATGGAAACATTAAAAGGTTATTTTCATCCCACGGAAACAGATTTATGGGATAAAAAGTAGCCTATGTTTGATTCCAGGATTAGAATTACCTGTGTGCAAAATTTCAGCCCGATCCGTTCAGTAGTTTTGGCGTGAAGAGGTAACAAACATCCATCCATACATCCATACAAACTTTCGCCTTGATAATATTAGTGTGATTATCTGATTTCTTAGATATTACCCATAGTGTAATATCTAAGAAATCCAACTGCAATAACCAAAAGAACCTTAGAAGAGATTCCATTGCTGGAACTCAGCAATGGAATCTTCTCTGCCACTCTTGTTGTGCTTTGATTTAAATTCCAACAAATTATTGTTCGAGCGCATCACCAGATTCCTGCATAAATCAATTCGGTACCTTTAACGCTTACGCCAACAATTATTACCTCTGACCTTATTTTGGCATTTGATTGTGTCGCAAGGGGCCGTGACGGGGATATCTCCTGTGTTCATCTTGGTAAAGGTTTGAAAAATCTGAAGGTTTGTTGGAGTACATGACAATTGGAGTTGAAAGGTTCTTGGGTCATCGTCAACAGCTTTTGGCCACTGCTGGGCTAAGGTCTTACTCACCGCATGTATCTTGGCAGGACCAAGATACATGGTATAAGAAATCGATCGTTTTTTACCGACTAGGTGATGTTTGTATTAATGCTGTTGCTTTTTAAGTATTTTATTTTATTTCCGAGTTAATGATAACAATGCAAAAACAATTAGAACTATTTAAGTTCTATTTATGTCAATTCAGCCAACACAACATTTTGAACAGGCAAGGATGATAATTTCGCTTCATATCAAAGCAATAAACTGGTACAAAATTTGATAAAAAAACATTAACGGAAATCAAAATATTTTTGTTGGATTTTAGATAATGTCCTTACTTACAGCCATGACGATATTATGACAACAACATTTGCAAATATCTGTGTAGAACTGAGGTAAACAATTTACAGTAAATAGTATAAAGTGCAAAGATTCTTGACCTGAAGTAATAGGTATTTTAAGGGCGAAGTCCCACAGAGCAAAGTACACAGGTCAAAAGTAAAGGTCATCCGAGAAGACACAAACACAGGGCATTCTATATAACTTTATGTATAAAGGTACAAGTGGTTGCAAATGAAGGTGGCAAAGGCAATGGGTCAGTGAGCCGTGCCGCTTCCTACGGGAAAGGGCAGGCGGCCACGCGTCACTCGCCGCCTATAGAGATGATAATACCACCGTTAGTAACGACATAGTAATGATTCCGTTAGTACATGTTAAATAATATTGGTGCTTGTAAAAAGATACGAATCTGATAGGAATTAACTTTATATTGCCTTACCCAGTTTACACGGACAGGTATTAATTACATAGGAGTCTCTCAAGGGTCCGCTATTGGTATTACTCTCTTCATTACGTATGAAAGAGATTATGGTTGTAAAAAGATCTAATATAGAATTGAAAGAAAAGAAAAATAATATAGAAGACAATTTAACTAATGATGGTATTGTTTAAATAATTAAATCATTGTGATAAATATGCGTCTGTAGTCTTTTGAATTAGCGGTATATTTGAACCTTGACCTTGACCTGTGAGTTACGGGAAAATAGAAGCAAATCCATTAAGCGCCCTCCCATCTTTGTAAGAATCAAACCATGCCTCACCAATCTCATATCATAAACAAGTAGGAGCCTACTAATGATGCGCCACTGGAAATAACCTCAATTCAAGTAAAGCGATGACACTTAACAGATTTACACTTATTAAGACGAAAGACTACGGCAAAGGCTCTAGCTTCCTAAAATTAAATTCATTCAATTACCTTAAACTCTATCTCATTGCCATAAAGGCTAAATTCATTTGAATAACGACGTGAATAAGTTAGCAGACTCTCCGGTCGGCAGTCCACGCGCTGTCCGCACGTTCATTGAGCTCTTCCCATGACATTATCCACACCGCTTATTTGCTTTATCCGTAAGCTTATTATCTACTCCTTGGAACTCTTGCTCTAAACGTTGCAGGAGACGACTGGTTTTTGTATAGCAGAGAAGTTGAGTTATGTCGTTTCGGATGTGGCGTTTAAATAGCGCATCTGAGGCTCCGATGGCCCTAGAGATGGACCTCGCGTTTTATTTCCACCGAGGAAGACACGACTTAGTGCAATGCATGGGGAAAATATGGCCCCAAGTCCGTTCAACCGTATTTCACTCGGGTCGGCGGGTCGGAGGCGCGGACATTATTAAACTGTTACTCCTCCAGAATCGTGAGACGTGACTTATGCAGATGTTTAAGTAGTTTGACTGATAGTTTCACGTGCACAGTGGTCGTTTCTCATGTGAATCCTCGCAGCACGATTTGTTGAAAATTAGTTGGAAAGCTGCGACCGTATTTGGTGGGCAGTATCGGTAATGGGTGCTGTGGAAAGGTTGCAGGTTTTATTGGGTTGACAGTAGGAACGTGCATTTGTCGATCGAATTACGACCGGCTGGAAATCAAACAAAACAATTCAAGCAAATTAGTATAAATTGGCAAAAATAAGTTTTCCGATTGAAAGACCCGATAGTTTCCTACTTGAGTTATATAGTTGAAGCAGAGCATGAGGAATTTAATTTATTCGCCTTTTGCGCGAATACGGAAGTTCGTAACAGTAAAAGGCGAAATGTGGGAAAATTGGCGGGAACAATGAGAGAGATGCCAGTTTTTTCGGTTGGAAGAGCGCTCGTCGATTGCAATTAACCGCAGCTCATATGCTGGGGCCAGTTGCACCGTGCCTGCACTGACTTGCTGTTTTTGATATTAATAAGAGAGAAATACCTACATATGTTGATAATAATAATAAATAATAATGCTGAACAATTCACACAGCATGATCTAGCTCCAAGCTAAGCAGAGTTTGTGTTATTGATAGAACTGAAACTGTTGTTCCATGCAATCTGAATCTGTCTGTAATCTGTGTGAAACGTCCAGCAAAGGAATATGCCGTTTCGTACTATTGATATTCTGTGACACCGGTGCTAACGGTGGGAGGTTACTGCTTACTATTACTAAGGCAAGTTTTTCGAGACAATTAAAATTAAATGACGAAATCGTGAATTCCAATAGATATACAAACAGACAGCTCACAATAACTCATGGTTGATAAGAACT
Organism: Eupithecia tripunctaria; assembly: GCA_955876795.1. NCBI lineage: Eukaryota > Metazoa > Arthropoda > Insecta > Lepidoptera > Geometridae > Eupithecia > Eupithecia tripunctaria. The sequence goes on from OY041612.1 coordinate 9,786,111, forward strand.
GAATTATATTATTTCCTTTCCTTTCACTGTCCACTCTATTATTAACGATCTGGTAAGAAATTAGTAAAATATGTCGTTATTTTTCAAATATTTTAAGATCATAATCGTGATCTAAGAATTGCTTATATCTGTTATTAGCCCTATTCCAACCTGACCTACTGTACTGATTAGATTTGACTATATTTTCCACTTGAAATGTATACTTATCAAACTAATTCATCAGTTTCTTTAATGCATTGTTTTGTCCCCAGGTTACAACTTAACCCTTGTTTAACCCACGATGGAACCGTTCAAGTTTTTCTCGAGGAACAGCACACACAATGGCCAGCAAGAAGCTGAGAAACGCTGGACAGTTATTGTTCAGTGATCACACCATTATGTACGTTCCTCATTCCTATTTAATTGAGTTCTATTCGATCGGGACGCTTTGTTCTGTCCTTCCGTCTTTATGTTTCTTTTGTGGGATAAGTACGTGAATAATACTGATTGGATTTGTTTGTATAGTAATCGAGATGGTCTTTCGCCTTTGACGGAGGCTTTCACTTCTTAACTAGATAGTGTCTGCTCGGTGTTCCTTCTCAGAATACTGGTGATGTGATATCAATAAATGTTCATCTAATTTGAAAAAAATTAGATGGTTGGGCTGCTGGAAGCCATCAAGACAATAATTGCATCTAAGTAAGTACCTACTTATTTTGCCTCCACGAAGATATGTATTATATTAATGTACATATAAGTTTTTTTATCACCTAGCTTTGACATGTGGGTTTTCACGAGTTTTTTGAGTTAAGATTAAAAGTAGCCTATTTTTCATTCCAGACATAATTTGAGCACAATCTGTTCGGTAGCTTTGGCGTAAAGAGGTAACAAACATCAAAACAAAAACGTTCGCATTTATAATATTATTACATTTACACTTACATTTAAATTAATCTCTCTTATATAAAATGTCCTAAATTATACCTAAAATAAGGCTTTAATATCGTATTAGTAATGAATGACCAATGGGGATTTTCGTGGCCTGTAATGACAAACGACGAAAATCCCTGTTAAGTAATTGGTTGCGTGCGTGTTCGCACGATCACCGGTGAATGGTTTACAAATTGACACCTTTACGGTACCAATTGATTTGTTTATTTTGACATATTCTATTGCAAAATTGGGAGTACCTAGCTATTGCTTAAAGTCCACCTATTAAGTGCACATTTTCGTTGCTCACATACTCTTTACACATAAAACACCTCGTATGCGTAAAAGCAAGTAAGCAATGAAGTGTTTATACCACCACCAGTTAGCCTAGCGCGGGGATTGTTGTCTACAGAAAAAAAAAACGTCACTTTGTGATCGAGTGCGTAAAATGTTCGAAATTCATTCCTTCAACTTCAATAATTTACGCAATGTATACATAACGATGCGATGTCATTTTTCTCTACCCTAGAAGTCAATCCCCGTTTTAGGCGGACTAGTCCAATGTAGGATCTGTTTAGCAAACATTAAATATTAATTATGCATACCTCTGTGGTGCGGTGGGTGACGCAGGAGGTTGCGGGTTCGGTTCCGAACGCGGGTCAATTTTTTGTACGAGTTGCGGATATTTGTTCATGGTGTTCTCTACTCTATGTATAATAAAAACATATCTATCGATCACTATATAGATATGTTTTAATGTATTAAGTATATCAGTTATAATACAAGTTCTGCTTTGTTTCGGGCTAGATAAGGCTGTGTGAATTATCTACGATTATTATTTTATTTATTTAGTATGATAACAATAAAAGTGAGTAAGTGTAATGTATTATCTGTGCAATAAACATAAAAGTTTCATAAAAAACACATCTTATAATCATGTTCAAGGGCTATTTGTATTCAAAAAATATTCTACTTAAAAATAAACATTCTATTTATAATTGGTCAAAGTATAATTTGTCTTAATATAACAAAACAAAACAAAATTAATGCTCATAATTCAGAATTTAAAAAATCGTCACAGGTTTAAAACGACGAACCAGATTTAAGTATATTATACATCAATGATACAAGATGCTAAAATTAAAGTAATAAATGAACAAAATAGCAAAATATATAATGACACTGACACAGATGTTATTCTAGAAACTCCTGCATTAATTACGGAATGGTCTAGTCCTGACCTTTCGTCTCCGGAACGTGTCGTGATGCTGTCAAGGATACAAAACTGTTGACGGATGTAAGGGACTTGAAGCTGTGTTCTTAGAGCAAGGTATTTGTGTACTACATATGTATATACGGAAATAGTTTTTACTTTTTCGGGTTATTTCAGTTTTCCTCCGTGACCAATCCCTTACTGGGAAAACAGTTTTTGTTTTCAATTCCAGTTTTCCCCCTTGAGAAAAAAACTTCAAGAGAGATCGATGATGTGTGAATTGTCCAGCGTTATTTAGTTATTTATGTGTATAAAACAAACATTATTTAACCAATTTATTTTATTGAAATCAAAATGACCAGTCCCTTTTCTATTAGTCCAAAGTGCTGCTTAATTTTTTGGTACTTTCGGTTATATGTAGAATAGATCGTCCATCCTATAACCTGGGTCTTATCTAATTCCAGTGAATGAGCCGCTGCACCATGTCAATGGCATGGTATAATTTTGGTATTTTACCTTTGATGAAAAAAACTACAGTGTTCTACCATGAGTTGTCACAGTCGCCTGATGTTTCAACAGGAGTAACGTAAATACGCTTAGGCGACTCATAATACGGCGCATTTTAGTTCCTAACTATCAGCTAGAGGCGCTTTAGAAGTCTTCATAAATTTGTTTTACTACAGTCGCTAGCGAGTATTGATTGTTAAAACTCATGGTAGATACACAGAAGGAGGGATGCGTGTACAAAAGTCTCAAGGTTGATGATGGTTGACCATTCTATCAATTTTTCCCTTCAAATAGCACCACGCGCAAGATTTTTGTTCATTATAAGGACAATTCTGAAACGAAAGGTACTACTATAGTTAGCAGAATTCAGGCCTGAAGCTACACTATCGTAATTTTACTTTTATTATACATAATTATTCTGAACAGATTGGATAATAACAGGATGTTTACCGTGTGCGGTGATTAATTAATTGTACCTATCAAATAAATAAGTAATAAATTCACGGTGCAATTTAGCCACAAACTAAGCAGAGCTTGTGATAAGGGTACTACATAACTAATACACTGAATACATTTTCTTTGTCAATATGTTTATTCCATGAGTAAATTACATAAATAGCAAGTTTTTATAGATAGCAACATCCCAGTATAAGTTATATTATTCTTGATAATCCTGATAGTTTAAAAAATGTATTCGAGCGTAAGTGTCCAATAATAGTGTATCCACTGTTGGGCAAATCCCAAATATCATTTGTGTGTTTAGGCCTAGGTTTATCAGAACTCGGTTCCTCATAGTTTTGTCATAAAATGCTCAGCCATTGTGACACAGTAACACTAGAGCCATTTGTACAGCGATGAGCTGATATTTAACCGTCCATAGCTTACGTCACGATGACACGACCGGAGAAGGCAGCTCGCACCACATAAAGACCATCATCATCATTGTCATCCACAGTCGGAATATACCCAATGCTGGGTAGATACATTATCACATCACATCACACTAATATTATAAATGCGAAAGTTTGTATGGATTATGGATGAATAGATGGATGTTTGTTACCTCTTCACGCCAAAACTACTGAACGAATCTGGCTGAAATTTTGCATACAGGTAATTCTAATACTGGAATAAAACATAGGCTACTTTTTATCCCGTAAATCTGTTCCCGTGGGATAAAAATCACCTTTAAATGTTTCCATAGAAAAAACGCGTGCGAAGCCGCGGGGCGCAGCTCGTTAGTTATATAATTATTGCCGTGTAGTGCCAGCTTGCCGTGTGGTGCCGGTTTAGAACTTGCACCACCCCAACTCTCCCCACGGGTATCATAAGAGGCGACTATATCTACCGGGGGCGGGCAGCAGCGCCTCCTGCAGAACTTTAGAAGAAAATTATTCCACTTAACTGCGATAACTGCACCCCAGCGTGAGGATTATGGGCATTACCCACCATGAGATAACAGCCCATAAGGCGCGTATCAGGGAGAGGCCTGCATTTAGCAGAGGACCAATATAAGAATAAGAATGTTCATTTTCCAAATTTACAAGTGTTGATATACACTAATATTATATATGCGAAAATTTATAAGGATGTATGAATGGATGGATGTTTGTTACTTCTTCACGCCAAAACTACTGGACGGATCTGGCTAAAATTTAGCATACAGTTAATTCTAACCCTGGAATAAACCATACCACTTTTAATCCCATAAATGAGTTCCCGTGGGACGAAAAACACCTTTTAACGTTTCCATGAGAACAACGCGTACGAAGCTACTGGGCGCAGCTGGTATAAAGCTAGCTATAAAGACTGTTGAGGTGAAGTTGATGAGGGTAAGTTTAAGCCTCCTAAAGTTTGTACTATCCACCACGATCCTGTACTAACCGCCTCAATAGACGACCCCCGACGCGTACTATGTCATCGACCGACCTTGCAACTGGGCGTTCGACGTTTATTTTTCGCTTTGTTGACCAGGTAGTACCACCCCGGACCAAGAATTCATTCCACCGATCTCCAAATAAAAATAAGTAGAGTCAGAATAAAAGGCAAACCTCAATTAATGCTACTTGGTGCAGCCTTGATCGAGTAGCAGTAGATCCGCGACCTATTACGTGAATGTTAATTTCTAGCGTACATAATTAAGTTTATAATTGCAACCACTGGAAGGGTCACCAATCTGTTGTTTTTTTTTCTCTACACGTACGCCCTGCAATATAAACAGCTTAACTCATTTTTTCCTCCATGATATAGTAGACCATAGACTGTTATCTCGTTAAACCTGGATACAGTCATCAGTAAGTAAAGTACCGATGACTGTGTTCCATACAAGTAGGTATTTGTGTTGTAGAAAGCAAAAGAAATATCTATATCATTTAAACTAGCTAGGTTTCTACCTTCAGTTACATGAACTTTCACGGCATTAATTTCACGGGAGCTTTGGAGGATTTTTAGGACATTTATTAATCTGTTAGCTTGTACAAATTAACCTACCACAATGTTTTTGCTGGTTTAACACTTGCATGCCTAGTCTATACATTGAAAAGGATATAAGATAGGATTATGAGGAACGACTTTCACTTTCTACCCAGGATAATCTTATTTGGAGCCGTCGGCAGAAGTAATTATTAAACTAAACGTCAGTAAAACCGTTGGTATCAACGGCCCTGCAAGGTCTTTAGGACCGAGCGGTAACTTCGTGTGGTCGTGCACACCAGATGAAACTATTGCACCCATATTGCACCTCACCGACATTTCGGTCGCCATGGTAACTGAAAACAAATTCTATCTCATTCAGATTTCAACCTTCTATGCGAGGCTGGAGAGCTTAATTTCGCTTGGTAGGGTAAAAAGATGGGATTTTGACTTATGAAATAGGTCGATGGAGTGGTAAACTGACTTGGGGAATGATGTCACGAATGTGGTCGCAAGTAACTTGCGTTATGGTTCAAAATATTCTAGACTAGAACATCTTAGTGAATTTGATGTTCTTCTAAACTCAAACTGCAAATTTCCTTCAAAAGTTAACCTTACAAGACACGTCAAATATTTTAAATAACCTATGTAAAACTAGGAAAAAAAGTAGTTACTGTGATTTTTTCTTTTCATGGATCGATCAAATCGATCAAAAAAGCAGTCTTACTGTTTTTATCTCTATCTCTCATTTTAGAGAGAAAAAAACAATAAACTAGGCAGTTTTGTTAGGGAAAATTATATAAATTTATAAAATTATGAAATTTTAGAGAGTGTACCTAGTTTAAATTATTCGTAGTGTGTGTAAATGTGAGTCTAACTTCTACCGTTTTTGTATTTACCCACCTATCTTTTGATTTATTTATGCAAAACTGTAATAACTACCTAGAGACCGAACAACAACTTAACTTTTATAAATTGTTAACTCTAAGCTTAACTACTATTCTTATGTAAGTGACTGTGTCTTTTTTGTGAATAAATATCTTTAAACCTTACATTGAAATAATGATCACCCAAAAGTACATTAATCGAACCTAGACATGCCATCTTCTTACAATTCAATGCATTTTACACGTCCATAATCAAGGTTATTTTCGTTATGACTCGTCAATTGCATTGCCTTTTCATTGGCTTGGAATCGTATGCAAGGGTTACCTATTTGCAATAAGGACCTCACTTTATCAACCGGTATAGAGCTGATACAACCAAAACTTACTTTTGATTTCATTCCATTTATTTCACAGTTTTACGGTTTTTGGCAAACGTAGTGTAGGACGCCCTCCGGCCAGGTTGCATGACGATCTGCGAAAGACTGCAAGCAGATGCTCTAAATGCGTCAAGCTGCAGACAGGGCACCATGGCGCCCTGTTCACCAGGCCAGGCCTATGTCCAGCAGTGGACTAGTAATGATGATGATTTCTCCGATTGGTACTTTTTTATATGCACTTGATTTCGCTTAAATTAATTTAAAAAACACTCACAAGATTACTGGAAAGAAATCACCGGGAGTGTACACACAAGAGAAGCTCTTCTAACTTAAATTTAAATATGTATCCTAAATGCTACGTATAATTCGTTTAAATTACTTGTATTTGTCAGAATTCTTACTGACAGATATGTATGTATACAGGTGATCGCATATCAGTCAGAGGGGCACCGCTATTGCTACCACAGAAGAAATTTGTGCATTCGGATATGAGCTTTATCAGCATATTGACGGTATCAGATGAAGCTTGTGGGAAGGTTTTTCACTGTAAAATATATCTAAATCTGAGAAGCCTATATAATTTGAATGCACATTTTTGTGGTGTGCGGTAGCGGTGTAGGATTAATGTGTAGGTTTTATGCTTATCACTAAGAATACACTTCCTTATTCCGAAAACAAAGTCGTGCAATGAAGATGCAACATTGCATTGCCAATATTAATTCATTGCATAGATCTTCTGGACTGGCTATGCTATAGCCGCTATAAGTGTGGTAACCGATATTGCAGATATGGCTTGAATACACGGAAAAAATTTCGGTCCTTAAATAAGAGCCTAAAATCTGCTTTAACAAGATATCCATTATGACTATACCTTTTTTGCATAATGAAAACAATACAGTAGCTTTTACAGCCTCTTTTCACAAAAAAATTAAAACAATGCTTAGCTTAATATTAAAGGACTATCTACGTAACTACCTATTACAAAAATATTGAAGGGTCACAAAGGTGAGGGTAACAAAGTTTAAAGGAGAAAAATAATTCTTTGATGAACAGAAAAACTGCTTATAGCCGTGTGCCATGCACACGTTAGGTAGGTACTAACACGATAGTACACTTCAGGTTTGTTCATTCGAAAATTTTCACCTACAGTAGTTTTTTACCACTACGATAAGTAAAAAAATGTAAAGGTAGAAGTAGAAATGCGTTTATTTTACAACAATACACAATACACATAATTATGACATACAAATAACATAAGTACACAAGATATAGGATACAAAAGACCAACACTCAGCAAATGCTATTCCAGGATGTATCCTGCCATGGTCTTCCGTGGAGACCATAATGAAACACGTAAGTCTCGGCTCAACTCACACAAAATAATGATAACTTAACGATGTAATGTAAAAGTGTATTCACCGTGTATCCAAACTTTGATCCGCGGCGTTGAACACGGCCGTCGGTCATTATCGGTTCCTGCGTGCTCTTGTAGGAATTCCTAACACCCCTAGACGTTCACACGGTTGTTTCGCGCCTTAATTAAGTTCCTTGATTGTTATAATGTGTGAATTGTCTTAGTTATGTCCTTATTGTTGAGATTTAACTGTTTCAGAAGTGGCATTAATCCTAGTTGATATTAGTTTTACTTTTCGGTTGGTAGTGTTTATTTTATTATTCTGGACATATCACAGTCTCTTCTTGAAGTATAAAAATAAATAATTATGTGCTAATTCTTTAGACGTATTGTTTATGATAGCATGTTATCTTTATTTTTTATTTTAAGAATTATTGTTATTTTTTATTATATTTATGACACATCCATTGCTTTTTGAAGAAATTTTTGATTAGTGTAATATTGTCGTATAACAAAATAATTCAGTGCCAATTCTTCTTGACTTATTTGTAAATGATACCGTGTAACCTTTTTTTAACCGAGTTCAAAAAAGAAGGTTCTCAATCTAACACGTATGTTTCTTATAAAGTATGTATGTTACTTTATATCTCCGCCCATGGTTAATCGATTTTGCTGATTCTTTCACTATTGTACAGAGAATGTTCCGAGTTGGTCCCATAAATAAATTAATAATTATTAAAAAATAATATATTTATTCCCTAGGGATTAGTACCTATTCCCGGAAGCTAATAATTATCCCAATCATTGGTAACAAATGGTGTGCATGGCAACGGGCGTAAACAACAGACCTACCTAGAAAACCCAATTACAAAGTTGACGGATAGCGGACTACATAACACGAAGGATGATCGTTTCTTCAATGACCCTTCTATAAAATGAATATGACATTTATTTCTTAGAGCTCTGAAATCAAATGAGTCATTTAGTGATGCGTCCAAAGCAATTCACGTTTGCAAGTCCATCAGTAAAGTTGTTCGTTTTGTGCAAACTTTAACCGTATTTCGTGTTTCATAGTAGGCCTTTCTTTCATTCATCGTTTCATCCATGTGTCATCAATCAGTCATCACTTCAAACTAAATTCACCTCGAATGTTATCTAGATGTCATGTCTTGAAGAATTTGAAGTCAAGTAAATAATCATAATACTAAAATTTGATTTATCTATAAATTTGACGAGCAAAACAGACACACTATTTACCCATAGGTACCTACCGAATGGGTACCTACATCCAAAAAGTTTTTTATCTTAGAGTTCCTATATCAATATTATTTTCTTTTTAATAACTGGCTTGTTGGTGTCTTAAAAGATCGAATAAGTCCGATTATCAGAAGATATTAGACGATAATGATGCTATAGCATGTAAAAGTTCTGCGTAACGTCATCATACCTTGCGACACTTTTTTAGCACGGGCGTGACGTCACTAGCAAAATATAATATAAAACTTGTCAGACTTTGTGAGAGGGTCTCCCAAAGTTGGATGCGCATGATTTTTTTATTTTTACTATGTCCCCTGCTGGACCAAAGTCAAAGTCAAATCGTTTATTTCTTTAGACTTACAAAATAAGTACTTAGACAAGTCAAATTTTTACTATATACACAGCTTGATAAATAGTTATTACTACCGGGGCTACCCTTCCAATTTTGTTAAAATTCAAATACTTCAAATTCTTCTTAAACTTTTGCGATTTGTTAACATTATTTATTGATTATTTATCGGGTATTTTACGGTAATTTCGGATAACGTAGGGGAAATAAAAACAAAGGTACGCGATAAATACCCGATAAATAAATAATTAAATTCTTCAAATTCTTCCCGATCTTCATCGATCCCGTGTAAGTGCAACGTCTCATTGCCCACTTAGTTCCTTCTTATACTGTACTTATACTCATCCTAGAATTAATATTTTACATTAAGCCTGCAATCAGAGCGTCCAGCTAAGTTTATGCTGAATATCAAGTCGTGAGGAACAGGACCTGTGGCTAAGTGCGAATGCCTGCAATCTGATTGATTGGTAGCGTTAGTGCTGAATTAGTAGCCTTCTTATGTACTTGATGACCGTAATCTTAGGAGTTTGAATCTTGGAGTAGATTCAAAGTGAATGATGTTCAACTGTTTCTAATGATGTAAGAAAGATGATAAGGCGGCTTAGTAACTAAAGGAATAGTATAAAATCTCCGCTTTGCTTCAGTAGACAGAGATTTGCAAGCGAGGAAGTGAAGCAAAGAAACGGAGTGCAATTCATACATTGATTAATTGAAAAGGGAAGATGAGGTACTAGTTTCTCGAAAATGGCAAACGGCACGGGCGGTCGTGATTCGCGTGGAATATTGTTGCCTCAGTCTCACTTCGGTCTTAGTATTGCACAGGACTGGAAATATAACTGTGAGCGTATGTGTTTGCGTGTAGTTGTAACACATGCCAATTTTTGAGTAAGCGCTGGGAGAACGTAACCTATCTTCCCTTTTTAATTAATCAATGAATTCATACGAAAGATTTGTGTGGACAGACACAGTCCGCAACTACGCTCCCCATTAATCGCTCCGGTCAGCTGCTTCAAACATAAATATAAATAAATCTGATGAATGATAGAAAAGCCTGTTTTGTCCATTATCATGTTGTCTAACTGTATTGCTGCCTGTGACATGTCTGTGAGTCAGAATTCCTAAGTAAAATAGATATAAGAAAATTATTACTTACAGCAGTCTCTATAGCTATCTTAGGAATTCTGACTCACTTATGTGCTGTGCCCTGTGCCTACCTCAATACTAAGGTAAACAATTTTTTAAATTGACAATGTATCGTTTAAAAAAAGAGTCGAGAAGGATTTTTTCTCTATTCTCTGTAAACGATATATCGACATCGAATGCATCATTTTATTTGTTTGATGATTTATGTGGGTATATATTTTCAGTTGCACTGCCTGGAGAAAAACCTGGATAATAAGTTTAGAAGTTTTTTCAATCGTTACATATGTGGGCTGGTATTGGATATTTAAACTCATTCTATGTTGTATTGTATACGCATCTTTAGTGACAAAAAAAAATACAATAAAATGATAGATTTTTTTAAACTAATGTTTTTGTTATTATAAGTAAGCCCTCACACTTTATTATTATTTATTTACTTTATATATTTTCTAAGAAAATTCGAACTAGTAGGTACCTATTTAAAATTGAAACAATGGAGCTCACTGCAGGCTGTTGCAAACAATCGAATGCGAGCTCAACTGATCCATATGGATTATACAACAAACTTTTTATATAACAAACTAGCAGCGCCTCGCTGTTTCACCCGCGTAGTTCCCGTTACCGTGAGAATTCCGGGATAAAATATAGCCTAAGTAGCTCACTGAAAGTAATCATTTTGATGCTGAAATATATTTTAGTATTAGTAAATTTTAGTAGCAGTAGTTCCGGAGCCTGTTCAACAAACAAATCTTTCCTCTTTATAATATTACTAGCTGCGCCCCGCGGCTTCGCACGCGTTGTTCCTATGGAAATATTAAAAGGTGATTTTCATCCCGCGGGAACAGATTTATGGGATAAATAGTAGCCTATGTTTTATTCCAGGATTAGAATTACCTGTATGCAAAATTTCAGCCAGATCCGTCCAGTAGTTTTGGCGTGAAGAAGTAACAAACATCCATCCATACATCCATCCAAACTTTCGCATTTATAATAGGTATTAGTGTGATAGTGTGATTTTTGTTAGCATATTAGTATATTATAATATTATTTATGTTAGTATATTAGTATAGACATAAGTAATGATGATGCTGATTGTGTCCTAGCCGATTTCGGCTATGGCCTTACTGGCCGAGCATTTTTTTATCAAAATTTACGACATTCGAAATACCTAGTCTACAAGGCCTTCGCATTCAGTAAAATGAAGATATAAACAAAAGCTGATTGATTTATCTCCCGCGCTGTGCGTGCGCAGGTAAAACACACAATAATTTTCAATAAACACGCCTCTATTAAATTCATCATCTTCAGGTAGATTATCGGGGGTATCGGTGTCGGGAGAAAGTCTCGGTACTTGTATGTTATTTTAGTAAAGTACTGTAATTTCTACTGCAAATACTAATTATATGTGAGTGTGTGTGTGCAGCTGTATTATAGGCGCCTTCTATTGCAAATTCACTGACTATATTTGTATATCTAAGCTTTCGATGCGAAAACGTAGGATCGTAACGCTATTTAGGGTCTGTTCAAAAAGAGAAGCGTCGTGGGAATTAAGGGCGCACGCGTGCCAATCGACAACTTTTGTTGCGTTGACAAAACTGTTCTGTCATTGCAGTAAGACTAAAAGTGTGAGTTCATCGTAACGCCACAACGACGCTTCTCTTTTTGAACAGATCCTACCTTTCATATAATTAAGATTAGTTTATTTTTATTAGATAACTAACATAATTTCAGATAATAATAAGTAATTTACTCAGAATTCATCTCAGAATCTGTGAAAGCTACCAGCTTTATAATATAGAGAAATAATAAATATAATAAATAAATATAAATAATGCTGGACAATTCACACAGCATTATCTAGCCCCAAGCTAAGCAGAGCTTGTGTTATGGGTACTAGATAACTGATATACTTAATACATTATACTAAATATATAAATATTTTTTATTATACATAGAAAACATCCAGAACGCCCTGAACAAATATATGCAGATCGTACATACATTTGTCCCGAGGCGGGAATCGAACCCGCAACCACCTGCGTCGCAGGCGGACCTTCGCTCACCGCGCCACAGAGGTCGTCAGAAATGTTACTTCGATCTCCTATCTTGAATTACGTGTTTTAAAAACACGGTAAATGTTAGGTCGATAGCTCAGACCAAGGAATATAGTCGATTAACTACCATTTTCTGAAAAATAGATGTTTTGTTTTCATATTGATATTTATCTTTGGAATCGGCCTATAAGAAAAAAACACTTTTAGTCGTACTGCAATGACAGAGCAGTGTTGTCAACGCAACAAAAATTGACAATTGGCACACGAGCGCCCTCAATTCCCACGACTCTTCTCTTTTTGAACAGACTATACTATATATTTCCTCTATGGGTGTACTTAGTAAGGTCTAAACTATAACTTGAAGTAAAGCAGAGGATTGTACCGGGGCGTGCGAGCTCTCACGCGCAGGCCACGGCGCATGCGCGACCTCGCCGCTCGCTGCCAATTTGTTAGGCGAATTCACGGAAACTGGATTTGGCAACCTCATATTTTAGCTGATTGGGGTAAAGGATTATTTAGACGACCTCTGTGGCTTAGCAGGCGAAGGTCTGCCTGCGACGATGTAGGCTGCGGGTCCGATTCCCACCTCAGGACAAATGTCTGTACGATCTGCAGATATTTGTTCAGGGTGTTCTGAATGTTTTTTATGTATAATAAAATAAATCAGATAGCTATGTAGTATATATTATTAATTATAGCAGTTATCTTGTACCCATAAGACAATAAATTGTCAAGCATAAAATTTTTGGAATAATACATTTTGTTTTGAAAAACTATAACCGTTTTCAATTTTTATAGTTTTTACATGGCTTTTCATGGATCCCATTGTCAGAACTGGACTAAATTACTTACACTTTTTTACGTGTCAATACAAATCATAAAACGTATCGATGGGATGAGTTGCCCGATTCAAAATATTCATTGGGTCAACTGATCCCGCGGGATGAGTTTAAACGGCCTCAGTTGACTAAAGAGCCATAATGAGCTTAACCAGGCGGTTTGCTTTTCAGTAGATGATCATTGGATTTCCTTTTAATATGTATTAAAAAGAAATAGTCAACTATTGAGATACTTTTTACCTACTAACCGAGCCACCAACCACCAAGTTTACAGAGGCTAATATGTATCCAACCTTGAATAGAATTTATTAGATCAAATTTATTAATAAAACTTTACTTTAGCTAATATTGCACCATTAAATCAGCGTTGGTTGTTATTGGTGTTCACACTCGTTTTGTACATTTACTTTATATAACATTGCATTTGGATAAAGAAGAATTATTGGCAACAATTAATGACAATACAAAAATATAACACAAGTAAAAACTTCTGCTAACATGTAGTAGGTGGTCAGACAAATGTCATCTCACATCACATCACACTAATATTATTTATGCGAAAGTTTGCATACATGGATGGATGTTTGTTACCTTTTCACGCTAAATTTTCTATACAGGTAATTCAAATCCTGGACTCAAACATAGGCTACTTTTCATTCCATAAATCAGTTCCCGTGGGATAGAAATCACCTTTAATCGTTTCCAAAGGAACAACGCGTGAACGCGTTGTTCCCTTTGCGTAGTTCTTACTTGGAGCTTAAAGCGCTAGCGCAGATCCTAAAAGCTCAAGACTCACGCATCAATGAGGTCAAAGGTGAGTTGGCAAAAAGCTCAATCAATCAACTATGAATCAGCACTTCCGTTGGAAAAAGTACCATATAGCTCAGTTTTAGCGCACGAAACAAAGGCGATTGGACACCCACGCAAACAAGTTAATCGCTAGGCAATGAATGCGGTGTGGGATGGTAAGAGTACGCGTGCCGGCTATTGTGATGTACCGTTTACATGCCCGATGTGTTGGTGCTATAAAGCTATTAAAAGATATATTTTGGTAGTGCATTACCGGTTTCTGGGACTGTATTTCCATCAACGGCAACTCATTTACTGACCGCGCTGTACGTACATCTTTGGAATACACTGCCAGTCTCAGTAAGGCGTACAAAGTCACTACCAATATTCAAAAGTAATAATAATAATAATGTCCTCCTAGCCGAATTTCGACCACGGCGCGGAGGCATCGGAGACTAGCCAGATGCGCAGGACATATTATAGTGCACAAGTGTGCGCGCAAACACAGGTGCGCTCTCTACTCCCTTACACCCATGATCCGATGAGACGACAGATCGACACGACCGGGGAGAAGGTCAGGCGCAGGACCAACGGCTTTACGTGCTTTTCGATGCACGGGGGGGTAACAACGCCAACTTCCTGACTCCGGGCAGTGACTGTAAGTGTTTCCAGGTAGAAAAACCACAATATCAACTATTGACCCAAACCCAGGACTTTATAATCAACGGTTGAACAAGCTGACCGCTAGACCAACGAAGCAGTCAAAAGTACTAAGTATGTGAATGAATTTTCAGAATAATGTAGAGCGGGGTTATTTGACTCGACTTGTCCTATCTAAAACAGTGGGACTAACCTTAGGTAGTCCCACTGTTTATAGATAAAGATAAAGATACATTTAAAAATGCTAGGTTCAACAGCCTGAGGCTTAGATGAAGCTCTTTTTAGAACACCTTGAATACAAGCAACTATTTTCCTCAACATCCTTGCGTAACTTGTTCGACAACAGATAAAACCACATGTATTTATGAAGTTAATAATTCGTGTATTGTTAATAATTAACGGTAAATCACTAATACCGGGAATATAAACACAAACTTACACATGTCAAAGCTACATTAGCTACCCAAATAAGGTTGAGGTAAATTACCCATAGATAGTTTATGAGCTATCTAGTTATTTAATTGAAATATTTAATTCTCAGTATTATTCAGGAAATTGGTTGACACACTGCTGTTTTTCCGTCGACTAAAACTTTGGGATCTTCAAGACCAAAAGGAATATTAAAAGGAAGACCTTCGTGATATCAGTTATCTAGTACCCATAACACAAGCTCTGATAAGCTTGGGGCTAGATAATGCTGTGTGAATTGTCCAACATTATTTATTTATTTATATACAATTGTCGGCCACGTCGTCACTTTTCATCAGGCGAGATTATTGTCAAACGGAGGTCTAGAGAAGACACTGATAATATAAATTTAGATACCTGTTCCGTCTTTATGTCTAATATTTAACGGCTTATCGGAATAGATCCTAAAGATATTTGGCTATTGGGCACATAATAGCCAAATTTCTTTAGGATCTGTTAAACGGCATCCTGTATGGCGGACACAGGCAACCTGAAAAACGCGCGCGAAACCGCAGGCAGAAGTAAGTTAGTTGAATAAAAATAAAGACTTCTAAATTATTCCAAATATCACGAGATGATTCTCAAATTGCGAAACAATAACAACACTACCTTTTATTACGAATACAGCAATTTCTCAAAAATTAAACGGAGTGCTGACATTTTTCTGTTCTTACAAAGCGACTCCTACGCATTCATTGTTATCAATCTCCGGTACCTTTGCATTTCATAAACCAATTCTACATTAAATTCAACCTTAAGGTCACTGCTATACGAGTGTTCATAATTGTGCGCATTTGGAGGTTCTCCGTTGATCTTTGCAAAACTATTCCGAGTGATTTTGTAGATGAATGGTAATTTGTATGAGTCATGGCCGTAGGTTGAGTTGTGATAGATGAAATCAATTAATTTATCACTTTGCGGTAGAATTTCACCACCAATTTGGTAGGATACTTTCAAAAATGGGTGATTCTTCGGAAACTCAGTTTTTGTCTGACTTTCGTGGCACATTTTTTTTTGTTGAAATTACACATAATGACGAAATATTCCTTATGTAGATTTGATTACTAATTTATTGGTAGTGGAGGGAACTTTATTGGCTTAACGGTTATGAAGTTATTCAATTTTAAAATTATGGTGTCCATGGAAATCAACATTCATACCACCGAAATCAAATATACAAAATTATTGAACTTTAATGTGTTGAAATGTACGTTTTGTTTGAACTAGCCTATTACAATCATTCTAAGAAGGAATTTCGGGTAGGTTTATAATAAAAAAGGTAGTATGCTGATAAAAATATATTAATTGGAACGAAGTTCCTTATCGCGCGTTGTGAAAGGGGGCTAGACGGAAAAAATTCTTACGAAAAGTTGTCACGACACTTTTTGCTATAGTAAGCTATTGTAAGCTGTGCGGCGTCGCATGTTTCTCTGTCTGTCTCTCTCTCTCTTTTATAGAAAGCAAGCCAGATATTTTCATTTCTTTTTCGCATTGAACAGTGTGGTGTCGCGACGATTATTTTTGTTGAGTGTATTCAGGTTTTTATTGTAAATAATAAACCTACTGATTAAGTTTATATAACATTATATTTGTTAATAATAAAAAATATTATTATAACTTAAAAAAAAAAAAATTATTACAATTCCTTCACTAATTAATCGAAAGGAACTTCGTTCCATCCGGGTGTCCCTTGACACCTCTCAAGTTTTTTTCTTAAAACTAAGGAACAAAATTAAATATTTTATTAAATATATAAACTAAGAGAGTATTACAAAAAATCTAACATCAATTATCACGTTTTTTCAATCACATGATCACATGAGATCAAACAATCTTATAAATAATTAGTCACGTTTTTAGATAGGTACTAACGTTGGAGTTATACCTAAATTACTAGTAAAATAGGCTTATCTAATTCCTCCCATATTCATTGGTTATAAACTATATGTATTTACTTCGAGCATTGCAATTTGACCAAAGCTGGCCGAAGTTATTTTGATTGAGATAAAACAAATTATTATCAAAAATCACAATAACAATATTATCTACGTATGAAAGTTAATATAATCAGTATCAGCTGGTCGATTAAGATGTATTCGTGAATATATATTTACTTATTTTTCCCGACCATTCAACAGGTTTACACACTGTCACGGTCAGGGTGTCATACCGTGAACACGACAATGTGTAAGCCGTGTCATACAATACATTAACAAATGTTAATAAGCCTGTAAATTAGATTTTCGTGGGTTTCACTGACCTTTCGTGTACTTTTTGTCCACGAAAAACATGGAAATCAAAACCACGAAAATCAGAAAAAAGTTGAAAATCCTAAATCATTTCTTAATTTGCTGGTTTATGTTACATTGATGTCTGCAGTAGAAATTAGGAACACAAAAAGCATATGTTATTAAAACAATTACAACAATAGGATTAGTATGAACGAATTTATAGTCTACATGGTAATCAGAACTTGCGGTATACCAAGCCACGGAAAGTGATTACTTACCGTAATTTCGAAGCGACGCGGAGACATGGACACGTGCTGTTCTCACCACTGATGGATCGCGACTGACAGTTTGTCTCTGTCTTACAACTATTCACGTAGTTACTAAAGTACAGTTTTTATGAATGAATTAGTGCGCGCCATGGCTATCAGAGCTAAACGTCGGACGCGAAGTTATCTAGTTGTATCTTATTAACTAAAGCTAATTTTTGCGTAGTAATAGTGTCAGTTAAGCTAGTAACTATCTGGTTTATTGTGAACCTGTGTGAAATAGTGCTATTATTTATAGGAAATGAGATAAAAAATTATTAACACTAGAATATGAGGTCCGGACGCACCACGAAAATCAGTATTTCCAAGGTTTTTATTTATTTTTACTTATTTAGAATAGGAAAATTAAAAAACTAAAATAGCCCCCCCCCTATTACTTTTGGCTAATCTACTACCTGAAAAAGAATCATAGGGCTACGGATACTTTTATGTGTTTTTTCGAGTCGGACACGTATTTTTTATATTTGAGCCCTCTGAGAATTACCCAAATACAAAAACTTCTTAGTTTAAGTTTTGTAGCTTTACAATCGCTAAAACTAATGTGACATATTATTCTGTTAGATTGCCAGAATAATTATCACGCATAAAGAGGATAAAATAGCTCGAATTTTGAACTCGAAAAATAACAGCTAAAGGTACTTGTAACTTCGTTTTTTACTTATTCTACAGCGACAGAAATAAAAAATATCGCTTTATATCCGTGTCCGCGTATAACAAGTGTACCTACAATTATTGTATTTATGGAAATGAATAATTTTAGATTTTGCCATTTATTTTAAATTGCTGATACAAAAACCTTGATTTTTAAATTTTATTAAAGTAACATTTGATTTTAATGTTTTTAGAACTTACGTAGAAATAAAAAAATGTATATGGTTTACACTTATTTTTTTCGAAACACATGCAGGGCGATTCACATTTCACACAGCTTCATCTAGAATAGATTATCGCATACTTAACTAAATAGGAACTTCTATATTCTTCTATATGTTATCAGTGTACATTCGAGCTCACAATAATCTTGTGAATTTCTGAGTTTTAATAATTATAATATATAATTATAGTTTTTTTTTTCTTTATATTAAAGCAATATTAATTACCATAACTTTTAATTATCAATTTAATAGTAGGTATTGAAGCATGCTATCGTGGTTCCTTAGGATATAAAATTTTCCTTATTTAGTCGTAGTTACTTTGTAGTTATCCTTAGATATATTTTGTAATTTACATTTCAAAGAATTAACTTTATATACGGACTTATTATTTTGAATTATAATATCAGCCGTTTAACATTGAATTGACGTAATTCCCCATATAAATAAGTATTTCTCTATTGATAAGTAGCATAATATGGTCTAGTCACATTAATATATTAAATATAAAAATTTATCGCTAAATGTGTTGGTAAGCGCATATAACTCAATAACGCCTGGACCAATTTGGCCAATTCTTTTCTTTTTTTAATGTTCGTTGAAGTTCAAGGATGCTTTTACGGCGAGAAAAATTCTAATAGTTGCCGGGAAAACACCTATAAACGTTTCCATAGGAACAACGCGTGCGAAGCCGCGGGGCACAGCTATATATTAAATAAAAACGTTTGTATGGAGGATGCATGTTTGTGACTTCTTCTCTACTGAATAAATCGGGATGAAATTTTGTATAGATAGTCTAGACCTTGAATATCACATCTTTTATCCCATAAATCAGTTCCCGTACTAAAGTACATACCTTTGAACGTTTCCTTAGAAAGAACTCTTGCAAAGCTGCGGTCGGAAACTTGTCTAGTATATTTCCTCGTTCTGAAGTTTTGGTCAAGGCCAGTATTATTAAATACATAATACCGCTAACTAAATCTGTAAATGACGACTTCAAATAACCACAAAAACCCTTACTAAGTCATATTGATGTGTAAATTATCAATAACTAAATAATATATTATTCATAATATAAATTTACTTATTCTCTTTCCCTTTATGTGTTTCCCCATGGTACCATAATTCAACAAAATGTTTTATTTTAATTAAATTATGATTCGATTAGTCGTGAAATGACAGTTAGACAAGTAACATTGTCATTTAAAATATTAATCAGCGATTTTGGCAGGTCGAGAGAACTTTTACTTAATTTCTTTATCAGGATTATTATCAACCAAATGATGAAATTCGCATAAATGTAAGTCTAGAGAGAAGAATTAAACTGACGTAGAATTAAATTTACGCTACTTCTTACTACATATAGCAGTTCCTATGGGATGTAAACAAACTAAGATCAGAACGATCCCATACAAAAAGCGGGTGCAAACCAGAAACTAGTAAAACTATCTAATTATGTAAAAAAAATGTGCACCTCAACCAATATCACACAGATCACCTAGTAGATACTAGATCAATGATCATATCCTTCCAAGGTTGTCTGGTATAGATCTTGAGCGATTAGACCACCATTTGTAACTTCGTTTTTAAGTTGATTTGTTTTCATCTTTTTAAGCGTCGTCGACTGGTATTGTTTATGGATGCTGATAAAGCAATAACTTGTTAACCCACAAACGTCAAAAATTGAGCGTATAACGTTTCTACGTTCCTTTGGTAGTTAAAAAAACGTTTTGCAACAAATGTACAGGTGATCCATATCATATTATTATATAATATGGATCACCTGTAGTTTTTTTTCAACAGTCTTCAGTTAACTCAATTGTCTCAGTTGTAAATACTAGTTCTTATTTATTTCTATCTTTTGATTGTACTTTTATTTGACATCAGCTTGTAAAAGATTTATAAGTGTGCAATGTGTATGTCGACGTGGTACAGTCGCTGACGGAAGTTAAATAAATTATAGAAAAAGCATTTCTTTTTATTACATTTATCTATCTTCTGCCAGCGACTGTACCGCGTCGAGACTACGATGACCATCGCCGAGGATCTGAGCGACCCCGCGCCGGTCATTTATAAACCCGGCCATGGGAACAGCTAGATACACCATCGCACGTACCATACCATGAGCTTGCAATTACATTACCACCTTCGTTTGTGCTTTGGGTATCAATTAGCTGTGAGTTTTGGCTTTTTTGAACCTTCTCAAATATATGATTCTAGTTCAAAGTGTCTATAACGTTGTTGTGTTATGTTCTTAATGTTTCTATTAATGGCATCTTGATTGGTGTGTATGTAACTATGTATATGCATACCTATACCTATACTGTATAAAACAGTAAGTATACTGTTTATGCCATACTAAACACAAAATAAAATAATTTATTTATATATATATTAATAAAATATGCTACAACTAGTCTACTAGTTCTGGTGTAGCTCAACTGTAGAGCGAAAAGACCTAATAGATGCTTACAAAACACAATATATGAATAGACACTGAGAGAAAAGTTAATTCGTTATAGTGATGCGGTAAGCTAGCCTCTTTGCTGTGGACTAAAATAGGTTAGTTACATAGGCAGATCATCTATCTTTCTAGAAACTAAGCCTGTAGCCACAGAAATTTATCTAGGTCTGTGCCTATGGCTTTGCTTGTATGGTACTTAGATAGTACTTAGACTCTGCTATAAGGATTTTCTATGAGGGCCTTCCTAATTTAATCAACCCACATATTCGAAAAGTTCGCGTCAAAATAGGCATAGATATTATTTGAATGAACGGACTCAACGATATTATAGTTTTTTTTAACAAATGAAACACTGTCCTCGACGCAAGTTACGTATGTATGTGCATCTATCAGACAAAATAATGCGCCGGCCCCTACACGTCGGGTCGCATAGTGTGGACAGAAGAAAGCGTTACAAAATTAACGCAGACTTTTCCAGAAAATCTAGAGCTAAGTTCAAAGACATTCTAAAATAAATACATCACTTTAGATTCTTACTTTGTCAGACTCGTTCAGTAAATCCAGCATCTCAAGGAAGACTTGATTCGGAAGTGGATTCAGACCCTGAGAACAGATGGTATCGCCGTCTCACTCGCACGTGAGATGAACGCGATAACGTTGGGATGTCGATTCCGTTGAGTTGTCAATCTGTGGACATAAAAGTGTACTTGCTTACATGGAATAGCTTCAAGCTTCAAGCTTTTGAGGAACAGCATGCCCGATTTATAAAATATCCCATAAGCATTACTTATGCAGTCATTACGTGAGTTCTACTCAAGCTTTGAATCTCTGCTCAAGTTAATCTTTATTTTAGAACGTAACTCTGACGGTACTTAGCTAGATGCACTAGCAAAATCTCTACTTGAATAAGTAGGGATGCTTTCATAATACGGGCCTTAGTGTGAACTGCCATACATACGGTTTACTACAAAGTTTGCATTACTCTATTTCGTATGGAATTATGACAGCGCTGCAAGCGGGAAGTTAAAATGACTTTGACATTTCTATAAAAATAGAGTCACGCAAACTTTGTAGTAAACCGTATGTATGGCAGTTCACACTTAGTCCCGTATTATGAAAGCATGCTCAGTCATCGACCTATGCTTGAGTGATGCTTATGTATAGTTTTAAGTAAATACTAATTTTTAAATCAAAATCTACACTCACTCTTCCCTCAAGTAACGATGCATTCTTACCACATTAATAAGTATTATTGAACGGTTTCAAACTTTTATATCTCTCTGGTAGTGCACACTCAGCATACTACTTGTTAAAATTACTATTTATTCGAAAAGTTAGTTCTAAATTAATCATATCTTATGATATAGGTACGTTTAATTAAGAATAAGATCAGTCAGTTACTTCAAATCAAAAGAGAGACGTCAATGGGTTAACTATTGAAAAAAAAATCTAGGTATGTTAGTATGTAAGTTTATTTATTAAGTCTGTAACACTGTTCGTTCTCCGAATAAAACAAAATAAATAAAAACATTTCTGGCTAGGTACATAAATAAATATAAGCGGTTGACGTTAAAATAGTGGTAAAATAGTGTGGGGTAGGACCCACAAAATAATGACAAACATTATGTGAACAAATCAGCATTTACAGCTCGTATACGGTAACCTCAGGACAAATCATCGTAAAATGCAAATCTACACTTTCTCAGATAGGCTTTATATCGATGTTTTATTTGTTGGTTTTCACCTTCACTTCACCTTTCTTAAAGATTTCCTTGACAAGGGTGTGCGATAATCTATTTACTATTTATAGAATTACTAGCTGCACCCCGCGGCTTCGCACGCGTTGTTCCTATGAAAACATTAAAAGGTGATTTTCATCCCACGGGAACAGATTTATGGGATAAAAAGTAGCCTATGTTTTATTCCAGTATTAGAATTACCTGGATGCAAAATTTCAGCCAGATCCGTTCAGTAGTTTTGGCGTGAAGAAGTAAGAAACATCCATACATCCATACATCCATACATCCATACATCCATACATCCATACATCCATACATCCATACATCCATACATCCATACATCCATACATCCATACATCCATACATCCATACATCCATACATCCATACATCCATACATCCATACATCCATACATCCATACATCCATCCAAACTTTCGCCTTTATAATATGAGCATTATGATTTGTGATTAGGTCATTTACTTACTTAATCTTATGGTTTAGTGACTTGAACTGTGTCTTCGTTTCTTAATAATGTTCTGTGTATGAAACACAGAAAAAACTGATAAATAGGTACTAATTTTGTGATTAGTAGAAACAAATGTTATTTTTGAGGAGAAGAAAAAAAAATCACAAATTAAACAAATTTTATTTACATTTTAAGACTATTTGGAGGAAAATCAAGAACCCTGATTCTTCTTACTGATTTTGAGAGAGCAAATTTTACTTCAGATCCTATCACTGTAAAATATATTAATAAAGCACAATCTCTACTAAAACACTATAATGAACATGCACCGAACAGAGCACACGGCATAATTGCTGTACAGATTGACGCAAACCTAAGGGCGAAGGCCGAGATAGATCCATAACTCCTGAACAAGTCAAACAATATTACCATGCATAGACTAGGGGAGCGCTGCACATCCATAGAACCGTTTGGAGTCTTTAGAAACTTGGTCGAATGTAAATGTCGAGTTGACGTTTGATATCGATTTATTGGCCTACACTTCATAACCACTTATGATAAGAAGTGGGATAAACTTTTTAAAACTTTTTTGTATTTAATATTCTTAGCCGTGAAAACCTTTTGATAGCCTTCTGTTTCGACTTTCTTAATTTTTAGTTTGTAAAAAAGAAAAAACTTAAACAAACTACTTCCTGTATTGATTCATCATTATAGTTATCTGGTACCTACTTCTTAAGCTGAAATTAAATCAAACTGCAAAACATTTTATTTGCCATCATCTATTTGAAATACAATATTATTACGGTGATAAGGAGCATAAATGCGCTTATTAGGCCAGGCCAGGCCAGGCTTCAGCAGTATTTTTTTTATTTTTTTGGGAAATATACAGATTTTATAATGTAAAAATTTAACTAGGTTACTAGTAACACATAAACCAGCAAAGTTTTCACCACTATATAAACAAGGTTGACGACCTCTGTGGCGCGGTGGGCGAAGGTCTGCTTGCGACGCAAGAGGTTGCGGGTTTGATTCCCGCCTCGGGACAAATTTGTGTACGTTCTGCAGAAATTTGTTCAGGGCGTTCTGGATGTTTTTCTATGTATAATAAAAAAATATCTAGTATGTAGTGTATTGTATTATGTTTATCAGTTATCTAGCACCCATAACACAAGCTCTGCTTAGCTTGGGGCTAGATAATGCTGTGTGAATTGTCCAGCATTATTATTTATTATTATTTATTATTTAATAACAAACAACTGACAGTTCAGAGGAACTAGACAATGTAACAATCGATGTCGAAAGCGATGGTAGAAAATTCCATATGGGTTTGACATTATGCCTTAGATATGTCACGTGATATGTTTCGATTTTTTTTCCTTCTAATCATTCAATTGTTTTCGATTCGCTTCATAGCGATGCCGGCTGGCCCCTGAGAGCTCAATAATCAATTTTATTAAATGGGGCAAGAAAAACAAAATACAGTAGTAAAAATAGCACGACGTGGACGTTTCTAGCTTTAAACAGAGAGCTCTATGGCTCAGTTAGATGGTCCTACGCTAACACACGTCCCATAGACGATAGGTCATAAAGGTGGGGCAGGGGTCAACTCGACTGGGGTCAATGTTATTGTCATGTTTACTGACATATTTTTTGTTAATATACCTTGGCTTCTTGTCGTGTCAAATATGCTCTTCCCCATTCTACTACAGTTAGCAAATGCTCTGGAATCTTTTCCTTTATTCGTCGTGCTGTGCTATAGCGAGTTATCATGATACACTTATTATTTTGTAAATCTGTGTTTCCATAGTTTCGGAGATATCATGAAGTAAGATAGCTGCCATTAGAATGTTTTTCATATTTTTTTATGCTTACTTATTTTAAGGACTTTTTTGCCATCTAAACTAAACTGTCAGTTCTATCGTATTCACAACATAGTACTTACTTTCTAAATACAAGTTCAACAAAATTAAAATATTACGTAACAAAAATACTTATACAATACAGAATGACCAAGTTTTTTTCTTAGTTTTTATTCAGTTTATCAAGGTGGAAAACTGTAATAACCCATCAATGATACTAAGGTACCTACTCATACCTACCTACCTACAAAAATAGTCTACCTACTTGTGATTACGGCCTAAAACAGTTGTATAGTTGATTAAGTCCAGTATGGTAAGTTTCGGAGATTTCAAGTTTTAAAGTTTGACAGCTGAAAAGGGACAACTCGCCCGCATGATTTTTTTCGCGGGCAAAATGTACCCTAACCTATATTATTAAATGTCTAATGTAAGTAACCAAATAACTTCATATTAAAAATCTAGGATATAGAGGTAAGATAAGTGGACCTAGAGTATATTCTCCTAACAGTGTTCTCATGCAATTTGTCAGGTTATGGAAAAAGATTAAGAATGAAACAAATTGCGTGGAAATCAAGTTACAAGCCAAAGCGGAAAGGTCATTGACACAGGGTCTGTCATGATAACTTTTGGGACCGGATTAGTACCTAAAGACTAGCAATTTTAATGCAAGGTGTCCTTTTCTCGAGGTGGAGCTAGAAAACAATAGTGAAAAGGTAGGTTTTGCAAACTTAATTGCAAAGTAGCATCATTTTATCCATTTATAATATTAATATACTTTTCAACACTACCTAAAACATAAACAGTTCGAAAAATCCTGAAAAAATAAAGAACTTATAGGTAGAATATTATATAAAACGTTCCGATCATCTGTTTCTAAAAATATATATAATATTTTGAACAACTGTAGCATATTGGAAGATATGGTCAGCGTTTTTCCTTCAATTTTAATTCAAAGTTGTGTAAAGATTTTTGTACATGTCCTATTTTATTTTGTAAAACTGGTGACCGATCTTACTGATGGGCCATGATGCTCCATGCTAAATCACAATAAGAGTTATATAACGGATAAAGGACTTATTTTTTTCTATTTGTTTACATAACATAATGTATTAAATCGTTAGGCTCTAGGATCTTCATTTATGATATAAGTAAATTCATCTGTAAATGTTTCAGAGACACACATTTTTTTTATTTGTTCTAATATCTTCTATCGAAGCTGCGCGCGGCAATTTTTGAACAAATTAATAATAATAATAATAAGCCCCTCAAAGCCCAACCCCACGTCCGTGCTGACCATCTATGCCACGTGAGGGGCGGACGCTCGCAACGAAATGACTTAGCGGGTGACAAACAAGGGTCCTGGCAAACCCACGACGATGGAGAGTAAGAATAAAAATGTACGTATATGGTCGCTTCCCGGGGGCGATCGCCGGGGCACGTCTGGAGCCGATGCTGGACGTCACAGCATGCAAGCCATCGGTGGCGAGGGTAATGGGCGGCCCTCTGCCGGGGAACCCGAAAAAGGTGAGTCCAACAGGAGGTACAACCTACGACCGCGGAAAATATCAAGCCGGAGTACACCTCGAGCCGGCGCAGAAGGTCTCAGCAGCACAAGTGCAGCTGACGTGGGAGCATCGCGGCTGGCCTCTATTGAGGAGCGAGGGCCAAGCCAAACCGATTGGGCTGAAAAGGAACCGGAAGCCCAATCCTATACATCCTCACCAAAGTCTCTTTTCTCTTCAATTTCTTCTTCTCCGCCTTCATATCTTAACCTTCTATCTGAAACTTTCCATATTTCACCTCCTTCACGAAGATCTTCGTCTTCACTGGCTGAGGACGTTGTACGGACGACAATAGTCGATGACCCTGTACCCGCCAAAGCCAAACCCCGTACGCGCAAAAAATGGACAGAGGAAATGAATACCTTCATCCTGCGTACCTACCTTATCATCACCAAACTTGAGACCGACACCAAATCTTATCTGACTGAGCTTCATAATAGGTTCACTCAGCAGTTCCCAAATATGGACGTAACTAGGCAGAGAGTAGGTGACCAGCGCAGAGCGATTGTCCGTAGTAAGTTACTCTCATCCGCTACTGTGAGCAAAGTGCGAGCTGAAGTAGAGTCTCACCTACAAATTCACCAGCATGATTCACTGATGCTTACTCAAACACAAAGTACACAACAACGCATGCAATGGACAACTCAACATAATGAGGCTATTATCAGGGATTATTTTAAGATAACACACCTAGAAACGAACAAAACAGCATATAGGAAGCCACTACATCAATTATTCACCAGCGCATTCCCACAAATGGCACACGTCAGCGAACAAAGGGTAGCTGATCAAAGAAGGACTATCATAGCGAATAGACTGATTAATGATGAAAGGTTAAGCACAATTAGGGAGGAAGTCGCAGAAGAATTAGGCACTCACACAAACAATACTCAACTAACTACTTCGATACAAAACGAACCAGCAGATCTAGATTCCACTATTTGGTACGACGCGCTTAACGAATCTGTAACTTTAAACGACCCACAAAACATTGCAGTTTCACCTCAAATTAATTTGCTTGACTTTTCCCAACTGGAAAGAATAGAGGCAATAGACCAAGAATTCAAACAAACCTTGCAATATTTCTCTAATACAGACCCTGAAAAAAGGCCATTTATACCAAAGCAAAAAACCACAAAAAAACTCGCTGAGGCTGTTAGCTACATAAATAAAGTCCTACTACCAGAAACTGTAAATATAGACACAGAATTTCTAACACTCCAAACCACCATCTACTGTGCAGCGTGGACAGCATCCAAAATTAATGGTTCTAAGCTCAAAATACCATCAGAAGAAACTGAAAATCCTAGCCAAGAACGACGGAACCTAATACCTAACTGGCAGAGTAGGCTTGAGAGAAAGATTCAAGGTCTAAGGAAAAAGATAGGAAGACTGTCACAATACATCAACGGGCATAGAAACAGAAATATTAACAGGCAAGTCGAATTGATATTAGAACAGCACAAAATACATTCGACCCACGAGCTGCCAAATAGTGATCTCAACCATTTCTTAGATACGCTGAAACAAAAACTCACAGTTGCGAGCAGTCGCCTCAGACGGTACAAAGCTTGTTCTTATAGAAAAACCCAAAACAACCAGTTTAACAACAATGAAAGGAAATTCTATCAAAGCCTCTCAATAACTACAACTAACCGTTCGGCACCGACTTCAGGAGCAACAGCTCGTATTAGTCAGGTAGAAAGCCTAGACCCAACTCGACTTCGTGAATATTGGGCTCACATATGGGAAAACCCTGCAACACTTAGAGATGAAGCCGATTGGCTCCATAAAGAAGTTGCGTCTCATACGGGATTGCGCGCTATGGAGTACCATGCTATACCCGTAGATACGTATCACAAAGTGCTGCAAACAACACATAACTGGAAAGCACCAGGGTCTGATCACTTACACAGCTATTGGTATAAGAAACTTTCTTTCGTACATCCATTTCTTTACAATCATATCAATAGCTTCATAAAGGACCCCGATATAATGCCTAACTTCATCACAACCGGTGTCACTCATATGATTCCTAAAGACCTAACAGACACTACAAACCCTGCTAAATATAGACCGATCACCTGTCTACAAACCATCTATAAAATCATAACATCTTGCATGACCAACCTTATATACAAACACATAACCCATAACAACATTCTAACGGAACAACAGAAGGGATGCAGAAAATTTAGCCAGGGGTGCAAGGAACAACTCACAATAGACGCCATCGTTTTGAACAATGTGCAGAAAAAGAAAGAAGACCTTTATACAGTCTACATAGATTATAAAAAAGCGTTCGATTCCGTCCCACATACATGGCTCATAAAAATTCTGAATATTTATAAAATAAACCCGGAACTCGTAAATTTTTTAGAAACATCTATGACTAGATGGACTACTAGACTTCATGCACAAACGTTACACGCTACAATAGAGACAGAACCCATAAAAATACAGAGAGGCATTTTCCAAGGAGATTCACTCAGTCCCCTATGGTTCTGCTTAGCAATAAACCCACTCTCCAACGCTCTCAACTCATCAAACATCGGTTATCCCCTTGTAAATGAAAGAAATACAGATCTCTCCGAGTGTAACATAAATCACCTCATGTATATGGATGACATAAAGATGTACGCTTCCTCCCAGTCCGACTTAGAACACCTAATAAAAATGACGGAACAGTTTTCGCAAGACATAGCAATGAATTTTGGTATCGAAAAATGTAAGATCAACTCCACAAAGGCTGGCACCACCTTTAAACATGCATATCTTTTGGAAACTGGTGAAACTATAGATCCTTTATCAGAAAGTAACACGTACAAATATTTGGGATATCAACAGGCTAAACAAATCCAATCCGCCGATATAAAATCCGAACTCATCAAGAATTTCAAGCACAGGCTGAATTCCATCTTAAATTCACAACTATATTCTAAAAACTCTGTTAAAGCAATAAACTCATACGCCATCCCAATCCTTA
This sequence comes from Eupithecia tripunctaria, assembly GCA_955876795.1. Taxonomy (NCBI): domain Eukaryota; kingdom Metazoa; phylum Arthropoda; class Insecta; order Lepidoptera; family Geometridae; genus Eupithecia; species Eupithecia tripunctaria. Next base: position 9,815,834 of record OY041612.1, read on the forward strand.
CATACTCCTTTGGAATCATAAAGTGGACTAAAAGAGAGCTTAAAAATCTTCAACGCATTGTAAATGTTTCTATGACAAAACATAGAAAACACCACCCGCGCGCTTGTATACAAAGGCAAGTTCTACCGCGATCGGAAGGAGGAAGAGGAATTTTGGATATCGAAAACCTACATAACAAGCAAATAGCCACACTTAGGTCGTACTTCCACGCAAAATCCGAAACTTCTGCTTTGCACAAATCAGTTACTAATCTAGACAGAAAATTAACGCCCCTTAACTTGAAAGACTATAATAAACAATTTAACGAAAACTTAACAGAAAGACCGACCTTAATAGCAGAATGGACCCGGAAGTCTCTACATGGAAGGCACCACCATGACTTGAGCCAGCCCACCGTCGACAAACAGGCGTCGAACGAATGGCTCAGTCGAGGTGAACTCTTTCCCGAGACAGAAGGGTTCATGATCGCGATACAGGACCAGGTGATTGAGACGCGCAACTATCAAAAACATATTGTAAAGCTACGTAACTTAAGAACTGATACGTGCCGACGATGTAACAGCAGCTCGGAAACAATACAGCACATCACCGGAGCCTGTAAGGCGATAGCCCAAACAGACTACAAGTTTAGGCACGACCAAGTAGCCAATATTGTCCACCAAAACCTAGCTATAAAATTCAAACTTTTAGATACTTCTATTAAGCCAACACCCTATTATAAGTATGTACCAGAAACTGTTTTGGAAAATGCCACACACAAACTTTACTTTGATAGAGCCATCCTTACTGACCGCACTACACACTTCAATAGACCAGACCTGACCCTGTTAGATAAAACCAACAACACGGCTCTCCTCATTGACATCGCTATACCGAACACTCATAACTTGCAGAGCACCATAGCAGAGAAGCTCTCTAAATATGTAGATCTCAAGAACGAAATTACTCGCATGTGGCGCCTGCAAAAGGTATCTATAGTTCCGATAGTTTTATCTTCAACTGGAGTTATTCCGAAACAGCTTTTCCAATCCATTGATTGTTTAGACCTACCTAAAAATACCTACATATTAATGCAGAAGGCTGTCATTTGAAACACCTGTAGGATCGTCAGAAAATTTCTGCAAAATGAGCTTCCAAGTGAAGTCTCCCCCTCTGAAGCGCACTTGGCTTAGGCCCGTGCGCTTTGGATTTTTACCGGTTTTAAACCGAGAAGATAAGATCTTAACTCAAAATAATAAGATAAATAATAGATTCAGGCGTTACTTTGCGGAAATCCATTGTAAATATAAGAATGAAAAATATTTAGTAACAATTCCGCGAAAAAAAAAAAAACCTTCTGCGATAAAATCTAACAAATTGTACATTTATACAAAATGAAAGAACATTTATCAAAGCAAGTCGTCAACTAGTTTCGTCTCTCCACGAGACATCATCAGGACACCACACCACTCGATCTTGAGCCTTGGCACGCGGAGCTCGAAGTGACAACATCTCTGGTGGGACTCTGCCGTTGTTGTTTGGCGCTCTCAGTGTCAAGATCGAGTGGTGTGGTGTCCTGATGATGTCTCGTGGAGAGACGAAACTAGTTGACGACTTGCTTTGATAAATGTTCTTTCATTTTGTATAAATGTACAATTTGTTAGATTTTATCGCAGAAGGTTTTTTTTTTTTCGCGGAATTGTTACTAAATATTTTTCATTCTTATATTCAAAATAATAATAATAATAATAATAATGATGGACTAATCACACAGCATTATCTAGCCCCAAGCTAAGCAGAGCTTGTGTTATGGGTACTAATGTTAGGGCCAAAATCTTCAAACTTCTTTCCTAACCCAACAGACGTCATTTTGCATTGTACTACTTTCATTGAGTCAGCTTTTGAACGCTGTCAGTTTATAAAATACGCTCCCAACTGATAAGGCTGTCACGTTGAGTAGCGCTGACATCGTGAAAGTCAATTGTATGTCTGTCAAGACGAGGCAACAAGTTAATGATATGAATGCATAGGAAGAACTTTTCTAGTGCTTCCGAGATATCTAGACAGATAAATCTGTGCGTAATAAACATATTTAAAACTAAGAACTAGAGACAGACAATTCTAGATTTCGTAAGTAGATAACTTTAAGAAAAAGAGAAACATTTATTGACTACTGATACAGCATTTAGCAAAGCAACGGAACAAAAATATGTGTTTACATAAGTAACTACACTTTGTAAATAACTTTAAATAAACTATTTTGAATTTGACAATTTAATGCTTGAGTTAGATATGATGGATTGCAGGGTTTTCAACGCTGTAGTGACAAAAATCTAGCTGCTGACAAAAAAGCTAAATGTTTTATAAATTTTAAACCTTGAAAATCCTTCCAATTTTTTCGTAAAACTCCATTCGATAGGTTGTTCTTATTAGGAGAGATTCTATTCGGCAGTGGACAAAATAATTTATTTACAAAGAAAATTATAATAAATTGAATTTTCCCTCGTCCATGATGAATACATACAAATTACAACAAGGATTTAGTTTGTTATAACCAGACTCACAGAAAAAATTGACAAAATATGTTGAGATAATAAATAAACAATGGAGAATCAACATTTTTCCTTCAAATGTTTATGTATGAAGGTCTCAAAATACTCTGTTTACCACAAATTGCCGACGACCAACTAAGGGCATTCATTTAAATAGCATTTGGACCATTTTAAAGCTCGAGTTTCCAATAAAACGAATAAAGATATTTATTGTTAGATTCTTTCACGAGAAATAATCTAATATTATATATGTAAGTAGGTAAGCCATCGATTAAAGAATTTAAAGTGAAAATAATAATAATATGTTTTTGACTTGTTATAATACAATAATAACAAGTTAAAAAAAGAGTTTGATCTCTAAAATTTTAAATACTGTTTTAAACAGATTTATCTTTAAGTTATCATACTCTATGCACCTATTTTTTATTCCAATACTTAAGTCGTAATTTCGTAATAAAGCGCTCACCGTGTTAAAGACAGAACCTTTAGTACTATTATGCTCATACAATGGCATAAGAACGGACCATCCGCATCTGATAGTTCCTACTCTGATAGCCTTCTATGAGGATTTATTGCAGAGCTTATTGAATTAAATATATCTATTGTCTCAATGATATGAGGTGTATGGAAAACAAACTGTATAATCTATACCTTTTGTTCAATATGAACAGTCTTGTGTCTAGTTTGGTATTTGGAGCGGTCTTAATCTTAGAAAATATTGTCTACATAGCTAGAGAACACACCAATTGGCAAAGGTGAATAGGTATCTTCTAGACCTTCGTGTAACATCTTCGGCTACATCGTCACTTTCCATCAGGTGAGATTTTGGTCAAACGAAGGACTCAACCTCAACCTCAACAGCCTGTATTGGTACTCTGCTGGACGCAGGCCTCCCCCTGATAAGAGACTCATTGGTATTTGACGCATGGGGGGTAATGCCCATAATCCCCACACTGGGCATGCGGATTGGGGATAGCAGTTCGGTGGTAGAATTAAATTCTGCAGGGGGCGCTGCTGATGCACCGATAGATATCCCTTAGTCGTCTCTTACGACACCCACGGGAAGAGTTATCGTGGTGCAAATTCTAACCCAGCACCACACAGCTACGAAAGTCTATAGACAATAAATGGTACGACACTGATGTGTTGATGCCATTAAATTTAAAACCATGCCTAATGGCATGGTTTTAAACTTGTGCATTGATGCTCTTATTATAAATATTCACGTATTTATAGCATGCATTTACCTATTTTATGCTCTGTTTCATCCAAAATTTTAGGAGAATGCTCCCATTGTATAAAGTTTCCCTTCTGAAGCACTTTGTAGTTATCGTGCATGTCTATAGTATCCTATGGGCACAGAGTCCCATACCGCTGTTTTGAAAATATAATTGTGAGAATTTCCAAAGGTTATTCGTGATTCTGCTTTTATTGGATCCGTTTTAGATACAATTCTAGCTATTAGGTTTTCTATTGTAAATCTTCGGTTGTTTTGGTAAATGTCAGGGGGTTATTAAATAAACGTCCTTGGATTATAAAAGCAATTTAAAACCTTATAATGAAAATGATTGGAAATTTCAACATCCTCTTTTGATGATTTTGTAAGGTACGAACATCTACCCATTATAAATATTGTTAATAACATAAATTGTATGTATCTAAGAAGAAAGGTATGAAATTTAACCTCTGGCATATGGTAATGAAAAAACGCTCTCAAAATAAAGACGCATATCTACAAACGGTACATTTATTTCAGATGGATCACTCTGCAAACTTCGGGGATAGGGGGAAGGGGAATAGACAACGTACTTTTATAAACCATTTACTGCTATATATGTACTTCTGTATACTTTTTTGTGCACCTGCACTTTATACCAGATTGACAAAAAAACATCGCAAACTATGGATTCTCTATAGATAAAGATATTTATTTGCAAAAATATGTGTACATAACGGTAACAAATAATAATAGAGAAAAACACATATTTGACCGTTTGCGGTATGCGAAATAATTAAAAGATGACATGCAACATTAAAAACTATAAACATTAATTTATCATTAAAAAATTCGTCTTCGCTCGGTTATATCAACAGTTTTATATTAACAATATTTTAATTTGCCTTATAATTATAAATGTTTGTTCGTTCAGGTTTCTGCACAGTGTAGGTAATTAGTTAAATGTCTTAGGAGCGAGACTAACTAGTAGTTTTCTTCATACTATATGTATACATAGTCAGATCCGTGAACAACTTCAACAGGATCCGTGAAAATAAAACATCATTAGCCCCAAACATCCGGCGATGGTGCAACGGCCGCATTCGGAATCGTTATCGGTCAGGAACCGACCTTTGCGAAGATGGAACCGTGTGACTGAGCACAACAAGATGAAGGAAAGGATAGAATCTGGTTATCATAAAAACGTGATAAATATGGTCAATATCACCTATCCTTTGAAATCCTTAAACCTTTCACCTTTTGTGAGTGTATATTTATTGTATTTATGGAAATAAAGAGTTTTTGACTTTTGATTCATGACGAATGTCGACAATTCATTGATTGATTGATATTAAGCTCTTTAACACTTTCATTTCCTATTGAAGCGCCAAGACATATTCTTGCACCTGCGTAATGATTGGGCAACGAATAGGTTAATCCCGTCCAAACGTATATCGCTTAAATTATATGCTGGACGAACCATAAAATTAATGTTTTACTCAGCTTCTTGATACTTTAAAAATTGTGACCGTAATGGGACAAAAATTCTTCGACGAAACCCGAGGCAAGAAAAGCAAGCGGCGCTATTAAGAAAGAAGTTGAAGTTGAAACCTGAGGGGTGAGTATACTTGACGTTAGTAACGAGACGTTATCGTGACGTCTCCTTTTAATATGGGAATTGCGCAATGCCCTGTACAAATTGTTGGAAAAAGAGACGTCACTTACTAGCGCGTTTTAGCGTCAAATAGACTCATCTCTCAGGTGTCAAAATAATAAAGTAAAGTAATAACCTGTTCTCAAAGCTGAGATTTTCATTTATAAAGATGATTGCACCTCGCATAATACCATCCGAACACCATGCAAAGGTTGCCGTGGTGACATTTCGCTTTATACCTCTATCGAGCTTGTCCGCTTGACCTAGCACCTATGTTTGACTAACCTAGATAGAAGATAAAGGCTGCTTGGAAGAATTTTAGTCTTTGACTATTACTAAAAATTGTTTGTCAGTCGTTTGTCCTTTATGTGATAGATAATAAAAGCGCAAGTCCCAAAAAGTAGCAAAATCGTGATCCCAAGACAAAAATATTAATTCCACTTAATAAATCCACACCATATTGTTAAGTTATAATATACATCATTATTGTCCCTATGCTATCGATAATATGAATTTGACACTTTTGAAAGGCGTCCCTCCATCTGTTTTTTCATCAAAGGTAAAATGCCAAAATGTGTCATTCTCAGACAATACCAACAAAATGGTTTCCGCACCATAACAATAAAGTGTAGATTTTAATGTCGAATGATTTTTTTAATGCCGGGCAATCCACACGTCATCTTTTAGATCTAAGCTAAGCCGACCTTGTGTTATGGTTACCAGATGACCGATATGCTTAATACAATATATTACATGAATATATATATTTTTACTATACATCGAAAGTACTGACACCGGGAACAAATATTTGCAGCAAATATTTTCTACGAGATGGAACCGACAATCTTCTGTATCGCAGGCGGAAATTCGTACACCGCGCCCAATCGCACATCGTTCGTCAATGAAGCCCTGTTTTGTCTATAGTAGGTATCTATGGATAATAGATACCCATATAACTTGATTCGCGTTGTGTTAGTAGCTAGTTCTTAGTTACTATTTTTATGCATTACCTGTCTGCGGAAACTTTTCAGTAGCCATCTATTTTCATATGAATCTTTGTAAGCAAAGCTGCATGATTCTAAAAATTTTTCAATATTAAAAACATTTACAATATGTTTTTAAATAATCCACCACCTAAACCATAATCCCAACAAGAAGACTAAAACTTCATCTACATTCGCGAACATTCATGAATATTGATGAGTAAGCACGAGCTAAGTCCTACGTTCGCCGTTGCAGGACAATTGGTGGCGTGGGCGAGGCAGCAATCGTATGGACGCCTTATGGTGATGAGAGAAAGGTGCTCGACTTATAAAGAATATACATATTATACATGTCATCGTGTCGTAGATATTACATTCGACTGACCACCCTGATAGATCCGGGGGCGTAGATCTAAGAAAAAATCAATAGATATGGTGCGTTCCTAGTGCTAGTTCAACAAATGACCTGTAGTGTGCAACTAAACGCATAGACACACTATTTCCAATCATACAAATAATAACCTAATGAACAACAAAGATAGAAAGACGTATCTACCTAGACTAGACCGAAGTGCGACAAAGACAACAATACGGACACAAAATACAAATGCGGGTGCTGCTGTCGCTGCCGCGCCGCCGCCGCTTCACTGCCGACTATAATTGAGGTGGGTGAACCTAATATAACCTAATTTAAGTCTTCGACTTTCGAGAAGCGAATCTCTCCAATTTCATTTTGCTCTATATTCGAGGGCAATCTTTTTAATTGTATGTCATCGTATCTTAGACATAAGACTTTCATCTTGACCACCGCGGTAGACCTGAGTTTATCCTTCCATACATTTAGCGAATGGCAGCACCTCAACCGGATAGTAATAAATAATATTTTCCGTAGTTTTAAATAGATGATGGTTTTCAAATGGTTTTAGGAGATTAGACAAAGGATTTTTTTCACGGAACTATGTTATTTCAGTGGCTATTTTAACGGTATTTGTGTTTTTCTTATTTTTACGCCAGAAGTTAAAGTCTAGCTAGCGTATTAATCACGCACATTCATGTGGATTGAAATATTTAAGAGGGATTTAAATATTTCAATCCTAATAAATGATTTTTGTACCTACTCAGAATTCTAGTTACTCGTGGGCTATTCCTTGGGATTTAATGACGCTAATAAGCGTCAATAAATATGAACTTCCTCGCTTCTCTCGTGATTTATTCTTGAACCCTAAGTTGCGATTGGTATTCAATGATGCCCGTGACATAAGACATTGCTTATTTCATAATCTACAATTATACATTCGACTTTCATCTTAACACTAATAGATCCCATCCGGTAATCTTCTAGATTGACTATTAGCATTGGTCATTCTTAACATAATAGCCACATTTGTTATTACGTCAATGAATAATCACACATTGACTGTTACCATAGAAATCAGTAACTTTAAGTACCTACCTAATCCATAGGAAAACACATCAATTTATCTTGGGTTTTCCTTGATTAAGTATGTTGTACGTAGAGAATGTCTTATTCTGTAGATACCTACCTCTGTATTATTAATCTAGTATACCTACAAATCAACGAGTTATATTATAACAACCAATGATTGCATAACATTATATTAAATGATTAATTCCAGATTTTAATTACCCTGACACCTTAAGAAATTGAATCACCGCCTTGATATACTGATTTAAATGAGAGAGAGAGAGAATTTATTTTACCCAAATACACTTAAATTGGTAGGTACAATACATATAGGTATAACTTCAAACAATCTTACTAAATAGGCAGATACACGGGCCGGCCACAACTCCGCCACTAAAATGGACCAACCACGAAGTGGTCGACCACAGGCGAAAGGTTCGATATTAAGTCAGGGAATCTGACACAGATCTGCTGTTTATACTACAAAGTTTGCGGTATTTTTTTTTCTATGGAAATGTTACAGCACTCTAAACGGAACGTTTCCATAACTTTCACATTTCGTTAGAAAATAAAGTAACGCAAACATTCGTAAACAGTATGGCAATACACGTTCGGCATACTGCAAGGAACATAACTACTAGAAAAGTGGTTTCTATACCCAATAATATGTATCAATAAATTTAGATTCAGTGCTAGTCTTGGAACAATTAATCACACGAATATTATAAATGCAAAAGTTTGGATTTGGAAAACTACGTCGATTCTTGTCGTCATCCATACCGCAATGCTTGAAAACGAAAGTTTTTAATCAGTGCGTCCTACCCGTAATGACCTACGGAACTGAGACGTGGTCACTCACGATAGGGTTGGTCCACCAATGCTATGCTCGGAGTTTCTCTGAAGGATAAGAGTCGTAACGAATACATCCGACAGAGAACCAAAGTTATCGACATAGCTCAAAGAATCAGCAAACTGAAGTGGCAGTGGGCCGGCCATATTTCGCGAAGAACCGACAACCGCTGGGGTGAACGAGTTCTTGAGTGGAGACTGCGACTCGGCAAACTCAGTGTAGCGCCCTCCGGCCAGGTGCGATGACGAGAGACTGCAGGCAGATGCTGGATGCGTCAAGCTGAAGACAGGGCGCTATGGCGCTCATTAGGAGAGGCCTATGTCCAGCAGTGGACTAGTATAGACTGATGAAAAGTTTGGATGGATGTATGGATGTACGGATAGCGTACATCCATACATCCATCCAATCTTTTCATCATCATCATCATCATTTTTGTTACCTCTTCACGCTAAAACTATTGAAAGCATCGGGCTAATACTTTGCATACCTAGAGGTAATTCTAATTCTGTATATATAAAAATATCCCATAAATCAGTTCCCGTGGGATAGAAATCACCATTAAACTACAATGAGTGCGAAGCCGCGGGGCGCAGCTAGCAATACATATATTTATAATTAAAATCAACATATAGCGAGCGAGTCAGTGTCACACAGGTTTTTTATTGAACTGATGTTGCCAACAAGTCACATTCAAACTATTTTGTTTTCTTCCTTGCAGCAGTCGCTAGCTCTCTGTAATTGATACAGGCCGATGCTAAAAACCAATAGTGCCCCACGTATGATTTAGTACCGGCTAATGCGCATGTGCGTGGACTTTATTAACATTTATTATGGTAATCGACGCCTTGAATAATGTTTTAAAGTTAACGCATTGTGTGGTGGAGGCTTTAGTTAGTGCGTGAATTTGTAGAATTATAAAGATAAGAAAATAAACAAAATATTAAAATCAAGCGTGTGATGGTTTTAACTATTTTCAACTATATTTCAACTGATATATGTACATTTGAGTACATTCAAGATTTTTAGATAATCTTAAAATTATTTCGAACTGTTCCATTATACCCATTTATCGCATAGAGTTTTCCGGGTTTACTATTAATATAAACCGAATATAATCCCAAGCAACAATGTGTATAAAATATTATGTTGTTAATAACAAGTTTATTCCGTGTAGTTGGACCTAAATTTGTCCAAATGTCACAACTCTAGAGTAGACACACAAATCATAGTCAATTTAAATGACCAGCCAACACATACTTACCAACCAGTCCAATAACAATGTATCAAATCTTGAATTTATAGCCATCAAGTATCAGTATGCAAATTAACATAAGACTGTTTAAATGCATATAATAATGCATATATTATTTTTTCAGTTTATCTGATTAATCATATTATATAGAGGTGGTATATTACAAACTCTTTGTTAGTCCGAGCTTACATATAAAAATCTGGTTGATTCGAATATACCATACGTATCAACGATTTCCCTTTGAGCTGGCAGGGTATTTCTGGACAGAAAGTTCAGAAATTCCCTGCGCAAGGGAAAAAGGCGGGGATTTTTGAAAACAGCTCTTTTTTCCAATTTTGACGTTAACTCAACAAAAGAATACAAACGAATCTAAGCTTCTTGATATCTTTCATAATAGCCCAGTAATTATGTTCGAAAATACGTACCGGAAAATTTTGTTTTTTCTCTATTTATTTATACTTTTATTTTTCACTTCTATTTTTACTTCTTTTTTCTACATTTCAGGTTCATTTTCTGTTCATTTTCTATATTCAGTTAAGAAAGAAGAAGAAGAAAGAAGAAATTTCCAAAATAGGAATCATAGAAACATTTTAAAAATAAGTTTGATTGATATTCCATTTGATCTAGTAGGTCTCCTTTTTTGTAAAAATGCAAACTCTGCTTACTTTAGGGCTAAATGATGCTGTGTGGATTGTCCTGCATTATATATTTATTGCATTTTTGTATCGTATTGGAGTCTTTTTGTTTCTTCCCTTAGTAATATAAATTTATTAAAAATTTAGTCTAGTGTTTACGAAATGTAAATACATTCATACATTGTCCTGTGTTGCACAAACTACAATTAGCGTGTCCTGCCTAAGACCTTGTATTATATTAAACATGATAAATAGCATGTTTAGTGCTTAAAATAATATAACATTGTTTCACTGTGGTTAGACCACCTGATTATTATTCGTGGGCGACAATTTGTCGCATGTTAATTTAGTGTTGAACCTGTTCAACAAGTTTGGTTTGATAACAAAATCATAATTTTGATTCTTTTTATCTTCTTTGCCATCAACACACTGGATTCGACTGTTGGGTAAAGGCCTCGCTTCCCTTTTTCCATTACAACAAGGTCGAGGTTGTCAGTAAACCAGTCTGAGCCATTGATTTCAAATTTAAATCATATCAATGTTTTAAAATGTACACGGACCGCCTCTTATATCCTTGAAGTCAGCAATATTGATGTGGTTGGTTATTGAAAGAATGGATTAACTTGCTTGTCTTTAAAAGCCCGGATCCAGACAGAATAAATACTTACAGTTACGACGAACTTCTTTCATGTTCATGTACATACAATGTTTTAGGATAAAGTTCTCTCTCTCTAGATTTGAAAAAGTTGTACGATAGATAATCGTTTTTAACTAGAATGTACATAGATGCTAACAAAGTATAAAACATCACATATTAGACATACAACGTTGATTGATCAAGTCTACTGGTGTGGGTAAAACCAGCTGTGAATAAATATTGATCAACATACAGTACTTAACTTAGCAACCATAAAACTGGATTTTAATACTAGATGTAATTGAAATAATGATACAAGTTCATAAAACATTTATAGATAGACAATTTTATTACATTTTGGACACTTGGTGGTTTTAAATATTGTTTATGTTTCGGCCTGGATCCCCCCAACTGACGCCAAAGTACATTACACTAATATAATAAATGCGAAAGTTTGGATGGATGTTTGTTGCCTCTTCAAAACTAATACCTATACCATGTCCATTTTGAATGTAGCATGTTAGTAAACAAACCGCCCATACTTAAGCTAAAATTCACTTTGTCGGCGCGTCCTTTTATACGTAATTTACATTACTTGTTGTCGAATTTAGATCCTCCTTTCAATAAAAATTGCGCCTAATAATTTTATTCATTACCGAAGACACCTACTCAGAGGTATTGCCCCGGCGCGTGGCAGCGCTATGTGTGGTCAAGCACCATACATAAACGCCAGCTACAAATGACTTGGCACTTGATGGTTACAAACATTTAGCGTCTGAGCTTCGTCATTGAGGAAACAGTATCATTCGAGAAGAGCCCGTACACAAGGTTGTCGTGTCACTGAATCTACACATATTGGCAGTAAAACATTGAAATAAGGAAGATCTAAATATAGAGCATTGAACTTCGTCGAGACAAGGGATTGCATACCTGCGCCTCTTGAACATGGAGGTTTTGCCACTCGATACAACAAGTGTAGTGTTTTGGCTAGGTGGTATTACCACATCAACTTTATGCCTCCTGATTCAGATATTATTGTACGTCGTGGTGCCTTCAAGCAGGAAGTTGGACCAGATGATCCTAACGCAGCTTACCATAGCCAGAATGGGGAAAGACATCGACAACTTCGTGATGATGGCCTTGCAGATCAATGATTTGGAAGTTCTTTGCGCTCATGTGACACTTGGTCTCAATCTTCTCACTGACGCGGCGATTACATGCTGGATGTTCATATTTACTAAAAATCTCTACGACAAAGTGATTCAAGTGTTTACGTTGAGAGAAACGAACTTTGTTGTGCTTTCAGTGTGCGTTTGGCTTTTGACGGTGCCAATAGGAATCGTCTGCCCTGTGTTTCTGAGTTTCAACTTTAGATATTGTAACATATTCTACATAGCATTTGTTACGTTAAAATTTATGATTTTGTTGATAAATTTCATGTTTTTTTGTAGAATCTTCTGGGTTATAATAAATATAAAGACTGATAGAGATTTAAAGAGACTGATTAAGACATGTGTCGTTTCGTTGATATTGTTATTGATAACCAGTTTACAAGCGATAGTGGAAGTTATGTTTGTGGATGTGAGCACCTATTTTTTGGTCTTAATAAAGTACAAAGATTTAGGGCATTCGTTTAAAATAATTAATTCTTATCAGGTATTAGCTATAACCGCAATTTTCATTGTTTTATCTAGAGATCCTCAACATTATTCGATTAAGAAAACTTTAGTTCTAAAACTTAAAAATATAATGGTTTTGAATTCTGACCTACCGGTTTAGTTTTGAGAATTTACTTTAGAAAAAAATGGCAGCAATTAAAAGATTTTAAATTGTGTTGACTATAAAAAGATACACCACACCATCACGGAACTATATCGCTATGAATAAACTTTGGCAACTCGGTATAGGCACCTACCCTTTTAATTACAAAAAATTCCTTACAAAGATTATGAATACGAAATAAATTACTTACAACAATTTACTCAAGTTAATGTTTCTTCTTGAGTCACCCTTCTTATTCTCTGTAAAAAACTGTTGCTTCATTAAACAACGTCATGGTCACGTGTCGTTATTATTATAACGTTAGTAACGAAACGTGATTATGACGTCTCCTGTTTGTATGAGATTTGCGTAGTTCCCTGACTTACAATAGAGCCGCTGGAAAAAGGACGGTGACTTACGTCAAAAAGACGCACCTCAGATCATTGAGTCGTTTTGTATGTTAATTAGAGCTTTCAAAGTTAGTTTTAAATAGAGTAAGGTAACAACAAGCTAAGAAAGTTTATATAGTAAAATAGAGTAAGGTTACATATAAGTAATAACTAATCCAGCGCGTTTTCATTTTATTTCGTATGTTATATACGAAATTGTAATGTCGGGTACTCATTAATTACAGAAAACTAATACAAAGATACATTAAATTAACATATGTACTGAAAATGAATTAAACTATAAACTGGGAAGCCCTTTACGGTTTTCGCACAGTTATGAAATTCTTTAGCAAGACAAACTTTGAGAAGAGTTAAGGCAACCGTAGATATCCACATTCACTTATCTCTGCCTCTTCGCAAGTTGAAAGGTTTTCGACTTACTATTAAAGTTTGAACAACTTTGTTCCATGCTTAGATATTATGGAATCAACTTTCATTACATCGTCTCTTGCTGCCTTATATTTGCATTATGTTGGTAGTAGAACTTATCCTAATAAAAACATTATTGTCATTCCCGCTTGTAATTTGCTGAATTATTATAACAATTATTATCTATCGGTTTTTATTTATTAACTTCTCATGACAGGAAATATTCCATGTTTATTTACTACCTACCACAGGAAATAAAATAAACAAAAAGTTTGCAATGTTGATGATTTTTTATTGTTTTACATATAGATGGTAAATACATTGTCTAAGACTACCACAACAATAATATTATTATATTATTTCGCAATTTTCAACGTTAATTTAAATTAATTTCATTTATTTCAACCATAGCAACACTTAGTCAAAAAATTACATGATTGCCTAATGTCTAAATGAATTAAATTTGAATTAATTCATAAGCATAAAAAATACACTGGCCCTAAAGCTCATGTTAGGTTTGTCTAAGCCAAATGTCAGGTATCTCTATTTTATTTTTATTTTACTAGGTACTTACTGTACACCTGTGTTCATAATGGGTTACGCAAGTTTTATCAGCAGACAGGAATGTATAAACCTATACCCCCTTATTCATAATGATCTGCTAACATAAAACTGCTGCTAAATAGTGTTATTTCTCAGTCTGACTTATGTTAATAGAAGAAGACAGAACGGAATTTAGCAGTGTGCTAAGTTAGCAGACTGAATAAGGGGGTTAGTGTGTACACACTGTAGGTTGATACAATCCTGCCGTTAGTTGATGAAACTTGGATATATGTAAATCCATCCATACTTTAGTTACCCAAAAGGGCAGTAGGTACTTGAATAAAATGTACTTTCCTCTCCCCTCGCATACGGGCTTAATTGAAAGTTTCACCAAAACCTTAAAGTTTCATTTCTATCCTTAAGTCTTATTAAAAGTCAAATTGCATTTTAACTTACTGTTAGTATCAGTCATCTTTCAAAATATTTTGCCTATAGATGCTAGGATTATCTACAACATGTTCATATTAGAACTTATCACAACATTTTCTACCTACTTTATATTATAACAATAATAATTCACATTTTTTGCAGTCTACGCCTTTTATGTACTAGGAACTAAGTAACATTCAACGAGTAGAGTTTTTACAGTTATCTTTTTAATGTGTCAATATGAAAGTTTATTACCCATAAATGTAAAACCTTCCAATTTTACCTAGTCTTTTTGCATTCCCTAAGACAATTATTTAATACTTTTTACATGTGAAAGTGAAATAAATAAATAATACATATTTTGAGTATGGAAATTAAGCTCGTTAAACCGAAATAAAGGAACACATAGAAAATCTACAATCTACAAAAAACAATACATTTTTATGCAAATATTACAAACATGTACAAAACTATATTTAAACACATATAAAATAAGGTTTAAGTTTTTAATTTACGAAAAGTCGTCACGTTATTTGAATATGATATTAATTTTATTAAACAATAAATATACAAACAACCTTATGAATATTTCCATGTAATCTCCGTTTACTACTCAGAATACCACAAAACCACACAATATGACGTCCTGAGTGACTAAATAAATCTAGTTAGCTATTTAGGCCTGTGAACCCTTATTATTTGCATTATGATTTTAGCATAAAGACTAGAAAAATTAAAGTTCAATATCTAATGCATTCATCAATATCCTCTCCGCTGGCACGGCGCCACAAATATAATGTAAATCTCTTATTTTAATAATTTACACAACAAATGAGACTAACCATTCGTTTCAATCATGAAACAATTTTTTTTTATCATTTTCGACGTTCCTTTCGTTAAAACTACAAACAGTACGGTAATAGCCAATGCTTGATATGAATTTATCACAGTAAATATATTATGAAGCTTCAATTTAGACTTGTCCCCAAAATACGACCACAAATCAGTAAGGAAAACTTGTACACTAGTAATACTGACCAGAATAAATGAAACAATTAATACCTTAAGAAACCCTTTTTTATCCGAGAATTTTCTTCTATTCATAGCCACTGAGAAAATCTGACAGAAAAACAGCAAGTTAAAGGAAAGGATTATGAATTTTGTCAAAGCATACACTTCGTAAAATTTTTTAAAATACTGGTGCTGACGATTAGTTTCTCGGTCTTTCTCTAAGAAATATGGACATAGAATTCCAATAGGCAGCGTTAAAACCCAAACAGAAACGGATATAATAACAAAGTTCATTTTCTGGAGTGGGAACACAAGGATCACTTTATCGTATAAGTTCTTCGTGAAAATAAACATCCAGCAAATGAGGGCGGCGTCCGATTGGGTGTAAAGCGCTAAAGCAATATAGGTGAGTATCGGGTGATATGGTATATGCATTGTTACATATTCCAAGATTGTATGGGCAAGCCTCGCAATCGTCAGCTGAGTCAAGAGCTTCTGGTCCAACTTCCTACTAGAGGGAAGTATTATGTAGATATAAACTTGTATAAAAACACACAGCACTGATACACCGATACCGGTAAACCAGCTTATTTTGTAGGTTAGCTCCAGTTCTCCCATATTGTAACACAATTACGCTCTTCGAATTCTACAATACTAATGATCATTTTTGAAATGAGTTTATATGTTTACTTCGATCACAAAACCTTTTCCTCATTGACCGACTTAATTTTTAACTTAGCTTCTGCCCGCGGCTTCATATGACTTTTCGGGTTAAAATTAGCCTGTACTTTCCCTGGATATCATCATAACTTTATCAAGGGCTAGGTAGATAGATACTTTAATTTGAAACTAATGATAATGAAAAATATAGAGGAAACGAAATGTTTTAAAAAAATTGTAGATATGGTACGTTCTCCGCTTTTAGGGAAGCGGGAAGCTTATTGTAACGAGGGTAAGTAGTAACAGCTTAATTACTCAGTAGGTATCGTGGTAGGGTGCCGGTGCCCCATTTCACCAGTAACATAAAAAACTAAAGTTCGTAAAGTTTAATTCTTGGTTACTGCATTGCCTTTTTGAAATGATTTGTTTTGTGTAGTCAAAATATTAAGCTGTCATAACTTCATATTTTGGCATAAATATAAAAAAAATTCAATCACCAAAAATGTCCAATATATTGAGGTAAGTTGTAACGATTTCTCGGGGTATGTTGTAACATGATGCGAAATAGTTTTATATAAACAACCCAATTATACAATATCCCACATCTCGGCAAAATCCCTACTTATTGCAGAACTAATCCTTTTTTTCTGAGTGTCAGAATGATTAATTATAAGAAAATATCGGAAAGGGCTGCTGAATCGATCAAATCAAAAGGTCCACGAAATCTTGATATTCTGTTATTGCCACGACCGCTGCTCTGCCTCCTGTTGTATTGTATTCCGGCCTCCCGCGATACAGGTTCTGAACCTAGTGCGTGGACCACAAGTAACCTGTTTAATTCATTTACTTTTTTAAGTATTAAATGCCTGTTTTGTTTTTTTTTCGTTTGTTTTGCTTCTGCAATAAAAACTCCTGAAAATGGAACCAAAATTTGTCATAATTTGTTTTTCAGACACTGTGCGACTAAAAGATACAAGTGGCGCTGAGGGCGCGGCAGTGAAAATGGGTAAATCATGGGTTTTTACGTGCGGTAATCCGTATGTCACTCACAAAACTAGTGGGAATGCCAGCGGACAGACCGCACGAAACCCGAGCAGTATCCAAACGAATTGTATCGCTGCTGCTGCCTGCCTAAAGGGCAGCGAATACTGCGTAGGTTAATTGTGTTTATTAATACGAGTTAAATTATTTTATTTCTGGCACGATTTCAATATTATTTCTCTTATTAATGTGTAGGTAACATCGTAGATTATTATATAATGTACGAACTAAACCAGATATACATGTGAAATATTGTTGTCTCAGTTTCACTTCGGTCCTAGATACGTCTTTCTGTCTTTGTTCTTCTTTGTATTGCACAGGACTGGAAATATAACTGTGAGCGTATGTGTTTGCGTGTAGTTGTAACACATGCCAATTTTTGACTAAGCGCTGGGAGAACGTAACCTATCTTCCCTTTTTAAATCAATGGTTAGAAGTAAGTATAGTTTGACAATGGCCAACTGCAGCTATCTTTGACATATCTTTTATTTAATAAATTTAATATTTGTTTTTTTTTTATTTTATTATTTGGACAATGTTTGTCTGAAATAATTTTCCTTTTAACTAACCGTTAATTAAATTTAAATGTTTCATTCATTTATGTCTGACTGTTTTTTTTTACCTTTGCACCTGACGGTTTTTTTTTGTTATAATATAAATTAAGGAAACTAACGACATCAAGTGTAGGTAACTTAAGTGTACTAACGGTGAAATAAATAAATGCTCTTGAGCGATAAGACTGCAAATTGTCACTAAGGTTATAATAACATACAATATGATAAGCAAGCTAAAGATACATACGGATAATATAATATAATTACATACAAATTTTGGTCAGTTGTGCATCTACTAAAAATACCTAGGAACAGAATTTGGTTTTCATTGACTTTAGTTAGTTTGTTTGTTGATTGAAGCTGGTGTTTGTGCAACAGTTTGGCGCATTATTTTTGTGTGTGGTAAAAAGGAAAGGAAGCATGAGCAGATGTTTGTCTCTCGCGCCGCCGCCCGCCGGCGGCGGCGGCAACCTACCTATCATAGGGAATTTGGTAATAGTTAATCGTTTCTTTCTTATGAACACCTAACCTCAAGTCACAAGAGTCTTCAAACTGCACGGACTAAGTAGGTAGGTAGGTATAAGGTGTTGATCAAATCAATTTAAAATACCCAGCTAGGTACCCATTATAGGTACCTAGCCTACTGAAGAATGTTGTTCACCTGAAACCCCAGATTAATATTTAGTGAGAAAACATATGAATATTCGATTTTTAAATTCCTGCACAAACGATTAACAAACCCGTACGAGGTAGGTACCTAATTTACCTACCCCAAATTAAATTCTTGTTGACGATTTTTAAACATGGAAAAAGTAGTTCCTACGTACTTGCTGATTTGAGATCCTTTCTTCAAGGTTACCTACCTTGACCTACCTACCTATATCTCTTTGTCTCGACGCAAAGCATGTGAGTTTTAATTTATGTTATTAGGATCTGTTGACATATTTTGCAGCTATATGTATGACAAAATATAGACCATAGCCGCAAACTTTTACATAGGTATAAGAAAAGTTGCCTGTTTTTCTGAAAAAATTGCAAATACCCGGTTATATGAAAAATTTTACCCGATATCCGTGTATTAAAAAAACGGGTAGGTACGGTTTAAAAATAGTTAGTGTTCACGAGGTTCACTGTTCGGAGAACTACTAGTAATAACATACAATATGATAAGCAAGCTAAAGATAAGATACATACGGATAATATAATATAATTACCTACAAATTTTGGTCAGTTGTTTTAAAATGGTAACGAGATAGGAAAGAGCCAATTAATTCATTAATAAATTATTTCTTCGTTTTAAGTACCTATACATATAAAAAGTATTCTTTATCTATAATTAGGTGTCTAGTGTAGGTTAGGACATACCTACGGAATAACATTTGATCATCAGAGCTTAGCTCGAATTTAAACTTTGGCCACCATATCGAGTCGAAAGTCAAATTTGCTGCGATGAAGCTGGGCATCCTGGCTAAGGTTCGGCGGTACTTCACACCGGGACAGCTTCTCAGTTTGTATAAGGCGCAGGTCCGAACTTGCATCGAGTATTGCTGCCACCTTTGGGACGGCTCGGCTAAATACCAACTTGAAGCTCTCGACTCGATTGAAAGACGCGCTGTTAGACTTGTTGATGATGTCTCGCTTACAGAGTCTAGTCTACAAAGCCTCGATCACAGGCGGCGCGTTGCCAGACTGTCAGTTTTCTACAAGTACCACTTTGGTGATTGTGCGCAGGCATTGCACGACCTTATCCCGTCTTCTCCCTTCTATCATAGGACCAACAGACGCACAAATTCATACCACCCATTCCTGGTCGACATACCACAGTGTCGAACCAAAAAATTCTGCTCTACTTTCATAATATTCACAGCCAAAGAGTGGAATGATCTTCCTGCGTCAGTCTTCCCACTAGAGTTCAATCTTGGAGTCTTCAAATGTAGGGTAAATAAGTTCGTTCTGGAAAAGCGTGCTCCGTCTTAGGCTACATCTTCGCTTTCTTAAAGTGAGTTGGTAGCCAAACGCTAATCCATCAGCAATAAAAAAAAAAACATCAACAACATAATCGACATAGCTCTAAGAATTAGCTGAAGTGGCAGTGAGCCGGCCATATCTCGCGGAGAACCGATAACCACTAGGGTAAGGGCGGCCGTACACGGACTGCTCGAGCAGTTAACGGCTGAGTGAAGTACACGGACCGCTCGAGCGATGGCGTCGACTGCTCGAGCGGTCGATTGTTGACTGCTTGAGCTACGCTCCCAACCGCTCGAGCAGTTGATTTTCTACAACAGTCGAGTCATGGATTCTGACGAGTAAGCACTGCTTTTGCTGCTTCTGCTCAAGCGGAGACGACGGCGGCGAAGTCAAAAGAGAAAATTTAGGGTTCATCCAATTTTGGAATTAAGAGAACAACTTGCGTTTTAATTGCACTAAGCGCATCACTATCGCACACGCACTACACGTTCAAAAATCAGTCGACAGTGAGACGAGACAGACAAACGCCGTGAGGCCACAAGGGATGGGGGGGAGGTCGGAGAGCTGTCGACTGATCTAGCGCAGTCAACGGCTCGAGCAGTCGGTGTATGCCTCGCGACCGCTCGCGAGCGGTCGACGGCACGATGGAATTTCATCATGCAGTTAACGGCTTGAAGCGGTCGCGACTGCTCGAGCAGTCGTGTGTACGGCAGCGAATGCATGACTGTAGTTCACCGCGCGGTCGCGGCTTTAAGCAGTCTGTCTCAAATGCTTGAAGCAGTCCGTGTACGGCCGCCCTAACATATTCACACATATTCTTGCGTGGAGACCACGATTCAGCAAGCGTAATGTGGACGTCCTCCCGCAAGGTGGGATGACGACTGCGAAGACTGGAGGTAGATGCTGGATGCGGCGAGGGAAACAGGGCACTATGGCGTCATGAGACCCATGTCCAGCAGTGGACTAATATATAGGTTGATGATGAGGATAATGATGTTTGCTTGACCTCTACACGCCTAATCTACTCAACTAATCTTGCTGAAATTTTAATGTTGCAAAGACATAGCTGTAGACCTATATAATTCCATCTTTTTTACAAACATTTTATATTTTGCGTTGGTATTCTAGTATAGATAAACATTAGGCTACTTATATCCCGGAAAAAGAGTGCGAAGCCGTGGGCAGAAGTGTAGTTGTACTGATTAGGGTTATACACCTAATCAAAATATTTTGGCTCTGATTTCAAAAACGAGGTGCTTAACATACTGAAAACAAAGATTAATAAGTAAATGTATCAACATCGACTTTCAATATATTTATCACCAGATATAAATACTTACGATTTTCGGACGAGTAAAAGCACTTTGCAGACCAATGCACTGATACAGGGTGTGCAGAAATTATCTTCAAGATGACTCAATAGAGTATATGCATGGAATTTTTTTATTCGATTATTTAGCTTAATACATAACCGAAAAAATATATAACATCCACAAATTTTTAAATTATTGAGGCAAAAACCCAAAAGTAAAACTGCACTCAGTTTCGGGTGATAAAAACGCTGCCATGCATTTTATGACGTCACGTTTCATCGAATCACCTATGTCAACTCAAAGTCAAAGCTTCATGACCATACATAAAAGTACAAGTGTGACGTCACGGTTCAGCTGCCAATAAAGTTGCGCTTAGAAATTGCGGTTGAGATTTAAAATATCTACTTTTCAATGATTAAATTTGACAGTAAACACATAAAAAATATGACCGTATTGAAGTTTAACTCATGGGGGTGATGCCAAAAACCCCCACGCTGGGCATGCGGGTTGGGGTCGCAGTTTGGTGGAAGATTGTACTGGGGATATCCCTTAGTCGCCACTTACGAGTATTATTATGTTTGTAATATCTTGAATTAGGTATTAAGAAAATAAGTCAGGATATTTTGATTACCTACAAAATATTTGTATAGGTAAACAAAGTTAAAAATATTTATTTCAGCAAATAGTACAAACAAAAAACAGATAGACTTAACCTAGCACATTTATTAGGAAATTTTGTATTTAATTTGCTGAGCTTTAAATAGGTAGGTATAATTACTAACTACGTGAGATCTAACGTGGTAAAACTCACAAAATAGATAATACCTACCAAGGTATGCGCAGTCCTTAACTTCGTCATTCGTTCGACGAACGAGAGATACGAAGTTGCCCTTTTTGGCCACTTAACTCTATTTTCGCATAATTTGGCCTAAACTATACAAGATAAAAACTATTACACCATAAACTATTACAGCTTAAAAAAGATACTACATGATAACTGTACGATGGATTTTTAAACCTTCAGCTATCATAGCACACCCTCAGCTTACTTTTGAGCTAGATGATTATTAGATAGATAGATTTATGTGTGTATTGGTAAAGCATTTTTTTTTATTATTAAGTATGTCTGTTTTAGAGCACGCTTTAGGTGAACCCAGACTTAACAGTGCTATCCTTGGTCATCTGGCGTTTCGCCAACAAAAAAGTAACGCAAATACCCTGTTTGTCCGGTGAACCGTTTGTCCACTTATTACATTTTTAACAAAATGTTGTTTAGAGTGAATTATTTATTAATTTAAGACTAGCAGCGCCTCGCGGTTTCACCCGCGTTGTTCCCGTTCCCATGGGAATTCCGGGATAAAATATAACCTAATAGGCTATATTTTATGACATAGTAGGTATGTCACTCTCTGAAAAGTAAGCTTTTAATGATGAAATATTTTTTTTAATCAGTCCAGTAGTTTCGGAGTCTATTCAATACAAACAAACAATCAACACACAAAACAATGTGATATTAGTATAGAAGTTTACAATTAAACCATAATAAAAAATCTTAATCCAAATCTTATTCTACCTATTAAATTACATAAATGTATGGTAAAACTTAAATATAATAAAATACATCCAATTAAAATTAGCAGCAATGGTAAACTTACAGTTTTTAAAAAGGGAGTTCAAAAGACCACATGATACAAAATAATAATAAAGTCGGTACTCTTTGTTTTAAGAGCCGTTACCCACTGTCGACTTAACGCCAGCGGCAACTCAGCCAATGTTTTGGTGGTCGAGGGACAGAGTGTCCCTCGGCCACCAAAACATTGGCCGAGTCGCCCGGACGACAGGCGACCAAAGTGTAAGTGCAGAAACCGTCGACCGAGTTGCCGGTGACTAGTTAACAGTGCTTATCGGCTCCAAATAACTACTATTAATTTTGTGCCTTGTTAAAATTGTTAATTTTAGCCTAGTATCACAAACACTGCATCAGCTACTGCTGAGGCAGTGTTTGTGATACTAGGGTCCTGTTGTTATAAGGAGTTTGATGACGAATGGAGCCTATACCGGATTCAGCGTAAGTCCGTATACAGAAAGAACGCTGGAAACTTATAAGCGCTTACCGGCGCTAACCGGCGCTTGACAGAGCTGGTAAGCCGAGTAGGAAAATATATGAACGCGCGCCGATAAGCACTGAACGGTGCCGACAAGCTTCAACACGCGCTGGTCAGCGCTGGGCGCTGCCATCTAAAATTAATAAACAACTGCGACAACCAGCTTCCTTTGTGTAGAACGGACCAGCGCTGTCAAGCGCCGGTAAGCGCTTATAAGTTTCCAGCTTTCTTTCTGTATCCGTGGCTGTGGCCTATCCAACGAGAGCGTAACGATTCAAGTTCGTTCACCGAAAGAGCGCAAAGATGTTTTCACATCAAAAGGAGATGATACCCACCCCATTCTAGACAAGGTATCGTATAGTTTAACACCCAACAACGACATGTTTCTTAAAGTTTTTCACCAATAATCCTTCGACATTTCAGCATAATTGTTTTCCACATAGAGCCATTGCAAGTACCCTTTGTTAACATTACAAAAATTGCTGTAATTGCCAAAATTTGATATGAGTCTACGACACTGAACACTTTTCCTATGCCATCGTTGTTTAAAAAGGAGTTTATATCAGTAAGTAACACTTGCAGGCTTGTAACAGACAATAATAAAAAAGCCACAGCACAAGTTTTCAATACACTTTTCAGAACAACACCTTCAGTTTTTTTTCGTATGGCAACCCAAGTAATATGGCAAACGAACAGCGCATTCATCACAAGAATTATTAATTTAATTATTCCATAAACATTGTAATACATTTTGAAATATTTTGCTTCAATTCCTTTCCGTTCATTTATTACGTCAATGTGCATTGATAAAGGGCACAGAGATCCAAAAATACCTGCTGCTTCCCACACAATTACTGATACTAAAACAAAACTTGGCTTATTTACCACAAACACGTCTTGTATAACTTTGCTGTACAAGTTCTTTGAAAAGACGAACATCCACAAGAGTAGCGCCCAGTCTGTGATGGTATACAAGCCAAAGTATATATCCATGACATATAAATTGTAATCGAGGTCACCATTGTAAAACAACACGAAGTCCACAATAGAGTTTATCAATCTGGACACAGAAAGCTGTGACAGGATTTTCTGATCAAATTTTCTACATGACGGTAGCACAATATACAAAAATATCTGTATTATGACACAAACTGCACTCAAAATGATTCCGACACAGTAAAAAACTAAAGCCACCGAATTTAATTTTTCCATTTCAAACACAGTGCTTAAATTATGTGGTACTCAATGTGTCAATACGTTGAGACTGACATTGTCCTCAATCGTGTGTTTCTACTATCTAAAGCTATGTTATATTTTATGTTGCACCGTTTAAGTATTTTTCCTTGATACATTAGATGTGTATTTTCATATGTGTTAAGTAGATTAAGGAAAATATGAAATAATAACATCTGATAGAGCGCATTTGTGAACAACGAACACGTCATTATTTCTCTGGAATATTTATCAATATCCTGGTAATTTAACTAAAACTAAATATGGATTATACACGCGTTCTCTATTTCAATGATTCTATATACAACACAATAGTGATTCTAAATTAGGTACTAAGGCTAAGGTTCAACTCACACATAGGCGAAATGAGCAAAACTACTCAATGCCTATGCTAAATCATAGCTCTTAAATTGAAGAACGCCAAGTAACATTATTTGTACAACAAATTATTACTAGCGATGCACGCTATTAAAATCTATATAAAAAATTAACTGAGCCGTTGTTGATAGTTTGTTTGTCCTTTTTAGTTTATATTTAATTTTAAAGCGACTTCAAAAAAAGGAGGATGTTCTCAATTCGACTGTTTTTTTTTATCTTTGTTCTCTCAGAACTTTTGACTGGGTGGTCCGATTTTCATGATTCTTTTTTTATTTTAATGTTGGTGCTTCTCGTGTTCCATCGTCCAGCTCGTGATTTTCTAGTCCAGATCTGACAATGGGATCCATGAAAAAACTATGCATACATTTATGTATAATTGAAGTCAGTTTATAGTTATTTAAACAAAATCAATTATATAGTATTACTGTTGGCTAAACGTTATAGGATCGGACCCCCGACGCAGGCTTGATCGAGTGTGGGATAAAGTACTATATATGTACTTTGCATGACTTATCATGTGTGTGGGAATAAATGAATGCTTTAAATTATGTGGCCTTTTTAGTGTTATTATATGCCTGATACACCTGATAGAAACAAGGATAATAATAATATAATAAAAAATAATAATATAATAAAAATATTTCTTGGGCAGATAAAGTGTTGATATGGATACCTGCGTTGTGAGAGACTGGTGTCTGTTAAGGGTTTATGGAAAACCTGTAGCACAGGATATTTTTTTGTAAGTGTTTTCAACAATACCAATATATGGGTGTCGATATTTTTTCCAATATGTGCGTTTTAAACAAAATCGCCTAGCTAAAAGTAATCCTCTCAAATCTTTTTGAATTCAGCGCGTCACGTTGGACGCCTGTCGATAGACCAACCGATGTTAACAATCCTACTGTAGTACGGTTCGACGTCACTCATGACGTGCGACATTCAATCCCTGTCCATTTTGAATTAAGCATGTTAGTAAACAAACTACGACACAAATAACAAAATCTCACTTGCTTGGCGTCGAGTTTCAGATATAATACTCGTAGTAAGCAAATTTTACTGGAGGATCTTAAATCGACAAGTTATGTTAATTACGTATAAAAGGACGCGCCAACAAAGTGAATTTTAGGTTAAGTATGGGCGGTTTGTTTACTAACATGCTTCATTCAAAATGGACACGGTATAGGTACTTCTTTCATCTGAGCCTACGGCATATTACTCGTGTTAAAAATTGGTGGGTGCAATCAACCCATAACCCAAAAGTTAAACCTAACTCTGCTTACTTTTGGGCTAGATGCGTGGATTGGTGCAGCTGTTTTTATTATTATCTCTGTTTTTGAAGCACCCTTTAAATGCACCCAGACTTAACAGTGCTATCCTCGGTCATCTGGCGTCTCGCCAACAAAAAATGTACGCAAATACCCTCAGTTGGTCCGGCAAACTGCCTGTCCACTTAGGTATTGCATTCTAAACAAAATTTTGTAAGCGAATTATTTATTTATTTATTAAAGTTGATATAAATTAAATTTCAATTAAAATAAACATAAAGCAATCGCTTTCAAAACTAATATATTCTTCAAAAATTACATAAATCTATGGTAAACTGAAATATAAACACAGTCAACAATAAAATTTCGTAGCGACGGTTAACCTACAATTTAAAAAAATAGGCGAAACTTACCCTTTATAGGGAAAACTTTTCTATACAAATGCAAATGAAGATCTGTTTGTTTAACCTTGCCTGATGCAATCCTCTTCATATTCGACTACAGCCGTCATCAGCAGTTTTATAACTGAAAGAGCGCAAAGAAGTTTTCACCGTTCAAGTTGTTTCCCGTTCTAGACAAGGTTTCGCATAGTTTGACACCCAACAACGACATCTATGCTTAATTGTTTTCGACATAGAGCCATTGCAAGTACCCTTTGTTAAGGCGCATACCCGAGCCAATATGACAGCGATACGTATTTTATCATATTTTTACGTTTATCATAGGATTTTTTAAAAATCCTACGTTTAGTTTGTGGTACCTATCTATTAAAAGCTTTTTTTTTAATACCTCTGTCATAATTTTATCTCATATTGTTTAGGAGGAGATGCGAAAATAGAGTTTGGTGGCCAAAAAGCGCAACTTCGTATCTCTGCCTAAGCTTTACAAAATGAAACTATTACAGAGGCATTAATAAATAACTTATATTAGATACCACAAACTGAACGATGGATTTTTAACTTGCTGCGTTTAACGTAATAATAAGATAAAATAGTTGGGGTTCACTTTCACTGATGTATGGGCCTTAACATAACAAATATTGCTGTTATTGCCAAAACTTAGAATGAGTTTACGACACTGAACACTCCTCGTTATTTAAAAAGGAGTTAACATTAGTAAGTAACACATGCAGGCTTGTTACACACAATATTAACAAAGCCACAGCACAAGTACAACCATAATTTTCCGAACAACACCTTCGTAAGCTGTGTGGTGCTGGCTTAGAATTTGCACCACCCCGACTCTTACCGTGGGTGTCGTAAGAGACGACTAAGGACTATCCACCAGGGGGCGGTCAGCAGCGCCCCCTGAAGAACAATTCTACCACTGAACTGCGATCTCCAACCCGCAGCGTGGGAATTATGGTCATTGTTATCCCCCATTAGATAAACGCCAATAGGCTTTTACCAGGGGGAGGCCTGCGTCCAGCAGTGGACCAATACAGGCTGTTGAGGTTGATGTTGATGCACGTTATAGATGCTTAGTTTACTCAGCGGAGGTTATTTAAAAAAAATATAATACTGGGCAATATCGAGCCCCAAGCTTATTAGTTCCTTTTAGTTTTTTTTAGTTTTTTTTAAGTGTGGGTTATTTGTTTAAGAACATCCGCCACACAGTCTTGTCCTGACGTGAGCGTCCACTGCTACGTCTGCTACTATAATATCTGTTATGCAAAGTATTTTTGTAGAAATAAATGAATTTTGTATGTCTTATAAAGAACTGAATACTGGCGAGTTTGCTCGGAGACGTAGGTACAAAGAATGTTGTTTATTTCGTGAGTGCACTCAACTCGCCACTGTCCACGGTCATCTGGCTTACCGCCAATAATCCGCAAATACGGGTCCCAATTCTGCTAACCAATCGCTTTACGATGACAATGGTAACGTCGCAGAGTCGTCGCGAAGAAACAAAAACTCTCCGTGTAGTGCCGGCGCACCCCTGCGGCCGCACTGCCGAGGCAGGGCAACGAATGCGATTTACTAAGACTTTCATGGCCCATGAAGCAAATGTGCGGCGGCAGAGCAGCGCCACCACCGTGAAATAGCGACCCACCCCTGCGGCTCACACCGCTGAGGCAGGGCAAGCAGTCTCCATATAGATGGCGACTGACATCGGTCGCAAAGTTTTACCGGATATATTTTACGTATTTTGATTTTCTTTACAAGAATCAAGTTTCAAATCATTCAATAACTATTTATTTCTATAAATATGTACAGTAGATTAACAAAAAGAAAAGGTTAAATTTCAAATATTCATATTGATTTACCATCATTATCATCATTCAGTTTGGTCGCAAACGACCGCCATGTTTACGATTTCGGTGAAGGATCGCTATAAACTTATCGGGCTGTCTAATTTACTCGCAGTTACTTTTACCGAAATTGTAAAGTTTGCGGTCTTCTTTCAAATATGATCGGTCGCCTTCTACGTCGAGACTGCTTGCCCTGGGCAGTGATTCGCTAAAATAATCATCATCATCATCATCAGCCTATATTAGTCCACTGCTGGACATAGGCCTCCCCTAATGAGCGCCATAGCGCCCTGTCTTCAGCTTGACGCATCCAGCATCTGCCTGCAGTCTTTCGCAGATCGTCATCCCACCTGGCCGGAGGGCGTCCTACACTACGTTTGCCGAGTCGCGGTCTCCACTCAAGAACTCGTTTACCCCAGCGGTTATCGGTTCTTCGCGAAATATGGCCGGCCCACTGCCACTTCAGCTTGCTAATTCTTGAGCTATATCGATAACTTTGGTTCTCTGTCGGATGTATTCGTTACGAATTCTATCCTTCAGAGAGACTCCGAGCATAGCTCTTTCCATAGCTCGCTGAGCGACTTTAAACTGGTGGACCAGCCCTATGGTGAGTGTCCACGTCTCAGCTCCGTAGGTCATGACGGGTAGGACGCACTGATTGAAAACTTTCGTTTTCAAGCATTGCGGTATGGATGACGAGAAGACTCGACGTAGCTTTCCAAACGCTGCCCAGCCTAGCTGGATCCTCCTCTTGGCCTCCTTCTCAAAATTGTTTTTCCCTAGCTGCAGGATTTGCCCAAGGTATGTGTACTCGGAAACAATTTCGAGAGGGTGTCCATGTACGACGACCGGCCCCGGATCAATGAGGCCATTGATCATGATTTTGGTTTTATCCAAATTCATGCCGAGACCGATGCATCGCGAGGCTAAAGCTAGGCCGTCCAGCATCTGGTTGAGCTCCTCCAGCGACTCCGCCATTACGACTATGTCATCAGCGAATCGGAGGTGTGAGATGTAATCGCCGTTTATGTTAATGCCCTTACCTTTCCAGTCCAGCGTCTTAAACATATCTTCCAACACGCTCGTGAACAGTTTCGGGGATATAACATCCCCCTGTCTCACTCCTCTGCGCAGTTGGATGGGTTTGGACTGCTGGTCCTGTACTTGGACACTCATGGTCGCGGCGTCGTAGAGACATCTCAGCACCTCGATATAACGATAGTCTACTTGGCATCGCTGTAAGGATTCCAGAACAGCCCAGGTTTCGACAGAGTCAAAGGCCTTCTCATAGTCCACAAAGGCCAGACACAGGGGCTGATTATACTCTTCGGACTTCTGTATAATCTGCCTCACTGTGTGTATGTGGTCTATGGTGCCATATCCTCCGCGAAACCCGGCCTGTTCGGGTGGCTGGAACTCGTCGAGTCTCCTGGCGAGACGGTTCGTGATCACTCGTGAAAACAGCTTATAGACGTGGCTCAGGAGTGAGATGGGTCTGTAGTTTTTAAGGAGGGTTTTATCTCCCTTCTTAAAAAAGAGCACCACCAAACTCCCGCTCCACGCCTTTGGAGTTCTCCCACTGTGAAGGACGGCGTTGAAGAGGTTCTGCAGTTCCTGTATAACAGGAGTTCCTCCGGCTTTCAAAAGCTCTGATGTTATGCCGTCCTCACCGGGGGCTTTTCCATTTCTAAGCTGCCTCAGAGCTAGCACGATCTCGTCTTGACTGATGTCTGGCAGTTCGTCGGTATAGTGGCGTGAACCCACCAAAAAAAAAAATGGTTAAAAATAAATAAAAAAAAAATAATGCTAAAATAATGGTTTGATTCAACTTCGACACTTCTTTAGCGCGTCGCTACATCTGTAATTTCTGTCATCTAAGATTGTCAAAATATGGGCCATTCTGTAACGATTATTATTATTATTGTCATTGTGAATCGGTTCGTTTGCAGAATAGGTCCCCCGCGCCCGGTCTTGTTGACCAACGTAAATAAAACGAACGAAGACACATGCCGTTTTTGTACAAAAGCCATTCTTTGTCGATGTCTAATCTAAAAATAAATAAATATTTGTAAACTGGCCGAGGCCGCCGTGGTCAAAAAATATACCCATCAACTCAGCCCGTAGATGCCGACTAGGAGAACTAACCATTATTAAGGTCAACAGCTTCCTTCTGTGCATTTTAACACTTCAACTGCGATTACCGAACCGCCAAGCGTGGTGATAATGGCAAAACACCTTTTGTTTGGGAAAGTCCTGAACATGACTTTCCCAGTCGTCTATGCTAATGAGGTTCTGAACTGATGAGCGTCCAAAGGTTATGACGATACTAGAATAGATACAAAAGATACAGAAAACGGGGCACAAAAATGTGTCTTATTGAGGCATCAACTCCACATCCACAGAAAAGCTGAAACAAAGCTGTCAGTCACCAAATGTCCTGCCTGCTCCAATACTTCAAGGAGCTGGACTGGTTAGGGCCTGTTTAGCTGTCTAAATAGGCCCTAACTAGGGCAATTCACAATACATTTCAATGCGAGATGTTCGTGCTGATCTTAGTTCCCCCACTTAGAGTTAGAGTGGAATAGGTCAGCCGACGATGATCCTAGGAAGAGTAGGAAGTGGCTCAAAAGTGTGGAGGATTTAAAAGTCCTTTATCCTACCAAATGAAGCATTTTATTGGAAGTACTGAATTCGTTTATCGTTATAGGCATTCTTATATGACTCTACTGTCACATACGAACATTTATCAAAAGGACCGTCCAAACACAAATTTAATTTCTTCTGATTTGATTATATTCGTTCTTTGAAAGCGCGATAGCGGTCAGCATTAACATTTAAATCCCATTTTTATTTGAACTTTGATATAAATTGTGATTAGCAATAACAACCGTTTTAACAGTGACGAAGCAGAATATGATCATATTCACGTATTTTTTCTTCCGTAATTCGCGTTTGTAAAGATATGGTCAATAAAGGACAGTGACAAAAAGGACCATGAGTTTGCATAATATTATTGATCCAAATATCCGTGGATCATTGATCATAGATCGCATAATAAGCATTAAACATGTCAGTATTATAGTGACGTCGAATGTTTTAATCGATATCGATATGTTCGGTTTTAAAATAGCAAACCATTAATTTTAGACATCAGGATATTTTAGTCTTATTTAAATATTTATGCTATTGGTGTCTTTTATGAAAAGGATGGCAACATTGTTAGTTCTGTAAAATTCGTTTAGTTTAGTTTAGTGACATCTCAATTGACGCCATTGTGGTTTTTCGTAACTTTTTGACAGATACTAACAGATACTTACTACAAACTACTAACAAACTCAGTATCTACAGGTAGAGCATTGTCCACTAAACTGTAAAATAATGGGGCGTGAAAAAGAAGTTTTAATCTTTCCTAGAATCCAAAATATTTTATGTCAACGTGATATTTT
The DNA here is from genome assembly GCA_955876795.1 of Eupithecia tripunctaria. NCBI lineage: Eukaryota > Metazoa > Arthropoda > Insecta > Lepidoptera > Geometridae > Eupithecia > Eupithecia tripunctaria. The sequence goes on from OY041612.1 coordinate 9,847,794, forward strand.
TGAATGATATCTTAAAAATAAAAGGAAAGAAGAAGGTAACCAAAGGAATTTACTTTAAACATGAGCAGAAACTTCACCAATGCGTAATTGCACACTTAATTGTTTTTTAAATATTAATTAAATGATGAATGAAAGCTTTCCAAATAAAACAAAAATATTCGAGCTTTTGCGATTTGCTACAATGATACCTACATAGTAAAATATTATATTCGACTCCAATATTCTTTTGATTTTGTAGTCCCACTTCTTAGCAAGGATTCTAGAAACGATTATAGGTAAGTCTACCGGGTATATTATATAACCGGTTCCCCCGGATATAATGTGAGCTGCTGAACGCCTACCAAAGGCTTTGAAAAATATTGGAAAATACTTGTTGAGTTACTTACTTAATAATGTCTCAATAATTAAATGTATTATAAAAAACTATTAACTGACTTCAAATTCTTCTAAACACGCCATCTAGCTAAAATTCGAGTCTCATTTAGTTTGATGTGATGTGATGACACATGGATGAACGAGTCACACTGTGACCGGATCTGGTGTGACTTATTGGATACCCATCGATGAAACGATGAATGAAAGAAAAGGCCTACTATGAGACACGAAACACGAAGTTTTGTTTGACGTTCGCACAAAAGGAAAAACCTTATTAGTTACCGATGAACGTGCAAACGGGAATTGCTTCGAACGCGTCGCTAAATGACACATTTGTTTTCGGATCTCTAAGAAATAAAAGTCATATTTATAGAAGGATCAGTCATGCTCCGTTTTATGCAATCTGCTATCCGTTAGCTATGTAATTTGTTTTTCTGGGTAGGTATCTTGTTTAAACCCGTTTCCATGGACACCATTAACTACCAATGAAGTTTTACGGGATAAATACTTATCCCTCGGGAGTAAAATTTCTATGGGACCACTTCGGAAGTATTCTCTATATAATAGTGAAAGAATCAGTTAAATAGGTTAACCATGGGCGGAGATATGAACTAACATACATATAAAATAGCATATGTGGCGAATTGAGAACCATCTCCTTTTTTGATGCCGGTTAAAAAGAAAAATCAACTCCGTTTTCGAACGATAAAAAAATTTAAACGATGATTTGCCTTCACCGACACATCGATAACTCTGTCCCATCACTACACTGATATTTTGCAAACCTATGTTGACCGATGGACCGTGGCGAATGATTCCATCGATCATTGCGCATTGTGGAGTGACATCACCAGGTGTGGAACTGTGGACCATCGCTAAATATCGAGATTCCTCGCTTTTTGGGATAAACCACGTGCGTTATTTTATGCCTGATTAAAGTTATAATGGTAAAAAGTATATCAAATGGCATAGATGTAGAATTCTGTAGATATGTTAGGTACGTTCTTCCAGTGCTAACTACTATTGATTCAGAACGTGTACTGCTAGGGAGCACTCCTGTGTTTTTATACAACTAAACGCAAAGCTTTTTCCATTATTTTGTAATATACCTACTAATGAACATAGATGAGAACATAGAACACATAGATGGAAAGACGTACCTAGAAGTGTGACCGAGACAACAATAAGCACGCAAAAAACGACCGCCAGCGCCGCGCTGTTCCGACTATGACTGAAGTGAAAGGACACAATTGAACACAATTTGAGGCTGCCACTTTCGAGAAGCCAGTGCCTCATCTCCCATTTCTTACATCGATGTCATGGTGTTTTTTGTATTCCCAACCAATATTATTATATACTAGCTTCTGCCCGCGTCCTTGCACATACTTTTCAAGTATCCGTCCGTCATGTCCGTCCAAGGATCACTCGTTATCCGTGGTCCCAGTAGTGGGTCGACCGTACCTATACCACCCTGCCAAATTTCAACACCATTTGCTCAGCTGTTTACTGACACACATAAAGACAAAATTACTTTCGCTTTTATAATGTTACAGTCTTAATAATATTGGTATGAACTGAAACTGAACTGAACTGTCTAAAAATTTCCTTGTAAAATAAAACTGTCAACGAGAGGAAAATATGTTTCTCAAAAATACGGTTGGCAAAGCTTAATTTTGCAAGGCTTGGGGTTTCCAGACAAATAAAATTAGATAAAATGAAAATAAACTTATAAAATAATATGGTATTGGTAATTCTAGTCTCTGATTGCAATGAAGCAGTTGAAAAATATAAAACTGATTTTAATTTTATCGCTTAGTTTTTTATTATTATAGCTTTCACCTACATAATACATAACACAAGAGAATATTAACTAAAACAAGAAGGTCATTAAATAAGTGCGTATAAATAGGTAGTAAAGTAACCCAATGCCCCAAAAACAGGGCAACTCAACTAAACGATAATGTAAAGATTACGAATTGACCTCCTGAGTAAGTCATACTACGCAAACACACGTCAAATTCAATCGTGTTTCGACTCAAGATATCACTCCCCATCAAACATATCACCCCTCATTGTTTGACCGATCTCAAATCTCGGCCAAACCGGAACCCTTGTAACACCAATAAAATCGCCAAGTCCGGTGAGGAAATCGGAAATTTTCCTATCCACAAAAATTTCTCCCAAATCACGATCAACAAACGCCAGTCCAGGCCACTATAAGCTTTATTATAAAAGCAGGAGGTTCCATAGCGTTAGTTTGAGTTGTGTGGCAAGTTCCCTTTTCAAGTGATTCGTCCCATATGTTGAGAACAAGTGGACTGGCTTGCTAACACACTGGACACCCCAGATTGGGGTCCGAGAGTGAAAATCGTCGGGTTTATTGGAATTTTTAGAGTTGATTTTCACACGTTAGCGAATGTGGTTAGGGGTTGGTGCGATCGTAATTCGAGAGCTTTTGTAACGGATGGTTTTCAATAAAACTTTCTTATGATATGATAATAAGCAGAATATTACGTACGTACTTCGAATATTTTGTCACATAATACCAAAACCACGTACCAACAATCACTATGTTCAGTTGTAAAATAATTAATCCTACGTTTCGCATAAATTGCTCCAAGTTTATTATTTTAATAAGTATATGTATGTACCCACATGGTAGTATCAAAGTGTGAACCAATCTAGGTACCTACACTACTAGTATTTATTCATTAAATCCCTATCCGCCGTAAAAACGAACACAGGAATAATAGTAAAATATCAACCTGAAATCAAACCTTAATGTGCAGCTGAACAATACCCTGCCAGATTTAGGGCAGATCTTTTCCATCGTTTGCCCCTTAAAAATATTTTTCTTGATATACGATCCTGAATAATACATTCAATTCTCACATCCGCCCGCCCTAGCCAATTGGGCGGAAGGTGACTTGACCTCACGTCAAGTGACCCTTCCCTTCATCATAAAGCTTTGAGGGTCCGTTTCAAGTCTCTCTTTGATTTTCACGAACTGTGAGCTTAGGACGAAAGCGGGCTGGGGTTATTAGCTTCTTTTCACGAGACGATTGACTCTTAAGAGCGGTTTCTACTAATATCTTAAAGGCAAAAGCAAACAAGACGTATGTATAGAATGCAAAAGCATTTAATAATAAAAATTAGTAACACCACAATAATCGAATCACTTTAATTTTGACTAGCACCACAATCAATTTCAGATCAATCCCTTGCAACTATCATTCTATAGTTTGATCCCTCACATTTTTAGTAAACTTGTCTTTGAATCTGACTATCCAATTTTATAAATCTTGAGAATAATCATACAACAGCGACTTTGACTACAGTTTGGAGCACTAAGAGAACGGTGACGAAGAAGAGAATGGTAGGTGGTAGTGCCTTCGTAGTTTTGGAGTTCACCGAAGCTTCAACGAGTGCTTGTCTTGGAGCCGTTGTGGGCAGTGCAAATGCTTGGTTATTGCATCGGTTTAACTGGGGACAAAAGTATACTATTAGAATCTATTTAGAGATATATTTATGCTATTTTAAAGATACTGTCGGATTGCGGACCGCAGTTTGGTGGTAGAAATGCGAGCTGTACGAATTATCAAGTCATCATCATCATAACACCTTAGCCAAAAACAGTCCTCTTGATATATCTGACCCTCTGAACAAATTTGTCAAATGTCTTAAGCCTATATTAATTAACCAGGATCTTGATACTTAACATAAATCAATTTACGTTAAGTATACTATAGTTACGAACTTACATTTTACCCATACCTCCTCTTCCCTCCCTCCCTCATTGAATTACGTCCAACTGTATTTATTTTTAATTTACCTTAATTCTACAACATGCGATTCACAGGTACATCAGGTACCTGCTTGTGCCTATAAAAATAATGTATAAACCACTTTGATTTAACCATTCATTATTAATTTACGATCAGCTGTTTAGTTGAGTTGCCTTGTTTTGTGCGCATGTTGTGGCTACCTGTAATTTAGAGTGCACTAGTTTTAAGTTTTACGGTAATAATTTTGTGATATCTTGTGTTACTTCTAGTTGGTTGCCCTTATTAAATAAATAAATAAATAAATAAATAAATTATAATCCCACTGCCGACTGACCAACGGGCTGATGATGAAGATTATCATGTTCACCGGCAAGATTCTATTATCACTAATGTCAATAAACAAAAGTTCATCATTACAATAAGTTGTGAGCAAGCAAAACAAAGACAGTGGTGAGTCAAAGTATGCTCCAAATAAGGTATTGCATTATATTGAGGTAGCTAATTAACTATAAGTCAAATCAAGTGGAAACACTTTGATGAACGATTTGACCACTTGATTTGACTTATTAGCATTGTTTTTACACATAGAATGCCATTGAATGCCAAAATAAACATTTTAGGTTATAATAAATAATATTTTTCTTTGACCGTTTCAACTTTAAGGACCATCTTTTACAGCACTGTTAATGTTGTTAGATTATCGTAATGTAAGACAGTACTCAAGAAATAAACGAAAAAAGTGATTTACCTCGCAACAAGTGACTTCAGCAGAGTTCAAACAAGAAGACCGACAGCCACGCATGACAGCTTCGTAGTTATTACTGCCCTTCGATACGACAGATGTAAAACACTTCTCGTCCACGTTATGACACGTCATTGTGTGAACTCTGCAACAAGAAAACACAAAAAGTTGAGTTCTAAACTAGCTGCGCTCCGCGGCTTTACCCGCGCGAAAATCGTACAATTTCCAGAAATGTATTTGTTCAAAATCAAAAATACGTAATTCATTATTAACTTTATAGGTTATTTATACCGAGTTTTAAGTTAATCGAAACAGTTATAGTAGCATATTTATTAGTATATATTTTGTGTAATTTATCAGTAGGTATTTATCTTATTTTATTTTATCGTGTGTATTTGTTAGTTTATGTTAGGATTCATTAAATTTAGGTTATTGAAACTATAGAACTTAAAAAATCGACAAACGTATTTATATTATGTTCGTATTCTATTCGCATTTCTAATATTAATAAGAATTAGGATGATAGACGGACGGAATTAAAATACCTAATAAGAATCGATATACTGCCTCTGAAATATAATATCGTGCCCTAACAGAGTAACGCCTAACGTTCAAAACAGAATTCACATTGGAGTCTCCTATGAAGTACTAGTCTAGTATAACAACAGCCTGTTTTTGTCCACAGCTGGACGCAGGCTTCCCTCTAATAAGCGCCTTATTGGCGTTTATCTAATGGGGGATAGTGCCCATAATCCCCACGCTGGGCATGCGGATTGGGGATCGCAGTTTGGTGGTAGAATTGTTATCCAGGGGGCGCTGCTGGCCGCCCTCTGTTAGAAATCTACCGGAATAGAATATAATTTTGGCACTTACGACACCCATGAAGAGATGGGGTGATGCAAATTCTAAGCACAACACAGTTTTAGTATATAAAAGCTCAATCTCACCTGTGTTTTGTAGGATCAAGGCAGGATTTCAGCAGAGTATCAGCTTTATAGGCGCAGACATAACACTCCAGTGGTCGCCGTGGTACGGTCCGTGTAACCGCGGTCTGCGCCACCGACACCATGACGGCTGGAGCTCGTCTCCCGATTGGCTCCTTGACTTCCATCTTCTCCTTTTCCTCCACATCCTCATCAATATCTTCTCCTTCCATGTCCTCGTTGTCCTCATCAACTCTGTCAATGATCCTACTACATCTTAAAAGTTCTAGTCTAGTTCTTGACCCTTAACTATAATAAATTTTATTTTAAACATTTTGCAAACTTAGAAACTTTCGCAGTTAGACGAATTCATTATGAATGCAAAGGGGTTAACGTGTTGGAAGAACACCAACGTTTCATCCCTTAACGAGGGACATCTTCAGGTCGAGTGCGGTTCTAGACGCACGCGTACAGCATCCCTTCGAACACTGGTTCTCTGATTCTCGTTAAGGTATGAAACGTTGGTGTTCTTCCAACACAAACGGTTCGTATTTAACCCGCTTACATTCATAATGAATTTTGCAAATAATTATAAGAACACAAATAATATAGAGTGCCTAAAAATCTAAGCCATCGCCAGATGGCACGTTGAATGGCAATGTTAATTCGTTGACCGAAATAAAAACCAGCAATGTATTCACCTGATTTATGTGTAAATACCTCTTAATAAAACTGTAATCTGTCTCTATTAGTTGCAGTTTCATTATACTTGAATGTTTTAATTAAAAACATCAATATGTTGTTCTCTTTTTGTTTTAAATCTTTTACCAATGTTAAAATCACTCAGACTCAGACTATCTGGAATCATTTTTGACATAGAATTGGTAAGCAAAAGCTTTTTCGAAATATTGATCCACATCTATTAATCATGCAAAAGTCATGTATTTCATTTGAGGAAAACTATCTGGAATTATTATCACTTGAATGAATTTAAATTATATAAAGTTCATGAAGAAGTCTTATATTTATATTGAAGCTAAGTAATAAGTAATCATCAAATCAACACATCGTCACAGATCAACATAGCAGCCAATTTCCTTGGATATCCTTGATGACGGCTCACTTAAAGGCACCATTCGTTGATAAGTATTTAATGTTACAACAAAGAAGCATTGGACTATTATCAATTTTAGAAACTCACTCGTCATCATCTTCGTCATCTGCGGTCTCTGTGAGAGGGAACATTAGCAACATCGCCAAAACCAGGCAACATCTCCATCGAACCATTGTAGATCTAATTTCCCAAATATTTACATACGGTACTCGTGATTTCTCATTTTATTTCCAAAAATATTTATTCCTTGTGCATCAGAATATTTTTCCGCGTGACAGAAACTTTCAAGAGTTTCACTTTTTGAATTTTTCTTTGTTTTATTTTGACAAGGTGAAAGAAGTTTATATATCAGCAGGCAGATAATTTCCTGACAACCCAATAATCCATAGTTTTATAGATATCTATGACCCAGAAAAGAAAGACAAAATAGCTGAACTGTAAAGACGTGTATTTCTGATATTATGAAAATTGTATAATTAAAGACCAGGCAATATGGCCCTAATGGCTTTCGCCTAATATGTCCAAAGAGAAAGATTAAATTAAAATTAAAAAAAAATCTTTGACTCAGTGGAAGAGCTGGTGGTAGAGAAATTATTTCATGAGTGTAAAGTTGGTATAAATAGCAATGAGAAAATAACGCTATGCTAAGAACAAATACTTACTGTATTATATAAGTAAAATACTTACTAAGGTCCATAAAACAATATATCAGTAGTTTTGAGCGATTTCTTCTTTTGAGTTATTGTATTCTCTTTGTTGAGAGCTTTTTCTTTATACTCTTTAAATCAAGTAAGACAAAGCGCCGATAAAGGTTTTCATTTATGCGTCGAGTTTATGGTGTAGCTAGAGACATCTAGCGGTGAGTGAGAAAAATAGTTAGCTACTCGATCATAGGTGGCGCACTAATGTAAGGGTTGTGTCTTGTTAGAAAATTATTTCATAGACTAATGTATTACGTTCCAAGAGTCTTTGATGTTATTATGCTTTCTTCTTGCGCCTGTCTCCATAATTTTGTTTTGTACGTTTGGTTTTAGAGTGGAATTGCGTAAGCAAATGTGCAAGGAGTGAGATATCAACAAAATTCACTAAAAGCTTCTTTTAATTGAGATTCTGTTTTTGCCTGTTTATGACACGTCATTGTGTGTAATCAATCACACGACATCAATCACGTCAATACTTACCGTATTTGCCTTTGATCCAAAATTTTACAATTAATTAATAAATCTGTTACTTTTGCATAATATACACTTAATATGTAAAAAGACCATTTATCTCTCTCTTTTACATGATCTATTATGTAATCTTATAGGTAGGACCCTGAAACTTACAGTTAAGGTAATCTATATTAACCTACCTAATTTTCCCCTAAAAAGTCTTACCAACTGTTTAAACATAAAACATTTTTATTTATTAGAATTGACTTAGTAGTATTTAGTCAATACTAGTAAGTACATGTCACATTATTTTACATTTTAATGACGCCGCTTAGGTAGGTCCTAACCTATCTACCCACCACCAGGCATTATCACCTACCGGCTAAAGCCTTGTGTGATTGGCTCAAAAACGACTACTACAATTTTCCCCCGAAGCAAAGTTATAGATAGCACAAAATGCCTTCATTATTAGCTCTTTGAAACGCAATGAATAAATGAACAGCAAACGTAACTCTTTCAGAGCCCACCAGAATGGGGTCTTTTGCGTAGCCCACGCTTAACCAGGCCGCCGCTTATCGGCGTACAAAGCAGGCGGACGCCATACCGCCCTCAAACTCGAACACACGACCTCATTAAAAAATGAAACACGTCATAAGCCCACAAAAAACCTCCCAGTCAAAGCGAACACCGCCTCCTAGCGGAGAGTAGCGAAACTACGCCACTCGCGAAACCAACCTCTGTACTTTTTTAATTAGCCTCATACACAGAGTGAATGCGTGAAATACGTACCTACGTTAGATTTTTTTCTCTCGTACGCGGTTAGTTTGGTAGCTTTGAGTAAAGTATGTTAATTCACAAGTAGCCGCGCACTTGTGTGCTTTGAACTGTTTATAAAAAGAGTTTTGCTTTTTGATATTTCTACTTTCTAGTGGAACGTAGGTAATTAGGTAAAAAAAACTGCAAAGCGTATACCGCGTAAGCTGGCGCTCGATCGAGCGAGATGAATGGGTGCGGAGTTCCTCGCAAAGTCTCGAAACTTCTTTTATCTCAGTCTAGGTTGTCTCAAAAAGTGCAAACTCTGTACAAAGTTCACTTTCGCCTTGTGAACTAATTTTTCTCTCGGTGTCAAGTTCATGGCTCAAGCGCGGGGGAGCGCTATGATAAAATAAAATATTCATTATGATTGCTCGAAGCGGTAAAAGCGCGAAAGCGAGATTGTTCGCTTCTTGAGAATTGGTGGATTTTAAGATGTGCTTAGAGTTCTTCCACTCAGAACATTGTAATAGTCGATGATACTACGATTTTCAATCAACATGCTGAAATAATTGATATTAAAATAAGGAAATGTAATCTTTTTAAGATGTTTATTTTTTATTCCAATTGATTGATGGTTGATCTAGTAAGAATCGTTTTCTATTAAAATATAAAAGCAAGGCACATAAGAATCACAAAGCACAATTTTTCACAAGGCCTCTGTTATAAGTTTAGTAGATCACTCTTATTATAAAATATTTGTGAAGGTTTCGATGGATGCTTTAATTTTTTATCGCTTTACTTTGAGAATAGAGAACGGATTTAGCTGAAACTTTGCATTAGTGACATGGACCTGGAAAAACATATACCTGGGCTTGTGTTCATCCTGAGGTTAAATAAAAATATATCTATCTGAAGGACTCTTCCTTCAAATAGATATATTTTTATTTATACCATTTTTTACATATTTAATCATTACTTATTGAGTACTTATCACGTACCCTTGGTCATTATTTCCTTAGGTTTTTAACGCGTTACATAGCTGTAACGCGTTAAAAACCTAAGGAATGATCGCTAGATCATGGTCACGGGGCTGCATGTAATGGGAGTTACAGCCTATAAATACCCAATAAACAATCATGAATTGAAAGTTAAAAAGTTTTACTAATATTTATATTTTTATGCGAATAATAAAACAAGACTATTTTATAAACTTCATCACGGAGAGAGCTTTTCGACGCTTATTACATTATCCTGTAACAAGCGTCGAGAACTTTAGAAACAATACCATCGTTTATAAACGCCAATTCCCTCCACCCGCACAATTCGCAAGACGTCTCAAAACCGACGTAAAAATCTTCCCGAACCTGCCTCAATACTTCCCGCTTCTTTCGTTTCGTCTGTAATTAGCGGGCTTAATGGTGTAATGTTAAATACGGAGCCGATAATTCTGATAAGCTTGGCGGAGCTTTGCTGTAGGTTTTATTTTGCCAATGGTTGTTTGTTGCGTGAAACAAACAAACGCAGATTAAAGCAAAGATATCCGAGCTGCGTGCGGCCATTAAGAGTGGGCCATAAGCAATTTTTTTCAAAATCATTTTTGTATCAGAATTTGTGAAAGCCTTCGATAATAGATCGAAGTTTATTTCCTTTAATATGAAGGTGGTCTTCATTTAAGGGAAATAAACTTAGATCTATTTTCTTGAATAACGTGTTATAAAAACACGATTGGTGAGCGTCTTCTCGATAGTTGTTTTTTTTTTAATAGATGATTTGCACACATTTTGCTATAAATCTCGGGAACAGCACACTTTTTTCTTTGGTTTTTGTTTTGGTATGAAACCTAGTATTTCTTTAGTATTTTGGCGCATAGAAAATTCGGTGCGTCTCTGCTCTGTACTTCTCACTCGCGAGAAAACCATATCTTGCCATCCCGCTCGAAATCCATCGCGTAGCGGCGTTATTGCACACTCTTAAAGCTAAAATCACACTATCGTGGTGTGGTGTGCGCGTCAAAAGCATTTCTGTTTCATACGTTTAGCATGAGTAGAGACACAAGCACATAATGTCACAAATTATAACACACAGTTCCTAAAAAAGCTGGCCAATCAAACACAGCATCATCTAGCCCCAATCAAAGCAGACCTTGTGTTTTAGGATGGTATTAGACATATTAGATGACTGATATACATACTTAATACCTTAACTAAGATAAGCGCCTTATTACCGTCTATCTCATATACAAAGTAATGCCCATAATTCTCACGCTGGGCATACGGGTGGGGATCGCAGTGGTTGTATAATAATTGTTCTGCTGCAAACTTAATACAATACATTACTTGTTACTTGTTTCTGGGCTGGTTTCCGCAACTAGGCCGCAGGCGGGCCCTTTTTGCGTGTCGGGTGGGGGGCTGTTAATCTAACCACCCGATGTCTTCCAGGAAAGCCAGCAGCTACGCTATCGCACTCTACAAGCACATGCGCGGCCGTCTCCTCTGCATTCATGCACCCTCTGCATAGGGGGCTGTCCGTGATACCCAGATTAATACAATACATTGCATATACAGATATTTTTATTTATTCTATTTTTTATTATACAAAGGAAATACTTACCGAAGCAAATATTTGCAGATCGTGCAAATGTCCTACGGCGGGAATCGAACCCGCAATCCCTTGCGTCGAAGGCGGACAGACGCCCACTGCGCCACATCAGTCGTCCATGAGGGTTTGGCATAACGTTTGTCATATGAGAACTGGAAGTAGATGAAACCAACCTTTTTTAACCCTAAAAAGCCCACTACGAGACCTATGACATAAACAACTTTTTACGCCTTCCGCAGCCTGTGGAATGGTGTACCCACCTAACTAGTCTATGGTTGTACCATTTTTAGGATACCGTGTTCAGATACGAAACCATTACGGTCTGGGTCTTGCTCTCTCGGTCCTTTTTTTTCTTCTTGAATATCTCAGCAACTACCGAAGCAGGTATTAACAGAAATTTAAACAGAGTCGCTGAATAAATAAATTTACTTACTTTGAAATATGTTTTAAAAAACTAATTTTGAAAAGAAGATAAGTAATTATAATGAGTCGGATATTAAATTAAATGTGTATTAAAAACAGTACATGAAATTTTCTATGTTTATGAAACTACTTAAAATACTTACTTTGAAAAGAGTCGAAAAATTGTCCAGTACCCTCCTAATCCATCTGGAATCTATTACCTATTGTTTTTGATATTGTAACTGGTACCTACAGCATTTCTATAATTAAAAAAGTCCGGAACCATCGGTGCTCAAGTCACACTCGCACTTGACGGTTCTTGTTCATTTCTGCTAAGGACAGCGCGGCTCAGTGATGATGACATTTTAGTTATTAATTATTAGTCGTGTTTGCCTCAGGTCGCTGGTTACAAACGTTTGCATTACGTGATATCAGATAGAGAGGAACTTATATCGATAATCCAACCAATCAATATTAATTTAAAAAATACAAAAATTTGTCCAAGCATAACCTTAGTTCAATAACAACATTATTTTATCGGTACCTATACTTGCGCAAAAGACACCTTGAAATTGGGGCGAAAGTATTTGCGCGAGTGACTTATTCGCGAACGACATTTGCGCGAGAGGACACATTGTATATTTTTGTTATTTAATGTTATCTATTACTTATGTACCTAAATTATAAATTCAATTGATTCATTTGACCAATTTAAACTTGTACAACAATTATAATCCTATTCTAATAAGTTTTAATTATAAGTAACTAATGTGATTGGTAATTTTATCGTGTTAGTTGCTTAATAAATAAATGAATAAATAAATAAATAATTTGTCAAAAATCACAATAATCTGAATATCTCTCGAACACGACAGCGGATTTTGTCCTTTACCTAGTGGTACTTTATTGATGATGGTCAAGCGTTTGGCCACCAACTGACTCTAAGAAAGTGAAGGTGTGCCCAGGTGGGTGGTTCTAAGATGGGTTGTATGTTTTTGTGCGCTTGATGGTCCTATGGTGGAAGGGAGATGATGGGATAAGTTCGTGCAATGCTTGCGCAGAATCACAATAGTGGTAGGTACTTATAGAACACTGACAGTCTGACAACGCGCCGTCTGTGATCGAGGCTTTTTAGGCTAGACTCTGCAAGCGAATCTTCATCTATAAGTCTTACAGCGCGTCTTGTAGTCGACTCGAAAGATTTAAGCTTAATACGGAACTCATTTACATGAGTTTGTAACTCGTACGAAAAGCCTACCGACCCTCTATCGATGAATTCAATAACCACCTCCCATCCCTACTATCTTAGACCGTGGTGCTTGCGGGGCAAAACCGAATTTCCGAAACATCTAATAAGTTGGATGTTAAGCCGACAGCACCATGTACAATGTACATGTACACCACCCGAGCAAGAACCCTCCCTACCTCTACCCCGTCGACTTTACTAGGTCGATGAGATGCTGCGGTGGTAAACGATGGATCTTGATAAACTGGCCGGTTACGTATGAGACTCATTTGCCTGTGCTAGTTACGTAGTTCGGGTGCAGAATTAGGAAATGTTTAGTTAGATGCAAAGTTTGGAAGATTCTGGTGTAAGGCGAACCAAGCCAAGGTAATATGAAGAAGGAAGTTTAACCACTCAAATATTTCAGGTAAAAATAAAAAATAAAATTTATTTATGTAATATGAATGACTTTTATCTTCTAAGAACATAATCAAGAAAGACGGGCATTAATAAAGGAATTAAAACGAATCAGTACTTTATTCAGTATCAAGCTCTGCTTAGCTTGGTGCTAGATAATGCTGTGTGAATTGTCCAGTATTATTTATTTATTTATAGTTGTAGTAGTTCCAGTCTACTATTCCTATAGATATAGGTACATAATTATATATATAATTCTGCACATAACGGTATGTTCCCAAGCACTTAATCAACAAATGGCCTGTGTTGTGTTACAACTAAATGCAAAGACACGCTATTTTCAATCTTTTGCAATATACCTACCTAATATAAGACAAAGATGGAAAAAAATTCAAGATTCCTGTTGAATAGAAAGATACTGCGCGATACCTGCCAGTTTTCCATTGTAACACCCACAATGGGTAGGTAAACTCACCTAATCACTAACACCTGATTTTATGAATGAAATAAATACTGAACACTGAATCAATTAATTAGCTTTGCCGTATTCACAGATTTAAGTATAATACATTATATAGTTTATTTATTTAACCAGGGGTGTAGTCTTTGCTGGAATGGCCCAACTGCTATCATCATTTAATATGAATAGTAATATTAATAATACTCTTTACGAATAATGAAACCAATGTGTCCAGAGAATTGTAGCTTTCTCTAAGAAGTCTTGTCACTTGGATAGGTGACATTTGTTTGTTTAAACACATTATTTGCAGGATTTGAAAATATAAGGTACACAAAGGTTGAAACAATAATCTATGTGGGTAGACGAGAAGTTTTTATAGCTTCAGCTCGTTTAGATGGGAAGGTTTTTACAAAAGTCCTTATCAAAAGCTCCATGTCACCCAAAATTCGTAGCACCCAATGACTAATCGTTCTTCTTTCGATTCTGTTAATGCTTATCTGATCCATCATAGATGAATTTAAAAGCTCTCAATCGGCCGGAGAGCTGTGTGTTTTATAAAATCAGATAAAAAAAAGGATGATGGCCTCCACCGAATTACAGCCACGGCCCGTCTTATCGGAAACTAACCACGTACGCGGGATAATATAGTAATCAAATGTGTGCGCATAAAAAGATAACCCACCTAGAAATGTAAGGACCAAGGTGGTGCAACCGATATTGCATAGGTCCTGTATATAAATAAGAATAAATAAGAAATGTGTAAACCAGATCGAATGCCAGCCGTAGGTATACAATGTGATTCTTTTTTGACAGCTTGACACGTTTTCTTCACAAAAATTACATATTTCGACCAGACTTAAAAGAAAGCGACTTTGTGACTTGGAGTCCAGTCCACCAAATTAAACTGGCGTAATACCTGCATAGTGTCCAGTTTGACTTGACATTGACATGACAACCTTTATTCTTCCATGGAAGATCCACGTTATCTTTAAAGCAAATTGGGTGTCTTTCTTTTTAGAAAACGCCTATATTACACAATCATCCACTTTGGTGAAAACCCATTCCTCACTTAATTTCACTTCAACAATCTACATATATTGGTCCACTGCTGGACGCAAGTATCCCTGTGATAAATGCCTTATTGACTTTCATCTCATGGGGAGTAGTGCCTATAATCTCCACGCTGGGTATGTGGATTAGGGACACCCCCAACCCGCATGCCCAGTTCGCTGTTCGGTGGCGAAATTGTTCTGCAGGAGGGGCTGCTGCCGTTGCCTGTAGTCGACGGGTGAACTTGCCTTGCAGTCGGCAACTCGCCGTCCGTGTATTTAAGACGTGCAGTCCGTGTATAAGAGCCCATCTTCGCATCTTAAGACACCTGCGGGAAGAGTCGGGGTGATGCAAATTCTAAACCGGTAGCACCCGGCAACCGTACCCTTATAGGTACTCAGTAGATAGATAGAAGTTTTTATTTAGCACACAAAGACAGCACAGGATACAGATTGAAAATAGTTAGGTATACAAACAAACATAGAGAGAAAAAATAACTAGAGCTAGACTTAAGTTTAGAGACAAACAAAGTACCTAATCTAATAATAAAAAAAAATATAATAAACTCAGTCAGTATATCAGTATATCCCTCCTCTTCAACCCCACATAATAAAGGTACATGAATCCCGCACAATAAGATCACAGAGCAGCGCCGTCACGCGAGGCATGCAGTGGACGGAATGCGAAGCTCCGCCGTTTGTTTGCGGGCGGATGGCAATGCCGAAATTCCTCCTTTGTTACTTACCCGCCTGTCGAGGAGGTGAGCCATGTCAGAAGAGGTAGCGAAAACGCTTTTTGACCTGACTCCAGTCACAACATACACTGGTACCTTGACTGCAGTGGAACTGCGGTGAGTATAGACTTGTGACGTCACTCAGATAAAACTACTTAGAAGACAGAAAACCAGCGTTGTTTCTGTCCTCGGGCGGGATGAGACTGGATACACGTTTCGAGTTTCGAGCCGTGCACTAGGGAAAGATAAATTTCTTTCATCAGACTGTATACGTACCTACACGTATAGTTCTTTCTTAATTTCGTTTTAAAGCACTTGTTTTATGATGTTTGTTTATTTTGTGTAGCCTTTGTGCTTAGTGTAGCTTTTTTGTTTGGTGTTTATTTTCCCTTATACATATTATGTCTGTCTGCTAAACATGTTTTTATTATAATATGCTATTGTTGCATAAACCACTCATCGTAGGTACTTAAATAAGTACCTACGGATTAATCAAGCAAAGGTCACTTTTCACTGCATCGAAACTGGTTAGATCATGGAAAGCGCTTGTCTAATTTAAATTTGTAAAATATTTTTTATTTTGAACCTTCGTTTGACCACGGTCTCTTTCTTCTCTCTTCTTCTCGGAGTATGACGCTGACGTTGTATCAGATCTAAAAAAAAATTTACTAACACTATTTGTCGTAAAAGGTTGTCCAAACCGTACGAGTGAAAAAGAAGAGGTCCACAGATTAATATATAATAATCCACAAGAAAAAATGGCGTTGTATGTCAGCTTGATACCAGCGGGTGTTGTTGCATAGAGTTCTTTTGCGAAGAACTATTTTTTATTTATTTATTTATTACAAGGAACGTCAACAGCGTAAACATCAAGCATTCTTGTTTTATTTATTTATTTTTTATTCCATTCTTTATTTTTTTCATTTTTTTTAAGATTACAGTATAAACCTAATCTAGTAACGTACGTACGTATACAAAAAAACATTCAGACTTTACTAAATTAAAATAAATCGAAGAAAAGGCTAGACATTGTATACAAATAATTTTGCTTCATTATTTTATAATCGTATTCATATAATATTAGCTCGCCGTGTGGTGCCGGCGGCATAGAATTTGCACCACCCCAATTCTTCCTGTGGGTGTCGTAAGAGGCGACTAAGGGATATCTTCTGGGGGGCGGGCAGCAGCGCCCCCCGCAGAACAAATCTTCCACCAGACTGCGATCCCCAACCCGCATGCCCAGCGTGGGGATTATGGGCATGACCTCCCATGAGTTAAACGCCAATAAGGCGTTTATCAGGAGGAGGCCTGCGTCCAGCAGTGGACCGATACAGGCTGTGGATGTGGAATATTAGCTACTAAAAAGCCTTTTTTATATTTTATATATTAAAAACTTTATGATAGAAAACAGATCACTCATGACTTGAACCAATGAAAGTCTTAGAATTCGGTGGGCAATAGTTACCAACGGCAATGTAACATTATGTATTCCGTTTATGTAATACATAGGGGTATGTGTTGCTGAGTAGGGCTGATGTAAATTATTTATTGCGTAACATTAAACAGATACATAGCGTATAAATAACACACATACATTAATTACAGCTAGAAATACTTATGTTGCTTACGTAGTTGAGAGTAGACAGTTGGATAATAAGAGCGTAAACTTTTGTATTGGTAACGATCCTCAGTTTCACACTCTACGATTTAGTATATTTCATCATCTTCTAGCTGAGTGTGAGCGGAGCGAGTGTCTGAGACTAGAGCTTTTTTTTTTTATTGCTGAGTAGGTAAGTAGTTAGTTTTTTTAAATACGGGACTGATATGGTCAGCAATGACTCAAATAAGAATAAAAAAATACCTCACTGACGACGTACGAATGACATTCGTCGCCGAAACTGTTATTTTTTCAAAACTTCGTTTTGTGCGTGAGCACAACTTGGGTCCAATTTCACCGTTTGCTGCCAAAACTAAGTTAAAGTGATAAAATTTGTGTCTGTAAATGGGCTAAACGTGCTTAGAGCGCATAACTGAGTTTACCTTACATAATATTGTACGCGTTCAATTGCAACGGTCACAGGACTAAGTCGTTATTTTAATTTTCCTTTGAATCCTTATTGTGTCCAAGAAGACAGACATCACTGGCGTGTTAATACTCCATTTCCCTTTCCCACTCTTTCCCACTATACTATTTTGTGCTACATTCAATAACTCGTTTTATAGGTCTTATTGAAGTGGACCCTCAAGGTCTTATTGAGAGGAATCAGAAGGAATCAGCAAACTATAAAAGTTAACGTTGAATATCCGTGTGTATTGTACTTATGTGTCTTTTGATCATTGATTTAAAAAGGGAAGATAGGTTACGTTCTCCCAGCGCTTACTCAAAAATTGGCATGTGTTACAACTACACGCAAACACATACGCTCACAGTTATATTTCCAGTCCTGTGCAATACAAAGAAGAACAAAGACGGAAAGACGTATCTAGGACCGAAGTGAGACTGAGATAACAATATTTAACGCGAATCACGACCGCCCGCGCCGCCGGTCAGACGGTGACTGATGTGGGAGAACACAATTTTACACAATTTGAGGTTGCCACTTTCGAGCAACCAGTACCTCATCTTCGTTTTTAATAAATCAATGCTTCTGATAATAAAATTTTTGTGGTGTTCAAGAGTCCTGCAAGATCTAAGTTTAGCTAGGAGTTGTTGAGTTTTCATGTGAGCCAGTTATAAAAAGTAAAAACATATGTTTATAACATGTAAAAATAACACGAATTATTGAATGTAGCAACACAATACGCAATTTCAAAACAGTGTACACTTGCTGTCAACCTGGTGTTATTGAAGACGCCGGTGCGATGACAGGATTTCGCTGGATTAATTAAATTCCGTCATAGCAAATGCCCAATCTCCCCATAATTACAACTCGCCACAGCTCTGGTAAACAGCTGTGTCATTAGCTAACTCTCAGACAAACTATTACCATTAGAATCATTTAGGGGTGACCATGATGGACTCTGTAGGAATCATCCTACCTGCCAGAACCCATGGCATATTCAAGAGGATAGTCTTGAGAGGATAAATTGCTAAACTCAAAAGACGCAACACCCTAGACGGTTGTGTTGTGTGAGCATTGGGTTGACACACCATTTCATATTGAATTATTCTAGCACAATGCTGGAGTGGAGATCATGTTTATCCTAAGACCTGCTACGCACGATTAATCTCAATAGGTGTATCTACTGTGACCCAATTTAATCCTATGGGATTAATTAGGAAACTGTGTAGTAGATTTACACAGTATCCTTATTACAGTAGTACTGTGTAGTAGATTTAGCTGTGTGGTGTTGGCTTAAAATTTCCACTACCACAATTCTTCCCGTAGGTGTCGTAAGAGGCGAACTAAGGGATATCCACCGAGGGATGGGCAGCAGCGCCCCCTGCAGAACAAATCTTCCACCAAACTGGAATTCCCAACCCGCATGCCCAGTATGGTGATTTTGGGCAATACCCCCATGAGTGAAACGCCAAAAAGACGTTTATCGGCCTATTTTTGAGGCCTGCGTCCACTGGCGTCCAGTCGTGGATCGATACAGGCTGTTGAAGGGGAAGGTAATAGATTTAGGGGGTGATAAAACATTCATTCACTATTTCAGAACTTCAATAGTAGGTACCATACCTACCCACCGAGTGACAACACTACTTTATTAGAAATGAATGGTAAAGGATTACTTCTAATAAGAAACTTATGAAAGCTCGTAAGCCCTTCATTCCATTTCTAATAAGAGTTAACACCAACCAAATCTCTAGAAGAAACACATTGTCTTACTCGAGTTTTGTTTGGAAAACTTGCCTGTACTTCCAACGGGTTTTTCAAACTTACAATCCAAGTAAACTACTGATAATTAAATGAAACAAATCAGAACTGATAACTAATTAAAACATTACTAATTAGAGTTAACTGCAAACAATAAAGAGGTAGCTCAACCGATGCATATCAATACATCCCCAAGAAGCTGACTACATTGCCCCACTATATGACAATGCTGATGCGCTGCGCCAGATACAAGGTCACGCATCGCTTCGACCAGACTCTCCGATATTTTTATTAATATTGGGGGATCCTCAAATCCCACTGATCTAGGCCTCGACTCCGAAGGAAGCAAATGGCCTAGGCTATGTCGGAACCTGCACATTTCTGCCGCTGCACCAGCACTTACAGATGGCTAGCCTATTAACCATTTCTTAATAATTAATAAATAACCGCGCCGAAATTAGGTTAGATGTGATTATTACATCTAACCTTCTTTCGGCCCGGTTCAGTGACATTGAATTATTCATAAAGCTGTATGAATTTGAAGATAATTAAAACATATTAATGATATTTCATAATCACTTCACCCAATTCTATTCTTTATTACCTCTTCAGTCAGACGCACGCTAAAAATTAAAATTATACAGTACTTGTTTCTGCCTACGGTTTTACGCGTTGTTTCTGTAAAAACGTTTATAAGTTATTTCTTTCCCATGAGTAGCCTATGTATTATTCTAGGCTTAAAACTACCTGGTGCGGTAAATTTCAGCCCGATCCAGTAAGTTGTTTTGAAGAGGTACCATCTAATACCCCATACATCTAAACATCCAAACTTTCGCTTTAATAATATAATTGTGATTGGCGAATAAAATCAACCAAAGACACAATTAAAAATAAAGTGAAATAATGGTAATGGATAAAAAGGGTAAGTGAGCTGTTTTAAAATAAGCTGTTGCCAAGGCGGGTTCTAAAGTTCCCTCATCAAGATACGCCTGCGTTAGTTTGGTCTTAGTTTAATGTATGCACATTATCTAAGCAAGTTCCACTTCCCCCCATCTCCCCCTTCGTTACGTGCTCAATTTAGTTGCCTCTATGTATGAGACATGTGCTTAGATCGATTTAAATTGGCTAGTATATGTACTTACAGCTGGTAGTGCCGACTTGAGAGCTTTCAGAGCTTTCAATCTAACAAGGTAACATCAAGTTATATTGCATAAAGATAAAGATAAAGATAAAGATACATTTATTTGGCGAAAACAGGTGACTACATAGGTACAATAGCTATAATGAAGGTAGGCTATACATAGATAGGTGCTTACAGATGTAAAATTGGCGACTGTGCTGCCCCTGTTGGCCAAAAAGGGTCAAACTCAGCTCTGTGCTGAACCACTCGTGTGCGCGGATCAGCGCTTGATTTCAGTTTGATCCTGAAATTAGTGATATCGCGAACACGAAAAAGAGAGCATTTCAAAACAAAATAGATCATTACATAGGTGTCCAAGGATAATAATAACTATAGGAACATCAAAATATAAAAAAAAAATATAATAAAGCTAGTTTAAATGAATGAATGAATGAATGAATGAACACTTTTATTGTACATAAAAAACAAAATAACTTATATCTAAATAAAACAAATGAAATTAAAAACAACGTACAATAGGCGGCCTTATTGCTTAAAGCAATTTCTTCCAGGCAACCTTACTAAACAATAGATATAAGTAGGTAAGTAAAGAGTTGGTAGCACAGGAGTAAACAGTATAAAAGTTTTATCATTAAAATACTTATGTAGGTACTTACAATACAAACAAAACTAGAAAGTTTAAGTACTATGTACGTGCTACGTAATACTAATATTCAGTATTATTACACAAAGTATAACAAGTTATAACAAGCATACTTACGAGCATTGATTTATTAAAAACGAAGATGAGGTACTGGTTGCTCGAAAGTGGCAACCTCAAATTGTGTAAAATTGTGTTCTCCCACATCAGTCACCGTCTGATCGGCGGCGGCACGGGCGGTCGTGATTCGCGTGAAATATTGTTGTCTCAGTCTCACTTCGGTCCTAGATACGTCTTTCAGTCTTTGTTCTTCTTTGTATTGCATAGGACTGGAAATATAACTGTGAGCATATGTGTTTGCGTGTAGTTGTAATACATGCCAATTTTTGAGTAAGCGCTGGGAGAACGTACCCTATCTTCCCTTTTTAAATCAATGCTTACGAGTATCTCACTTGCAGGCAAGTTAGATACTCGTAAGTATCAACATCCTCAACTTCAACCTAAACAGTCTGTACTGGTCCACTGCTGGACGCAGGCCTCCCCCTGATAAGCGCTTTATTGGCGCTTATCGCATGGGGGGCACCCATAATAGGCATAGCTGAGCATGCGGATCGGTGGTTCCAGTTCGGTGGTAAAATAGTTCTGCAGGGGGCGCTGCTGCCAGCCCCCCGTGAATATCCCTTAGTCGCCTCTTACGACACCCACAGGAAGAGTTGGGGTGGTGCATATTCTAAGCCAGCACCGCACAGCTAGTGGTACCCTAATACTATGTAATACGGAGGACATCAGACAGACAGCTCTGGACCTTTACCGAAGCTTGTAGCAAGCCACATTTTGTCATTGTATCTAAAGAGTTGAGTTTTCTGGAGAGGCACAAAAATTTGGAGGCCTATTATATATCATTATAATTGATAAGTATAATTTTATTTTGTTGTATTATATTAGTAAGTATAATAGTTTAGTAGGTATTATGTGTATTAGTATTTATATTTAAGATTTATGTAAAGAACCACCGCCATCCTTTATTTTGTCACAATCGTTTTGGTTGCCTGGAAGAAATCGCTTTAAGCGATAAGGCCGCCAGTTCTATTGCTGTTCTTGTCCCTTTATCTAATTATGTAAATTTATGTTTTATTAAGGTGATGAATAAAGAATTATCTATCTATACCTAGCAGTGGGTAAAGTCGAGCGATCATAATGATCTAAAGAGTTAAGCCCATATTGGAATGCACGTTTTTGTGCTGTCCGGTATGATAGTAGTAAGTATTATATTAATAAGCGCAGATCTTAATATCGATCGATCATAAAAATCATATCAACATAAGATGTCATTAAAAATGTATAAGATGTTTATTAATATCAATATAAGATGGAATGATGCGTCAATAACTCACCATGCTTGATGATTGCAGATTTTTTGTCATTTCTATCTTCTCGTCAGTTCATCAGGTCCTTCCTGAAAAACTCACGAGAAGATAGAATCTTTACTCCCTTCCATCGGTTATGGGCCTAAGATAATTTATTTCTGTATCAAAGAATCATTACAAATTACGATACTTAATTTATTCTTACTGAACTTACAATGAGCGCTGAGTCAAAAGAAGTTAGTTGATCAACAATAGAAGAAGATTTTACAACACATTGACTTAGAATTTCAAACGATCCTACATCCTAGATTCCACCTGAAACTGCTGAAGTTCTTCACTAATCCGTTCCCACTCAGCAGCAAGTTTGCAACATGCGCTCCAATTCAATTGAATTCAATTACATTGCAATTGCAATGCTATTCGCTGAAATAGTACCGTCAAAGATCCTATTGGAGGAATTCAATTCGGTTGTGGTTTGGGAATTACTAATAGGTTTCTAAGCTTTGTAATGGGACTTGGTTTTAGTTTGTGCCAAATCTGTTCTAAATGTTAGTAGTAGACTTACTCTTTGTATGATAGTTCCCTCTAAACTGAAGCATACATAGAATTATACATATTTACACAGGAGTAGAACGAACATTTTAATAGTCTAATAGATTATTGTTAGTTCTAAAAAAAAGATTATTTATCTTAGAACGGTGTCATTTGGAGATTATGGTGGCCATCGAGAAATTATTTTTTCACGTGCTTTACCCACGTGAAACACGCAGATAGATCAGGGGCAAATGGACGATACCTTATAGATTATATTATAGCTATCTAAATAATATTTTAAAGGTGAAGGTTCCTACCGTTGTGAAGATGTTTGGCCGAAAAAAATGCTAAACTGAATGTACTGGACTGAAATAATTAAATTTGCACACTTAAAGATCTCGACCTGGAATCTCCTTTTTATGCAGGAAAAATGAGTATAAAGCCTGAGCAGAGCTAGTGCAGAATATTAATTTTAACTTATTTTCATCCGTCTCCATCCTTTACTATATAATAAGAGAGATGTATTAGTACTCTCTATTACGTTATTATTTGCCTTTATGAAAGAGTAATCAGGAATTTGGACAGCGTCAGTGCTACACATATTCTTTTAAGCTCTACGGCTCAAAACCTCTATCTAGGTTCTAAGCTTGAACTTTCTGATAGAAAATTAATGATGCTGGACTATCCACACACCATCTAGTCTCAAAATAGCTTGTGTTAAGGGTAGTACTAGATAATAATAATAATAAATAATGCTGGACAATTCACACAGCATTATCTAGCCCCAAGCTAAGCAGAGCTTGTGTTATGGGTACTAGATAACTGATATACATAATACAATACACTACATAGATATACATATATTTTTTATTATACATAGAAAACATCCAGAACGCCCTGATACTTAACTGTTCCTTCTGTTCATTTTCAACATCCCCCACTTCGATCACCAAGCCTGCCAAGCTTGGCAGCAATACCACCCATGTTTTCAAATGATGTCTTGATATAAATTGTACATTTATTTATTTAATTCGGATTGCCATCAGCGTTACTAATTACAATAGAAATAAAAATAGTCACAGAAGCTATAATAATAAGCATTCGCTAATAGAAAAATACACACTACAATGCACTTACCACATTGCTTAATTTCTGGTCAAGTGTGAGTCAGGGGAATAACGAGTAAACGCAAATTCCTTGTCTTCCCCACAGGGAAACATTATGGGGGGACCACAGTTCACTCGTGTCTAGATCATGGTTTTTTAGCGACCCGTAAATTAAGAGGGACTCACCCAGACTCACCCTCACCAAAATATATCGAGATATTTATCTACATCTATCTCTATAAAGTTCTGTAGGTAGTACCTAACTCACCAAATGTTACTCACTGACGCTGAGTTGAATATTCATCAGACCTAGAGAAGGTAGGTACATAAAATGCTCACCTATTTCTAGTGTAACTAGAACGTCGGTAGAGTCCAAAATCCAATCAGTTTCGAGCAGATATCAGGCTACGTACACAAGAACGTTTACAGAATTTACCGTGGGCCAGATTACCTAAGGCCGCATTTGCACAGAAACAGAGAAATAAAGTAAGCGCCTGCGTATCTATTGTAGAAAGATGAATGCGAAACTTGTGAGCTAGTTTTTGTTGAATATATACTAAATTTATTGATTTCGGAAATAAATGTAAAATAACAGAATATAATGGAATATTTTTTATTTGCAACTAAAGCATGCTGCAAAGTTAGTATAAACAAACAGACCTATTTTTGCATTGAGTCACATTACGGTAGGTATCTGCCTCAGTATGCTGGATGTAAACTTGTTACAACCAACGCTGGTCTTCCTATAGAGCGGTTTCGTGGCCTCACCACAGAGGTACCTTAACCCAGTAGTTTTTGTTTATTTGAGCCATGTAGTAGTAGGTACTGGGTAACACCAGTAATAAAAAACTTCATTTATTACACAAAGTCTGCTCACTTTGTGCAATTAGGGTGTTTTTTCGTAGTTTCAATATTTTGTCCCGTTAATGGAACCAAAAGTCATAGTTATTACTCGTGGTCCCACTTGGGTATGCTTGAAACACCAAGCGTTATTTACCTATACGGAGCATCCAACGCTATGCCACATGGAGTGAAAGTATTTTACTATAAAAAGTTTCGTAATTTGACAAATTCCGCTTACGTTTATAATGGGGGAAAGTATGTTCAATATTGTAGATGCCTTATTTTCAGTGAACAATTCACTGAAAATAAGACTTGATTCTGATTTGAAAAGAATTTAAAATACATGACTGTTGAATGCAGTTTATTCTTTTATAGTGGCAAAGTCGGGTACGTCGGGGCGCCTTGTATTTGTTATTATTTATGATATTTTGGTATTGTATAATGATACTGTATTTGTTAATACTGAAATTGTTATTAAACATAAAACAAAGAGATGTTTAATAATCTTAACTATTTAAATACACAATTAAAACGTATGTTTTTATGTATTTATAATCAAATTACATTGACATTAATCTACATCATTTATGAACAATCATTATAATATTATATCGTTGACACCTTGTTTTTCAGCTAACTTGTTCTTGTAAATATTTAATGATATCCTTATTTTAATATTAATATGATAAGATTAAGGTACTCTATTGCATTGCCCGTTAGGATAAATGTACATCCTCAACCTCACACACTCACAACAGCCTATATTGGTCCACTGATGGACAGAGGCTCCCCCTGATAAGCGCCTTTATTGGTTGTTTTCTCATGGGGAGTAATGCCCATAATCCCCACGCTGAGCATGCGGGTTGGGGATCGTAGTTTGGTGACAGAATTGTTTAGCAGGAGACGCTGCTGCCCGCCCCCGGTTAATATCCCTAAGTCGCCTCTTACGACACCCGCTGGAAGAGTATGCTATGCCGCCGGCATCACACGGCGGAGATGTACATGTTTTTAAATAAATAAATAAATAAATATTGATCGCATTACCCAGCTTTCAGTGCAAATGCGACCTGTTTGCTCGGGTTCTGCCGGCTCGTAGCAGGTGAACTGTCAACTCGGGGGAGGGGCTCTATTTGTCTTGCCAGGGACATGCATCGCCGCTGTTTGTTTGAAATTGGAATATTCAACTTAGATTGAATAGCGATCGTACCGAGAATCGTACCTAGGTACATATTTTGCTAGTATTTAAGGGATTCTTTGACCAGTTTGAATCTTTTTCTTTTTGGGCTGATTTTTCGATAGTCAAATAAGTTTTATCTGGAATATACTCTCCCAATATACTCTATAATATACTCTCGCACTCACATCCAGAGTTGTCGACTAGTAAAATTTGATAACGACATAGTACCGATTTTAAAAATTGGAATGACCAACACTACATGCCGCGTCTGTTAAGGGAAGGGCTAGGTAGACACTCCCAAGAGCTTTTAGGTACGGCGAGCAAATATTTTTTGTTCCAAAGCACGTCCTACGGGTATGTACTTACCTGCTATGCCTCTAAACTACTATTTAAAATCTGATCACTTAATCGTTTCTTAGCAGGATATTTTGTATTTCTGAATGTCTGTAAGTCAACAGAAGAAGACTAAAGACGATTTATGAGTAAGAGAGATCTATATAATGTTAGATTGATCTGACCACGGGCACTGTTCTGTGTCCCTATTGTATTAGTCTTCAAAATATATACAGTGGAGTCTGAAGTTTCATAAGAACACGTTTTCGGTTATTTCATTCTAATAAGAATTCTGGCTTCGAATCTCTAGGGCAAGGTTCGCATATTGTTCCATAACATAAACCAAGAAACACATTATGGTAACTGCTTAACTTTCGCTACCCTTTCATTGGTTGGTTTACTTCAGCGATTACGATTCAGACGGTTAAGTTTTCCTTATAATTTTAGACTTACCTACTTCTTATTCACATCAGAAAAGCTATTTACAATAAAAATTGTCTCAAAAGGTCATTATCGAATGACATCGCAAATGGCATTTCTATTGGTAAAGCATTACCAGTCTTATGATAAAAATGAGTGACTACACTATTTTTGCTAGCTAGATTTCTCAGTCTTATTATAATCATAGTTAAATGAAACTATTATTGTCCATGTTATGAATTCCAATGAGAGTACTTGCAGTGACATCTAGCGGTGAATAGCTGCGGCAGTCGCCAGATCGAATATATTTGGTACACAGAATCATAGATGGCAGTAGTTGCGCTTTCTAAAGATCGATGGTAAATTCTAATAATCTTGTTTTTTGCTTGAATAAAATTATGAAAACGTTACTTTTTTTAGTCTAATAACAATCGAAAAAATCATAAAGAATAAAATCTTAATAAACTTGCTACAAAGTAGGCACTTCTACACATATTATGTAAGTGCTACGAAAATTCGTAGCAAGCAAAAGATATCAACGTGATATTCCGGTTCTTTATACATTTTTTTATTGTTGTATGATTACCTGCACTAATTATAAATAAATAAAAGTGTTATTTGTGTTCTAACTGGGAATAAAATAGGTGCCCTAAATGTGGTGCTCATAAAATTGGTGCCCCAAATGGCAATATTCCAAATTAATGCTTTGTTTTACTTTAAATTATGCTAGCGAAGTGGAAATTAAGTGTTTTCTTTTAGGACAGCGTTCGGAGCATTACCTTTATAGGTACCTAAAAGATGTAAGTAAGTACGTTCTGCAATTCGACATCCACATAAAGCTCCATGTAACAAATCGAGCTCGCATCCACTAAAGCGTACCTCCTAACATTATTGATGGCTATACCTCCCTTACGGACCCGAAATACGAGTGGGGTCAAACGCTAACGTTTACCTACAACTTTAACGGCCAGGACCATCCCTTCCAAAACTCCACTGTATTCCCTTTCCTTAGAATTGAAAATAAACTGTAGGATTTCATCAGGAGGGGGTGTAAGTGGGTTACCCCCAGGTGGTCGGCAATTTTACCACGTTAGGCTTGACGGTCGTCTGTAATTCTGGGGCCTAATGCGACTATTCCTATTTCAACCCTCGGTTTAAGTATGGCCTGACGCGAGAGATAAGGGAGGGTGGTAAGGGTTGTTTGAGATAGTATGTAGATATGTGGAGTAGTGATTTGGGCTGGATGAAGTTGGAATTCCTTTGGGGGTTCTGGAGAAAATATTTGTGAGAATTTTTACGTAAGACCTCATAGAGTTCGGTTTCTGTTATGTATCAAAGTTCATGTGTACCAATAATTAATTTACTTCTCATTTCGTTGACTTTTATATAACTTTCTGAAGCAAAGCGTAATCATTTCCTGTACTCATAAAAAATTAAGACGAGTAAAAGTTTAATTTTAGATTTTGTGTAAAACTCGTTTCAGCCCGTGATTTCCCATGCGTTTTTTCTATGGAAACGTTTAGAGGTGATTTCTATCCCAAGAAAACTGATTTACTTATGTGATAAAAACGTATGCGATTCTAAAATTAAACCTCGATTTGTTCTGGAGTTTATAGCGTAAAGAGGTAACAATACAATGGAAACATTTTTACAAACATAATGAGATTCCAACAATAAAAATCATCTATCTACTATTTACTAAATTAAATATTGTGATGATGTAAATTAAAATTAAATTAAATTCATTTATTAATCCATAGAGTATGTAGGTAGTAAATGTCACACATTACAAGTATTTTATATTAAGATTGAAGTAATTTATAGAGTCAGAGTCAAATCGTTTATTTCTTTAGACTTACAAAATAAGCACTTAGACAAGTAAAATTTTTACTATATAAACAGCTTGATAAATAGTAATTACTATCAAACAAGAAATAAGGTGCAATTGACTCTAATTCACTTTAATTTTTTGTCCACTAGTCTCTAAAAAATAAGGTACACAGTCAGGGGTTGATCAGGCTCGACATCCAGTGCCTTTGCAGATTTCGTCCGGACAAGACATAAATCAAACGCTGAATCGTATTTGGAGAGTTTGAATCAGTAGTAAATACACAAGTAGGTAGGTAAGTAGGTACCTATAGTTTGTGTCGCCTTATCCCCTCAGAGGACGAGGAACGGCGAGGGGTGCCTTATCAATCAACGTGAATGCTGGAGGGTGCATCTTGCGCGGTTTGGGAGATCAACGAACGGGAGTCGTAAAATCAATGGTTTGTCCGTCTGCTTAGGAAATCAAATTCGATAGCATTATATCTTTACGGCATTATATTGATGGGCATAACTTTGATTTATATGAAGCATTATCTAAGCCTCTGTTCGTTTAAGCGTTGACTTACGTCGCGGCTCATGGAGAAGGCGCTCTGATGCAGTGTTGGCGTATATATGCGAAAAATAGTGGTAATGATTAATGTACTATATTAATATCATACTTAATAATTTATAAATCTACGTTACAGCTAAGTAATCATAGCAAGATGTTACGTCATAATGATTTTAGTTCCATAAAAAGTATGGGAATAATTCACGTTGCGTATCGAATCGCTGAAGTTTGTACCTACAGTCAACCTGATTAAAATTTCCCACCAAATCCACATGAAGGTCGGCTTTGAATCTTAAAAACACCGAGGTTGCCTTTAATTTACGTTTTAGCAGGATAAAACCCTGTCTTAACGTTTGAGTACAATAAATCTATGTCTTCTGTCTGATCAAGTAGGTAAGTTGCAAACCTGAGTAGAGTAGATTCCACATCAGCACACAAAATTTCCATTACTAAACACGCCACCTCAACATGAGGGATTTTGTCTGTGTTGATTTGAGTTTGGGATTTCGTTTGAATTTTTTTCTTTATCACCACGTTTCGATGGAGTTTACGAGATCGCAGTAGAGGCGTTAACAATACACAACTGCGAATTTTAGTGTTGTCATTGATTGTTAGTTTTCCCCTATTGTTGAATGACTAAAATACACCAAGAGCTGTTTTGTAGCGCAAAAACCCATAAAAACAATGAGTAAAGTCTCCGGCATCCACAATACCAACAAAGCTAAAGCCACAAGCCGAGATAAAGGCCTGGCCACACCTGCACACGGCGCGAATATAAATCGTAGCTGTAACTTTATTAATTGCGTTTGGATTGCGACTTGTTTTCAACCCGTCTGCTCTGAAGGGTTGTTTTGTACTTCTGTAGACTTGCTTTTGTCTGTGGTTTTACTCTTAGTGATGTTTTGGTGAATGGCATAGACTATGGGCAT
This sequence comes from Eupithecia tripunctaria, assembly GCA_955876795.1. Classification (NCBI taxonomy): domain Eukaryota; kingdom Metazoa; phylum Arthropoda; class Insecta; order Lepidoptera; family Geometridae; genus Eupithecia; species Eupithecia tripunctaria. The sequence goes on from OY041612.1 coordinate 9,878,216, forward strand.
GATTGTTTCTTAAGCAAGGTGCTTCGAGAGTTATCGAAAATGTTTATAAGACCAATGAGATAAATGTCAAATACGAGTAAGGGTCTCTATAACTTGCGTAGTTGCGTATTTAAAGAGTGGGATTGATAATGACGTCATAATCTCCTAATTGAGTGTGACTCAGATCGGTTTCGAACGGAGCAAGGCATGAGAGATTACTTAATTCTCAATCCCGTTCTATGAGTACGCAGGTTTGGTACTCTCGAGTTTCCAACCCAGATAGGTTTCGAACGGAGCAAAGCATGGGAGATTACTTAATTCTCAATCCCGTTCTATGAATACGCAGGTCTTGGTGGTTGCTCTCGAGTTTCCAAAATATATGTACAAATAGGTACATAATTGCAAAAAAATTAAGTGAAGCTGTAAAGCAGTTTTAAGTGATGGGTTCTTTCAGATTGATCAAACCAAATCCCGCCGAATAGTGAACTGCCAAAAACCAAAAATTAAACAAACTCCATTGTTAGCCGAAAACGCTAAATTGAGGAAATTTCCATCTATTCTCCAGCCAGGCGTCATCCGCGCCTAAACCCCGCTTCAATTTCAATAGCACCCTACACACTCCCTACACCCTTTAGGACGCCTCCACCCACACCCATCTCTGTCTCTCTATAGCTAATCGCACAAGCTGAAGCGAGAGGGGTAACCTACAGGGCCGGTCCGAAAGTTAGACATATATTATTGTATTATACGGCCGTAGGTGGCGGGGGTGAAGATTGATGCTGCGCGGGGGGTAGTTTCAACCCTATGGCAACGTAACGAAATTTGCGTCACGCGTAAGTGCGAGTACTAACGTGGCCTCATATTTCACGAAGGAAATTCGGGAGGAATTAATTTTCCAAGTTTTTAATATGGAAAAAATTGGTTGTGGGTGAGGTTTCAGAAAATTAAAAAGGTTTCGGCTATCATATTGGTTCGATGATTATGTTGATGTATTTTCGTACAAACATCGACGAAGGTACCTACTTAGCTACATATTTATAATAACAACCTCAACCTCAACCTCAACAGCCTGTATTGGTCCACTGCTGGACGCAGGCCTCCCCCTGATAAGCGCCTTATTGGTGTATATCTTTTGGAGGGTAATGCCTATAATCCCCACGCTGGGCATGCGGATTGTAGATCGCAGTTTGGTGGTATAATTGTTCTGCAGCGGGTGCTGCTGCCCGCATCCCGGTGGATATCCCTTAGTCGCCTCTTACAACACCCGTGGGAAGAGTTGGGGTGGTGCAAATTCTATACCAGCACCACACAGTTATAATAATGACAAAGCGCATTCAAATGAAGTACATGTAAGGTGTATTTCATTTGAGTCGGCTTGTATCTATGGTTATACTTCTGTTTGAACATATTTTTGTGAACGGCTTACTTTGTTGAGGCTATGTTATGTACCAAGGCGAGACACAGAAAATGCAGCCCTATGGGCGTTAGAAAATGGTTTAAGATTTGCGGCAAACTATTCTTCCTAGTTGAACGCAGAAATTAATAAAAATAAAAAAAACTCAAGTGCAATGTTTGAATCGATGCATCTTAAAGTGGTTGGTAAGTCGGCAATTTAGGAGATCTGATCTAACGAGCTTGTACGATTTATCTTAATTTTCATGTTTTATCTTTTTAAAATAAAGGGCTTAACTTTAATCCTGCATTAAAACGTGTCCTTACTCATTCATAGGCATCTCCGAATTACTGTCACCCAAGCTCTGCACGCTCCACAAAACAGAATTTACTAAAATGTACCCTAAAGTTTTATAGCAATACCTTGAAGAACCGAACGCTGCTCTGGGGATCCATAAAAGCGATATTCCAATATCACGATACACGAAATTCGCGGCGAAATTCGTGAATATGCTCGAGATATGCGAAAATGAGCTAGACTAGACGATTTCATTACGATACTAGGTGTAACTTGTAGTAATGGTGCTTTTATATGAACCTTGAACTTGCAATTCGAATTGCTCCATAACCCACTAGTAGGACGTTATTTATTATTCCTTTATTCCATACTAGCTGCGCCCCGCGGGTTCGCACGCCTTGATGTTATGGAAACGTTTAAAGGTAATTTATAACCCACGGGAACTGATTTATGGGATTAAAAGTATATGTTTGATTCCAGGCTGAGAATTATGTGTATGCAAAATTTCAGCTAGATCCTTTGAGTAGATTTGGCGTGAAGAGGTAACAAACATCTATCCATCCATCCAGCCATACATCCATATAAACTTTCGCATTTAGGTACAATATTAGTGTATATGGTAAAATTCATAAAATGTCACATAAAACCACACAATGAAATCATAATGATATTAAATTTAACTAGAGTTATATCATATTATTATGTATAAAATGAATGAAAAATATATAATTTAATAATAATTTACTCTTTCTTCCATTTATTTTGGATAAGACAGTCCAGACGTGCCTCTGCGAACATACCAGCTGCAAAAGCGGGGCAACCGCATCATCAACCTGAAAAAAAATTGTACTGGACACATTGATTAATTAAAAAGGGAAGACAAGTTACGTTCTCCCAGCGCTTACTCAAAAATTGGCATGTGTTACAACTACACACAAACACATACGCTCACAGTTATATTTCCTTTCCTGTGCAATACAAAGAAGAACAAAGACGGAAATACGTAGGTATCTAAGACCGAAGTGAGACCGAGACAATATTTCACACGAATCACGACCGCCCGTGCCGCCGCCGCGCCGGTCCGACGGTGACTGAGGTGGGAGCACACAATTTTCCACAATATGAGGTTGCCATTTTCGAGAAACTAGTACCTCATCTTCCCTTTTTAATTAATCAATGACTGGACACGCTGGGCAGCAAATCCACGACGGGTTATTTATAATAAAGAAAAACCATGTATATTTTTATTTTCGACGCAGTGGACCAATACAGGCATTACTGCGTTTAAGACTCGGTGGTGGTAACCATACTGAAGCTATTGCATACCTACATACTGGGCAAAATTAGTCGTGGCATTTGAGGTTCAAATCAAACTCAGTCGTAACATATCGTAACATTTAACTCTTGAGATGGTAACAGTACATCGTGGATCACATTCATGGAAAAAAATTATCCAGTGTATGTTTTCGTTCCTCTTGATTTTTGTGTTGGTTATTTACCTACCTTTGGCAGTCTAAAGGCATATGAAAAACATAGTCGTATGTATGAGGCATGAGGCAAATAGTGCTCTTGTAACTAAGCAGAGCTTGTTTACTAGGGTCCGTATTATGAAAGTATGCTCAGTCATATATATGCTTGAGTGACATTTATACCAAAGAAAAGTGTCACTAAGGCATAGACTGAGCAAGCCTTCATAATATGGCCGATATACTAATCTACCAATATAGTTTTTTTACTATACATAGAAAACACCCAGAACACCTGTATCAATGTCCGCTAATCGGCTGAAATAGAACACTTACCTACGTTACATATATATCTGATAAAACTTTTAAATCCATCATGGCTATTTACAACGGGATATTTACCATGATTTGAATTTTGAGCTTTCCTAAAAAAGGGAAAGGAAAGCTCAAAATTCAAATCATGGTGAATATCCATATATATATATATATATTGTAAATAGCTTTAGTATAAAAATCTGAAGTATTCATTTAGGTAGGTATTATGTTTTTCATCTTTCTTAACTTAAGTCTAGTAGTTACCTTGGATAAAAATGTTGTTGTAGGTAATTTGGTTATACGCACGCCAAACGGTCCATACTTTTTCATCGATCCTAATTTTTCGCAGATGAACAGAACGATTGAAAAGTTCAAAGTCAGGAAACACCATTGTACTAATTACGCGGTAGACGGCGAGCTTTCGCTTTCGTCGCCGTCGGTCGTTTTAATTATTTTTTGCCGGGCGTCTCGCCGTCTGCCGGGAGCGAGGGAAAAATACACGGCAGGTTAGGGAGGATACGCCTATCTTGTGGATGATGATGATGGCCTCCTAGCTGAATTTGTCAATAAGAATCTTTCATCTTCAGAAGGCTACGAACCTCTCCTAAATCTCAGCGGCCGCTCCGAGCGAATTTGTTGTTGTTTCACGTAGAATCGCATCGTGTTGGTCATTCCGCGGCATTCGCCTTATTTTGGAATTTTGCTCCCTGTGTCGCATTGCCCCTCGCGTTTGAGCCAGCGGTTGCAGAAATTTGAAGGAATTTCTCAATTTTTTATATTTTTTCGTACTTTGCGATTCATTTCGAATAAACGACTGATTTCAGAAATATTTTTGTTTATTTCTAATGGTGAATATATTTAGGATGTTTGCAGTGTGTCAGATTTTCGAATAAAGGTGTCTAACATGCATAAAAAATATGTAGCTTGTAAATGACTCGATTTGGTGGTCAAAATATGGCAAATTAGTTTCACTCTCATTCAAAGATCATAATGTTTTTTTTAAAAAACGAAAACCCTATAAACATAGCTATTTGTCATCCGATTATGTATGGAAAATTCCTATAAGATCGGAAACGTAGTTTCCAAATGAAGCTGAAAGTACGTTTGTATGGGGGCTAAGGTATCCGTTCCGTTCTTAACGAAGCTGAGGGCGCTTACTAATAAATGTCCTGCGCACATGCGGACATTAAGGTCCTGCGCATTAGGTAGGCTGAATGTGCAGCCAGGCAGATTTGACGGGAATTCGTAAATGCTAAGTAAGTACTTACCATACATGGCCATTATGATAAATCGAGTGGAGTTAAGAGTAGAACGTAGCTTGCTACTGCGTAGCTTCGTGGCGCGGTGGGCGAAGGTCTGCCTGCGACGCAGGAGGTTGCGGGTTCGATGCCCGCCTCGGGACAAATGTGTGTACGATCTGCAGACATTTGTTCAGGGAGTTCTGGATGTTTATTAGTAAAATAAAAAATATCTATCTATGTAGTGTATTGTATTATGTATATCAGTTATCTAGTACCCATAACACAAGCTCTGCTTAGCTTGGGGCTAGATAATGATGTGTGAATTGTCCAGCATTATTTATATGTATATTAAAATAAAAATAAAAGAATCTTTGAAAATATGAATAACGTTGAGCAAAATAGAAGTTGAATTGAAAAAGCCAGGATATGTTTTTATGAGCTGACATATTATTTTTTAGAAACCCCTCTTTCATTTCTCCCTGAAGCACTATAATAGCCGCTTCTCATAAAGTTCTACCATAGTAGATCAAATAATTTAATATCCAAAAATAACTACTTACTTTGCTTCAGTGAAACAATGTTTCACGGTTGTCCAATAACTGAATAACTAATGCTGCCTGATGTGAAGCAAAAATGTTGCCCTCTTTCTGTTTCAAGTAAAATCTGCTTTCATTATTTTGATCTATGCTATGACTGTGGGAACAATATCTTAGACCAGTGATAACCAACTTAAAAAAGGAGGTTCTATGTTCATGTAATTTCGTCAATTTCTCCTTCAATTGTGATTGGGATAAAAAAATAAAAAAAAATCTTTTGCTATGGTAAATATTGATTATATTATGACTTTATATAAATATTCACGGGTATTTATCGCTGTTTATTTACCTATTTTTCCCGACGTTTCAACAGGTTTACACTCTGTCGTGGTCACGGTATGACTGATCACGTAAGTTTAAATAATTAGTTTTGTTCTAAAAAACTATAACCGACTTCAATTTTCATAGTTTTTTTATGGATTTAATTGTCAGAACTGAACCAAATTAAAATAGGATCACACGGGAAGCACCAGCTTTCATATAAAAAAAAGAATCATGAAAATCGGACCTCCCAGTCAAAAAATCTGAGGTAATAAACATAATATATATATATATATATAGTCGAATTGAGAACCTCCATCTTTTTTGAAGTTTGTTAAAAACTTTATTATTATGACTATTGACTATTTTATGACTATTATATGACTATTATAGAGATCAATCTAGAAATGGTTATATGTACTTATGGGCTATAAGTATTTGTCCTGCAAAATTTAATAAGTGTAAATATAAAGTAATTTTCTCGTAAATGATCCCTCGGCGTATCCACAAGACTCTCTTACCAACTGTTCGTGAAGTTCGCGCTCGCTCAATCTTTGATACTTTCTTCGTGCATTTTTTTAGCTCGCCTTATTAATGAAAAGTAGGTTACTAACTTGGTACGTTTTAAGAATGAAAGTTACGCCACGTTGGCGTAGGTCGATGAACTTTATCAGCTGTCTTTTGTTTTTGTCTGCCTAACAACTTCTCGATGCGGAGTTTTGTTTTTTTGTCTTTTATTTTGAGTTTGAGTTGCTTGAGGTGATTAGTTGATAATTGCAGTCCCTGTAAACACGTGGTAACTACAGGGAATCCTCGGCATTCTTAAATACCAACGAACTACATATATCTACATTATATAGTTCGTACCACACTTTACAACCTTTAACCTGCCTTTCTTAAATTCACGTAAAACTTACCATGCAAAAGTCGCCTGGAAGATACCACTCCTAAGCAATAACGCCGCCTATGTTCTTGTGTCTTATCTTCGTCTTTCGTATTATATTTTTGTTTATGTACAAAAAATATTTTGTACATACTGTATTGTAGTTATTTATATAGATATAAATATAAAAATATATATATAAATCATTTATTTTTCTCCACATCGGGTCTCTTACAAAATATTGCCGTCTAATTTAGTAGGTGAGTATAGTAAAGTGAACCTGTATTGGGAAGACTGGTGTCTGAAGTAGGGTTAATAAAACCTGTATTGCAGGTCACCAGGGCTTTACTCCACGGATTCGTACGGTACAGTACCTTTGTTTTCAGTCCCAGTCTTAATAGATTTGGCCAGGTATTAGAGATACAGGTTAACTTTTATTAACCTAATAAAAGTTTTATTAAATTAAAACTAGGTTCGTGAATACGCATATCATAAACAATCAAATAAAGCTCGATCTCACAATGACAGCACGTGAAAAATCGAATATCAACAGAGACCAACCAAACCATGACAACGGCAACATCATTAATTATCTATTAAAAAATAATCCTTTTATACGTCAAAACCCATTCAATAGTGAGAGGACACGGGATTACCTGGACTTAACCCTATAAAAAGTTATAAAAAACTATACAAACAACCACAGTTACCCCACGGGGTGCAAAAAATGTCATGGTGTCGCTCGGTGATGTCAGTTTGAAGTTCCTGTCTGAATGTTTGAATGCTGGACATTTTTTAAGAGCTCTGGAAAATGTTTTAACATGGTAATTTATAAAATAAATTCGAGCGTTTCGGCAATTTACGAAAAAATAGAAATAAATATTATTCCACCTTCTCCACCATTTTTTGAATTATTGTTGTGCTAATTTTATAATTCAAAAATATTTTATAATTCAACAAAATGTGCTTGTAAAAATACCGTAATTTTTCTCGGTCCTACTTGACAAATATTTTTTGCCAACCGTCAAGTTCACAATACCAATAATTTTAACCCTAAAAATCGTTTTGCCTGAGGCATTCTGTCCAATCCTCCTGAGAACCTTGCATAATAAACATCTTATAAATTCTAATATAATCATCTCGTATTACCCTTACCAAAAAACCCTTGGGGTGACCCTTTTCTACCTGAGGGTGACATTTTTTATTCACACTTCCGCAAAACGCATATGCAAAAAGGATTGTTATTTTCTTTGATAAAGTATCGGAAATAATAATTATATGCATTATAGAGCGGATTAGGGTATTCTGGGTGACGTTTTTAACCCTGTCACCTTTTAGTTCAGATGTTTTTGGACTTTTTTACTCACCTATAGAATGTTTTAATAATATGCAACTGATGCAAGCTGTAAGTTTCCAATACTAATTGATAATCTGGGTTCGATTCATTGTGGGCTCGACAGGATATATTTATTGAAAAAAGTCTATTGTTATGCAGAAATTATGCAGAGTTCGGATATTCAACATACTCATTTAAATATCGCAAAATTATTACTTTCACGTATCGTTTCAAAGTAAAAATACATTCGCACTTTTTAGATTTAAAATTCCAAATTCAAATAATTTAACCCTCAAACGGCATAGGTGCGAATATGGCATACCGTACTTCTGATAAAACACTCAAACCTCGCACTTGAAGTCCGTAGCGCGAACAATAACGCCCGACTGGTATCTCGGCATGCAACCTCTTGACTCCAATCAAATAATTACTGCCCCACGGTCGAATACACCCTCGGTACTCGAAATATTCAAAATGGCCGACCTACGTCCCGTTCAATTTATGCACGAGATAAGATCTGCACACGCTGAGTGAAAATGGGTGAGCGTGTAAGTGATTGTGGGCATACATTTATACAGAAATGAAAACTTACCTTCGTGCATGTTTGATGAACAAACAAAATATAGGAACGTAGGTGAGTAAATGAGTTAAGGTAATTTTTTTATTAGAATTTCGTATTATTATTTCAATTTAAGCATAGTACCAAGTTGCATAAAAACATTACACCCTTGACACACCGCATATCCCGAATAACAATAGGATGCAGATTCAGATTGTCTAAAGATAAATAATATATTTTGATTTATAATAGGAGTAAAAAAATACTCTTCATTTATTGAGAATGCATAAATAGACCCTATTATTCGATATCGGAAGTGCAAAATATGGGTGTAACTTTTTTATATCCGCTGAATACGTGTCAGTGAACGGGTTGACTTACGAGGGACACTTTTTTATGGCAGAGTGCATTCAAAATAGTTCAAAAATATTTTACGGATGCATTCAAATGTGATTTGATTTATTCCAATGACATGCAGATGTGAAAGCTCGTTAGATTTATTTGACTGCTGTTTTCCCATTGATTCGTGTTACGCATGATTGGTCGTGTCGATTGCTAGTTAGTGTCTATTATTCGAGGTTTGTCGTTCTGAGGGTGAAACTATTTTTTATGACACCCGCATCAAACACTAAACTTTTAAAACTTTCTACTTATTTATAAACAACAACTTATAAAATGGTGGATAGACAAGACAATATGTTTAAAAATCTCTGTTAGATAAATCCCCTAATCTACATAATAATACGAAGACCCGGAAACACAAAAGTAACGCAAGAGACACGTCACAAAGGGTTAACCATTGTCTGTGGAACTCTAAATTAATGAGCGGATGCAAAAAATGTTGCACAATCGCGTCATTTGATCTCTTGCGTCGGTTCCCAAACTTTTTGAAAATGTAGGCTTTTTCATGATACTTTGGAGATAATGAGGTAAGTAAACAACTTAGCAGGTATAAGTAAGTTTTTTCATATGTGCTCATTTTAGACATAATCCTAGTTAGAACATTTAGGTCTTATTTAATTTACAAATTATTAGGATTATCAGAGTAGAGATAAACATTTTTTAATATTGAATACTAACGGCCAAACATATTTTAAGTAACTAAGCATAAACATGATAAATGACAATTAAAAGTATTCACTAATAGTAAAATCATACCTTCATCCATATAAAAAGTTTGAGACTCGCTGCCCTCGCTACCTACTGATCTAATTTCCATGCGCATACGCAGTCGAGGTAGCGAAGGGTTATTCAGTATCAATGGGTTTGCATTTATTAACTTTGAGACTCGAACAAAGATTAGTGTGTTACTGATTTTTGAATCGAAAGGTTGTGGTGATGTGATAAGTGAGAATGGACGTGAAGAAAGGAAAAAAAGGAAGAAGGGAAAAAGGATTTTGAGCCAAGCAAAAATGGTATACTCATTTTTTTTTCTTGAGACCATAAGTTTTAGACACTTACCTGATGAAATCCACCCATTAGTAGATAATTGTTATAGCACCTATTGTCATCTTATTTTAAAACGATCTTCCATATTTGAACACAGGTGTTGGCAAGGCATTCGCCAAACCTAAACCTCACTAATTTGACAACCCTTAAAATATTGCCGTCCCTTTTTATACGTCTCATATTTTATATAGCCCGTTTCATAATGATCGAAAAAATTACATCATTTTAGTGCTGTCTATTTACTCGTACTTTGCTTTTGACGACATTTGAATTAACAACATTAACAACCGGTCGAGTTGCATCAGCAAAAATTGGCACCCGCGCAAATATTTTATTTTGCGGATTTGCCTTTAGCTTGTCACCTCAAGAACGTGGCTCACTTGTGCCTATGTACACATTTAAGTATTTTATTATCAAAGTAATTTAAATAGTTTGTTTAACCAATAAACCAGCCGGGCCAAGGCGGTCATTCCAATTTACCTCTCCAACTCAGCCCACGGATGTCGTCAAAGCCGACTAAGGAATCCAGTGGAAGGGAAGCAGCTTGAATGTGTGTATTTTCGCGAGATGATTATGACAAACCCCCGGGGATATGGGATATGATTATGACAGATGACCTCTGTGGCCCGGTGGGCTAAGGTCCGCCTGCGACGCAGGAGGTTGCGGGTTCGATTCCCGCCTCGTGACAAATATCTGTACGATCTGCAGATATTTGTTCAGAGCGTTCTGGATGTTTTCTATGTATGATAAAAAATATCTATCTATGTAGTGTATTGTATTATGTATATCAGTTATCTAGAACCCATAACACAAGCTCTGCTTAGCTGAGGCTAGATAATGCTGTGTGAATTGTCCAGCATTATTTATTTATTTATGTATATGCGAGTCCAGTTAGGAACTTCTCTACCTTACCATGATACCTAAAATATACTTGAAAACGGTTTTTTTCGTCTACGACCTCTAGCAATAACACGAACCAGTAGAGATGTCATTCCGGTCGTATTTTTTAATCACACACTTATCCTGCAAGAAATGGGAGTAAGAACGGTGAAGATTGAGTCGACATAATACGGAGAGTTCCTACGAGTATAAAGCTTGTAGAACATTTCTGTAGAAGGATCTATATTTCTCAATTTCAACAAATAAATAAACAACAATACTTTGCTTAAGTTTCTTAGCTTAAGTTTTACGTAAGTATATATTACTTACATGAGAAACTTCAGCTAAAAATTGAATGTATAGAACTGCCTCACCCTATCACAGACTGTAATGGGATAAATCAGTGAAAGTAAAAAGGGTTTACTGTTGTTACATTAAGAAAACATAGGTAAAAAACTGCCGATAAATAATGTCAGAGACACGGGAGAGAGAGCATTATTGGTTGAGCGAAGTTATTATCACCAACAAATCTTTTAATTTTCTGTGCTTAAAAACTTTCCTAGACCACTGTGAAAACCATGCAAAATTATTGCCACGCAGTTCTCAAGCGTAAACTTAGACTTAGTAGTAAATTCAAATAAATTGACAGAGTACTACAATCACCTAAAATTTCGTTCGTTATTTTTTTCTTGAACCCCAAGTACTTTCTAGTACCTTCACATATAAGTTTTATGACACATATAAGCATAAGAGGGCTTAGCTCAAGGCTATTTGGGGATCGGTAGTGAAGGCTCTAAAAACTGACGCCTAGGGCGGTGAGGGTTAAGTCTTCCGGTGATAGTGAGAGTGCTAACGCTCGCTGGATTTTATTGGCGATAAAAGTAGGTTTGTCGTTTTTTAAGACGCGTATTGGGGCGATAGTTGTCGTTTTTAAGGTTAATAAAGGAATAGGTTTATTGGGGACGAAAGTTAACTTTTTAAAGGGTTAATAAATGGATACATTTTAATGATGATATGTGCGGGTTTCTATTACCAATTCTTACTCATTTTATTACTTTTTAAAACCAGCCTCTGCCTGCTTAAAACCTCTTTTATTAATAATCATAATTCATAACCCACCAAAAATACCTTCTCATGTTCAGTTAAACATACAAGTCATCCCACAACAGCATATTCTGCCGCGAATTAATATTCGATCAAGGCATATGTGGTATATAAGCACATATACATAAGCAGTGTACATAAACCGTATCAGGCTTAGAATGCTATTTCGCGGGGCACTTCCTGTTAACATAAATCCACCCCATTTAGGGTGAGCGGCAAACTGAAAGTTGTGAAGATGATTTTTCAATTTTTCCCTGTGGGTATTGTTTGGTTCTTAGCAGGTTAGGACCTTTTTCTTGGCGCTAAAGTGTGTTTTGAAAATGGTCATGAGGAAACCGGTGCGTTTGTTCAAATATTTTTTTTGTATTTTTCGTGGTGCTATTTTTGTGAATAGGGAACTCTGTGAATTTAATCTATACGAAAAAAATCAAATGTCTTTACGGGTTAGGTAAGGTAGGCCTGGCAATATTGTTTTTTTTAACTTTATATAGCTGAATCCCGCTGCAATTATGTGCCTTTCATTAATATCTATTAAAACAAGATTAATCAAGTAAGTACAAAAATTCTAAATCATCGAAATCAAGATTCAAATTCCAAAAAAATTAAATCGAAACATTTTTCAGAAAATGATTTCTCAGTTCCATTCCACCCCTGCCCTAAATTTGCAACCCTCGTCCCAAGATGACGTTATGTCCAAAATAACCAATAACCATAGTTTCAGAGGGGACCTGTCGTATGGAAAATCGATCGCCACCCCCTCTGATGGATTACCCCCCACGTGATGGAATAAAAAGAAAACATCAACCACCGGCTCTCAAGGGAAGGCCTTTAAGATATTTTTCGTGGGGCGCGTCAAGTCTGATTTTTGTTTAGACGTTAATCTTTAATATGTGTTATGTTGGGAATTGTGGAGGTTTTATTTTTTGGGCTCTGTACTGTTAAGTTTTTCTTTGCTTTGTTCACTTAGGAAAATAGAATTTAAGAAACCGTTTTCGAAACTTGCTGAAAACCGTAGACGAAAACCCGACTCAAACGAAAATTATCCATACCCTCTCACTCACTGTCACGTCCATTAAGAAAGTCCATTCAAACACCCGAAATAAACCCAAAATCCTATGTCCAAGTTGGATATATAGGGTCTATATACCAACACCCCAGACCCTGCAGGGCCCTGCAGATACAGGGTGATTTACTGAGGGTCTCCGAGACCCTTATCGGGCGTCGTTATGACCATGTGAGGGTGGAGGTTCTGCGGGCCGGGGGCGTAATGGTGGAGCTTCAAACACTCCGGCAGGGACGTAATATGTTATTTTAAGACGTTGTTTGCTTTCGATTTTCTTTGTTTTGAAGAGTGGTGTTTTGAAAGTTAGTTTGGCAGAGTATAATCGTTCAAGACTTAAGCGGCCCGAAACGAATTTAAATCTTGATAATTCGATGTTAGACTCATTTTCCGATGACATTGGTATCGTACCTGAGTCTGAGCAAACTGGAATTAAAATTTATTGTCCATGGACTAGAGTCTAGTGGACAATAAATTTTAATTCCTATTACTAGTACACAATAGAATACTAGAGGGGAAAATTTATTTTTAAATTTTTGAAGTGTCATAGGTTAAGTCTTGGTTTTGTACTCTCAAAAAAGATATGAGGTTTAAAATCTTGATACCACTTAGGTACAAACGAAGGTTTAATCCGCGAAAAAGACAATAGAGAACGATAACAAGTTAGGTTACAAAAAGTTAAAAAACAAGGAGACTACCTAAAACTACAAATGTTTAACAAGCTTCCTACAAAAATCACCAACATTGACAATTTCAATAAATTTAAAAAATATATAAAATGTTATTTTGAAAAAAATGCTTTTTATAGCCTCAATGAATTTCTAAATAGCACCATGCAGGAATCCTCGTTTTTGGATACGGATAATCATTTATAAAAACTAGACAAATAGGAAATAGCACATAATAAAAACATTAGTATAGTTTTTTTTTTTGTAATTTTGAATTGTAGGAAAATATAGATAAGTATTTTTTTAAATTAATGATTGTTTTAGATTCAATGTAGGTATAATGTATTATTTATAATTATTTAATAAGATATAATTTAAAAATGTAATTTAAACGTATTTAGACTTACCTAGTATAACAGTCATAGTTATAAAATGGTCAATAAATAAAATCTGAAAATCTGAAATCTGATATTACAAAGTTTCCTTCCAAAATATGATTACTGAATATGGTACCTAAGTACGCGATTTGATAAAAAAAAAAGCCTAGCCAGATTTGGTGAGCTAGAAAATATCAGCGATATTTTTATTAAAATATGGAACAGATGCAATAGACAAATATGAATATTTCTAATAACAAAACAAAACAAGTCTGTGCGAACCATTGGTCCCGTCATAAAATTATATACGCCTACCAAATAAAACGACCCCTGCGACATTCTGCATGCGAAATTAAATTTTAGAATCGGAGCCGCTTCAATATAGGTAATATTAGAAATTTATGTCCCATGAATGCGGATGTCACGTTCCGTATTCCCATACAATGTAGTTTTAGATTACGTTTTTATAACGATAAGGTAAGAAAATTACTTAGTTTCGTAATAACTAGGTAACTATGTATTTCTCCGTTTTCTAGATAGATAGTGTGGTAATAAATAAAAACATAAATAAAATAATGACTGTGGCTATAACAATAATTCGTTTTTTTATAGTCAATAAACCTTCGTTGGACCGCAATTTCACCTGATGGAAAGTGAAGATGTGAATATTAGTAAGATAGTACCTATTAGGTGCCCACCTTCTAGGTAATGTCTTACCATTTGACCAGTGTCTGATGGTGTGTAGAAAGAAGGCTACATATTCTGTGTCGAAGTGTCTGAGAACAAGCTCCTCTGCAATAAGTCCAAAAAACAAAGTACAAAAACTAATCATAAACCACCTTAACCTCATTCAATCCAAACGAGCATATTAACACCCCTGAAAACATAAAATCAAATTAAAAACGCATCAAATTCAACAATTAATACAATTATGATTGTTGAGGAGGAAAACACTGCGTTAAACTCCCGTTAAAAGACAAAGTAACACAATTTTCCCGCATTTTTCTCCCCCGCCTAATTACAACTCATTCTATTAATAAAGAAGATCATTACAATTAGGGCGATACTGGCAAGACTGTCGAAAAAGTTTTACAACTCTGTAAAAATATCGGCGCGTAAATCAAAGAATTAAATAAAACATTTTTCCTTCCAATTTACAAGTCATAAATAACGTCCGGCGGTCGGTGTTGCCCACTGAAAATATTTAACCAGCAAATGGTCGCGTGGGCTCACGGGTCAGCCATTCACTATAAAATATTTGAATAACGAATGATATACGGTTTGTTTATTGGCGGGCCTGTTCGTTCCTTTTTTGAATTTCATTATTTGGAGTTGACCGACGCGCGCAGGGTCACCGTTGGTCATTCAGAGGGGAGCGATTGGCCAAGCTGACCCTTGTTCGCTACATTATGTACATACTGTTTGTAATATTTTCGCAGCTTGGGTCCGGTAGACCGGTTTAACGTGTAAGGGTTAGGTTATTGGAATTTTTACGTTTAATTTGTGATTTGTGACGCACGTGTTCTGTTAAAAGGTCACAACGGGTCACAGGTTCAAGATTATTTGCTTCGTTACCAAGAAATTAAATTCTATTCAGCTAAGAATAACCTGTTTTTTGCTTGAGTTCTCTGTCCTTTATTTCTTGTTCTCATTTTGATTGTTACCTATGACTTTTATCTAGCTTTAGCCCAAAATCCAAAAATATTTTTTCATTTCTTGTATGAAGCACAATGCAGTGTTCAGTATGCACTGTTCAGTCTGGATTCTTGTGTTACACAGTTCATACACATTACATTGTTTTCACCTTTTCTAGAGGCCAAGGTACAATGATGTCGATGCTTGTCACCTTAAGGTCACCTAACTTCCTATGTTATTATAGCTTAGCAAAATCTACGTGAGGAATGTGTTACGTATCAAACGTGACTTTCTATCTTCTTTCATGTTAAATTTATCTAATAAATGAATCAGATGCCATCAAGAAACTGTTGGCGATTTATTATTTACGATTTCTCTGAAATTTCTGATATTTTCTTTTCCAAAAACACCATGGTTCACAATTTTTTCCGATCCATAAGCGATATAGGATTAGAATTACATCTAAGGCCATTACACGTTGGAAATTCGACCCCCCGTGGGGTCTCGGGGGATGAAAAACGAGAAAACTTTCCCTCTCGACATCACTTTGTTTACTTTTGCACTATTTATGTTGAAATGTTGGGGCCCGAAACAATTTCTTAGGCGTGACGTGGAGAGAACTTTAATGTTGGGGTTATTTTTGTATTTTGCGCGTTGGCTCGTGGTTTTACGGAAATCCCTTAGGAAGATGGTATTTTATTTTCTATGTGTGCTTGAGTGTTCCGTACCTTTGAAATACGGGCATTTTATGAGAAGATACTTGTTAACATTGTTGGTCGTTTTTTTATGAAAAAAATATCGACGTTGCCCTGTAACATAATTACGTTTATCTTAAAAACCATAAACCGATCAATTATGGTTTTCTAATGGATTGTGAGAACTGAGCCAAATTGAAATGAAACCAAAACCAGACTGGGAGCACCAGTTTTCAAATAAAAAAATAATTATCAAAATCGGATCACCCAGACCAAAGTTCTGCGGTAACAAACAAAAGAAGCAGGCGAATTGAGAAATCCCTCCTTTTTTTGAAGTCGGATAAAAATCTATATTGTATGGGCAGATAAATTGTTAATAGGAAATGTTTCATGCATCCTAATGCTTACATTAAATTACCAAAATGTTGCTGTAGCATTTTGGTTAAGGCGCATACACGAGTGAAAGTGGCGTAAGTATTATTTTATCTCATTAGTTTGTTTAACACAGGAAATAAGGGAATATTTTGTAAAGCTTAGGCAGAGATACGAAGTTGCTCTTTTTGGCCACCAAATTCTATTTTCGCATCTCCACCTAAACTATCACACTAAGTGAAGAGAAAGTTTGTATGGATGTATGGATGGATGTTTGTTACTTCTTCACGCCAAAACTACTGGACGGATTTGGCTGAAATTTAGCAAACAGGTAATTCTAATCCTGGAATCAAACATAGGCTATTTTTTATCCCATAAATCATTTTCCGTGGGATGAAATTCACCTTTTGATGTTTCCATAGGAACAACGCGTGCGAAGCCGCGGGGCGCAGTTAGTACAAGAAAAACTATTACAGAGGTATTAAAAATAGCTTATAATACATACCATAAACTGTACGATGGATTTTTAAAATTTTGATTATTAAACTTGATAGAATAGGTGGCGCTGTCATATTATAGCTCGGGAATGCGCCCGCGAATAAGTTTGATGGCTCTCAAACCATATCAAAAAAAGGTAGATAGAGTCCGCGCCACGACTCAAGTCTTACGGCAAAAGAGGACAACTACATAATTCCGAACACTATCGTGAAATAATGGATACCTACCTACAAGCGAATTTGTCCGCTAAATTTCCGGAACAAGACCTCTTAGACCAGAAGACCATAATTATTGTTAATAAAACGAATATTTTGATCTATTTACTACAGATCTGCGATAGCAGCGCCGCGTCTACAGGACTTGAGTCGTGGCGCGGACTCTAGTTGTTAATCTGCCAAACCTACTCTTATAACCATTACTTCCTCACGTTGAATTTGCATGGAATACAAATGGAATTCTATGTTCAATCCCTCTCAACTAATTGGCATAGCGCAGCATTAGTATTCCATCCGTAGCTCTACGTCATTTAGTATGCGGGTACAGGCTATTTTAATTAGCACAATGTATGACAGCTGACAGTTCACATACGGTAGTAATAATTTGGTACCTGCTTTGATAAAATGAACTTGTGGTTTAGCGTACAAGTGTTTCTGCGAACGGCTTTATACGTGTTTTTAATGTGGGGGATAACCCTACTTATAACCACGTTCCAGGTCTGGAACTTCGTCTATGCAAAATTTAAACACAACTAGTTCATTAGTTGGGCGTAGTCCTTACTGGCGTGAAGTAACAAACATCCAATCTTTTATTACTTTTATGACTCCACTTCTATACGCAATTATAATTATTAGTCTATTGTGATGATTCCAAGCTTGAAATTACAATAATTTTGTTATTTAAGTGACATGTTTTTCAATAATTTACCAAGGTTTCACATTAAAATGGACTTATATTATCCCACAATTATTCTACCCAGATTTAATGTTCAAAATGAACTCCACAGACTTCACAAAGCCAGCTATAAAAGTATCCTCTCACGAAATAGAAGGAAAACCAGTGCCGAAAACTACGTACATAATATTCGGACCCCCACCCACACAAACAAATGGCACATAGTAATCCACGCACACTTCCATACTCACATACGGCGTATATGGCCACGTGAGAGGGAAGAAGAGCGGGATGGAAAATAGTGGATGTTTTGCGTGGGAGGGAGAGGGTGACTGCAGGACGAACGATACAACAAATCAATACGAGCGGTGGTGACCGGTAGCCTGTGTCACCCCCTTGCCCCCCTCAGACCGCATGCCCCCTCTGTCAACTGCCACAGAGTTGTTAGAACTCCCGAAATTGCTTTAATGCAGATGTATTTTGTTGCGAATACAAAGATAGCTAGAGAATTTATGTTGGGTATTGTTGAAAGTTTGGTCTCATAGCCTTGAAACTATTTTTTCATAAATAACTGCAGGAATTTGCATGTTCGAATGTCTGGCAAAGTGAAACACATCAAGTAAAAGTTGAAAAAAGTTTACCCATAGTTCAAGAACATTATTCATTTGAGAGATTGCTTAAAGCACGTATAAAGCAAAAATGTGATTAGGTAATTCATTGGATTTACAGTTTATTAACAATTTTCAATTCCATATCAAAATACTCTATAACTCACATGTAGATTGTAGAGTCTTAGTTCAAATAAAGGAAAAGCTAAAGTTGTGATAATTCTTATAATAGCAATATTTTATTACATAAGCGCCTTATTTTTTCAACAATCTATCAAATTATATCCACAGTCTTTACTAGTCTACAGAGTTTTATTACTATGGGGTAGGTTTGTAGGGCAAGTTTGTATGGTATCGATTTTTCACGTCTTTTCCATTCGATTCATAGCTCTACGAAACAAAATCCGCTTGACCGCGTATGGAAGGCGACGCTACTGGGACTGACAAAACTTGATACTTTGTACACTTTTGCATCAAAAAGTTTTTCATTTTAATATTTCGGCGTACCTGCTGTCAGTTCAACGCCTGAAATTCGAAATGTGGCTTGTTTAAGGGGTATTTTTACGTTAATATCATTATATTAGTGAGTGATTAGAGGTAGCATTCTACTACCTCTAATCACTAACCCATACCTATCTATTATTTTTTTTACTAAGAGCTAGTATTATAGCTTGCAATATTATAGTAGCTTACAATATTGCAAGCACGTTTAGTTACCTCAGTCTTCGCTAATACGTATTTTAGCAATATTTAGAAGGAGAATACCACAATCTAGTTCCAGCTAGTTTCCACTTACTTTTCCAACATGGCGCAGTGCCAAAAACATTGTCTTCGGCTTATACTACTCTAAAACTTTATTGTCTGACCACTAAATATATAAGATTAAAGTCCTTTATCGTGGGTATTCTTAGAAAAGCTTGATTTTGTTACCTTGTGTCTCGAGGGCCGAGGATGTAGGTTCATACAAAACCTTTCTCTGTGATTACGTGATTAGTCAAGTTTCGATTCTAAGGTAATATTTGGCTCAAGAATTTCTGAAGGTGGCAATACATTCAACCCAATTTCAAAAATCGATTTCCAAAACCATCCACCATAGGCTTTGTCCTAAGGGTACATTCCGCTGAGTAACGGCCCAGTAATTCAGTACTCTACCCTCCGAAGGGCTCATACGGAGGGACGATAAACTGCAAAACCACGGGAGGGGGAGTCTCCGATAAACAGAGCGGTAATTTATGGCCCTACGGAACCCTTTTCGGACCGGAGGATTCGCTTGTTTATAGGGAATTTATTCCGAAGCTGGCAACCCAGTTTAGGTGGACTGCTCTGTAATCAGGAAGGGCCTTGATTATATGTATTTTGATATCCCCGCTGAAATATCTTAATAAGAGAACTAATTCGTTGAGCAATAACTGTACCATAAGTATGAGATAAGTTTCTCAGATTTACGTCAAAAAAAGAAGCATTTGACTTCAAAATAATTGATTTTGCTTTAAAAAACTATAGACTTCAATTTTTATAGTTTTTTCATGAATGTTTATAGATCTTAACGTCCGAACTGAACCAAATTAAAATTGGACCACACAGAAAGCACCAGCTTTTATATAAAAAAATAATCATGAAAATCGGACTACCCAGTCAAAAGTTCTTAGGTAACAAACAATTTTTTAATACACATTCTCAAAACTACACATAGCATGATAAAAATCATTAAAGTCATACTCAATCTTAAAATAGATAAAATAAAATAATGAAACCATTTAAAATGAAACAAAAAATCCAATTCGATATTCAAAAGCTGAAATCCAAAGCGCGCAAACACACCTCCACTCTCACAGATCAATAGGCTCCTGACCGATACAAACATATAAATATAATCTCCTATTTTACCCTTATGGCCGGTACAGTCCGCAGCCATCTTGGAATCCCCCCCGTCGCCACCCACGCTCAATCTTACCCCAAACGTGCCCCCTCGATCTAAGGGGCTTTCAAAGGCCGAAACCCGCTAATACTAATGTCCTCGTATGAGTGTGTGTGTTACACGGGTAGGTAACCGAACGACTTTCATTTGTTTTTGGGGGTTTTATATCGTTACTGAAATGAGATGTGGAGAGAGGACTCGTTAAGGATCAAAAAACTAAATTAAACCTTAAAGATACCCGATCATAAGAAGTATCCTTTTTTGGCACTACTATGCATTTCTCTAATTGTTGACAAGTGATTTTCAAATTCAGAATGCAGTATTTCATCTCTATCTGTGAAACTAAACTTTGTCTAGGTATGAAATACTCCATTCTGTACTTGAAAATCTCTTGTCAACAATTAGAGATATTCATAGTGGTGCATTATGTCAAAAAAGGTATCCCTACTTCATTGAATAGGCTTTAGGATTCAACCATAGCTTTCGACATGTCCTCACAGCCTTGGGAAAATAACGGAAATTGGGACCAATTTAATAGTGTATATCAATTGAACCTTATTTTTTTTGTATTTTAATTAGTTCTTTAATGAATTTTCGTTTGTCACGTGACTTGATAACTCGTTTTGTACTTTCTAGGATTAGATTTCCAAGAAAGATAATTCTTGGAAGGACCAAAGTTTCATACTACGTACATTATGTTCTAGTAATTTTTTTACGTACAAAGTTCAAGTACAAGAAAAAGTTATTTTTATTAAAGCAATAAATGAAAAATAATAATGTATTTCTTTTCTCTGCATGTCTTATTTATACAGAGCTTGTGTAAATATTTATAATTTTGACGTAGCATATTTTACGACGAAGGTTTATGACAATCTTTATGATATGTTACAGACATAAAAGACGAGATTTCCTCTTAAAAGCTTCAGTTTTGAATAACTTATGAGTCTTGCTTTAAGTTTTTATAAATTCCTGCGAACCTAGATAATGTTGCTATTACCTAAATAATGTATCTTGTTTCGTCAACGTTCTTTGGTTTATCTGCCCAATAAAACCATTCGGTTATTGTCATATACCTATCTATATCAAGCTATTGACGAAAGTCTAAGAAGAAAGAAGAGCTTTAATGTCTCGTCGAAAGATTAAAGCCGAAAATAACATAAAAACCGCTAAAAGCCATCCTTATGATCCAATCAGCTTCAAAGCAAAGATAATTGGCGTTCCCATACCGCAATACATTACCGAAAAAAAAACCTACTCAATTTCCGAGAGAGATTTCCATCAGGCCCGATACGGTAGCTCAACACAATCTCCCACACACATGCACACATAAAATATTCAGTCGCCACTCCGATACATCATTCATTCGTCCGCAGAGTACGGTTCGACACCAATCTTCCATTTGGCAAGAAAATCGATACACGTCGTGGCCATATAAGCATTCCGGGGGAGGTAGACGGGTGTCTTAAGGGGGAGTTAAGGTTTAGTCCCGAATATTGAATTTCCCCTGGGACAAACCCGTTTCGCTTTGTCCCTTGGCCGGGGTCGTGTGGGCTTCGTTGCCCGGGCCAGACCCACACAGCGACGTACGCACTTGCGTAAGTGTGTAATAACATTGAGGCCGGGCATACGTGACTTTCGAGCCGTTTGACGGGCCCTCTGGCTATATTCTCATCTCACTTGTATGTGTGGAGAGGGCGTTCTGCCCTATATGTTATACAGCCTCCCTAGCTTCAAAGCCTTCAAATTGGGTCTCTTTAAATAAAATGTACGCATGAGTTTGTTGAAAGATTTTTAACCCTATTTTAATTTTAGCTTAGTAATGGAATACTTTTACTTCAGTATCAAAAAGTTTGGTTGGGTATTAAATTATACTAAATTTAGTTAATTAAAATTATATAAATAATTCCGGCAGATCCACACAGCATTATCTTGCCCCAAACTAAGTAGAACTTGTGCTAAGGTTATTACTTATCTGATGTACTTATTACGTTAATCAAGATTTTTATAATACATATACTATATACTATACTACTTACTATATACTATATAATACCCAAAAGACTTGGCATCAGCAGATCGTACAAACATTTGTCTCGAGGCGGGAATCGAATCTGCAACCTCGTGCTTCGCACGCACACCTTCTCCCGCTGCATCACAAAGGTCGTCCTACACTTGAAGTTTCTATGACAATAAATACCTACAATCATAGGTACTTTTGTAAAATATGTTACTTATATTAATTAAATTTTAATGGTGTAAAACACTATCAAAGAGAGAAGACATCAATTTTAGCTAGAGACTGCTTTCAATCATAATTCTCTCTCTACCTAAAAAGCAAACAGACAAATTGAAAACCTCCTCCTTTTTTGAAGTCTGTTAAAACTACCCAACTACCAAAATATAGTTAGCTAGCAAGACTAATAAACAAGAGTCTTAATTCAAAAAATTACCCAACAAGCGAGTGTCAATCTTGGCACACACCCACTCTATCCACAGTAGAGCAAACTCGTATTGCCTCTGAGATCTATGGTAAAATAATATCTATGGTACAAGATACAAATGCTAATCTCATATAGTAATTTAGTGTCAAAGGGGTGGTTTTCGAGACTATAACTTTATATCACGTTGATGCGAATGAAAATAAGCACTATTCGTGTAGATTTTCTACTCGGTTGCTATTTGTTGTGCAGTAGTAATACAGAACTACTTTCAGTCTAAATTACTTTCATACTCATTTAAAATAGAGTTTTTGTTTAAATTCAACAACAACTCATAAAGTACTCATAATAACTCATATTTAAACTCCATACTTAAACTCCATATTTAAACTCCATTTTATAAATTTTTACTATAAAAACTTTTGCATTTTGACGAATTCAGTACGGTTCCTATTTAACTCCCACTTTTATAGTGAATCTATATGGTTTTATCTACTTAATTTTCCCATTGGATTTTTTTCAGATGCACTGATTCAATTGTGTTAAAGACGAGATATGACATTTAACCGTAATAATTTCATCGTCATATTAAATTAAAATTAAACAACATTTAAAACTGAATAAAATTATTAGTGCAGTAATGCATGGTATTGTACCCTCCAGGGGAGGTAAGGGGGAGGTGGAGCGGCCACTATATAAATCTCTGTCACAAAGAGATAGGGACAAATACCTTGGCGTACTCTGGCTCTAATAAAAATAAGATATTTTGTTCGAATAAAAAAAATACATGGTTTTAAAGTTTTTACACTCGGAACGTCATGTACTTACCTGCTGTGTTCGCTTGAAAGTTTTTGTTCTTCGGTTGGATATTCAGAAAGGAAGGTACAAAATTTTTTCAAGTTTTTTATTTCTATACTGAAATCCGGTGGCCGAATTCGGATGAGCGTCATGGTTACGTTTAATTTTTTATACATTTGCGTAGTTTGATGAAGTTTGTACGAGACGTCACCGTGACGTCTCATTTTTGTTTGGGATTTGCATTCATTCATGATTTGCGCAAACGTGCAGAAAAAAAAAGCCACAAACACTTTAAATTTTTTGTTAATTATCATCAAACCAAGGTCATAAGATATTCGTTTTATTTTTATTATCTCGTGGATTAAATACTTTTTAAAATATTTATATCTATTTAAACAAAATTTCTGCACATACCTACATCGAGCCACGGACAGGACACAAATTTTAATTAAACCGTCATACAACGTCAACAACAAACAAAACGTTTTAAACTTTCGCTATTTGTTCATTATATTTAATGATAATTTATCGGATACAAAAAGTTACGCGATAATTCTCGATTTTGATCATTTTTTATCAAAATAAAACATGTCAAAGCACATGTCTACTCTGACGGCAATATAAATGTGAATCTTACAACAGATGCCGTTACAGTTGAATGCAGTATATCTGGAATTCACGAGAGCTCCGAACCAAGCATCTACATCACCCATTGATACAAAGTAATTTCTCAAGTCTGAAGCACGTGCCCGGGTTTCCAATCAACCCCTTTGTAGGGGTATCGACAGACATATGGCCTGTACTATACAGGTAGCTTTAATCTTGGTGAGCTATTGTCAAGTATGGAAAGCTGGCAAGTTTCAAACAAGAAAATAAATATGTAGATCCAAAACATTTATGAGTCGAAATTGAAAAAACATTTCGTTTTATACGCGGACATCTTCGAAGCCCGCTAACTTCAAGATAACAAAAAATAAAATGTAGAGCTGAAATAATTGATTAAAAAATTTAAGTTTAGTAACATCATCCACGTAGGTTTAATGTGCTCATGGTTCAATCGAAAACTTTATTTCTCATTAGATCCATTATGGATCTACTGAGAAATAAAGTTCTCGATAGATCCACACCTGCCAAAGTGGATCTAATGAGAAATAAAGTTCTCGATAGATCTATCATGGATCTAGTCAATTGATCTAATGGGAAACATCCATGTGAAAACATACAAATGTTTTGGTCAGACATTTTCTTAGTTTTACTACTTTTCCTATCCATAATACTCTACCATTATAGGTCCTAGGTATTCTTATCTATAAGTAATACCTACACATACCAACCCTCTTTTTGATTTCAAATAATGTCGAATTTCCCCGACTTACCCCGAGGCGAACTTGTTAGGACATCGGGAGACTCGAGATCACGTTCGCTTTGGAAAATGTCCTTTGATACGTTGTCATTGTTACGAATGTTTCCAACAAGTAATATTTTGGCTAGTTTTTGCACCTATTATGGGGCCAAAACTAACCAAAATATTGCTTACTAGTTAAACTTATTAGTTTGCTATTAACATTGTCAGATTTTTTCGACGACTAGTAAAACATTTTTTTTTTTCTTATATACCGTATATAAATGTACACATAAACACAGAAATAAAGTGATATGTTTGATATCTGTCGCTTCGGTTTGTAGACTAAAGTATAGAAAAGACTAAGAAATCTTTATCCTGTTCGTTAACATTAGACATAAGGTACGTACGTACGTAAGATAAAAATGGTGGAGAACACAAAAACGTTAGGAAACTCACAAAAACAAGAAACTAATACGAGATCAGCATCCATCTAAACCTAAGTGTACATTGCTTCAATTATATTTAAGATCTCTACAAAAATAGCAGCATATTAAAAAGACTGCAGGCAACACTGCTTGTTACCAACCTAACAACTACCTATCGCATGTATCAAACCTTAGACATGTGCCAGACGTTTTTGATACTTATTCACTTGCGTTTTAGAGTCACAATTGATGTCGTAAATAAAATTTATATATAATTTCGAGTGGAACTACGTGCTTTGAGCTGAGTTCATAGAATTCTGAGCGAACGAAGCTTGTAGGTGCCGTTTGCTATGTCATCACATCAGGTAGGTACTCTACCAAGATAAAGTACTTAAATTTTTTTCTTAAAAATAAGTAGACAACACCTGCTCTACGATTAAAACACAGCTTTTTTGTATTTTGTATGTTCCAGTTGTGTCCTCCTAGTCCAAATTTGAACTAATAACGATCTTATGTATGATCTTTGTACATGCGTCCAAAAATAGGTCAATAACCAACCTTAAAACTTTTTCAAACGCCTAAAACCCCCCTTTTAACTTTGTAGTTCGATTGATTTGGCTGAAAATTGGTGGTAGCTTAGAATCAGCAGACTGACATAGGATATCCCGTTCCCGTGGGACGTGACTTTAAAAAAACCACTGGGGCAAAGCGTCGGGACCCAGCTAGTCACACTAATCACACTAATAATATTATAAATGCGCAAGTTTGTATGGATGTATGGATGGGTGGATGGATGAATTGATGGATGAATATTTGTTACTTCTTCACGCCAAAACTACTGGACGGATCTGGCTGAAATTGCATACAGGTGATTATAATCCTGAAATCAAACATAGGCTACTTTTTATCCCATAAATCAGTTCCCGTGGGATGAATATCATCTCTTAACGTTTCCATAAGAACAACGCGTGCGAAGCTGCGGGGCGCAGCTAGTTATCCATAATTGGTCTCTCACGCACCTCTAGTACTCAAAGTAGTACCTACCTAGCCATAACGTGCAAAATAAATCCTCATTTCTCCTATTTCATGTTCAGAGGCGAATATTTTTCAATCAATCTTACCTATACGCACGTTGTTTCACATTCAGTGGAAAAAATCTCATACCGACAGGGCCCTGTGATTTTTGAACCATGACGTATAATACCTCCCTTCTGATTACCATTTGACGAACTGAGTATCATGCTCTGATGGACTTTTTGAAGGCAGTCTGCAATTTTGCCACAAAAAAAGAAAGCTATTTTATATCTAGCTTTATTTTTCACTCTGTTTGCTGGTTCTGATTGATCTGATAGGAACGCAATGTATTTTTTTGTTGGTACTTTTGGTTGAATAAAAGTCACTAAAGTGAAAAAGCCACTGGCAGACCGCCAATTCTTTCGCATTTTTCTCGGTTATCAAGATATTTAGTTAGTTAACAATCGCCAATTATTCGTAGAACTAAAGTTAATTTCATTTGAATTCTCTAAAACAACAGATCAAACAAATTCCACACACAGAATTAATTTATTCCATTGTCCTTTACAATCGTGAACAATAAGTTTCAGTCACATGCAGAGTAAGACAAAACTCTGACGCCCTTTGTAATAAACCCTTATTTAACCCTTCCATTGTTTTAGGGGGGCTAAATTAATCTCAGTATATTTCTTTGATCGTCAGGCGCAGGATAAAGGGGGTTAAATGACAGGTCGAAGTTTGACATGTAAATGCGTGTCAGTTTTGTTTTGACCGTTAATAGCTCTGGACTTTTGTGAGAAAATCACAACGGCCGATTTATTATGACTTTGCAAAATGATTTGTTGGTTTATCAATCCAACCACCAGCAAATACGTGCTTGGCTAATAATGTACCTGCAACGTCACTTTTAGTAGGTAACTTACAGTAAAGATTAATTCATTAAGTTTTTTTTTCTAATGTTAATGTCACTTAATGTCAACAGCCAACCAGACTGCTAACAGTTTTTATAACCATAATAGACAGATTAATGTTTCTTATTTTCAATCAAGTTAAACCAAAACCTATATAAAAAATTCTAGTTGACACCAACAAAGTTTCACCCAATAGTGTCAGAAGTATAAATTACCGTCTGTGACTCCACCCATTCAAAGAATGCGGACAAGGCAGTATTTCACGGCTCGTTGCGTATACTCAGTATATTCCTTTGTCCTCCAAACATTCCCGTTTCCACAGTGAATAAATTACAGCCTAGGCCGAGGCAATACTGTATCTCCACGTCATGTCACTTTGTATGAACACGAGAGATTTGGGGGAGGCGAAATGAAATGAGGTTGGGCGATTGGCTTATTCGGGTCAAAATATTCCAGGAATCTGAATATGAAATTGGATGGGTGTGTATCTAGCTAGGTAGCTTGGTAGATTCAATATCCTTTTAGGAGTAAAATCTTCTGGTAGAAGTTTTAGCTCGTATAAGAAGCTTAGAGCGCGCTGCCGTAGTCTAAGTTATTGAGTCTCCCGGCATCATATAACCAACAAACATACTCGTCTAATTTATACCTTCTAATTCAAACCTTAACAAGATCCTATCCGTAAACTTATGTAGGTACAGTCAACACCCACACACGCTCTCGTATATATCAGTTAAGCCTTTTCGAAGCTTCGTATTCCTCGCACACATCGAAAGCAAAGCCGCAAGGCACGTAACATAAGGAGCTTTGAAATTAATTTAGCTCGGAACTAGCTGGCAAATGGATAGACGTGTGAGCCGAGGGGGGGTACTAACCCCCCGTCAGCCCCCCACGGGAGGGGGTGGCCGTATGTCGGCGAAATTCGGCATTTAGAACCTTTGTGGCGAGACCGGTTGCGCTTAGCAGTAATTGTGTACCGTATAACGCTCTCGTTTTGTAGGCGTTTGTAATTAATGTTTGTTGTTCAAATTAGTGGGGAATAGGCCTAATTGGTCGATAGTTTCAGGGAGATGAAGTTTTAGCTTTTGATTACCTACTTGTGTCTTGATTGTCTATTCATATTCAAAGTATAGAGAGAGTAGAAATCAGACGAAGTCACAGGTAGAGGTCCAAAAAGGTCGTGTCCTTTCAATAACTTGCTGCTTATTTGCTACGATATTCGTATCAATCCAATTTTATGTTCTTTATGTTTTATACGAACCTCAGCAAGATAAGCAGCATGTTATTGAAACGAGTGTCGTATATTTTTATATGCAGGTCTCGACAGAGCCTACACATTTGCTTCCCTTGGAGTCGAGACCTTGACCTACAAGTGGGGTTTCGAGGCTCAACGCGTTTTCAAAAAACTATCTGCGCGTCTGGTCAAAGCGACTCGTGACCCGAGAGCTGGTGAATATCTGGCGCAGCCTATCAGCATTACCATACAGCGGGGCAATGCAGCTTGCGTCTTGGGTACGCTTCCGACTGGTATTGATATGGATCAGTTGAGTTTCCTGTAGATTGTTTGCAACAGTCTGCATAATTATATACATCCAAAGGTTACCTGGAAGAGATCACTACTAAGCGATAAGGCTGCCCATTGTACTCGTTTTATGTTTTGTATCCATGAACCTCATTTTTATGGTGTACAATATATCAGCCAAGCGTTTTGCAGCACAATCTTTCAGAATGCGTTTTCAGGGTTGCCACATGTCGAAAAAGTTTAAAAACAAAGTGACAACCCTACTCAAAACATACACGTTAATATCCTCTGCGAACGCCAAAGGCCCTACAATATCCGACTCATGTCCCTTTATATGAAAGCCTATATGACATAGTATATTAAATGTCCTGGGGCGATTGCCGGATAACCGTGTTAGTAATATCCGGGAAAAAGCTTTGATTTCTATACGCACGTTATGTTCTAGAGGATATTGAAATGTCTCGACCTGCTCGAGACAGGGAGTTCATTTATTATGAATCTTTTTGAGTCGTCGTCTACGTTCTCTCGCCTTTCATCTTAGTCGCTATACGGTCGTACGTTCATCATGACCATACCATATGCCTACCTTATTGCAACTGATAAGACCACAAAACTACCAAATCAAATGATCACCTGGTTGCGTGCCTTTTTCTCCAACTTCAAAAACACTAGGAGGTTGTATATGCGGCTATGTATGTTTTTTTTAAGGTAGGTAAGTATATAGAAAATGCTTGTAAAGTCTTGTCAGATCAATTAGTATTTGTTCCGTAAAATAAAAAAAAAACAGTAAGCATAAGTTAAGGAATTAGAAGTCAGTTATTAGTTTTATGGAAACAATAAAACGATTTCAAAAAAATGTCTTTGTATTGTCGTTGGTAAGTATAATTTTATTGGCTTACATATGTATAGTACATAAACAAAATTGTAAAAAATACTTATCTTCTTACACCCAAATACTCAAATGCAACTGGCATTTAATCTCGTCTTATGTCGCGATATTTTGTCTGTTTTCCATAAAAAAAACTGTCAAATTTCGTCATTTGAGTTGTGCTTAAATCTGAGTTGAGTTTGAGTATTCAGGGGTACGACTTATTTTGAAAGCATATCTAATTCTGAAAGTTTCATGTGTTTTCCCGCGACAAAAACATCGCTTAATCATCGTAAAGGGAATTCAGAAAAACACAGCTCGGTTATACAACTCGGTTATGCTCTATGAAAATTAGCAACAATTCTAAGATAAACGTAGAATTGTTGCAAATTTTCATAGAGCAATGCGAGCCAAGGGCACTCACTAGTTATAGTCAGAAATAACTTCATAGCTTAACCCCATATTATTTAGGCGCCACAATGTAATATTTTATGCCCACGTAAAGTTTATGTCGTAATTTAATGGGTAGCTATTTGGATTTGCGTCTTTAGGAGAATTATTTTATTTGACCTACTTTTGGCACCTACGAGTAGGTATCTTAGAATATACATAAAATTTATTGTTATGCATAGTAAGGGGTCAAGACTTACCTACTTAATATAGAAAACAAGTAAACTTTACTAAATAATTAATTTTGTTTTAAAAAAGGACCACACGGGAAACACCAGCATTCATATAAAAAAAGAATCATGATCGGACCACCCAGTCAAAAGTTCTGAGTATAAAACTTTTAAATCCATCATGGTTATACTTAAGTTATTTACAACGGGATATTTACCATGATTAGAATTTTGAGCTTTCCAATATTATTCCGTGATCATGGCGCATGAAACTGTGCCGAAATATTGGAAGGCTCAAAATTCTAATCATGGTAAATATCCCGTTGTAAATAACTTTAGTAAAAGTTCTAAGGTAACAAACATAAAAAAAAAACATTCGAATATATAATCTCCTCCTTTTTTTTAAGTCGGTTAAAAATTAATTAATACGATTGCTCTGTTTTTTAACCCTAATTATATATTGTGCCTGTGTTATTGGGATTCATCAAAACATTTCACACAAAATGAACCTCTGACAAAAAAGACTCTGTCAAAAAGAGTTACATCATCATGACATGGTCTACTTCATCTATGAATAGATAGCACGAAGATAGTCACATGAGACCGGGGTGCTCTGACGAGTATTAGATAGAAGAGCGTTGGCAACACTTATCTAAGGAGCTCTTATTAAATCCTCCTTAACTAATCCTTCAGCGCTGAGGTACGGATGGCAGAAAAATCTGTTAGTTAGCATGTTTTAGCACAAATCTTTCTATACTATATTATTAAACTTTGAATCAAATATTTACCTATATCTGTAATTATTGACGTTTTGTTTGTTTGTTTGTGTTTTAAGTAGGTATAGGTAAGTACTTACAATAGTGTTTTTGTTCTAGCATGAGAACCTAATGGCATCCTGGATGATGGATGAAGAAGTTCAACTTTACAGCACACTCGAAGAACAAGGAAGAAGATGAAATAAAATGGATATGAAAACAGAAAAAAGTGTCGAAAATTGATACTATAAATGAATCTTCATGAATCTTCTTTTATTTTCTCGATAACTTAAAAAAAATTTGAAACCATGATTTGGTTAGGCGAATCAAACTGTAAAATTTAAGATTAGACCGATTCGATACTGCAAACCTTACTGAGGGCAAGCAAGCATGATAAACGTTCCCATTGCAGCATCTAGAACATAAACAGAATCAGCTGAGGCTTCACCACACTTGTACAGTTGGCTGCACCGAGAATAACTAGCAAAGAAAGTTGCGAGTTCGATTCCCATCGCAGAAGCGCAAATAAATAATGATTACATCAGGGTTAAAAGTCTAGTTCATTTGATTTTAAATGCGAGGTAAAGGTACCTACCTCTACAATTCTACATAGGTACACCGTAATCCACTTTTATAGACAAAACAAAAAAAAATTTATAGACGTGTAAGCATATTTTTTTTTTTAATTCATTATTCTAAAATTTTTTGCGTAGTTTTGTTTTATTTTTATAAAGCGTTCAGTGAAGCGCATAGCAAATTCTAACTTTTTGAGCATTACGGCAGCCTAAAACCAGTTGGTCCTAAATAGTTTTCTGCTGTCCCTACTAGTAATTAGTAGGACGTACATAGCTAGCGTACATAATGTAATTATGCACATATACGCCCCGGTCTAAAATACTCGAGGAACAATTTGGAACTAGAGCCGAAGTTGGAAACCACAGACGGCCGCCATCTTGCCGTTGCCATAGCAACTGCCGCGAATTGTCTGCTACCTACCTGCAATGTAAATATCTTGACGCTATTGTTTACGCGATGGATAGTTTAGTTTGAAATTTCAGACGGGTGGCATAACAAACATCCGAAAATACATCTAGAAATATATATTATATAAAATAATATAAAATACAAAAGATATTAAGGATTTCTTGCTCTACTTTATTGAAAATCTGAAAACTCGAAAGCATACCCGAGCCAATCTGACAGCGATACCTATTTTAACATATTTTTACGTTTATCATGGGAATTTTTAAAAATCCTACGTTCAGTTTGTGGTATCTATTATAAGCTATTTTTTAGTACCTCTTTCATAATTTTATCTCATATAGTTGAGGAGGAGATGCGAAATTAGAGTTTGGTGGCCAAAAAGCGCAACTTCGTATCTCTTCCTAAGCTTTACAAAATGAAACTATTACAGAGACATTAATAAATAGCTTATAATAGATACCACAAACTGAACGTAGGATTTTTAAAAATACCTGCGTTTAACATAATAATAAGATAAAATAGTTGGGGGCGCCACTTTCGCTGCTGTATGGGCCTTAACAGTTTGCCGTTATTTTTTAAAACTAATTAAACCTTAGATATTGTTCTTTTGCATAAAAAGTCAAGCTGAAACGGAAGCTAAACTGAATCTTACTTGATTAATCAACTTCTCAAAAAGAAGGTTTTCAATGGGACTGTAAGTAGAACAGGTGTGTATATTGCATGTATGTATGTAGGAATATTTAAGATGCATTTTCGGTAACGGAAGGCTCTTAGTAATTTTCTATACCTTCAACGTGTATCTGAAAGTTCTAGCTCGTGTTGTCTACAAATATATTCCAAAGAAAATTCGAAATGCAAGCTATAATAGTATTACTATCCAATTATTCAAAATAAACTTTACAAATTCTCAAAGCTTGTCTCTTTTATAAGCTTTGAGAATTTGTTATCAAGTTTTAACCGTACTTAGCATGCATCTTCCTATGCAACGCATTCATAACCTCAATACCCATCTATCAGTCTACATTTTCTAATTGACCAACACCCACTCTGCATTCTGCACTCAGAATACCCATAAACAAAAACTGCAGCATATTAAACTATAAATACCACTGCGGTACAAATACCACTATGGGTACTTATACTACAGTGGGTATAAAGGCAGTGCATCACAGATTCCGAGGCTGGCATTCCCACATCACTGGATGGAGTATTTCAATAAAATGGTGGTCCGCCATTAGCGATGTGTTGCACTACCCTCACGGTGTGGTTGGGGTAGTATAGAAGTGGCTTATTTATTTTGTAAAAATTACTAGGAAACTTGGCGAAATAAGTTTAAAACCCATTTAAAAATTGGAAAATAAAATTACAATCAAATAAATGAATTAAATTAGAACTACTTACTAGTTCTAGTATTTACAGATGAAAAGGTAAAGCTAACTGCAGACTCTTGCTAACCACAAACAAGGTAGTTCAACTGATCCATAACGTAGTCTTGAAACATTCAAAGGAACTAAGAAACGAATTGTTTAATCCCGGATATATTTTTGTGTTTGTAGTACTTACCTATCTATTTATTGCTTAGTAGTAGAATGCGCGTGTGCGAACCAAGCACTACTCAAATAATTCACTTTGATTGAAAAATCGGATCTATTTTATGCCCCCGTCTTTCTTCACCATCCTTAACGCATTCACTGCGCAGCTCCACGCAGATAGAGACTGGCACCTGCGTCTTGGGCCATGAAGGTGTTAACCTGGACTAATCTGAATCAGAGCCACTTCTATCCTGACTTTATATAATAGCCATTTAGTACCTACTGCCGGCCAATGGCCTCTATCCATGTTTGCCATTCACCACAGTCCTTCACTGAGCAACTGTTGTAATCGGTTACGTCCACAGCCGAACATATCTCCTCAAAGCACGGAGATATACCCGCTTGTCAGGTGGCATTTACAACCTCAACCACAACAGCCTTTATTCGTCCACGGTTGGACATAGGCCTCCCCCTGATAAACGCTTATTAGTTTCCTTATTGGTCCCCATGCCGGGCATGTTGGGAATGGCAGTTCAGCCCTTCTGTAATTCTTTATTGTACACAAATAACACATAGAATGAACTTATTTTAATAGATATGTACAAAATCGAGCTTAACCCTGACAAAGAGTTTTCTTCCAGCGAAACCTTAGTTATAGGAGAGGCCCTTGGTCGCCTCTTACAACACCCACGGAAAGAGCTGGGTTGTGCAAATTCTAAGGCGGCAACAAGACACTACACGGCATAAGCATGACCTGAACACGCCTTCTCAAAACATGGGGGTTCTGCCATAACCACCACGCTTGGCTTGGCAGGCGGCCTTTTAATAACTTTGTGTGAAATAAATATCCATCTCCATACTCTTACATCACAGAGGGCAGGCAGACGTAGTTGTGGAGCACTCTTCATTTCGAATGCCTGTCCACGCGCCTCCCCCGCGCCCCTCGGCCTCGTGTGTACGCCCTCGATGTTACTGCGATGAGGGAATCGCGGAGGAGGCAAGCCCTTTTTATTTTTGTGACAGAAAATATGGACGATAAAAGAGTTTTCTTATAGATAACACAACCTCGACCACCAGTCAGCTTGTGGTTTGGTAGAGCCACAGCGCCGCGCTGCTCTATCGTGGTTATGAGTAAGTAGATATACTAGCTTCATAGAGCTTTACCCATAAACAGCTTTGAATGTTCAATGTAGAGAATTATTGATATTACTAGCCGATGCTTGCAGCTGCGCATGCTTTTTACGGAGATAAACGAAGTCGTTCATTTTTAACCCACTTCAAAAAAGGAGGAGGTTCTCAATACCACTGTTTTTTTATGTTTGTTACCCCAGATCTTTTGACTGAGTTTTTTTATTTGAAAGCTGGTGCTTCCCATGTAGTCCCATTTTAATTTTGTTCAGTTCTGACAATGGCAACCATGAAAATTCATGAAAAAACTATAAAAATTGAAGTCGGTTTATAGTTTTTTAAAACAAAATTAATTATTGGGATACCCATCTAGCTTTCTGCCTAACAGACTTACAGACAGGCAAAGTTACTTTCAAATTTATAATATTATTTAGGATAACTACTAATAAAATAATATCTATACTAATATTATAAAGGTAAGAGATTTGATTTTTTGTTTGTTTGTTTTTATTGAATAGGCTCCTAAATTACAACACCGATTTAAAAATCGTTTCGTCATTCAAAAGCTTACTTTCCAGGGAGTGACATAGGCTATATTTTATCCAGTATTCCCACGGAAAAGGGAACTACGCGGGTGAAACCGCGAGGCACTGCTATTATAAAATAAAATAAGTACTATACCTAAACTACGAGAGTGGTAAAGCTGCTGAGTTTCAGCAATGAGCGCGTGCTCGTGGTGCCACGTCTGTTCATTTTATATAATTCGCAGGATCTTTGCTCTTTTACTCAACTGAGTTGAGTTTATGCATTCTCTTGCGCCCTTCGCTCGCAAGTGATGAAAGCACGTGTGATGCGTACCTACCTATAGGTAAACCTACCTACGTACCATTGTGGCAGCCTCCCAGTCCGCCATTAGAGTGTCATCTATACGCAAAATGGAGAAGAAATACAAATAGCCCTCAAACAGCGAGAATACTCTTATCTTGGTGAATGCTGGCTTCTATTTTGGTCAAAGAATTAACATTGCCAGTCAACGTGGCAATGCTGTCAGCATACTGGGCACTTTGCCTTCTGGAGACGGCTTAGATTTTGAACTGTGAATGCCAGTTGTAATACTTGTGGTGTATGTGATAAATAAATTAAATAAAAGTGTCACATCTATCAGTCGATGCCACATCTCTCGTGCCCTTCGCTCGCAAGTGATGAAAGCACGTGTGATGCGTACCTACCTATAGGTAAACCTACCTACGTACCATTGTGGCAGCCTCCCAGTCCGCCATTAGAGAGTGTCACCTGTACGCGAAATGGAGCAGAAATACAAATAGCGGGTTTTAAGCTCTCTTGCAGATATAACGATCTTTAGTTGTAATTCTTTAATGGCGCTTGTTGCATAGATAATGCTGTGCTACAATTTTATGTGTCGCTGTTCAGCAATATTTTATACCGTTAGAAAGGCATACCTAATGTTTGTGATATCGTGTGTTTTTTAAAGTAAGTAGGTAAAAGATTCAAGCAGCCTGCGTGTCTGCAAAGATATTATTATAAATAGTTATTTTAATTTATAGCTGGCTTCTGTTTCGGATACCGAATTAGCATTGCCATTGAACGTGGCAATGCTGTCAGCATTCTGGGCCCTCTACGTTCTAGTGACGGCTTATATTTTTATTATATATGTGTGTAAACTATGCTTTATCCATTTTGAATGCAGCATGTTAGTAAACAAAGTACGACACAAATAACAAAACCTCACTTGCTTGGCGTCGAGTATCAGATATAATTGTAAGCAATTTTTATTGAAGGGAGGATCTAAAATCGACAAGTAATGTAAATTACATATTACACGCCAACAAAGTGAATTTTAGGTTAAGTATGGGCGGTTTGTTTACGTTTAAGCTCCATTCAAAATGGATACGATATAATTGTAATTGTTTTAATCTATTATTCTTGTTTTTAAATAAGTGAAAATGGTTACAAATAAAATTATTTGATCGTTAAAACCCTGTAAGTGTTTTTATATTTCATAAAATTAGAGAGCCTAGCTCTTGTCGGTGCAATGATGCAATTTCCTCCACTTTTCTCTTTTACTTATTTTTATACGAAATGACAGCGGCTCTCTCCTTGCTCTGATTCGTAAACGATTATTGATAAATAATAAAATGATTACGCAGTTATTATTCTTCGATTGACAATAATCAAGTTTTATGTTATGGAGCCATCGATCAGGTATTTCGCGGACTTCGGCGAAAACTTTGATCGATGTATGGAGCGATTACTACTAAGTACTTATTTTGTAAGTCTAAAGAAATAAACGATTTGACTCTTATTATGAAGCGTCACAACAAACCCATCTCGTTGACAGTAGTCACTCTATGCTTTAGAAGACTCGAAACGTATTAGTTTATTTATTTATTGATCAACTGTGTTGATCAATAAATAAATCCGAGAAAACAATCTAATATCAGCTTATCCTAAAATAATAGCAACTACCATTTGGTGGAATTCCATGTAGCTGAAACAATAGAACATCATTGAATTGTTTGTAAGAGAACGAATCGGGTGAATCCAGGATTGGGTGAAAACGAACCTAACCCGAAACGTATTGAGCTGTTTTTAAAATAGTCTACTTGTTTAGTAGCTTAGGTCGATGTGTTGCGATGATCGATTTCTTACTAACTATTCTGCATCAGGGCCAAAAACGTGTTGAGCATAATCAGATCCTTGGCCACGACGAAATAAGGACTAAAATAAAACTACTAAGTATCAGTGTGGGGAATCCTTGTTCGCCCATGAAATCTATCAGGTTCTTTAAAATACACAGCACGCACTTTTTATAGTTTATTGGATATCGTGAATCTTCAAACAAAGTAGGAACATGTTCTTGAGGACGCTATCGAAATCTAAACTAGCATGTTTTTCCGCGGTCATAAACAAGCCGGCAATATGAAAAACCACGCCAAATTTAAACGTACACAGTTTACAAAGATAGTTGTTACGAATTTAGAATTAAGACGTTCTCGAATACAGTTACAATCTGTTACAATCAGAAAACTTGTTATCTTGCAAGAATATCTAGACAAAAACCAAGCCAAATATTGCAAAACACTATCATTCCACTCACGTAATTACTCAAAAAGTAATCATATAAGCTCCAGAGGATCGACTATCCGAGATTGAATTGCGTATCCACGTAATATATCAAAAGGTAATCCGTTTAAGTTTAAGGAGCAGTGTATATCATGTGATGGTACATACATACTCCTAACCACCCCGTGTTTGGTCGCCTAAGCAGGGTGGTGCCGACGCATGTTTAGATTTTTGGTCTAAAGTAGAGTCTGTAGCGATATATTTAACAAGGGTACAAGGAATTAGTATAGGTACCTACTAAACTGCTAAGACAGAATAATATGGCATAACTATCGCATATAAATTAACCAAGAGTTCCTTTTGAATTTACGGTCATTAAATTATTTGATATAGTGTGTGTGTTTGACATAATTTGTGCTGGCTTAGAATTTGTACCACCCCAACTCTTCCCGTGGGTGTCGTAAGAGGCGACTAAGGGATATCCACCGAGAGGCGGGAAGCAGCGCCCCCGCAGAAACTTTTACCAAACTGCGTTCTCCGACCCGCATTTCCAACGTGGGGATTATGGGCCGTGGAGAAGGGCCTACTTAGCTCTGTGTTGTGTGGGTTGCCACACTTATATCGTAGTAACGTAAATACGCCTACGCGACTCATTTTAGTTCCCAACTATCCGCTAGAGGCGCTTTAGAAGATTTTATGCTAGCGAATATAGATTGTGAAAACTCATTGTAGACACACTGATGTTCGCTTTGATCTCATCGCCCACACCGCTTGCTCGTCAACTAAGCAGGGGTGGGTAGGGGGTAACATTTTCCTGTTTGAAGGCACACGTCGCAAAGGGAAATCCTGTACAGGACAGGGCTCTAAAATTGCCCGTTTGATAAGGATACGTGTAGGTATAGAAGGGATGTTAGATTAAATTAGTGACCATGAATTTTATGTTTGATGAAATGTTTAGATGTGATTTTAGTTCAATTTACAAAATGTAGAACGAGGACACGTTATAGCCATTTGTGCAAATAGGATAAGCATAGAATTTCGCGTTTATAGAACCCACTCCTATAAACGCGAAATTCTATGCCTTCTTATTATATACAGAACATACCATACCATATAGAAAAGTACCTATGAGCGTAAAAATCAATTTTTGTTTATTACTAAACTAAGTAGGTACACGAATTAATAAAAAAAGGCTAACAGGAACCAAATAACGAGTATTACAATAACCTTCGAATTAAAACATAAGTCGTTTCAGCAGGGTTCCTAATATCTGGCCCAAATTATATACAAAACAGTGGACTTTCATGTTTTTTGAAACAAATAAACCGCATGCCTAAAACGGATTCTTTCAAAATCTCAATTAAAAATTATAAACTCGTCACACTGATCGTAGCAAATTGCTACGAACTTTGACTGTAGCAATTTTCGTAGCATCTCGTAGCAGTAACTTTCTATTAAAGTCCGGTATTTTTCATGTTTGTTCTAATAAATTAGTTATGAGGTGGGTAAACAGTAACACCACTTTTAGAAATAATTTTTTTTATGAGCTTAATGCTTACTGCCTTAGCGCAGCCCGACCGAGTTGGGTCTTCCATGAATCTGAGAACAGAGAGCGCCTATTCAAAAATATTGCATGTTCATTGATATCCCGTGCACCGCACATCGGACTAACGTCTCCATCCTCAAAGAACTTCGTGTCAAGGAGAGATTACCTTCGACTGTGCAGAAACGAAAACTGAAGTTCTTTAAGCACGTGGCACGAAAGATTTGATGGAGCGTTTCGTGGTCCAGGGCAATAGATCTTGTGGTCGATCTCTAACCAGATGATCAGATCTCATCACCTCTCTGACATACAAAATGACTGACGGCTCCCACAACGCAACCAACCAGGAACGATGGCGGCGCATTGCACGAGCAGCCGTTCACCAGGACCACGCATCTAACCCCGACCACTCAGCCAAAAGTGACCCAACTAAGAAAAAAAATATCCCACAATCACCCAAACCATGCACACCCTCGTTAACCCGACTGATTGTAGAGGCATCGTATCCGAGACCCCATCTCGCCGGTATTTGTCTTTACTTAGCCAGCTCCTTCTAATCTCGCTGAGCAAATAACTACATACCCTGCGAGGTTTCTGATGCTGTATTGGATGTATGCAATGTGGATGGGAGAGCTCGATTTTAGATGAGGATCATCGAATTTTCGAAAGGATCTTTATTTTTGCATTACATTTTCGTACATATGTTTTTAGATTTTTGTTACTATTTCCAAACATACAATTTTGTATAGCAGGTGCCCAGATTTTGTGTAGTAATGATTTGATTGCTTGCACAAAATTCTAGTCAGCAAACACAACGTTTTGGTTCAGAAACAAAATTTAACCCTTGACTCATGACGTGGATATTTGGACAGCCGGACAGAGGAAAAAATAGAGAAAACACAAAGAAAATCTCAAACATACCATAAAAATTCACTAAGTTCATTTTAAAGGTTAAAATTATACAATATTTGACACATATTTATGAGGTAATTTACCTGCTTTCAAATTGATCTCCTCACATACGTTGCCGTTAATGGCGTCTTCAATAATTCAAAGCCTGAATAGCTAATAATCTATACGCAATGGCTAATTAATTATTTGGGTAAGCACCAGCGGCATTCTGTCCCATGTGATTAATTGAAGAGAACGGAGTTCAACGTAACAGGTACAAGGGAGGTGAGTGAATTTGACGTAAGTAACGAGACGTAATCTTGACGTCACCTTTATCCATACAATTTGGTACAGCAGCGCCTCTATGTGCAGACAGGGCGCTACCCAGAGGGCGTAGCCAACCAGCATTCGCTATGAAGCGAATCGAAAACAATTGAAAGATTCGTAGGGAAAATTCGAAACAGATCACGTGACATATCTAAGGCATCAGTCCAAAAAATTATGGGTTTGACCATAATTTTTTGGACTTTTCTATTATCGCTTTCGACATCGATTGTTACATTGTCTAGGCCCTCAGGTCCCCATACAAAAAGGAAACTCTACGATCACGTCTCGTTAGTAACAAATATACTCACCCCTCAGGTTCGGCTTATCGGTGCCTTTACGCTTAGCATATTTTGATTCTTACCGTTTAAAATAAATGCCTTACCCATAATTTTATTATACACTAGCTGTGCCCCGCGACTTCGCGCGCGTTGTTCCTATGGAAACGTTTATAGGTGTTTTCCCGGCAATTAATAGAAAAAAAAAACGTAAAAACCATCCTTGAACTTCAACGAACATTAAAAAAAAAGAATTGGCCAAATTGGTCCAGACGTTATTGGTTATGCGCTTTCGAACACATTTAGCGATTCATTTTTATATTATAGATTGGTTGGATGTGGGTCCACTGAATGCCAAAACTACTGAACGGATCGGGCTAAACGTTTTTATCCCATACATCAGTTCCCATGGTAGCGTATTCCATAAAAACAACGCGTGCGAAGCCGAAATTAGGTTACAATATTTGAAAAGACCGAAAAAAACGATAAGGTATTCCTTTAAATACCAATTTTACCTAGCGTCAACGATATATAAATATTTTTGATATTATTTTGGGTCAGCCCTTGAAGATGTTTTTCTTTTAAAATAAATACTAGAAAATTTCATAC
Organism: Eupithecia tripunctaria; assembly: GCA_955876795.1. Lineage (NCBI taxonomy): Eukaryota > Metazoa > Arthropoda > Insecta > Lepidoptera > Geometridae > Eupithecia > Eupithecia tripunctaria. Next base: position 9,919,762 of record OY041612.1, read on the forward strand.
ATTTGGCCCCAAAAAATGCTTGAAGGTGTTCTTTAGGCTAGATGTAAAATTGTCGAATTGAAAAATTGTCTAACCTACAGAAATTCAAAAGCAAAAAATACTTGCAAGGATCTTGACTACAAATCCAGAACCATTACAAATCGATCACGAAACTACAGCAGGTACAACAAACGTCAATATTATTAATACGATCGACACATCAATAGACATCTTTTGTAAGAAGCATGGGAAAAAATAACGTGTTCCGTCCCAACCCTTTGACTTTTTATCTATAGAACTCATTTAAATCTCTGTACGCATCATCCCCTATTTTGCGTATACACCTTGTTGCAAATTAAGGATTCAGGGTTAAAAAAAACGTGACCCCAGAGATCGTGGGTAAAAAACTTTTATCTTTTTTCATTATGCGTTATTGAAATGAGACACCGGTGGTACATACAAAATTGGTCTTTTTGTATGCAGTGAAAGGGTTAGACACGTTGTGTATTCATTTTTTATGGGGACTTAACCCTACGCTACTGTGGTTCGGGATAGTTCGTTATTATGGTGTTTAAAGTTAGATTTGCATTTATGTTTTTTGCGAATGTATTAATGCATTTTCTTTTATATTCATTTTTTATTTTAAATAAATGTGAGCTTTAAACAATACGAACTGTGATTTTTTTTTTTAATAACGTAGTTTGACGAATTTATTACGGATGTAAGAGTTTATGTGTTATTGAATTATACTAGTCATAAAATGCGTTAAAACATAAAAGTAAAATTGTATCGTAATTCTGTGAAAATGCAATGTCAAGTCAACGTATCTTTTATGTACATATAGTATAAAGTTGTAAGGGTAATCTAATCACCTACTCCAAAAGATTTCAAAACATAAACTTTACTTAGTGACCGTATAAGTAAACATAATCGTCTCTGAGTAAGTGTCAGATTTCGCAATAACTGTAAGCATGTGCAAAATTTCGTATAACATTGCGTTGCCTTACTATCCAATATCGCTTCCTCAACTATTTTAACCCTTGGGTGACTATTGTCCCAAAGCAGACAAAAGTACCAACAGATAGGATCACCAATTTCACACTTGGCGCTTGTAGCTTTCAATTTGACAGGAGTGTTTTATTCGACCTGATAAGTATCAGTCGAATCTGATATCATTATGTCGAGAGCTCTCTAACTCGTTGACTTTTTTGATGATTAATAATTATGATGTTTGAGGAAGTTTTGTATGCGATGACAGAAATATATCTGAAGTTTGTTTTCTAATTTTGTGTATCAGTGTTGGAATAATTTGAAAAAAAGCACGTAAAAATATTAAATGCTTCTACGAAAACGCGTCTACGACACAAAATAACTTTAATTTTGTTTGTGGACGCATTTTGATGTGACAGTGAAAGCATCGAAGGTCTAAGTGAGTACCTATTACATTTTAGCTTAAGCAATATTCAATCAAACCGAAGTTATCGACACTCAAAAAGTTATCAAGCTGATGTGGCAGAGGGTCAGTCAGTATTATTTCACCAAGAACCGTTAACCCCGCTGGGAACAGTGGAAACCGCGAATCTGCAAACGTAGTATAGAACGCTCTCCAGCCAGGTGGGATGACGACCTTCGAAAGACTGTAGGTGTAATGCTAGATGCGGTAAGCTCAACACAATGGCACTCATTAGGAGAGGCCTATGTCCAGCTATGGTCTGATACCTCAACCTCAACAGCCTGTATTGGTCCACTGCTGGACGCAGGCCTCAAGATAAGCGCCATTTTGGCGTTATTTAATGCATGCGGGTTGGAGATCGCAGCTCGATGGTAGAATTGTTCTGCAGGGGGCACCGCTGCCCACCCCCTGGTGGATATCCCTTAGTCGCCTCTTACGAAACCTACGGTCTAATGTGTCTATGTGGTCTAATATGGACTGATAACGATGATATTAATAAATGTTCAATCGTTTATTTTTTGCTCCACGTGATATTTTAACCTACCCTAAAAGTACATAAATTCAACCCAGCCCGTCACTTCCGACATGTTGCCCGACAGCAGACCACGTCACTCCCCTTCTACCCCTATTTACTGACCCTTCACTGACCCTTCACCCATCTACCTAAATATGACCTCTTGGACCTACCCATTCATTGTCCCTATTAATCGGCTGGTACGCTATTGTCCGATGTCCAGCTATATGGCGTCCAAGTTATTGTGTTCGTATTAGAAATTTTAAGTGTTGGTCGTTAAGGGTTAAAACCGGTTTGCGAATTTTGGCAGCGGTCAAAACTGGTTTCGCATTTGCAGTTTCAGCTGTTGCATTAAAATTGGATTTTTAGAACCCTTTTCATAACCACACAGGTATCCAGGTAAAGGTTGAGGTAAAATTTATAAACTGGTAAGTATTGTATTTTAATACCTATAAACTTGCCAAAGTGCACTATAAAGATGCGAGACCACTGCATCGGAATTGGAGCGTAAGAATTCGTTGCTCTAACGCCGCCGCCTATTTAAACCGACTTCAAAAAAAGGAGGAGGTTATCAATTCAACTGGAATTTTTTTTGTTACCTCAGAACTTTTGACTGGGTAGTCCGGTTTTCATGATTCTTAATTTTGATCAGTTCTAACAGTAGGATCCATGGAAAACTCATGAAAAAACTATAAAAAATTGAAGTCCGTTTATAGTTTGTTAAAACAAAATTAATTATATCTTATTAATGTAATATAAATAATAATAATATATAATAAAAAGCCATTTATTCCATAACCATAATTTCAATTATCATGCGTACAAAAAGTTTCTTAAAAATCATATTACAATGTTTGTTTCGATAATCAAATATTAATAATCAATTTATAAAATAATTAAAGCATGCATTTTGCATTTATAAGTACCTAGGAATAGATTTTCATTAAATATTATTTTTGCTTGAATTTTCATAGGTAGATTTTATAAATTATACGAATAGTTAGGACCCCTTTCGGGTACAGGCCTCCTCCAGTTTATAAGTGTACTTATACCTAAGTACCTAAGTATAAGTGTCTATAGAAATATTCTTATTCTGCCTTTCTAATATCTTATTATTACGTTTAAAAAAGGAGAGACGGGACCATATGGGACCATACGGGGAGGCTTTCAAAACAAAAGAATCATGAAAATCGGACAACACAGTCAAAAGTTCTAAGGTAACAAACATAAAATAAAATAAACTGTCGAATTGAGAACCTCTTCCTTTTTTTGAAGTCGGTTAAAAATAGTTGGCGGCGTTAGTTTGAGTCGGGTACCACCTTAATTTCTATGATGCTACTGCGTGCAATGGATCAAAATAGCTACCGATACCGATGCCAGGTACTATTGTAAACTGACGAAACCGCGTAGGTTCCGATTCAGCTTTAAACATCTACCTACAGGGATGCTGGATGAAATTTTCTAAAAGAAACTAGTTTTAAAACAGTTTTGATGCAGTTTCGTTTAGAATAATTAATTTTGTTGTATAAATTATAAACAGACTTCAATTTTTATAGTTTTTTCATGAATTTTCATGGATCCCATTGTCCGAACTGAACCAAATTAAAATGGGACACACGTGAAGCACCAGCTTTCATATAAAAAAGAATCATGAAAATCGGACTACCCAGTCAAAAGTTCTGAGGTAAAAACAAAAAAAAACCACTCGAATTGAGAACCTCCTCCTTTTTTGAAGTCGGTTAAAAACTGATGTTTGATATTAAACAAGTTATGATGACGTAGGTATTCAGATTAGGTAGGTATGATGCCGAATAAATACAGTTTAAAAATAAATTTCATAAGTGCCGAAAGTATTTACACGTTTCCGAAAAAGGTTAGAAGATACTTATGTCAGTATTTCATTAAGTACCATTTTATAATACTACCAAAAAAATTGTCCTATTAAACTTGTTTTATACATCAAAGGTTTAATCTCGCTATTTAGTTGCTACGTTGCATTTCTAAACTATTTTGCATACAACACACCCCTTATAAAGCTTATTATTATTTACATACCGGAAATGGCACCCTTAGGCAGATGTGTTTAGATTGTTTGGATTTGTAGCGAAATATAATGCATACTTATGCAAATCATAGGCTGTTTGATAGAAAAGTCTAAAAAAATCACATCCAAATAAAAATTGAATCTCATAAAAGTAGGTAGATATTAATTAATTACTAATACAAACTGTATCGAGTACTTACTTAAATAATATAATATTACATTTTAATTGTATTTCATGTTATTTAAAAACATCTTCTCAGTTAGTGTACCATTATCTTTGTATTGTAAAAGACACGGGATTTGATAATATTTAAAAATAAATAATTCCTACCCAAATTTTTTTTACATATTACGTAAATTTTTAAAACTAGTTGTACAAAGGTATAGAATGGTAAAAAATACCGTGTAAACTTACTAGGTAGGTTCTTACTAACTTACTATCTGAATATGATATTATTGTGTTCTTTCCAATCATAGGGTGAAAGATCTGCGTAGTTTGTAGAGCAGATGTTCTATTTTCAAATTCGCCAAAAACTCTTTTGTGGCCATTTTAAAAATAGAACTCTTTGACAATGCACCATGCAAATTAGAAAGCACTGCATTTAGGGAACGTCATAATAACGTCGAATATAATTTTATAACTCAACTTTACCCTACAGTGCAGAAAAGTTATTTTACAATGGCAACATTTTTGTATGCAAATATTATTTTTATTAGTCCAGTCTTATTTGATTTTGCGCCTTATTTCTTTGGTATAAAATTTAAACTGGAGTGTAGCGAAACTAATTGATTAGGACGAAAATTTGCATAAAGAGCACACCTTTCACGTTGATCCGTTGAATGCGATTTTGACTGACAGCTTGCATTGAATAAGTTTTTTTATATCGGCTTTGAGTTTCGCATTTCTTTACCAGGTACCTACGTACCTAATAAAGCAGTTATCTACACTGTTTACCTACCAATTGAAATGTACGAACAGGCTTTCCGTATACCTAAAGGTAGGGTAGGTAATGAAAAATGTCCAAAATTATCATAAATGCATTTACATGGATTTGGTAAATGAATGATGTACTTAATATTTTTAAGTTCATAAAATAGATAACTTGGCATGTTAATAAATGTAATATATACCTAGCCATAAAGGTTTAACCTAAAACTGTTATTGTATGTCTATTATAGATAAGTATTTTTTGGAAAACAGTTGTCAATAAATATTAACCTACCAAACGTCTTACTGGTAAGGTACCTATATACCTACCTACTTTATGAAAGTTTGAAATATAAATAGGTAAACAAAATTCCGCGTGTTGTTAAACCTCAAACGCATGTACCGAAAATTAAATATATCGTTATTATTTTTGCCACACACGCGAAAACTAGTTCAGACAATGCTCTATTCAAAATCACCATGTTTGGCAAATCCACGCAAAAATCGAAACCGGATCAGACTGGTAATTCTAGTTGATTTACCGAAAACTGGTTATACACGCGCCTCTTTATAATTTGCGAATTTTTAATGAATAGGGTAAAATGCAGGGGTATGGCAACACTGGACGTATTGTATCGGGCTATATTGTCCGGAATGACCTGCAATGTTAACGAATTATTGAATTAGCTAATAATTGTGAGTCCGTCGTAAATTATTGCTGTGAATGACCATTGATTTCACATGATAAATTTATGTTTGTGGGCATCGTGAACACGTGAAATCCTATAACACTTACTTGTAAAGTATCGTAGGTACCTAGCTAGTTTGGATTTAGAACTTTTTGAATAGATTCTAATACATTTAACTTTAACCTATCCATTAGGTGTTGTGTTGCCTACATAAATCAGGCATTAATATTTCCTTAGTCGTAAAAAAAATAATGCAATAACTAAGTTACATAACTAACCGAAATTATGAGGTTATAATAGGAGGAGTTATATAGGAGGATATTAATTATGTTGCAGGTAGGCAAATATTTATTTTTGGTTGATTGTATTTTTTCTGTTTTATTTTGTAACTTCACTAACCATTCTAAATTTTAATTACTAATTAAATTACTTATTTAGTATTACTAAGAAAAAATAGATGTCACTGTCTGAATAAATTAATTTTCAATTTCAATAATAAATAACTTAATACAATACACTACATACATATTTTTTATTATACATAGAAAATAATAAAGAACGCTCTGAACAAATTATATCGGCAGATATTTCACACATTTGTCCCGAGGCGGGAATCGAACCCGCAACCTCCTGTGTCGCAGGCGGACCTTCGCCCACCGCGCAGAGGTCGTCTCAGACAAATTACTACCTACCTATGTTGTGTTTTTGAAATAATTCTTTTTTCAAAAAGTAAATTTAATTTATTATTATTCAATACAACTCTCACAGTGTAGCCCCCTAGTTGTTGCCCTGTAGGTACATGTCACACTATAAATAATAATACCTATTACAAAGGCGAATGTTTGGTTAAACGTTTTTTACATACCTTCACGCCAAAACTACTGAGAGTACAGTTAATTCTAATCCTGGAATAAAATCATAGGCTTTCCGTAAACAGTTCCCAAGGGATAGAAATCACCTTGATACGTTTCTCTAGACACAACGCGTACGAACGAAGCCACGGCAGAAACTCGTTTGCAATAAAATTATTGACTGTTGAGCTTTCTTCTACGTCGTAGAACAAAATCTACGACAAAATTTACTACTAATATTACCTATTCACGTGAAGCGAGCGAATACATGGATGACTCCAACTTAATGGGAATCCAACTGAAGGATAGGAATACCTTAAATAAAACTATTCAAAAGGTATTTAAAAAATAGCTTATAATAGGTATCACAAACTGTACGATGGATTTTTAAAATTTTCTGTGGTAAACGTAATATTATGATAAAAAGGTGGCGGCGGCGCCACACTGGCTTAAAGGCCTTAAGTACCTTATCTACCAACCAAGACAAAAAAGAAGACACCAACCTTCACAGTCATTGCCTCCAGTCCACTCAATTTGAATAAAGAACATTGCCCAATTTCGCGCCAAAAGGTGACGTGTGACGCGCCGCCTCACACACGCAGCCCCGCCCCTCATACGTCGGCCAATCAGAGCGCTTAAACAACGCGCAACACGCATATTGATCTGCGGACAACGCCGAACCGTTTACATTTCGACATATCACATGCTAAACACCGACAAACAATAACATATGCTGTTTTCACAAGCAAAATTCAACCCTATCTACTTTGTAATAAACCATAAAATACGATGGCAAAAGGTCGGTCGCTTACGTTACTTTGGGCTAAGCTTGGGATGTAATTTATAATGCCTACAATACCAAGCTGAAATGCACGTTGGGTCAAGGCATGAAGGTTTTATTTGCCTTGTAATATTGTGATGGTGTAGTGACCTCAAGTTATTGAGGTAAACTAAAGGTGACCAAAAGGTTTCTGTTTTGAATTTCTATGAGTGTCTTAACTTAACCCAAGTAAAAGGTAGGTAGTATTAATTAGTTGCAAAGTAGGTTGCAAATTACTCCACGGCTTCTAAATTGTACCTCCATTTCAACTCGTAGGTACCTTTCACTTGCTCCACCGGCCCGCACAATAGTATCATTTCGGATCACACTAACAATGCTTTCGGTTGTGTTGACCACACAAAGAAAACGCATCATGGCGCTAAGAACTAACTAACTTTTTCAAATTGTCGACTTCCATAAAATTTACAATGAGCTTTATAAATAGCATAGTAGCGCCACCTCTATCTTAGGTCATGAACTAAGTTCAAAGGTGTTAATATAAACTACAACTACTCAACAATAGATGGCGTCACGACATTATTGTGTGAACAAATAAAACCATTTTACACTAAATAATACACTTGTGACCATCATAATATTACTACGTAAAGACGGTCAGATAAATTTTAGAGCATTCTTACTTTTTACTTCCTGATGATGTCTCCATAAATTAAACAATGAATAAAGTGTACCTTTACTTATTTATTTCACTAAAACAAAAACAATTATCTTTTCACACACATACAACGAAAGTAAAATTTTAGTTTTCTCAGTACATATAAAAAGACTTAAAACAATAATAAATAATAATTTCCTCTAAGACTAAATAATATGAATTAATAGAGAAAAGAAGCAAAATTATATTAATTGTGTAAATTTCACATATTAGGCTCAATCCTAATTAACTCAAATAATATTATATCATGTTATTTTATTAGTTAAGCTAACTATCTAATTATTAAAGGTAGGTACAATAGTGTTTTTTATAAATTCTAGTTAAAAAACACTGTATGTTCTATAAAATAGCTCATTCTTATAGCACCCCTTTTGAATCACTTCTTACCAACTAAAGATGAAAATAAATAGCTTACCCTCAATATCACTCTACATTATCATTATAATAAAGTATGGTTTGTTAATTATAACTATTGAATGTAATCCAGGGTGAATACCATGTTTTTGGTTATTGTAGTTTATCCTACGAGTAATTTCCAAGAAATCAAATAATAACCCTTAAAACAAATCATTTGCTTGGATGGTCCACAACTTTGTAGTATAGTGCTTATCACATCCTCATACTGAGGGGAGGATGTGGGTTCCAGTCCCATTGAAGCGGATTTTTTTTGGGATTTATAATAATGCTGGACAATTCACACAGCATTATCTAGCCTCAAGCTAAGCACAGCTTGTGTTATGGGTATTAGATAACACTATACTATGTATAATGATTTATCTATAATATGTAGTGTATTGTATACATATACATACATGATACAATACACTATAGATAGATAATATTTTTTATTTTACATAGAAAACATCCAGAATAACCTGAACACATATTTGCAGATCGTACAAATATTTGTCCCTAGGTGGGAATCGAACCAGCAACCTCCTATGTCACAGGCAGACCTTTGCCCGCTGCACCACAGAGATCTTCATTATTGTTTGATTTAAAAACCATAAGTTTGTGTACGGTACATGTTATGTTTCACTATACAAAGATAAATGAAGTAGTGTTAACAAAAGACTAGTGCAATATCAAGTAAAAGGACCAACAACCATTCTAGGTCATGCCCATCATTCAGTTCTGCAGTCAGTTCAGGGCATAATTGGTTCCTTGTTTCGTTCCAAGCTTATAATTGGCTCATTTAAAACCAAGGGAATATCTCCTCCCGCATTCCTAGGCACCCAACCAGCAGACTCCTCTTCAATTTTCCTCTTTTCCTCTTTTATCCTCTCATATTCACTGATTTCCAATTGATATTTAGGTGTGGTGATACCAAAGAAACCAGCTAGAGATTCTCCAGCGTAGTCAACAGCAGTAAGGACTTTGTTTCCGGATTTCCATGCATAGTGAGAGAACCAGGGACCCCATGTAAGTGTTTTCTGAAAGGGCATTGACACTTTGATTAGTACGATGAAGAGACAAGTATGCTTGATAGTCATATTATCTATGTATTCAAGGGCATGTGCTCTGAAAAGATGATTTCTTTTTTTTGACAAGGTAACTGATGAATTACTTATCCAATTTATCATTCGAGTAGCTAGGTAAGTATTTTTCATTGCAATGAATGAGATAAATTGCAAGTTCCTCATGTCTAGACTTAAAGTATCAATGATTTCATAGTATGACTCAGGTGAATATTTGTGCGCCATTTGGGTACACATGGCGCACATACCTGTTAAGTTTGTTTAAATTATCTAGAAACTGTTAGCTGAAACCGCATAACGTAAGAGATGATACTGCCTTGGACTACTTACAGGATCAACGGCTTGGAAATCTGGAACGCTTTGTTGTTCTTCAAGGTTCCTTTCCTCCATAACTTCTTCTACTCCATCACTAAAGTGGATAACTTTATAAGGCCTGTTGATAGTTACATTTACATAGTCTTCGTTTTCCATTTTGAGTGTGGCTTTGATTTCTTTTAGCAATTGATGGAAGAATTTCGATATTTTCACCTTTTTTTACACGAGAATGGAAAACAATGGAAAACAAAACAAACCATCAGTGTTATGTTACCATTACCACCAGCAGGGTTGCCATAATGTCTAAACTTTTTTCTCGTACCGGGGGGGTGCCAAAATTCTCGTACTTTTAGAACATAATCTCGTACAAATTTAAAGTTTAAAAATCTCTTAAAATCTATGTTCTAAACAATGTTACGAGTATGTATCTCTGGTGTAGATTTGGTATATTCATTTCATAGTACCGGAAGCTTTAACCACTCATCCCGAAAGGTTTGCGTACGATGTTCAAAAACCGTGTCACCTGCTTTGTTTGCAGTCCATCCTCCCTTTTTAGTTATTTTCCTAGGTTGCGTGCGGCGTGGATGAATCCTCACTGTCACTACTCATTATGTTAAATTAACTTTCTATTAATTAGGATGAAATAACGAAATTCACGGGAACTTGACTAAATTTAACTAATGCGAGAAAGTAATGAGTAAAAAACATTCCCCTCCACAATCAGTAATATAATATAGAATGCGATGGTTACATGAGTGCAAGAAGGACAACAACAAACAAAAACATTTAGCGGGAATTTCCGGTCACATTTAGTTTCAACTAGTGATGTGCCTAGTCAATTGTTCTATGGCGGCGCGGCGGCGGCGGCGCGTGGACCTTATTATCATTTTTATAATATTTTTGGTTGGTAAAATGGCATAGGCAGTCAACATTGTCAAATTCTCGTACAAAAGTGTACGAGATTTTTATTTCTCTCGTTTCTCGTACAGGGACTGTAAATCTCGTACATGTACGAGATTTCTTGTACGTCTGGCAACCCTGACCACCAGGGCCCCATTCCAAGGAACATAAACATAGATAGGAACATAAATACTCCAAGGACAAGAAATCCAACGTCATGCCGCAAAAGTGGTTCGCAAAAGAAGTTGAAGTACTACACTAGCGCTGCCAGTGTAACCCTTTCGTAAACTTTTGGACAGGTGGAGCAAATGGCGGTATATTTGAATAATTTATATACCTATATCGTATCCATTTTGAATGGACCACAAACTTAAACAAACCGCCCATACTTAACCTAAAATTCACTTTGTTGGCGCATCCTTTTATACGTAATTTACATTACTTGTCCATTTTAGATCCTCCCTTCAATAAAAATGGCTTACAATTATATCTGAAACTCGACGCCAAGCAAGTGAGATTTTGTTATTTGTGTCGTACTTTGTTTACTAACATGCTTCATTCAAAATGGATAAACCATTGGTAACTGTGCTACAGGTTTATTAATTAATGAACTACAAACGTTCTTACGTATTTCTGACCCTAGAATGGACCAGAAACACGAAAGTTTGTAGCCCACGCCACCTAAATTATAAGTAACGAAAAAAAACTCTAAATAAATTCAACATTATTTTATATTTTGTTATAAGCTTATTTTTAGACTTACAAAATAAGCTCATAGAAACAAATCAAATTTTAAACACGGAAATTCAAATTAATTTTTAATCCATCTAAATAAAAAAAAAACGAATACGTTGCTTAATTTTTCATGGCGTGTTCATTTAGAGAGCCATCACCGAGTGTGTTAAGGAGTAAAATACAATTTAGACGACTAGTTTTAGTTAAATGTAAACTTCTGGCAACACGACAAACAAACAAGATAGAAACGTCTACTCCAACCATAGAAGAAGAAAGCTATAGAAGTATGAAGAATGCCATATCACTCGCACTAAAGCGAGAACGACTTATGATTCAAGCTTATGAAGAAATGGGATAGAACGATTGGTTTTGTGTCTCATACGCATAGCCGGTTTTTTGCAATGTTTAGCTAGTTGATGTGCCAAACAAACCTTGGAGATGGACAGACCTCGTCAAACTGGTGAAAATATTGTTGTTGTGGACTGTTATGTGATCAGAGTGTTTTGGTAAAGGTTTGATAGAAGAATAGAATAGAATCATTTATTCACAGAAAACATGTCAACTAATACAATGCTGTTGTTGTATGAGTGGTATCAATGTAATACTACCAGTAGTTATGGACTCGTGTGTGAATTTTAAAAAACCTACCTACTAACATAATAACAACGATTAAGAATTAAATTACATAATGTCTTGTCTGTCTATACTTAAAATATTCCTCTACGCTATAAAAACAATGAGTCAATAACCATTTATTAAGTCTTTTTTTAAATAATGTCATTGGCAAGACCTTAAATTCTATTGGTAACATATTGAATATCTTAATTGCCATGCAAAACGAGTTTCTGGCGAAAAGTGTGGAGAGTTGATTTGGTATGAAAATCTTTTTTTTATGTCTTGTATGCCTAGATAAAACTTCTTCTTTAGTTTTAAAATAATATGGGTGTTGTCTTACAAATATGCTGATTTCTCTAATATACATACATGGCAAGGGAATAACTTTATTTTTTTAAATAGTGGTTTACAGCTATCAAGAAACCAGGCTCCGCAAATCGCACGCATACATTTTTTTTTGGACTTTAAAGGCTCTGAGTAACTCCACCGAATTACCCCATAATGGCAACCCGTAGAGCAACACAGATGACACATAGCCGTGATAGGCAGCAAGTGCTGCTTTTTGTGATACAGTTTTCCTAATTCTCCTCAAAGCAAAAACATATCTATTAGTTCTACTACACTCATAGTTAACATGCGGCTTCCAATTCAGGTGTTCGTCAAGTTTAATACCTAAGAAGATACATGATACAACCCTTTCTACATTCATTGATTGATATTTTATGTCTAGATTTATTGGTTTTATTTTGTAATTTTTAAATTGTATAAGTTTAGTCTTGTCAATATTAATCAATATTTTATTACATTCTAACCAATTCGCAATGTCATCAATTGTATTATTTATTTCATTTTCCTAATAGTCAATATTTGTACATTTAATTACTACTGTTGTGTCATCGGCAAACAGTAAACATTTATGAATAGTGACGTTTGGCAAGTCATTTATAAAAAGGAGAAATAACAAGGGTCCCAGGATGCTACCCTGCGTAACACTACGATTAAAAATTGTAAATTGAGATTGGAACTGTTTATTAATAAAGATTTTACTGTTGTTTGTATCAGAGATGAGTCTTCTGATTTCGGTGCATTGGACTTCGGTCTTGATGATTTTTTTTTTTTTAGCATCAATACTTTCCGTGGCTTCTTTGACAAGATCAAAACAAGCTAACGTGGTAGATCTGTTCCTACGAAAGCCAAATTGCCAAATTGTTGTTCAACTAGTATGTTATGTTTAGCGATAAATTTATGTTTGTGCACCATAAAACGTTAAAATCCAAAACCAACGATGATGCGGTGAAATGTTTTCGGTTGTAAATCGGATGGTGAGGCAAAAGTGCCGAATTCATCATTCAAATCGAAGGTACACGTTCTTTTGACTTTGAAAAGGTAAAAAAATACTGTTTCTTAGATTTTACGCCAAGACAAGTCTCAAAAAAGTTAATTTTTGGTTATTTTAACCTAAAGAAAAAAAAGAAAAGAATATTTAGGGTTACCTGCACTCGACGATGAAATTCCCCAAATGGCGCATTTAAACATCTATAATGAGCATGACATGCATGTCAAAAATGTTTTATTTGTTACAGATATCCAGAAAACAACACTTGACGATTGCTTTCGATAAAAGCGACAGGTCGCAATAAAAAAATACTTTATTAGACGTTGTTTTATTTCTATGCTTAAAGTTAATGTTTGCTGACCGACGACCTCTGTGGCGGCGCAGCGAGCGAAAGTCCGTCTGCGTTTTGGAGCTTGCGGGTTCGATTCCCACCTCCATCAATATATATCTGTTCAGAGTGTTCTGGATGTTTTCTAAGTAGGTAGGTAAGAAGAATAAAAAATTATGTGGTCTATTGTTTTAAGTACTAGCAGTGCCTTGCGGTTTCACCCGCGTTGTTTCCATTCCCGTGGTAACCGGGATAAAATATAGCCAATGTCACTCCATATATAGTAAACCTCTTAATGATGAAAAAAAAATTATATCGGTCCAGTAGTTTCTGAGCCTATACAATACAAAAAACAAACAAACAATCAAATATTTTGTTTTTTTTTCTTGTCGGGGAAGATGCAATGGAGGTCCAGAGTAGACTGGCAAAATGGCAGCAAAATTTTGAGAGTGTCGGATTGAGAATTAGCCGGTCAAAAACTGAATAGCTGTTCCTCGACTATGTCGGTGCCTCCAGTTTTGCCAATATTGCTTAAGGTGGTGTTTCCCTACCAGTGTGCTCAAATTTCCGGTAGGTACCTTGGTTCATTGATCCAAAACAACGGCGAGAAAAATGAGGGGTTAGCGTGCTTAACGTTAACGTTTTAAAATTTAACGTCGCTGGCATGGCAACACAAATCATTAATTGAATTTGCTTGTTTATTTTGATGCGCTAAAGGATTTCATGTCATGCATGCATGATTGATTGAAAGCACTGCGGTAGAAGTTTTCTACCTACGCTATCACTATCAATCAAATAATCAATAATTGTTTGAAATGAAAATGAAACTTACAGAAAGAACGTAATTATTGTTCTTGTTTTTCAATTTTCTATATGAAAATCATGTTGATTGGCGACTTTTAACAATGCTGTGAATACAATACGATGGAGGGTTTCTGCAGAGGATGTTTGCTACAGTGCAGTGATTTGTTGCAATACACTGAAAGAAACAGAAGATTATTCATCTATACAACCGGACTACAGGTATTTTTCAGTCCAAAAAATAACTGGTAACGTGCTAAATAGGAGAACATGAACCTGCCGTTATGGATCTTACTTACAACTTTCCCAGTTAAAATCTACTAACAAAAAAAAAACATAAATAATCAAATGTTTACCTACGTCCATAATCACCAGCTTCTGCCCGCAGCACCGCATTGCTCCAGAACAAATGTAGCGTTATGTTAGTCCATTCTCAGAATAGTGTCTATGAGATAGATATAATTACACTATTCTGAGAATGGACTAACATAACGCCAAGTTTCATTATGATCTGCTGCACCGTTTAGTACCATACAGCATAGATATAAATCGTTAGATACGCCCCGACCACCAAAAACTGTAGCAATGTACACAAACAAAACAAGCGTACTGAGAAAATAGTGTCATCTCTTTTTCTCACACGTTAGGGGCAAACACAACTTTCTCTTTCGTGCACTCGCCATTTAAATTTGTTATTGTAGTCATTTTTGACAATGCGGACGATAAAATAAAAGTTATTTCATTAAACTCGCAATACCTACGAGTGAAATGTTACACCTCTGGCTTTATTTGTGTTTCTTGAATTTTTGTTGCACTTTCGAAAGGCACACGTCATTTTGTATCACTATAATACTGCTCGCAAACATCCTTCACTACATGTCCGGCTAACACTGTGCGTAGATGTACACTGAGTGCAGGTTTAAGCAGGCGTAAGGTTCGACTTGGACACAAAACGGCGCGGTCTCACTGAGGTAAGGGCATATCTAACGATTTATATCTTTGCCATACAGATAATAGACGGACACAGTTACTTTCACATTTTATTAAATCAACACTAATTTTGTAATGAATAAACTGAAAAACTACTGAACCGATTTTAAAAACGATTTCACCATTAGAATGCTACATTACACCAGCCAGAGTAACAAAGCTATATTCATATGTTTAAAAAATAAATATCCATCTGTGCGAAACCAGGACAGGCCCCTAATTATGGATATAAATTTCCGATTTCAGGTAAAACGCAATGACACATTCACTTTCCAAATATGTAAGCAATGCTACATCAGTATGAGACAGTCTGTCAAGTTCAAAAAACAATGCAGGACTTCAGATATGAAATTCAGAAATTATTTAATGCTCAAGCAAGATGGAGAAGACTTAGGAAGTTTTTTGAAAAACATAGATGCTCATTTATCTCTAAGGTATGTATAATAATAATAATTAGTTGTGAGGACTAGATGACTCAACCTCAACCTCAATGATTACCCTTCCTGAATTGGTCCACTGCTGGATGAAGGCCTCCCCCTGATAAACGCCTTATTGGCATTGACTAGATGACTAGCGAACCTAAAATGATACATTGTATAGATAGAGTTTTTTTATTACAAAGATATTTTAAAATTCTAAATGCAAATAGTTATTATAATAATAAGTCACATCAATAAAGATTGTGATTATAAATGACATTCTTACATTACATCATATTTTACATGATATTTTCAATCATGTTCTTTATCTCCATAATTTATAGTTGAATGTATTTATTAGGTACTCTGAAGCTATTAAATTCAACAGAATCTTTTTATTACTATACTTGGCTATTTAATTTCAAATAAATACTTATTGTTTACTTGAACAAATGTCCAACAGGCTTCCACTAACATCCGGACACAGCACCCCAGCATACAAAAAGGATAAAGATGATGAGAATGGTAACTACTTTTATTCTTTTTGTAAATTTACATTGGAAACTGCCAGCAACACATGGATAAAACTTTTCTATAAGGCAACTCTGAGGGTTTCATAATAAGGGTGGGTACTATTACAGCTTTTGGCATTGCTTTGCTACCTTATTTTTATGGGCTGTTTATACCTGCGCACGCGGTATTCACTAAGCACTACTACACCTACTTGGAATAACAAAATCGAAATTTCATTTCCATTGTCGTGCAAAACCAACTCTTATGTCGCTTGTATAAAGTGCCCTGGAGACGGTCATTCCTCGATTGGTACGCAATTGGCCGTTTCAATTGAGCTTCAATCGACGCGGACGCATCAATTGCTCGCTTACATTGACAGTTGAAAAGGTAGACGAACGACGATATCGAGTTCTGTGTGTCTACCATGATTTGTCACAGTTAAATCGCCTGACGTTACTACAGTACCTAGTTACGGAAATACGCAGATAGTTATCTACGCGACTCATACTGCGCATTTTAGTACTCAACTATCCGCTAGAGGCGCTTTTGAAGTTTCCATACATTTTTTTAAGTAGGACAGTCTCTAGCGAGTAGGTATATTATGTATATTGTGAAAACTCATGGTAGACAGGTAGACATAGACACACTGTTTTGGCAGAACGAGACGTTCAATTGGTTGCGTCATTCGTGATTGTCAATTAGGGCTTAAATCAAAATTTCCATCATTCGTCTTCAATCATGTAGTTACGAATGACAATGGTTCCAATTGCCTCTGTAATTGATCATTTGGACCATCAATGATGTAAAAAGTTACAATTGCGAAATTTGCGAATGACCGTCTCCGGCGCACTTAAAATTAGAGTTTGCACGAAAATGAATCTGAAATTTCGATTTCGTTTTTAAGAGTAGGTACGAGATCAGACCGAGTACTGTAAACGGTAGTTTACAAAAAATGCTATGGAAATTGTGCAATACTGCCACAACCATTACTGACTGATGAATTAATAACTGTGATAAATTAAATTTTAAAGTAGGTAACTGGTTTATATTGACTTAAACTTAGTACCTACGTCATGTAGGTATCTACAAATAATGAAATTAATTGTAAACACGTTTCTCTGATAGGATTACTTCATCAACCACAATCCTAATGTCATTAAAATACTCGGCGGAATACCTCAGACCACGTGAAACCTTGAGCCAAAATCTAGCAGAACTTACCTACCACTGCCACTCTGGCTGGATAGCGAATAGAATACAGCTTAGTACTTGAGATGCAATTAAGAAAATCCCATAAACTGTTCTCAGTCTCAAGTTAACAATTACTTAGTATTTTTGTTGGATTTTCATACAGTGGGACCTCGCCCTCAATGCGTTATATTTATAAATGTACCTAATTTCATACGAGGACCTCTGTGGCGCGGTGGGCGAAGGTCCGCCTGCGATGCAGGAGGTTGCGGGTTCGATTCCCGCATCCCGAACAAATGTGTGTACGATCTGCAGATATTTGTTCAGGGCGTTCTGGATGTTTTCTATGTATCATAAAAAATATGTATCTTTGTAGTACCTATATTGTATTATGTATATCAGTTTTCTAGTACCCATAACACAAGCTCTGCTTAAAGATAAAGATAAAGGTACATTTATTTGGCCAAAACAGGTGACTACATTAGGTACAATAGCTATAATTAAGGTAGGCTATACATAGATATGTAGGTGCATACAGATGTAAAATTAGCTTGGGGCTAGATAATGCCGTGTGAATTGTCCAACATATATTATTTATATTTATTTATACAAAATATTTGGCCAAGGAATAAGCCGTTTTCCGAGCAAAATTTGCATAAAATATTCTTCCTTCTTTCAGAGTCCACCTGCACCAGCATCCGTAACTTCATGACTGAAATCCTTGATGGAGAGGAGATGGCTCCGACAGAGGAGCGAATCATTCGCGAGGTCATCGAAGAGGAGGCAGACGTTCTTGATGATTCTCTGGACTCCCATTGGCTGCAAGATGAACAGTCTGACGGCAGCGATATTGAGATGGATTTTGGGTAATTATTAATTTAAATTCCTGTCTGTGGTTGAGACCGCGACTCGGCAAATATTGTGTGAAATGCCCGTGGCCATGTAAGATGCGACTATCTGAGACTATCAGAGAGATAGCGCTCATTAGGAGATGCAGAAGCTTGCGTTCACTATGTTCTGATGATGTTATAGATAGATGATGTGATGAAAAACATGAGTTAACCAGTAACTACAGAGCAATTCTGTCCCATCGGATTTTGAAAGTGTACCTGTGTTTGAGCACACACCTGTGCATTAAAATAATGTCCTGCTCACTATCTATCCAAAATTCGGCTAAGAGAACATCACTGTTAAAATCGGTGATCAAAAACAAATTATCAGTCTAGACTAATTATCTTGGTGCCACATAATGATTGAAGACTCTAAAGCCATAAAGTGATTCCTGACTCCAGGATAATATTAATTAAATAAAACGAAACCCGGTCTTTCATCGCGCTGGCGGACGTCTTCTGCTCCTACAGACGTCTTTAAGCCACCACTCGTGGGCTACATCCTGGCCTAGACTAGCTCAGGACCGAGGCAAATGGTATTTAAATACCTAGGACACTTGGTGACTGAAGACTTGAAAGACGATGATGATACATAACGGGAACGCAGAGCATTGTCGATCAGGGCAAATATGCTGGCCCGCAGATTCGCACGATGTACAGATGCGGTGAAGCTCACCTTAGAGTCTATGGTTCAACTACACCCAAAAAGCTTACAATGCTCTGCGGGTCCAATATAACAACGCGTTTAGGTTGCTGTTGCGACTACCGCGATTCTGCAGTGCCTCGGCCATGTTCGCGCAGGCTCACTCACCGACACCTTCGATGCTATCTGGCGAGAGAAGTCAGCCTCACTACTCATCAGAACCCGCGGGAGTAGCAACAGCATCCTACCGCGATTGCTGAAAAATTTGACTGTCCGTTGTTGTGTGTGATAAACAAATTAGTCCAAAGGACTAAATCATTAAACCCCAAGTTAAAATAAACCAACTAACAAAATGGATTTTATCGTATAACGTTTATCTGAATAAACGAATTTAATTATTATTATTGTTATTAATGGCATAGGCATAGAGGCCTATGTCCAGCAGTGGGTTGTAAAGGGCTATAAGCAAAAGGCAATAAGACTGAACACCCACTTGGCTCAATAATTTTTATTGCATAATGAATTCATCCAGTGTTGAACATAAAGCTACAAGGTCAATTTTGTAAATCTAGGACTAAACTTATAATTTGATTTTCCTTTTTTAGGAGTAGCCCATTTGCCACACCTCGTTTAAGCCACAATGATCACTGTTACACACCCGTAAAGATAAATGAAGCAAAAAATCTTGAAATAAACTTCTTCACTTCCAAAAACATCACTGAGCGAATTCAGAAATCAAGAACCCCCCAAGAATATCATATGCCATTATTAGAAGATTTGAATAGTAACATGGAATATCAAACTAAAGACTTGGACCTAGATGACAACCATTTAGATGCCAATGCTGATAAAACACCCATGCATTCACCAGTCGAGTTTAATAACTCAATCCCAAGCGAAGTGGAGGATATGGTAACAGAAAATAGCTTATCAAGTACATTTCAGTGCTTTAAAACAGACTTACTTAAAGACTTGGCTATTAAAAAAGAAATGGACATCTTAGACAGTGAGACAAACTTGTTTGATGATGCATCTAAAGATAGTACCAACATAAAAGCAGAATCAACAGATGAAGATTATTGCATAGTTTTAAATCAAGGAACTGCCAAAAAGAATATATCTAATGATCTTGAATTTTATGTTAATAAGGCTGAGTTTAAAAAGCAATTGATATCATCAAAACGCAGTACGAAAGAATACCACTGTACTATTGATCGCAATTTGGATGTTGCTTTAAAGAATGTAGAAAATGCAAACATTTCTTTAGACCAGCTCATAACGTCACCTGCAGGTACGTAATGGGGTTCCATTTCGTAAAATAAATCAATAGTAACGCCAAAAAGTTGAAATAGTCAATAAACAATATCCTAAACTCTTCTGGGAGAGATTTTAAAAGATATTTTTATACACATTCAACGACTAAAAAGCTCACAGATTAATTAGTTGAAAATTTTGTTTTATTTTGTGCAATACAGAATTAAGAACCAAATTGTTTCAATTGAAAATACTAGTTGTATTTACAATTAAAACAGACCATTGCAAAACAACTAATCTAAAGATAGTTGGTTAAATGTATCTATTTTATACGATTATTCTAATAATGTTTGTATAATTTCAGTAAGTTCCAAATCAAGTGAATCCACACCCACAATAAGAAACATTTTATTCGGAGAAAAAGACCAAGGAATAGTCAAAAACGCCGCGTCAACGCCAATGATTGAAAACATTCTGTTTGAAGATAAACTTGATTCGCTAACCCCTCCGAAGTACTTCCCACAAGTGGGGCAAAAAACTGTTGAAGACAACTGTGACTGGAATGAAAAAGATAGAAAGCTTAACATAGGTATCGCAATTAAAAAAGAGGCCGACAATGAAGGAAAGTTAAGCAAGGATGATGATCTGGATGAAATTTTGGAATCCTGTATACGAAAACACAACTTTACACCAATAGTCAGAGAAAATTTTAACGCAGGAAAGGTACAAAAAGAATTAAACAACGGTGTGACTAATAACGAACACATGAATATTCTAGAAGAGTTTCTACAAGGGGCGGAAGATACAACTAAAATCGACGATGAAATCATTGACCAAATAATAGACCCCGATGAACTAAAAGATCAAGACCTCTTCAAAAGACCTATGACACCGCTTTTCGATAAATACGATATAGATAAATGTTATTGCAAGATTTGCAAAAGAATTTTCGCATCTCAAAAAGCACTGAAAATTCACTTCGCTAAGATTCACAAATACAAGCTTCCAAATGATGACCCTCATAGAAATAAAAGCCAGAGACAGAAATTCATAATTTGCAGTCTCTGTGGAAAAGGAATTAAAGGCGCTTCCCACTATGCTGAGCATAGAAGACATCATGAAATGAATGTAAGTATAAGTATAAGAATGAAAAATATTTAGTAACAGTTCCGCGAAAAAACCTTCTGCGATAAAATCTAACAAATTATACAAAATGAAAGAACATTTATCAAAGTAAGTCGTCAACTAGTTTCGGCTCTCCACGAGACATCATCAGGACACCACACCACTCGATCTTGACACTGAGAGCGCCAAACAACAACGACAGAGTCCCACCAGAGATGTTGCCACTCCGAGCTCCGTGCGCCAACTTGGCGCGCGGAGCTCGGAGTGGCTCATAATTTGTTAGATTTTATCGCAGAAGGTTTTTTCGCGGAATTGTTACTAACTAGGTAGGTACGTCATTCTAAACGACCTTGCCTCAGCTCAACAGCCTGGTATTGGTCTCCCAGGGAATGGCCTGCATCCAGTGTAATCGCCTTATTGGCTTTTATCTCATGCCCATATCCCCACACTAGACATACAGGCTAGGAATCGCTGTTCGGTGACAGAATTGTTCTGCAGGAGGCGCCGCTCCCGATGGATATCTCTTAGTCGAGTTACGACAAACGCGGAAAGAGTTGGGTGATGCAAATTCTAAGCCACACGGCGATTCATTAAAAGTTCGTTAAAAATTTATATAATATTAAATTTTTTATCTATCTCATGGGAAAAAGTATCCTATGTTGAGGTGTAAATAATGTTTCTAATGTGTTTTTTTTTTAATTTCAGGACATAACTGTGAAATGCCAATGTGACTACTGCAAACACTTTTTCGAAAGCCGAAAGGCACTGCTTGTTCATATTACGAAAATGCACATGAAACTCAAATCTAGAAGTAAGGTGAGTAGGTACTTACTAACTTGGGTAATTAATTATGCTGCTAGCTACTGTTGTTGCCGATTATCCTAGCGAAAAGGACCGACTATGTAAACACCATCATGAGCCTATATTAGTCCACTGTCGGACATAGGCCTCCTCTAATGAGCGCCGCCGTAGCGCCCTGTCATCACCATAACGCATCCACCATCTGCCTGCAGTCTTGCGCAGATCGTCAGTCATCCTGGCTGGAGGGCGTCCTACACTACGTTTGCCGAGTCGCAGTCTCCACTCAAGAACTCGTTCACCCCAGCGGTTGTCGGTTATGGTTGGCCCACTGCCACTTCCTTACTAATTCTTTGAGTTATGTCGATAACTTTGGTTTTCTGTCGGATGTATTCTTTACGAATCCTATCCTTTAGAGAGGTTCCGACTAACTGTACTAACTATAGTTTTTATTATTTCAGAAACATGTGTGCCATACTTGTGGTAAAATAAGCAGTACCAGTACACACCACAAGATACACCTAAGAAGACATCTGAAAGAGTTCTCGGTGTTCTGTGAGATTTGTAACAAAGGGTTTTATGAGCAGTATGCCATGAAAGTGCATATGAGGTAAGCTATGCAAAAGCAGTTCTAAAGTTTGAACCCCACTATTTGGTGTGATTTGTCATACATACATTTAGTTTTATTAAACACCGAATGTGTCTTATAAAACTAAAGCAGCGACAAGGTTTCGACGCATGTGTCCAAAAACGCAAAATACCAATCCACAATTTTTGAGCCAAATGCGCATTTGATAGTTTATATTCGCATATGGCCAATCACGTGAAATATCAAAAACGTTCAACACATTAGAAATGTGATTTTCATATCAATTAAATGTATAATTAATATAATAAATTTATGATTATTATCGCTTACCGAGACTTCAAGCAACATAGGTCAATTCAGTAATTGTTTACTTATTTAACAGTAGATACTTATAATGCTGCCATCACTTGATCGGTTACTAAGTGGAGAACCTGATATATAAGCTACTTTTTATCGCATAAAGCCACGTCTTGTCTTAACCCGAGACTCAAATTTCTGCGCGATCCTTCAGTCGTTTTGGTATGAAGTAGTACCAAACACACATCCATACTAACTTTCGCCTTTATAATATTACGATAATACGATTTTTTTTTTGTTTTTTGCTTAATGTATTGTTAGATTTAAGTACCTACCTACTTATTAGTTTTATATAATCCTGTTAATTATTGAGTGTAGGTACCACTCCTTTTGTATTAGGTAAAACCAACAAATTTTTATCTATATCTATATTTTGTGTTACAGAAGCCATAAAGGAGACTGTCCATACAGCTGTGAATACTGCCCGATGGTCTACCGCAGTAGGGAATCATTCATGCAACATATGAATAGACATTTGGGTATGTAATGTAATGTAATGCTCCTGTAGCGAGTCGAGTCTTCGAGAAAAGGTATGGCCCCGACTCTGGTTGCGTTTGTTCTCATCAGAGTGAGAAGTATTGTGAAAATGCTCCTCAAGGGTGCAAACAAAACTACACCCATGGTAAAAACAAGTTACGACCTCTCTTTCATAACTTGTTTTTTCCTTGTAGCGTTTTTAAGAGTGTGTGCAATAACGACGGTACCTTACCTACGTGATCGATTTCGATGACAAAATATGTATTTTTCAAAAACAAACTATCGAGACAACTTTCACCAATCTTGTTTTTAAAACACATAATTCAAGATAAAAGATCTAAGTTAACATTTCCCTAAATATGAAGGTGGTAGCTTTCACAGATTCTGAGATAAATAAACATTTTGAAGTACAGAATTTTCCAAAATTGTTTATGTAAAGGGTTAAATGTCTCGACGACCGACGACGCGAGAATGATGTTGTCGAATCTACTAATTATTTAAAGGTGATTTAGGTACACTGGCAGTGGTTGTAGCCTCAAGGTTTCTCCTGATGAATCCTCGAATATTACGATACCCTTCTAAAATTCCGTAATTCCACAGGAGCAGGAATGCTTCATCATTCAAAATCCAACTTCGGAAAGAAATGGATGACGCAATAGTATTTTTACTGTTTTTTTGCTTTTTGCCCATTATGTTATTTTATGTTTCAGGAAGCTCAGGGAGTTAGTTTCTAATAATATTTTTTAATATTTTCAGGCAAATTCGATTACAAATGCGATGTTTGTAAGAAAGAGTATGTCACTGCAAAACATTTAGCCAAGCACTTCTCCTCCAGTACTTGTTTGAAAAATAGAGAAAGAGCTTCACAGAAACCGAAACCCAAAGAAAAAGTCACAGTGAGTTTTGGCAAAGGATCCTTAGATAAAATAAAGAAAATGATCCAAAGCAACATAATCACGCAAAATGAGTATTCGGATATCGAAGATGTTGATATTAAGTCGGTTGAAAATTTTGAAATGGAAGAATTGGATGAATCAAAAAAGAATACAGATGCGGCATTGGAAAAAGAAGTAAACGTATCGAAAGAGTTTCAAGATACGATATTGGATATAGAAGGAGTAAAATAAATCAAAGACTGACAATTTCTAGTCTAAAGAAATTCGTTCAGATACAAAGAACATAAAAAATAGTGATATCGCTTTGTATTTATGTGATATTAAATTAAGAGTAGCTCTCCTATTTTTATGTTGTTTTATTATTTGAGTTCTATCTACAGTTTTTGAGGAAAGGAAAATAAAACCATTAGAAAAACTAACTGTAACAACACTGTTATATTGAAATCACAACAACTAATAAAAAAAATACAAAAGTAACAGATATCTCGAGTAAATTATAATGATTTTGTAGGGCTTTCACAAAAATATTTTTGGTCAGACAAAAGAAACAAAGTAAAATATAAAAAATAAATCATATTACGTTAATCTGTTTATGATATAGTTATTGTTTTTAAATGCAGTAATATTAGTCATTGCACTAAATAACGAAAAATCATCCAATAAAACAAAACATGGAAGAATTCAAAATTAACTAAATTCGACCTAATTAATGACTTATTTATTTTTACAAAACCTTTTAATATAAGTTGAAAAGATCATTATTATTATTATTAACAACAAAACTTCGAAAAGGTAGGTTCTAGTGCAAAAATAATAAGGATCCTTTCTCCTATCACTATACTAAATTATGAATATTTATGAATAATCAATAGGTTTGGACCCCGTTTAACACTTCTCTTTATATTATTATCTACAGATGCTTCCTACTCCCACTAATTATAATAACGGTGCAAAGGGGTGCCAGTGCTATATGAAACATTTGCGTTAGTATCTTAACGTTACTTACATAAAATTTAGAACAATGGTGCCTCTTAGACACAAGTTTTTTGCTATGCTGTTTCTAAGTACATTTAACGCTTTCTAGAACAGAAAAGAGTGGCAATTAAAACTGCATACAAAGATTTTTGAAAAATTGCTTGTTTGAACCGGGAATCGAACCCGCCACATTGAAAAAAAAACCATAATTTTACGATACCAATCAAAAGGCTTTTTTTTCCCAAGTAAAGGAGGACCATGATATTTTACATTTTATTTAAAATAATTACATTTTCCTTACAGCTAATTTAGCAAATGCTCAAATGTGTCAATGTGTCCAATTCTGTTGTTTACAAATTCTCACTCTTTTAACAATTTCGCTACCTGTTGTTATTTTTTATCTTTTCATGGTGAATGTTAAAAATAATGAGCCTAAGTTCAGTTGCACATTTTCATACTGCGTCTTGTAAACTAAATAAAGATTTAGTATTTTTTATGAAAAGTCATAACCCCATAAAAAATCCAGAGGGGTGAGGTCTGGTGATTTCGACAGCCATCTAATTGGTTCGGTTGGTCAGTAATTATTTTAAATAAAATGTAAAATTTCATTGTCTTTCTTTTTATTAGATGCTACCTGGAAAAATGTATACAGTAATCCATACGATTGAGCCTCTAGATCGAAATCGTAAAATTAACGAAGTTCGTGTTCTGACTAAGTTGACATTTGAGTAAGTACCTACTCAAATGTCAACTTAGCCAAGTCAAAAAATTTGCATCAAATTAAGTATAATATTTTCATTTGTTACATAAGTCTAAGTAATTAAGGTATTGTAAAAAATTATTAACTCCGTGTTGGGGCGCTACAAAATAATTTAGACTACTCCTTTTCAACTTCCTTTCCATGGAAATAAAAAGGATGGAATAATTTTTATACTTAACAAATTAGTCTAGTTTTGGCTACATCTAAATTAACTTGACAATGTTGTCTATTCAGTTGTCGCCAAAACCAAACTGATGTGACAGCATCAAATATGTGCTTTTGTGAAATGTCTTTTAATTTCGATTGATAAAAAAGAGACAAGATATTAGTTTAGATTTGGCGACATCTGTGTTGATAGCAATGCGTGCTGTTACAATCTTTCACTGGGTGAAACGCTCCTTTTACATGGTTTCTTTGAAAATATTTCAACAAGATGATAAAACAATAGTAAATTTTGCTACCTACCTAACTAGTACATACAACATATTATTGGCTAATAACATAAAACATCACATACTATGAACCTGCTCTAAGCAATAAAGACCACTTAGTAATAGAAAGAACAAAATATCTATATGATCTTCTCCTTTTCAACTGCTTTTTGTGATCTTTTCTTAAAAGTGCTCGCGATTGTTAAAACAAACTATCTAACTGCCTACTTATTTACCTAATAACCGAACAGAATCAAGTAAACGTTTTGATAAATTGCTTTTATTAAACAAAGGAACGCTATTGGCAGTTGAACCGTGACGTCACACTTGTCTATTTTTGTATTGTCATGAAGCTTTGACTTTAGAGTTGACAAAGGTGATCCGGTGATCCGTGACTGACAGAATGTAAGGGCCAACATGGGAGCATTTTTATCACCCCACACACACGTTAAAGTTAACTGTTGAAATTCTTGTTGTTTTACCTAAAAAAAAATTGGGGTGTTATACTTTTTTTGGTTAGTATAAACCTAAATAATCGAAGACCAATCTATGCATATAGTATAAATATACAGGTTCTGCCCATCATTTCGAACACGTTCGTGAAGACACCAGGTCTTTAAAAAAAAACTTGGCTCCTTACGGCGCGATATATTGTGGCGAAGTAAATGTGTTGCCAGTGTGTGGCCTAGTGAGGCCACTTCAAGACGTTTATTACAAGATAAGGTTTGCTAATTTAAAGTAGATCTCGCTACCTTGCTTGTAACCTAAAGGAGATCAGTCAAAGTTGCCCCCGAACCAGCACGTGTGAAAACTTGTTCATAATTTTTTTTTCAATAAACGATCAATTACTACAGTGGAATGGACACTTCTGAATCTTGAAAACATTTATTAAATGTATCTTACATGATTCTTCGACACAATCTTCGGTTCACAGATTGTAGCCAATGATATTATGATATACACTAAAGTCCTCATTGATTATAAGCCTGTCTCACAGACATGCTATGGCAAGATATTTTTCTCAATGCATGTTATGCAGCAAGCCTTACCTCACATGACATCAAAATAACATGTTAATACATCGTCGCTATCAGTGTTGTTTTTGCGGTTTCTTGCGGTGAAAATAACAAAAACCGACTCTAAGGTGACGAACATTTTCAAACCGTCGTCGTCGTCAGTGTACAATGAAAATTTATAACCTCAAATTCCGATATTATTTTGCAGCTTTAATAACTTAAAATAAGTGTTCGTAATTTTAATTAGATATACATCAATTAAGTCTTTTTATTAGAACTCAGAAAGCATAACCACGTGTCCACTGGTTCTGGGGAAAATTTCTATAGCAAGTGATTGATCTCCTTTTGCGATTGCGATTGAAGATATCTTTTTTTTAGTGATTAAATTTAACAATAAAAACATAAAAAAATACGAAAATAAATATACAGATACATTTCTATATCAATACAGAATACCTTAAATTTTTTGAAGTTGGCGTATACACTAAGCAGTATCAGTGTAATACCAATAGCCCTGTCTAAGGGGCGATAAAATGTGTCTCGTTTAAAATGTGGCGTTACAATTTTACCAATACAAGTGTATGTCTGCTGTGTGTCACTTAAAACATTGTGTAACATAACGTAACGTGTAACGTAACATTGTAATGGCGTCTCTTGTCTGACATCTTTTTGCAAAGCGCGTTAATTGGTTACAGCACCTTTTCAGTTCTGTGTTGTTCTATTCTAAACTTTACAAAGTTATATTACAACCTATGATTTCTCGCTCTTAGTTCTAGGGTAAACTATACAGTTGTCGGCCATCTGGTTGCGCATCGAAGAGTTCTCTTTTCGAACTTCAGATAATTCTTGATTCAGCCTTAGTACTTCTAACACAAGCTTTTCGTTTTCAACTTCTAACTTTTCTAACCTGGAAATAAGGACAAAATTATTTAATTATGACTTTTATCTACAAGACAGAGGCAGAGACGAACTCTGTGGCGCGGTGGGCGAAGGTCCGCCTGCGACGCAGGTGGTCGCGGGTTCGATTCCCGCATCCCGAACAAATGTGTGTACGATCTGCAGATATTTGTCCAGGGCGTTCTGGATGTTTTCTATGTATCATAAAAAATATCTATCTACGTAGTGTATTGTATTATGTATACCAGTTATCTAGTACCCATAACACAAGCTCTGATTAGCTTGGCGCTAGGTAATGCTGTGTGAATTTGTCCAGCATTATTTATTTATTTATAAATACATATACAGTTATAAAAAAGAGAGAGATAGATGCTAAAAATAATAACAAATCAATTCGGTATAATAACAATTTATCTTATATTATTCTAATCTTTATTTATTGCACTGAAGTACAAAAGTTGGCCTAATGCCAAGGCATTTTCTACCTGCCAACCAGAAACATTTTTACACAGTTTGGTTTTTACAGAGGGTTGGCGTGCTAATTTTCTTCATGTGTGTACGAGATTACATTTCAAACTAGTATACTTAGTAGGGATAACTATAACGCAGAGATACATGCGTGCGAGGCATATGTGTGGTGCCTACGTAAGGTTTGTGAAATTTCTGATTATTTCTATAAAACATTTCCTTACTCAGGGACTTAGGCTCGTATTATGAAAGCTTGCTCAGTGATCGATCTATGCTTGAGCAACGCTTTTCCATGGCATAAATGTCACTCAAGCCTAGCTCAATGACTGAGCAAGCTTTCATAATACGGGCCTTAGGCTCGTATTATGAAAGCTTGCTCAGTGATCGATCTATGCTTGAGCAACGCTTTTATATGGCATATATGCCTAGCTCTATGACTGAGCAAGCTTTCATAATACGGGCCTAAGTCAGACTGAGTTTGAGCTAATGGCTGTGACATGACGGTATCTTGCTTGACTCAAGGCAACAAGGATTTAATTTTTTTTGAGACATGATCTATCTGATTATGAAATCTTGGATATAGCCTTCCTATTTTTACCTAGTACGGCCAGCCCTTAGAAGTTTGAAAATGTAATATGGGCTGTGATTAAAACAATGCCTGAATCATGCATACGATTGTTGTCTTGTTTTAAGGTAGAATATACATAAATTACATCGCATCGTCATATCGTTTAAGGGATATCTACCGGAGGGGCCTCCTGCAGATCAATTCTAAAACCAAACTGCGATCCTGAACCCGTATGTCCAGCGTGGGGATTATGGGTTTTACCCCCCATGAGATAAAAGCCAATAAGGTTCTAATCAGAGGAAGCCTAGCTGACTAAATAGTGGAACTATATAGGCTGTTGAGGCGGAGGAATATATGTATATCAAATGTTTTACGCATTCGATGACGACGCGACGTAATGCTTGGCTACTGCTATGTATATTATTTTTACTATAAAAACTATCGTAGTTTGACGTATTCATTACGGATGGAGGATGGGGGTGTAAGCGGGTTTACTGCAAACCCATTTGGAAGAACGCAATGCTTCATTCCATTCCAGACATCTTCAGGGTCTAGTTTATGATGTGAACTGATACGGTTTATGATGTATAATATACATCATAAACTATTATGATGAAGGACATTAACAAATAAAACCGGCCAAGTGTGAGTCGGACTCGCGCACGAAGGGTTCCATATTATTATATATAAAAACTAAAAAAAACACGTTTGTTGTATGGGAGCCCTCTTAAATATTTATTTTATACTGTTTTTTAGTATTTTTTGTTATAGCGGGAACAGAAATAATGATCTGTGAACATTTCAACTGACTAACTATCATGGTTCATGACATGACATACAGAATGGTGACATAATCCCCATGCTGACTTAGCTGTGTGGTGCTGGCTTAGAATTTGCACCACCCCAAATCTTCCCGCGGGTGTCCTAAGAGGCGACTTAGGGATATTTACCGGGGGGCGGGCAGCAGCGCCCCCTGCAGAACAATTCTACCATCGAACTGCGATCCCCAACCCGCATGCCCAGCGTGGGGATTATGGTCACTACCCCCATGAGATACGCCAATAAAGCGCTCTTCAGGAGGCCTGCGTCCAGCAGTAGACCAACACAGGCGGTTGAGGTTGAGACTGATGACAGACGGACAGACGGCGGACTTTTAGTAATAGATCCCGTTTTACCCTTTGGGTACGGAACTCTAAAAACGTACCTTTTCTGTTTATCAGTAAGGTCCGTGATATGGTCGCACGCCTTCGCCAGTATACCTCCCTTGCTGGCAGAGTCTGCAATGCCAGAGTTGGGCACCAGCGCTGCTAGCTTCATAATCCAGCTATTAATCTTGTCCCGCCGCCGCCTTTCCACTTCGTTGTGTGTTGCTCGCCTTTTGTCGTCACGCTGGAAATGTCAAACTGAAGGTTATATTGGATTTAAAAATTAATTTTCTTTAAAAAAAACTATAAACCTAGTTTTTTCATGATCCCGTTGTCAGAACTAAACCAAATTAAAATGAACTGAACTAACCTAACGGGAAGCACCAGCTTTCTTATATAAAAATAATCATGAAAATCGGACCAAAAAGTCAAGAGTTCTGAGGTAACAAACCTAAAAAAATACAGTTGAATAGAGGATCCTCCATTTTTTGAAGTCGGTTAAAAAGGTCATAAGTTATTAATAGTTTTTAATCAGGACTCAAAACTGATTTACATTTTGCGAATAGGATTTCGCGTTATTATTTTTGGAACTAAATAATTAGTAATAAAAGTAATAAAATACCCGATAAATCAAAAATTAAATCATTTTAATAGAGGGTCCCCAAAATAAGGGCAAAATGTGTACTCTATTATTTATTATCCATAAATAGGATACCTCCTTTCTTAAGAGTAAAAAGGTTAAAAAGAAAACAGGGTTTACCTTTTTAGCAGTATTAACGGCTTTGACTTGTGCTGGCTCTCTCTTGTAGCTTTTTTTGGTTGTGGCCACAGCACTTGTATCAAATACTTCTGCTGGATTGCTTATTACATAATAGGTAGCATCTGAGAAATATAAGAGGAGGTGAGGTGATAGTAGCTTATCATGTAAACTTGTTTTAGATAATAGTGCACTGATATGTATTATTTTATATGGAACTGAAATATGTAATAGGTAAACATTGCCATTAGGAATGTTTTCAAAATTTAGAACTTGCTAAACCAGTTTCTTCACTATGACTGGTATCATCAACAATCACAGAATTACACAGTTCGGTATCTATTTAGATATCGAACTGTGTAATTCTGTGATTTTTGTTTGCATTTGCAAACAAAAACAAACTAATAAGCATGTCAAGTGTCAATTGAAAACATTTTATCAATCTCTCCATGGCAATAAATAGCACCTACAGTTTTTTTCATCTTAGTATTCTTCATGAGATTTTGTGACCATAGCACAATAGTAGGGTAACTGGTTAGCACCTGGGTCCTATTGTAAGTATTTTTTTTTGTGTAAGTTACTTACTATGTGCTGGTGAGCTTGGCATATTGGTGGCACTTTCATCACCAGCCATGGGTATCAGTTTGTATGTAACGGCACTAGCTGAAATAAAAACCATGAATTTTTTTGTTTTTAGTAAACAAAAGATGATAAGATGACAATTTAAATAGGGTAAATGGCCTGAATGGAGTTTGTAACAACTAAACCAATGAAGCTAAAATTTTGCATTTATGTTGTTGTAGATGTAGACCTGGAATAAATAGTCAAATGAGTACTTTTTATCCAATAAAACACCTGCAAAGCAATACAAAAGCACAAGCTAGTATTATTATGAGCCACTTATTGCATGATAAACTGAGAGGTATTTACAATAACGAAAAGAAATACTTCGAGTTCTCCCACTTAGAATTAGTACAAAATAAATAACAAGCAGTCACACTAACTTACATGCAGGCTGTACCCATGCCTGCACAACCTTCCGTGTCCCTCTAAGCCCCATAAAATAAGCTACTGAATGTACTTCCAGGAATTCATATAGATTTATGCATAGCATACTAAACTTACATATTTCTTTGTAATTCTCAGAGCCTTCTAATGTATGCCAGTGGTGAGGAAATCGGAGAGCTTTTTCACGAGCTGAAATGTAGATATACTTAATTAAGTTAAACTTAATTCAATAACCCGCTGATTCTGCATAATGAGGTATATAATTAGATTGTTTGGAAATTAGAACAAGTAAGACAAATTGATTGTTTACAAAGATTGTAGGAAAACTAGGTGCCTAGGATGAGGTAAGTAGAAGGTAGGTTAAGGCTTTCTTTAAGTGCTTGTACCTACTTTTATTGGGAATTATTTATTTGTGTGGAAACTTACCATAGTTTTCGTCTTTTATCATTATGTATTCGCCATCAGCACTGTGGATAAGCACAAAATAATCAAAACAAACATTAAGCTTAATTCATAGAAAAATTGTTCCCTGCCAACTTGAGCACTGCAAAATGATTGCGGTGGCCTTCGCGACCTACCATAATTTCGCTGTTATGTAATGCAACACTAGCATCCAATAATTTCACTTCAATTACCTGTTTTCGAGAGAACTTTCAATAGGATCGTCAATGTTGTCTTTTACAGACATTGTGCGCAAAAAAATAATGAATTTTCACAACACAGTAATGGTCACGGGGACAAATAAAGAGGTCATGTGACTAGACCATAGACACACACTCTGACTTTTTACATTTGTCAGCCATCATTTGTCTATCAATGTCATAGGAAACAATATTTATTTCCGATGGTGTCTATGGTTTTAGTTCAAGCAGCGCCATCTGTAATCATAATTTCAAAACTTTTATATCATAATGTGCATAAAACTGCACTAGATGTCGTTTTATGACTATGCACATCATCGTCTTCAAAAGATTTTCTCAGTCGGGAATTATTCTACAACAATCGTAGAGTAGAGATAGCTATAACGATAGTATCGTGACTTTTCAATTTTGTATGGAATTTGTGTTCTAGTCAACTCGCTAGGGGAGCGCTGTACCAAACAAAACCGATAGAAAAGTGAGACGTCACGATCTCGTCTCGATATTATATTAAAACCGAACTCCGGCTTAGGCCTGAAAAGGTACCGACAGAAAATATTCAGGATACCTAATAAAATAAATAAAATAATCAAAGTGTATCGAAAAATATAGCTTTATTTTTCGATACACTTTGAATATGTACAAATCAGAAGTTCTCATGAAGTTCTACATTTAAAAGGTTTACTGTAGGGTTAGTATAAAGTCCTAGTTGTTAGTAGGTAGTGTATAGACTGCCTGTGGCGGTGAAAGCCTCCTCCAAACGTTTCCAGTCAGTTCTGTTTCTATCAGTCTTAAACCAGGGTTTTCTTGCAGTCTTTGCCAGATCATCGCTCTAACGGGTTAGCGGCCTCTTTTGTTTTGAAAGTTGGAGTTGCCGTTGGAGATCACCGGCCCAGCTCCAATTAAGAGTAGGTAAACTGTTTGTCATCAGTGAGCGCGGCCTAAATGCATGTTATCTCACCTTGTCATCTCCGCGCGATAGAATGAAATGCACAATGATTTATGCCGCCAAACAGACTTTAGCACAAGGGTTATCATTATCATAGAAAAACTATTAAATTTATCGCTTCAAAATACATTTATTTGAACTTATTAATAACTGTCGGTAAACCCTTCATTTTAGAGTGTTCTTTCCCAGTGCGTTATTTACCATTTACCCAAAAAAAAGTAGTTGGGGGCGCCACTTTCACTAGTGTATGGGCCTTATGCTAAAATTCGTGTTGAAATACGAAAGTTTAGAAGCTTGTATTATTCAAACGTCTTTTCACTGTTTCATCATCATCATCATCAGCCTATATTAGTCCACTGCTGGACATAGGCCTCCCCTAATGAGCGCCATAGCGCCCTGTCTTCGGCTTGACGCATCCAGCATCTGCCTGCAGCCTTTCGCAGATTGTCATCCCACCTGGCCGGAGGGCGCCCTACACTACGTTTGCCGAGTCGCGGTCTCCACTCAAGAACTCGTTTACCCCATCGGTTGTCAGTTCTTCGCGAAATATGGCCGGCCCACTGCCACTTCAGCTTGCTAATTCTCTGAGCTATGTCGATAACTTTGGTTCTCTGTCGGATGTATTCGTTACGAATCCTATGTGTTTTCAAGCATTGCGGTATGGATGACGAGAAGACTCGACGTAGTTTTCCAAACGCTTTACTATTTAGTTCTATACAATCATAGATTATGACCATCGAGCGAGATAGAATTGTAATTCTATCTCGATGCTTATGACGGTATAAATTGATTTTATTCTTAGTTTTGGATGGTCAACATCAAACAGCCTTGTTCAAACAGCCCTTCCACGTTTGTATGAAAAAATGAGCGACTAGGCTAAGTGTTCTTTGGATTCTAGTTCTTCGACTTTTTCTGTCATTAAGACCAATGCAAACTTTAAATGAGTGCATGAGATAGTTGCCGTCTATTTTGATTCCTAATTTTTCCAATAGGTAGGTATTGCGATGAAGAGAGTCGGAGAGAACGGGTGTTTTTATTTTGCGCCTCGTACAAGTACCTACAACGGGAAAGTCTGGTCCAGCTGATTCCAGATTGACCCGCTCTGTGCTGTATGTACTTACCTATAAGCATAGATTTAAATAGTCCTATAAGTATACGAATATTTCTAGTATTAGCTCAATGTAGTCAGAGTTGATGCCTTGGTCTGCCAGTGATTGCTACATAGACCGATGGGAAATAGAGTCAAATGCTTTTGAATAATCTATGAAGCAGATAGGTATGCAGCGGTTTCTCGTACCTATCCGATCTGTTATTATGATCCACTGTCGAGAAGTTTACCCTGTATTTTTCTCAGAACATATTTCGAGAAAATATGAAAACAGGATAGCTTTTTGAAATAGGAGAAGACCGTCTGTATAATAACATAATACTATTGTAAGGCGAGCTAGTTAAATAGGTAGGTAGGTACGTACGTACCTAACTAACCTTTGACAAAACAAAATAGGCAGGGTGAATCCCTTTATAATTTTACAATATCTCGTTGCTTGCTATTCTCTTAAAGAAGTCATCCATAGATACAGCATAATAGAGCTATTCAGTGAATAAGATTAATTTGATAGCAGCCATTTACCCGGTATCTTGTCTATACAACATTAAAACATCCAGCCCAAGGGCCGTGCATTATTCATGACGGTTCTTCCGGTGTGATAGCTTCACACGATTGGTGTTATTTTCCACCTCTATACCCTTATTAACTAGAGAGTGGTACTATTTGTGAGAATAAGAAAGTGTAGCTACCTAACCTACTATCTAGGGAGGTATAGTTTTCCCACTTATGGGTATTTATCAAAAGGAAAAAATGGAATAACCCTTCTCATCTTGTGTAACTGGATCTATGTAGTAGGGTAGGTAGCTAAACTTTGAAATAAATATTCAATGTAAATAAAGCATAGTTTAGCACAAATAAATATACCTAAATAGCGGTAACGTAAAGCCATCTAAAGCCTATCTTTAGAATAATTTATGATGATGAATAATGTCCTGAGATTTTGTCATCGCAGTGAAGATCCGGGATACAATATTCTCGTAAACTCAGTAACGACAAATGTGCGTACGTGTAAATTAAATACTTATATGTTTAAGTAAAACCCTCCAGCTCATCGAAAGACAGAGAGGCAGAGAGATAGGAAAATATTATACGAATGAAATAATCAGATTTCGTAGAAAAGATTTTCGAATACATTCCGAACTGGAGGAGGCCTCTACCCGAAAGGGGTCCTAACCTCACTACCTACTCGTAAAATACATATGTGCCTACTATTATTATTTTTTATCTAAATATTATTATCAATTCAAATACAATTTTTAGGTACTGTTTACTCTTGCATGCTTTTTTAATTATTATAATAAAATAATGTAAATTACATTGTTCTTGCTTACATTTTTATCAATATAATATCAAATGTTTCTAAGCATAATTTATTAATTTTATTATTGATATGGTTATGGAATAAACGGCTTTTTTATTTTATTTTATGTTTAAGGCCCATACAGCAGCGAAAGTGGCGCCCCCAACTATTTTATCCTATTATTACGTTAAACGCAGGTATTTTTAAAAATCCTACGTTCAGTTTGTGGTATCTATTATAAGCTATTTATTAATGTCTCTGTAATAGTTTCATTTTGTAAAGCTTAGGAAGAGATACGAAGTTGCGCTTTTTGGCCACCAAACTCTAATTTCGCATCTCCTACTAAACTATATGAGATAAAATTATGAAAGAGGTATTAAAAAATAGCTTATAATAGATACCACA
Organism: Eupithecia tripunctaria; assembly: GCA_955876795.1. Classification (NCBI taxonomy): domain Eukaryota; kingdom Metazoa; phylum Arthropoda; class Insecta; order Lepidoptera; family Geometridae; genus Eupithecia; species Eupithecia tripunctaria. The sequence continues at coordinate 9,956,788 of OY041612.1, forward strand.
AACTGAACGTAGGATTTTTTAAAATTCCTATGATAAACGTAAAAATATGATAAAATAGGAATCGCTGTCAGATTGGCTCGGGTATGCGCCTTAAGTAGGTTGCTGCAAAGTAAAAACATAGACGTGCTACGCGCTACATGTTTGCAAAACAAATCCTATGAACATAGACATTCTACGCAGTAGGATTGGCTACGGGACGTGCTTAGAGGAGCTACGCGCTCAGAGCAGCTACGACGTAGAGGATCTACGCAGTTGGATGAGCTATTTGTGTTGTGCGTAGATAATGCTACGCGCTCAGAGGACCTACATCTACATACGTAGAGGGTCTACGCGGTTGGATAATGAATGAATGAACACTTTATTGTACTAATAGTAATAAATATACATTAAAGTCTTATATCTAAATAATAAATAAATGTAGTACAAAAGGCGGCCTTTTCGCTGAGAGCGATTTCTCCCAGGCAACCTTGAACCTTGAATAATAATGTGCAAAAATAATGCTACGCGCTCAGAGCAGGGGGGTTCAGGGGTTCAGATTTAAGCTATTGTACAAAACGCGCTACATAAGTTGTTAATGTTAAAAAAGCATTGGCATGGAATTGCCTAGGAGTGATTGATTCATATAGCCAACCAAATTGAAACTGTCCGCTGCCAATCTTTGGATAGGCAGAATAGTCACCAGTCAATTGCTGTCGTTATTATTATTTATGTCACGTTTATAGTAAATAAAACAATAAATATAAATAATGTGGGACAATGCACACAGCATTAATTAGCCCCAAGCTAAGTAGAGATTGTGTTATAGGTACCTACTACATAGATAAATTATATACTTAATACAATACACTACATAGATAGATATTTTTTTATTATACATAGAAAACATCTAGAACACCCTAAACAAATATCTGTATACACATATTTCGACGACCTCTGCGGCGCGGTGGGCGAAGGTCTGCCTGCGACGCAGGAGATTGCGGGTTTTATTCCCGCCTCGGGAAGGGACAAATGTGTGTACGATCTGCAGACATTTGTTTAGGGCGTTCTGGAAGTTTTCTATAAAAAAATATCTATCCATGTAGTGTATTTTATAATGTGTAATCAGTAGCCATAACACAAGCTGTGCTTAGCTTGGGGCTAGATAATGCTGTGTGAATTAACCAGCATTATTTATTTATTTATTATATTTGTCCCGAGGCAGGAGTCGAACCAGGAACCTCCAGCGGCAGACCTTCGCCTGCCACGTCGCTACGTCTATGGCAGGTTTGTGGTCTCCATCGGGATAGCCAAAGGTATGTTCTTCAATAATTTACACACTTGATACCATTCGTCGTGGTTTAATGTAGAAGATAATGCATTTAAACTTCAGCGTTGCAGCAACCGTTGGTTGGTTTCGTGGCAAAAAGTTTCATTTATCAACAGAAGCTTATCTTTTTATTATTTTTTCATGTAATCAAAGCAATTTAGTAGGATGATTTATCAGGCTCAAAGGACATTAATAAAACCTAGGGCTTCGCATACAAAAATTCAGAGAAATCATGATTTTTTTGATTTTTGAACCCGGTCTGAGGATCAGCCTTAGTTAGGTCAAACAAGGGGGCCATCTTGATTTTCCGCCCCTTTGTAAATGCTGCACTGACGAAAAGATATGTTCATTGCCAACGAAAGACGAAAACACATCAAACGCGACCGTTTATTTTCCTTTCTAGGATAGGGTCGCTAGTTATATCGCCCTTTTAAATAAATTCAAACGTGTTGTATACCAATTAATTTAATTACATCCTGTATCACACCAAAGCCAGATCACAAAGCCTACCAGATAGTATAAACCTGTGGTATAAACTAATCAACTCTAAGATCACAGGCCGTCGGTCTGCGGTTGCCTGCTCTGTACAGTGTACCTACATAGTTACTCGTAACAGCATGCCTTTGACAATGTATCAGGGATATAATTAATTTCCGGTGTTTTGGGATATTGTTGTGTAGAGGCTTCGCTTTCACTTATACAGGTGGTTATATGTTGTGTTTGATGACCTCTGTGTCGCGGTGGGCGAAGGTCCGCCTGCGACGCAGGAGGTTGCGGGTTCGATTCCCGCCTCAGGGAAAAGATTTGTACGATCTGCAGATATTTGTTCAGGGCGTTCTGGATGTTTTCTATGTATAATAAAAAACCTCTATCTATGGATATCAGTTATCAAGTACCCATAACCCAAGCTCTGCTTAGCATGGGGCTAAATAATGCTGTGTGAATTGTCCATCATTATTTATATGGTGTCCCAGAAATGGTGGATAATCCTGCAGGTGTGTGTGCGGAGAGGATGGGGCCCCGCAACCCGACAAAAAAAATCCATCCCCCACAGATACGATATCTACGATATTTTTTTGTAAAATTTAGAAATATCCCAGTTTTCTTCATATTTGTGGACATCACGTCCGCTATATCCATCCGTCCGCTATGTCCCATTTCTGTGACACCCTGTATAGCGCCTGGATAAATTTAAAATTCTATTAATGTATTCAATTAGATTATTAGAATCATATAATTTCTGCTGGCATGCCCGGCGTGGAAAATATTTGTAATTATTATCTAGTGGTTAATTATATGAGGGTTGAGGATCGCAGTTCGGTGGTAAAATTGCGCTGCACGGGCGCTACTGCCCGCCCGCGGTGAATATCCCTTAGTCGCCTCTTGCGACACCCATGGGAAGGCATGGGATGGTGCAAATTCTAAGCCAGCACCACACACCTATAGTACAAGTGATGTGATGAATTTGATAACACTCACACTCATGACTGAATCTATAAATTCATTATGTACTCTTAGAAAAGGACAAATTATGAAATTATACACTGACACGGAAATAAGGTGGTATCTTTGAACGTTCGATTAATTGAACGGAACGTGCCTCCACCAAACAAGGGGTCTTTTTTGTCATAATCACCAAAAAGCTGTTCGCTATTGCAGTATCACGAACGGCACTGCGGCGCGGCGGGACTCGGTGTCCCAATATCGGCAAATTAAAAAAATCGTTTGCATTATAATTTTAATACCAATCCAGTGAGCCACTTTCTTAGTTTAATCTTAAAAATAGCTGTGGAAGCTACATCACGGATCCAGTCGGGCAGCCGGTTGTAAACTGAAGGACCCATTATATAAATCTCTCTGACTTCTGTAGCGTGTGTTCAGGATCCATATTGAAACAAGAACGTTGGTTCAATCAATTCTAGATCCAATGAAACCCATTTATTTCCCAAGCCTTGCACTGTATAGCGTATCATCACATCACACTAATATTATAAAGGCGAAAGTTTGTATGGATGTATGGATGTATGGATGTATGGATGGATGTTTGTTACTTCTTCACGCGAAAACTACTGGACGGATCTGGATGAAATTTTGCAAACAGGTAATTCTAATCCTAGAATAAAACATAGGCTACTTTTTATCCCATAAATCTGTTCCCGTGGGATGAAAATCACCTTTTAATGTTTCCATAGGAACAACGCGTACGAAGCCGCGGGGCGCAGCTAGTTGAGATATAAAGCTTTGAAGCAGACGTGCCCGTATAACTCTCGTCGTAGCTACATTTCATTCAGAACCGATACACTAGGTACATTAGGCACAGTAGTCATACCTAGATAACAAAATACTATTGTATTTCGTTCGTACTTCATCATCATCATCAGCTTTTGTCGACCCACAGCTGGACTATGTTTATGCCATTCCCCACACACTATCATCATCATCATCAGCCTATACTAGTCCTGTGCTGGACATAGGCCTCCCCTAATGAGCGCCATAGCACCCTGACTTCAGCCTGACGCATCCAGCTGCCTGCAGTCTTTCACAGATCGTCATCCCACCTGACCGGAGGGCGTCCTAAACTACGTTTGCCGAGTCGTGGTCTTCACTCACGAACTCGTTTACCCCGCGGTTCCAACAACCGCTGGGGTGATATAGTGTGGGCTGGTCCACCAGTTTAAAGTCAGCTCAGCGTGCTATGGAAAGAGCTATGCTCGGAGTCTCACTGAAGGATAGGATTTGTAACGAATACATCCGACAGAGAACAATAGTTATCGACATAGGTCAAAGAATTAGTAGACTGAAGTGGCAGTGGGCCAGCCATATCTCACGAACAACCGACAACCGCTGCTGGGGTAAACGCGTTCTTGAGTGGAGACCGCGGCAAAGTAAACGTAGTGTAGGACGCCCTCCTGCCAGGTGAAACGATCTGCTATAGACTGCGGGCAGATGCTGGATGGGTCAAGCTGTGGACAGGCCCCTATGGCGCTCATTAGGGGAGGCCTATGTCCATCAGTAGACTAAAATAAAGGCTGATGATGATGATGATGATGTTATTACGTGAGGGCGTTTGTTTTTATAAACCCGCCAAAGGAAGTTTTGTATTAATTAACTTTAGTCTTTACTTTACCTATTGTGGGTTGGTTGGAATAAAAGAGTCATTATTTGGAACTGAGTCTATTGATTACACACAACACTCGTACATGAAATTACAATAGAATGCTTATCTTTAATCCTTAATTCGGATATGACTACTCAAAGGGGGCTCTACGAAGTGACTTTAATATTATCTGTAACCTTTAACTAGGGTATGTGTTTTCTGGTAGAGCTTAGTGGAATGACTGGCGAGACGCAGCTTAGCTACAGAAAAAGCTGAATAAGCGAAACGCGTTTGCGCCGCGTACTGCTAGCTAAACTGTGTCACCACAGAAGTATGGATTTTCCGATTGTTTCTGCCCACCGAAATCGCCCAGTATTTTCTCAACCACAGAAGATCTAGCAGCTACAAAAGACTAGCTCTCGGACTATAAAAATACAACGAATTTCTTCACATGTTTTTCTATGCCCAACATAAATCGGTTTTGTAACGACAGATAGCATAAAATATTGGTGTGTTACCTTCGTTATTTTACATTGCATTTCAGGCATGATACCGCACCGTTCCTCTTTTATTCCCAATTTCCACAATTTACGACGTGCTAAAATATGTAGGTAGGTAAATGTATTCACCTGTAATACTGTGCTTACTTGTGAGTTATTCCAGTTTTCTCTCTTGAGAAATCCCCCTTAAGGGGGAAATCTTGTACGGTGTTTCTGTAGACATTTTTGATATAGGTATATCGACGAAAGAAAGCGATTTGTCGTATCTCAAAAGATTCAACTTTACACGAGAGCCAAAATTCTATTTCGAAAAATCATAACTCTTAATCTAATACAGATAGATAGTTGAAATCTGGAACATATTTGTATCACTCTAAATGTCACTTGTTACAGTTCATGAAAATGTCCTAAAGTTACTACTTCTTTGATTTTTCACAAGTTACAGCAATTGATGTTTCATAATCGAGCAGCGGAATTGCTGTGTCTCTAAGGTGAAATATATGACCAATTCAAATAGATACAAGTTTTAATGCAACGGATCTGTTGTATCTCAAATAGGAACTTTACGAAGCATAGACATTTTGCTGTATGAGTTTTTAATGAAAAAGGTTTATAAAAATAAAATGGTTTAAGTGCAGTCAGTCATTATATCGTATACAGGGTTGGAAAAAAAACTGTTTTTTTTATTTTTTATAAAACAAACTATTCAAAATGTTCGAGACAAGTGTGTTTTTTGTTTTATTGTTTTTTTTTTACTTTTTACGTTTAAGGATCAATTTCAAATCAATTATAGCGAATAATAAACTATTTCCTAATTCACATTAGTAAAAATTTACAAAACGATAAATATTTACTTTTTGTTGCGTATCTCAGTATCTCTGAATCAAAAAAAATTATAATTATTAATCAATACAAAACACTTTACATAGGTACACCTTTTATGTAGAGCAGTGTAGGTAGGTAGGTAGAGAACCAGAGAGAGAACGAGGTATACCCACTAATCCAGTGGATTACCTACTTTCTTTCACGCGTTGGCGTGGGCGTCCTTGAATCTTGAAAAATAAGTAATAAACTAACCTAACCTAAGTAACTAGTGTTTTTCGTGGTCCCATTATTTTTATAGATGGCACGGAACCCTACGTGCGCGAGTCCAACTCGCACTTCGGTTTTATTTGAAAAACTTAGAGCGAGGGGTTGATCCAATCGGAGAAGGTTTGGTTGGGGAGGAACACTCGGCTGTGGACAAAGTATGCGTAGTAGGTAGTTCAATGGGGTGAAATTGAATTACGATTATGGCAATCATAATCTATTTTCATTTGTATTGATTGGAGCTGGCAAGGGTTGCGAAATTTATATGGAAACCCAGACATGTTTTGAATATTAATCAACATAAATTGGGTTTCGTACGACTTCGGCAGATATTGGATTTACGTGATATTTTTAACCGACTTGAAAAAAAGGAGAAGGTTCTGAATTCGACAGTTTTTTTTGTCAGTTTTCTTAGAATATGCGACTGGGTGGTCCAATTTTTATGATTCTATTTTTATATGAAAGCTGGTGATTCCTGTGTAGTCCCATTATAATTTGGTCCAGTTCTGACAATGGGATCCATAAAAAACTATATAAGTAATTTAAGTCGGTTTATAGTTTTCAAAATCAATAATCAAAATTCATTGTGTAAATTATTTAAAAATGTAAATTGTCTTAAAAAATGTCGTGTAATCTATTATACCTAAGCAGGTCTAGAAAAAGTGACTGTTATTTACAAAAAAGTCTGTTATTCTGAATAACTGGCTTTGCATGTCTTTTTTAACTACACCTCTCTCTATAAGACCCTAAAGGAGACCATCATTTCAGACCATAAAGGAGTGATCCTTAAAATGACCAAAATCAGTAATTTAAATATTCGCCAAACTTGGGCCACTAAAAAACGACAATTTAATAAACAAAATATGAATTTATTTAAAAAGAGATAAGCAATATTGACTGGAATAAAAAAATCGACCAACATAAAAATGTTAATGAAAACTACATAGCTTTTAACAAAATCATGATAGAAATCCTTAACTTGCTCCTTAACTCAGCATGCTTTCCGAAAAGGAAGATCAGTCAACACGAACCTTTTAACGCTCGTTAATTTCGTTTCAAAAAAGCTAGATGAAAGTTCTCAGGTGGATGTCATCTATCTAGATTTTAAAAAAGCATTTGACCAGGTGGATTACGATGTTCTTCTTGCAAAGATGAGCTCCTACGGAGTAGCACCAGGCTTATTACGATTTTTCGCTAACTACCTGAGCGACCGAAAACAATTTGTACGCCTTGGTTGCTTTGATTCACCCGCCTACCACACTCAATCTGGCGTGAGTCAAGGATCATCGCTTGGACCACTTCTTTTTACGATCATGATAGATGACTTAGCCAGCGTTCTCAATAAAGCCAATTGCCTCGTCTATGCCGATGGTGTTAAGATTTTTGCAGAGATTAAATCTCAACAAGACTGTGATGAATTGCAGAATGACCTTAATGCTATTCAAGCATGGAGTGACTTGAACCATCTAAGTTTCAACATTTCTAAGTGCCAAGTGATGACTTTTACTCGGTCCTCTCAAAGTTTAATCACAGACTACCTTCTCTGCGCTCAAGATATCACTAGATGTACCTCAATAAAAGATCTCGGTGTAGAATTTGACCCACAACTTAATTTCCATAACCATATTCGCTCGCTAACTGTCACGTGTTTCAAAAGACTAGGTTTTGTGTCCCGCACATGTAAGGACTTCACTAATATTAACTCCATAAGAACCCCATACACATCACTAATCCGTTCAAAGGTTGAGGCTAGTGCTTGCGTATGGAACCCGTACGAAGTAACTTATTCGCTTATGATAGAAAAGGTACAGAAGAGATTCCTTAGATTCTTGTACAAAAAATGTCATGGTTATTATCCTTTCATGTACCCTACCAAGTATCTTCAGGGTTCACTAGGCTTTAACTCCTTAGAAACAAGGCGTCTAAATGACCAGCTTCTAAGTCTCTGTCGTATTTTGCGCGGTATAACGGATTGCCCTACCCTGCTGACCGATGGAAGCAGACTCTGCGTCCCACAAAATCGCGCGCGATTCCGCCCAGGCCGTGTACGTCTATTTGAGCCAATCCGGGCCCGCACTCTGCATCGCCAGCAGTCTCCCGTCTCCCGTGCTCAGCGCAATCTCAACGCACTCATCACCAACCACCCTCAGTTAGATGTGTTTGCGGATGGCTGGGAGATGATCGAAGGAGTGTGCTTGCAATATTGTGAGAGAGTTTAATTTAATGTCTTCTTGTACTTGTATGTAGGTAGCTGACTAACTTAGTTATATTTTACTTTTTAATTTAACTAGATATATTTTACTTTATATTCCATAATATTCCTATACATTTTTGAAATTCCATAATTATTTTATCTGTTGTATAAATTTATAATTGTTTTTTTTTTTAGTTTTAAGATTGTTTAATTAATTATTTAGTGTACTAGACATATCGATTTGGAGACAACTGTAATGTTATCGTCTTTTTTTAATAATAAATAATTTGAATTTGAATAATTTGAATTTGAATTTAACTTATGCATACCAAAAAAACATTTCAAAATAAAATTAAAACAAAAACACAAATGGCTAACGCGCGGAATTAAAACTTCATGCAAAAACAAAAGAAACTTAAAAATACTTGCTTCTTACACAAAAAATCCATTGCTAATAAAACACTATAAAACTTATACTAAATTGTTGAAAAAATCCGTCAATCGATCAAAAAAACTACTTTATATACAAGCGATGAAAAAATCCGAAAATAAAACGAAATCAATGTGGAAAATAATAAAAGAACGAACAAATAAAAGTAAAAAAAACAGTTCAAAGGTATTTCACTGAACATCCGAAGTACTCTTTCGTCCGATCCAAAACAAGTGGCAAATACATTCAATGAGTTTTTCTCATCAGTAGGCAAATCAAGTAGCACAGCGAGTTCCCCAGCGTGCGGCCGTCCGGTCATTCACCCCACTACCAACACAATGTACTTACGGCCGCTAGAACCGCGCGAAACTAAAAAATCGCAATCTAAAAAATAAATATAGTTACGGCATAGATGACATACCACCAGTGCTTTTAAGGCACTGTGCTAAAGAATTGACCCTACCCTACTATCTATTAATAAACCAATCCTTCATAGAAGGAAAGTTTCCAGATTTACTGAAAATATCAATCGTAAGCCCTGTCCATGAAAAGGGTCTAAATCAGAACCAAATAACTATAGACCTATAGCTTTGCTACCGACTTCATCTAAGGTTTTTGAGAAGGCAATGCAAACTCGACTAAATTCCTTCTGTGAAAAGTTTAATATCTTTGATGACGCGCAAAATGGCTTCAGAAAAAATCGATCGACAATTCTAGCGACTTATAAATATATTCAACAAATTCTTAATTTAATAAACGACAAATTATATGCAGTAGGTATCTTGTTAGACATGACAAAAGCTTATGACAAAATTATATTTACAATATTGCTACAGAAACTACACGGAATAGGTATTCGAGGTATATCATACACCTGGTTCGAATCCTACCTACATAACCGAATGCAATACGTAGAGATAGAACATTTTAACAAAGAAACAGGAACATTGAGATGGTTAGATCAGACGCGGCACAGATAAATAATTCAATACCCCAAGGCCTTGGATGTATCCTTTTTTTAATTTATATAAACGACTTACCTAAATGTATAAATCAATCATGTATTTTATTTGCTGACGACATTTCACTATTGACATCATGCAAAAATGACATATACCTTATTAAAAATCTTACTGACATTTTTGATAATATAACTAATTGGATGACTGACCATAACTTCGAAATAAATTACAATAAAACTAAAATTATGCAATTTAGACCAAATCAAAAACCTCCACTTGACATAAACTTGACATATAACAATATTAAAATCGAATGCGTGGACACATTTACCCTATTAGGATTAGATATTGACACAAATTAATATTAACTGGAAAAACCATATCAAAAAAATTTAATCCAAATTGTCTAGTTTCTCATATGCTTTGTCCGAACTTCGCAAAGCAACAGACCTTAAAACAAGCTTATCTGCTTACTACGCATATGCATACTCTTGGATCGGTTATGGAATCATATTATGGGGAAATAGTGTGGACGCCAATGATCTGTTCATCTCCCAGAAAAAATGTGTCCGTACCATAGCTAATATAAGAGTGCCAGAAACATGTAGACCCCACTTTATTCAATTGAAAATCCAAACCCTATATACAGGGTGGAATTTAGTAATGCCACCTAGAGGGAAAGTACTCTTAATCCTGTAGATAGGAAGTTTTACTCAAAGAAAACATTCCTTTATTTTTGAAAACAAACAAAACTGCATTCAAAGATTTTCGAAAATTCGTTTGCCACACCCGGGAATCGAACCGACTGAAATCTGTAAAAAATACACCCTGTACTTTTATTGCATGGATCGTTAGGGTCAATTATAAGAATGAAATCTCTCTAACAAACTTATAAATTAAATGAAAGGAAAACCATGAAATCTGGACTTATAAATTCAGAGATCCATCTGTTTACTTGCTCTGCTCTTTACTTACTCTATGTTAGTAATTATAAATTATCATTAACGCCATTTATCCGTTAAAATGACGGATTACTATTTTTAGATAAAACGATTGCAATTTGCACGTGTTTGTAATGCAGACTCCATTCACGTGTTTGTAATGCAGACTCCTTAATTAGATGTGACATACATAACTGCGTGTATGAGGTAGTTTAAATATGGAATGTTACATTTGAAAATAGATTGCCATTTGGTATTCACATTTGATTGTTTTTACAAATCATTTCACGGTAAAAATGGCTTATCAAGAACAATTTGATTTAATCGAAGCTTATTTTTTAAATAACAAAGATGTGAATCTAGCTCTGCGGTGGTATGGAGTGAGATATCGAGACCGACAGGCACCAACTCGGTTCGTATTGAAAACAATGGTAGAAAATTTAAAGAATTCCGGTAGTTTTAAAAAGAGACGGCAAACTCTTTAGCAGAACTATTTCGATTTTGATCTAAATGTTTTAACATACTTTGAATCATTTCCGAAGGCTTCAAGCAGAGATGCTGCCGAAGTAATTGGAACAACCCACACTCGTGTACTTAAAGTGCTGAAAACGTATAAGTACAAATGTTATCGTGATGGTCGGTTGGTGCAAAAATTGCATCCTGGGGATTGTGACAGACGATTACAATTTTGTCAAAATATGCTGAGAGAAATTGACCATAACCCTAATTTTTTGAGTAACATTGTTTGGTCTGATGAAACCAACTTCAGCAATAACGGCATGTACAATCGCTGCAATAACCACTATTGGTCTCGAGTGAATCCTGTTTGTGTTCATGAAACTAACAGTCAAGTAAGATTTTCTTTCAACGTTTGGTGCGGAATTATGAGAAATATGGTTGTGTTAGTCCACGTGTACGAAGGTCATTTAAACACTGTCAAGTAGGTATCTTGAAATACTGGATCTCCTAAGAAATGAGTTAAGTGGTTTCCCCGAGGAAGAGCGAAATCAAATAATTCTACAGCAAGATGGTGCTCCAGCCCATAACAGCAGAATCACTACTGCCTACATTAATAACCACTTTAATACCTGGATTGGTACCAACGGCACAACGAGTCGAGTGTTCGAGCAACTAATTAGTTAGTTTACCTTTTTTGTAAATAAATAAAATCATTTAAGAATTCATGGTTTTCCTTCCATTTAATTTATTAAGTTTGTTAGAGAGATTTCATCCTTATAATGGGCCCTAACGATCGATGCAATAAAAGTACAGAATGTAATTTTTACAGATTTCAGTCGGTTCGATTCCCGGGTGTGGCAAGCGAATTTTCGAAAAACTTTGAATGCAGTTTTGTTTGTTTTCAAAATTAAAGGAATGTTTTCTTTGAGTAAAACTTCCTATCTACAGGATTAAGAGTACTTTCCCTCCAGGTGGCATTACAAAATTCCACCCTGTATATCTTAGAAATAAGCAAATTCGTTAGAAATTACCCAATTTTTTTCCAAAAAATTAATGACCAGCCCCGCCGATACCAAACTAGATACAAACATAACCTGGTGAAGCCGGAGTCAAAACTAAAAATCCACCAATCCTCCCCCAACTCATCATCATCATCATCATCATCTGCCTATATTAGTCCACTGATGGACATAGGCCTCCCCTAATGAGCGCCATAGCGCCCTGTCTTCAGCTTGACGCATCCAGCATCTGCCTGCAGTCTTTCGCAGATCATCATCCCACCTGGCCGGAGGGCGTCCTACACTACGTTTGCCGAGTCGCGGTCTCCACTCAAGAACTCGTTTACCCCAGCGGTTATCGGTTCTTCGCGAGATATGGCCGGCCCACTGCCACTTCAGTTTGCTAATTCTTTGAGCTATGTCGATAACTTTGGTTCTCTGTCGGATGTATTCGTTACGAATCCTATCCTTCAGAGAGACTCCGAGCATAGCTCTTTCCATAGCTCGCTGAGCGACTTTAAACTGGTGGACCAGCCCTATCGTGAGTGTCCACGTCTCAGCTCCGTAGGTCATGACGGGTAGGACGCACTGATTGAAAACTTTCGTTTTTAAGCATTGCGGTATGGATGACGAGAAGACTCGACGTAGCTTTCCAAACGCTGCCCAGCCTAGCTGGATCCTCCTCTTGGCCTCCTTCTCAAAATTGTTTTTACCCAACTGCAGAATTTGTCCTAGGTAAGTGTACTCGGAAACAATTTCGAGAGGGTGGCCATGTACGACTACCGGTCCCGGATCAATGAGGCCATTGATCATGATTTTGGTTTTATCCAAATTCATGCCGAGACCGATGCATCGTGAGGCTAAAGCTAGGCCGTCCAGCATCCGGTTGAGCTCCTCCAGCGACTCTGCCATTACGACTATATCATCAGCGAATCGAAGGTGCGAGATGTAATCGCCGTTTATGTTAATGCCCTTACCTTTCCAGTCCAGTGTCTTAAACATATCTTCCAACGCGCTCGTGAACAGTTTCGGGGATATAACATCCCCCTGTCTCACTCCTCTGCGCAGTTGGATGGGTTTGGACTGCTGGTCCTGTACTTGGACACTCATGGTCGCGGCGTCGTAGAGACATCTCAGCACCTCGATATAACGATAGTCTACTTGGCATCGCTGTAAGGATTCCAGAACAGCCCAGGTTTCGACAGAGTCAAAGGCCTTCTCATAGTCCACAAAGGCCAGACACAGGGGCTGATTATACTCTTCGGACTTCTGTATAATCTGCCTCACTGTGTGTATGTGGTCTACGGTGCCATATCCTCCGCGAAACCCGGCCTGTTCCGGTGGCTGGAACTCGTCGAGTCTCCTGGCGAGACGGTTCGTGATCACTCGTGAGAACAGCTTATAGACGTGGCTCAGGAGTGAGATGGGTCTGTAGTTTTTAAGGAGGGTTTTATCTCCCTTCTTAAAAAAGAGCACCACCAAACTCCCGCTCCACGCCTTTGGAGTTCTCCCACTGTGAAAGACGGCGTTGAAGAGGTTCTGTAGTTCCTGTATAACAGGGGCTCCTCCGGCTTTCAAAAGCTCTGATGTTAAGCCATCCTCACCGGGGGCTTTTCCATTTCTAAGCTGCCTCAGAGCTAGCACAATCTCGTCTTGACTGATGTCTGGCAGTTCGTCGGTATAGTGGCGTGTCAGGGTGGCTCTTGAATCGTGGTCGACTCGTTGGGGACGAGGGGCATGTGCAGCGTATAATCGGCCATAGAAATCCTCTATCTCGGCGGATATCTCCAGCTTCGACAAAACGGTCCTCCCATCGTGCGTTTTAAGCTTCGTCAGGTGGCTCCTGCCAAGCTGCTGAGTGAATACTTTGGACCCTCGGTTTCGCTCTATTGCCTCTTCAATGACGCGTGTGTTGGAGCTCCGAAGGTCGCGCCGTACCATCTTCGCAATTCGCTTGTTCAGGTCTGACCTGTCTGAAGAAGTCGCTTGGGTGGTTTCCCGTCTTTTTGCCATCAGCCCGAGAGTCTCATCCGAAAGTTTGGATTTCTTGCCAGTACGCTGCTTTTGGCAGAACCTGATGCCCTCGTTCCTCAACGTTTCGACCAGATTGTGTAGGGTCTCGTCAGCGTCATCAGTGGAATCCAAGGCAACGAATCTATTCCCGAGAAGCTGCTGGAACTTCTCGGTGCCCGCCATGATCTGGATTGGGTTAGGTCGGAGCGTGGACTTCATCAGACGGTTTCTTTCAAGCTTTAAGTTGATATTCAGAGAGCCTTGGAGCAGTCGGTGATCAGATCCGGTATTAAACCTGTTGATCACTGAGACATCTCTGAATATGTGCTTGCTATCCGTCATGATGAAGTCGATCTCATTTTTAGTCACAGTGTCGGGGCTTCGCCACGTCCACTTCCTCTGGGGCGGTTTCTTAAAGAAGGAGTTCATTAAGAACAGCCCCTCCTTCTCAAGGAAGTTGACAAGCATTTGCCCCCTGTGATTCCTAACTCCATAACCATGCGAGCCTATTCGGGATTCGTTGCCAGTCCGGATTCCTACCTTGCCGTTAAAGTCCCCCATAACAACGTTGAAGTGAGCCTTGGTGGTGTTATGTAAGGCTTTGGATATGTCTTCGTACATATCCTCCACTTCATCATCCGAGTGTGCCGAGGTCGGTGCGTAAACCTGAATTACCTTCAAGCTGTACCGCTTGGACAGCCGAAGGATCAGGTACGCTACCCTGGTCGACACACTGGAGATTTCCTGAACGTTGTTAGAGAGGGCCTTGTTGACGAGGAAGCCTACGCCACCCTGGGATGTTTTATCACCCTCGCGAAAGTAGAGAAGATGGCCCGAGTCTAAGGTTACGGTGTCCTCCCCCTCTCTACGGACTTCACATAACCCCAGAACATGCCATTTAATGTTCTCTAACTCCACTTCCAACTGCGCTAGATGGTGATCAAGCCTCAGAGTGCGTCCGTTAAACGTAGCAAGGGTCAAGTTTTTAAGTAATGATCGGTAGCCTGCCGTAGCCCGGGGATTCTTAGCACCCCCTGCCCCGCCGTTACCATGGCCGCTACCATGGCCAGGAATAGCGAGGCCTCCCCCAACTCTATGGCGGTAAAAATTTACAATAAAATCCCAGAAAACTTAAAATGTCTAGAAAAAAATAACACTTTCGAAAGCAAACTGAAAGAGATGCTCATAAAAAAATGCTATTACAAACTTGACGATTTCTTCAATGATTCTTTTAGCGACTCGCAAATTAAATTATAAATTAGTATAATAGTAAGTTCACTATTATTAATTTTAAGAAACTGCGCTATACCTGCCTGTTCTCCATTGCAACACCCAAAATTGGTACATACTGTGATCTTAACTTAAACTCGCCTTATCACTAAGACCTGATTGTATGAATGCAATAAATACTGAATACTAAGTATAACAAATAGAACCTCTCCTTTTGAAGTAACTATACCTTTCTCTATACGTATAACAAATAGAATCTCTCCTTTTGAAGGAGCGTTATATTTATAAATAAATAATAAATAATGCTGGTCAAGCATTATTTAGCCCCAAGCTAAGCAGAGCTTGTGTTATGGGTAATAGATAACTGATATAGGTACCTACATAATACAATACACTACATAGATAGATATATTTTTTATTATACATAGAAAACATCCAGGACGCCCTGAACACAGATCGTACACACATTTGTCCCGAGACGGGAATCGCACCCGCAACCTCCTGCGTCGCAGGCGGACCTTTGCCCACCGCGCCACAGTGGTCGTCCGAATATTATCTTTGAGAAAACCATAATTAATATTAAAGTCGGTTCATAGTTTTTTAAAACAAACTCAATTATTCGTAAAATATTTACAGAAATCGACGTAACTGAGTAATAATCCCAAAACTGCCCTTAATTATGTAAAAAGGTGAACGATCTTTAACAAAGAGAAAAAATCGAGTAATGTTTTATTTTCATTACATTATCTTCCATAAGAATCCAAGCCATTGAAAATATTATCTTCATTATCTTGCATTTTTCCATTTCAATATTTCTGGAAAAATAGGGCTTTTACGCTTTTGATAAATGTCTAGTCATTTTCAAAAAAGATTCTGATTATATTTATTTAGGTTTATAACAGCTTTTATGCCAGCGGTTTCTCACGCATTAATTCTATGGAAACGTTTAATGGTGATTTCTATCCCATGATAACTTATTTATGAGATAAAAAGTAGTCATGTTAATTATTAATTAAAGCTCGTTAAATGTGGTTGAGAATGAGAACTAATGTATGAAAGTTATCATTTCCGAGAACGATGGGTTTGGATTTAATGGGAATAAGCCTTTGATTCCAGGATTACAAGAACCTCTATTTATGTGCTCTTTAGCGATAAGACCGCCACTTGTCGCTTAGTTTTTTAATTTTTCTATGTATATACTAGGTGCGCCCCGCGGCTCCGCAGGTGTTGATTTTCTGACCTTTCAAACCATCCGTAGAACTCCACGAACATTTTCAAGACTAAGATAAAATAAATCCGTTCAGCAGTTCTCGAGTTTTAGCGAGACTAACGAACAGCAATTCATTTTTATATATATAGAATTATAATGTCAGCCCGCTCATTTGGTACCAATAAACATCCATCTATCCAAACTTTCGCATTTATAATATTAGTGTGACTAGCTGTAAGCCGCAACTTCGGACGCGTTATGCGTACAATCCTTTAGACTAGAACCAGTGCTAAGCTAGGGTCAATTGATTAAAATGCTGAGCTGAGCCTTTTTACCTAATGTATTATATTGTTAGATTTCTTGATAATGCTGTATGAATTGTCCAGCATTATATATTATTATTATTATACAACGTGTAACAAACACAACAAACAAACAACGAACACAACAAACAAACAACAAACAACGTGTACATATATATTATTTTAGAACTTATTAGTTATAATTATCCTATTATTGTTATCTTATCTCAGCGAGCTAGATAGATAGATAAAATTCTAGCTCGATGTCTTATCTTTATCAGTGTGATTCTAGCTGTGCGTTATTTTTGAGTGAGTCAGGTATTCCTTTATAATATACATACAATAATTTTTAAGGAAGGCGAATCTACATTTAATATTTCGTAGTAGTATGACAGCGCCACCTATTTTATCATATTATTACGATTAAGACAGGAAATTTTAAAAATCCATCGTACAGTTTGTGGTATCTAGTAAAAGCAGTTTTATCGTGTACTGTTTAAGAAGCAGAGATGCGAAAATAGAGTTTGGTGGCCAAAAAGGGCTTTTGTAACGAATACATCCGACAGAGAGCAATAGTTATCGACATAGCTCAAAGAATTAGCAAACTGAAGTGGCAGTGGGCCAGCCATATCTCACGAAGAACCGACAACCGCTGGGGTAAACGAGTTCTTGAGTGGAGACCGCGACTAGGTCAACGTAGTGTAGGACGCCCTCCTGCCAGGTGAAACGATCTGCTATAGACTGCGGGCAGATGCTGGATGGGTCAAGCTGTGGACAGGCCCCTATGGCGCTCATTAGGGGAGGCCTATGTCCATCAGTAGACTAAAATAAAGGCTGATGATGATGATGATGATGTTATTACGTGAGGGCGTTTGTTTTTATAAACCCGCCAAAGGAAGTTTTGTATTAATTAACTTTAGTCTTTACTTTACCTATTGTGGGTTGGTTGGAATAAAAGAGTCATTATTTGGAACTGAGTCTATTGATTACACACAACACTCGTACATGAAATTACAATAGAATGCTTATCTTTAATCCTTAATTCGGATATGACTACTCAAAGGGGGCTCTACGAAGTGACTTTAATATTATCTGTAACCTTTAACTAGGGTATGTGTTTTCTGGTAGAGCTTAGTGGAATGACTGGCGAGACGCGGCTTAGCTACAGAAAAAGCTGAATAAGCGAAACGCGTTTGCGCCGCGTACTGCTAGCTAAACTGTGTCACCACATCAATCCTCCCTTTTTTTAAAAAAATTTTTTTACAAAACAAAACTTCAATTACTATAATCCAATTTAAAACTTTACAATTCAAAATGTCTTAAAAGTTACACAAGTTCATGCCTTCATACACAAATTAGCTGACATCAACAATGCGATCATGTTACGAAGTCGCATTCCTAAGTTGGTATAAACAATACAATCACAGTTTATTCAAATGAACACGAAAAGTACAGTCAGTCTACAAAATTACATATTGTTTTTAAATCTTTAAAATACATTCAAATATTAATCTTCTAATAAAGCTAAATCTTTTAATAAAGTTTTTGAGAGTAAATAATGAAAATTAAACTGTAAATAATTTTGTGATAAACAATAAACTGCTTTTTTTATTACATTAAAAATTATTTCTCTTTACACAAATAAAAAAATAATCAAAACATTTCTTTACATAACACAAGTACTGTTGGCATAATCAATTTTTTAACACACATTTTCAACATCATATAAATTTACTGTCCACAAAACATATTTCATCCTTATATTTTTAAACATAGATACTTTATCAAAAAAATACTGTAGTCGTTACTACATTAAACAAAAAAAATATTTATTTTAAATTAAAACTTTAACTTTAACACAAATTACACAAAAATCTACCAAAAAATTACTAACTTTTCATTAATTTTTCAACATTAAAAAATATAATCAATCATCATTATAAAATAACATCAAATTTAATATTCAAACTGCGCAGGTAGAGTACATAATTATAATCTCAAACAACACAATTGCAAATTCGCTAACGCTGCAAATAGCTCGCTACATTACAATGTGGGAGTGAGGTCTCACGTTACCTTACCGTGTTTCCGTTAGGTACTCTACTTATGCGATAAATTCTAAGAACTAACACTGACTCTAAAATAAATTTTTATTCATTGAATTTAATTTTTGAAAAACTTCAGCACGCACACCAATACTAAGCTTCGACCAGTCCTGCACATCCAGCACCTTCTTAAAATCACCGTCATCTTCCATCTTGGTCTCCATGTAGCGCAGGAAAATCACATGCCAGTCACTCGCAGTGGGATTGAGCCATATCTCGAAATCCAACACTGCTTGAGTGAATCTGCAGGTATAAACACCATTTTCTTCAGGATTGAGTATACCTCAGATATCGCTGGCTCCGAAAATCTTCTTTGACATCTGCCGCTAGACCTCGTTGCGTAAATGGCTGGACCGCGGGTTAACCACTACCCGGCCATGCGCTGCCATTTCTTCATACGCTGCTGATTGGCTCTTCCATAGGGATAGGGCTTCTCTGGGTGGCAGGAAAGGGATCTCCTGACGTCACCTTTTCATACCGCGTGGCGTCGCTGCGTCGATGTTGCGTCATCCTGCTTATTTAACCTCCCGAGGTGTGGACTTCATCGGGAGGGAGTCATTCCACATTATGTTGCACTTTTATACAACCCACAATATTATTAAATCACGTCGGGGGTCACCAATTTTGTATTATATTACTTTAGTCTATATTACCTATTGTGGGTTGGTTGGAATAAAAGAGTCATTATTTGGAACTGAGTCTATTGATTACACACAACACTCGTACATGAAATTACAATAGAATGCTTATCTTTAATCCTTAATTCGGATATGACTACTCAAAGGGGGCTCTACGAAGTGACTTTAATTTTATCTGTAACCTTTAACTAGGGTATGTGTTTTCTGGTAGAGCTTAGTGGAATGACTGGCGAGACGCGGCTTAGCTACAGAAAAAGCTGAATAAGCGAAACGCGTTTGCGCCGCGTACTGCTAGCTAAACTGTGTCACCACAGAAGTATGGATTTTCCGATTGTTTCTGCCCACCGAAATCGCCCAGTATTTTATCAACCACAGGAGATCTAGCAGCTACAACAGACTAGCTCTGGGACTATAAAAATACCGAAACTCTTCACACGTTTTTCTATGCCCAACATAAATCGGTTTTGTAACGACAGATAGCGTAAAATATTGGTGTGTTACCTTCGTTATTTTACATTGCATTTCAGGCATGATACTGCACCGTTCCTCTTTTATTCCCAATTTCCACAATTTACGACGTGCTAAAATATGTAGGTAGGTAATTCACCAGTAATACTGTGCTTACTTGTGAGTTATTCCAGTGTTCCCTTTTGAGAAATCCCCCTTAAGGGGGAATTCTTGTACGGTCTTTCTGTAGACATTTTTATATAGGTATATCGATGAAAGAAAGCGATTTTGTCGTATCTCAAAAAAAAATAACTTTACACCGGAGCCAAAATTATATTAAAAAAAATCATAACACTTAATCTAATAGAGATAGATAGTTGAAATCTGGAACATATTTGTATCACTCTAAATGTCACTTGTTACAGTTCATGAAAATGTCCTAAAGTTACTACTTCATTGATTTTTCACAAGTTACAGCAATATGTTTCATAATCGAGCAGCGTAAATGCTGTATCTGTAAGGTGAAATATATGACCACTTCAAATAGATACAAGTTTTTATGCTACGGATCTGTTGTATCTCAAATATGAACTTTACGAAGCATGGACATTTTGCTGTATGAGTTTTTGATAAATTAAGTTTATAAAATAAAATCAGTCATAGATGTTAAAAAATAAAATACTGTATCTTCTACTTAATGCTTTTAGTGTAATTTTAAGAATGTGATGACACAAATAAGTCGTCTATACCTAGTTCCATTTTTTCTATTATAAAATCAGTGTGCTATAATTATTATAAAATCAGTCTGCTACGGCGTGGGCGTGGGCGTGCGCGTGGGCGTGGGCGTGGGCTTGGGCGTGGGCGTGGGCGTGGGCGTGGGCGTGGGCGTGGGCGTGGGCGTGGGCGTGGGCGTGCGCGTGGGCGTGGGCGTGGGCGTGGGCGTGCGCGTGGGCGTGCGCGTGGGAGTGCGCGTGTGCGTGTGCGTGAGCGTGGGCGTGGGCGTGGGCGTGGGCGTGGACGTGGGCGTGGGCTTGGGCGTGGGCGTGGGCGTGGGCGTGGGCGTGGGCGTGGGCGTGGGCGTGGGCGTGGGCGTGGGCGTGGGCGTGGGCGTGGGCGTGGGCGTGGGCGTGGGCGTGGGCGTGGGCGTGGGCGTGGGCGTGGGCGTGGGCGTGGGCGTGGGCGTGGGCGTGGGCGTGGGCGTGGGCGTGGGCGTGGGCGTGGGCGTGGGCGTGGGCGTGGGCGTGGGCGTGGGCGTGGGCGTGGGCGTGGGCGTGGGCGTGGGCGTGGGCGTGGGCGTGGGCGTGGGCGTGGGCGTGGGCGTGGGCGTGGGCGTGGGCGTGGGCGTGGGCGTGGGCGTGGGCGTGGGCGTGGGCGTGGGCGTGGGCGTGGGCGTGGGCGTGGGCGTGGGCGTGGGCGTGGGCGTGGGCGTGGGCGTGGGCGTGGGCGTGGGCGTGGGCGTGGGCGTGGGCGTGGGCGTGGGCGTGGGCGTGGGCGTGGGCGTGGGCGTGGGCGTGGGCGTGGGCGTGGGCGTGGGCGGGGGCGTTGGCGTGGGCGTGGGCGTGGGCGTGGGCGTGGGCGTGGGCGTGGGCGTGGGCGTGGGCGTGGGCGTGGGCGTGGGCGTGGGCGTGGGCGTGGGCGTGGGCGTGGGCCTTGAATCTTGAAAATAATTTAAAAACTAACCTAGCGCGTGGTATCAAATACAACCTCCCTTTATTTGGTTGGGGAGGGACACTCAGCTGTGGACAAAGTATGCGTGTTGATCGGTAAACACAATGTGACATGACAACTGACACTGACCAAATGAGGTAGTTATGGGGTGAAATTGAATTATCGATAATGGTAATCATAATCCTCTAAAATTTATATGAAAACCCAGACATGTTTTGAATATTAATCAACATAAATTGGGTTTCGTACGACTTCGGCAGATATTGAATTTACTTGATATTTTTAACCGACTTCAAAAAAAGGAGAAGGTTCTGAATTTGACAGTTTTTTTTTGCCCACTTGCGGCCTAGTGGCGGAAACCAGCCCAGAAACAAGTAACAAGTAACAAGTAAGTATATGCACATAGATTTATAATTTCAGCCCGCTCATTTGATGAGATAAAAAGTAGCCATGTTAATTATTAATTAAAGCTCGTTAAATGTGGTTGAGAAGATAAAATTATTGTTTTTGTGGTAAACTAGTGTAAAAACTCAACTTAACAACTCAACTTAGCTTTTTTATTGCTATTAAAATTATTTAATTATTATTAAATAGCAATAAAAAAGCTATTGCTTTGTGGTCAATTTTTGTGTACCTATTCTTGATAAGAAAACCAAAAATCTTGCAATGGTCTTGTGTCAAATCACAAATCATAAGAAATGAACAAAAGAGTTCAGAACACAATTTATACAAAAATCTACCAAAAAATTACTAACTTTTCATTAATTTTTCAACATTAAAAAATATAATCAATCATCATTATAAAATAACATCAAATTTAATATTCAAACTGCGCAGGTAGAGTACATAATTATAATCTCAAACAACACAATTGCAAATTCGCTAACGCTGCAAATAGCTCGCTACATTACAATGTGGGAGTGAGGTCTCACGTTACCTTACCGTGTTTCCGTTAGGTACTCTACTTATGCGATAAATTCTAAGAACTAACACTGACTCTAAAATAAATTTTTATTCATTGAATTTAATTTTTGAAAAACTTCAGCACGCACACCAATACTAAGCTTCGACCAGTCCTGCACATCCAGCACCTTCTTAAAATCACCGTCATCTTCCATCTTGGTCTCCATGTAGCGCAGGAAAATCACATGCCAGTCACTCGCAGTGGGATTGAGCCATATCTCGAAATCCAACACTGCTTGAGTGAATCTGCAGGTATAAACACCATTTTCTTCAGGATTGAGTATACCTCAGATATCGCTGGCTCCGAAAATCTTCTTTGACGTCTGCCGCTAGACCTCGTTGCGTAAATGGCTGGACCGCGGGTTAACCACTACCCGGCCATGCGCTGCCATTTCTTCATACGCTGCTGATTGGCTCTTCCATAGGGCTTCTCTGGGTGGCAGGAAAGGGATCTCCTGACGTCACCTTTTCATACCGCGTGGCGTCGCTGCGTCGATGTTGCGTCATCCTGCTTATTTAACCTCCCGAGGTGTGGACTTCATCGGGAGGGAGTCATTCCACATTATGTTGCACTTTTATACAACCCACAATATTATTAAATCACGTCGGGGGTCACCAATTTTGTATTATATTACTTTAGTCTATATTACCTATTGTGGGTTGGTTGGAATAAAAGAGTCATTATTTGGAACTGAGTCTATTGATTACACACAACACTCGTACATGAAATTACAATAGAATGCTTATCTTTAATCCTTAATTCGGATATGACTACTCAAAGGGGGCTCTACGAAGTGACTTTAATATTATCTGTAACCTTTAACTAGGGTATGTGTTTTCTGGTAGAGCTTAGTGGAATGACTGGCGAGACGCGGCTTAGCTACAGAAAAAGCTGAATAAGCGAAACGCGTTTGCGCCGCGTACTGCTAGCTAAACTGTGTCACCACAGAAGTATGGATTTTCCGATTGTTTCTGCCCACCGAAATCGCCCAGTATTTTCTCAACCACAGGAGATCTAGCAGCTACAACAGACTAGCTCTGGGACTATAAAAATACCGAAACTCTTCACACGTTTTTCTATGCCCAACATAAATCGGTTTTGTAACGACAGATAGCGTAAAATATTGGTGTGTTACCTTCGTTATTTTACATTGCATTTCAGGCATGATACTGCACCGTTCCTCTTTTATTCCCAATTTCCACAATTTACGACGTGCTAAAATATGTAGGTAGGTAATTCACCAGTAATACTGTGCTTACTTGTGAGTTATTCCAGTGTTCCCTTTTGAGAAATCCCCCTTAAGGGGGAATTCTTGTACGGTCTTTCTGTAGACATTTTTATATAGGTATATCGATGAAAGAAAGCGATTTTGTCGTATCTCAAAAAAAAATAACTTTACACCGGAGCCAAAATTATATTAAAAAAAATCATAACACTTAATCTAATAGAGATAGATAGTTGAAATCTGGAACATATTTGTATCACTCTAAATGTCACTTGTTACAGTTCATAAAAATGTCCTAAAGTTACTACTTCATTGATTTTTCACAAGTTACAGCAATATGTTTCATAATCGAGCAGCGTAAATGCTGTATCTGTAAGGTGAAATATATGACCACTTCAAATAGATACAAGTTTTTATGCTACGGATCTGTTGTATCTCAAATATGAACTTTACGAAGCATGGACATTTTGCTGTATGAGTTTTTGATAAATTAAGTTTATAAAATAAAATCAGTCATAGATGTTAAAAAATAAAATACTGTATCTTCTACTTAATGCTTTTAGTGTAATTTTAAGAATGTGATGACACAAATAAGTCGTCTATACCTAGTTCCATTTTTTCTATTATAAAATCAGTGTGCTATAATTATTATAAAATCAGTCTGCTATAATTATTTTCAAATGCGTGGGCGTGGGCGTGGGCGTGGGCGTGGGCGTGAGCGTGGGCGTGGGCGTGGGCGTGGGCGTGGGCGTGGGCGTGGGCATGGGCGTGGCCGTGGGCGTTGGCGTGCGTACATTGCATTTCAGGCATGATACTGCACCGTTCCTCTTTTATTCCCAATTTCCACAATTTACGACGTGCTAAAATATGTAGGTAGGTAATTCACCAGTAATACTGTGCTTACTTGTGAGTTATTCCAGTGTTCCCTTTTGAGAAATCCCCCTTAAGGGGGAATTCTTGTACGGTCTTTCTGTAGACATTTTTATATAGGTATATCGATGAAAGAAAGCGATTTTGTCGTATCTCAAAAAAAAATAACTTTACACCGGAGCCAAAATTATATTAAAAAAAATCATAACACTTAATCTAATAGAGATAGATAGTTGAAATCTGGAACATATTTGTATCACTCTAAATGTCACTTGTTACAGTTCATAAAAATGTCCTAAAGTTACTACTTCATTGATTTTTCACAAGTTACAGCAATATGTTTCATAATCGAGCAGCGTAAATGCTGTATCTGTAAGGTGAAATATATGACCACTTCAAATAGATACAAGTTTTTATGCTACGGATCTGTTGTATCTCAAATATGAACTTTACGAAGCATGGACATTTTGCTGTATGAGTTTTTGATAAATTAAGTTTATAAAATAAAATCTGTCATAGATGTTAAAAAATAAAATACTGTATCTTCTACTTAATGCTTTTAGTGTAATTTTAAGAATGTGATGACACAAATAAGTCGTCTATACCTAGTTCCATTTTTTCTATTATAAAATCAGTGTGCTATAATTATTATATCATCAGTCTGGCGTGGGCGTGGGCGTGGGCGTGGGCGTGGGCGTGCGCGTGGGCGTGGGCGTGGGCTTGGGCGTGGGCGTGGGCGTGGGCGTGGGCTTGGGCGTGGGCGTGGGCGTGGGCGTGGGCGTGGGCGTGGGCGTGCGCGTGGGCGTGGGCGTGGGCGTGGGCGTGGGCGTGGGCGTGGGCGTGGGCGTGGGCGTGGGCGTGGGCGTGGGCGTGGGCGTGGGCGTGGGCGTGGGCGTGGGCGTGGGCGTGGGCGTGGGCGTGGGCGTGGGCGTGGGCGTGGGCGTGGGCGTGGGCGTGGGCGTGGGCGTGGGCGTGGGCGTGGGCGTGGGCGTGGGCGTGGGCGTGGGCGTGGGCGTGGGCGTGGGCGTGGGCGTGGGCGTGGGCCTTGAATCTTGAAAATAATTTAAAAACTAACCTAGCGCGTGGTATCAAATACAACCTCCCTTTATTTGGTTGGGGAGGGACACTCAGCTGTGGACAAAGTATGCGTGTTGATCGGTAAACACAATGTGACATGACAACTGACACTGACCAAATGAGGTAGTTATGGGGTGAAATTGAATTATCGATAATGGTAATCATAATCCTCTAAAATTTATATGAAAACCCAGACATGTTTTGAATATTAATCAACATAAATTGGGTTTCGTACGACTTCGGCAGATATTGAATTTACTTGATATTTTTAACCGACTTCAAAAAAAGGAGAAGGTTCTGAATTTGACAGTTTTTTTTTGCCCACTTGCGGCCTAGTGGCGGAAACCAGCCCAGAAACAAGTAACAAGTAACAAGTAAGTATATGCACATAGATTTATAATTTCAGCCCGCTCATTTGATGAGATAAAAAGTAGCCATGTTAATTATTAATAAAGCTCGTTAAATGTGGTTGAGAAGATAAAATTATTGTTTTTGTGGTAAACTAGTGTAAAAACTCAACTTAACAACTCAACTTAGCTTTTTTATTGCTATTAAAATTATTTAATTATTATTAAATAGCAATAAAAAAGCTATTGCTTTGTGGTCAATTTTTGTGTACCTATTCTTGATAAGAAAACCAAAAATCTTGCAATGGTCTTGTGTCAAATCACAAATCATAAGAAATGAACAAAAGAGTTCAGAACACAATTTATACAAAAATCTACCAAAAAATTACTAACTTTTCAATAATTTTTCAACATTAAAAAATATAATCAATCATCATTATAAAATAACATCAAATTTAATATTCAAACTGCGCAGGTAGAGTACATAATTATAATCTCAAACAACACAATTGCAAATTCGCTAACGCTGCAAATAGCTCGCTACATTACAATGTGGGAGTGAGGTCTCACGTTACCTTACCGTGTTTCCGTTAGGTACTCTACTTATGCGATAAATTCTAAGAACTAACACTGACTCTAAAATAAATTTTTATTCATTGAATTTAATTTTTGAAAAACTTCAGCACGCACACCAATACTAAGCTTCGACCAGTCCTGCACATCCAGCACCTTCTTAAAATCACCGTCATCTTCCATCTTGGTCTCCATGTAGCGCAGGAAAATCACATGCCAGTCACTCGCAGTGGGATTGAGCCATATCTCGAAATCCAACACTGCTTGAGTGAATCTGCAGGTATAAACACCATTTTCTTCAGGATTGAGTATACCTCAGATATCGCTGGCTCCGAAAATCTTCTTTGACATCTGCCGCTAGACCTCGTTGCGTAAATGGCTGGACCGCGGGTTAACCACTACCCGGCCATGCGCTGCCATTTCTTCATACGCTGCTGATTGGCTCTTCCATAGGGCTTCTCTGGGTGGCAGGAAAGGGATCTCCTGACGTCACCTTTTCATACCGCGTGGCGTCGCTGCGTCGATGTTGCGTCATCCTGCTTATTTAACCTCCCGAGGTGTGGACTTCATCGGGAGGGAGTCATTCCACATTATGTTGCACTTTTATACAACCCACAATATTATTAAATCACGTCGGGGGTCACCAATTTTGTATTATATTACTTTAGTCTATATTACCTATTGTGGGTTGGTTGGAATAAAAGAGTCATTATTTGGAACTGAGTCTATTGATTACACACAACACTCGTACATGAAATTACAATAGAATGCTTATCTTTAATCCTTAATTCGGATATGACTACTCAAAGGGGGCTCTACGAAGTGACTTTAATATTATCTGTAACCTTTAACTAGGGTATGTGTTTTCTGGTAGAGCTTAGTGGAATGACTGGCGAGACGCGGCTTAGCTACAGAAAAAGCTGAATAAGCGAAACGCGTTTGCGCCGCGTACTGCTAGCTAAACTGTGTCACCACAGAAGTATGGATTTTCCGATTGTTTCTGCCCACCGAAATCGCCCAGTATTTTCTCAACCACAGGAGATCTAGCAGCTACAACAGACTAGCTCTGGGACTATAAAAATACCGAAACTCTTCACACGTTTTTCTATGCCCAACATAAATCGGTTTTGTAACGACAGATAGCGTAAAATATTGGTGTGTTACCTTCGTTATTTTACATTGCATTTCAGGCATGATACTGCACCGTTCCTCTTTTATTCCCAATTTCCACAATTTACGACGTGCTAAAATATGTAGGTAGGTAATTCACCAGTAATACTGTGCTTACTTGTGAGTTATTCCAGTGTTCCCTTTTGAGAAATCCCCCTTAAGGGGGAATTCTTGTACGGTCTTTCTGTAGACATTTTTATATAGGTATATCGATGAAAGAAAGCTATTTTGTCGTATCTCAAAAAAAAATAACTTTACACCAAAGCCAAATTTATATTAAAAAAAATCATAACACTTAATCTAATAGAGATAGATAGTTGAAATCTGGAACATATTTGTATCACTCTAAATGTCACTTGTTACAGTTCATAAAAATGTCCTAAAGTTACTACTTCATTGATTTTTCACAAGTTACAGCAATATGTTTCATAATCGAGCAGCGTAAATGCTGTATCTGTAAGGTGAAATATATGACCACTTCAAATAGATACAAGTTTTTATGCTACGGATCTGTTGTATCTCAAATATGAACTTTACGAAGCATGGACATTTTGCTGTATGAGTTTTTGATAAATTAAGTTTATAAAATAAAATCAGTCATAGATGTTAAAAAATAAAATACTGTATCTTCTACTTAATGCTTTTAGTGTAATTTTAAGAATGTGATGACACAAATAAGTCGTCTATACCTAGTTCCATTTTTTCTATTATAAAATCAGTGTGCTATAATTATTATAAAATCAGTCTGCTATAATTATTTTCAAATGCGTGGGCGCGGGCGTGGGCGTGGGCGTGGGCGTGGGCGTGGGCGTGGGCGTGAGCGTGGGCGTGGGCGTGGGCGTGGGCGTGGGCGTGGGCGTGGGCGTGGGCGTGAGCGTGGGCGTGGGCGTGGGCGTGGGCGTGGGCGTGGGCGTGGGCGTGGGCGTGGGCGTGGGCGTGGGCGTGGGCGTGGCCGTGGGCGTTGGCGTGCGTACATTGCATTTCAGGCATGATACTGCACCGTTCCTCTTTTATTCCCAATTTCCACAATTTACGACGTGCTAAAATATGTAGGTAGGTAATTCACCAGTAATACTGTGCTTACTTGTGAGTTATTCCAGTGTTCCCTTTTGAGAAATCCCCCTTAAGGGGGAATTCTTGTACGGTCTTTCTGTAGACATTTTTATATAGGTATATCGATGAAAGAAAGCGATTTTGTCGTATCTCAAAAAAAAATAACTTTACACCGGAGCCAAAATTATATTAAAAAAAATCATAACACTTAATCTAATAGAGATAGATAGTTGAAATCTGGAACATATTTGTATCACTCTAAATGTCACTTGTTACAGTTCATAAAAATGTCCTAAAGTTACTACTTCATTGATTTTTCACAAGTTACAGCAATATGTTTCATAATCGAGCAGCGTAAATGCTGTATCTGTAAGGTGAAATATATGACCACTTCAAATAGATACAAGTTTTTATGCTACGGATCTGTTGTATCTCAAATATGAACTTTACGAAGCATGGACATTTTGCTGTATGAGTTTTTGATAAATTAAGTTTATAAAATAAAATCTGTCATAGATGTTAAAAAATAAAATACTGTATCTTCTACTTAATGCTTTTAGTGTAATTTTAAGAATGTGATGACACAAATAAGTCGTCTATACCTAGTTCCATTTTTTCTATTATAAAATCAGTGTGCTATAATTATTATAAAATCAGTCTGCTACGGCGTGGGCGTGGGCGTGCGCGTGGGCGTGGGCGTGGGCTTGGGCGTGGGCGTGGGCGTGGGCGTGGGCGTGGGCGTGGGCGTGGGCGTGGGCGTGGGCGTGGGCGTGGGCGTGGGCGTGGGCGTGCGCGTGGGCGTGCGCGTGGGCGTGGGCGTGGGCGTGGGCGTGCGCGTGGGCGTGCGCGTGGGAGTGCGCGTGTGCGTGTGCGTGTGCGTGAGCGTGGGCGTGGGCGTGGGCGTGGGCGTGGGCGTGGGCGTGGGCGTGGGCGTGGGCGTGGGCTTGGGCGTGGGCGTGGGCGTGGGCGTGGGCGTGGGCGTGGGCGTGGGCGTGGGCGTGGGCGTGGGCGTGGGCGTGGGCGTGGGCGTGGGCGTGGGCGTGGGCGTGGGCGTGGGCGTGGGCGTGGGCGTGGGCGTGGGCGTGGGCGTGGGCGTGGGCGTGGGCGTGGGCGTGGGCGTGGGCGTGGGCGTGGGCGTGGGCGTGGGCGTGGGCGTGGGCGTGGGCGTGGGCGTGGGCGTGGGCGTGGGCGTGGGCGTGGGCGTGGGCGTGGGCGTGGGCGTGGGCGTGGGCGTGGGCGTGGGCGTGGGCGTGGGCGTGGGCGTGGGCGTGGGCGTGGGCGTGGGCGTGGGCGTGGGCGTGGGCGTGGGCGTGGGCGTGGGCGTGGGCGTGGGCGTGGGCGTGGGCGTGGGCGTGGGCGTGGGCGTGGGCGTGGGCGTGGGCGTGGGCGTGGGCGTGGGCGTGGGCGTGGGCGTGGGCGTGGGCGTGGGCGTGGGCGTGGGCGTGGGCGTTGGCGTGGGCGTGGGCGTGGGCGTGGGCGTGGGCGTGGGCGTGCGCGATTAGCGATTAGCAGCTACAACAGACTAGCTCTGGGACTATAAAAATACCGAAACTCTTCACACGTTTTTCTATGCCCAACATAAATCGGTTTTGTAACGACAGATAGCGTAAAATATTGGTGTGTTACCTTCGTTATTTTACATTGCATTTCAGGCATGATACTGCACCGTTCCTCTTTTATTCCCAATTTCCACAATTTACGACGTGCTAAAATATGTAGGTAGGTAATTCACCAGTAATACTGTGCTTACTTGTGAGTTATTCCAGTGTTCCCTTTTGAGAAATCCCCCTTAAGGGGGAATTCTTGTACGGTCTTTCTGTAGACATTTTTATATAGGTATATCGATGAAAGAAAGCTATTTTGTCGTATCTCAAAAAAAAATAACTTTACACCAAAGCCAAATTTATATTAAAAAAAATCATAACACTTAATCTAATAGAGATAGATAGTTGAAATCTGGAACATATTTGTATCACTCTAAATGTCACTTGTTACAGTTCATAAAAATGTCCTAAAGTTACTACTTCATTGATTTTTCACAAGTTACAGCAATATGTTTCATAATCGAGCAGCGTAAATGCTGTATCTGTAAGGTGAAATATATGACCACTTCAAATAGATACAAGTTTTTATGCTACGGATCTGTTGTATCTCAAATATGAACTTTACGAAGCATGGACATTTTGCTGTATGAGTTTTTGATAAATTAAGTTTATAAAATAAAATCAGTCATAGATGTTAAAAAATAAAATACTGTATCTTCTACTTAATGCTTTTAGTGTAATTTTAAGAATGTGATGACACAAATAAGTCGTCTATACCTAGTTCCATTTTTTCTATTATAAAATCAGTGTGCTATAATTATTATAAAATCAGTCTGCTATAATTATTTTCAAATGCGTGGGCGCGGGCGTGGGCGTGGGCGTGGGCGTGGGCGTGGGCGTGGGCGTGAGCGTGGGCGTGGGCGTGGGCGTGGGCGTGGGCGTGGGCGTGGGCGTGGGCGTGAGCGTGGGCGTGGGCGTGGGCGTGGGCGTGGGCGTGGGCGTGGGCGTGGGCGTGGGCGTGGCCGTGGGCGTTGGCGTGCGTACATTGCATTTCAGGCATGATACTGCACCGTTCCTCTTTTATTCCCAATTTCCACAATTTACGACGTGCTAAAATATGTAGGTAGGTAATTCACCAGTAATACTGTGCTTACTTGTGAGTTATTCCAGTGTTCCCTTTTGAGAAATCCCCCTTAAGGGGGAATTCTTGTACGGTCTTTCTGTAGACATTTTTATATAGGTATATCGATGAAAGAAAGCGATTTTGTCGTATCTCAAAAAAAAATAACTTTACACCGGAGCCAAAATTATATTAAAAAAAATCATAACACTTAATCTAATAGAGATAGATAGTTGAAATCTGGAACATATTTGTATCACTCTAAATGTCACTTGTTACAGTTCATAAAAATGTCCTAAAGTTACTACTTCATTGATTTTTCACAAGTTACAGCAATATGTTTCATAATCGAGCAGCGTAAATGCTGTATCTGTAAGGTGAAATATATGACCACTTCAAATAGATACAAGTTTTTATGCTACGGATCTGTTGTATCTCAAATATGAACTTTACGAAGCATGGACATTTTGCTGTATGAGTTTTTGATAAATTAAGTTTATAAAATAAAATCTGTCATAGATGTTAAAAAATAAAATACTGTATCTTCTACTTAATGCTTTTAGTGTAATTTTAAGAATGTGATGACACAAATAAGTCGTCTATACCTAGTTCCATTTTTTCTATTATAAAATCAGTGTGCTATAATTATTATAAAATCAGTCTGCTACGGCGTGGGCGTGGGCGTGCGCGTGGGCGTGGGCGTGGGCTTGGGCGTGGGCGTGGGCGTGGGCGTGGGCGTGGGCGTGGGCGTGGGCGTGGGCGTGGGCGTGGGCGTGGGCGTGGGCGTGGGCGTGGGCGTGGGCGTGGGCGTGGGCGTGGGCGTGGGCGTGGGCGTGGGCTTGGGCGTGGCCGTGGGCGTGGGCGTGGGCGTGGGCGTGGGCGTGGGCGTGGGCGTGGGCGTGGGCCTTGAATCTTGAAAATAATTTAAAAACTAACCTAGCGCGTGGTATCAAATACAACCTCCCTTTATTTGGTTGGGGAGGGACACTCAGCTGTGGACAAAGTATGCGTGTTGATCGGTAAACACAATGTGACATGACAACTGACACTGACCAAATGAGGTAGTTATGGGGTGAAATTGAATTATCGATAATGGTAATCATAATCCTCTAAAATTTATATGAAAACCCAGACATGTTTTGAATATTAATCAACATAAATTGGGTTTCGTACGACTTCGGCAGATATTGAATTTACTTGATATTTTTAACCGACTTCAAAAAAAGGAGAAGGTTCTGAATTTGACAGTTTTTTTTTGCCCACTTGCGGCCTAGTGGCGGAAACCAGCCCAGAAACAAGTAACAAGTAACAAGTAAGTATATGCACATAGATTTATAATTTCAGCCCGCTCATTTGATGAGATAAAAAGTAGCCATGTTAATTATTAATTAAAGCTCGTTAAATGTGGTTGAGAAGATAAAATTATTGTTTTTGTGGTAAACTAGTGTAAAAACTCAACTTAACAACTCAACTTAGCTTTTTTATTGCTATTAAAATTATTTAATTATTATTAAATAGCAATAAAAAAGCTATTGCTTTGTGGTCAATTTTTGTGTACCTATTCTTGATAAGAAAACCAAAAATCTTGCAATGGTCTTGTGTCAAATCACAAATCATAAGAAATGAACAAAAGAGTTCAGAACACAATTTATACAAAAATCTACCAAAAAATTACTAACTTTTCATTAATTTTTCAACATTAAAAAATATAATCAATCATCATTATAAAATAACATCAAATTTAATATTCAAACTGCGCAGGTAGAGTACATAATTATAATCTCAAACAACACAATTGCAAATTCGCTAACGCTGCAAATAGCTCGCTACATTACAATGTGGGAGTGAGGTCTCACGTTACCTTACCGTGTTTCCGTTAGGTACTCTACTTATGCGATAAATTCTAAGAACTAACACTGACTCTAAAATAAATTTTTATTCATTGAATTTAATTTTTGAAAAACTTCAGCACGCACACCAATACTAAGCTTCGACCAGTCCTGCACATCCAGCACCTTCTTAAAATCACCGTCATCTTCCATCTTGGTCTCCATGTAGCGCAGGAAAATCACATGCCAGTCACTCGCAGTGGGATTGAGCCATATCTCGAAATCCAACACTGCTTGAGTGAATCTGCAGGTATAAACACCATTTTCTTCAGGATTGAGTATACCTCAGATATCGCTGGCTCCGAAAATCTTCTTTGACATCTGCCGCTAGACCTCGTTGCGTAAATGGCTGGACCGCGGGTTAACCACTACCCGGCCATGCGCTGCCATTTCTTCATACGCTGCTGATTGGCTCTTCCATAGGGCTTCTCTGGGTGGCAGGAAAGGGATCTCCTGACGTCACCTTTTCATACCGCGTGGCGTCGCTGCGTCGATGTTGCGTCATCCTGCTTATTTAACCTCCCGAGGTGTGGACTTCATCGGGAGGGAGTCATTCCACATTATGTTGCACTTTTATACAACCCACAATATTATTAAATCACGTCGGGGGTCACCAATTTTGTATTATATTACTTTAGTCTATATTACCTATTGTGGGTTGGTTGGAATAAAAGAGTCATTATTTGGAACTGAGTCTATTGATTACACACAACACTCGTACATGAAATTACAATAGAATGCTTATCTTTAATCCTTAATTCGGATATGACTACTCAAAGGGGGCTCTACGAAGTGACTTTAATATTATCTGTAACCTTTAACTAGGGTATGTGTTTTCTGGTAGAGCTTAGTGGAATGACTGGCGAGACGCGGCTTAGCTACAGAAAAAGCTGAATAAGCGAAACGCGTTTGCGCCGCGTACTGCTAGCTAAACTGTGTCACCACAGAAGTATGGATTTTCCGATTGTTTCTGCCCACCGAAATCGCCCAGTATTTTCTCAACCACAGGAGATCTAGCAGCTACAACAGACTAGCTCTGGGACTATAAAAATACCGAAACTCTTCACACGTTTTTCTATGCCCAACATAAATCGGTTTTGTAACGACAGATAGCGTAAAATATTGGTGTGTTACCTTCGTTATTTTACATTGCATTTCAGGCATGATACTGCACCGTTCCTCTTTTATTCCCAATTTCCACAATTTACGACGTGCTAAAATATGTAGGTAGGTAATTCACCAGTAATACTGTGCTTACTTGTGAGTTATTCCAGTGTTCCCTTTTGAGAAATCCCCCTTAAGGGGGAATTCTTGTACGGTCTTTCTGTAGACATTTTTATATAGGTATATCGATGAAAGAAAGCGATTTTGTCGTATCTCAAAAAAAAATAACTTTACACCGGAGCCAAAATTATATTAAAAAAAATCATAACACTTAATCTAATAGAGATAGATAGTTGAAATCTGGAACATATTTGTATCACTCTAAATGTCACTTGTTACAGTTCATAAAAATGTCCTAAAGTTACTACTTCATTGATTTTTCACAAGTTACAGCAATATGTTTCATAATCGAGCAGCGTAAATGCTGTATCTGTAAGGTGAAATATATGACCACTTCAAATAGATACAAGTTTTTATGCTACGGATCTGTTGTATCTCAAATATGAACTTTACGAAGCATGGACATTTTGCTGTATGAGTTTTTGATAAATTAAGTTTATAAAATAAAATCAGTCATAGATGTTAAAAAATAAAATACTGTATCTTCTACTTAATGCTTTTAGTGTAATTTTAAGAATGTGATGACACAAATAAGTCGTCTATACCTAGTTCCATTTTTTCTATTATAAAATCAGTGTGCTATAATTATTATAAAATCAGTCTGCTATAATTATTTTCAAATGCGTGGGCGTGGGCGTGGGCGTGGGCGTGAGCGTGGGCGTGGGCGTGGGCGTGGGCGTGGGCGTGGGCGTGGGCATGGGCGTGGCCGTGGGCGTTGGCGTGCGTACATTGCATTTCAGGCATGATACTGCACCGTTCCTCTTTTATTCCCAATTTCCACAATTTACGACGTGCTAAAATATGTAGGTAGGTAATTCACCAGTAATACTGTGCTTACTTGTGAGTTATTCCAGTGTTCCCTTTTGAGAAATCCCCCTTAAGGGGGAATTCTTGTACGGTCTTTCTGTAGACATTTTTATATAGGTATATCGATGAAAGAAAGCGATTTTGTCGTATCTCAAAAAAAAATAACTTTACACCGGAGCCAAAATTATATTAAAAAAAATCATAACACTTAATCTAATAGAGATAGATAGTTGAAATCTGGAACATATTTGTATCACTCTAAATGTCACTTGTTACAGTTCATAAAAATGTCCTAAAGTTACTACTTCATTGATTTTTCACAAGTTACAGCAATATGTTTCATAATCGAGCAGCGTAAATGCTGTATCTGTAAGGTGAAATATATGACCACTTCAAATAGATACAAGTTTTTATGCTACGGATCTGTTGTATCTCAAATATGAACTTTACGAAGCATGGACATTTTGCTGTATGAGTTTTTGATAAATTAAGTTTATAAAATAAAATCTGTCATAGATGTTAAAAAATAAAATACTGTATCTTCTACTTAATGCTTTTAGTGTAATTTTAAGAATGTGATGACACAAATAAGTCGTCTATACCTAGTTCCATTTTTTCTATTATAAAATCAGTGTGCTATAATTATTATATCATCAGTCTGGCGTGGGCGTGGGCGTGGGCGTGGGCGTGGGCGTGGGCGTGCGCGTGGGCGTGGGCTTGGGCGTGGGCGTGGGCGTGGGCGTGGGCTTGGGCGTGGGCGTGGGCGTGGGCGTGGGCGTGGGCGTGGGCGTGGGCGTGGGCGTGGGCGTGGGCGTGGGCGTGGGTGTGGGCGTGGGCGTGGGCGTGGGCGTGGGCGTGGGCGTGGGCGTGGGCGTGGGCGTGGGCGTGGGCGTGGGCGTGGGCCTTGAATCTTGAAAATAATTTAAAAACTAACCTAGCGCGTGGTATCAAATACAACCTCCCTTTATTTGGTTGGGGAGGGACACTCAGCTGTGGACAAAGTATGCGTGTTGATCGGTAAACACAATGTGACATGACAACTGACACTGACCAAATGAGGTAGTTATGGGGTGAAATTGAATTATCGATAATGGTAATCATAATCCTCTAAAATTTATATGAAAACCCAGACATGTTTTGAATATTAATCAACATAAATTGGGTTTCGTACGACTTCGGCAGATATTGAATTTACTTGATATTTTTAACCGACTTCAAAAAAAGGAGAAGGTTCTGAATTTGACAGTTTTTTTTTGCCCACTTGCGGCCTAGTGGCGGAAACCAGCCCAGAAACAAGTAACAAGTAACAAGTAAGTATATGCACATAGATTTATAATTTCAGCCCGCTCATTTGATGAGATAAAAAGTAGGCATGTTAATTATTAATAAAGCTCGTTAAATGTGGTTGAGAAGATAAAATTATTGTTTTTGTGGTAAACTAGTGTAAAAACTCAACTTAACAACTCAACTTAGCTTTTTTATTGCTATTAAAATTATTTAATTATTATTAAATAGCAATAAAAAAGCTATTGCTTTGTGGTCAATTTTTGTGTACCTATTCTTGATAAGAAAACCAAAAATCTTGCAATGGTCTTGTGTCAAATCACAAATCATAAGAAATGAACAAAAGAGTTCAGAACACAATTTATACAAAAATCTACCAAAAAATTACTAACTTTTCAATAATTTTTCAACATTAAAAAATATAATCAATCATCATTATAAAATAACATCAAATTTAATATTCAAACTGCGCAGGTAGAGTACATAATTATAATCTCAAACAACACAATTGCAAATTCGCTAACGCTGCAAATAGCTCGCTACATTACAATGTGGGAGTGAGGTCTCACGTTACCTTACCGTGTTTCCGTTAGGTACTCTACTTATGCGATAAATTCTAAGAACTAACACTGACTCTAAAATAAATTTTTATTCATTGAATTTAATTTTTGAAAAACTTCAGCACGCACACCAATACTAAGCTTCGACCAGTCCTGCACATCCAGCACCTTCTTAAAATCACCGTCATCTTCCATCTTGGTCTCCATGTAGCGCAGGAAAATCACATGCCAGTCACTCGCAGTGGGATTGAGCCATATCTCGAAATCCAACACTGCTTGAGTGAATCTGCAGGTATAAACACCATTTTCTTCAGGATTGAGTATACCTCAGATATCGCTGGCTCCGAAAATCTTCTTTGACATCTGCCGCTAGACCTCGTTGCGTAAATGGCTGGACCGCGGGTTAACCACTACCCGGCCATGCGCTGCCATTTCTTCATACGCTGCTGATTGGCTCTTCCATAGGGCTTCTCTGGGTGGCAGGAAAGGGATCTCCTGACGTCACCTTTTCATACCGCGTGGCGTCGCTGCGTCGATGTTGCGTCATCCTGCTTATTTAACCTCCCGAGGTGTGGACTTCATCGGGAGGGAGTCATTCCACATTATGTTGCACTTTTATACAACCCACAATATTATTAAATCACGTCGGGGGTCACCAATTTTGTATTATATTACTTTAGTCTATATTACCTATTGTGGGTTGGTTGGAATAAAAGAGTCATTATTTGGAACTGAGTCTATTGATTACACACAACACTCGTACATGAAATTACAATAGAATGCTTATCTTTAATCCTTAATTCGGATATGACTACTCAAAGGGGGCTCTACGAAGTGACTTTAATATTATCTGTAACCTTTAACTAGGGTATGTGTTTTCTGGTAGAGCTTAGTGGAATGACTGGCGAGACGCGGCTTAGCTACAGAAAAAGCTGAATAAGCGAAACGCGTTTGCGCCGCGTACTGCTAGCTAAACTGTGTCACCACAGAAGTATGGATTTTCCGATTGTTTCTGCCCACCGAAATCGCCCAGTATTTTCTCAACCACAGGAGATCTAGCAGCTACAACAGACTAGCTCTGGGACTATAAAAATACCGAAACTCTTCACACGTTTTTCTATGCCCAACATAAATCGGTTTTGTAACGACAGATAGCGTAAAATATTGGTGTGTTACCTTCGTTATTTTACATTGCATTTCAGGCATGATACTGCACCGTTCCTCTTTTATTCCCAATTTCCACAATTTACGACGTGCTAAAATATGTAGGTAGGTAATTCACCAGTAATACTGTGCTTACTTGTGAGTTATTCCAGTGTTCCCTTTTGAGAAATCCCCCTTAAGGGGGAATTCTTGTACGGTCTTTCTGTAGACATTTTTATATAGGTATATCGATGAAAGAAAGCTATTTTGTCGTATCTCAAAAAAAAATAACTTTACACCAAAGCCAAATTTATATTAAAAAAAATCATAACACTTAATCTAATAGAGATAGATAGTTGAAATCTGGAACATATTTGTATCACTCTAAATGTCACTTGTTACAGTTCATAAAAATGTCCTAAAGTTACTACTTCATTGATTTTTCACAAGTTACAGCAATATGTTTCATAATCGAGCAGCGTAAATGCTGTATCTGTAAGGTGAAATATATGACCACTTCAAATAGATACAAGTTTTTATGCTACGGATCTGTTGTATCTCAAATATGAACTTTACGAAGCATGGACATTTTGCTGTATGAGTTTTTGATAAATTAAGTTTATAAAATAAAATCAGTCATAGATGTTAAAAAATAAAATACTGTATCTTCTACTTAATGCTTTTAGTGTAATTTTAAGAATGTGATGACACAAATAAGTCGTCTATACCTAGTTCCATTTTTTCTATTATAAAATCAGTGTGCTATAATTATTATAAAATCAGTCTGCTATAATTATTTTCAAATGCGTGGGCGCGGGCGTGGGCGTGGGCGTGGGCGTGGGCGTGGGCGTGGGCGTGAGCGTGGGCGTGGGCGTGGGCGTGGGCGTGGGCGTGGGCGTGGGCGTGGACGTGGGCGTGAGCGTGGGCGTGGGCGTGGGCGTGGGCGTGGGCGTGGGCGTGGGCGTGGGCGTGGGCGTGGGCGTGGGCGTGGGCGTGGGCGTGGCCGTGGGCGTTGGCGTGCGTACATTGCATTTCAGGCATGATACTGCACCGTTCCTCTTTTATTCCCAATTTCCACAATTTACGACGTGCTAAAATATGTAGGTAGGTAATTCACCAGTAATACTGTGCTTACTTGTGAGTTATTCCAGTGTTCCCTTTTGAGAAATCCCCCTTAAGGGGGAATTCTTGTACGGTCTTTCTGTAGACATTTTTATATAGGTATATCGATGAAAGAAAGCGATTTTGTCGTATCTCAAAAAAAAATAACTTTACACCGGAGCCAAAATTATATTAAAAAAAATCATAACACTTAATCTAATAGAGATAGATAGTTGAAATCTGGAACATATTTGTATCACTCTAAATGTCACTTGTTACAGTTCATAAAAATGTCCTAAAGTTACTACTTCATTGATTTTTCACAAGTTACAGCAATATGTTTCATAATCGAGCAGCGTAAATGCTGTATCTGTAAGGTGAAATATATGACCACTTCAAATAGATACAAGTTTTTATGCTACGGATCTGTTGTATCTCAAATATGAACTTTACGAAGCATGGACATTTTGCTGTATGAGTTTTTGATAAATTAAGTTTATAAAATAAAATCTGTCATAGATGTTAAAAAATAAAATACTGTATCTTCTACTTAATGCTTTTAGTGTAATTTTAAGAATGTGATGACACAAATAAGTCGTCTATACCTAGTTCCATTTTTTCTATTATAAAATCAGTGTGCTATAATTATTATAAAATCAGTCTGCTACGGCGTGGGCGTGGGCGTGCGCGTGGGCGTGGGCGTGGGCTTGGGCGTGGGCGTGGGCGTGGGCGTGGGCGTGGGCGTGGGCGTGGGCGTGGGCGTGGGCGTGGGCGTGGGCGTTGGCGTGGGCGTGCGCGTGGGCGTGCGCGTGGGCGTGGGCGTGGGCGTGGGCGTGCGCGTGGGCGTGCGCGTGGGAGTGCGCGTGTGCGTGTGCGTGTGCGTGAGCGTGGGCGTGGGCGTGGGCGTGGGCGTGGGCGTGGGCGTGGGCGTGGGCGTGGGCGTGGGCGTGGGCGTGGGCGTGGGCGTGGGCGTGGGCGTGGGCGTGGGCTTGGGCGTGGGCGTGGGCGTGGGCCTGGGCGTGGGCGTGGGCGTGGGCGTGGGCGTGGGCGTGGGCGTGGGCGTGGGCGTGGGCGTGGGCGTGGGCGTGGGCGTGGGCGTGGGCGTGGGCGTGGGCGTGGGCGTGGGCGTGGGCGTGGGCGTGGGCGTGGGCGTGGGCGTGGGCGTGGGCGTGGGCGTGGGCGTGGGCGTGGGCGTGGGCGTGGGCGTGGGCGTGGGCGTGGGCGTGGGCGTGGGCGTGGGCGTGGGCGTGGGCGTGGGCGTGGGCGTGGGCGTGGGCGTGGGCGTGGGCGTGGGCGTGGGCGTGGGCGTGGGCGTGGGCGTTGGCGTGGGCGTGGGCGTGGGCGTGGGCGTGGGCGTGGGCGTGGGCGTG
Organism: Eupithecia tripunctaria; assembly: GCA_955876795.1. Lineage (NCBI taxonomy): Eukaryota > Metazoa > Arthropoda > Insecta > Lepidoptera > Geometridae > Eupithecia > Eupithecia tripunctaria. The sequence continues at coordinate 9,997,758 of OY041612.1, forward strand.
GGCGTGGGCGTGGGCGTGGGCGTGGGCGTGGGCGTGCGCGATTAGCGATTAGCAGCTACAACAGACTAGCTCTGGGACTATAAAAATACCGAAACTCTTCACACGTTTTTCTATGCCCAACATAAATCGGTTTTGTAACGACAGATAGCGTAAAATATTGGTGTGTTACCTTCGTTATTTTACATTGCATTTCAGGCATGATACTGCACCGTTCCTCTTTTATTCCCAATTTCCACAATTTACGACGTGCTAAAATATGTAGGTAGGTAATTCACCAGTAATACTGTGCTTACTTGTGAGTTATTCCAGTGTTCCCTTTTGAGAAATCCCCCTTAAGGGGGAATTCTTGTACGGTCTTTCTGTAGACATTTTTATATAGGTATATCGATGAAAGAAAGCTATTTTGTCGTATCTCAAAAAAAAATAACTTTACACCAAAGCCAAATTTATATTAAAAAAAATCATAACACTTAATCTAATAGAGATAGATAGTTGAAATCTGGAACATATTTGTATCACTCTAAATGTCACTTGTTACAGTTCATAAAAATGTCCTAAAGTTACTACTTCATTGATTTTTCACAAGTTACAGCAATATGTTTCATAATCGAGCAGCGTAAATGCTGTATCTGTAAGGTGAAATATATGACCACTTCAAATAGATACAAGTTTTTATGCTACGGATCTGTTGTATCTCAAATATGAACTTTACGAAGCATGGACATTTTGCTGTATGAGTTTTTGATAAATTAAGTTTATAAAATAAAATCTGTCATAGATGTTAAAAAATAAAATACTGTATCTTCTACTTAATGCTTTTAGTGTAATTTTAAGAATGTGATGACACAAATAAGTCGTCTATACCTAGTTCCATTTTTTCTATTATAAAATCAGTGTGCTATAATTATTATAAAATCAGTCTGCTACGGCGTGGGCGTGGGCGTGCGCGTGGGCGTGGGCGTGGGCTTGGGCGTGGGCGTGGGCGTGGGCGTGGGCGTGGGCGTGGGCGTGGGCGTGGGCGTGGGCGTGGGCGTGGGCGTGGGCGTGGGCGTGGGCGTGGGCGTGGGCGTGGGCGTGGGCTTGGGCGTGGCCGTGGGCGTGGGCGTGGGCGTGGGCGTGGGCGTGGGCGTGGGCGTGGGCGTGGGCGTGGGCGTGGGCCTTGAATCTTGAAAATAATTTAAAAACTAACCTAGCGCGTGGTATCAAATACAACCTCCCTTTATTTGGTTGGGGAGGGACACTCAGCTGTGGACAAAGTATGCGTGTTGATCGGTAAACACAATGTGACATGACAACTGACACTGACCAAATGAGGTAGTTATGGGGTGAAATTGAATTATCGATAATGGTAATCATAATCCTCTAAAATTTATATGAAAACCCAGACATGTTTTGAATATTAATCAACATAAATTGGGTTTCGTACGACTTCGGCAGATATTGAATTTACTTGATATTTTTAACCGACTTCAAAAAAAGGAGAAGGTTCTGAATTTGACAGTTTTTTTTTGCCCACTTGCGGCCTAGTGGCGGAAACCAGCCCAGAAACAAGTAACAAGTAACAAGTAAGTATATGCACATAGATTTATAATTTCAGCCCGCTCATTTGATGAGATAAAAAGTAGCCATGTTAATTATTAATAAAGCTCGTTAAATGTGGTTGAGAAGATAAAATTATTGTTTTTGTGGTAAACTAGTGTAAAAACTCAACTTAACAACTCAACTTAGCTTTTTTATTGCTATTAAAATTATTTAATTATTATTAAATAGCAATAAAAAAGCTATTGCTTTGTGGTCAATTTTTGTGTACCTATTCTTGATAAGAAAACCAAAAATCTTGCAATGGTCTTGTGTCAAATCACAAATCATAAGAAATGAACAAAAGAGTTCAGAACACAATTTATACAAAAATCTACCAAAAAATTACTAACTTTTCAATAATTTTTCAACATTAAAAAATATAATCAATCATCATTATAAAATAACATCAAATTTAATATTCAAACTGCGCAGGTAGAGTACATAATTATAATCTCAAACAACACAATTGCAAATTCGCTAACGCTGCAAATAGCTCGCTACATTACAATGTGGGAGTGAGGTCTCACGTTACCTTACCGTGTTTCCGTTAGGTACTCTACTTATGCGATAAATTCTAAGAACTAACACTGACTCTAAAATAAATTTTTATTCATTGAATTTAATTTTTGAAAAACTTCAGCACGCACACCAATACTAAGCTTCGACCAGTCCTGCACATCCAGCACCTTCTTAAAATCACCGTCATCTTCCATCTTGGTCTCCATGTAGCGCAGGAAAATCACATGCCAGTCACTCGCAGTGGGATTGAGCCATATCTCGAAATCCAACACTGCTTGAGTGAATCTGCAGGTATAAACACCATTTTCTTCAGGATTGAGTATACCTCAGATATCGCTGGCTCCGAAAATCTTCTTTGACATCTGCCGCTAGACCTCGTTGCGTAAATGGCTGGACCGCGGGTTAACCACTACCCGGCCATGCGCTGCCATTTCTTCATACGCTGCTGATTGGCTCTTCCATAGGGCTTCTCTGGGTGGCAGGAAAGGGATCTCCTGACGTCACCTTTTCATACCGCGTGGCGTCGCTGCGTCGATGTTGCGTCATCCTGCTTATTTAACCTCCCGAGGTGTGGACTTCATCGGGAGGGAGTCATTCCACATTATGTTGCACTTTTATACAACCCACAATATTATTAAATCACGTCGGGGGTCACCAATTTTGTATTATATTACTTTAGTCTATATTACCTATTGTGGGTTGGTTGGAATAAAAGAGTCATTATTTGGAACTGAGTCTATTGATTACACACAACACTCGTACATGAAATTACAATAGAATGCTTATCTTTAATCCTTAATTCGGATATGACTACTCAAAGGGGGCTCTACGAAGTGACTTTAATATTATCTGTAACCTTTAACTAGGGTATGTGTTTTCTGGTAGAGCTTAGTGGAATGACTGGCGAGACGCGGCTTAGCTACAGAAAAAGCTGAATAAGCGAAACGCGTTTGCGCCGCGTACTGCTAGCTAAACTGTGTCACCACAGAAGTATGGATTTTCCGATTGTTTCTGCCCACCGAAATCGCCCAGTATTTTCTCAACCACAGGAGATCTAGCAGCTACAACAGACTAGCTCTGGGACTATAAAAATACCGAAACTCTTCACACGTTTTTCTATGCCCAACATAAATCGGTTTTGTAACGACAGATAGCGTAAAATATTGGTGTGTTACCTTCGTTATTTTACATTGCATTTCAGGCATGATACTGCACCGTTCCTCTTTTATTCCCAATTTCCACAATTTACGACGTGCTAAAATATGTAGGTAGGTAATTCACCAGTAATACTGTGCTTACTTGTGAGTTATTCCAGTGTTCCCTTTTGAGAAATCCCCCTTAAGGGGGAATTCTTGTACGGTCTTTCTGTAGACATTTTTATATAGGTATATCGATGAAAGAAAGCTATTTTGTCGTATCTCAAAAAAAAATAACTTTACACCAAAGCCAAATTTATATTAAAAAAAATCATAACACTTAATCTAATAGAGATAGATAGTTGAAATCTGGAACATATTTGTATCACTCTAAATGTCACTTGTTACAGTTCATAAAAATGTCCTAAAGTTACTACTTCATTGATTTTTCACAAGTTACAGCAATATGTTTCATAATCGAGCAGCGTAAATGCTGTATCTGTAAGGTGAAATATATGACCACTTCAAATAGATACAAGTTTTTATGCTACGGATCTGTTGTATCTCAAATATGAACTTTACGAAGCATGGACATTTTGCTGTATGAGTTTTTGATAAATTAAGTTTATAAAATAAAATCAGTCATAGATGTTAAAAAATAAAATACTGTATCTTCTACTTAATGCTTTTAGTGTAATTTTAAGAATGTGATGACACAAATAAGTCGTCTATACCTAGTTCCATTTTTTCTATTATAAAATCAGTGTGCTATAATTATTATAAAATCAGTCTGCTATAATTATTTTCAAATGCGTGGGCGCGGGCGTGGGCGTGGGCGTGGGCGTGGGCGTGGGCGTGGGCGTGAGCGTGGGCGTGGGCGTGGGCGTGGGCGTGGGCGTGGGCGTGGGCGTGAGCGTGGGCGTGGGCGTGGGCGTGGGCGTGGGCGTGGGCGTGGGCGTGGGCGTGGCCGTGGGCGTTGGCGTGCGTACATTGCATTTCAGGCATGATACTGCACCGTTCCTCTTTTATTCCCAATTTCCACAATTTACGACGTGCTAAAATATGTAGGTAGGTAATTCACCAGTAATACTGTGCTTACTTGTGAGTTATTCCAGTGTTCCCTTTTGAGAAATCCCCCTTAAGGGGGAATTCTTGTACGGTCTTTCTGTAGACATTTTTATATAGGTATATCGATGAAAGAAAGCGATTTTGTCGTATCTCAAAAAAAAATAACTTTACACCGGAGCCAAAATTATATTAAAAAAAATCATAACACTTAATCTAATAGAGATAGATAGTTGAAATCTGGAACATATTTGTATCACTCTAAATGTCACTTGTTACAGTTCATAAAAATGTCCTTAAGTTACTACTTCATTGATTTTTCACAAGTTACAGCAATATGTTTCATAATCGAGCAGCGTAAATGCTGTATCTGTAAGGTGAAATATATGACCACTTCAAATAGATACAAGTTTTTATGCTACGGATCTGTTGTATCTCAAATATGAACTTTACGAAGCATGGACATTTTGCTGTATGAGTTTTTGATAAATTAAGTTTATAAAATAAAATCTGTCATAGATGTTAAAAAATAAAATACTGTATCTTCTACTTAATGCTTTTAGTGTAATTTTAAGAATGTGATGACACAAATAAGTCGTCTATACCTAGTTCCATTTTTTCTATTATAAAATCAGTGTGCTATAATTATTATAAAATCAGTCTGCTACGGCGTGGGCGTGGGCGTGCGCGTGGGCGTGGGCGTGGGCTTGGGCGTGGGCGTGGGCGTGGGCGTGGGCGTGGGCGTGGGCGTGGGCGTGCGCGTGGGCGTGCGCGTGGGCGTGGGCGTGGGCGTGGGCGTGCGCGTGGGCGTGCGCGTGGGAGTGCGCGTGTGCGTGTGCGTGAGCGTGGGCGTGGGCGTGGGCGTGGGCGTGGGCGTGGGCGTGGGCGTGGGCGTGGGCTTGGGCGTGGGCTTGGGCGTGGGCGTGGGCGTGGGCGTGGGCGTGGGCGTGGGCGTGGGCGTGGGCGTGGGCGTGGGCGTGGGCGTGGGCGTGGGCGTGGGCGTGGGCGTGGGCGTGGGCGTGGGCGTGGGCGTGGGCGTGGGCGTGGGCGTGGGCGTGGGCGTGGGCGTGGGCGTGGGCGTGGGCGTGGGCGTGGGCGTGGGCGTGGGCGTGGGCGTGGGCGTGGGCGTGGGCGTGGGCGTGGGCGTGGGCGTGGGCGTGGGCGTGGGCGTGGGCGTGGGCGTGGGCGTGGGCGTGGGCGTGGGCGTGGGCGTGGGCGTGGGCGTGGGCGTGGGCGTGGGCGTGGGCGTGGGCGTGGGCGTGGGCGTGGGCGTGGGCGTGGGCGTGGGCGTGGGCGTGGGCGTGGGCGTGGGCCTTGAATCTTGAAAATAATTTAAAAACTAACCTAGCGCGTGGTATCAAATACAACCTCCCTTTATTTGGTTGGGGAGGGACACTCAGCTGTGGACAAAGTATGCGTGTTGATCGGTAAACACAATGTGACATGACAACTGACACTGACCAAATGAGGTAGTTATGGGGTGAAATTGAATTATCGATAATGGTAATCATAATCCTCTAAAATTTATATGAAAACCCAGACATGTTTTGAATATTAATCAACATAAATTGGGTTTCGTACGACTTCGGCAGATATTGAATTTACTTGATATTTTTAACCGACTTCAAAAAAAGGAGAAGGTTCTGAATTTGACAGTTTTTTTTTGCCCACTTGCGGCCTAGTGGCGGAAACCAGCCCAGAAACAAGTAACAAGTAACAAGTAAGTATATGCACATAGATTTATAATTTCAGCCCGCTCATTTGATGAGATAAAAAGTAGCCATGTTAATTATTAATTAAAGCTCGTTAAATGTGGTTGAGAAGATAAAATTATTGTTTTTGTGGTAAACTAGTGTAAAAACTCAACTTAACAACTCAACTTAGCTTTTTTATTGCTATTAAAATTATTTAATTATTATTAAATAGCAATAAAAAAGCTATTGCTTTGTGGTCAATTTTTGTGTACCTATTCTTGATAAGAAAACCAAAAATCTTGCAATGGTCTTGTGTCAAATCACAAATCATAAGAAATGAACAAAAGAGTTCAGAACACAATTTATACAAAAATCTACCAAAAAATTACTAACTTTTCATTAATTTTTCAACATTAAAAAATATAATCAATCATCATTATAAAATAACATCAAATTTAATATTCAAACTGCGCAGGTAGAGTACATAATTATAATCTCAAACAACACAATTGCAAATTCGCTAACGCTGCAAATAGCTCGCTACATTACAATGTGGGAGTGAGGTCTCACGTTACCTTACCGTGTTTCCGTTAGGTACTCTACTTATGCGATAAATTCTAAGAACTAACACTGACTCTAAAATAAATGTTTATTCATTGAATTTAATTTTTGAAAAACTTCAGCACGCACACCAATACTAAGCTTCGACCAGTCCTGCACATCCAGCACCTTCTTAAAATCACCGTCATCTTCCATCTTGGTCTCCATGTAGCGCAGGAAAATCACATGCCAGTCACTCGCAGTGGGATTGAGCCATATCTCGAAATCCAACACTGCTTGAGTGAATCTGCAGGTATAAACACCATTTTCTTCAGGATTGAGTATACCTCAGATATCGCTGGCTCCGAAAATCTTCTTTGACATCTGCCGCTAGACCTCGTTGCGTAAATGGCTGGACCGCGGGTTAACCACTACCCGGCCATGCGCTGCCATTTCTTCATACGCTGCTGATTGGCTCTTCCATAGGGCTTCTCTGGGTGGCAGGAAAGGGATCTCCTGACGTCACCTTTTCATACCGCGTGGCGTCGCTGCGTCGATGTTGCGTCATCCTGCTTATTTAACCTCCCGAGGTGTGGACTTCATCGGGAGGGAGTCATTCCACATTATGTTGCACTTTTATACAACCCACAATATTATTAAATCACGTCGGGGGTCACCAATTTTGTATTATATTACTTTAGTCTATATTACCTATTGTGGGTTGGTTGGAATAAAAGAGTCATTATTTGGAACTGAGTCTATTGATTACACACAACACTCGTACATGAAATTACAATAGAATGCTTATCTTTAATCCTTAATTCGGATATGACTACTCAAAGGGGGCTCTACGAAGTGACTTTAATATTATCTGTAACCTTTAACTAGGGTATGTGTTTTCTGGTAGAGCTTAGTGGAATGACTGGCGAGACGCGGCTTAGCTACAGAAAAAGCTGAATAAGCGAAACGCGTTTGCGCCGCGTACTGCTAGCTAAACTGTGTCACCACAGAAGTATGGATTTTCCGATTGTTTCTGCCCACCGAAATCGCCCAGTATTTTCTCAACCACAGGAGATCTAGCAGCTACAACAGACTAGCTCTGGGACTATAAAAATACCGAAACTCTTCACACGTTTTTCTATGCCCAACATAAATCGGTTTTGTAACGACAGATAGCGTAAAATATTGGTGTGTTACCTTCGTTATTTTACATTGCATTTCAGGCATGATACTGCACCGTTCCTCTTTTATTCCCAATTTCCACAATTTACGACGTGCTAAAATATGTAGGTAGGTAATTCACCAGTAATACTGTGCTTACTTGTGAGTTATTCCAGTGTTCCCTTTTGAGAAATCCCCCTTAAGGGGGAATTCTTGTACGGTCTTTCTGTAGACATTTTTATATAGGTATATCGATGAAAGAAAGCGATTTTGTCGTATCTCAAAAAAAAATAACTTTACACCGGAGCCAAAATTATATTAAAAAAAATCATAACACTTAATCTAATAGAGATAGATAGTTGAAATCTGGAACATATTTGTATCACTCTAAATGTCACTTGTTACAGTTCATAAAAATGTCCTAAAGTTACTACTTCATTGATTTTTCACAAGTTACAGCAATATGTTTCATAATCGAGCAGCGTAAATGCTGTATCTGTAAGGTGAAATATATGACCACTTCAAATAGATACAAGTTTTTATGCTACGGATCTGTTGTATCTCAAATATGAACTTTACGAAGCATGGACATTTTGCTGTATGAGTTTTTGATAAATTAAGTTTATAAAATAAAACGCAGTACAGTATTTTATTTTTTAACATCTATGACAGATCATAGATGTTAAAAAATAAAATACTGTATCTTCTACTTAATGCTTTTAGTGTAATTTTAAGAATGTGATGACACAAATAAGTCGTCTATACCTAGTTCCATTTTTTCTATTATAAAATCAGTGTGCTATAATTATTATAAAATCAGTCTGCTACGGCGTGGGCGTGGGCGTGCGCGTGGGCGTGGGCGTGGGCTTGGGCGTGGGCGTGGGCGTGGGCGTGGGCGTGGGCGTGGGCGTGGGCGTGGGCGTGGGCGTGGGCGTGGGCGTGGGCGTGCGCGTGGGCGTGGGCGTGGGCGTGGGCGTGGGCGTGCGCGTGGGCGTGCGCGTGGGAGTGCGCGTGTGCGTGTGCGTGTGCGTGAGCGTGGGCGTGGGCGTGGGCGTGGGCGTGGGCGTGGGCGTGGGCGTGGGCGTGGGCGTGGGCGTGGGCGTGGGCGTGGGCGTGGGCGTGGGCGTGGGCGTGGGCGTGGGCCTTGAATCTTGAAAATAATTTAAAAACTAACCTAGCGCGTGGTATCAAATACAACCTCCCTTTATTTGGTTGGGGAGGGACACTCAGCTGTGGACAAAGTATGCGTGTTGATCGGTAAACACAATGTGACATGACAACTGACACTGACCAAATGAGGTAGTTATGGGGTGAAATTGAATTATCGATAATGGTAATCATAATCCTCTAAAATTTATATGAAAACCCAGACATGTTTTGAATATTAATCAACATAAATTGGGTTTCGTACAACTTCGGCAGATATTGAATTTACTTGATATTTTTAACCGACTTCAAAAAAAGGAGAAGGTTCTGAATTTGACAGTTTTTTTTTGCCCACTTGCGGCCTAGTGGCGGAAACCAGCCCAGAAACAAGTAACAAGTAACAAGTAAGTATATGCACATAGATTTATAATTTCAGCCCGCTCATTTGATGAGATAAAAAGTAGCCATGTTAATTATTAATTAAAGCTCGTTAAATGTGGTTGAGAAGATAAAATTATTGTTTTTGTGGTAAACTAGTGTAAAAACTCAACTTAACAACTCAACTTAGCTTTTTTATTGCTATTAAAATTATTTAATTATTATTAAATAGCAATAAAAAAGCTATTGCTTTGTGGTCAATTTTTGTGTACCTATTCTTGATAAGAAAACCAAAAATCTTGCAATGGTCTTGTGTCAAATCACAAATCATAAGAAATGAACAAAAGAGTTCAGAACACAATTTATACAAAAATCTACCAAAAAATTACTAACTTTTCATTAATTTTTCAACATTAAAAAATATAATCAATCATCATTATAAAATAACATCAAATTTAATATTCAAACTGCGCAGGTAGAGTACATAATTATAATCTCAAACAACACAATTGCAAATTCGCTAACGCTGCAAATAGCTCGCTACATTACAATGTGGGAGTGAGGTCTCACGTTACCTTACCGTGTTTCCGTTAGGTACTCTACTTATGCGATAAATTCTAAGAACTAACACTGACTCTAAAATAAATTTTTATTCATTGAATTTAATTTTTGAAAAACTTCAGCACGCACACCAATACTAAGCTTCGACCAGTCCTGCACATCCAGCACCTTCTTAAAATCACCGTCATCTTCCATCTTGGTCTCCATGTAGCGCAGGAAAATCACATGCCAGTCACTCGCAGTGGGATTGAGCCATATCTCGAAATCCAACACTGCTTGAGTGAATCTGCAGGTATAAACACCATTTTCTTCAGGATTGAGTATACCTCAGATATCGCTGGCTCCGAAAATCTTCTTTGACATCTGCCGCTAGACCTCGTTGCGTAAATGGCTGGACCGCGGGTTAACCACTACCCGGCCATGCGCTGCCATTTCTTCATACGCTGCTGATTGGCTCTTCCATAGGGCTTCTCTGGGTGGCAGGAAAGGGATCTCCTGACGTCACCTTTTCATACCGCGTGGCGTCGCTGCGTCGATGTTGCGTCATCCTGCTTATTTAACCTCCCGAGGTGTGGACTTCATCGGGAGGGAGTCATTCCACATTATGTTGCACTTTTATACAACCCACAATATTATTAAATCACGTCGGGGGTCACCAATTTTGTATTATATTACTTTAGTCTATATTACCTATTGTGGGTTGGTTGGAATAAAAGAGTCATTATTTGGAACTGAGTCTATTGATTACACACAACACTCGTACATGAAATTACAATAGAATGCTTATCTTTAATCCTTAATTCGGATATGACTACTCAAAGGGGGCTCTACGAAGTGACTTTAATATTATCTGTAACCTTTAACTAGGGTATGTGTTTTCTGGTAGAGCTTAGTGGAATGACTGGCGAGACGCGGCTTAGCTACAGAAAAAGCTGAATAAGCGAAACGCGTTTGCGCCGCGTACTGCTAGCTAAACTGTGTCACCACAGAAGTATGGATTTTCCGATTGTTTCTGCCCACCGAAATCGCCCAGTATTTTCTCAACCACAGGAGATCTAGCAGCTACAACAGACTAGCTCTGGGACTATAAAAATACCGAAACTCTTCACACATTTTTCTATGCCCAACATAAATCGGTTTTGTAACGACAGATAGCGTAAAATATTGGTGTGTTACCTTCGTTATTTTACATTGCATTTCAGGCATGATACTGCACCGTTCCTCTTTTATTCCCAATTTCCACAATTTACGACGTGCTAAAATATGTAGGTAGGTAATTCACCAGTAATACTGTGCTTACTTGTGAGTTATTCCAGTGTTCCCTTTTGAGAAATCCCCCTTAAGGGGGAATTCTTGTACGGTCTTTCTGTAGACATTTTTATATAGGTATATCGATGAAAGAAAGCGATTTTGTCGTATCTCAAAAAAAAATAACTTTACACCGGAGCCAAAATTATATTAAAAAAAATCATAACACTTAATCTAATAGAGATAGATAGTTGAAATCTGGAACATATTTGTATCACTCTAAATGTCACTTGTTACAGTTCATAAAAATGTCCTAAAGTTACTACTTCATTGATTTTTCACAAGTTACAGCAATATGTTTCATAATCGAGCAGCGTAAATGCTGTATCTGTAAGGTGAAATATATGACCACTTCAAATATATACAAGTTTTTATGCTACGGATCTGTTGTATCTCAAATATGAACTTTACGAAGCATGGACATTTTGCTGTATGAGTTTTTGATAAATTAAGTTTATAAAATAAAATCAGTCATAGATGTTAAAAAATAAAATACTGTATCTTCTACTTAATGCTTTTAGTGTAATTTTAAGAATGTGATGACACAAATAAGTCGTCTATACCTAGTTCCATTTTTTCTATTATAAAATCAGTGTGCTATAATTATTATAAAATCAGTCTGCTATAATTATTTTCAAATGCGTGGGCGCGGGCGTGGGCGTGGGCGTGGGCGTGGGCGTGGGCGTGGGCGTGAGCGTGGGCGTGGGCGTGGGCGTGGGCGTGGGCGTGGGCGTGGGCGTGGGCGTGAGCGTGGGCGTGGGCGTGGGCGTGGGCGTGGGCGTGGGCGTGGGCGTGGGCGTGGGCGTGGGCGTGGGCGTGGCCGTGGGCGTTGGCGTGCGTACATTGCATTTCAGGCATGATACTGCACCGTTCCTCTTTTATTCCCAATTTCCACAATTTACGACGTGCTAAAATATGTAGGTAGGTAATTCACCAGTAATACTGTGCTTACTTGTGAGTTATTCCAGTGTTCCCTTTTGAGAAATCCCCCTTAAGGGGGAATTCTTGTACGGTCTTTCTGTAGACATTTTTATATAGGTATATCGATGAAAGAAAGCGATTTTGTCGTATCTCAAAAAAAAATAACTTTACACCGGAGCCAAAATTATATTAAAAAAAATCATAACACTTAATCTAATAGAGATAGATAGTTGAAATCTGGAACATATTTGTATCACTCTAAATGTCACTTGTTACAGTTCATAAAAATGTCCTAAAGTTACTACTTCATTGATTTTTCACAAGTTACAGCAATATGTTTCATAATCGAGCAGCGTAAATGCTGTATCTGTAAGGTGAAATATATGACCACTTCAAATAGATACAAGTTTTTATGCTACGGATCTGTTGTATCTCAAATATGAACTTTACGAAGCATGGACATTTTGCTGTATGAGTTTTTGATAAATTAAGTTTATAAAATAAAATCTGTCATAGATGTTAAAAAATAAAATACTGTATCTTCTACTTAATGCTTTTAGTGTAATTTTAAGAATGTGATGACACAAATAAGTCGTCTATACCTAGTTCCATTTTTTCTATTATAAAATCAGTGTGCTATAATTATTATAAAATCAGTCTGCTACGGCGTGGGCGTGGGCGTGCGCGTGGGCGTGGGCGTGGGCTTGGGCGTGGGCGTGGGCGTGGGCGTGGGCGTGGGCGTGGGCGTGGGCGTGCGCGTGGGCGTGCGCGTGGGCGTGGGCGTGGGCGTGGGCGTGCGCGTGGGCGTGCGCGTGGGAGTGCGCGTGTGCGTGTGCGTGAGCGTGGGCGTGGGCGTGGGCGTGGGCGTGGGCGTGGGCGTGGGCGTGGGCGTGGGCTTGGGCGTGGGCTTGGGTTTGGGCGTGGGCGTGGGCGTGGGCGTGGGCGTGGGCGTGGGCGTGGGCGTGGGCGTGGGCGTGGGCGTGGGCGTGGGCGTGGGCGTGGGCGTGGGCGTGGGCGTGGGCGTGGGCGTGGGCGTGGGCGTGGGCGTGGGCGTGGGCGTGGGCGTGGGCGTGGGCGTGGGCGTGGGCGTGGGCGTGGGCGTGGGCGTGGGCGTGGGCGTGGGCGTGGGCGTGGGCGTGGGCGTGGGCGTGGGCGTGGGCGTGGGCGTGGGCGTGGGCGTGGGCGTGGGCGTGGGCGTGGGCGTGGGCGTGGGCGTGGGCGTGGGCGTGGGCGTGGGCGTGGGCGTGGGCGTGGGCGTGGGCGTGGGCCTTGAATCTTGAAAATAATTTAAAAACTAACCTAGCGCGTGGTATCAAATACAACCTCCCTTTATTTGGTTGGGGAGGGACACTCAGCTGTGGACAAAGTATGCGTGTTGATCGGTAAACACAATGTGACATGACAACTGACACTGACCAAATGAGGTAGTTATGGGGTGAAATTGAATTATCGATAATGGTAATCATAATCCTCTAAAATTTATATGAAAACCCAGACATGTTTTGAATATTAATCAACATAAATTGGGTTTCGTACGACTTCGGCAGATATTGAATTTACTTGATATTTTTAACCGACTTCAAAAAAAGGAGAAGGTTCTGAATTTGACAGTTTTTTTTTGCCCACTTGCGGCCTAGTGGCGGAAACCAGCCCAGAAACAAGTAACAAGTAACAAGTAAGTATATGCACATAGATTTATAATTTCAGCCCGCTCATTTGATGAGATAAAAAGTAGCCATGTTAATTATTAATTAAAGCTCGTTAAATGTGGTTGAGAAGATAAAATTATTGTTTTTGTGGTAAACTAGTGTAAAAACTCAACTTAACAACTCAACTTAGCTTTTTTATTGCTATTAAAATTATTTAATTATTATTAAATAGCAATAAAAAAGCTATTGCTTTGTGGTCAATTTTTGTGTACCTATTCTTGATAAGAAAACCAAAAATCTTGCAATGGTCTTGTGTCAAATCACAAATCATAAGAAATGAACAAAAGAGTTCAGAACACAATGTATCATACGCGTAAGTGTGTAAGTTTGTATGGATTGTTGCTTCTTCACACCAAAATTCCTGTACGAATCGCGGTGAAATTTTTCATTAATGTACTTCTAGGCCTGAAACAAACCTTAGGGTACGAGTCATCCCACTTATTAGTTTCCATCGGATAGAAATAACATTTAAACGTTTAGAAACAACACGTTCAAAACCGCGGGCAGAAACTAGTCTTACGATAATATGGCAACAGCTTAAGGCTGTTTGTAGAGCTATAAGCGAAATAGACTTGTTGTCGCCTGCATCCGTCCTTGAGACGGCTTGGCTGGCGTCTACCAGTCGTGATGTCCGACACTTAGGGACGCTGATCTAGATAATATTGAGATCGTAATGGAGTTGGCGATGCCTGAGATCCTAAATGCAGATTATGAGATACAATAATACCTACCGTTAGTCTAAACAAAGTTTACCAGTTTGATAGAAGCAAAACTATTCAATGAGCGTGCATCGTATGAATGTTGGAGCAGAGATATGCACAATTAGGTTGATTGTATGTCCAGCATGGGGATCAGGTCTTACATCTACCATTATCAGATGGTATATTTAAAATCACGTATGCATTTGCATTATTATTAAACATCATAGTTATTGGAAAATTTCTTTGGCACCCTGTATTTTTATCTGTTTTGCCCTTGTAAGAGTTTTTCCTTGATCGATTTCACCATCTTCAAGTTGCTTAGCGCTAAGTTGATGTTGACTTATGGGTGGTATTTGTTTTTCAGCTCTGAGGGATGAGACTATTTGACGTGAGTAACAAGACGTGATTGTGACGTCTCCTTTTCCCCCTTACAATAATCTTCAAGGGAAAAAAAGTTCAGTTTTTCTCCAAAGGAATTTCAATAGGAAAAAATAGAAAACTCCCTTTTCCCGTATAATTTGGTACAACACATCTCTATTCTGCGGACAGGCCAAACAAGGGAATTTTTCCATAAGTCGCTTCCGAAGCGGATTGATGATCGAGGTGGTATTTTTCACCACGCAGATTGGTTAAGTCAATCTTTCTTTTCCGATGACGTATTCCATATGACAGTGACGTTAACATCGACTGACAGAACATCAAAGGTATATTCTGTCTTTACATATTTTTGTAAATAACCCCTGACTGCAACTATACCTACTACTTTGTTATATGTATACAAATTGCTACATCTAATTTGAATGAATCACTCTGTAGGTCTGTATATATAGTAATAGAATCTCCACTTTCGGTCGGTTAGAAGAGTTTACACAAATGTATTAAAAACTTAATTCTCATAAAAGCTCGCTTTCGTTCTATACCATTAAGTAGAGTTGGGTCGAACCATCCTTCCAGCTTGATTTCGCATTGATACACACAATATTATCGTTAATCATAGTGCCTGATTTTCTACAATTTAAAATTATATTACACGAGATTTTTTTAATATTAGGTCCTTACATATGAAATTGGCGTTTTGTATGGGAGGAACAAAAAGTCGAATATTTTTTAATATAATATATTTAATTAATCAAAGTATGAACCATTATTTTCTATGCACTTTTGCCATCTTATAGGTAGTTCATTGACCCCTTTACTAAAAAAACCAGTCGGACGGGAATCATAAAATCTTTGAAGGCGATTTGGACTGCCCCATCGGAGTTGAATTTTTTCCCTTGCAAGAAGTTATCCAAATTTCGAAAAAAATGGTAATCTGTTGGAGCAAGGTCCGGGGAGTACGGAGGATGTCTTAGACTTTCCAATTGAAGCTCTTCTAATTTAGTAGCCGTCTGTTGCGCAGTGTGTGGTCTAGCGTTGTCGTGAAGCAGCAGTGGCGTGGAGCGATTGATGTCGCGAAGGCGAAGAAATATTTTGAGTAGGTACCTACCTAGGTTGTAGGTAGGTTGATAAAGATTTTAGCGGACTGGCCATAACCGGTCGAGGCGAAGCGGGCGCGCGCACAGCGCGGTCCTTCGGCGATGAACGGCCGACGATGCATTCTGTTACGAGACAGCAAGCGAGACACATCGGTGAGTGACTTTGAGTTACATTGTATGCAATTGAGATCTTTTGCCACCGATATTAGAAGCAGTTTCAGATTATAATTGTTGTGTGTATACCAATTCGTTGGTCTGTCTGCGGACAAGTAGATCAGAGATAAAGTGTGAGGAACGGGATGGCTATAGGGGAGGATGGAGGCCATAAGGGGAATTATCCCCATAACAGTAAGAATCAGTAACCAGAGCACAGGTGGAACAGCCATCATAGCTCACTGAACCAGAGCACAGGTGGAACAGCCATCATAGCTCGCTGAACCAGAGCACAGGTGGAACAGCCATCATAGCTCGCTGAACCAGAGCACAGGTGGAACAGCCATCATAGCTCAATGAACAACAGTCCGATGGAACAACCATCACAGTCCGATGAATTAGTCATCACATCCAGATAGAACAGCTAAGTATCATGTCAAATGGCTTAGAACCTTAGAACCGGTGGAACAACCACCTCGTTGTTGCTTAACCTAATTTCAGCACTTCTTTAAATACTTTTTTAATGTTTACCACATACATACCTACATATAATATTCGTCATAATTCAGAGTATAGAGGTATTTGGCGACATGGTGGAGAAGCTGGGATATATTATCTCAAACCTTACAGTCTAAAAGAATCGGAACACAGTGAGTTATAAATTTATAATAGATACACTAGTACGCTAGTAGTAGTAATTCAATGTCCGTACATGATTTCGTAAAATGTCATGTGGGTAGTTTTACTAAAGGTGTTCGCCCGGTTCGACGGAGTAACTTAGTAAAATTCTATAATTAGATCGTAGAATATTTTACGACTTTGCTTATCTGCAAATTTGCGAAGTAGACAAAATTTTCAAGCATGTTACTACCGTTTGGTAGACCAGGTACCTACTATATTAGTAGGATATTATGCTGCATGACCGTTGCTTTCTTGCACTAAAGGAATTGTGTAGATTTTACACTTTGCCCGGGCGTAAAAGTTGGTTTTTATTTAGATGTAGTGTCGATTCGCCCATTAAGGATCATTTTCACAATTTCCTCATAGACTTCGCAAGGAGGATTATGCACATTAACTGTACAAAACAATACCAACAGGAACAACTTATGGTAGTTAAGAGTGTGCAATAACGCCGCTACGAGATGGATTTCGAGCGAGATCACAAGATATGGTTTTCTTGTGAGTGAGAAGTGCAGAGCATACGTGCACCGAATTTACTATTTGCCAAAACTGTTTTTACTTAATTACGGGGTGATGAAGCAACCAATCGAAAAATTAAAAGACACAACTAAAGAAATAAGACTAGGTTTTTTAGCAAAACAAAAACCGAAGAAGAAATGTGTGCTGTTCCTGAGATAAATAGCAAAATGTGTGAAAAACATATATTTTTCCTAATAATTAACTATTGAGAAAACTTTCACCAATCGTGTTTTTAAAACACGCAATTCAAGATAAAATATCGAAGTAACATTTCATTAAATATGAAGGTAGTAGATTTCACAGATTCTGAGATAAATAACGATTTTAAAGTGCAATTTTGAAGTAAATTGCTTATGGCACACTCATAAAGAATTAAAACAAAGACTGAGGCCGTTGGCGCAATGGGCGGCCTTATTTGTTCCAGGCAACCTTTGAGCAAGATAATAAATCTACCTATGCACTAGACCCGCAGTAGGTATCTAGGGTGTTCTTACACTGTATGACACTTTGAGTTTATTAAAAGACCTACACCTAATGTGACTGACCTGTACCTAATGTGTTACAAATACAATATAATAGGCCTACCAAACAAGTTCGGGCATTGTATATTAATACATGACAAAGTAACGTATTTTTTGTAAATTCAGGTAAAGTCTGTTTGTTAAAAAATGCTGTGTTATTTATTGATCGTGAGAGTCAATTTGCATTAAGTGCCTTACTGCTACAGCAGGTGAAAGGGGACCTTAGTCCACTGCTGGACATACAACTAAATAAGGTTGCAGTAGGTTAAAAAGTCACTAATTACCTTCTAAATAAACCTAATGTCGAGAGGTTTTAGTAGAAACTTACGTTGATATGTACCTACTAAATTCCTTGGTACCCACGTAGACAGTAGATAGCAAGTCACAAATAAAAATCTTGCAACCTTGAAATAAAAATAAAGCTTCAAATACAGCCCTAATGCAAAAAGATGAGACGTTGGGAAGAGGCGGCGTCTCACATGAGACGTTGGGAAAAACCGCGTGTGAGATATTGAGAATAGCTCGTAATTGCTACCTAAGAAACATAGGTAGGCAAGAACTTAATACAAGTAAGTTGCTAAATAAATTACAATGTTGTTGTAGATTTTACATAAGGACAAGATCTTTCGCTCATGGTCAGTTCAAATGAGGAACTGTACTTAAAATAAACAAAATAAGTATCGTCCTAACCCGTTTGAAATTATTGTACGAATCAGTACAATCGTGCATAAACTCTGCCCAGTGTGCCCTTAAGCAAATATCTGATGGTGAAGGTAACTAAAGAGAGTTAGAGTACCACGGAGCTAAACTTAAGAGTGCTACTCAGAGGTTTGTGGTAAAAATCCACATCTATTGTAAATAAGCTACAGAAACTGACACTGCTAAGATAACCGAGTACACGTTTATACAAATTCAGGCTGAAGATTTGGGAATATAATTAGATATTTGTATATAGCGCAATGATGAAAAACGTAGTGCAGCCACGATAAATGGCGGAAATCTTAATATTTCTGGTAAATTGACAAGAATGGAATTTACTTTTGATGGTGACATTCTCAAGTGACAGGTACCATATTTAGGACCAATTGTCATCAAATACTGACGGTAGAAGTATCAATGAAATAGAAGGATAAGATAAGACACAACTAACACAAATAATAGCATAGCTGTCCAAACTCTAAAGGAAAAGTTCGGTAAACCTGCGGCAATTATTGACGCACATTATGTGGCATTATACAGGATAAAACCAGTCAATAAAAATCAAATAAAATAATGCAGATATGTACTTAATGGAATAGAGAGACACCTACTCGTATTGAGCTCCCTAGGCGAAGACGTAAATCACGAGCATCTCGGACTGATGACAATGGAGAAATTCTCTAAATATCTAATCTAAGAAGTAAGAATGAAGATGATAGACGAAGAAGAAAAGTAGACGGTATCAGAAAATATCTAGAAT
Source organism: Eupithecia tripunctaria (assembly GCA_955876795.1). Classification (NCBI taxonomy): domain Eukaryota; kingdom Metazoa; phylum Arthropoda; class Insecta; order Lepidoptera; family Geometridae; genus Eupithecia; species Eupithecia tripunctaria. The sequence goes on from OY041612.1 coordinate 10,016,986, forward strand.
ACATAATATCTGCTATAGAGACCTCAAATAGACTAAAGACAGACACAATAGGTGTAAAGATTACAGAACCGACAAATATAGAAGAGAAAGACATCACAGAAAAAATAACAATAGGAGCATTACATATAAAAGCTGTAGAAATAACGAACAATAGGCCACGTATAAATAATAATAATAGAAAAGACAAACACAAAAATGATAACAGACAATTCAGTAAAACACAATCAAAGAAAAGACAAAACGATGTCTCAGAAAGTTCAGAAGAGCCACCTAAGAGGAAATTTACGAGAAATGTATATGTTGTAGGCAAGATTATTTTAATGCCAAATGTACAAGGTACAAAAATGTTCACAACAGGAAAGCTCAACTAGGAAACCGTTGCTTTAACTGCTTTCAAGAAGGTCACAGGCACAATCTTAGTTTCGGATATCTGTGGTCACAGGGTAAGCACCTGTAGAAATAATCGCAAGTGTTAGTATTGCTCTGAATATGGTGCGTATAACCAGGCCATATTTTGTCCCAAAAAAAAAATTGCACAGGATGGTAAATGAAGTCAGCTAAAACAGAGAGTTAGCATAATTATGAATATGGCTATAAACACCACGCTGTTTAAAAACCTTGCTTAGTCATAATAAATAAGATCTGAGAAAGATTACGATTTCTCAGTTACGGCTGTTAGCGTTCGAGCATAACCGAGTCAAATACCTATAGCCATAACTATAGCCTAAAGATGCTTGTTCATTACTGATTAAATAGACCTATAAGTATAAGTATTAACTTTTTGGTGCGAAATCACCACCTGAAATGAATGAATTGAATGCCTTTTACGAGTAGATTGTAATATGCAGAAATAATGAATCAGGCAGTGATTAGATTGATAGTAATGAATTGACTATTATTTATCTTCGTTTTTCTCGAGGGAAAGGGTATTCATTATTTTTTGTTTGGTCAGGCAAAATCAGTGGCATTATAGAGTCGTAATTAGTTTAGTACACTGGCGTATTAACTATCTACGAAGTACATCCTGAATGATGTAATACATTCAATGGAAAGGGATCCTAAAATCCGTATCCAATCCGACTACCCCACAAAAGCATACAGAAGGAACTGCTTGCGTTCGTAAAGATGTAAAATTAAATAACGAAAGTTGTTAAAATGTAATTATTGCTATCATCCACAAAACTTAAGGGGCCTTCCCGGTCCTATTATCGTCAACGAGAGCGTGATTGAAAAGCTTGTTGTTTCAACCAGCGCAATGTAAAAGAAAGAGGCAAAGCGACAAGAGAGAGGAATCGCCTGATCCCTCGTCGGCATTTGGTTAGTTTCGCAGTTCACTCGCAGGTAATCGGCCCTAGGAAAAACAGTGTTTAGAAATTTCATGAAACTTGCAACAGGGAAATAAGAGTTTTTTAGTAAGCCTTACAAGTTTGTGTGAAATGAAACTTTGTGTCGTTTAGAATCTCCATTAGATTTGCAAGGTTTCTATCTAAATATTGTGTTTACTTATACAATTTATGTATATAATATAATATACCTTTTAGTTAAAAGTTTCAAAGAAAGATGTATTACAACGCCATAATCACGTAAGAGCGTTTGTATGAAAAGTAAGACGGGTTGGCCGCTCTTAAATAAAGATAAAGATAAAGATAAAGATAAAGATAAAGATAAAGATAAAGATAAAGATAAAGATAAAGATAAAGATAAAGATAAAGATAAAGATAAAGATAAAGATAAAGATAAAGATAAAGATAAAGATAAAGATAAAGATAAAGATAAAGATAAAGATAAAGATAAAGATAAAGATAAAGATAAAGATAAAGATAAAGATAAAGATAAAGATAAAGATAAAGATAAAGATAAAGATAAAGATAAAGATAAAGATAAAGATAAAGATAAAGATAAAGATAAAGATAAAGATAAAGATCATTTATTTGCTTAAACATGTGTAGATATAAGATTTTATAAACAGATATGCAAGTATCAACATGTTTTACCGATTACGGTGTACAAATTATGAAAAATGCCATGCAACAGAGACAGAAGCTAAAATAATAATGAAGTTATTAAGGTGTGTATAAGTTTTAATTGTAAGTGCATTGTACAGACTCTTCAATGCAAGTGTACGCTGTAGTTGTTAATAAGCTCAGTTCTTTACACGCTAATATTAATGTTAATTTTGTTATTGGCAAGTCTACATTAGTGCCCTTAAGGGACTAAAATAACGTTCCGGCTCGTAGACGAGAATTGCTGGTAGTTCAGTTCTATTGTGATGTAGTTTGATAAATTATGTCACAGTTTTTGTATAGTAACCCACAGAGTTACTATTTTTGTAAAGACAACTGTATGATGCATGGGCCGATCGAGCCTTCGTGACTAAACGCCCGTGCCGGTTAAATAAAATCACTATTGCTTTGACTAATAGCAATCTAGTTTCGAGACGGTGTAAAGTAATTCTGCCATTTGTGCCGCGAATAATGATTTCTAAAATGAAACAGATTTAAGTCACTACAAATAACCTACCAACAAAACAATATCTGTCTGGTATAGATTGAGTACCAAGGCAGATAAATAGACTGGTAAAGGTATGCGACGCTGCGTTGCTTTGCAGCGAACTTGTATCGTGAGCGCCCAGGGCAGTCAAAATATTAAAGTTAAAATTCAGGTTGAGTTTCTGTCAAAAATCTTGCAGCGTCCAAACATCAACATTTTTAGACTAACTCCTTGGTTGAGGAGGGTCTTACGAATACTATTACTATAGATATTGTCGAAGAATGAAATGAAATTAGAATCAAATATGCTAAGTTAACTACTCAGAAGCAACGCTAGGTTTGCCACATAGAGAGAGTAGTAAAAGAACTATATGTCGGAGAATGTTTTCTTTCCATAAGAACTATGTAGCAGTAACAAATTGCCATAGTTGATTGTATCGGATAACGTCAAATAATTCAAACTTACAGCTACACATAGAAAGCAATTGACGCTGAAATGTATACTAGAATTAGCTCCATGGTATGGACTGAATGGAGGTTTGGACCGGAATGGTGTATACTATGAAGAGAGTATTGGACACACACAATCAGTTGTGTACGAAAATAAAAGAGCTTGAAGCTATGATCACAACCGCTTACGACGAGCGACGGTAGTTGCTGAGCTGGAGTAGGTACGTGTTTACTCGTCAAGATTATCTGCGTGTCGATGATTTTGCAGAATAGATTGATGGTAACTAATCAATACAAGAAAGGTTTATCTACAGATAAAATCAGAGGCAAATAGGGCGCACTGGAGGGTTGGACGAATAGCAGAACTAGAAAACATTTTGGATTGGGAGGTAAAAGTTGCAAGAGACATTGAAAGAGACACAGATCTACTTAAACAGATTGAGTCCCAAATGATAATAGGTAAAATATATTTTTTATTGGCTCATAAAACAAGAAAGTATAATGATAAATAGAAGAAAATACACAGTTATAAAATACAGTATGAGACCAAAAGACTGCCACTCAAAGAAGAGAAAAAGAATGATGAAGAGTAAAATGAAGAGCGCAGGTCTTCTGTAGCACCTGGCGTAAAGCGCATTAATTGAACAAAGAGCAAAGTGTAGTTTCAAATGTAGACCCAGTTCCACTGATCAGAGCTAAAGGTTCTGAGGAACATAGAATAAAGTCAGTACATCATGCTGCGGTGCAACCAGAATCAAAAACTGATACAGTAGAAATCAGTATGAGGCCTGATTGGCCTCATACTTCAGCTCGGGCTTCAGCGGTTAAAGTCAGAGAAAAGGTCAAGGAGTGGACCACTTACTTATTAATTGTTTCACCAGTAAATTCAGTTAATGTTCAAAGGCAGATTAAGTGATCGACATACAAATCCTTGTTTGATAAATAGTATTGATATTAATATCTTTATTTCTCATTCTTCCTTGAAGGGGGGGAATGTCGCGAAGGCGAAGAAATATTTTGAGTAGGTACCTACCTAGGTTGTAGGTAGGTTGATAAAGATTTTAGCGGACTGGCCATAACCGGTCGAGGCGAAGCGGGCGCGCGCACAGCGCGGTCCTTCGGCGATGAACGGCCGACGATGCATTCTGTTACGAGACAGCAAGCGAGACACATCGGTGAGTGACTTTGAGTTACATTGTATGCAATTGAGATCTTTTGCCACCGATATTAGAAGCAGTTTCAGATTATAATTGTTGTGTGTATACCAATTCGTTGGTCTGTCTGCGGACAAGTAGATCAGAGATAAAGTGTGAGGAACGGGATGGCTATAGGGGAGGATGGAGGCCATAAGGGGAATTATCCCCATAACAGTAAGAATCAGTAACCAGAGCACAGGTGGAACAGCCATCATAGCTCACTGAACCAGAGCACAGGTGGAACAGCCATCATAGCTCGCTGAACCAGAGCACAGGTGGAACAGCCATCATAGCTCGCTGAACCAGAGCACAGGTGGAACAGCCATCATAGCTCAATGAACAACAGTCCGATGGAACAACCATCACAGTCCGATGAATTAGTCATCACATCCAGATAGAACAGCTAAGTATCATGTCAAATGGCTTAGAACCTTAGAACCGGTGGAACAACCACCTCGTTGTTGCTTAACCTAATTTCAGCACTTCTTTAAATACTTTTTTAATGTTTACCACATACATACCTACATATAATATTCGTCATAATTCAGAGTATAGAGGTATTTGGCGACAATTGACCAGCCTAGGTTGTTTAGCCGCTAGCTTTTCCATCATGGTTTGCAATTGCTGACAATAGACATCAGCCGTAATAGTCTGGCCAGATTTGAGAAAACTGTAATGAACAATACCGGCACTAGTCCACCAAACGCTTACAAGTAACTTTTTTGGGGTTAATTTTCGCTTGGGTCAGGATTTGGCTGGCTGGCCAGGATCCAACCATTGCGCTGAGCGCTTCCGATTATCGTAAAGAACCCATTTTTCATCACAGGTAATGATTCGGTTTAAAATACCTTCATTATTGTGCCGGTTTAGTAATGTAACGCAGCAGTCGACGCGCGTTTGCCGGTTTGCTTCAGTCAATTCGTGAGGTACCCAACCTTTCAAGCTTTTTAATCTTCCCAATTTGCTTCAAGTGAATTAAAACAGTTTTATCACTAACATCGCAGCCTGCAGCTAACTCGGACGTGGTTTGCGATGGATCCGCTTCCACAATAGCCTTCAACTCTTCATTATCAACTTGAGTCTCAGGCCGTCCACGGGGCTTGTTCTGCAGGTCGAAATTTCCAGAACGAAAACGTTGGAACCAAAAACGAACTGTGTTTTCTTTTGCAACACGACCGCCATACACATCATTCACCCTTCGAGTTGTTTCCGCACCACTAGTGCCACGGCGGAACTCGTACTCGTAAATAATGCGATATTTTAAGTTTTCCATTTTGTAAAATGAGTGACGCAAACAGAAAAAAACAGAAGAAAAAAAACAAATGAATGACGATCATCGAAGCACAAATACATGAGTCTATAGCTGTACAAATTTGAATTTGGAATTCCTTACCAAAGAGGAGAAATTTGTGATTAAAGTGGCCAGTACGAAAAACGCCAATTTCATATGTAAGGACCTAATATGTACCACCTCAAATTCAACCTTTAGTTAGACAGTACAGAAATAATCATGAAACTTCGATGAGAATTGCCGAAGATATCACCCAAATTGATTTAACTAGTCACGACTAGTTAAAACAACAAAATACCTACTTCAGCTAAGTTACGATTTTGCTGAAATATTTTACGTAAATATTTTACGTGAATTGGCCACCAAGATCGTGTGATTTGACTCCGCTAGACTTTTTCTTGTGGGGTTTTCTGAAGTCGCAGGTCTATGCCAATAAACCACATTCGACCGTTGCCCTGAAAGCCAACATAACATAGGCCATCGCTCGGATTCAGCCGGATCTATGCAGCACAGTCATTGAAAATTGGACCTCTCGGATTCGTGCCACCATACGAAGCCACGGCGGACATTTGAACGATGTGATATTCCATCCATAATGGCATAAATGGGCCTTTTAAATAAAAAATAAATTTCGTTAATATCTCACACACACCTTGTTTTATTCAATTTTAACATCGACCCGTCCTTGTTGAAAGACCCTTTATATATATTATTTTTTATTGGTCCATAATTGATGGAGAAATCGGTGCACATGCATTAAAAAAAACAGACAAAAATAGAAACACATACTGAAGTCGGTAAAAATAATAGGACACAAGATTATTTTTATTTAACATTCTATTGTCGTTTGACCTTCGTTTGACCACAATCTCACCTGATGGCAAGTGCCGATTTGGCGGGTGTACGATGTAAACCGAAGGTCTAGAAGATACCTACTTACTCTTGTCTTGATGAGACCCAGGTTTTAACGTTCCGAAAAAACAGCAGCAACAGCAGCGTCTTCCAAACCCCAGCGGTGCGATTTGTATAATGTTCATTTCACGCATGCCCTTCGGCAAGACCTATTGGATTTGCTAAAAAAACTAGGCCTAGATCGCAGTTATCACGGGATCTCCGTGGTAAAAAGCAAGAATTACATAAAATTCATCATTTTTATTCGGTTCCTTGGTTGTGAAAACAAGATTCAGTATAAAAAATACGATAAAAAAAACATGAAAGACATTGATTAATTAAAAAGGGAAGATATGTTACGTTCTCCCAGCGCTTACTCAAAAATTGGCATGTGTTACAACTACACGCAAACACCGTTATGTGTTAGTTATATTTCCAGTCCTGTGCAATACAAAGAAGAAATAAAATTCATCATTTTTATTCGGTTCCTTGGTTGTGAAAACAAGATTCAGTAAAAAAATACGATAAAAAAACATGAACGACATTGAATAATTAAAAAGGGAAGATAGGTTACGTTCTCCCAGCGCTTACTCAAAAATTGGCATGTGTTACAACTACACGCAAACACCGTTATGTGTTAGTTATATTTTCAGCCCTGTGCAATACAAAGAAGAACAAAGACGGAAAGACTTATCTAAGACCGAAGTGAGACCGAGACAACAATATTTCTTGCGAATCACGAGCGCCCGTGCCGCCGGTCTGACGATTACTGTGGGAGCACACAATTTTACACAATATGAGGTTGCCATTTTCGAGAAACTAGTACCTCATCTTTCCTTTTTAATTAATCAAAGATGAAGGAGCACTGTTTTGCACCGAATTTGCTCTAGATCTCAGGAACCCCGCGGTCTTTAGAAAATATTCATGTTTTGATTCGTAGATCAAATAATGTCAAGAATACAGAGAATAGAAGAGACCGGACATACATACGTGTGTCCAGTTGATGAATATCAAAATCAGTATCACTTACTATTTCGTTGTTCATTACTAATTACTAATACACTTATGAAAAAACCCAACCGAGGAACCAAAGAGCGCGCGGAGTTTATCGTTAGCTGTTATGTTTGAAGTCAATTAAAATTTCTATACAAAATCTACAATATAACTATAACTATTCTGAAAAATGAAAATAACAGGCGTATAAAAATTATACAAAGAAAAAACATGATGACTATGACTAATTAAACTGCTAATGCGAGCCTAACTAAAGTTATTATAGGTATGGTATTGTATTTATTTATTTTAGACTAGCTGCGCCCCGCGGATTCGCACGCGTTGTTCCTATGGTTTAAAGGTGATTTTTATTTCACGAGAATGTATTTATGGGATAAAAAGTGTATGTTATATGTTTGATTCCAGGATTAGAATTACCTGTATGCAAAATATCAGCCAGATCCGCTCAGTAGTTTTGGCGTGAAGAGGTAACAAACATCCATCCATACAAACTTCCGGATTTATAATATTAGTGAGATTAATAGCATAGTAATCTCCAACAACAAAATAGTTTTCACCTAATTACAAGTTAATGAAACAACCAATAGAAAAACTTAAAGATCATGTACTTAACTAATGAAATAATTCCAAAACAAAAATGCGATTTTTTTTTGCTGTTACTGAGATAAATACTAATGTGTCTTTTTTTTTAATTACCTCAACCTCAACAGCCTGTGTTGGTCCACTGCTGGACGCAGGCCTCCCCCTGATAAGCACCTAATTGGCGTTTATCGAATGGGGCGTAATGCCCATAATCCCCACGCTGGGCATGCGGGTTGAGGATCTGCAGGGGGCGCTTCTGCCCGCCCCCGGTGGATATGCCTTAGTCGTCTCTTACGACACCCATGGGGAGAGATGGGGTGGAGCAAATTCTAAGCCAGCACCACACAGCTAATTTAACACTTTTTAATTAACCAATGAGAAAACTTTCACCAATCGTGTTTTTAAAACACTTAATTCAAGATAAAAGATCGAAGTAACATTTCCCTAAATATGAAGGTGGTAGCTTTTACAGATTCTGAGATAAATAACGATTTTGAGAAAAATTAATTGAAATTTTGAAGTACAATTTTGAAGTAACTTGCTTATGGCTCACTCTTAAGAAGGTCGCCTTTGCCAGAGACTCCTCTCCACTCTAATAGTTATTTAACATAGGTTTGGTCGCGTAGCTGCTACAACATCAAGTATAAAAAGATCTTTTCGTACTTTTGTGTTCTATTTTAGTATCGTAGCAAGTGCTACGGCGTAGTTACGGCGTAGCACTTGCTACGATAAGCTGGTACGAAGTTCTACGGCGTAGAACTAACTCATTTCCGCCACGGGGCGCCGGCGGCGGTCATTCTCAATTAATGCCTAGCCATATGCGCAGGACATTATTATAGTGCACAAACACATATTATGTGCATTCTCTATTCCTTCACGCGTAAAATTTAATGGGACGGCCTACCTGTCTATTTTGCACCAAAAACACAAGGTAAAACCTCATCCGACCTGCTTTACGGTCTCAAACGACTTTATTTATCACATACAACCTTGAGCCTATTTTCCTATATTTTCTCAGTCACAACGTGAAACTATTACAAAAGAAACCTGATATTCAGTATCTCCTCACGTATTGGAGGTCTAATTGTATTGGTTAGGTAGCATAGAACTTGGCAAGATGCGATGTGACGTAATCCACAGGGTACCATGACAGGAACCATGAGCTTCCTGCTGTTGGTTTAGGGGAAAGTAAGGCTTAAGGTGTTTGTAATAAAGGTTAGATAGGTGAAGAGATAAACTGGTAGGTTTTGTTTGTAGACAAGACGGCGCCGCCAAGGCGTCGGCATGGCGTGCTGAAGCTGTGAGATGAAGTCATTTGCGTCGGAGGGAGGTTAATCGATAATCTGGTTGTGTTGCTTGGACATTAATCCAGGTTTCCATTAAAGTAAATATCAATAAAATATTAAGTTTCCTTTACACGAGATTGCGGTCAAATGAAAGTCTATTTAACATAAAAAAACACCTTACGCAGGAAGGACTCTTGGAAACATGACCAAATTCAAATTTATGTAATGAGAATTTTGTCATGTTTCCAAAACTACGAAATAAAGTCAAGTCAATATTTCTCTAGGGTCATCAAGAGATTATCTGTTATATGTGTATGCCATTATTATTTAGACACCAAGTTGTTTCCAAACGACGAATAATTATGTCCCCCTCAGCTCTTGCCTTTGCCAACAGCAGGCGGTTGGTTTTAGCTGTATGGTGGCTTAGAATTTGTACTACCCCAACTCTACCCGCGAGTATCGTAAGAGGCGACTAAAGGATATCCACCGGGGGTGGGCAGCAGCGCCCCCTGGAGAATAATTATACCACCGAACTGCGACCCCTGCTTGCCCCGCGATAGATATCCCTTAGACACCCACAGGGATCTCTTAAGACACCTACTGGAAGAGTTGGCGCAGCCACCTTATCCCAATTCCAATATCAGCTTACTTTAGTACTAGATGATGTTTTGAAAACGTTCTACATTACTCATTTGTTGGTATACCACGTGGACGAAATTATATCACAGTAGAATGCCTCATAAAAACCGGTGGCACCACGTGATGTAATATTCATGGCCGCGTCGCGACATAGCCTGCCTTTGATGCCGTAATCTCAACTAACTACATGAATTAAACATTACGAGCGGAGTTAGGAACAATCGTATGTATGAGATATAAGAGGATAATCGCAGAGAATCGCTGAACTGAGAAGATTCCAACTCGTTTTTTAATATCAAAGATTACTGAATTTATTATTTATTATTAATCTTCTTTGATATTTAAGATGTAAAACGATGTGTAACTTCAAGAAATAGGAACGAAAAGGTACAATGTCCGCTCATCTAACAGCTATCATCATCATTAACATCATTCATGTTATTCCACTGCTGGACAAAAGACTTCTCCGGAGGGTGGTTCTGGCAGATTTGGCCGAGGAGTTCAACAGGCGCAGATATTCAGGTCTCGCTAGAGCCTACACATTCGCTCCCCTTGTAGTCGAGACGAGGTCCGTAGTATGGTACCGAGGCTCTTCGGGTTTCAAAAAAGTTATCTAAGCATCGTCTGGTCCACGCGTGACCCGAGAACTGATGAGTAACGCAGCGCATTGCCAAACAGGGGGCCAGATCAGCCATCGTCTTGGGTTTACTTCCTGATTGGATATAAAGCGTTTAAGCTGCCTGTAGATTGTTTGCAACAGTCTGCAGTTAGCTCAATTTTAAATACTTTGTTCTAATTTATCACATCACATTCACACTATAATATTATAAGGGCGAAAGTTTAGATGGATATATGGATGTATTATGGATGTATGGATGTTTGTTACCTCTTCACGCCAAAACTACTGAACGGATCTGGCTGAAATTTTGCATACAGGTAATTCTAATACTGGAATAAAAGATAGGCTACTTTTTATCCCATAAATCTGTTCCCGTGGGATAAAAATCACCTTTTAATGTTTTCATAGGAACAACGCGTGCGAAGCCGCGGGGCGCACCTAGTTTATCAATAAAGACGCCTTCGGCCGCGTACAAAACCGAAGGTTCATAACTAGATGCGTCAGAAGAAAAATCTTGTTTTTACGATACTAGTCGTAGTTACTAAGCAATAGGTTTTTTCCTTATACGAAATATTTATAGCTTAACAGAAATAACTTATGAATATCATCTTTCAGCCATGAAAATAACACACAATAAAAATACCTCCATGTCATTTCATCGTGAGATTAACCCGCAAGATTATATACAAGGCACATTATAACATGGCCGACCTCGTACGGCGTAATTAGGATACGGCCTCGGGACCCGAAATACTTTCGGAGGCTTGTGTTCTTGGATTATGAATCTTATATGACAAAAAGAAATGCTAGAGTGCTTCTATAGTTAATTATAATAATGCAAGAACTAGCTCTATAAGTAATTTAATTATATCATGTCACAGGATTTTACAATTGCTTGGAAATCTATAGATATTAATCAACGATATTAATATTATAAGAGGAAACTTTTTTGATGTTTGCAACGATATTTAAAAAAATAATAAACCGCTTACAAAAAATATTTCACCATTAGAATGCTGCATTATAGTTGCGTTTCATAACGCAATTTTTATATGTTTAAAAAATAAATATCCACCCGTTAAAAGTCGGGACGGACCGCTAGTGGTAAATATACATGCGGTATTATTTGTAACAAAGAAAATTACAATCAAATAACAAAAACAAATTAGAACTGGTATTTAGGTATAATCGAAACAATTGAGCTAACAGCAGACTGTTGGAAACAATTTACAGGAAGCTCAACTGACATATCATTACCTAGCATAGGACGCTATAGCTGCATTGCCCGACGTATGGCAATGCTGATGGCAATGCAATTACTTACCGGTTCTCAGGTCACGTGACCTGAGAACCGGTAAGTAACGCAGTAGACACTCTTGGGTTTTAAATATATGAAGTGCCTCGGTTCTTGGCTCCAGAGGAAGCTTAAGGTTTGTCGGGGCCTCTTGAGATCCTCGGTCAAATCTACCGCTGCACCAGCCCTCGCGGATATCCTCGGAAGATGGGAAGAGTTATTTATGCGTTAATTAGAAATAATGATAATAATAATAATGCTGGACAATTCACACAGCATTATCTAGCCCCAAGCTAAGCAGAGCTTGTGTTATGGGTTCTAGATAACTGATATACATAATACAATACACTACATAGATAGATATTTTTATTATACATAGAAAACATCCAGAACGCCCTGAACAAATATCTGCAGATCGTACAAATATTTGTCCCGAGGCGGGAATCGAACCCGCAACCTCCTGCGTCGCAGGCGGACCTTCGCCCACCGCGCCACACAGTGGTCGTCTATAATTATTAGGTAATGTTTTTTGGCCAAATATATCTAGGATTTGACACACTGATCAATAGTCTTTATTTTAAATCAAGAAGGGAGTTTTTCTCTTTGTAAACTAAACTCGGGTTGGTTGATTTTAAAAAATAATAACTTGATCACCTTGATTAAAACACAACAAGCGCCTGACTTGACTCGAGGTTTGAGGTTTTAATTCATTATTCGTTATCTTCATTTGTGAACTCAGCAGAAAAATTGCTTCGTGTTTGTAAAAATATACTTCCAACCAGGAAATCCTAACATTTTCGGGTTCGTACAAACAGTAGTCGGGTATGTATCTACTGCTACTTCGCACATTTGCACCTGTGAGGTAGGTTTTTTGGACAGCTTATTTCGTCCCACAATAAAGAAGTTAACAAATAGTTATTTGCTTTTGGCAACCAACCATCATCATGGATATACATAAAATTACTTCTTAATTAACTTAGGTACCTACACATGCTTTGGTAATGAAACGTAACTCATGAACAATATTAATAAATTCTGCCAACAAGCAACATCAATTTATAAATACCAGTCTACGTTGGATATTCCCTGTTAAGAACCTTATTGATTTTTATCTATTGACTCTATCTATAGGTAGGTAATGCCATAATACCTACGCTGGGTAATGCGGGTTAGGGATTCAACCAAAGCACAGAATAGCTATATCTATAGTGCCAACTACCAAACAAACCCATGTCAGGCATACCTACATTTAAATCGTTAGATACGCCCTGACCACCAAAAACTGTAGCAATGTTTTGAAATGTGTCGCATCATGTCCAAAACCTGTGCAATCTACACAAACAAAACAAGCGTACTGAGATAATAGTGTCATCTCTTTTTCTCACACATTAGTTGCAAACACTACTTTCTCTTTCGTGCACTCGCCATTTAAATTTGTTAAAATAGTCATTTTTGACAATGCGGACGATAAAATAAAAGTTATTTCATTAACTCGCAATACCTAAGAGTGAAATGTTACACCTCTGGCTTTGTTTGTGTTTCTAGAATTGTTGTTGCGCTTTCGAAAGGCACACGTCATTTTGTGACGCTATAAACTGCTCGCAAACGTCCTTCACAACACGTCATCTAACACTGTGCTTAGATATATACTGAGTCCAAGTTTATGCATGTACCAACTAGCAACGTAACGAAAATTTACTAAGGCCCATACAACAGCGAAAGTGGCGCCCCCAACTATTTTATCTTATTATTACGTTAAACGCAGCAAGTTTTAAAAATCCTACGTTCAGTTTGTGGTATCTATTATAAGTTATTTATTAATGCCTCTGTAATAGTTTCATCTTGTAAAGCTTAGGAAGAGATACGAAGTTGCGCTGGTGTATGGGCCTTAAAGTCCACTTCTTTATTCCAAGCTGAGAATGTTTCACGCCCTATTTATATTTTACGATGAAACCTCTGACCATAGATCCGATATCCTGCAGCTCGTAAGGACATTACGGTCTGTGATCTAATTTTCCATCGCCATTCCAGTAACAAGTGCTTAGCCTCGGGCGATCGAGGGCAAACTTCGTTATTATACATCTGTTTTTGCTATCAAAGCAACGAGGACAAGCTTTATCTTTGAGGAACTGGTGACATTGCTGACTGAGCAGAGGTCATTTTGTAGCTTTTGGGCTTACATTATATGTATTCTTATGTGGATTTAAATTGTAGAAATATTATATAAGTCTGATTGCATAAATAATAATAATACTGGATAAAACTTTTAAATTCATCATGGTTTAACAGTAAAGTAACCAGTTATTCCGTGATCATGGCGCATGGAACTGTGCCGAAACATCGGAAAGCTCAAAACTCAAATCATGGAACCTAAATATCCCGTTGTAAATTACTTTAATGCTGGACAATTCACACAGCATCACCTAGACCCAAGCTAAGCTGAGCTTGTGTTATTGGTAAGTACTAGATGACTGATATACATACTTAATACTATACGTTTCATACAATGAATCTGTTTTATTCTCATTCTATTCTTGTCCACTAAATAATCAATAGCCCGGGTCGCGTTCTAGACCCGCGAATTTGAAAATGAAGATTATGTTGATGGATTTTTATTACCTCGTTACGAAAAAACTACTCAACGTATCAGACTGAACTTTTGCATAGATAATGTAGAGCATTATCTATGCAAAAGTTCAGGCCTGAAATAACTGCTACTTTTTATTACCTCAGGGAAAAACGTGTGAAGCGTCAGGTAGGACCTAGTACGGGAACTAAACTGTCTGTTTTTGTTTAAGAGCGAGTTTTCAGTAGACTTCGGAACGGATTTCAATAGAGTCTGTTCAAAAAGAGAATAGTCGAGAATAGTGAATTGAGGGCGCTCGTATGCCAATTGACAACTTTTATTGCGTTGACAACACTGCTCTGTCATTGCAGTACGACTAAAAGTATTAGTTCACCGTAACGCCGTGACTCTTCTCGTTTTGAACAGACTCTAACATCTGATTGGGCTATACTAGTGAATAGGGACATTTCTGATAAACGAAGATAAACCAAACACAACACAAACAAACGGGACCAGCTGTACGGGACCGCAAGCAAAAAGCGAGGAGTAAAAAAATGCGTTTTTATGAAAGTGCAGATTCCGTTCTTGTCATGGGTCAAAGTTTTGTTTCATCTACATCGGCGATGGTGAAAATGTACCGACTGCGTTAATTTTTCAAACACATAATGCTAGGTATAATAAAAAGAATGTTTGAAAGAAGAATCATCTTTTAAAATGCAACCGATACCTCTGATTTAAAATTTAGTTTGGTTTAACGTTTTAATGGCATACATCAATAAATTATATAATCTTCAAACTTGGCTATTGTTATTAACTAGTTTCTGACCGCAGCTTCACCCGCGTTCTATAGATACGTTTTGTTTTTGTATCTCATAAGAACTGATTTATGGGATAATAATTGATTTTGTTTAAAACTATAAACCGACTTTAATTAAACAATAGTATTTTTATGGATCAGATTGTCAGAACCGGACCTTTAAATGGGAGCACACTGGAAGCACCAGTGTTCAAATAAAAAAGAATCATGAAAATCGGAACGGAGTGATAAATCTGAGGTAACTAACATAAAAAAGAAAGAAAAAAATTACAGTCGAATGGAGAACCTCCGCCTTTTTTAAAGTCGGTTAAAAAGTAGCCTGTGTCTTATCCTAGATCAAAACTTCGGCCTGATCCCTTCCGTAGCGCAAAGTAAAAAACATACATCCATACACCCATACAAACTTTCGCATTTATGTTATTTTGATTGGAAAAATGTTAAATATGCTAAAATTGCATAATAAAGGTGTATATTAAATTATGGCGTATTTTTCATAAAACCAACAACCAATAGGAGAGGAAAAAGTGGGGCTAATTTAGACTTACTATAAATATAATATAGGTATAGGTAATAGTTATGCCGTCCCAAATGACTCTACGAAAAGTCAAAAATAGCGGTTAGGCCGTCTGCATCTATCGCATCGTCATTTTGTAATTGTATTTTCTACTAGCTGCGCCCTGCGGCTTCGCTCGCATTGTTCCTATGGAAACGTTTAAAGGTATTTTCTATCCCACGGGAACTGATTTATGGGATAAAAAGTACCACTATGTTTGATTTAAGTGGTTTTGGCGTGAAGAGGTAACAACCATCCATTCATACAAACTTTCGCATTTATAATATTAGTGTGATGCGAAAGTTTGTTTGTTATTAGTGTGATAGTGTATTTATTGTACATGTTATCATAACACAATGCACAATGCTTAGCTTGGGTCTAGACTAGATAATGTTGTGTTACGAAAGATAATGTCTGTTATTATTAGACGCCAAAATGAAGGTATTTGGTCTTCGAATGTGCCTATATAGAGTGTACGTAATGAAATAAACCCGTAGATTTAGCAGCAATAATCTAAAACTCGTTTGTAACCATTCAAATATGAAATCGTACTTCCAGTTACTGTGAAATAAACATTACCGGTTGAGATGTAAATTATCTCCCGCCGCTCAAAGGGCGGTTATTAAGGGCGCCGAGTTAAATTCCACTTCCAAATTGTTTTAATCTGGTTTGTGATAATTTTGCCTTTTGCTTTGAGTGGATAGGGAAATGGGAAAATGGTCTGTACAATTTGAAGATAGGTAAACCGATAAAAATACAGGATATTTAATATGCAGTACAAACAGCGATTGTCATAAATCTCCGTTTAAGTTCATGTTAAACTATTATTTCGTTCCTATTTTATCCATTGAATCCTTACCCAACATTAAACGGTGGCTTAAAAAGTGTTTTGTCTTTTGCTGATGAATGAAATCAATCGTATTATTTATAGGGTAGCCATGTAGCCATCCATTGTTTTTGATAACACGGTCAAAAATCATGTCAGTGTCTTTTTACACAAGCTTTATCTTTTCAAACATCAATTTCATCTTCTGTACATATATAAGCTCGCGAAGACAAATTCATAATACGAATAATAGAATAATTAACTAGATATACCAAAGTTACACTGTAGTATTATTCTAAATCAATAATTTTATAAGCAACATGACCTGTAGCAAATCACTTAGAAAAGGTCAAAAATTTTCCTACTTATCCAAATAACAATGGCTCTTGAGAGTGATGGATGATTGACTCTAAGAAACTTGACTGAATAGTAAAATTATCTATTCAAAACTAACATAAACCCAAAAGCGTCCTTATTCCTTTACAACAAAGTTTAATGTTATAACGCTATCAAGCACGTACGTATTTGCCAGCGAAGTCAACCCTACCCCGTGAGTTGACTCTAACTTTGTTAGTGGGGCAACGAGCGTAATTAAATGCAAACATTGTAACTATATAGTACATAATATTGAAGATCTCAGTGGTTCGGTTACGCGTTCGATTCCCGCCTCAGGACAAATGTGTGTACGATTTGCAGATATTTGTTTAGGGTGTGCTGGATGTTTTCTATGATAATTAAGAAATATCTATATATGTACTCTATTCTAATATATATAATAAATTGTAAGTTCAGCATTATTTATTTGTTAACTTATATAAAACTATTAATGTATTTATATAGTAAAAATTTGACTTGTCTAAATACTTATTTTGTAAGTCTAAAGAAATAAACGATTTGACTTTGACTTTGACTTAATAAATAACGGTTGAACTATCTGGTACGATATTTTTTTCTGAAAAAATATTTAACATTTATATAGAAAATTAATGGAGAATAGCCATGGTAGAATAACTCTTTCTTTCGGCTGAGACTTGTAGTTTCTGCCTAAGGAAAAGAATAAAGCAGGAAAGCGGCAATCTGATATTTATTATTTTTTTTTTTTTCAAGTTGCAGAGTTTTGTTTATACTTCCGTATAGCAGAAAGAACAATGGCAGGTCTCCATACTAAGAATTGTCTGGGATCAAATTGAAGTGTCCCGTAATGAAAAATATGTTAAAATATTTGGCGTTAGCTCCAGAATCTATAAATGAGACTATTTTCATTTGGGAAAGCCGGAAAAAAAAGATTTCGGTGTTTGAACTTTTAGGTTATGAATGAACATCAAACAACAAATTATCTATAAAACATCGCAGATTGAAATTAAATCATAAAGAAATGGATAATGTGGTGTGGTCTCATTGAGGTTATGAGTATTTACGGATAAACGAAATGAGAAAAACCCAAATAAATAAACCTTCGGTGTTGTAGTACCTACTCAATTGCACTTATGTTTACGAAAGCTGGGCGCGTATTTAAAAAAAAGCATTTGGTCCGTAAACACTAAAACTGAGGGTTACCTATATTATAATAAAAATAATTACTTATAGGTATAATGTTGGACAATCCACACAGCTTCACCTAGCCCCAAGCTAAGCAGAGCTTGTGCTATGGGTACTAGATGACTGATATACTTACATAATACAATATTATAGATATTTTTTATCATACATATAAAGTCACGGAATTATTTCTAATTCCGTGTTTAAAATGTCCAGAACACCCCGAAACAAATATTTGCAGATCGTACAAATATTTTTCCTAAGGCGGGAATCGAACCCGCAACCTCCTGCGTCGCAGGCGGACCTTCGCCCGCCCCGCCACAGTGATCGTCTTATAATACCTAATGTTAGGGCAATTATAAAACACATTTTGTTATACATATTTATTTTATTCCTCATCTTCATCTCGTATTATTATCTCATCAAGAAAACCTGCTGGTGCTGAGATATGTTCTTGATGTCTGGCCCATCCTAGATACCACACTATGGTCATAGTGTGTGCGCAGCAGCCTACAGTGCGCCGGCCAACTAAACAATTACAGCAATATTCAATAATGCCGGTTCTGCCAGGAATATTATTTTCAATTAAAATGTACACATAATATTGTTTCCGTGATATGTGTCGGGACTTTATTTTCCCTCTTATAAGGGTTTTTTCTCCACTACCTCTAAGGTTATAATCATTTTGATTTATAATTTCGCCCCTATTCACCTCTATTCTGTATCCGCCTTGGAAACGTACATGTTCGCCGTAATAAGACCGAGCTTGTCTTATTTGGTACGTCCCCAAGGCGAACAGAATTAAATCGCTATATTCCAATGTTGGAAAACATGAAATATTATTTTGGTCAGCACATATATTTTCAAACTGGGCTGATCGTCTATTCATATGAAGGGCATCTACCATGTTTGCCAGATTATTTTCTAACTGCATTCTTTCTCTAATTATTTCCAATATTTCTGAGGAATAAATATTATTCACAAAACGAACACCAAATCTGTTCAACAATGCTGCAGCTATTTGAAAATTCTGCATCATATGTGGTAGAGACAGATGAAAATATTCTTGTCTTAACAGTTTAAAATCTCTTTTAAAATGACCATTGACGGCCTCTACCACCCACCGGCAAATTGTTACGCAGCGGCTTCTATTTGCTTGAGCAGTTGTTAGTTGATGCTCGCCTTCTAATAATGATTCTGGCATACATGTTCTATAGCCACATGCCTCTAACTGACTTATACTATCCCTAAAACCTCTATCTAAGATAAACACATCATCACGTTGAAAATACTCCCTTAAAGCAGAACCATCACAAAACAAATTGTTCATGATATAAGCATCCGAAGTTGTTGCTTTGTAAGGGCCAAAACAATCAAGAATATATCCATCACAAGCAACAATCATAAAAGGCTTTAAAAGATTTCTATATTTATGAAGCGAATATGTTTGTTTCTGGAATGAGTAATTCGAGCTTTTTTGCACATATATATAGGTTCCATCACATATGACAATACTGTTTGTTCCATTTCCATAAAGTCCATTCGGTATGATCAAATTATGTTGGAGTAATTCTTCCCTGGCTAAATGATTTATCCCAAGATTCCTTGGGACAAAATCTTGGAGAAGTATCTCTCTTATTTTGTTCATTAAAACTTCTAACGTTCTACGGGGAACATTCACCAAAGTCGCGATTCTTTCATCGGAATCCCCTGTTCGGAGTTTTAGTAAAAATACTAAAAGACCTAATGTGCCTCTACGAATATCTCTTATTCGAGGTACTTCATTAAGTAATAAATTAAAGTTATGTTTTGAGCGTCCTATCCAGTACTCAAATATTCTGTCATCCATTTCTTCTATGTTTTCAAAATCAATTGTTGGATTGAAAGCATTTACAAAAGAAAATACATGCTGTATCTGCTGAACGGTAAATGTTGTGTAACTGTTTTGGGAGTCAAATAATGTACCCCACATATTAGCCATCAAATGGTCATTACAAACACGGGCTTCATTAGGCAGATAATATTTGTAGTCACTCAGGATTATTGCTCTTAATTTATCTGAAATACTGTGCAATGTAGTGCTTTCACAGTTTGGAAATACACAGTGATGATTAGTGTTGGCTGCTCTTCTGTAATCTGGTAATGTTATTTCATCAGTTGAGTGTGTTGCTTGTTCTGACTGTGACACCTGGAGCTCCTCCAACACTTGAGGCTCCTCCTGCGGTGGTGATGAACTCAACTGGGATCTTGTAGCATCAATAGTAGACATCCGACGAGCTTCTCTTTGTATCCGAAGCCAGCAAGTATGGCATACAACATCATGCTGTGAAATCTAAAAAAAAAATTTCTTTTTAATCATCAATATCCTTGAAATGTATTGTTTTATATATATTAAAAAAATTAAATTATAGAAATTGACAAGATATGTTATACAATTACTATATTATTCTAAATTAATTAATTTCATCAACTTCTAAAAAATTACTTTATAATCATTCATACCTCTCGTGGTGCTACTCTGCTTTCTATAATAGCAATCATGGATTGTTGCAGTTGAGATGGATTGCGTCTTAATATTTTATCACTCCGTCTTCTTAAAGTTGATAATCCACATAAAAGACACACATCAGTGTGGCCTTGGTGACTTGATCCAGCTTGTTGATCAGTATTGCCAGAAACATCTTGCTGCAAATTCTCATTTACTGCAAACATTGCTAGATCTCTACATGCTTCACAAACAACGTCTTCTTGTGAAACCTGTAAAAAACATGAATTGTATTTTAGACACTGCCTCTGTCTATCCAGATCTTCATGAGTAACTTTCAATATAGAAAAGATAGGTACTTACAACTCGTGGGAATACCCAGCTGCAAAGTAAGCCAGCAACTCTCGGGCCAAGTGCTAAGACTTGATATCGGCGCAGTGTGTTCACGCATATATTGCAGTTTACACATAAAATGCGCGTGCGACGATGACTTCTATCGTAATCTGCCATTACGATTGTTCCGGGTTTACAACAAAAGTCCAATTCACTAGGCACAATCGGAGCACAATAAGATTAGCTTAAGGTCACGCAAAGCAATATCGGAGTCCTAAGGGCACGCACTAGTCACACAGGGCAGTATCAATCAGTCCATAAACAGTCCAGGTCGGGTAGAAATAAATAGAAAGCCAAAAGAAAACACAAAACACAGCAGAGATGAAAAACGCGGAAGCCGGCCGGAAGGATTCTGTATCGTTTTGTTTTGACAGACAACCACAGACAACACGATACTGTCAAAGACAAAAGTAGTGCAGCACGTTTCGATTCGGTTTTCCTAAGAATCGATACAACACTGAAACGATCCTATGATACGATCATTTGATTCATTATTAATTTGATTTAAAAGTAGAAGCATTTCTTCAAAGATATCAGTTGATTAAATCCCTACTCACACAGGCGCTAATTTTCATACAGCTAATCATACAGAACAGGACGACCCTTTACTAGCGTTATAAATATTTCGCTACCTATTCATTACAAACACGTGCAAACTTGTTAGAGTCTAAGGCGGGGAGTGGGCGTCGGCGGCGCTGCTGTGTGTAAGGAATCGCGCTAGAAAATCGCTGAAATCGCGCTTCGCAAGACGCGCTAATTAATTAGTGTCTGTGTACGGAGGGCTTAAAGACAAATGAATAGAGCATTTCAATAATTATGTTAAAAACAAAACCAACTCTGCATGGGTCGATCGATCCGTCGATTTTATCGATCATTCGTTTAGTTATTGATATCGATAAATTGCATTCATACTATTTGTACTCGCACCACTATTTTAATGGTAACATTTCTAATGTACCTTATTCGAATATCATTTGATAAGCTTTTATTAACATAAAATAACTCCGGCCTTTACGAAAAGGAGTAAATAATTGAAAAATCGTAGAAAATTAATTAAATTTGATTCATATATATCAAATCCATGGACGCCAGAAAAAAGTCCAGACCAAATTCTGCCATTGTTCTTTGTATTATAATGAGTTCATCTGATTCAGATATGGATTTAACGTCTGATTTCACTCATCTATCCTTAAACTAATTCAAGTATTTATTTTTATGCTTCCGAATGGTACTGGTGGATCAGTTGAGCTACCTATAGATTGTTAACGCTTCCAACTGGTAGGTTGGAAGCGTTATATATGGTATAGATCAGTTGAGCTACCTGTAGATTGTTTACGCTTCCGACTGGTATTAATATGGTTCATTTTTTAAATAACCATATAATAATCTTAAATCTTAAAATCTTACTTAGGATTTGTACCACCCCAACTCTTCCCGCGAGTGTCGTAAGAGGCGACTAAGGGATATCCACCGGGGGGCGGGCAGAAGCGTCCCCTGCAGAAAAACTACCACCGAACTGCGATCCTCAACCCGAATGCCCAGCGTGAGGATTATGGGCATTACCCCCCATTCGATAAACGCCAATTAGGTGCTTATCAGGGGGAGGCCTGCGTCCAGCAGTGGACCAACACAGGCTGTTGAGGTTGAGGTAATTAAAAAATAAAGACACATATTGGTATTTATCTCAGTAACAGCAAAAAAAAATTTCGCATTTTTTTTTTGAATTATTTCATTAGTTGTAGTAAGTATATGTAAGTATATGCGCCCCCTGCAGAACCATTATACCACCAAACTGCGATCCCCAATCCGCATGCCCAGTGTGAGGAAGATGGGCATTAACATCCATGAGATAAACTCCAATAAGGCCAATACAGGCTGTTGAGGAGGTTGAGAAGATATTACTTAGCCATTTATTCCTGATGAAAAGCACAGTGTTTACCTCGGGTGAAAGTAACTTGTTTGGTCCCTCGATATATAAGCGCCCTCGCGGGCGCCAAACTCTGTGTTGAGTCTAAATAAGTTCTTTCATCCCTTGGGTAACAATGTACTATTAATGAATATATGGCGCAGCATTGCCGTACAGCGGGATAGTGCAGCCAGCGTCTTGGGAACCCTTCCAACTGTATTGATATGAATCAGTTGAGGTATCTGTATATTGTTTGCAACAGTCTACAGTTAGATTAATTGTTTCAATTGTAAATACTCGTTCAATTTTTTTTCTATCTGGCTAGCAGAATAGGCATGTGACTTCAAAAGGTTAATATTTTTTTACGTATTCTCTATTGATAATATCTATATTATACTCTATATTGATATATTTATATTGATATATCTGTATATTTATGTTTGTATTTTATGATTATTGTGAAATTTAATCATTCAGAAGTAGATATTTCTTTAATCTCAACTGCAAAATTTCTAAACGCAACGCTATTGGCACCCGAACCGTGACGTCATTTTGAACATTTTTGTATGGGAATGAAGTTTTACTTTGAGTGGACATAGAGGATCCGATGAACCGTGACGTCACAAACTGCAATGGCTAACATGGCAGCGTTCTTATCACCCGTAACTGAGTGTAGTTTTACTTTTTGTTTTTTCCTCAATATTTTTTTTTTGCTGTTATATATTTTTTCGTTTATGTATTAACCTAAGTAATCGATACAATAAATCAAAAAATCTATGCATATACCCTATTAAAAGTTTATTTCATCTATGGATGTTTCTGTGACGATACCAGTATCATAGTAATACAATTGGCTAGCAGAATTCGACCCCCGATAAGTACCACTTACTTGTTCAAGACGATGGATCTGTTTGAACAAAATGAAATGCTTTGCTTCTGGTAAGTAGATAATGGTTCTATCTTTTCATTATTTGATTTGTAGATGTCTACAATGCGCGTTCATTTTTTGTTCTGTGGAGTATTTTTTATATCATACCTGTTCATAGAATAGAATGCATTCTTATTCATTTTTTACATGTTAAAAAGTGGTAGGCCGTTAAACCTGCGCCTGACCTCTCGCCGGTCGTGTCGGTCTTCTATCCCTTCTGATGACGAGAGTTATCGAATAAGTGCACCTTCTCTTGCGCACACACATGATCACTAATAATTAGTCTCTCTTAATAATAGTTACTTATACACACACTAATAGTTACTTAACTAATAATCCTAATAGTTAGTCGCTCTTCGTTAGTCTCCGCTGGACTGGCAGCCACCTTGGTAGAAATTCGGAAAATGTCAACGTCGGTCGTTTGAGGTTCATTACGGATGTATAAAGGCTAACTATGAACCTTATTTGTGTTGGAAGAACACTAAAGTTTCATCCCTTAACGAGGGACATCTTCAGGGCGAGTCGTCTGAGGTATTAGCATTCAGCAAGATGACTCTCTGAATAAGAGTACAACTTTAATTGTTCAGCTTGGTGAAAGTTGTGTGAAACGGTCACAGTTGATTAGGCTAGTTGAAGTACTTCTGGGAAAGGTACAGAATGGACTAGGGAAACTTATTATTTGCTCCTTTCCTTACTCAAAGTCATTGACATCAATTCAAAATGACAATATATGTAAAAATAACATGCTGATGTACAACATGACATGTCGTCATAGTGATGTATTATTTTTTGATACTAATAACTTTATTAGTAATACTTTTTTGATTAAGGATACAATGTACCTAAGCAAAAAAAACAAACTGAACATTGCTAAATTGTTAGCATATAATATTTTTGATCCCGTTATAAATAGTATAACGCAGTTACCTGACGAGCCTGTCTATATAGTTAGTAGCAGTACTAATGAGGGCATTAAAGCTATTGTGTCAGTAAATACAAATTTAAACTGACCACAGCGACAACGGGAAAGCAAAATTCATTTCATATAGTCCATCAGAATATACAAGGCTTACCCAGCAAAATCCTAGAATTAGAATTATTTTTGAATTATTTGAATGTAGATGTTATGTGCTTATCAGAACACTGGATTGTAAAAAATCAGTTACTGCCCTTTTATAATAACTATTGTTTTGCAAGTTCCTATAAAAGAAAAGCTGCAATACGTGGTGGCTCTTTGATTATAGTTAAAAATAGTCTTAAATGTAAAGAACGTAAAGATATTGTAAACCTCACTATTGAGAGGACTATTGAACTTTCTTGTGTGGAACTGGAGCGACACATCATAGTGTGCGTGTACCGCCCTCCTGACGCAAATCAAGTAGCTTTTGAATGTACTATGGAAGAGGTTTTGCTGAAATTATTTTCATGTAGAAAGGATCTCATTGTTTGTGGCGACTTTAATATAGATATTTTAGCGAATCCCCTCGCCGATAGGCTGCTTAATTTATTCAAATGCTTTAGTTTACGACATCTTTTTCATGATCCTACTAGGGTAACCCTAACATCTGCCACTTGTTTAGATAATATTTATTGCAGTCTATCTCCAACCAACAAAGCAGTAATCAAACATTTCAAATCAGACCACTATGGTCAGAGTGTTAATTTTAGTTATAATCTTAACGATAAAAACAAAGTTGAGAAATATACCTATAGGCCTATTACAGAGAGCCGTATTAAGAATTTTCAAAGTCAAGTGGAACTAGCAGTAGCTAATATAACTTGTTCCGATAACCCTAATGATCTTTTTGCCAAACTTTTAAGTGTTATAAACAAAGAACACAGCGAAGTATTTAAATATAAAACATGCACAGTTAGGGACAGGGTCGGATTTACCGATTGGGCCACTCCCGGTATTTATAGAAGTAGGAATAGACTATATGATCTTTATGGTGCTAGAGAAGCTATGTTAAATGATCCTGCGTTTCTTTTGTATGTAACAAACTACTCAAAAACATTTAAAAAAGTCTGTAACACAGCGAAATGCCTGTTTTTGAGGAAAAAAATTGTAAACTCATCTGATAAAATCAAAGCAACATGGAGACTTATAAATAACGAAACTGGTAAATCTAAGTCACGAAAAAGAGAAATAAGGTTAAAAATTAATAATTCAATACTTGTAAACGATAAAGATATTGCCGATGCTTTTGATTCATTCTTTTCTGATATTCCTAAAGTTGTTACCCGGTCTCTAAACTCCTCACCTTCAATCGCGGTTAAATTATTAGAATCATCTGTAGATAAATGTACCGAGGTTTTTATATTCAGTCATGTAAACGCTAATTATATTGTGAAAACATTTAAGTCAATTAACATCAAAAATACTGAGGATCTTTGGGGTATTTCAACCAAAGTACTGAGTTCTATTATTAAGGAAGTTGCTCCATACTTGGCTTACATTTTCAATAGTTGTGTTGATGCAGGAGTTTTCCCTGATCTCATGAAATATAGTAAACTGGTTCCTCTTTATAAATCAGGTAGCCACACTGATCCGGCCAATTACAGGCCAATTTCAATACTTCCTGCAATGAGTAAAGTTTTTGAAAAAATTATTCTCACACAGTTGTCCTCTCACTTCAACCTCAATAGATTGTTACATAAAAATCAATTTGGCTTCACCAAGGGTAGATCGACAACTGATGCTGGTACAGTTCTATTAAAGCACATATTGGATGCATGGGATAAAGCGAAAAACGCTATTGGTGTATTTTGTGACCTTTCTAAAGCTTTTGATTGCGTTGATCATGGTACATTAATAAATAAACTAAGACATTATGGAATTCAAAACAAGGCACTGGACCTTATGCAATCATATTTATCTGATAGAGTCCAAAAAGTAGATATTGGTAAAGAAAGATCTAGGGGATCAAAAATCGATTTAGGAGTCCCGCAAGGATCAATATTGGGTCCTTTTCTATTTTTAGTATATGTAAATGATCTCCCATTTCTAGCAAAAGATCTCTGTGATATAGTCTTATTTGCTGATGATACTTCATTGATTTTTAAAGTTGACAGAAATAAACATAATTATGACGATGTAAATAATTCTCTTTCACAAATACTAGATTGGTTCACCGCCAATAACCTCTTACTCAATGCTTCAAAAACCAAATGCATAAAATTCATGTTACCAAATGTAAGAGAGCTCCCAACTAAGATAATGCTAAAGGATGAGATTGTTCACCTTGTAGACTCAACTGTTTTCCTAGGGTTACATATTGATTCCTCTCTTCAATGGAGACCGCAAATTGATGCTCTCGCAAACAGACTTAGTTCAGCAGCGTATGCGGTTCGAACAATTAGATACATTACCGATGAAGATACAGCTAGGTTAGTTTACTTCAGTTACTTCCATAGTGTTATGTCTTATGGTATTTTGCTTTGGGGACAGGCAGCTGACATCCAGACTATCTTTGTTATTCAGAAAAGGGCGGTACGCGCTATTTATAAATTAAATCCACGAGACTCGTTAAGGGAATTATTTAAAGAAATAAATATTTTAACAGTAATATCGCAATACATCTATGAAAATCTAATGTATACACACAAAAACAGAGATAACTTTATGAAAAGGTGTGATGTTCACAATAAAAATACAAGAAACAAGAACAAATTACACATCCCATCATATAGATTACGAAAGGTAGGGAAATCATTTGTGGGCAATTGCGTAAGATTCTATAATAAGCTTCCATCTGAAGCAACTGAGCTCCCTATTCGTAAATTTAAACTGTACATAAAACGAAATCTTATCAAGAAAGCCTATTACTCCGTAGATGACTACGTAAATGATGTTAACGCTTGGCCGGATGTCGCCCAGTTCCATACAGACAATAGTATGTAAGACCAGTTAGACTTAGTTATCCTAAGATTGTATTAGTTGATAAGCGATGGACTTGCTAGTGGTTTCTTTTTCACTTCTTCCGCTAGTGGACAAAAAATTGAAGTGAATTAAAGTCAATTGCACCTTATTTCTTGTTGATAGTAATAACTATTTATCAAGCTGTTTATATATTTAGTAAAAATTTGACTTGTCTAAGTACTTATTTTGTAAGTCTAAAGAAATAAACGATTTGACTTTGACTTTGACTTTATTTTACATCCGCTTCAATATTTCACAGATTATACTATAAAAGTTAAAAATTCAATAAAAGGCCCTCCGTTTTCTCAGTAAACACTTTTAAATTAAATTCATTTAGGAGGTATTTGAGCAAGTTAAAATTAAACGTAGCTAAATCATTAGCTTGGGAATCCGCTTTTTAACAAGAGACTTTATGGCGTCCAATTAAAGTCGAGTTCATGAAATTTGAGTCTTAGTTTATTTCGTTCTTCTTAACTTTAATAAAGGTATGCGCCGACTGCCTAATGGAGTTTATAAAGTCAAAGATTTTTTATGTAATGAGTTCAAATTTATGTTCTCAAAGTTGTGGTTTCTGTTATAAGTATTTACAATTACGACAAAAATTTGTAAGTACAACACACCAAACCCAAAACAAAAATGATACCCACCAAATAAAAGAATGAAAATATTTGGTAACAATTCCGCGAAAAAACCTTCTGCGACAAAATCTAACAAATTATATAAAATTATGAAAAATTAAAGAGTATCAATTAAAGTGTATGCCGTGTGGTGCCGGCGGCATAGAATTTGCACCACCCCAATTCTTCCCGTGGGTGTCGTAAGAGGCGACTAAGGGATATTTTCTGGGGGGCGGCCAGCAGCGCCCCCTGCAGAACAAATCTTCCACCAAACTGCGATCCCCAACCCGCATGCCCAGCGTGGGGATTATGGGCATTACCCCCCCCATGAGATAAACACCAAAAAGGCGTTTATCAGGGGGAGGCCTGCGTCCAGCAGTGGACCGATACAGGCTGTAGATGGATGGATGGATGTGGAAAGTGTATCAGAGTAAGTTACTACTTTCGTCTGTCCACGAGACATCATCAGGGCACCACAACACTCGATCTTGAATCTGAGAGCGCCAAACAACAACGGCAGAGTCCCACCAAAGATCCTGCCACACTGAGCTCCGCGCGCCAAGTTTTTTCGCGGAATTGTTACTAAATATTTTTATCCTTATATTATTTACTATGGATTTCCGCAAAGTAACCCCTGAACTACGAATAAGAATAGTCCCCTGAATCTATAATGTATCTTATACTGAAATAACTATAGCATGAACCTCGTATATTAGGCTTTAATAAACATAAAAACAAAGCGACATTTAAGGAGACATTGTAGTCATATCTCATATACTTACCACCAAATAATGTTTTATAGTAGTGAACTTACATAGACTATTGGTTTGACCTTTACGCCTCCATGTCAGTAAAACTACTAAGAAGTATAACTGGTAGTACAAATGACAAACCTTTGTATCTATAGTATAACTACAAAAAACAGTAAATTCAGTCAACTTTACTCGACTTTTTGAATTCTTATTAAAACGTTAGTTCAACTGGATGTACAAATTGTACAAACTGGTATCTCTAGTATAAAAAACAACAGAAAACTTGTATCTCTTTAAAATGTTCCCTCAAGTACCTACTTATTACAGACATACAAACTTATAAGTAGAGTTTTTTTGCAGGTCTGTAGCCGAAAAAAGATGTTCATTGCGAATATTTCGCATTACGCAAATGGCATGGAGTAGGTAAAGCTCTCGAACAAAAAGCTTTCTGTGGGTACAAATTGCCTACGGGCTTGCCTTTGTAGCCAGTGATTTTACAGAATTATGGGCAGTAGGTACCAGCCACAGTACTCACAAGTTATAATGAACTCATTTTCTCTTTTAAGGCCCATACACCAGCGAAAGTGGCGCCCCCAACTATTTTATCTTATTATTACGTTAAACGCAGGAATTTTTAAAAATCCTACGTTCAGTTTGTGGTTTCTAATAAAAGTTATTTATTAATGCCTCTGTAATAGTTTCATTTTGTAAACCTTACGAAGAGATACGAAGTTGCGCTTTTTGGCCACCAAACTCTATTTTTGCATCTCCTCCTAAACTATATGAGATAAAATTATAAAATAGGTATTAAAAAATAGCTTATAATAGATACCACAAACTGAACGTAGGATTTTTAAAAATTCCTATGATAAACGTAAAAATATGATAAAATAGGTATCGCTGTCATATTGGCTCGGGTATGCGCCTTAAGCTGAAACAGATTATTGAAACTGTTTGTAATCATTTTTGTATCTATCTATCTTTCTCGAGACGAATGTGTGTACGATGTAGTACGAATGTTTTTAATGTGTATATTTTTATCTATTTTATGTACTGAATACAAAGATACATATTTCCTACTGGTTGTCAAAGACTGGTTCTTAAAGTACTAGATTACTGTATACTCAATAAAGGGACAAAATCAAAAATAGACTTGACAAATATAGTGAAAGACTCAGATATTCACGTGAGTTGTGAACCACAAATAATAATATTAACACTGCTGGGTAAACTTCGTTCGATTCTTATGCTGCGATCACCACTGTAATTTCTTGTTATAGGTCCCGATCGAATATAAATTTCTAGTAGTTTGAAATAAAATTACTATGAATGCACCATGTTTAAAGTGAGGCTTAGCGACACACCAACCTTCAGATTATGTGAGGAGGTGGAGGAAACACCTCTTCATCAAGCACCTGCACGACCAAGATGAGCTACGATTTTCATCCGATTCATCTTTTCTGCAAGGGTTTGTGGCAAACTATGATTTTTATCTTAAATTAGATTATGATAGCTGTTGATAAATATGATGCGTTACCTAGACTTTGTTCTAGAAAAAACTTGAAACGGAAAGTGTTCTTCTAAGCCCTAAAAGGTACATAGTGTTTTCTTCTCAAAAGTTATACTACGACTTCGTTAGTTATAGATAGAGCTCGGATGACTCTCTTTGTCGTCACCCTAAATATTGACCTCGCCCAGCCTTGCCTATTCAAGTTCACTCGTGGTCCCATCACACGCCGCTATCGAGATATTAATAACAAGATAACGGACGGATAAATCCACCCACAGAGTGACAATGACAGTACAACTAAAGTACCCATACTACGTGTGGATGTGAAATTCGATTTGGTTTCATGAAGTATCCAAAAGCATTGCATTCTTTACGAATCACACAGGCCGACGCAGCCCACGGTGGCGGTCAGTACAATTTGACGAGAAGTTGTTAAAGTTAAAAGGGATTCTAAAACAAAAAATAATCGCAAATCACATTGAAAGGCTTACGAAGAAAAATCTTTAGGTAAGCTGTGACTGCTGTGACTGCTGTGACCTCTCTAAGCAGCTAACGCGGTATTAATATTTACAATATTTCTGGCATGATTAACGGCAGATATGTCAATAAATGAATAATACAGCCGTGTGGTGCTGGCTTAGAATTTGCACCACCCCTAAAGGACTAAGGGTATTCACCGGGGGCGGGCAGCAGCGGCCCCTGCAGAACAATTCACCACCGAACTGTGATCCCCAACCCGCATGCCCAGCGTGAAGATTATGGGCACTACCCCCCTATGAGATAAGCCAATAAGGCGCTCTTCAGAGGGAGGCCTGCGTCCAGCAGTGCACCAATACATGCTGTTGAGGTTGAGGTTGAGGTTGAGGTTGATGTCAATAAAGACACGCACCCACAGCTTAGTGCGCGTGCTATCAGGAGAAGACAGACCTGGTAGGTAAGTACCTTATTTAGTTTAACTAACCTCTTCACTATGACAATGCCATCTTCACAGAATGACACATTGGTATTCCAACTGGTAAAAGAAATTACAGATAGAGGGACGCGCGTCAAAAGGTGAAACCATTCTATCAATCTCTCTTTGCAAATAGCTTCACTATCTATCTAGAGTTTCTTTTATTAACGGCGAGGAGGACCACGTGACTGCTAAATATCTATCTATGTAGTGTATTGTATTATGTATATCAGTTATCTAGTACCCATAACACAAGCTCTGCTTAGCATGGGGCTAGATAATTCTGTGTGAATTGTCCAGCACGTGACGAATCTGCGACAATGCCACTGTCTGAATAAAACGATTAGTTAGCGGTATTTAGCGTATTGGGTCAGGACCCAATACGCTAAATACCGCTAACTAATCGTTTTCGTTTTCATATGAAGCTTTTTTTTTTACCCAGGGGTAAAAAAAAAGCTTCATACTTTTTTCTACAAGTTAAATGTGGTGTGATGGGATCTAATCAATGTCGCTTTTAGCTCGATACGATTATATTGATTATATTATATCTCGCGCAGATTATAGAATTCTACTACAAATATATCTCGATAGACGAATATCTACACGGCTGAAAGTTTACTGACTTTTACTGAACAGTTGGCACAACTTTTTGATTGAACCTGAAATTTTAGACTCCACTTGATTATTTCAATTTAGAATTCCGTTGCTATGCTAAGGCCGTACCTCAAAGGCCAAGTTGTTTGAAGTTAGTGTTTATCATTTTGCGTATAATATTTTTTTCTCTTTCTATCAATTAGTTTTTTCTATTTCAATAGGCCGTATAGGTTCTGTGCCAGCAGTATCCGGCATCGCCGGATTGACGATATATGTAAATAAATAAAAGAACAAGCTAGTCCAAGCGAGGGCCTTACGAGGAGGATCGAACGTACCGATCGTCGAATGTCACTCGTTTGCATTCGCTTGCTTGGTCAGCAGACTCATTCTATCAACTCATTCCGAACCTCACTAAGCAGAATCCGCAGTGAGTTTGAAGTTTTGTATTCTGTAAGACTCGATAATGCTTGTAGCGCCTCAGTGACGAGCGTGGTAATGACGTTCGAAGTGAGCTCGGTGAATTCGAGTTCGAATTGAAACTTTTACAGAATGAGTCTGCTGTACCCACCATGTGGTGTGAGTGCTGTAGTGAGTTTCAGTTCTCTTAATTTTCTGCGATAGACCGCCGCCGCCGCCGTAATGTCGCGACTTCACGGCGCCAACCCATACTTGTTATCCTTTATGATGTCTTGGGAAAATTGTATGGGTTCCCTTTATTACAGGTCTTCACAATATTATACGTTTTTTCAGAAATAATCTAAAGAAATGTTTATTCAAGCTTCTGTTTGTATACATATACGTTTTTTACTATCTCTACAAAGAGATTTTTGTAAATGATTTAAAATTGGTTTATGATTGTTCTATAAGTATAACTGCACTGATTTTGTACCGCAGGTATTTTTCTTTCTCTTTGCATGATATAAGGGAACTCATACTACATGACCAGTTAGGCATATAATTATGATGATCATAAACCAATTTTAAACCATTGGCTCTATGATACCCTTCATCTTAACGGAAAATGGAAGAAAGAGATATCAAAGAGTGCATCTATGTTTGCGTACATGCAATGCACTAAATTAACATGTGCTGCATTCATGGTTAGTCTCCTTTTAGATTCTGACTATCCGCCGCCGCCGTGCCGTGGAAATTCTGCTAGCATAGGGGTAAGTCTATTTGACGTTTGTAACAAGACGTGATCGTGTCGCCTCCTTTTTCCATACAATTTATTACAGCGCCTCTATCGTGCGGACATGAAACTATGCAAATCCTTTTAATGCTTCTAAATAATTAATTTAGGTTTAAAAAACTATAAACTGACTTCAATTCGGTAAAAACCGACTTTAATTCGGTTAATAATAAACCGTCTTCTCGATTTGTAGGATATTCAGTAATATTTGTTCACTCTATTTGTTCCAGGTGTTCTTCTGGGTGTTCTCAGTATACAATAAAAAATACCTATAAAAGTACAAGTTTGTTTGTTTATAAATAAATAAGTACAATAGAAATAAAAATTAAATAAATAATGTTGGACAAATTACACAGCATTATCAAGCCCCAAACTAAGCGGAGCTTGTGTTATGGGTATAGACTTAATATAATACTCTCATTAAATAGATATTTCTTATTATACATAGAAAATATCCAGAACACCTTTAACAAATATCTAAGTAGGTATCTATGCAAGTAAATTTGTCTTAGGCATGTCAGTTGTCTAGGACACAAGCTCTGCTTAGCCTGGGGCTCGAATATGATGCTGTGTAAATTGTTTATTTATTGCGCCCCGCGGCTTCGCACGCGTTGTTCCCATAGAAACGTTTAAAGGTGATTTCTATCAGACTGGAACTGATTTATGGGATATTAAGTATGTTTGATTCCAGGACTAAAACTACCTGTATGCAAAATTTTATCCCGATCCATGTAGTAGTTTTGGCGTGAAGAGGTAACAAACATCCATCATGCAAACGTTCGCATTTATAATATTAGTGTGATATTATATTCAATTTCCATAGTTTCATTATTTAGCTTGGTTTTGTCCTAAATTCTTACTCCGGAGTTCCAAGGATTTTACCTCATTATCTCTGATTCACTTTCGTGGATTTCCTGGTAGTAATAAGATTTCGGTTGCCATCGTGGCAATCTGTTTTATTAACAACCAATGAAAGCTTGATATATTTGAACTTTATGTTTTAAGAATGGATAACAGACTCTTCAACGAAACTTCAATATAATTCATATTACTAGTACATTGCAAAAATTCTTATTTGATAGTAATTACTATTTATCAAGCTGTTTATAAAGCAAAAATTTGACTTGTCTAAGAGCTTATTTTGTAAGTCTAAATAAATAAACGATTTGACTCTGACTCTGACTCTAATTAATAAATAACGCTGTGCACAATCATTGAATTAGGTACTACGTACTACTAAATCATTGAATTACTACTATTAGTGGACAATTGACGAGACATCATCTAGCCCCAAAGTAATCAAAGCTACTGTAGGTAATGTATGAGCAGATACTAGATAATTGATAGGTATATTTTGGATACATTGGGTACTTACATAAACCTATAGGGTGCTCGGCAGAACGTGTGCCATACGATACGGTTTAGGTAACCACCAAAAAAAGCCGCCAGGCTTGCCAGGGGAGCCAAGTGCTTGGCGGCTTTTTTAACCCTAATAATAATAAGCCTAACCGTACATAGAAAATACCTAGGTGTTACACCCGAGCCGTAATATATCTGTGTAGATCGTACAAATATTTGTCCGGCCACGGGAATCATACCCGCAACCTCCACGCTCACGAATTTTTTTGGAAAAAGAATGTATTGGTACATTTTGATTCGTTTAGTTTTTCAATGAAATGAGATTAGCCAACAATGCGGTCGGCCCGCGTCAGGCGGCACGGCAAAGCTCCCTTTGATCTTACCGCGGTTCACCGCGTCCGTATTGTGCCCACCTGATGGTATCGATCCGTCACAGTAACATTGTGATTGTGCACCGTGTTTGTAGATAAACGAAGGTGGATATTAGGAGGGGAAAACGCTGTTGAGTTGGTGACAGGTTTTTATACGGTTCCTCACGGTTGGTTCTGTTTAATTTAGATAAGTTTCACAATAATGTAGTGTCCTGGCAAATAACAAAAATATTTTTTGTTGGTCTGAGTGTAATGGGTAAAATATTATAATGGTCCATCAGTTAGTTTTTCAGAAGACATTGGGTAGGTATATATTTTTTATTTTGCCAATCAAACAAAAAATGACAAAAATAATGATAGGAAAATAAATACAGAGAAAACTTTAAAAAAGGAAGTTTAAGCTTTTTTAAAGTTTTCTCTGTATTTATTTTCCTGTTTTGTGTGGTTTGATATAAAGTGTTAACTAGATATAAAGTGTTATCTATCTTACATTTTTTTGTCCAGGAAGATTCACTTTGAACTAAGCTCTCACAGTTTCGAACTAGAACCATTAAAATCTCACAGGAAACAAGTCTCGAGTATAAGTCCTTAAAGTTTCAGAAACTGCTTATTTTACTTTCATAACTTTGCTTCATAACTGTTGCTCAGTGAGGTAATTTACACTACAAAACTACTATAAAGCAATGCCTAAGCAAACACCTGGTAAAAGTTTCCTTTTTGCCCTACAAAATTTATAAATTTATAAAATTACCCTACCAAACTATTTCGTATTTTGCATTTGAAATTATTCTTCGGGTCTAAGCGGCCGAGTGGGGAACTCGGCCGCTTAGAGGCCCATGTGACCTTATCGACAGTCATTATATAATTAATTATTAATTACCATCAAATTATTAAATAAATCGATAAGTGGTATCTTCTAGCTAGACCTTTATGATAATATCTAAGGCCACGTCGTCGTCACTTACCATCAGATGAGATTGTGTTCAAACGAAGGTCTGTTAAATATAAAAAAGGTACATGGTACAAAGGTACAGGATTATAAATATAATATACAAGAATTACTCGTTTAAAGGTATAAGATAAGATAAGTTACGATAAAAAAATATAACCGCATTACTTCTACCTCTTTTGGGCAAGAGTAGGTTCGGTCCCATTAGCCGATCATTAACAAAATATGCACGGTCAGCATTTTGCAGACACAATAGGGTATATGCATGTGATTTCAAAATGGCTAAAAAAATATATACGTATTCTCTATTGATATAGAAACATATCTACATATTTATTTTTGCATTTTGAGGTGTTTTTATTGTAGAATTTAACCATTGAAAAATTGATATTTTAAATCTCAATCGCAAAATTTCAAAACGCTACACCATTGACTAGAGCGGACGTGACATCACTGTACTAATTTCTTCTTTTTTTATTCTGCTTGCTGCACCTTGATTTGACACTATTCTGCCCACTTGACATTTCGTATTGTCGATTATTTTCAGTTTTTTCGGAAAACCTCTTTCCTGAGATGATCACTACCGAGGTCGTCACCAAAGGTTTTAATCAAGTGTGTACGTCTACGTCACATAAACATGGCGCCAATATGGCAGCGTTTTTATCACCCGAAAATGATTGTAGTTTTGATTTGTTTTTTTTACAAGTCAATCAATAAAAAAAATCGATGCATATACCCTATTGTGCTTACAATATTTTTTACGCCTGTTTAACAATTTCCTTATCCTAATAAATATACTGACATAGTCATTGTCATTATGTCAGCTGTATGGTAAGAGTAGCGCCCCTAAATAACAATTCTACCACCGCATTGCGACCTGCATGCCCAACGTTGGGATTATGGGCATTACCCCCCATTAGAAAAAGGCTAGTAAGGCGCTTATCAGGGGGAGGCCTGTGTCCAGCAGTGAACCAATATAAGCTGCTGAGGTTGAGGCTGAGGGGTCATTGTCATTATAATATAATTGATCCTTAATTATCACTAGTCTAAGTTTTCTAGGTTAATTTTAAATAGAGTTTGCTAGTAATAAACCTACTAGTTACGTAAGTGTAAAGTTTGTATGAATAAATATTTCATGTCATTGCTAGTCGCGAAGCTTGACCCTGAATCGAAACCGGAAAATGAGCCGAAAGGAAGTTAAAAGGTGAGTTTGCATTTCATGGAATTTCAGCAAAATTACATTCTTCCTTTCCCTATTCATTACCTCTGTATAAATTTTGAGGCGGGATAGTTACGTATTTTAAAAACCTTCTAGGTGCCACGTGTTAAGTATTTAAAACACTGAATGGGTGCACAGAAATCAGGTGATTCTCATTAGAAAATCGTACCTCTTATAATATTAGGTTAGATTAATATTAACTATTCATTATTTCAATTCGGCAAAGTCATGATCATGCTCTAGGTTTATCCTAGTTCCCCGGGACAGGAAAGTAATTAAGTTCACCATGTAACATGATACCTAGGTAGATACCTGTTTGTTGGCGTTGTGCGAATTGGATAACTTTCTACCTGCTCCAGCTCTCTCCAGCCAATTTCATTACGGACTGTGTTATAGGCGGAATTTTACGTAAAAATACGCAGGGTTTTTGTTTGAAAATTAATCAAAAAGTAATATCTAATATCAAATGGAAGAATAAAAATAATCATAAGATTTAGAAATCTAGTGGGGATAACTTGAAAGATCACACTTATATTATTATAAATGGGAAAGTTTGGATGTTTAGATGTATGGATGGATGTTTGTTAGTTATTCACAAAAAAATACTGAGCGGATCGGGCTGAAATTTTACATAGGTACAGGTAGTTTTAGGCCTAGAATAAAACGTAGGCTACTATATACCTATTCCATAAATTCGTACCCTCCTCAACTTTACCTCATCAGACTGTGGTTGATTGGTCCACTGCTGGACGCAGGCCTCCCCCTGAAAAGCGCCTTATTGGCGTATTTCATGGGGTTAATGTAAGTCCCATAATACCCACCCTGGGCATGACCCCCATCCACGGGAAGAGTTGGGGTGGTGCAAATTCTAAGCCAGCTATAAATCCGTTCCCATGGGGTAGAAAATAACCATAAAACGAGTCCTTAGAACACAGACACTAGTAGCACATAATAGCATAATTAGGCCGTTTTTTGGAAGTTTGGCATTTCAGGCGCGAAATGGCCTTAAGGCCCATACACCAGCGAAAGTGGCGCCCCCAACTATTATATCTTATTATTACGTTGAACGCAGGAATTTTTAAAAATCCTACGTTCAGTTTGTGGTATCTATTATAAGCTATTTATTAATGCCTCTGTAATAGTTTAATTTTGTAAAGCTTAGGAAGAGATACGAAGTTGCGCTTTTTGGCCACCAAACTCTATTTTTGCATCTCCTCCTAAACTATATGAGATAAAATTATAAAAGAGGTATTAAAAAATAGCTTATAATAGATACCACAAACTGAACGTAGGATTTTTAAACACATAATAGCATAATTAGGTCGTTTTTTGGAAGTTTGGCATTTCAGGCGCGAAATGGCCTTAAGGCCCATACACCAGCGAAAGTGGCGCCCCCAACTATTATATCTTATTATTACGTTGAACGCAGGAATTTTTAAAAATCCTACGTTCAGTTTGTGGTATCTATTATAAGCTATTTATTAATGCCTCTGTAATAGTTTAATTTTGTAAAGCTTAGGAAGAGATACGAAGTTGCGCTTTTTGGCCATCAAACTCTATTTTTGCATCTCCTCCTAAACTATATGAGATAAAATTATAAAAGAGGTATTAAAAAATAGCTTATAATAGATACCACAAACTGAACGTAGGATTTTTAAAAAATCCTATGATAAACGTAAAAATATGATAAAATAGCAATTGCTGTCAGATTGGCTCGGGTATGCGCCTTAATGGATTAAAATATAAAATAAATCTCGGTAAGTTAAGTAGCTGTCCACAAAACGATCATTATGGGAGATCAGTTTCAAAAATATAATGATCCCTATTACGTGAGCAATAAAGGTGAACGTCACGTCTTTCCAATCATAATACAGCTTCTATATTACAATTTTAACGGAATAAATTACGGAACGTGTAGACACATTTATCAACAAAATACGGCGTGTGTAATAAACTTTGTAGCTACTTCGTAACGAATTTTCAGAGCAAACGAAGAAAATTTGTTCAATTACTTGAATTACTTATTCTTCCTTAGAATTTCTGATTACTTAGGTTGGGCTTATTAATATTTTCCCTTCCGGTAATTTATCATTAGCAATTTTTCATGCTGTGCTCTTGTAGCTTCTACCCTTCTATAATTTAAACGTTTCTTATTATGTTGAACTAAGTTCACTTTGTCTGAGATCTGTGTGAGATTTTTTTGTTACTGTGATATCTTTAACACTTACTGGGCCATGCTTGTCCCAAGCAGAGCTTGCGTGTGTTATGGGTTGTACTATTATAGGTAGATAGGTTCAAATCAATCTGGTGACATTTTCAATACGTCCGTATTATCCGGAGTCTGGATATGTCAAATCAGGATAATGTTCCCTTTTAGTTCCAAAATAGACTAGATGCATAAAGCCGCTTTACATACTACCTATACCTACCTATTGGGGCAAGGTGTTGGGCCTAAATAGGTATCGGATTTTGTTTGAAATTGACGTAATTACTGATCTTTCTCTGCAACAGCGCGATCGTTTTGTTCAGTGGCAGAAGATCGTGGCAGAAGATCGTTGCTTTTACCGCTCTATGTTTAAATCATGTTGTGCATGCATGTTTAAGAATCCGATCTAGCATAAGATCCTTGGTCACAATTTGAGTGAGTCATTGTCTTGACTAAATTACGTTCTGTTTTGTGTCCATCCACAACCTGTATCGGTCCACTGCTGGACGCAGGCCTACCCCTGGTAAACGCCTTATTCGCGTTTAACTCATGGGGGGGGGGGGGAGGGTAATGCCCATAATCCCCACGCTGGGCATGCGGGTTGGGGATCGCAGTTTGGTGGAAGATTTGTTCTGCGGGGGGCGCTGCTGCCCGCCCCGCAGAAGATATCCCTTAGTCGCCTCTTACGACACCCACGGGAAGAATTGGTGTGGTGCAAGTTCTATGCCGCCGGCACCACACGGCGATTTACATACTATGCGGCTGTTTTGTGTGCCAATAAAGAAAAAAGTTGCAAAAGTTGGGCATCACCGTATCCGGTGACCGAATCCGCAATCTTAACGGAATCGGTTTTCCGGATTGCAATCCCTAGTACCTACTAGACGACTGATATAATTATGTTCTATAGATAGAGAATTATTATGATTTATTTAAAAAAAACTCTTTAATAAATCTCTTGCTTCTTAATCAACGTTTTTTTCGGGAATGCCATAACCACGATGGTTATACAAATTGGTTCAGTGAATTTTATTATTTATGCCTTTGCACAAAACCTCTGTAACCGAATTCACCAAACATCTAACCATAATGACAATTAACGAGATCGAATGAGCAGAATGACATTTTGTGGTTTACCATTAACATGGAATGTAAGTGGTGAGCCACAAAATAATGGTGAAAATTTTATATTCCAATCAAAAAAATAATCTTCTACCTAAGTAAGCTCAAAACTAAAATTAAAATGAACAAGTTTTTACTTTATATGACGACAAAAATTTTGATAGAATGAGATAAGTACGAATACACCAACAGATTTTGCTATAAATTGAGCTAGACCTTAAATTCCATTTCATTTTTCTATTGAAGCATTTGATTAGAAATAAAATGAAATCAAGCGGAAATAGGTCGGCAAGAAAATATATTAAACGGATGGAAAAAAGGAACGTTTGCAAATACAGACAACTAAAAGCTTTATAAGCGAAATTATTGATTCCCCTTGACCAGTCAAAGGAGATGTAAGCAAACACAAGATGTATCATCCAATATAACGTTTAACTGCATTAATGGACGAAGAAGCTTTGAGCTTAGGACGCTATTCCACTGTGTCGTGGCTCAGCTTATATTATAGTATAGTGGCTTGTATATTTAAATGGAGGTGTTCACATATAGAACGACACAATTAATTGTCGTCCATGACTTTTATCGTCGCTTTTAGTGAAGAGAAGAGAAGTCAGGCGCTAACAAGAGTGAGATGTTAGCATTTGCAGAAATCTACAATGATTTTGTTCGGGTAATACTTTAAGTTCTTTTGCTGTGACGATAACTTCTCGTTGTAATGGGAACAGCTAGCACGACAGTCGTATAACGATTCATATTGTATTGGCGACTGCTGCGAATAATGACTATATTACAGACTTTTAGTCTAGTTTAGACAGCTGAGGCTAATACATAATTATTTTGAACAAGAATTCCTACTAGTGTGTTTATTATATATTAATGCCAGACAAATTGTTATGTAATTATTTGTTATGATTCTTTTTGCAATAAACTATTCTAAAAAAAGACGTGTGGCACTCGGGGACCGCCGCGGTAAAGCTATTGCATAGCATTTTGTATCAACTTATGCAATTATAATTTTATTTATTTATTTTATTCATGCAGTATTGCTTTTTCTTTGATATTAATTCAAGTTACACTTTTTGAGCGTGGTGACCAATCAGAATTTTACAAGTACAGCTATTCACTGTTGTACATAAATACCTATACACCTATATACTTTCTCATAAACAGCTGCTTATGTATTCGTCCGATTTCGGAGCAGCTCGTCTCGATTCGTACGAGTTTCGTAGAGTCGTACAATACGTCTAATCGCACGCACACAACGCCGTGTCGAAGACTGCCGAACTGAAACGACGTAAGACGATGCACGGCCTTCAAGCCACACCTCCTTGCCCGGCGGAGTGGGGAGCGTGAGGTTTTTTCGTTACGGAATTTCTGGATTCGGTCGCCGCGCTCAAGGCCCGCGATAGAAGCTATGCAATAGCTTAAAAAAAAGTCATATTGTGATCCAAAGAAAACGATAAGATACGTTAGTCGTTCAACGAGAAAAAATCGCGACGACACAATCACGGTAAAAAGTTATATATATCGTTATAATAGGAACAGCTAGAGACAATAGTCGTCCAACGACAATTTACGGTTAGGACCCCCTGGGACCGCGCTCTTACAGTACGTACGTAGTTTGATACTGTCTGTTGTCAGGAAAATTTCAAGTAAATATGGTATCAATAGGAGTAAGTTTAGTAACAACCTTATAATGTTTTCAAGAAGGGCTTCTCTAAGAATTTAATTAATAAAACGAAATGTACCCTCCTCTAAAGTGACGGGGACATTTCGCCAGAATCTCTTAGTGAACGACTTTTAGATTCGTGCGAAATGGACCCTAACCCATGGATTCAGAGTGGTACTGGGACTGCTTCGAGTCCGTTCGGGATACTTGCAGGGTCCCGCGTTGATACGCAATCATCCGCATAAGAACAGCATCCCTGATGCGTCAGGTTAGGTGTGGTAGCTATCTGAAACTTAGGCTTGATGCTGGACCTTCACCCGCCGCGCCACATCGGTCGTCAATAACCGTGTTGAATGTAATTTAATTTAAAGTCTTTTTACTTTTTTAGATAGATAGAATAAGAATGGCGTGTAGTCATACTATCGAGTGTGACCGTTTTAGTAATTCTAACTTTTGATTTTACCTAATCTCCCGAATTTTATTATTTACATCGATTCTGTTGCTATGCGAAAATAACGGGAACTATTCTCATGTAACGGAGCATTTCAATCAATCAATTTCGTATTCCATTTTGCGGCCCACTGGGCTCGATTTCCATAATAAATCATACTTACGCTTCTGTACCCTACATTTCGCAATTCTAAGCCTTTTTGCAAACACTCTGAAATCTCGTCTTTTATTTTTCTCTAACTAGCTGTTTTGTAGCACTTATATGTTTGTCCGTAATTTTGCACGCTTGCTATTCATATAAAAGCAGGATAAAGTCACTTTATAGCGCCGTTGCCGTGTGTGGCCGTCTTAGAATTTGCACCACCCCGACTGTTCCCGCTGGTGTCGTAAGAGGCGACTTAGGGATATACGCCGGGCAGCAGCGCCTCCTGCAGAACTATTGTTCCACCTATTGAAACAATAGTTCTGCAGGAGCGCTGCTGCCCGGCGTCCAAGTTCTTCAATTCAATCGAACTTACATTTAAGTACGACTAGGACCTACTATAACTGGTCTTTATTTATAACTAGCTGCGCCCCGCGGCTTCGCACGCGTTGTTCCTATGGAAACATTAAAAGGTCATTTTCATCCCACGGGAACAGATTTATGGTATAAAAAGTATGTTTTATTCCAGGATTAGAATTACCTGTATGCAAAATTTCAGCCCGATCCGTCCTGTAGTTTTGGCATGAAGAGGTAACAAACATCCATACATCCATACAAACTTTCGCATTTATAATATTATTAGTGTGATTAGTGTGATAGTGTGATGTGATTGAGAAAAAAAATGGTTATGTCTAAATGTTTAATGGATCTCAGCACCTGAAATTGTTCAATGGTGCGGAACGGACTTCGAGGACCAACTAACCTTAATTATTTACACAATAAAATTCATCCTCAAATGAGAAAATACACAAGTAGGTTATACTCATACATCGAAACACATTCAATAGAAATGCAACTTTATTATTCATGAAATACGACTGGATTTGTGTGAAATTGCTTCAGTGACAGAACCTCTATGGTTACAACCTTCCGGTAAAATAACACAAAACGTATAAAACCACGCAATCGAGTTCAAATAAAGAACGGTATACAAACCTTTGCTCTACACAAACCAACGAAACCTCAAAGTGTATGTTTGTAGGTAGGTACTCGAAACAACCAAGGGTTAGCCACAATGTTAAGCAAGAATCAGTGTTACCTACGCGGTTTCCACACCTTAATACTGTATTTTCAACTACGACCTTAGAACTGTCTAGGTTTCTTCAAGACAAGAGCCATTATGTGTCTTCTGGACCTTCGTGATACATCGTCAGCCACATCGCCACTTACCATCAAGTGAGATGTGGCTCCCGATCACGATAAAAAAAAGTTATTTCGAGGCAAAGATCGTGATCGCTAGCTATCCCTAGAAATAAGTTTAAAGTATTCGGAAACAACAATTTTTCACATTTTAGAATACAAAACTGTGAAAAAAGAGCTTAACTACGTGTTAAGCTCTTTTTTCACAGTTTTGTATTCTAAAATGTGAAAAATTGTTGTTTCCGAATACTTTAAACTTCGAAGGAAAACTTAATGTATGATCTTTGAACTTCGAATAATTTAAATTTATTCTGGAATAAACTGATAACTGAAATGCATAAAACTCCTTATTTTGTTAGGTTATTGCTGTGCTGATTCGAGCTGGTATATTGTTTCAAACCAACACTCTCCACTGATGTGAAAACCTTATTGGTTGTAGGTACCTAAGAGTTCAAACAACATCGGTACACTTTGATAAGGGGGAGCGTTTTAAACGAGTTTACCGTGGGAATTGTGGTGGTGATCTATTGCGAATACGGACTTCCTGTAGGTAAGTGCTTGAAAGATGTTTTTTTTATATGAACTGTGTGGTAGTTCTAATCGATATGTTATTATTATTAATAAATAGGCAAGTGTCCTAAAAAACTCTATTCAGTCCGTCGTTGGTTAGATTTATCAGAAGATATTCGATACGTCTTTTTTCTTTTGTCGATTCAACAAAAAATTATGAAGATATATGTTAAAGTTCCGCGTGAAGTCACACCTTGCAACACTTTTTAGGTGTGACGTCACTAGTCACCGCACTCACGCTTCTTTTTAAATATGTCTGTCCAATATCTTTTGATGAACTAAATTGTAATACTTATTTGTTTATCTAATTACAAATTTTTGCTTTACCCAGCCTATTACATATAAACAAAGTTATTATAAATAACTTTGTTTG
Source organism: Eupithecia tripunctaria (assembly GCA_955876795.1). Lineage (NCBI taxonomy): Eukaryota > Metazoa > Arthropoda > Insecta > Lepidoptera > Geometridae > Eupithecia > Eupithecia tripunctaria. Next base: position 10,061,910 of record OY041612.1, read on the forward strand.
TGAGATAATATAGTATAATGAATAAACTTGGCAGTCATCTAACGGAAAAACCTAAGGGTTAATAAAAATACAGTACTTATACTTCGTAACACAGTTTATTTCAATAAACATCTCAAATTAGCTCCTTAATCAATTTACAGAATATTTTTTACAGTAAACTTAAAATATTTTTACAAACATCCAAAGCATTAACGTGGATATTTGATAATATCCACACGTGCGTAAATTAATTATTATGAGAAATCGGATAGTTTATCATAACCCTAGAGTATTATAGAGTATATAGAGTATTATCTGTGGTATTATAGTGGAGTTATACGGTTACCATAAATATCTTCGGTTTCAAAGCCGGGTTCTGTCTACTGTTTCTTATTTTGCATGGAGATAAAGTTGCTATTGCTACTGTAATATTTGTAACTATAAACAAATGAAGCTATATACGAGCATGGCCTATTCTAGGTTGCCTTCTGTTTGCTTAATACTTAGTACCAGTGTGCACAGTTCAATTACTCGATAGACTTTAAGTTCTATCTCGCTTACACTTATAAAAAAAGAACGAGACGAATACAGAATTCCGTGAAAATAGCCTGAGACAAATCTCTTAAAACCATTTCGAAAACATAAACCGAGTTCGTGTAAAGGAAATATTTTAGTAGCTTGACATAATCTACTTATTCAACCGCTGTCAATCTACAAAAATCAGTTCCTCTCTATATGATAAAGGTGCTGCAAGACATCAAATGTATGGAAAGAGGTGTAATGCTTTTTCGTTATCGTAAAACTGGTACTAATCGTATAAAGCATAGTCCGAGTATCTAACCGTATCTAGGAATGAAACAAATATTCCATAAGTCATAACATGAAACTATTTCACCACTGTCAAACGAAAGTTAGTTCCTCTCAATCCGGCACCTTTAGGTGCTGCATGCAAGGCACCAAATGTATGGAAAGAGACGTTAACTTTTTGTCATAGTAAAAGTGGTAGAGATAAACCATTCTAAAAATGCACGCCGTGTGCATTGATTAATTAAAAAGGGAAGATGAGGTACTGGTTTCTCGAAAATGGTAACCTCTTATTGTGTAAAATTGTGTGCTCCCACCTCAGTCACCTCCCACCGACGGCACAGGCGGTCGTGATTCGCGTGAAATATTGTTGTCTCGGTCTCACTTCGGTCTTAGATACGTCTTTCCGTATTTGTTCTTCTTTGTATTGCACAGGACTGGAAATATAACTGTGAGCGTATGTGTTTGCGTGTAGTTCTAACACATGCTAATTTTTGAGTAAGCGCTGGGAGAACGTAACCTATCTTCCCTTTTTAATTAATCAATGGCCGTGTGATTCACATTTTGCGCAGGGGACGTGCCTTTCTAGAATGGTTTATCTCGACCTACTTATTGTAAAGGTATTGTATAGGTAGGTCCAGTCGAGTTAAACCATTCTCAAATGGCGCGTACCCTCCACAAAACACACGGCGTGCATTTTTAGAATGGTTTATCTCGACAAAGGTCTCTGGCAGACGTTTTTGGACTTTCGTCTATGAGGCGCATGATTTTGCCAATTTGACTAGTTGTTTACAAACTATAAGCGTTTCTATAGTGCAATAGCATATTTGCTAATCTTCTATCTGGTTCTATAATACATTCCTTGGCACTTTACTTAACATTATCAGCGATAAAACTTTATTTACAAGCTCTTACTTAAAACTTATTTACATTTAAATGAATTCTGTAATATTTTAAGTAAATTGAGGCACACGACAATGCTCTTATAATAATAATTATGAGAATATTTACTTTGGACGGGTTTAAATGTTTTATCTATAAAATAATAAATTTCCAAAAGACGACAATTTAGTGAAGAAATTATAAATATTGAGTACATAGCAGAGTACACGACAAGATGCAATTATATTACAAAAATAGCATAAGGTTTATACAGGGTGCCACAGAAGAAGAACATAATAAGATTTAGTTTTTTTTTTCAAAATATTACAAAACGTTATGAAAAATTATGTTAAAATTACATAATTTTTCGTTTTTTTTATACAAGTTGATTCCCTTGGGGTTCACAATCCCTCCTCCTTTCGGCTTAATGCACCCTTTCTGTTGCACCCTCTATAAGCAGAGTTTTAAATGTTAAAATTATTTAAATATCAAGTATCATAATGTTGAAATATCGATATAGCACTCCAATAGAGTATTTTAATTGGTTCCGTTGAACAGCCATTTTAATTGAAACTCCTTTATCATTACTTACAATAGTATCACGTTAGCCACTTCAATCTTAAGTATTTTACAATAAATTAAATGATACAAAACAAAAAATTTATAATACTTTAATTTAATAAGCATCATCATCAATCGGCCTTTGCATCCACGAAGGATTGTTTATGTAGTGTTCGATTTTTGGCACTTACGTAAGTGCCAATACTTTAATAGAAGTTATTTAATCCTGTCAGAACGAATTAACTACGTTTTTTGAAAATACCTTAAAAATATATTAGGTATGTACCGTATCTACTGCATACCAAACTGAATATTTTAGGTTTCTAAACAATAATCTGATAAAAAACTATGAAATCAATGTAACAGAAAAACAAAACCGCGAAATATCGTAAGTAATAAGGGCCCCGATTCCGGACATTAATAAATTGGGATCAATACCACGGAATAACTATACAGGTTGTACTCGTAATAAACTAAAGACCAAACTTTAAGGGGGGTTCAGCTTCGATCACAGACTACAAGGAAAATATTTTTCCTCAGTTTTGTGACCGAGTCTGAACCTACACGGATGAGGTTTTTGTTATTATAGTGTAATATAATTTCTAAGAAACACAAATAATGTCCCAAAAAATGTTTTTGAACGGTTTTGGCTCCCACGGTACCCATGTTCGTGGTCTAGTGGTTATGATATCCCTGTACTGAGGGGAGGACGCGGGGTCAAGTCTCGTCGAAGCTGAAAACTTTTGGGATATTATTGATTTCCACCCGCGAATATGGATGTTTATCCAATCCCAAATTACTAAAAGTAGTAAAGTAAAGTAAAAATCATTTATTGGTACAGAACATGGAGAACAGAAATAGTTTTGAAAAACGATGTCATCTGCAGAAGTTAAACACTGTGTCGCAGAATGACAACGCCCTCCTCACAAACTAAGTAAAAAAGTAGTAGATACTATTGTCTAGAATACCATTTACAATGACAATGACAGTACTAACGATAAATATTCGTATAGAACATTGTGTAACAAACAAAAAGATGTTCGATCCTTACTTTTTGTAACACAATGTAGTATTTTTAGTAATTTAGTACTTGACAATACAACGATATGAAATGACAACGCGACGCTACGACGACAGTGGTGGAATACAAATCGTTCCTTACCAGAGTCGGGGCCCAGGATACAAGGCACGGCCTAATTACACTTAACTACTATAGATTACCCGTATAATTATATCCTTATTAACTTATAATGTATTTTACAACCAGTCTTAGCTTAGAAATGGTTCCGCTAATTGTGCATCGCTTATCTAACGTTATGCAGAGGATTTTCTCGGTGTATAACTATAAGCTTTTTAATGCTCCCAATTTCGTACTCGTCCCTCCTTTTCAAAAATCAAAATTGTAAAATTGGTTAATCAAGTCGTCGAAACAATTGTCGATCGTGTCGAACATAATCAAATTTGGTGGAAAATTTATTCGTAATATCATCGTTGGAAATCTTTATCTACGACGACACATCGTACACCAACATCGTATAAAAAATATTACTGTATCGTATTATTCCGTTGAATTTAGCTTGTTTTTCGGTAGCTTGTACACAAGCACAAATTCCATATATTTCCATCAACATGTTTATCTAAGGTCTAACAAAGCGTGAACACGACGACAAAATAATATTGAGTTTCTTATAAAAACATTTATTAGATATTTTCTCTGGCATTTTCACAAAATGTTTTCTTAAATAATTATTTTATTAGAAAATACATTAGTTTTTCACATTCCGATTCCCATTCAATATAGCGTAAGCACCGCCAACGGCAGTTAAAGCAATTATGCTAAAACCACCCTTATCCAATTCCAAGCGCACATAGTATAAACAATATCACTAACAGCTTTCACACCTATCTAGTTTATTGCACCACATAGTCTATATTTAGACAAAGCGTTATAGAGGAGTTTCCTCACCGGATTCACTACACGGCAGCCTAACTACTTTTGCTCCAGATAGGACTCCTACGCCTTCTAAGCACGATCTCCTATTCGTGACCACGTCTCTTAAGAATGCTCGTCTAGGGTTGGCTAAATCCGTCCCTGTTATGGATCTAGTTAGTTTCCTTAACGCGGGTAGTTTTAAGGCCTCCTCGTAAGAAGGCGGCTCGTCAGTCGGCGTAGTCACCTCCCTACCCTGGAAGGGGTCTCTAGAACACGTGGCTTCTAACTCTCTAGAGTAGAACAGTGTAGTTTCATTGCTCCTACTCGTTTGAGGTTCAGGCACTGCTTCGTAGTTTGAATTCGATGATCTAAAGTCTTCTAGAATCTGTCTCGCACCTCTCGTTGTAAGAACTCCTGTCCAAGAGCGTCTGTTCTGTTTCGCATCTTCCGTTCTCTGGTTTGCTCCGATATTGTAGCTGGAATGTGTGCTGGCTATGGTCACCTTAGGCCTTCTCGTGGGTTCGTCGAAGGAAGCCGCTTTTACCGCTGATCTGGGTCGTTCTGGTTCGATCTGGATGACGTGTTCTGGCTCTGGTTCGCGCAGAGCTGCGTCTATGCGCATGGCTTCGGAGTAAGAAGGTACGAGGGCGCAATTTCCTCTGATAGCTGCGAAGAGTTCTAGGCTGTCTACTGTAGATGCATGTGAAAGTGGCAGAGTGCGAGTAGGACGGGTGTTCGAAGTAACGACGGCGGGGGGTTCTTCGGGAAGCGCCCAGGCGTAGTTCGTGGCGGTGACTGGAGGGAGCGTGTCGGATAGATGCGTGTCGAGATCTAGCTGCCGACTGGGGTCAAGCTCGTAGTTTGTACCGAAGATTTTCGTTATCTGTGTAAAAAAAGTAATACATCAACCTTACAACATTCGGAATCAGGGTTAGTTTCCATTGGGTGTTTTGAAAGGTAAAGAAATGAATATTCGGAAAACTTACTGTATAATGAACATAAGCAGTATTGCATTCGATGAGTATCCTGAGAGGCCATGACAGGAGAAGACAGGAAAGAGTCCAGAACAGGACTTGAGAAGAGTACCAAGGGCATCGGTCAACGTCCCTGAAACAAGTTCATTATTAAATTCCACATTCGTAGACAGATAAATTCGGCCAATACTATGACATGGTACTAAAATGTCAAATAGCATTATTCAAAAAAGTACCTGTAAGCAACCATGTATTCTTTGAAGGAGCTGACACCGATGAGGTCAAGACCTTCACGCATTTCCATGAAATCATCAAATCGTTCATGCTCAGCGAAGAATCGGGACCTCTGATCTTCGAATTCTGCGAAAGAAAATAATACAGACTTTGAACTGTTAACTTTGAAAAAACTGTTAGCTTTTTTATCAAGATTTAGATTGCCTCTAACCTTGGTGACCTATAATTTTCTTACGGGATTTTTTTGTATTTTGACCTCGTCACTTCACCAGAGTTGGTAGAAGGCTTAGGGATTGTGGATCATAGAATTATTAGTTTAATTGTAACCAAACCCTTTCAGAGCCGTGTTTTATTTATACTGTTTTTGATCTTGACCTTTGTAGTTGAATATTCGAACTCCCTTAAAGTCCGTTTTAGAACTTGATCCACAAGTTTTAGTGAAGACTAACTGAGTCGTCACATAAGGGTCACATTCTAAGGCACAAACTCACAAAGGGATTCTAGGGTACAAACAAGTAAGCAAAGAGCTTTGTGCTTTTGTGAAATGACGTAATATGGTTACTATCTTTTTATGGTGACACTTACAGCTAACCTCAACCTCAACAGCCGGTATTGGTCCACCAGCCGACTGGACGCAGGCCTCCCCATGATAAGCATCATGTTGGCGGGGCAGGGGTAATACCCTTAATCCCCACGCTGGGCATGCGGATTGGGGATTGCTGCACGATGGTAGAATTGTTCTGCAGGCGGCGCTGCTGCCCACCCCCTGGTGGATATCCCCTAGTCACCTCTTACGACACCCACGGGAAGAGATGGGGTGATGTAAATTCTAAGCCACGACTTACCGCTAGCCGCCTCAATATTAGCAAACGCGAATCCTTTGCTGAACCGGACCTTGGTGATAGGAGTCTTGGTGTCCAGCACCAGGTTTCTGGAGGCATCACGCTGACCGCAGCATGCATGGGCGAAGGAAGTGCTCGCGCTGTGGGTGTTCACTCGCTCGTAGTACACCTGTTGGGCCAGTAGGGCTTTTGAAGATAGTCTTATAGCAAGTTACATGAAATCTTGGCTATACGAATGGCTATGTATCCAATACTTTATGATGCTATGCTGCTATGATACTAACTCAGGAGTTAGTAGTAGTAGTTGGTCAGGACCAAGGCATAAATATGCGTCGCCCAATGGGCCAGTAGGGCTTTTGAAGATAGTCAGAAAGTCACATGGAATCTTGGCAATTTATATGGCAATGCACCCAATACTTTATGATGATATGCTGCTATGATACGTATTGCTGACCAAGGCACATTATGCGTCGCCCAAAGATTTTAAAATTATTGTTCTTGCGCTATTTGCATCTCTTTACCTAAGAGCCTTCAGTTAAGTTTGACGGTAGAGTCAGAGTCAAACCGTTTACTTCTTTAGACTTACAAAATAAGCACTTAGGTAAGTCAATGTTTTTACTATATAAACAGCTTGATAAATAGTAATTAATATCATATAAGAAATAAGGTGCAGTTGGCTCTAGTTCACATTAATTTGATTATCAAATCTTTATTTTTAAAAATACAATAAATAAATAATATTGCTAATATTGCTTGAGGAATATGTAAGTTGGTGGCAAAAACTAGTTAGAAATATTTGTAGCTTCACAGATTGGGTTATTCCAGTTTTCCTCCGTGAAGTCTGAGCCTTCAAAGCGTTCTAAGAAGAGAAATGATAACCAAGCAACATTTGACGTCAAGGTGAGGTACGAGTATGCATCATCTGTGTTGCTATTATCGTACGACATGACGTAACGAATCCTATTTATTTGATTATAGCTCCCATTCCCCAGATTTCCATGTAAATAGCCTGGTTCCCAGACTCAGATTTTCACGTATAGAAACTCCAAGCATACCTTACCTACATAGTTCGGAGAATGCATCCACTCAGTCAAGTTACGCCGTCGTCGGGTCGAACTGAAGTCTGAATAGAAAGCAGACCCTGATTCTGTTTACAATTTCGGTAAACCTTATCATGCACGAAGCGACCGATGAAAATTAGTACATAATGTAGGTACCTACACGGTGTAATGTTGGTAGAGGCAGGGTACGTACGGTTGTTATGTGATGTTTTTGTTTCTTACTTATCCTTAACTAAGTCAATCAATTAGTAATTTATTCATCATAGGTATTCTTTATTAGGGATTTACTTTAGTCTCAAAATTACTTGTCTTTAAATAAAAAATAAAAAATAAATGTTTTTTATTTCGAGTATGATTATTGGTTCCGATTCTAAATTATAAATTAATTCATGGTATTAATTGACTTTACCTACCTAGAAAAACATATTGTTTTGGATTTATATAAATTTAGCTTGTAACCTGTAAACCTGACCGTGGTAGACTAGAGATACTAAAGATTGACAAGGGACCAATGTAAATATGACCACCTTCGTATCCATTTTGAATGGAGCATAAACGTAAACAAACCGCCCATACTTAACCTTAAATTCACTTTGTTGGCGCGTGCTTTTGTACGTAATTTATATTACTTGTCGATTTTAGATCCTCCCTTCAATAAAAATTGCTTACAATTATATCTGAAACTCGACGCCAAGCAAGTGAGATTTTGTTATTTGTTTCGTACTTTGTTTACTAACATGCTTCATTCAAAATGATAAACCATAGATACACAGCAATTAATTTATTTATCATTATCATTGCCAAAAAGTATGTCAGACAAAACTACACGATGGTGTTATAAAGAGATGGGATTAGGTTTGATGTTTTCGAGTGAGTAGGATTGTTGGCTCTGAGTCGGGGCGCCCTTGTAGCGTAGCTTCTAGAACCCTCAAATAACCGGCAGTCATTGACAGCACATTTCACGGCGGCTGCCTTTGAATGCACGGAACATAGGAACACAAGCACATATACTGAGATATTCTCATTGTATGTATCTCAGTGATTTTAATGTAGATAGTTTAACGTAGATAGGGTATCGTACCATTTCTCACGATTCGTGAGTGAGATTTAAAATATTAGCCTAGGTGAAAATAAAATGAAACGGTATGTACAAAACAAAATTATTTACACAGGTAAGTCTCGAACACTCTCTCACCTGAGGTCTCGAAGTACCACAGTAGGCAAATTCTCATCATTCGAAGTAGGTATCAAAGCATGGCTAGCAGGCAAAGCAGGGCTTCACAAATGGCAGCATTGTGTATTTAAAGCACATAATAACATTCAAATACATATTTTAAACATGTAAAAATATACATTATAGCTGTCGCGTGTGGTCTCCTGATGATTTCTATGGAAATATTTAATAAGATGTACCTATCGTGCTAAAATGTATATCTTTACTTATAGTTGCCGTGTACCTTTAGATATACCTACCTATCAAAGCTAGTTTTAACAACATTAACAAAATATACTCTACTTCGGCATTGACGACCTCTAATATCATAAATGCGAAAGTTTGTATGGATGTTTGGATGGATAAATGGATGGAAGGATGGATGGATGATTGTTACCTCTTCACGCCAAAACTTCTGAACGGATCAGTCATCAAACATAGGCTACTTTTACTCCCATAATCCCATCCAGTGGGATGAAAATGACCTTTTTACGGTGACATAGGAAAATCGCGTGCGAAGCCGCGGGGCGCCGCTAGTGTTTAATAAAATATACCTATCTATAGTGTATTACATTATGTATATCAGTTATCTAGTACCCATCACACAAGCTTTGCTTAGCTTGGGGCTAGATAATGCTGTGTGAATTTTCCAGCATTATTATTATTATTTATTATGTATATGAAATTAATAATCTACTTTCTCAATTCTATCCAAGCAGCTTATTACTCGACACGTCGTAGGTTACAAGAAAACTTTTGCTATAAACTTCCTACATCAAAATGCATGCTCCGGTCTATGCTAGGAACAAAGGTCAGAGCCGTGTGCTTGTAAACAAGGCAGCTATTCGGAGAACAAAGGCGAGGTTTTGTTGTACATTTTAAAGACGAAACAAGAAAATGATCAGCCAGATATACCGATAAGACTACTCGACAGTAATCTCTTGCTAGGAAGCCCATTAGAAAGCCCTTGGGCTTGTTTAAGTTCTATCGTAAAAGTAATTGGTTGCTAAATACTATACTCCGATGTTCTACTTTATTATTAAGGCCCATACACCAGCGAAAGTGGCGCCCCCAACTATTATATCTTATTATTACGTTGAACGCAGGAATTTTTAAAAATCCTACGTTCAGTTTGTGGTATCTATTATAAGCCTAAGCCATTAATGCCTCTGTAATAGTTTCATTTTGTAAAGCTTAGGAAGAGATACGAAGTTTTTGGCCACCAAACTCTATTTTTGCATCTCCTCCTAAACTATATGAGATAAAATTATAAAAGAGGTATTAAAAAATAGCTTATAATAGATACCACAAACTGAACGTAGGATTTTTAAAAATTCCTATGATAAATGTAAAAATATGATAAAATAGGAATTGCTGTCAGATTGGCTCGGGTATGCGCCTTAAAGGCTAACCCCCTTATTCATATTAGTCTGCTTACTTAGCGCACTGCTCGCTCTGTCTTCTTCTAATGGCATAGGTCGGAGTGAGAAACAACGTGACTTAGCAAGCGTTTTAAGTTAGCGGACCATTATGAATAAGGGGGTAAGGGTTCACCACCATGGCCCATGTAATAGTGTATTGTCATGCCTGTAATGATCTCGTTGGGCTTTTTATTTATTTATTTATTCGTTTACAAAACAGAGTAAGATCCTTATGTCCTTATGACAATGCAGTAGATACAATGTTGTTACGAACTAAATTTTACCCAAATATGAAAATATATCAATTTTATGTTAATTAATTATATTATTTAATGGTGGAAACTTTTTTGGTTTATGTGTAATCTAAGTATTTCTTTGTTTAGTAATAACTGTATGTTTCCTAAATAAATAAAAATAGAAGAAATAAAATAAAATGCTTTTACAACGTAATGACGACGACAAGAATAAATACAATATAATTATTCTTTATTGCACACCAGTTAACATAAAAACACGAAAACATAAACAAATACAGATAATATAATACAATGAGCGGCTTATCGCAAAAAGCAAAATCAAAAAAGTATAGACGGTGGCGTGTATATAGAAATAATATTTTAATATAATATGTATAGATACTAATGCATATCACATCACACTAATATTATAAATGCGAAATTTTGTATGGATGGATGGATGGATGGATGTTTGTTACTTCTTCACGCCAAAACTACTGGACGGATCTGGCTGAAATTTAAATCAGTTCCTGTGGGATGAAAATCACCTTTGAACGTTTCCATAGGAACAACGCATGCGAAGCCGCGGGGTGCAGCTAGTTTAACATGAATATAATTTTACTATAAATAAAATAAATATAGTAAATATATAAAATTACGATGCTAAGCTGAGGAAATGTTCATAGATCATATTTTTATTTTAAATACTATTATTATATTATCACTAGGTGTTGCCTGTGGCTTAGCACGCGCTTTTAAAGTAGCCTATGGTCGTCTCCGGAATACCATTTACCTCGTTGTCAAAAAAAGTCAAAGATATACAGAATTACTTTCGAGTATCACACTAATATTATAAATGCGAAAGTTTGTATGGATGTAAGGATGTATAGATGGATGTTTGTTACCTCTTCACGCAAATACTACTGAACGGATTGGGCTGAAATTTTTGATACATGTAATTCTAATCCTGGAATCAAACATACTTTTTATCCCATAAATCAGTTCCCGTGGGATGAAAATCGCCTTTACACGTTTCCATAGGAACAACGTGTGCGAAGCCGCGGGGCGCAGCTAGTATAATATACTGGCGACCCGCCCCGGCTTCACACGGGTGCTATGCTGATTTATTATACATTATAAACCTTCCTCTTCAATCATTATATCTATTAAAAAACAAACCGAATCAAAATCCGTTGCGTAACTATGTATATCAAACTTAATTTTAACCAATTTCAAAACTTAATAACTAATTTATTTAGACATAAAAAAACTCGCTGCTTACCTGTCTACTAAATATAAAAGAGACTCTTTCACTTTCAGTACGAATTGACCGTAAGACGATGAAGTGGACCTTGCGACAGGTGGGGAATATAAATAAGGAGTGATGGAGGTTTTAACGTAGTTCCGAGAAGCTGTTTCATTTTTTGCTAGATGTGATTTCAGGACTTAATAACTTTCAAACAGGTAAGGTTTTTAATAGATTATGTCTTCTAACAAAATTCTTGAATAAAAATAATCGTAATTTTTTCGTGAAAAGGTATTTATATAAGAAGCTACACCAAAACTAGTTTCACCTTGTATTTTTTACCGATTTTGTGAAGAAACAACGAAAAGCCCATCCGTGGCGCCGTGCCAGTCAAGCGTAAATTTCGAAAAGCCCATCCGTGGCGCCGTGCCAGTCAAGCGTAAATTTCGAAAAGCCCATCCGTGGCGCCGTGCCAGGCAAGCGTAAATTTCGAAAAGCCCATTTGGGGCGCCGCGCCGTGCCAGCGGAGAGGATAACGGACTTCAAAAAAGGAGGAAGTCCTCAATTCATCACGATAATATATATTTTTAATGTATTTATGTTACTTGATAATTAATGATGATTAATGCCGGCCATGATAAACCGATTATGCTGATTCTTTCACTTTTGTTAACAGAATAATCACGTGGTCCCATATTAATTTTATTCTAAGTAACTATTTTGTATATTTTCAATGTTGTCAAATAGCCCTATTTGAAGTCGGTTTATAGTTTTTTAAAACACGCCAAATTATTTTATTATTACGTTAAACAAATAAAATTTTGGGGTGCTACCATGTTTATTATAACATCGTCACACAAAATGGTAGAATCCAACACTCTTGATTGAAACCCTATTTCTAAGTAAAAGTATTTCCCCTACATTTCCATCACGTTATAGCGACTGTGATCACGGGGGGTGGGGGGTTCAACTAAAGGAGGCCAAATGCTTTAATAACAAATAGCAAACGTGGGACTTCTAACCCGTTGGCTATCTTGTCAAAGATAACAAAAGGTACTCGATAAATAATCATTAATCAACGTAATTAACGCAAATCGCGAAAATTATAAAAGTTTTTCTGTCCAAAAAGCGGCAAAACTAGAGAAAAGCTACTCTCATAGTTGTTCTGATTCAGCCATCCATGAAAGATCTAGTTAATTTGGGTTGTTCAACTGTTGTCGTCTCTGCTTCGGCTTCAGTGAACTAGGTGATTGATGTTCAAACTTGAAGAAAAGCTACAAATGGATCCCTATTTTTAGAATTATACCTACTCTGTTCTTGGATCTATTTTAATGGCCGATCGTAATGGCAGTAAGTTGTCTACTTATAATTAGAGGATAACAACGTAATCATTGGAAAAGCTCACAAGATAATAAATAAAAAAAGTGGTACGTAGCTATGTACATACCTTTCATTAACCATCATCATCAGCCCATAAAAGTCCACAGCTGGACAAACAGCTAATGGCGCCATACACCTGCAGTCTTTCGCAGGTCGTCATGACCGGATGATTCCTGATGAAACCTGATTGTATGCCTACCTGTTTTTTGTTTGATTTGTTGAAGTTATTTAAAATCAACTAGCTACTCTGTTTTATTTCAATTGCAATATTTGCGCGGAATAGCTTTGTTGATAACACCATCTTTTTCTAGGTTCAAAATTTCCCTGTTACACTTTAATCCCAAGTGCTTTTAACGATCGTATTGTAATAAAAGTACGATCGTATCAATGGCAGACCACTTCAGAACCTGCCTAGTAAATTGATCGCGGCTTTGCGGATAGTTAAATATGGTTGGTGCGGGGCTTTATTAAATTGATTACATTTAGCTGATTGCTACGTAGTAAGGGCTTGATAGGGCGTGGCGGGCTGCCGAGTTTCACACAACTCATTAATCACTGGGAAGTATCAGAGACAGAACTGTCCGAAACAAATAGAGATTCTTGGTAACAAAGTAGAGAACCCTTTCAAAGGATAAGAAAGATTGAACGAGTTTTGTTTTGTTCAAAGTAGGGCCAGGCCACTGATTCAATGCAAGGATGTTCAAGGAGTTCAAGCTTTTTGGAGGTGGTAGCGAGCCTTACAAGTTGCCATACAGGAATTAAATATACTTACTTCATTTCTGAGAATGTATGATGCGTTACTAAAAATATTGAGCGAAGACCGCGACTTGGCAAATGTAGTGTAGGAAGCCCTACCACCAGGTCCGACCTGGGAAAGACCTGGTGACCTAAAGATCTGCGATTTTTTTTCAATTACGTCTGATTTTAGTAGTGGAGTGAAACTAGCAACCAATAGAATCCCGAATACATACTAATAATAGTCTACTAAATGTCATGATGATATATTTATACATTACTCCACCTCTCAACACTGGTAGAAACCAACTAAACCTAACCTTATGGGTATGACTCTATGGGTTACACAACCTGAAACTGGTTCCTGGTACGCACAATGGCGCATCCCGAGTCTCAGAGTGGAAAAAGGATAACACTCACTGGTTCCTGGTATTGGTTTCTGGTGCCAGAAACCTGGTAACAAAACCTCGAAGCTGGTAGTTACCTGTGTAGTGGTGTAGGCGTCGCCGTTCCTGTATCGCGTTACCTGCCGCTTGCGCCGCACGTAATGGTAGCAGATTGCCTTCCACCTACAATCAAATGACGGATTTACTAGGGAAAATAACTCGGTTACATACAGCTGGCTTATTATCGAGTACACGGTATAGAGTGCAATGAACTATTCAGCACAATGCACGTTGTTTGTACATTGGGTTTGAGTCAAAATGTTTCGTTAAAACACAAAACATGGATGGGTAAGCAGTACCTAGTTTTTACATGATAGAAAAACTTTTTACTTTTTATTATTTATTATCTATGCTTGTTAGGTAATTGCTGAAACCTCGCAAAGAAGGATCTCCAAAATAATATAAATATAGCTAGTAGGTTATAAGCCTACTACGAACTTGATGAAATTGGGCAATCTTTGAGTTCGATCATGTGGGAAAAGTAACCTCAACCTCAACAGCCTATATTGGTCCACTGCTGGACACAAGCCTCCCCCAGAAGAGCTCCTTATTGGTGATATCTCTAGGGGGGCTTTATAAATAAATATCATCTAGCCTATCTATCAGATAAATTCTAAGCCACCACCACTTAGCTAAGAGGAAAAGTAAGTTAAAAGTATTCTGGCTAGTTTTCATCCTCTATTCCGAAAAGTTCAACTAAAAGTTTAACTCGTTGAACGAATTGGAGTTATTTTTCCGATTAGTTCAACTTTGTAATCACTTTGTGAAAGTTGAACAAAATGGAATATTTTTCCAGAAAGTTCATACACTGTCTTTCATCAAAACAAGTGTCCGCTGACCTGCAGAAGCAAATCCCACGCATTTAAAATAAAAAAAGTCGGTCAAGCCGAATCCTGCCCACAGAATAGCCGTCATAAAGATTAACGACGTGATTTTATAACATAATCGGGTCAGCGGGCCGAGCCTACGTAACGAACTGAAAGTTGTTTTTAGGGCCCGTAAAGTTTTATGGAAGATTCGTACCTACGAGTATGTCTGCTGCGTAAGATATTTAGTTGGCAGATGGATAATTTGGCTGGCATGTTTGATTGTATTATGGGAATATCTCAACCTCGTCAACCTCAATAGCCTATAGTAGTCCACTGCTGGACGCAGGCATCCCCCTGATAAGCGCTTAGATTAATTAGGAATCGCAGTTCTGTGGTAGAATTGTTCTTCAGAGGGCTGCTGCCCACCCCCGGCTTTTTTGTTTGAAATGCGTGGAATTTTCTTCTGCAGGTCAGCGGACACTTGTTTCGATGAAAGGCAGTATACCATGCCCTGAAAACTAGCCAAAATACTTTTAACTTACTTTTCCCCTTAGCGAAGTGGTGCTGGCTTAGAATTTTCACCACCCCATCACCCCTTCCCGTGGGTGTCGTAAGAGTCGACTAAGGGATATACCGGGGGGCGGGCAGCAGCGCCCCCTACAGAACAATTCTACCACCGAACTGCGATCCCCAACCCGCATGCCCAACGTGAGGATTATGGGCACTACCCCCCATAAGATAAACGCCAATAAGGCGTTTATGAGGGAGAGACCGATACAGGCTGTTGAGGTTGAAGGTTATAGTTCAGCGTTTACCTAGAGGTCGCCGACAATAGTACAGTCACCAGCATAAATATATGACTATGGGCAGCGCTGCAAAAATATATGATTATCCATTGATGGTATAATTATGTGACGATACCTAGCCGGTAAAAATATGTGATGATTTACACCCGGCATAATAATCGTTTGCCTTGGAACAGCATAAATATCGGATCGGACGGGAAATCAAAATTATGTGACATTTCAGCAGCGTAAATATCTATCTACTGTAAAAGCATAATTATCAGATCACATAAACTGCAATAATATCTGAAACAATTAACAGTCAATACATAAATTTTGATTTTAGAAATGTCGCGTTTCTTGATAAAAACTTTTTCCAATCAAGAGCGGATGGTCGAATCTCATTGTGGAGAATGAATAATACCCGCTATAACGAAAACAATATCATCCCTAATAAAGAAGAATAATAGCACATTGTTACCCAAGGGATGAAAGTAACTTATTTAGTCCCAAGACGGGGTTTGGCGGCCGAGCGTAACGAGGGTGCTACTAGTTCGAGGAACTAAATGTTACTTTCACCCGAGGTAAACACTGTGTTTTTCATTACGAATACAAGGAAAGTAAAAATAAAAATATGAATGAGCTATTAGAAGAATTAGTAAATTTTATTTACATAAATCAACAACTTAGGTGAGATATTATTTTAAAGTCTATGGTAAAATTAGAGCAATTATTAGTTATAGATATTGAAAGGTTTTTCCAGGTACCTCGTAAGAAGTGAAAACCTTGTATTTTTGTGGTTAAATCCATCATTTTGCCTTTTGAGAAACGATGTTAGTCGAAATCCTTTAAATGTACATTGTATGTTGTCTTAATAATCAGGCATAAAATCGATGCCTATATCAATGTCTGAACTTATTGTAAAAATCACACAAAATTGTACAACTCGAAAAATGATACGAAGATAGGATTGACGTATTTCCGCTGTTTTTTCTTATGCATAGAAAATCCTCTTTAGAGATGACAGAATATAGCCATGGTAGCTTTCGCTATTCTACCACAGTTGAATAGACATGGTAGAATGCCATGAACTATTCTACCATTAATTTTTATCATTAAAAAATGGTAAATATTTTTCCGAAATCTATGTTATTTTAAAGAAATAGTTGAAAGTAAATTATAATATGGTACCTCTAATTTATTTTTTAATTTTACATTACGCTGTAATTGAATGGCCCTATGAATTGCGTCAAACCAGACGCAAAAGCCATCTCACAAGAAGTTGAAGTTGAGTGGCTGTTTTGAAAGGTAGAATGCATGGTTCAAGAGAAAAGTGAGGTGACAGCGGTCATTTGTTTTGTACATGTCATTAGTCGTCATTACTTGTCATATGTCGCAGCGGGATGAAAGTTATACTTTTCGTCCCTAGAGACGAAATTGAATATTACGTTTACAAGAAAGAATAAATAAATGTAAAAGATTGGATTTATAACAATCCGTTATAATGTGTTTACCTACAAGCGGTTTGTGCACATAGCAATAATTTATAGTTACCTATAATGTTTCTATTTAGTAACTCTACATTTTCGTGCATTTTAGTATTTTGTATAAGATTTAAAGATGTAAAACCTGTGTATAAAACTATTGGTAAACCTAATAAAGAAAATTAAAGTAAATTAAATTAAATAATTTTAATTATTTTAGACACACTTGATATCACCAGTTTACTACGCATGCGGATCTTAGGTAGATACATAACATAACACTGACCGCCGACGACTAAAATGCTAAAATGCTAAAATCATGCCATAAAACGTGAGACGGTGATATCCAATGACAGGTTTATACTCTTTTCGAGAAATCGAGAAGCGTCATACAGTTTCGCTCAAATTACGCCTCTATGTTTAGGCACATAAAGTTCATTCAGTAAGATATTTTTGACTGTTAGTTGTGTCAGATATTATTGCAGTGTATGTGATCCAATAATTATGCTTTTACAGTAGATAGATATTTCATCCATCCACAGCCTGTATCGGTCCACTGCTGGACGCAGGCCCCCCCCCTGATAAACGCCTTATTGGCGTTTAACTCATGGGGGGGGGTATGCCCATAATCCCCACACTGGGCATGCGGGTTGGGGATCGCAGTTTGGTGGAAGATTTGTTCTGCGGGGGGCGCTGCTGCCTGCTCCCCAGAAGATATCCCTTAGTCGCCTCTTACGACACCCACGGGAAGAATTGGGGTGGTGCAAATTCTATGCCGCCGGCACAACACGGCTGCAGATAGATATTTACGCTGCTGAAATGTCACATAATTTTGATTTCCCGTCCGATCCGATATTTATGCTGTTACAAGGCAAACGATTATTATGCCGGGTGTAAATCATCACATATTTTTACCGGCTACGTATCGTCACATAATTATACCATCAATGGATAATTAGATATTTTTGCAGCGCTGCCCATAGTCATATATTTATGCTAGTGACTGTACTACAATACTTCACTAATGTTAAAGCATTTGCTACATTTTTAAACCTAATTACATAGTCTGCGGCCGAATTTCGCTAAATTAATCGTTTTGCTATAATTATGGTATCGCCTCAAAATGTTCGCATTTAACCTTAAAGAAACTACAGATGGAGGAGCGCGCGTCCGGTTGAATTCATTCTATCAATCTCTCCATGTAAGTAGAATCGCACGCACTATCTCCGGCTGATTCTGCGATGAAACCTGTCATTGTAAAGCGATTCGTTAGCAGAATTTGGCGTCTGTTCTGTGAAAATATCATTTATATATTTATATTATTACGGAAACAGTTTTATAGGCAAATTACCCAAATTATGTTACCACCTACTTTCCAGTATGTAATGCCTACGCCGTAGGTCTACGGCGTAGCTCCGTAGTGGCTCTACGGCGTAGACATTAGCATCTAGTGCTACTCTTCTTGTCCTAACGAGAATTTGATGCCCGTTTCGCGGATATTTTAAGGCTGACATGTATAGAGGGGCACTTTGACTTGAAGCATAGTTCGAGCTTAGAAAATCGATAATTATAAATGATTAGATCCCTCCCTAATTTCAGACCCAGGGACGTGATATCTCTTTTCTCTTTTTCAACCGTCTAGACTAATAGCGTAAAAGCATACCTATGGTTTATCCATTTTGAATGAAGCATGTTAGTAAACGAACTACGACACAAATAACAAAATCTCACTTGCTTGGCGTCGAGTTTCAGGATCTAAAAACGACAAGTAATGTAAATTACGTTTAAAAGGACGCGCCAACAACGTGAATTGTAGGTTAAGTATGGGTGGTTTGTTTACTAACATGCTTCATTAAAAATGAACACGGTATAGTGCCTATCTTATGTTTCCAGTTTAAAATTAGTTCATTCAATTATTATTGTTTGAGCTATTTAAATGCGAGCCTATCCCATTACAATACAGAGATAGAATTATTATTAGAATCCATAATCGTTATAACTAACCTTATTTTAATAAAAAAAAAATATTACATTATATACTTCTAATAACTCAATTATTATTTTAGCTTCTGTCTCTGTTGCATGCCATTTTTCACAATTTGTACACCGTAATCGGTAAAAGATGATACCTGCGCATACCTGTTTAAAATCTTTTATCTACACATGTTTAAGCAAATGTATTATCTTTATATAGAAAATCTGTAAAATTTAATTAATAATCAGTGGCCAAGCAGTGATGTCTTCTTTTAAACACAAAAAATGCAACTCTTGGGAGGTTTATAAGAGGGTTAAGGTTTTCAAATCACCGATACCGCACAACTCAAAAATATGCATTCAAATATGCCGTTAAAATTTAACGCAGTAGATTTAATTGCATTTTATATCGATGGAATCAGATGACATACAGCTGGCGGGCGTAAAACGTATTTAATGTGTAAATCGCATTTAAAAATGTAAAACGAGTTTAGGCCCATATTTGAATGCGCAAGCAAACAGAGCATAATATGTTTTGAATTCGTACAATCTAACTTAATTTCAAAGGCCCTCTATAGATCTCGGCCTAAGTGGTCTAACTGTTCGGTGCCTACTTGCAGGTATTCACAAAGAGAAAATGATATTATCCTTTGTTCGCAAGTTTTTCTTTCAAGTTACTCTTAACTTGAAAGTATAACCTATCTCTCACTGACCTCTATAATACATTATAGAGGTCAGTGCTATCTCTAGATCAACTACGTTTTTCTCGGATGCTCAAAACAAAGTTTTTTTATTTTGTGTAATAAATAAAAATGACTTTAGTATTGCAATTGCAATCTAGTTAAAAGTTTTACCATTTTTAGTTTTGTTTTTGTCTAATACCTGTTGCTTAAAATAGGTCTAGCTAGAGAATATCAAATACTGTAGTGGTAGCATTCCACCAAGTTCAAAAGCAGCACGAATGCCAGTAAAAGATCCGTGGGAGTTTCCAATACAGGATAACAGGATACGCCCTGATCTAGCTACATCCGGGCGCCTTACTAGCTGTATCCTTGCTCTGCTATGGTAGCATTCAATCGAGAACACGAGATATAGAAGTGGCAAGAATGTCAATAGAAACTGCTTGATCTTACCAGACGCGTGGCTCGGCTGTTCTCATAGCGTTGACCCTGGCGCTCACAGAAGCCACATCCGCGCGCCTTGCCAGCTGTATCCTAGCCGTGCTGTGGTAGCACTCCACCAAGTACACGAGGTATAGAAGCAGCACGAAGGCGATGGGAATGTACGCGTAGCCGACATCGCAGGGTGACTCGCGGACGGTTCGCTTGATAGGATGCCTGAGGGAGTAAAACCTGGTTTATTTGTTAGCAGTTTGCTGATCGTTTTGATATGAAAAAAATGAAAGGGTTTATTTTCCGAAATTGTGGTCTAATAATAAAAGTTAAATGTACTTTTTGACTATAGACACTCACATATGTGTAAAAATTGCTATATATTTTAGTTATACGATATCGACACTTGAAAAAAATATTAGAGCTATAGTTATTTTCATCTGTCATCTACAACATTATGTTTCATGACATTTTTTATTCGTGTATCAGTTATGTAAATTTATACGTACAGCACGGTATCGGAAAGAATTGGTTCAAAATTTTAGGGCCAGGCTTCATACAAAAAAAATCAAATCAGTGCATAAGTTTACCAATTACCAGATAGTCTAATTCATAGTCATTTTTATGGGCAGTGGAAACTAGAGCAGGCATGGATAGGTACTGTTCTAAATGAGACGTTTATCCATCGCTCTTTTTGAATGTAAAGCTGTCAAAAATGATTCCTATCGTTGTCCATTGGAAATTCACATTCGTAAAAGATTTTCAAATACTTATTACCGCAATGTTTATTCTTTCGATTGACCCTCAATGGTGGCTAGGGTACTACTAAAATTTAAGTGGAGTCTCGCACTTGAGTACTTACAAGCTTAAGAACCACCACCGCTCCTTGGGAGAGGCCATCTGGGCGGTTGTTCAGTGCGAAAATAAGGAATTTATTTTCCGGAAAAGTTGAAATACTATTAGGCACTTCATTCGCAAATACTTGATCTGCCAGGGATGTCTGCTTCAGTGTACGGAAGAAAAATATTTTATTTGCATAGAAAATAGATAGAGATACATATATTATAAAGATATATGTATAATTACAAAAAGTAGTAACAATAGATACAAACGAACTGCAGGCTGTTGCAAA
The DNA here is from genome assembly GCA_955876795.1 of Eupithecia tripunctaria. NCBI lineage: Eukaryota > Metazoa > Arthropoda > Insecta > Lepidoptera > Geometridae > Eupithecia > Eupithecia tripunctaria. The sequence continues at coordinate 10,083,153 of OY041612.1, forward strand.
CAGTCTACAGGTAGCCCAACGGATCCAAATCAACACCAATCGGAAGCATCCCCGGGACTCTCACTGCATTACCTAGCTATAAATAGCATGCTGATGCATCGCCAGATACTCACCACCACTATGGTAACGCGTCTATGGTTCAACCAGAAAAAAACGATTTTAATATAGTACGTAGATATTTTTCATTAACAATTCAATTAATTTCCTAGCTCTGAGAATACATTTATAAACATATTTCAGACCCACACATTTTCAGTTCGTATTCATAAGATTCGTAGAACCAAATACGTAATAAAACACTTTACGAGCTTCCAAAATTCGATGAAATCTTCAGGAGAACAACTGGAAATGTGGATGTATGTCTTCGGGTATTTCTCATTGACAATATTCTAAGAATAACTTCACAAGCTAATGCGAAATATATGTCTACCTACAACTGTTATTATAAAAGAGATTTTAACAAATATTATTTAAACATAATGATTTCGTCGGGTATTTATCGTCGTAATCCGACTGTACTACAATCGGACGCTGTCAGTGTAGTGTGTCGTAATAAGTAACTTGGACATTCAGACTCTGAAGACGAATTGAGGGTAGACGTGGATACTGCCGTCAAATTCTCGGCTGTAACTCCGAGTACATCTAGTCGCCCGTGGCTTCGATCGCTATAAATAATAAGGTAGAAATGTAGGGGAAATAATTACAAAATGTACTCTACTAGGAGCAGGAAATTATCATCCTAGTCATATCCGACAAAGGCGAATCTAGTTTTATTTTTAACCGACTTCAAAAATAGATATGAAGATTTTATATGAAAGCTGGTGCGACCCGTGTGCTCCCATTTTAATTTGGATCAGTTCTGCCACTGGGATTCAGGAATATCCATGTCAAAACTATAAAAATTTAAGTCGGTTTATAGTTTCTTAAAACAAAATTAATTATTCTCTAAAGTGAGCCGTTATGTACCTTGGAAATAATGTTTACCTATACGTAGCGTCTTATTTCGAAACGAATTTATTTGTCGGCCTCAATATCAACAGTATATTCGCGATAAATGAAGAACGGTTTCAATGTGGCCGTATCTGATCTATGTCCCAAGAAGTAGAAGTAAAACACTCACTTGCTAAAATCGATCAGATCTCGATCAATCTCCGCAGTGTTACACCACACCACTGAGCCGAGGCAGCCGGCGATCATTAGCGTCAAGGTGAAGCACTTCCAGTTGCCTTCCCTCCGCAACACCCCGCCTAGGCTCTGCTGGCGAGGGCGCTGCAACAAGTACATAAGAATTAGTATTAGAGAAAAAGGTTTCTGATTCTTTAGCTCCATAATGGTCTATGGTCCTTAGTCCATCTTGCAGGCATTGCAAACTTCTAAGTAAATCCGCACACCAGAAAGAAACAGAGTCAAAGTCAGAGTCAAATCGTTTATTTCTTTAGACTTACACTTAGACAAGTCAAATTTTTACCATATAAACAGCTTGATAAATAGTCTATATAATTACTATCAAATAAGAAATAAGGTGCAATTAACTCTAATTCACTTCAATTTTTTGTCCACTGGCGGAAGAAGTGAAAAAGAAACCACTAGCAATTTTATCGCTTATTAACAAAAATGAAATGAAATGAAATCTTAGCATAACTAAGTCTTAACTATTCCTACATACTATTGTCGGTGTGGAACTGGGCGACATCCAGCCACTTGACAAACAATTGCTTAGCGAAAATTATAGCGCCACGTTTGAAACGCTTTTATATGTATTTCCTCGGGACAAATGTGTGTACGATCTGCAGATATTTGTTGAAGGCTTTCTGGATGTTTTCTATGTATAATCCAAAACTATCTATCTGGAATATGTATTTTATTGTATTGTATTATGTATATCAGTTATCTAGTACCCATAACACAAGCTCTGCTTAGATTGGGACTGGATAAAACTGTGTGAATCGTCCAACATTATTATTATTATTATTATTATTATTGGTCATACGGCTAGGTATGGTATGGTGCATTCTAATGTAGAATTGATGGCATCAAAGGAAACAATAGGCATTTGTCCACATGCTGGCATTGTGTAGGACCGCACTCGCTTTGTTTCGTTCGGATGGGCCAGGAAATCCGGATTGCTAGCGGATTTTCTGACAAAACGTACCTATGTGTTTTGTATCATCATCATCATCATCATCGTCATCAGCAGCCTATATTAGTCCACTGCTGGACAAAGGCCTCCCCTAATGAGCGCCATAGCGCCCTGTCCTCAGCTTGTGTTTTGTATAGGTACCTACCCCTAGATACAATACTACTGCCTACTCTTTGCACACAAAGAAAAATAAAAAAACAGGAAGACAACATATAGCGAAGAGCAGGTACATAATACCTAGCCGTATGACCAATAATAATAATAATAATAATGTTGGACGATTCACACAGCATTATCCAATAATAGCTGTGTGGTGCTTGCTGGCTTAGAATATGCACCACCCCATCTCTTCCCGTGGGTGTCGTAAAAGGCGACTAAGGGATATCCACTGCGGGGCGGCAGCGCCCCTTGTAGAACAATTCTACCACCCAACTGCGATCTCCAACCCGCTCCCCAGCGTAGGGATTATGGGTAGGTATTACGATCCATTTGACATACGCCATTATGGCGCTTATCAGGGGGAGTCCTGCGTAGCAGTGGACCAATACAGGCTGTTGAGGTGAGGTGAGGTTATTCCAGCCAACCTTTTTTGGCGGTGGAGTTCTTAAAACTACCAACATCTTCTTCCTTTTTATGTTTTAATAAAATTCTTGATTTTCCTATCGTTGATCCATATAAAAATTGCACCACTTTTTGCGATTTCTGATCGCTAAGACTTCACACACGGTAGCAGCTTTTATGGCATACATTACATTCATTCATATTTCCTAAATGTAAAAATATACATTTATAGAACTGTTTCTCGATTTCTAGGAAAGATGCAATGAGATGTATTGAGATGTAGGTTTAAAGAATATTTATTTTCTCAAAAGAAAAACATTTCACTTATCTGAGAAAACATCTTAAGGTTAAGTATATATTAAATAAAACTTCGAGCAGTCGAACCTTTTTTTACCTAAGAGTACCTACTTAAATAATATGTGTGTATATATATGTATATATACCTATCTTTACATTATAACTGCCGTGTGTGAAACCCATAAGACACAAAACATTTCTTCTTCTTCTCCGTAGCACTCTTGTCAGAGTGGTCGTGGTCATCATGGTCATTCTTGTCGGGTGGCTGTGATTCGCCTCACGATGTCTCGCCACCGTCCTCTATGTTGCGTCTTCCTACTGCACACATGTAAGGGGTCACCCACTGCGGACTTAATCTGCTCGGTCCATCGTATGGGCGACCTTCCGCGCGACCTAGTGCCTTCCACTCTACCCTGCACGACAAGACGCTCAATGGAGTCACCATCCCGCCTTGAGACGTGACCAAAGTATTTGAGAATGCGAGTATGGACTAAGACTATATAGACAGACGCTGTTTGATGCCGAGTTCTTGTAGTATAGAGGCATTCGTACGAAACTCAGTCCAAGATACTCCAAGCATTCTTCTCCAACACCACATCTCCAAAGCGTCTATATTTTTCTTCTCAATTTCTCGCAGGGTCCACGTCTCAGCAGCGTATAAAAATATGGGGAAAACTAGTGATCGAACCAGCCGGATCTTAGTGTTCTTGGTGATATTTCTATTCTTCCAGACTTTCCTCAACTTGTCCATCGCTGATCTAGTTATTGCCATGCGTTTCTTTACTTCTTTTACAAAACATTTAGGAGCCAGCAAATTTTGAAGGAGACGGAAACTTGTTATTGAAGGAATCTACGGTCCAATATAAGCACATTAAATAAAAGAGCAGGTAGGTATGTATAATATGAACAGACATATTTCATGAATGTGTCAGAATATCCAACAAGCAAACCCTACCCAAGTATCTACCCTCTCTATTTACATTGACCTAATAACTTTGCCCAGGAAACCCTTTGAGGTTCGATCAAATATTTTTTCGGGCAAATGAAAGGTTTTTTGTCGGGAAAAACGATTTATTTCTATGTTGACGCCTTGAGGACCTCAGATTGATTGTAAACAAAATCTATAAAACTTTATATGGAAAAAAATTACATAAGTAAATGAAGTTTTTACATATGTATATGTTACTATAGAAACTTTCGTAGTTTTGAAGAATTAATTATGAATGTTAGCGGGTTAAACAAGGTTTGTAGTTAACCCGCTTACATTCATAATGAATATGTATATGTACCTATGCCTATACAGAAACAATGTTGAACACTCGGGAAGCTCATTTTTCAATGGTACAACTTGGAATAATTATTTATTCTACATACATCTAGGTTACCTATTCATTCTTACCTAGATAGATAGGTAATATTTTTGAATTAGATATTATGATATAAAACATAAACATAAAACACATGTAGTTCTACGAGTCCTATTAGCTACGGCAATTCCGTGGCTCGCGCCGATTTGCAATGTCCGCAGAGTATATGTGAATGCCATTCATATGCCATTGGCCGTTTTTCCACTCACCGGCCGGGCGACGGCACGGCAACACGGTACGGCCCGGCACTGACGCCGGCGACGGCACTGCCTGCGGCTTCGTTTTTCCACTGAGCCGGTGTCGATGCCGGCTTGTCTCTCCGCCCCGCGTCCTTCTATCCGCCCCGCGCACTCAAACACGCACACGTGTACAATTTATGTCCAATAATGATAATAATGATTCTGGACAATTCACACAGAATTATCTAACCCCAAGCTAAGCAGAGCTTGTGTTATGGGTACTACACTACATAACATCCAGAACGCCCTGAGCGAATGTCTGCAGATTGTACACACATTTGTCCCGAGGCGGGAATCGAACCTTGAAAAAAGGAGCCATCACACATTTTTGCGTAGATGGCACCAGCTCGGCGGCGCCGGCGCCGTCGTCGAATAAAAGGCCAACAATGTTTCGATGGAAATAATAAAATATACTTTGTTTGGATTTTTAAAATAATGTAAGTACAGAAGAATACAAAAAAGCTGCTATCTGCTCTATGGGGCTAAAATGTATAGTGAAAAAAATGTGTTAAAATGTATCTCAATACATGCATCATATATATACATCTCGAATTCCATAAAGATATTTACTAGATAGAAAACAAGTCACCCCAACTCTATAAAGCTGAGAGCTAATCGTACCCAATCTCCTCTAATGAATTAATAGCAAATGTGTGTCCCGATTGAATTCATAGTCAGGATTAGTCAATGTCAATCAAACCGCCTCTGTAATTGTTTGGGAAAGCTGGCCCACTGGGCTGAGAGCATTGATTGTGTTATAAAGGCTTTACTGGCAACAAAGGGGTCTTAACCACTGTTTGGGATGATTAATCGAACATTAATATACGCAAACCAATGAAAGTTCTTTTTTTTATTAATGAATCACGAACAATTACTCATCAACGTGGACATTAGGAGAAAGGACTAACTACTAAATTTAAACGGAATAAATCTCATGATGATGACATAAGCTTGCACACTAATTTGTCAGCTGGAAGATCTGTAAACTACATACTGATACTGATACATACAGTGCACATTAATTAGTTACTTCTAAAGAATGAGCCCTAGTATGATTACAATCTAGCCACAACGTGGGCTAATGAGTAATTCGAATTAAACTTAAATTGCTAGCACAGCTTAAGCTATGAATGTGTTCACTAACACCTTTTCTTATTGTCTCTATGTAAAATTTATAGGAAGATTTTTTCCATTTGAGCCTTCTTATTAGGTTCGTATTGTCAATAATCAAATAATAAAAAAACTACTTTGACGGGACTTAAACCAGTAGGTATGGTTGATTTTGATTTCTTAGAAATTACCCCGGGCTTACGCATATAAGGGATCAAAGTACCGATAAAGATAAAGGTTTCTTCTATGACTTTTAATAATATATGAAAAAAAAGAAATATAATAATATTTGCATACCACCCATCAATAAATAGGTAACTTAACTAAATTTATTCTGACTTCGTTTTTTGTGCGTATGGCGTTTGGCAAATATGGCCCACACTCAGCATCGTTCTGGGTAGACCTGGTGTGCCTTCCTAGCGCTGGTATTTAGATAGTATAGGCCAAAGGCAGGTTACGTCACACAATTAGCCTATCAGCGCACGAATCTATCCATAAATAAGATATTTGATAATACCAAAAATAGCAAGTATAATTTTCGCCCGTGTGCCATCGTCTTCTCGAATAGGCTGATTTAGTGATTTAGTAGAGCAGCGAATTATTTCTGTATTCCTGTTTCTAAACCAATAATTTGGTTTGTATTTTTAAAAAATAACACTGAAAACTGCTTTTTTTACGAACCGCAGGCTTGTTTTTCTGCTTCATCCGAGTGAAACGTATCGGGATCGAAAGAGGGCAGTTTGGATCGTGTTTATTTTAGAACGGTTTTTAATTGAAGGGGACGGGAAAACTACGAACTTGTTATACCTATAAAGTAGTATTCATCAGAACTAGTTTTGTAGTCATCATTATTATTATATGGATCAGTTGAGCTACCTGTAGCTTGTTTTAATATTACTATCAATGGTGTCGATTCAGTTATTTTAGGATTAACTAACTTTAGCTAAAATGTTATTCACACTATTATCTGTACAGTTACGTCTAAGATATAGATCCGAATTAGTTATGTAAACAAATAGTTGCAATTATATCATAAACTCAAGACACATTACGTTTACCTACCCACATATCTACCCAAAATGTGTGTAGTGTAGACTAAACAAATCAACTCGATACACGTTCTTCATCTCGAGCAAGATAAATAGATACATTATTTGTTTAGGTCTAAGGCCTTGTTCACGGAGACGCGGGGCGTTCAGTAGCGCGTGCAGTGCGCGGCCTGCACAGAATTCAAACATATTGCGTTGGTAAAGTGTGTCAAAGTCAAAGTCAAAGTCAAATCGTTTATTTCTTTAGACTTACAAAATAAATACTTAGACAAGTCAAATTTTTACTATATAAACAGCTTGATAAATAGTTATTACTATCAAACAAGAAATAAGGTGCAATTGACTCTGATTCACTTCAATTGTGTGTTTACGGAGAAGCGATTTTACAAGGTTTTGTGAAGCGTTGACGCGTCGCACACTGTGTCGCACGCGGCATGATTCGCTATTCATTACGCCTATCCATAAACATCACCTAACATTGCGATATGTTTGTGTAAAACGCCCAACGTGACGCCGAACACGCCACTGCACGCCCCATGTCTCCGTAAACAAGGCCAAGTACCTACCGTACTACACCTCTCGCACGATTTTATGAATAAAAACAAACTAAACGCGGCTAGATTTTTACTAATTCTTTTGTTGTTATTAACTTATTCTTTATGTGCAACCTTATGTTTCCTGTATGCTGCTATTGCGTTCCTTTTCTGTCCGAACTTGGTTGATCCTCTATATGCAAGCATGTTGCTCGTCTTTGTCTTTTTAACTACCATGTTATTAAACAAATGTACCTACCTCGCTTTCTCAGTCTTCTAAATATTCCCTTATGTTACATTCCTATGCCCATATACCTAATACATGATGATTGATGCACACAATATGCTGAAACTCCGTTCTAGAATCTGGCACTTAAGTCCACCTGAAAATGATAACTCCAATTCTCGGCCAGCCAAAGCAGCCAGCAGCCAAGTATGCAACGTGGAAATCCAATTCACTCTACTGCGGTATCTGATGTAGCGAATTTAAGCCAAATTTGATGGAATATGCGGCTGGTAATGCGGCATCCAGATTGATAGAAAGATACGGATAGCGGGACAAACGGCATTTGTTACAAAATAAACGTTGGTTATGGCATTGAGCAGGTATTGGGTTAGGGCACAGTTCAAAGTAATACACTAGTTTTTATCAAATGATGCATTTTTCCCAATGAACTTGATACACATTTGAATTTTTTGTGATAAATTCAATTGTTGTTTTTCAGTTTCTGAACGCCAAACACAAAATTGGCACACCACCCACCTCAACAGCCTATATTAGTCCACTGCTGGACGCAGGCTTAATAGGGGAAACGTGCCCCTACTGAGTGTAAATCTATTTTTTTAGCTACTTTGTGGCTTTCAGTTTATGAGAAGAACGCGACCAGATTTTCAAAACTAATAATTTGGTATTTGCTAGCCAGAGTTTAGTTTTAAATAAAACAACCGGTTGTTTATAAAAAACCTGGCAACATAAACTACAAACATACTAGCACAATAATGGATTAAATTATGCACCTTATGCCGCATTTGCCTGATGTATATAAAGTTCACCATACGTGATTGACTTCAAAACTTCTTTTAAAAATACGGGCTTAAGGTCACTTGAGATCTACTGAAAAGCACCCTAGAGATTTAAGTGCAATGTTCGCAGTTTACGATCGCGTTTCATAAAAATATGAATTTTGACAAGCTCTTCACTCAAAACAACTTCCCCTTTCTTCCCCGTCATATGAAATAAGACTTTCGTGTTAGCAAATAAGGTTACGGATTATATTCCCAAAGCGGGCAAGATAAATAATTTCGTTCGGTATTCACGTAGGATCACAGAACAAATAAAACCTTTGCCTCAGAAGACCCATTCCATTATACTTTTACTTCAAAGTGCTTACAAAATTACGAAATTCTTTTATTGAGAACGATTATTTGTTTTTAATATCTATTGTCTTTGAACATTGAATAAGGCTTCGTAATAAAGGCAATGACCGACAATTTTGTAAACACGGGTAATGTTGTCGATTATTAATCAATCATGATATTTGAAACTCGACGGTTTGTAAATATCTTTCGACGAGGCTAGGATAATCTGAATCGAATTTCACTTTAGTAAACTGTAACTGCTACTCAACTCATTTTTGACAGACTTCAAAAAAGGAGGACGTTCTATGTTCGGCTTCTTTTATGTATGTTCGTCGATTACTCCGCCAACTGTGAACCGATTTCGATAAATTTTTGTAATTGTATGGAAAAAATCCCAAAGCGGTCCAAGAAGAATTTTATTCCCGATTATTTTAATTTGTTCCGCAAACATTTTAGAAACAGTGTAAAAGAATAAAGTAAGAGTTTCAAAACGATTCATTTTTGTTCATGTGAGATTTAAATTGATAGAATAGATTAATGTCATAGAATCCTCCTTATATATTAAAAAAGCGAAAGTTTGTGAACATGTATGTATGTACATACGTTGATTGCTCTGTCACAGAAAAAACTATTAAACGAATCTGAAATTTTGCATACAGGTAGTTCTAGCCCGGAACAACACAGGCTACTTTTTATCCCATAAATCAGTTCCCGGGCGTGCGGAGCCGCAGGGCGCAGCTAGTAGAATATAAGTGAACAGATCAAATATTTCATTGTTATTGGATTTTCTTCAAGTGTTTCAAAACCCCCAGTAATGAACTCTAGCGCTTTAAATAAGCAGCTTTCATGCTTCATTGTTTCTTAAATTGGCGAGACAATAAAATGGCTTGAATTCGTGTTGGGTCGTACAATAGAACAATGAGAGCGGACTAAACAATATCTTTTATAAACCGACGCATTGTTTTAAAGATCGTGAAAAATTGTTTGGCGGTTTTATGTAGTGGTTTTATGCTACGGTTAGATTGAGTGGGGAGGTGAGGAAATGGCGAACAGTGTGGCTCAAGTGGGTAAAAGAGAAATAAGCTTTGTCCAGCATGGGAGCAACGGGCTTATTCCTGTTTTTCACAGCTGAGATATCCCGGGACACTTAGTTTTTTTTATTCGCCCCTCAAAAAAAGTCCCTAGTTATTCCTTATGAACAAATGGGTATTTCTAGAAGAAAATATAGGTCAGAGAATCTGTAGACTGAATAAATGCGAATGCAATTAAAATAAACTGACCTTTATGGTAAAATAAGGTTGTCTAACTTTAATACAAAGCAACAAATCCTCGTGCTGCGTCCGCTCCGATTCCGACGCACAGCTTTAATCTGATTAACTAACATTTAAAAGCCTTGAAATTAGAAACTGCCAAACTAATCATGCATGCTTCTTCTATACGTCTCATCATGAAACATAACCTAATTATAAATTTAATCCGAGATCGCTTGAACCTCTTCAGAAGTTCATTTCCAAGACACGAGCACTCAGAAAAAGTTTGCGAATTCTCGACTCACCGGATTATGAGGCAATCTGGGGCGACTTGTCACAAACTTTAATTAGCCCTTGCCATCGAGTTCAGGCTTATGGAAACGACATACGACTCTATATTAAACTACTGTAAAGTTCATTTCACAATAACACTAAGGAGACAATCACACCAAAGTTTGGATGTTTAGATTTATGGGTGGATGGAGGTTTGCTACCTCTTCACGTCAAAACTAGTACACAGATCGTCCTGAAATATATTTGCAGTCTGGGCTGGAAAAAAACGTTGGCTAGTTATTTATTCCATAAATCAGTTCAAATTATTTATATCCCATAAATAACCATAAAAATAGTCTACAGAAACGACACGTTGGAAGGTCCGCACAAAAACAAGTATTTAATAAAATATCTAACCGTCGCAATAGTGGGAAACACAGTGTGAAAGAAGTAATATTGTTGCAACAAAATCTTAATTCAAAGGAAAAAACCCATCGGAACGGGCCATTAAACATTTCATGGACTATGCGAATCACAATCCCCTTTCTGACATTTCCCTTATTTTTCTGCGTATTCTGCTGGAATCTCCCTTTATAACCCATCATGCAATAAAGTACCCAAATAACAGATAATAAAGGTGAATTTACTGAGCCAACCTGAGCTTTCTGACACAAAATAGCTAACGGCTTACGCCCAGAAGATACACTCAGGCAAAATAACGCAACCTGTCTCTACCCCTTTAACTACGAGTATATTATTTTCTCAAATCTTAAGCTGATATGCTTCTGAATTAAAATAGTAAAGAAAATAAGAAAATGTCAAAAAAAATAAAACTAAGCAACAAATCAATGCCCAACTTAGTGAACCAACCGCGCAGAATCCTTAGATGACAGAGACTATAGGGTCGGGGCAAATTCTGCAGTTAGGTAAAAACAATTTTGAGAAGGAGGCCAAGGGGAGGATCCAGTTTGGCTGGGCAGCGTTTGGGAAACTACGTCAAGTCTTCTCGTCATCCATACCGCAATGCTTAGCACGTTCGTCCCGTCATGACCTATGGAACTGAGACGTGGACACTCATAATAGGGTTGGTCCACCAGCTATGGAAGACGAGCTATGGAAAGAGCTAGGCTCGGATTCTCTCTGAACCAAAATTATCGATATAGCTCAAAGAATAAGCAAGCTGATGTGGCAGTGGGCCGGCCATTTCTCGCGAAAACCGATAACCGATGGGGTAAACGAGTTCTTGAGTGGAGACCGCGGCTCGGCAAACGTATTGTGGGGCGCCCTGCAGCCACGTAGGACGACGATCATTGAAAGACTGCAGGGAGATGCTGGATGCGTTAAGCTGAATACAGAGCGCTATGGTGCTCATTAGGGGAGGCCTATCTATGTCCAGCTGTGGACTTATAATAAGCTGATGATGATGATGATGATACATAGTGCGTGCGATGATATTTGCATGAAGTGATTGATAGAATGGAGTGAGGGGATTAATAAAATTGTTTAACCTTTAAACTGTAGACGTGCGACACGCCATGCGCCATTTAGGCCCGTATTATGAAAGCTTGCTCAGTCTTCAATCTCTGGTTGAGTAACGCTTTTCTATAGCATAAATGTTGTTCAAGCATAGCTCGATGACTGAGCAAGCTTTCATAATATGGGCCTTAGAGTTTCTTTGATTTGGTCAATAAAGACGCTCAAAAAATCGGGGAGATAAGGCACTGGCTACTCGAAAGTGGCAGCAGGTCCAATTGTGTCCTCCCACGTCAGATATAATCGGAATGTCATCTATTTTGTTCATAATATACTTAATATTGCAAAAGAATGGAAAGAGCGTGTCTTTCCGTTAAGTTGTAAAGCCCCCAATACATGTTGGCCGAGCTAAGGCCAACGCGAGTAGGTAAATCGATACAAGGCAAGACGTTTGGCAAGTCTACGCAAACTATTGCACCACAAACTACACAAACATGTGGACACGATTGGCTTAGCGCAGGCAAGCGCCTTTGGTTTGTGAAATACCGACACGGCTCCGAAGTGAGGCGAGTGGTGACAAGTCACTGCAAATGACCTCTACACGTTGGCGCTTGTATTTACTCGTTGGGTCTACATGTATTGGAGGCTTAACACAACAAAGGCCTTATTGACATAGTACTGAAAGTACGCTCAGTAGTTTGTCGCACATTGTAAGCCATTAGCTGTTATACATTAGAAAATAGTAAAATCCCGATTTTATTCGAGCGCTATCTTCGGTAGAATACCAAAATGTGTCATGAAATAAAATCCCAAAAATTTTCGACTTCGACGACGTCGATTTATATTTTTATTATTTTTATTTTCTTTGAAATTACCCAGAATGTGTGAAATGAGGGCTTACGCACTATAATGAAAAAAAAACCTTAAAATGTGTCATGTAATAGTGAAGCGACTAGTTTAATTATTTATTTATTAATTAGTTTAGTAGAATAGGACCGAAAGCTTTCCTACTGATCCTTATTTTCTTATTTCGGCTGTGGGGCTAATACCGCGTAAATGGCAGGGGTCCGAAGCTCGAAAGACGAATAAGTCCGGCCTAGCTTAGTGTGGGGACTAATTTTCATTGTTAGTTTATTGCCTTTACTTTACTAGTTTGGGGTTAGTATGAGCTACTAGCCTCTAATTGCCTATTGGATGGATCTTTGAAATAGTTACCCGGTTATCCCAAGAAATGTTCATACCTAGATTGCTATAGATAGTACCTACTTACCAGGGGTAAGTAGGTACTATCTCTAAAACTTGAGACTAGCTAAAAAGCTATAACTAACATGGATAAAAGACTAGTATGTATAGTATAACATGTGACATAGTTACATTTTGTATTCACTTTACTTTTTACCTGTAAATTATTCTGTAGATTAACAGTCTACGTTAGCTCAATTATATACTAGTTCTTATTTGTATCTATTATTTGACTGTAATGTTAATGTTGATTTGTATAAAAAATTTAAATCTCTATTTCAGAGATTTTATCTGATGAGTAAATAACCGAAGTATATTCTTTTAATTTAACCTGTGTTTTAATAAATTTCCATGGTTACAACCTTCTCTATCCCTACGGCTTAAATCCCTAAGGCTATTCGCAAATTTTAATTTTCCAAAGCTCAATACCTAAAGTTCGTAATAAGTTATTCAAACAAGGCTCTTAGGGCAAGATAAATAGTGTTTCCACCGAGGGCAAATTAGTGTCGGGGTGCAAATGAGTGTTGTAGGGTCCAATTGTGTATTGACGTCACGTTTTCAAACGCCAGATCGATTTCCAAGGAAAAATACTGTAGAATGGCAAGGCAACAAGTTTTAAAAACTTTTTACACTTTTAAGACGAAACTCTGGTGATGTTAGGTAGGTACCTAGTGTATGTAGCTTATGAATGTCACATGAAATAATACATTACCTAGTCTAATGTATAATCAAAAAAGTTACATGATTGCACGCTATTTATTGGTACTCTGATAAAAAAAACAACGGGTTGCACTCCGGGAGTGCCGATGAGCACTCTTCCGATGTACTTAGGCACCACATGTAGCAATTTTGTTCTTTGCGATAGTAAATAGTTTCCATCTGTTAGCCTGCGGTGACACTTCTCTACTACTATGTTAGGTCATCTCAACTGACGCTGTGGGATCTGTGTTGTCCCCGGAACTAGCGACATCTTCTTACAACTTAGTGAACTATTTACACAGGTAAGTAGCTGTAACTTTTGAACTTTTGAAAGCTCATCTAAGCAGTCTAGCTTACAATGTAGTACAATTTAAAAATTTCAGTTATGCAAACGTGTTACGTCACCACGGTCACACCCTCACCCTGTCACGAGTTTAACATTTATATATACATACATATATAACCCATGCCAAAAAAGTGCACAACGCCGCCGTTAAAGAAGTTTTCATTTCATAAAAATATATATTAAAGATATTAAACATATTTTAATTATTTTTCCGGGTTCCTATGTAAATTGAATTATCATTTACACAGATGACCGAAATCCTGAAAGTTTGCACCTTACTTTTTGTTACACCCTGTAGAGGCAATATTTTATTTAGGTATAATAGGAATCCATTACAAAACTTGTCGGCGAGTGATTAATTTTATTTCTTGTTCCCAAAATTGGCACGAGGAAAAAGATTATCCTATGAGAGCCTTAAGCAGAGTTACTTTATCCTACATAATTGCAAAATATTTGTCCGCCAGGTGATTTTGTTTATGGATAGATGTGTAAGTTTTCACGCTCTATTGAATCAATAAGGTAATAAAATAACTTGCCAATAAAACAATTTTATTGCGGACTGGATTTTATATCGCTTCAAGGTTCAATCATGCTACAGTAAGTCATAAAAGTCACCATTTTGTTCCATATAATGTCACTTTAATAAATGCATACGTGTTATCCAAGTTAATGGATAAAATTATCGCAAAAAGGTTGTAAGGTCGCTTCTTAGGGTTCATAAGAGTGCGAACTTTTCACCTGAAGCCCTTTACGATAAAACATAAAATGTTGATCCGAAAATAGGTTTGGGTAAACGTGTTTTATCTTTTACCCACCGAGGTTTACCCACTCCCCTCATCAATACACATTGATTTAGCTAATGACGGTAGGTATTTCAAATTATGTTTGCAAGAGATAGAGTCTGTTCAAAAAGAAAAGCGTTGTGGGAATTGAGGGCGCGCGTTTGCCAATCGACAACTTTTGTTGCATTGACAACACTGCTCTATCATTGCCGTACGACTAAAACTGTTAGTTCACCAACGCCACGACGCTTCTCTTTTTGAACAGTCTCTATAATTTGAAGTTTTTCCCTAAGTTACATCTTATACGTCTAAGAAGGAGAACGAACGTTCCAAAAATCGCCTAACCCCAGTTTGTAGGTATTTATTTGAAAAACGCAGGCCAAATTGCTTACACAAGAAAGATCAAAGGCTGGTGTTAGCATACCTAACATAAAACGAAAGTAAATTTAATTTGAACTGAAATTCATGAAAGCTTGGTAAAATACTCGAATGCTCAAAAGGGGCAAAACCTATTTTCCACGACACATTAATTTGCTACAAAACATTTCGTTCTTGCATACACAAAATAATTAGCCCAGAATCAAAGGACTGAATTCCTTTGTACATTTATGTAGGTTCATTATGTTGGCACATTACTAGCGAGTTCCCCCGGTTCGATGTGAAATAATGTAGCTTAGAAAATCTAGGGTAAAATTAGTCGTATTTTCAAAAAAATCTCATTTATTTTACAATCCAAGACTGTTGTTAGCATTGGTGATACCTAAATTCTATCAATTTAAGGATAACAAGCTATCTAGTTTCGCCCCCAACCTGTATGTCTTATGGGTGATTATGGGCACTATCCCCCATGAGATTAACGCGCGATAAAAGCGCTTATAAGAGAGAGGCCTGCGTCCCGCTGTGGACTAATACAGGCGTTTGAGGTTGAGGTTAAGTAAGTTAATTCATCTAAAATCGAAAACCACTGAAGCAGATTTTAATTTGCAGCATCGTTGTTTGTTTAGTATGATTTTTTACTTAAATATTTAAGTAAATAATAATCAGATTAAAAAAAAACAACGAAGTACAATACAGTTATTGTGCCTTAATTGGCAATCTAAGTTTGTGAAAACTTGTGTTATGTCAAGTACCTAGTGCTCTTCCTAAGTTAGTTACAACTATGTACTCATAGTTTTATTTAATAAAGTGAATAAGTAATAAGATGAAACTAATACATTTGGTACCAAATAATATAATGAATCAAATACATTGCGAATCGAAATCAACTTAAAGTAACGCATGCAGGAAGAAAACAAAGTTAATAATTTAAGAATTTGTTACAATGATTAATTAAGTAGGGTTAAAACTAGATTAGTTATGTTATGTACAGTAAAGAAAGTCTCTATTTATGAACATAATTGATGTAAATAATAGAAATAGGCAGCGATGCGACCTGCAGAAGTATAATAACTGTGTAGCAGATCGCAAAAAATACAGTAAAAATTAAAATAGCTGTAAAAATAAGAGTATTATGCGCAGGAAATCAATTGGAATAAAATAAGGTTAAAATTACATCAAATCAAGGTAAACAATCTTTCTTCAGTAAGTCTTTAGTAAATATTAAATAATGAAACAGACAGCCAATGCTATTATAATTGAGTACTAGCAGAAATCTCATTTCACGTCTCGCCAGCATAAATAGAGTTACTGGATCGGAATAAACATCACTTTGAGTTGAGCAAAGTAATACCTCTGAATGAAGTCTGCCAAGTCTATCAGAGCTATAGTCTATGCTTTTGTCTATGGACTATTGTGACTGTAGTTTCGAATCACCTAGAATAGGCTAGTATTGAGCTGATCTAGATTGAGTTGATAATGCTTAAGTAGAACTAAACATGCTAACAGAGGATTAAACTGAAAGCATTTGCTTCAGTGCTCGATAAGTTTAGCTGAGCGAGTGGTTGCTAATAAAAACAAACAGAGAATATAAAAATATATCCATTGTTTGGGGGAGGCACGTTCAGCTGTCTGCGAATAACAGCTACTGTAGAAGAATGTTTTTTTTATCAGTTTCGTTGCCGATGGTCCTGCGCCTTTTCACGTCCAGGTCGAGTCAGTTTCCCGACCTATCGGATCCCCCCTCTATCGGATTATAAGGATGTGGGAACAGAAATTGCAGGTGCACTCTTTTTTTTTTTTTTTTTTTATTTATTTATCAACTTAAAATAACATTACATAGAAAACTAATAATAACACTAGGTAAACCACAGAGGTTTGTGAAACAGTGCTATTAGCGAGTCAGCCGAATAGCTACCTATCAGATAGGTTTGACAAAAATAATAGCTTAATATAAGTTTTAGTGTGATTGATTACATAGGTACTAAAAGAGTTACAAAATTAGACAGAACTAGGTAGCTACAGTTATTAAGATAGGTACAATATATTTCTTTATTATCTTTGTATTTGCACTCACACTTGAGCACTTCATTATGTGCTGTACATACAACTATTCTCCATGTCCGCCATGTCCCGAACTCTACTAGTAGATACTATGTTTTTTTCAAATGAAATGAATAGGTAAATTTAGTGCAATCTCGTACGATGGATTAACAAACATGTTTCTGATGGAGCAATAGTACTTTAAAGCCTAATCAATGGCTGATGTATGGGGCTAATCACATCACACTAATATAAATGCGAGAGTTTGGATGGATGGATAGATGTATGTTTGTTACGTCTTCACGCCAAAACTACTGAACGGATTATGCTGAAATTTTGCCTACAAGTAATTTCTAATTCTAAGCCTAGAATCAAACGTAGGTTTCTTTTTCCTCCCATAAATCAGTTCCCATGGGATAAAAGTAACATTTCATTGTTTCCTTAGGAACAACGCTAGTAAATAATATTGGTATAGTGATAAAACTCCATCCGCAGGTATAAATAAAGAAATCACGTTTTAGTAAAATAGACCTCGCAGACAAATATAAAGACGACAGTAAAAGTTTTTGTGCGCGTAGGGCCTTTGTTCAAAAAAACATTTCGATTCAATATTTTATCACGCGCTGGCCTGTGGACTAATCCATCCATTTATTCTGCTTTTGACTGGATTTCAATAACATTTTATGAAAATGGGAACATATTTTAAATGCATATTGCTAACATAGTTCTGCTCGCCGTTTCACTCATGCGATACCCCAAAGTAAATTAAATGAAGTAGCTTCTAACCCGTTTATTTGACTCGAAACATTACACCAAAATCTTTATTGAAAAAGAAAATTACATCAAATAACAGAAATAAATTAGAACCAGTATTAACAATTGAAACAATTGAACAAAACTTATACAATTGAACAAAACTTAATAAAAGATAATGAATAAAATTAAAGTATTGGTATCTAGCGTATTACGCCAGACTATTAGGTTTCAAAAAAATCGGAGCGCTTGCAAAGTTTACCCTATTATTTTAAAGTCGATATTCCATCTCACAATAACACTCTTATACAAAAAAACTTGCCAAAAAGCCGCAGACATACACACAGATAAGCAATCAAACTTTAAATTTTTTGATTGTTTTGTTTTTTCACATTTCTACAAAACCGTCAAAACCTAAAGCAGTAAAAGCAACATTCTAAAAATTAAAACAAAATCTGCTCTCAAAAAACTTCGGAGCGACATTCTCTTTTCTATTCACCGGTAATAAATAATAAAAGAAAACTTATCAGGTTTTCCTCGTGAATAAAATGCAGCGTAGCATGAAAACAGCTGTCCTATTTGCTGCAAGTACTTTATACGAGGTTGTACTCCAGTTTTGACCTTGGGTATGGAGACATCAATGGAAACGTTTCTATTTTCTGTATGAACACTTTTGTCGCACGAAGGAAATGTGAGAAACGTTTAAGACATAGAGGCACTGAATAGTTTTAAGCAAGTCGTGTAATAAAATATCGGCAAGTTAAATTCGTTAGATGAATTCACTACTGGACATGCTGATTCAGATTCTTCATTAATAACAGTTGTTATGTCACAATCTTATCGCAAAATAAAATATTCCTCCTTACCTTAACAGGTTTTTAATTGGTTGACTGCTACTGGACGCAGGCCTCCCCCTGATAAATGCCTTATTATCGTTTATCTCATAGGGGGTCGATAAACTGGGGATGCCCATAAACCCCACGCTGGGTTAGGGTTGGGTTCGCAGCTCGGTGGTAGAATAATTATTGTTCCGCAGGGGGCGCTGCTCCAGGCCCTGGTGGATATCCCTTAGTCGTCTTTTACGTCAACCTCGTTATGAGTTGGGGTGGTGCAAATTCTAAGCCACATAGCTATATAAATTATTAATTTTATTATATCCCTTAAGAATTGCAATAAAAATTGTTAAAATTACATTGAAAAGAAAACATTTAAATGAATCGAACAATAATATAATATAACTATCTTCGCCCCGCGGCTTCGCACGCGTTGTTCCAATGGAAACGGAAAGGTGTTTTTCATGCTAAGGAAACTGATTAAAGAAAGTAGCCTATGTTTGATTTTAGGATCAGAATTACCTGTATGCAAATTTTCAGCCAGATCCGTTCAGTAGTTTTGGCGTGAAGAGGTTACAAACATCTATCCATACAAACTTTCGCATTAATAATATGTGCTTAGTGTGGTTAGTGAGCATTATATCCAAAACATCCGGAACAAATATAAACATATAGTGATTGTGAGTACCTACCTACTATGATTTACCTTTAGAAATTTAGCAGCATATGTTTTTGATCCCCTTAAAAAGTATCAAAGAAATTCGGGCGAAACGTCCCCTTCACTTTTCACCCCTGCAGCCCTGCATTGGGGTACAACACGTTCGAATCTAAAAGAATGAGATTTTAGATTCGGACGAAATCTCTTCGCGGAAGAGTTTAAGATTCAGGCAAAATGTACCCTAGCCCGTATAGAAAACATCTGCAACGATTTTGAAAGTGACTAAAAAGAGCATAAATCTGAATTTTATTCTATCGAACAACATAATATTCTCAAAGCGCTACAGGAGCGCACGACTTGCACTCAAGGGAAATGCAATAGAAATAAAATCCCTGGGTCTTGGATTTAATATTACTTTGCCTTCGGTATAGATTGCTTTTGTTTGAACCAATCCATTGATTGATTCATAAAGTTTGAGATATTTTATTTTCCCTTGAGAATTTACAAATTCACTTGCAGAGAAACTATAACTAAACTTACTAATTAAATCTAACAAGGCCTTTCAGCTTTCTAATCTATCTATATATTTAAAATTTATATTTTTTCATTGGTCATGCCATCACGCTTGAACCGATTGTTTGTTTATGTTTGTCATTGACAGGATAAGGTTCTTAGGAAACAAAAATTAAGAAACTTGATAACATAAATTTCCAATTTCCCGGGCGAAGCCGCGGAGTGTAGCTAGTTTAATTATATTTTTTTTTTTAATTTTAAAATTAGTAAAATTAAAATATAACAACATCGATTTTTAGGTCGAAGTAGTGTTATTTGTGTTTTTTTTTCAGTAGGTGTGTACTGAAATAAAAAATACAACTAAGTACAACTTCGACCAGGGAACACCGGTGGCGGTTCTAAATAACTTAACCAACCATTGTTTTATTTGATAACGTTGTGGCTGATTGATTGACACTGCTCTAAATTGCTTAATGCAATGGCAATTGCCTTTATTTAACTTTTGTGTCATGTTACTTTTATTGAAATGCAATAGAACGTTCGGTAGGTGGTACAACGCGGGTTTTTGTTTTTCATAATTCAATTCCAGCCGTTATAAGTTATAAACTATAGTTTCTATTCAAAATAATATAAATATTAGAATTTAACTCCTATCCTATCTCATATTACATCGACTGCACATACTTACCTTGAAAAGATAAAGATAAAGCTTAAGTTACCCTGGCCCAAAATTGTTCGGGTCACGTAATTCCAAAGGTTTCGAATAAAAGCGGTTAGACAAACTTAGACTTTAAGTTCGAACGAGTGCTTAGACTTAAAGTTTGAAGCTTCCACTTGAAATCCGTATTAGGACGTTTAAGGTCCCCTACTCTGGGCAACGTCGAACGGTGATTAGATAATAATGTTTTTTTTGAAAAAGCTACCGACGTCAAATTCCTTTTAATTGACACTGTCTTTAACCATAGCGAAGTAATTGTCCAAATAAATCCATAATCGACGGAGAAATCTGCGAACATAAATAAAAAAACACAGCTGAACATAGGATCGCAGAATGATGCCGAATGGCCACCGACAATGTCCCTAGTTAAAAAACGTCAATAACGTAATAATAGGTTGCCGGACGGCCTTTGTCCAAAAATAATTATTTTGGCACGACGCGTTGGCGTCGCTTTATCTAGGTATTGCATTGTATTTTATTTTTTCATTTAATACAATTTCAATGTAAAGTAAAACGTAGAAAGAACTCTTTTGAGACAAAAAAGGTAGAACTTTCCACTCGAAATCCGTATTACGTTAAATCCGTGTCAGATCGAGTAAACTTCCGCCCTACCTCGATCGGTGGAATGGAACGTAGAGCAATAACAGTGATAGCGGAAACACGTCTCTGTACATGGGTACCATAGATTTAAGTTAAACCTGGGGATTGGGTGCGAGGTTTTTGAAAATAGAGCGAATAAGAACAAAATAAAGAAGAACAGCCCTTCTACAGATTCAAACAATAGAAATATACACATAAAATGTAAGCCGGAAGGCAGAAAAAGGCCTCTGACTCAGCATGGGTAATATTACTGGTCGAGAAGAAGACTCAAATTAGGTTCACCCACCACAGTCATAGTCGGCACCGGCACCGCCAACGTTCGTGTTTCGCGTGCGTGTTGCTGTCTCGGTCGCACTTCGGCCTAGGTGCGACGTAGAAGTTCGACCAAGGTAGAAGTAGAGGTACTGTACTAGGTACTACGTCTTTTTATCTTTGTTGTTCATAGGTTTCAATGTTTTAAAAGATTGGAACTAGCGTGTCCTTGCATTCAGTTGTAGTACATACCACATTTTGTTGTTGAAATGAAATAATAATAATATAAATTAATAAGGCAATGTAATTAGAATATAATGTAAGTTAACAATAATGTAATCTTTTAAATAAGGAGTAAACATGTTATTTAATTATATTTATATTTGACATGTAAATTTAAAATTTACCAATAAAATCTTGTATCTTGTATCTTGTTGAATTAGCTCTGGGAGAACGTACCATATTTGCTTTACTTAAATCTATGCCCAATAGCTCGGTACACGGTAAACGGTAGTACTATATATTACCTATTCTGTGCTAGAGGTACATACATTTATTTCGTGGTAAAGTAAACAGAAAAGCCAAGCACACTACACCGATGTTGTAATACAGTCGCTGTACATATATAAGATGTGTAAAGGCCGCAGTCTGTAAGAGCTACCTGCATTTTTGAATAGATTTTACTTTACAAATGTTGGGTATGGTTATTTTTTTATAACTTAATGGTATTAATGTGAAAAGTTAATAGAGTACAGGGTTATTCGTAATTGAAGAAGGGAAGATGCAAGGTTGTATTCTTAATCATTTTCGAAACAAAAACACTTTTTCCCGAAACCCAATGAATTACTAAAGACTGATCTCCCACTCTCACTTCCACTGTTAATTGGACAGAGCCGTTTTAAGTTTATTTTCAAATAAAACCTCCCTAAAGAACGTGTTCGTGATGAAGGGCAGAACCTGCGGGTAACAAAATTTTAGTAATGGACCATAACCTCGTATATACTCGTATCTAAGATGGTTAGACAAATGGATGCATGGATAGATAGATGTTTGTTACTTCTACTACGCCAAAACTACAAAACGGATCGGGCTGAAATGACGTAGGTCTAGACCTGGAAAGACAATTAAGCTAATTTTACTTTTAATCTCTTAAACCAGTTCCAATGGGAGAGAAATAACCTTCAAATCATTCCATTGAAACAAAGCTTGCGAAGGGGCAGAAACTAAAGTCTTCAGGCGTCAGTAAATTGGTGCTACGTGTAAAATGGTGCATACGATTTTACCTTTTTTTTACCTTTAATCAAAATTATTCAAACTAATCAACCGTAATTCCAATTATTCTAAGTAGGGAATCTAAGATCTGCACGGATGTCTCGCATAGGAGGGTATTGTGCATTATCACCATGCCTAAACAGGCCCTAACTATGTCTTCTGCAATTTAAAATTAACTTATAACGTATTGTTATTAATGCCTATTAAATAGAAAATGATTAAAATTTACATTTAAAAGTAAGTAAAAGCGAGTCTAGTGTGTCGTAACCTTAATACCTGTACATGAAGTAAAAGCCCTCACTGGCGCAGGGCGCAGGTAATCCTTGGCTGGCAAGGGGCGAACAATGCACGCCACGAGGGCTCGTCATTGTACCGTTTCGTTTATGCTCACGTAATGCTTGGAAAACGGGCATCTTTAAAATTGGAACGTGCGGAGAGGCATGCAGGTTTTTGGACTGAAAAGTATCGAATATTTTGAAATGAGGTTGCTCTACTTTACGTTACATGTGATGACAACGCTATTTAGTCTACATCATAGACATCGAATTTTTCACCGAACTACTTACATACCGAAAAGTAGATAACGAGAGCAATAAAAAACAACGTTTTTTTTGTCAGTGTTTAATTTTACAATTTGACCTTTCCTAACCTTTGTATTTATTGTATTTATTCTTACAAAATCTTCAAAGTATTAATGAAAATAAGGAGTCATCCATTAGATTTGATGTAGAACGCGATTTTTATGAATATGGTCTTGAAATATTGCTAATTTGAGTTTTTTATTTTATTTTAAACAGTTTGTACACATAATTCGATCATAAAATCTTTTAATAAGCCTTGCCAAAAAAATGATTTTAACCGAAAAGCTCTCCGCTCTGTTTTGTGACTTTACGAAGTAGAATGTTAATTGACTTTGGTAAAGTACTACAGGCACCTAAAGCATTGATGGTACCTACTAAATACCTGCTTTCCATATTTCAGCTTCAAAATGAAACTTGAAATCTTGTTTAGGTATATTTGTGCATTGCTGATTTATACTGAGACTTCTTAACAAGTATGTAATTAAATGAACATCAGCTATGTTCCCTAAATTAACAGGTTCTGAATTAAAGTTCGATTATCATCATCGAATTTCAAATAAATTTCCAAAGGCCACAAAGCTATCCCATAAATTGTAACGTGGTATCGCATTGTCGGATCGTATTACAGTGGTATCCCTTCACAGAGTAAGAACAAACTACCTACAACACCAGCATGGAACTATTATTTTTATAAATCTACCCGTATAAGCATACTGCTATTAATCAATAATTTCATGGATATTATAGGATCATATTTTCATGGATCGCATTCTCAGAACTGAACAAAATTAAAATGGGACCACACGGGAAGCACCAGCTTTCATATAAAAAAGAATCATGCAAATCGGACCACCCAGTCAAAAATTCTGAGGTAACAAACAGAAAAAAAACAGACGAATTGAGAAGCTCCTCCTTTTTTTGAAGTTGGTAAAAAGGGCGATCTTATTATAAATAGGGCTGGGCCATGGTTCAGATTGAATTTAAGATGAAAACAAAATATACCAAATTCGTAAAAGTCTTAAATGATTCCTCCAGTAAGTAGGTATAGGTTTTTCGCAACTTAGGCTGAACTAAGCTAAGAACTAACTCTAGGTGCATCTACTTATTGCAATTCTGGCTTTGTGTATTAACTCTAGTTGGTCAAATTAAAATTAAAAAACTGAGCATCTACAGAGTGTTTTCTGATTTAACAAAACACCCTGATTTGTACTTATTTATTTATAAGTGCAAAAGTTAAGTACGATTAAGTTCCTAACTATGTTTACTTATTTTCACTCTGCGTGCGTATGTGCGCTGAATATGGCTTTTGAATTTTTTGAATTTCATTCATACATCCCAAATACATAAATATTGTTACAACAAAGCTTTCAGGGGTCGAAGCGTGTACGAAACTCGTTTACGATGTAATCCATTTACGAAGTACAAACAAAATAAACTTTTGTATATTGTTGTTGAACAGTTCCTGTCTGTATTTATAACTGGCTAACGAGATACGATAGCTATGTCAACCTTAAAAAATATTTAAAAAAATATATTTATCATTTATTTATTTATAAAAAATGTATAGAATACTGCAATTTTTTTTTAACCCAACAAAACAAATCTTAAAATGAATTGCAGTTTTTTTTTTATTTGGCATCTCCTTGCAAAAGCTCCCGTACCGCAGGAGGAAACTTTATATAACATTCCAACTTATTCCTGGCACCGGTCCAAGCTACTCTAAAATTCATGTTATATAACCTTACCAGGTCCTCGTCATCATCAGATAAGATGTCTCGTTCTTGCGTTGCCATTGCACTGTGATCATCCGATCAGGTAAACTTTCATCCATGGTTCACAACCACATCACATCAACACCCACTGATAACACCAACTGCATCCGATTTCGTCTCTGGCATTGACATCCAATCATGTTTGAAACACTGGCTGAATATAAACAAAACAAATGACAATCACAATTCAAGAATCGTGTTCGAAAACAAACCGCGCTTTTGAAATAGGAATGTCCGCGCGTGTCGAGCTTCAATCGCTTACTGCGGCGGGGCGCGGGTTGAGTACTGCTGCGTCTCGTAGTCATGGCAACGCGTGACTTTTCGCGTCACTTGCTGCGGGTAGGGCTGCATTTTCTACGGGCACGTGCTGAAAACTGCGAAAAGACAAAAGGCTAAAAAAATAAAAAGTTTACCTTTTACGAATTACTAATATTTAAAAAAAGCCCATAAGCTTTATTTTTAAATGACTCTACCATTAAAGACGTAATATGACTTTCTTAAAGGTAGTTTGTAACAGATATTTGTACTTACCTACTTATGTTAAAACCGTCTTTTATTTTTCTAGTTGTAGGTTAGGTGTACCTTTGCCTTTGGTTAGGTACCCCGCCTTTTTATAAGCGAGCATAATTACAATTCCATAATAATCATTTTATTGTCGTGCGATTATATAATTTCCATATTAATTATTACCCACCGCACCCATTTATTAATTAAACACGTAAAAGGTAAAATAGGTTTCCGCAAATTGATTGCGTTCACGGTTTAATATAATTTACCTTGAATGTTTTGTTGTGTGCACATGTGGCTTCATTTAGAAAATTACACGTAGCTTTAGACTGAGGTTTACATTTAAACGATTACGAAATGTTACGTGATTTGGGGGATTATAAGGTAATTTAAAAAAAAAGAAACAAATTAAATTAAATTCTATTCTATTCTCTGTGTTACATTTGGAACGTTTTGTTTGATAATTTAAATAATAAATGCTGGGAATTCACAGAGCATCAATATCATCTAGCTTCAAACTAAGCTAATATGATGGGTTCTACTTGCTAGATCTCTGATATCCTTACAATCATACCACCACTTTGAAGTAAGGATCTCGAAATATAAAAGAAATAGCTCCAACTACATAAAAGCGAAAACCAGTTAGCACATCTAATTCCTACAGCTCACGGCGTTTCTTTCATCAAAAGAATTAGAAACATTTTCATCGCTAAGCGGAATCCATTAATTTGAAGGCGCAATGGATCGTGAATGGACGACAAATAAATGGGAATCGGCTCAGCGCTAATGGATGGCAAGTAGGTACCTACTTCTTTACCTTTTTACTGAAGAAGGAAGTTTGTTTGAGAAACTTAAAGGAATAGCACACATATCCCACCGCACAGAACAAAAATGGACTTTCGAAGTATCAAATATGGGCATAGAAACTCTTGGGCTACATTGGTACATTTTATAGTGACAACATAAAATAATAGCCAACGTGCAGTTGACGAATTTGCCGCAGCCTTAGAAAATTTTTGGTTGACGCTATGGAACCCGCAAACTTCAAGCGAGTGTCCCGCTCGCTGTAGCCAAGACGCAAATATCTTCCTCGACCGTGTATAGCGGGGCCGCGGCTCTGCTGCAGGTCGCACCGAGTTTGGGCAGTGAATGCGTTAAGCAAGTTGTACAAAGGCTCTTTCCCGAGCGTGCGTGGACAGCAACAGCTTGCGGTCAATATGGTTTGAGGCGGTGACGTGCGAATGCGGTGTCGTCTATAGTATGCTATGTTGTGGTATGCAACCACCTTTATTCTTCTAAGGTGAATATTTTCCGGCATTTATTATGGCTATTAACAACACTCTCCTGACAGTAATATAGAGTCGAGTTGCAGTCGGGTTGTGGTCGATTCGAATGAAAAATATCTCATAAACGTGAACTTTCTTTGTTCAAAAGCTAAACTGAAATGTATTTTTGGAACAAAAAAGCGTGGAAATAAAATATTCGCAGACTCTCAGAAAACTCATTTTCTACTAAATCGTGCTGACAAGACCATAACTCGGTTTTATTTCCAGACTTAGTAGGGTAGGAAGCCCACGTGGCTTGTTATTTTATTTTCACAGATTTTGCGATCGAATAGAAAGTAGTTATTTTCAGATTTGGGGTTTTTTTTTTTAATCAGAAATAGACCTTCGTTTGACTGCAATCTCACATAAGAGCGAAGATGCGGCCGACGATGTATCACGAAGGTCTAGAAGATGGCTACTCCGGACCACATTCCGAAACACGGACTGGCCCAGTCCGGATGGTGGTGACAAGCCACGGCCGAAGCCTACCACCAGAGGGTACCGCTCTTAGCACCACCCAGAGGCCACGTGTAGGGTATCAGAGGGTCAACACCTACGGACGTGAGCGATACTGTCCCCCATCAGTTTTAGTGAGTATATTGAAGTAAGTACTTATATTTATATTTATGGACAACAAAACAATAGAATTTTATTTTTGTACCTATTGTATTTATTGCATAATCAAAAAAACAATCAGGTAGGTACGTAACATTTTATTTCTTAACGTTTTTTTATAGTCTAGGCATAGTAGGTTCAACTAAAATACTAGCGAACGAGAGCAGCTCTCGTTCGCTTAGTATTTATTATAGACAATGCCCAGCAGCTGGGTATTAAGGAGGCCTTTACCAAGGAATATCTAATAATAACCGTTTTTTATGATACCCATCTACTTTCTACTCCAAACGCTCTTAGTGTTTCTAGTTCCTACCAGTTTTAACCTAAATTCGGAGACATCCCTTATCATCAAATTATAAGCCCCTGCCAATATTAAAAGTTATTGTGACATTATTTATTCCCAAACAAAGTGTTTTCCAAACAGATCGTTAGCAGAATCTGGATGACGAGGCGGGATCGGCGCCACCCCGTCGCGCCAGACTGGCGGCCAGTCGAATGCTGGGGTGTGCTAGGACTAGCCAATACTCGTATATCTGTGACTCATCTTGCAGATGTTCATTTGTTTTTATGTTCGAGCTAGACTGAGGAGCAAACAGCGGGAGGTCATGGGACAGAGAAGCCTGGACGAAAGGGAGATTGCTCTGCAATAGGATATATGCATGTGACTTCAAAGAGCTAATATTTTTTTTACGTATTCTCTATTGATATAGAAATATACCTATCTGTATATATATTTTTGTATTTTATGATGTTTTTATTGTGAAATTTAATCATTGAAAAGTAGATATTTTAAGTCTCAACAGCAAAATGTCTAAACGCAACGCTATTGGCATGTGAAGCGTGACGTCATACTTGAATATTTTTGTATGGGCATGAAGTTTTGACTTTGAGTTTACATTATGGGACTCGATGATCCGTGACGTCATAAAATGCATGTCTAACATGGCAGCGTTTTTATCACACGAAACCGAGTGTAGTTTTACTTTTAGTTTTTTACCACAATAATTTAATTTTTTTTGGGTGTTATATTTTTTTTCGTTTATGTATTAACCTAAATAATCGATTAAAAAAATAAAAAAAAACCCATGCATATACCCTATTGGACAATTAGTAAATAAATGAGTTTAACTTTTTCGTATAGTCAAAGCGACGCGTCACCCGAGAGCTGGTGAGTATCTGGCGCAGTGCATCAGTATTTCCATACAGCTAGCGTCTTGGGGACGCTTCCGGCTGGCACTATTGATATGGATCAGATGAGCTATCTGTAGATTGTTTGAAACAGTCTGCAATTAGCTCAATTAATTTATTAATGTACAATATTTGATTGTAATTTTCTTTGTCAATGGTACATACATCACTTTTTAATTTTAATAAATCACTGGCTACTTTAAATTTAAGTACGAATGTCTTCTACTTGTAATGTTTGGTCTTTAGGGATATCGTCACGCAGTAGCTTAGCTTCATGAATTGTGCGTGAGACACTGTCAAGATTCACACTGTCACTCATAGCAGATGAGATTAGGTCAAGTTTAATCAATGCTTCTGGCTTATTACCTTTATCTATCTTTAACAAATTCGAAAAATGTATTAAATGATGCGTCACAAAAGACAACCTATATACTAAACTGACTTTAAATACTGCGTCATGCACTCCTTTTCTTTCATTGCGTCACTGAAAATTTAGAGCAAAAGCTTCAAAGTATGAGTCACCGACGCAGGGCAGTAAGGGGCTGCCAAATATGGCAGAGCCAAGGTCAACCCATGCTATGCAGCATTTTAAACATTTATTTAATCTTGGCGCAATATCAATTTCATCTACATTTTTTTCGAAGCCTTGGACTGGTTTTTATTTACAAAAGCTTTTGGTAACATTTGGTTCACGAGCGTTGAATATCAGCTGTACTTCAAAAGTTGCTAGGTTTTATTATGTGCTTTTCATTCATTTATTTCCGTTCATCTCAAAATCACTATGTTACTTTTAAAGTTGAAATTCTGAAGAGTTTAAAACGTAAGCGGTGTTTGGATAATTTTTTCAAGCAAAGTAGGCATACTTCTAAGTTCATCATCATCATCATCAGCCTATATTAGTCCACTGCTGGACATAGGCCTCCCCTAATGAGCGCCATAGCGCCCTGTCTTCAGCTTGACGCATCCAGCATCTGCCTGCAGTCTTTCGCAGATCGTCATCCCACCTGGCCGGAGGGCGCCCTACACTACGTTTGCCGAGTCGCGGTCTCCACTCAAGAACTCGTTTACCCCATCGGTTGTCAGTTCTTCGCGAAATATGGCCGGCCCACTGCCACTTCAGCTTGCTGATTCTCTGAGCTATGTCGATAACTTTGGTTCTCTGTCGGATGTATTCGTTACGAATCCTATCCTTCAGAGAGACTCCGAGCATAGCTCTTTCCATAGCTCGCTGAGCGACCTTGAACTGGTGGACCAACCCTATTGTGAGTGTCCACGTCTCAGCTCCGTAGGTCATAACGGGTAGGACGCACTGATTGAAAACTTTCGTTTTCAAGCATTGCGGTATGGATGACGAGAAGACTCGACGTAGTTTTCCAAACGCTGCCCAGCCCAACTGGATCCTCCTCTTGGCCTCCTTCTCAAAATTGCTTTTACCCAACTGCAGAATTTGCCCAAGGTAAGTATACTCAGAAACAATTTCGAGAGGGTGGCCATGTACGACGACCGGCCCCGGATCAATGAGGCCATTGATCATGACTTTGGTTTTATCCAAATTCATGCCGAGACCGATGCGTCGCGAGGCTGTTGCTAGGCCGTCTAAGTTCATAATCATAATCAATGTAAAAGAAGTTTTCAATCCATCAAGATTGAAGAACGGTATTTTCTTTTCCTTTAACAACCTTGTCACTTAGCAATTATGTGGGAAAACAAAAAAATAAATAAATGTCATTTAAAGCAGCATAATAATCTCGACAAGTGGGAGCTCAGGTAATAGGTACTACATGAAGGATCCGTGATCAATCCACATCAGCCGTTGAATCGATTGCTGCCGTCGGGGCTAGATCGACTCAATCGATTCAATAGTGCGTTGGGATATTGCAGATGAGTATCATCAATCTAACGTACACTTCCGAGCAAAACGCACTAATCGTGGTATAAAATGTCCAGTGAAAATAATCACCATTCGCATAGACATTTAAGTCCTCGATCACTCTGTGTACTTACTCGAGTATGGAGAAAGGTAGTGCAATGAATATGGATAGTTTTCTAGGTATAATAAAAAAATCTATCCACGTAGTGTATTGTATTGTGTTTTGTGTGTGTATGGGCATGAAATGA
Organism: Eupithecia tripunctaria; assembly: GCA_955876795.1. NCBI lineage: Eukaryota > Metazoa > Arthropoda > Insecta > Lepidoptera > Geometridae > Eupithecia > Eupithecia tripunctaria. Next base: position 10,113,996 of record OY041612.1, read on the forward strand.
CACTTGTCTAAGCAGGGGGGTTATGCTCTATGACCAATTCAACGTCTTACACAGATACGACAAGATATCAGCGGGGAATGGGAGAAAACCAATACAGTTTTGTCCCATTCCCCGCCGATATCTTGACGTATCTGTGTAATACGTTGAATTGGTCATAGAGCATAACCCCCCAGATAAGATTCAAACAAGTATGGTCAAGGCGAGAGGGCTGAATAGAGTTTTCCAAGGAATGAAAGAAAAAAATTCGTCGACTATGTGCACACTATGTAAACAGATAAATGCTCATAGTGTTCCCAAAGTGTTGCTCGGAAGTGTACCCTATTCCAGTTATCCCAACACACGTGTGGGTATAAGAGGGTATACCGTGTTGCCAGGATAAGATAACGCAAGGTGACCTACTTTGCTTGTCATCAGAGTTTTCGGCTGAAAGTTGGCTCCTGCGAAACCCACTTTGGTATCCAGTCTACTTCGCATCCTTTCAAACTTAGAAGTGGTGCTCCATGGCAAAAACTTTAGGCAAGTTTACTTAGAGAAGAATGAAACCTTCTCTAATCAAAACAACGCAAAAAATAGTAAATCTTTTCAATGATTTGGGATGCGTAGTGCGTAATTCAGCAAATTCTAAGATAAAAATCAGCGCCTGTCGTTTCCTGCCAGTTTCACTAGTGTGCCTTTGACGGATGGCTTCACTTGCCAAGACAAATTAGCTGGAAAGATAAAGGATTCCGCGCGCCAAATTCCAAAAACGAGACAAGCGAATGAGCGCTTTGCCTAATCAAGCGAGAAATAAAACCGCTGCGTAGATCTGTCTACGCTTTGAAGTCTATCGCTCAGCTGGATATTATGACATGATGGCTAATGAGATGGAAGGTTGAGGGACTGATGTCTATCTGAGATGCGGAAGGAAAGCGCTTGGCAAATGGGAGGGAGGGATTTATGAGCTTACAACTTGGGGTGGCTTGGCTTTTGGTTATAGGGACAAACTTTGACTAAATCCGAAACAGCGATATAAAGTCTAGATTTCAAAATGAGTTCATACACAATCCACTATACTACAAAAAAGTTAGACATCTGTTGAGGGTATTAAACAAAAGCGTTACCACAAAACTACGTTATATGGGTAAACGTGATAAATAATCATATAGAAAACTTTAGTTTCATTGAATAAATTAATATATTGTTATAATAACCAAATCAATCTCTTCTCAGCAAGCAAACAGATCTTAAATAATGAACTTTCTTCTTGTCGAACCAGTGCCTAGCTTAATGGACTCCGCAAACATACTTGAGACGTGCTCCGCGTAATTTTGAACAAACTGAGTCGAACACCACATCGAAATGTAAACGAGAAGCACGAAAAATGTCTGAAATCAATATCTTGTGACGGTTAAATAGGTAAGTAGGTATTACATTTCCGGAACCGAAAGTGATGGGCTGCTAAAATGAGTCATTATTTTAGCCTTCTTCTAATGTAGCGTTAGCAAAAAATCTCGCTAGCAATTCCTTTTATTCGGTTCTTCGGCAAAAGCCTAAAACAAATGGTTCGACACGGTAAAACGATGCAAACTCTACTCTACAGCAATTCACCCAATCAAGAAAGCAATTTCCTTCGTTTAAAAATACTGGAAAATGAAAATTTCTGCTTGATTTCACTTGACTTGGAAGGAAATTCGACGGATCCAAACCTACAAACTTCTTCAAACGACGTCTGACATTTTATTTGTTGTTAAGGAAAAAAATCGCTATGAAACTAGAAACGTTCCTAAGTACATAGACATACCAATGCAAAATCTAAAATTTACCAATTTGCCTGAAAAATATAACTTGGTACCAACAAAGTGAGGCTCTTTCGTGTAGAGCCCTCGAGGTAGACATGAGTGCTTGTGAAGAGCTGAACGATGCTTACCAGTTGAGAGGAGACCCTTTAGTACCTATTCTGTGCTCTTATTTACTCAGAAGACTTAGATAAGTATAATCATTATGATTTTGCCACCATTGCTTTTTTTCTTGTGAAGAATAAATCACAGCAATTCATGCTGGGCATATCGGACAGCATCAGCACCAACCTCGGCAGAGTTTGTGATGTCTTCTAGATAATTGATATATTTTTTTACTAAGTAGACAATGTTTAGGATAATCCTATACTATATCCATTGAATTAGCAGCTCACTGACTATATCCTACTAATATTATAAACGCGAAAGTTTGTATACATGTCTGTATGTATGTTTGTTGCTCTTTCACGTAAAAACTACTTAACAGATCGGGCTGAAACTTTGCATACAGGTTGTAACAGCACAAGTACTTACAGGATATTGGCTGGAAGCGGGATACTGTGTCACACACTAATTATTGGATTTTTGATGAAAGTTGATGATAAATTTTGAGGCCGAAAAGTTTTGTGTAATGGGTGAGAGTGAATGAATGGAAAGGGGAGCGGATAAGGGGGTGGGGTGTTAGGGTTGTACCTGTACGTCGACATGTTGAATCCTTCGACCGGTCTTTATGACATTGACATTGACAGATGTGAAATACCGAACATGGCCCCCCACAAAAAGGGTTCCCCTTTTTTGAAATAATACCTACTTGATTTGACCTAGTTGATTTGCTACAATTTAAGACAATAAATAATTTGTACATTACTGCCTTACATTCAATGCTCAGATATTACGCTTTAATTTATGGACTGTATAATAATTTGAAACCTGACAAAATAATATTACTTAACTACCTACCTAAACATTACTTTAATAAAACTTAATCTTGATTACTAGGTAGAGGAACAAGCTTAGCTAAAGATCTTACAAAGTTTCCTTTAGCAGTTTTTAGTTCAACTACACGAACAATTGAGTCTGGTCCGGGGAAAAGTTTGATAACTCTACCACGAGCCCAATGAAGCGAAGGAAGGCTGTCTTCCTTGATTAAAACTAAATCTCCTAACTTGACGTTATACTGAGTAAGGTGCCATTTGGCCCGTTGTTGCAATGTGTGAAGATAGTCATGACTCCAACGCCTCCACACATCAGCAGTCATTTGTCGAACGAGCTGCCATCGAGCAAGCTGATTTACATGTTTGGTTTCTATTGGTAACGGTTCAGGCAAAGATACTAAGGGCGAACCAATTAGAAAGTGGCCCGGAGTTAGAACTGATAAGTCGTTAGGATCATTAGATAAAGGGCACAGAGGCCTCGAATTAAGAACTGCCTCTATTTGTGCAAAAATGGTTGTAAGTTCCCCGAATGTCAAAGGTCTATCTCCTAAGACACGTTTCAAATGTGATTTACTAGATTTGACAGCAGCCTCCGCCAAGCCGTTGAAAGACGGACTGAGGGGTGGCGAGAAGCGCCATTTTATGAAATTTTCCGCGAAAAAATTATCTACTTTAGGGTCCTTCTGAAAACCTTTTAATAAATTGCAAGCTCCTTTAAAATTTGAACCGGAGTCAGACCAAACTTCTTTAGGCAAGCCGCGTCTAGACACGAATCGCTTGAAAGCGGCGAGAAAAGCTTCGGTGGTCAGGTCACTAGCGACCTCTAGGTGGACAGCCTTAGTCGTAAAGCAAACGATGACGCACAAGTACGACTTAAGTATTTTCGCATTCCTTAAGGTGCTAGATTTCGAGTGAAAGGGGCCGCCGTAATCAATTGATATTGAAACAAACGGTTTCTGTATCTTCGCCGTGACTCGACCAGCAGGCAAATCACCCATAAGGATTTGCGGTGGTTGACACTTTAACCGAAAACAGCGAATACATTTGAAAACCCTACTGCGAACAACACGACGCGCGGATAATATCCAAAAATGCTCACGCAGGAGAGACATTAACGCGTTGGGACCCGCATGCAAATATTTTGCGTGATAATAATCTACTACAAGATTCGTAAAGTGGTGTGAGTGAGGCAGCACCAAAGGATGCTTAGCCGAGTAGCTAAGCGATGAATGCACTAACCTGCCTCCCACACGGATAAGGCCGTTTTCATCTAAAAATGGTTTTAATCGTAGCATCCCAGTACTGCAAGGTTTATTTTTCTCTAATTTAAGCAAGTCATTTTTAAATGATTGGGATTGTACGCTTTTAATAAGCGCGTTAAGAGCACGCTGTAGCTCTTCACTCGTTAATGTTCCATTAATTTTATTTTGATTTCCTTTTATTAATCTAGACTTTAAAGCATTGTGCGCGAAACGAAAACACCATGAAACAGTGCGCACTAACTTGGTAAACGAACTGAATTTGTCAATCACATGAGCACCTACATCATCATCATCAGTGGCCGCAGCGACTATAGGCGTGGGTTTCTTAAAGCCAGGAATTTCTTTACGCTCGAGCTGTTTGCATGGCGGCGGCCAAGATAGCGGATCTAGAGCGAGCCAAGCGGGGCCCCACCATAGTTCATGATTTACTAGTTCTTGCGGCGCGATACCTCTAGAAGCGGGGTCGGCCGGGTTCAAGTGCGTGGGTACATATCGCCACTGATCGGGTGAGATTAAGGCTTGAATTTGACTAACACGGTTTGATTCAAACACCTTGAGGAGGTGAGGCTGCGTACGTAACCAGCACAGTACAATGATCGAGTCACTCCACGCGTATGTGTTTTTATGCAAGCTCGTTCTTAGCTTAAGGCTATCGGACACACGCACCAGTAGTCGAGTAAGTAGATGAGCTCCCGCGAGTTCCGCCTTGGGCACTGTTAACCTTTGCTTGATCGGGGTGACACGAGTTTTCGAGATGAGTAAGTGTACTGTTACGCTGCTATCAAAGTGAACGCATCGAATATAAACGCAAGCCGCATAGGCAGACTCTGACGCGTCGCTAAAACCGTGTAAGTCGAATGACTGAACCGATTTTGATAAAATCTGTCTTTTTATAGAAATATTTTGCAGATGATGTAACTCATTGCAGAAGCGCTGCCAATCATCAATTATATCTCGAGGGGGTACTTGATCCCAGTCGAGGCCTAACGTCCACAAACGTTGCATTAAAATTTTCGCAGAAATAACACATGGTGCTAACCACCCGTTAGGATCATAGATGGAACTAACTCTCGATAATATGATACGCTTCGTACATTCATCGCTGTCCAGTGACACCTGATAAGAGAATGTATCAGTGTCTGGTCTATATTTAAAACCTAATATTTTGAGTGACATATATGTGTCTTCGCTAAATTTAAGTTCGCAATGCTCCGTTGGCAAATCCGTGAGCAACCTAGGGTCGTTGCTCATCCATTTACGAAGCTCGAATTCTCCTTTGTTTAACAGATCTATAAGTTCACTCTTTGTGCTTTGAGCTTCGTCACTGGACGAACAACCCGTGACGATGTCGTCGACAAATATGTCGTTGAGCAAAATTTGCGAAGCGCGCGGGTGCGTGTCTTTGCCTTGGTAGGCCAGCTCGTGTAAACAACGCATCGCGAGAAACGCCGCTGTAGTAACTCCGTAACTTAACGTGTTCAGCTGAAATTGCTGAATTTCAGGCTGAACCTGATCGTCAGTCTCCTGCCTACTGTGATCGCGCCACACGATCAGCTGATATTGACGATCGAGAGGGTGAACTAATACCTGACGGTACATCTGACGTATGTCGGCGGAAAAGACAACTTCGTGCAATCTAAAGTGGAGAATGATATCTACTATATCCTTCTGCAGTTTGGGTCCGGCTAATAACTCATCATTTAACGACCTTCCACCCGGGCCTTTGGATGAAGCGTTGAAAACGCACCTAATCTTATCCGTACCCTTCTTGTATACCCCGTGGTGGGGTATGAAATATTGTGGAAAACGTTGTGCAATCGAAGGTTCGATTGGCTGCATGTGACCCAGTTCAATATACTCTCGCATGAATTCTTTATACCGCGCTTCCAAAACCTTATCTCTTTTAAACTTGTTTTCTAACGATAGTAGCCGACGTGTAAAGTATCCCCTAAATTCCTCCCAATATTATGGTCACCCTGGCGAAAGGGCAAACGCACAATGAAACGTCCGGTTTGAGTACGCGTATGCGTCTCTTTGAATTGATCCTCACACATAACGTCACCCGGATCGGGCTGCTTTTCTCTACTAACCTCTTCAACTTCCCAAAACCTTTTCAAAGTCTCATCAATAGCAGTCACGCAATGAAATGATTGAATACTAAGTTGACGTTCCGTGACATCCCCCATCAGAACCCAACCGAAAATTGTTTCGAACGCAACCGGTAAGCCGTCACCTACTTCTATCTTTTGTCCGCTGAAAATCTTTGCACACGATCCCGCACCGAGGAGCATGTCTATCTTGGCCGATTCGTAGAATCGCGGATCAGCCAACTGAAGGCGACCCACTTTGTCCAAAATCGAGGGGTCAAGGTTTGACGAAGGTAGCGGCGCCGTGATTTTCGGTAAAACTAACATTTCTACGCATAGAGGATCGCTTGATTTATTTTGTAGGTACATGTGTAGCTCACCTTTTGGATGCACTTTGTTCGATTCGCCAACGCCGGAAATAGTTGACGGTCTTCGGGGTCTGTAGTTACAATGGGTGTACCGCAGGGATCTATCCTCGGTCCTTTCCTATTTTTAGTTTATATTAACGACCTGCCTCATCTTGTCAAGAATAGTCACGAGATTGTATTGTTTGCTGATGATACTTCATTAATTTTTAAAATGAAACGACAAAACACTAATTTCGACGATGTAAACAATGCAATCTCAAAGGTAGTTCATTGGTTTAGTGTCAACAATCTTTTGCTTAACGGAACCAAAACGAAATGTATTAGATTTACTCTACCTAATGTAAAACAAGTTAAGGCTGATGTAAACGTAAATGGAGAAACGTTAGAAATTATAGAAAGTACCGTATTCTTAGGAATCACCTTAGATAATAAACTTCAATGGGGCCCACACATAGATAAGCTATCGAAGAGACTTAGTTCTGCAGCATATGCAGTCAAAAAAATCCGTGATCTCACAGACGTGGACACATCTAGACTAGTTTATTTCAGCTACTTCCATAGTATTATGTCTTATGGTATACTGCTTTGGGGGAACGCTGCAGATATTAACACCATATTTGTGCTGCAGAAGCGGGCTGTTCGTGCCATCTATAAAATGGGTCCCAGAGAATCCCTACGTGATAAATTCAAAGAAATAAATATAATGACAGTACCAAGTCAATATATTTATGAAAACTTGTTGTATACTCATAAAAATATCAATAGTTTCCCAAAAAATTGCGAAATACATAATGTAAATACTAGAAATAAACATAAACTCGCTGTACCCACAACTAGGCTGCATAAAATTAATGTATCTTTTAAAGGGCAATGTATACGCTTCTACAACAAAACCCCTACTGAGCTGCAAAAATTATCAGTAAATAAATTCAAACAAATTGTCAAAACTTTATTATGCAAAAAGGCTTACTATAAAATATCAGATTATCTAGATGATAAAAAAGCTTGGGACGGATTTTGCTCCAACTCGAAAAATAACAACTAACAGGCTAAAGGTTTCTTCGTCGTTTCTTTACTTTAGTCTACATACCGAAGCGATCGAAATCAAAAATACCACTTTATTTCCGTGTCAGTGTATTTTTTACTATGATTTGACCTTTTCTAAGTGTACATTTATTGTATTTATGGAAATAAAGCATTTTTGAGTATGAGTTTGAGTTTGAGTTACGTTCGTCTTACCGTAGCGAAACCCTAGCCGCTGTAATGTCGATGAAGTTATGAAATTTGCCATACTCCCCGGATCTAGTAAAGCTCGAATAGGATAGTAATCACCACCTCTAGAACACGATACCGAAACGATTGCTGTTGCGAGCAATGCATGACGCGTGATTACCGGATCACTTGAACGCGGACCTTGCGAGTGGAATATTCACTCGCAGCGGTCGCGCAATGAGCTTGTTTATCATTGGAAGGATTTTGTTCATTGCAGTTACTTTGTTTTGATTCTACTTGTTCGTTCGAACACAGCAATGTGTTGTGTTTGCGTGAGCAATTTTGACACCTAAATCGCGAATGACAAAACGCTACCCTATGCGGGCGAAAACAGTTGAAGCAGAGGTGTTGGCTCTCACTAATTCTTGTCGCGACGGCACGCTCATCGCGACGAACTTTTCACATTTCATCATGAGATGTGTTCCTCCACATGCGGGACATGCGATCTGCTTCTGCTCTTCGGAACCCTTCTTTAAGTCGGCCGATTCTACACTGGACGCGTACGATTGTTTACTATTTCTAGGATTCGTAGCAGTCTGCGACTTACCGCTACTCGGTGTATTTACTACGCCAGTTGTCTCTAATGTCTTACAATAACTGCCTAAGAACGCCAATAAGTTATCGAACGTAGGTATTTTCTCTTGTTGGTAGGCTAATTCAAACCTAGCTCGCAACTCGTTATCAAGTTTTCTCGTGAAGATGTGAAGCAAAAGTAATGACCACTCTTTTACCGGGAATCCTAGACTAGCTAGCCCGCTTGTGTTTTCTTGTAAAACATTCACAAAACTCCGTAATTGCGTGCGACGCATTTTTGACGGAAACTGTAGGTAGCGCGAGAATAACTCCTATATGCGCGTCCGCGATCATGCGTTTGTCGTCGTAGGTACCTATCGAGAAGTAAACGGCGGGCCACCTCATAATTGTCCGGAATGCTCGTAAGGTGTTTTATTAAATTAGCAGGCTCGCCCGACAAACAACTCGTCAAATAATGCTTTTTCTGCACCAAACTCAATCGATCGTTTTTGTGAACTAATTCGTCGAACATACTCAGAAAGCTAGGAAAATCCTGATAATTACCCGTGAATCGAGGCAAACTAATATCGGGTAATTTATAATGCGTTTCTTTCGATTTATTGTTTGAGGAACAATGGTCCGGCAAGTTTCTATAAATAGATTCCGTGAAGTCTACTTTTGATGACGTCATGGTAGAAAGTACGTATTTTATATGTATGCACTGTTCCTCAGACATTTTGAGCTTTTGTTCAATCGATTCTAACTGATCTTCATCTCTATTACCTGATTTTATAATAAGATAACATTCCAAAATTTCATTTCGAATGGAGTCAATTTGCGAACAACGAATTTTGAATTTGCACACATCTTCTTCTTTAGAAAAGTTCAAATTTTGGGCAGTATTGTACAAAGTATTTACCTTTTCGCATAAGAAATCGTATTTCAACGACAATACTTGATTTTTTGACATGATGGATATCGATTTCTTTGCAAGCTATCGATCAAAAACTTTCACACGGCAACAATGGCGGTGACGATTTTACGTGAAATACAACAAAATCTGTTTCTGTCTTATCCGGTGTCGAAGGATCAAAAATGTAACAGCACAAGTACTTACAGGATATTGGCTGGAAGCGGGATACTGTGTCACACACTAATTATTGGATTTTTGATGAAAGTTGATGATAAATTTTGAGGCCGAAAAGTTTTGTGTAATGGGTGAGAGTGAATGAATGGAAAGGGGAGCGGATAAGGGGGTGGGGTGTTAGGGTTGTACCTGTACGTCGACATGTTGAATCCTTCGACCGGTCTTTATGACATTGACATTGACAGATGTGAAATACCGAACACAGGTAGTTCTAGGCCTGGAATAACACATTTTCTACTTGATATTCCATGAATAAGTTTTCTTGGGATATGCGTGCGAAGTCGCAGGGCGCATTAGACAATTCACATACCTTAGCATTATCTTCATGACTACAGATCACAGAAACTAAGAAGATATGAAAAGGGGGCGGGGCCGGTGACGCAGTAATATGCTCAAAACGAGAACACATCGCTCACGGCAGTAATATTGTCATTTAGTTGAAGTTTGAACGTTGGCCACGACGAATATTCAAGTTAGAGGGAAATGCCGTATTGTACAATAGTTATTTGCAAAAAAAGAAGTGATATTATGAACTTTAATTCAAATGGAATCACATACCATCGGTAAGTACTGAAAATAATATGTTTTTCATACTAAAACTTTAAAAATAATTATAAGTTGATTGATGTCTTGATTTTTCAACGTCTTTATTATGATGACTGATAGCCAGACGCGATATTGTTGTAAACTGTTTACAATGCTTGCTCTGTACTAATGACTATTCGAACGTTGAGTTCCAATGCCGCAATGCATAATTAACATATTGAAGCTCACAGAATACGTTCAACCGCGTGGTAATACCACTGCTCGTAGTCGTGAGTTAGTGATGTGACTCGAGTGTGTTCTTTGTCGATAAAGATTGTCATTTTTGATACCTATTATTTATTATATTGGCGGCTTATCCTTACGCATTGGGATTTGACCTTTGTACAAAGGTAGGTCTAATATTTACGCAAATATATAATATATAATATATCCCTTAAATGCATTGTGATGGAAATTTCTATCAACCAATTCAATGTAATTTTTTTGTTTCCATGGAGTACGGGGATTATATTTTTTGTACATGGTAACTTTTACGCAACCATAGCAACGTATCCGAACGAAAAAAAAGATCATGCTTCAATGTCAGCTGTCAAATGTCGTTTCAAAATATCAATACTCGCTAGTTTGCTTCGGTGAAGATTTCGTATATTTGAATTGGAAAAAAGTGGTATAATATTCTCACGGGTACTTCTCAATTTATTCGTAATTGATGGATTTGAGGTCAGTATTTTGATTTATGTTTATAATTTTGTTCATAAATAGAAAAACATGTAGAAACAAACTCAATATTGTTTTGATGTAAATTTACATCATCATTTAATGACGTTCATTTAGCTTGTATGAAAGTTAGTGAAGTACTATTTTTTGATTTAGTTTTGTTTCTTATTTGGTTCCAGGTGTTTATATCTTACAAAATGAATGACAGAGATATTGAAAATTATTTAGCATCTTTGGAAGGTGAGTGGCTGTCGGAAGATGACATGGAGAAGTCTGATGAAGAGGAGGAAAATGTGCCTGAAAGTTTTAGCAGAGACGAGTTACTGGACATGTTAGGAAGTGATGAGGAAGACACAGAAAACCCACAAAACCACGAAAGTGGTGGCATTTTCAACCCTTGGTAGAAAATGAGGTAATAGATGACCAGGTTGTAGACAATAGTGGCCCTACAGGACATACATTTTCAGCATTATTAGATAAACGAAAATTGATCTGGAAAAAAAAGAACATGGAACTTGATGAGTCCAAAATTACATTCAAGGGCAATTCAGATCTAGGACCACAGTTGTCACAATTAGATACTCCATATGCATGCTTCAACAACTTTTTCACAGAACATTTCATGGCAAGAATAGTCGAAGAAACAAACCCGTATGCCACACAAAAAAATCCAGCAAATTCAACTGCAACCAATTTATCAGACAGACAACAAAATTGTCACATTACTGTCATCCTATGTTGGTGCTCTGCCTTTGAATAATGTATCCAGATATGACAAGAAAAAAAAAAAAAGATACAGATTCCATGCCCAAAGATCATAAGTGAATACAATGCTCATATGGGAGGCGTATATATCTCATGGATAGTTTTCTTGGAAGGTACATAAGGATACAATAAGGATCAAGTGAAGAAAATGGTATATTCATATTTTTTTTCATCTTTTAAACCTGGCAGTGATAAATGCATGGATAATAATATAAAAAAAAATTAATTGCTAAAAATGTACCTCAGAAAAATATCCTCAATTTAGGTACTTTTAGAAATGAACTGGCCTTCGTCCTTTGTAACATGGGAGTAGCAAAAGAAAATAGAAAAGGTCGTCCAAGTTCTAGTCTTCTAGAAAATGAGATCCAGGCCAAATAAAAGAAGTGCTGTAGCGGTTGCTCCACCAAAAGAAGTTCGCAGGGATGGGCAAGATCATTGGCCTTTGGTAGGGGGATCCTTGCGATGCAAATATCCCAATTGTAAGGGATATTCAACTATACATTGTTCCAAATGTAATATTAACCTTTGCCTCAACAAAAACAATAATTGTTTCAGCAAATACCATAATGATTAAGTTTATCTCACTGCACATTTTGTTCTCAGTAGGTTAGTTCTGATTACATAAAGATGTAAATTTCCACCAACCCATTTTTAATAGAAAAAATAAAGTATTTTTATGAATATATTTTTTTAAATATTTTTTCCTTAATATAGAGCTAATCTTACATCCAGATAAATTTAATTTGATTAAAAAGTAAATATCATGCATTTAAGGGATATAGTGTATAATAAGTACTTTTATTCCAAATCAGATCGTAAGAAGCGACTAAGGGACCTCTTCCGGGGGCGGGCAGCAGCGCCTCCTGCAGAACAATTCTACCACCAAACTGCGATCCCCAACCCGCATGCCCAGCGTGGAGATTATAGATCTATATTGGTCCAATGCTGGACGCAGGCCTCCTCCTGATAAGAACCTTTTTTAGCTGTTATCTCGTGGGGGATCCCCATGAGATATGGGGGATATACTATAATCCCCACGCTGGGCATGCATATCAGATTATCTCATGGGGGATTACCCCCCATGAGATAATCTGATATTTTGTAATCTATGCATCATTTAAATTTGTTAGCCTATTATTATAATTATTCAGTATTCATATATTTTTTAATAAATCATTATCCACAGATCTGTATTTCATTTTATGATAACGTCTATTAACTCATAAAAAGATAACCAATGTTTGTTTACTGACTTCATCACCATGAAATCATGTTTACTCAATTAGTGAACTATTCATTTTATTTCAATTCATAGCGTAAAAACGATGACCAAGTCGTTTCACGTTTTATCGACAAGCAATCCCTATCGTAAACGCATATTTTGTGTCTATAGTGGTGCTGTACGAACGTCACTTGCAACCTAGTGTGCGAACGAATAGTTGCACTCTGGTTGGCTCTGCGCGGTTGTGTGATATGACACGCACACAACGCGAAGTATTGTTTTTATTTCGTTAACCGTGTGTGCGAGAGCTTGAGTGGACGTGACTTGCGACAGTAGGTTTTGTACGCAACGCATAGGATTGCCATCTCTCTATATCTCTGTGTTCATGACCAAAGTAGCTAGCCACTTTTGTATTGTGTATTTGGCAGCAGTAGTAATACATACATTCCTGATATTACAGGTTTTAGCTAAATTATTATTTAATTTAATGTAGCTAAAAACTGTAATTATTATTATAGAATAATACTTTTACTACACTGCAAAAGAAATATTTTTTATTATACATAGAAAACATGCATAGAAAATATCTACCTATAAAGGTAATATGTACATAGATACATATTAATTTATAGAAACATCCGGAACACCTAGATCATGATCTGCTGATCGTAAAACATTTGTCTGGGGCGGTAAAGGAACCCGCAACCTCCTGGAGGATGACCTTCGCCCACTGCGGCACTGAGGTCGTCAGGATTCATACGACTAAGTATTTTTGAGACTGAAATTTAATTGTTAGAACATTAATTCAGATCTTGTTTTTAGGACACTAATGTTATTAGTCGGTTGGTCAGAGAACCATTATGATTTGTCGGGATTCTGTGCGTCGCTATAACGTTCAGAAAACATTTATGTTCTTTGTTTTGTCGAGATTCCGTGCGTCGAGATTGCGTTCACTTTTTGTTTTCTGTCGGGATAGCGTGTGTTGAGATGCCGTAGTACACCCTCATCAAACAAATTAAGTGGAAATAATATCTTTTACAACCTCTTTATAGTGTCATAACATGGCAATATGAGTTTTATTACGACACTACCCATCATGCGTCTTTGTGAGGCCTAACTTTTAAGATTCGAGCCAATGGAATGGCACATTTACACCCACTCAAATACCTACAACTATAGCAATGCGCTTAGAAGAAATATAAAAGTTTATTTTTATGCGATTAATTCAAAACTTGGTCCATCATCGAAAAATGTATGTAGGTACCTACTGGGTTAAAAAGCCATAATACTAAAAACTCTTTTATAAAGTAATGCTAATGAGGGTTAAATATGCCACTATACTCCAATTCAGAATCCAAGATATTTTATGTCAACAAAGACATTCATCAGTGAAAACTTAGTCCTTGGCATGGCAGAAGAAGTAAAAATTCAATTCAAATTTAAACATTCTAAAATTAAAAACCAACACCCATACAAGGAAAAGGCTCGTTGAAATAGTACTCTCATTTATTTTCATATATGGCGTATTGGGAAAGAAAAATATGAGCCTTCGTCGTGGGCTCCCGGCTCCTCGAATGTGACAGAGTTGAGCCCTCGTCGTGGGTCACTGGCGTCGAATGTGTTAACATCATTAATAATACTTATTTAAAACTATTGGTTTTTATTCTTATACAGTTTTAGAAAAGTATCAGTTGAAGTTTTTTACCTCATAACAGATTTTTTTACGGTTTTATGGAACTCAAACTTTATAACAACTTTTTAAAACAATAAACTACACTTAAGGAATTAAAACACCATATTCTAACACTACAATAATAGTTTCTTATGACACTATAATCTAGTAATTATCCTTAATGCTCTATTAAAGATTTACACGCAGTGCGGTGATTCCTTTGTAAAGCTTTTATCTTTACTGTTGCTTATTTTAATTATTTTTGCGTTATAATGTTGTAAAAGATCACCTCACTAAACATTATTTTTAAAGAGCACACCTTTATAAAGACTTAGGTTTTAAAACATGATCCAGAAAGTGTGTTCTAATTCTTAAACAATATTAAAAGAGTAAAATCGTGTATTTACGTCAAACACAGTGGGTTCCGTAGCAGAAATTTCAAAAACTTCGTTTCTTGTTTCATAAATGATCTCTATACGAGTTTTCATCTTGTACCTTCTTTTGATTCAGCTAGTGAAATTTCTTCATGCAGCAGTAACAGTAGCGCAGAAGGGCACACCGATGATGTGTCAAAAAATATTTTGTTACGCGAGGAAATAAAGAAATGGGCAATAGATAGAATGATTTAGCAAATATTTCCGCAAACTTTTGTTGTGTGTTCTCTCCATGTCCGTATCGCTGTTTTGTTCCATAAACTCAAGCTCATTTTCGGCTTGTGAATATGAGGGTAGTAGGTACCTTCTTTCACAACACATTGCAGTGTGTACCAATCAGGAAAAGGCTTGGAGTGCATTTCTAATATATCTGTTAGTGTCGAATCGTTTTTTTGGCCATCTCAACTGCCCATTTTTTCCCAGCTACTCGGAACTATGCAGACCTTCTTTTGTCTTTTTTCTAAAGTCTAAGATTTTGAACGCCATTTTCTTATTTATTATTTATTTTTATTTATTTCTTATATTTTAAAAGGGCTTTTAGCCAAACAGTGACTACGTCAGCCCTGTTAGTACATTCAATTACATGCTTATCTTATAAAATATCATAAACCATTTTATACAAAATCTTGGCAGCCGTGCAAAGTGGGGCGGACAAGATACTTTGAAAAATGCCAATATTTAACAGATTTAATTCAAGGTGTGTTTCCAAGTGTGATCTTAAAGACTGGCTCCGTACACACTCCGTGAGAAGATCATGTACATCTTCTATAACTCCACAAAGATCACAGTTAGGAGACTCTGATATTTTGATAAGATTTTTGAATTTAGCAAGAGGCATGTGCCCGGAGCGCAGCCTATGTGCTGTTACAATTAAACATCTCTTAATCTTACTATTTACAAACCAAGGTACACGAGGTGGGTAGCTTTGTACAATTCTATACCAAATTCCTTTTGTGTCTGAAATATTAACATAATGCTTTTTCCATTTCTCAAAAATTTTGAATTTATATTTATTGAATACATCTGAGTGTTCCGTTATAATAAAAGTTTCTGCACCTGATGAAGTTGCCTCTTTTGCTAATCGGTCAACCTCTTCGTTACCCTGAACACCAATATGCGAAGGTACCCATTGTAATTTCAGTTGGACACCACTGTTGAAGAATGGTGTTCAGAATCTCGCTCTGCATTACCTCGAGTTTAAAAACAGCGCGCTAGTTTACGCCGCGCGAGAGTATAGTGAGCGATTTTGATTCGAACTTTATAAAACCGCGTGCTCACAAAAGTGAGGCTTGGAGCGGTGCGGTAGGTATATGAAGTCGATTCTAAGAACGTCGCGTCAGTAGAAACCGCCTGCAGTTGCCGCGACACTGAGCGAGACTCTTTGTAGTTTGAAGCGCCGTTTAAATTTAAAAAGCAAATTTATTTCGTTGCGGATGGTAGGAAAAATAATTCCTCGTAGTCAAACCAGTTGGACTAAATACCACTAAATACATAAAGTACCTACCCATATAAGCAATGTGAAGGTTAGTCCATGTCAATGGTAGGAACGTTAGTAAACAAAAAAAATCCAAATAGTGTTAGGGTAAGGAAGTGTTTCAGAGATTTTCAAACATTGAAAATAAAATAGAAAAAGACACCAATGTGAAAGAGCAGTGTGACGGTTAGTCTGGTGTAATGCAATCTAGGCGTTATTTATTATAGTGGAACGCAACGTCCTTTTTATTAAAAACCTATAATATTACCCTTTACTTACCTTGCTTTGTACACTTAACGTTCTTAATTCTTTATTGCACTAATGCACTGCAAGCAGATGCTGGATGCGTCAAGCTGAAGACAGGACGCTATGGCGCTCATTAGGGGATGCCTATGTCCAGCAGTGGACTTGTATAGGTTGATGATGATGACACGTTTCTAGAGTAAATCACAAGTATAATTGTAGTATAAGAATAAGAAACATTTATTGTTCAAAACTACATATGTACATAGGTGGTCTTATGAACTATTTTTAAGTATCTCCTACCGCCAACGTAAGAGTGAAGAAAAAACCCATCGTTCGGTTTGTTTGCTTTCGACCGCCTTACAAGTTTGACATAATTCACGTTGAAGATTGGAAAGAATAGCAATTCATGGTCTACTTATTGGTATTACCGTGCAATTAATGACGTAAACACGTTAATATCTTGCGCTTGTCCGTCGAGTAATGTGTAAAAAACCAGGTACTATTTTTAATGGCAGAAATATAACTATATATTTCAGTTAATCCTGCTGCAACTGAACGCTTTTAGTTAATAAAACTTTTCCAAATAACTAGCAAATTGAAATTAAGTTTAAAAAAAATTATAAGGAAAAGAAAAACGTTTAGTCACAAGGGTGCTGGTAGAAAAAAATATATACAAATACAATTTGGTAGGTACTTAGGGAAGAAAAAATAGCTTGACAGCTAACCTGATGTTCCATTATCATGCAAGAATCTTAGCTTCATGTACCTACAAGATATTAACGTGTTTACGTCATTAATTGGTACGGTATACCAATAAGTAGACCATGAATTGCTATTCTTTCCAATCTTCAACGTGAATTATGTCAAACTTGTAAGGCGGTCGCAAGCAAACAAACCGAACGATGGGTTTTTTCTTCACTCTTACGTTGGCGGTAGGAGATACTTAAAAATAGTTCATAAGACCACCTATGTACATATGTAGTTTTGAACAATAAATGTTTCTTATTCTTATACTACAATTATACTTGTGATTTACTCTAGAAACGTGTCATCATCATTAACCTATACAAGTCCACTGCTGGACATAGGCATCCCCTAATGAGCGCCATAGCGTCCTGTCTTCAGCTTGACGCATCCAGCATCTGCTTGCAGTGCATTAGTGCAATAAAGAATTAAGAACGTTAAGTGTACAAAGCAAGGTAAGTAAAGGGTAATATTATAGGTTTTTAATAAAAAGGACGTTGCGTTCCACTATAATAAATAACGCCTAGATTGCATTACACCAGACTAACCGTCACACTGCTCTTTCACATTGGTGTCTTTTTCTATTTTATTTTCAATGTTTGAAAATCTCTGAAACACTTCCTTACCCTAACACTATTTGGATTTTTTTTGTTTACTAACGTTCCTACCATTGACATGGACTAACCTTCACATTGCTTATATGGGTAGGTACTTTATGTATTTTGTGGTATTTAGTCCAACTGGTTTGACTACGAGGAATTATTTTTCCTACCATCCGCAACGAAATAAATTTGCTTTTTAAATTTAAACGGCGCTTCAAACTACAAAGAGTCTCGCTCAGTGTCGCGGCAACTGCAGGCGGTTTCTACTGACGCGACGTTCTTAGAATCGACTTCATATACCGCACCGTTCCAAGCCTCACTTTTGTGAGCACGCGGTTTTATAAAGTTCGAATCAAAATCGCTCACTATACTCTCGCGCGGCGTAAACTAACGCGCTGTTTTTAAACTCGAGGTAATGCAGAGCGAGATTCTGAACACCATTCCTGTTGAACATGTATAATACCTTTTTAAGTATTGCATATGCCACTGACTCTGCTCTAGCGCCAGAGACGCAGCTAGCAATATGCTGCAGGGCGCTTCGACTATCAGTCAGTATTACCAGTTTATCCAAATTCAGACTGGTAGCATAAGATAGTGCTTCAGAAATCGCAAAGAGCTCAACCGACATGATAGAATTAACATCTGACTTAATTAGGAACAACTCCTTCACATTGCGAATGGGATCATAAAAGGCCGCACCGATACCTTTGTCCGACTTAGATCCATCAGTAAATAATTTATGCCAGTCCTTATACTTAGAATTAAGCATACACAATGTGTGATACTTAAGTTCACTATCATCGTAGTGGCTTTTTCCCTGATCAATACCTTCCACATTGGTCAAAATAAAATCTATTCTAATATCAGATACCCAAGTATTTAATGAAAATATATTTAAAATATAATTTGACTTTAATATTTCTACTTTTGTTTCGTCAAAAATAGAGATTAGTAAAGGTTTTTTCTTCAAATATCTCGATTCACATTTATTATGCAGTTCTTTAAATATATCTATGGTTATATTTTTAGAAAAAGATTGAGCCTTTAGACAATACTTTGTTCCTAGATATTGTCGTCGAAGCATAAGAGGCTGCAGGCAAACTTTACACTCCATAACATGAACAGGAGTTGTCCTGATAAAGCCCCCTATGACCCTCATCGCTATATTTTGAATTCTATCCAGCTTTACTAAATGTGTTTTTGCCGCTGTGTCATAAAGGAAGCATCCATAATCTATCCTACTTCTAATCAGAGATATGTACAACTGGCGAAGATGTTTAGGATGCAGGCCCCAAGATGCACCAGCGAGAACCTTTAAGAGATTTAACTTCTTCATTGTACTTTCATGAATCTCATTTATATGTTTTCTCCACAGTAACGACTTATCTAGCCAGATTCCTAGATATTTGACATGTGATACAGCTGGTATCCTATTATTGTTAATTTTGAGATCAACATCATCCATCTTAGTTCCTCTTCTAAAACTGCAACACTGCGTTTTGGACGGTGATACTTCTAACCCTAATTTACCTAATCTAATAACTACAGAATCAAGAACTGTTTGAATGTATTCTTGATTATGTTTTAAAGATGGATTTTGCGTATAGAAAACGAAATCATCAGCATATTGCAGTGCTCTTACTTTATCGTATCCTGTACAAATTTTATATGTTACAATATTGAACAACAATGGAGAGAGAGGATCACCCTGGGCCAATCTCCGATCAGTACATCTAACCATAGATCGGTATTCATTATCGTCTTCAATTTTTAGGAGACGATAACTCAGGAAAGACCATAAATATTTACAAATTTGATTCCCAACACCCAAATCATCAAGCGTTAAAACAAGTTGATCGGTCAAAACATTATTATATGCGCTCTCTACGTCTAAAAACACCGCTAATGTAGAAATATTTTTGCTAAACCCGATTTGTATCTGTGAAGTTAGTCGAGCTAAGGAATCCATGCATGACTGGTTCTTTCTAAAACCACTAGTAACAGGAGCTAAAATGTTATTCTTTTCAATAAACCATTCCAAGCGTTTGCAGAGCATCAAATGAAATAGTTTACACATACAAGAAATTAAAGAAATGGGGCGAAATTTAGGTAAGAGGTTAGGGTTACTATTAGGTTTAGGGATCGGTAGAATTTTAATGCTACGCCATTGTCCAGGAACCAGAGAATGTCTAAAAATTAAATTGAATAACTTAAGCAAGAAAGCTCTTCCCTCCAAAGGCAAATTGTAGATCATCGAGTACGTAATATCGTCTTCCCCAGGTGCAGTATCTTTAGTTTTAAAGCAATTTTCTAGTTCTTGACTGGAGAATTCCCTATCCAAAACGTTATTATTAGATTTGAATACTGGCTGAGATATTTGCACGGAATCAGGAGCAAGGCTACATAAAATATCCTCTTTTATATGACTAGGAGCAATTACTCGTTCCGTGCGAAGACCCTTCATCCAGCGCATACGACGCCACATACTTGAAGCTGTCTTTACATCATCTACAGATCCACAAAATTGTTGCCAACTAGCAGTCTTAGCCTTTCGGTGGACTTTTCGTGCCTCTGCTAAACGCCATTTTCTGTAACATACAATACACAAGGTAAACTAAATGATATTTGTAGTAAGTTAAGTACCTACGCTATTTATATAAGTACTATTCATATACAGAGTAATGATGTGCGTTTACACCTACTTCCTACATAATAATATCATCATCATCTATATACCTATAGGAAGTAGGTATGGGACATGTCCCGAAGCCTTTACGTGCAGAAAAATGTCGAATTCAACCTCTTTGATCGTTTGAGTTTGAGAAGCTGCCGCCGCCGCCCGCTCTTTGACTAAACCACCTTCGGTAAAACCTACCTACAATTTTTAACGCGCATTCTACTCGTAGTAGGAATAGAGACTTGTCTGTTGACTATGGGCATTACCACCCATTACATAAACGCCAACAAGGCGCATATCAGGGGGAGGTTTGCGTCCAGCAGTGGACCAATATAGGCCTATGAGGAGATATAATTGATGGCATGCTAATCTGCACCAATGACTCCAAAAAAAATCATTGATCAGATTGAAAAAAAACATCTCATGGTTTCAATTATTTTTGTATTGAATATTATATTTGTATAAGTATTTCAAATTTATGAAGATACAAAATATTATATTAAAAATATATAAAAAAAAGTTCAGCATTGTGCTAGTAGAGGCTGATGATGATAGTTGAGGAAAAACAGAGTAATTCAATTTTTGGAAACTAGAAAAAAGTCTTAATTATTTGTTTAAAAGATAAACCGTATATTTGGTTGACTAGAAGAAAAGTAATTCGTCATTAAATCATTATAGATTTTATCAATTCTAGGTTATCATACTATTTGCAGTTTCAAATCGTTTGTACGAAACTATCATAATGGCGTCTGAAGGTAATCTTCCCCCGACACTGTATAAAAGTACCGTAAAATCATCTGAACATTTTTCGTATTAATATTATGTAGGTACTAGTGCCCTATGTAATCGGTAACTTTGAAATGAAATAGATAGTCGTAAAAAATTAAACGTACCTAATATCCGTACGAACCTTTCCCTTTCAAAAGTCATAACTGTCGTCATAGGATAGGACTAGGTAGGCATTTTACTCAGGATCTCTACTTTAAATCATCATCATCTTGCGTCATCACTGTAACAGAATTCACAGAGCAAACATAATGTCATACCTACCTTTTTCATTGACCTTGAGATTAATCCCGAAGTCAACTGGTTAAGGCTGCCAAGCCGGCCTTGCTGTGACGTCACGCCTTGACGAGGTTCGCGCCGAACAGCCCGAGACACCGAACGTGTGCCCGCGCATTCGAAAATCAAATTGAAAAATGTTCTTCACATTGCTGTCAATATAGTTTGAAGAAACAAGGAGGTTGGTTATTAAAAATAAAAGAGTATGGTAGTGTGTTGACTTTGGTTTGTAGAATGGAAGGAAAGTGATTAGTGCAACGGTAAACAAGTCTTGTATGGGATTGCATGGATACCGGATCTATAGAAAATTGTTATGAGAAGTCTTTGAACTGGTGCTTGTAATCGGTAAGTGCAGTATTGAATATCATAATACCTAATTGGTTTCTGATGGTAAAATGACAAAAAATACACAGTTTATACCTACAGTCAAATATCTCGTTGAGACGAATGTGTCAACATTTTCTTTATCACGGGGGATAAACTAAACAAGATACATATACGGAAATATTAGCAATGCTGATTTTGAGCTAAAAAAAAGATGCCATATACCATAGCCATATTAACAGTAGGTAAATACACTATAACCCTACTTAAAGAAAAACTTTAGCAAATTATTTAAAAAAATCAACAAAATAAACTGTTACGTTTTAAAAAAAAGGTATATACATATATAGGATAACTGTCTACTATCCTTATCTATAAAAAAAAAACATTATTACTAGTTATACTACTTACAAGTCAATCAAAGTCTCTAAACCATAGGGATTTCTAAAACTATACGGAAAAGTATCTAAAGTAACCCGACCTTTACCTACGTAAATGTCCAAGTGATAAAGTCTTCATCCGAATCAAAATAGAACAACGCATCACCTCCAACAGGTTTTATGATAAGCTGATCTTGAAATACAAAATTAATATGTTATTTAGATCCTGTTTGGGATGCTCTCGTGCGACCGTTGACCTCTAGATCTAACAATTTACCACAAGCAACGTATGATTCCAACTGGTTCACATTCCCATCATTACCTACCTACGAGTAACGTTACCGCGTCTTTAACCGACTTAAAAAAAGAGGAGTTTCTCAAATAGACTGTAAAAGTTTTTTTTATGTTAGTTACCGCAGAACTTTTCACTGGGTGGGCCGATTTTCATGATTCTTTTTTTATATTAAAGGTGGTGCTTCCCGTGTGTTCCCATTTTAATTTGGTCCAGTTCTGATAATGGGATCCATATAATTGAAGTCAGTTTATAGTCTTTTTGAAACATCCTATAAGAACCTTTGATATTTTAGAATCGGGGAAAACCAACGCTCCTTATCGAAACCTATGGACCTATGGGACGTGGGTATTACCCATAGAGATTATATATAACTGGGTCGGATAATGGTGGTCCTTATTGAAAAAAAACACGTGTATTTTAACCCACCATGATTGGTTGATTATTTAAGATACCTTGGTAATATAACGATAAAAATTCCTATTAGGCACCCCTATGGAGTATACCAGGCCCGGATTAAGAGATCCAGGACCCCTAGGCACTTCGTATTTGAGGGCCCCCCTGCACCATCAAGCACCCCCCCCCCCCCCTAGCCAGTCGATCAAGTATATTCAACGATATTATTTCTAATATATTATATCCTATATACCTAAACTGTTTAGGTATTATTTACAATAATTAGAAATACGATAAAATTTTGTCAAATACATACTTATAGACGAATACGGCGAACTTTCTTCTCCGCAAAAGAACGAATTACGTCATCGTAGTCAATAGACTGCAGTATTTCTGATTCTATGTACATAACAGATAGTGCATTAAGTCTGTTCTCTTCTACCGTAGATCTTATGTAGTTCTTTACTCTCTTAAGCGCTGAAAATGACCTTTCTGCTGAGCAATTTGACGCTGGTGTACATAAAAGAATTCGGAGCGCAATTCCCACGTTTGGGTAAATGTCCAAAAATCCTTTCTCCGATAAATATTTGTATAGTTTCAGCAATGATAAATCCTTCACTTCATCATTCGATAACAAATGAGCTCGCAGGTGCAGGCACTCGTTTTCTAAAGTCCTGTACAAATCCCCCGGGTAAACAGCTACAAGGTTTTTGGCTCTTTCACTGATATCTTTGTATTCCAAACAATGTAGTTTTGAAAGGAAGTCAAACTTTTTACTAAGGTTGTGATAAGCAGACCCGCGCCTCCGTAGTTCAGCAACCAGTCTATCTATAATGACGTAAAAAGTCGTGACTTTGAACCTATCCCGGCTAGAGAATTCAGTTTCGTTTTCTCTGCTATCGTCAAACTTTACTGCACGTTTACGTTTCCTCTGCTTGTCGTGTGCATAATTATTTACGCCGGATTTTTCAATAGCTTTCGATTCATAAAGGTCAAAGATGTTGGGTTCCCTTAATTCGACTAGGTATTTTACTAATGACTCGTACAGTTCTGCAATCGTTCCTAGGTCGATGTTTATGCATTGGAGAGATTTGCTTACTTTGTTGAATCTTTCTAAAATGTCGTTCCAGAAGAGAGCCAAAAAACAAGTTTCCATCGAGTCTAATGATTTTATAAGACCAGAAGCTTCAGAGCGCGTTGTTGGTTTTTCATTAGCGTCATCGGCAATTATCTGAAGAGCTGCCAAGATCTCATCCCAAGAGCTACATAGACTTTGGCAGGCGTCAGCTCGAGCAGACCATCTTGTCTGTGAAAGACTCTTCACGACGGATGAATGTGGCTTCAGGTTCGACAGTAAAATTTCCCACCTGTGTGTCGATGCCGCAAAGAAATTGTACAACGACTGCAGGACGTTGAATAATGAT
Source organism: Eupithecia tripunctaria (assembly GCA_955876795.1). Lineage (NCBI taxonomy): Eukaryota > Metazoa > Arthropoda > Insecta > Lepidoptera > Geometridae > Eupithecia > Eupithecia tripunctaria. The sequence goes on from OY041612.1 coordinate 10,138,332, forward strand.
ATAGCAGCTGGGCAAGACTCGGCCGCACATGAGCCAACTAGATTCAAGGAGTGAGCTGAACATGGGACGTAGTCTATTAGCGGATTCACTTGTCTCAATCTCGCTTGGAGACCAGAATATGCACCCGACATATTGCTGGCATTATCATATGACTGCCCTCTACAGTCGGCGATATCCAAATCGTAGTTTTTCAAAGTTTCCAGTACTGTTTTAGCCAGGTCTTCTGCTTTATGTCCACAATTTGGAATGAACTTCAAAAATCGTTCGACAGGACATCCATCTTCAGAGACATATCTTACTATAAATGAAAGCTGATCGACGTGAGAGATATCAGGGGTAGAATCAACTGAGATGGAGAAATATTTGGCATGTTTTATCTCACTTATGATCGTATTTAGGACTTTTGCTGCCATGATATCGATAATTTCATCACATATTTTTGACGAAAGATATGATGTTGTGCCTTTTCCTTTGTTACCATGTCGTTTTATGTGCGAGTTCAGAAAAGGATCGAACTCAGCTAAAAGTTCTAAAGTCATAACATAGTTGCCACTGGTTTTTGATCCAAATCTCTCATCGGAGCCTCTAAATGGTAAGCCTGTACACAAACATTTTCTTTTTCTGTAGCTGTTGCGGAATTTTCAGAACTTCTGTTTTTTGGTGGTTCGTCGCAATCTGATACGTTTATTGAAGTTGCCTGCTGAAAGTCCGATGTGCTGGTACCACTAGTACTAGGACTAGGGTCAGAACTAGGTGTAGACGTAGACGAGAAAAATGTGTTTAGCTTAGGAACGCTACGAAGAACCTCTTTTTCTTTTGCAATTTTTTCTTTAATACGTTTTCTTTTTTGGAACCCGCTTAAGTTTTTGTTGATGTCGGACATTTCTAATTTCTATAACAAATAAAAATAATAGGGTCACTAATCATTATAGACATTGTTTTAATAAACGTCCTAAAACATTGTTTTTTTAATTTAATAAGTAACCAGTTTCTGCCCGCGGTTTCGCACTTGTTTTTCCGAGATAAAAAAGCCTATGTTTTATTCCAGGCCTAGGACAACCTGTGTGCAAAATTTCAGCCCGATCCGTTCAGTAGTTTTAGCGTGAAGAACTAACAAACATCCATCAAAACTTTCGCGTTTTATAATGTAAGTGTGATGTGATGAGATGATATTGTACAGGTTATTTGTTACAAAAAGTTGTTAATGTATGTCAAATTCGTTTATAAAACACAGGAAAATTAAAATAAAAATCCACTACCTACTTAAGTTTTAAAAAAATAAATTAAAGGATGAATTAAAGTACTTATGTACATATTACGGACATACTACAAACATACAATTAGGTAGGTATTTTATTAGATGACGAAAATTGTACCTCACGCAGTATACCTACTTGACCTCCAGGGTCACAATAAAAATCATAAGTAGGTAGGTAGGTATAGGTAATTAATTGTAAACTTATTTACTTAACTTACCCGCTTTCTTTCCTTGTAACGTAAGCACAGATAAGTTATATCCAGTTCTAGTTCCAATGTTGATTATTAAATTTATTACTTTTATGTCAATAATAACTGTAAATTATCTTATCACAAAACGCAATGAAAACGAAAAGTCTTTACTCTCCCACCCAGCGCTTACTCAACAACTGTACTGTCTGTGTTACAACTGTTACAAGTACAACTACAAGCATACACACACGATCACACTTACATTTTCTATGCTGTGCGATATAATGAAGAACAAAGACAGAAAAACGTAGACGTACCGAAAACAGAAGTGCAACCGAGACAACAATAAAGCAATTCGGGAGTTCCCCGAGCTACTCATACAATACACGGCGTCTCGTAGAGTCGTTTGTAAACTCAGCACCATTAATTTGGTCCCAAATAATGTCAGTTAGCAAATCGTAAAAATGCTATACTCTTCGAGCGGCGTAGGTACCGCATATATGCTGTGTGTGTGTTTTTGAAGCACCTCGCAACAACGATTGAAATGTGATGCGTGCGTGGGCTTTGTTTTTATTTTAGTGCTATTTGACACCTAGTCAACGAACACGACGACATTATTGTATTGGTACATCGTTTTTATGTATGTACCTACTTATCTCTACCTGTTATTATTTGGAAAAATAAATGTAAATTTTTAGGGCAAGCCAGACGGAACATTCATACCCCTATGAATGTTCCGCCATCAGGGCCCCTAAGCTTGCAGGGCCCCTAGGCCCGGGCCTTGTGGGCCTAGGGGCTAATCCGGGCCTGAGTATACCTTTAAATAGGGGTGCCTAATGGGAATTATCACTTCTAACAAATATATCTATTTATTTATTTAAGTCAGTACCAAGTGTCTTTGACGTAGGTCAAAAACGAAGTAAGAGCTTGAATCTATACATGGGTACCTACTTGATACTTCGATGTCCAAGGAAAGGCCAGTTATTCTTTATATGGCAAAGACCAGTCGCCATTTTACTTTTATGTAGGTAGGTACCTAAAGGTAAGATTACCTACCTATATCGTATCCATTTTGAATGGAGCATAAACGTAAACAAACCGCCCATACTTAACCTAAAATTCACTTTGTTGGCGTCACAACATGCTTCATTCAAAATGGATAAACCATAGGTTGTTAATAGGGTATATGCATGTGATTTCAAAATGGCTAAAAAAATATATACGTATTCTCTATTGATATAGAAACATATCTAAGGTTTATTGGGGCAACTCTAACAGCGGGGGAAGACTATCACTTTCAAATATCTCGAAAAGTACCGCGTTATTGTTCAGTTGCCTATGTCGATAAAACAGTTTTCAAGAAAAGTGTCATGGCTCAAAACACAGATGTCGCTTTTGCTGGTAAATGGCGCCAACATACCGGAATGTAAATGTCAGTTGTTAAAAAATAAATTTGCACGTGGTTGACTCTGACCAACTTTTAAAATTTTGGTGATAATAAGTGTTAAATTGAGATGTGTGAGATGTAAGTAGCATCATATTAATATTGCCTTTTAAGTTATTATAATATTATGGCTGTAAACTAAAGATTTCCTTTGATATTTTACGAAACCAAAACCTAACCTAAAAATATCGAAACGGGGGAAGACTGTCAGTCTTTCTGGGGTATGACAGTCATATGTTAGTCTTGCCCCAAGACAGATATAATCAACATTTTCTCATCATGGTATTTTTCTTTCGAGTTTGTACAGTAAAATCCACCGGCACACAAATTTATAATGTACTATGTTTACATTTATTTATTTTTTACCGGAGCTACACCCGTTGTTTTACATTGAAGTTTAAATAAAACAGACGCGCATTTATCAATTTTATTAGTGTGGTGGATTTCCTTGATTGTCAGTTGTTGTAATCATTGAATGTTTAAAAAAGTTATACTTGATTCTTCGATCAAGCTTTTTTCAATTTCATCGTCGGAGAAATGCAGCAGTAAATAAAACGATATCCTTTTTGTTCATTGCAGATAGCAAGATGGTACGCAATTATGTTCGAACAACAAATAGGGCAGCCACGTACACAAGAGCACAATTGCTAGAAGCTGTAGATAAAGTAAAGAACGGCGAGTTGACAGCTTATAGAGCCGCTATAGCATATAAAATTCCTCGTCCAACGATCGTAGCCCGAGTGTATGAAAAATATGGTTTGAAATCAAAGTCTTTAGGGAGAAATACAGCTATTCCTGAAGAGACAGAAAAAAAATTGGCAGAGAATTTACATGAAATGGAAAAATATGGCTTTGGCTTGACTAGAACAGAAATAATGGAAGTTGTTGGAGACTATGTGACTAAAAATAATATAGAAACTCCCTTCAAAAACGGTATACCGGGAGAAGATTGGTTTTTAGCGTTTAAAAAACGCCACAATTTGTCCGTTAAAAAGCCACAAGCAGTGGAAAATTCACGCAAAAAAGCATGCAATCCCTGGGTGATATACTCATATTATGAGTTACTAAAGAATACTATGGACGAGCTGGGATTGCATGACAAACCCACACATATATGGAATTTAGACGAAACTAGTTTTAGCAAAGACCCCAGTAAAACCAAAGTGGTAGGTTTGAGAGGTTATGCCTCAACAAGAACTATTGCATCACCCGGTAAAGATAACACAACAGTTTTGCTGGGGTGCAGTGCAGCTGGCGGTAAAACCCCCCCGCTTATCATATTTAAAGCGAAAAATCTCTGGGATGAGTGGACTTCCGAAGAGGACTATCCAGGCACTGTTTACGCAGCAACAAAAAATGGTTGGATGGAGACAAATGTATTTGAGACATACTTTGAAAAGGTGTTTCTGCCCACCGTGGGTCAAAAACGGCCAATATTATTAGTGTACGACGGTCATTCCACTCACGTGGGAATCAACATCATTGAAAAAGCTCGTGCAGCCGGAATTACTATTATGAAAATTCCTCCACATACTAGTGACAATCTACAGCCCTTGGATCTTGCGGTCAACAAATCCTTTAAAGACAAATGGGATCTCACGTTAGTAAAATGGCAAAGATTACACGTGGGTCAGGCATTGCCTAAAAAAGAATTTTCGAAATTGATTGGTGTCGTTTGGGCCCAAGTTGATCCCAAAGTATGTGAAGCAGGATTCCGAAAAGCTGGAATTTTTCCTTTCAATAGTAATGCTGTACCTGAAGAGAAATTTAACCCACACCAACTGGCAGAATGGAAAAAACAACAAGAACAGTCTACTGGATTAAATGAGATATCCACTGCATCTGACGACGACGTTTTGACAATACACACAAACGATCCAATCTCGATTCCTTCATTAAAATCCATTTGTCTTAATTATTGGAATTATGCCATAGAACGTACCACAGCAGCTGGGCAAGATCATATTGACAAGATTAAATCAGTAAGCGATGACAGGCGCATAAGCCCATCTTGTAAAATTGCATTGCCTCTGTCAATTATTTGTGATGCGAAAAAATTTAAAAAGGTGACTCTTGACCATAATGTATCAAAAAGTGATGCTAAAACTTCATCGCTAATGTTATCAAAAGTGACTGTAATAGAGGATCGTTATTATACATTTGAAGAATTATTACTACAAAAAATTAATGCAGGAGGGCACAGCAAACAAAAACGTACTAAAATTGCTGGTGGTGCCGAAGTCATAACAAGTGAAGACGTTTATAAGAAACAGAAGAATATCGAAGAAGAAAAATCAAAGAAACTGAAATTAAGAGAAGAAAAATTGGCAAATAAGCGCAAAAAGGATGAAAATACAACGACAGTACTCTACAAAGACAACAAAAAAACGAAAACAGGAGATTCTACGAGTGAAAGTAAGATTAAAAAACAATTATTAATAGACGAAGACAGCAAAGATCATGATAACAATGGGAAATTCCGAGAAGAAAAATTGGTGAACAAGCTAAAAAAAGATGCTAATATGAAAAGGAGACTTTGTAAAGACAAGAAAAAAACAAATACAGGAGATTCTACAAAAGAGCGTAAGATAAATAATCAATTAAGAGATGAAGACAGTAAACATTATGATGGCAAAACGAAACTTAGACAGTTCAAAAGGTTTGAAAATTGTCACAGAAAAAAGGGTATGAAACACAAAACCTCTCAAATAAAGAAATTAAAAACAGCAGATGACTCCACAAGTGAAAGTGACTTTGAAATGACATTGATGGATGATAGTGATATTGAAGGTTGTGAAACATGGATAGCAGAAGATTCTACAAGTGAAAGTGAGGTAACGAAAGAATCTCAAAGGATATCAAAGGATGAGACTTATACTAAAGACTTAGATTCAATGGAAAGTAGTGATATATATGACTATATTCACAACACAATAAATAACAAGGAAAATTATAACGACGAACTCGTAGAAAATGATTACGATGAACCACCTACAAGTACCGTCGACAAAGGACAGTGGGTCTTAGTAAAATTTTCTACTAAAACAAGCATAAAACATTACGTTGGAGTAGTTACAGATGTAAACTCTGATAGCATACCAACTATAAAGTTTGCTCGGAAAAGTATTTTTCAAAGCAGCCGCGGCAGAGATGATACTAGAAACACTTTTGTTTTTCCACACGTCCCTGATATATGCGATGTCAGACACCTTGAAGATATAGTATGCAAACTACCCGAGCCGATGATAGATCGTAGAGGAAAATTATCATTCAAAATTTCCTTTCAAAGCTTTAATGTTCAGTAGGTATTAATTCTGATTAAGTTAAGTTAACAAAAGTTCCTTTATTGTGTTCCTATTATTAAGTAAATGAATGTCCTGTATTCTGTAAGTGTTTTGATATTGTAGTAATTTTATTTCATACGCAAATATGAAGTTTGGTTTATTTTATTCCTTGTATTTTATTTTAACTTATGTACCTATGTTAACTGGCGTGCAAAAGAGGAGGCTTATAACCGGCCAGCAGTTGGTGTCGCAGGGCATAAGCAACATCTAGTGGGTTCCTGTGCGTGCGCGCGCAGTAGCTCCTGGTCCTGGCTGATGTTTGATACTAGATTGTGCCTGTTGTACCTAATCTCAAAATGGTTCTCTCTATCTAAAAACTAAATCTAAATCTCCGATGAGAACAATTTCGCCCGCACTAGACAAACGAAAGGCCATGATGATGGCTCCAAAGTGTCAAAGGGTTGATGATGATAATGTCTAACGCACTAAGTGACATTAAGCTATTGATGTCACATAAAAGGTTCTGCGCCTCTGATTCCTGTTGTGTGTTAGTCTTACCCCAATTCATTTCTTATACGAATTGCCGCAAAAATAAACGTTGTAGCGTCGTGATAGAGTTTAAATTAAATTACATTACGTTTAACATTTACGATTTTCCTCTATGAATTCCGCTAAGTTTTAGTTTTCAGCAAAAAACCGTCACTGTTAGTCTTACCCCGTTAGTGGGGCAAAACTAACTATTTTTACTGGTTTTCAATTTATTCAAAATATTTATTCTGAATTCATTTCCGGAAATATACTTAATATTTCCTAAAACCCTATAGTTTTGTAGTATCAATTACATAATTATCTCAGAGGCAAGTCAAATACCTTAGCCATAAAAACCGATCTTTCCGGTCAAGCAGGAAACTATGTTAGTCTTACCCCATCAAACCTTACATATTTATTTTTGCATTTTGAGATGTTTTTATTGTAGAATTTAACCATTGAAAAATTGATATTTTAAATCTCAATCGCAAAATTTCAAAACGCTACGCCATTGACTAGAGCGGACTTGACATCACTGTACACGTTTCTTCTTTTTTTATTCTGCTTGCTGCACCTTGATTTGACACTATTCTGCCCACTTGACATTTCGTATTGTCGATTATTTTCAGTTTTTTCGGAAAACCTCTTTCCTGAGATGATCACTACCGAGGTCGTCACCAAAGGTTTTATTCGAGTGTGTACGTCGACGTCACATAAACATGGCGCCAATATGGCAGCGTTTTTATCACCCGAAAATGATTGTAGTTTTGATTAGTATTTTTTACCTTGGTAATGCGAAATTCAGTGAGCGTCTTATCATTCCTCGGTTAAATAATGACCTGAAGAATCGATTAAAACAATAAAAAAAATCAATGCATATACCCTATTCCTTGCCTTACGTAAGTTTTGTCTTATTTATGTGAGTACAGGCACAACCAACAACTATTTATTTTAAACTTAGGCATACGAATTACATAATGCATATTGCAATTAAATATACATGGTAATATCTATTAATAATTACATTATAGATGATGGTAAAAATATAGCCGACTACGTTGTTGTACTCAAATATAAAATTATAGATAATTATCGCTACAGGTTTCTGACTCCACAAAACAAAAAAAAAAAAAAAAAAATACAAAATGATTTATTTGCCAATTTACTTAAAATAGGTACACATTACTGGCGGCCCCCGCAAGAGGCAAGCCTGTGTCGCGGGAAGCCTGTTTACAAAAGTAGCTTTGTCGGTGGCGATTAAATGTAACTTATACACAATACTAGTACCTAATACTAAACTTAAATTTTACTAAGTTAAGTTTAGTATTAGGTTAGAACCAATTTACAACACTTAAGACGAAGTTCAGAGAAAGTTCATCAACATCAAATTCGTTCATCAGGGTTATTATATTTTAAACAGTTGCTTGGACACAATTTGTTTCTTTCTTTCTTTTACAGACTAACTGAATAGTAGGTTTTTTATTTCTTTTATTTTATTTGTTTTTTTTTTGTAATTTTGTAGTTGAAGGCACTTTGTAAAACTTTAAATGAGAAGCCCTGGGTCCTGAAATACAGCCTAGGCTAGTTCGGGATCCTACGGATTCAATATCTACTGAAACTTTGTAATTGTGTCTAATAAACGATTTTTATGTTTTATGTTTTAATTTTACATATATCAACTAACCTCACTAATTGTCTGATTTATCTATTGGTGAACACAGACCTTATACAATATTAAATATTCTGCCAAGTTTGAGTTTAAATTTGTGTTTTTTTCATTTCCACTAGACATAATAGACCACATTTTTTTACTATCTACGTATTTTATATACGGCTAGAAAATTGTTAAGCCTCTTATCACAACATGAAGCATGCCACGGTCGCAATAAGCATAACAAGCTAGCGTAAAGCATAATAATCAGCATGCATTGATGCATATTGCATAACTGGCCGAGGAATGATGGTGTGCCTACACTGCCTACCTACTCGTATAGCGTCACTAGCTATGCACTGCTAACTAATTAGGAATTATTGTGTAGACCAGGGATTCCCAATCTTTTTTCGGCAATATACTTCAGACTCCATCCCCATAGGCAAATAACTTTTCAAATCCTATCTCTAGTTTTTTACTAATTATTACAAAATACTTACTTATGAATTTGTCCATGCTTATTGACTTGCCGAATTTTTGGTCCTAACGAACTCGTGCACGCTTATCAACTTGTTAAGTTTTTGAAAATTATTATTATTATTTATTACATTCTTATAGCAATTTTGTACACGTAACAGAACTAGTATCTTTACAGTGTCTTGTAAGTTTGGAGGATTTTTAGACCTCGTCGAACCCCTAAATCAGCTTTGGTCGACCCTAGAAAACCGATATCGACCACTTTGGGAATCCCTAGTGCTGACGAAGACATACGCAATCCATGTGAACCCATACACTCGTACCACGGGTCTATTCACATTTCAGATTTATTTGTGAGTGTAACTTACAGTATTTTCATCCAAACTCTTCCCGCGGGTGTCGTAAGAGGCGACTTAGGGATATCCACCAGTGGGCGGGCAGCAACGCCCGCTTCAGAACAATTCTACCATCGAACTGCGATTCCGAGCCCGCATGACCAGCGTGGGGATAATGGGCACCCCCAATGAGATAAAAGCCAATAAGTTGCATGTTAGGTTGAGGCCTACGTCCAGCTGTGGACCGATATAGGCTGTTAAGGTTGAGGCTGAGGTTGATGGATTTTATAAGGTTCCTTAAGATTAATATACAATATTTATTTGATAGATTTGATTCTTATGATTGACTCTTACGATCGGCCATTAGTTTATTAACATTTTCAGTATTAGTTAAAAAAAAAATATTTAAGTAACGGCAGCTACCCTAAGCTCAAATAGTTACAAGATACACTAACCCTTCCTTTCCTAATTCAAAAATAAACAAATATGGAAAACATGTTAGAAAATGTCAACATAAATACAACATGCCAACTCGGGTGAGGCAGGTGTCGAAAGTCAAAAGACTTCTTATCAACATTGCTCTACAAACTATTCCGAGGCCGGGGTTAAATGTGAGTACCACACCTTTTATCTGGTTCCTTGCTACATTTTTACAAACATGCGGTTAACAAATGCCACTCCAAAAATCTAAATCGAAAAGCGCTAACATATGCGCTGCCCATGAAAAATGTAATTCGAAAGTACCAAATCCACAAGCTACATTTGTATCAGATGCATTAAGTTTGTAGATATATCTTCTCTTCATAATTAGAACATAGCTAAATAATTATATTTAAGCTAGGTAGGTACGATATGCTGCGCTAGTTTCACCTTATTATTACTGCAACCATAATTTTCTTAATGCTGGAGGGCTGGATTTGTAACGTCAGCGACTCTGCGTGGATAAACCTTTTATCTGGTTCCTTGCTACATTTTTACAAACATGCGGTTAACAAATGCCACTCCAAAAATCTAAATCGAAAAGCGCTAACATATGCGCTGCCCATGAAAAATGTAATTCGAAAGTACCAAATCCACAAGCTACATTTGTATCAGATGCATTAAGTTTGTAGATATATCTTCTCTTCATAATTAGAACATAGCTAAATAATTATATTTAAGCTAGGTAGGTACGATATGCTGCGCTAGTTTCACCTTATTATTACTGTAACCATAATTTTCTTAATGCTGGAGGGCTGGATTTGTAACGTCAGCGACTCTGCGTGGATAATTAAATATAAAAACAAAGTACCATAGCAACCAGCTTTAAAAAAAATATAAAGCTCAGGAATTTGAGGTGCAAATAAGTCAGGTTTTCAATGTTAATAAAGATAACCACTAAAACAAATTTAGAATCTCACACCGGAACACTTTAACCACTTCATGCTGGCTGAACGCCCTATGCGTTCGTAGTTTCATCCGCTTCACCGGCTAGCGCATTGCGCGTTCGCTCGCGCGTTGTCTAACGGAACTGGAGTGTCCTTGGCCCGTTCATTCACAGCCCTCTCCCTACTTTAACCTTTACAGCTGCTCAGCGAACCAAGACGAAGCGCTTCACCTAAACCACCTTTACCAGATCCTTGTCAATTTCACTCAGCCTTGTCAATCGGGGCCTGATTGAATTGGACGTTCCCATGCCAATTACAAACCTATCTATAGTAGGTACCTGGGTAATGTAGGTAGATAACCAAAAATAGCAGACAGTGTTTTGATCGCGAACGTAACGGCTGTGCTTTGAGTGTCTTGGACAAAGTGCTGAAATGGAAACTTAGTGATAAATTCATGCATTTTACCAATGGTGGCAAAAGCTGAAGATTATATGTCTTCCTATTTGTAACAGGTAGGCAGGTTAATAACCCTAAGTGATTGATGACACTTAAAACAATTTCCGCCAGAGTAAATTTAAAGGCATCAAGATCTGATTCAGCTATTTTCAAGTTCACTACAGGAAAAGGCGTTCCTAATTTAGTCTTAAGTACTTACTCTGACCTTTACAAAAGGCACTTACAAAAGCTCTCTTTGTTTCAGATCTACACACAAAAGATCAAGATGCAAAGGAAATTCCTGTGTTGTTTTCCCTTGAGGATAGGAAATGTAATATTCGGATACACTATCATTGTAAGTTGGCTGAAACCACAACAAGTCCTGAATAGTTTGAGTCGTAATCACATCCCGCTAGAATTCCCTAAAATCTTCTAGTTTCGCCTGAAAGCAGACAATGCGATAGCTGAAACTCTTAAAATCTCATAATGTTTTTGTGAACAATGCTTTTTAGAAATATAAATTAAAGACTGGCGTTGTTTCTTTGTTTACATAATAAAGAAGATGACGTTATAGTCTTTTGTTTTCGCATTGTTCGTCACTATTTCGCGTTTCCATGTAAAATTGCGTGTATCTAAGTTACCAGAATCACAATTTTATCAAGACCAGGCAATAATTTACGATATTTCACGCTAATTCAAAACGATCAAAAACTAGCAAGTGACCAATTGAAATCCTTATTTTGACATATATAACTAAGTTAACCTTTGTGTGCTGTGGTTGAATATACATATGAAAATACAAATTACATATGTGATGAAATATAAGAAGGCAAATCTTAACTAAGAATGTTGATGGAGGTGTAACAGTTAGGGCTTAGCTTAGAGTAAGAAACTTAGTTGTTTACTGGTAGTACCGTACAGGGCTGTACGGCTCTACCTCTATACACAAAAAGTCGCCGACCCGCCGCCGAGAAGTTGACAAAACACTGTCAGCTACAATATTCATACAGTGAAATGTCGCACGAACCCGCCGGGTTCTGTCTATAAGTTCGGCGTATAAATTCCATTTCGACTAAGTAAAGATTCTTTTCAAATAAGGATAAAACTTGTTACCATAAGTGAGCGCTACGAGGTCCCTGACTCTATTACTATATCTGGCTTTATTTTACTCAGACAAAAGAACTTAACGTTTCAGCAACAGGTCTTAAATGTGTCCCGTCGTGAGTGAATAAGCTTAGTAGAGACTCGGCAGAGACTTATTCAAGCGCCTAGCAAAGTATTTGCTTACACGTTTAAGCGCGCTATGACAATATATACAGGCGCTTTTACCTCTTACATTTTTTATTTACTAGTAATACTAAGTTTTTGAAGACTGTAATGCAGTGAAGTTTTGTTATTTTTGTTAGGGACATTTTCAAACAAACGTTTGCTCAATGTGTTGCGAAAGGTGCGCAAGGTAAAAACAAATCATTCATTTATACCAACAACAATTCAATTATGTGGCGAGTGATAGAGGCACACAACCAGTAAAAGCTAGGCAGGCAGAAATACTTGACCTTTCTATTCTAGTCTTATTATATTATTATAAATTAAAGAGCTTGGCTCTTGTCTGTGCAATACAGTGAACTATAAAGTAGTAGTAATGCAATGGTGCAATATGACTATTTCCACCGCTTTTCTTGTCCCAATGCTGTCTCCTTCACACTTTTATTGCGACTTTCTCCTTGATTTGATTCGCATAGCTATTTCATATTCTAGTAGTCCACAAAATATATATCAAAAGCTCTACCATTTCTTTCAGCTCATCTCGATAGCCGTCGTAGCATACCACCTACTAGAGCTAGGGCTATGCTTCGTCGCACGGAGAGAAGACGACGTCAAAAACCACGAGAGGTTCAAGAACTTCGACAAACTCGAAGAGATCTTCGGGAAAAACGATTCGCTTCGACAGACCGATGATTTCCATCTGGTGGATCTGGTGATACTGACGTATTACTTGAGCTACGTCGTCATTGGGTTTCTATTGCTGCTGTTTGGAATTGCCTTAACTTGTGGAGCACATAAGGTACGTGTTCGTTAGTTTATAACACCTAGTATCTTAATAGGCAGATGAAGGTTTACTTTAGTATAAAACAGTAAAAATCAAAAGTTTTATATCACGGGTCAAGTATGTTATTGTGCGTATCAAATACCAAAATATCGATTAGTATCCAATTTTACAGCATTCCCTTTTGAATTAATAACTAAGAACTTACATTATTTTCGTATATTATTTATGTTTGCTTGTTATTTTTGCTGTAAAAACAGGCTGTTTAAGGTACCTTTTGCAAAAGTTTTAAAATGGCGAATAGAAAAAAATCACATGCCCATATCACGACTCATGTTCGAGATTCTACAACATAGTTGTTTTAACACTAAGTATGGGTGGAATGAACCTAATACCTACTTAGCAGGTATAGTTTGTTAAAGATTCAAACAATAGTGCAAAAAAAATCGGACAATATCAATTCTTTGTTTTATTACTCTCCAAATCCAATCGACGCATATCATGCGTGCCACTTCAATAAACGTCAATTTGACGACTCAATGCCTTCGATCGCGTAGCCGATTCGTTAGTTACGTCACGAAGTGAGAATGGTGCTAATTGTTAAACGAGCAAAAGGTTGTGTTTTATTTTATATCCGTTGTTATAGCACGTTATAGCCGAGTTATCTAAGCCAATCTAAGTGTTATTAGGTGTTTCACCTACTTTCTTTCCGTAATTTTCCCAGCAACTAAATGTTTCGGTTTATAAACAAGTAATCTGTAGTATCCGCTAAGCATGTCTTGATATAGTTGTACTTATCTACAAATTATAAGACGTAAGAATTACCAAGCACAATGTTGTTAAGCTAGGTAGGTATCCTTACCGTGCTATGTTTTTACATCTTAGTCAACTTTACAAATTTCGTTAAAAATCTTAATAGATATGAAAGTAAGGAAAAAAGATTAATAAGGGAAAAAACTAGGAGAAAAGACACTAAAAGTGACTTCTTCTCTTTTAAGGCTGTGTCTTGTATTGAATCTTGTAAGGCTGAATATAGCAAAGCACAGTGTTCGATATCAGGCTTTCTACTCCATCGACGACTATTTCAACGACAAAAGTCAAACACAGATAGCACACACAATAAAATAATGATCTAATGTGTACGTAACTTTTTGTGTCCCGATTTTATGTCTTTATGTGTTATTATATTGATTTTTAAGCTATTGCATAGCTTCTATCGCGGGCCTTGAGCGCGGGGACCGAATCCAGAAATTCCGTAACGAAAAAACCTTGACGTTTGTCTCTTTAGTTCAGCAACTCGCTTCTAGATGGCATTGCAATAGCTTTACCGCGGCAGTCCCCGAGTGCCACACGTCTTTTTTTATTATTCTGACATCTTGTTTATGTATTGTAACTTTTTGTATATTTGACGTATAATTACTGTAAAATATTCCGAAACAAATGTATTTGTTTGAGAATAAAGAAACTAAAACTGAAACTGAAATAACATTTAAATTGTCTGCTGTTAACTCAATTAATTGTTTCAACTATAAATATCTACTAGTTCTAATTTGTTTCAATTATAATTTTCTTTTTCAATAACCAAACATAGCAAAACAATCATTATTTTGGAAATAATATCTGGTTAAATGACCTTTAAGGTGGCGCGGTACTATAGAAATGTAGAGATATAAGCTGTAAAGGGGAAATGACGCAACAACAAGTGTAAAACTAGCATAAAAATTGTAGAGAATAAAAATAGTTTAAAATTCCCTACGTAACACCTCGCTATGGGAACCTTTCGTCTAAATAAGTTTTTACATTGTAAAAGGGAGTAAAGGGCAGCTACTTTCAATGGTAAATACAACTTTTTGCTTAATGGACAAAGGCGTCCATTGAGCTAAGAGTGCAAAAATGAATGAATGAATGAACACTTTATTGCACTACTAAAAATCAATATACCTACATGGAAGTCTTATATCTAAATAATAAATAAAATAAAAAGTGTAATAAAAAGCGATTTCTCCCAGGCAACCTTAGTATGGAAAGAGATATAAGAAGAAGAAAAGGGTCGATAGTGTACACTAGTAAAAAGAGAACTTATAATTTACATACTTAATTAACTACAACACAAAATAATCTATAATAATACAATAGGTTCTAAGGAAACATATTCATATAAACCATTTCTACCATTTCTATAATTTCAAATGTGAAGTCTGAATTTAGTTTACTTATACAGTTAGGTAGAAGCTACGGTAGAGAGAGGATTTACATTTACCCATTTAGTTTAGTATTATTTTAATAAACTCAAACTCAAACTCAAACTCAAAAATGCTTTATTTCCATAAATACAATAAATGTACACTTAGAAAAGGTCAAATCATAGTAAAAAATACACTGACACGGAAATAAAGTGGTATTTTTGATTTCGATCGCTTCGGTATGTAGACTAAAGTAAAGAAACGACGAAGAAACCTTTAGCCTGTTAGTTGTTATTTTTCGAGTTGGAGCAAAATCCGTCCCAAGCTTTTTTATCCTCTAGATAATCTGATATTTTATAGTAAGCCTTTTTGCATAATAAAGTTTTGACAATTTGTTTGAATTTATTTACTGATAATTTTTGCAGCTCAGTAGGGGTTTTGTTGTAGAAGCGTATACATTGCCCTTTAAAAGATACATTAATTTTATGCAGCCTAGTTGTGGGTACAGCGAGTTTATGTTTATTTCTAGTATTTACATTATGTATATCGCAATTTTTTGGGAAACTATTGATATTTTTATGAGTATACAACAAGTTTTCATAAATATATTGACTTGGTACTGTCATTATATTTATTTCTTTGAATTTATCACGTAGGGATTCTCTGGGACCCATTTTATAGATGGCACGAACAGCCCGCTTCTGCAGCACAAATATGGTGTTAATATCTGCAGCGTTCCCCCAAAGCAGTATACCATAAGACATAATACTATGGAAGTAGCTGAAATAAACTAGTCTAGATGTGTCCACGTCTGTGAGATCACGGATTTTTTTGACTGCATATGCTGCAGAACTAAGTCTCTTCGATAGCTTATCTATGTGTGGGCCCCATTGAAGTTTATTATCTAAGGTGATTCCTAAGAATACGGTACTTTCTATAATTTCTAACGTTTCTCCATTTACGTTTACATCAGCCTTAACTTGTTTTACATTAGGTAGAGTAAATCTAATACATTTCGTTTTGGTTCCGTTAAGCAAAAGATTGTTGACACTAAACCAATGAACTACCTTTGAGATTGCATTGTTTACATCGTCGAAATTAGTGTTTTGTCGTTTCATTTTAAAAATTAATGAAGTATCATCAGCAAACAATACAATCTCGTGACTATTCTTGACAAGATGAGGCAGGTCGTTAATATAAACTAAAAATAGGAAAGGACCGAGGATAGATCCCTGCGGTACACCCATTGTAACTACAGACCCCGAAGACCGTTTCCCATTTATGTCAACTCTTTGTATCCTATCACTCAAATAAGATGTGAGAAGATCCAAGGAGGTGTTCCTTATTCCATAGTGATGTAGTTTCCTGATTAATGTTTCATGGTGTACGCAATCGAATGCTTTAGACAAGTCGCAAAAAATGCCTAAGGCATCTTGCGACTTCTCCCAAGCATCAAAAATATGCGATACTAACTCTATACCGGCATCAGTAGTTGACCTGCCGCGAGTAAACCCGAATTGCTTACTATGAAGCAGGTCATTGCGATTGAAATAACTGAGCAATTGATGTAAAATAAGTTTTTCAAAAACTTTGCTGAATGTTGGCAGTACTGATATTGGTCTAAAGTTAGTGGGGTCAGACCTACTACCTGATTTAAACAGTGGGATTATTTTACTACATTTCATTAGATCAGGAAATACACCACAATCAATAGACTCATTAAATATAAAAGCTATATCTGGTGCAATGGTATCAATCAAAGGTTTAATAATTCTAACGGAAATGCCCCAGAGATCTGCAGTTTTCTTTATATTTAAAAGTTTAAAGACTTTTATAATATCTTTTTCATTAACGTGGTTGAAATTAAATTTATTTTCGCATTTAGGTACATTTTCTATCAGTAAAGACTCGGCAATTGCTTGAGAAGAATTTAGGGACTTTGTGGTAGAGATTGGAATGTCAGTAAAAAAGTTTTCAAAAGCTTGGGCTACTTCAATGTCATTTTTGATTGTGCAACTGTTAATCTTTAAATTGTAATCATTATCGTAGGTAAACATTTTTGAGTAATTTTTTACTTTTTCTTTGAAGTCCTTGTTAAAATTATATTGTTTTTCACTATATAGTTCATACAAAGTTACTCTACTTTTATGTATACCCACTGTTGCCCACTCACTAAAGTTAAGTTTTTCTGAGACCATCCTCGATTTGGGTGTGAATATTGAATTGAACGCATTGGTGAATTTATTAAAAAAACTACAATACGACTCATTTGGGTTGTTAAGTGAGTAATCAGGTGATGGTTTAGAATCCCAATCCAATTTCAACCGTTCAAATCGACTTGTGGTCACAGGTGTATATTTAATTTTTTGTTTACAATTATAGTTTTTAACTTGTATTTCTAGTTTAATTAGTTGACCCAAGTGGTCTGATTTTAAATTGCTTATAATTTTTTTACTTATTACTTTTTCATTTTGACAAACAAATATATTATCTATACATTTTGCTGAGGTTTCAGTTATTCTAGTTGGTTCCATAAATATTGGCCTTAAATTATAACAATTAAATAAATTAGTTAATCTACTACTGAGGGAGTAGACTTCTAAAAGATCAATATTAAAGTCTCCACATACCAAGACATTTTTATGTGATTTTGATATTTTATACAAGATATCATCCATGATTCTTTCAAATATTTCAAAGGAGGCGGATGGTGGGCTGTATACGCTTACTACAATACTTTGCTCCAGCTCAACACATGCTACTTCGATGTGGCTTTCAACGGATAAGTCTATTATGTCTTTACGTTCTTTGAACTTTATGAGTTTATTTAGTAATATTAGAGAGCCTCCACGAATAGCATGTGATCTGCAAAAAGAACTACCAACCTGGTGGTTACTGAAGTTAAACATGAGCTCATAGCTTTTCAGCCAGTGTTCTGTTAAGCAGATGATGTCAATATCAAATGAGTTCATGTACAATTCTAATTCTAGTAATTTACATCTCAATCCTTGAATATTTTGGTGCACCAGGTTAGTAAACTTTGTCTTGATTTTACAATCTGGTTTTCTTTGTTTTTTATTGTAAATTATAATATTTGACTGTTTAGGGCTAGAGACTTCCTCTATTGTCTTTATTTCTAATTTAAATGGCTTGGAACAACTTCCAAGGTCTTGTTTTTTAAATCATTGCAATGCTCAAAAGAAGCATTTTTTATAGCCAAGTTTTTGGCTGTTATATTAAAATAAAAAGATAGTGAAATTGCTATCTGTCTTTTATAAAAATTGGAAAGGTAGTAATTACCTTGAGTCAAATAGTATTTTTTACTAACAATACTGTTAATGTCAATCACATGTATATTGTTGTTGCACGAGATAGTGTGCAACATCATATTAAGCTTATATCTAAGGTTGTTTTCTGATTGTGGCAAGCTGTCGCTATAGGGGAATGTGAACATCACAATTTGTTTTAAGTCTAGTGTGCACAGTTTGCCCACATACTTAATCAAGTCCGATTTGTTCACATTACCCCTATTACCCAGGCATATTATTAAGTTTGAATTACTAAAAGTTTCATTTTTAATTTTTTTCATAATAGTATGCAGGTTTGAATTTGGAAAACAATTATTTATTACAGGATGTTTCATACTCATACTTAAGAACTGACCCATGTTTATGCCAATTTCATCGGAGTACATTATAGTTTTCACTGCAGATGGTAACACCAGCGGTGACTGGGACACTACCTCCACAGAACCATCTCCAGTTAAAGTGTTACTATGTGTAGTAGTTGTCTTGGGATCAGTTTGAGTGTAGCTATGCCGTACTTCAACATATGCGCTTTCCAGCATTTTCTGGCAGTGGTCATTGGCATCCTTTTGGGCTTGTTTATATTTACAGGTTACATCATGAAGTGCCCTTTCTAATTTAACTATTTCCTCCGCCAAATAGTTTAAATCCTTAGAGTTCCGTCCTAATAAAGTATAACAAGAGTCCAATTCTTCTTGTAAGTTAGATTTAGACTTTTCCTTGCTCAATTTTGCATTATTGAGAAGTTGTTTTTGTCGCTTAATTTTTTGTTCTGATTTTTTAATGAAGTTACTCAGTTTAACATATTTTTTAATTTTATTAGTCCCTTTCATGACGGGTGTTTGGCTATGACCATGGCGACATGGTGTACTGAGATCTACATTCAACATGTTAAGATTTGTAGTCATAAGCTCTGTTCGAAGCTCTGTTCGTAGATCTAAACTACAAACACTTGTCGCTGGAGTCAATGGCTTAGCCTCTAGCCTATCAAGTTTTATTCTGCACTCTGAAAGCTCTTGCTGTAAGTCTTTATTATGCTGCAACACCAGTTCATAAGATTCATGGCAATTGTCCACGGAACGAAGGCATGCATTCAAGCGGTCCACTTCTGACAGTGCATCTTCATGGTGAGCATGGAGTTCAGCGAGTTGTCCCTTCAGTGATTGGATCCTGCCTAGGTTAGCCAGGAACTCAGCTTCGCTATCCTCCTGCTCTTGAAGCAGCCTGTCTCGGTCCTCTTTGACTTCCTTTAACTGAGCTGTAGCGAGCTTCAGCTTAGCCTCCAGGTCACATGCCCTTCTGGTCATCATATTGTGTCCCTGAAAAATAGCAGTATAAAGTGAGCTAGTATAAGAATTATAGTATAAGAATAAAATTAAGAAATAAGAAGTGAATGGAAAATTAAGTTTAAATTGATTAGCAGGTGATGAGAGACTGGTTCTTCCAAGGTCACCCTCTGATGGTGAGAAACCAAGTTGAGGTGTGATGGGTCTAAAAGAGCCCAGTGACCAATGGTGAAAGAACCCAGTTGAAATATGAGTAGGGGGAGTAAGGTAGAATAATAAAAATAGTAAAAATAGTTAGGACCAAGGGATTGCTAGAACATTTATAGTTCAATAGATATTTAAAGTTTACTTGTAACTTGTTCGGAGAACATTCACTGAGGTAACTTTGATAATATTGAGAGCAAATAATCTAGGTTATAATTTTGTAGGCAAATAGTTAAGTCAGATATTTGCAGAAGCCTAAAAAGTAATTATATTAAACTGCAATAGATACAAAGTACCTACATAACATTGGGAGGTTATCTGTATAGTATATTGTTGAGTGTCTTGTAGGTGTAATGATTGTCTGAGACCAAATGGTTCGTCTACAACTTAACTTCCACCTTTTTGTCAAGCTAAGAGAGATAGAACAAGCCTGTGTGTGATTTGTGAAGAGACTCACAGAGTGAGCAGTGTACCTGTGTATCTGTTGTTGGTAGGTAGGTACAGATGGGTATGTGTGTAGGTTAGTCAATGGGATAATTAGATAACAATACTCCCCAGGTTTAAATGCTGACTCTGGAAGTATCTTCGTCCAAACTGTGGATTGAGTTTCCAAATAATCGTCGACTGCCGCTCGATTCGGATTCGCACGGATTCGATCATGCGCGAGTCCAACAGTTGATGAATCAGTGAGTGAGAAGGTCCATCCCCAAAAATGTTAATTATTGTCAACTCTTGAGCCCTGGTCGTGTTCTTTGAGGCAGAAGCGAATATTTTTTGGCGGTTGACCGTTGCAAACTTTGTAGCAATGTACACAGTTTCTTGACGGGATTTTGCTGAATATTTCACTTGATTATAAGTAATTGGTACACATTACTTGTTTAAAACACTTTGAATCAGCTAAATCGCTCAAATATCCACTAAAAACATAAAATAAATTTGTATCAGCTGATTTACACGTCTGACTTTCAGTGTTGCCACACGGCGATCCGGAATAGAACCGTTAACCACTCTACGATAGGATTGATTTTGGTTTAAAAATCTATAAACCTACTTTAATTATATAGATTGTCATGGATCCCGTTGTCAGAACCAAATTAAAATAGGACCACACAGAAGCACTAGTTTTCAAATAAATCTCGGAACACCCAGTCAAAAGTTCTGAGGTAAAAACACAAAAAACAGGCAAATCGAGAACCTCCTCCTTTTTTGAAGTCTGTTCAAAATATTATATGGTTACGAATACGTTCATATATATGTATAAATAACCTTGAGTTCAGAACTGCTTACTTGTTAGTTTTCATAATTGCTTTTATTTTTTTGTTTATTTCAGGCGAACCACTGCCTCGTGTCAACCTTCTTCGTATACAGCTTCCTGCACCTGTTCTTCACGATAGAGCTGGTTATCTTCGAGGCACTCTCGGCTGGATGGATACAGCTGGGGCTAATACTCCTGTCTGATTGTGAGTTCTTGGCTTAACACCTGGGGGTTTTCTATGATACCTACCGTTCTGTAATACGCAAAAACTATGACCAAATAGTTAAACATTAGTATGATTGTTTTCAAAAGAAGAAGAAGTTTGTCCGCTGTTTGCTCGTCGTGTTTGACATTTTAGGACATAACAGGCATGTTAGTTTATCTTCATTATCGTTATGATCGCGTTTAATTGCAACGGTGAAATTGGACCTCAGTAAAGTTAGATCTAGATTGCATTAAGACGAAATCTTGATTGATTGGTTAGACGTACCTTACTGGAATATAATGATCCAAAACGAATTCAACGAAATAATAAGGAATTAAAGTAAGGTAAGATTCACTTTCATATGTAGAGCCAAAAAGTTTTGCAGTTATCCTAAAAAAACCAACAAGTTCAAACTCATCGAAATTATGGTTTCGGAAGGTTTGAGAAATGAAATACATACCTACAAAGAATTCGTACAAGGGCTTCGAATAATTTGAGCCTTCGTCTTTTATAAAATCACCGTTTTTAACAATGAAGAGACGACTGTAATTTGAACTTGAAGCGGTCGAAATATTTGCGATACTTTACGTTTTGTTTAGAGAGAAAACATTGAAATAAAAAAATAATCATGTTCAATACCCTATGGTTCATTCTTAGGAAGCTGTGTCAAATCATATTTTATGTCAAACATCAAACACCACATCTTTCATCATTTCATCAAACGAATTGATAGAACATTTCAGGGTGGATTTTTTCGATGGGACAATGAGCTGGTTGTTGTGTAATTGGTGTAGCTACAGGAAAATGGTCAGGAAATGACCAGACTATCAATTATAAATTGTCATCCCCATCATTGATTGTCAAAAAAATGTACTTTGCAAGAAAATAGTCATTTTCTTAAAAAACAAGATCGATTGGCAATTAAAAATGTACTATCTTAGCTCGGAGAACTAGAAAAGTCAGAAATCGCAAAAAAGCTTCTCCAATACATTTAAGGCGCATACCCGAGCCAATCTGACAGCAATTCCTATTTTATCAAATTTTTACGTTTATCATAGGAATTTTAAAAAATCCTACGTTCAGTTTGTGGTATCTATTATAAGCTATTTTTTAATACCTCTTTTATAATTTTATCTCAATTAGTTTAGGAGGAGATGCAAAAATAGAGTTTGGTGGCCAAAAAGCGCAACTTCGTATCTCTTCCTAAGCTTTACAAAATGAAACTATTACAGAGGCATTAATAAATAGCTTATAATAGATACCACAAACTGAACGTAGGATTTTTAAAAATTCCTGCGTTCAACGTAATAATAAGATATAATCGTTGGGGGCGCCACTTTTGCTTGTGTATGGGCCTTAACGAGGAGTGCAATATTATTTTATTATTTAATTTTTTTTGGAAATTATTATACCAACCAGGATAAACCTCGCCACGTATCACCAGGGGTAAGGGCGGTGTTAAAAAGTAACTACGCATCACGTGATTAATTGTGAACCTTTAGGTACCTGTGTACCTACGAGTACCTATATTTTACGTATGTCTCCTTTACACATTAAGATCTGATGTTTAGTTACGAAAATGTAACAGACAGACCCTCGCATTTCTACTATTCGTTCAGAGGGATACATTATCTGTGGTTCATAATCCTCTGATGTAAAGTTGCTAATGAACGGAGTGGGGTGTGCGTAATTCTCAAAGTTGTTATAGCTCGCTTTCATTTCTTAATTGCTTCTATTTATAACCTGTCGAGGGAAATCAAGTGCAATGTAACTTTTTAAGGTGGGTACTGACCGGCATTACGGGGCGTAATGTAACGTATTTTTTTTATTTATTTAGTTTATTAGGTACACAAAACACATCACAAGCGCACGTATAACACAGTGAGCATTTTTGCACAGGGAAAGAAAGCTCTCGCAGCGAGCAGACGAGATGGATTTTGGTACAAGGCGCGGCGGCGTAACGTATCATAGCGTAGCGTATCTTTCCTTTCCGTCCATTAATTTTGTTTTGGGTCTTTTAACGTAACTTAAATAAAACGAGCCTAAAAAAGTTTTTGACGTTTAATTACGTTTTTAAAAAAAAACTTAAAACTTAAAACTTAAAAACATCGGCAGTTGTAAGATAGTTAATCCAACTTCTACTGGAATTCAAATTAAATTTCCTTCGAGTGGAACCTGAAGCGAAAGGAAATCGTTTTTATCATTTTCCTGTCCTTATTGAACTGGTTTCATCATGAATAATAAGTAAAAAGGAACAATTTGTTCGTACTTTTTTGCTTCACTCCGTGAAAATGTTTTTTGAATAAAGATGGTTCTATTTGTACAATATCGGTTTGTTCTCTCAAATTGAGATAAAGGTTCTTCTTTCTTTTCAATCAATTACCTTATAGGTGGGTATCTATACTTTGTTTTTTTGTTAGAGTAGGCTGGATTCCCTAATGTCTTGGAGGAGCTGCTAACCCATCCTATACATTACCTGCCTGGTGGTTAGTGATGCTTGAAAAAAATCGGGTTCTACTATTATCTATATTCCACAAGTAAAATTTTGATAGTAGATATCACGAGCACAAAGGAACTTTAAATCAATTGTAGTTTTGGAATCCAACGACTTCCAGTTGATATCGGTTAGAGAGTTCTATTAAGATATTTTTACTAATATAAGCGCTATTAGTAAAAAGTCTCTTAACACTACTACTCTACTCTAGTAACAACCCGTTTTTTTCCTGCTTTACCAACCATCATATTATCTGACAGTAACAGTTATAGTTTAAAACATGTTCTTGGTAAGCCGGCAGCGCAGTTTTCAGAATAAACATGTAACTACTACAAACGCCGCAGTTGGTCCCTGCAAATAGATGGCTTTATTTCACTTTTATTTTATTGCCTTAAGACCACACCAGTGAAAGTGGCGCCCTCAATTATTATATCTTATTATTACGTTAAACGCAGCAAGTTTTAAAAATCCATCGTTCAGTTTGTGGTATCTATTATAAGTTATTTATTAATGCGTATGTAATAGTTTCATTTAGTAAAGCTTAGGCAGAGATACGAAGTTGTGCTTTTTGGCCACGAAACTCTATTTTCGCATCTCCACCTAAACTATATTACATAAAATTATTATAGCTTATAATAGATACCACAAACTGAACGTAGGTTTTTTTTAATTCCTATGATAAACGTAAAAATATGATAAAATAGGTATCGCTGTCATATTGGCTCGGGTATGCGCCTTAAAAAACAGTTAGTGGTTTAATTGAAAAAGCGGCCTTAAACTCCATAAATATAATTATTTACTCTTATTTGTTTGTTTCAGTGCTCCTGATAATTTGCCTGTTCAGCGTCAAATATCTGATGGACGCAATCCGAGCAGGGAACATCTACAGTAGACCTGGACACGTCTACAACAAATATTAAACGAACAAATAGGATATTATAAAGCTCGAGATCAATGTATTGATGAACAAGCGATATTTTTGTACTTAGACTAAGCAGGTAGTAAAAAGAAATGGTAAACCTGGTACTTTGGTCCTTTCCCAGTGATTTAAATCCATGAGTTAGATAGGTACATATCATGAAAGAGGGTTACAGGTTCATATTTTTGTGTACATAATGTAGGTACATCACTAATAGGGTATATGCATCGATTTTTTTTATTGTTTTAATCGATTCTTCAGGTCATTATTTAACCGAGGAATGATAAGACGCTCACTGAATTTAGCATTAACAAGGTAAATAAACAAATCAAAACTACAATCATTTTCGGGTGATAAAAACGCTGCCATATTGGCGCCATGTTTATGTGACGTCGACGTACACACTCGATTAAAACCTTTGGTGACGACCTCGGTAGTGATCATCTCAGGAAAGAGGTTTTCCGAAAAAACTGAAAATAATCGACACTACGAAATGTCAAGTGGGCAGAATAGTGTCAAATCAAGGTGCAGCAAGCAGAATAAAAAAAGAAGAAATGTGTACAGTGATGTCACATCCGCTCTAGTCACTGGCGTAGCGTTTTGAAATTTTGCGATTGAGATTTCAAATATCAATTTTTCAATGGTTAAATTCTACAATAAAAACATCTCAAAATGCAAAAATAAATATGTAGATATGTTTCTATATCAATAGAGAATACGTATATATTTTTTTAGCCATTTGAAATCACATGCATATACCCTATTATCGCAATGTCAATCGTGCTCAAAGCTCTTAAACCTTTACTTACAGTGGTTGTCTTTAAATTAATATTAAATAAACCTTAGGGTTAAAGTAGGTATGTTATTAAGTATAAGCTGAACTTCGCTAAACTGTGTAGGTTACTGTTATACCTATGTTATGATAGACTTTGTAAGAATTTTTTAAAATAAAACTATTTATGTATTTATTTCCAACTCGTTTTTATATAAACTTTTTCTTCTTACCCTACGTATCTAAATAACACTAGAAACAATGTAAAATCTTACGCCTAAAATTTATAAAATAGGTGAGATAAAATAAATAAAATAAATCTACCGCGTTCCCACAATCTTAGATCTCATCAAATAATTTAACAATCACAGCTACACACACATTCAAAGAAATAAATTATATTACTGGTATCGAAAAACTGGTTCAAAATGCAATTCTGGTGTGTCATGAACATCTCGTCTTCGGCGCCTTCTGCCCAACATCATGGGCACCACCATCGCCATAGTGGCTGGAACCATACCAGCACCCACCGCCGTCAGCAGCGTAGAGCTATCTGGAGTAACATTGGACACAAACTTTCTTCTCACCACTCTATTCGTTGCCGGTCTATTTACAGACGCAGAAACGCTCAAGTCATTCTTCTTGTCCATATCTCGCTTAGACTCCTCCACTGTTTGGAAGCTTTTTTCAACCTCAAGCATACCACCGTGAGATGTGGTCATGTTTTTGTGAGCGTTGTCAACTGGCAACACCGTCAAAGCCACTGCTTGGTGCGACGTGACTGTAGCAATGTCAGTCCGATCATCTGGTACTGGGTTAAGAGATCTCTGACGCTTCTTGTTTCGGTACCCTTTGGTTGTGGAAAGCAATACCCACTGTCCGTCACCGTACGGAGGTCTTGATGAACGATCATCTTCGTATTCAGAACCAGCATATACAACTTGGGTTGGACGTTTGAAAGGTCGTTTCGAAGTAGATGCTTGATGCAGTGCTTCGTATTCGTAAGGAAAGTTTGATGGTCGAGGGTCTGTTACTACGGAATCTGAGATCCCGTAGTAGACAGATTCATCACTTGGAAAGTGGTCATCGTGATCGCAGTTTGGTTTATGAGGGCGTCGTCCTTCGTCCGGCGACCAGGGTAGAGGGTTCATTTGCTGCGGTTTTGTCCAGGAAGGACGTGATGGAAGCTCGCTCTCGTAGTCCTGAGGCAAATGCAGCTTGTTATTTATAAAAGTTGGTCGCGAAACTACTGGCTTTTTCTGAGGGTAGCTAAACCTGTTTCCGCTTCCATGATTAGAGTTAAAGCTATCATTATCGTCATTAGGAAACCTGTCTTCATCTTCGTGCCAGTGGTTTGGTTTTTGTTTTTTTACGTTTGGTTTCCACTTTGAAATCTTGCTGGTGGACCATGCAACTGGTTCCAGAGACACCCAGCCATCTTTGTCATCATAAGGATGTTTGTGTTGTTTCACTTTGAGTCTGTTCCATGATGTCATAACTTTATCGTCGTCATCATTATCGTCCTCATTTTGAATCTGTATTTGCGGAAACCGGTGCTTCAGCTTTTCTTTCTTTAATTTTGCTGCTAACGCGGTTATGGCTTGCAAGCGATCCTTGGAATAGTCGTTGTAGTCCTTGAGTTTTTCAGCAGCCAACATGTAGTCTTCAAAGTCTTCCTGAATCCCATCGTCACTTTGCCTAAATTCTTCTTCAATGAACCCTTGTTGACAGGATGGTCCGTAGCACCTGGGCCTGTTACCGTCCAAATCGTGTATAATATGTGTCATGAGATTTTTAATTTCCACTGGTTTTTCTTTAGGGTCCATCGCAATATCTCTCCATCGATTTTCATCTTGCGTTTCGATGATCGTAATAGGTTCTTTACCGGGAACATCCAACTTGTATGTTTTGATTTTATCGCCATACTTTTCAATCTGCGTCGGGTCGTTGGCGTCGGCTATTACTAAAGCGATGACGAAAACTAATAGGCGCACTGTCATTTTCTCGTGGATCATTTCACTTTCGTGGGTCGCGTGTGGAAGCGCGCAGGCGAGCGCGCGCGGACTGAGCGCCGCCTCCGCCGCCGCTCTCTGATATACTTTTGAATAGTGGATGCACAATAACCCCCCTGTGCTCTAATGCAATGGTAATTCTCTGTTCGGTCACGACGAATGAGCGAGATAATTACGTGGCGATTGTCGTTTACCGGGGAGTATCTTAATTCGCCATCGCGACTCTCACAGGGCCGTGACCCGCGCTCGGGTGAAACCGTTTTTCATTTTATGGGATGTTTTCTCCGTGGATAATGAATGGTAAGAAAGTTTCACAGGCAATTCTCACGAAATAATGTTCGTAGATATCCTATGTAAGCAAAGCAGTCAGAGATAGACTCATTTTATACGTGAATATTTGCTTTTTCAAGGCGTAGAGAGTGTGAACAATGTCTACATTCATGACAACCTGTATAATTCATTCATGTTATGTGCGCTACCATTATCAACAATGAATCACGTTTATTACATCGCTTGTTACAGCTATAATTACTGAAATATTCAAAAGTTATGAGTTTCTTATTGATAAATTTGCACTACCTGGGTAATTGAACTTTTCATGCGGTCAAACACACTCATGGTTATTACGTAATAATAACTTTTCGAAATTGTCCTTTAATGTGAAAAATCGTTCTTTTACTACGCATCAAAATCCTTCCCGTAATAATTATCCACGTAATTATCTCGCTCATTCTAACGAGACATATTTAAGGCATAAAGAGACTAGAGAGAGAGAGAGTATTAGAGTATCTATGACTAGTAGGTATCATCATAGTACTAGAGTATATAATATAAACTCTCTCTATCATATTATGGTGATACCTATTTGAGATGACCAAGAAAATATGCAAGAATAAGATATTTCCTTGGCCATCTAAAACTACCAAGTCTCTCTATCCGAGAATGTGCCTCAAGTAAGCGAAGTTTTTTTGGGGCGCGACCCAAAAAGACCTGCAGATTTCCAGCTCTCTCCATAATAGCGCATACGCACGTCCATTACCCCTATCAGTCGGATCAGCCCGCTCTAATAGCTAGTGCACTTTTACCGGCCTATCTCGAGCAGACGATCTGCGTCTACGAACACGCGGTTCTAAACAAAGAAGTAAGTATTACATAGCTATTCATTTATTGATAATAAACGAGCAGCCTGTAACTGATGATGCGTCTATATCACTCAGTCTTGCATGTGTGATATAGAATCATCTGCGGTCCTTTCCGCTTCAATGAAAACATTTGCCACTTTCACTACTCTTTTCCGCTCTACTCCGCCCAGCTCTGCGTCAATGGAAACGCACCCTTAGAGCTCTAGCCCTAGCCACAGAGAAAAAGCTTATACCAGGTATAAATAAATTATAAGCACTTGAGACAGAGACCTTACATTTGCGATATAGACACCGCAATTAAAAGAGAAGTGGGATTTCCTCTGTCTGGATATTTCACACCGCATCACCTAAGCTAGCCCAAAGTGGCGTCTCTTTGCATAAACACAAAATATACAAACTATATCACTGAAGATGGCACCTGTGACAAGTGCGAGAGAATCTTAATCTACCCTTGGAGTGCGTTTCCATTGATGCGAACGAAGCTGAACGGAGTGGAGGGGAAATGGTTTATTATGAAATTCTGTCAAAATTGCGTCATTTGAGACGTCCCTAAATATTTGAGTGGCGTTTGTCTATGTGGGGTTAATGTAACATTCAATAGAAAGGGCAAGATGATTATGCGAGCGTGATTA
Source organism: Eupithecia tripunctaria (assembly GCA_955876795.1). Classification (NCBI taxonomy): domain Eukaryota; kingdom Metazoa; phylum Arthropoda; class Insecta; order Lepidoptera; family Geometridae; genus Eupithecia; species Eupithecia tripunctaria. The sequence continues at coordinate 10,167,758 of OY041612.1, forward strand.
TGGCAAAACCCTCTTCTTTGGGGGAGGCATATTCTAAAAACTAATGATATAAGTAGTTTCTAGTGAATAGAGTTTTCTACCAGCAAACCTTATTGGTAGAGTTTCCCGAAAAAGTTTGGTCTTAAAGAAGTGGATGCATTAGCAAAGGTATTTATGTAGAAGATTTAACCAAACGTTTGATGCAATATATTGAAATAGTATTTCGTACCTGCGACTTATTTGAGGACATTTCTTGTTTTCCCAAATATGGAATATTTTATGAAAAAAGGATTCAAGGAAATCGGAAAGGGATATTTATAAAGAAAAAGCTTTAGACAAAATAAGTAGGGTGGTTCTAGGGATAATGGAAGCATAATTCGTACCTATATCCTTGTTATTTCCGTTTGCCGGTTTTCCTTACATGTTTTAATTACTTTTACTGGGAACATATTTACTAGCTAATTCAATTCAATTGTATTTATTTATTTTGGTTGTTCACCATAAATGTTAGCAGTACAGTTACCTTTATGTTTAATATAGGTAGCTAAGCTTTACGGCGTTATTTCAGTGTCAAGTGAAATACTGACCTCACTCATACAAGATAAACTTTATCACTTTCATTGTCTTTATTTTACTTGACTGGTTGTTTGCCCTTAACTAATAAAAGCGTGGGTAGCTTGTTACGTTTTCGGTATTATGAAGTTCCTTTGGAAAGTTTTGCATGACATTCGCACAGCCTCTGTAATTTGGGATATTATGCAATACCTAGCAAATTTTGTTTTGTTGTGTAACATGCGAATGTTTTGAACAGGTCTGACGTAGATGAATGGTTTACAGTTCATAGTACCTACTTGCAAACTTTTGCTCACACTCGCTTTTAATGTATGGTTTGACATAACTGACAGGATTGCAAATTGCAATCCTAAAACTTTTACAATACAAAAATGTTTTATTGTACACCAAAAAAAAGAACATTACCAAGAGACATAAGGTACAGTGCAGGTTGTAATACGAAATTTTTATTTTTTTTATATGTCAGTTCTGTTTTTATGTTAGGTACCTACCTTAGTAAAACAACTTAACAAGGTTTGGATTTAAATCTGGTTGAGTTAGGCGGGTGTTTTACCTATTACTGACGCTGTCTGTACCTGCATAAGACAAGTACTACAAAATAAAATGTATAGTACCAAATATCTACAATGCTAAACAAAACATGCATAACACAAGTACCTGCAGGCTTTTGACTGTCATAAATTCTAGTCATCCAAAGAAATCTCTACGACTTAAAGCGACAAAGTCCCTTTATTTGTAATAAATAAAATAAAGAAATCTCTACGTTATTTGCCTTCTTACTCTATAAGGATGCATTGACACTGCCGGTTAGTACCAATAAAACCTATTTAAAAATGTATTTTTACATAGTATTCTAATAATTAATAAATCACGAAAATAAAAGACTTCGGTGGGATTTGTACCCGCAACCTTTTCACTCTTTATGGGAATGTGTTTCCCTAAGTGCGGGTTAACACTATAAAAAGTGCACTACAAATGAGCAAAACGCCCATAGTTACTAAGACCGAGATCTTCAATCTTCAAATAGATATTTTTTTATTAACAATATATATTAAGAGTTGTACTTACCCTTAATATATATTGTATAATAAAAAATATCTATCTATGTAGTGTATTGTATTATGTATATCAGTTATCTTAGTACCCATAACACATTATACACTCTCTGCTTAGCTTTGGGCTAGATGATACTGTGTGAATTGTCCAGCATTTTTATTTATTTATCTTAAATACAAGAGGTAGCAAATCGTGATAAAGTCTTAACCGAATTTTGACCACGGCGGTAGTATCATCGCACATTTAAAAGTACACAAGTGTGTACGTAAACATAGGTGCACTCAATACACCTTAGCAAGTGGTAAGCATAAGTATAAACATTACTCACAGCATCAAAAACAATCACGAGTTGCACAACAATCGTGCACTATGACGGAGGAAAGTGCAAAACGATTTATTTAGAAACTGTCAACAGATTTGTTAGTTAGAAAGCATTGCAGAGCAGTGGGCGTTAAATGAGGAAGGAAAGACCGTGACGGCTCCTGCTGGCAAATAAAATTAGAAATGGCACAACAGTAATATTAATGTAAACAATTAAGTTTTCACAGGTGTACATACCTAAGATCATTTAAAATTAATGCACCGAGTTGAGGTATCTATAAGCTCTCTTTTGATTTATTTCGAATTACGAATTCTACAACAATTTTGCTAACCTAACGTTAGCTCTTTCACCGTTCCAGAATTTTTGACAGTCTTAACTTTTCGATGATTTTCTGAGAAAGTTGATTTACAATATTATTGGTCATCGATTTGTTTTGTAACCGATTAAAAAAATAAATACAAGGACCCCAGTTACAAAAGGCGATATCTAATTATGTGATTAGCCAGAAAATAAACTCCTCACACAATATCTTCGAATCCAAGGGAGATAGAGCCGACGTTTGGGTTGCGTCCCCATCTCTTCCCTGTCTCGTAAGAGGCGACTAAGGGATATCCACCGGGGAGCGGGCAGCAGCGCCCCCTGCAGAACAATAAAACTCTACCACCAAACGTGGGAATTATGAGTATTACCCCCCATTACAAAAAACGCCTGCGTCCAGCTGTGGACCAATACAGGCAGTTGAGATGGGTTGTGTACCTGATCAGATCGGAAGGAACCGAACCTTACACCCCGAAGTTTCCTTGAAGCCGACAATGGAAACGTTAAAAGGTGATTTTCATCCCACGGCAACTGATTTATGGGATCAAAAGTATTTTTGATTCCAGGATTAGAATTACCTGTATGTAAAATTTCAGCCAGATCCGTCAAGTAGTTTTGGCGTAAAGAAGTAACTAACATCCATCCATCCATACAAACTTTCGCATTTATAATATTAGTGTGACTAACAGAATAAGTAGGTATCTAAAATTTTATTTTAAATTTAAATTAGGTAAGTATAAAAGAAATAGGGTAAAAAAGGGTCTCCACCTAAGCATGTATATAGCATTTGGCTAAGTAAATGCTACGCTGGTTTCAGGTAGAGCCCGGTTGAGTTATTTTTTGGGAGACAGTATCGCTCACGTCCGTAGGTGTTGACCCTCTGATACCCTACACGTGTCCTCTGGGTGGTGCTAAGAGCGGTACCCTCTGGTGGTAGGTTTCGGCCGTGGCTTGTCACCACCCTCCGGACTGGGCCAGTCCGTGAAGCAACTCTGTTGTGTTTCGGAATGTGGTCCGGAGTAGCCATCTTCTAGACCTTCGTGATACATCGGCCGCATCTTTGCTTTCCATCATGTGAGATTGCGGTCAAACGAAGGTCTATTTCTGATAAAAAAAATACAATTTGTTAGTAGGATACATGGACAAAGAATTTACTGGTTCACCTGTATCTACCTTTTATAATAATAGGTGTCTTCACTAACTGACTACATGCACTGTAAAGGTTCCTCACATACATTCCAAACCATAATCTGCAAGTAGGATTTAAGTGCGCAAAAAAGAATCTACTCACGCATTTTGTAATATACTTACTTCCTTACTAATCAAACCAAAACACCACGTTTTGTTTTATGACCTAACATAACATCATCGAAACCGTTCTCTTACAGAATTGCGCAAGCAATCTCTCTGGCACGATTACCTACCCGACAATCACGAGTGAAAGTACAGAATTAGGCGGTAACACCACAGTAACGTCGGTAACGGTGGTAACACTGGTGAACTCTGTTTCACGGTCAATGCAGTTGTCATAATGCGCTGTGAAGACTGGCTGTTGCGGGTGGATTGGTTTGTGCCTTATATTTTATTACAAAGTTTACCAACAATGTAAAAATCAAAAGTTAGAGGTTATTGATCATTATCCGCATCTGGATTATACCCACTACTCGGCTTTATTAATTCACTAGCTGCGCCCCGCGGCTTCGCATGCGTTGTTCATGTTCATGGAAACATTAAAAGGTGATTTTCATCCCACGGGAACAGATTTATGGGATAAAAAGTAGCCTATGTTTTATTCCAGGATTAGAATTACCTGTATGCAAAATTTCAGCCAGATCCGTTCAGTAGTTTTGGCGTGAAGAAGTAACAAACATCCATCCATACATCCATACAAACGCTTGCCTTTATAATATTAGTGTGATTTATTTAAGCCAGTAGCTTTATTTATTTAAGCCAGTAGTTTATTTGCCAGTTGTGGTCAAATTTCAGCAGGAAGGCTATAAACACCATCAGAGTCCAATACAATAACGCGTACCGGGCACCCATGAGGTTACCGAGATGCTGCAGTGCGGCGAGCATGTTCTCCGAAGCGGGAGTTCCTGACTTTTTTGCCATCGTCCGTTCGCACGTCGCATCGTCCTGGAGTAGATTGGTCCGCTCCAAAAATAAAGTATTTTGAAGGCTGTCTCTGACCAGGTTTACAAAAACCCTAATTTTACACATTGGATCTCCCTTCATATGGAAGGAAACAGAAAGTGACGTAGTTACTCAGTTAGATGATCAGAAGATACTGGACACGTTTTTTTGTGAATCAAACAAAAAATTACAAACAATAAAATAAAAAGAAATAGAAAAAATACGTGTCCAATATCTAACTGACGTACTAATTCGAATTTTTGAGTCCTCAGGCCTATTGTGCGATAAGGCCGCCCTTTGTACTTCCATGATTCTGTACATTTCCTTCTGCATTGTTTTTTATGTTTGTGTGGTACAATAAAGAGTTATCTATCTATCTATTGTGTGGAGAGACAGAGGAGGCTGGTATAATTAAAGAAGGGCCTTAAACCCGGCAGTGTCTAACTGTATAAAAAACTAAAATGACGATGGAGGAAACATTCCTTGTAATAGTAATTTTGTATGGGATTTTTAGGAATAAAACTTGCTTGCGCCTGCTTAGTAATTAAATTTTCATAGAGCATTAAACTTGTTTTCCAGGCATAAGATTTGATTGAACATATACGTAAACAGACAAACGCACCAACGCATTAAAAGATGTAATGTTATGTTGTTTTGATAAGCAACAACAACAAAGGGTCACGGGCATTACAAAGCGAGAGTTCTAGCTGCAAGAGAAAATGCTTTGTATCCATCGGAAAGTGAAATTCAGCCTTGAACTAGAACATCCCTACCTAATAAGAAAATAAGGAGATGCTTGAGCTTGAGGTACCTGCTACTGTTAAGTTTCAACATCGACGGAATCAAACATATTTATGACCCTCGAAAAAACGATTACATTTGGTTCAACTTAAAAGTTTATGCTTGCTTGATGAATGGTGATATTATAAATATTGCTTGCTGATTTTATAAATCAGTTTACATCTAATTACATTGTTTGGATCTTCCTACCAATATTATGAAGGTGATAGTTTTCACCGTAGTGAGATCTTTAGACAAAGACAACGCCAAAACTAGTGAATGGATTGGGCTTAAATTATAATAAATTGCTTAATAATCCATACAACATTATCTAGCCCCCAGCTAAGCAGAGCTTGTGATAAGGGTACTAGATGACTGATAGATATTCTCACTACATTACATAGACATATTGTTTATTATACATAAAAAATAATCAGACACCCCGGAACAAATAATTACAGATGGTACAAACATTTGTTCTAAGACGAGAATTCAACGCGCCCGCAACCTCCTTATAGAGTTCTGCTGAGCGATTACTAAAACCACCCAAGCCTTTTGAATGTCCTTCGTAATGGATGGCGAAGGCCATTGAAATGGCTTTCAAGACCATTTAAAGGCTTTCAAGGCCCTTCAAAAGGCTTTCAAATAACCGTGTAGTGGTTTTATATGGTGGTAGTGGTTACATATGGCGGTTTTTGCGTAATCGCATAGCTGGAAGATATAATTAGGTAGATTAGGCAAGACGACCTCTGTGGCGCGGTGGGCGAAGGTCTGCCTGCGACGCAGGAGGTTGCGGGTTCGATTCCCGCCTCGGGACAAATGTGTGTACGATCTGCAGACATTTGTTCAGGGCGTTCTGGATGTTTTTCTGTGTATAATAAAAAATATCTATCTATGTAATGTATTGTATTATGTATATCAGTTATCTCGTACCCATAACACAAGCTCTGCTTAACTTGGGGCTAGATAATGCTGTGTGAATTGTCCAGCATTATTTATAATTTATTTATTAGGCAAGACTACTTATTAAGGTTCATACACGATGAAAGTGGCGCCGCCACCTATTTTATCTTATTATTACCTACCTTTAACATAGGAATTTTCAAAAATACATCGTACAGTTTGTGATACCTATCATAAGTTACTGATTAAATAATGTCCCTGTAATAGTTTTACTTTGTAAACCTTAGGCACAGAATACGAAGTTATTCTTTTGACCACCAAACTCTATTTTCGCATCTCGGCCTAAACTTTACAAAATAAAATTCTTATAGAGGTATTAAAAAATAGCTTATAATAGATAACACAAAATGTACGATGGATTTTTGAAATTTCCTGTGTTAAACATAATAATATGATAAAATAGGTGGCGCTGCCATATTGGCTCGGGTATGTGCCCCGGAAAAACGTGTGCCAAGTCACGGGCAGAGAATTTGTAACAAAAAGGTTAATACGTAACCCTAAAAACTGCGGGGATGTAAAAGTAAAGTGCAAGGCGTGGCCATAGACGAAAACATCAATCTATTTTGATTCACGACTTGATAATCGCGAAAGTTCTATTCAGCTTTGATTTAGTCATAATCATAACATTTTATAGCACCAATTACGTTTTTAGAATGACGCAATATGCAATAAAATTCTTATTAGTTATTTTAGACTTTCGATGAACCGGCACGATTCATAACAGACCTTAAAAAAGGAGGTTCTCAAGCTTTGTGGTTTTTTTAGTATACATATCACCCAATCCCTAGGTGGTCCCATAAAAGTTAGATATCCGAGGGATACTATACCCTGTCCAATTTTCAAATACAGAATGACGTATTTCATCTCTATCTGTCAAAATAAACTTTGTCTATGAAATACTTTATCTTGTATTTGAAATCACTTGTCAACATTTAGAGAAATTCATACCCCCGGTTTCTCGAACGCTTGTCACATTGAATGGATAGTCAACGGCTTGTTATATACGCACTGCGGAATCTGACAGCGTGAATTTTAATCTCGCGGAATATAACCTGCGTGCTTAACGTAACTTACACGTACGACGAATAAAATTCCTTGCTATTTTAGCTACCTACAACTTTATAGTGCTCCAAACATTCATATTTTTCCGCTAGTGAACTTCCATTAAGTTCTGCAAAAAAAACCACGCGAGTAATAAAAGCAGTGCGTGTACAGCCTGACAAATTGTCAACAATTTGTCAAAATAATAAGCGTTCGAGAAACCGGGGTGTCTCATAGTAGTGCATTATGCCTAAAAAGGATACTTCTTTTTCAGTTCCGTGCAGTTCAGTTATTGATAAGAAAATTTAATTACAAGTCAAACTTTGGATAGGGTCATAGTGAAAAATTCTATGTCTATGGTATAAGTTGTACTACGATGGCTACTAGGCTGGTAGTCTCGTTAAATAAAAACAGTGTGCAGTAAAGTGCGAGGGGTTCATGTGGTGCCGCGTCCCGCCCCTGTAAACGAATTTTTATTTAATTATTTTAGGGTAAAAATTGCTAACCGATGGTATGTGATGCGATAATTTAATTTAGTCCTCGTCCCGCTATCATTTTACATATATTTATGGCGCATTTAGCCATATTTCAGCCACGAAAAAACAATCTGTAATAATGACTGTTTACACAGCTGGTTCTCGCATGAATAATTGGCATTCATTTGACAAGTCTATGATGTTCACACTTGTGTCCACTCGATCAAAGGGTGAACAAGCGCTATATGTACCATAAAATCTCGATAGTTCTGAGTTTGTAAAAAACATCAACAATCCGATTAAAACGGACCTATGATAATGATTGCAAGTTCTTCTTTTCGCACGCAATGTGAGAGAGACGTAAATAACTAAATTAGGTACCTTACCTACTGCTGCAAACAAGGTGGATAGCGGCAGTATGCTAGTATGCAGTAAAATAGCGCTTATAATGCTCCATTTTACTATACTCCCTACATATTGCATACTACTCATCTGATGAGTCTCGATAATCTCAGAATCTCAGAGAGAAAATCTCAGAAAAGCTCACCCTTTATGTTTACAGACAAGAAGGTAGAGGGCAGGCAGTAAGGTAGAGCTAAATTAACTCTACCACAGCAGACAGTATACAAGTATTTATAGTCTTTTCATGGATTCACTGTCAGAACTGGACCAAATTAAAATGAGGAACACACGGGAACACCAGCTTTCAAATAAAAATAGAAGCATAAAAATCGGACCACCCAGTAAAAAGTTCTGAGGTGCAAATATTTAAAAAATAAAATAAAAAATACTGTAAAATTTAGAACCTCTTCCTTTTCTTGAAGCCGGTCAGAGCATTTAATGCGCTATACTACACTGACTGCCTTATACCTTATTGTCTGTAAACATGAAGGGTGAAAGGCAGTATGCAGAGCATTTAATGCTGCATTTTACTGCATAGGTAAACTGCCTGCTGTAGTAGAGCTAATTTATCTCTACCACAAAGCATGCCCTCTACCTTGTTGTCTGTAAAGATGAAGGGTGAAGGATAGTATGTAGAGCATTTAAGGCGAATACACGAGTGAAGTGACCTCCCCACCTATTTTACCTTATTATTAAGTAAAACGCAGGAAGTTTTAAATATCCATCGTACAGTTTGTGGTATTATAAGTTATTTATATAATACCTCTGTAATAATTTCATTTTCTAAAGCTTGGACAGATCTACGAAGTTGCGCTATTTGTCCACCAAACTCTATTTTCGCATCTCTTCGTTAACTATAAAGGATAAAACTATTACAGTTGTATTAAAAAAATAGCTTAAAATAGAAAACTGTACGATGGATTTTTCAAATATCCTGTGTTAAGCGTAACAATATGATAAAATAGGTGGCGCTTTCATATTGGCTCGTGTTCTACTGCCTGCTGTAGTAGAGCTAATAAAGCTCTAGCATACTGCCTGCCCTCTATCACAGATAATATAATACTATAGCCTCTATCTTGTTGTCCTTAAACTTGGAGGGCTAAAATTCTTTAAAAACTTACCAGATGATATGTCTTTGTACGCTAGAGGTCGCCCATGGAATGAAACCAACGCCATCTATCAATCCACCAAGGAATTAGAAAGGGGCACGGCAAGCGAACTCAGACTCCTTTGTGAATCTAGCGTATCTGACTGAACCACTTGCTCGCATAATGGAAAGGGGCTTCGGAAACTGCTTTTCACATTGCAAGATAGATGTCTCTAGTAGTCCTGAGAAAGTAATATTTTGATAGTTCTGGAAAAAACTATAAACCCTTCGTTTTAAACAGTTTTTTTTCCTAGGACAAATACTTATGCCTCAAGAATAAAATTATTATGAGATAACTTCGGGTCATTTTACATACAATGAACGAACACAAACCGAACCTCCTCCTATTAAGTCAGTTAAACATGGAATGGTTTTATACTAGCTTTATCGAGACTCTAAAAGCTTCTGGCAGTCTTATCGCTTATCTATGAAAAGCGATCTCTACCAGACAACCGTGGATGGACAGGGTCGTTGGATTTAATATGAGGATCTGTGTGCACATAGTGCTAATAGTGCACAGATCCTCATACTCATATCATTCGGTAGTAAACATTATAATTCAAATGTTATTAAATATATAGGTATAGACTTAGGTGAAATCAACAAACATTATATCAATATGCTTTTAGAAGTCCAAAATACCTATGTTTTGTGTGTTAGAAACACAAAACACGTATTCTGGATTTTTTTGAAGAAGCTTATTAGGTTTCGACTCAATTTATTTGATTTCTTTGAATCAATTACCAAAGTAAAAAGAAAAGTGAAATGTGATTGTGCATTCTCGAGAACAATGTAGGTAGATAAGTAAATGCATAATTTTCATAAGCAATTTGATTCGGTGACTGAGGATGATATTGAAGTAACCGATCGAAAGTTTCTACGGTTGCTTTGCATTAGATGTTTTTTTGCAGCAAGAATGAAAGCAGTGGCGTTTACTTACATTGAGTATTAGAACAGTTCACACACGTCGCTAGTAGAAAAAAAAGAAAGGAAAAATAAAATAAAACTTTACTATTTAATAATAAATGTATACACACAAAAACAGAGATAACTTTTGGAAAGGCATGATTGTTCACAATAAACACACACACGTACAAGAAACAAGAACAAATTATACATCCCATAATATACAAGACACAAGATTTTATTGGTAAATTTTAAGTTTACATGTCAAATACAAATATAATTAAATAACATTTTTACTCCTCATTTAATAGATTACATTATTGTTTTATTGTTAACTTATATATATTCAAATTACATTGTTTTATTAATTAATATTATTATTTCATTTAAATTAATTGTTATTTTGCCTTATTTAATCTGATCCGCTATAGCCCTACCCATGTTTTGCACCTGACATGTTTTGGATCATTAAATCAGGCACGGGGATTGTATTCTACAGTTCGGGTAGCTCTAGTAACTCACCGAAACTGTAGAACACTCTCTCCAGTAGCCATGACTTAAGTCTGTGCTTGAATATATTGGAGGAAGCTGCATCTCTTATTATTTGGGGTAATCGATTATATACTGCGGGGCCCATTATGTATACAGATCTCTCCGACTTAGATAGTTTGTGTGGCGGTGTGATAAGCCTGTAATGGTGCTTGTAACATGCCTGATCACGAAAGGTGGGGAAATCATTTGTGGGCAATTGCGTACGATTCTATAACAAGCTTCCATCTGAAGCTACTGAGCTCCCGCGTCCAGGTGCTGGATGCGTCAAGCTGAAGAGAGGGCGCTTTGACGCTCATTAAGGAGGGCGCTTTGACGCTCATTAAGGGAGGCCCTTAATTATTTCGAAGATGAAATAGTGGTTTAAAAAAAACCATAGCAAAATTCGTGGCAAATAAACAGGGGTACGAGTGCAATACTTCCGTTTCTTACACACGTGACTCTTGCAACAAGTAGAGCTGCAAAACGGTGTCAATAGTATCATTATTACATCACAGCCATGAAAACTGTCCCAGATGTCATGTCCCACGTAACTGTGACGGAACATCAACACTGAGGTAAACATGGTTCCGGTTGCTGGGCGAGTCAGCACTCAATTATTACATGTGTTCAGATTTGATAACTTTATTTTCTCGTGATGCGTGGTGCTGGTTTGAAATTTCCACTCTAACTCTGCCCGCGGGTGTCGTAAGAGGTGATTAAGGGATATCCATCGGGTGTGGGCATCTGCGCCCCCGACAGATCAATTCTACCATGGAACTGCGATTCCCGCATGCCCAGCTTGGGGATAAGAGAACCAATAAGGCACTTATCAGGGGGAGGTCTGCCTCCTGCAGGGGATTTATAGACTGTTGAGGTTGAGGAGGTATGTTCTTTGAGAAACCGGTTAATCAGCATTCTCAAATTTGAATGTTTGATTCAAGTCCGAGAATGATTAATGTTGCAAAAATTATAATTGTTTCCTACCTGGAAACAATTATACGCAGTGCATGTAATTTTATTTATTAGGTAACTTTATGAAAGCAATTCATGCCGGACCAGAAAATAATATAAAAGGAGGCCTATATCGTGTCGCTCTCCACAAAAATGTATATTCAAATCATCGATCAGGTATTTCGCGGGGGGGCCGGCGAAAACTTTGATCGATGATTCAAATATATAATTTGTATATGAATGCACAAACTATGGGCTAAATTAATATTGATTGCATCAGATGACAGCCAACTCCTTGGCCACTCGTTTGAAGCTTGTGGGAAGCCATTTTGTCACTGTAATATGTATTCTCATGATAAAGAATTTAATTCGAATGCACATTTCGGTAAAAAAAAACACTAAAGTACCTAAACTGATACAAATGTAAGTAATAGGTAGCATCGATTGCATCTCTATTATTCGCATTTAATGAGACGTAAGTTTCCCGATCAAACCACCCAATAAAATTAAGAATCTTTATTTTTTTAGAACCCTGTTATAGATACCGATTCTACAACGGTAAATTCGGGAATCCTTACAAATTACAGTAAAACCTACCTTACGACACGGCACTACAACAAAGTGACACACCAAAACAAATACCTTACAACAATAGCTCCATTAGGAGATGTCATCGTGCGTGCGACGAACAAAAGCGTAGGAAGAGATAAAACCACTGTGTTGCCTCCAACCACTTCAATCGCTATCAGTGCACATTGTGCACTACCTGCTTCCATCCCCCAGTTGTTCCTCAAACTTCGAGCAAAATGGTCGTCCTTCTCATCCTTCTATCCTGTGTTATACTTACCACTGCCGAACATACCGGTGCGTACTCTTCCCCTCAGTACGCCAAGAAAATGTACCCAAAATATAACTACGACAACGATATTTCGCTCCCAAGAGAAAAGCCTCCAATACCATTTAAAGATGGAGAAGAATCAGCAGCAAGATACGACAGCGGGTACAATGATACAGCGCAGTACGGAAGGTCGTCGTTACTGGAGGCTGCTGGGAACTTCATGAGTGGAACAGGAGGTCAGGTGGTCACCAGCTTGGCCAGGGACTTCATATCTAGGTCTGCGGGCACCAGCCAGGTTGGTTTTGACTGCGTTTCGCAGGTTCGTATCGCACTTTTACTAAATTTGCACGCTTCGATGAGTAATGCTAAGGAATTTTAAAAATAAGACCGTAGCCGTTAACTGTGACTCACTGGTTTTAGGGGCAAAAAAATGTATCAGGTAGGTCTGCAGTCAAAAGGTAATTAGCTGATTTTATGTTCTCAGAAAATGAGCGATACGTTATCTTTGCAGGTTTTGAGTCTGAACCTGACGAATCTGGTGATTTTGATAGTTTTGAAGGCGTTAATTCTGGCTGCTGGGTTCTTTGGCGCTGGAGCGTGGAAAGGAGGTCACCAATATGGGAGAAGTCTTGAAGGTGAGGCCCTTAAATTGTATAAGATTATAGTTATTGTCTCACATTTGGCAACTTCATTGTTTTGTAAGGTGTTTGTACAGAGTCATAGTTATCCGTATTGTAAGTATCGGCACGTGGAACTGGGGTTTTTTCACTCGTAATTTCTATTAACGCTCACTATGAGTACTTCAAAGGACATTTCCGAATTTTATAGGCTTAATCATCAGTCCATTGGTTTCTAGCTTCTATACAAAGTATTGGGTAATTATACATAATCATTCTTTTATCACCCCTTCAACTAATCCTGTTACAATCCAAACCAGGAAGTTGGTAGCCATACCATCTGCCTTTTTGTATCCTTTGGCACGCTGAGTCGTGGTCATCTTAATCCAATATCGCGAATGCGTTTGTCGTGTCCGTCCGTAATCCCTCCCGAAGCGGATTATCTACCGGTGTCCGCTGACCATACCGGACCGTACTGAAATTGGCTTAGAATCTGGGTTTTTCTAAAAGCTTGTGACTATCTTACGTTAACTGTAAACTGAACGAAATTATTAAAATTTCTGTATTTTAGTGGATGTTTGGCTGTAGCGACCACTCGAGGGATATTAAAATAGTGTTCGTATTTTATTTGAGTATTACGAATTGGCAAGTTCGACAAAGTCGTCTTCAACAAGTTTAGATATCTTTTGTCAGTTGACTTAAATATAAATAAAACACGGAAATAGGAACAGAAAGAGGTTTTACACCTATCTAGAAAGAGCACACTTACGGAATGAATACTGTCTTCCGTAACAATTATAGCGCGTTAATCGTCAGTCTTTTGTTTGTTGTATCTCTACAGCAAATCAGACTTTTGTCTTGATTTACTGATTTGAAGTCTTACGTGTCTTACGGAAGAGTGACAAGTGATTGTTATTTGAATAAGTTGCAAATAATCTTCCTGCAGTGGTCGTCAGTTGACACAGGTTTTATACACTAGGTACAATAAGAAAACTGTAAACATGTCTTATTTAGGCCCGTATTATTCTCAAGCATAGCTATATGACTGAGCAAGCTTTCATAACACGGGCCTAAAAGTTTGTAGGCACATTTTTAGTTAACGGTTCTGTCTACTCCATATTTACATTGAATAGAATGGGAGAAAAAATTAATTTAAATAACAGTTCGTATTAGGCCTTATCATAATTGATTCCATATGTTCCGGACTAATGTTGTATAGGAAGTTTAATGAAAAACAATTAAGATTTGGCGTCTTCACGGCGGACTTCGTGTTGATAATGAGTGTCAAAGAATCACCACTAACATTTTATAATAATTAATAATACAATGGCCTTGTGTCTTAAAAAATCTAATTTGTGCTTCAGTTAGATTATGGAAATATATTAGACAATTATTTTTCTTTTGTCGATTAAACAAAAAATTATGAAGATATGTCAAGTTAAAGTTCTGCGTGATGTATCACCTTGCAACACTTTATAGCAAGATGTTACTTCACTAGCCCCTAATCCCAAACTCGCAAACGACGATTAAAATAAAACACGTCAAGTGTTTTATTTTAGTCGTTTTTGGTTTGGCAGGAAGAGTCATATTTTTCAGTTTCATTCTTAAGTGCATTGGAATGAAGATGATTATTGATTATTGTTTGATTGGCAGCAGAAAAAAAAATGTGTTCAATATCTTCTGATAATATAAATTATGGACTAAACAGATTGTTTTAAACCAGGACTCTACCTACCTAATTGAATTTACAGATAACAGCAATGTCTCGTACATCACGGAAGATGAGATCATGATGTACCTGAGCTACCTGGGAGGCCAGCAGACGAAGAACTTCAGCTGCCTCTACATGCTTGCGTGCAAGAGGCCGCAGCAGGCTGGTTTATACGCTTCGGGTGCGGAGCTGCTGCTCCAAGGGGCGAAGCTGATGCAAGGGTGGGTACCATGTATTTATTAAGAAGGTATCTTCTTGAGAGAAATCGGTTCTTTTAAATAAATCAAAACTATTAAAGAGATCCTAAAAAAATGCAAAGACTGGAAATTATAAAAATAGAAAGAAAAAATTAAACCAATTTACTTTTCAATGAACACGCAAGCTGTTATATTCACAAAATTTTAGATATCCTTACACGAATAAATAGAGTCATGTCTTATTTTTTATTATATTAACAAAAAAAATAGAATTATAAAAAACACATTCCAACAGAAAGTATCTATGCAAACCACAGAAATATGTAATAACAAGATTATTACAAGTTCTGTGCAAACAATCTTGATGTTGAACTGATTTAAATCATAATCAAAAGAGACCCTAAGACGTTGGCTAACATTTATTTTCATCCATCTTTATATAATATCCTAAATTTACAATGTAATATTTTATATAGATGAATTTCTTAAAAATTATTTGTTTATAAATTCTACTTCATTTTTATACCTAGGATATAGATCATAGGTTACCTATACATTATAGGTTAGGTAACTTAATTTTTTTTTTTCAGAAACAGCAACGAGCTTGACGAATACGAAAACGTTTCCGACGGGATAAAGCAAGCTTCGGAATGGGGTGAAAAGGGCATGAACTGCGAGACACGGTACAAATGTGGAGAATAACATTATCTAAACGTTCAACTAAATATATTGAAATGAAATTCAATTATGTGCGGTTGCAGAAATATATTCTCTGATATTTAAGAAATAATGTAACAGATCTTAGTCAATATCATTTGTAAATATAGTCAACCATTTATTGAGGAATTGTGTTCTAGCTTGCCTAATGCTAATTCTAGGTTATTGCTAATAAATATTAACTACCTAAACTTACCTACTTACTTATTGGCTTCAATTGAATATACCAACATTTATTCATATATTTAATCCGCTTCGTTTATTGATTTATTTCACATTTTAATACATACATAAAATAATCAAATATAGGTCGATATTTCACACAACATCATTTAGCTAGCCCTAGAAGTTTTTTTTATTGCTTATAAGTAGACCTTTGTTTGACCACAATCTCACCTGATGGGAAGTATCACAAAGGCTCCACAAGACACCTATATACCTACCTTCGTCTTGAAGAGACTAAGGTTGTAGTTGGCCGGGAAAAGAGAGGCAGGCAGCGAGTTCCAAACCTTTGCGGCACGAATGATAAAGTTGGAGGAGAACCGCTCAGTGCTAGTGGATAGAATATCCACAAGGTAAGGGTCGTAATGCGCCGTACGTCTACTTGTCCTGGAGTGGAAGGGAGATGGTGGGATCAAGACGTGAAGTTCCTGTGAGCATTCTCCGAAATGCATCCTTTAAAAGTCTAAAAGTTCTTCGTTAAATTGAGTATAGGGCTGCAAGCTGAAACTTGGACGAGCCCCAGGTACAGCACTTCGAGACATCACAGTCACGTGGATGACATTTCCTACGTCATC
Source organism: Eupithecia tripunctaria (assembly GCA_955876795.1). Lineage (NCBI taxonomy): Eukaryota > Metazoa > Arthropoda > Insecta > Lepidoptera > Geometridae > Eupithecia > Eupithecia tripunctaria. Next base: position 10,184,213 of record OY041612.1, read on the forward strand.
GGTTACCAACTCAAAAATACCTATAGTATAAATTACCCTAAATGCAATATTGGAACGCCACAAAAGATATCTGTATTGTGTACCTATCCAAGGGTGAGTATGCCGTGCCCAATGAGTTTTCCGTTTCGTTAAGGTAAATCAAATAATATAAGTTTTGCGCCTTCGCCGCCGTTCCAGAAATGTAAGCTCTGGAGGATTTGGCGTTCATGTAGGCGGGGGCCTACATGAACGCCAAATCCTATGCCCATGCTTTTCACAGAATGACGCGGAATACGCCCTCTGAAAAGCTTAGAAAATAAACTTGTTTTATTGAGCCAGGCTGGTATGCGAGTTTAATTAGGTAGGTCAGGTACCTTTCTAATTAGCAGCCTTACTAGCTCCGTTTAGGTATTATACCTCTATACATTATGATATTGAGTAAACAGGACGAGCATGAAATGTGCCTGATGGTACCTAAGCATCTTGCTATCCCGTAACTGTCACAGTGCCAGGCTTTGAAACTTAAAAGCCTACGTGGGACTATAATTACATTAATTACTTTAATCTTAAAATTATAATAGAACCTATGTATATACTAGCCAAACTCGATGTAGAATATTCTGTTGCTTATAATGTAGCACTCACTAATAAAATGAATTATATTTTATGCACAAAGTTTTTTTTCTTTACCTTAAGGAAACTGGAAAATTATATGTATAATAATACCGTTGAATAAGTACACAATACAGGGTTCTTTTATGATTTCATTTAGATCTTAGGGGTATTTTTTAGGAGTTGGTAACCGTGTGATGACGTAGAAGGTGTCACCCGTGACCGTGATGTCTCGGAGTGCTACACCTGGTGTTATCATACCATGGCATCCGAAACGTGGCAGTAATATTCCATACCAGATCGGACCTGTGCTTGATATAAGCTGTCCCAGTGTGAAGTAATGCTGAACCTTGCATTTAATTTCACTTATAGATTAACACTATTAAAGCCACTATTTAAGAGTTTAGTTAAAAAGAGTCAGTTTGCCGTTAACCCCAAAAAGTAATTGGTTTTCAACACTAAAGCACACTTTTATATAACTGATTCATGCTTCAGCATGCTAGTTTTTTCCAGGTTTTTTTACAGGTCCGCTGTTGAAACGAAAGACCATAGAGGTATAAAAACACTCTTTTTTCGTCATCGTCTGTAATCTAACCATCCACAAAGAGCCTTCTCCAAAACCAGAGATGTGCCATTATCTATTAGAAATTGAGCAATTGTATTGTATTAGTCTGATCAAATCATTTCACAGCATTTCAATAGATTGTATAATCATCATCATCAAGTTCTTCAGTGTCCTTGATTAACACTTCTACCGGCATCGCAGTAGTCGTAACCACGTGTTCTATCTTACTAGCCCTGTTCTTATGAGCTTCCATGTTCCTGATAGTAACGCCAATTTCCTTGAGATAGTTGTTCAATTTGTGATATTCCATGGTGAACGGGGTGTTTGTTTTAGTGCTGAAGAGGCTGACAACGAACTTCATTCTCGCGTACTATGGGTGGGTGGCTACGACCCGCGGAGTTCGCTCAGTGGGTTGCTTCTCACGGGCCGCTCGGTATTCCGCGTATGATACGTAACCGTCGCCGTCGGTGTCGTCTGTCTCGAGAGTTTTGTCCACAAGTGCTGGAATAATTAATTTTGTTGTAAAGAACTGTGAGCCGACTTCATTTTTTATAGTTTTTTCATGGATTTTCATGGATCCCCGTGTCAGAACTAAACCAAATTAAAATGGGACCACACAGTCAAAAGTTCTGAGGTAACAAACATAAATAAATAAATAAAAATACAGTCGAATTGAGAACGTCCTCCTTTTTTGAAGTCGGTTTAAAAGAATAGAGACATTCATGATCCTATTCCAGGAAATATGTGACTATGATTATATCTATCGATTTCTTAACATGATTAACTCCTAGTACCGCGTACCTTTGTTTTTATTTCCCCTAAGTAATTAAAACAAAGGTACTCGATAATACCCGATAAATAATCATTAATTATATTTCTATCGAGACTACAGAACTGACCACAGAACAACAGAGTTCTTTTATGTATTCCATCTCAAGTTGACGGACTAAATTCGCTACTACGAAATAAATCAATTATTTTTGTAATTTGCATTGTACCTATTATATTCTACAGGGTGTATTATAACCATGTACCACTGTTTTTGTTCGACAGTAAACGTTTATTATTATTATTATCTGCATGACGATTACATTACTAAAAAGTTTATAAATTAGCAAGCCAACTAAGAGATAGGTACTTGTTGGCTAGAATCATGATGTTGAATGTTTTGTTCTTCTGAATAACCAAATATAATTATCAAAAGTGGATTTAATATTGTCCGCTTTGCTCTTTTGCATCGTTATACGTAGAAAATTAAGTTGACCGGAGCAATCTAACCCATAACGGTCAGTTTCTCAAAAATTATGTCGGTCCCAAATCAATACCAAACACTTTTCACTTCTTCCGCTAGTGGACAAAAAATTGAAGTGAATTAGAGTCTATTTCACCTTATTTCTTATTTGATAGTAATTACTATATATCAAGCTGTTTATATACCTAGTAAAAAATTGACTTGTCTAAGTGCTTATTTAGTAATACTAAAGAAATAAACGATTTAACTCTGACTCTGACTCTGACTCTGACTCTGACTCTGACTCTGACTCTGACTCTGACTCTGACTCTGACTTACCAATGTATCCTTCGAACTCATCCGGCTCTGGTTCAATCTCAGACTTTTCATCATTGTCATCATCACCTTCCAGTGTGTGGTATATTGCCTAAAATAAGGATTCCATTTAAAGATACCAGTCTATATTCGCCTTTGAACTATCCGGCTTTGAATTTGCACCACCTCAACTCTTCCCGCGGGTGTCGTAAGAAGCAACTAAGGGATATTTACCGGGGGGCGGGCAGCAGTACCTCCCGCATGCCCAGCGTGGAGATTATGGGCACTACCATGCGATACAAGCCATTATGGCGCTTATCAGGGGGAGGCTTGAGTTCAGCAGTGGACCAATATAGGCTGTCGAGGTCGAGATCGAGTCTATATTGAGAAGCAGGTTAGTTGATGGATTTCATCACCATTACGAATATAGAATATAATCATTTATTCACGGAAAACATGTCAAATTTTAAAATGCTTGTTGTTGTGTGGTATCAGTGTCATACTACCAGTAGTTATGGACTGGTGTGTACATTTTAATAAACCTACCTACTAGAATGAAATTACAAATGTCTTAACTGTTTAAAATTAAAATAGAGGGATATTTTATTTTTAAACAGATACATACGCTTTAAAAACAATGAGTCTGTACCCATTTATTGGGTCTTTTTTTAAATTATGTCATGGCAAGTTCTTAATTCCATTGATTGCAAAACGAATTTCTGGCGAAAAGTGTAGAATGTTCATTTGACATAAAAGTAGTATTTTGTTGTCTTACATATACAAAAGCATCAGATTAAAAATAACGGTATTAGGTAAGGTCCTACCTTCAATAATTCTAGTCCATCCAATTTAGAGTTCCTGTCGAAATCGTGGGCCGAGAAGTAGTGAAACTCCAACTCCTCAGATGACATTTTAGAAATCTCCTCAGCAGACAAAACTTGGTTGTCTTCTTCTATGTGTCTAAAACGTAAATATATTGTTAAACTTTTTGAATCAATAAATAAACATTTCATATATTATGAGAAGATTAGCGTAGGTAAGCCTCAGAAATGCTAAAGCTAAATGGTGCTGGCTTAGAATTTGCACCACCCCATCTCTTCCCGTGGGTGTCGTAAGAGGCGACTAAGGGATAATCACACAGAGGCGGGCAGCAGCGCCCCCTTTTGGACAAATAAGGCTAAAAAGACGAGAGGTAGTATCCGACTACTCATTAGGGGAGGCCTATGTCCAGCAGTGGACAAATATAGGTTGATGATGATGATGAGAGCTCCGACCAAAAAATTTGTAAATCAAAAGAGGTTTTAGGCACCTATACCTATAAAAAATTACTGTATCTGATAGAAACTCTACAATTTTTTATTCTAGGGCACGTATTATGATACTATGCTCAGTCATCGATCTATACTTGAGTAAAGCTTCTGGAATAGAAAATCGGTGCTCAAATATCGATCGATGACTGAGCAAGATTTTATAATCCGGGTCAATAACTCACTTTGTATCATGCAGCAGTTGATTATCCCCCATCATGGAAGTAGAGCCGCTGGGCTTGTAATGATGATGATGCTGGTCCACGGGGCTCTGCCCTGTGGGGTGGTGGGGACCACGTCTCATGCCCTGAGCCATCGCGTTTATAACCAGCACTAGAAATGCTGCCAATGGACGTTGTAGTTGTTAAAAGTGATTAGGTAAAGGAAAGGAAAGGTTGTTAAGAAAAATATTAAAATATGTAGGTACTACACTCATCCTTGCTTGCACAACGGTTTTTAAATTGCTTATACAAGTTTTTCGTGTTTGTTTGGTTTGTTAACTCACTTATATATGTATGTATATGCTAGATGTACCTAATAATTGATGATATAAGCCGGTTCTCTAATGTATTTCTGTAATTAACTTGTGAAAATATCAAATTTTATTATATATGTCTATTTAGTTAACATTAATTCGGTAAGAGCATGAACTATTAAATTTAAATTTAATATATTTCATAATAATAACTATTTTAGGCAGCAAGAACAACGGGTTGTACCTCCATTATACACGGAATATGATTGACAACATAATAATTTAAAACTTACTTATATTATATTTTTAATCTGAGCTACTTAACCAGTACTTATGATTAGATAAGATTCAAAAAAATTACACTAGCTTATGCTAGTATATTCGTACAGGAAACCTGCAGTTTTAAAAAAATGGAAATCGAAGATGGAAATTGACTAAACCAACACGTATTTTCCTACTAAGCTATTAAATCTACTATAACTACTTACACTAAACTACTTTCGTACAAAGCTCAATCACAAATTAAATATTTGCAAAGATTATTCGACCCACTTCAACTGATTGACAAATAACAAAACAATACAAAACTAACATTTCAATACCTGCAACTCGAATTGCATTGAAAGAGTTGACAGCTGGCCCGGCCACATGGGGCAGAACCCCATGGCTGGATCCCGCAGAGACACAATATTCACACCTCATTTCACAAGGGCCATGGTCTGCCCATTGCATTTGTCATTCGGTAAAAAGCATGCCAAATTAAAGGTTTGCAGAAAAATTGGCTAGATTTTTAATGAAACTGTTTTGAATTTTTAATGTTTTCGATGCGGGATGTGAATTGGCTTTATTATTCGAAGAATTAGAAGTGCACGTGTTTGCTCTACCTCAATTATTTCAATGACCAATATAATAGACAAATATGAATCCAATCCAAGTGATTAGCTATCGAATCCTAGATATTTGGAAATGTTAGTCAATCTTTTTAGAATCAATAAATAATTTCTCAAACAGAACATAAGTACCAAGTTCAAATCGATTTAGATCTTAAACCTTAGAGGAAGCACTGGATACCTAGCTATTTCTACTCTAGATTTTTAACCGACTTCAAAAAAGGAGGAGGTTTTCAATTCGACTGTTTTTTTTTATGTTTGTTACCTCAGAGCTTTTGACTGAGTGATCCGATTTTAATGATTGCCATAAAATTGAAGACGGTTAATAGTTTTTTTATAACAAACCAAATTATAATAAAAACAAATGACAGTAACTCGATCACGCAAACTCTTTGCAAACTACAAAGGATTTGCTACATCAAAACAAAGGAATCAGGTGGCCAAACCACCCTTTACAAAAAATCTATTACAAAGAACTTTCAATAGATCGAATGCATAATTTATTTTCGTCCCCTATTTGGAACATTTGGTCCGACGGAAAGACGAGACCGGTCTTTAATCGGACCCCACTTTATTACAGAGTGTATAAAGTAATGGAGGACAAATTATGCGCTCATGGTGTACTCTTAGTGACAAGTGCATAGTGCATATGTCGAGGTGTCCGTAGAAAGCGGTATGCTCCGCGGATGGGACACACGGATTATAATTTTGCAAAGCTTTTTTACACGCATAAGGATGGAGACCAAGCAATCGAGAGCGAGGGAATGCAAATGAGTGGTATTCGATGATCGGTACTCAATTTTCTTTGATGTATCGACAGCCGCCGGAGCACGGCCGAAGGCGAACGAGGGCCCTCATTTATTACTTTCGCCATGACGTCCATACTGGTTTTTTTGCGTTCGTTCGTTAGCCTTCGCGTACTCTCACGCGCGTTAAGAATAATGGCGTTTTTATGCAACTTCCAAAACATGGATCATTTACTCATAAAACAGACTAAATCTAAGGAAAGCACGAACATAGTCGATCACTGATATGAGTTGAATAACGATATGGTTTTTCTCTCTATCATGCAAACCAAAACTAGGCAAGTACCTTTAACTTTCTCATTTATTATTCTTTTGTTCATTTTTCATGCTGAAATTATACCGATGGTATTAGTTTAAAATTTCATAAATGTTTAATATTTAAATGTAAAAAATATCAAAGAATGGTTTGTATAGTTAAATGCACTGTGCAATTTGTTTAGCATCTGTATTTTTGTTCACTCAACAAAATCAAGAACTTACTTGCATGTAAGTAGTTTGCAAACTATTTTGACAGTGTGTCCCTTGCACCAGAGAGCAAGCAGCCCCTGCCCTGCCCACCGTATCAGCCGATAACACCCTAATCCTATGCGATTACAATGCCATGAATAGAACGACTCACAACTCCTTTTGTAGTCTATCTTGGTTACATTTTGGTTTTACAGTAATCAAGTTAAAAAGATTAGTATAAAATTAACATTGGACTCATTGGAGTTGAGGTACAGCTTATTGAAACCCTTGGATCCGTATCGATATAATAATTAAAACTTTTTAAGTTTATCAGCCATCTAGTAGCTCGCTCTGTTTGCTTAGCTTGGGCCTAAATAATGCTGTGGTGGATTGTCCAGAATTATTTACCATTATTATTAATATTTAGAAATAATATCTCCTCTGCGGTCTGATACAAATGTGACCGAGTTGCAAGAATGTATTTTAAAAAAATACGCATTAAATAGAATACGCGTCGTATCCACCCCCACCTCCTACGCCAAATGCACGTGGAAGGTTGACCCAGTTTCGCGACTTTTGTCGATAACCTCTAAGTGCTTAAAAAAATTAACAAGATTCAATCTTAAATAAGCACATAATTACGGTGTTCTAATATAATCTCGCTGACTACCTAGCATACTTTTGGCAGTGACTATTAGCTAACGCTAAGTGTAAAAATAAAATGCTGACCTACTAACTAATTCATATTCTAGCCAAAGCGTACCGTGCAAGCTTCGGTGCTAGTTACACTAAATATAGGTCTACTCATTAAAGGCACGATGAAAGTGATAGATAAAAGATTACGTACCTTCTAATCGCATGTTAAGTTCCCCAGATTTTCATCTGTTTTGTTTACAAAAACTGAACGATAAGATTTTCATTGACGTTTGTTCCGTCAAGGGACGTCAGAGTCAGACTGAAATCGATGGCCTTGCGCAGGCGCGTAAGCTATTTCTCATTTGGACAGTATTCTTAGAACAGTAAAGGTTAATTTCGTTTAAAGATTGTGAGCAGCTCGCGCATGGCATTTGATGTGTTCTGGACCTGTTATTGTTCCGAGGTTCTGAATGTCTTGAGTTTGCTGTGATCTACAAGAGATGTCGTGAGTAGTAGAAATTGAGCGTGCTTTTTACCCAGCTACCAGAGGGTTGTACATTGAGCTACATCTGAAAGTTCAACGGATAAATGGAAATCAAATAGGTCTCGAATTTATATACAACATGAAGGTAAAATTTGTTTCATCAAATAGTTAAATCTGTTTTTATTCTTAGGGCCGATTTGTCAATCCTTAGATTAGCAAGCATAACCAGGTAGCCTTTATTCGATGAATATCGATATTCTTGGATTTTCAATGGTCAAAGTAGTTACTCGTAACTGTCGAATAAAGATTCTACTGAGGAATAAAGTTACCTGCTTTGTATGTTTGGTATCAAATAAATATTTTCTAAGTATAAATACTTGTATTGCCAACTGATAAAAGAGTGCTTACAAGTATTAACATCGTAGACCTCAATGGTCTACGAAATACCCGGGTCGTAGCAGTTCGTAGAGGCTGCTACGTTTATCATTCATTTTGTTACGTTCCATCTCACCCCTTACTTAAATCAGAAACAAATAACCGAGGTCCCAATATACCTAACCATTATAAAAAGCCAAACTCATCACGATGTTTACAACCCTCTATCTTTAAGCCTCAACATACCTATACCTACTTACTTAGAGCCAACTCGTCAACAACTGAAACTGAAACACAATTTTTTCTATTATAGTCTCTCGAATATCTCAATAGGATTCATTTTCTCTTAGCTCAACACTGAAATAGATCTTTATTCCTTTAAACGTAGGAACAGAATTTGCTAGCACAACAAGGACACAGCTTCAGGGGAAAATGTCGTAACTTCCTCTGGAAAATTCAGCTGAAATTGAAGCTGTAAGTTGTAGGAATAGGCTTCAAATTAGGCTGGATAAAGTTCTAGAGAAGGCATTTTAGTATGAAAATGTTTATGTTTATAGTGATCTGTTGTGGGGAAGTTAAAAAGAGATGGGTGTATGTAAGTGTGTGAGGGATGTATGATCAATACGTGGAGCGCACGAAGGCAGCCTTAATGTTCGTTTTCTTACATTTGCATTCTAATTGACTTCACTCGATGCCTGCCTTTTGTGCCGTGTGTGACGCAAATTGAGAGGAATTACTGTCTTGGAGGCAAGTCAGAAATTTACATCATCCCTGTTCTTAAGACTGCACTCAATGTTATTTTTTACCGACGTCGAAAAAAGGAGAAAGTTTCTCCTTTTTTCGTCGTCGTCGGTTCTAAATTATTGTTACGGTTTCAACTAACTTTTCATAGATCAATTTTGGAAATACTTTGGCTATTGTATTACCACTAGATACAGGTCCCAAAAAAATTATACCCGAGGAAAAGGAAAGGGAAACGTGTCTCGCAAAACTGTAAAATATAATAATAATATATAATAATGCTGGACAATTCAAACAACATCATCTAGCCCCAAGTTAAGCAAAATATTAAGGGATTCGAAGTCGATTCAAGTCGGCTTTATTACAAGACAATCTAATTGTTAACATTAACAGGATACTTTAAGTAAATAAACTGGTACCAAGTATTAGTACCAGTATCACCTCCTAACAAAAATCGGAGATCCGCTAAATATTTATGATAAACGTTTGAAGAATGAAAAGGCTATGATGTTTATTGCTTAGATACTAGGTATATTATATTATTTTCCAATTAAATTCTAACATTCATTATGAATGTAAGAGGGTCAATTACGAATCTAGTTGGTGTTAGAATAACACCAAGTGCAGGCGCGACGCGATTCGCACTCACCCTGATGAAATCCCTCAATAATCAAAACAAACTAGGTTCGTAGTTAATCCGCTTACATTCTTAATTAATTCGGCAAACTACGAAAGTTTTGATAATAAAATTAAAAATAATATTTCTTACATTATAATAATCTGGCCAATTTTATTCTTTTATAGGAAGCGCTTACATGATGCATAAAAATGTTGTTAGAGCTCTGCTCGCAAATGAAACGATCGTGTGATTTCAAAAAAAACTTCAAAATTCCAAAACTTAATGGGTATTATTATAAATATGATAAACCTTACAAGTATTATTGTTTGACCTAGGTAGTTATTTTCATAAAACTTAGGATATAATAATACTAGATAAATCAAAATTGTAACTGTTTCCGTCCACATCCACACAACAATACCTAGACAAATTGAAAACTACCTGTTCAACACATAAATGAAACACAAATCCGTACGTTGCGAACAATAAATTTTCGGTTTTCTGTTTCAAACGGAGATTTGGGCGCAGGGCGGGTTGGGTGGTTGCCTAGCAACCAGCCGCCCCCACTCGCCGGGGGCGGGCGGGCCCTCTCGGATCACTTTTAAACTTTCATGTCGGAAAGTTTTTAAGGTTTGCTTGTGGCTCTCAGATTCGCCATCTTTTTGTTTTAAGCCTCTTTACGTGGAACCGGTTGGATAGCTGGATGCTCTCACAATTTTATAATTTAACAAAACTACCTGTCAAACTCCGTGATTTTGAATACACTACAGCCGCAGCAGCTGTTTTTATTTTATTTTTATTTATTCACGACAGCAAATAAAAATAAAATAAAAACATAGCTGCGGCTGTAGTGCGGCTGCTGCGGCTGTAGTTAATGATTACCTATCATGACCTAAAGTATCACTAAGTAAAAAGACTAAGCCAAAAACTTTATATACTTTACCGGGTAAAACGGGGTGAATAAAACTTAAGGGTGAATAGAAATGAAAAAAAAACAGTAGCAAAGCATCCTTTTGCCGAGGTCAGATCCAATGACACAGAAGATGAACAGTCACGGGCTAAGGATACTTCCACGGCTACCACACGGCCAGGTATTGTCTTGTTCCAGTTTTTGTCCATTTCTATTTACCTTAGAGTCTCTATTCACCCTGTTTTACGGTATTGACAGATTAAGTAAACATTAACGTCTCCGAGTGTGGCTGTTTTTATTGAAGGTGCATATAGGAGCCAATATGACGGATATTATATATTTTATTATATTATTACGTTTGACATAGGAAATTTTGAAAACCTATCGTACAGTTTGTGGTATCTATTTATATTTTTTTATATTTCAGTTACTTATTAATGCCTCCTTACTACATATAGTTTAATTTTGTAAACCTTAGGCAGAGATACGAAGTTGCGCTTTTGGCTAACTCTATTTTCGTATCTCTTCCTAAACTATATATATAATATAAGTTATATATAAAATAAAATAGGTGAGGGCACCACTTTCACTGGTGTATGTGCCTGTATCTGCCGTATTTCGTGCGTACGTTAGATTCCTAGTACATATGCTAATAAAATTGTTATTACAGATAACATGCTTCGTTTGCGTCAAGTTAGCACCCCGCCATGGAATTTGATGGTTTCAACTAGGCAAATAAATCTATATTATAATCTAATATCATAAAGAGGAAAGACTTGATTGTTTGTTTGTTTGTATTGAATAGGCTCCGAAACTAACGGACTGTTTTAAAAAAATATTTCTTCATTAAAAAACTTACTTTTCAGTGACATAGGCTATATTTTATCTCGAAATCCCCACGGGAACTCGAACTACGCGGGTGAAAACGCGAGTCGCTGCTAGTGTGCTATAAAATAGTGATTCTCGGTGCCCAAGTCAAATAAATAGTGCCTCAGTACTTAAGGAGATATTTAGGTCTTTCACTGTGGCTGCTATGTTAACTTCAAGCTGGCAGCCCCACTGATCACGACGAAACTATAGCGAGATATGCATCTTGAACTATGCCAATTAACTGATCTACATACATTTTATAGTACAGACGAGTACACAAGTGTTTACATTACGATTTCCTTATTACTAGATGGCGTTTATTGCAGCTAAAGCAATTTGATCACATATAATAATATTGTACTTATCTAGTTACCTTGTTCTGCCGTTGTATAGCAGAATCACCCGGCTTCACTCACAGGATAAATAAAATACATAGCATGATCTTCCCAAGATCCCCAAGCTAAGTAGAGCTTGTGTTATAGGTACTCGATAACTAATATACTTAATACAATACACTACATAGATAGATATTTTTTTATCATACATAGAAACCATCCAAAACGCTCTAAACAAATAGCCGCAGGTCGTACACACATTTGTCCCGAGACGGGCAGTCCTGCGTCACCGCGCCACAGAGAGGTCCTCAAATACAAAGATACTTACGTAGATAAACACCCTATACACTACTCTGGAAAAGTATTAGGTACTATTTTGTAGAGATCACTTACTACCAGACTTCGAAATGAATAAATAAAAACTTGCAGGTAAATTAAGGTAAAAATCTGTTGTTCTAGCTCGCCGCTAGAAAACAGCCCGACCGTAACAAGTGCATAAAAGCTAAGTGTTACCGATAAAGAGCTTGACAACATTTTGTTAAAACATTTTTCATCGTTCATTTCATTCTCGAAAATTTTAGGACGCCAGAGGTTTTCATGCTGTTGTGAAAAAAGGAAGTAAACTTAATCTGTGTGTGTGGAATAGGCCGCTAGGTATCTTCTTACTTTTAGCTGTTATAACTCGCTTATTTAAATCAAAATTAAATAAAAAGAGAGAGAATAAAAAACCTTCAAATCTTAACTCAATTTCTAAATTCTAAGAGGTCATTTCGCTGTAACGAGAACTCAAAGTATCATGATCCCATTCCCCTCAATTATTATCAACCTCAAGCTTTCAGAAAGTTGTGTATTTTTTATGCAGTGCGAAGTTTTCCTGAGAGCCGCGTACAACATTGATGAGACGTCGAAACCGACGAGCAAGCAAGCCCGAAGGTGCTTTTAGTGCCTAATTGGTGAGCTTTTAAGACTGCCTCTTTCATTCCACCACAAACCGTAAAAGAACAAACAGTAAAAGGGATGGTGGATCCGCAGACTAATGCTTAGATTGAAAACAAATACACTTTATTTTAGTCAGCGAAGGGCACTTACTTTTTCAACCAAGGTACTTGGCTCCATAATGCAAAACTATACAAAGTAGTCGTCAAAGCATGGGCTTCTTACATAGATAAGTAAATAGATAAATAAATAACTGAGTAAATAAAATAAAAGAAAACAATACAACCAGACATGCTTAGAATAGAGGAAGTATGAAGGGTGGCCTTATCGCTTTGAGCGATCTAGGCAACTGGACATGAAAGAACAGTGAAGGTAGTAGTGTAGGTAGGGTAGGTATGTGAATCTATGGCCCTTGACGGGCTTTCACAGAAGAGCAACTGAGTAAGTTCCTTCTGGGTAATCTGGATTTGAAGTCACATTCATCAACCTCAACCTCAACCTCAACAGCCTTTATTGGTCCACTGCTGGACGTAGGCCTCCCCCTGATAAGCGCCTTTATTGGCTGATATCGCATGGGGGTAATGTCTTTAATCGTGGGGATTATGGGCATTACCTGGTGGGCTTGCGGGTTGGGCATTGCAGTGCTGCCCGCCCCCGGTAGATATTCCTTAGTCGTTTCTTACGACACCCGCGGGATGAGTTGGAGTGGTGCAAATTCTATGCCGCCGGCACCACACGGCGGACACACATTTATCAATCGAATCAAATTTCCTACTTGAATACAAAGATAAATATTTAAATCTCTTTTATGTAAATGCTATACCAAGATTTATTACATTTAGTTGCTCCCTATTCTATCTCCCTATTCGTAATATATAATAAAAATTTGACTTGTCTAAGTGCTTATTTTGTAAGTCTAAAGAAATAAACGATTTGACTCTGACTCTGAACTCTGATACAAATAATGAAAGTAATACGAAATAGCTTCAAACGACGGTTAAAAAACTGCTATACAGTAGGTATAATAAAAACTCCTTTTCCACGTGGCTACAATAAAAATACGGTAAAAAATAAAAAGCTCTATTTTCAAATTAACAGTGGGCGTAAACGACGCGCGCCCGCGATTAGGCGCCAATTCGACAGCGGGGTAACATAGAATTTTCCTGTCAAAATATTTTTGCAAACAATTGACATTTACAATCGTGCGCACGTTTTTAGCACCCATTTATAAAAGTAACAAAACAAAACCACAATTAGCATAATAGCTGCTTGCAACTCTCATTGTGCTCACACAATGTGTTTTTTAACTGGGGCCACGCCTTTTAACGAATCGTTTCATTTAGCAAAAAAAATACATCGTTCTAAATGTTCTAATGAAAGCAATTATTTCAATCAAGCCACTCAAATCTAGAGCGTTTTATAAATATTTGATCAAGGAAAATGGTTCAAAAAGGATATGAATTATAAAGTTGCCTCTCAAACGTTTCGCGGCGACCGAAAAGGGTGTGCTTTTAAGGGCTGTGCACACGGGTATTTCATGACCTTAGAGGTACCGTACACGCGCTATTTTCAAGGGTTGATGATTGCACTTAGACGGGGAACTGTCGTAGGTACCTACCTTATTTATGCAAAATAAAATTATTCTAAGGACTAACCCCTTATTTATAATAGTCTGCTATCTTAGCATACTGCTAAATCTCGCTCTGTGTTCTGTTGACACAAGTTAGACTGAGAAATAACACTACTTAGCAGCTGTTTTATGTTAGCAGACTATTATAATTAAGGGGGTACATTTAAAAATTTACGGTAGGCGGTGTGTTTAGAAAAAAACAAAAAATGTGGATTATCAAAATATTATTTTAACAGAATCATAATAATGTAGGACACTTCACACAGCATTATCTAGCCTCAAGCTAAGCAGAGGTTGTGTTATGGGCACTAGATAACTAGATAACTGATATACTTAATACAAAATATGTAGATAGATATTCGAGTCGAGTCTTCTCCTCATCCATGCCGCAATGCTTGAAAACGAAAGTTTTTAATCAGTGCGTCCTTACCGGTCATGACCTACGGAGCTGAGACGTGGACACTCATCATAGGGCTGGTCCACCAGTTCAAAATCGCTCAGCGTGCTATGGAAAAAACTATGCGCGGAATCTCTCTGAAGGTTAGGATTCGTAACGAATACATCTGACAGAGAACCAAAATTATCGACATAGCTCAAAGAATTAGCAAGCTGAGGTGGCAGTGGGCCGGCCATATCTCGCGAAGAACCTACCGGTGGGAGTTCTTGAGTGGAGACCGCGTCTCGGCAAACATAGATATCTGCGAAAGACTACAGGCAGATGCTCGATGCATCAAGCTGAAGACAGGGCGCTATGGCGCTCATTAGGGGAGGCCTATGTGCAGCACTGGACAAGTATAGGCTGATGATGATTATGATGATGATGAGATAATAATATATATTATTTATTATACATACATGGAAAATATCCAGATAATCCTGAACAAGTATCTGGAGATCGTACACACATTTGTCCCGACGCGGGAATCGAGCCCGCATCCTCCTGATATGTTTGCTTGGGAAATAGCCAGTAGGTAGGTACTAGGAAGGGTGAAATTAAGAGGTTTAGGGTAAATCAGAGGGATGGTAATTGGTACCTAGCGATAATGTTTAATAAGTTTTTAATGGCCACGTCGCCGGCCGGCTTTGTCGATTAGTCATTTACAAATGAAGGTACAGTCAACAAAAAACATAAACAGGGTGGAATTTCCAAAGATGTTTTTAGTTTATTTCATATTTTATTTATTGCCTTCATAATTATAGGTATATGAATATTTAACTATTCTAACACTCTTAGTTGGTAGATCTTATAATTATGTACTCGATCAGGGTGTATCAACTTGTGAAGGTATTATATTATGTATTTACAAAGTCTTACATTATAACGTCTTATCATTAAATTACCTACATTACAAAGTCTTCATTTTGTCATCAAAAAAGTTCAGTATTAACATTTTTATAAGCATATTCTGTAGTGATATAATAAAATGAATGTCGGATGTATCTTTTAAATCGTCAGGTATACTTATTGTAGATTTTTTTTTTGCCGCCATTTTATTTATGTTCTTTATTACTTAGCTGTAGCTGTAGTGTTTGTTTATTCTAAAGTCATTTACAACGGGATATTAACCATGATTTGAGTTCTGCGGTTTCCAATTTTGCGACACAGTTTCATGCGCCATGATCATGGAATAACTGAAGTCACTGCTCTTCTTTAGTTTTAAAATAAAGACTGACTTTTTCTGTTGTCATCACTTAGCACACGGCGCTGGGTTTTATTCGTTTTGAACAACAGTAAATATGGGGATAGCAAATTTATAATAAACATTCAGATTTTGAATGTATGTTTTTTTATGTGTGTCCATCGATTGCTGCGCCATTGCAGACCAATTTGGATTTTCGATTTTTTTATGGTCCATAAAAATGTATTGCCGAGATATTTGTCCCGGAAAACTTAAATAACTGTGTGAGGAATATATTAGAATTTAACATCAGGTTTAGTTTTTAGTTACTAAAGTTCTTAGTTAACCCGCTTACATCCGTAATGAATTCGTCATTCATTTTTTTTGAAAAAAAAATCGACGTTTAACTACGATTGTTTGGAAATTATATTAATAAGGAAACATAATGTTACGCACCAATCAACTGCTTAAAAAAAACATCTCTACCCTATGTAAGTACTCTAGATATAAAGTCTCAGATAAAAAGCTCATATAATTGCTTTGAAAGCGTAGATCCTCCTACCTAATAAAAAAACCATTTTCCCAAATTCAATTTATCGGATTCTTGCTTTTTTATTTGTAACAATTTGCCGCCAATAAAATGGAGGGAAAATATTTAACGGAATAGTGAGCGCCGACGCAGACGTGGCCGTTTCCTGCGGGTACCGCATCCGTCACTTCCGGTCGATACCGGTGGAGGAACCGATTGCTGTTTCGGTATAAGTAGGTACGAGTATAGTCAGCGAAAATGTCAGCAAAACTTGCGCCTTACCACCACTAGGGTGATTTTTCTGTTAATAGTTGCCAACCCCGGCTCGCGATATCTTTTGTTTTTAACGCAAAGCAAAATAGTTTCAAACTGGATAGTAGATGTATGTACCATCGCCAAACGTAACGCGTTTGGCGATGGTACATACATCAGTTATCTCGTATCCATAACACAAGCTCTGCTTAGCTTATGGCTAAAAATTCTGTGTGAATAGTGCAGCATTATTTATTTATTGAAGTTTTCCTGGTACTGTTTCTATGTATGGTTAATCATATTAATTTCTGCCAAATTGTGCCCAACTAGTCTATTTTACTGTGTATTATGATTACAATATTATTATAAATTTTTAAACCAACTGATAATGTTGACATTAACATTGGCGTCTTCCAGCCACAGTCTGTTATGAATCTAATTTTAATTATTTAGTTATGCATTGCATGTTTATAATTTTTTTTTTCCTGGATGACGTAGCCTCCTTACAGCTGAATATTTTATGAATTATGTACTTATCTATTATTTCTTGATTTAATTTTAATTTTTTAATATTATATATTAATATTATTTTACTTGGGAAATATATTATTATTTAATTTGTTTAATTTTCTATACGTACTTACTTAAGTTATACCAATGAAATGATTAAAACTAGTATTTTCAATTGAAATAATTGTTTTTATATAATATATAATATAATACGTATACAATGAGATTGTTAGTGGCCGCATCTGTAAAACACATAAGTAGCTAGTTAACTAAGTTTAATTAATTTTAGGTAAGTCATGTAGCCTAGAGCAATTTTTTGACGGGCACGAAGTTTTTAGCGACTTAGCAGAATAACTTCGTGAAAACGATATTTAGATAATAAAGTTACACCTCCTCAGATCAGATCAAATCTGACGCGTGGCACAAATAAATACATGAAAAGCTGATAATTCGACTCCTTTGCTTTTATTGCGAACCATGTTATTACAAGGCCCGCGCTCCAAATTACATCGCTATGGGGCGGGCGCGCACATGCCCAAAACAAATGTCGCCAAATTGCAAAATTGTATTATTGTATTATTGTATTATTATGTATCAAAATATTTGATAGTATAAATACTTAGAACTGATTTAGATGTAACGCGGTCAAAACAAATCTTGATATAAATAATTTTAAGTTTATGCCCGCGGTTTCGCACGCTTTGTTTCTAAACGTATAAACGTTTAAGGTTAGGCTGCTACATGTTGACGATTGCTCGTTTGCAAGTAAGAAAAAATACTAATAAAAATACTTCTAAACAAACCACGTCTCCAATTTTCATATACAGGCTGTCACAAAAAGAGTAGATAACCTTGAAGGTGCTTGTGAGGAAGTTCAAGGCATAACAGAAACTGAAAAAAAGCTTGACCCGTTTGGAACTTAATCAACTTAATAAACTTTCTTTTAGAAATTCGTAACTTTGTTCACGTTTTTGGGCACCGTGCACACAATTTAAACAATTTCATAGGTTTTTTTTATTTGAATGTATAAAAAATACCTAAGTAATATTTATGAACACCTTATACACATATACAGACAATCATGTTGGTAATTACAGCCAGTAATTTTCAAGACATAGTCAAAAACAAAAAAATGTATATTTTTTCATGCAAAGTTCATCTGTGGTGTTAAAAAATTGTACAAAAACCTAAGTTACTATGTACAGCTCAGTCAGCGTCATAATTAAGGAGTTTTAAAAGCAATGAATTATATTTATGCTCAAGTAGCATAAAAAAGAACGAATAAGTAAAAAAAATCGGATTCTAAAAATAATGTTATTCGATTTTTTTCGGCATTTTGCTGGACACGAAGACGAAGCTCGGCTATCATTATGTATAAAATATTGTATTGTTTTTTTCACAATTAAGTGATATTTATTGAAAATTAAATTACAATCAAATAAATAAATGTAACTAGGTTTCAATAGTATTGTTGATTTTTAGTCCGGAAATTATTATAGGTATTCCCAATTGCATATTTATAGAAAATACCAGTGAATCGAAGTAAGTTTTTCCATAGGTTAGTTGAAAATTGTTAACGCTTTGTGACAAATTACTTTTACGCTCGTTTGATTCCATGTAGACAGCAGAAAAAATATTAGACCACAAAAAATAACATGTCGCCAACACGAATCAAACAACCTTTTTTCCTTAGCTGGCGCGATCTACTTTTGTTTTTCGTAGACCAGGATTTGGGACATCCAGTGTAGAATTGTATGAAAAAACGAAAGACAATCGTGCTAGTGTACTAGCGACGCCTCGCAGTTTCACCCGCGTAGTTTCCGTTCCCATAGGAATTTCGGGATCAAATATAGCCTATGTCACTCCCTGAAATGTAAACTTTTTAATGATGAAAGATTTTTTAAATCGGTTCTGTAGTTTCGGAGCCATTTCAATGCAAACAAATAAACAATCAAATCTTTCCCCTTTATAATATTAGTATGAGTATAGATGAAATATAACTTTTAAATCCTTCATGGTTAATAACACTAAAGTTATTAACAACGGGATATTTATATTGTAAAGGTCAAAACTCACACCATGGTACATATCCCGTCTTAAATAACTTTCGTATATTTACAACGCTATACAGGCTCCAGTAAATGCACACAAAGCAAGTCACGTATAAGTCACATAAAACGTTCTCACGCCCAAGTCTTCGCTGTAAGTTCCCCGCATTAAAACTTCCACTCGCAGGTAAATCTATGCTTATAGCCTGGAAACTTAGAGAACTTTCTAGCGTGTTGCCTTAAATCGAAGAGTCAGTCTCGTTAGTTTAAGACTTTGTCTTGGCGATCAGTCAACGTTTTGCCTTGACGAAGAACTCTTTTAAATGTCTCAGCATATTTTTTTTACTATTTTTCAGGAAATTTGAATTTCGGCTTGTGTAAGCCTCACCTTCAGTACCATCTTAACACTAAACCAGCTGTGATCAAATATCCCACTGAGCTTTATCATTTACAATAGTACTATCAAGCCAAAGTACAATTTTATAATTTTAAAGGGTATAGTTTTAATTAATTAATTATTTATTAGACTCTAAAATAATTTCAATTTTATTTTTCTGTCATGTCTGTTTTTTTATAATTTGAACCTTTTGGCGTTTCCTTGTATGTTTATATTTTATTGTTATAATAAAGTATAACAGTAATTGTTATAAAGAATGCAACATCAAGTGTAACATCAAGTGTACCGACTGAATGCATAAAATATAAAAACTTCCTTGGATTCTAAGATCCTAACGTTTTAATTTCTTCAATGCTCTTTATAAAAGGTTAATCTTGTCGTCCTGCGTCTTTGTCTCTATACAAGGTATATATATATATATGTCTACATACACCTCGACGGTAGGTGCCTTGAAACTTAGCTAAAGCCCGTTACTTCAGGAGAGCGGGGAATCAATTAAAACTACTAATAAAGTTCTTCGCTTGGAGTGGTAATAGTAAACCGCGCAGTGGAAAAGACAGCCCGATTGTCTTTAACATATTTTCCTAACACAAACTAAAAATAGCTAAATTTCGTATAGTTAGGTACCTACTCATCACAGTAAAAATTGTCGTCATATACAAGTATGTATGTATAGGTTCCCACGTTCCCACACATTGACGACTTTTATTTTTATCATGATACAGAACACTGACACTGCTACAACACTGACGCCTGAATATTCAAACACAGCTTACGTTCGAGCATGTTTCAAGTCGCGATTTTTTTCAGTTTTCAATGAAAATCTGTCAAAAATTAGTCACTTGACGTGCTTAAATTTAAGTTCCGTTAGAGTATTCGGCGGTTAGATACTAGAATTTTTCAATCGTTTTGAAACAAGGAACGGTTAGGTACATTTCTCTGTGGATGATCCTCGCACAGGTTCGGATGAACTAGCGTTTTAAATAGAAGGTAGAAAACCAGCATTAAACACACACTGCTGGGAATAGTTTTATCACTGTTTTTGCAACTAAATGGCTGCTTTAGTTCATACCTCTATGTTATTTTTGGTTTCTCTCACCCACTACTTTAGAAGTTCATACTTGACGGTGTTTATGACCTATAGCTCTGTTTCTTACTTTAAAGTTCTAAGACGTTTTACGTCTCCCTCTTCACTTATCCAACGAAAACTTTGCTTTAGTTTATTTTAGATGGGTTCCATTTTGCTTTGCCTTCCGCTGAATTAGTTCAGCAGAAAGTTTTAAAAGGCAAATTAAAAATTTATACGGAAAGGTTCTCAGTTTAGAAACATTAACTGTTTGCCAGCATAAACTTAATATTTTAAAAACGATTCCTTATATTCTTACCTCGTATAGTAGTAAAATAACACCTTTAAAAAACTGCTTATATTCGTCTTTATTTTTATAGGTATTACTGTTATTTTAATTCCTACCAACGTATTTTTTTTTTGTAATATCGTGCATTTTCATTTATTCATTACATTTACATTTTTTTTTATTATCTATGATCTCACATCATATCAATCAGCACATTCATGCAGTATGGCTCGAACTCGATACGGCTAATGATATTCATAACCACTTTATTGGGGTTGGAGATGTTTTGGAAAGCAAAGGGGTTTGAAGATCATATCTTGTGGGCAATTGTCAGTGTATCTGATAATAATAAACCTATACTGTTAGCGCTTAACAGAAATAACAACAAAGATAAAAAAATCAAAGCTTTAAATTGAAGTATTATGGTTAAAGATCAAGCTAGTTAGGTACTCATCACAGTAAAAATAGTCATCATATATGTATAGGTATATATCAGACGACATTTTATCATGATACAGACACTGATATAGATACACTGACACTGCCACAACACACCCTATCATCGGAATCAAACGCCCCAGTTTATGTCGCGGTTCCTAAAGGATTTCATACATGATTTTGCGTTTTGTGAAACAAAATATGGTGCAATGCATAAACTTTAAACGCAAGATCGACGAGGAGCCATGGGGACAATAAAACAAAGAAAACCGTATCTCGCCTGGAGCGGTAGTGCTGCGATCTCGGGCGGCGGCGGCCAATGAGCGCGCTCCGCCCGCCCACGGGCCGCCCACCGCGCGGCGCCGAGCGGGACGCAGCGCCGCGGCGGCGGGGCACATCGATCATGGGGGCGAGGGAGCGGCGGCGGCGCACCCCGCGTGTGGGCGGCGACGACGACCCATCCCGCGCAGTCGCGAACAATTAGCGCGCGGGGCGGCATGGTCGGTGGATCGCGACGCGCGACGTCACTATAATGTGGTTAGTCAGTGAACGTCGGGGCCGAGCCGACGGCGACGGCGACGGCGGTACGGATCACGATTTGCGAAGCGCGGGAGAGCGCTGGGCGCTGAGCCAGCGCGCTGGCCACGGCACGGTGGACTTCAAGAGCTCGGCGTGCGCGGGGGGCGCGGAGCCACCCTCGGCGCTACCGGGCTTGCCCGATCCGCAGCAGTTCAACATCTTCCCGGCCTTCTTCAGCCGCCAGCTCAACTTCACAGGCGGCGGGACGTGCGCGCAGGGGTCCAAGATCATGGAAGAACTGCGCCCTAACTTAGTCGGCGGCCTTTTGGGTGTTCCGGGGCTGTTGGACGAGCATCAGAGCGACGCCAAGTTCCTACCCTCATCAGGAGAGACCAAGTACACGCCGGACAAGGGCCGCAAGTGCAGTAACGCATCCTCCTCCTCGGCGGAAGAGTTTGGTGGCCTCTACAGCGGGGAGCACACCGCGACACCGCCAGCGCCTCTAAGCCGCTCCTTGCAAGATCACTCGGGTGAGTTTCATTCGCTTTATTGTCTTAAATTCACCAGCCTAACATTCACGAAAGATGATTTAGATAGCATCTGTTTGATTTAAGTCAAACAAGTTCGTGTCTATCGGATTATTATGTATTCTCTGCTATCGGCTACATTAAAAAGTAAGAAATTAAATAAATATTGGATACAAAAATGGAACGAAGGGCTATATTCAATATCAATCATTATACGTTTTAAACCCGTTCAAAAAATAATAGCAGATTAGGTTATTAATACTGAACTACCTTCTCGCATTTGGTCAGTAAAGAAACACACGGTAGGAAAAATAGCCATGTCCGTTATAAGGTACAAATACAAACATGTTAACATGTTTATCGCCCACGACGCACACGTCCATCTCCGGGTCCTAAAGGCTGGGCAGTGATCGCGCTATACTATACTAAGCAAACAAGCTAATCTGGAGACCTACTCGGAAAGGAAAAATCGAAGTTTCGTTTTCGTTGTCGTGCCAATCAATGGCCCAGTTCATCACCATTCACGTCGTTTGACGAATATTGCAGAGTTTAATTTTCTCTCATCTCTTCTCACACTTCTCCTCGGCAGTCATTAAATGATCATTTGTATATTCAACCCATCGATCAGAGTTTTTGCCCGGTGGCCGTGAAATCTGATCGAAGATTCAACCTAATTATTTTCTAGCTAATGTTGTGTGAATTGGTCAACATTCATGAGAACCTATATTGTGTCGGAAGAACACCAACTTTTGATCCCATATTGAAGAACATGTCCAGAGTGAGGATCACCCTGAAGTTGTCCCTCGATTTAACGAAATTGAACTCATCTTGGGCGGAAATACTATCGCTGCGATAGTTACAATCCCATCGCCACAATACAATCGCTCGTGGGAATGGTCCTTCGTCTTATTCCATGCACAATCCACAGAATTACCGTTAATTAAGCAACAAAAGACGGAACTATGCACTACAATCACGTAGTTCGCAGGTAGCGGTATGTGCGTATAATTACAATTCCAATTAGAGTAATATTGCAAACAATCGGGGTGCCGGTGACGTCATGAATACGAAATGACACTAACGACCACTCCCCCCCGCCCACCACCCTGCGAGCGAAGCCAGAATTTTCAAACGACTACGGTGAACAAGTTGGGTCGCTGTACGTGTTGTACCTAGGTAATGTTCGCACAATGAAAGGCATTTTGTTTATTTTCGCCCCGAATTTCGGATAAAGCATTTATTTTCCAATTTATAATTGACGTTCTTGCGGACTGTACAGGAAAAAGAGAAATCCTTGTAGCTATACTATAGGTAACCATAATTCAGGTTGGACGACTGCTGTTCGGACTAATCGATACGCTGTTAAAATTAGTTTGATTTTCTTTTCAATACGATAACAACTATCGATCGGTAATTTTACAAGTCAATATAGTAAATGGTCTCATCGATATCTTTTCTCTCATTGTCTGGTATCACCGGCCGAACCTGGTAATAGAATTTTTTCTTTGTCAGCGGCTTTAAAACTTTCGTTTCATTGACCTTCGTTGGTTTTAAAATATTAATTTCCTCTTTGTTATTAGTATCGTCCGGTCTGTAGGCAGGCGTAGTGGGTTTATTGGATAGTGGAAGTTTCCCTTCTTTTTTAAATTTGTTCAGTTCTTGGAGTTTATTGAGTAGGTTTACGCCCTGTGGAAATAATGGGGCTACTTTTTCATCGACCGACGTTGTTGTTTCAGAGTTATAGAAACGTTTGGTTTGAGAGGTTGGCCAAAACCCTCGACCATCCTGTTGTTTGTTTTCTCGGTTGTCAATTAATGCTTCCTTAACATCTTTGGCCTTGTTCATCTGGTACAAAGGGGTCTCTCTCAGCCGGCCTAGACCTCGATTCGTTTTCCGCGTTGTTATTTCAGTGTCGGAGAAGCCTCGAAGTTCAGGTTTACTTTGTAAATTTTGCCAAAAGTCTCGGTCATTCTCGTAGCTATGGTCCCGGTTATCTATCAGCACTTCCTCAAAAGCACCTTTTGCTTTGTTCATCTGATACAAAGGATTTAACTCTTCCAGAGGGTGTAAACCCTGATTTGGTTTCAGAAATGTATCGAATAAACCCGCTTGCGTATGGAAAATGTGTTCTGAAATAATTTTTCGCAAGTCAATAAATCTCCTTACTCTTTTATCTTAACAATAAGTTATACTTAAGTGGGTTATGGCTGCGATGAATAATTTCCTGGAAAGTTAGGTCACAGAATAACTTACTACGAGGTTATGTTCGTATTTGTATAGTTATTTATAAACGTATAGATACCTGATTATCCCTGATTGTGTTTTATTTTGTTGTTAAATTAAAAAAAAAATACTTTGCTATAGGTTTATTTCAGAACTCAACATAGGCAAAGGAAATTACAATCAAAGAATAGAAAAAGAAAATAACAACAAATGATAGTAATAATTTGAAACTAGTATTTACTACTGAAACATTTATTGAGCTATCTAAAATAAATTAGAACTAGTATTTTCCAAACTTAATAAATTGTGAACTTTTTTCGTTTCGATCCAAGGAGCGAGAGCACTGGTGACCTGTAATACAGGTTTCATTACCCTTTTCAGGCACCAGTCTCTCACAAAACAGGTTAACATTAGAGTGGATCACTAGCCTACAAACATAACCTTTGTATTTAAAATATTGCTTAACCTTTGTGAGAGAGAAATAAATGATTTTATTGTTCCTAGCCCTACCAGCTCTGGGCGGTCTTGCTGTATAAACTTTTGTTTATAAAAATTAAACAAATAAAAGACTTACCAAACACAAAAATGGTCAACGCAAAAGTATATTTTTCCATTTCACAAATTAGTATGTCGGTCGATATAATTATAGCCTCAAAGACTCTCGATCTCGCAACAGTGCTCACTGAACCAGACAAAATCAAAGACTGTCTGTGATAAATATGAACTTTATCATTAAAAACCCATTAAATATTATTTTTTCTTGTAACCAAGTGGTTAAATCACTAGTTTAGGTCAGATACTTCGTTTAGTGACCAGAATCACGAGATTTGTGTGTACTTTACACACAAATTACTTCAAAAAATAAATATAGGTAACTACCATTAGGTACATGTTCGCAAAAGGGTTTAAAATCCTTTGTGTACAGTTATTTAACCTATCCAAGCATGTACCCTTAACAATCACATTCACAGCTCATTGATTACACACCACACAGCAGCTGATCTCAATTTGTCAAGTTTAACCATTTCAATAAAACCGCCAACAATAGACACAGCAAACACAACTCAATGACAATAGAAATAACGTTGGTATTTAAAGATACCTATTATAATAATGCGTGGCGCGTGGCAGGCGCGTGCGCATATCACCTGTCCAAAATCGAGTAAACCCTTCAAATAGAGCTTTAATCTTTATTTGAATGGATACCGGAAGTGGTCAATCCTCGCACGATGAATTATTTTTGCGTAAAATCGGACAGACACATTTTTCGTTCAGCAGATTTTTTTTTTATCTTATTCCCAAGTTATAAGTAATTACTGCTGTTAGTTTTAAGTATTTATTGACGGAAATATCGGCGCACATATAATAAAGAATGTTTCGTTTTTCAAAGTCGGTTAAAATTAATAATGGACAAGTCACGCTGCATCTTCTAGTCCTAAGTTCAGCAGAACTTGTGTTATGGGTACAAGACCCATAGTTGATATTATGATCATAGCGCATGAGATTTAACGCCAAATCAGTATAGAAGAGTTCACGGTTCAATTTGTGCACGTAACACATTAAGAGTGTGCAATAACGCCGCTACGAGATGGATTTCGAGCGGGATGACAAGATATGGTTTTCTCGCGAGTGAGAAGTACAGAGCAGAGACGTGCACCGATTTTTTTTTCTCTCAAGGCGCCAAAACAATTCTTACCTAATTACAAGTTAATGAAACAACCATTCGAAAAACTAAAGGACATAACTAAAAAGTACTTCTAGGTTCCTTACCAAAAACAAAAACCGAAGAAAAATGTGTGCTGTTCTTAAGATAAATATCAAACTGTGTGCAAAACATCTATTTTATTGAGAAAACTTTCACCAATCGTGTTTCTAAAACACGTAATTCCAGATAAAAGATCGAAGTATCATTTCCCTAAAAATGAACGTGGTAGCTTTCACAGATTCTGAGAAAAATAACGACTATGAAATACCTACAATTTTAAAGTAAATTGCTTATGGTACACTCTTAAATGGTTTTAAAATGTATCAAAAAACCGATAGTAGTAAACGAAACATTCCCCCAAAGCTAACTAATGCGCATAATCATCTCTAAAGAGTACTCGACATAATGGAGAGTGTATTGTGCGCGCGCGTCCAAATCCGCTAAACCTATTGTAATTACTGGGCCCTTGCGCGATCAGCTGTCACTTCAAACATGTAAAAGTATTGACTTTATTTTAGTGGTTGATTTTTTATGATAAACTTGTTTTACATGTTTGTAGGTAATTTCGATAATTCCCAGTAGTCTTACCAGTCGAACTACTGGGGATTTTCTTCCCAACAGACTTACTGATAGTAAAACTTATAAAACATAGACCTAGTAATTGATAAGACAGTGCCTTTATTAAGTGTTTAGATACCTATCTAAACTAATAAAGAATTAAACTGTAGCTACTTATTTAATTGATAATTTGCTATTTTGATAGTCAAAGTCAAAGTCAAAGTCAAATCGTTTATTTCTTTAGACTTACAAAATAAGTACTTAGACAAGTCAAATTTTTACTATATAAACAGCTTGATAAATAGTTATTACTATCAACAAGAAATAAGGTGCAATTGACTTTAATTCACTTCAATTTTTTGTCCACTAGCGGAAGAAGTGAAAAAGAAACCACTAGCAAGTCCATCGCTTATCAACTAATACAATCTTAGGATAACTAAGTCTAACTGGTCTTACATACTATTGTCTGTATGGAACTGGGCGACATCCGGCCAAGCATTAATATCATTTACGTAGTCATCTACGGAGTAATAGGCTTTCTTGATAAGATTTCGTTTTATGTACAGTTTAAATTTACGAATAGGGAGCTCAGTTGCTTCAGATGGAAGCTTATTATAGAATCTTACGCAATTGCCCACAAATGATTTCCCTACCTTTCGTAATCTATATGATGGGATGTGTAATTTGTTCTTGTTTCTTGTATTTTTATTGTGAACATCACACCTTTTCATAAAGTTATCTCTGTTTTTGTGTGTATACATTAGATTTTCATAGATGTATTGCGAATAGTTACTTACGTTTGAAATTTTTGATGATAGATACAGTTTTTGGTAGTAGTCAATAAGGCGTTTCTAAAACAGGATTATATATGCTGAACAAACTCATAAAGAGTTAGATAGGAGCGATGTACCTAATAGCCGCACATTCAAAAGGAAATAAAGTACATAGAGGTGTGGTAGAGACCCTAGTGTGTCATGGAAATAGTCATCATCATCAGCCTTTATTATTAGTCTAGAAAGGTGATGCTGGACATAGGCCTCCCCTAATCAGAGCCATAGCGCCCTGTCTGTACAGAAATAGTATCTTTTGCGGAATAGGGCTCCAAATTGTACAAATGATAACTACTCAAGAGTAGTTATCATCAGCTTCCAAGGAAGCTAGATAGGCTAATTCGGGTCTCTGAATCATGGGAGCAAAAATGAGCAAGAATTACGTCGCAGAAAGTATTATTTGCCTCCTGCTGAATAAAAACCTGCTACTGCAGTGCCATATTCACGCCTAATTCCTCAACAAAGGACTACAATCAAAGATCCCAATCGGTCGGATTTGCGGCATTTGTGCCGATTACAAATCTATTAGCGGGAAGAACATATGGACGTGGCTCGAGGGCGAAGCACCCCGGAGTGCTCCGGAGGTGGTCGCGTTACGATTTACTATTGAAGTTTTAGAGAGCTTTTATGATGGTTTTGTTATTTTTATACGAGTTATTTTAGATAAGACCTTATCGTAAAAAGAGCGCGGTCAGAAGTGATGAATGTAGGATTAAGTACGGTTTGTATATATCTAGAACGCTCATTAACAAAAATATGTTCATAACATTATTATAATGCATTAATGATTGTTGTGGACTCTACTTTGTGTAAAGGTGGGTTTAGACCAAACGAACAAAAAGCTAGAGATAGAAGAATAGCTTTTTTTAAATCTTTTAGTGTAAGTAGTTTTCACGGTTTACACCAAAATATCAGCGAGCAATACGTGAACCAAGAACTTCGAATTCGCTAGAAAACAAGAATGCTTTGAATAGACCGCTCTGGGGAGCGACCACGTCCGAACACGCAAGAACGCTCAAACGAACTATACGCACGTTCTAGTGCTGTTTACATCCAGCGAGCCAGCATTCATAGAATGTTCCATATAATCTTTGTGAGAAGGGTGAATCTGAAGAAAACATTGAATCATTTTTGGATCAGAATCCAATATTTTTTTAAATATACACACAACAGAAAACATAAAAAACCTTATGAGTATAAGTTATATTAACGTGACATTCATCCACGGCTGAGATAAATTACACTTCTCTTAACGAAGGACACCAAAGAAGACCGATGCAGTGCCAAAATAATATTTCTAATCATATCTCAAACAATATTTCGAATGATAGTGGAATCAATTTTCACGAGGGTTATATCAATGTAGCGTTGCAGTTAGTGACTGTCGACACTTCGTCACCCGACACCTCCCGACCGCTCCAGATGGTGCTTTTATGTCAATTGTCATAATTAGGGGATTAGGGGGCCCTAATGACATGTTACATTGAATCTCTGTTACGCCCCCGAACAAATGTTACCGTAAATAATGCTCACTGACTTTGGAGTTACGATTGTAGTTTTGGGTTTTGTTTATTCGAATAGTCTCAATTTATTGACAAATATTTTATCTTAATTTTTATTATAATAAGTACCTAAGTGTTTTATTTAGGTAGGTACACTTACCTTTTCATATAAACATGTGGTAGAGTAACCTGAATGAAAAATGTTTGTGAGTATTTTATAAAACACATTGACAAAAACATTTGTAGATCAAATCAAAATCAAATCAAATAATGCTGGACAATTCACACAGCATTATCTAGCCCCAAGCTAAGCAGAGCTTGTGTTATGGGTACTAGATAACTGATATACATAATACAATACACTACATAGATAGATATTTTTTATTATACATAGAAAACATCCAGAACGCCCTGAACAAATATCTGCAGATCGTACAAATATTTGTCCCGAGGCGGGAATCGAACCCGCAACCTCCTGCGTCGCAGGCGGACCTTCGCCCGCCGCGCCACAGTGGTCGTCATTTGTAGATATTGGTGTCTATTCAGTTGCTGCTAAAACTAAACTAAACTAATTTGGCAGGATTAAAAATGTTACCGTCTCTTTCTTATCGATCAAAATAATAAGGATGGCATGATTTTTAGTCCTGTCAAATTAGTTTAGTCTAATTTTGGCTACATCTGAATGGACACCATTACAGGTATGTAAAACCGGATGTTTAAAAAAATGAGGTAGGTAGGTACCACGTTAAAAACATAAGGAAATTACTAACGACAAACATACAGGTACGTGACTTTATAAAAAAGAGCGTGGCACAAAAATAAACTGACCATTTGAAAGCTCTCATCTAATGGAGCAGGTAATCGCATCTCGGAAAATGTCAGGTAAAAAGCGAAACCAATATATTCGCCATCAAAGCCCCGAAAACATAGAAGCAAGCAAAAAAAATCCAAGCTTTTAAACGTTAAAAGGCCCCGTTTACCGCGGACGCAAACACTTAGCTCCATGTTAATTAGTAAGTAGCTGACGACAACGTCAAAGGGAATGCATGAATACTTACAAAACCGACCTCTGACGGCGCTTTTAAAATCTCCCCCACTTAATCCAAGCTCGGAGAAACCGAAGGTAAACTGATTATGTCGCCAATATGAGAATTTTTCAACAAACTTGATTACGTTTGAGCATTTCTGCGACAGATGGCTGTTATGGATTTCGATGTGGTTGATGGAGTATGAAAGTGCCAATCGTGTGTGGGAATTTTCTCCTTGCATCCAGAAATATATATACAAGGTGGAAAAAATGAATGAGCCCTGAAGGGAAACCACTATAAATCCAAAACATATATTATTTACCATAAGGAATCAGTTCTTGAAATCGAACCAGTGCAATATTAAATAATTGATTTTGTTTTAAAAAACTATAAACCGACTTCAATTATAGGTACAGTTTTTTAATGGATCCCTATGTTAGAACTGGAACAAATTAAAATGGGACCACACGGGAAGCACTAGCTCTCAAATCGGACCACCCAGTCAAAAGTTCTGAGCTAACAAACTTTTTTTTTTAATAACAGTCGAATTCAAAACCATTTCCTTTTTTTAAAGTCGGTTGAAAAAACAGATACAGTCATTGCAAAGATAAAATTTCTAAAATAAATTACGATCGTCTATCGTATCCATGAAATCTAATATAAGTACATAAGGACTTTAATCAACATAACTAATAACGTAGACTGTTCGCTATCAACACGTAAAATACCCGTTATAATTTTCTTCCAAAGACATTCAATGAAGAACAAGATTGCTAATGAATATCTAAAATTGTTATTTACAAAAAGTCTTAAATATTAAAATCTAAACAGTAAGCTTTAGTATAAATATTCACGGGTATTTATCGCGTTTATTAACCTATTTTTCCCGACGTTTCAACAGGTTTACACTCTGTCGTGGTCACGGGATGACTGGAGTACTGGAGCTACCGCCTTTGCGAAGCGGGGGCTTCGCAAAGGCGGTAGCTCCAGGACGTCGTCGGGAAAAATAGGTAAATAAACGCGATAAATACCCGTGAATATTTATAATAATGTGTTCTGATCGCGTAAGTTTAAAAAACTTTAGTAAGCTTTAGGTTTCTTATCATTCAACACATCCACTGCCCGGCCTGAAATGCGTGCTCTACATGATGTCTATCCCGCACTTTTGTATCATAAAATAAGAACTCAATACTGTTTTCTAAAACTACCCAACTATTTTCACTGCAGAGTAAATAATATGCCTACAACCACATTATAAGCAGATATTCATGGCCACAGTTGAAGCACGTGACGTAAACAAACTCCCGTCTCCTGTATTCCTAGAAACTGTGACGGCGAGGTTGGTGAATCATTACTTAACATCGTTAGTTAAAACGTAATTACAATTACAGCGAACTTGACCTACGGTAAGGGTCGATGCGCTACACCCGCTATGCAAATAAGAAAGCTTGCTCGACCTGCCGACCTGGTTCAGAGACGTTTGGGGATGTTTGTTTTTTTTACTTTTTTATAAGACAATGGTGTCTATTCAGTTGCTGCTAAAACTAAACTAAACTAATTTGACAGGACTAAAAATGTCACCGTCTCTTTCATAAGGATGGCATCATTTTTAGTTCTGTAAATTAGTTTAGTCTAATTTTGGGTACATCTGAATAGATTAGGTGTCTTCTAGACATTTGTGATGCACCGTTTAGTTTAGCTATGCTCGATTCCCGCTATGCACTGAATTTAAAAACGTAATCTGATTCTTAGATTCTCGAAAGGAGTATGCCTAGGTATGTTAAAATATCACATCTAAATGTACACATTGTGTTGCTGCTTCTTTTATGGAATTTATTAGTAGTATTTTTTATAAATACTCTCTTAGTCTAGTACTAGATCCACTAATTAACAGTATTGGTTTTAATCAACACAGCTTAGAGCGTCTAAACCAAAACGACCCGTTTTTTAGGTTTACTCTTTAGGGATTTACTAATGCCTGAGTATTAACTTTGGTCCTTGAATAGAAAAACAGTAGAATTGTAATTTTAGTGCACGTTGATTTTACTGATAAGTGTAATTAGGTTAGTTCGTTATTACAACCATCGACCACATTTTTGCTTTCCATCAGGTAAGATTGCGGTCAAATAAATGTCTATTGTCCATAAAAAAATGAGGTGGCGAACGTCAATTTAATAATTTGATAGTGCGGTAAAATTATATAGTACGAGTAATTTTGTTGTGTCTCCGTCGCGTCGGATCGAAGCCACAGCCCGTTTGTAGAATAGCCAGGCGGATTACAAAACGAACGATAATTTGTTGGGAAAATCTATTTCATTTCATTCGGCGAGATGGCTAAGACTTAGCCCGCACTGCAATATCTCGCCGCGCGAAAAATTTTCTTGCGGTTTTTATGCCGTAGTAGGTACTGAATCTTAACATACACACAGGGTATATAAAATTTCTCGCGATACTTAAACTGTCCTGTTATTTTCTTATACCTATCAGAATAAATATATTTTCATTTCATTTTTGACAGTTCTCAACTGAGACGATGTAAATGGACAAGAAACAAAAATATTGTTTTGCCTTTTATTACGGCAGCAGCAAGCATGTCCAAAGATGTGACCAGACCACCTACTAGATTTAATCTTGCGAGAACATATCAAAATGTTTTTCGGGTCTTTAGAATGTCTAAAAAGTATTATTTCACTGATTTTTTTTCATTATTTTTTCCACGTCGTGCCTAAACTATTCTGTTATGGTATTACGCATCAAACGTCTTACAGTGAATTTCTCCTTTGCATGACTGCTATTAACTGTAAAAAAAAAGAAAATTAGAATCAAGTTATGGAAACAAATTAGAACTAGTATTTCTAGTTGAAACAGTTGAGCCAACTGCAGACTGTTGCAAGCAAACTCATTAACTGATCTATATCAATATAATTTCTTGGCTCTACTGATGCCGATGCGGGTGTAGGGTGACATCCATTCTCTAAGTAGTGCTACACAATAGAACTGAGCGACCAAAAGCCAACACCATGCGATTTTTTTTCGGAGTGTGGTCAGAAATTACCTCCTCCATAGTGCACAAAACATTTCTGTCAATTTATATCGGCGCGGTGGTTTCTGCCGAAAAATAGAGATTTGTATAAAGAATTATTTTTTTCGCAAGTTTTTTTTTTTTTGTGGTATTTGTAATGTATTTGTGTAGCTTTTTTACGATATCCATATGCCGCAGAATTCTGCAGCAATACGCGCGAAAAGATTTCACATTGCGGGCTGAGGCTAATTGACGTTTCACCATATTGTTTTACAATAATCGTTAAAAAATCGGATAGGCCACTGAGCTCCACACTTGTTAAGGCCCATACACCAGCGAAAGTGGCGCCCCCAACTATTATATCTTATTATTACGTTGAACGCAGAAATTTTTAAAAATCTTACGTTCAGTTTGTGGTATCTATTCTAAGCTATTAATTAATGCCTCTGTAATAGTTTCATTTTGTAAAGCTTAGGAAGAGATACGAAGTTGCGCTTTTTGGCCACCAAACTCTATTTTTGTATCTCCTCCTAAACTATATGAGATAAAATTATAAAAGGGATATTAAAAAATAGATACCACAAACTGAACGTAGGATTTTTAAAAATTCCTATGATAAACGTAAAAATATGATAAAATAGGAATTGCTGTCAGATTGGCTCGGGTATGCGCCTTAATGGAGATCAGTGGCATAGGCATTTATCTTTAAGTGCATACACGAGTGAAAGTGGCGCCCCCATCTATTTTATCTTATTATTACGTTAAACACAGGAAGTTTTAAAAATGTATCGTACAGTTAGTGGTATCTTTTATAAGTTAGTTATTAATACGTCTGTAATAGTTTCATTTTGTAAAGCTTATGCAGAGATACGAAGTTGCGCTTTTCGGCCACCAAACTCTATTTTAGCATCTTTTCCTTAACCTTAGAAGATAAAACTATTACAGAGGTATTAAAAAATACCTTATAATAGGTACGATAAACTGTACGATGGATTTTAAAAATTTCCTGTGTTAAACGTAATAATATGATAACATAGGTGGCGCTGTAAATTTGGCTCGGGTATGCGCCTTAATGTGCCATTTTATTATCCATCCAGCCATTCTACAAACGGGCCTCATAATATATATTCTACAATCCAATGACAACGCAACTATAAGGTCAATTTCTGATTTAATCAGATATTAGTGATTATTATACCAGGATATATTTTTGTGGAAACATTGATAAGAGTATTCCCTTATCAATGTTTCCACAAAAATATATTCGTAATATATTTCTATGTGTGCATAGTTTATATAAAAATCTTCATATCAAATTCAAAACTTAACAATTCAAATAAATTTTAGAATCTAAATCTCCAATACCTACAACGTAAGTAGCGGGTAACGAAGGATGCGTTGGTAGATGACAGAACATAATGGTTAGAAAACTAGACAATGGTGTCTATTCAGATGTCGCCAAAACTAAACTAAACTAACTTGACAGAATAAAAAATGAGTCCTGATTATTTTGATCGTTATGACAGGGACGGCGACATTTTTAGTTCTGTCAAATTAGTTAAGTTTAGTTTTAGCGACATATGAGTAGACCAATGGTGAGCTACACTGACGGCTAACCTCCAGACGTAGTTATTGTATTCTCTTTGACCTCCAGTAGCAAATGGTAGAGCCACCGAAAGAACAGAGAAATCGTAAAACACTAAGGCCCATATTAATAAGAAAACGCTATTCCTTTTATGATCACAACTTACTCTAAGAGTAGTTAATCTCCGAGTAAGCTTGTAGTTACGTAGTTTTAAAAACAGTATTATTAAACCTGGAATAATACCCTCCTTCCAACAGCAGAAGGCGCGTTCAAAAAACTAAAACCGGAGCCTGGTGGGAGCAGCAGTGCCACCAGCGGATCCTCGGCCCTATCCCCAGCACTGGGCCCGCAACACGCCGGACACACCCCCACCACAGCCTCCTGCCCCACACCTGCCAGGCGGAGGCACAGGACCACATTCACGCAGGTAATTATGTAACACAAATACCGAGAATGTATGACCAACACTAATTGATAGTAATAACTATTTATCAAGCTGTTTATATTGTTAAAATTTGACTTGTCTAAGTACTAAGAGTTATTTTGTAAGAAATAAACGATTTGACTCTAACTCTGACTCTGACCGGCGGCGCGTCACCGAATAAAATGTTTCTATGACACAAAAATTCGAAGTTATGACCAAATTACTAGTGAAGTTCGTCGACCACCGACAGCACCAAGGCAATGTCACAATTATCGAAAGAATTAATATAACGCTGCCTTTAACTGGCGGCTTCAATGACAATGACGTCACACAATGCTTATGTTTATTACACAACATAATATCTTCGTAAGTACCTAATGGTCCGATTTTGACAATTCAAAAAGATATATCATTCTTATGTCTTCAAGAATAACATGGATACTAGTTCTATTGAATTTGCTAGAACTTTACTGATCCTCATTCAAATTACATTTTGGACCCCTCCGGCAGACGCATTTTGACTTATAAGCCCATCCGCGTACCTACCTCTCATATCTGCAAAACGACAGGCAAATGTCACAATTTTATAAACTAGCACTATACTCGATCAGGTAAATAAACATTTTCAATGTTAAAACGAATGCGTATCTATAAAGGCTTTACTGCGAGGCTCTCTCTAAAGATAAATAATAATAATAATAATGCTGGACAATTCACACAGCATTATCTAGCCCCAAGCTAAGCAGATCTCTCTATAAAGTTGGTCAGTCTGATTGCGAAAATAATATCTATACCGTGTCCATTTTGAATGAAGCATAGTAAACAAACTACGACAGAAATAACAAAATCTCACTTGCTTGGCGTCGAGTTTCAAAAAGGTAAGCAATTTTTATTGAAGGGAGAATCTAAAATCGACAAGTAATGTCAATTACGTATAAAAGGACGCGCCAACAAAGTGAATTTTACTTTAAGTATGGGCGGTTTGTTTACTAACAAACTTCATTCAAAATGGACACGGTATAGGTACAAATTTAATTCTTATTCTTATCACGATAGTCATACCACCCATGAAATTGCATGTTATCATCGTACCTACTAACTCATATTTTTTTTGTAACAGGAACAATTAGCAGAATTAGAAGCGGCATTCGCTAAATCACATTATCCAGATATCTACTGTAGAGAAGAGTTGGCGCGGACGACGAAACTCAACGAGGCTAGGATACAGGTCAGTCAAATATGGATCTAACTGTCTAACAGTTACCTTTATACCTAAACCCAAATATTTAAATCGTTAGATAGACCCTGAAACCAAAAACTGTGGCATTGTTTTTGAATGTGTCCGTTAACAAAATGCTAATATACCTACCGTTAAAAATACTGTTTTTGTCAATAAATATAAAATAGTTTATGTATTACCATTTATTGTGCAATATTATTGCACAAACTTTTGTGAAAAACACACAATACCTATACTGATTGTAAATGAACGAGCTACCTCATATCGCTTGGCAACAACACGGCGCGGTTTCACTACGGAAAGTCGAACAAAAAAAAGTTAAATCATTGCATAAACTTTCATTATAATCTCTGACCGTTAACCAAAACATAATATTTTCACAGTAACATATTTTTGCTTACTCCTCAGCACCTTCCTACTCAAGCTTCCTCCCTTCAAAATAAAACCTACCAGTTGAATAATTTATCTAAAAATATCATGTGGCACCACAAAAAAGTAATTCCATAAAAATAGTGTGCAAAAATAGAGCAGTAGGTATTCGCGCCGGCAGTCGTCGCCTCCACTGGAATTGTCGAAATATCAATGATGCGCGAATACTGGATAATGCAATTTGGAGCGTAGGCCCGAGGCGGATTGAATTAAAGCGCCATCTGTCGTCGGTCGTATGAATACGAAATGCTTACAGTTACTCGCGATCTTTATCTCAGTTTTAAAATTGCTCAACCCTCGGGACCCTCGATATTGATTTGTCCCCGAAGCTCCTAATTTGTTGCTTCAGATATTTTATTCACGACGTGACTTTTACCATCCTTTAATTTCGACCTTTTGAGTTACCAACGCTTTTATTAGTCTCGTGCGAGCTTTCAGGCTATATTTTATTCATTGTCACATCTTGATAAGCATCAATTACTCACCTGCTCTTTCTTTCGCGAGTAAATAATGTCGTTTTAGAAAATGAAAGGTTCATCGTTCAAACGTTATTACATACATAACATCGAAGGTGGCTCGCTAAAAGCACGTAAAATGCGCGTAGGTGACTGTGCAATACAAGTACACCTATAGCGAGCATGTGTACATATAAAACGTCGATACGCTGTCAGATGTGTGTAGAGTATCTGTACGCTCCGAAGGAGGCTATTAGCGTTTAGGCGACGCTACATAAGAATGTAAACGTTAAAGACGACAGCAACGTCGAGCTTCCCTCCCTCTAGAGAAAATTTCGATATAAAAATACAGCGTTGTCGAGTGGGTGGCAGGGAGGCGGCCCCCGAGGCATTGCAATCCCATCAAATGGATCCGTAACGAAGTTAGCCGCTCATCCTCCCCGCGCGCCCCGACATTGTCTCTGCCCTCAAATGAATTCTACAATTGGAAATAAGAAAATGTTTTGTTGGATCCCGTGCTTTTTCAGTTTAAACGCGACCGTTTTCTTCGGATAACTCTCTCTACAAAATAAGTATCTGTAGCAGATTTAAGAGGGTCAATTACGCTTTTCTAGGAAGTAAATCTGCTCATAGATTATTAACGACTTTCTAAATGCGAAGCCAACTTATTTGCATTTATGAAAATGTCATGGATTAGAATGAAGGCAGAAAATAAAAGTTTGGCAGAATAAGTCAGAATATGACTAAATTATATTATCCTTCCTCGATTATATAAATATATTGTTGTAGAGATTTATCTTTGCGAAAACTTATTAGTTTTTCATAACAACGCTCAACAAGGACAAATATCGGAAGGATCTATAAAAAAGTTAATAGCCCAAATATCCCATTTAAGTTTCCTCCCTCTACCTACAACATGTAGCTAGTATGTCGGTACACGCCCAAGGACATAGGGAGTGTTTCTCAATCTTTTACTTGTATTTCTATCGGGAAGACGACAGCGCACTCTTACATGAGCTGAGTAATTTGTAAAAGTATTTATTTGAGATGGATGGAGTATACCTACGTAGTAAAAAAATATTCTTTTATTACAAACCTGAAAAAAATGAAAGTCAGTTTACAAAAAAAACATGTATCAAAACAATTTGTACTCGGTTTTAGTAGCGGCTACTTAGGCTTTTATTTTTTTCTCTGCTAACTAACTCCATTGAAACATTAAAAAAATGACATTCAATAAAAGATACAAGTTTCACATGCTATCGTAAAAATCTAGCATCCTCCGCGTCTCTTGTACGTTACACACGTCTGTGCTTGCATTGTACGTGCTTCAATATTGTTTTATTTTTATTCCGTGCCGTGCTTAGGAGCAAATAAGGTTGAGAAACGTTGGAAATACTAAATAGTACCCACATGTATTTTGGATAGGGTGAGCTAACCGTTAGGTATACCTATATATCGGTTTATTTATATGGAGAGTGCGTGCGGAGGGAGGGCGAAGCCCGCCCCTAGCGGGGGTGACCACCCTCTAATCAGCTCTAATCACCATATCAAACGACGCACGCTCTCATTCCCGTTGACAACACACAAATTAAAGCCTCGTTTGTTTTTCACCTTA
Source organism: Eupithecia tripunctaria (assembly GCA_955876795.1). NCBI lineage: Eukaryota > Metazoa > Arthropoda > Insecta > Lepidoptera > Geometridae > Eupithecia > Eupithecia tripunctaria. The sequence goes on from OY041612.1 coordinate 10,223,186, forward strand.
TTTTTATTTACTTTATACTCTGTCATGTTATTTAAACAGGATATAAGGGCATCAATATTTGATGGCATTCCAACTATTTCTATACAATTTTTTTATTTAATCACATATTTGCATTACCATTACTTACTATTATCTTAATGCATTATCATTTAACAATTCATGGGTGTGTACCTATTTTTCAGGTTCGTTCATGACATCTTTTCTATAAATTACCTTGACACATTATCATTTAACAATTCATGGGTACCTATTTTTCAGGTTCCTTCATGACATCTTTTCTATTAATTACCTTGACACATTATCATTTAACAATTCATGGGTACCTATTTTTCAGGTTCGTTCATGATATATTTTAGATAAATTATCTTGACACATTATCATTTAACAATTCATGGGTACATATCTTTCGGGTTCGTTCATGACATCTTTTATATAAATTACCTTGACACATTATCATTTAACTGTTCATGGGTGTGTACCTATTTTTCAGGTTCGTTCATGACATCTTTTCTATAAATTACCTTGACACATTATCATTTAACAATTCATGGGTACCTATTTTTCAGGTTCCTTCATGACATCTTTTCTATTAATTACCTTGACACATTATCATTTAACAATTCATGGGTACCTATTTTTCAGGTTCGTTCATGATATATTTTAGATAAATTATCTTGACACATTATCATTTAACAATTCATGGGTACATATCTTTCGGGTTCGTTCATGACATCTTTTATATAAATTACCTTGACACATTATCATTTAACTATTCATGGATATTTTTTGGGTTCGGTCATGACATATTTTTAATAAATTACCTAGACTGTTTAACAATTATTAAGTGCATTTGAAAGCCTTTAATTCGACTTTATTTCCCAAAGGTCTGGTTTCAAAATCGTCGAGCCAAGTACCGTAAACAAGAGAAGCAACTTCAGAAAGCGTTGGCGCCGGCGGTTTTGCCAGGCTGTAACGGTATGATGAGGAATATCCAGGGATATCGGGGTTACCAGCCGTATCCACATCCAAACACCATCAATCGGTATCCACAGGTAAGTTCCAAACTACAATTAAGCTCACTTTCATTTTTTTTCAGATATTCGCTTACGTTTTAGTACAATTTTTAATGTTTTCTTTCACTGGATTTCAGGGATTTGAACGTAGCATAATAATTATATACTTAGTTAAAAAAAATTGGATATACCCGAAGGTTTAACAGGGTATTCCGTCATTTTGATTTCGACAGACGATGGTCCTGAATAGAAAATCTACAAACACTCTTCTAGTTTGACGAATTCATTGAATGTTAGCGGGTTAGCTACTACTCAAACACTAGGTTCGTATTTAACCCGTTTACATTAAAAATAATAAATTTGATCATCGCTAAAACGATATCGTAGGAAAACTTTAATCCTGCTTAATTTCAAATTCGGTGGATACTTTTCGTTTATTTTCATTATTTTCATCGGCCATGCTCAGGGACAGTAATCAATTTACCACATAATCACGGACGCTGATTAGTGTTCGGTAATGAATTCTGCCTATACTACGGTATTAGTTGGGGTCTAGATACGTGTGTACTGAATACAGCTGTGTAAAGTGATATACACATTCAACAATGTTTAGTTAGACCGTATATTATGGTTATCATGATGTTTTCTGTATAAAAAAAAGGTATGTGTGATATTTTCATTTTACCATTGGCCAAGAGGCCCCAAGTAAACCAAACTTGTATTACTGATTGAGTCTGAAAACTAAATGATTATTTTATAATATATAATACTAAATTATCTGTATACAGGGTGAGGCAAATTTTTGGCCCCTCAAGGGTAGCTACCGTTTCTTTTGTACTCGTAGTTAGAAGGTTTTGTTCTTAGGAACTTTCTGTTTTATTTTGAAGAAAAAAATATTGCCATTCTTAGTTTTTTGAAAAAAAGTACGGGTCGCCCAAAAAATGACACTTGTCAAAAAATCTAGTTGGTCTTAATCGACTCTATTTCCAACCAGAAACACTTTTCCCAAAGTAACATACCAAATCAAATCTTAAGATTTGGCAATAATTAAAAAAACAATTCCCATACATTTTCTATGAAAAACCGAGCAAGTAAAAACAACAATGTCACTCATTCAATGGTTCTTAATTTAAATTCGTATGAACTACTTTCTTAAGTTGGTAGGCTAATTTTGTAGGCTGAAGGCATTTTGTAGGCTGAAGGCATATTTTTTCTACAAAATAAAACAGAAGGTTTCTCAGAACAAAACCTTCTAACTACAAAAGAAACGGTAGCTACCCTTAAGGGGCCAAAAATTTGCCACAACCTGTATATATATAATAATATATTGTATATAATTGTAAGTAGTACTGTTTTTTGCATAGAGAACATGCAAAGTGCACCCTGCCCTAAAACAATAAAACTGGCAAAGTATGAGTCGACCTGCACACGGATGATTCCGTACCATCGTACTAAACTATTTTACAAAAGAGACAAAGAAAAAAATATGTTTGATAAGCAAAAAGCCAACACGGCGTCGTGTAGGCTTTTTGCTTATCAAACATATTTTTTAACTGGATACAGTGGAGGTATCTAGTTGAAAAAATAATATATTTAAAATGGGGCTTGACAGACGGACAGCAAAGTGTTTCTATAAGGGCATTTTCCTTTGGGGTACAGAACGCTAATAAAACGTGAGTTTTGTGGCATTTTTTTTTAATTTGTCAAGACAATATTTTTTGAACCGTAATAGGTATTATGAAGTATATTGTATTGTTGCCGCTACAACAACAAAAAATAAAATAAATTTACAAATGTCAACGGCCTACGTATATTCTACGATGAGTGCCGAATCAAATAAAAAAATATGTTTGATAAGCAAAATGCCAACACGGCGTCGTGTTGGCATTTTGCTAATTGGCTAGTTCCCGTTGATAATTCTATTATCAAATTTCACCAAGTGCACGAAGTGATTGAATCATCAAGTTTATCACATAATGAACGTTGAGCAATTAATAACTGCTTTCCAGTTTTAATCCAATAAAACTTGAATCATTGCACCACTAAAGATTATAACGGTATTAAATGAGCAGTTCCAAACATTATTAAAATCCGTTAAACGCTTATACCGAGGCCGCAGTGTTATCGGCCCGTTATGGTGATTTTTCCGCTTAACCCGCCGTGTGGCCGCGGCTTTATACTCATTAACACCTCGGTTGAACCATGGTTAAGCTTGCGTCATAATTACACGCAAAATAATCAGATTTTGCCACTGATTGAACGGAGACCTACTTTTGGACCGATGACTTCCAAAAAGGAGGAGTTTCTATGTTCGACTATGTATACCTATATTTTTTTTATATGTGTATATAAAGATTCAGCCTGCAATTTGTAGGCCGAATTCGATAGTTATTTCGCTTTTGTATAGTGAATGATCACGAGATGGTATCGAGGCATTGCTATTCGAAAAATTAAATAAGAACAATTTTTAAGGAATTTAAAATGTTTTAATATTTTTTTTTACTTTTATAATAAATGGATGCTTACATTTCGTTAGCCCCAGAAATTAAACACATTAGGAAATCACAAAGACATGGGCATTTACTCGTAGAAATAGCGTCAAATGATTATGATTTGATATGATGTTGTCGTATGTAAAACGTAACTTAACGTAGGCAGGTTCCTAAGTTACGTTTAGAATTATATTATTGAATAGGAAATAGGTATTCTTATACCGTTTGGGCTTAAAGATTAATTAGCTACGAAAGTGCTAAGCCGTAGACGTTACTCGCAAAGCTACGGAGAAGTGCGTCTACGTCGTAGCACTTCTCCCGTAGACGTTACTAATTGAAAGAATACTACGTGAGCGTTTTTACCTGATTCAACATCTACATCCACATACCTATGCTAGTCGCTAGTCCACGGCTAGACATAGGCCTCCCTTGAAAAGCTCCTTAATGGCTATTATCATTAGGGGGCATAAGCCCAGCGCTTGGCATGCTGATTATGGCATTTACCAGAGGCTAATTCTGCTATTACTATGACAATAGTATCGTCGTTGAATCGTCACGTAGATTTAATATAAAACCACACATTCCAGAGTTTGTATCGTATTGTGTCCCCGGTTACCGTAACTTTCGGATTTGATGTGGCACGTTGTAGTCTTGTGGCATGATCATAAAATTATCATGTTTGCCACTATTTTACAATATACACCATCCAAAAATTCCATCCATCCATCTTTCTTTGAATTTAAATTCTTTACTGCTAGTTTTTGTGAAAAAAATTTAAACTACCAATCTATTAAAAGGAAATAAAAATGAAAATCATTTTATTGGCTCACAAACAAATACTTTTAAGAACTGTTCTTGTATTTTATGGTTTTGTTTTAATTATTTCTATGTGAAACAAAAAGACCCTGCTTCATCTTAATGTTGCTGAACATAAAACGGATCAACGCAATGGTTTTCTTTCAGGACCTTTGGCGCATGCGAGTCTACACGAGTCTTACAGGCTATAACATAATTGGACTAGTAGAGGCTGTTGATGTAATGTGATAAAATAATTTGTTTGTCCTCACAGCACCATGGCAGCTACGAAGAGTTGCAGAAGGACATATTCTCGCTGTCACAGATGGGAGGCGGCTCGTACCCTATGCCTCAAGGTTTCTCTATGGGGCACAGCGCTAATATGAGCGCGGTTGGCATGCGACAGGATTCCATGGGTATGTTTCCTTAACTTTGTTACTATTTGTGTTGTTATTGTACGTATACAATAAAAAACACAAAACATTTAAAAATACAGTCGTGACAAAAATGGTTACCACTTAGCGTGTACTATGACAGAGCAAATCATAGTGCTGGTCTTCCGCGGTGACCGTGAAAAAGATTACCGCGAAATAACCTTTCTATTTACTTGACTTGTTTGTGAAGCTTTTACCGATATTTGCGCGGTTAGAGCTATTAAAATCAGATTGGATGGGTTCAAGCAAAACTTCATTCAATGCTAATTGAAACCCCTTTTTCATACAACGGATAGAACTTAAAAACGAAGTTAACAATTAATACTTTGATTCCAGCAATATTTAAGGATACCTATCAAAAGTAGTAACGACATTGCTATAGGTAACCTACCTACATACCAATTGCCCGAAATTTTGCACAACGCCAAACATCAAAGTTCTCTCCCATCCCATTATTAGCTGAACGATGAACGCAACGACTCTTGTTTCCTCTGAAATCTCCCGTAACCAATCTAACTTTAACCGCCCCAAACAAATTATTCATCGTAATACCAGTAAGAACTAAAATGTAAGTTTGTACCGTAAAACAAAAAGCGGTAGACGGCGCGGAGGCAGCTTTCATCAAGTTTCTATTAGAGCCGTCAAGGCAATTATAAAGTTGGAGCGTCGCGTCGCCTCGGCTATCGAGGCCTTCGTTTTTATACAAATATCTCTCGTGATAATGGGAAAACTTGTTCCCGAGCGCTGCGGCTAAGTTCCAACAGATGATCTCGAAAACGAGAAAAACTTGATTACAATTTATTAATATCGCCGGCAGTCCTTTCTTTTCACAAAGCTTTTTAACAATTAACGGTTTGCTCGCTTTTTGTTGGAACTTTTCTGTTTGATGCTTTTGGAAGATGGGCCGATCGAGCAATGAATTTAGACATTGTACCATGGAGCAATAAAAATCTAGTCTCTGGCAGTCTAGTATCAAGTAATCTATTTTTTTTATGCTTTTATGTATTGATGGTGCAATAAAGTTGTAATTTTTCTATCTATCTTTCTATGCATGATTTTACGTACATCTTAGTAAACTAGACGAGTTGTATAAGTACCTATGTGTATTACCGGATATTAATAATTTGTATCGACTCCTCAAGACGCCAAGGTTTCTTAGTAATGACTCGAGAGCTTCTTGGAAAATCAACATTTTGTACAGAGACGGAGTTAAATTAAGAATCGTTCATTTGTAACCAAATCGAAGGAAAACCTTTATTACCTGTAAATATGCTAAGTGTGGACTCTCATACTGTTTACTAAAAAGTTTGCGTTAATATATTTTCTATGGAAATGTGACAACTATGTAAACTTATAGACATTTTTTAGTAAACAGTACGTCAGTACACGGTATTTTAACTTAACTCTTTGAGTTTGGGAATATGGTTCTGATAATGTCAGTCAGAAATCAGAATTCGCCGACTGATAGCTGCATCATTTTGAAGATTTCCTCAACTGGCAAACACATTTCTTCCCCTATCCCTAATCCACGAATTCCATTTCATCCAACTCTTATTTAGTTGGCGAAAAAACAAGAACTACAAAAATAAGAAGGCGGCAAAGCATGAAACGCAATGCCGCGGGCGAGATTCCTGCGTAACAAAAAACGAGCAAGTAATCGAGGCGAGGCATCGTACCGTGGATATTCTAATAAGAAAATTTCCACTACATTTACTTTGGCGGGCGTCCTCGCGGCGTCTTGGCAAATATCTTATTTCCTGCGGCGAGATTGCATCTTGAGAAAACGCGAGGGTAGATCCAGTTCACTATTCGCTACCCTACCCTTATATACCTATACCTACACAATTTAGAGGTATATGTTTTCGTAGCTCTTCGTAGAGGGATGTCGCTATGGCTTGTAGACACGCTCCGAGTTTCGTAGAGCTTTAGTAGCGTATCTTTGCAATTATTTCGGGGAGACGTGATGGTTTGTTACGTTTGATTTTAGTGGCGTTTCTGAGATGATGGAGTATTTCTGATGTTGAGGACGAGTATTTACTCGTCCTCAACATCAGAAATACTCCACCATCCGAAAATTAGATCTAAATAGATCTAGAAGAATTTTCGGAAGGCTTAGCAAGTTACTAGTATGACTAAGTTGTTAGTGATGCGAAAAACTGATCTTTGTGGAGCTTCAAAAACATCAACAAAGAGTGATATCAAGCAAGCACGCGATGGCTTTGAGAATTAAGATGAAGTTAAAAATCAGCTAATACTAACACGTAAAAGTAAAAGAAAAAGTGAAATTGATTTATGACATATTGACTGTTTTACAGACAGTAATGAGTCAAAACTGTTTCAAACAGGCACCAATCGTCTAAATATGTATTATTTACACGATGGTGCCTTTGTAAACATGCGTTTGCGAACAAAACCGTTCACAGTAAACAACAATGATAATCTGAGGAGTATGAACTTTAAGAGTAGTTTGAGAAACTCCTTAAAAACTTGAAAAACAGCGCTGCATGAAGCATTATGCTGAATTTTTACTTTACCTTTAAAATTTCACATTTAAAACAAATAACACTGATCATTTTTGTAACTATAGTAATAATGGCATTTTTTTAGGCTGTAATAAATAATATCAATTAAAAAATCCTTTAGTAATTATCGCTAATGGCCGTTTTTGTTTCAATCCGCCAGCGCATAAATGCCTACTTGACTTCAGTTTAACGAATTTATATGCTGTTCATTTAAATGAGTACACAATATGTACCATCTTACCATCTGAATTCATTCACACTAAATAACAATACATACAATACAAAATACTTTATTGCACACCAACAAAAATACAGTACAAAAGAAAATTACATAATACAGAAGTACAATGGGCGGCCTTATCGCTTAGAAGCGATCTCTTCCAGGCTTCCCCCTCTTCCAATAACCACATTTTGCTAATAATTATAGTAGCAAGGTTTACAATATCATGGTTTAGCTTAATCTCTCTTAATCTTATCAAAGTATATTGCACAGTGTTTTCTTAAATACCTACATCTTTGTAGATGGCAATATGTGCTAACTTAATAACCATTTTCATCAGGTATGACAGCAGAAGACGAGTGGTACAACAAATCCCTATCAGCGCTCCGGATGAACAGCGGCCACCACGCAAACCTAGCCGCCACGCCAATGCTGCAGTACCAGACCTAATCGCTGCTTCACGGCGCCGACTGGTCGCCGGCGCCGGCGCACGACTACGCACCGCCGTAGCGAGCGAGAGGACAATCAAGCGGTAAACTAGTGTCAAACCGAGGCGTTAAACCACTTCCTTATAAAAATCTGCCAACTCAAAACGATTGCTTGGCAGTGTTATTTCTCGCTCTGACTTATCCCAACAGAAAACGAATGACTGTTCGCTATTGCTTTTTCAAGTTACCTCTTACTTGAAAATCTATCTTACCTTTATACCTCTCACCTGAAAATCTATTATTTTTACAACTGAACGCCAAATACTCATACGCAACTTAGATAAAAAGCACACCCTAGGTTCAATTTCTCCGTTCGCTGCCTTTTGAAAGCGTTTACGAAAACGAACTTTACATCCGACATTAAATGGATGAGTGTCTATCCGCTGTTTACTGTCGTGATTGACATTTTATGACGTGACAGCTTAGTTTATCCTATATTGATCGCGTTTAATGGCAACGGTGAAATTAGACCATGAGTGACCAATTTTTGACAGATTTTTATTAAATCTGTTAAAAAAATCTCGAATTGAGACGTCCTTAAATCCGAGTTGCGTTTAAGTAGCTATGTATTGGGGGGTAAGAGTCATTTGTTGCCTTTAGTCGGCTTATGTCAGATTGAGAATAAACACCGCTCAGCACTTTCTTGAAATAGAGAGACGTTTATAAAGGGGTATATGTTGCATGGAATGAACTGAGCCAGGGTTGCCAGTCCTCTAAGAACGGGCTTCAAGAAGTAAACATTACACTGCTAAACATCTATTAAAACGCAAACAAAACAAAAAGCATTAAGGAATTTGTTGAGTCAACCATAAATAACTGAGCAAACTAATTAGTAATTCTAATTAGTGTTTAGGGATAACAGTTTAACGTAAAAGTTAAACAGTTTTTCTTGTATTTATGTAGCCCCGATTTCAGTCTAACTTTCACATTGTGATCAATCTCATATTCTCTGTTCGTACCTACCATTAGCAGATGTAATCATTCTGGCAACCCTAGTTTTGTTTCTTCTGAAAAACGTATAATTTAAACGCAGAATAAGATCGTTCGACCCGCGGCGTATAAAAAGGACTATACTTACAATCATAAATTATGACGGTATAAAAAGTATAAGAATGTTTATGTTTGTGCAAACTCTTGTAGCGGAAAAGAACTTTGAGGTGAAATCTACGGAGAAAATTATTTTGAATGAGCCTTATCATAGCAAGGGCATCGCTTTCTTTAATGTTTGTTACCATTGTAAAACATATCGTCAAATAATATTTCGTCGGTTTCGTGTATTTATTGGTTCTTTTGTTGGTTGTTGCCATAGAAAAATAAAAATAAAAGTTTACTAAGTAGTCATTACTTTTGCTCGAGACAAAATGTTAACGGGAACTTATCAAAATGATGTGAAAATTACTCATATACATATTATTTATTTATTTAATCGATCTACAAATCTATACAAATAATTTGTATGATGACCGAATTTTAATGGAAAATATTCCGTCGCGAATCAGCATAATTTGCCGTCGGCAAAAGTTGCGTTGTTCGGAGCGAGATCGATTTTGCATGAATTATACATTGTAACACGTTGCATTCGTAAAATATAAAATTCAATACAACGTAACAGATGGAATCACATTTAAAACATAAATTATTTTTTACAATTTCTCTTTAAACTCATGTTGTACAAGATAACATCAAACCGAGTTAAATAATCGTGTTTATATTCGTAAATAGGTAGAAATAGTTTTATAATATAAGAGTCGTTTTCACGATTATGCGTAATGTGTATGCTAGTCATAATGTACAGATTTTAATTAACTAGGTAAGTAAATTTTCTTGTTTGTTGTAATAAAATGTGGCTCAGTGTTATCTTCATAATAAGAAAAACAGTGTGTTTGACATTGAAAATGAGGATCAAAGTTTCACAAATTACGCCGACCGACGACGGACGCCCGGCGGTCACCCGTCGGCAATTATGCTACGCTATTTCACCACCAGGATTTTTTAGCTGGACTTTTTTGAAACCTATTAACTGGTATATTTTTACCCATGATTTTATAAGGGCGGATTGTCATTAACCTTAAAAGCTCGAGATTTAGCCTTATAGACCTTTTATGTGTCATCTTAAAAATATTCCAATTCAGTCTAAATGTTAATTTTTGCAGACATATTAGTCACATAATCCTCGTAAAATAGAGATATCGTAAAGCCGATATCCGATGACGAACCATGTAAATAAATTAATGGGTTTTGCACGATAACAATAAGGTATTAACAGCTCAACGATATTGAATGTTAACTATTAATGTTAGTCCATTTTAAATTAAGCCATGATTCATATCAAATATTTAATTCAACGATTACTAGTCATTCCAAATAATAAATAATTCATTTCAGTATTTGATCTCATAGTAATAAGTAATTCCAATCAAATTATTTGGCTTTTGTACAGATTTAACTTAATTAAGACTGCTCCGTATTCATAAAATTGGTTTCCATTCTCGGTCAGTACGTTTTGAGCATTTCATGTAAATATAATATAAGGGAACTCGTCTTATTAAAATGTGTAAAATGAAATAAATTGTCTAAAATGTAATCCATTTCTTTTATTTAAAAACAAATTATTCCACCAGTACCTAGCAATAAAATAGGTGCAAAACTGCATACACCAGTTGACTTTGTATAAAGTATAATAGAAGAATAAGTGTCAAGTATAATAGAGTAGTGTCCTGGGTCAAAAATATTATTCTGTTTAGTCCGTCAGTTGGAAAAAAAAATTAATCGACTTCTAAGAAAAGAAAAGGTTCTCAATTCGATCGTTTTTTTAATTTTGTTATCTCAGAACTTTTTAAAGAGTGGTCCGATTTTCATTATTCTTATTTGAAAGCTGGTGCTTTCCGTGTGGTCCCATTTTAACTTGGTCCAGTTCTGACAATGGGATCCATGAAAAAACTATATAATTAAAGACAATTTATAGGTTTTTTAAAACAAAATCAATTATATCTGTCAAATAACACAATACAAAAATGAAGTAAGTACTTCAAAGTTTGGGAGTCACACCTTTCTAAAAAGTGACGCAAGGTGTGACGTCACGCGGAACTTTAACTGGCTATATCCATCATTTTTTGTTTAAAGGACAAAAAAAAACGTGTTCAATACCTTGTGATTATCTAACTGACGTACTAAGTAGAATGTTCTGGTGCACTAACCTATTGCAAAATAAAAAAAACATCATCGATGACGTTTGACATGACATTACGTACCTACTTCAAAAACAGTCCGGTTTCGGGACTGCATAGTGTGGGTTGATAACGCCATTCCTCTGCAGATATTGAGAGAGGTGTGATATGACTATACCCTCGCCCTTGATGCGGTCCCAGAATTTGGCAGCACTGTCCCTTATCTCCTTACTTTGACCGCATTCCTACAAAAATTGCGAATATTAATTAAGAGTTATTTTTAAGCGGAGTGCTTTTTCTTTAGTTTTTAACCGACTTCAAAAACGGAGGAGGTTCTCAATTCGACTGTATCTTTTTTATGTTTGTTATCTCAGAACTTTTGAGTGGGTGGTCCGATTTTCATTATTCTTTTTTATTTAAAAGCTGGTGCTTCCCGTGCGGTCCTATTTTAATTTGGTCCAGTACTGACAATGGGATCTATATAATTGAAGTCGGTTTAAAGTGTTTTATTAAACAAAATCACACTAATATTATAAATGCGAAAGTTTGTATGGATGTATGGATGGATGTTTGTTACTTCTTCACGCCAAAACTACTGGGCGGATCTGGCTGAAATTTGGCTTACAGGTAATTCTAATCTTGGAATCAAACATAGGCTACTTTTTATCCCATAAATCAGTTCCCGCGGGATGAAAATCACATTTTAACGTTTCCATAGAAACAACGCGTGCGAAGCCGCGGGGCGCAGCTAGTCATATATAAATCAAAGATAGTGTATGTGTGAGAGAATGAGAATGAATTAACAAATTATAATATTCTACAGGGTTATTGGTATCTAATCAATAACCTCTTAAGGTTGACTTTAGTTCATTAATAACTGACCACTTTTATACTACGACTATTTCTAATTCAATGATTTTTTTTTCCTTACAAAAAAGTGAATAAGTACATTTTCAGTTCTAATCTTCGTAGCTCTCTAGGCAGTAATGATTAAAGCCATACATAATACGCATGTACGTCAGTACATCACGTAGTCCAGTGAAAGTGGCGCCCCCAACTATTTTATCTTATTATTACGTTTATCATAGGAATTTTAAAAATTCATCGTTCAGTTTTTAACGCCTAGTAAAGGAAAGGAACTAGATGGCTATTGCAATGTTTAAGCATTTTGGTATTATTTCAAATGCTGCGTCCCGTTTATAAATACGAGTAAAATCTATTTCAGCGCTCACAAAAGTGGTCCGTATATCCGTAAAGAGTAGATAGCGAAACTTCATAGATCACGTTACACCCGGCGCTATCTTTGCGCTCACAACGCCCATGCTACCAAGCATGGTCGATTGTCAAATTGACATTAAGTCCTAAAACTGACCTTATCGCGCTCAAACAATATGCAACGACTTTGAGCGCTTTCAGCGCTGATAGTCTTGTGAACTATAAACAGACCGCAGCCAAAAGATATTTACATTCCTATGTAAAAAGGATATGACGTAACAGAATAACTCACCGATGGAATGTCTACTTTGCTGGATACAGGTGCCTGAAAAATAGTTTTTTTTAAATTAGATGTTATTGACACCAGAAAAAAAAATTACAGGATTTACGAGAACTACAATAATAAAGTCCGCGGTACTTGCTTGCAGGCGGGCCCCAACAAAAGAGGTTTTCAATACTATAGGACCAGTCTAGGTTCTGTAGTGTTAGATACCAAATATTTTTTTTCTATAGTTATTTTATAAAAGGTTTAATAGAATTTACCATTACAACGGTGCTGTTCCTTCTTCCATAACCAATAAAACGATCAATTCGTGGATCGGAGCCGTCCTAAAATTAATATAAACGTTAATTCAAACAAACAACGACTTTTTTCATAGAGAAAGAAGATGACTAGAAACTTTTTAAAATGCCGGACAATTCACATAGCATCATCTAGCCCAGGCTTAAGAGAGCTTGTGCATCTGATAACTGATAAAAACTCAATACAATACTTTACATAGGTAAATAATATTTTATTATGGATACAAAATACTCTGAACACCTGTAACAAATATTTACAGATCATACATTTATCCCAAGGCGTGAATCGAACCCGCAAACTCCTGCATCGCAGACGAATCTTCGCCCGCCGCGCCACATCCGTCGTCAATTTATCTTTCAAGTCCGATAATCACAAAATCTATCGATATGTGGTGAGCTCTACATTGATACGACGTGATGACGTTAGAAAATACTCGTCAATGAAAATGAAAGATGTGGTGGAGGCAGACCTGAGTGAACTACAAGCGTGTTGGCGTTGGCGTGAAACTTCGCAGGACAGGGAAAATGCAAATATTTAAATGGTTAAGATACGCGCCGATACCAAAACCTATGGCATTGTCTCGGAATGCGTGCGTTAACAAAATGCAGACGCACACACACGGTGAGTGATTTATTTATAGGTATTGTAATATGATATTAATTGTACAAACATATTGCACGAGCATTTATGAAAAAAAACACATTAAAAAAACACACAGTCACAAATGAGCGAGCTATCTCATCTTGCAACAACACGGCGCGGTTTCACCACGGAATTGGCCTATCTAACGATTTAAATCTTTTGAAAAAAAGCTCTCTCTTATCGGAGACCAAGACATACTTCGGTTTGGAGTAAAGTAAGTAAAGTAATGTAAGTAAATGCCCTTTGTCGGAAGATGAATTTACCATGATTTGAGATTTACAATATTTCGGTAAAAAATACTTAGGCCCGTATTATGAAAGCTTACTCAGTCGCTCTGTTTGAGAAACGCTTTTCTATGCAATAAACGTCACTCAAACACGACTGAATAAGCTCTCATAATACGGGTTATTTAGTGTAAACCATGATGGATTCCAAAGTTTAAAAAAAAATGTGGGACAATTCACACAGCATTATGTAGCCCCAAGCTAAGCAGACCTTTATAAATATCTACAGATACAAACATTAGTCCCGAGGCGGGAATCGAACCCGAAACCTTCTGCGTTGCAAGCGGACCTTCGCCCACCACGCCACAGAGGTCGTCGTTACTGTCTATTTGTTTTATATCATACTAATATTATAAATGCGAAAGTTTGTATGGATGTATGGATGGATGGGTGGATGGATGTTTGTTACCTCTTCACACCAAAACTACTGAACGGATCTTAAATTTTGCATACAGGTAATTCTAATACTGGAATAAAACATAGACTTTTTATCCCATAAATCAGTTCCCGTGGGATAGAAATCACCATTAAACGCCTTCATTAGAAATAACGCGTGCAAAACCGCGGGGCGCAGCTAGTGTAGAATAAACCTCTAAAAATACCTTAAAAACTTTACCTTGGGATCACAGGAATTGGAGCATGTGGACATGTTTCTCGGTTTACCCCTGAATGAATGCGGGTCGTGTAATGAGAAGTTTGATACTTTTATCCACTCGAACATCTACAAAAACCATCGAAAATATTAGAAACTATGCTCCAACCATGCTTTTTTTTATAATATTTTGACTGAATGATATATATATAAATACACGAACGTAAAGGAGTATAGGTGTTTTAATCGTGAACGCAAATCATTTAGGTTCATGGTTAATACACTATACTCAGCCAAACTCGATTTGAAATGTAAACTTAAACTCACATGCTTGGTGTTTGCATGCACTGTGTTTCTATCAAATTGTATGGCAATGTAAGTAAGTATATAAGTAATAAATCACAAACAAAATAACCACCAAAAATTACAGACCGACAAGAAATGTACGTATTACCGACAAGGGATATACATTTAGTATACCTACTAATATTTTAAAGAGGAAAGATTTGATTTTTGTATATTTGTAACGAGTACCTAAACTCAAAAACTACTGAGCAGATTTCAGAAATTATTTAACCATAAGAATGCTACAATATCCCCGAGTATCAGAGGCTATAGGTATTTATTTTTCCAAAAAAATAAATGTCCTCCCGTCAGAAGTTAGGCCGGGTCGCTATTTGCGTATAAAAATACACAACACACACTGTCGTATAAAAATACACGTCACACCCTGTTGCGTATTAGGGCCGACCCGCTATTTGCGTATAAAATACACAACTAGCGGGCCGGCCCAGCTTCTCTATTTTAGGTAAACTATCTCTATTTTAGGTAAAACAACGAACTTGGCTGGATTATAGGTCACAGTAGTGTCTCAATTACAAGGTGAACTCATGCTATACCTTGCTGATTTTGTCCTCGTTGATCTCTCGTATCAAATCGTCGAACGGCTCTTGGTACACAGCCGACATCCAAGGTTGTACGAAGAAATCGTACAGGTCGCTTATTTCATTCAGCTGGAAGTTAAATTAAGCATGTTACAGAAAGGCAAATTGTGGCATGGACATTGCACGGTTTTTATGGTTCCGTACCCAAACAAAACTGAATCCTATCACTAAGAGTCCGCTGTCTGTCTGTGTCACCAGAATAGTATCTCATGACCGTGATAGTTAGACAATTGAAATTTTCACAGATGATGTATTTTTGTTGCCGCTATAATAACAAAAACGTAAACAGAAAGCAGGCTCTGAGCTTTTCATTTAAGTATAATCACTAGAATCACTACACAGTATAAAACAACGCTTCCCGCTGCCTGTCTGTCCCTATCTATGCTTAAATCTTTAAAACTACGCAACGGATGCGGTTTTTTTTAAATTGATAAAATAATTCAAGAAGCAGGTTTATATAATACATCAGCATTGCACCCGTGCGAAGCCGGGGTGGGTCGCATGTTAGTTAATAAAAATGTGTGAAGGTTAAGACAGAAATAACACGATCATTTTACAGGCTTCCATTAAACCGCTCTCGGGAAGGCCCGTGTCCAGCAGTGGACGTCTTTCGGTTAAATTGATGATTATAATAATAATGCCCTCCTAGCTGAATTTCGGCCATGGCGGCCAGTCTCAACGACGACTAGCCAGGTGCGCAGGACATATTATAGTGCACAAGTGTGCGCGCAAACACAAATACAATCTCTATTCCCTCACTCTAGTAATCCAATGGGACGGCAGACCGACATAGCAGTCTACGGCGTAGTAACCTTTACGCCGTCTTCAATCCTATTATGCGTAGATCGTACTAGATCATTTGAAACCTTACCTTAAACCTAGTAAGCAGTTTGTTGAAGAATGCCTCATGTTTCCCATAGAGCTGCGCCATTACTTCAGAGGAGAAAGGTTTCTTAGACAGACAGGTGAGTGCGTTCACACAATGCAAGTTGTTTAGTTGCAGGCGGAAATAGTTGTTGTTTTTGTCGGTGAAGAGGGTGTGACCCTGGAGAAAGTGAGTGATCAGGAATAAATTAATAAGTTTTATTCAGCGTGTGGAAGAGACGCTCGAAACTAACAGCTGAAAAAGGGTTAACTAAATACTTATCCGGCAATACGGCATAACAGTCTACGGCGTAGTAAACTCTACGATGTAGACGCCTACGATTCTTTATCATGCAAACGCCTTTACGGCCGGCGTAGACCTCTATAATTGTCTATACAGCCATACGGGTGGCGTAGCAGCTTACAGCGTAGTAGCCTCTACGCCGTAAACGTCTACGATCCTCTGTTAAGCGTAGAGGCATAGCAGTCAGACGTCTACGCCGTAGAAATTACTACGGCGTAGACGTCTACGATCGTTTATTATCGTAAAGATCCAGGGCGTAGCAAACCTCGACGGAAAAGACTTACGTACACTACAATTTTCTAAGGGCATAGAAACTGACGACAAAGTAAACCTTCAAACCGCTAAATATTTCAGCATAGTTAACCTCTACGGTATAGAAACCTAAGCTATACATTACCTTGAGAAGCCTGCTTACAGAGTTAAAGTACTGCTATGGTTTTAATTTCAAGGCAAATGAAGTTATGAGATTCAAAATAAACAATGCTTTACTAACTTGATGTGGCATACAACTCTGCACAGCCATCGGTATCTCTCTGCCTGGCATACGTACTTTCAAGTAGAATAGTGGCCCGGGTAGCTGGACATATTGTACTATCGCTGATTCAAACCTCATCACAGGCTGCCATCTAAAACGTTGCACAAATAACAAATAAATATAAATAATGCTGGACAATCCTCACATCCTCTAACTCCAAGCAAAGCACAACATAGATAGATTATACGTACATAAGTCTAATCTTATTCCATTGTTAGTCTTATTCCACGTAATGGGGCCAACTACCTACAACAAGCTCCCGGACGGAGGTTAAGGACGCACCGAGTCTTGAAAATTTTAAGAAAAAACTAAAAAACTGGCTCGTAGAGAAGACTTTTTATACGTACGACGAATTTTTAAATTCTGATTGCTAATTAATTCATTATTTATTAATAATATACTATTTTTAAATCAATGTGACGTATAATGTGAAAAATTATAAATAAAATGTGTTTATCTGTTTTTATATTGTGAAACACATCTGTAAAGATTTTTTTATGTAAATGTGATGGGTGGACGGGACCTAATTTGAACGTTTTATTTTCGAGAAGGTACCCCTGTACCCAATCTCAATTATTTTACTTACATCGATCGTTTGGGTTGCTTACTTATTTTTTGTTGTTCCCAAGTTAATGCGGGTGGAACTTCCACTTCCGACACTTGAGAGAGAAGGGCTGTAACAAAATAGTAAGTGAAGTTAAAGGGAATTAGTTAAAATAAATGAGACTTTTCACTTTTAGTAATTGTACTACAAATCTCTTATACAAATTATTTATATAATAAATATTATGACAAACCCTGACGTAGCGTGTAGTGAGCGAAGGTTCATAGGGTCGTCAATTTGTTTCTTGTTACAAGACAAATGCGAATATTAGGTTTGGGCCACGTGATATTAACGACTTTCAGTAGGTATGTATTAAAAACTTCAAAAAATATTACTTATACAAAAGATAGGTGTGTAGTGTACAAACAAGGATGTAGGTACCATAGCGCAATAGCACTGTATCTTGGCAGCATTTCACTTGAAGCTGAACCCGTAGATGTACCCATCACGAAAGGATCCAGCTTTCTTAAGAACAGAATTGCCAACTGTAAAAAAGAGTAAGATTTGGTTAAATGGAAGTTAGGTACTATTAAAGATATGTGGTCTAGTTAACAGGGCAGATATTTTGTTACGGTGGTACAGTGATCCAGTCAAGGATGAGTACAACCAAAAGCTTCTAACAAACCTGCGCGTTATACATGCAGAATGTAAAGCGAGAGCGTCCACAACGTGAAATAAAGGGATATCCATCGGGAGGCTGCAGAACCATTGCGATCCCCAACCCAGCGAGAATAATATGAGTTTTGAGCTTCTAGCCAAGTGTCATTTACTAATACGCAGTCGTTTTTAAGTTAGATGTAAAGCTATCGTACCGCTTCTCCAACATCCTCCGAGCAATAATGCCGGTGGGAGCGAGCGTCATCCGCATACAGTCTGCGTGAGTACTTGACGCTGGTCCCGGCGCCGTATACGTGAGGGTCGTTCGTATCGAAGACTGGACCCACGACTAGGCCGCCGTCGTATACAAGGCCGCAGTCGTTTATAGCTGGAATAAGATTAGCGAACTAAACGGTTTGGAACGCGTTAGCAGATAATTATAAGAAAAAAACAATGCTTTTGCGTTTATAATGCTATTTTGAATAGATAGGCAGCAGGTATCGATCTAAGTAAAATTCTGTAGATAAGGTACGTTTTCTCAGCGCGCTCAACAAATGGTACAACTATGACTGGAGGTGGGTGGACCTAATTGTATATAACTTTATCGTTCCACTTTCGAGAAGCTAGTACCCTATCTCCCGAATTTTAATTACATTGATGGCAGCAGGAATAGATTATAATCAATTCATTTATTTTGCTCGTAAAGTTTTAGAATAATAAAATGAACATCGATTTGAGGATTTTTTAAGAAGACAGAGAGTAGGTAATTATGTATATTAGTGTACCTGCACCTATGTTACAACTCAACCCGACAAAAGCCTGTGAAAGTTGCCGATGGGAAAATTTGGGACTGAAGAGTGAAATGATTTCCTTAATAATTAGCTATGAAAATAAAAATAATGGTTCTTTATAGTAACCAGTACTGCGTAGTACACGGTAAGTGTGTAGGTACTATACCTAATTAATATCACTTATTTCTACTCGACTTCTTTCGGGAAACGTTCTCCAAATAAAACAAAGCTCACCTTTGAATGCATAAACATTGATAGCCTTAATTCCATAGTAAAAGAAAGCAAAACAAGGCTGCTTTAAAGCGCGTAGATCGGTCATAAAGTTCAAATACTCCACATGCATGTCTC
Organism: Eupithecia tripunctaria; assembly: GCA_955876795.1. Taxonomy (NCBI): domain Eukaryota; kingdom Metazoa; phylum Arthropoda; class Insecta; order Lepidoptera; family Geometridae; genus Eupithecia; species Eupithecia tripunctaria. The sequence continues at coordinate 10,242,620 of OY041612.1, forward strand.
GTTGATACCAACTCGCAAGGTGGGTCCTACGGAACGTGCGAATGCCTGAACTTTGTATGTTATGTTGCACTCTTTCATCAACCTTGAAAAAAACGGATTAGAACGTGGTCATTGACTGCGGTCGCCTTGTATTGCCGTCAGGTGGGGTGGGGCAAGAAAGAGAAGCCAAGTTTGGGATGACTTTAAAACAATAGTAAAGCATTGCTTGTAAAGAAATTAAAAATAAATCCATAAAAAAGTGAATCGTTTGCGGCTTGGTTTCTTTACTGAATATTAATCTGTGGTAGCAGGTGAATGGCCATCAGTATTATGCACTAATTTGAATAAAAACTTGTATAGGTAAGTATAACAGCGTCTATAACATTCACGGATAGTCAAAATGCATACCACAACATTATTGAAGCAATTGACCCTCAACTGCAAAGGATCATCCGAGGGGAAAGGCTCAACAAATACAATCATCTCGGGCGATACCCCCAACTCCATCAAAGCCGCCATACAGCTGTACACCTCAATGCAGCACCCATAGACAACCACGGGGAGCTCTTCGCTGAGGCAAATCGCGGAATCTTCTGTAATAACGCCAATAGGTATGTTATTTACCTACTCATTTGCTTTGCGTTCCGTTTGGTGCCGGCTTAGAATTGACACCACCCCAACTCTCCCGCGGGGGTCGTAAGAGGTGACTAAGGGATATTGGCCGTCGGGGCGGGCAGCAGCATCCCTTGCAGAACAAGTCTACTACCACCGAACTGCGACCCCCAACGCTACACGCCCACACCGTGGAGATTATAGGCAATACTCCCATGAGATAAAAGCCTAGATAGACATTTGTAATATTAGGAACTTACTGTATTCACTGATCATGACTATGAGTTTCTTCATACACCTGTTGGCATCGAACAGATCGTTGATGATCATCACATTGACTGGTAAATCGGGAGGAAGCGGCACACTATCAGGTTTGTACTTAGGATTATCCATGAGCATTCTGTCGCATTGTCTACCACGCCTGTATAAAAACCAGATTAAGTTAGTTAAATAAAGAATGACTTAATTTTTTATGATGTACCCCAGAACTTTCTTTTTTAATTGCCGGTGTCATCAAGACTACCTACTGTTAATATTACATATCATTTGAGAGCAGTGGGTGAAGTCAGTTTGCGGATAATGATGATAATCATTATTTGTACAGTCATCAAAATGATTACACGCCGGATGCATCCCGTGAATGCGACGCCGTACATCTCGTGCATTTGGAACGCAAACCGATTACATATAAAGGTATACCTACATTCAGGAGTCATTAGCCGTGTGGTGCTGGTGGGCAATGTATCCATTATGATAAGAGACAGGCGCTTATCAGGGGAGGTCAACTCGACTACCCGGCGCGGCGTCGGCGGCAGGAAGCTCGGTCAGGTAGTAGGAGGCGAAGAGTGACCATTCTATACTTTAGTATTATCATACCTTTATTCTCTGGCACACGCAAAGTGGAGACCTTTGCCCAACGTGTCGCGATAATAGTATTTTTTTGTTTGACCACTATCTCAATCTCAACAGATGGTAGGCACCTAAGTGACGATGTGGCGAAAGATGTATCACGAAGGCCTAGAAGACACCTAATCAATCTTATTTCGAGGAGACCCAGGTTGTATTGTACATTTATCTCATTATTTATAATCGCTCACCAGAAGTAAATTATCACTGTTCAAATAAACACTCATACATGTAATAGTGTGTTTACTAACTCTACTTCCTTGACAAGTTCCAGAGGTTTACGCAAGTACTCAGGGTGTTGGAATTGTTGGCCGCATGTTAGTACCAATTCGTCATAGTGCTTCATAGAGCCGCCTTTGAAATAGATGCATTTCTTTTTCCTGTAATATGATATATTTTACAACCATACGAAGAATAAGATGTACCTAGGTACTTTTAAAATGCAACCAACACATTTCTAAACATTAAATTATCAATGTGCATAAAGAAAGTTAAATAAGTTTGTCACATATATATACAACACCAGATTCATTGACAACGAACGTCAATTTATTATTTCACAAAAAGTAAATGCTGGGGGAAAAGGTTACCTTTTCCAAGATTGAATAAAATAATTTTGAGATATGGTCTTTGCCCTGCAAGACGACACGGGCTCACAAAAAAAAACACTTTTAGGTCAGAAATTACAACTAACCTATCAATACCGATCATAACGGCAGCAATAACATCGAAATAGAAGAAGAACGGAACGCTCTTCAGATATCTATCGGTATACCGACCGTCTCTCGGTATACAAGTGTCAGCAGCTTTGAGACATTCCGGTATAGTTGGTACGCCATGTTCTGATACCAGGGTTACGTTGCTGAATGTAAGGTATGAAGACGTTGGCCTGAAATGTGTGGTTAATTAAACGTTAACGATATTTTTGGGCCTACAGGCTTCTTTAGACTTAGGGTGCATTCCCAATATGTCGTGAAGACAGACAGGCGTGCAGTTTTAAGAATCGTTGCTTGTATTATTTCCATGGAGGTGTTCAATTAGAGCACGGCACGATTAACTTTCGTCCTTATCGTCCACGGCACTTTTATTGTCGTGCGTGACGAAAGATGTCAAGGCAATGTCAACATAATTCACTTATAGATAGCATTTGCACGGTGTAGCGCTGTTTCGCACCAAATTTTTCGCACCACAAGACCAAAATAATAATAATTGTTTCTTGTGGCACGAAAAATTTGGTTCGAAACAGAGTAAATTCGTGTTTACGAGATCTGGGCCTGAAAAGTCCTCCGCCGGTCTGATAAAACGTGAAACCCATTGATTCGCCCATATTGAAGGTATTTTTGCAAAGCATGAAGTTTTTGGAAATTTAAAAGCTACTGGACATTTTGGCTTCATATATTTTGGTCTCACCGATTCGGCCAAAACTATTATAGGACATCTGTAAGTATAACACAGGTTCTTAACAAACCTTCTTAGGCACATTTACTTAGTTATCCTAAGCATAAGAGCTCGTTGTAAAACAAGTTCGTAGGTCTCAAAATCCATAATGCTATGACAGCTTACCCCAACAATAGAGATTCAAGGAACGCCAGCCCAGTGCGACTAGCCCCAACTACAACAATGCCACTGTTCACGCAGACTTTGGGCATGCCCGATAGAGGGCGCTCTAAGACCCATAACGCGAATGGCGATGACCTGGGAAAAAACATTGCAACTATAAGTCATGAACGAACACGTTATAGGACATTATACAAATCGATGTCCTGGGAAAAATGTCCTGCCTTTGTACATGTCCAGTATTTGTAACTTTTATGTATGACTTGTGTGTGTGCAATAAAGAATTTAAGAATTTAAGAAAAAACTATTTTAACTATGTCATGTCATATACGACGATCTCTATGTGTTGATTTATTTATAGGACGACAGTCTGAACGCGAAAGTTAAGGTGCACCCTTACCTTGTCATCTTCGTCGTATATTACAGTATAAAAGTATTCTAATGTTTTATAATTCAAGATATTTAGGATCTTGAATTCTAAAACCGATTAGGTTACCTACCTAAATCTCTTTATTTTACATGTTATGTTAGTACACTTCATAATATTGTACCTAACCCGAGGAATGTTACATTCTGCAAAAATACGGGTTTAGATAATGCTAAAATGTAGGATTAGAATATTAGAATAAGTTTCAATTAATAAACAAATGTATAAAAACAAAATATCAAAAATAAATTACATTTCCACGTAAACCTTATCCAAGCTCTTGTCCCCGCTAATGTTTGGGATAGCTCGCCGCGGATGCACGGGCACCATGTGTCCTGCTAGGGACATCAGGTTACGACTTGCGCGCTACAAAACAATACAAAAAAATTTTTATTGCAACTACCTCAACCTCCTCAACAGCCTATACTGGTCCACTGCTGGACGCAGGCCTCCCCTTGATAAACGCCTTTAATGGCTGTTATCTCAGGGGTAATGCTCATAATCACCACGTTGGACATGCGGTTTGGGGATCGCAGTGTGGTGACAGAATTGTTTGGCAGGAGGCGCTGCTGCTCGCCTCCGGTAAATATCCCTTAGTCGCCTCTTACGACACCCGCGGGAAGAGTTGGGGTGGTGCAAATTCTATGCCGCCGACACCACACGGCATTTCAACTAAGTCGCTCACAAACACCAACCCTTTCAGAAAGTTTCTAATAGAAAGTTACATAAGTACCGCATTTCCCTTGGCAAAAAGCCTGCACATCCAAAATACTGAAGAGTATTGGGACTGGCGCAGCAGTTCCCTCAGAAACCATCGATAGTGGGGCTCCATTATTGGTGTCACAACGCCCGCTAGGATCTGAATAAAACCAAAGATAGATAGGATAAAAATAATGACATTTCCCTTAAATTACATCGCTCTCTGAGCAAGCCGATATCTACCTTTTTTTATTTGGCGAAAAAATCGTTTACGAATGAACTGGTCTGTGGGACCAGTTTACCAGAATTATGACGCCCAGAGAAGTACGTAATACCCGCTAAAAGCTCTTCGGTGACCATCTCTTTCGCCATTTTCGCCGAACAAGGGAACATTTAAGCCAACCGTGGCCCGCGGCCCTGTTCCTTTCATACATGACCGGGTGAGCCCACCATTCTACATACTCGCCCCTGGCCCCATTCTTCCGTCACCTTTCTTCCCCCGATTGGAACAAGGACAGGACATGCACAGTTGAACGTGAAGAGCAGGCTGATACCTAACCGTAAACATAAGTATAAGAAATACTTTGCAAACCGTGCAAATATTGGCCTCGGTGCTATTTGGATCCTCAACCTTTTCAATAAAGGGCGAGTTCATGCTAACAAATAAACAGAGTTGAGTTGTATGAGAGTATGTCCGACGTCGATAGGCTGATATGATAATAATGAATAGAACAGAAGAGATAATGAACAGTGTTCAGCATTTCAGCATAAAAATTTAAAGTTTATATACGATTCTAAAAAACTTGATTCAGATGTAAATAATTAATAATTATAAAAGAAGTTGATGTTAAATAAAACGTTATTAAATGACCTAGTTTGTAACATACCGATAAGTATCAAAATTGCGGTAGTTACAAAAAAAAAATATATAACATATTTATTATTATAAATTATTTTATTATGTATATCCTTATGTATTTATGACTTACAGTTCCGTCGGTACCAGGACGTCGAGGGTCAGGATCCAACTCGAACTGAGTTCTTATTGCCATGCCGTCTTCTAAAGGCCTTAAAAAAATGTTTAGAACTTTATAGTCAATCTACAAAAATACTAGGTTCATAGCTCCAATAGGGTCGTGTCCTGGGTAAAAATATATTGTTCTACTTAGTCCGACAGTTCAAATCATCAAAATATATTGGATAAGTACATAATTGTTCTTTTTATTTATTATAAAGGAACGCCAACAAATTATATACTTTATAATTCTTTTAACAATCAAACAAAAAAATTACAAAAATAAAGAACAAGTTTGGGAGCTAGTGACGTCATACCTTACTAAAATGGTGTCTTTTTATTTCACAGACAAACACAATTACCCGGATCTCCCTTTTACCCTTTGGGTACGGAACCCTTAGAAATTAACATGATACATTACCCCAACACAGCCATTCCCATAGGTTGGTTCTGGCTCAAAAACACGAATCCTTGAAGATTTGGCGATGTAATGGAGGTCGCAAACAAATCAGTCAGCATTTCAGCTCGAGGCGCGTGTTCAACAATATCGCTCAGTCTGTGCAAATCATGTGCTTCTGCCGGCCGCACTCTCAATGCACTAAAACGTTTATAATAACCCTATTGTAAACGTAGTGTCCTGGGTAATATTTTCTTTTTAGTTTTTCAAGCAGGTACCTACTGTAAATATTGGAATGTGTCCAATGTCATCTAATAATCTACTTGACTTCTGGTCTTCTAATCTTATATAACTCAATATCAACCGTTTATTAAGATTAAGTAATCTTAATAAACGGTTGATATTAAATGATGATGATGTTAGATGTGTTCTTTCCCTTTCACGGCTATTAACTGACCAAGGTATCTACATTAATACTCCAAACTAGACGCCAAGCAAGTGAGTTTTTGTTATTTGTGGTCTACATACATAGAGTTTGTCTAGTGTATAGGTGTAGCTTTGTTTAAAGAAAGAAAATACCTTTGAATCAATCATAAACTTACCACTTCACTGAATTTATGTGTGCAACATAAAGAGAGTCCTTTATAAATTTTTTCCGAAAAGGATAAGGTGGAACTAGCTACAAAATAAAGCGGAATTAGGTTATCATGAAATGTATGAAAACATAAGTGCTAAAATTAAAACTAAAAGCATACCGTAAAATGTTCTAAGAGTGGAAACGGAGATTGCTTTGAGGGAATGCATAAGATGCAGTAATCTCTGTTAGGGAACAAGTCGTATGCAGATGTAAGCATATCAAAGCCATATCTGAAAATAAATGAAGGTTTCATAATGTGCAGGACTTAATACTCACTCAAAGTATACAAGCGCAAAAAGAATAGCGCAGGGCCCAGGGCGAGTGGCATAAACCGCCAGTTCCACATCCCTAGCGCAGGGCCCAGGCCGAGTGGCATAAACCGCCAGTTCTACATCCCTAGCGCAGGGCCGAGGGCGAGTGGCATTAACCGCCAGTTCCACATCCCTACCGCAGGGCCCAGGGCGAGTGGCATAAACCGCCAGTTCCACATCCCTAGCGCAGGGCCCAGGCCGAGTGGCATAAACCGCCAGTTCCACATCCCTAGCGCAGGGCCCAGGGCGAGTGGCATAAACCGCCAGTTCCACATCCCTAGCGCAGGGCCCAGGGCGAGTGGAATAAACCGCCAGTTCCACATCCCTAGCGCAGGGCCCAGGGCGAGTGGCATAAACCGCCAGTTCCACATCCATACAAATCTATCCCACTTTTTTTTATAAAAATTAGGGTCTTCCAAGAAATCACTACGAATTTAACCTTTTATCAGCTTTTATCATGTACCTATACAAAATTACAAATGTCCTACAGTGACAAGGGGGGGCAGGGAGGGGCAGCTGCAACTGTATGTTACTTTAGGAAAAGTGTTCCTGTTTAGAAATAGAGTCGATTAAGACCAACTTGTTTTTTTATGTAATTTTTTGGACGACCCGTAAATTTTTTCAAAAAATTAAAAATGGCAATATTTTTTTCTTCAAAATAAAACAGAAGGTTTCTAAGAACAAAACCTTCTAACTACAAAAGAAACGGTAGCTACCCTTAAGGGGCCAAAAATTTGCCCCACCCTGTGTATACATACATATTCTGTGACAGTACAGAGTCCAATGTGTAAAGCTAAGCTACACGAGCACGAACTCTTGACTAAGCAATAAAAAACTTGTAAATAAGTTATAATAACATTTATTAGAAAAATAGAATAAAAAGGAGTTTGAATTTGAATAAGTGTACAACGTACAGCGTATTTTTTTATTAATTACCAGATTTTAATATTATAGTGTGTAGGTGACCCTCTATTTAATATATTTATATTTATGTATATCATAACAATACACACCTACAGCTACACATTATATTTATTTAAGTATCTAATTAATTATTTACATGAAAACATCCACGCACAAACCAAGCCGCGCGATACCGGTAGTATCCGAAAAGCGCTGATACAAGGGCTTTCGTTCGTGAAAGATCGGGAACGCTCGGCACCGCAGCCCACACGCAGCAGTGGTCCACCGGCCGCCGCGCCAGCGCCATGCGCCAGTCGCTTACCCAACGCAACGCAAAACGCATGCTACTCGAGCCGGCAACTTTCTATTGTTCTTGCCCTCGCGATCTATTTTGTCCTGTTTCTTTCCTGTTTTCACTGCTATATAATATCTACGTTCTTCCTCTATCTGTGCTACGTGTCTACTCCTTCTGTAGTAAAAAAAATCCTGATATGCCTTTAAAATTAGCCTACCAACTTAAAAAAGTAGTTACATACGAGTTTAAATTAAGAACCATTGAATGAGTGACATTGTTGTTTTCACTTACTCGTTTTTTTTCATAGAAAATGTATGGGAATTGTTTTTTTTAATATTGCCAACTTACGATTTGATTTGGTCTGTTACTTTAGGAAAAGTGTTCCTGGTTAGAAATAGAGTCGATTAAGACCAACTTGTTTTTTTATGTAATTTTTTGGACGACCCGTTAATTTTACCAAAAAACTAAAAATGGCAATATTTTTTCTTAAAAATAAAACAGAAGGTTCCTTAGAACAAAAACTTCTAACTACAAAAGAAACGGTAGTATCAAGGGGCTTAAGGGGCCAAGAATTTGCCCCACTCTGTATAGTACTAAGATACTGTTGTTATTACAATCGCTGTAGATGTAAGGCTCGTAGTACAAGTGAAAAGCTTCATGTGCTGTCGACTTTACCTACAATTCATACCTACTAAGAAAATGAGAAAAGTATGAATTGTAGTAGGCCCTGGGCCATCGGCTGGCGACGCCCTTGCCTACAGTGATCTCTCGATCTGTTGCATTTGTGCATTTTATATCATGTAATCACTGATTAGGTACAAACACTTCCTCTCTCCTTTTGGGTGGATTCCATTTCAGCACATTCCTGATGGACTTAATACGATTATTTGAAACCACGGACAGGGTAGTATAATAATTTTAATGGTTTGTATAAACTTATTTTCCTGTTGTTTTTATCATTAATTAATTAAATAATTCAAATTCAATTTTATTTAAACACAAGAGTTTAAATTGTATTAAACAAATCACTTAATGAATAAGTACATACTTAGATATACATTTTCGATATGATGATAATTCCCTGAACGATTATAACAGTGGATTTAAGTGAAAAAGTATCTCCCCTAGTAGTAGTCGGTGAAAAAACCCGTTCTTCCCTACTAGGGATATACTCAGACAAAGGAATATAAAGACATCTTACGGTGAACTAAAAAATGAAGCCACTTTTTTATAGTTGAGTGCGTGAAAGTGTTTCCATCTGAAAGAAAAACTCCCTATAATTTGGGAAGTAGTATTATTGGTTAGGTTAAAGATAGATGGCGATCAGGAGAAGTCGGGTATGTTTATAAACAAATGGTATAATAAATGATGTGTGGATTTGTTTATTTTTAGGAATGAAATGTGAGACGAAATTATAATAATAAAAAAATATTCGTGATTAGCACTCTCGATGAAATTTTTGTTTAAAACGATACTCATTGGGTAAAAAAATTCGGCCATCTTGAATTCTAAAGCAAACTCATTTTCGAAATCTACACCTTCGATTCAGTTGGAGACGATCGATACTTACCCATAATGTAAAACGGCAAATAAAAAGAATGTCCACCATCTTGAATTTTAATATTACTAACTAGGGCTACCTGGTGGTTATGTAATAATTGTGTATGTTGTTTATTATTTAATTGTGTTCCCCTTTTACCTAACCTACACCCTCGATTTGATCGAAATCGATAACCAAGAGAGGAGACCACGATTTAAAAATGTCAGCCAAATTGGATTTTGAAATGGACATCTTTTTCGTACTGTCCAAGTTTGAGCCAAAAACGATCTGACCCACGCCTGCCGTAATCAAATTCGTAATCTCCACCCCATTGTTAGTCGAAAACGATACCCATATCATATTCTTGGATAAGGAGGGGGTTCAGGAGAGGCTAGGCACAGCAAGACTCGCTGCGCTCGCCTTGCAGTGTGAGTGTGTCGGATTGCAAACCACGCCCGCCGTCATCAAATTCGTAATCCTTATTCCCATATTACTCGAACATGATACCCATATCAAATTCTTGGATCTTCACGCCTCCAGCCCCCCCGGAACCCGGGGAGTGGGTTGTTGGCTGGGGGTGTGAAGGGTGACGGCATGGCTCGCTTCTCTGTGCCCCGTAGTCGCTAATGCTCCACCCGAATAAAAAGGCTAAAAACAGGCCAACTTTCGGTTTTTTATGTTTTTTAATTAAAAAGGGGGTCTAGGGTCCAAAGGGGGAAACATTTTTCTGCATTTAGAATTATTTATCCTCCTCTACATGACTGTGAAAAAAAAAATCTGTAAAGTCACTCCGTTTGGGAGATCTCAACGGGGGCTAAAAATGGGGGTAGGGTGGGGTGTATTTTTTTTAGATTCAAGAAGATACCCTTTATACGATCCTGCAATCAGAACCCCTCGATATCTCCTCTATTTGGTAGTACTCAAAAAAGGGGGAGGAATTTGGGGGTAAAAAAATTGTCTTAAAAAGTGACTTTTATTCGTCTACACGGCTGTTATTTTTTTTTAATTCAAGTCACTCCGTTTGGGAGATATACAACGGGGGCTAAAAAAGGGGCGATAAGGGGGGTAATTAATTTTTTCCTTTGATTCAAGAAGATACCCTCTATACACGACCCTGCAATCAAATTTCTTCTATCACGTCGCTATCTGGTAGCACTTACAAAGGGGGAGGGGGTCTGGGACAAGGGGGGGGGGGGGGTTAAAAAAATCAGTTTAAATCACTTGTCCCCCTCTATACAAACGCCATAAATGTTTTGATCCAAGTTGGTCCGTGTGCAAGAAGGTTAGAGCGGAGGGGCTCCGGGAGGGGGAGCAAATCTCAAAAACCGAGGGGGACCGAGGAATTTTCGCTCGGTCCAACATGAGAAATACATTATCGCAAAAAAAACAATACCTCACCCTCCACCATCCGGGAGAACAATAATTATGTCAGTGAGTCAGTGAGTCCGTGGTAATCTAGCTATATCGTTGTCGGTCCAATTATCGAAATCCACGATTAGTCTAAATTGCTACCAATTATGTGAACCCTTGAAGCGAAAAATAACAAATAGCTTGGGGAAATCTGAAATCATACGCTGGTAACATTCGTGCTCTATGTCACTGTCATTGTCATTGTCTTTGATATCAACATAGTGTTGAGGTTTTGTGTTCCAAGTAAAACAAAAACAAGTGTTTATTAGAAAGTTTTACGTCGTTATTTCAGTGAAACGTTATTCTTTCCGACTTCTTGACCTTTCTGCTGCTATTTTTACAGTTCTTCACTGCACAGGAAACCATAGTTATCTATTTACACCTCGAAGTGTCCTGGCTCGTGCCTCGACGGGTACTGACGAGCACTGCGCACGGTTTGGTTGATATTTGTGTGCGTGAGCGCGTGTGTTTACAAGGTGAGCACGGTTTTCTACGGCTTCGTTTTTTATTTCACCGTAAGCTGTCTTTATATTCCTTTGTCTGAGGGGATATATTAGTAGGGATATGTGGAACTGACGGCATAGACAAACATAGTGGCCCATGCCCAGCAGCGGGTCGACAAGGACTGATGATGATGATGATGAAGTAAATTCACACAATCATCCCCGAGCTAAGCAGAGCTTCTGTTATTATTATTTTGTGGAAGTAAAATGATTGAATATTGTGTACCTATAACACGCTGCCGGCCGCTGGATCGTCGAATCAACCCATTTTTAGAATTGCTATAGGCCGATTAGAATACGAACGCAGATTCGTTGGGAATTTTTATTAATATTAAGAGCCTGCATAATCCCACTGCAGGGCAAAGACCCTAAACCTTCAATTAATTTGTTGGGAATGTTTAATTAATTTCATTCGACAATATGGCTAAGTGTCATCAATCAACAACAATCATTAAACTAACTACAGCCACGGGTGGGCCTTGGTCTGAGTAAATTTTAATCCTTTTCTTGGCTAACGGCCGAATATACTCAAAAGCAACTCACATTTAAGCATGTCTAAGTCGTGATTTTTTTACAGTTTTTAATGAACATCTGTCAAAAATTCGAAGTGCCTAAATCGTTGAAGTATTCGGGGGTACCAAAGTGTCGTATGGCGTATGCTTGATCGTTCAACAACGGTCAAACACCGAATTGCGTCGTTAAAATTATTTCGAAAAATTACCTTTTTCAAATATTAGATGGAAATATAGAGAACTCACCTCTCATCATAATCCTCGTGCATAGCAAACAACTCCAGTAGGAAGGCATTGGGGACTCCAATAAACCTGGTTGGTTCGGGCGGCGGCCCAGTAGGGATCTCTAAAAAGTTTTTTAAAATAAATAAATAGTGCTGGAATATCCACACAGCACCATCTCTAAGATAAGCAGAGCTTGTGTTATGGGTTTCATTTCATTTCATTTTCATTTTCATTTATTTATCGGGTTATACCTACTAGATGACTGATATACATGATATGTAATGTACTTAATACAACACTCTACCAAAGAGAATATAACGCTACGCTAAGACACTCTATATAGATAGATATATAGATATTTTTTACTCTACAAATATTTTCAGATCGTCGATCAGAGATCGTACAAAGTTTTGTCCCAGGGCGGGAATCGAACTTGCAACCTCCTGCGTCACAGTCCGACCTGAATGTAGCAATAAATACGCGCAAATACGATTTGCGCGTGGTTCTTTTTTTGAATTATTGTTCCGGAAACCGAGGAGGCCAATATCACACGAAATAACCTTTAAAGGTTTCTATATTATATACGATTCGTGCGAAACCACGGGCAGAAACTAGTTTCTAATATTTTTGAAGCGATAGGCAAGCCATATAACTCGTAAAATCGATAAGCGTTGGTAAGTAAAGGCGCGATTATTATTTACTTGATGGACCGAAGATATGTAGCGGTCGCAGGGAGTCGATGGAAGGACGCGGCTCAGAACCGCTATTAGTGGCGTGGTTTGGGAGAGGCCTCTGTTCAACAGTGGACGTGTACGGGATGATGATGATTACCTACAGTGACAGATGACCTGGTAGAGGTCCTGTGAAATCGAAGGCAACGCAGCACCAGCCCTTTTGGCGATCTTCAGGCGAGGTCTAGAGTGGAGACCATGCCGGCTTAGAATTTGCACTACCCCAACACTTCCCGCGGGGGTCGTAAGAGGCGACTAAGGGATATCTGTCGGGGCGGGGAGCAGCACCCCCTGCAGAACAAGTCTAGTACTACCAAACTGCGATGCCGACCTGCTTGCCCAGCGTGGGGATTATATGCAATACCCCCATGAGATAAAAGGCCAAGGCGCTTATCAGGGGGAGGCCTGCGTCCAGCAGTAGACAAATATAGGCTGTTAAGGTTGAGGAGTGAAGAAAACCTACCTACCCAGTGCAGGATGTCCTTCGATCAAGTGCGATAACGACCTAAGAAAGACTGCTGGCAGACGCTGGATGCGGCAATCTGAAGACTGGGCGCTTTTGCGCTTATTAGGGCAGGCCGATGTCCAGCAGTGGACTAATATACGTTGATGATGACGGACTCGAAGCTGCGAAACTTCATTCTAGGATAGGTACACTCACGTTTAATTGATTCCTTTTTATTTTCATTCAGATGTTGTACACCGTTCAGATTTTTTATCATGTTTTCTGCCGGGCTAGAAAATATTTATTTTATGTAATTATAATTACACTCATGTATTACGTACGTTTCGACAAAGCCCGTGTCTTGTCTAGGGAAAAATTCTTCGTCCCCGCAAGATACGGGAGGCGATAGATATAGAACGATGGCCTAACTTCAACAGAGACAGAGGTTGGACCTACCACCCGCCTGGAAGCCGTGTCTCCATGGTAAGTCGAATAGCGGTGTAGGTATAGAGCCGGGTGTATAAGTTAGTTCTGTGTGTACCCTAAGGACACCAACACCCGACACAGTAGATGACTCTCACGCCCTGCAGCATCTACAAGCAGCGCACCCCCCACCACCCCCGCCCCCGGCGGGCACGTCACGGGCTCAACGCGCGCTCACGCGCAGTGCTCATTATAATTGCGAAAGTTTGGATGTATGGATGTTTGTTACCTCTTCGCGCCATAACTACTGCACGGATCGTTCGGGCTGAAATTTTGCATACAGGTAATTATAATCCTGAATCAAACAAAGGCTACTTTATATCCTATAAATCAGTTCCCGTAGGATAGAAATCAACTTTTCCATAGGAACAACGCGTGCGAAGCCGCGGGGCGCAGCTAGTATGTTTCATATTTCTTAACAACGGGGGCGTTTCGCCATAATCACCACGCTTGGCAGGTGGATTGGTGATCGCGGTCTATAGATCACCTGTGTGGTGCTGCCTTAGAATTTGCACCACCCCATCTCCTCCCGTGGGTGTCGTAAGAGGCGACTAAGGGGGGGCCACCGGGGGCGGGCAGCTTTAGAACAATTCTACCACCGAACTGCGATCCCCGCATGTCCAGCTTAGGGATTATGAGCACTACCCCCCATTAGATAAACGCCAACAAGGCGCTTATGAGGGGGAGGCCTGAGTCCAGCAGTGGACTGCTGTTAAGGTTGAGGTTGAGAATGAGGTCTATAGACCATGATCACCAAAGACCTAGATCTATGCAAAATGTAATAGTTACTTTCGCCCTATGCTGTCATACGACAAGAATTTTGGCACCGTCAGCAGATCCGTGTCGATATTGACGATGTCGAACTCAATATCATCTTCGTCTTCGTCCAACATTCTGATGATTTCAAGATGCTCGGATGGACCGAGGTTGCTCGGGGGGAAATCTGCTGAAAAGGATTCGGCACCTTCTTCCTGTAAAATAATCATGTTAGTAACACTTAAGATAACAAATACCTAAAGGTGTCTCAATCTATATATATATAAAAATGAAACCCGTTTTCCGTTGTCACGACATAACATGAAAACGGCTTGACCGATTTGGCTGTTTTATTTTTTAAATGTTCGTTGAAGTTCAAGGATGGTTTTTACGGCGAGAAAAAATCTAATAATTGCCGGGAAAACCTATAAACGTTTCCATAGGAATAACGCGTGCGAAGCCGCGGGCAACAGCTAGTACTCAATATATGTATTTACGGTCAGAAGTGGGTATTGCACATGATAATAAAACCGATGAAGTGGAAACCGGCTCGTGCACTAAGGGTTCCGTATCATTATCTATCAAAACGGCAAAAAAAATATGTCTATTGGATTGGTATGGGGGCCCAATTAAATATCTATTTTAATTATGGGTTCCGTTTTAGCGTTTGAGTACGGAACCCTAAAAAGCGAGGCATGACCTAAAATAAATACATTTTTCTCCCGACTTGTACTCGTTTAGGGTTTGTTCATTTTAAAAGGTCTGGCTAATGCA
This sequence comes from Eupithecia tripunctaria, assembly GCA_955876795.1. Classification (NCBI taxonomy): domain Eukaryota; kingdom Metazoa; phylum Arthropoda; class Insecta; order Lepidoptera; family Geometridae; genus Eupithecia; species Eupithecia tripunctaria. The sequence continues at coordinate 10,257,737 of OY041612.1, forward strand.
CGGCGCCAAAAAACAGGGGTCAATACCTAGATGTAGCCGTGGGAAGAAGTTAAGATCGGCATATTTGGCCTCAATTTGGTATTTGAACTATTTTAGAAAAAAGCTTTAACAGTTTAAAGAATTTTATTTCTCAAAAGAACACAGTTCACTTAAATGAGAATGTATATAGGTACATTATTCTTAAGCCTATATTCTTAACTAGTTATTATATAGCTTAACGTTAAGTTTTGTTTTGTTTTGTTATTTTAGAGTCATATTTGGTACCGTTTGCTAACAAATTATGTCATAAATAAGATGTTTTAATTTTTTCTTAAATATGTGTATTGATAAGCTGTTTTTAATATTATCAGGTAAGTTATTATACATCTGTGCACCTTCATACAGGATGGTTCGTTTTCCATAGTTTTTATTTCTTAAATTGTAGGTAAGGTTTGATTAGTATTTCGCGGCTGTAGTTGGAGAATTAACTAACTGACACATTTTGCGAAATCGACTTTTTTGCATTTCCATAAAGTCTAATTCAAGCTGCATCTTTCTGTGTTACTAACGTTTCGCTATCATAATTTATCAAAAAGTTATCTGTAAATTAAACTTACAAGTCGGAACAGATGGAAAAATAATCTTCTCAAAATGGACAAAAAAGTAGCGAAGGAAAATTAATTAACTCAGCTATAAATAGATAAATGAAATCATTGATCACTTTGCGACAGCGTAAAGTCCATAAGATCACTTAGTTAGTTTTCCCTCGACACATTCATGGTCCAGCGGGACCTATGGAATTGGAAAAATTAACTAAGATTAGTTAATGAATTTTCGCGTGATACGATTGTGATATAATGGTAAAATACAAAAAAATAAAATCACTTATGTAAATTGTCTACTAAATTTCATTGGTTATTAACAAGTTTAGGACAGGTAGAATTCATCATCATCAGCCTATATTAGTCCACTGCTGGACATAGGCCTCCCCTAATAAGCCCCATAGCGCCCTGTCTTCAGCTTGACGCATCCAGCATCTGCCTGAAGTCTTTCGCAGATCGTCATCCCACCTGACCGGAGGGCGTCCTACACTACGTTTGCCGAGTCGCGGTCTCCACTCAAGAACTCGTTTACCCCAGCGGTTATCGGTTCTACGCGAGATATGGCCTGCCCACTGCCACTTCATTTTGCTAATTCTTTGAGCTATGTCGATAACTTTGGTTTTCTGTCAGATGTATTCGTTACAAATCCTATCCTTCAGAGAGACTCCAAGCATAGCTCTTTCCATAGCTCGCTGAGCGACTTTAAACTGGTGGACCAGCCCTATCGTGAGTGTCCACGTCTCAGCTCCGTAGGTCACGACGCGACGGGTAGGACGCACTGATTGAAAACTTTCGTTTTCCCCCTGCCTCACTCCTCTGCGCAGTTGGATGGGTTTGGACTGGTCCTGTTCTTGGACAATCATGGTGGCGGCGACGTTGTAAATACATCTCAGCACCTCAACATAACGATAGTCTACTTGGCATCGCTGTAAGGATTCCAGAACAGCCCAGGTTTCGACAAAGTCAAAGGCCTTCTCATAGTCCACAAAGGCCAGACACAGGGGCTGGTTATACTCTTCGGACTTTTGAATAATCTGCCTCACTGTGTGTATGTGGTATATGGTGCCATATCCTCCGCAAAACCCTGCCTGTTCCGGTGGCTGGAACTAGTCGAGTCTCCTGGCGAGACGGTTCGTGACCACTTGTGAGAACAGCTTATAGATGTGGCTCAAGAGTGAGATGGGTCTGTAGTTTTTAAGGAGGGTTTTATCTCCCTTCTTAAAAAAGAGCATCACCGAACTCCCACTCCACACCTTTGGAGTTCTTCCACTGCAAAGAACAGCGTTGAAAAGGGTCTGTAGTTCCTGTATAACAGTAGCTCCTCCAGCTTTCAAAAGCTCTGATGTTATTCCGTCCTCCCCGGGGGCTTTTCCATTTTTAAGCTGCCTCAGAGCTAGCATGATCTCGTCTTGACTGCGCGGCGGTTCGTCGGTATAGTGGCGTATCAGGGTGGCTCTGGAATCGTGGTCGTGGGCTCGTTGGAAACGAGGGGCATGTGCAGCGTATAATCGGCCATAGAAATCCTCTATCTCGTGCGTGAGCATTTTATCACACTCGCGAAAGAAGAGAAGATGGCCCGAGTCTAAGGTTACGGTGTACTCCCCCTCTCTACAGACTTCACATAACCTCAGAACATGCCATTTAATGTTCTCTAGCTCCACTTCCAACTGCGCTAGATGGTGACCAAGCCTCAGTGTGCGTCCACTAAACGTAGCAAGGGTCAAGTTTTTAAGTAGTGATCGGTAGCCTGCCGTATCCCGGGGATTCTTAGCACCCCCTGCCCGGGTGTTTGTATCCCTTAGTCGCCTCTTACAACACCCACGGGAGGAGTTGGGTTGGTGCAATTCTAGGCCGGCACCACACGGCCCAAAATCGCTTACATAAATTATAAACATCTGATCTAAAAATGTTATAATCTTGTGTATTTTATGAGCAGAAATCATAAGTTGTACTTGAAGCCTTTGAATAGATATCGAGTTCAAATTGATTTGAAGTGATTTTATAAAGATGAGACTGAATCAAGTTGATTATTTTAAAGTTTATGTGAAGGTTTTTTTATTTAAGTTTACGTACCAAAGTATTTTCAAATAATTTATGATTGTTGTGTTCTAAACTAAGCTATAATTGTTGTGTAATTATTGTTGATTTTATGTGAAATAGTCGTTTGTTATGTACCTAACGTAAACTTTGATCTTCTAAGTCTAACACTAAAACGGAAGTGTATCAGAGGTTTTCTTATTTTTATTTCATGCTTTTAATATAAAATATATAATAATAATAAAAAAATAGAAATCTTTGCAAATGTATAGAATGGTTTTACGAATTATAAAGTAAATAAGAAGGCATTGTAAGATTTCATTGATGTAGGAAAATTAATTAAGGCCATTTAACGTGTGCTTTTTAAGCTTCAGCTGAAAATCTTGTCGAAGGAAAACTAACCAACTGGCATACACAAGTAACTAACTGACATAAACATTCAAAACTCTGGCGAGGGAAAAATACATAGTTGTTTTTTAATTTTTTTTCATTAACCAATTACCCAAAAACGATTATCGTTATATTAAAACATTGGTAGAATATTAATCTATAAAATTATCGTTATTAATCGTTAAAATTGTTAGCCAAAAAAATGTTATCGCCATTTTTGTCGCAAAAAAACAGTATATCGCGTTTTTCTCCCGATTTTAGTTTTATCACTTAGTTAGTTTTCCTTCTACAGCCACGATTTATCTTCAGTTGTTGTGAAAATTCATTAGCATTTCAGACATAATAGAATATAATGAGATTCAGTCGTATAGTAGCTATTGATCAAGGAAGTAATGTTTAAGCAATAAGGGTGTATTTTGCGTGGAATCATGAACAGGCAGCTGTCCGTTCATAGGAAGGCTAAAGCCAATCATTTTGTTTAGGTTATTATCATTGTTAGGTAGGTACGTTTCGCTCTACGCAAAACTTATTGCCTCTGATTTTATAAAAATATTTTTTGTTACGTGTAGAGGCTATTAGAATGAAGTAGATAATTTGAGTGGCTTATTTTTCTATAGCTTAATTGAGCCTCTGAAAAAAAAAAGACGTGTGGCACTCGGGGACTGCCGCGGTAAAGCTATTGCATAGCATTTTGTATCAACTTATGCAATTATAATTTTATTTATTTATTTTATTTATGCAGTATTGCTTTTTCTTTGATATTAATTCAAGTTACACTTTTTGAGCGTGGTGACCCTATACACCTATATACTTTCTCATAAACAGCTGCTTATGTATTCGTCCGATTTCGGAGCAGCTCGTCTCGATTCGTGCGAGTTTCGTAGAGTCGTACAATACGTCTAATCGCACGCACACAACGCCGTGTCGAAGACTGCCGAACTGAAACGACGTTAGACGATGCAAGGCCTTCAAGCCACACCTCCTTGTCCGGCGGAGTGGGGAGCGTGAGGTTTTTTCGTTACGGAATTTCTGGATTCGGTCCCCGCGCTCAAGGCCCGCGATAGAAGCTATGCAATAGCTTAAAATTATTTGAATTTATTTATGTAACAAAATTCAATTGAAATGAAACGCTGTCATGGAACGCTTCCTAGCTGAAAAAGAGTACACCTTTAAAAATTAAGTTGTAATGAACCGGAGGAGAGTACAAAACTATGTGATCATCACTCACTCCGGAAGCTTTTTTCGCCCGCGCAGTTGCTTCCGACATGTACTGACCCCCTGGTCCCACGATGCATATCTGACTTGTCTCAAAACTGAAACAATACTTAGTTGTTGAACTTCGTGCCGTCGACTGGACCGAATCGGCACGAGACTTTTGCCCATATTCTACTAAATTGATCGATTGACCATAACAACTGCAGACTGGCGAAAACAATCTACAGGTAGCTCAACTGACTCATATGAATACCAGTCGGAAACGTCCCCAAGAAAGGGAGTCAGAGTCAGAGTCAAATCGTTTATTTCTTTAGACTTAAAAATGAGCTCTTAGACAAGTAATTTTTTTTACTATTTAAACAGCTTGATAAAAAGTAATTACCATCAAATAAGAAATAAGGTGCAATAGGGTATATGCATGTGATTTCAAAACGACTAAAAAAACATATACGTATTCTCTTTTGATATAGAAACATATCTACATATTTATTTTTGCATTTTGAGATGTTTTTATTGTAGAATTTAACCATTGAAAAATTGATATTTTAAATCTCAATCGCAAAATTTCAAAACGCTACGCCATTGACTAGAGCGGACGTGACATCACTGTACACATTTCTTCTTTTTTTATTCTGCTTGCTGCACCTTGATTTGACACTATTCTGCCCACTTGACATTTCGTATTGTCGATTATTTTCAGTTTTTTCGGAAAACCTCTTTCTTGAGATGATCACTACCGAGGTCGTCACCAAAGGTTTTAATCAAGTGTGTACGTCGACGTCACATAAACATGGCGCCAATATGGCAGCGTTTTTATCACCCGAAAATGATTGTAGTTTTGATTTGTTTTTTTTACCTTGTTAATGCGAAATTCAGTGAGCGTCTTATCATTCCTCGGTTAAATAATGACCTAAAGAATCGATTAAAACAATAAAAAAAATCGATGCATATACCCTATTGGCTTTAAGCTCTGAGCTGATGCGCTGCGCTGCACCAGCTCTCGGGTTACTCGTCGCTTCAATCAGACGGTCAGATATTTTATTGGAAACCCTCGGTACCCCACGGACCTGGTCTTGACTCCTAAGGGATCGCGCCTCTTCAGATCCTCGGCCAAATCTCCCGCCGCACCCGACCTCGGATGTCCTCGGAAGATAGGTGTGTCGTCAAATATAGCATCCTACACAATGGCCTACACCTCTCCAACTCCCAGTCTCATGACTAGTGTAATACCGTTGGGCCTCTTCCCATCGTCACGCAACAGACCATTCAGTTCGAGAATAGTTGGTACGTTAGACAAAGGCCCGCCGGATGATGTCGTTATGGCTGGCGTGGCGAAATATCCGACTGGCGGCCCTAGTAAATAAATTGATTAACATACCTTGTGCTAGGGTCATTTTCTAATACGGTCTGGGTGACAGGCTGGGTCAGTTTGCGTAGGCCGACGAACGGAGCAAGCTCGTAATCCTCTTCCAAAGCTTCAAAGTTTATCTGGGTGTTGAAGCACATAAAGCCCACTGCAAGATCTTTGGCCTGAAATTGGACCATTGTTTCATACAGGGTGTTTGGTGGAACGATGTAGGGAAGGAAGGAGCTGAAAGCAGCCATGGAGAATTTTAACCCACATAGGTATGCTATTATGAAAAGTGTTCTGTTTTTTTTTAATGATAGGTAGATTTTACATCTCTTTATGATAAAGTTAATGGTACGATAGGTACATAGGTATATGCTCCGTAGGTCATGACGGGTAAGACGCACTGATTGAAAACTTTGGTTTTCAAGCATTGCGTTATGTATAACGGTGTTCAATTAATGTTAGTAAATTTTCTCACCTCACAGACTATTAAGACCCTGTCTGACTCCGGATGCCTGGCTATAAGCTCGCTTATGTAAAAGTCGCCGTACATGTCTCGTAGTCTCTCCGAATGTCGCTCTATTATAGGAACTAAGTCATCATTGTCTTCTTCACTGGAAAACAAATAGGTTATCCGGCAATATATTTAAGAATTAAATAAGAAACAGATCTATTTACATAACAGTCATTTTATATCATTCGTCCTACGTCGTCTTTATAAATATTATAAAGAAAGATTTGACTGTTTCTTTGTATTGAATAGGCTCCGAAACTACTAAACCGTTTTAAAAAAATCTTTTCCTATTAAAAAACTTACTTTTCAGGGAGTGACATAGGCTATATTTTATCCCGGAATTACCCCAGGAACGGGAACTGCGCGGATTAAACCGCGAGGCGCTGCTAGTTCAATCACACTAATATTATAAATGCGAAAGTTTGTATGGATGTATGGATGGATGTTTGTTACTACTTCACGCCAAAACTACTGGACGGATCTGGCTGAAATTTTGCATACAGGTAATTCTAATCCTGGAATAAAGCATAGGTTACTTTTTATCCCATAAATCTGTTCCCGTGAGATGAAAATAACCTTTTAATGTTTCCATAGGAACAACGCGTGCGAAGTCGCGGGGCGCAGCTAGTAATAAAATAAATTACAAATTTAAAAAGCTACAATAGGCGACAATTATTGGACAGTTAACTCACACAGCTCGCCGTATCTTTAGTCCAGGGCAGGCTTCACATCGATCGGCTATACACAGAGAAGGCAGCAAATCGGGCTGGATGCCCTTTTCCGAAGCCGTTACCTTCCGGAAGACAGACTCTGACCGCGACTGACCGGGGACTAACACTGAAATAACAAAAATAATTCATTATTTTAAGTACTGGGGTACGTATAATCAGCAAAAATTGCGCCTTACTACCACTAGGGGGATTGTTCTGTGAAGTGAATAGTTGCCAACCCCGGTATGCACGATATCTTTTGTTTTTAAAGCAAAGCAAAATAGTTTCAAACTGGATAATAGAGTTGTTAGAAGTTGTTAGAATAAAATAAATAAATAATGCTGGACAATTCACACAGCATTATCTAGCCCCAAGCTGAGCAGAGCTTGTGTTATGGGTACTAGACTAGATAACGGTTATACATAATACAATACACTACATAGATAGATATTATTTTACTATACATAGAAAACATCCAGAACGCCCTGAACAAATATCTGCAGATCGTACAAATATTTGTCCCGAAACGAACCCGCAACCTCCTGCGTCGCAGGCGGACCTTCGCCCACCGCGGCACACAGGTCGTCATAGGCGTGATTTTACTGACAGCTGTCGCAGATATCAAGCTATCTTATAAAGAGTTTAGTTGTAACACAGTCCAGTTGTTGACTAAGCGCTCTGGCAGAACGTACCATCTACAGATTTTACCTTGTTCATGAGGTAGTCGTACATTGTTGCCTGGGAGAACGTACCATCTACAGATTTTACCTTGTTCATGAGGTAGTCGTACATTGTTGCCTGGGAGAACGTACCATCTACAGATTTTACCTTGTTCATGAGTTAGTCGTACATTGTTGCCTGGGAGAACGTACCATCTACAGATTTTACCTTGTTCATGAGGTAGTCGTACATTGTTGCCTGGGAGAACGTACCATCTACAGATTTTACCTTGTTCATGAGGTAGTCGTACATTGTTGCCTGGGAGAACGTACCATCTACAGATTTTACCTTGTTCATGAGGTAGTCGTACATTGTTGCCTGGGAGAACGTACCATCTACAGATTTTACCTTGTTCATGATAAAAAGCATTAAGGCCCGTATTATGAAAGCTTCCTCAATCATCTATATATGCTTAAGCAACGCTTTTCTACAGCATAAACGTCACTCAAGCATAGCTCTATGACTGAGCAAGCTTTTATAATACGGGCCTTAGTATACTTGGTCTTACATTGTTGCTTGATCAATGTCTTCACCATAGCGACGAACATAACGTAGGGGTCGTGCATGAACACTGATTTGAGCAAACAGTCGACGACCTCACGGCCGTATCCTGGATTCCAACACAACAGATGGAGGAACAAGGTATTCCGGGAGTTGAGTTCTACTGCTCTGGAAAAACACAAAATACGCCTTATATTACGCCAACAGCCGTCGGATGCAGCCCGACTGCATTCATGATCTGATCAGTCAACAACAGCCGACTACACTATAATTAAATTAGTTTATTGTAAAACTTGGGTTAATTGCGTTTGACAGAAAGTTTAATGTGTTCTAACATTTAAGATTTTAAATAATCCGTCATTGAGTATACGATGTTTGTAATATATTCTATAAATATTGAATTGAAAAATAAATTAACCCAGAACAAAATGTGCTAGACAAAATAAAAATACGTAAAATAAGTTCTGGCAACCCTGGTTTGATAGACACACAGATATCAGAAACTAAGCTCTGTGGATAGACAGATCCCCTCTCCATCCGTTTTTTTTCACCTCAACGCCTTTTTTCGGTTTAGTGCGCAGCCGTTGAAGCCAACTTCACAGAGCTTTCAAAGATTTGTCCGGACTCTACCCATTGTATCAAAAAATAAAATTACCTACTATCAATTATTAAAGCAATTGAGCTGTTGCCAAAGTTGCAAAAATACCGTGTCGATAACTCGATAGCGGAGTCAGACAGAATAGCCGTGTAGTAAGAAAGTGTCAGGCAGGTGTGCGCACTTACTTGTATTTAGACCAGATGTACTCTTCCCAAGCATTAGGGTGAACTGAGGGTATCAGTGGGTACTCCCTAGCTGATAAGAACCCGGCCAGTGCATCGTTGACATCGATAGAGCAAATTGAAAGAACTGAATTTTCACTGAAACAAGAAGCCTTATAGGTAAAGATTTAGATTGATTTACCTACCTCTGCGGATAAAAAAAATTATAAAAGAATGATGTTTTTTTTTTTTTTTTGTTTGTTCCACCTTTTTTCCTCCGATATGGATCGGAGACATTTTTAGGCTATAACATTTTGCTTAAGCTGTTTAATTTGATACATAAGCGATCAGTGCAGTTTCGCGTCTGGTCGTGTCGTTGTTATACATACATACATAATTACCTATGTTACATAGAAATAATTTAATCTTTTCTTTTATTTACTATGTATTTTTGTTTCTGTTGTTTTTTCTTTGTCATTTTTTTTTTTTTTTTTTTTTTCCATTTTTTTTTTTTTTTTGTACTTATATATTACATTACACTAAACAATTACAAATATAACTGAATATGTACCTGTTAACATTTATATACATATTTATTTTCATGCGTACAATATATTTCATTAAAAATATACTGCGCTCATGATAGTCTCTCATGTTAGCTTAGTACCTATTGTTTTATTTATCCTATTTTGCTATCATATTGCATAGTCCTATTTATATGGAATATATTCGATAATATATTATATAAATAGGTTTCTTATTCTTGTTACTTCTAACATTTAAATATTCTATGAGTATACATAATAATATAATTATATAGTATCTGATGTTATATAATAATCAAGTCACCAAGTTATTGAGTCGTGTAATTTATAGTTCGTTTGATATGACCATTCGCGATTACTCTAAGCATAATTCTAAAGCATATTTCGTATTTAACTATATTCTAACTATTCTTACTATCTATCTATTTCTAACATTCAATCAAAATACATACCTACCCTACTTGTTTCGTTTAATAGCGTCCTCCACGATGCAAATGCAAAATTCCAAAAAGGTTGTTCTTGTGTTTTTATCATCTAATATTTCATTTAAAATTTCTTTTTTAAGTTAAAAAAAAAAAAAAAAAAGAATGATGTTAACCTACCTATTGAAGTAGGTTTTAATTTCATTTTTATTTGTTAGGTGTTAACCCCGCGCAATTATTCTGTATTTTCTATAGTCGTTTATTTATGAAACTACTTACACAAAATATTGTAAAATTAAATATTTATCAGTTATTGGCATTGATTTATTAAAAACGAAGATGAGGTACTGGTTGCTCGAAAGTGGCAACCTCAAATTGTGTAAAATTGTGTTCTCCCACATCAGTCACCGTCTGACCGGCGGCACGGGCGGTCGTGATTCGCGTGAAATATTGTTGTCTCAGTCTCACTTCGGTCCTAGATACGTCTTTCCGTTTTTGTTCTTCTTTGTATTGCACAGGGCTGGAAATATAACTGTGAGCGTATGTGTTTGCGTGTAGTTGTAACACATGCCAATTTTTGAGTAAGCGCTGGTAGAACGTAACCTATCTTCCCTTTTTAAATCAATGGTTATTGGTCATATTTTCTGATTTTAGATTAGTCTATGAAAATTCTTACACTGTGAGGACAGAATTGGGCTATTTTACCTTAAATTGTTAAGTTAGGTACCTCAGAACAGTCTGTAGAAGTAAAACGTCTTGGAGACCTAGCTCCATACGAAACATGAAAACTTGAAAACGTAGGTAGGTCCGATGACCTTGATAGATACAAACCTATGTACTAACGTAGGTTATATAAACTCACATCAGGTACGTGACATCGTGTGTGCACTCAATTCGAAAGTTCTGTTTCATAGAATCGGTCAATAGCTCCATAATCGCAGGGACATCTTGAGCGCCGGCCAAGCGAACCCGCGCAAGTGCCGGCGGCTTAGCAAAAGCACGAGTTCCCATGGGAATTATTCTCTTATCTTTCTTCAAAGACAATACAATAACAACGTATGTCTTCCTTTACATCAATATTTGCTATTTGCTACTGCTGAACCTGCTGAACTACAATCAGAAAATCAAAGAGAATATAATAACTTCGTGAGAATACAATAACTTTAGAAAATGATGTGTTCCCGAAGTTATTGTATTCTCTTTGGTTTTGCCTTCGATTTGCCAAAGAGATAGGTATACTATCTTCTGCGATTTGCCTTCGATCTCTTACGAAGTTATTGCATTCTCTTTGCTTCGATCCAAAGAGAATACAATAACTAGTACGTAAAGAAATTTTTTTTCTCGATGTGTTGTATGTTTCTAGATTTCAAAAACCTAACACTTTATAACACTTTTTAAGGCGTATTGTACTTCTTTCTACACGTGCAGTCTGTGGGCCAGATATACACAAAAAACCTACAACGCCTTACGCGTCCAGTACAATAACGGCTTCAGGATGTTGTTGGGGCTGCCGCGGTACTGTAGCGCATCAGGGATGTTCGCGGACGCGCACGTGGATGGGTTCCACGCAATCATGCGCAAGCGGGTTGCATCCCTGGTGGGCCGCATGCGCCGCAGCTCCAACAGCCTCCTGGCTGCCGTGGCGCAGGACCTCCGCTCCGGTATCATGGGCCACTGGATGATGATGCTGAAACCCGTATCATCGCTGGTGGCTCAATGATCTGTCTGATCCGCCGGCCACACGATTGACATGTAATATTTAATTTAATTTAATGTAATTCTTATTATTATTATTTTTCTCTTCTAATTCTATTAATATTAATATAATTTTAATTTTATTTTGTGTACCTGCTGTTATTTTATTTAATTTATTCTTAAAATTGTAATTGTGTACTTTAATGTGTCTATGGACTTATGGTCTGAAATAAATGATTTTTATTTTTATTTATTTTATTAAAAAAATGTTTCATAGATTTACCATACAGAAATTGCATAGAGAATACAATACGCTTTCATCCAAGCATATAAGTATGCTGCGGTCCGTTATTAGTTCACAAGACTAAAAGCGCTATAACACCCGTCGTTCCGTATTGTTTGACCGCCGCGATAGATAGCGACGGATCAGGCTAATGTCAATTTGACAGATCGTTTACAACGTAACTTGGACGTTGTGAGCGTGTGGATATGACGTCATCTATGGTGTTTTGCTGTCACTTTTGTATGTAGACACGCTAATGGCTAACGGACCACTTTTGTAATCACTCAAATGATTTTGTTCATAAACGGACCAACGTTTTCTACTTTCACAATACAAAAAGTAACGTTCTAACACTCTATGGCATAGCATGGCAGTGGCAAACAATATTGCTGCGGTTCGTTTAAAAACAAAATCGATTTGAGCGGTCACAAAAATGGTCCGTAGATCTGTTAGCGAGTCTACAGTTGAAAGCGTCATAGATGACGTCATATCCTCATAGTCATATTTGACGACCTGTGGCGCGGTGGGCGAACGTCAGGAGGTTGCGGGTTCGATTCCCGCCTCAAGACAGATGTGTGTACGATCTGCAGACATTTGTTCAGGGCGTTCTGGATGTTTTTCTATGTTTAATAAAAAATATCTATCTATGTAGTGTATTGTATTATGTATATCAGTTATCTAGTACCCATAACACAAGCTCTGCTTAGCTTGGGGCTAGATAATGCTGTGTGAATTTTCCAGCATTATTTATTTATTTATCCGGCGATATCTTTTCGTTCACAACACCCATGCTACCGAGCATGGTCGCTGTAAACGATTTGTCAAATTGACATATAGCCCGATATCTGTTGTTGTCGCGCTCAAAGAATACGGAACGACTTAGTGCTTTTAGCGCGGATAGTCTTGTGAACTAAAAACGGACCGCAGCAATTGTTTAGTTCCTACTGAGAGTTCCTACCTACATAAACTAGTAGGTATCCCGATCCCGATCCCTGGCTTTCAAAATATTTTCTGTACTATGGTTTATCCATTTTGAATGAATCATGTTAGTAAACAAAGTACGACACAAATAACAAAATCTCACTTGCTTGGCGTCGAGTTTCAGATAGGTATAATTGTAAGCAATTTTTATCGAAGGGAGGATCTAAAATCGACAAGTAATGTAAATTACGTATAAAAGGACGCGCCAAGTGAATTTTAGGTTAAGTATGGGCGGTTTGTTTAATTTTATGCTCCATTCAAAATGGATACGATATAGATCAAAATAGTAAAATAAAAAGGTAAGAAACATATCAATAAATTAAAACAAAAAAGGGATATTATCTGTAAAAAAAATAACAAATGCATTACTTACGGTCATTTATTAACTAAAATCAAAGCTCCAAATATTCTGAGAGTTAAAACCGTTTACAATGCCTAAAAAGATATGAAAATAATAGATAGTTTGAGCTTTCACTTAGGATAAAAAAAACGATAAAAAAGTTCATACATAACCGATTCGAATTCTAAATATACACAGAACACAATTCGCTAGGTAATAATAATAATTTAGTAACAATATCCTACTAGCTCTAATTAATGTCGATAAATAAAGATGACATGACTTCATAACGTGGAACTCTTTGAAGCGGTATTAGCTCGTACTGTATGTGTAACATTGTAACGAGATATTTAGGTACATAGGTACTTCAGTAATAGTTATTATATTATACTATGATAATGCATTCTATAAAATGATGTATAGTGTATTTGCGGAATTTTGGCAGCAGTGGTTTGATGAGTTTCACAGTTTTAACATTTTAGTTTATTTTATCGACAACCAATTACTTAGTCTTATACGCTAACATCAAAAATTGCATACCAGTAGCAATTATTTTAATCTCGTAGACGCCTCATTTAAATCTAAAAACGCTTTGAATGGTCGAACATTTTGATATTTGTTGTTCACTGTTTCTACATAAGATTTTGCTAGATAATGTTTGACATGTAGGTATCAAAGCATTTTTACAAGGCGTAGCTTAGAAAGTTAGATTACGAACTAAAAATATAAACGATACTATTTACATTGATTTTTGAAGTAATAATGTGACTAAATTAAAAACCCATAACCCCAGAAAACTTGTTTCGTGTTAAAGACGAGATTGGGATTAAATTAAAATTAAAGAATTTAAATTAACATATTGCTTACGTCGATGTCAGGCGGAGGTTACCTAATACCTATTTATGGAAAATAAATAAATAGCAACATGTGTTACGATTCAACAAATTCATTAGGTTAAGGTCATCGATTTGATGCCTTTTCTTACTATTGATTACTAATGAAGATTTTTTTTAAAGTAAAGAATGCATACTTGTCAGTAGATTACTGAAATCATTATTATTATGAGACAGTCACCGGTAACATTATCATCAGTCCCAATTGTAACCACGAAAATAATTCTGTGATGTACATCATTTTAAAACTAGTAGGTAGATTATGCTCTACGACATTATTAAAATAAAATAAACTTATTTTACTTGTATAGAAATTAATTTTTTCGATTCCATCAACAAAATTAGCACGTGGAAAAATTATTAATCGTAAACTTTTTGATCGATTAAGCGATCAAAAAGTTGACGAAACTAACCTATATGCAATTACTAAGATGATGTGATAATCCCTCTCTAAGCATTAGAGCAAATCAGAACTTTAAAAAAAATTACAGCTTTATCATATCACTTACGCTAAATTAATAACTTATAAATACCGTATGGAATGGTATTTTATTTTATTAGTACAAAAATATCAATATATTTATTGTTTCGGGTACTTCATTGGCGAGTTTTTTTTTTTTGATAAAACAAATCAGTACTTCCATTTAGTCACTACTGATTTACTTTGCCCAAAACGGAAATACTTAATTAATAAAAGTGCCAATTGAAACACCAGCTTTCTATTATCAGTGGAAAGTTTGTATTATGTTACATTATTTTATGATCACTGTATTAATATAAAGCGTTTAGTTCATAATTTAATGGCAAACCATTTACATCTATTGCTCACTTCGGAATTTATTGCTGATTTTGTGACTTACTAAATATAGTTTTATCACTATTTTCAAACCTTAAAATATACTTTAACTTATAATTTTTCATAAACCGTCATAATCTAAAAGGAAGTGGACATTCTAAGATCGTTAAATACACTTAATGGTAAATACGTTAATATTCTATCACTATTAAAGACATTACATTACTGAAATATGAAACTAATTTGTAATTTAGCATGTCTCGCCTACATAAAGCTTAATTTATTTAGTCTATGGTATGATATAGAAGCATGCGAGTATAAGAGAAGAATTATTACTATTATTATAAGGCAAATAACATACTTTCTATGTTACGTTAGTTAACTTGCACTATCACACAATTCGGCGTAAAAAAAACAAATACACGTCGTAACTCTTAAGAGCACAGCTCATTGTCATTTCTACTGTAAAACAAAAACCACGAACTTGATATTAGTAGCTGCTAATAATTATGTACACAGAATTTATCCATGTAAAGCTGAACCGACACTTGTCAACCTCGTTTTAGGGAGAACGTTCTAGAAGCCTTCAATAACACCCTGTTTAAATAAATTCAGGTAGCACCCCGGTTACCTTAGTTATTAGGGTTCCGTGCACGAAGGGTAAAAACCGGACCTCCGCTGTCTGTCTGTCTGTTAGCGGGCCGTATCTCATTAATCGTATAAGGTAGACTAAAATTATTCACAAGGTATATCTTGCCACTATAACAACAAATACTTGATAAAAATGTAATATAAGGGAAGGGGTTAGCTAATTTGTTTGTCGAGTCTCTTGGGCCATTATAGGTAGACATTTGATATTTCCACTGTGTTTACCTATTGCCGCTATAAAAAAAAAACAAATTTAGTAATTAAGGGGGCTAAAATTTAAACCACCGAGTACCGATCACCGAAGTCAAGCAACGTCAGGCGCGGTCAGTATTTAGATGGGTGACCCCGACCGCGTCATGTGCGCTTGTCGCTTTTTTTCGACAAAAGCAAGGATTTTAGTGTTTTTTTTGCGAAATAGTTTTGAAGGCAACCCTTCGTCTCCTCCATCTGGTCTCCGCGTGTCGACTCGCACTTGGTTGGTTTTTATTTTTTATTGTAAAAACAGCTACTACCTATTTATAAGCATACAATATCATCCTCTTATCATTGTAATCCATTATTAGCAGACTATGCTAAGACGTATACCAACATTTTCTCTTAACCACAAAAATCACTTCATTTAAATAACAACCATTCAATCACACCACTCCACTAAGTATTATATTTTCTCATAAGAATACTTCAATTATTTCGAGTGTTCAGTTAAAATAGCCATTTAGTATGCTTTGTGCATAAAATAAACTATTATTTCCTAAGATAATGTCAATTGTAAAATGTATATGTTGAATTTCAGCAGGATAAGTAAAGTATATAAGATGCATAAAACGTACAAAACAAAATATCCCATTTTTTTGTACCCCCACAATATAAAGTTTTCTCTATCATCAACATGAAATCATTAAAAATGCGAAATTGCAATATCACAAGGCTATCAAAACATTTTATAAGAACGCGTTGCGTTGATCCAAGCAACCATTTCGGTTATTTGCATGATACAAATCTGACTATAGGTCAAAATCCTTAGGTGTTTTGTTTCAGCCATTTAAAGAAAACGTTTTATATTGGAGGATACTTAAAGAAAAATATGATTAATAATGTTACGTCGTTTATGTTCACTTAGCAGCCAGCTTGTGTTTGGGCGGGGTGGTGGGAGGACCACCCTGTTCTGCTGGAGCACCGATGGCAACGCCTTCGCTATCAATCTCCATCTGTAACAAGAACTACAGTTAAAACAATATCCCAACTATCACTACACAGATTACATCCACCTAACCAACAAGTCATTGATTTCGGGGTTCCGTACCCATAGGGTAAAACGGGGCCCTATTACTAAGAATCTACTGTCCACCTGTCTGTCTGTCACCAGGCTGTATCTCATGAACCGTCATAGTTAGACAGTTGAAATTTTCACAGATGTGTATTTCTGTTACAGCTACAACAAAATTGTATTAAAATATAATACTAAATAATTTAAGTGTAATCATTTCTTAAATTTATTAATTACTATGTATAGTTTTAAGCCTGCTGCTTCGCACGCGTTGTTTTATGGAAACTTTTAATAGTTATTTCTATCCCATGAGAATGGAAAAGAAGAGCCTATGTTTGATTCCAGGATGAAAATTACTTGTATGTTTGAAAAAAATCGTGGCGTAAAGAGCTAATAAATTGTTGTGATTTAATAAATGTATTATTATTAAGCTGAAGACAGGGCGCTTTGGCGCTCATTAGGGGAGGCCTATGTCCAGCAGTGGACTAACATAGGCTGATGATGATGATGATGATGATTATTATTATTATTATTATTATCATTTTATCATGCATGTCATAATGGGCCATAATGGCCTCTTCCAGGAGGAAGAGACTGTGGAACACGTTGTGGTACACTCCACGGCCACAGAGGAGAGGACACCAGACTGAAGACGGGACAACGGAGCCTCATAGAGGCATCAAAACCGTCAACACCTACAAAAAAGCTGAAACCAAGCTGTCAATCGCCAAAAGTCCGGTAATTCAAGGAGCTGGGCTGGTTAGGTTAACCTGTTTAGGTTAGGGGACAATGTACCGTACCGTCCGTATCCGTACTGTCTCCTATGAGGCGGCCTGCTTGCTGGCGGGGTCCCCTCCGTGGGATCTGGAGGCGGAGTGCCACGCGACTACTTGCGAGTGGCGTGCGACGTTGATAGAATAGGTGAAGTGCTTTGTTTATTAATACCTTTTCATCTTTAGTTGAGGATTGAGGGGAGGCAGTTCCATTGTTAGTAGGGGTGCTATCAACGGCGCTTTCACTGGCGTCTGTACTTGAGCCACCTGAAAGAAAAACAAGAATCTTTATAAAATCCAATGTTTAAACGTGTAATAAAAATCTTTATCGAAAAAGAAAATAACAATCATGTAGCAGAAATAAATTTAAACTAGTATTTACAATTGAAACTGTGGTGTGGAAAAATAAGCTAAAATTAGGATTTACGAATGTCAATTATGCGATAGCTTTTTAAATTGAATAGTTATCTTCTATTTGACATCAAAATTAGCTCAAATAAGGATTTACTAAACATTGGGAATCGATTAAGGAATCGAAATGTATCGTTTGACATTCCTCAATCCTAATTTTAGCTAATTTTAGCAAATCCTAAAACAACAGAATCGACACCACTATTGAGCTAACTGCAGAATGTTGCAAACTCTACATAGGTAGCTCAACTGATCCATAACAATACTAGTCGGCAGTGTCCCCAAGAGGCTGCATTGCCCATTTGTAATGAATAAATGAATAATAAAAAATAATATTCAATCTAATAAATGAAAACAGAAGACTAAACCAAGCGTTTAAATTAAGTGGTATAATATAAAAAACGCGCCCCTTTGTAGTGATTGCACTAAAAACAAAATGTTTTAGTTGTAGAAATAACGCTGCCATAGGCAAATCACTTGACTCAGATCACGTGGCTCCTACACGATTTTTACAGGGGCGCGGTTTTTACTTGTTATGAAATCTTTTTCAAGCAAATGAAACGCATTTCAAATAAAAAATATCATGCAAGGAGGTTTACATGGCTTCTCGGGATACAGACGACGACGGTGTAAAATGTGATGTCATTAAGATATTAAACAGCGGTAAATTAGGCACCCTGGCACTACTGAAAACCAGCGCTGCCTTGTAATTTGTCTCATTGTGGACAAAGTAGTGTAGTCTAGCGTATCGGTCTGACCAAGACTTCGATCTACAAAGACATCTCCTTAGATTCCTAACCTTTGATTTAAATTATTTGCACTCACCAGCCTGTATGTGATGCGTCTTTCCACTTTCGGCTTCATGTTCGCGAACAACAGCGTCCAAGTTGTAGCGGCGGCGGTATGAGATAAAGAAGGTACGGACGTGCGCCTCCGTTTTTGTGCCAAGGGTTTCGGCGATTGCTTGGAAGTTCCTCCCTGAAAATAGAGTGGTTGTAAAATTGGTTATGACGTCTATGTAATAAACAAGGCACACGAGTTATTATGTATCAGATAGAAGATTACCGTATTTCCTGACAGCAGTAACGGCCATAAGTAGTTCGTCATTAGTCCAGCGTGAATTGATTTTCGCCGGGGGTTCGCCAGGTCGCAGCTCTTCAACTCCGCTATCTAAAACTTTCCGTTTTGTCGCGCTCAACTGTTGCTTGTTTTGTTGTACCTAGTCAGAGTTGTGATTAAATAGGTGGCCATTCTTGGAGGAAATAATTCCTAAGTATTGTTCTAAAAACTGTGCATATCTGGATTATCCAAAACTACTCAGGACGAACGCACAGCTAATGCAAGGATGATGGAAGTTAAGCCAAAAAAAAATATCAGAACTAAAAATCTATGTGTGCAGAATAAATTTTTCCTATCTTGATACTAATTCAGTTGATTCAAGTTCATTCATCACCCACATTCAGAAACCACACAACCGAGCATTAAACAAGTCTGGCGCACTAGTGTCAACGTAAGAATGAGAATGTTAGGCACTACATAGCGACATGGGGCAGTTTGGTCTTACTTGTCTCTTGAGTGATACGATCTCTCTGTCCATGGCTTTGAGCATGGCGTCGCCCTGATTGATAAGGCCGGGCGGGGTGGGGTCTCCGGGCTGCGGGCCTGTGGCCATGGCCACCAGATCATCGTGATTGATGTAAATGCCGTGCGGCAGGCGGTGCTTGTAGCGCTGCTGCTTGGAGCCAGGCGCGCGCCGGCCCGCGGGCCCGCACAGCGGCCTCATTGTACCCGTGCGTCTGCCACATTACCGCCAACGATCAAAACACCACCACAGACCAACCAACTACTCTAATCGATCACACTCTAACTGTATACGAGCATGCAATCCTTGCAACCTATCTAAGAATAAGTGTGAATCGTTACCGACCTGGCGTGCACGAGGCATGCCTGACACAACTTTTGCGAGTTGTGCGGCGTGGTCTGGTTGCACAGAATGCTGCAAACGGTGCACTTCTTCCCAGCGTCGCCGCCGCCCTCGCCCTAAACCCCAATCAACAGTTTACTATTCTGCCATAGATGGCACTCGCACAAATTAAGTTAGATATGTTGGTATTAGCATGAACAGACACTAAAAAGTTATCTCTCACACACTTCTTTTAAAAACCCATTAGATTTAATCAAATTATATTCTGCACACATTGATATTAACACGTTTTCTGCATGGGGCTGTTAAAGGAAGCATGCGGGACTGTCAGGATACAGAGGAGGAGCGGATGGGAAATAAGGATTTGTAAATATTATAAACTAGCTGCACCCCGCGGCATCGCCCGCGTGGAAAATTATAATATTAACACAACAAAAAAATAATTTTCGATATTGGTCCAGTCGTTCACGCATGATGCCGTGACCAAGGCAGATGGGCCAATTAATTAAAATTTATACAATAAGTACAATACAAAACAATACGTATAATAATAGATAGTTATGTGGGTTAGGTGAGTCCACAACACAACAACAGTCTATTTCATGTGACAAGATTAATGATTGATAATATTGATTCAAAGTCATTGCAAATACCTACCTAAAACATTTTTGATGATAAATGTACCTACTTGAAATATGTTTAGATAAAAAAATCAAGAAAATCAAGCTATTTATACAGTTTTATAGGTTAGTACCTACATAAATAACATGACAATGGTAAGGAATAAACTTTACAAAATGCAGAGTGGCTGAACTGTACAAATGGCTTATAAACATTACCAATGCTGAAAATGGACAAATTGTTATGCAGTGTAAGACAAGAATAATTATTGAGAGCAATCAACCCAGTTACTCAGGTTCTTGAGACAACCATGAACATTATAAGGAGTTAACAACCATTTAGTGATAGATTTGATGCAGTGCATGATAATGATATCTTCAGACAATAGATCATAAGATATGATGAGTTGTTAGAAAAACAACTTTTATCACATAGGAAAATAGCATTGAAACAAGTTTATGAACTGCCCAGGTATGGGAAGCATAAGATCCACACACCTGCTCCGTTTGACTGTCAGCACGTAGTGATTTCCTTCCTGGCGTTTTTTCTCCACGAACAATACCACGGTGGTAAGCCCACTTCTGTCATTCAACACAAACTTATGAATAAAAATATTGCCATAATATTCCTAGAATTGGACACCTTTGATAAAACTTGGGCCCGGCGGGCTCAGAATCATGATGAATGGAGGGATCAGGGCGACACTATAGGGTAATTGAAATTTTAATTGTAATATTCCTAAACCTTAGTAATTTATGTACTATGAAACTCAATAATTATGATAATCATCTTACAGACTGCAGAGTAAAATATAATAGATTTCAAAAATTAAAACAAATGAAATAGTATGTAATCACCTGTTTTGGTCAAATAATCTTTATCTTTAACTTAACTTTAGTACAAGTTCACCACTCTGCATTTTCAAATGTTACCAACGTAGACTGAGATTTGTTGGACAATCCAGATAAGTAACTGTTTTCCAACCAAGAAATATTTTTTTATTGGTGAAATTTAATTCATACAAAAATCTGATACATCAAAATCTTCGAAATATTCAAATAATACATACCTTCTCATCATTGTCAGATTGTTCTTTGTCTGAGCCACCTGGTTCTGACCCAGCCCCAGATTCCCGTTTGCCAGTTCCTGAGCTTGTTGCATTGCGACCATCACTGACAACATCCATCAAAGAAGCTCTAGCTCTTGTTTTTTTCCATGAATAATAATATTTAACCAAGGAGGCTATAGATTTATCAGGCAACTGTAGAAAAGCAGATTGGTAAAGATTGATTTCAACAGTAACTTACAGTAGGCAGTACAGACCTACATTACATAATCTTGCTTGAATTCTTAAGAGGAGGAAAATTGGAGCAAGGCATTCATACCATTTGTCGTATTCTGTGAAAACTCTTCCCATGGAATTGAAATGCTTGCTCAAACAACACCTTATCTTCAACTGTCCATTCATCAGGAAATGGTGTAAAATTAGCCAGGTCTAATGAAGCTCTGCTCAAGTCATGTTTATGCCAAAACAACATTCCTAGAGCTTGTTCTCCATTATATCCATATTTTTCCTTTGCCGTTGTTATATATTCATCCACTAAAATGTAAGGCAAATAATTTAGTCGAGTGCAGTGTAAATTATATGAAAACCACCAATTAGTTCAATACAATTACTTTAATTACTTACATTTTATGTCTGATATATCAGCTGTTGGAGACCAAACCAACAAAGCTCGATCATTTATAAATTCTGGTTTCCGAGCTTCCACAGGCTCCAACTCTGGGCAAACAGCTTGGTAGTCCCTTCCCACTCTTATTTTCTCAGCTGCAAACGGTACCACTGCTTGGTTTGTTGTTAGATTTGATGATGAGATGAGCGCAGCATGATGATGGTGTTATAGCATAAAAAAAAGCATGATCAAGATAAGTATTTACACATAAAAACAGATGACTAAGAACAATTTTGATTCAACTGACTTATGAAACACACGAAGAAATACGTGTGAACTTCAACAATGAACAAACTTAGCAAGCCAAGCTGGTAGGCAGTTAGTCAGCTTTTAGGACGTGAATATGTAGGTGAGCCAAATTTGTCAATATTTACAAAAGGAAAAATAGCTCACCGTTCTCATCCTCGGAACTAGAATCTGGACTTCCATGGCCATTAGGGCTTGGCCCCCTTGACCGCTTCCCGTTTCGAACATCGCTGTTCCTCTCAGCCAACACCATGATTTTACACTTATTTATGATCTAGTAAGATTATGGGTTTATTTAAGCACTTATAGTTACACTTATGGGCTACTAAGGCAGCATTAAATATTACTAAAATGAAATAAAAGGATTTACACTCAAATTCAAACGTGATTCAAACCACCGCATCAATAATTTGACAACCCGAAACTGTGGTCACAGTTCATTACTTGGCGTCTGTACTTGGAGCTTTCCTCTCGTCCGAAATGCATAGAAGATAATTAAAATACAGAAATAATATTTCTTATTTCCAAAATACATTAATAAATGGTTTTGTTGATTATTTTCGTTATATTTTCTTGTAGAAAACCAAAAACATATTTATTTCACTTGGCAACCCTAGTAGTACAGACGCTACGAAATGGGCCGTGACACCATCTGCATTATTTTTACCTCGAGTATTTCAATTTTGATTATGTTAAGAAAGCAAACATGCTTTTGTTTAATTAAATAGGAATGAATCAAAATTTTTGAAGATCCATCTGAACGCACATAGATCAAATAGTTTTTGTATTTTCTTAAGATTTCAGATTGAGAAACATGATTTGCAGTTTGCACAATTATGCCTACTAGATGGCGCTATCGCTATGTGCGAGGCTGAAAACTTTTCTACACAACTTTGTCATTTTTAGGGTTCCGTACCCGAAGGGAAAACGGGACCTGATTAATAAGACTCCGCTGTCTCCGGCTAGGCTGTCCGTCTGTAACTCATGAACCGTGATAGTTAGACAGTTGAAATTTTAATAGATGCTGTTGCCGCTCATTGATTAATTAAAAAGGGAAGATAGGGAGAACGTACTCCCAGCGCTTACTAAAAAATTGACATGTGTTACAACTACACGCAAACACATACGCTCACAGTTATATTTCCAGTCCTGTGCAATACAAAGAAGAACAAATACGGAAAGACGTGTCTAAGACCGAAGTGAGACCGAGACAACAATATTTCACGCGAACGACACGCGAATCACGAACGCCCGTGCCGCCGCGCCGCCTCCCGCCCCCCGGCCCCGATCCGACACGGTGACCGAGGTGGGGTTGCCGCTCATTGATGAATTGAAAAGGGAAGATAGGGAGAACGTACTCCCAGCGCTTACTCAAAAATTGACATGTGTTACAACTACACGCAAACACATACGCTCACAGTTATATTTCCAGTCCTGTGCAATACAAAGAAGAACAAAGACGGAAAGACGTATCTAAGACCGAAGTGAGACCGAGACAACAATATTTCACGCGAACGACTTTAAATAATATTTTTGACATAGGTAACAACCTGGTTTAAATACAAATATCCCATAACCCTAGCTTAATTACTTTTTATTACATTTTTTTGCTATCTGTACTTTTTTGCGACGGATGACGTCACGCAGCTGTTATTGTGACAAGGTTCCATCGCAATATCAACTTGGGATAAAAAATGCTATGCAATAGCTTTACCGCGGCAGTCCCCAAGTGCCACACGTCTTTTTTGATAAAGATACGGAACCCTTCGTGCGCGAGTCATATTGGCCGGTTTTATTACCGGTAGAATGGGGTGGCTAGAATAAGAATAGCAAGGAACAGTAACTGCTTTAAAAAAATGCCCCAACCAAAGTTGTGCTAAAGTAGGCGGGGCTTAAAAGTCGGGCTCAGCGCGCCATCAGTCGGATATTTATCTTGCAAGCGAACACACGTCCAGTCTGCACAGACGTTTTCGTGAGTATCTTTGTGAAATAGCTGTGAATCATCATGCCAACATGTGTTGTGAAGTGGTGCGGGAGCCATACAAGATTAAAATGCTTAGGGATCACTTTTCACTAGTAAGTAGTAGCTAAATTATAATTACATTCATAGATGTTCAAATACGTCATCAAAATGAAATGTTCAATACTATGCAAATGAAGTCAGTAAATTTTTGACTTCGTTTTTTTGTTATTAATACAAACAATATTATGGTCAATAATACGCTAATTGAAGTCAGTTATTGATTTATTATTTTGAGGTACATATTTTTTAATCTTAGATTTTTTTTCTTCTTGTTGATGAAATATTGAAATGTAACAAATACAATTAGGATATATTTATAACACTTACGTATGTATTTATTTTTCTTGTATTTTGTGTTTTAGTTTTCCTGCCGATCCTATTCGGAAAAATAAGTGGATAAGTGCAGTAAAGCTAGAAAGACAAAAAACAATTACTAATGAAAACTATGAAAACCAGCAGAGTATAAAACAGAAGAGAAGAATTGCACGGTGTTATCAAACATGTAAGACCAACGACGCTTTAACTGCCAGAAACCGTGGAATAAATTATAGACTTTATTACCCGGAAACTGCAAGCCAAAATCAACTATCCAGAATGAATGAAAATGTATATTTTCACAAACTAATTAATTTGAAAGATTTCGATGTACTCTCGTATCCTTCGGTGGTTTTGTTTA
This sequence comes from Eupithecia tripunctaria, assembly GCA_955876795.1. Taxonomy (NCBI): domain Eukaryota; kingdom Metazoa; phylum Arthropoda; class Insecta; order Lepidoptera; family Geometridae; genus Eupithecia; species Eupithecia tripunctaria. The sequence goes on from OY041612.1 coordinate 10,282,792, forward strand.
AAATATGCTCACGCACCGAGACACTAATAAGTATAAATAAAAATAAATGACCACGGAAAATAACTTATTCGAGCTAGTAATCTGTCAGTAATATCAACACAGTGTTTTTCTAAAATATTTGATACTGAAGATATTATCGTTGAACTTCTGAAAATCCGTCTTCACTACATTGCGAAGAAAGACTCTTTTTTAATGTCTTCTAGACTAAAATTTAATAAATTAATCATATTTCGCAGAACATAGATTTCATTGATGTGTACAAAGTAACAAAAACAAATCAATAAAAAAACATTGTTAACCATTATATTATTTTACTAATAACTTGGTTCGCTCTACTTATTGCATAACATCATCCACGCCGCCTTGTTTCAGCTGTCATAGCAGACATTGCAGTACGCGCGCGAACCAATCACCGCTTTCATTTAGCAAGCGCCAACCAATCCCTGCTTTCGTTCTGAATTCAACTAATCACGAAGCAATGTCTAATTGGAACTTTGGCTATGATTAGTTTTTTGACTTATACGTCATTTTGGTTTGAGCTAGGCCCACTTTTTGTTTGAAGTTTGTTCTGAATTACCCTTCCTGACTATTCTTATTCGTAGGGTGGCTATGTGCCACGCAGGTGAGAATGTGCCACGGGGGTCATCGGCAAGATTATTGTCGATTTCTTTTTCTACTTTGACTTATAGAGTTTATTTCTTCGATTAATCGATTTAAAAACATTTTCCCATCTTTAATTCATTTTGCAAAACATTTACTTTCATCTATCAGTGTCATTCAGTTTGTAGAAGTTTTTAGACAAAGCGGACGAATTTAAAATCAGGTGTAAACTTTATATTGTCCAGCTGAATCTACGGAAGCTGTCGTAATCGAGGTATATTATGCTTAATGTATATTTTATTGGCAATTGAATGAATGTAAATCAATAAGATTATGTTTTGTTTCGACTGAATACGAGAGTTTTATCAAAATATCGAAACTTCGCAGGTTAAAATGTGCCACAAATTTACCGCTTAAAAATTGACTCTGTTGCCATACCATTAGAATAGAATCCTACTAATCTTGTTTTTTTTTATTATTTCAGTGCTTACTTAGTGCCAAGGCATTATAAACGTACGGTTGGGGCCAGGCCTTACAAAAACTACACAGAAGAAACATTTCAACAAAAATAAGAGAATATAAGTTTAATTTGAAATATAACGCATTTTAACGATCAGGTTGCATTCAACCTGATCGTTAAAATGCGTTTTGAACGACACTAAATAGAATGCTATTTAGTGTCGTTTTTAACTAGGTCATTCCCTAAATCACGTAGATACGTTAACTCTCAACAGTTTCTTTTAAAACCAAATAAATGCTATATTTTCAATATTTTCGTAGGTACTTCAATGTAGTACCTACGTAAATTTTTAAAACATAGCATTTACTACTATAAAATGCTATATTTTGAAAATTTACTGCACATCTAATGAGAAAGGAGAACAATCACGTTTCATACATTTTTGGACCAAAAGCTGAAAGTGCCGGCCAACGAAAAAAAATTACACATTTCGGTAGAACATAACGTCTCGATATTTTTTTGCTATGACGGCTATGTTGTGCTATTATTATTTAAGTGGTTAAATAAGGTCAAAAATTCGTAATTTCTGATATTTACTGAAAAATCGATATTTCACTAACTAACCAAATGACTAATTTTTTATAAGGATATCAATGACTTATATGAGTAAATAAAATGTCCCCTTTTAAGTGGAGTGTGATAAACCGCGAGAAGGTTGTATGGGCAATCAACAGCTTCCTTCCCTTCAAATCACCCGGACTGGATGGAATATTTCCAGGTATGCTTAGATGGTGCAGCAATATACATACCGCTCAAATGGAGGGAAGTGAAGGTTGTATTCATACCTAACCCAGGAAGAAGTGACTACACACAACCAAAGGCCTTCAGGCCCATTAGCCTGACATCATTTCTTCTAAAAACACTAGAAATACCTAAACCAGGAAGAAGTGACTACACACAACCAAAGGCCTTCAGGCCCATTAGCCTGACATCATTTCTTCTAAAAACACTAGAAAGACTTTGTGACAGAGAAATAATAGACAATACACTCTCTCACAATCCACTACACCCCCAACAACATGCCTACAGCAAAGGCAAATCAACATAATCCGCCCTGCACAGCGTAGTCTCACGAATCGGAGGCGGACTAACGGCGAAACAGTCGACACTGGCGGCCTTTATAGATATTGAAGGAGCTTTTGACAAGACCAGATTCAACAGCATACACAGAGCAATCACCAGATATGGTGTCACGCCGACCTTGGCTGAATGGATAAACAACATGCTCAAGAACAGAGCAAGACAAGTCACCATTAATGAAACCACAAGAGGTGTAGTAGTCAGGGGCTGCCCCCAAGGCGGCGTCTTATCGCCCCTACTATGGAACATAGTTGTAGATGAACTAATCCGCAAGCTAAATGGCCGCGGACTGGTTACAGTAGGATACGCGGATGACCTCGCTATCCTAGCGACTGGATGTTTTAAGAATACACTATGTGATCAGATCAAGCTAGCCTTCAAAATCATTGAAACATGGTGCAACGACCACGAACTCACAGTCAATGCAACAAAAACAGAACTAATATTGTTCACAAATAAACGACATTCTGGGAACCTAACACTACCAAAACTGTTCAACACAGAGATAAAACTCAAAACGGAAGTCAAGTACCTAGGGGTCATACTAGACAGCAAATTGCTATGGAATAAACACCTTGTCTACAAACTACAGCGTGCCACCGCTACCTTCTACCAATGCCGCAGAATGCTAGGAAAGACATGGGGACTTTTACCAAAAATAACCATGTGGCTCTACACTGCTATCATAAGACCAACCCTAACTTACGGAGCGATAGTCTGGTGGACTAGAACGGAGCTAAACACCGTGATAACCAAACTACAACGCTTCCAAAGAATGGCATGCTCAGCGATTACAGGTTGCATGAGAACCACACCCGGTCCAGCCCTCAATATAATTCTAGACCTAGCACCATTAGACCTGTACCTACATACAACAAGAGGCGACAATGTCGGCGCTAAGACTGCACAACATGGGGCTCTGGGGAGTCACAAGCAGCCCACATGCTCAGATATTAGACAGGACTATATCATACGAGCCTCTCATAGCCGCTCCATGCGACAGAATGACCAGTAAACCAATATCAGATAAACACTATCAGATACAACTCTACTCATAGAGTCGCGCCTGATTGGTCTTTCTTATCCTCAGATAAGAAAGACCAATCAGGCGCCCACGAAGTAAGAATCTACACAGATGGATCTAAAACAGACACTGGTACGGGCGCCGGGGTCCACTCAATGGACCTCAATATCAACATATCGATAACGCTAGGAAAACACAGCTCCATATTCCAATGCGAATGCGCAGCAATAACCCACGCAGCTACAGCAATACACAAGTGAGACATAAACGGCCAACAGGTACGCATTCTCTCCGACAGCGCTGCCACACTCAAGGCTCTGGAGAACAACAGCTGTAACTCCAGGCTCGTATACGAATGTCACTTGGCACTAGAGAGGATATCCACTGCTAATCGGATCATTCTTCAATGGATCAAGGGACATAGCGGATCACTAGGAAACGACGCCGCCGACGAACTGGCACGGAGGGGATCGGAAACAATCGTAGGAGGTCCCGCACCTTTCCTGCCCCTGCCATTCTCACTACTCCAGACATGGATTCGGCTCAGAACCAGAAAAATGCATAACGAACGATGGTCACGCCTGCTAGAGTGCAGACAAGCCAGAGCGGCGCTCCATCAACCTCACCCAGGCTTACGAAGCACCTACTCAACCTAAATAGAACGGATCTGCGCATCCTGATAGGAACTCTAACAGGTCAGTGCCCTCTGAACAAACACTTATTCACCATCCTGCCTAGCCCTCTCTGCAGAGGGTGCCTCAGCGACGACGAATCAGCTGCCCACGTAGTCCTGGAATGCGAGGGAGTAACAGCGCAACGAACAGAAATCCTCAACTTGCCGAGGTCACTCCGCGAGGCCTGTGAAGATCCCAGGAAGATTCTGCGCTTCTGGACGGAGTTAGGCTGGCTGTGCTAGCACAACGCATAATGGACCTAGTAAGAGTCTAAATGCGGAAATAGGAGTACTTCCACCATACCATACCATACCCCCTTTTAAGTGCATAATTCAGTTATTTCTAGGCAGGGCGCGGGAGGGTCAACTCAACTTTTATACTTCGTAAGTCGTAACGAATTCAGTCAATAAGTGATTTACGTGCGAAACCTTAGGTTCATTATAAAATATATCAAGATATCATTTACTAACACAATATTAACTTATCTGGTTATAAAAATTGTGTATTTTGTAAATACAACCTAATAATTGGTAAAAAATAATTGTTAGTAATTATGAAATATCGATTTTTTACTTGAAATAACAATTCATAAGTTGCACCTACAGCTTAGCCTTCATAACAAAAAATGGTGCTGATATTATGCTTAACCGGAATACACCAAAATTATTCGTTGGCCGGCACTTTTGATTTTTGGTCCTAAATGAATGATGTCCTTTAGCATTATAACTTATTTTCCTCCAGCAGGGCCCAGTCGCGCGGAGGTTGACACTCAAGGGCAAACTAAGTTTTGGGCCTGACCTGATACGAGTACGCAGAAAAAATCGTCCATATTTTTTGATGGCAACATTAATGTTTTTGTTTTTTAAAGTTCTCTGGTGGACCATTTTCGAAGTACAGATAAGTGTCAACATTCCATTTCATTAATGTAAACTAATGTTAAGAGATAGAAGGGAATTGTGAAGTGGCACATTCTCACCCCAAGTGGTCAGGTGAGAATGTGCCACATTTTTTTTTCATTTTTTGTTCAAAGTATGGTTCATTTATTAGTGGCGAGATAAAGAACATGTAAACAAATACATAAAGAGCATTATCTGATCTATTTTCCTAAAAGATAACTTATTTTGGCTTTGCTAGCACTATGTAACCTTGAAATGTGGCACATAGCCACCCCATTCTACGGTATATTCGTTTCTGCGAAACAGCGTTTCTTTTAAATTTTGAAGGCAAGTTTCTATCTTAATTTTTATATTCATTTTGGCAACGAACTTATTAACTCAAATATTCCGATGTCCAAAAGGGATCCGTCACTAATATTATTAATTTGATTCGAAAAAACCATAAACCGACTTAAATTTTTATAGATTTTCATGGATCCCATTGTCAAAACTGAAGCAAATTAAAATGGAACCACATAGGCACTAGGCAGTCCCCAATTGCCACACGTCTTTTTTGCATACGGAACAAGAGATTTGTGGAGTCGAATTTATTTTATTTTGTCAGTAGGTAGGCAATCTGTAAAACATACCGTTACTTTGTACTTATCATATACATTAATTTGGTTCATTCTAGTTACTTATAAAATTAAATGAAAATCTTTTTATTCGGACAGTAGGTAAATAGTTAGGTACCTATGTAGAGAAGTCACAGAACCGTTTTGTGTAGATGTGGTGACACAGTTAAGCTAGCAGTACGCGGCGCAAACGCGTTTCGCTTATTCAGCTTTTTAAGTAGCCAAGCCGCGTCTCGCCCGCCAGTCATTCCACCAAGCTCTCCCAGATAACACCTAGCCTAGTTATGGGTTACAGATTATAGTAAAGTCACTTCGTAGAGCCCCATTTGAGTAGTCATATCCTAATTAAGTAATTATTTGTGTAATATGATGTTGAAAATGTGTGTAAAAAAAATATTGTTTATGACGACAGGTACTTGTATTATGTAAGGAAATGTATTGATAATTTTTTATTTGGGTAAAGAGATATAATTTTTAAAGTAATATAATACAAAATAGTCAATACTTAACAAATTAATATAGATCAACAAGAAAAGAAAAAAAAAACAAAATAATAATCTAATATTTTTTATAAATGTTTGAACCAGTATTATATGAAAATAAACGTGTGGCACTCGGGGACTGCCGCGGTAAAGCTATTGCATAGCATAAGTCATTAAAAGTTCTGCTATTCTTCAATAGATGGCATAACTAAAAAGTATCACCGCTGTGCCGCTCGGAGTGGGGGGTGTTAGGTTATTTTCGTTACGGAATTTCTTGATTCGGTCTCCACGCTCAAGGCCTGCGATAAAAGCTATGCAATAGCTTATAAATAAACTCAAGAACACAAAATAAAAAAATAGCCTGCCTGTCTATTCACGAGTTTAGAACAAAGTTAAAATCGTAACATAAGCAAACCTACAAATAATTTTTAACGCCGATTTCTTGAGGTAAGGGCAATAAGTGGTAAAAAATTCATTAAATCATTACTTAAAATAGGAAACCCCTTTTTTTTGTGTCCTGGACGTGTGATTTTTGTTATTTTGCTAGGCATGCTGTCCAAGCGTTTAAATGACACTAATTATATAATGCTTTCCCTATAATGCCAATAAAAACAAAATCAAAATTTTGAAAAACCCACGACGGATATAATACATACCTAGTAGGTAATCGAAAAAGGAAGAAATATTTTTTGCAAAACCCCCGACTAAATGGAATTGACGATAAAATTATAAGACAATAAAATAAAATTATTAATACAATTATAGCTTCCTAAATTTTTTCACCTATCCATTAATACAAACCAAAAAAAAACCGTCGGGGGGGCTGCAGACAACAGGTGAATCCATTGATTTAAAAAGGGAAGATAGGTTACGTTCTCCCAGCGCTTACTCATAAATTGTCATGTGTTACAACTACACGCAAGTCCTGTGCAATACAAAGAAGAACAAAGACGGAAAGACGTATCTAGGACCGAAGTGAGACTGAGACAACAATATTTCACGCGAATCACGACCGCCCGTGCCGCCGGTCAGACGGTGACTGATGTGGGAGAACACAATTTTACACAATTTCAGGTTGCCACTTTCGAGCAACCAGTGCCTCATCTTCGTTTAAATCAATGGGTGAATCTATATGTTTTTCAATTGTAAATTCAACATAGTTAAAATTTGTTTCTATTATTTGACTGTGTGAGGTAGATAATTAGATATTAGATAGTAGATAATCTTTTCAGTTTTTATTTCAAACTTAGAGATTTTCTACTTTACTTACAGTCGATTTGAATTGAACGCAGATCATCCTTATAAATTAATCAATGGTCAAGTCTATAATCAAGTGTATTTAATTTTAAACACGTCTTGGCTATTGACAGTTTTCAATGAAAATCTGTCAAAAAATCTTAACTTGAGATGTGAGACGTGCATAAATTTTAGTTGCGTTTGAATTTGAATACTCGGAAGTTTAACTTTCTGCAACTGAACTGAGGGGCGAGTCTGACAACAGTATCGAGACGTCTCATTTTGCCATCGATTTTAGTACGCGCCCCATCTTACCCCGTATCGTGCGGACAGGGAACTACGCAAATCCCATACGATATGAGACGTTACGATCACGTCTCGTTACTATCGTCAAATAGGGTTTCTTTTTGTTAAGTTTTGAAATCGTTGCGTTTCGTTCTACAAGAACGATCAAAACAAAAAAAATCGATTGTGAAGATTGTGTCAGGTTGATAAGGTAAAGGAACGTTTTTCGCCTATTCTATAGACAAAATCCTACTCACTCAAGTAGAGATTTTGCACGTGCAAGTAGCTAAGTAGCGTCAGAGTTACGTTCTATAATAAAGATTTACTTGAGCAGAGATTGTGAGCTTGAGTAGAACTCACGCAATGACTGCTTAAGTAAAGTTTGAGGCTTATAAAATACGGGCCGCAAATACGGTAACGCCGGCTGAGCACACCTGAGATTAGTAGTATATCAAGAATGAATGTTTTATTTCTATCACACGGCGTTTTTCTTCATATTATTTCACAAGAAACCCAGTTTCAGAGTCAATAAGGTCGGTCACCTAGCAACGGGGTGCGTTGCCAAACACAGTTATAAAGCTAGAAAAGTCCTTTTTTAAAACGTTGATTACAGCGTCCCCTGGTGAGCAAACACCATAAAACTTTGCTAAGAACCATAGCCAATGAACCACATACATTTTACAAAAAACTGTGTCTCAATCGATCAAACCGTGCTGGAGATAAATGGCAACATTGGTTTTCACAAAATACACATATAACAGCGCCCCCTGGTGAGTGAAGACCATAACATATCAGCTAAGAATCATCGCCACCAAATTCCAAACGCGAAACTGAAAACTGCAACATAATCGGTTAAGCCGTTTTGGAGATAATTGGGAACATTGCAAATTGCACATACCTACATACATACATACAAACAACATCACACCCTAAACGAATATACCGTCTCCGTTCCGTCGTCGCGGGTAAAAAGGAAATCTTTTGGTACTAACGCATCGATCAAAAATTTTCGCCGGGAGGCTGCGAACTTTTTTTATCGATGTACAGACGACGGTTTCAGAGCGCGCATTGTGAATCTATAGGGGGTCGGCTAAACTTTGATCGATGGTGCAGGGTTAAAAAAATCTAAATATTCTGTCAGTCAGCTTGGACGAACAAAATCACACCCCTACGGAGTCGGTGAGACGTGTCATGCTCATGACGATGCCTGACAATGACAAATCAATTCAGTCAATCAACAAACAAGTCAAGTCAATCAAAATCAAGTCAATCAAAGTCAATCAATTTCACACACGGAGGCAGGCAGGGCCCGCATGTTTTTTCGAGGATTTTTCTAAAAAAAGGGAAAACTATAAAACCGTCTGTATTTTGTGCGACGAACGAACTATAATCTACAGACAATGAAATCTTAAGAACTGAATAAAGGCTTAGTTGAGTTGAATTTGCATTAATTTGCAGTTTCGCCAGTGTACCATTGATACTGTTAATTTCAGGACATTTTTATTTCAAGTGTGTTTTGTAACATACGTTTTAAAAATCAATTGTGAATGATAATTATTTGCATGGTTTACTCCAAGACTGTGTACTATAGATAATTTTCAGTGTGCTGCTCCGCTTATCATTGCCACACGAATCCTCCGTCACTCACATCGTCTGGCTCTGATGTAGCGAGATCCTTGTATTGTTTTGCTGAAAGTGTCTACAAATGCTATGATTGTTATGTAACGGTTCGTGTTGAGTTGTTAGTGTTTTCTGGTCGTAAAGATGAAGACCGTGGCGTTAATCAGTGGCGGCAAAGACAGCTGCTACAATATGTTGCAGTGCGTTGGCGCCGGCCATACAATCGTCGCGCTGGCCAACCTCCAACCGCTTCATAAAGGTATGTGAAGATAAGAAACCGATTTAGAAACCATCGCGTCACGCATATCCCACGCTAATCACCTGTTTGTAAGAATGTATTGAATGTCATAGTAATATAAATTCCATTCCACTTATCTTTCGTCAAGTAAAGACAGCACAAGTTCTTTGGATGCAATGGTCTTTGAATCAATGCTGTGATATGATTTAGAAATTTATATTTTACTATTTTTCACCTGTAGCTTTATACAAAAACACAACAATATGTGTAAAAAATACCATAGCCATATATTATTTTGTCCTTAATTGGGCTATGTTGCCCTTTTTTAATTTGTCCATATTAAATCTAAATCTATCTCAAAAAAGGTGTCAGAATTTTTAATGTAAAATCATTGTTTCTAAAGTATGCTGTTACTTATTTTTTCTCCAGATGAACTAGATAGCTACATGTTCCAAACCGTGGGGCACCAAGGCATTGATCTATATGCCGAGGCAATGGAGCTACCTTTATACAGAGAAGCCATCTCTGGTACAGCTGTAGAACAGGGAAGAACCTACAAACCAACTACTGATGATGAGGTGGAAGATTTGTACCGGCTGCTTGCCCGGATTAAGGTCAGATTGGCAAACTAATTTGTTGATATTTTATTTTTTATGCTATTATATAGGGTGGTTTCAAGAAATAAAGAACTAATTGTATGTGGATACAAAGTTCACAGGCTCTGGATGAGAGTAAAAAATAATTATAAACTAGATCATGATGGCCTACAGCAGCGTTTTGAAGAGTTAAATTAAGGTAGGCTTGTGTTATTTCACAATTTGCTTTTGACCATATCCATTTCCTTGTTAATGTTTTAAAGAGTAACAAGTAAATGGACATGGTCAAAAGCAAATTGCCATTATGTTGTTTAGTACTGTTCTCCCTGTCTCATATTCACATTTCATGTGTAAATAATAATTATTTTATTCTTCCTCTCCATAGAAAAGTGACTTTGGAAATGTTTCGTTGACATTTCAAATAAACAACTCATTTAACAATCTTCAAGAATGAGGAAATTTATCTCAACCTAAGTCAGAAGTATAATGCCACTGATAAGCAGTATAAACAGTGATTTATTTTACTGTAAAATACAGAAGATTTTGTTTATACACTGCATATCTACTGTTTATAAGATCAGAAAGTTGCTGTAGGTACATTTTGATAAGGCTATTCGTTGAAATAGTGTTATGATTGTGGTTTACCTATTTGGTCTTTTTGTGGTTAACTAAATTGCATACTGACATGATTATTTGAGAGAATGAGGCTATTTTTATATTTAAAGCTTTATTATTATCATATTCATTTGATGAAATTTATTTTTAGTCCGAAATGGATGTTGAAGCGGTAGCAGTGGGTGCCATCTTATCAGATTACCAAAGAATAAGGGTTGAGAATGTGTAAGTATCCTAAGAGAGTGAGTTTATTATGATGTGATATGATATAATATACTATTTATATATCTTCTACTAAAGCCTTATGAAAACTGTAAACAAAGTTTCATGTTATGTATCCATTTCATGTAAAAAAATCCTTGTTCTTATCATAATCGTAAAGCGCGACTTACATTATTATAACCCAATCGGCCATTTTCTTTGTAATATATTGGTATTCTGTGGGCACCAAAACCTAAACTAACTAGCCTTAAAATGGTGCCATCCTTGTTTTTTAAATTGAAAAAAGAGATGTTAAACTTTAAGGAAAGTTTAAGTTATGGTGTGACCAGAATCACTACAATTGAAGGGAATTTCAATATTCTTACCTTGTCTTGCGTTTGGCTGAAGCTTAAATGCTTGTTTTTTAGGTGTCGTCGATTAGGCCTAGTTTCCCTTGCATACTTGTGGAGGCGAAACCAAAAAGAGCTGCTAAAAGAGATGATTGATAGCCGCATAGAAGCTATTATTATAAAGGTAAGCCCTAAAGTTTCATAGCCTCATTAATAAAATTGTAAAATATTTTAACCACAAGGTGGCAGTGATAACAATCACAGTTGAATTTGTTTACATTACGCACTTATCACTTTACATCACATGTCTGTTGGTTATCTTTTGAAATATGTATTTATGTAGGAAGATATAAAGCTGTTTGTCTGCAGAATTTTGGAAATAATGGTAAAGATTTGTTATTAAATTTTCTTAAAACTTTGTATTCTGAACCTGTGCTGATACTGACATAATTAAGTCTACACAACGAAGTCAGTAAGCTGTTGATAAGTGTTATTAATAACTTGTCGCCAGCCTGAAATATTAATTACACTGAATTGACACTCAAACCTGTCACAGGTTGTTTTGTGGACTTGTGTTTGAGTGACTTTGTAGACTCCCTAACAAGTATCCAATAAGTCCAATATGATGGTAATACATTTCAGTGCCAAAATCAAATAATAAATGGTAAATATTCTGGTATCTTTATGTGATGATAATAGTTCCAAATGGTTATCTAACTTGGTTACATGTACGTATATACTAAGTCCAAACATATTTATGATAAAATATAAATCAAAAGCAACAAGACATAAAAATGTGGAAGCCGCCAATTACCTCAAGTGTATGATTAGATTACACAGAATCTTGTACAGAATCCTGCTTGTGGCAATGATAAGGTATCATGTTACTACATACCAAATGCAGAATGCTATACCTACTTGCGGTAAAAATAAAGCTACTTACTTAGAGATTGGGACTCTATTATAATTATATCTCGATGTTTATACGTAATAATTTCTTCAGACTAAAATAAGAAACATACCTACCTAACTAATTTTATGACAAATGTAATTTTTTTCAAATTGTTTAGTAAATAAATAACTTGATTTTTTATTAAAAAAATAATTAAGAATTGATGACCTGAGATGCCTTCAAAATTAGCCTACCAACTTAAAAAAGTAGTTACATACGAGTTTAAATTAAGAACCATTGAATGAGTGACATTGCTGTTTTCACTTAGTTATTCGTTTTTTCATACAATATACAAGATTTTATTGGTAAATTTTAAATTTACATGTCAAATACAAATATAATTAAATAAAATTTTTACTCCTTATTTAATAGTTTACATTATTGTTAACTTACATTATATTGTAATTACATTGTTTTATTAATTAATATTATTATTACATAGAAAATGTATGGGAATTGTTTTTTTAATTATTGCCAAAACTTACGATTTGATTTAGTGTGTTACTTTGGAAAAAGTGTTCCTGGTTGGAAATAGAGTCGATTAAGACCAACTTGTTTTTTTTGACAAATGTAATTTTTTGGGCGAACCGTACATTATTTCAAAAAACTAAAAATAGCAATATTTTTTTCTTCAAAATAAAACAGAAAGTTCCTTAGAACAAAACCTTCTCACTACAAAAGAAACAGTAGCTACCCTTAACCCATTATGAGCTAGAGGTGCCGTACGGCATCGCCTTAGCGTAGTTTGAATTTTCACGTCTATTTTGTTATTTGTGCAATTTAGGTAACCGACCCATTGCTTTTTTAATGCTAGACAGATTAGTTTATTGAAATTCAACTGAAATTAGCAACTTATCGTCAAATAATTATTAGCTTGAACGATTCAAAGTTCAGGGTGAAAAAAATTGTGGCAAAATGGACGTGCGCTTCAAGTAAATAATTCATATTTATTTATTTTATTGTTTTACGGTATTTTTTTATGGTAGTTATTTGTGTAATAATATTCTCATTAGATGCAACAATTGTTATTTGAATAAAAACGCGCGATTTTTTTTTCGGATTCCGTGAAATATAGCGTAAAACTATGACGGTGCCACACGGCATCGCTAGCCCAATATCTTGTCTTTTCAAAATGTATTGCAGTAGTTCCCAAGATACGTATAGGTAAATCATCGAGCTCGATTTTGATACAAATTTTGTATTTCTTTTCCACATAGGGATTGTATGCTTCATGAAGCATTAGCAGCTCTCGAAGATGATGAAAGTTTGGAACCTTTGTCGGTGTTATTGTACCCCCTGACCCAACAATCCTTCCAGGCGTAGACTGCAGATGAGGAAGTCTTGTCAATAACCTCACTGGTCGACAACTTAATGCTGATTGTGAAGTAGTATTGGCTCCAAGATATTCACAGCAAGACGGCATAACAGCAGAGGACTCAATGTCCTCTGCTATATCCAGCAGAGTCATTGCCCTCGTCCAGCGTCATAACTATTCGTGGTCGTGGTCAAACTCGTCGACGTCGTACTCGTGGTAGTCGCCGTGGTGATCGTAGTTCTTGAATCATCTGTTGGTACCTACTACGCAGGATGGAAAACACCGGTGATGTGCCCTGGGGTCATGCAAGAGGCAAACCAAAACGGAGTGCCGTAAGTGTGATGTTGGCCCATGTGTTGCTTGCAACACATAAGTAGATAGAAGTAATAAAAAAACATTGCTTTTTCGTTATTTTTGTGTTTTGTTGATAGAACATTTCTAATAATAATCTTTTAAAACCTTTTGTGTTGAGAGACCTGATTTAGCTAAGAAAAGTAAAAGAACACACAAGTGGCTAGCGATGCCATATGGCATCAGCCATTTTTTCAAAAACCTAAAGATATTTTTTTTTATTTTTTACTATTTTATGTTTAGGGGGTCCATATTTATATCATATGTAAAGCGCATAAATAAAAACGACCATAAATTAATTCAGCCCATAATGGGTTAAGGGGCCAAAAATTTGCCCTACCCTGTATAATATATTATCTAACAGAAGAGTAATTCTAGGAAAATACTTTTTTTATTGTGTGTATGTATGGTTAAGCGTTTAACCACCATCTCAGAGAGGTAAAGAAATGAATGTGTTTAGTTTGACCACTTCATCTATCATGATTGGTCAGACTAAACACGCTTGCTCTGAAAGAACTTATTTAATCTGGATTTTAAGTCTGTAAGATAATATGTTTCCCATCAATTGTACTAATTAACTTAAATTTCCATAAAATAGCGCAAAAGTTAACTTCGCGGATCTCATCCGTCTCTCTCGCAAACTATTAAAACGCGAAAATTCCAAAAATGTTAAATGGGAGCTATTAATCACTATGGAAGCTAGATGTCAATGGCACACAGGTTTTTTGGCCATAAAAAATTCTGCGGCTAATTTGTGATGACCATGGAAGCTTGTTGCGGCGCCGCCGCCACCAGCGCTTCCATGGTCATCCATACAATTTACGCCGAAAAAACCGTGTGTCATACAAGAGCGTTTAAGGCTCCTGATTATTGATCAAACCTTGTTCTCAGGTGGCAGCCCTAGGCCTAGACCCGCGGATACACCTCGGTATGAACATCGCTGACATCCAGCCCCACCTTCTGATGATGAATGAGAAGTACGGACTCAATGTGTGCGGGGAGGGAGGGGAGTACGAAACCTTCACGCTGGACTGCCCTCTGTTCAAGAAGAGACTAGTTATGTAAGTACTTGTCTTCATCATATCAGCTGATATACATCCAGTCCACTGCTGGATACCTCAACCTCAACAGCCTGTTTTGGGCCACTGCTGAACGCAAGCCTCACCCTGATAAACGCCTTGTTCGCGTTTATATAATGGGGGTAATGCCCATAATCCCCACGCTGGGCATGCGGGTTGGGATCGCAGTCCGCTACCACCGAATTGTTCTGCAGGGGGTGCTGCTGCCCGCCCCCGGTGGATATCCCTTAGTCGCCCCTTACGACACCCACGGGAAGAGATGGGGTGGTGCAAATTCTAAGCGAGCACCACACAGCTAATGTAATGGGGATTAATGCCCATAATCCCCACGCTGGGCATGCGGGTTGGGGATCGCAGTTCGGTGGTAGAATTATTCACACTGACTGCTGGACAGAGGCCTACCCTAAAGGTTCATGTTTGTGGAGATTTCCATCTCCACGCTTGAGTTGGTTGGTGTTTCCAATTTGGTGATAGGCCTGTTTTGCGGGTGGCGCTGCTCCCGGCTCCCTGTGTTTATTCTAATATAAACAATAACTAAACTTTTACAGCTGCGCTGTAAACGTACGTAACGCCAAAAACGGACTTAAGCTCTATCCGGTTCGTATGAACGGGAAGTCCTATCCTATGATACTATAATAATCCTATGCCTATCGCTAAAATGGCGCGCATTGCGGCCTCTTAAGTTGCGTTTGTAATTCAAAGACCCATTCGGTCTGATCAATGAGTAGCTTCAAACCCATTCTCGCTATTCTAGGTTAGGGGGACGATTTTAAAATGCGAAATCGTTGTACCTACCTACTGTTTTTACGTAACACTGCGATTGCTTAACTAGACATAGACATAGACAATCATTTATTTGCTATTATGATACACAGTACAAAACAGACATAAAAAAATTGCATAATTAACTTTTATGACGAGAAAAAGCCAGTTGAGTAGGTAGGTACACAAAATATTTACCAAAAAGGGACTGTACTGTGTTTTACGCTGTAAAACACAGGCCAGCTAGGCGAGCGATACCGAGCGATGGCAAGGCAATGCAAACCTGCCGTCTAAGTACACGTTGTTATTGGCTTTGACTCGTCAACATTGGGCCAACATGAACCTATTGGAGGCTTTATAGTCACAACCTCACAAGGCCTCTGGAGGCTCACGATTAGAGTAAGTAGTTTCGTACTTTCGTATTAATTTTATTAGCACTTACTCTACTCTTAGGTAATTATAATTATATTAAGAAATTGAGCAACGAAAAACATTTATTTCGAGCTCACATTTCCGTGCCTACGTCAGCACCTGGTGCCAATTATTTACAAAACAACTCGATTATGATGACTTTGAATCCAATAAACACTTCGCTGTTATTCGTTACAAGGTCAAATACATTTAGTTGTATAATAACATCAGATTTGATGACTTCATTAATATGCAAGTAGATGCGATAATTATAACGATTTAAAATGAAGAAAGACTTCACGGTAATTTGATCTACTGCGTAGATTGTAGGTCAATTAGTATGTGGATTAATGAATTGAGATAATATTGTGATCTTGAGAATCTTTTAATTAGGTATGATCACAAGCCCCTAGGCATAGCATAAATATGTATCCAAGAGTCGTGTAAAATCTAAAGGAAAAATAGCACTTGAGTTTAGATTAACTACGTGGTAGGTATAACGCGCAAATGTACCTAAATATTCGAATAAGACAATGGCCATAGAATAACATTGCAAAGTGGTTTGATTAGATAGTAACGTTCATAATAAGTACCAATAACCCTGTTAAAACACAATAACCATTGCTAACTGAATGTTGAGATCGTGTTTACTTTGTCATGATAAATGAATCATTATTTAATTTGGTCAATAGTAAGGTGTAGGGGCTCGTCGAAGGTGTAAGACTTCAACTAGGGCTGGTCGGGAATGATGTCCAAGTAAAAACACTTCAGAACACTTTAATTTGGTTTATTCAACCATACACTCAACTACGCACTTAATACAAAAGGTCACTGCAACTGCACTTTAATAATTCACTTTAATAATTTTCCATATCACTTGTTCACTCTTCGATCGCTTAGAACTGAATAATCAAACGGCTAAAATGCCCAGCTTTTATACCTAAGTCGGTCGCGCCTAGAAAATTCCACACATTTCCCGAAGCTATAGCTATCCCTTTCTTTATTCTAGAATACTTTAATGTCTTTGTCTTTCCTTTCTATTCGTTCCAGAAACTAATCTATACATACTATATAGGTAGGCATGTATAGCGAGTCGCTCGGGCGCAACTACTATTACTTATTCTGTTTACCTAAAATAACATTCGATTTTGAACTCTATTTTAAAACAACAAGTTTATGAAGTATTCTAACTATTTTGAGCCTTATCTAATCCACATAAAGTCGTCGTCGCTAACATTCTCCCCCTCAGTGCGCGTTCCAGCAAGCACTCTATCCTTGGAAGCGACGTCACAATACTTCTTTCTTGGATGGGATGAGAAGTAGCTTTCATCGATAAGCCGTCCTGTTCGCCGAAGAGCTTCATAGTATCTTCCTGTGGCTAAGTGCTCCGTTTCAATGCACAGCCAGTTCCCATTGTCATATTCTGCACTTTTCTGACTCCTCTCTGTTGTTCGCAGCAGGCGAATCCATCCACTTCCTTTGCTAGTAGATATGCCTGAAGACTCGACCATAATCATTGTCTTTGCTGTTGTTTTCTGTGTCACGACGTTTACTGGTGAAGTTTCCAATGGAGTTTCCTCGACACTTGTTTTCGTGGGGTTCTCCTGCTGGACTTTGGTTACCAGAAGTCCAGCGCCGGGTCTATGTTCCAGTTTCTTAATATCATTCAGCTGAGTGTCGGCCTTGTGGCTGGGGTATCGTTGATGGACCTCAACCGCGTGAGTTACTTCATTTATTGTACGGCAGTAATTTACGAAGTTCACTGCTGCTGTATCACCTGGAAGAACACCATGCAGCACCCATCCCAAGCTGGTAAGCGATGCGACTGGCTCGTTGCGTTTTCCTTTCTGAACCTTCCTCGTCACGATGAGATTCCAGTTATCTTGTCCAATTAGCAACATTGGCCTTTGCTTCTCGTACAGCAGTTCATTTTTCAAATTCTTTAGATGACTACATTCATCGATAATTTTCTCGTCGATACCTTGAGATGTCAGCCTCAGATTTTCTATCGTGCGCACTCCTTTCAGTATGCGCTTGTCTTTTCTAGAGGCTCCTTTAATTTTCAAATCCATTTTCTTGGAGTTCTTAATTACAACGTTATTTCCACCAACGGTTTCAAATTTCAGCGGTTCTGCTGTTCCAGTGACTCCAATGCGACGAGCAATGTCTTTATCAATCAATGACACTGTAGAACCTTCATCCAGCAGTGCCAAAATTCGAGTGGTCCCCTTCGGTCCGTAGACATCTACAGGAATCATCTTCAGGTAGACCCTCTCTCTGTTAGCTGTTGCGTAAACGGATGTCACTGTTTCCTTTTTCTCTTCATTGGTGTTTTCTTCCTGCTGCGATGGCGGTGCTGAAGCACGGTAAGCTTGCTCCAAGTGCAGCAGGGTATGGTGAGATCGCTCACATTTCTTGCAGGGCGATGCTCTGCAGTTAGCCTTCAAGTGTCTTCCTCGTAAGCACATGAAGCAGAATCGATTCTTCTTAGCGATCTCCCATCTTTCGTTTGCGGATGCTTCCTTGAACTCTTCGCATTCGGTAAGCCAGTGATTTTCTTTACATAAAACGCAGAACTTCTTGGGTTTCTCAGATGCCGTTTCTTCTTCGTCGTCTGTTGCTGCATTCACCCGATGACGTGTGTGTCTCTTTTTGCTAGATTCTGGAGGAGCGTAGGCGGCACACAAAAATGCTTCTTGATTCAAGAAGTTCTTGATCGTGACTAATTCAGGTTCTTCACCACTGCGTGCTTTGAAATCGAGCCATCTCCATTTCATCAACGGCGTAAACTTATCTATAATTTTCTTACAGGTTTTCGGCGAATGCAAATATTCAGGTCTGTTTAATGCGCTAATCGTTGCTACTGCGTTTTCGATTCGGCTGGCAATAACACATATTTCTTTCATCGACTCTCCAAGACGTGGAAGTTCTTCAATATTTTCAATTTCAGCGAGCGCGATTTGCTCAGGCCATCCGAATCTTCGTTCTAGGGCATTCACAACATCGCCAGGGTTAGAAGCTACAAACAAAAGGCTTCTGACGACTTCTCTGGCTGTTCCTTTAATGGAATTCCTAAGTCGAGCCATATTTTGTATGTCGGTGTGCTGAGCCACGCTGTCTAAATATGCTCTCTTGAATGGTAACCACTCTTCATAATCTCCATTGAAGTTTGGAAGATCCCACACTTTTGTCGACTGTCCTCATTTAGTGGCACTTATGATGGCGTCGGCGAGTCTACTTATTTCACTATTATGAGTAGGTTTATCCTCAGTTGGTAACACTGTTTTATTCTGTGTAAACTTTGTCGATTGTTCGACCCATCGTTCCACCTGTACTGATCTTTCCTCGTCAAACTCATCATCTTCCGAATGAATTTCTGACGGACACTGGGATCCACTGACACTCATCCGGGCAAAATTCGCGGCGATTGTAGCTGCTTTTTCTTCGGCTTTTATAATAGCAGCTTCAGCGTCAGCAGCTTCAGCTTCAGCAGTGGCGGCAGCAATAGCGGCTTTAGCTTTAGCAGCGGCGGTGGCAGCTGCAGCTTTAGCGGTAGCGGTGGCAGCTGCAGCTTCAGCGGCAGCGGTGGCAGCTGCAGCTTCAGCTTCGGCTTCGGCAGCTTTAGCTCTAGCAGCAACTTTAGCTTTGGCTGCCGCGGCTTCAGCTCTAGCCGTAGCAATCTTTGCTTTAGCCTCCTCAAGTTCTTTTTCTTCTAGTGCCCGAAGAGCAGATGACTGCGATCTTCTTGAGGATTTCATCGACCTAGAAGCAGGAACAAAGAATGCAGAAGAAGCTGACGGTGGAATCATAGCAGATCCTCCAATGTTCTTCGGCTTTACATCAGCAGTTGCAGGATACAATGATTCTAAAGAAACAAACGGTGGAACATCTTGTTGTCCTCCAATATTCTTAGTTTTTACACGTGCTGACCTCCTTAATTGCCCTGGCAGTATTGCTGGGCTTTCGAATGCTTCCGCTGTCCCAGACGGTACAACTGTGCAAGGAGTTCCAATGGACAACGGAGCGGCGGTGCTCAAGTCAGCCAGCATGTTCAATGACGAAGTTGAACTGTATTCGGCACCCGTCTTCCCGGGGTACACCGGTGATCTGGAGCGTACAATAGGCATGACGCGAAATCACTTCCCAATCCGGCTTTCGAAGGACCAAAAACTGTAGGGGCTCGTCGAAGGTGTAAGACTTCAACTAGGGCTGGTCGGGAATGATGTCCAAGTAAAAACACTTCAGAACACTTTAATTTGGTTTATTCAACCATACACTCAACTACGCACTTAATACAAAAGGTCACTGCAACTGCACTTTAATAATTCACTTTAATAATTTTCCATATCACTTGTTCACTCTTCGATCGCTTAGAACTGAATAATCAAACGGCTAAAATGCCCAGCTTTTATACCTAAGTCGGTCGCGCCTAGAAAATTCCACACATTTCCCGAAGCTATAGCTATCCCTTTCTTTATTCTAGAATACTTTAATGTCTTTGTCTTTCCTTTCTATTCGTTCCAGAAACTAATCTATACATACTATATAGGTAGGCATGTATAGCGAGTCGCTCGGGCGCAACTACTATTACTTATTCTGTTTACCTAAAATAACATTCGATTTTGAACTCTATTTTAAAACAACAAGTTTATGAAGTATTCTAACTATTTTGAGCCTTATCTAATCCACATAAAGTCGTCGTCGCTAACATAAGGAGTTTGTGATATATGTATATGTGTAATAAATCACATGAACAAATCTATGAATTGCTTTTTGACGTCGTCGATCAGATTTCACAGACTTGGTTCTTATTTTTGGTGTCTTCTATGATGGAGCAATCATATTTCAGTCCACAAACGGCGCTACAAATAGTGACCCTGAGCCATTTATCGGCTCTCTGTGACCTCTATAAAGCAGTATAATTATTCAAATGATTAAATTAATAGTAATTAGGTAATAATATTGGTAATAATAGTTGATTATGCACCGAGTACGCACTCGGTGCATAATGCGGTGCATAATAAAAGCAGTGCCATATGTCACAAGCGTCGTTGAATCTCGAGCGTAATTCAGGATTCTAGAATATCTCACGAGCGAAGCGAGAGTTTTACTAGAATCCTGAGTGCGAGAGGGGTTTAACCACGCCCATGACGAGGCTTTATGCACGAGGAGAATACTCTGCCTTTTTACGAGTAAATAGTCAACGTTTATACCTTTTTCAGCTAACAGGGCTAAAACATTTTCTTTCGATACCTTAGTTACATGACGTATAAAGTGCCTTTTACGATTATGAGTGTAAAAAATATGTTCCTTTGTTACAGAGATAATAAAGAACTAATAATGCATACGGACGACCCAGTAGCCCCCGTCGGCTACCTAAACCTCCAACTACATCTAGAAGCAAAAGATAAAGAGAACACACTACCTCCCGTCAAAACGTCCTTAGACTACATAAATGACCTAAGCGACCATGTATTCAGCGACATAAGCGATATTGAACTTAGCGAATCGGAATTAGAGTCCATTGAGAAGCTGGAAAAGGAGGAAAAAAAGAAACAGAAGGAACTAAACCCATCGCTAACATACCCTGGCGATAAGGTTGATAATGCCAATGACGTAGATAGCCGGAACGATAGCTTGGAAAGTATAGAGGAAGGGTTTACGTATGAAGCACATAATGAGAGTGAAAGACAACCTGTGTTGGACCACAGGTCTATTTACGGGAACAAACAGGGATGGTACTTTATTGGAGGTATTGTTGGAGAGGGATCCGATACGAGGATAGCCACCGAAGATGCTATGAAGAAACTTATTAGTAGGTAAACTTGTTTGGGAGCTTTATTTACGTTAGTTTAGTTGCCTTGCCTGCTTTTGTAAAGCACTGCTCTAAAGAAGCTATTGAGACTGCTGTTTAACTCATTTTAAACTGATTGTAGAAAAACCTTCACATTATACAGCGGGAGTCAAAAAAGTTGCTGTTTCAATCAGCCTCCTTCATAATATATTGATATAATAAACATTGCTTGCAACACCGTGTATAATCCCATATAATTTCAGATCTTCTCGACTCCCAAAACCTGCGGTTACCGGACATTTGCTCAGTAAATATTTACATGCGTGACATGAACGAATATGCTCAACTTAATGACGTGTACATCAGTACGTTTAGCTTTCCCAACCCGCCGACGAGAGTGTGTGTGCAGTGCCCTCTACCGGCCGATGTTGGACTGATACTTGATGCTGTAAGTGGTACTTTGCTGTAAAAACTCATTAGGAAAATTACAAATTAGTACTTTTTATTCAAAAAATAAATAATGCTGGACAATCCACAAAGCATCATCTAGCCCTAAGCTAAGCATAACATAGATAGATTTTTTTTTAATTATACATAGAAAACGACCAGAGCACCCTGAACAAATATCTGCATATCGTACAAACATTGGTCCTGAGGCGGGAATCGAATACGCAACCTGCTGCGTCGCAGGCGTACTTTCGCCCGCTGCACCACAGAGGTCGTCACAGAATTAGGAAATACAGAATAAGAAAAGATGAACAGCACAAAGCAACAAAGATATTGAATAATAACTTCTATACCAAAATAAGTATCATCGCTACAAAAATAGTGTACTTATCTTACTGTTCTGTGGTGGTTCTTCTTTGTTAAAACTATTTATTTCACAGCCAATCATATTAGAGCTTGTACATAGAAAACAGGTGACAGATGAAAATAATCAATTGTAAATATTTGTACAGGTTGCGCATAAGCCAAACGCAAACCCTGAGACTGATAGCAAAGAGCGACTGACGATGCATGTGGAGGGGATATCGCACTGGGCGCCTGCGAATATTGGACCCTACAGTCAGGCGATCAAGGTACTTTATTGTATAGACACAACTTTTCGCGCAGGCATCTCGTTTCAGAGTTTACTCTCGCCAATTTGTAACATCAAGTTTGCGATCATGAAGTTTGGAGATCTGATCGTCCTTCAGCCTCTCGACGATATTTAACACTGGGAACATAATATGAGGACTTATTGGGGAGAGTAAAATCTCATCAAAAAAGTTTTGCATAAATAATAATACATTTTCAATTCAATTCAATTCTTTATTTAAAACCAGACATAACATTACAGAGTACACTCCAATGCGTTACATATTCCGGGGATCGCTATACATCAAAGGACCCGTGTCCTACGGAGCTGAGACGTGGACACTCGCGATAGGGTCGGTCCACCAGTTTTAAGTCGCTCAGCGAACTATTGAAAGAGCTATCCTCGGGGTCACTCTGAATGATAAAATTCGTAACGAATAGAAGAACACAGAACCAAGGTTATCGACATAGCTCAAAAAAATTGTAGTCTGAAGTGGCAGTCGGCCGGCCATATCACATCACGCGAAGAACCGACAACCGCTGAGGTAAATGAGTTTTGAGTAGAGACCGCTAAACGCCGACCGCAGCAAACGTAATGTGAGACGCCCTCCGACCAGGTGTGATGACGATCTGCGAAAGACTGCAGGTAGATGCTGGATGCGTTAAGCTGAAGACTGCACTATAGCGCTCATTGGAGGAGTCCTATGTCCAGCTGTGAACGAATATAGGCTGATGGTAATGATTGGTTTGTTTTTCCAGGTTGGTGAAGTGATAGGAACGTGCGGTCAGATCGCCCTAGTACCAGGCAGCATGTCGCTGGCGGGCGGCGGCCCGCGGCGCCAGTGTGCTCTGGCGCTGCGCCACCTTACACGCGTCATCCGAGCCGTGGAGCCGCGCGCACATATCCGCTCCGTTGTACAGGTAACGGTAGAAGCATACTTACGTGACGTGGGAGTAACAGCACAGCGACACGAAATCCTCGACCATCCGAGGTCACTCCGCGAAGCCTGTGATAATCCCAGGAAGATTCTGCTCTTCTGGACGGAGCTAGGCTGGTTAGACTAGCAAACAATAATAATAATAATATAATGCTGGACAATTTACACAGCATTATCTAGCCCCAAGCTAAGCAGAGCTTGTGTTATGGGTACTAGATAACTGATATACAATACACTACATAAATAGATTTTTTTTTATTATACTAACTAACATCCAGAACGCCCTGAACAAATGTCTGCAGATTGTACACACATTTGTCCCGAGGCGGGAATCGAACCCGCAACCTCCTGCGTCGCAGGCAGACCTTCGCCCACCACAAACAAACACGCACAATGGACCATCCCGAGTCTCAGTGCGGAAAAACGAGTACACTCACCATAACCATAACCATGTGTCGTGACTGTGACTCGTCAGTATTGTTACTTATATATTGTACAGGAGGAACATCATCACATCAGAGTCAGAGTCAAATCGTTTATTTCTTTAGACTTACAAAATAAGCACTTAGACAAGTCAAATTTTTAATATATAAACAGCTTGATAAAAAAAAAGAAGAGAAATAAGGTGCAATTGACTCTAATTCACTTCAACTTTTTGTCCACTAGCGGAAGAAGTGAAAAAGAAACACAGTCGGTGTGGAACTGGGCAACATCCGGCCAAGCATTAACATCATGAATAATCATCTAAAGAGTAATAGGCTTTCTTGATAAGATTTCGTTTTACATACAGTTTAAATTTACGAATAGGGAGCTCAATGCTTTAGATGGAAGCTTATTATAGAATCTTACGCAATTGCCCACAAATGATTTCCCTACCGATCGATGTTTGTTACCTCTTCACGCCAAAACTACTGAACATATCGGGTTGAAATTTTGAATACGGGTCTGGTTAGGTGCAATTCAAATTAAATTTCATAAATTTCTTGTCATTTCAGTTGTAAATCTATTGTCTCTAAAACAACACAACATTGTTTAAACGCCATGATCTTTCAGGTCTCATCCTAAA
This sequence comes from Eupithecia tripunctaria, assembly GCA_955876795.1. NCBI lineage: Eukaryota > Metazoa > Arthropoda > Insecta > Lepidoptera > Geometridae > Eupithecia > Eupithecia tripunctaria. The sequence goes on from OY041612.1 coordinate 10,307,568, forward strand.
CATCATAATTTCAGAGTGTATGCTACGTAACAAACGGCTGCGCAGTGAACGAGGCTAGAAGACAGCTGGAGAGGCGGACAGCGGGCGCTATAGTCCAGTACGCGGTGGTACAAGCACTGCCGAGGCAGGCCGCTGTGGAGTGGCACGCCTGGGCTCATTCGCACAATACTAGGTTTGAATGTAAGTACTCTGAATACATACACAATCCTTTCCAACGACCGCTGGACTCAAGCTAAGAATAATTGATTTTGTTTTAAAAAAAAAACTATAAACCGACTTCTATTGTATAGATTTTCATGGATCCCATTGTCAGAACCGGGCCAAAACTGGGACCAGACGGGAAGCACTAGATATCAAATAAAAAAAAGAATCACGAAAATCGGACCACCCAGTGAAAAGTTCTGAGAACACAAACATAAAAAAAATACAGTCTAATTGAGACTCTCCTCCTTTTTTTGAAGTCTGTTAAAAAGTAAACCAACACTTCTCCTACTTCACCCGGACGAAACCAACGATATAAGGTTGCTTGCTGCGTTTATTGTATAGCCTCGACCCACTGAGCATTAGCGTAATCTAGCTCCATGACTCCATCAAGCGGTTATCTCTATTAGTTTATCAATAAAGCGTCAGTCAGTACGCCTTCGTATTGATAAACGCTTTTTCGAATTAGAATAATAGACCACTTCAATTATGTGCGAACTACTCATAATAGAAATGTGGGTGTTGTCCGTTTCAGATGAAGAGACTGGATGCAATGTTGGTGAATACAAAGTTGCAATTACGAGAAGGTGGAACTACGAGAATTCCGTTGCCGCCTTCGTTTGTTATGTCGCTACAGGTACTTAAAAATGCATTTTTCATCATTATTTATCATGCTAGCTGGTGGTCTCAATATAAAAATAAGAAGTCCTACACACATAGATGTCACAACATAATTATTATTGTTTTAAAAAACTATAACAACTTCAATTTTTTCATGGATTTTCACGGATCCCGTTGTCAGAACTAAACCAAATTAAAGTGCCCTTAATCCCCACGCTGGGATCGACACGACACCCGCGGGAAGAGTCGGCGTGGTGCAAGTTCTTAGCCGGCACCACACAGCTAATCCCTGTTCAACAATCATCAAACACGTCACGACTGCAAGGGGGTTATGAAGCATGCTCTTACCTAACAGGGGCTAGATTAAGGCTGAGACAGTCTATTTGTGGTGGACTGACTATGAAACATATCTGCAGTTTTCCATAATTAATTATTCACTAATCGGCGACCAGTGAATAATTAATTATGGGCTGTAAAAAAAACGTATCTTGATCTTTGTCCTTTATCTAAGTTGGACTACATAAAACAATAACTTTAGTGTACTGTGACAACAATTACATTAGTGTACTGTGTAATAACCATGATTATTTAAAAGTTTAATTCTTAAAAAAATTGTTATATTCCCCTTTTTTGATGAAGTTAGTTGTTTTCAAAGGTTCATCTCCCTCAACGTGCCAACTTTCCTTCCCCAACGAAGAGGCGTGCACGACGCACCGCGCTCTCGCCGCTCACATGAGCCGCGAAGACTTGGAGGAGGTTCTAGAATATGCGCTCAAGAAACTAGTCAACAGCAAGGAGCAGGCATATACTGCTGTCAAGTGCCGGATATTTTACCAGGTTCGTTGATTTTAGGTTTACTTTTGCTTGCCTCTCTCATTAGTTGGAAGGATTGGAAGCAAGTTGTAGAATACGCGCTCTATAAATAAGAACTGGCTTACACTGCTGTCAAATGCCGGATATTCTACTAGATTCGTTCTCTTCTAACATTAATTTAAGGTTCACTTTGGCTTACTTCTCAGGCCACAAGTATTTTGGAGGGGGGAGGTTCTAGTTAGAATATGCGATCAAGAAATTAGTCAACGGGAAGGATCAGACATACACTGCTGTCAAGTGCCGGGTATTCTACCAGGTTCTTTGTTTAAGCGTCAAATTAGCTTGTCTCTCGCATTAGAAAAATTTTACTGTCTTGTATATTACAAATTAGTCCAAAGGACAAAATCTTTCTCTATCACACTAATATTATAAATGCGAAAGTTTGGATGTATGGAATGGAAGGATGTTTGTTACCTCTTCACGCCAAATCTACTGAACGATCTCGGGCTGAAATTTTGCATACAAATAATTCTAATCCTACTTTTTATCCCATAAATCAGTTCCCGTGGGATAGAAATCACCTTTAACTTTCCATAGGAACAACGCGTTTGAAACCGCGGGGCGCAGCTAGTGTTTAATAATAACTCTTAGTTATAAGCCAACTAACTTTGGATTTTATTATATGAATAAACATATTCAATTATTATTAATGTCATTTGGAAGCATACTTACGTGACGTGGGAGTAACAGCACAGCGACACGAAATCTTCGACCACTCGAGGTCACTCCGCGAAGCCTGTGATAATCCCAGGAAGTTTATGCGCTTTTGGACGGAGCTAGGCTGGTTAGACTAGCAAACAATAATAATAATATAATGCTGGACAATTTACACAGCATTATCTAGCCCCAAGCTAAGCAGAGCTTGTGTTATGGGTACTAGATAACTGATATACATAATACAATACACTACATAAATAGATTTTTTTTATTATACTAATTAACATCCAGAACGCCCTGAACAAATGTCTGCAGATTGTACACACATTTGTCCCGAGGCGGGATTCGAACCCGCAACCTCCTGCGTCGCAGGCAGACCTTCGCCCACCACGCCACAAACAAACACGCACAATGGACCATCCCGAGTCTCAGTGCGGCAAAACGAGTACACTCACCATAACCATGTGTCGGTGCAATGTTCACAGGTGTGGAGCGCCCCTTCCGCCGCCACCATTGCGGCAGCCGTGGCCGCCGTCAGTGCCCGCACCGGCATCATGGCGGCCGCGACGGCGGTGCCCGTGCTCGCCTTGCACAACGCCTTTACCTTCCTCTCCATCAGCGGACTGCGGCTCGAAGAGTGATGCTGATATACGGTATGATACAGCTTTTTTTGATATCATAATGTTTTTAAACTTTCCGATTTTTACATAATTCATGATTTAATCGGATATCGGGTGTGTCGTAATGTGGACTTGGAGTTCGAGAAAGTTTAATGTATGTTTTATTATGTATGAATGGGTTTGACATAATATGCCTTAGATATGTCACGTGATCTGCTTTGTTTTTTCCCTTTGGCTATGTCTTCTGGTTCTAAAGACAAATTAAGGGTAGTCGTCGATACTGCCGTCAATTCTCAGCTGTAACTTCGTGTACATCCAGTCGCCCTGTGACCACGATCGCTGTAACGCGGTATAAACGTAGGAGAAATAATAAAAAACAAGATATATGTTATAAATACCCGATAAAATCATTGTTTATGATACAGTTTGTAAAAGTATAATGGCGATCACGATAGCTTAGTTGATTCACAATTTGTTAGTTAAGCGGTATCATCTTGCCTACGCAAAGCATGACCGACGCCTTTACCTTCTTTATGCCGGCTTTAAAACTTACATCGGCCCTATACCTAATCGTGTCCTAAAAAGTTTGAATTAGTCCGTTAGTAAGATTACAACAAGCTCTGCTTAGCTTGGGGCTAGATAGTGCTGTGTGAATTGTCCAACAATATTTATTTTTTTATTTAAGATTATCAGAAGTTTTTATTTAAGATTATCAGAAGATATTGGCCACATACATATATACACTTATACACACATATTTATTTTATGGTATTTTGCTTTGGGGACAGGCAGCTGACATCCAGACTATCTTTGTTATTCAGAAAAGGGCGGTACGCGCTATTTATAAATTAAATCCACGAGACTCGTTAAGGGAATTATTTAAAGAAATAAATATTTTAACAGTAATATCGCAATATATCTATGAAAATCTAATGTATACACACAAAAACAGAGATAACTTTATGAAAAGGTGTGATGTTCACAATAAAAATACAAGAAACAAGAACAAATTACACATCCCATCATATAGATTACGAAAGGTAGGCAAATCATTTGTGGGCAATTGCGTAAGATTCTTTAATAAGCTTCCATCTGAAGCAACTGAACTCCCTATTCGTAAATTTAAACTGTACATAAAACGAAATCTTAACAAGAAAGCCTATTACTCCGTAGATGACTACGTCAATGATGTTAATGCTTGGCCGGATGTCGCCCAGTTCCACACAGACAATAGTAAGTAAGACCAGTTAGACTAAGTTATCCTAAGATTGTATTAGTTGATAAGCGACAAACTTGCTAGTGGTTTCTTTTTCACTTCTTCCGCTAGTGGAAAAAAATTGAAGTGAATCAGAGTCAATTGCACCTTATTTCTTGTTTGATAGTAATAACTATTTATCAAGCTGTTTATATAGTAAAAATTTGACTTGTCTAAGTACTTATTTTGTAAGTCTAAAGAAATAAACGATTTGACTTTGACTTTGACTTTGACTTTGATTTTGTCTATAAAACAAAAAATGATGGATATAGTTGTGTGGCGATAACTTACGGCACTTTTAAGCAAGGTGTGATGTCACTAGCTCCCACTCCCAAACTTTGTCGCGCTTTATTTATGTATTTTATTTTTCAAGTTTGATTAAAAATAAAAAATATGTGTCCAATATCATGTGGACCTTCACCCACTTCGCCACAGATCTCGCGACAATCCATTATGAAAGTGTAACAACTTATTTCCTGTGCTAATCTGATAATCAAGCACTCTTAAAATACTGTTTCTGGTTTGTCCACAGATTGCCTCAGTACCTACGGATACAGATATGCTTTATTGCCAGTTTATAAAATATATTTGCTGAATATTTTCAGTGGTAATTATAAAATTTTGTTAATTATGCTACCGAGTTTACCGTACTATAAGTCAAATTATATACATTATTTTTTATTGCATGATGTGTTTGAATCATGTTTTTTTCCCAGCTCGTCAATCAAAAAAGAAAAACCAAAATTGAAATTAAATTTATTTTATTTTATACAAAATTGACCGAACAGTGCGAGATTTCTAGAACGTTTACACTTGCATTATGTAGTTATAAAGTTATAATATTTCTCTTACAAGTAGGTCTTAATAATTCACCTGAGTCAGTAAAGTAACGTGAATAGTTTCAATTTAAGTCTATAAAGTCTGTTGTGTTCGTGTAAAACCATGATTTTGGAAACTTATATAGATTTATATATTCGAAATAGATGATACTACGTAAATTACTACTTAAATCCAAGTGATAATAAAAGTAAGACATTACAATGAATCATTATTCGATTCCACTGACTATCCTGTTACATACTTCTAATATAATTTATTATACACAACACTATGGGGTCATTTGCACTCAGCAGTGGTTAAAAGACGATAGCAGAGATTTATCATAAGTACAGTCAGAACAGCAATAGCAATTCACACAAGTCGACTTCGTTACGTATGCCGGTAACGCAGTCCTGTGACTAATACCTCCTACAACATAAAATACAAAGGTTCTTTCCGATCAAGCTTTATTTGAATACTATCATAAATATACCGAAAATAAACTTGTATATTCTTGAATAATTTGATCATTCATATTTTATCTTATCCTTTGGGTACAATAATTTCAAAATGAAGGAATTAGAAATAGGTAAGCCTATGTGATTTGTACTTTGAAAATAAGTAAGTAAACAATTTGTCATAAAGAAGAGCTGCTGAATTTTATTCGATATAATTAAACTACAAAAACGAATACAAGGAGATTCACGTACCTCGAGCTATATTTACAAAGCATGGTGATAGAAGGTCAGTATCAATGCATGATATTAGGTAAGTTAAAGATCACCTCGTAAACATAAAATAGGTGAGTACATAATAATTTTGTTGACACAAAACTTAACTTAAAATATAGCCGCCCCTTTTCAGCGATCGAAAAAAGGTACAGAATGTATTCAGACTTGTTTAGGTTTTGTATCAACAAAATCGACACGATTTTTTTCGCAAAAGAAACTGATGGTCGTGTAGTTATTCTATCACATGCTTTGTTAGCTTCCAAGACACGCGAATCTTCCCGTTTATGCTTAACGTATAAATCCTTAAAATATTATATCAACAATTCAAAAAGTGCACATTAGGGGGAAACAATAACTCTAGTATTCATAAGTGAATTTGTTGTAATATAACTCTATGTTAATTTGTTGATTAGAAGTGAGGGATATTTTGTATACAGTCGTATCCGTATGAAAGTACAACTAAAATAAATAATACCTTAGTTTGCAAAATTAATGATAATCTTAAATTATACTAATCAAAATATTAAACAAAATGCGCACTGTTTCTGATTGTTGTGCACCAATAAATAAACAGTGACAACTCAAAATAAAACAGCCAAATGCATTAAAAAGGCAAATTTTATATCATATACGTTTATTTTACTTTTGAAAGTATCCAGAGGCATTCAAAAGACATAATTCTTCTATTTTATAGATAGGTAGGTACATGATAATATTATTATAACACACTCAAAAATTACCATACAGGGGAAAATACGAAATCTCTATGTTCCATGATACTGCACAACTACTCACAATCTCTTACATTGCCTATGCGCTTTCTTTATGAAACAATACAATCTGGACGAATACACAATACATGATTGTCTTGTAGGATACATCGAAACAAAATCTACGAATATTAAAAATAGTATGATTGCCCAGCTACCCATACAGTGAAGTTAGTAGGTACATATTAAGTTACTGTACATTATAAATGTTAGTGTCTTGCAATCTACAGCTATCTATCTAACCACTTTACGATGACATCGTCGTTACCAATTCGATCACCCGCTAGGGATTATATTACACAGAATAATTCGAATATACCGCCGCATCTTAGATCAATGCATAGAAAATGAAAAATATGCAATGTTAAACACAAATAGACATACAGCTAGTATATCTCCACTATCCGTAAACTTAGACTACAGTTATATTAATCAGATTTATGCAACAGTTTACCTTACAACCGTATTACCGAAGCGAAGTACACGTAAACTAATAACAGCTAGATATATTACATAGTATTTTACACGCTCACTTATTCGCTCATTCGTGAGTCGGCGCAGTCGAGTGGATCGCTGGCGTCGCAGGTATCGGGGTCCGAGGGCTCCGCGTCGTCTACAGGGTCGCATGTGACCACCGCCTCAGCGTCCTTCAGGCGGCTCTGCATGTACTGCCGGTGCGCGTACTTGTTGAACCGTCGCTTGGCCATGAAGAGGGTTGCGATGGTGCGCGGGGCGGCGCGCACGGCGCCGGCGCGCGACGTGATGCCTCCGCGCCGGCACTCCGCACACGTGTAATCGAGCACGTTCAGCGCAGCCACTAGAGGCCTAACGCACTCTGCCAAGTTATAAAGTCCAATGTAGTACAGTACATACAGGGGTAAACAACCTATTCAAAGAGATGGGGCTATAAGGAACTAAAGCAAGCTGTGACAGGACTGGCGCAGCCAGCGACTTTAGTAAATTATAGCCCATGAGCCAATTTCACCCATCACTACGAAGGTACGAAGGAATTTAATGTTTATTTAGCCCATGAGCCAATTTCACCCATCACTACGAAGGTACGAAGGAATTTAATGTTTATTAGTTTTTCAAGTTCTAAGTGTTTTGGCACTTAATGGGGGGTAATTACTCTTAGTTTGTGGGTTAAAAGTGGTGAAAAGATCCTCAATTTTTCAATTTAAACATGAGCAGAACTTTAGCCAGTCTTCAATATGAACTGATTTAAAGATGTAAATTTTATATCCAATGTGTAATTAAATTTTTATCAAATAAGTATTGTGGCTTGAAAGTGGTAAAAAGGGTCCTCAATATTTCAATTATACATGAGATACGATTGATTTCGATTTTCAGAGTAGAACTTTAGCCAGTCTGCAATATGAACTGATTTAAATATTTTTTTATAATCTTTGTGTAATTTATATAATCAGATAAGTAAAGAAATATAATCTTAAACATTGCACACTGACTAAAATTCACGAGTTTCTAAACCTAGTACCTAAGACACGACAATGCATTACACACACAATTTGACCATTCGACGCCCCACCCTTATTAACTTGCGACCATCTCACTACCGTACCGGCTAAAGGAAGCAAGTCATTTCTTGTGTATTATACACCATGCTCTCCTACTCTTAAACACATCTAAAACAGAAGCTGTCTAAAATAAATATTTTTGCATAATTGAAACTAGATTTTTGTTTTTCATCGATAGTTTTCAGGCGTATGGAAATGATATTCCCATGTTGATATGGAAAGTAGCATGCCATTCAATAGTCCAACTAATGGTAATGAATAGTAAACACCAAGCATAATGCAAATCAAGGACGGCAATCCTATGAGATTAACAGTTTTGCGTTCAGGACAAAATGTTCCATTCTGCACGCAAAAATGCATCCTCACTTAAGCCAAATGCAAGCAAAATGCAAAAACAGCCAAGCTCCGAGATAAAACGCCACAGTACTATGACAATTTTTGCTAAAGTAGTATTTAACTAAAAGTCAATCGCACATTCAATGCACATGACAAGTCTTGAGCACTGAATGGCTTTATAGAAAAGTGCCTTTATAATTGAAATAAATAGTCTATGCTCCTGGCGCTTTATCCCAGACAGTGTTGTGGGGGAGATAAGCCTTACGCTACGCGTGCGTCCGTGTGATCGCGTAGTGATAACAACGCGTATACAATCGACAATCACATAAACCAAAATAGATAACGAGTCACTAAACTTTTAACGCAGACAGTTTAATTATCGGGGGTGCATCACCGTTTTTAGGTTCGCACAGTTTGATAATAGCGCTAATTCGTGAGTTCTCTTTTTAAGTACCAGAAAGCGTCTTCCAGACACGCGACCCGTGGAGGCGAAGTCTATCTGGGAGAGGCTTAAAGTGGTGTGACATAAAGCTCTCTCGATCTCTTTGGGTATATCATTTATTGGTAAAAAGCATACCGATCCGATAGCCCAGATTCTCGATTAAAATCAATAATTTGTGATTTGTCGAGTTTCTTAGCTCGGGGTTGCTGCTTGAATACCTGTTTGCAGTTAATCCGTAGTCAGTTATAAACCGCTTTGAATAAAGCTCGATAGATGAGTTTGTCGTTTGTATATGCCTGTATCCGCGCTCGGTATGACATACCTTGATGCAGTTGCCTATCGCAGAGCTTACAAATGACCAGCTGCATTGTCCCCTTTGGCCCGATGAAGGAGCGCTCGCATAGAGGGCAGTAGCGACCGATGCGGAACGCCCTACGTACGCACACACACATACGCGCAACCACCGGAACAGAAACACGCTATTAGTACAACATCGAACACTAGGTATGTACTCAATGCTTTTGTTACTCATCTTCGGGGCTCTTTTGTGTTTGTGTAAGTCTATTCGTATTTGATGAACAGTGTATTTTTGTATCACAAAATTGAACAATACAGCATTCTCTGTTTTCAAAATAACCAACTACAATTTTGGAAAAGGTTATATTTTAATACTTACGCTATCTGAACACTTTATTATAAGTATTATTGAACAGTTATTTATCTGTTGAAACGTCAAAAAATAGGCAAATAAACGCGATAAATACTCGTTCAATAATACTACTAACTTGTTGTTCGTCGTAAGTTGTTCTTCAAATATGGATAGATAGAGGAATGTGCAAATTAGTACAATGTTAGGTGCACTGTAAAAGAGAGCAATTATGTGTGAGTTAAGGTAAAGTAACAAATACATAATCAGTTATTGCTGAAATTTATATAATATTGTGTTATTACTTAGTTAAAAAATAAAATACACATAACAATAAATACCAAAACAATGTATGTGTTCTTGTGTAGAGCCCTAAGAATAGTAACAAAATTATAGTCAAGTTAGTAGTTTGCATTTGGAAAACTGGGATATGAAATGATAGCTCATTTGCCTTGTTAGTGACTGAAATACTGAATGTAAAGATGAGTTTAGTCTAAATCGAGGTGAATGAGATGTAACACACATTGTTTCTGACTTTATTGAAGCAGTACCTTAAGTAACATAAAATTGCAAAACAAAGTCAACTAAAATCCTACAAAGACTGCTGAGTAATAGAAGAGCTATCTATCTATTAAACATTCAAGGTAATGCATCAATAAGACCCAGAAATGTTGAATGAAAGTTACCAACGTAAATTGGAAACGAACAGTAAAGTGCTATAATAATAGTTTATGCCAATCGGTTCTTTGGTTTACACATTTTATTTAGACATAAGAAATTTAGTAATTTTTATTCTTGGAGTTCTCACCGTCATAGATACTTTTCTGTTCTTTTGTGAACTATTTGCTTATTTATGTCCGAATTTTTATTTTGTAATCGAGTTAGCAGGTTAAAATAAGCAAACAGTGTTCCATGAAGGTAAAAAGGTATGTAATGGAAGGGCATGCAACTTATGGAGTACAGAAAAGTGCGCTGAGTTAGGAACGCTGCGGTTGGGGGTAATAGATCATTCTGCGGGGTCAAAATGCTACGTACGATATACCAAAGACAAAGCGGATCCACTGAGCAGATTCCAGACGAGACACAAAATGAACCAGCTTGTGTTAGTTCACATCACACGCATGAAAATGACGTGAGAAACACATAAATCTACCAAGACCAGTTATTACTTAAAACAAAATACACATAATGTAGAATGTTGTATTAGAAACTGTGTACTTTTTTCAGGATCCTCGATAAATATTCTTCTTCTACATGGTTCTATTGATCACGTTTTGTTGGAGCCCGTCTTGGTTTTACTTGAAACATAACACGGAACTGTTATAATGTTTCTGTAATTTTCGTTGTTGGAGTGAGTTTAAGGGCAAATAAGTATCAAAATTACATGTGAGACAATCGATTTTTCACGATATGCTTTAAAATTACATACGCGTGTTCGAACAAAAATTGTCACCACTACGAATTGGTTAAATGAGTGTGAAAAATCTATTATGTTGTTAACATATATCTGTTTAAATCTATGATAAAATAACTATAGGAAAATAATAAATAGGCAATTACCTAGAACCTCGTGAATTCTCTAATGTCAGGAGTCTATAAAAGCTGTGATAAAATCAGGAAAACTATTGATTCGATTGAATTTTTGATTCCTTAGTTATGTTACAATAAATGTTTAGTTTGGATATGTTATCAATTATCATTAAATTCAAGGTGACCCAAAACCAGAATAGTTGGAATTACACATTTAAAATAATTCGTAATGCACAATTTAGTAGCAACAATCAAGTTATATTATCATAACCAAATTATAAAAAAAAAACTTCACTTTCGCAAAACTTCAGAAACAAAGGGGGAACAAATTTTAGCACTACTTGATTGTTTTTTTAAATAGCCAGGTTTGTCCCACTTGATTGTTACCACGGCTTAATTATAAAGAACCCTCACTACATCAGGGACCTGAGTTCGTTCGACGATAATATCGAGACGTGATAGTAACATCGCGTTTTTCTATGGGACTTAGTACAGCGCCTCTACCGTGCGAACGTAAAACTACTCAAATTCTATAAAAAAATTAGACGTCATAATGACGTCTCGGTACTACCGTCAAACCGAGCGAGGCCTCAGAATATTTGAGCTTTTGTGGTCTGTCAGTTAGTCACGGTTACAATTTATTATTCGTAATAATCTAACAGTTAAAAGTACTGCATACCTCATTTTCATAATTTATGGCCTATGTTTTCCCTATCCTACCTATCCCTTTTGGTTTCCATTGCATACTTCAAGTTCATTTATTCATTACTGATACACAAAATACCACTTCAAATCGTCATAAATGACGTACATACGTTACATACGTACGTACGTTTTACACAGTTCAGCGCCAAAAAAATGGAGGAACGATGTCATCGGCAGTTATTAATCATCTTATATTGTTTAAACTCGGGCTTTCCAATTAAATAATTTCTAAGGATGTAAGCGGGTTAACTAAAAATCTAATTTGTGTTGGAAGAACACCAATGTTTCTATCCTTACATTCATAATGAATTCGTAACTACGAAAGTTTTATGTAAAATAATTTCTACTTTATTGTTAAAGAAATAGTTCATAGTTTACCTTGCGCAGGGCGTGCAGAGCGAATGTGAGTACACCTTGTGACCCCCCGGGCCCCGTTTCGTCTGGTGATGCCACTCGGCGATGTCTTGCGAGGGACCTGCGCTGGCCGCGGCTGGCAACCCGCATGGCTCTCGAGCGCCGCACGACTTGCAGACAGAGCATCCTACGCAGTGCCATCGACCTGGAAATAACATAATGATATTTTGTCATAACAAAGAAAACCAGCAGCATATTCATACAAATTATATAAAAGAAGGTAGGTAAGTTAACAGATTTATACTGCTCTCAGTTTATTACCACAACAATTTGACATGTTTTTCTTATTTATTACTAGCTGCGCCCCGCGGATTCGCACGCGTTGTTACTATGGAAACATTAAAAGGTGATTTTCATCTCACAGCAACTGATTTATGGGATAAAAAGTAGCCTATGTTTGATGGAGGCAAATGTATGCAAAATTTCAGCCAGATCCGTCCAGTAGTTTTGGCGTGGAAAAGTAACAAACATCCATCCATCCATACAAACTTTTGCCTTTATAATATTAGCGTGATGTGAATGTGATTGCACGATAATTATGTGTACCACATTCAAAAACAATTTTATATGAAAGTAAATGATGGTTCATTATGATTATGGCTATATATGTATGTATATGTTTTCATGTTAAAAATAATAATAGTAACATAAAATATAAACAAGCTGAGTAAACTGGAAACCTACTAAAAACTACAAACAACGATTTACATTAAACGGTATTACCCAATTTCTGAAAGGTGCAAATAAGACTGTTGATGTCCTACGGCATAAGGCAGACTGGATGATATAATATAATGGGCACGTGGCACGAAATTAAGTCTCGATAGAGCGTCTTGTGGTCCAGGGAAGAATGGAGGGCAAGAGGTCTCGTGGTCGCTCGCTCACCAGATGGCTGCTCCCATAACGCAACCAACCGTTAACGATGGCGGCGCATTGCACGAGCAGCCATTCATCAGGACCCCATCATAACCACGACCACTCTGCTAAGAGTGACCGACTAAGAGACAAAGTGTCATTCAAGTGCGAACTCTACACTTCATCACACTGTGGCGGTACCCGAGATTCTGCCTTTGAAGATTATATTATAATAAACCTATTCTAACTTCATCTAACGACCTCGTGTGACGCAGCGGGAAAAGGTCCGCCTGCGACGCAGGAGGTTCCGGTTCCCGCCTCGGGACAATATGTGTACCATTTGCAGATATTTTTTGAGGGTGTCCTAATTAATCAGTAATTAAGAATTTATATCATGTACTGTATTGTATAACCTCTATCTCAACAGCTTATAAAGGTCACTGCTGGACGCAGGCCTCCCCCTGATAAGCGTAATAGGCGTTTATCAAATGTGGGTAATACCCATAACCCCTACGCTGGGCATATATTATAAAATATCTATCTATGTAGTGTATTGTATTAAGTATATCAGTTGTCTAGTACCCATAACAAGAGCTCTGCTTAGCTTGGGGCTAGATAATGCTGTGTGAATTGTCCAGCATTATTATTTTATTATAAAGTATTGTACTGTATTGTATAAATTATGTCAACTTATACCTTTATTATACCTTAGGGCTAGATAATGCTGTGTGAATTGTCCAACATTATTCATCTAACTCACCGCTTGGTACTTGAGTGAGTCCCACGCAGTGCATGTGATGCGCGCGGTCGCAAAGCTCGCAGAACAACGCCTTGTCTTCGCTTGCTGGCTTGAGACAACTGCTGCAGAGCTTGCATTCTGAGCATTGCCATGGATACTCGCGGCATTTGCGGATTGTGTCCGCCCCTAGCTCCGAGCAGCCGGGGTGCACTGGAATAGAACACGAATTTAAGTAAAATAAGACATCAGTTTTACGACTTCATTTCATTTTCAGATTCAGAAGAAAATATTTACATTTTGTTATTTAAATATGGGGAATTATAAAACATTCGTATCAAAATCTAGCCGTGCGACTAAAAGAAAAAAATCGAAGTGAGCAACTAGAAATACAGAGGGGGTAAACATGATTCGACAAAAAAAATCGATGAGAGTCTGTTCAAAAAGAGAAGAGAGACAGACTCTAAAAACAATTCATTAAATTAATATACTCCTAACGAAGCCCCCCGGACTAGAGGCGGATTCGTGGCGACTGTGTCTGAAATGGTGTGTATATGTATAATTGCCCCCAGAGCCATGTCACAAAATTTATTTGTAAGTTGGTGTTCCGTTGATTCTCGTCACTCCCACTCAGTCGCTCACTTAGTAATACGTGTACTCTACAGTAAATTAATAATATACAATAAAATTATTTGACACTTAAAACTTGAATTTACAGTCACCTTTAAATAGTACCCTTTAAATACTTTTGCTTAAACTATTGTTACAACATTGATTTCATCTGTTTACCTTCTTTTGGCAAAGGCCAATTCCTTCTACTTTACTCTATCTCTCACCCACCTTATCCAGTCTTCCTCTTATCTGTTTGTTATATTTTGCAAACCAGTCCACCAGCGTTCTGCTCCATATATTATTCCAATAGCAGTATGCAGTATAGCGATTCGACTAATCAGATTCTAATTCGTTATTATTACCTGATTGTAATTTCGTTTCTTCATAAATTAGATTGTAATCATAATAATGTCATGTAGAGCGGAGACGTTACGACGACGAGCACAACACAACTGTAAAGTAGATTTTTTACTCAGTTGTCTGCAAGTCAAGCAAGCAAGTCTCATGCAAGAAAAAAAAACAGTTAAACTTACAACAAAAAACTCCTTTTTACTTGAAAATAATTACATAAGAACAACGGCACCGAACTTCATCAGACATGGCTATGAACATTCAATGAAATCACCTTGCAAACAAAAGATAAAAGAAATTTTCCTATTGGTGGAGTGGGTATTAAAGGACATTTTATTTTGGCACAGATCAACGATCTCCTCGGTCGCGCTTGGTTTTCGAGAATCTTCTTTATCTGTATCTTTGTATAACTGGCTGGTTCAGACAAGGATACACTTATGCATATACATCCTTAACGTTCAAGGTACTCACATTTAGCATTACACTGGCCGCAGACAAGGAAACGCTCGTGCGTGTACTTCCTATTCGCCTCCAGCCGCAACTTGCACACTCGGCACAGGTCGACGACCTCTTCGGCCGCGCTCGCCGTTCGAGAGTCTTCCTTATCTAACTGGCTGGTTCGCTTCACTTTCGTTAGTTTTTTACGCTGTAAAAGAAAATATTAGTAGGTATTGTATCTTTTGGAAATTACTCCAGTATAATTGAAATTATAAAAACAATAACCTAGACGTGTAGTTGGCTCGTTCGAGGCACAAAAATATTTTTAGCACACAAACAAAAGCAGTATTACTTCTGTTGTACATTACCGGGATTCCACCAATCATTTATATATTCTACCGAGTATCAATAAGCTGATGAAAAAATATCTTTAAAAAAAACAGTTTGCATCACAGGGCACATATACGTCTTTTTCATTAATTTAGCTTCAGCTGTTCCTCATCAGAACATCCATGTCCACAGCTGAACATTTCCTCACACACTTGGGGACCCAAACAAGGGAGTTTTGCCTTAATCACAACCTTCACCATGCTAGGATTGGGTCAGAGTCAAATCGTTTATTTCTTTAGTTAGACTTATAAAATAAGCATTTAGACAAGTCTAATTACTATATAAACAGGTTGAATAGTAATTACTATATCAAATAAGAAATAAGGTGCAATTGAATCGATAGATAAGCTATCGAAGAGACTTAGTTCTGCAGCATATGCAGTCAAAAAAATCCGTGATCTCACAGATGTGGACACATCTAGACTAGTTTATTTCAGCTACTTCCATAGTATTATGTCTTATGGTATACTGCTTTGGGGGAACGCTGCAGATATTAACACCATATTTGTGCTGCAGAAGCGGGCTGTTCGTGCCATCTATAAAATGGGTCCCAGAGAATCCCTACGTGATAAATTCAAAGAAATAAATATAATGACAGTACCAAGTCAATATATTTATGAAAACTTGTTGTATACTCATAAAAATATCAATAGTTTCCCAAAAAATTGCGATATACATAATGTAAATACTAGAAATAAACATAAACTCGCTGTACCCACAACTAGGCTGCATAAAATTAATGTATCTTTTAAAGGGCAATGTATACGCTTCTACAACAAAACCCCTACTGAGCTGCAAAAATTATCAGTAAATAAATTCAAACAAATTGTCAAAACTTTATTATGCAAAAAGGCTTACTATAAAATATCAGATTATCTAGAGGATAAAAAAGCTTGAGACGGATTTTGCTCCAACTCGAAAAATAACAACTAACAGGCTAAAGGTTTCTTCGTCGTTTCTTTACTTTAGTCTACATACCGAAGCGATCGAAATCAAAAATACCACTTTATTTCCGTGTCAGTGTATTTTTTACTATGATTTGACCTTTTCTAAGTGTACATTTATTGTATTTATGGAAATAAAGCATTTTTGAGTTTGAGTTTGAGTTTGAATCTTAATTCACTTAAATTTTTTGTCCACTAGCGGAAGTAGGAACTAGGAAAATTGCTTATTAGTGATCGCAGTAGAGGTATTAATTACATAGAAGGAACCTGTATTTCGACTGCAGGTGACAGTTGTCGACTGCAGTCGACGGGTGCTTTGCAGTCCGAAACTTGCCGTCCGTGTGTTTCAGACGTGCAGTTCCTGTATAAGAGACTTAGTCGGTTCTTACGACATCCACTAGCTCAGTTGGAGGGTTCGAATCTTACATTGCGACCGCCACGGTTTCAGTGGTTATTCGTCATGATTATAATACTTGATGGATTCAAGATTTTCTCTTGCATCCTGCCTGTTTTTCCTGCCAATTGCAACCTTCTCGTTCAAGTGGTGAATAGACATCTTCCAGACCTTTGTGATTCACCGTCGGCCGCATCTTCGCTTTCCAACAGGTAAGATTGGGGTCAAACGAAAGTCTAAAGCATAAATAAAAAGACCTTGGTCATTTTAATGAATTACCTTGGCGGAATGATGCGGTCCATGCGAGTCTTCACATGATGAGGAGGAATCAGCCCAGGAGCCTTCAGACTCCGAGCTCGATTCGACCGGCGACGGCGGCACGGGCGGCGCCGCTATCACAGTGTTTAGGGGGAAATACCTGCAGGCATATAAATTCAAGGTTAGCATACCGAGTATGTGATAAGTAGGCATTGACTGAAAAAGGTAAAATTAAAATAAAAAACTATCTTTGTACTGTATTGTATTTTACTTATGTGTATCAGTTAACTAGTACCCATAACACAAGCTCTGCTTAGCTTGGGGCTAGATAATACTGCGTGAATTGTTAGCATTATACTTTTTTTTACGAATGGACTATTGCTGTCATGGCTATCTGCTGTTGACGCAGATGGCCATGACAGCGTTACCGGACTTTTGGCGGGCGCAGAGGGTGACTCGCCGGTAAAGTTAGGTTGAATAAGTGGTGGCTCTTCTGCGTATCACAAGGGCCACCACTTAGGTGCCAGCCTCGGCTTGGGCTGTCGCCAGATGCTACGAGAGGAGATTACGCCTTAGGTGCACGAATGCATCTGTGGGCAGAAACGGGGAATTCTTCGAACCCACGTCCGGCGGGGTCGAATCGGATGACGTCACCTCCGGATTAACGAGTGGGTTAACGGGGTCACCGAGAACGTGTCTCGGTCTACGCAGGTGAGATACATATAGTTACCTATATATATGTATCTCACCTGCGATAATCACCACGTTTGGCGTCTACCAAAATAAAAAAAAATCTATCTATGTCGTGTATAAAGTGTCTGGATTATAAGATTAGAATAAACATGTATGTCACTCCTCAAGGGCCCTGCCTGAAACCAGCGCAGTGTTATGCAAATGCCTGATACTGCAACATGCTGAGGCAGGGACCCTCTTTACCCTTGTATTTAGTGTAGGTACCTATGGTTTGTCCACGTTGAATGGAGCACGTTAGTAAACAAAATACGACACAAATAACAAAATCTCACTTGCTTGGCGTCGAGTTTCAGATATAATTGTAAGCAATTTTTATTGAAGGGAGGATCTAAAATCGACAAGTAATGTAATTTTACGTATAAAAGGACGTGCCAACAAAGTGAATTTTAGGTTAAGTATGGGCGGTTTGTTTACGTTTATGCTTCATTCAAAATGGACACGGTATAGTCAGTAAAATTGTTTCAAGTTACTTACTACATTTATCTGTATTGTACCTACCAATTTAAGTGTTTTTGGGTAAATAAATTATCTCTCTCTCTCTATAATATCAGTTATCGAGTACCCATAACACAAGCTCAGCTTAGCTTGCGGCTAGATAATACTGCGTGGATTGTCCACCATTATTATTATCATTATTGTACAAACACCAACACTTACCGCAGCTGTTCCGGCGTATAGTTCGTATAAGCGTGTTGGAACTGGCCCGGCAGGATTGCATGCGGGTAGAAGCCCAGGGGTGGGCGACAGTGTATCGGGGCGGAGGTAAGCGGCGGGCGGCGCCGGTGGATCGTGTTCGACTGTAGATCGACACAAGCCGGCCGTCGCCACGCGTTCGCCATTGCGTTCCATTCTGCCGCTGAGGCGATGGCCGCTGCTGCCATGTCCTGATACAAAATAGTTAGATATAAGGTTATTGGTCTAGTAATTTTCTGACTGGTTCTGGCAGCGGCTGATAAATAATGAAAAGAGAACCAAATGTTACTTTTATCGTGCGTAATAAAATAACATCTGAGTGTGTACTGCCATAGACCGTTTTTCCATTCACCGGCCATACTGTTTACTACAAGTTTTTCTATGGAAATGTTAAAGTGTAAACTGTCGCTTGGAGCGTTGTCACATTTCCATATAAAATAAAGTAACGCAAACTTTGTAGTAATGAGTATGGGAGTTAGTACACACTCAGCATGTAGTTTGCAATCGTTTTTCAATCACAGTTAAATAATTAAGCAGCGCTAAGAATTCAGTACGACCTTACTGCTTTTATCAAGATACTTTTCTAGATTTGTGGATTTAGTCCTAATTCAATAATTTATTGATGCCATACATTATTTCTTATTTTTAGACAACAATATAATGTTAAGTTAAATAAACAAACCTGTCTTGTTTTCTCCGGATCAACTTTCGGTGGTTCGGGCTTATCTGTCTTCTCAATCTTCATTTCTATCTTGGTGGGTTTATCCTCTAGTTTCACTTCAGCCTCCAGAGATTCAGTCAGCTGTTTCTGCCGCTGATACGATCGATACTCTTCGTATTTGTGAGGGTAGTCGGATAGCATTATGTCTAGAACGTCACTGGCGTCAACGGCTGTGGAACCTGGGTACAAGAATTAGAAGATATTAGAGAAAATTCAGGACTTTCTTCAGCTAATGTTTTGTAGGTTTTATCTATAAACTGACGTTTATGGCTACAGTGGCCGTGTGGTGCCAGCTTAGAATTTGCACCACCTCAACTCTTCCAGCAGGTGTCGTAAGAGGCGACTAAGGGATATCTACCGGAGGCGGGCAGCAGCGCCTCTTGCAGAACAATTCTACCACCAAACTGCGATCCTCAACCCGCATGCCCAGCGTGAGGATTATGGGCATTACCCTACATGAAATAAACGCGAAAAGGCGCTTATGGGGAGGCATGCATCCAGTTGTGGACCAATATTGGCTGTTGGGGTTGAGGTTGATAATATGGCTACAGAATTGAATATAAAATAAAATGTTTTAACACCCAACAAAAACGAAAGGTGTTTTTATGTTTCATATGATTGCTTTTTGTTTGATATTTCAATCTAGTTTAATTTAGTTTTGTTTGACGGAAAATGCTGCAGCTATTCTAATATTCATTTCAAAGTAAACTCGTAGTAGCAGGTTTAAGAATTTTTATACAACAAACTTGTCATATTCTTCAAAGACCAGTCAAGGTTACCTTACCTAGATCACAAAGAGCTTCCGTAACTATGCCTCTGCTGAGGCAATAGTCCTTCTCTTCGCCAACAACCGGCCGCCGTTTTAGCTCAGGATATCGCCGCTTGAAGCTCTTTACTCCTAAGAACATTGCCACTTGTTCTTGGACCATCATTACCTGGAAATAAATAATAGTAGTCATATTCACAACAAATCTCACATCTAGCCCCATAGTTACGCCCATCGCCTGTGTTAAGAAGGTTCCAGAGACCTGTGTTTGTTTTCTCGATGGTATCGACACGTCATTTAGTAATTCACTTTTTGTATAAGATTTGCGTAGTTATTTACTATTCCCATTCAAAATGGAATGTCTTCATACAATTGAGAAACCTTACTCAAGGCTTAGATGACTGCTATACATTACAATACTTATACATACAAAATTGTATGTTTGATATTTTCTTCAAATAAATTTGTCTGAATGGCGGTGGTGAGAGGTAAGTAACCATGTGATGTCAAATCTACGTTATTCTACATACATACTAACCTGGTGATCTACGTTAGGCACGTCGCGAGGTGGCCATGTGTACTCCTTTACGTCTGACGCGGTCCATACCTTATTGCTGTAACAGAACACATCAATATTCAGTCAGGCTTACAAAATAAGTATGATTTGAATTATCCCAACGACTACGTGGGAGCGCGCCGCGCCGCCCCGCCATGCTGGAAGTACCCAAATGTAGGACCAACCTACTTGAGTTTGCCCCCATGTCACTCGCTATAATGTCAATGTATTGTCTGGGAACAACGTAGATATTTTATTCAATAACCTGCCGAAACTCCTACAAATTGCACATTGTAACCAAGTGTTTAGATTAGTACCTACTTATCATTTTGTATACCTACCATCGCCTTAGGGTTAAAAAAACCTGTTATGATGTTATATTGTCTATAAATAAATAAATCTTTGGATTACAAGACTATCTCATTCAGGGTGTCTGTATTTACCTGTCAAACAAATCAGCAAACTTCGATTTCTTCATCTTACTGCTGCTTTCGTTTGTCGAGCTCTTTACTGAGCTTTGCGAGTCTTCGTCTAACAAGTGCGAGGGTCTGAAAAAAGCGAGAAATTTGGTTTATTCTGTACTTTTATACTTAAGATACTATAATTTACTAAGAAAAGCTATCGTACTCACTTAGGAGTAGCATTATCGTCCATCATACAGGTTTCCTCCTCGAATAGTTCGACAGTCGTCGTGGCCGGCCCACAAACGCGTCCATAAATACCCATTGTCTCCTGAAATTAACAGGTATCTTCATTACAACATGTTACAGGCAATTAAAGGACAACTGTCGGTGGAGATCTTAGCCATCTTGACTAAATTGTTTCATAGTTCAATCGATACGTGTGTTGGTGGTATTTATTTACCTTCATGTAGGTAGCCCCTTTTCCGCCGCCCCGGCCCCGGCCTCGGCCCCGCGGTGTCCGCCCGCGCGGTGTCCCGCGACCTCGCCCGCCCCGACCCCGCACTCCCTTCACCTCAGGAGACTTCATATACTCCTCCAATTTCACTGAACTATCGAGTATCACCGATGGTTCACCGAAAAGTTTCATATCTGAGGAGCTCCGTCGTCGGCTAGACAGCGGCGTGAGGCAGGCTGAAGATTTATCGAGAGCTTCCGTCATACGAGGCAGTTTTATCCGCGAGCTGGTCGGGTCTTCCGGGGTAGCAGGGCGCGGGGGTGTCGGCGGGGGGCGTGGCTCGTCCTCGTCTATGGTTTCAATGACGATGACCGTTTCGGAGGAGTCTTCGTCGCTAGCCGGCCGCGGCGGCGGCGCGACCGGGCTGGCGGTGCCGCGGCGCGCGCCCCGTCCGCGACCTCTGCCGCGAGGTTTGGTGAGTATTGGCGGTCTATCCCTGGAAACAAAGAATATAAAGGTTTTAATTCATTAAAGTTATGCAATCTCGTTCAGTCAGTTCGTGAAAAATAATTACGGTAAAACTCACCGCATCAGCCGGAGCGATCGTTGAGGGCGCTCTTCTAATGCAGGCACCGGTAATGGTGTGGGCGGTTTTGCAGACTTGGGACCTTCTGATAGCGGATGCTTTCGAGGCCGCCCGCGCTTCCGGGGTGTTGGAGTCACGTCTACGGCTTTTATACTCGGAGGTTCAACTTCCACTGTTTTCAAGGCGTCTACTTCCAATGGATCTTGCGATACATCGTCAGGCGTTGAGGTGTCCCGGAATTCAGAGTTCTCGTTAATTATCATCTCTTGGACATCTGGATGGCAGTTATCTAATCGCGAAATCTCTACGATTACATCTGAACTTCCCGTCGAAGTATTCGACTCGGCATCTGGTAAAATTAGACCTTTTTTTGTGATTGTTGCTTCACTCAACTGTAAAGTTTGCATCTGTTTTGCTTGGAGATTCGACAGTATATTGTGCAACTTGGAATTACCGTTTTTAGAATTATCATTATTCAAAAGCGAATGGTTTCTCTTTTCAGTCTGTTTATTTTCCGTTCTTGGTTTAGGAGGCGAGGTCTGCGTAAAGTTTGATGCAACAGGTGTTATCGTGAGACCCTTATTTACCGATAGAAGTTGTTCTAATTTTAATCGTTTTGAATCGAAAGTCGATACTTCGCTTTCTATATTGGATGATGGGCTTGTTTCTGATACAGAAGACCTTTTGACAGCATTTCTTTTTAAGATCGCGGGAGATTTCTCTGGCGTTTCTACAACTCTTGAGCTTCGCAATCTTTTGCCTAACGTGAGGCTTTTTGCTTCTTCTGCAGCTAGTTTTTTTCTGTTAGCTGTGTTATAGTGTTTTTTCGGACTTGGCTTTTCTTGCACAGATTCATGAGTATTATCGGCATGGTTTTGTGGATTTAAATCTACAGGTTTATGAACCTCTTCAGTAATAATTTTTGCTGAAGGTCCATGATCAGTCTTATTAATTTTCAAAATTATTCGCGGCGAGTCTTGTCCAGAACTTTGATTGGATGTTTTATCTGTTATAATTTCCAAGGGTTTTGTTACGCTCTCGCTAACCTCTTTTCGTAATTCTTGGATTGTTCGTGTCTTAACAGATTTAGATGCATGACTCAAGTCATGTGCAACTTCTGGAAATGGACTCCCACTAAGCTCAACAGACAAATCAGAATTATACTTTTTGATGCCATCAACTAATGCTTTTACGGTAGTTGCAGCATTGTAGTTTATTACAGGTGTTTGCAATTTTTCTGAATATGGTAAGCAGTTACTCATGCTCATTTCTCGACTTTTCTCCGAATCATCTTTTGTATTTGACAAAAGCTGTTTCAACAGTGTACAATTTTGCAGCGATTTTTTTTGTCTCACTGTTCCTGACGATATTGGGGACGCATTGACCAGATCTGCTTTCCTTTCAAGTATCTCATTTGGAAGCATCGCATTGTTAGATATTTTATCATGTAAAGATTTTTTGTCTTTTAATTGATTTTCTTTTGATACTGATTTGTCAATGTTTTCTGGAAGATAATTGTGGTAAGTTGAAAAAATTGAGCTATGTGCAACAGTTGCTAACAAGTTTGGGCTATCTGGCCTAGTCTCAAAGTTTTTTCGATGTTGATCTCGGTCTGGTGTCATATTTGCCTTCTTAATTTTCGGAGACATAGGTTGTCTTGGAGATTTGGTTCCATCCACATTGTTGTTATATTTTTGATCTGATGCATTTTCACTTACATTTTTCATGTTTATTTTCATGACAAGAGGAGGATTTTTAGACTTCTCTACATGATCATTATTGAGATTACTATCATTACCAGTTTCTTCAGGTTTCACAATGGGTTTAATGTTTAGTTTTGTCACTGTTGGGATACCAGAGCTCCCTGGACTTTTCAAGGACTCTTTTTTTGGTGAGAGGGGAAGAGTATTTTCTTCTGGCCTAATTATCGGTTTTATGTTTAGTTTAGTAACAACAGGAATATTCTGTTCATTAGAATTGTGTTTTGTTACTTCCTCCACTTCACTTGGCTTTATGATTGGTTTTATGTTTAGTTTTGTCACAATAGGTATGTGATGATCAGAATTGTCATCACTTGAAGTGCCAGTCTCTGATGATTGATTCTCAGATTCTTTCAAACTTTCATTTTCCTCAGGCTTAACTATAGGCTTAATATTAAGTTTTGTAACAACAGGTATACTTTTATCAACCTTGTCAGCTACATTTTCATCACAGTCTTTTTCTTCTGAAGAATTTTCTTCAGGGTTTTTAAGCGGTTTAATATTTAATTTTTTAATTTTAGGTACATTTTCTACACTAGAATCTTCTATCTTATCTATAGGTTTTACTATAGGTTTAATATTCAATTTTGAAACTACAGGAACTTTGTCCACCAAGTCTTCAGAGGTTTCTCCACATTCCAAAGGCTTCAAAATAGGTTTTATATTTAATTTCGTAACTGTGGGGATGTGATCTGAGCTATCACACATTAATTGGGTTGATTTTTTTGGAGTTCTAGAAATCGTTTCTGTATCTGTTTTAGGTATTGCCTTTATAGTGATTTTAGGCACGTGCATATTTTCTTTTATCTCTGAACCTGTGCCATATGCATCTGTTGTTATTTTGAGTTTAGAGATCTCATTTTCATTTTCTGGTGGTTTTATTGGTTTGATGGTCAACTTTGGACTCAGTGGCTGGCCTTCTGATTTAGTTTTTGTTTTTATAGTAAGTTTAGGTATTTTCTCCATGATGGTTTCCTCAGATTGGCTGATAACTAAAGTAAGTTTAGAATCTTTATCATCATTTTCGTTTTGTTGGATGCCTTTGATAGTGAGTTTAGGGACATTTTTCTCTGTATAGAACTTGCCTTCACTTTCAGTGCCAGGCCTTCCCAATTTAATGGTCACTTTAGGTACAGTATCCAATGGTCCTTGGTCTGAAGTAGAGGCTTGGTCAGATGTACTTGTTTCATCATTTTCAGAATACTCAGATTCTGATACTTCACTACTGCTGGATTTTCTATGCAATTCATTGACTTTTTCTGCTGGTTTAGGAATAGGTTTTATATTTAACTTAGTAATGTTTGGAGTTTGTTCTTTTTTATTATCTTTATCATTTGTATCAATTTGCCTTTCTCCTACTTTTATTGGCTTTATAATTGGTTTAATATTTAATTTTGTCACATTTGGTATTTGTTTGTTATTTTCTAAATTACTTTCTATGATTTGATCTGTGGGTGGTCGGATCGGTTTGATAGTAAGTTTGGGTACAGGAGACTTCATTTCATCACTTTGCTTACTCCCCAATTTGATAGTCAGCTTGGGAACCTGCTTTGTTGAATCAGGATTATCTTCAGTTGCATTGATTTTTTCTGGACTTAGTAAACAGCTATTAATATCTGGCGAAGAAAGACTTAATTTTATAGGTGGAACTCTTTTGTGATCCACATGTTCACTTAGTGTATGTCTAGTAGAAATATCATACATCCGAGTTGTATCAACATACAAAGCAAGATCTGGTTTCTGCTGAGTAGAGGTATCAAGAGCATGATCTCTTTTACTAGTGCTTGAAGTTGCTACATCATTAGACTTCTTCTCAACTTTTGATACTTTTGTCAATGTTAATTTGATAGGAGGTAGTTTTTTCTCTACTTCTAATGATTCAACAGTTAAATCTTTCACGTTTTCACGTGTTTCCGTTTGAACAGCGTTTTTTCCACTCTCTTTTGGGATTGAATCAATTTCCATAGGCTCTGATGATTTAATATTAACAATAGGCAGTGTTGATTGGTCTGTTATAAGACCTTTGTCTAGAGACAGTTTTTCTGAATCACTTTGTTTTGATTCCAACAACTTAGGAACAGAAGATTTAATCTTTTTTGATTTGATTTCAGCTTTCGGTTCTTGTTCATTTAATTGAGAGCTATCCGATTTCACTAGACTGACCTCCTTAGACTGAACTGGTTGAGGTGCTTCCAACTCTGTCTCAGCTGGTACCGAGGTCTCTGCTAGAATTGGGCTGTCTGTTGTTCCAACTGAAGGTTGAACTTTTATTTTTGCTTGGGCTTCTGATAATCCATCTTTGGACTGAACTGGAGTCAGCTCTGTTGATATAATTGATACCTCATTCACAAGACTTTCTGTTGGTTCTTCTGTTGATTGAACCATAGTTGGAACCAGTTTTGTGACAGTTTGTGAATTTTCTGTATGTCTGGATGCACCATTATCAATAGATGTTGATTGAACTAGAGTTTGTTCCAGTTCTACAACAGTTTGTGAATTTTCTGTTGCTTCTTCTGTTGATTGAACCAGAGTTTGTACCAGCTCTGGCACAGTTTGTGAACAATCTGTTGGCTCTTCTGTTGATTGATCTAGAGTCGATGCCAGTTCTGGGACAGTTTGTGAACTTTCTGTTGGTTCTTCTGTTAATTGAACTACAGTTGGTGCCAGTTCTGCGACGGTTTGTGAATTTTCTGTTGGTTCTTCTGTTGATTGAACAAGAGTTGGTACCAGCTCTGGAACAGTTTGTGAAACTTCTGTTGGCTGTTCTGTTGATTGATCTAATGTTGATGCCAGTTCTGTGAGAGTTAGTGGTTCTTCAGTTGATTGAACTAGAGTTGGTGCCAGTTCTGTCACAGTTTGTAAATTTACTGTTTGTTCCTCTGTTGATTGAAGTAGAGTTGGCACAAGTTCTGCAACAGTTTGCGAACTTTCTGTGGGTCCATCAGTTGATTTAACTACAGTTAGCACCAGCTCTGCATCAGTTTGTGAACTTTCTGTGGGTCCATCAGTTGATTTAACTAATGTTGGCACCAGTTCTAAATCAGTTTTAGAATTCTCTGATGGTACTTCTGCTGATTGAGTTGGTACCAGTTCTGGTACAGTTAGTGAGCATTCTATAGGTTTTTGTTTTAACTGTCTATGTCTCTGTTCACTTACTTTAGGTCCACTGTCTATATTTTTATCATTCAATTGAACTTCAGGTAGAACTTTAGCCTCAGTTTGTTCCGGCTCCTTTGATTTGACTTCAATTGTAACATCTACTTTTGAAGCAGTATTGGTAGGTTCAGTTGGTATGTTAGCTGATTCACTTTCTGCATCTTTTTGTTCAATTATCTCTGTCTCATCCTGGACAATTTGTTTATTTATCTGTTCAGCCTGAACTAAACTCAATTCTTCTGATTGGCTTTGTTTTGATGTTATTGCTTCAGTTGGAGTCATAACTGGTTTTGATTTCTGTTGTCCCAGGCTTACTTCAAATTTTTCTGACTTAGCTGGTTTTCTCAAATTGTTTGGATCTGGTTCATTTGATTGATTTTCTTGTGATTCACTAGAATCCTCTTTTGATTTGGTAGACTCTTTTGTTCGTTCAACTTGTATTGTTTCACTTGATGTCAATTCTAATTCTATTCTACTTGAGTCAGATGTTTTCGATTGGCCGCACATTGATTTAGGCTCTCCTGAACTAACTTCACTTGGGGCTAACTCAAGAGCTGTATTTGATTCTTTATTTGATGGTTCTGCTTGTGCATTTATGTCCGTAAACAGTTCATTTTGGATGCTATTTTCAGTTAAAATTTGTGTTTTAGACTCTGATATTGGATCTTGTGATTTAGGAGCATCATGAACAGTGGCACTTGTGGGTACCACTGGGAATACTGGTGCAGCATGTTCATCAGACGATGTTGACTGACATCGTTCTTTCTCAGGTGTAACAACTTCAGGTGATTTAGAACTGTTACTCAGCATGGGAATAACTTTAGGTCTTACGAGTCTAATTTTTTTAGGAGCTGTCGAGGTTTCTGCTTTGCAGATACTAATTTCACTTACATTGCTAATCTCTTCAGGCTTAATGTTACCATGTTGAAGGGATACTGCATCTGAGGAGCTAGACACATCCTTCACTTTGACATCACAACTCGTTGATGGAGATGCGTGAAGCACAGGGGATTGAGAGTCCACTGTGGATGATACTGTAGAATCTGGCCGTTTATCACCAGGTGCTGGCCGGACAAGCCGTCTTTTCATGGGCGACTTATATGATGGTTCCGCAGAGAGTTCTTTGCTTTCACTTACACTACACTCACTAGAAGTAGATTCTGCTCTTTCAACAGTCACACTGTCTCTATTATCACTGGATGTTACACACTTTAGTGTCCTATTTGATTGTTCTGATTCTTCACTTGCACTAATGTTTGAATGTTTTTGAACATTTTGTATACTGCTGCAGGGAGCGTCACACACTGGTGGTAGAGCCAGGGTTTCTGGCTCTGCACTTTCTACTGCACTAATGTTTTCAGTTTGTTGTTGATTTGAAGATGTTTCTGTTATGTCAACACTAACAGGACTTCTTTGTTGTGATATAAATTTGGTGCTTGTATTTGCACATATTGATTCTTCACTGTGTTGCGTACAATCTAAGGAGTTTACAGGGGTGCTTTCCTGTGTTTCCACTTTATCAATGCAAGCAGGTGGTGATTGGGGCCATTTGATAGGGATGTTGGGTTGTTTTGTTTCGGTATCACTGAGAGACTCGAATGCCTCATTCAACAATCGGTCATTATCTACCGAGAACGGCAAGCGCTTTGGAGCACCAGGCCCGTCGACGAATTCATCAATCATGTCGAGTATCGCCTCGGTGCTCGTGTTGACATCTTGCGCCGACGGCGACGGAACGCTGTCGCCGTCGAAGTTGTCTTCCGACATCGTGGGGGTTCGGGCCGACGCGCTGGCCTCAGGGGGCTCGAGCTGGGTGTTGCTTGGCTCGACGTTCTCCACCAGCCCGTCCTTTTCCCGCGCCGATGCACGGCAGGACGCGCTCGTCGCGTTGCCCGCATCATCTTCCGAACTCTCCATTATCTACTGTTTTGCAACGCTGTCATATCTGAAAGATAAAACACTCGCTGGGTGATATTTACGTTACGAATGGGTAACCTGACGACGTGCGAGATTGACAAGCCACAGGCACCATTCTAATTCACCATAACGCTACAAAAATTCTTTCACGGGTTCCACAGTGATGATTTATACCTACACATGTACTTTTGTTTCATATTCACGACGTTTTCGTCTCGCAAGAGGACGCGCGAGGTCTTTGAAACTATTCAACAGCGTAAACCGGCAAACAAAAAGCTTGTATACGCCATTTTTAAAACCAAAGACATGGCAGATTGGGATGTATGGGCCAATAAAAAATATCCATTCCTACAATTCGGCCATTGTCGTGTTGGTAAACTGCAAGAACATAGATCGCTCTACTTGAGCTTGTAAAAGAGTAATAAATATACTTTCGACATGTGATAGAGCGAGTCAGCTAATAAATCACATTGACCTGCTTGCTTTTCGAATATGGCAAGTTTTGGAAACACTGCGTTTTTTTTCCTTTGAAGAAATATTCGTGCTTGCTTGATAGTGTAGTAACCAACGTAGAACATCATAACCATAGACACCGTTCTTTCAAGAAGCTTGCATTCATTCGGCCAATTTGATGCTTTTTTTTTTTTTTTTTTTATTATGTCATGTCAAATATCAATCACAAATGATCACAAATCAACAACACACCACCGAAGTTATTTATTGTATTCTCTTTGACACCACAACAAGAAGTTGAAGTTGAGCCCGCGCGGCCGCGTAGATATTTATTAAGCTATTGCATAGCTTCTATCGCGGGCCTTGAGCGCGGGGACCGAATCCAGAAATTCCGTAACGAAAAAACCTTGACGTTTGTCTCTTTAGTTCAGCAACTCAGGGGCGGATCCAGGATTTTATTTTGGGGGGGGCCATTTTGACAATGTTCAGATATAGGGTAAAAAAATCACAACCTCTTCCTCCACAGCCTGTATTGGTCCACTGTTGGACGCAGGCCTCAGGTAGGGGGGGGTTAATAATATCCCATTTTTTTTTACTTTGACGGGACTTGAACCCGCGTCCTTCACTAAAACTACTTAGAAGAGGAAACAGATCATTGTTGCCAGGGTTCACAATGGTTCACAAAATAAATTCATACATACAAATAGCAAGAAACCCATATGAAATGAGATATTTACAAAAAAAACTATTTTTCGTGACCTTTGACCTTGAAATGTAATAGTTGCGCACACCCTACTATATGTAGGTTTTGAGACAACTTTTAGGGTAAATATAAGAATGAAAAATATTTAGTAACAATTCCGCGAAAAAACCTTCTGCGATAAAATCTAACAAATTATACATTTATACAAAATGAAAGAACATTTATCAAAGCAAGTCGTCAACTAGTTTCGTCTCTCCACGAGAGAAGGTTTTTTCGCGGAATTGTTACTAAATATTTTTCATTCTTATATTTACAATGGATTTCCGCAAAGTAACGCCTGAATCTATTATTTAACTTTTAGGGTGTCGATATACAAGTATTTACAGACTTACAGCTGGGTATCTCAAATTCCGAGATTCTTACCTAATTTAAGCTTAAATGACTGGACTAATAGCCAGGATTCTGTAAAGAGGGGTCAGGTGAAAAAAACAAAGAATATACATAATGTACCTTCATAAGACGAGGTCGTAGCCCAAGAATTTGAGTCACGCATCACTACTAACAATTAACCACGGCGAGCGAAGCGAGCCACGAATTTTTAAGGGACTTTTCCGGGTTTTAGGGAAAAGTAAGTGCGCAGTGGTAGAAACACATAAGCATGAAAAACAATCAGCAAGCAGAGACAGCCCTGAAAATTTTAAAGAGTGCGCGACTGAGATTGAATTGTTAGGAGGAATTGTTAGATACATAATGAATATCGGTGAGTCGCAGTCTTTTTGAAATTGGTGAGGTATGCTTAGCAAGACGCGAAAGCTATGATAGTAAGTTATGAAAAATAATAAAATTTTAACGATTTACAACAAAATAGATGAGCCCTGCCCTAAAGAATCTACGAAAATCAAAATCTGGTGTCTACTTGGAAAAGGAATATCGAAGTTGTGTTCGCTGTCGTACAAAATGAACTCTCGCTCGCGTAAGATTAGCTTATCACGTAAACGAATCAGAAACTTCCATTTCAGTATAAGGGGGGCCTTCATGGGCACAGCCAGAGACGAGACAGTACTCCAGCGGAGCAAGCCGCGAAACCAAAATATTTTTTGTTAATTTCTCGCGTTAGTAGTCAAAATGATCTTATTGTGAGATCGAGACCATGTATTATTAAAAATGGACCACGAAACAGAGGACAATGTAACCGAATTTTTTTGCTGTTTTGTCGTTTTGTTAGATATTTTGATATTTTGCAACTGAACTGAAAACTGAAAGGAGGCTTTAGTTCAGATCCAGGTCACGTCGAGAGAGGCAAAAGATGTTCGCCACGCCCGTGGTGATACATCTGTTAGTTAGTTTTACATTGAACTAACTACAAATATTCGATACGTTACGAGTACGGTATAACTCTAACGTACGTACTTATTTAGCTAAGTATTCTTAAAAGGGCTCTGCTAATAAAGGGCAAGAACACCTCAATGCAAAAAACAAATTAAAATGCAAAAAGCAGTGATATTTTTGTCATCTCTCTGTATTAAATTGTTTGAATTGAATGTTACGAAAGCGGGAACGCGTACGTTTCTTTCTTCGCAAGTTCGCGTACTCGCGAGTAACATGCGCGCACACTGTACTACTTTTTCTTTTACTTAACTTATATTTTCAAGTTAAATCCAATACCGAGGTATACTTAGACGAGTAATTTTATTTAATATAAATGTGGGTTTTAGTCAAATAAAGAGCGTTTTTGTAATTTAGAACTAAGTTTTTATTAAAAGAAAAATACGAGCAATCCACACACATTACGTGTTGACGTAAGTAAGAAGGAAGTCCAGTGTCGCAACCAGAGGGGTGGAATGGAAACCTAACTAAAAACGAATTCGGATGCGTTCTCATTCTATCAATATAAACAGCTTGAAAAATATTTATTACTGACAATCAAATAAGAAATGAGGTGCAATTGGCTATAATTCACTTGTGTTCACTAGCGGAAGAAGAGAAATAGATATCATTTACCTATGTTCATTTCAAAGTCGTTGAACGTGTCGATGGACGTGGTAATACTGAGAAGAAATTAACCTCTTGAATTTAGTTTGTAGATGTATGTAAAGTACCGACTTACCTAAAAAATATATTTCTGTACTTTGATTTAAAGTAGGTACCTACATAACCTACCTAAGAGTAGGTATGCCGTGGCCCGTGTAAAAGTGCATCTGAATTTAATCGTAAAATTGAGTCGAAAGTATGGAACTCTTGGGCCTTTTGGGGGGGGCCATGGCCCCCATGGCCCCCCCCCTGTATCCGCCAATGCAGCAACTCGCCTCTAGATGGCATTGCAATAGCTTTACCGCGGCAGTCCCCGAGTGCCACACGTCTTTTTTTTATTATTGTATTCTACTGTTCTGTGTTATGTGTTATGGTATTCTCATAGGTATTCTGTACAAAGAGAATACAATAATTTCGTGAGGTATTCTCTTTGCGAGCACCGAACAGCGGGCCGGACGAAATCGAACGATTTTCGTTTCTATTTTCGAGTGTTCATAGTTAATGCTTAAATTTCCCTATCAATATGACGACTATTCGGCCCTTTACATGTGAAGATATGTTAAAATTTAACAATGTGTAAGGACACGGTAATTCGTATAATTGCCATTTTGCTACGATGAAGGTTGCTTTTGCTAGCTAAAGGGTGCCTGGCGGTACTTCTTATTAAACTACTTTTCTTTCTATTTGTAGGAATTTGGATCCTTTGACCGAAACCTATGGCATATCATTTTACACTCAATACCTAGCCCATTGGCCAGAATACTTTCAGGTCTTAGAAGCACCCAATGGGGAAATCATGGGATACAGTAAGTATAATTATTTTAAAAAGTTAACATGCCCAAAACATTTTAAGACAACAAATAATGTGGTTGGTCTGATTAAATTATACACAAGCCAAACTCGATGTGGAATATTGGTAATCCAACTGCCGATAAAATTATCCTAAAATTTAGAAATCCAAGCTTACAGTTTATCCTGTTTACAGTTATGGGCAAAGCTGAAGGGCATGGAGAGACTTGGCATGGTCATGTGACTGCACTGACAGTCAGTCCTGACTACCGGAGACTAGGATTAGCTGGCAATCTGATGAACATCTTGGAAGAAGTGTCTGAGAAGTAAGTGAAAGCACATGATCACTACATTATCTAATCCCGGAGGTAGGAGTTACAATCTATGACATATCAATTTACTTCTGCTGATTGCATAGCATCATATTTTTGTTAGTTACCTCAACCATACCAAATAGACTCATAACTTATTTTTTGTTACAGAAAAAATGCCTACTTTGTTGACTTGTTTGTAAGAGTCAGTAACAAGGTTGCCATAAAAATGTACAAGAACTTAGGATATATTGTGTACAGAACAGTTTTAGAATATTATTCAGGGGATCCTGATGAAGATGCCTATGGTAAGTTACAACAATTCATTTGCATCTATAAGAAATATATTTGTAGACGATAAATATAATTGTAATATTTTTGTTTTATTTTACAGATATGAGAAAAGCTTGCTCAAGAGATGTAGCTAAAAAATCTGTTATACCATTATCACATCCTGTTAGACCTGAAGAAATTGAGTGATATTATTTGGCCTATTTGGACCAACAACGGAGTAAATAATTTAGATGGTTGGTCTACGCCAGAGACAAGCTGAACTGGTTATTTAAAGATGTCCCCATAGGTCTGAATAGGCATTGTTTTAAGAAATAAAGCTTTTATACTCAATGTATATACAGTGAAATAAAATAAAAGGTTTAAAAGTTGCTTATTTATTTTCATAAATTTATTCTTATAAGCTGTTCTGATTCTCTTCATTAGGTTGAGGTGGTGTATGCCCCTCTTCTTCATCATCTTGGCTTTCAGACTCTGTTGTTTCTGTTGTTGGAGCTATCTCTGTGTCTTCCTTTTGTTTGCGCCAATTTTTAGCTGCCGCAAGCAACTTCAAATTTGGTCTGACCATTTCATCTTCTGGGAATATGTAATCAAACACCTCCTCCCATCCTTCTTCGACACCAGTTTCATTGATAATCTTCTGTCTCTTTTTAACTCTCCTAGGCATTTTAGCCAACACCTTTTCAAGCTTGATCTCTTCTCCTATTTCTGTCTCAAAGTCCTTCCAAGCTTCAAGTAAGAGAACCCTTGCTTCTTTCTCACCTGCACTTCTGAGGCTGTCATTAGCTCTTTCATAAACGCGTCGTGCTAGTTCAATATTGATATTGTCAACATTCTCTGCATTCAGCTCAAACTTTGCATAGGATAGCCATACTTTTACATGTACTGTCCTTTCCAGCAGTCTTTCATAGAGCTGCCTTGCCTTCTCTGTTTCACCTTGTGATACTTCAAAATCAATATAGCTCTTCCACAAGAGTTCTGGCATGTCTAATCTGGGTTGTCCCACAGCTATTTCATAAATAGCTCTAGCCCTATCTATGTCTCCTAACAGAGTCTCCAGCTCAGCAAATTTGATCCAAGTTATACAATTTTCTGGACCATATTCTAAGAACTTCTGGTAAAGAATCCTGCATCTGTCAAACTCCCTGAGTTGGATTTCTAGGTCTATGTACCCTCTGTATATTTTGTCTCTAGGACTCATACCCAAAGCCAGACCTAGAGACTTTCTAGCTTGCTTCAAGTCCTTGCATCTCACTTCAAACTGAGCATACATCAGCCATATCTTAGAGAATGTAAATATTTTATGTGGAATTAGTTCTAAGCATGTTCTGTACACTTGTCTTGTTCTCTCAATATCCTCAGCTTCAAGTTCTTCATAAAGGGCGTAATTTATCCAGAGATAGATATAACGGCGCCAAAACTGCTTATCCTTGGAAGGTGGTACATTTGCGATGGCCCTTTCATATGTGTCTCTTACATCATCAACATTTCCCTCATTTTCAACCAGCCTTATGTAATCAAACCATGCATCGTAGTTTGTTGGATTCTCAATAACTTCCTGCTCATACATGTACTTTCTCTTGTTCACAATGACATCTTCAATGCCAGATCTGTCTCCATATTTCTTTTCATGTATGGTGTAAGCTTTATAAAGTTCCTTATTTCTGTCTTTAGGGATGTGATCCAAGGCATATTTGTAAATAACTCTGGCTCTATCATGTTCCTTTTGATTTTCTTCAAACTTAGCAAAAGCTATGAACAGACGTTCATCTAGATCCTCATCTCCAAAGAACTCAACTGCTCTTTCAAAAACTTTTCTAGAGCCATTGATAAATCCATGATTTTCTTCAAATTTTGCAAATTTGATCCAGTGTTTGACATCAGGATGTACCATTACAAATCTTTCATAGATTTGTCTGCCTCTATCAAGCTCTTTATATCTTAATTCAAAGTTGATGTATGTTTGCCAGGCTTGTTCATCAGGTTGCCATTCCATCCATCGCTCAAACACCTGAAAAATTAAGAAGGAATGTTTACAGCCACTGTTATACGAACATAATAGGCCAACAATTATACAAAATATGCCCATGCAGATGTTTTGTGAATGAGGGAGTTAAAATCATACGAACCTGTCTAGCCCCAGCTACATGTTCCAACATTTCTTCCATATAAGTATATTTGTACCAGAACTGGGACACTCTTGGCAGTATAGTAACAGCTCTGTCCCAGAGATTTCGGGCATGATTCACTTGCCTGTTGCGCATCTCCATTTCAGTGTACTTCAACCTGAAAAGTGTCACAAAAATAGGTTGGGTTAATGGGTCAATTTGAAAATACTATATTTCTAAGGCTTTATATGAAATGTAGGTGATGAATATTCCTTACCAAAGGGTGATATTTCTGTGGTCCACATCCAGGGCTCGCTCGTAAATAGAGCGGGCCCTCTGAACTTGCTTTTGAGATTCCTCCCATTGTGCATATTTGAGCCAATTGCCAATTACCTGTAATAACAAACATAGTGTTGTGCTTGAAAGAATTACGATGGTTGTCACCTAATTTTAGGTTATAAGTTTAGATAGTTGGGGTTATCGTTAGGAGTAGTAGTTACCATACGATTTTTCCTGATATTATCTTCGAAAGCTTTTCGTTTTCGATGCTGGTATTCCCTCAATTCCTCAGGATCAGAGATCTTTTGTTTTGGTGGAGGAGGTAAGATTTCCAAATCTCTTTCTTTGGCTTCTCTGAGCAGCTGTTCAGCTGTTATCTGTATCTCTGCTGGTGCTTTATTCTTTACCTGTCAAGAGGATTGCAATAATGTCGTGAACATAAAACAGTAAATACAAGTTGTAAACAACTATAAAAATCGAGTTTTACCTTTGCCACTTTGGGCATTTTAGTGGGTTTTGCGTCCATTGTTGCGAATAGATTTTTTTGATTGTTTTTATTTGTCCCAAATGTGAAAATTTAAAGTAGTAAAATACAGCAAACAAAACAAAAGTAAAATTCTAAAAATGTAAGTAATACACTGGATGGAACGACGAAGAAGCAAAACGGTGACTGACGGGCGCAAGAAGTGTTGCCAACCAACACTGGATACTACTATTGCTAGCCGGGCGGGGCGGGGCGGGCGCGGCGGGGCGCGCGGTGCGGCGGCCTAGCACGGGGATTGTTGTCTAGGATAAAATAGAGAAAAAATACATCGCATCGTCATAAATTCCGTAAATTATTTATATATATAGTACACA
The DNA here is from genome assembly GCA_955876795.1 of Eupithecia tripunctaria. Classification (NCBI taxonomy): domain Eukaryota; kingdom Metazoa; phylum Arthropoda; class Insecta; order Lepidoptera; family Geometridae; genus Eupithecia; species Eupithecia tripunctaria. The sequence continues at coordinate 10,344,290 of OY041612.1, forward strand.
AGTTGAAGGAATTAATTTCAAACATTTCAACAATCCCCGTGCTAGGCCTACTGATGACCTGCGTAAGGTTGCAGGCTGATCCGTTGATCCGTTCCGCATTACACGGAGTTTAAATGAACACAGATTTGAACGAAATATAAAGTAGCGGTTTTCAATATTGCAAAGAAAAAATATTCCCGTAAATCAGAAAAAAATTGATTAGGTAGGTATAATAAAATATTAAAAACCGTTAAAATACCTATTTAAATTTTGCCAAAAGAGTACCTACTAAATAGCCTTGCTCATTGTATGTTTTGTATTTTTAAATTACTAATTAATAAGGTTGGTTTAAGCCTAATATTCGTTCTTCGATCAAGTGGAATAGGTAGGTACCTATGGTTTATCCATTTTGAATGAAGCATGTTAGTAAACAAAGTACGACACAAATAACAAAATCTTACTTGCTTGCCGTCGAGTTTCAGATATAATTGTAAGCAATGTTTATTGAAGGGAGGATCTAAAATCGACAAGTAATGTAAATTACGTATGAAAGGACGCGCCAACAAAGTGAATTTTAGATTCAGTATGGGCGGTTTGTTTACGTTAATGCTTCAAAATGGACACGGTATAGGTAGCTAATTACCATAAGAGTACACTTGACTGTTTGTGATGACAAACATACAGAGATGGCATGCATTTCATTAAATCTTATCACTGTCATCATTATAGACATACCCGCGCGATAGAATGAACTGCACAGTGATTTATGCCGCCGAACAGACTAGCACAAGGGTTAGCAATCATATAAAAACTATTGAATGTATCTCTTCAAAATAAATTTATTTTAACTTAACTAACTAAACTACACAGAACAGTATATCCTAACGGACTAAACTATGTCGGTAAACCCTTCATTGTAGAGTGTCCTTCCCCGTGTGTTATTTAATTTCTGTCAAAGTTAAGCTAAAATTCGTGTTAAAATACGGAAGTTTAGAAGGTTGTATTTTTTTAACGTATCTTTTTTTTACTGTTTTAGTTGTCAGAAAAATATAACTAGGTGTCGCTACTTAAATAGACCGAGCTCTAGATCGCGCTACGCGCTACTTGTAAGTTTTGAAATTAATAAATTCAGTCTATCCCAAGGTGTTTTATTCAATAAAATTCCTCATCAGTACAGTCAGTCGAGTGGGCTCAAACATAGTTTATAAATTGATTTCATCCTTAGTTTTGGATGGTCAACATCAAACAGCCTTGTAGTCCCTTCCACGTTACGTTTGTTTGAAAAAATGAGCGTCTAGTTCCACCTTAATTCATAAATCGCATATTTTATAAATTACAATTTTAAAATCTTTTGATTTCAAGGTTTAGGTATCTTATCACAACTTCTATTATATCGGCAAAGGTTTGCCGCTTTTCGCTGGGTTTATAATCGTTGTTCGCATTTAGTGTGGATACTTGCTCTCGTTCGCTTCGTCTCGGCACCCGGCATTATCTGACGTCGTCGTCGTCGTCGCTTCGCTGAGTAACCAAGCTCAAAGCAGAAGGTTTTTGCAAATAAATACACAACTTTGACACATATTTACCTTGTGGGCATCCCTGAAAAGTATCAACCATAGATGAATGAGTGAATTTTCATTTGGTCCAATTAAAAATCTTTCAACCTTCATTCATTTTTGTCTACCAACCTAACAAATCAAAACTTCTAGTATATAATCAAGTACTATACATAATACAACAATGGTTTTGAAGGTTTTACACAATCAAGCCGTAATAACAAGTGAAGGAAACGAATAATTCTATTTCTCATTCATTCTAACAAGAATTCGTAAACATTTTGATAACCTCAAATTTGAATTTCGTTGTTTGTATCTATCAAGTACCTAGGTATAATAAAAAAATACATAATGTTTTCACTGATATCTCGACCGACAACGAAATGTCCATGTACGTTCCATTTTTGACAACGTTCCATTGATTATACTCTTTAGGTATACATAAATGTATAGTACGTTCATCCGATCAAGCTCCTATAACATCTAAAAACTATTTTTACAGACAGCAGATTAGCTTCAGGGATCAGCAAAGTAGGTCCAATATTCCGACACCGCTCAGAGGATCAAGTGGAATACATAAACTCGGTTATTGAAAACTCTTCTTTAGATTGGACATCAATAAAGTCCAATGTACTCTCGCAGCAAGGCAGTATAAATCAAAAAAACTTTGAAGGAATCGTACTAAAGATGCTAGTTAACCGTGAAAAGCTAGATGCTGCCCTATCCTTCGTTGATCATCTCAGAGGTAGCAGCGAGGAAATGACTTTGGGCTCAATAAATGGAATTCTAGGCCTTTATTATAGTATTGGGAAAACGAGAAAACTATCTGATGAAGAGAAGTTATTCATTATAAATTCTTACAAAAGTCTCTATGATAAGTACAAAGTTCTGGATTTTGCGACCTGCGAAAAATTAGTTCGCGCTCTTTGTGTTATTGACGAGTGGGAAAAAGCCCTGTGGGTATTAGAAGATATTCATCTAACTAGTGTTCCATCCCACACAGCCTTTAGTATCCTGATAGGAACACTTTTTAGGAATAATAAAAAGAAAAAAGCATTTGAAGTCATAAGCGAAAGTGTAAAATACAAAAGACCATTGCAGTATGAAGCATTTGAAGAATGGATCAATTTTCTACTTAGGAAATATAGAGATAGGAAGACTATTTTGAAGCACTTATCTGAAATACATGATCATATTTCAAGGAACTATGCGGTAGTAGATACAGACACTGCAAGTAAGTTTAAAGAGACTTACTCTAATCTTGGGTGGGTGGCAGATTTTACTGAAATACGAAGGGCAAAGTGAGTTTGATACATTTTCTAAAATGTTACTTACCTTTTTAAATTCCTGACAGTCTTCACTGATTAAAAAACCTTTGGTAGCAGGTGAATGATCTCCTTCAGCACTAATTTGTCTCACTCTCTGTTACACCTACATCATACCTTCCTACCTATAATTAAACTTCTAAATTACTAGACAGACAACCTCTACATATATGTATAGTGCAGTGGGCATAGATCTAGTACCCATAACACAAGCTCTGCTTAGCAGGGCATGCAACATCAGCCACACAGCATCAAGTAGCTCCAAAATAAATAGAGCTTGTGTTGTAGGTATTGTGTTATGGTACTAATATTTCATTGGCTTTTTGAAATCTATGAAAGATGATGTAAGAATAACTGGTGATAATACTAACAGATGTGTATCTTTTACTAACTTAAATTATAAATTAATATTTTCAGTGGAGAATGCATGAAATGCAAAGAGAAATTAGACCACCTGAATTTGACAGATGAAGAATTTTACACCCTACAACAAAATGTCAAAGAAAAATTAATAGTTGGGTCTGATCTTTTCCTCAAATCATCCCCGGAAGAGTTAAAAAGATTCTCAACATTTTTGGAAAAAGCAGGCCCATTTGATATTGTTATAGATGCACTAAATGTTGCTTTTGCATTAGGGAGAAGTTCCCAATCAGACAAGATTGACTTTCTAATGAAGACGGTGAATTATTTTAAAAATAAAAAGATACTGCTTCTTGGGAGGAAACATATGACTAGATGGGATAGAGGAAGTATAGAGAAGCTTAGCAGAAGTGCTGGTACTTTCTTCACAGATGATATGTAAGTTTTTATTATTGACCACCACTGAAAAACTTCCTGGGTTCACCAGTTAACAGTTAGTTTACTAAGTTAACAGTTAGTTCACTAAGGCATGAATAGAAATCTCAATAAAATATATAATTTATATATATATAAAGTTATTAAATAGGCCTAAGCCGTGACCATTAGCAAGCTGACAAGGCGAGAAGGCAAGGAAATTGAACAAGTTTGCCCAGCAGTGGCATGAAATATGCTAAAAACAATAAGCCTTGACCGGTCGCATGGAGTTGATGGAGGTGACTCAGGACTATTTGTGGCATTGTGTGGGTCTTTATCCAGCAGCGGGCATATGTGTGCTGTTATCATGAAGCCTTGATCACTTGCCATACTTGTATTTGATCCCTAGTTGCTAGTGAGCCAATAGCGCGGTGTTATAACTTATTTAATAAATTTTGCCATTGGTAAGGTATGAAGTCGTATGTACAGACAGAATCAAAGGAACAAAAGCGTAACATGATATACTCTTTAAAATCTGTTTTAAAATACCTTTTTAGTAGTTTTGTCATGTTTAGGTCGGCGGACGCTTAACTGACAAAAAACGGTATCACTTGCTTTAGTAATGATATTGTAGCCCATAAAAAGGCCGCTTCATAGTAGCGCCATAACTTTATACAGTTCATTTCAGCTCCCAAGATGATCCATTCTTCATAACGGCAGCGATTCTGAGCGGGCCACACACAGACATAGTATCGAAGGACTTGCTTCGGGGTCACCAGTTTAACCTGCAAGATGAGAACCTGAAGTACATCTTCAAGAAATGGCAGTGGCAGCACCAATGGATGGTCTTTATTGGTCACAATAGAGGAATTAGAATGCAGGTAAAAAAATATCGCACGACATTACCCAGGCTTAAGCCAGTTGCACTGAGGCAAGATTTAAAATAATTCCTTTGTATATTCCGTAATAGTAAGGAGTGGCGTTAATTTCGCATGTATATAATCTTTCCACTTCATCATCAAACCCCCTCATACTCAAATGTAACTCACATTTAAGCATGTCTCAAGTAATTGTGGGTCGAATGGGGAAATGGTAGTGGGTTGAATTGACATTTGACATTTCTGAAAGTAGCTCGCTTCGCTCGCCGTTGATTCTATGGAGTGTATTCTGTTGCCGATATTATTTAATTTTTTACCTTATCATTTTGACGACCTCTGTGACGCATCGGCAGATGGTTTGCCTGCGACGCAGGAGGTTGCGGGTTCGATTCCCACCCCGGGACAAATGTTTGTAGGATCTGCAGATATTTGTTCAGGGCATTCTGGATGTTTTTTTAAGGTAAATTAAAAATATCTTTCTATTTAGTGTATTGTATTAAGTATATCAGTAATCTAGTACCCAAAACACAAGCTAGTTAATGCTGTGTGAATTGTCCAGCATTACTATTATTATTATTTATCCATACAACTTTCTTTCAGGCGCCGCTAAAATTCACGCCTTGTGCGCAAAAAAATAGCAACAATGGCAGCTACCACCTTCCGTACCAGCGAGAAGACTCCAAGAGCGCGGGACAAGTTAACGATGGCATCCCTGACCTTTCGAGTTGGCTGTGTATAAGACAGAAAGAGAATAAATGAATTAAGTCAATAAGAAACCTTTTCGATTCTATAAGTGTAAGGTCACTGACTTCCATTAGTTTATCATCATCATCATCATCATCATCCATTAGTTAAGGCAACTTTATTCCTTTATATGGATTAGGAGGAAACTTTTGCCAAAATCACGTAGCTATTTAGCGCTTAGACAAGATAAGCAGAGAAGGTATAAGTGCTTATTTACGGAGCCGCATCACGCGCAAATCACGCGCCACTGCATGGACAAACGAAATTACCTCCCTACCAAGCAAGAAGGACATAACATGAAACCTCTTTGAACTAGAACATAGTTTTCGTTCTACCTCCTTGCCAAAACCAGTTGTGTGCGTCAGTCAGTAAGATGGTACTTGGTACCAAACTTGGTACCTAACCGCCATCAAACTTCGACCGCCATATTTTACGCGATGGAAATCAAGATGTTTGTGTAATTTTATTTTGCAAGTTAAAATTTTCAGTTTTCAATCATGCCTACAGCAGGGGAGAGCAGTAGTAAATTGTCATCAAAAGCAAACCTTTCATCGCGCTCAGACCTAAATGTAAAAGCGCATGGTAAGAATTTTATGCAAACGGTTAAACCAAAATCAGGAATACCTCTTATAGGGTGTGCGTCAAGTTAGCAGCCACACCATGGAATTTGGTGGTTTCAACTATGCCAATAAATGTGCCATTAAATTGTGCCTCTCGATGCCTAAGTAAAATAAATAGTGCCCCAGTACTTTAGGAGATATTTAGGTCTTTCACTGTGGCTGCTATCTTGACGTCAAGCTGGCAGCCCCACTGATTTCGACGAAACTATAGCGAGATTAGAATCGTGAACTATGCCAAATAACTGTGCCGTACGATACCTAGTTCTCCTGCAAAGCTTAGAACTAGACTCCTTGTGGTTTACGAGATATTTGGCTCTGAACAGCTACGTACATTACGCAGAGTACAGATGAGTACAAAAGATTACATTACGATTGCCACGTGTCGCTAGATGGCGTTTATTACAGCTAAAGCGCTTTGATCACTTATAATAACATTGTAGTTACTTTGTTCTGCCGTTGTATTATACAAAATATATCACTCGATAGATATCAGGATTTCGTTTTGGTGCCTACGTTTGTAAGACAAAATGTGTTCACACAACGGCTAGCCACATTAACTACATGACGATTGCCACTTGTCGCTAGATGGCGTTTATTGCATCAAGTGCTTACTTGAATTTATTGAGGGCGGAAACGGAGGTTGGTGGCCACTAAGTGCAACTTCGCACCTCTTCCTACTATTCGAAATAAAACTATTACCTACAGCGATATTAAAAAAAAGCTTATGATGGTATCACAAACCACCCAATAATAAGACAAAATAAGTGTTTGAATTAAATTCTATTGCCCGACAGATGGCAATATTTTGTTGCAGTTGCATGCAATTTTAAGAATTACACTACTACAAAATAAAGATCGGCTTGGCTAGTATCGACAATTTTCTTTTTTCACCCAGGCGCCAGACACGAGCACACCCTGCAACATCCGTTTAGCAGGGCTGCCATCTTAGCGATTTCAGCGTTAGATCTAGCTCTATTTAGGGTAGTCTCTCTCGATATGTAAATTATACGATGAGAAATAAGTTAAGTTATTATATTAAATTATTACCTCGTGATAAAGGAATTTCAGGACTTGGTATTACAGAATAAATGCCTATTTAATAAAGTTCAACTACGTTGGTATTTATTATTTTGACGAAACCAGTGTGACCTTTGACTTTTGGTAGATTTCTACTTTTTTGTAGATTAATAAGCATATAAATATTATGTGAAGTATTTAAAGCCGGAAAATGTAAATATAAAAAAAAAATAACCTTAAACCTCACCAAAGTCTCAGTTAGGTAGAGTTCGACAGCTGAACCACAATACAGGTCGTCCAGACCTAGTGTGGGGAACAGAGTCTAGTTTAAGGTACCTGACTACCTCAGACATAGATCAAATGTACCCGGCAAAATTTAAGTAAATGTACCTACCTATGTTATGTATACCGCTTACTGAAACAAAGATTTATTTATTATTATTGTTTATTTATTCGCCTAGTCGTTGGCAGAGGCTGGGACGTTCCAAATAAAGAAAGGCAGGATTGGAGATGGAGACCATCATTTATTATGTGTGACCAACAAGACAAGTGAAGTAGAAGACACACGCACGATGCGCGGCTGTCAGGTGTCATCCATATTTGACACTGACAGTTAAGATTAAGACCATAGATTAGAACATGCCCCTTTTTGAGACATAGACAAATATCAAAAGTGAAGTTACTTTGACATTGACATAAAGCAAGTACTTCAAACTTGTTTACAATATTACAAAAACAAAACAAAATATTTTTCCTAGACAAAATCCTTAAATTACAAATAGAAAGAAGACAGTGCTTATGTCTAATATACTAATTAAACTAATTATCGGCTAAACTATATATAAAACATTAATTATAAGAAGTGAAGTGACTACCTATTACATTTTTATGTTTTCATGCACATAGTACTTAGATTAGATAGTGTTTTCATTACATTTATAAATCAAACAGTTGTTTTTTCTTAATTATCCTTCCTCGACTGCTATACTTCGGCGTGTCAGGTAGAGGTACATTCTGAGTTGGACTATTCTCAGTTAACTCAGAAGAACTATTGTCAGATTGGACATTTGAAGAGGTTGATGGTGATTGAGTTTCTGAAGAGTGAACTGAGATTACACTGTTTTTTGAATCATTACTTGAACTAGTTTCCTCTACAAGCGTATCATCATGACTCTCTACTTCTTGTCTTAAATCCATAAATATTGGAGATTCCATTTCCATATGATCAGAGTTTATAGATTCATAGAATGAGTTAGTAGACTGGTTTGAGAAATTTGAAATTGATGAATGACTATTTGACCTTGGCCTAGCCTGAGTTGGTTTATGGATAAGGTAAGTAATTATCTCATCATCCTCTTCCTTTTCCATTGACTGAGTATGTAACTTTATTTTTTGACTTGATTTATAGTGAAATGTTTTATTTGGCTGTAAATTATTGGAATGAGTATGACTCTCTGACTGTGATGTATATGACTGACTCGACTGTGGCTGAGTGTTTGATATATTTTTATGTTTCAGCTGAATATGCTGAGAACTTCGTCGATAGTTATTTCCTACTCCATCTTCGACTATGTATGAACGAGGGAATTTTGTTTTAGAAATTATAGTACCTTTTGACCATTGGATGCCTTTTGGGTCTTTTTTGAAATAGATATCATCATTAATATTGAACTCTGGATAGGTTTTGGAACTCTTATCATAATATTTTTTTGTATTATGTGTGTTTGTTTGTTTCTTTTGATTATGTTCTGAATATTTGATAATTTTGGGTTTTAGACTAGACAGTTGAGTTGGTAATTTAGTTCTTAGTTGACGAGACATTAGTAGTTGTGAGGGTGAGTTTAAATGACCTCTTGGGGTGGTCCTATATTGTAATAGGCCTAGATAAGGATCTGTGTTAGAATCATCACATTTTCTAAAAATATTTTTGACTATTTTCACAGTTGCTTCTGCGAGACCATTTGACCTGGATAAGTGTGGGCTTGAGACAATATGTTCAATATCCCAATCACTTAAAAACTCTTTGAAATTTGTTGAATTGAATGGTGGACCTCCATCACTGACTAGTTGCAAGGGGATTCCATGACGAGAAAATATTGATTTTAATTGTGTTATGACAATTGAATGTGTAGTGTTTTGGTTTAAGTGTGCTACTTCAAAATAATTTGAATAGAAATCAACAACAATCAAATATTTCTTTCCTTTGTATTCGAATAAATCTGTGGCTAGTTTTTGCCATGGAAGTTTAGGCTGATCATGTGGCAATAAAGGCTCCTTTGTTTTGTTTGGACTAAATGTTAGACAAGACTCACATTGTTTTATAAGAATCTCAATTTCATGATTCATGTTAGGCCAATAGACTATTCCTCGGGCTAAATTCTTTGTTTTTTCAATACCCATATGGCTTGCATGCAAAATTGACAATATTTCTGATCTCATTGTAGATGGAATGATAATGGCATTGCTTTTGAAGATCAAATCATTAATTACATGTATTTCATGTCTAATATTCCAGTAAGGTAATGTGTTTGGATCACAATTTTGTTTACAGTTTGGCCATCCCTGTATGTAGAATTCTTTCAACTTTTGTAAGGTGTTGTCAGAGTTGGTATTCATCAAGATTTTTTCTAATTTTTCAGGTGTGATAGCTAAATTTGATGTTAATAAATTGACATGACATTCTATACCAGTTTCTATTTCTTCGAGAACTTCATTGACTTCTATGTTATTGACTTTTGACCGTGACAAAGTATCTGAGATATACATTTCTGTGCCTTTTGTGTATGTGACGATTAAGTGGTATGCTTGTAATGTGATCATCATTCTTTGAAGTCTTGTTGGGACATCAGACAAAGGTTTTTTGAATAAAGTTACAAGTGGTTGATGATCTGTTTCTACATAGACTGGTTTTCCATAAACATATTGATGGAACTTCTTACAACCAAATACAATGGCATATAATTCTTTCTCAATTTGAGCATAGTTCTCTTGACATGGCGTTAGTGACTTTGAAGCATATGCAATTGGATTTTTGTCATGAAAAATTACTGCACCTACTGTATCTTTTGATGCGTCTACAGACATTCTAATTTGTTTCCTGACATCATAGTGGACTAGTACTGGTGTTTGGCAAATGATTGATTTTAACTTTGTGAATTGTTGTTCATGTATGGGTGACCATTGCCATGCATTTTGTTTTTTGAGGAGATCTCTAAGCAGATTTGTTTCTATTGACAAGTTTGGGATAAAACTACCTAAATAGTTGACCATACCTAGAAATCTTTGTAGCTCTTTGACATTTTTCGGACTGGACATTTTGGTTATGACTTCTACTTTTGACATATCAGGTGAAACACCCTGTTTATTGAAAATATGACCTACATATTTTACTTCAGTTACCCCAAACTGACATTTGGACTTGTTAAACTTTAAATTAACTTCTTTTGCTCGTTTAAATACACTTTCTAGACGTTGCTTATGTTCATTTTCATTTGACCCGTATACCAAGATATCATCAATATAAACAATTACTCCTGGTAGCCCTTCGAAAAGTTCTGTCATTATTCTATGAAATATTTCTCCACTTGAATTTACTCCATACGGAAGCCTAAGAAATTTATACCTACCAAAAGGTGTATTGAATGTACAGAGGTCACTACTCTCCGAATCTAGTGGTATCATCCAATAACCTGAATTGGCATCTAATTTTGAGAAAATTGTGGCACCTGCAACTTTAGAACGTAAATCATCAAATGTAGGAAATGGATAATGAGGTCTTTTGACTGCTACATTAAGATTTCTCGGATCAAGGCACATACGCAATTTACCGTTGGGTTTTTCGACTAAGACAATTGAATTTACCCATTTTGTTGGCTTTATGACTTTTTCAATAACTTTTAGTTTTTCCATGTTAGTTAATTCATCTTTTAGCCTATTATGAAGTGCAAATGGAATTTTTCTAACTGGACATACCTTTGGTGTGACACTAGAATCAACATCTATGTGTGCTTGAGTAGGAAGACATCCTAAGCCTTCAAATGTTGATGAATACTTATTTACAATATCAGTAACAGACCTCTGATTATCATAACATGTTTCCTCAGACAATGCAAATATCCTTTTTACTATACCTAGGTTTTCACATATTTTCCAACCTAGGATTGTTTGACATTGGGCATTGACAACAACAAAGCATATGTTTGCTGTTGTTCCATTTTCAAAGTTACATTTCAGTATACATGATCCTGTATTTGGAATTAATTGTCCTGAAAATGAAAAGACTTTATTATTTGTCCTAAAAATGTTGATTTCCTGACCTGTTTTAGACATCATTTGATCTAATGTATATTTAGAAATAACATTTGTGTCAGCACCTGTATCAATTCTACATAATAATGGATGATTATGACATTTAATGGTTATATTCCATTCATTTGACACTTTATTTATGGAGTTTATGACAAAGTAATCCGACTGATTCGTTTCATTGTTACTTTTATTTTCTGACTGACATACCATACTTACATTTATGTTGGTATCTTTATTGAAGAAGCAATATTTAGCAAAATGGTTCTGTTTTTTGCAGTTTGAACATGTTTTTCCTTCAGCTGGGCACTTGAACCTGTGGACTTGACCACACCTCTTACAAGATTTTTGTATAGGTGATTGCGACTGTGTTGAGACCTGAAATCTAGAATGGTTATTCGAAGACTTTGGCTGACTTTTTTGACTCAAGTCTGTTGATTGATTTTGTCGATGAGACTTGATGGCTTGAACTGTACTCTCTTTTTCTAGTTTTGTGATAGCCATTTGAAGCTTTTCAGTTTCTCGTTGCGAAATCTCAATGCTTTTAGCAATTTTTATGGCTTTTTCTATTGTTAGTGACTCTTGTTGCAGTAATCTTTCCTGTGTTTTTCTGTTAGTTATTCCAATTACAAACATGTCGCAAATGAGTTGTTCTTTCAGAGTTTCAAAATCACATCTGATTGCCATATTTGTTAATTTTGTGACATATTCTTCAATGGACTCTTCTTCTGACTGTTTTCTTGTGAAAAAGTTATATCTCTCTACTGTGATATTTTTGTGTGGAAGGAATTTGTCATCGAATTTTTGAATGACTTTCTCAAGGGTCATTGATGCATCTTTTCTATCTAGACCAAATGAGTTGAATATTTCTAGACAATCATCTCCAATAAGACTTAGAAAAATGGCTATTTGACGGCTTACCGATTCTTTATCAATCGTATTCGCTTCGAGGTAGATGAGGAACTTCTGCTTCCATAATCTCCATGCATTCGACATCGCTGCCAGATCTGAATCCAGTTTTAGCGGCTTGATCGTGGCAGTCATAACCACGCTGAACTTTGGATCTTCCATCGACATCTTCGTTTCTTCTGACACCATGTTTATTTATTCGCCTAGTCGTTGGCAGAGGCTGGGACGTTCCAAATAAAGAAAGGCAGGATTGGAGATGGAGACCATCATTTATTATGTGTGACCAACAAGACAAGTGAAGTAGAAGACACACGCACGATGCGCGGCTGTCAGGTGTCATCCATATTTGACACTGACAGTTAAGATTAAGACCATAGATTAGAACAATTATTACTATTATTATAGTATGATAATTTACTAGGTAAAAATGATTTATTGTAATTTAGTAGTTATTACTAAATTATTATTATTTTACTAAATTATTATTGACTGCAATAAATGTTGTGGATCCCAACCATCGATCACGTATTACGCGTACGCGGCCTCCGTAGATACCTAGAATCTTACGAAAATAACACTCAAAATTGTCTACGAGTTGTTTTGACGCAGACAGTTTGCGCAGAGCCTGACATGTTTTTTGCATATGGAACAAAAGATCAGTGAAGTCATATTTATTTTATTTTTTAAGAAGGTAGGTAATGGAAAATAATAAAACTGCCTTTTTACAGGAACAATCTGTAAATCATACCGTTAACTTGTACTATTTAAATTCATTTAGTTCCTTCTAATTACTAATAAAATAAATAAAACTTTTTTATTTCGGACAGCAAATAGTTAGGTAAGTATATAATTATACAATAGTTAACAATCATTAATAAAGAATAAATCCCGAATCGGTAAGTACTAGGTACTTATTGTCTACTTGTTTAGAACTTCCTGGCAAGCCGTTGTGTGAACACATTTTGTCTTACAAACGTAGGCACCAAAACGAAATCCTGCCATCTATCGAGTGATATAAGTAACTACAATGTTATTATAAGTGATCAAAGCGCTTTAGCTGTAATAAACGCCATCTAGCGACACGTGGCAATCGTAATGTAATCTTTTGTACTCATCTGTACTCTGCGTAATGTACGTAGCTGTTCAGAGCCAAATATCTCGTAAACCACAAGGAGTCTAGTTCTAAGCTTTGCAGGAGAACTAGGTATCGTACGGCACAGTTATTTGGCATAGTTCACGATTCTAATCTCGCTATAGTTTCGTCGAAATCAGTGGGGCTGCCAGCTTGACGTCAAGATAGCAGCCACAGTGAAAGACCTAAATATCTCCTAAAGTACTGGGGCACTATTTATTTTACTTAGGCATCGAGAGGCACAATTTCATGGCACATTTATTGGCATAGTTGAAACCACCAAATTCCATGGTGTGGCTGCTAACTTGACGCACACCTTATAGGTACTTGAAACCTTACCTACGGTTTCAGGGTGTCCATTGTGTAGGTATCTATGAGGACTGGCCGGCGAATACCTCAAATTTTAGGTAGGTAGGTACCTATACCGTGTCCATTTTGAATGAGGCATAAACGTATACAAACCGCCCATACTTAACCTAAAATTCACTTTGTTGGCGCGTCCTTTTATACGTAATTTACATTACTTGTCGATTTTAGATCCTTCTCTTTTAGATCTTCAATAAAAATTGCTTACAATTATATCTGAAACTCGACGCCAAGCAAGTGAGTTTTTGTTATTTGTATCGTGGTTTATTTACTAACATGCTCCATGCTGGATGGATAAACCATAGTACATAAAGTAAAAATAGATTTTTAGGGTGCGTTCCCACTGATGCATAGCAAAGACTTCGACCGTTCACATTACCTATAATACAGATCTCGTCTCCTTAATGGTTCCACGTTTGTGCGATGCCTGTCTGCATTAAATTCCGCGTCAGTGAAAAGGCACCCATGGCTTTCCACTTAGTTCATGAGTTTGAGCCTTTCACTGAGTTGTTTGAGCCTTTGTAACAGAGAATTATCTATTCTGGCAATTGCATGTTCCCGCAAAAGCGTGATAGCCTGGGTCCTATGCCTTAAATTAACCATAAAATGCATTAAGCAAATATAAACTCATTACGAGATAGGTTAATTCGATTTCATTAATATTTTTAAGATATTCAAAAGTCGGGACTCGACAATTTCTGAAAAAACTTAAATATTGCGAGTATTATACCTATACCTATCCATATCGTATCCATTTTGAATGGAGCATAAACGGAAACAAACCGCCCATACTTAACCTAAAATTCACTTTGTAGGCGCGTCCTTTTATACGTAATTTACATTACGCGTCGATTTTAGATCCTCCCTTCAATAAAAATTGCTTACAATTATGTCTAAAACTCGACGCCAAGCAAGTGAGATTTTGTTATTTGTGTCGTACTTTGTTTACTAACATGCTTCATTCAAAATGGATAAACCATAGTAATATAATCTCTTGAAGTCGCGGCCACTAGGACGGACGTGACCACAAGCTGTGGACGAGTTTTTTCATTCATTTTGTATAGTATCGTCGCAAACATTGATTAATTTGAATTAATAAAAACCTTTTTAATTAATCAATGGTCGCAAACCGAACGTTCGAGTAGCCCGCTCGAGCCTCAACCTCGGGGATTCGCCTGAGCTTGCTACCAAACTGGCCACTTTTAGTGGCCGCGACTAGTTGTTCAATGTAGGCTAGGTTCTTAGGCTGAGCGTAGATTTGAGTCACGATTGTATTGGGACAGACTATTGCTTTACAAAAACTATGAAGAAGCGCAAACTTCAAAGGAAGAAATACTGTCTTGTCTAGTCTGTCGTGCGTGTCACAAGTCTGCGCTCAGTCTTTAGAGCCTAGTCAAGTCATACTTAGTAGGAAAGTATTTAAAAAGATCTTCGTATAACCCCTCGCCTCTCATCAGGGGAATCTATCGAACGTCGGCAAAAATGCTGTTCACGCGTTCGCCGTAACATGGAACGAGTAGAAATGCTCGCTAGACCCAACGCTCGCCGGCTCCGCTCGCTCTGGGACGAGAAATGTGCCATCCTGCCGCGTGATAGACGAGACAAGATCAAGAGTGCCCTTGAGGACGACTACTTTCTTAGCCCTGAGTAAGATAATTGCAGTTTTATGTTACTGGCTTTAGTGGACAGTTTTATGATCTGGGAAAGTATCGGACGGTGTTATGACCACATTACAGATACCTGAGTCTTACAAATAGAATACTTATATAAAGAAAGAAAGAAGAAAGAAAATACTTACATTTAATAATATAATATATCTAATCTTCCTACCTATATATCTACATAATAGGAATGTTGATTAGGAATACGTGATAGGGGTACATCTTCGGCCATGTCGTCACCATCAGGTGAGATTGTGGTGGTCAAAAGAAGGTATATATTATAATGAGGAAAAATTGGATTGTTTGTATTGAAAAGGCTCCGAAACTTAGATCGATTTAAAAAATTATTTCATAAAGCGTACTTTTCAGGGAGTGACATAGGCTATATTTTATCCCGGAATTCCCACGGGAACGCGAACTACGCGGGTGAAACCGCAACGGGCTGCTAGATGTCTATAAAAAAAGATCGAAACCAAATTGACGAATATATTATACTTAGGTATGACTTATGATGATATGATATGATAGGTAGCTTAAGTAATCAATCATCAACAACTTTGAGTGCGGTTGTCAAAGAAGTACCTAATTGTTCCATAGACAAACTGAGCAATACTTCCAAGCCCTGATGGAGTCGTCCAAACAGTGGTCGGGCCCGGGTGGCATGTGCGACCGCAAGGAGCAAGCGGACAAGAGCAAGGAGCTACGGCAGCGGCAGAAGTGGCTCGTCAACTTCAGTGCTCAGGTAAACTCATACCCCCTTATTTAAACCCCTTATTCATAATAGTCTGCTAACTTAGCGCACTGCTAAAACTCGCTCTGACTTCTTCTATTTACATAAGTCAGACTGAGAAATAACACTACTTATCAGCTGCTTTGAAATAGCAGACCATTATGAATAAGGGGGTTAATTTTTATCCTGTCCTGTCTTTTTGTACCGACAATTCAGATGTTGCCAAAATTGAATTAAGTACCTAAACTACATTACCGTGGGGTAAACTTGTAAGAAGTGAAATCAAGGTGATGCTAATGAAGTTTAATTATTTGTATATTTTATTTAATTAATTTCCTGCTTTGTTAAATGTAATCCGCTGTTTATAGTTTTCAGTAGGTTTTCAGTTTACTAGGCTTGTTCACACATTTTATGTAACTATTATTATTTTTAACCGTGAAAACCTCCTAATAGACTCCTGCTTCGATGTTTTTTTTTAATTTATATGTATGTGCTGCTGCAGTTTTCCTTAAAATAAATAAATAGTCGAATTTGCACTGACATCTCGCATGGAGTTGGACGCTATGTGGTCTGAGAAATGACTATCTGCGAAGACTGCTGAATGCGCCAAGTACAAGACGTTCCGTTATAAAAATAAGAGATACCACTAGGCTTATCTTGCCCGCACACAAAACTGCACTGAGTGGAAAAAATTGCTCTACCATGACGATAAAAGCTTATAATAAAAATCCTACTAAGACCTCTCCGGTGACCCATTTCGCCATTTTTACCGAACCACACGGGAACATTGAAACCTACCGCGGCCGGCCCGATAGGCATCACCTCTTCCTCCCATACATGGCCGGCGAGTCCACCATTCCACACATTCCGATTCTTCCGTTAATTCGAGGAAGCCTATGTCCAGCCGTGGACTGGGATAGGCTGATGATGATAAGTCAGCCGAACGGAATGCGTCAAAACGCTAAACAAGAAAACGATGACTTATGTCATTAATAGATTTTAAACAGGTTGTAGCAATAAGGCTAATAAATTCTTTCTCTTTAGGTAAAGTTGTCGACATGCAACAAGTCACACAGACAGGATGTTAAACTCCTTTCACATATTTTATTGCCTAGTTAATAATGAGTAGATGTTTTTGGGAATTTTAATATTTGAGCTGTAACGCTCGCTTTGTAATTTTGCCAAACAATACCTAGATACAGTTAAAAATTCTCACTCAATCTTTGGATACTTATTACCTAACATAGGCAATTAGACAGTAGAAAAAATTTAACAGGATTCCTCCGTAAAGAAAAGTATATACCTACTTAAAGAAAATTGAAAAATCTCACCAGCTGGTAAGATTCACCATAATAGATTATGTACCAAGGGGTTAAAGCAGTGTCTTATCGGCCGGCGTCACATTTAAGTCCGAGCGCAACTTATTAATTTAGAACTCACAAGCGCAGCGAGAATTGACTAGAATCTTGAGTGCAAGAGGGATTTAATCACGCCCAAGACGAAGACAGCTCTATCCACGCGGAGAAAACTTTGCTGTTCTCACTTACTGCGTGGAAATAAAAATAATATCTAGGTAGGCAAATAAAAGTATTTCGCCTTCTAAACACAGGAAAGTTCTAATTTCGAAGAATCATCATCATCATCATCAGCCCGTATACGTCCACTGCTGAACATTCGATGAATTATTGTAAGAAATATTTCTAAGAATATCTCCTGGGTAAATCTCTGGTCTCGCACTAAGAGATCTCAATGATTTCTTTGAATTTGGAAACATCCTTTAGGTACCTTTTTCAGCCAATAGGGCTAATGTTATTTATGACGTAAAGTAAGGTACTCTTTTCGAGCTTGTACCTATAAATGTCTTTAAATGCGGCCATTGTATAAGACAGAGTTTTTTATGTAACCAAGACACGGAACAAGCAAGTAGCCGACGAAATATACTTAATTGGTGATGAATAGCAAACATCGTCTATATCAAAGCAATTAGGTACATACTTACCTAATCCTAATCAAATAAATTTATTTGCGAAAGTATGAAACATGATGTGTGTAGTTCAGAAAGCATCACTTACGCACGCTAACCTATATCGTATCCATTTTGAATGGAGCATAAATGTAAACAAACCGCCCATACTTAACCTAAAATTCACTTCGTTGGCGCGTCCTTTTATACGTAATTTACATTACTTGTCGATTTTAGATCCTCCCTTCAATAAAAATTGCTTAATTATATCTGAAACTCGACGCCAAGCAAGTGAGGTTTTCTTATTCGTGTCGTACTTTGTTTACTAACATGCTTCATTCAAAATGGATAAACCATAGATGCCTAATTCTTTTAACCAATCGCTTGACTATGACAATGGTAAAGTTTGGCCGTCGCAAAATTCTCATATAGAATCCTTAGATTAAATAAACTTTAGCTAGATAGTTGTCTGGTGCCGGCATAGAATTTGCGCTATCCCAACTCTTCCCGCGGGTGTCGTAAGAGCCACTAAGGAAAATCACCGGGGGCGGGTGGCAGCGCCCCTGAAGAACAATTCTACTACCGAACTGCGATCATTTATGCATGCGGGTTGGGGCGATCCCCAAACCGCATACAGCGTGGGGATTGGCATTACTCCCCATGAGATAATGTGTTTTATCTCATGGGGAGTAATATATAAACATAAAGCGCTGCTAATCAGGGGGAGGCCTGCGTCCAGCAGTGGATAGGCTGCTGAGTTTGAGTTGAGCAGTGCTATTTGAATAGAGAGATTGATCTTTTGACGTTTGTTCCTCCCATCTGTAGTTTTATCGATAGAATAGCAAAATAAATCATTATGAGACGTTGCCATCACAGTGAAGTCACAGTGAAGCGACTTATTTAGCAGAATAAGGCCAGGTTTGTACCAAAGCGTTAGGAGATGTAGAAGTGGAGATGCAAATTGATTAAATATCGTAATAAATGACCACCACGTGATACGTATTCGTGATTCTATTGGTTAATTTTGTACGATGGCGCCTAATGATAGCCTGATTTCAGGTGGCATATCGACTGTGCGACTACATAGCGAAGGGAAACAAAGAGATGTTAGTGTCAAACAGGCTTAGGAGCATTGCTGATGTGGTGCTGGAACGAGTAGCAGAAATATTGGGTATCGTATCTTAAAAATGAGCTTTTTTTATCAGGTACCTCGTTTTGCTTGCTGCTTTAGCATGCCCAATACCCGTTTAAAATGCATTTTAAATATTTATATTCTCCCTCTGTTCAGTCGTTTGGAAATGTATGAAATCAAACATCTTCGCATAGGTACTTTCGCTTTTAAGCAAGGCACGATACATTTTTGTGGATCAAAAGAAGCCTTATCAGGTCCTAATCAGCCCAACTGATTTTCTCGAAGAAGCGGAATATGACTTTTCAGGCTGTACAGTGGCGTTTCATAATAGGTGGTTTATCATTTTCATCTCATATAAGGTGGGTATTATTAGGAAACAGCTATGCATAGCTGTTTCCTAATAATACCTACCCTATATGTTTCAGGCGAACCTAAGCCGTCCCGTACGCATTCTGGCCGCTTACCCCGTTTCATGGTAGCCATCTCAGACCGTATCGCCGTGTGGATAGAGAACGCAGTGTACCGCGCCGACGCGTTCGAGCCCAGCGAGGCCAGCTCGCGCTCGCACGTACACATGAAGCTGGACCACGAGAAACCTATTTGTTAAAGAGGTTTGTTTCTGTTTGTGCACAAGCCTATAGGTACAGCGTGTGGAACTTCTTGGTTCTATGTCAGACCGCATCGCCCCCGTGTGGATAGAGAACGCAGTGTACCGCGCCGACGCGTTCGAGCCCAGCGAGGTCAGCTCGCACGTACATATGAAGCTGGATCACGAGAAACCTATTTGTTAAAGAGGTTTGTTTCTGTTTGTACGAGTACACAAGCCTATAGGTACAGTGTGTGGAACTTCTTGGTTCTATGTCAGACCGCAGCGCCCCATTGTGGATAGAGAACGCAGTGTACCGCGCCGACGCGTTCGAGCCCAGCGAGGCCAGCTCGCGCTCGCACGTACACATGAAGCTGGACCACGAGAAACCTATTTGTTAAAGAGGTTTGTGTCTGTTTGTACACTAGTCTATATGCACAGTGTGGATCTTCTTGGTTCTATGTTAGACCGCATCGCTGACGCCGTGTCTTTAGTGCAGATTGAAATGACGTGCGTGAATTATAAACACGGATTTTTCCCAAAACTATATGAGCAGCCGTATGCTGGTATTAGTTACCTATCGACGGCCATGGATTATCATTGCCGTGCCTGATAATCAGCTACGGCAGATTATAAAACCACCCATCTGGTTGGAGCAGAATTGTAGAAAGTGGCGTAAACGGGGGAGCATACCTGCTTTGCACATTAAAGTAAATTGCAAATAAAGCCTTTACTGCGCGTATTCTGATACGCCCTTGCCGGTATTTTTGCTTATTCAAAATGCACATACCTACATCAATGCATGTTCTACTTGGAATCATAACCTGTGTCTTTGTTCTTATTTACATTAGGTACTTCAAGATTAATGATTTGCAACGATACAAAATCGTTTAACGGTGATAATGCAGAATGACTAAATAATAAGCTACGCCTACATTTCCATCTAGTTTATTGAATCAGCTCCTGGCACCTTGAGAAAAATGTCGCGTCTAATCTTGCTTTGTATTAAAAGTCTACCTCCACGGGCAAAACGCGGCGAGTTGACAGAAATTATCGGCGCGTTAATATCATCGTGTAGAAATACACGTCAAAAGAGGCGAGGTATCAAATAATTATGTGGCTGGCACATAAAAACTTTCGCCGTAGTTCCACACTTACCCATAGAGTGGACGCCTGCCAAGTAGGTACCAGCTCTGAGGGGCGCCATGTGCCACCTTGGCACCTCGAACCCGAATTCGAAGGAGCTGACTACGAAAACTATTTAAAGCGAGAACAAATATATGCTAGTAGCATATATTTGTTCTCGCTTCGCTCGTCATAGATTTTATAGTATGCTGTCATTGATTAATTAAAAAGTGATGATGAGGAACTAGTTTCTCGAAAATGGCAACCTCATATTGTGTAAAATCCACCTCAGTCACCGTCGGACCGGGGCGGCACGGCGGTCGTGATTCGTGTGAAATATTGTTGTCTCGGTCTCACTTCGGTCTTAGATACGTCTTTCCGTCTTTGTTCTTCTTTGTATGGCACAGGACTAGAAATATAACTGTGAGCGTATGTGTTTGCGTGTAGTTGTAACACATGCCAATTTTTGAGTAAGCGCTGGGAGAACGTAACCTATCTTCCCTTTTTAATTAATCAATGTATGCTGTCCTTATATTTTAATGTTTATTGCCAAAAAATCTTAAAATTGTTAATTATCTATAGCTTCATGGTCTTGCTAAACATGTCTCACCAATTTGAAAAAATCTGCGCCGCACCTCTGCTACCGCAGTCTTTAAAATTTTCGGGGTTCGCTGTACTCGCTACTATTTATTTTGTCATACGTGCTCTTACTTTTTCGCCATACATCCGAAAAATTATCGTACGCTCGACGTTACTTATCCACTTATTTTTGTTGGTCGGGCGGGATTGTCAACCAACCCCAAGGCAGTTTAGTATTTTTGCTTACGGTTTGGGGTTCCGTTTTAAAACTGCTCCGAGTACCAAACCATGCTATGCCGACACTGAGTATGGACTGTACTCTGGGCCAGCCTCCATAAAAGAGTTTCTCGATGTATTTACTAAAGAACGTAAAATACCTAATAAAAACCATGATGTATGTAACAACCCTACCTACAAAGTAACAACAAAGTAACCAAGTACCTATGTACTTAGTTAAGTTAATATTAATACGCGCTGTCCATAACTAGATCTTACAAACTCTACAAACGACTTCTCTTTCCTAGACTGGTATTTTCAATACATATTCAGATATTATTGTGACCTTAGGAAGTTCTAACCTAGTCTATATCTTTATTAGATCTAAGCAGCCCTTGGCGACCTTCTAGAGACCTATATATTGTGCTAACTTCCTTAGGTTGGCACAGTTGCTTGAAGGCTTGACAGCAGTTCTAGTAATCTTCTCATTCATCATGAAATACGCAGTAAGTATTTGTTACAAAATAAAAGTGACGGATAAAAGTTTTCACACCATATTTTTATGTTAAACTAGTATGTTACCAATACCTCGCTTAATATATTCCAAACTCTACCATCGAATTTTCACAAATTTTCAACTGGATTTTTTGATAGGCTGTTTCTTAATGCTTGTCTTGTTTTATTTTATATTATTATTTAACAAAATCAACAGCCCTTATGTCTAAACAATTTTAACCATAAATAAGATAACTATCGGCCAATAAGAGATTTACATTTTAATAAAGAAACTTACAAAATACCGACCGTCTAACATAAACAAAATTATTTAGATATTGTTAATCAGAAAATTTAAATACAATTTAACCTAATGCAATAAACGTATACATTATGTACTTGCCTAGTGCAAGTTGATATAATTTTTTTCTTAATTAAACATTTTATATTTTATACAGAGTCTCTTATCGCCCATTTTGGGATTTTATTATTCAGTAGTTTTTGAGTAGCATCATTTGATTTTTTTTTACCCTAGTAATAACATCTAAGCTTCATTTGTAATAAAGTTTTTTATGAAGAAATGTTAAACAGTATTTTCGCCAATTGTATGCGATTTTGATGTTTCTTGCGCTTTTGTACAGAGATCCAAGAGGTGGTTGGTCCCTTTAAAGTTTTATATCCGCGAGTAAATATTTACGTACTGTTTGTCCCGGAAAACATTCAGAAAGTGTGAATATTAGGAGATCCAAATTTTCCAGTAGTAGACTCGAAGAAGAGCAAATGTCATTGCACATTTGCACACATGCATAATATTTGTGCCTCTTCAGAACCTCGGTCAAATCCACCGCCGCACCAGCCCTCACGGGTGTCCTCGGAAGATGGCAAATATATACATATGTATAATATATATATAAATATTATAATACTTACTTTTATAATACTTATTTCCATTTAATTTTATTTCCATTTATTTTATATCCTGCTCAATTTAAACTTACATATAATCTTTGTCTATTTTGCATGCCGAATTTACCGGTGAATTATGTGAACTTATTTTAAGCTTAAGTCCTTTATAATACATTTTTCAAGCAATAAATGATTATGATTATGATTATGGTTATGATTACTGACGTAGTTTAGTGACCCGAAGCGCGTAAGTGGTGTACCGGCTTAGAATTGACACCACCCCAACTCTTCCCGCGGGTGTCGTAAGAGGCGACTAAGGAATATCCATCGGGGGCGGGCAGCAGCGCCCCCTAAGGAACCATTGTACTACCGAACTGCGATCCCCAACCCGCATGCCTATTATTATGCCGCCCCATGAGATAAAAGCCGATAAAGCGCTTATCAGGGGGAAGACCTGCGTCCAGCAGTGGGCCAATATGGACTGTTGGGGTTGAGGTTGAGGAGTGACCCGAAGTGGATTCTGGCCTTCATTTTTACAGATCGCTAGTTGTCTCGGTCCCTTCTTGTTTCTGTCCAGTCGACGGCACAAAGTTCATGCAGAATCTCCTTATTATGGTTATATCTTTCAGATCTTCTTCCTCCTGGTGGTGGTGGTGGCGATGGCTATGGCCGCCCCGCAGTACCTGACTCCTGGCTGCTTCGGCATCGGCTGCCTGACTGGCTACCCCACCGGACTTGTCAACCCCTATACTAGGGTAAGCTTCGAATATTTAAAGAATCATCAACGTTTTTACTAAAGAACAGGTTCTACTCATCTATCAAAATTTTCGCCGGCCTCCTTTTGATTTACTGTGCGTGCTCTGAAACCGTTTGTATTAAAAGATTTCCTTTATGGCATGTATTATTATTAATTTGAATTAGTGCCCTTTTAAAAGAAAGCACGCCTAGCGAAATTGTTTTTTTTATTATTAATTAGAAGGAACCAAATGAATTTAAATATAATATGATAAGTAATAGGTAACGGTATAATTTACAGATTGTTTCTGTATAACAGCGTTTATTATATTCAGGTAGGTACTTACAAAATAAAATAAAATTAGTTCGACTCCACTAACCTCTTGTTGCGTATGCACAAAACTTGTCAGGCTCAAACTGTCTGCGGCAAACAAGACGTAAACAATTTTGAGTGTTAGGTATTACTAGATTAAGGTTCTAGGTATCTACGGGGGAGGCTGCGAAATACTAGACTGAAGGTTCTACTATATAAATTATCGTGATCTGAACAAAGGGTTAACGACGAACCTAGTTTATGTGGGAAGAACACCAACGTTTCATCTCATAACTACATACAACGAATTCATTACGGATGTAAGCGGGTTAACTACGAACATTATTTGTGTTGGAAGAACACCAACGTTTCATCCCTTAACCCGCTTACATCCGTAATGAATTCGTCAAACTACGATAGTTTTTATAATAAAATACATACAACGATTTTAGAGCCGCCAAATTGACCACCAATTTGGCGGCCTATAGCTCTAAATTTATGCCACTGATACCTACCTAATACCTACCCACAGCAAATACTCTGCGTACCTTGGAACGAGATTCTGTTTGTAACCCAGCATTATTTATTGACACACACGTTACTTCGGGATACATTTTTAATTCAAAATATCAGCCCGATCTGTTCTGTAGTTTTGACGTTAAGAGGTCACAAACATCCAAACAACCGAACTTATTCATTGAGTGTTAATACTTGTTTTCCCAGACCCTGGTAGCTGGCCCCACAGTCGTGAACGGACTCGGCGCCCGCTACATCACGCCCGGCGTTGTCGCACCCATCTACTAGACGTCTCACTCGCACGCACTGCACTTCCCATTGGCTGTATTGTATATACTTATTCTGACAATAAATTCGATGCTTCTTTATCAATGTCTTCTTTTTTCCGAGTTTAAACCACGATTAGAATTAAAAGTGGCCGCCAAATATCTTGTCCGGTGACGAGAAGCGAGAGTGTGAAGTTTGCGTAGGGTACAGTCGGTACTTCATGTGACGCCGACAACGCAGTAGGAGACAGAGATAGGCTTCGTATAGCTCTGTCTCGCTCTTCCATTGTTTGAGACTGGTAAGTTAAAAAAACGAAAATGTACCTATATGCTCTAGCTAGAACAAAAATTGCCATTCTGTCGTATCATGCGTACATAGAATCGGCAGGTACTTTATGTGGGGCAATAGCACGGACAAAAAATAATTTCGAGCACAAAAAATGCATCAAAGCAATATGTGGGTGGAATTCCACGGTGGACTCGTGGTCACACCGTTTTGTCACACCAGTGTGACTACTGGTAATTTCTAAGGATCTTGGTTTATTGCCTCTACCATCGCTTTATGTTTATGCGAACTCAAATCTTGTAAGAAATCATGGATATTTGTTCCACAAAGCATGTGACAAAAAACCTAGGCAGTGTAGAGTAGAGACCCGAATAGGCTTATTCTAAGAGAAACCTCAAAATCAGCGAGACATCAAAAAAACTGCTTGCTGAGGCAGGGCGCAAACTTACCCCCCCGAAGGGTTCCCGCCTTGCCGGGGCGGGGGGGGCTTAGTAATCGCGGCTTCGTCACCCGCGATGAAGCTAAGAGGAACCCATGGGGCCGTGCCTACGCAGACGGTGACATGGCCGGCCCCGGGACGGACCGCTCCTCTGGGTTTTGCGCTCTAAGCCCAGTTGGAGCGGTAGTAGGTTGCGGTGTCGTATGGGAGGCACCGCAACTGAGGCGGGCGGCCATGCTGTATGGGCAACATGGCCGCAAATAGGTGGAGGCCGCGGCGGGAGAGGAGTGCCGGTATTGCGGTACGCCGCTCTCCCTGCCTTCCGCGGCCTTGGCGGGGTCGCCACCGTTTGATGGCGGACGCGGTGGGGTCGCAGGGGAAGAGGATTGTTGGTATGGCGTAGGCCGCTCTCCCTATCCTCTGCGACCGTGTGGCAGGCGACGGGGCCACTCGACTGACCCGTCGCACTAGGAGACCTTGGGCGTTCGGACACGGGGTTGTCCGGCGCCCAATTGGCAGGTAAGGTCTCCGAGGTGGTCGCGGCGCGTCATGTGTTTCTGGCGCGTCGCAAAGGGGGGTCCTCCACACCCCCCAGTGAGGGGCCTGATATCGGGCAGCCGCGGTGGGTTCGTGGAAGAGAAATGGTTCCCATGTTCCCACCACAAGCGGCACAGGTGGAAGTACCCTGAGGGTTTTAGTGGTGTTGGAGTCCCACATAATCGCACTGTCTCCCCGTGACAGTGCGATATGCGTGCGCATTTCATACTGTTGAATAAACTTGAGCATCTTGGTATTAGGGGCGTGGCACTTCAGTGGTTTCACAGCTACCTCTCCGACAGAACTCAGTGTGTCTCGGTGGACGGTCAGTCGAGTGCCATCAAAAGGATTTCTTTTGGTGTGCCACAGGGCAGCATTCTTGGGCCTACACTGTTTACGGTATATATAAATGAATTAACCTCCCTTATTGATGAACCTAATAAAGCAAAAACTATTTGCTATGCAGATGACACGGCTATAATATTTCAGAGTGATTCGTGGAGTGAGGTTTCTAGGCTTGCTGAGGTGGGATTGGCTCGAGTTGCTTTATGGCTTGATGTTAATCTCCTCACTCTCAATGCGAACAAAACCAAATACCTGTGCTTTCATAAGACCAAACCATCTGGGCCACCTCTATCTCTACGCCTGCAAATCCACAAATGCGGGTCTGCTCAGTCTATACCACTAAATTGCATTTGTCCAGCAATACAAAAGGTCAGCTCTCTTAAATACCTAGGAGTCACGCTGGATGAACATATGTCATTCAAACAGCATATAGATACTGTCGCAAAACGCACTCGAAAACTGATTTACATAATGAAACTTCTAAGAGATGGCGCTGATCGTGAGACACTGATGATTGCTTACTCAGCTCTCTGCCAGTCCATTGTAGGGTACTGCATAACGGCATGGGGCAGTGCGGCAAAAACCTTCATGATATCTCTCGAAAGAGCCCACAGAGCCGTTCTTAAAGTCATGTTCCGTAAGCCCTTCAGGTATCCCTCAGTTTTGCTCTATTCCGAGTCTGAAATTTTAACAGTTAGACAGCTCTACATACTCAGAGTTACTACTTCGTTCCACAAGGCAAATGCTAAATCATTATGTGACGAAAAATCTAAGTTTAGTCATCGTCGAACTAAAATTAAAGTCCCTGCCGTGAAGTCTGCGTTCGCGAGGCGCTTTCGGTCTTTCTCCTTTCCGTTCATATATCGTCGCATCTTAATGCAATGTGAGCTTCTTTCATGCTCCCTGTTCGGAGTCAAGGAGAAGGTTCGAAGGTGGCTTCTTACGTTAGATTATGACGCTACCGAAAGACTTCTTTCGGTTCAAAGATAAATTGCAGTTTTCATGTTACTTACAGTTTTTCATCCCAACTCTTCCCATCCCCCCCCCCATGCTTTCCATTTCCCATACCCCCCCCCCCCCCCATGCGTGTTGTATTTTATGTTTGTACTTTGCATTGTAGGTACTTATTAAACAGCTATAAATAATTAATTGTGGTGTAAAATAAGTAAATGTAGGTATTCTCGACACGTGCCTAACTTCTCTTAAAAACATTTTTTTCTGTTCATCATATTATTTTAAGTTTTAGATGTTTTTTATTGTGTTAGTTTTAGATTTTTAGAGCTTATCATAATACTTATTGTGTTATTGCCACGAGTGGACTGCTGCTCTGCCTTCTGTTGGTACACACTTATTGTATTCCGGCCTCCCGCGATACAGGTTCTGAACCTAGTGCGGGGACCACAAGTAATCTGTTTAATTCATTTTTCTTATCTTAAGTAATAAACGCCCTTTTGTTTTTTTTTTGTTTTTTTCACTCAGGAAAAAAAAAAAGGGCGCAAACTTAGACACTTCTGTGTCTTGCCTCAGATACAAGCAACCGATGAATATTTTAACATTAACATTAACAAATTACCTTAGGTACAATCAAAAATTATAATTATGTCAGTTCGATTATCAAACGTTATTAGACACGACAAAAATAAACACAAAAATAAAACGCGTCAAAGTTTGGGAGCTTCACGAGCGTCACGGCTCAGTAAAAACTGTGACACTTTTTGCTGAGCCGTGACGTCACTCGTCGGAACTTTAACGGGCTAAGTATATCTTCATAATTTTTCGACAAAATAAAAAATACTTGTCAGACTAATTAGAATTTGAGTTGTCAGGCCTATTAGCAGTCTTCAGCTAGCTGAGCAATCGGACATAGCAACTACGGTTACCAGTAGTAGCAACGGGCTACTATATTCGACCACCGCTACAAGACACAGCAACTACGGTTCCCTGTGATGGTGTGCCGTGTCGGCAATACGTTGTAAAATAAGTGTAGTTTTTATGCTATCTATGAATTTGTTATTTTAATACCCTATTAGTAAATTATTTGCATACTATAGGATAGTTAAACATGAGCTAAAAACTAGCAACAATATTTAGGTATATGAGTCGCTGCATTCTCGATGGTGCAAATTTAAATCCATCATGGTTATTAATTAATATTAAAGTAATTTACTACGGGATATTTACCATGATTTAAGTTTTAGTGGTAATATTCGTAGCAAAAGACTAAAAACGAGGGTAAATCGATACATCTGCCAATAAAAACTCACTCGCCCCTTCAGTTATTCCGTGATCATCATAGCATGAAATTCCCGAACTCAAATCATGGTAGGTAAATATCTCGTTGTAAATATTTTTTTAGTTAGATATTTGCGATCTTCATTTTAGACTAACAGCTTTTTTTAGTCTAGCGAAAGGCTAGAAAGGCAATTTAATCGCACAATGCATTCTATATTGATTCTAATAAAACTAAATGTTACCTAACCGTGGCAAAACACACGAGAAAGTGTTATTTTGTAGAAAATCTAGTTATTACATCATCTAAATCCGGCCATCTCTTTATCTAATTAGCATGTGTGCCTGCTAAATTTGGAATGCAGAATTTCGCGGTTGATTGAATTTTTTATGTTTTGTATTGATTTCGATTTGAATTGCAAAAAACTCCTTTCTTTCAATACCAACTTATTTATTAAATTCATAATAGTATCAACAAATTTGATAGTCCCCACTGCCGCAAATTTTCAGTGAACCGGTATCGCTTTACTCCTAATGTGGAGGAGGAGGTGAACGACCTTATTATTTAAGGTCCTTATTATAGCCACCTTATTTGGCACTTAGTGCCTACAGCTGAAAACCGTCTCCGTCTCCGCTCCGGAAATTTCCGCACATCATTTTGATGGAGCCTAGGCCAACTAGACAGACACATCTTAAAATCTCGTGTTATATTTTAGTTTCTTTTTAATTGTTACATAGCACAAGCAAAACAAAAGGCCTGATTATGAGACGAATATTAATTCATAATGATGAGAAGTCAAATTATATCATTTTGCGGTTTATTGGACCACGTGCGACTTTCCATGTTACGTGCGAAGCGTGAGTCCATCTTTCGCCAAGTTGCTGGTAAAGTAGATCACTTCTTTATAATGTGGTTTTCATTTATAGCTTCTGCTTTACGTTTGTCTTTAAAATGCGAGTCCATCTTTGAACAAGTAGTTAGTAAAGTAGAGCACTGTATTGTTTTCATCTAAAGGTATTGCTCTACATTTGTCTTTAAAATGTTAGTCGATCTTTGAACAAGTTGTCAGTAAAGTAGAGCACTTATTATTGTGTGATTTTCATCTATAGCTGTTGCTCTACATTTTCCATTAAAGTGTTAGTCGATCTTTGGACAAGTTGCTAGTAAAGTAGCGCACTTCCTATCGTGTAGTTTTCTTTGACAGCTTTTGCTCTACATTTGTCTTTATGTTAACACTTAATGTAGGTAAATCTCCACGTAGTGCTAGTAAACTAGTATAGCAGCATAGAGGCTGGGCTAACAAAATACGAATTAATATAAAGTCCATAAGAGTAAGATAAGTAACCACTTTATAGAGCTGTAGTATTTATTTTTAGGAATTTCAATACTAAAACCAGAAAACTACCTACTTAGTATTAATATAACGCACGTATTAGTTTACTTCCTCGTAACGTAAACATCTGAGTTTTGCTTTGAGACAGTATCCTGGCTTATTTAATTATTCGTGTTTTGCTAGGTGTTCGCAAAAGATCGGGATATCAAATAATATTAATAATAATACATTTATTTCAGACAACATTAGAAAAAGTATTTATAAGATCTTACTAACTTATTCTACGGTCCATATCAAAACATAGACGGCTTCAAGTGAGTGTGATCTATTTAGAACATTCTTGAACACAGTTTTGCAGTCCATATCCTTCTGGAGCGAAGTAGGCGTGGCTCTCGCAAGAACGCAAGCCTGACATCATCTTTACATAACTCCACACAAACTAAGTCATTCTCCATTCCAAACGATAGTAAAAGTGGACCGCCTGGAAAAAAACAAATAAAAATCCGCGACGCGACTATCGACGACCGACATAACGGCCTTGTCGAACAAAGCTATGAATACCGCTGCGGTATGAAAACTTACCGGACTTTCATCTCTATTTTAACCAGCATAAGAACTTTTAAATTCTGATCAAAGAAGTTTCAACTGCGGAAAGTTTTTGCCAGATATCCAGTTATGCAATAATGATCGCTGAAGATTTAGGTCAGTCTACTTAGAAAGGTCTGAACGGGAAAGACTCGGAAGTGATAGTTAAATAATATTTATATAATGATAACGATTAGTGAATTGTAGGTAGACGCTGAAAGATACTGTGGGTATGTTGATCGTTATCAGTGGAATTAATGAACACCTACGATGATTTTAAATTGTTTAAGCGTTCTCACATAGAGGATCTGTGTGAGAATCTTAGAATACGTACCAAAAATAGCAATCCGCACCGGAGTATACAAAGTTCGAGCTTGAAGGCAAACTCTACCAAAATATCAACTGACATTAGTGTATAGGCACCTAATAGGTAAAAATATGTACAAAAATATGTTAAAAGCACATGTCTACTCAATAGATATACCTATAAATATAATAAAACGCTATTACTCGTAGATAACATAATAAGTCATGAATGTTATGATTAATGTTCCAAGTTAAGCCTACGAGCCCGGGAGTTATTTACCTATTAAAACTTAGATCGAGTACACATTTACTGTTTAAATTTATCTCATTTTAAGTGAACTGTAAAGTTTTTATGAGAAATAAAGTTTTAAAATCCACTATCCTACTAATAATAAATAATGCACTCAGCATCTTCTTGCCCCAAGCTATAAGCAGAGCTTGTGTTATGGGTACTAGACTCTCATACATACTTACATAATACAATACATTACATGGAAAAAATATTTGCACATCGTAGATAAGATACTAATCAAAATAATATAAATGGGTGTGTACCTCAACCTCAACAGCCTGTATTAGTCCACTGCTGGCCTCCCCCTGATAAGCACCTTGTTGGCGTTTATCTAATGGGTTGAGGATCGCAGTTCGGTGGTAGAGTTTTTCTGCAGGGGGCGCTGCTGCCCGCCTCCGGTGGATATCTCTAAGTAGCCTCTTACGACACCCACGGAAAGAGTTGTGGTGGTGCAAATTCTAAGCTAGCACCACACAGCTTACTTAGTTACCTACAAAGCTTCAAAATAGAGAGCGAAGTGAGTATTGTTTTAAATATATTTGTCCGTAGATTGATTGCAAAACAGAGGAATACTGCCTATTTCCGGTTATGTTTGGGATAGGACTTAAAAACTGAAGCTTAGGAAATCTCTACAATCTCTTAATTAATAACATCACCACAGTTAGTAGGTACATACCTACTACTGAAGCTTATTTTAATGTATCTGATATTGTATTTTTTTCTAACAAAGCGCACATCGATTAGCCATTATTATCTATGTAGACAGACTAACATAGGACATAAACTTACTGGAGAGTGTACAAAGAAAAGCAACAAAAAATCCCATAAGCCTATGTCGGATGTCTTATCCAGAGAGACTACGCCCTAGACCCTACGCCTCACCACTCTGGAGGACAGAGGCCTTCGTGGTGATCTGATAGGGACGTTCAAAATCCTATCACACACTTAAAACTTGCCTGACATACACAATTACAAATAATTAGTATTACAAATATATACCCTGAAGGTGCTATTTAAAACAGCTAGAGGCCACAGTCTCAGAGTAGCCCGTTCATCATCTAACACCAACATCCATCACTTCTTAAGTAACCGAGTGATGCACAACTGGAACCAGCTTCCTAAAGAAGTTGTAACAGCTCCATCGGTGAACAGCTTTAAAAACAGACTCGACCACTGGCTACGAACGCACAATCTGAACATAAATGACAAACTGTCGTGAAGAATCTAGAAAAAACGTAGGTACTATGATATAGACATACCAGCTTTAAGCTGCTCGTCTATTATCCAATTATAATAATAATAACAGACTAAGTAGGTACTAATATCTAAAATTAAAATTAGGTAAGTATAATACGATTAAAGAAATAGGGTAGAAAAGGGTCCCCACCTCAGCATGTGTAGCATTTGGCTACAATCAATGCTACGGTGGTTTTCAGATAGAGCCCGGTTGAGTGATTTACAATTTTGAGTAGGAATAGAATAGGAATAGAAACAAATTATAACTAGTATTATCAACTACTGCAGACTGCAATTGCAGAGGAAGCTCAACTGATCAATATGAATACCAATCGGAAGGGTCCCCAAGATGCTGGTTATTGCCCCGCGCGCCAATGCGTAGGTTTTGTCGAGACCTGCATATTTGCGTCTCTGGAGATCCTCAGCCAAATGTGCCACCACACCCGGATGTCCTTGGAGAAAGGAAGGAGCAAATGTATGTACGACGGACGTAGTGACCCAATTTCGGCACAGGGACGTGGAGGCAGTCCCATATACACAATACATTTAATAACATATACATAATACATTTATATGCATTTAATGTAATCTACCTGTCATGTCACTTACATCCGTGTTATACTGTTTTTGTTTTTTCAATGTTGTATTGTAACAAGCAATATGTTTACGATAATAATCGATCTACCTCTATCGATTCATGGGTATGGATCAAAAACATGTTTCGGCCAATTAGAAACTAGTAAGATGATACAACCCGTATATTTAGTTACATAATAGTCTGTTGGAATAAAATTAGACGAATTAGATTCAATTTATTGCTGCACTCAGATGGAAAGTAGGCTGCGAATTCAATGAATCAGGTTTCGCACCACTTACCTTACCTATGTTTTGTTTCCAAAAAGATGATTGATTGGTAAGCCTAAGCATTAGTATATATCAGTATATACATAGTACCTATTTCCCTAGAACAAGACAACTTAAAATAAGGATACAATTGGCGGTCTTATCGCTCATGAGAGATTTTTATCAGACAACCATGTTTGTTAAGCATTGGTTATTTAGGTGTTATTGGGAGGTACATAATACTTACCTTACAGTAAAACGAGCGTATTGCTACGAAAGTTATGACTTGTGAGCTTTTGAGAAATGAAATTACAGAAAAGTAGAACACTGAGGCAAATAAAAAAATTGGGGTTTTTAATGGTAGCTTTGGTTAGACAGGAACTTGTTTCAGTGTACATTTATTGTTATTATGGAAATAAAGAGTTGTTATATATCTGAACTACTATAATCATCGGACAGGACCAAGTCGGTTTTTGTTAAAATAAATACGTTGGGAAGTGAAAATCTTTGGGACTTTCCTACAAATTCGTCATTTACTTGACGTCGCACGCAGCACATAATTGGTAGAGCATTGCCGTACTGAGGATAAAAGGTAACGGGTTCAAGTCCCGTTGTTGAATTTTTTTTAAGCACATAATTTATTTTTCTATAGTCTATAATAGAAACGTATTGAAGTATGTCTGGTAAAAAGTCATACTTCGTGATACCTACGTTTTATTTTCTCCGAACGAAACAGTTTTGGTTTACATTGTCTTTTAGATGCTTCTATTCTATTGCAAATTCCTTAAATCAACAAAATATCAACAAAATAATATCATAAGCGTACTTAACCTACTTTACAACATACCTGAGAAACCAGCAGCTTAAAGATGACTAAGCTCCGGCATAAAAAGTGAAAATGATCGCAAACGTTTCCGTGAGAATTATATAACAGATAAAAAAAAACAGACTGCATTGTAGGATGCTCCACTTTTAACAAATGGAGTCACAATTAGGAGCAAATAAACAGAATAGAAACAGGTACAACGAATGATTTGTTATGGGGCCGCCTTAACTGGGTGAAACCATGTAAATTGATTTGAAACTACCGTCTAATATTATTTTTATAGACGATAATTACCGTAAAATGTTCTGTGCGTTTTCGGATATTTACGTTTTTACTTGTGTTATGAAATTACTTTTAAAAATAAAGAATAAAAAATAGAAAGAATTATACTTACCTAATAGTGTACTTTCCTTAACTCGCCTATGCCATTACCGCTCTACATTAAAGATTTCTGAATTTATGTATGTATTTGTGAAATTATTAAATTAAATATTTATTTTTTCTCTGAATGTTTTTTTATATATAAGTATTATTGAGTTTTTAGACCTTAGATCTGTTTATAAAATAAATATATTTTATTCATAATCATAAATTTGATAGGTACTTTGATCTTGTTGATGTAGGTTGATTTTTATTATACCTACATATCTGATATGTATAATCATCACCCAGGAAAGATTGTGATAGCTTTGACTCTACCCATTCCAAAATTCCAAATACTAGGTAATAACTTATATAACGTTACATCCCATAATAGTTCGGAAGACAGCTCATAAGTAGGCAAGTAGTGATAACGAAGTCAAAGTCAAAGTCAAATCGTTTATTTCTTTAGACTTACAAAATAAGTACTTAGACAAGTCAAATTTTTACTATATAAACAGCTTGATAAATAGTTATTACTATCAAACAAGAAATAAGATGCAATTGACTTTAATTCACTTCAATTTTTTGTCGATAACGTGCTTGTTATATTAAAAAAGTACCTGGGTTATATTAATAAGGCAAAAGTTTTGATTTTAATAGATGCTTTTAATCTACGCTACAAAGATATATAGAATGGATCTGTCTTAATTTTCGCAATAATATTTCCAAGTCTGATAATAACATTAAGACAAAATGTATAATCTAGACCTAGAATAACATTACTAGTAAATAATATAATATTATAATGTTTATACTTAGAAGAACTGTAAAGCGGAGCCGATGGCATAAGTTATGTAGGAATACGGAACGTTAAAAGGTTTGTCTACAAAAAACTAAAAAAGAACACAATAAATCAAAGTAAATTTACTAACCTTAGGAACTTACCTATATTTTTAAAGAAAATGTATGTTACAGCAATAAATTAGGTTATACATAGAACAATATGTATACATTTGTTGACCTGTACCTACTAATTATTACCAATAAAGACTAATATGACTAGGTATATTACTTAGTTATTATCACTTGTTTTTAAGTTTACTACAGCGATGGTCTTACGTGACACCAAAACAAAAATGCGGTAGATATCTCGAAAAAAAGCAGGATATCGTATGATTTATAATACTTTTCAAAGACGTAATAAACTGCTTTGTAACACATACGCCGGTAAATAAATCAACGAATGCACATTTCTGACTGCATTACATAATTTGGGTAATTAACGCCTGTTTTAGCTACATTATGGCTATATCTTGCAAACACTTTGAACTCAGTGGGGCAAATGTTTGTACGATCTGCAAATAAAATAGCCTTTTGGTCTGTGTGTAAAAAATGTATTTACAGTGTATCGGTCTGGGTCTTAAAAAAAATATAAGTTAACTTTTTAGCAGTAACAATTTCTAAAGTTCACTTGGTAAATGTTACCGATCAACATTAAAATTTGAGTTTTTATTTTATTTTAAGGTATTTTAAGAACCATTGTAAAATAACATTAATTATATTGAACAGCCCGTATTTCAATGGACAGCGGAAACGTAGGTAAATGGAAAATTTCCGGGCTGCGAACGATAGCTGTTATCCTTTGACCAACATTAAGTTCAGCTCCGATCAGACCGATCGGAGCTGATTTTAATGTTCTCATTTATTTAAATAGATAATTAGTTTAGTTTGGTATATAAGTTAAAGTTGTTTAGTTTTTTATAATTTTTGTTTTTTTTTCTGTTTTTAGTTGGAGCGACATAATCGCAATGTGATTAAGCTCTTTAAATAAAGATTAAAAAAAAAAAAGCTTTGTACCAAAACTAACAAGTCGCACTGCATTGTAAAAATGTCAGAAATCAACAACTTTATTTCTTCAGGCTTACAGTACTATACGATATCTATACTTCTATAGGTACTATACTAATATTATAAAAAGAAATTATTTTTTTGATTGTTTGTTTGTATTGAATATAGGCTCCGAAACTGCTGGACCGATTTAAAAAAATCTTTCAACATTAAAAAGCTTACATTTCAGGAAGTGACATAGGCTATTATTTTATCCCGAAATTCCAACGGGAACAGAAACTACGCAGGTGAAACCACGAGGCACTGCTAGTTTATCACATTTGTATGATTTTATTTGTTTCATTATTTTATATACATATGTATATGTACAGCATTTGTAATAATATCAGAGAGAGACTAGTTAATTTGAAGTGTACGTATAGAGGGGGAGGTATTGAAAAGGCTCCATCTATTGTAGTTACTATGCAGGTGAAACCACGAGGCACTGCTAGTATGTTTATGAAAAGGATGAGTTGTCTGCTGTTTGTCTAATTTTCTTTCTTAAATATTTGTTTCTGTACAGACATTGATGATTTTCTCTTGATAGGTAATATCTTCTTCGTGAATGTTTTCATCACTGAAGTTTTATGAAATAACGTGCGCGTGCAGTATCAATAAAAAGGAATTTCATAATAGTAGGTTGGTACTAAACCTAATAATTGATATAAATAGATGCATTATTAATTTATTAGAGACATTGCTGAAGACAGACATTATTTTCTCTTAGATTATTTTCTCTTTAAGTCAAACTAGATATGGCGATAGCTTAGTGTTGCTGACAGCAGTGTGGTGCTGGCTTAGAATTTGCACGACCCCAACTTTTCCCGCGGGTGTCGTAAGAGGCGACTAAGGGATATCCAGCAGCGCCCCCTGCATAAGAATTATAATACCAAACTGCGATCCCCAACCCGCATGCCCAGCGTGGGGATTATAGGCACTACCCTCCATGTGATAAACGCCAATAAGGCGCTTATCAGGGGGAGGTCTGCGTCCAGCAGTGGACCAATACAGGCTTTTGAGGTTGAGGTTGAGGTGTAAAATAATGAGAGGCCGTTATTACTAAGAGTGCCGTATGATCCGACTAATACCTATGGGAGAACCTACCAGAGAAAGATTTATATTTTCCTCATGTGTCTAACTCAACACCCCAAGCGGTGTATTGTGGAACTAGCTGCGCCCCGCGGCTTCGCACGCGTTGTTCCTATGGAAACGTTAAAAGATGATTTTCATCCCAGAGGAACTGATTAATGGGATAAAAAGTAGCCTATGTTTTATTCCAGACCTAGGACTATGTCTATTTTAAATTTCAGCCAGATCCGTTCAGTAGTTTTGGCGTGAAGAAGTAACAAACATCCATACATCAATACATCCATACAAACTTTCGCATTTATAATAATAGTGTGATTATCTTTATAAAAGTATTCAAGCTTATGCCTTCCGAACATTAGATTTTAAGATTGTAATTTTTTTTTCTTCAAAACACACAACAACTAGAACAACTAGCTGGGCCCCGCGGCGTCGCACGTGTTTTTCCCGAAACTTTTAAAGGTGATTTTTATCCCACGGAACTGATTTACGGGATAAAAAGTAGCCTATGTTTTATTCCAGTATTAGAATTACCTGTGTAGATTTTCAGCCAGATCCGTTCAGTAGTTTTGGCATGAAGAGGTAACAAACATCCATCCATGCATCCATACAAACTTTCGCATTTATAATATTAGTGTGATAAATTACTATCTTTGCAATGAATGAAAATGTTTATTACTTGGAGCAATAGACATAGAGTAATTTCATTTGAAAAGTCGTGCTTATGAATACGTGCTAAAATAGTAATTAGTAATAATCCCTATGGACATGGTGCAATAGTTGTTAAAATAAATTTAAATGTTTATTGATTACCTCATAATCATAACCGTTATTCATTAACTTTTTGACAAAAAAAATCTGAGCCGGAACTTGCGAATCAAAGGGGGTTGGCCTTTCTCTCTTCCTAGTTAGTTCCCATAATTTAATTTTATTAAAAACTCTATAAATTTCTAGGATATGAATAAAAAGCAGCCCTATGTTATTCCAGGTCCAGAACTTTATATGTGTAAAAATTTCAGCTCGGTCCATTCAGTCGCTTTAACGATGTTTTTGGCCAAAAATCTTTACAACATAGTACAAACTTTCACCTTTTTAATATTAGTCCCTATTTATATTCTCAACATATAAGTTACCTACAATATTACCCTATTATTAGTAAAATTGTTTTATTAAAATATTTTTTATAGAAAAAGAAAATTACAATCTTAAAGTTCGGAACGCATAACGCATAACGCATAAGCTTGAATACTTTTATAAAGATAATTCCAGAAAAGTATAGAATAGTTAAGATTTATATAATTATATGCACATAAT
The DNA here is from genome assembly GCA_955876795.1 of Eupithecia tripunctaria. Taxonomy (NCBI): domain Eukaryota; kingdom Metazoa; phylum Arthropoda; class Insecta; order Lepidoptera; family Geometridae; genus Eupithecia; species Eupithecia tripunctaria. The sequence continues at coordinate 10,383,023 of OY041612.1, forward strand.
GTAGCCAATCCTCAGTTTTATAGAAACGATCAATGTCAGATCAAAAAACACAATACATTTATGTAAGAGAATGTAATTGTTTTGTTAGACTTCGCAAATAACTTCCAGTCGAAATGTAACAATGGTGCTATTAGGGTTTATTTTCAAAATTATACAACAAAATAATCAAAACGTTGATGCAAGTTTTTGTACGTTTGTATTAGTAAATGTAGGTCAATTTTGGTTTACAACTATTGTTGAAATTTTAAGGTTATTTACAGCGGGATATCATATCATGGTAAATATCGCGTTGTAAATGACTTTACTTGTTAATAATGCCCCTTAAAAGCTCTATCAGAATTTATTTAAAAAAATGTCTTAGTTAAAAGTCCATGCACCCATCAGATTGCTGGCTAAGCTAATCTACCTTACCTATGCTAAGCTAATCTACCTTTATAGAGGCACAAACAGACAAATACTATGTTAATAGATGGAATTACCGTATGCGCCTCTCGTGCATGTTTGTAAATAAAACCAATGAAAGTGCTAGTAATATGGCATTCCACTCGCATTTAGCATTTATGTGTGGTTTGTGGCACTCAGCCAGGATTCCTCATCGGAAGTGGTATCAGAATTACCTTTTGAACTGGCCGACAAATTAAAAACCTTCGACACTGACTGTAGCTCAGTAGATTTTCGTAGCCATAGGTGCTAAGATTAAGATTATATTTTATTAGCAGAAGTTCAAGCTATTATATCAAATAATGCCTTGAATCTAGCATCTATACGCATCCTGTGTCAAAATCTTCACTTGAAAGTGTCAGTGCAGGACATACTCAACTTATCTGTTTCAAACGACACCTGTGCCAATAAGATCAGCAAAACGTGATCGATCCATGATGTAATGCTTCCGGCACTATTACCTCATTGTCGATTCGGAAGCCCGGTGGTTCGCTCCCATTCTTTCAGCCAGTGAAAGGGTCCTCCGATACACTTTTACCCTTCCGAGCGCGCTAGTAATCTGCACCGGTGCCGACCGGGTGCGATCCGCACGCTCTTATAAATTCCGTGTAGACTCTGCGACACTACATTACGAATTCGGCGGCTGTACAAGTCAGCCGACCGATCGCACTAATATATTTTATTCGAGCTGTGTATCTACATCGTGAAGTGATTTAGTTTCATCAACTAGACGGACGTACAAAATAAGCATCTCAAAATGAAATTCACGGTGAGTGCGGGGTATTGTGAACATCGAAATGGAATAAGTGCAGTGCTTGATGACGCGCTTGATTGCAAATCACGCGTTTACTGGACTTTTGCATTAAATTATGATTATTGGATTTAAGTGAAAACTGAAGGCAATAGTTAAATAATACGAACTGAACAATTATTAAAGATAAACACATTATTGCGATGTCATTACAATCGTCTAGTAATTGCTTAAACATAACACTGCGATAAGAACAAAGATTAATTGCATACAAAGTAAAAGTGGAAAAAGTGAAACCAAATTAAATATATATGAGGGCTTTAATCTTGATTGGAGCATGCGGGCCAACATTAAACTTGGATCTTGCCCGACGGCGATACTTCCGTTTTTAGGAACTGGTTTTAGTTCCAACTAAAAATTGTGAGCATTTATATGAAATGAAATAAGCTTTTTTTGATTTCAGGTCGCCTTTATTGCTCTTTTGAGTATATCTTCAGTGCTAACCAAACGGGTGGACGAACCAAAGGACAAGAGGGAGGCTGCACCTAGCTATCCATCGACATCGGGCCACTATCCATCAAGCAGTCACTCAGCGGTCAGCTACCAGACCCCATCCGTATACCAGCAGTCATCGTACCAGCCTCAGCAAGCAATCGGAGGACATACAGACGCTGCTAGCTCTATCAGTGTTGGCGCCGGCTACAGCATTGGAGGTGCTAAGCCATCCTTTAGCTATGGCGGATCTGGCCTGGGTGGCTTACAATCTAGCGGACAGTCTATCAAACTAGCTCCTATTACTCTGCAGCCCAACCAGGGACTCGTTGGCACTGACCTTGAGCAGATCATGAGCCAATTGCAACAGAGCCTCAACGCAGGAGCTCTTACTTTACAGCCGTCAAGCAACGTTGCGGAATTCCACGTAGATGGACAGGCCGGTCAGGATTCTAATGGAAAACTCAGCTATGAATCACCTAATCTCCAGCAATACGTCCTAGCTGGTTCCGTTCCAAGTGCTCCTTCATACGCCGCTGGAACTAAGGGTCTGAGCTCCTACAGGTCAACAGGTCCTGTATTGTTCAGCCCTTCCACACACGCAGTAGCCCAAGGTAGCCCTGCTGATCTATCTTTATCTGGTCTTAGTGCCGGTCAGTCCTACGGCGAAGGTAGTCCTCACGGTATTAGACAATCCTTTGGCCTTTATCTAGGCTCCGGACACAAATCTAATGATGGAATTTCATATGGCAACCCGGTGGGACTTTCTTTGGGTGGACACTCCTTTGGCTCTGGAATTTCTTTGGGAAATACTAGACCGTCCCTAGGTGGACTTACTTCGGAAGGTACAGCGGGACACTCCTTCGGCGGTTCTGGGCAATCTCTGGGTGGCTCTGCGCTATCCCATAACTTTGGACAATCCGTAGGTTCTGCACAAGCTCAACCTAGCTTTTACAAATTTTCAAGTGGAAAATATGGTCACGGTGCTCCTGGAAAATCTTTTAGGCCGTCTGCATTCCTAGGCGCTGTAGCGTCCGGTGAATCATCTGGAATCTCTGGCATTTCTGAGTTCCCGACATTCAGCTCTCTTTCTGGAAGCCAGGGACATAGTTTTGCAGGATACGGTTCTCCATCAAAGGCAATCTCCCCTCTGTTCACCAGAACAGACAGTCACCCAGCACATGACTCTGCCCCCGCTTACTCAAACCTCGGAAACTTTGCATCTCCTCCCGGTACTACTTATGGCTTCCCTACTGCCTCTTACCCTGCCGAATCCGCGCAAGCTGCGTCTTCAGTTGGACCCCAATACTACTCTGCCAAATATCCATCTAACTTTAAAGGGCACTTCTCTTACAAAAGTGCTTCCCCTTACTCTGCAGGTCCTAAGTACATTTCTGGAAGCCATGGCCATAGCCATGGCCCTAGCGCCCGTTACTCTTCTTCCGAGGACTCTAATGGTGCCTACAGCGAGAATGCGTATAACACCATCAAGTATAGCGAGGAGCTCAAGCCCCGTAATTAAGAATTAAATGATTGTTTGTGTAAATAGTATGACTGTATGGGATATTCAATTTGCGTGGTTCTCTTAGAGAAAGTATGCTGGGGTGTTATTTATTTGCTCTTTCCGTAATAAGATGCAAGCGAGTGCTTTGATTCTTGTCGTGCTTTCTTTTCGACACGTGCATGATTTGATTATGCATCTCGCCGAATTGACATCGGAACAGGTTTGACCAAATCCAGTTGCAGGCCGTGAATTTTTGTAAATATTAAGCCTATTTATTATTTGTTACGTTAGATTTAATATTTTTGTAATAAATGTTTTACAAATTGAAAATGTTATTATTATTATAAATCCTCATCCTGCTTACCTAAGTATCACGATGTAACACAAGCCTGGTCAACTGAATGGAAAATTCATTCAGAGAACGTAACACAAGATCAGTTGTACACAGTTCAAAAGGAAACATAATACCAACATTACCTTGCTTGGGTAATCGACGCCAAGCGTGCCTACCATCACCGGGTTTCACTTGTAAGAAAGTGTTTACCGAGGAAATTAAACCTACCGAACTACATAATAACGACGACCGACGGTCAAGTTCTTTAATCCTGCATTGACTTTTCAACTTTTGGAATACCTTTAGAGAAAGTGAATATTATAATGAAACAAATAAGTAAGCAAGTAAAATAATAACCTAGGTATTTATTTTTGTAAAAAACTAAAAGAAATAAGATTTCTAAATAACTCAAGCAGTTGATTAGGTGATAGGTAAGTTTTGTCTTGGAATTATAGCAACGAAACTAACAATACTTAGTCTTTGCATAAAATTAACCGTTGTTGTAAGAATAAAGATAGTATTTAAAATATGTAATTAAGTAAATAGGAGCTCAGTGAGCCACTAAACACATTTAGAGAATTGATTTAGGAAACACAAAAAGGAATTATCTTTTATGTAAAAATGTAGAGCGATCTCTGACTCGTGCTTATAGATAAACGAATAGTGTAAAACAAAACATTGGTAATCCTAGGAATTATATGAATAAATATGTATGTTGATAATTATTAATTCATCCATATAATATAAAACTTTAAAATATGATACCTACCAGGAGTTTGAAAAGCTTGATACTCGTACGTTTCTATTAATTCTGCTAAAAACTGTTTGGCTTATCACCTTGCAAAGTAAATTTGGTATAGAAAACCGAGAGTACTTACCACCTAGAAAAAACTTTACGCAAAGGTTTAACAAACAAATACATATAATTAAATTTATGTAGTCACATAATTTAAAAAATCTGATATAAAAAATGTTTTGTAGTAAGTAAGTATGTACCAGAAATAAAAAGTGATAACTACCTACTGTTTTTTATGGGATTCACAAATTTATTAATTTTAATTATATAATTATACCTACTCTAATTTGTTTCTATTCGTCAGTTGAAATTTTACCTAAATGATTATATCAAAAAGTATAATATTTAGTAGTCATAAAAACGTGTTGCTGCAACTACTAAATACACATTCATCAGATCCCTACACCAAATTCCACTTCTTCCATGATAGCCAACATCCAATTCAATCTCAATATCAAGTAGATTACAAATAAGATTGGGCGTGATCTTATAATTAAAGGGGGTATATAATACTCTATAGATTATTCCAATTACAACATAAACAGTTGTGTATAAGAACGCGTAAGAGTGTTATTTGTAGGTACATTGTGTAAACTGTTACTTAATGTCTTCACGGTCGTTGACCGCGACTGGAAGTAAGCGACTTCCGAAATTGGAAACTTCTTTCCAGTGGTGTAAATTCCATTGATACCAAATTATACTCAGGTATATAATTTGATGGTTACCAAAATGTTAATGCTCTCTACGGTCGAATTAAGGTCATCAATATTTTTCATCATCAACCGGACATAGTATGGGAGATACAACGATGCCGTAAAAAGAAGAGCCACCTTCAGCCATCGGCTCATTGAGACCGCGACAATGTCATCGCCATCAACATTTTCCTCACCTCACCAGCCTATATTGGTCCACTGCTGGACGCTGGCTCTGATAAGCGCCTTATTGGCTTTTATGTCATGAGGATAATACCCATAATCCCCACGCTGAGGGGGGATTGCAGTTTATTGTTAAAATTGTTGTTCAGGAGACGCTGCTGCCCGCCCCCAGTGGATATCCCTTAGTCGCCTGTTACGACTCCCGCGGGAAGAATTGGGTAGGTTAAATTTTAAAAGCCGGTACCACCTATCTCAACATTTTCAATACAGTCTTTGCCCAATGGTATTTTCCAATAATAATAAAACCTGGTAACTAACTATGCAATTTCTTGCCTAAACTGTTATAAAATGTTATTCGTGTTTATTGTTTATTGCTGTTTTATCAACAATACATAACAGAAATAGTAAATACCGGCATCATCTTTGTAAACAAATGCCTTTAGAAGGTACCTTACATATTTTTACAAGCAACACGATCCGGCTTCGTACGGGTGCAATGCCAATGTTATTGGTATACATATGTATAAACCTTCCTCTTGAATAACTCTTTCTATTAAAAAACCACATCAAAGTATGTTGCGTAGTTTTAAAGATCTAAGATTATTTATTCGGTGGATCAGAGATTCCAGAGATATCAACTAATTGAAAATTAAATTAGTACCCATGGTTTTTGGTTAGTACCCTGGTTGGTATACATCTAAAATTGGACATAAACTTAGAGAAGCTCGAGTTATCGTACCCATAATGTTTTATTTTTATTTAATGTATGTAACTAGATGACCCCGTGAACATAGTATCATCTTCATTTTTTTAAACGAACATCATTTTAATTTTATATAAGTAGGTATATCCTCCTAAGCCCTAAATGTTGTAAATAGCACTTGTTCTTTGAGAACACATGTCCAATTTTTGGAACAAATTGATTCATGTTGTTAAGACCTGAACCTTAATGCACTTGTAATAAGCCTTAGATTATATTTCCTGTATTTTTGCCAGAACAAACTTGTTTTGGGTGCTCGTCAGGAATACATAGAGTTCATTTTGAATTACCTACAATTTGTTCGTTTTTTGGGACATTCGTGCTTACTTTTGGGTATTTTTAACAGAAAAAAAGGGGAAACAGAATACACAATTTAGGTATTTTTAAGTATTTATTTCAAATATAAACACAAACTACTAAAATATGAGATGCATAGCAAAGTGTAGTGTAAGATAATCACAATTTTTTAGGTATAAACTTTAACATCTTTATCTAAAATTCGGTTAACCGTAATTGTCACCGTAATGTAAACAGTCTCTTTGTTAGGAATAATAGAAAATTAAAACTTAATTCAAGTAACTAACTTTGGTAAGCAAGTATAATAAAAATATTCAACAAAACATTATAAAAAATATACTACTTCTGGTACAAACTAATGACTTTGTAATAGGAGGGTAATGTGAGCTTACTTCTTTAACTCAGTCATAAGGTGAAACACAACTATCGTATTGTCGTGAAAAAGTTGTGTAGAAAAGCTTAAAACAATTTCTTTTTTGAGTGAAACATAGTGGAATGTTGCAGCTCATGCACAAAACTGTTGTTTTTTTACTACATCCTTTGTTCCTGCAGCGACTTGGCTTACAGTATTCCGGTAAATGGTAAGCTCCATGGAGTCGTTTTGCTTCGGAAGGCAGGGTTACTAGAGCTGGTCTGCCTCTGCTTCGATGTGTTTGCTGTTCTTCAGGGGTTTCAAGTTGGTCAAGCAAATTTGGGTCTCCATTTTCTTTTTCAAAGTAAGCTCTTTTATTAGGTAACACTGAGCAAATTCAAATAAGCCCAATCATCAGTGACGCCCTGTTGAACAGTTCATGATATCGTTGATCATCAGATCAGCTCGCTGTCACCATGGAAGGGACAAAGTAATAAAGCCCAAGCCCTTTTTATTTTATGTATTTTCGTATGTCGATATAGTGAACAAGTTTATTAATTTAGATTTCACTGAGTAGGTCCGGAGTTACCTATTATGGAACAATAAATCGAGTCGTTCGTCAACTCACACCATGAATCTTGTCCCAACTGGTGTGAGTTGACGAATCGAAAAAAAGCTATACTCCTCGTTCTGCAACTCACACCATTTTTACTTTGGGTGAATTTTAGTACAGTCAACCAAAAAAGTGTTAGTAAAATAATATACAAAAGGCATACTTATTAGAAACTTTTATTTGGCTTTGGCACTTTAATTAAAACTACACGTATCAGCTAAAAAAAAACAAAATGACTATGCAACAACATAAAATAATCAACAATGGTATTGACATAATTATTTTAAAGTCAAATGAAAAAGCTTTTACAACAAAATTAGACTCACATAACATAACATAAGAAATATTTTAAAACAAGTTAATCCTTAGAACATATTAATAAAATAAATTCAACTCCTAATTCAATTTTTATCCCTCCCACTGTTCCCCTTGAAGTAGATAAGATCATAAAATCTCTAAAGAATAAAAAAAGCACTGGATACGATGACATTTCTATTCCGGTACTTAAACTAGTAAGCTAATCTATATCTCCCCATCTCAGTCACGTTTTCAACCTTGGCATAGCAGACGGCGTTTTCCCTGAAGCCCTGAAACCTGTAGTTGTGAAGCCTCTCTTTAAGAATAAGGGCTCCAAGAATGATATAAAAAACTACCGCCCAATTGCACTCACTTCCGCATTTTCAAAAATTTACGAAAAAATTATATATAACGCATTATCCTCTTTTATGGAAAATAATAATATTTTAGCTAATGAACAAAACGGTTTCAGAAGAGGTAAATCTATAAATTTAGCAATATTTAATCTGTTAAGTGAAATCATTAGAGGAGTGGATGAACGAACGCCTATATGTGCCATATATGAGTCATTCGTCAACTCACACCATGAATCTTGTCCCAACTGGTGTGAGTTGACGAATAGTAAAAAAAATATTATTTTCGTTCTGCAACTCACACCACCCTTTGTTTCCATTGAATTTATGCGACGAGTACAGTCACTTAAAAAAGCGAATTCTAAGATCAAATAATTTTTATTGCTCTGTTACCACCATTGTTTGTAAACTTCTTTGTTTCAGAATACAGAATACAGAATAGAATACAGAATACAGATCATTTATTTGCACACATGGGTCACAATGGTCTTGGTTATCGAATAGGAGTACCGTACATGTATTACCTTAATCTAGGCATGCAAATTAGTTTTATAGGGTCACTATACATTTAACCGAATAGGTATAGGTAGGTACATTATAGATTAACAAAAAAAGCTCTAATAGTCATACAAAAATAATTAATTAAACATCATGTCAGCATCTTATCATATTACATTATACAAACATTCAAAAGTAGTCAATAGAGAGAAAATTATTGGTTAGTTAATTTTGATGTCCTTATCTGATAAAAATTCATTTACATGGTAATAGCATTTTGACGTTAAATATTTATAAAGTTTGTTTTTGAACACGGCTAATGGAAGCAGTTTCACATTGTTAGGCAATTTATTGAAGATTGTTAGCGCCATGCCACAAAAACTTTTTTTTAGCAATGCTGTATTTGCTTCAGCTGAACACAAGCGATGCTGGTCACGTCTACTGCGTGTGTTTATTGGTTTGTCAAATAGATTAATATTTATTTTTACAAAAATCGCCATTTCATAAATGTAGAGAGCCGGAAGTGTCAATACATTTGAGGACAAAAAGTAGGGCTTGCAGCTATCGGTGGTCTTCAGACCATACATGGCTCTTATACATCGTTTTTGCGACTTAAAGACTCTTTCCCTTTCAGTGCAGTTTCCCCAAAACATAATGCCGTAGCGTAATTTAGAGGAAACGTAGCTGTGATAGACCGTTTTAAGTGTATCTAGGCCAACAACTTTTCGAAGTTTGTAGAGCATGTATGCATATTTACTGAGTGCGTTACATACTTCTACAACTTGTAAGTTCCAGGTTAATTGTTTGTCAATTGTAAGACCTAGAAATTTCGTAGTGGATGTTTTTTCTACTATCTGGTTCTGGTACATGGCTGTTATATTAGGTAGCGGAGTGCGTTGTGCAAAATGCATTATTTTTGTTTTGTCAAGGTTAGCATTTAAATTGTTACCATCTAGCCAATTGATTATTTTATGTACAGTATCATTTATTTCCGTTTGATATGTGTCAGGGGATGTACATTTTATCATAACAGTGCTGTCATCTGCGAAAAGTACCATGGGATGTTTGGTGGCTGAGGGTAGGTCGTTAATATAGCTTAAAAATAGCAATGGTCCTAGGACACTTCCCTGCGGTACGCCGTATTTGATTATTTTACCCTGAGACATAAACTTCATTTCTTCTTTGGTTTTTGTGCTAATTCTTCTTATCTCTGTGAATTGAGTTCTATTTTCTAGGTAAGATTTTAAAAGATTATAAGCATTCCCTCTGATGCCGTAGCGAAATAGTTTTTCTAGGAGTATTGTATGGTCTACATAGTCGAACGCCTTTGTCATGTCCATATATATGGGAGTCGTTCGTCAACTCACACCATGAATCTTGTCCCAACTGGTGTGAGTTGACGAATCGAAAAAAGCTATACTCCTCGTTCTGCAACTCACACCATTTTTACTTTGGGTGAATTTTAGTACAGTCAACCAAAAAAGTGTTAGTAAAATAATATACAAAAGGCATACTTATTAGAAACTTTTATTTGGCTTTGGCACTTTAATTAAAACTACACGTATCAGCTAAAAAAAAAACAAAATGACTATGCAACAACATAAAATAATCAACAATGGTATTGACATAATTATTTTAAAGTCAAATGAAAAAGCTTTTACAACAAAATTAGACTCACATAACATAACATAAGAAATATTTTAAAACAAGTTAATCCTTAGAACATATTAATAAAATAAATTCAACTCCTAATTCAATTTTTATCCCTCCCACTGTTCCCCTTGAAGTAGATAAGATCATAAAATCTCTAAAGAATAAAAAAAGCACTGGATACGATGACATTTCTATTCCGGTACTTAAACTAGTAAGCTAATCTATATCTCCCCATCTCAGTCACGTTTTCAACCTTGGCATAGCAGACGGCGTTTTCCCTGAAGCCCTGAAACCTGTAGTTGTGAAGCCTCTCTTTAAGAATAAGGGCTCCAAGAATGATATAAAAAACTACCGCCCAATTGCACTCACTTCCGCATTTTCAAAAATTTACGAAAAAATTATATATACTTAACGCATTATCCTCTTTTATGGAAAATAATAATATTTTAGCTAATGAACAAAACGGTTTCAGAAGAGGTAAATCTATAAATTTAGCAATATTTAATCTGTTAAGTGAAATCATTAGAGGAGTGGATGAACGAACGCCTATATGTGCCATATATATGGACATGACAAAGGCGTTCGACTATGTAGACCATACAATACTCCTAGAAAAACTATTTCGCTACGGCATCAGAGGGAATGCTTATAATCTTTTAAAATCTTACCTAGAAAATAGAACTCAATTCACAGAGATAAGAAGGATTAGCACAAAAACCAAAGAAGAAATGAAGTTTATGTCTCAGGGTAAAATAATCAAATACGGCGTACCGCAGGGAAGTGTCCTAGGACCATTGCTATTTTTAAGCTATATTAACGACCTACCCTCAGCCACCAAACATCCCATGGTACTTTTCGCAGATGACAGCACTGTTATGATAAAATGTACATCCCCTGACACATATCAAACGGAAATAAATGATACTGTACATAAAATAATCAATTGGCTAGATGGTAACAATTTAAATGCTAACCTTGACAAAACAAAAATAATGCATTTTGCACAACGCACTCCGCTACCTAATATAACAGCCATGTACCAGAACCAGATAGTAGAAAAAACATCCACTACGAAATTTCTAGGTCTTACAATTGACAAACAATTAACCTGGAACTTACAAGTTGTAGAAGTATGTAACGCACTCAGTAAATATGCATACATGCTCTACAAACTTCGAAAAGTTGTTGGCCTAGATACACTTAAAACGGTCTATCACAGCTACGTTTCCTCTAAATTACGCTACGGCATTATGTTTTGGGGAAACTGCACTGAAAGGGAAAGAGTCTTTAAGTCGCAAAAACGATGTATAAGAGCCATGTATGGTCTGAAGACCACCGATAGCTGCAAGCCCTACTTTTTGTCCTCAAATGTATTGACACTTCCGGCTCTCTACATTTATGAAATGGCGATTTTTGTAAAAATAAATATTAATCTATTTGACAAACCAATAAACACACGCAGTAGACGTGACCAGCATCGCTTGTGTTCAGCTGAAGCAAATACAGCATTGCTAAAAAAAAGTTTTTGTGGCATGGCGCTAACAATCTTCAATAAATTGCCTAACAATGTGAAACTGCTTCCATTAGCCGTGTTCAAAAACAAACTTTATAAATATTTAACGTCAAAATGCTATTACCATGTAAATGAATTTTTATCAGATAAGGACATCAAAATTAACTAACCAATAATTTTCTCTCTATTGACTACTTTTGAATGTTTGTATAATGTAATATGATAAGATGCTGACATGATGTTTAATTAATTATTTTTGTATGACTATTAGAGCTTTTTTTGTTAATCTATAATGTACCTACCTATACCTATTCGGTTAAATGTATAGTGACCCTATAAAACTAATTTGCATGCCTAGATTAAGGTAATACATGTACGGTACTCCTATTCGATAACCAAGACCATTGTGACCCATGTGTGCAAATAAATGATCTGTATTCTGTATTCTATTCTGTATTCTGTATTCTGAAACAAAGAAGTTTACAAACAATGGTGGTAACAGAGCAATAAAAATTATTTGATCTTAGAATTCGCTTTTTTAAGTGACTGTACTCGTCGCATAAATTCAATGGAAACAAAGGGTGGTGTGAGTTGCAGAACGAAAATAATATTTTTTTTACTATTCGTCAACTCACACCAGTTGGGACAAGATTCATGGTGTGAGTTGACGAATGACTCAATAAATCAATACCTATATTTATAATTGAATACGAAAGTACCTTTTTCAGAACAAAATAGAATGACTTATAATTTCTATAGGAGACGAAATGGAGTTTTTCGGAACAAAATTATAAGATTACTTATTTTGGTGTAAAAATCAAATACTGAGCTAAAATAATACTTGTATAATCATTTTGACCTTCAAAATGAACTTAAAACCAACAAAATATAAACCAATTAGTGGCAAATAATTGTAAAAAATCAAAATTTTACTTTCCCCTGCCGGTACGGTCTGCCATCTTGATGAATGAACGGCGAAACACTGTGCTGTGCGTTTATGTTATAGTAAAAAAAAAATTTGCGAGAGAGGGACAGATATACTAGGTTACATTTTACACAGAATTTAACATAACTTATAGACAAGATTTTGAAAGACAGGCATACAAATATTAAGGCCAGTTTTTGGGACACCCGTCCTCTAAGGAAAGGTCGTGTTTTCTAGAAGCCGGACTCAGCGACATGTTTTATTTTGTTCCTAAAGATGACCGCGAGGGCTCAGGAGGAGATTATACAAATTTTAAACTGTCTCTTTTTTTTACTTTAAAACTAATATATATAATGCAGGTCTTTAACACCCAAATCCGTTTGAGTTTCATGCTCATAATGCCTCTCATCATAATGGTTTTAATGTTTTATTGTAAAGTTTTTGTTCATGTATTTGCGTTTTCCTATCCAAAGAAAATCATTTAAAGATGTCAAAAAGCTATTTCAAACTAAGATCATCTCATTGCACCTACCTCATTTCACCTCGGCAGCCTATTTTGGTCAACATTTGGACACAATCCAAATGAATATTGAATATTGAAAAGAAATATATTCATCATAAAGCTTACTTTTCAGGGAGTGACATAGGTTATATTTTATCCCGGAATTCTCACGGGAACGGGAATTACGCGTGTGAAACCGCGAGGCACTGCTAGTTTATCACATTTGTATGATTTTATTTGCTTCGTTATTTTTTATATACATATGTATATGTACAGCATTTGTAATAATATCAGAGAGAGATTAGTTAATTTCAAGTGTACGTATAGAGGGGGAGGTATTGAAAAAGCTCCATCTATTGTAGTTTACCTGAAGTAAACAGTGCTAGAGCTATCTTAGGAACTGCCGCGAGCTCGGTGCTGCATAGAACGGCGAGGGACTTTCACATTGGTTTCTAATTTGTTTTGCTTTGATATTACGTTAGATGTCGCTATAATAGTGCTACACGGTAATGCATACACTAAAGTGCCTACAAGCTGTCATCAGTAGTCCGTCATCTTTATTTTATTTTATTTTATGCCATACTAAGCCTTTCCACGGACGAAAGGCTTACCTATTGGGTTATGAAAAATCGTAATACCGTATTATAATGATTTCTTTGGGCGCAAGTTAGAGTTATTATTATTCTTTATTTATATTCTTACTGATACTTTTTTGTTACTTTCTGTTGGCCAGAAACAACAGTAGGTAACCACAAAAATGCCTCCACGGACTGAAAGTAGATTTGATATGTCCTGAACTTTAGAGTAGAGTAAAGATGATACTGTATGTGTTATCCATAAGTAATGCAGGACGAATTGGATAATCCACACAGTATCATCTAGCCCCAAGCTAAGCAGAGCTGGGTGATTCTTCGGAAAATCAGTTTTTGTCTGACTTTCGTGGCACATTTTTTTTTGTTGAAATTACACATAATGACGAAATATTCTGTGTGTAGATTTGATTACTAATTTATTGGTAGTGGAGGGAACTTTATTGGCGTAACGGTTACGAAGTTATTCAATTTTAAAATTATGGTGTCCATGGAAATCAACATTCATACCACCGAAATCAAATATACAAAATTATTGAACTTTAATGTGTTGAAATGTACGTTTTGTTTGAACTAGCCTATTACAATCATTCTAAGAAGGAATTTCGGGTAGGTTTATAATAAAAAAGGTAGTAAGCAGATAAAAATATATTGTTTTCTTAAAACTAAGGAACAAAATTAAATATTTTTATTAAATATATAAACTAAGAGAGTATTACAAAAAATCTAACATCAATTATCACGTTGTTTCAATCACATGATCACATGAGATCAAACAATCTTATAAATAATCAGTCACGTTTCTAGATACTAACGATGGAGTTAAACCTAAATTACTAGTAAAATAGGCTTATCTAATCCCTCCCATATTCATTGGTATATGTTTTTACTTCGAGCATTGCAATTTGAGCAAAGCTGGCTGAAGCTATTTTGATTGAGATAAAACAAATTATTAACAAAAATCACAATAACAATATTATCTATGTATGAAAGTTTATATATTTAGTATCAGCTGGTCGATTAAAGATGTATTCGTGAATGTTTACTTACTTATTTTTCCCGACCTTTCAACAGGTTTACACACTGTCACGGTCAGGGTTTCATACCGTGAATACGACAATGTGTAAACCGTGTTGTACAGTACATTAACAAATGTTAATAAGCCTGCAAATTTGATTTTCGTGGGTTTCACTGACCTTTCGTGTACTTTTTGTCCACGAAAAACATGGAAATCAAAACCACAAAAATCAGAAAAAAGTTGAAAATCCTAAATAATTTCTTAATTTGCTGGTTTATGTTACATTGATGTCTGCAGTAGAAATTAGGAACACAAAAAGCATATATTATTAAAACAATTAAAACAATAGGATTAGTATGAACGAATTTATAGTCTACATGGTAATCAGAACTTGCGGTATACCAAGCCACGGAAAGTGATTACTTACCGTAATTTCAAAGCGACGCGGAGACATGGACACGTGCTGTTCTCACCACTGATGGATTGCGACTTACAGTTTGTCTCTGTCTAACAACTATTCACGTAGTTACTAAAGTACAGTTTTTATGAATGAATTAGTGCGCGCCATGGCTATCAGAGCTAAAGGTCGGACGCGAAGTTATCTAGTTGTATCTTAATAACTAAAGCGAATTTTTGCGTAGTAATAGTGTCAGTTAAGCTAGTAACTATCTGGTTTATTGTGAACCTGTGTGAAATAGTGCTATTATTTAAAGGAAATGAGATAAAAAATTATTAACACTAGAACATGAGGTCCGGACGCACCACGAAAATCAGTATTTCCAAGGTTTTTATTTATTTTTACTTATTTAGAATAGGAAAATTAAAAAACTAAAATAGGCCCCCCCTATTACTTTTGGCTAATCTACTACCTGAAAAAGAATCATAGGGCTACTGATACTTTTTATGTGTTTTTTCGAGTAGGACACGTATTTTTGAGCCCTTTGAGAATTACCCAGCTTATATTATGGGCGGTATGACAGATATACTTACTTAATACAGTACATTATGTAATAGATAGTAGATATTCTTTATTATACGAACTCTTGGAACAAATATTTGTAGATACAATACAATACAAAAAGTCTTTATTGTACACCATAATAATAAAATTGGGTACATGGTACATGGTACATACATACATTACATAAAATGAGTACAATGGGCGGCCTTATCGCTTAGAAGCGATCTCTTCCAGGCAACTTTTAGATCGTGCAAACATTTGTCTTGTGTGCTGACGTTCGCCTGCCACGCCACAACAGCCGTCAAGTAAAGTCGGCAAGAGTGACCATTTTGTATAAAAATTAACCATGTGGGATCTGCAAAAGACTGCAGGCAAATACTGGATGCGTCAAGCTGAAGATAGGGCGCTATGGCGGTCATTAGAGAAGGCTATGTCCAGCAGTGGACTAATATAGGCTGATGATGATGATGATGTTTTCACATATAAAAAAATGCAGAGGAAAAGAGTACAACCTATCCATAAAGTTGCTACCAATATCAACGTTTAATGTATTATTTACAATATTGAATCGTGCAAAGAACTAAAGCTTAAAAGCTTAGTTCATTTAGAACGGTCTGCATTCGCTATTAAGTCTTACATAACCAACCTACCTATGTTTAGATCCATACATAATAGCTGTAACGCCTTTATTACTGGTCAATTGCTGCCTGCCTAAGAGCCCCATTATTGTGCTACTAACAATTACCAACTCTCGATAGAAAGCTCTAGATTTGCGATAGAGCTTAGCCCTTTTCTCTACGGGGTTTTCTGTGCCGTTGCTAGCTTTAGTGTTTGTACAGTTTGATAATGATAGTCACGTTTCTAGGAAAATACGATAAAATTTACTATTTCATTATTTAATAGTAAAGATTGGTTCAATATAGCTAGTGGTATTAGAATTCAATAGCAATTGGCACTTAAATTAAAACATAAATCACCTCACAAATCTAGATTTATTAAATTTTATGAAACAATTAATCTGTCTGTGAGGGTTTTGAAAGCTTTGTTTATGAATAACACGAAGTACCTACCTACCAACAAAAGCTAAACCACTAAAAGGATCTTTGAAAACTGAGGTCTTTCTTGAAGAGTGACCAAGAGAAAAGGTCTATACTCTAACTAAACGAAAGGAAGTTCAGTGATGGATAAGTTTCTTGTAGATAGATGCTAGAAGACTTCTTTCGGCTATCACTAATGATAATGTTCGTAATCCGCACATGTTACGTGCGTGTGCTTCCGGCTCGACCGGCGGCCAGGAAGGCGGTAATCTCGTGAACTGGATATGTTCCGATAAGGGACAAAGACCTATCGAGCGGTCATTCCCTCACAAGATCTGGAGCCGACGAAAGTTGTCCACGGCCGCACATATAAATACATGAACTTGATACCGCCTTACACTTTTCCGTGCGCCCCCGAGTAAAGCACTTTTCTTTACGCACTTTCCTTCGGAAAATTATGTAATTAGTATTTCGCATGCAAAACACAATGGCGAGGATAGAAATTTTGGTGAGTTCTATTTGCGTGATTCAATTGTGGTCATCAATTTCTTTCGAACAATTTGTTACGTGCTATGCAAATATACCGGACGCTGATAGATTATCTTCCACGCCTTTTCTCAGCGCTGATTGATAACCCCGTGTTTTCGGTTTCAGGTCATCATCGCTTTCGCCGCGTTTGTCTGCGGAAACGAAGGCGACGACAGTGAGCAGAAGAAGCGAGGAGCGGGGAAGACCAGCCTGAACACGATACCGACGGGTGCACAGAAACAGGACTATACTTACAGTATTTACGCACAAAACCCTAGCCCGCAGAGCTCAGGCTCTGCTTCCTACCAGCCGCAAGTCTCGAACTCCTTCTACCCGAGCCAGGCCAACAGCCAGTACTACTCGGCGCCAGTTCCTCAAACCGAGCAATCATATGGTCAACCACAAATAAACTTGCTACCTCCCCAGTCATCGTCTCAATTCGTGCCAATCAATTTTGTGCCCAGTCCAGGGTACCAATCGAAGTATCAACTCGTGCCGTCTAAGCAGAATGGAAACATTCAGCTAGCTCTACTCCAGCAGTCTCCAAATTTCCCTAGTCAGTCACTTGTCCAGTATCCTCAATCTTTGTTTGCCCCGCCGCCCACTAGCTCGATTGGTCCTCATCAGAACCTCTACAACCCCATAGCTCCTCAGGGTCAATACAATGTGGGTCCTAATCTACCTCTGCAGTTTGGAAACTCCTATTTGGGACAGCCTTCAACTATGCTGTTGTTGGCTCAACCAAATCCTTCTCTCTACAACAATGTACTTTATCCAAATCAGTACTCGAACCCTCTACAAAACCTGTACAATTACTTACCTCAGAACTCTCAGACGCGGTATGGTCAGCAAGTGTCTTATTCCCCTCAGCCTGCCCCCGACAGCCAGGTATCCCTGGCTCAGAGTCTGCCTAAGGAAGACAACGACATTAGCACCCACTCGAGTGACTACACCTCAGCGCCTTCTGACACGAGTTCCAGCTACAAGACTGCCTACGCCTCCAGCCGATCCTCATACGCAAAACTATGATAAATACCTCTAAAGCTGAATGCATACCTTGCCGAGCCAAACGTGCCAAGGGAACCGAAAAATTGAAATTTTTAAATTGGACGCATTTGTCCGCGCCTGACGTTTTTAAATTCGATTATTTCGAGTCCCTCGTTGCTTTCTGTTTGGCTTAGCAATTACCCAAATAATGATAGTTGTTAAGCTTATCTAATGTATTGCCCAGGCCATTGTAACGCCAGTTATATTTACTGTCGGCAAATATAGCCATAATGAACGTTTATTGATCACTTGTTACCTGATGATTGTTGTTAAATAAATTGTTTCATGTTCTGTTTGAAAAAGCTTTTTTCTTTTATATGTGAATTTCAAAGAGAATGGCCCCGCACCTTGTTTATTTAGCCACACTTAAAAGCCTGCTTATCTTAATTGAAATCGTTTCTAAATCCACTCACTTTTACCTTCTTCAAAATTGTATCTGGTGCTCATTAGAAAAAATAACACATTGAAAATACATAAAGCGTTATGAAGCCTTTTCTAACCAGAATGAATTGCTTCATAACTTAGTTAAACGGATAACTTTTTTGATGGACGTGAGAATGGAAAATCTTGTAATATTACATATTATTATGTAAGTGCAATAGATTTTACACATAGTTAGCTGGTATAAGATCGAGGTGGATCAGTGAAAGGAGCGCACTAATTGATGGCTTTATATTTGTATCACTTCATACGCAATCGTACGCACCTGCTACACAAATCTACTTCGAAATTAATGTTATAGAAAGGTAGAGTAGATCTTCAAATAATAACGGATTCGATGATACTTCTTCTGTCATTTTAACTTTCACGTCTATTTTCTCCATGTTGATACCCGTGGTTCGGCGAAAATGGCGAAAGATAGAGGTTTTAGTAAGTATTCGTTTTTCTCAGGGTGTCGAGTCCCACATAATTCAGGCCAGTCTATGCGTAAAAAAAATATTCCCGACAGACGAATTGCTTTTTTATTTTCTTTCAGACAACCATTAAATATAAAGTACTAAACTGCCTTGCCTTGGTTAAAAAAGTCACGTAAAAGTTAGTGGACTAACTACTAGCTATAAATAAATAATACTGTGCAATCCACACAGTACCATCGAGCCCCAAAAGAAGCAGAGCTTGTGTATATGAGTTTGTACTAGAGAATAGTAGTAATATACCAGTAACTCTTATAAAAAGTACATAATGTACGGGATGTAGTTAAACACATAGTAGCAATAGCTACACATATAATAAAAGGTAAGTATAACGTGAAACGCACGCAACATGCGAATTAACGTAGAGATGTAAGTAGCAATGAGGAAATGCTGAATGATGACAAGATTATGACCAAAAATAGTGGTCTTATTGATCCAGACACACGTTTAGGTACTTTGTAGTTAATCATGGAAGAATAACCTATAAATGTAAACAGTACTTTCTTAGACACCATTTGGTAGATGCGTACTAAGCATGGGGCGAGAACAGTAGCATAGAATGCCTCTGTATGATGACACGAGCGGTGTGGAGCTGGCTTAGAATTTGCACTAACACATCTCTTCCCGTGGGTGTCGTTAGTCGCCATTAGGGATATTCACCGGGGGTGGGCAGTAGCGCCCCCTGCAGAACAATTCTACCACCGAACTGCGATCCCTAACCCGGTCCCAGGGGGATTATGGGCATTACCCCCATGAGATATGCCAATAAAGCGTTCTTCAGGGGGAGGCCTGCGTCCAGCAGTGGACCAATATAGGCTGTTGAGGTTGAGGAGGTTGAGGTGAGGCATGACACGTGATAGGTTATATAAATAGACAAAAATTTAATTATATTGCGTCGCTTTTGGATCGTCACCGAAAAAATGTAATTCCGAAGGAATCCATACAAACCGCATAATTTCCCTTTAGCAAGCGGTGCATTTTTACCTAGATCAGCTAAAGCAGTCAGTACGCGTTCGACCGCAGTCCCGTGTCATCATATCATTATCAAATAACAATAAATCAAGTTATCAGTTAAATCTCTCTATCTGTCCTACATTTCCTATCAATATCATCTAAAGGTGTAGGGCGACCTTACAAATATAATATCAATTCTCAAGTTACTATATCTGTCTGTTACCTTCTAACGCCTAATGGCTGAGTAGATGTTATAGAAATTCGTCTGGAAGGTAAATGGTATCCCGGAAACGGACAAAGGTTTTAAGGCGTATACCCGAGCCAATCTGACAACTATACCTATTTTATCATATTTTTACGTTTATCATAGGAATCATAGGAATTTTTAAAAATCCTACGTTCAGTTTGTGGTATCTATTATAAGCTATTTTTTAATACCTTTTTTATAATTTTATCTCATATAGTTCAGGAGGAGATGAGAGAGAGATAGTTGGGGGCGCCACTTTTGCTGGAGTATGGGCCTTAAGGTGTTTACTTCATAAACGTGTGTGAACCCGCGGGCAGTAAATTCTACAAACTTCTGTAATTTGTGCAAAGTTTGAAAGTTTTTTTTAAATCGGTGCAGTAGTTTTTGAGTTTATGCGTATTACAAACATACAAAAATACAAATCATTCCTCTATAATATTAGTAGATTAGATTAAAGATCTTATTTTTTTTGTCCTCTCAAATATATTTTTTCTAACATATTGGCAATGGCTATAGGGGTATCTCTTAAACTACCTAATCTATTTTTTTACCCAACACCTGAAACTAAGTGAACATTTTCTATGAATATTTTTCCCATTACAGGCATCATGCATAAAATTCGACCTTATTTCATATTTTTACATACTTTGTCTATCCGAACAGTATTGTATGTTAATAAGAAATGCAATGATGTTCCTATTTACATAACTGACCGTTGTCGGTTATCAGATAGATCAGCTGTCATAGGATGGATTGCTGTTTCTACTGTGTCGGTATGGAGAACATCTAAAGGTTATCTTGACAGCTACCTACTATTTGATAAGCTGTAGTTATTATGAATTAAAATAACTGCCTGAAATACGAACTGACACGGACTGGATCTATTTCGTGACAAAGTTATATAAACTTGCTCTAATTTTTAATTGTCTTGGAACTCACTATACACTATAAGTTGTCTCTAGTGACACAGTTTTTTAAAACTTCTACACATAACATCGTTTTCATTTGATAACCATGTTACCCTTGTTTTTGTTTCACAATAAATGATTTATTATTATTATTATAAACTTCCCGCTTGGAGCGCTGTCACATTTTCATAGAAAATAGACTGACAGTCGATGACAGTTCACACTCAGCACAGTATACTAAAATTGTTCGGATTTTTCCGACATTTGGCTTTTTAACCGACTTCAAAAAAAGGAGGAGGTTCTCAATTCGTCTATTTTTTTATCTTTGTTAGCTCAAAAGTTTTGACTGGGTGGTCCGATTTTCCTGATTCTTTTTTATATGAAAGCCGGTGCTTCCCATGTGGTCCCATTTTAATTTTGTTCAGTTCTGATAATGGAATCCATGAAAATTCATAAAAAACTATAAAAATTTAAGTCGGTTTATAGTTTTTTAAAACAATCTTAATTATTTATTTGTATAACCAAAAAGTTGACATAATATATGACGAAAAAAAATAATAATGTTGCTCACCTTCGGAATCGAATATAGAAAGGAATTTGTTTGCAAAATGCCTGATACAAATTAGGTGGTTATGAAATGTAGAGCAAAACACAAAAATAAAAAATGCCAAATGATTTTACTAAACATGCATTACCTTGAAACTTAACGTTAACGACGGATATAAAGGCCCATTCCTACTAAAGAGGTATTTGCTACTCAGAGCGGCAGTAAAATAATTCGCTCGATTTAAATGACGCGATATGTCGACGGGCATTTTGTATATTGAATAGAATAGAATAGAATAGAATAGAATAGAATAGAATAGAATATTATTTTATTTGTAACTTAATCAACAAAAAAACATATTATGGCTTAAAATAAAAGACAAAGCATCTGTTGATTAGAGTCACAAAACGGTCTCTGTCTCAGCATGAGCTGGTTGTAAACAAGTCACAATCAATTTATAATGAATATTTACTTATTTTTTTCGAGATAAAACCACGTTGTTTATTGTAGTATACCGCAAAACCAGTCACATTCGCAACCGTCGTATGGGTCTAAATAGATCTTTAGAAAGATAAATATTGTAGGTAAAACCGCAGTCTAACTGTGATAAAACCATTTGAGGTTACAAAAGGTACCTACAAAATAGAGCGATGAATATTTACTTATTTTTTTCGAGATAAAACCACGTTGTTTATTTTTTGGTTTTCGAACTACATGAGTTTGAAATTACTAAGGTTTTTGTTATTATAGTCTTTAAAATTATTGGCTGGTTTTATTTCATTTCTTTAAAATTACTGGCTGGTCTGGAAAGTCTTTCGAACCAAAGAATTCTTTCTGGCTAAAAAATATGGTTGAAAAAGATGCTACGAGTACTCGTAATCGAACTAAACTTGAAAGTGATTAATACCGATATTGATAAAACTAGTTGGATTGGGTCCATCCGATCGGTTGGTCATCTTGATACGACGCAGTGCCAAACGAACTATCACTTACCATTTGCATTACCTCACACCAAACCAGAACCATCATCCGAATCGTAAGATTTATAAGTCGAGGCGTATTAAAATTTTAAGCCCGGTACTGACCGGTGTTACATGGCGTAATGTAACGTGTCACACAACGAACGGTGTTACACGGCGTACCGGTTGGGGATCGCACATAAACATAAACATTTATTTATTTTTTTAAATTTAACTATAGTAGGTTGGTACAGTAGTCGCAGTTCGGTAGTAGAATTGTTCTGCAGGGGGCGCTGCTGCCCGCCCTCCGGTGGATATCCCTTAGGCACCTCTTACGACACCCACGGGAAGAGATGGGGTGGTACAAATTCTAAGCCCATCTAATTGTCCAAACTTTCGCATTTATAATATTAGTATGATCAACAGATGTTGTTGATTGTAATAAGAAGCTCAATGACTTTTCGTAAAACGAAATGAATAGGAAACGTCTCACGTGAGACGTTAGGAATACTTTTCGTGAGACGTTGGGAATGAGCACGGCTCACGTAAAACGTTGGTAATAACTCAGTATGATTGTGTTGCAAATGTTGCAATGCAACCTATAGGTACAGAGACCTCAACCTCAACAGCCTGTATTAGTCCACTGATGTACGCAGGCCTCCCCCTGATAAGCGCCTTATTCGCGTTTATCTCAGAGGAGTAATGCCTATAATCCCCACGCTGGGCATGCGGGTTGGGGATCACAGTTCGATGGTAGTATTGTTCTGCAGTGGGCGCTGCTGCCTGCCTGGTGGATTTCCCTTAGTCGCCTCTTACGACAAGCGCGGGAAGAGATGGGGTGGTACGAATTCTAAGCCAGCACACAGTTACACAGCCACACAGCTTTAAGTACAGATATGATTTGTAATTCTTCTTGATTCTGAATTACCTATCACTCCAGTATCCGTAACCTCTGCTTCATTGAATATTAGGTAATACTTTAGTGTCTGATTATGATATATATAATACACGTTGTGCGATCACTATTCAGTACCAAACTTTCTCGTCATTTAGTTAGATTTACGACGTAGTTTTAGGCACTGTACTAGTAATTTTGCAATATTAATAATTTTAAATCAGGTTTGTTGAGAAAGATGCGCCAGTTCTGCCTGGAGCTAATCTTCTGTTATACAGCGTGTTTTATTTATACACCTACATACATACACTACATAGGGAAAAAGAAAGTAGGTACTTCAAAGTTAATTATAGAATCTAATGTAGTAACAAAAATATGTTTTGGTATGACTAGTTTTAGATTTAGATGCCTCAAGAACTGATACTGATATGCGATCCCGCATGCCCAGCATGGGGATTATGGACATTTTCCCCCATGAGATAAAATCCAATATTCCAATATCCAGACATATTTTAGTTGTTATTAAAATTAATTAAAATTTTAATAATAACTAAAATATATAACTTAAATAAAATCAATATTTTATGACATAAAAGTGTAACCTTTTCCGAATCGGACTCACTCTCAGACTCGTCAGACCCATTATAGAATACGTCGTGTGAAACAAAATCTTCATAAAACTGTTTATTATGAAAGCTTGCTTAGTCATAGAGCTATGCTTGAGTGACGTTTATGCCATAGGAAAGCGATGCTCAAGCATAGATCAATAAATGAGCAAGCTTTCATAATACGGGCCTTAGAGTACTATTTTAAGACCCAAAATTACGTTCTTGAGAACAATGCTCATCACATATGCATAAAATATCAATACTAAGAGGACCTAGTATTGTTGTTTTATGACACTACCCTGTATAATTAATTTGTTTCCGTATGGTGTGGGCTGGTGTCTAGACTTTAGCATATGGCCCAATATAATAAACAGTTTTATGAAGATTTTGTTTCACACGACGCGACGTATTCTATAATGGGTCTGACGACTCAAAAATTCTAATAATTATTTCAGTTACAATATCAGAAGATATTGGATACGTATTTTTTAACCGACTTCAAAAAAAGGAGGAGTTTCTCAATTCGACTGTATTTTTTTTTTATGTTTTTTACCTCAGAACTTTTGACTGGGTGGTCCGATTTTCATGATAATTTTTTTATATTAAAGCTGGTGTTTCTTGTGTGGTCCCATTTTTATTTGGTTTAGTTCTGACAATAGGATCTATGAAAATTCATGATAAAACTATAAAAGTAGGTTTATAGTTTTATAAAACAAAATTAATTATTATTTGTCATTCAAACAAAAAAACACAAAAATAAAGCGCGTCAAAGTTTGGGAGTGGGGTACTTTTCACGTCACGGCTCAGTAGTAATAATTCAAACATGATCGAAAGGATGTTGATCATGTTTGATGTAGATTGTAACAAGAAGCTCTCTGAGTTTTCGTGAAACGATGAGAATAAGAAACGTCCCATATGAGACGTTGGGAATACTTTTCGTGAGACGTTGGGAATGAGCACATCTCACGTGAGACGTTGGGAATAACTCCAACCAAGGCTTAGAGGAAATGGTATTCCTTACTTGTCTAGTCTTTCCCGCGGCTTTGGATGCGTTTTTCCGGCATAATAAGCCTATAATACATCGATGTAAGATTTCAGCTGGCTCCGTTTTTAGAAGCAAACACGGCAAAGTAATGGTTCTCCTCGTATAAGTTGTGATAAATAGAAAGAGCTACCTACAAAACTTACCACTTACCAAAATCAGAGGGCCTAGCCAACCGGCATTCGCTATCAAGCGAATCGAAAACAATTGAAAGATTCGTAGGAAAAATTTTGAAACAGATCACGTGACATACTAAAGCTTATGTTACACCCATACATTTTTGAACTTTTCTACTATCGCTTTCGACATCGATTGTTACATTGTCTAGGCCCTCTGGGTCTCCTAAGAGATTTGTATCTTGGATTTTTCTGTATTGAAGCTTTAGCACATTAGAAATATATAGTACTACGCTTAAGGTACATTTCAAATCCTTCTTTTTTTAAAATAAGACTTCATAACATGCAACCGCATGCTAATTTGCAAGGATTAGATTGCATCGTATTTCCATTTAAAACGAATACGAGTGATTTATTAATTAATTGAAATAAAAACGTCTAGAAATTCTCTTAGGTAAATCAGTCGGATGATGTCAACAAAATTTATGATCATCATTTTGCAATTTTCCATTTTAATTTAGTAAGCACCTATATTTACCGACCAGAGCAATCTACTCACGGTACAACCTATATGATATTTTTTTAAAAGCTGGTGTAATCCTCTTTTGTGTTCCGTATACTAGAGGCCTTGATGGTATAGATTTATGACGACAGCGATTTAGGACAATATAGGCACCAATTTTAAGAGGACCACATTAAGAACGCCTATTTTATTATTATACAACAAATAGAGTAGTGTCTAGTGATGGGGGTTTTAGTACAACCTGTAGCTTTTGCAATTAGATCTTTAAATAATATTCTGCTTTTGAGCCTTGCAGTCGGCAACTGCAGTCCGTCCAGTTTTGCCTGCTGCAGAACCCGGGGAGCAGCTTCAGCGCTGATCTTCCGTGGCATTTTAGCGTAGCGTCACGGGCTATTCATACACACACTCCTTGAATTTTGGTTGGTACGCAACTAACATAAATACGACCTACGTATTAAATTAAAAATATATTCGTGTGGATAAAGTTAGGACTGCGAGCGACGCAACATGAAGACCCGATTATGTGTTATTATAGTCACACGTAACTTAGACCTTTTCCTGTGAAAGTAAGGTCGATTGATGTGCAAGACAGGATAAATGTATGCTACCGTGAAGGAAGAAGGCTGTTGGAATTTCCTGTAGGTATCTACGCTTAGCTTAGATAACTAGAAACCCTTAGACGTTTGCTAACAGTAGTTGTTGTCTACTAATCAATGGACAAGTCTTATTTTATTTTATTTAAAATACAAGGCCAACAGAATGACTAGAGATTTGATCCTTAACTAAGAAACGAATGTAAAACTAGTAAACTACTCATAATTTGGCAATCATGTGGTGAATCAAAACAGGCTGGCCGTTTTGATTCACCACATTTGTTGCCAACTTCATAGACTTCTCTATGGGTAAAGCTGGTTGACACATCAAAGTGAGAATGCAAGTTCTGAACTGCAATTATGCAAGTAAGTACCTACCTAATCTAGGTATGCTAAATACTATGACGGGGCAGATCCAGACAGTTATGTTTCAAAATAACGTTGATTATTGTACCTATGCACGTCATGTGTGACAGGGTACTGCTCAATCCATCAATTTGTCTTTTGATAATTGTGGGTGTGTGAAGGATGTTTGTGTAGGTTTAAAGTTGAATATTGATCAATTGTTTGGTGCTAGCTTATAACTATTTGCTGGGGTATTTATAAATGAATTTTGGCTTAGAATTAACAGTACCCGGCGTTTATGTAAATTTAAAATTATCGCGATTGTCGTTTTTAAAATAGAATCTACGTTAATTTGTTACCCCGGTTTTGATTCCCTGCGTATATACTTCCTTCGGTATAGACTTTCCTAGGTTTCGACCATGACTTTGCTTAGAATACAGTTAGTGAAACAAGTGTTGTAGTTTTCAAATAATCAATCATAACGTTAATTTTAACAGTTCATACCATTCTTCATAGTTTCCGCTGAAGTCACATATTCAGGCCTCCATTATAGCTAAAAAAGTCGAAAGAGGATAAAAACAATTATATAAATTGATCTACAAATTCTACAAGATATCACCTGGAGCCTACAAGCATACGAGTCATTCTACAAGATATCACGTGGAACCGGCAGCGGCACCTTACAGAACAGACCTACGAACTAGGTTCGCCAATCCATCAGTCAAGCATAGAATTTACTTGCCAACCAACCTCACATGGCAAACCTTATATAGAAGCAGCAATCCAGCAGTGGAACTCCTCGAGTTAAGATATTCGTGAGCCGGTTTTAGCAGGAACTAGTTTTAGAATGCTTAGAATGATCTGAGATTAGTGTCGGTTCATGTTCGCCGTTTAGTTTGGACATCGCTGAGATAACTGCACGCAAGGGTCAGAGGTTGACATCGCGGGTTACAT
Organism: Eupithecia tripunctaria; assembly: GCA_955876795.1. Classification (NCBI taxonomy): domain Eukaryota; kingdom Metazoa; phylum Arthropoda; class Insecta; order Lepidoptera; family Geometridae; genus Eupithecia; species Eupithecia tripunctaria. The sequence goes on from OY041612.1 coordinate 10,410,765, forward strand.
TTTTGGCGGAGGTATTATTAGTGTTGGCGTCTTACTTTCTACGCTAGACTTTACTATATTCATATCAGACAGAGGTTTGCAAAGCGCCATTGAGTGGAACAACATGTATGATTTCATTGGTGTAACTTCGGAAACTATCCAGAAATTACATTAATAAATGTTTTTTTTGTCCAGGCAGGTTAGATTCTGAAGGATAGGGATTTTCTTCCTCCGTGGATCAGGTATTTCATTTAATGACATTTTTCAACGTCTCTTTGATATCTAGGTGACTGACTATCTATGGGGACTTGCTTATCTATGGGTAGTTCACTTTCGTGATATCATATAACTTCCTAGTTCGTCTGTACGTTTATTAGTTTCATTGGGGAGGTATTTAACCTAAATGTAATAACTTAAATAAGATCTGTAACTTTTCTGTAATCTGAAATAGATGAATTATTATTATTATTATTAAATGTCCTTCATTTATCGTCATCTAAACAAAACATGATATCATCTTGAATATTCTAATCTGAGTGGCACTCTACAAAAGTAGGCTAAGGTTATTTTAGTAGACTTTTCTGTAGGTGTACTAATAACATGTTATTTTACACACCTTCACCAAATCCTCACGAAGCTTCTCGTTAAGGCTTTGCCACCACGCATCAGCTGTCATGACGCGAGGTGCCGTTGCCAAAAACACTTGAACCATGAAACTGCTGTCAGGTGGAACATTTTGTAACAATGAGTTATATAACGCAGGGATTATTTCCTGGTTTTAGGATGCAGATGGTAATAATAAAAACTCAAAGCGCTTTATTTTTCCTTATAAAGTTAAAACCTTCTTCTAGGATATGTGCAAAATAATGGACACAGTTTTTTTTTCATGAAATGAGTTATTATGTACTCTTTTTGGTTCTAATTATAATACTTACATAACATGAACGTACACTACTAACAGTAAGGGACTGTTTATGCTAATTTCGAAACTAAAGCATTTCTCATTGTTCTACTAATTTTGACATTGATCGTCTGTAATATGGCACAGAAAGACGGTCCGTATGTCCGTTAATCAAAATAAGCTTGCATTGATCAGAGGAATTGTATGTACTTATTGTCTTCAGATCTAAGTATTTCTATTACATAAAATCATCATCGATCTTAATTAGTATACGGCTGGACATGGGCCTCCCCTAATTTGCATCAAAGCACCCTGTCTTCAGCTTGCCGCATTCAGCATCTGCCTGAAGCCTTCCACAGGTTGTTATCATGCCTGGTTGGAGTGCTCCTACACTACGTTTCGGCAAACGTAGTGTCTCACAACCACAATTTCCCCAACCGTTGTCGGTTCTTTACGGGATATTGCAGACCCACCGCGTCTTCAGCTTGCCAATTCATTAAGCTATGTCGATATCTTTTGTTCTCTTTCGGAAGTATTCGTTACGAATCCTATCCTTTAGAAAACTCTACTTTAATGATTACTAATAACAATAATAACTTTAAGTATGCTCTAAATTACTTGAATCGGGAAAAAAATATCTTTATTTAAAACGGACTATAGTAAATGATTATTAATATTTAGTTATAATAACAAATCGTAAAAGTTTTATAATGGACGAACTTCCCATTTGTTAAAATGTGAGTAAACCTGAGGTACCAAACTAACTACACAAAATCAAGTAAAATACTCGTAGTTAGTACCGTAAAACGGGGTGTCTTTGAGAACCGGGGTGACTTTGATGATTACTCAAAATGTATGCTATTTTTTAATTTTCTCCGTAATACGAAACGCAATGAATATTGTTTTTTTTGTGTTGGCAAGACTGACATTCTGGCGACCAATTCTCAAAGTGCCCGTGCTAGAAGGTGCCTGTGCATGAAGAAAATAATAATTTACTGTTGGTGGGGAAATAAGCAAGAAAATTCGACCTGCAGAACTTCAAATGTACAACCGTATGTATTTAATTTTGATTTATAGTAAATGCACAACGTAATTGTTTGTTTCTTTGTGAATGTAAATATTTCGATGTGATCTAGTTGCGGTCGCCATTTTGATTATAATGAGTAGTTTTGTATACCGGGGCTACATTGATATGCCCTACGGGGCGACATTGATAGCTATCAATCTCGCCCCAGTAATATTAAAATGTTTTATTTATCTACGTAGTAGTATTCAATCTCGCCCCTAGAACTTTATTTGATTGTTTTTTGAAGTTACATTTCATTTGGCGCTAGAAAAAAAATATGAGCGTAAATGTTCGCGATGCGCGCGAACTACGAAACAATTTGATTGACAGCATGATGTTTGAGTGTAAAATGATGTCTTTATTCAATAAATTGTGTGCGTGCATGATTTTTTACTCATTTTTTTAACGAAAATATTAATTTCCAGTTTCATCAATTCATCATGGTTAGAACATATAAAAGACTGCCCCGAAATTTTAAAAATTATTCGGAAGAAACCTTGGAGGCGGCGATTGAGAAATAACAAATGATGAATTGACAATAAATGCTGCTTCTATACAATTTCAAATTCCATTTGAGACATTGTACAATAAATATAAAGGCATGCGTATGAAGCTAGTGATCTCTGTTTAAATGATTAAGACTGATTACCGATTAGCATAATATGCTGAGGTAGGTAGGTAAACCTACCTATATGCTTTTTGAAATATTTTTTGTTGTAAGTTTTGAAGTTAGTGTTTAATGTTAGTAAGCTTGTTGCTCTGTTTTTACTGATTTGTGTTTAAATTGATGGCTGAATGAGGCTGATGTTGGTTGTTGATTGGATATATAAAGAATAGAAGTGCCGTATATTTCTTAAATAAAAAAGTTCATGATACCTATGCCTTTATTTATTTAATTAAATAATGTTTACTTATTATCAATTTCACCCCTTAGATCAAAGTAGCCCCAAAAATATTTAAAAAATCCTACTTCGAAAACGATAAGTCTCAATTATTTTTTTTAAATTGGATTTTGTTCCTATTCGGGGTGTCTATCAATATTAGTTAAAAAAACAGGTGGTATCAAAGTAACCCCAAATGCATTATAAGTTTGATTACGCGGTTTTTATTTTTTAATATCAAAAATTAAAAGTTTTTTAATTTTTTCTTCTTTTTATAATAAAGTATTTAGTATGTCCATCATTCTACTGTTTTTTATAAATTTTTACATTTGAAAATAAAGATGTAGCAGACATTTTCATTTCAAAATTAATCAAAGTCACCCCGTTTTACGGTACTCTAAGTATACTTGCACGAGTTACACCACTTCTGGCTATGAATGTAAACTGTCAGAATTCTCACATGGATCTCAACTGAATAACAAGCTTTTGATATGTAACAAGTACTTGTGTAACCAAATACAACATTCTTCATAACAAGTGTGGTACTTTGAAATCGGCCGTATTAGAGATGATTTATTTTTATAAAATCAGCTTGGGTGGTATTTCATTGATGTCAAAATAAAGACTCTTGACCATCACGTATTCAAGATTCTATTGATTGTGTAGTACATTTTTCTTTCCGTTTTGGTATAGGAATTTGGGTTTAGATTGTTTTATTCCATGCATAAAACCGCCACCTAATTGCATTTATCTCTGTTTAAGCACATGTAACCACTTTTATTTTTTTGTCACTGTCTCTCAATAAGGGTAGAAGATTCTTTTTGGGGTTTGGCTCACCTTTGCTATTATTTTTCTTTTTAAACGTGTTACCTATTGCATTATATTGGGCAATAAGGAATTAAAAATGAAGTTCTCGGAGAATTTGAATTGTTTGTTACTAAACACCTGTTTTGTAACAAACAATTAGAGTAAAAATAACTTAGTATTAACAGAAAACTCAAAGTAATGTTTAATTAATAAGTGACTATGTATGTATCTTTTGATAAGATTCGCACCATATTCGAATGTAAAAACGCCCTACTTGCCCTTAAAAAAGACCTGTTAATAATTGCGTAAGAAACTGCCCGTTAAAATACATAAAATTCCAATCCTAAAGCATGAAAGGATCATGTTAGTTATTTTGATAGGTGTCCTGGAATTTAACTATCTAACTAGGAATCTAGCCGTCCCCAGCAGAACAATTATTACCACCAATCTGCGCTCCCCAACCAGCGTGGGTATAATGGGCATTCCTCTCCATAAACACCAAGAAGGCACTTATCAGGAGGAGGCCTGCGTCCAGCTGTGGACCAATATAGGCTGTTGAGGTTGATCTTATCCTAACATAACAACCAGTTATCGGGTCCCACAATTGGGCAGAGGCCCCTCTTCCTTCTTCCTCCGGATTTCCTCCTTCCATACACCCCGTTCAAGGGGTTCAGAATCTTTTTTTAGCCTTCATATTCTAACCTACTAGGAATCAACGTCCGAGTACATTTTTTTTTTTTTTTTTTTTTTTTACGGTAAATAGACCTTTGTTTGACCGCAATCTCACCTGATGGAAAGCGAAGATGCGGCCGACGGTGTATCACGAAGGTCTAGAAGATACCTATTCACCCTTGTCTTGAAGAGACCCAGGTTGTAATTGGCCGGAAAAACAGAGGCAGGGAGCGAGTTCCATTCCTTTGCGGTGCGAATAATAAAGGTGGAGGAAAACCGCTTAGTGCGAGTGGAGGCTTAGTACATCCACCAAGTATGGATGGTAGTGCGCTGTGCGTCTGCTTGTCCTGGAGTGGAAGGGGGATGGTGGGATCAGGTCATGTAGTTCGAGTGAGCATTCACCAAAATGTATCCTATAAAAGATCGAGAGACAAGCAACCTTGCGGCGGTGTTCGAGACTTTGAACTTTAGTCTCTGCAAGGTACTGCTCGTCAATGAGTCTAAAGGCTCTTCGTTCGATCGAGTCTAAGGCTGCAAGGTGGTACTTGGCCGAGCCGTCCCAAACATGGCAGCAATACTCCAAACCAGACCGGACCTGTGCTTGATAAAGGGATAGAAGCTGTTCCGGTGTGAAGTATCGCTTAACCTTATTTAGGACCCCTAGCTTCATGGCTGCTGTTTTGGCCTTCGACTCGATGAATGTGCCAAAGTTCAAAGTTGGTGTGAGAGTGACACCGAGGAGCTCCAGTTGATCATTTATAGGTACCGGTACATTCCGGAAAACGGGAAGCTGGACAAGCGGACTCTTTTTTGCAGAGAAGAGACATGCTTGCGTTTTAGAGGCATTGAAGTTAACCCGATTGGCTTTGCCCCAGTCCGAGACTGCCTTAAGAGTTAAGTTCAAGCGCTGCAGCATGTCTTCTCTCTGCAACTGTACGTCATTCCGACTGGCTTTCCCGTTGGATAGGTACCTCTCAACCACGGTGCTGTCGTCTGCGTACCCAATGATACCGGGTACCAGCAGGTCATTAATGTGCAGCAGGAACAACGTGGCAGAGAGAACAGACCCCTGAGGTACCCCGGCGTTGATCGCCAATTGATCAGACGAGCAGCCATCAACGACTACACGAATGGATCTTTCCCTCAGAAAGTCGCGAAGCCAGTTGCAGAAGAGGTCTGGAAGTCCGTATGCTGGAAGCTTGTTAATAAGGCTGTCGTGCCAAACCCTATCGAAGGCTTTAGAGACGTCAAGTGAAACCGCGATGGCTTCACCGTGCTTCTCAATGGCCTCGCTCCATATGTGGGTGGCATACACAAGCAGATCTCCTGTAGAACGTTTTCGGCGAAAGCCGTATTGACGGTCACTAAGGAGGTCATTGTCTTCGAGGTATGCCAGGAGTTTGCCATTCAGGACACGCTCCATGCACTTACAGAGCAGGGAGGTGACTGAAATGGGGCGATAGTTAGTGGGATCAGCTCGACTACCTTTCTTGGGCACAGGCTGCACATTAGCAAGCTTCCATGACTTGGGGACTTTACCAGATTTCAAGGACAGGCGAAAGAGTCGGGTAAGGATGGGAGACAACTCAGGAGCGCAGGACTTCAGCACCACAGCCGAGATTCCGTCCGGACCACTAGCCTTATTCACGTCGAGACCACGCAAAGTTTTGAGCACTTCCTTTTGATGTATGCGGATCTCAGGCATGTTTGTACTACATCGAGGAAGGCTGGGTGGTGAAACATTTGAGGTCTCAAGACGTGAGGCCTCTGCGAATTGAGTCACAAATAAATTAGCTTTCTCATTCGCTGTGTGTGCTAGCGATCCATCCGGGTTCAGCAATGGGGGAAGTGAAGGACGGCTAAAGTTGGCTTCGACGGATTTGGCTAACGACCAGAAGGCCTTACTCCCTGCTGGAAATGAGGCAAGTCTAGCTCCCAGTCGTCCGATCCGCTGAAAGCGAGCCTTCCTTAGCGTCTTCTTAAGGGACTTGGCGGCTTTGTTATAGGCTGACTTCCTAAGTGATGTATCTGTTGCTTTACTGTTCCGGGCGTCGACCCACGCAAGATAAGCCCTGTGTTTTTGCGCCGCAGCACTGGCACACGAGGAGTTAAACCACAGGGGAGTCCTATCAGAGGGTGAAGTATTAGTGAATGGAATAAAATATTCCATTGCACTTTTAATCACCCACGTTACAGCATCGGCACAGACAGATGGATCACAGGAGGTGAAGCACGTTTGCCGCCAAGGATATGAAGCAAAGAAATGACGCATCTCATCCCAGTCTGCTGACTTGTAACGCCATATTCGTCTGTTACCCTTAGGGGTAAGATCTGGAGGCGAATACGACGATACTGACCTTACCATGCAGTGATCTGAGCTTCCTAAAGGGGGTAGCACAGACACTGAATTTCGGTCTGGGTCATTGGTCAGCAGTAGGTCCAAGCAATTGGCGGTGTGGCTATCAACGTCAGGGATCCTGGTCGCCTCTAGCACGAGCTGGGAGAGGTTAAGTGACAAAGCGAGTTTGTAGGCCTCTCGACCAGCATGATCGGTGTTCTGGTACGGAAAGAGCCAGTCGCGGTGGTGAGCGTTAAAGTCTCCTAACAGTACCAGTTTGGCAGCAGGGTAGCGTCGTTGAACCACATCAGCCGTATTGCAGATGTGATCGAACAGCCTGGTTGTCTCAACATCTCCAGTATGTGACCGATAAAGACTGGCATAGATGATTTGATCTAGACCAGTGTCCACCAAAATCCATATCAACGAAAAACCGGGTTCTTCGAGGTCACGGAGGCGCAGACAGCAAATGTCGTCCCGGGCGTACACACACGTTCCGGCCTTGGGTTTAAAATTGTGCTCCAGGGTGTAACCTGGGTATGTGAGGTATGCAACATCTGGAGGCTTTCGTATCTGCGTCTCCGTGAGAAACAATAAGTGGGGCTTCGCAGTCTCTAGGTGGTGATGGACTGAGTCGAGATTTGAGTGCAGTCCTCGGATGTTGCAGAGGTGCACGTTAAGCGAGAGGACGTGCTTCCGCTGTGAGCACAACTTATTAATTTTGGACTTTTTCATGAGGAGGGTGAGTTAGGTGAGTGGGTGGACGGCAGTTGAGCGCGGCGTTGGTCAGCGAGCACAGGTTTAACAGCAGGATTGTGCATCATTGGAGGGCTGAAGATGGAGACTGCGGGGACGCCCGAACCCCCCCGAGAATGGCTATCAGGTCCTCTCATCCGGTCGCCAACCGGCATGGTAGAGCATTCCGGGATTTTTCGCGAGGCGGCGGGGCAGCCTTTCACGTGTGGCTGGCACGCTACTTGGGCCCCCTACAACCTGCGGTCGGCCAGCGGAGAACCGTGCTTCGGATCCCGCTACCGTCCATGTTCAGCCGCCCGATACACTGGCCTGGATGCTGTCCTGCAACACTCTTGCTGTTCCAATGCAAAACTGCTCAAACCCGTCTCCTCCACGATGGCTACTCCGGACCACATTCCGAAACACAACAGAGTTGCTTCACGGTCTGGCTTAGTCCGGAGGGTGGTGACAAGCCACGGCCGAAGCCTACCACCAGAGAGTATCGCTCTTAGCACCACCCAGAGGACACGTGTAGGGCAACAGAGGGTCATCGCCTACGGACGTGAGCGATATAGTCCTCCAATTTCCGGTCAAGAGAAGTTACGATATAATTGCATAGTTCGGAACACGTTACCAAATAGGTAGCTTCAACATATATCATATCATCAGAGCCTCAAGTGACGACACGGTGAATTATTTAAGATACCAGTGAAGCGCGAGTCAGTAATTAAATGTTGTTTTTTAATTTTAATTGATATGATTTTAAAAAAAGATTTACTTCTAACTTCATTAATAAATTTATTTAGCTTATATAAAATTACAATTACTGATTAAAATAATTATAACTTAAAACAACCAACTAATAGAAGATGCTGGCAGTATTGCCACGTGGTTGATAGATAATTAAAATTTTAGACGCTCTGTGGTGCAACCGTTATATCGACACTTATCTGTCTGACTGTTCATCGACGTTTATTCTTCTGGTCAAGTTTAAGTGGGACCGAGTATGCACTAACCCATTCAAAAGAGATTCCTTTTCTTAGAGATTTTCTTAGACAAACAAGGGCAAAGCTACGAGTACCTGTGCGAAACAGGGTCATTACTACGTCCGCTAAACCGTAATTTATTAGTGTTTTCTAACCCCACCTTTGACACTAAAAATATTTTTATAAATATTCACGGGTATTTATCGCGTTTATTTACCTATTTTTCCCGACGTTTCAACAGTGAGGGTAGTTGCAAAAAATGCAGCCCCCGCTTCGCAAAGGCGGTAGCTCCAGTACTCCAGTCATCCCGTGACCACGACAGAGTGTAAACCTGTTGAAACGTCGGGAAAAATAGGTAAATAAACGCGATAAATACCCGTGAATATTTATAATAATGTGTTCTGATCGCGTAAGTTTAAAAAACTTTACTAAAAATATTTGTTTATTAGAATATCCTGAAACAAATTATTTTTTTAATGGACATTAATTTATTATTAGATAACTTCAGTTTATCGATTACTTTTATAATGTCGTTATCTTTGGTTCTCTGGCAGATATATTCGTTACAAGAACTTCCAAGCATAGCTCTTTCCTTAGCACGCTGAGCGATTTTGAGGTGCAGTTTCATTATGTAAGCTGAATAAATGTTAAATAACTGAAATAACACCGATCCGTTCCATACGATGCATGTAATACCGATGGCGTGCGGTGCGTTGAAATATAATAATCTATAATGTTGGTTCTATACGTATTATGTATTTATCCAAACATAAACTTCATACACGCTTTTACAGTCGACAGGGTAGTGTATTAAATGCTATAAAAAGTGAAAATTGGAAAGCCCTGTATATCAATTACATAGGGACGGTGCGTACGACAGGGTGTTGCTCCAATTGCGTAGAAAGCCTAAGTGAAACCGATCGGGCAAGGGAAACTGCAATACCTAGGCTGCTAGTTTTTTTCACCTTGAAATTTAGCATAAACTGGTACCAAATCTGTACTCCTGTTAGTTACTAACGGTTAAGTGCTTAGTTAAGTATTACCATAAAATGATATCGCTGGGAAACAAATTATGCAAATTATTTGCTTGTAAAATATATTTATTGCAGATAAATTGAAAGTTATGATTTTCAGACCGTTTCTATTTCTGGTATTCTTATGTAATATAAAATTACTTTCGATTCAATTCGATAACAATTAGTCTAGTGTGTCATCCAAAGGTCTCCCACTATTGGCCTCTAGATTCAATAATGATTAAAAAATATTCAGTTCTTAAATAATTTCTACCATTTTGTATGCAATATAATGAAGTTCAGTTGGTATTTTTGTGGTGAAAAACGAGGCCATATGAAGGGTCCTATCCTCCGATAGACCGAACGTTTAAACAGCAATTACAATTAATAATAATTAATTTTGTTTTTAAAAAGTATAATCCGACTTAAATTTTTATAGTTTTATCATGAATTTTCATAGATTCCGTTGTCAGAACTAAACCAAATTAAAATGAGACCACACGGAAAGCACCAGATTTCATATAAAACAAGAATCATGAAAATCCGACTACATAGTCAAAAGTTCTGAGGTAACAAACATAAAAAAGGGGGAAAAAAATACAGTCGGATTGAGAACCTCCTCCTTTTTTTCGAGTCGGTTAAATATAAATAAACTAAGGTATGTACGATTCGCATGAATGAAAAGAAAGCTAAAACTAATTTGAATACACCAATTGTTTCAACTAAGCTGTAATTTGATAACAATAATAGCACAATAATAGTGTGTAAAAAATAAGATAGACCACCCGCAGTACCTGTAACTCTTGTTTTGTAGGTGATAAGGTCTATAATAGAGTTATTTGATGTTGTAAAGCTTTGTTATAAGCGTGGTGTCATAACCAAGAAGATTACACGGTTCGACAACCGTTGTTAATTCAATTCCGTCACACGTAAGATGCATGACTACTCATATAAAAAAATGTTCCTAAATCTTCTCCGCTCCTATTTTATTTTTATTAATTTTTGGGGGGTTGTTTTCGAACATGCCATCATTTACAAAATATTTGATACCTACCTAGTATAATTAATCTTTTATTTTACCTATAATTTACAAGGTAACTTCTGCCCGCGGTTTCACGTGTGTTTTTTAGGGTAACATGTAGTATTTATGGTATTGGAGTCTGGAATTTACTGAATGCAAAATTTCAGGTCAATCTGATCTGTAGTTCGTAACTTGCATCTACAGTTTGATATTGTAATCAAACTGTTATAATATTAGAAGGATAAATTCTTTGGATTTAAATATATTTACCTTGGAAAATGTGTAACATTGGAAATGCATTCAAAAAAAAAAATACTTACGTTTCAAAGCAACGTGAGAAAATCAACGAATAAAGTTTGCATCATCCAAATTAGAGAATATGCTTTATATATAAAGCAATCTAACTAATAACCTCACCATTATCATTATACAGAAATCGATCCGTATAATTGGAAATTTCACAATAAAATTGTAAGTAGGTACTTGTACTATAGTACTATATACTTATACCTAAATGCTTCTTTTATTGATGGTTTTATGATTGGTGTAGAGTAGAGCAATTACGATGGTACTGAAAAATTTAGGTGGTCTTGCGAAAGTTTATAACCAAATAGTAACACGTAAAGTACGTGAGAAGATGTACATACTTGGATAATCACGTTAAGCCCTATAAATGTTTATGAAGTTGGCTGTAATTATGTTTTATCTGCCGCTTCTATGTGTAATTTTAGACTCCAAACTACATACACGCCTAATTTCATCAAAATCGGTTAAGCTGTTACGTAAATACGTGGTACCAAACATTCACACAGACTTTCGCATTTATTATATTAGTAGAATTTGAAAATCAGTTGGGAATGTGAACCAAAGACAATCAAATGCTTTTTTTTTTCTTCAAATAGGTCATTCTTGTGGTCTCTAGACGACGTGACTCGCACCGTGCGTAATCTAATAATGCAACGTAACAGCGCTATTGTCTAAGGAACCATTCCAAAAATGTAATACGGAACGGTATGCGATTAAAAAGATATCCAGTTGCATAATGTTTTGATGTGTTTTAACCTAGTGTTTTTCCGTAGAGTAAAATTTTATCCAGCCACCGGAACAGGCCGGGTTTCGCGGAGGATATGGCACCATAGACCACATACACACAGTGAGGCAGATTATATAGAAGTCTGAAGAGTATAATCAGCCCCTGTGTCTGGCCTTTGTGGACTATGAGAAGGCGTTTGACTCTGTCGAAACCTGGTCTGTTCTGGAATCCTTACAGCGATGCCAAGTAGACTATCGTTATATCGAGGTGCTGAGATGTCTCTACGACGCCGCAACCATGAGTGTCCAATTACAGGACCAGCAGTCCACACCCATCCAACTGCGCAGAGGAGTGAGACAGGGGGATGTTATATCCCCGAAACTGTTCACGAGCGCTTTGGAAGATATGTTTAAGACGCTGGACTGGAAAGGTAAGGGCATTAACATAAACGGCGATTACATCTCAGACCTTCGATTCGCTGATGACATAGTCATAATGGCGGAGTCGCTGGAGGAGCTCAACCAGATGCTGGACGGCCTAGCTTTGTCCTCGCGATGCATCGGTCTCGGCATGAATTTGGATAAAAACAAAATCATGATCAATGGCCTCATTGATCCGGGACCGGTCGTCGTACATGGCCACCCTCTCGAAATTGTTTCCGAGTACACTTACCTTGGACAAATTCTGCAGTTGGGTAAAAACAATTTTGAGAAGGAGGCCAAGAGGAGGATCCAGCTAGGCTGGGCAGCGTTTGGAAAACTACGTCGAGTCTTCTCGTCATCCATACCGCAATGCTTGAAAACGAAAGTTTTCAATCAGTGCGTCCTACCTGTCATGACCTACGGAGCTGAGACGTGGACACTCACGATAGGGCTGGTCCACCAGTTTAAAGTCGCTCAGCGAGCCATGGAAAGAGCTATGCTCGGAGTCTCTCTGAAGGATAGAATTCGTAACGAATACATCCGACAGAGAACCAAAGTTATCGACATAGCTCAAAGAATTAGCAAGCTGAAGTGGCAGTGGGCCGGCCATATTTCGCGAAGAACCGATAACCGCTGGGGTAAACGAGTTCTTGAGTGGAGACCGCGACTCGGAAAACGTAGTGTAGGACGCCCTCCGGCCAGGTGGGATGACGATCTGCGAAAGACTGCAGGCAGATGCTGGATGCGTCAAGCTGAAGACAGGGCGCTATGGCGCTCATTAGGGGAGGCCTATGTCCAGCAGTGGACTAGTATAGGCTGATGATGATGATGTTGATGAAAATTTTAGTCATTCTTTATAAGTTATCTTATATTCTTTTAAATAATCGATAGGGCACAATTTATTGTTAGAATTAGGAGCAAAGCCCAGATGGTTCGTTGTACCAAATATAACTGTAGATCATACACACACACCTAGTAAACATTAGATATAGGTTTGGCCTTATATCGCATACCTACAAAAAACAAACTGTTTTAAATCCAATTTTTTTGATTTGAGTTCAGTTGGCTACAACTCAAGTCAAAAATGAGTGAAACAAACAAAACAAATATAAGGTTAAGGTCAATAAGGTTTCTAAATTGCTCTTCCTTGATACAAAAAATCTTTATTAATATTTAATCAAATCAGGGTTTACAGAGTGACTTTTGAGATATGAGTGGATGGACTAAACCGAAACCATGAAAGATGAAACAGAATATTTATGATAGGCCCTCGATTTATGAATAAAAATGAATCTATATATTTTTATATCAGACAACATTGAAGTCAAGACATTTGACATAAATTGTGAATCAGAATCAAATCAAATCAGAGCAGTATAATTTTTAAATGTTTTTACTTTTGTACTCATTTAAACTTTAGTGAAAAATGCCGCAAAAAAAGTTGAAAAATTCCTATGCAGTTTCGATTTTCTCCTTTAATTGAACTCCTTTCACGAATTTTCTCTAACTCTCATCGTTTTGTATTTGGTCATCCACTTTTTAAGATGGGTATCTCAAAAAGCTAACCTGTACCTATAGGTAAACCAGTTAATTTTGTTTTGAAACCTATTTGGAGTACAAACTTCTGCCAGTTCCCATCAACTGACAAGGTTCATTGAGCAAACTCGATGGACTTTCTGCACCAACTCCAATATGTAGAGTAGTGTGGTATTTAACAACACAACGGTCGATCCGCGCGTCCACTTTCCGCCTAGCTGCCCGTCGAACGCATTCGTCCGGCCCATGCAATAAAAAGTTTGTAACCTTAAAATCTTAAACCTCTTTGCGCATAAAAATGAGGATGCATTAGAATATGTATCCTCATTTTTATGCGAAAAGGTCCAATATCAAATATTGAAACAAAGTGAATTTGAAATTGGGACGCGGGTTCCAGCGCGCCAATTATGACGTTCGAAAATAATTATCTATGGAAATTGTCGCGTTCAATTAGCTTGTGTAGTGAGTGTTGTAAGTTTCTTTTCAATGGATAATTTGTTTGAATTATAGGGTTTCGTTCTGCGGTCATTGGGCAGTGGACAGCAGTGCAACCGGACATGAGGACAGAGCACCGGTGGCGGCGAGCCAAGATGCGGTGAATCCTCGTGACAAGTGACTGTCGACTAAAGTGTTTTGTGCGTTTCGGACACTGTGATTCTTTCATGATGGTAGTGCTGAAGGTAAGAATGCCATGACATTTAGTTTTAATTATAAATAATGCAAACAAGTGAATGCTAATTCTCATCGGGTTTACAAAAAGAAGTTATGAATAACACTACAATATGTTGGATGCCTGTTAAGCCATAGTCCTTTAAGCAATGACTAGTACTATCATAATAAACCAGGAATCCCAGCCAATACCGTCTTAGCATTTGCAGTAAGTTAAAATAGTTAGTATACTATTGTATACTCCACAGTTAAAATAGATTGTATATAGTATACAAACTATTGATATCGAACCGGACGTAACAAGGACCCTTTCAATTTGGGATTAAGGTTACCTAAACTTTTGAGTAGCTATTCCAACCAAGCTAGATTATTATATCTTCCTTCAGTCCATTTGTCCGATAATCAAATTCGATACGATACCTATAAATATTAATGTCTTGCATGTTAGGATCCACAAACAGCATTGCATCACCAAATTGGATTCAGTGATTCTTGGGAAATAAAAACGGACTTTTTGCTCATAGCTCGTGGTCTACTTTGTGATAGTGGGTGTGGTCACCATCTACAGCTATAATGTATGCTACTATTGTTATAAAAATCGTTATAGTTGGTCTGTGACCGGCTCAAGGAATTTGGTTGTCATCATTAGGTATGTTTGGGCGAAGACAACGCAAAACTACTAAACGGATCGAGCAAAAATTTACTGTCATAAAGTTTTGGCACCAAAGTAATATTTATAAAATTAACTATGCCGAAAAAGTGTCTGCAAAGCTGTGGGCAGAAGCTAGTAACTATAATCACTTAATAGCTCGTTCCCATTTGTCAGATGTTGGGCCAGGATTTGTTCCAGTGGCAGAGCATTGTACTGTACATATGTCTAATTTTAATTTTATCTAATTTTCATAATAAATGTTGTATTCGATTTTGTGTCGGACCTGACACCCGATAAGAGAAACAGAGGGTTAGGCTTACTCTAGGTGCGGAGAGGCTAGGATACTCAGAAAAACATTACTAGTTGGCTTTTACGTGTCTGTAATCTACTAAAAAAAGGAGCTATTAAATTATTTAAAATAAAATACAAAAACATATACAATACGGGTAGTCCCCAGTTGATCACGCTGGATATGATCACGTTGCATGTGATCACGGCCAACTGCGCCAAAAAGTTTCATCTGATCACGCCATACACTTTGTATTGTATTGCTTTCTTTTTAGCTGTCACATGCAATGTTTTTTTTCTGAGTAACCTTATGGTTAAAAATTGGTTTTTACAAAATATTTTTGTACATAATTAGCTAAA
This sequence comes from Eupithecia tripunctaria, assembly GCA_955876795.1. NCBI lineage: Eukaryota > Metazoa > Arthropoda > Insecta > Lepidoptera > Geometridae > Eupithecia > Eupithecia tripunctaria. Next base: position 10,426,124 of record OY041612.1, read on the forward strand.
TATTTATACTTGGTCATAGATGATCATGCAATCAAAGGAACAGGATGTTAATGCCTGTACATTTAAATTCACATTTTATCAGCTGATGCAACACTTTTGGCTATAAAATAAACACATCACGAAGGATTGAGTCATGCAGTTCTCAAAGTATTAAAGTTTTTGACACGCAATAGAAAAGTTGCCGGACTTGTTAAAAAATCTTGATAATCTTTATTGTTTTGTAAGTGCGAAGTTATGACTAATTTTACGACATATTTTCCCAAAAGTGGCGCACAAATGGTTTGCATAAGATCGCATTGTTTGTTTACCTTTTAATGACCGAAAAGCATACTAATTAAAATGTATCTTTTCATTAGAGACTAGCAGTGCCGCGTTATTCCCGTTCCTGTGGGAATTCTGAGATAAAACATAGCTCCTCACTCCCTGAAAACTAAGCTTTTTAATGTTGAAAGATTTTAAAAATCGGTTCAGTAGTTTCGGAGCCTATTTAATACAAACAAACAAACAATATTTATATAGATATATCCTAACATTTGCCTATGTTAAAATAGATGATGAAAATGTTATACAATTTATTAGTAATGTTGGACAGTCCACGAAACCTTGTCACATGGTAAGGAGAGCTTGTATTTTGGGTAGTTACTGTAATGATATTTTATAAATTTGGTAATTAAGTATAGAAAAAAAACCAGATTTGTATCGCACGAACAGATCTGCAGATCATACAAGCTTTTGTTCTTTATTTATTTTTTGCGAGGATTAGATTTACCAATAAACTGGTTTGGAGAGACCATACCCACTAAAACCTCTCCGGTGACATTCTCTCGGCATTTTCGCCGAACCACGGGAACATTTTAACCTACTGCAGCCCGATTGGCGTCGGCTCTTCCTCTTCCAAGAAACGAGTCCACCATCTGGTCCATCAACACACTCGCCGACCCCATGCTTCTCTCCCCAATTGAGACACAAACAGGACAGAGACAGTCGAGCGCATTTATCCTGCAAAAATGTTTAATTTTTAAACGGCAAAGATTTAAATAGATACCCTTACGCCTAAAAACTGTGTCATTTTCTTTGAATGTTTGCTTTAACAAAATACAGACGCACACTCACTACAAGTACCTAGAAATAATTAGTTATTTTTGTCAAACCTAACTTTATTCTTAATTTTTATTGTGCAATCTCATAGCACGTAATTTTTAACCGACTTCAAAAAAGGAGGAGGTTTTCAATCTGTTTTTTTTCTTCTTTTTTATGTTTGTTTGTTACCTCAGAATTTTTGACTGGGTGGTCTGATTTTCCTGATTATTTTTATATGAAAGATGGTGCTTCCCATGTGGTCTCATTTTAATTTTGTTCAGTTCTGACAATAGGATCCTTGAAAATTCATGAAAAAACTATATAAAATTAAGTCGGTTTATAGTTTTTTGAAACAAAATAAATTTTGTGAACAAGCATACTACAAAAACACAGAATTTACTGATTCTAATTGACAAAGACAATTTAACGATCACGGAAAGGGCCTATCTAACGATTTAAATATTTGAGTAAAAAGATTAAATTAGCATTGACATACAAAATATTTCGCTAACCAGTCTATAAAAGTAGAACAATGATAGTCTAGTCTTCATTACTATTTCTGTCTCAATTTGGCAGATTACAACCTACTCATTAAACATTATGTGAAACAAAGACAGTCTTTCAAAACGAACCAAATTCAAACAAAGATGTATAATTAAATACAGTAGCTTTTGCCTAAACGAAACAATACACGTAAAACTAGGTTGATTAGCATGCCTATTAGTAGAGTTTGGTTTTACTAAGGTATATAAAATAAGGTAAGTACAAGATCGCCTACAACATGATGTAAAATTTCATTAAATCTTAACCAACCAAACAATCTATTTTAGTTTATAATATTTCTGAAAATTAAAAGCATTTCGTGATGTAATGCGCTGGTGAATTAATTACCTTCGTCGCTTAAAATCGTAATTAAAGTATTTATTTTCAACTAACACTATAATTACAGGAATGTTTGATATTAGAGTCAATTGATTTATCTTAAGTAAGATGACAATTATCAGTACAATTCACATACGCATATAATTGAATTATCATATCAGTTTGTGTTAATTAATAATTAGAGATAGACATAAGCTATAAACACTTCACTCATAATTAAGCCGTGATTAGTCGCATTTTAATTAACTACATGATCGACAGTCTGAAGGCTGGAATCCAGTAGCTTGTTAGGTGAGATCGTGACTAAATTAGTAAATCAAGAACCTTTTTTTAGGTGTAGGTATAGAAGCAGTGAGAAATTTTTCGTATACAAATTTGTACCGACATTAATACGACATAAAACAGCTTACACACATAAAATTATACTCTAATAATAGAAACAAATTAGAACTAGTACTTACAATTGAAACAATTGAGCTAACTACAGATTGTTGCAAACAATGTAAAGATAGCTCAACTGATCTATATCAATACCAGTCGGAAGCGTACCCAAGACGCTGGCTGCATTGCTTTCTGTATGGCAATGATAACGCGCAGCGCCCGATACTAACTTTTATTGATTATAATAATATTTAATATACAGATAAAAGAAAAGAAATAAAATAAATCTACACAGCATCATCTAGCTAGTCCCAAGCAAATCAAAGGTTGTGTTATCCATATCATATAACATGAATGATGCTCTACTTTTTAAGTGATTGCAAATTTTGATTTTATTTAATCTTTATACTCGCGGCAGACGTAACAATTACGATGAAAATAAATTGTTGACGCTGTGAAACAAAAGACTATAAAAGATGACTAGACAGACTGGCACACTTTACTAAATACAATTAAGGCGCATAGCCGAGTGAAAGTGACGCCGCCACCTATTTTATCTTGTAATTACGTTTAAAACAGGTTATTTCAAAAATCTATTGTAAAGTTTGTGATACCTAATTAGCAGCTATTTATTAATGCCTCTGTAATAGTTTTATTTTGTAAAGCTCTGGTAGAGATATGAAGTTGCCCTTTGTGGCCACCAAACTCTATTTTCGCATGTCTGCCTAAACGTAATAATATATATAAAATAGGTGAAAGCGACACATTGGCTCGGGTATGCGCCTTAGGTGGTAGGCATTTCAACTCAATTAAAATATAAATAATTTTTGCACAATAATCTCAGAGATATTCCAAAGTTTATTATAATTAGTGCGAAACAACTTGATGAACAAACAAGCATACTGTAACATGTAGAGCGATGATCTAAAAATGTTACGGCACGTAACATCCCATCAAATAAACGAAAGTGCTGGAATTCTTTAACCACATAAATTACCAAGTAAAAGCTAGCACTCCCGTTTCTGAGTACCTTCGCGGTAAACCAGTTTCATAATGGACTCTAGTCTATTTTTTGCCGTTCACCTGTTTGTCGTAATGCGAGCGCGCCTGGTTCACCATCTGTTGGAGTGCGTCCACCTCATATCTCACTTTTCCGCTTTTACTTTCAGGTCGCACCCGTTTTGCTCCTCGTTCTGATCGTGGGAGCCGAGAAGAAAATCGAACTGCAAGATATAGAGAACGACAACCTCAAGAGTGAAAAAGAAAGTGATTATGAGAAGGATGAACCGTCCCAAATATCGAGCCCTGCTTCCGCTCCGGGGTTGACCTCTCTAGATTTCCTTAAGAATGGCTTCCTTAGATATTTCGAGGGGCAGCCTCAACCACCACAGCAGACGCGGTACGTTCAGCAGTATGCTGTGACGGAGCAACCGGAACGAACTCCCATCGCTACTCCTAAATCGTCATACGGTCCACCGGCTCATCATCCGCAGTTTCACCAACAGCAAGGTCAGCCTCAACAGGCGATGGTCGGTTACTTGTCCAACGTTCCGATGCAAATATATCTAGTCCCCCAGTATTACAACGAAGCAGAGCACGGTGCTAGCGCACAATCCCCTACGCAGTACGTGTCAACCGGAAGCGGTCGCGTGTCCAGCTACCCGACGGCGCCCGAGGCGCTCCAATCACAGAGCAATTACATCGAAGTCCCGTCATACGTGACCCCCACGCAGAAAACATACATACCCCAGTACCCCCAACCCGTCACTTACGTCAGTATCGCAGCGCCCACAGCGCCCGCTCCTACTATGGCTCCCGTGCTCACATATCAGCTACCGGTGGTTATTGCCCCTCAGACTGCACCAAAAGGATACTACCCCGGCCACTATGCCGAGACCAACACTGTAGAAGACAGTCAAGATGATCCGAAGCAGTACTCGCATACCGATATATCATACGAAAAGCCACCACCTAGCGAATACCGGTACTACAGTAACAGGCCACCACCCAGAGACGAGTATAGACATAGTCATGGTCATATAACTGAGTTGCCACACCCGAATTCACTTTTGTTAAAACCTTCGCCACCTCATCTATCACATATTCCGAAAGCCTTGCCAATGTATCGACCCCTGAGCAAACCTGTGTATGGACCGAGTCCGACGCATCCACCGGTGCCCTTCCCGAGGCCAAGCGAGCCTTACGGTCCGCCGTCTCCTTACAAAAGACGGCCAAACTCTTTACTGGACTCGTATGTACCTTCCAGTCTCCAAGTTGAATACATGAAAAGAGGTTTTACGAATGATCCCATAGTTGCTTACGAAGCTTTATCGAGTGGTCGTCATTTTGCTCACGCACCTCCTCCACACCCAAGAAATTATGAGCGGGGTTTCCTCCCAAATCAAATGTATCACACCGCCCATGGAGGAGTAACTTTTGGACACTACAAAAGAACACCTAAGTTAGATAAAATTTCCCAAAAATAGGTTAGAATGGATTTTCTCGGTATAAGTTTTATGGAGATACTTGACAAGCAGATTCGTATACATAGAATGTTAATCTACTGTGAAAAGTACAATGTCATATTTATTTATGAATTTAACATTTAAGGTCGACTTGCCTACACATGTACCTTTTTTCTTAGATAATTATAAAATTTTATGATAAGATCAGTATTTTGGAGATATTTAGTTGTTAATACCTAGGTAATTTATCATATATAATTTAAACATGTTTTTTTTAAATTAAATGTCTTGTTTGCTTTTACCACCTAACCTGAAAACAATTCCTACGTAGTAATTTGCAATCTACCCGAATCATTTGCAGACTTTTTACAGCCAATAAACCTGCCTGAGTCAGTACATAATTATATACACACGCTACAGTTGATCTGTAGGGAACAGAAATTCAGTGCTATTAAAGATCAATGACTTGGGTTATATTCTAGAACAGGCTGAAAAAAGTGAAAAACAAACAAAACAAGTTTTATTAAATTTACTTAACTATTAAGTTGACAAAGAAACTTTCGAAAAAAAAAAACAAATAAGAACGAGTTTTATAGCTAGTGCTAGCTAGTGCTAGCTAGAGGTAGCCCAACAGATTCATATCAATACCAATCTGGATATACTGGTAAGCACCTATAGAGTAGACCTTAGTTTTATTGCTGCGCCCTTGCGGCTTCACACGCCTATCTAACTGATTTATGGGATAAAAAGTACTAGGCATATGTGTTATTCCATATTTGTTGTTTTTATTTCAGCCCAATCTCAGTAGTTTTTGCGTGAAAGAGCAACAAACATACATTTAGACATGTTTACAAACTTTCTCGTTTATAATATTAGTAGGATGGTCAAACGTTTTGGCACCTCACTGTTGCCTAAGATGGAGCACGCCTTTCCAGAAGGAACTTATTTACCCTGGATTTGAAGACTCATTGTACTCTACTAGAAGCAGCAGCATTTTTTGGTTCGACAGAGTTAGGTAATTTTTTTTAGGAATTTTAAGAAAACGTTTCTAGTAGGGCTATGAATTTACAATAAGGTCTGTGTATAAGATAACATGCATGAAACTTGCATGATATGCTACTGTGGTAATACTGAGGTTATAGGCATTAATATTCTTATAGCTCAGTATAGACTCAGATAATATAATACTATACTAGTACAGATGCCTCATCTTATAGTAAAAAATGGGACACGCTTCGGGCGAGATTTTGCGGGCCAACCAGTTATTGAGTGAATTCACTAGATGGCACAAGATTAGGCCCGCAAGAACTAATATAATCGCACTTATGAGAAGCCATTTTCTAATCTCAACAAAATATCTCGCACAAAAACGTCCAAGGTAGAGCAAAATATTTAGAAAATATGGATCAAACAATAAACTAAACGCATTTCAATAAAAAATCCGCTACGCCATCTATGAAGGAGTAGCGCTTACTATTTATTATACGAAATAAAATAATTTTATTTATAGACCACCAGGAGTACATCGAAAGTAGTATTATATTATCTGTGATCGAAAGTAATGACATTTTTAAACGTATAAATGAAATTCTATATCGTTTTGTTAATTTACATAAATCTAGATGACTAAGTGATACACTTCAAAAAAATTACAAGAGATGGCGTTAGCTGCCAAAACTTTTCTATGGAATGAGACCCCATGGTATAGATAAATGAAAAAAGTATCCTGTTGTAAAAAACGTTTTGCTGTACGACAATTATCAGCATTACTCACCCTATTTAAGAAAACTATGAAGGCATACACGCAACTACGCAATCAGTTTTTCTAGATTTCTTACTTAACATAAAATTTTGCAGTACAGTATTAACATGAGTAACTAAATGTAACGGATATGTTAAAAAAACTAGACGTTCTGCTGTGATTATTTCCTAGAACGGAATTAAGACATTAATTCTAATGAACTTAAAATAGATTTTTTTGTATAGAATACCGACGTATGTTGCTCATTTTGCATAAGGTTTGGTGGTGTATCCTGTAATGCCCACAGTAGTGTCGGATCATAGAGTGAAGAAATAGAGAGTGCATCTGTGCTTCGCACACACTTGTGCACTGTAATGTGTCCTGCGCACTACTGGTTAGTCATCTATATATACATCATAATACACAGTGTCAAAATCTGTCAAGGGCTCAATTTGGTCAAGATTTCTAGGTAATCAATTAAGCCAAGTCAGGAGACAATCCACACAGCATCACCTAGCCCCAAAATAAGCAGAGCGATGACTGATATACATAATAAAATACTTTACATAGATAGATATTTTTTAATATACCACAGTTAAATATCTATTCTATAGTATCGCATAGAATAGATAGTGTAGTTGTTATTGACTAAAACGCCATCTGTTTTCTATTCAGCGTAGCAAGTCAGTAAACACTGGCCTATCGTCGAACAGTGAAAGTATAAAGTTACTAGAGAGCCAACTCAACGGAATCATACCAAAGATTATGTCTAAGGTAAGTAGTTGAGACGTTAGACGGGTTCAAAGTTTTAGATCAAATCGCTAGATGGCGACCTTATGTTAAGATTGAGCTGATATTATGCCGTGAAATGGTTGAGATTAAGTTTTGTATCGACGTTACAAATCATCTTCTACTAGAATTAGATACTATGACAGTCTGCTTGGATGAAAGTTCTATCGCAACATCACAGAGGGCAGTCTCGGACATGGTTTATAGAGATTTCATTGGATTTGGGGTATACATGCATAGGTGCATAGCCGAACTCTTGGCATCTTCAGTGCTCCGAAGTATGAAATCAAATCTGCATGAAATTTCGATTTATTATATGTAGACGAAAAGTGATGTAACAAGAATTCATCTTCCGCGTGACAAAGAAAAGTGAAACTAGTACCTATAGTTAGAATTATAAATATGTATTTGTTACAACATTCCAAAAATTACCACAAGTTTTCGTACAAATAATGTTTTAAGTTTTAACTAGGTGTGCCAATGTATGTATTTTGGGTCAATTTATGTGGTGTTTTTGTGTAAAAACAGTTAATCATTATGCAAAATAAAGTTTGAATTGAAATTCGCAACTAAACCCATTTTCCTTACAAAAGACTTCAACGCGCTGCGACCCCTAGTGTAATCCTCAATTTTTATTAGACGATTAAAACAACGGGTTTCCACCGCGAAAGAGTAATGAGCGGGAAATGATAGGCAGGACGGACTCATTTTATATGAAATAGGTTTAAATTTCTACCAACGAAGAGTTTTGTCCCTTAATTTCCGTCGCTAGAGGAAAATGAAAGAGATGCGTTCGCAGATTTATTTTCAACGCCTTCTGCTTGCTCAGTCCTTACCGCTCGACTATTTGTTGGTGAAATATTATGGCCAGGTTTTGATAAGGATACTGTCTGGAAGTGCTACAGCAAGCCATAGGTAACTCTGAAGATTAAAACAGATTTTTTGGGTCTCATTTGTTTGATAAATAGTGTTGGCTTTTTTTTTTTTTTTTATTCTTATTTATAAGGGACATTGAGTCATTGCTGACTATGTCAGTCCCGTATTTAACAAACTAACTACTTAAACCTACTTAAAATTAAATTATATCTAAAACTAACCTAAATAATTTAATCGCCGCCTCACTCAGTGGAGCGGCTAAAATTATTTGGATAACACCAGTATCCGATAGGTTGACATTGTGCAGGTCTCTTAACTCTAGCCTCATAGACTCGCTCCGCTCACACTCCGCTAGAAGATGCTGCACATCTTCTAGGACGCCACAAGTTTCACAATTGGGCGAGTCTGTGATTTTCATTAAATGTTTGAATTTATTAAGGGGCATGTGCCCGGAGCGTAATCTATGAGCTATCACAATGTGTTTCCTTTTAAGTTTATAATTACCCCACCATGGTACATATGCAGGCTGTTCTTGCAAAATTTTATACCAAATCCCTTTGTTGACTGAAATATAGAATAAAAAAAAAGAATAAAATGTATTTATTTGTACCAACAACAGACCCTTTTACACCTTTGAACAATATAATTCCTACTTAAAAAATAAAGTCCGGCGGCACAAAATGGTCTCTGCCTCAGCATGGGTTGGTTGCTAGCAAGCTGGCAGCCAACGCTGGTCTTCCGTCAAAAATTGAATCATAAGATGACCTCCACTTTTCAAAAATGTTGTACCTGTATTTACATAATATCTCCGAAATCTCCGGCATAATATAAATTTCTGCCCCTATTTCAATAGCTTTTCTAGCTAATTTGTCCACTTCTTCATTCCCATGAATACCTACATGTGACGGAATCCATTGTAACCTTAGAGACACGCCGTTTTCTAAGAGATATAAAACTTTCTTTAGAATTTCGTACGCTACTGAAGCCCCACGGACGCCCGAGGTGCATCGAGCGATGTGTTGCAACGCACTTCGACTGTCAGTAAAAATAACTACTTTTCTACAGCTGAAAGTGCGAACTAACGATAATGCCTCGGATATCGCTAGCAACTCTACTGACATAATAGAATTTATGTCGGAATCAATTTTATACAGCTCGCTTAACCTATTTCTAGCGTCGAAATACTTTAAATTGCAGCACCAATACCTTCACTCATTTTAGAACCGTCTGTATATAATTGATGCCAACCCCTATAAACTACGTTAATCATGTGCAAGGAATATTGTTTGAATATTCGGGGGTCAGATTTATTTTTGGCCTGATTTATACCTTCCACTTCGGTTACAATAAAATCCGTGCTTATTTGTGATACCCAGACATGTAGCATAAAAGAACACAAACAGTTTTTGGTAACAATATTTTCTGATTTTGTCTCGGCATAAACCGTCGCTAACAAAGGTCTTTTCCTCCTTGTCCAGTATCCAGACTCACTCAAGTTACTCAGTTCTGTTATAATTTTAGTAGTCAATGTAGATGAAAACTGAGCTTTTAAACAGTATTTTGTAGCCAGGTAGTGACGCCTCAAATAAAGTGGGTGTATGCACAGTTCAACCTCCATGACGTGGATTGGCGTGCTTCTAATGAAACCACCTATTATACGCATGGAAGTGTTCTGTACCTTATCTAATTTATACAAGTGAGACCTAGCAGCAGCGTCATACAAAAAACAACCAAAGTCCATCCTACTACGTATTAGTGCAATATACAATCTCCGAATGTGCTTCGGATGGAGACCCCAAGAGGCACCCGCCAAAACTTTTAAAAGATTTATAGTTTTTGTGGTTTTTGCAGCTATCTCATTCACGTGCTTCCCCCATGTCAAAGACCTATCTAACCACATACCCAAATATTTAACGTGTCCCACTATAGGTAAGATATTATCATTTACCTTTATCTGAATTTGTTCCCTGACTATTCCTTTCTTAAAATAACAACACTGTGTTTTAGCAGAGGATACCTGAAGACCCAACTGTTCTAGTAACCTAATAATAGAACTTAATGCGTTTTGAATATGTAAAACATTTAATTTTACATCTCTTTTTTGTGCATATATAACAAAGTCATCCGCGTATTGCAAAACGCACACATTGTCTAGCTCAGAACCTACTTTATGAGTTGCAATATTAAACAAAAGAGGTGATATAGGATCTCCTTGAGCTAATCCTCTTCTAGTTATCCTAAATTTATCCCCTACTCCTCCCTCATCACTACAAATTTTAAGAATTCTTTCATTTAAAAAGCTCCAGAAATAATTACAAATTTGATCTCCTACACCTAAGTTGTCCATTATTATTAAAAGTTGGTCTATAAGAATATTGTTGTATGCATTCTCTACATCCAAAAAAACTGCCAATGTAGACACTCCTTTCGAAAATCCTATCTGAACTTGGGAAACTAAGCGAGATAAACAATCTAAACAAGACTGGTTCTTCCTGAACCCAGAAGTAATAGGGGATAAAATTTGGTTATGCTCCACAAACCATTCTAATCGCTTACAAATCATAATATGAAGAATTTTACAAATGCAAGATATCAACGAAATAGGCCTTAATTTAGGTGTAGAATTGGGGTCACTTTTGGCTTTTGGAATCGGAACTACTTTAATATTACGCCATTGACTAGGAATCCGGGAGTACAAAAATATTATATTATACATTTTTAACAAGTATACCTTACATTCCAGCGGTAAATAATATAACATAGAATAAGTGATGCCATCTTCTCCAGGAGCTGTGTTTTTCTTTTTAAAACTTTTATCCAGTTCTGTGTATGTAAATTCAGACCCTAGAAGAGCGTTCCTAGAGCTGAAGACAGGTTTAGATGTTTGTACAAAGTCAGGTCCTAATGAGCGTAATAGTTCCTCCTTGCTCTCTTCTGGGGCATAAACCTGTGGCCTTTTGAGCCCCTTCATCCACCTCATCTTTTGCCACATTTCAGAAGCTTTAGTTGTTTCATCGACGCTGCTACAGAATTCCTGCCAATTTTGACTTTTTATTTTTCTGTGTACCCTTTGTGCTGCCGCAATTTTATTTTTTAATTTGTCGTAATTAGCTGTCGTAGGATTTCTCCTGAATATTTTAAGAGCTAGTCGACGTTCGGCAATGGCCTGTGAGATATCAGAACACCAATAAGGCTTAGCTACAAACTTTTGAATTGGGCCTGAACCACTCCTTGTAAAAGGCATACATTTGTCGGCTGCAGTATTAATCCTATCAACGAAAAAATCATAACATTTCTGGATAGTGTTTTCATTAACCTCTGAAACATCAAAACCATCCAGAGATTCCCCATAAAGTTTCCAATTAGCTTTTTTATAATTTCTGCGCTGTACGAATCTACGAGAATCTTGATATTGCAAGGTACTTATGACAACCAAATGATCACTACCTAAATTTTCTTGCGTCACTTTCCATGTAAAATAAATTGAAATGTCAGAAGTTACGAACGTAATATCAGGAGCAGATTCCTGTATGGACCCTCCTACTAATTTAACTCGGGTGAATTCACCTGTATTTAATGCAACAAAATTATGATCTAATGATGATTCATATAACTGTGAACCTCTATTGTCATTTTTACAAGACCAATTGGTGTGGTGACCGTTAAAATCCCCGGCTACAATGGATTTCGCTGAGAACTTCGAAAATATCCGTTTCCACTCTATTTGAGATGTTCTAATTGAGGAAGGACAATAAATAGCAACTACATGTTCTAAATATTTACAATTACAAATTTTTACATGTAATATTTCTATCCCTGAATTTCCTACATCCAAAGAACAAGCCTGGGCTTTGATTGACTTATGTATAATTATTGCTACACCCCCATAAGAGTCTGATCTATCATTTCTAAAAATATTATAGTTACTAATTTTCAAACTAATATCCCTATTTAACCATGTTTCACTTATAACGCAAATTCCAATTTTACCCTGGTTCAAAAGCAGTTCGAAATCGTAACGCTTAGGCATCAGGCTCTGCGAGTTCCACTGGGCAATATTTAGAAATTGCCCAGTATAACCCACAGGGCCCGATGGCAGCTTATCGATACCTGGATTACTGGTGTTATCCATCATTAGAGAGACCGAATATTTTACAAAACACCTCTCCCTTACTTAAAGATCTTACACAAAAAGCAAGTAATTCTTCAAAAACTAATTTTAAAATATTTTGTACCTTCTCTGCGAAATTTCCACTCGATAAAAGCTCTTCCTGTAACTTTCGTAAAATTCTGCTAAAACTAAACTGCTCTTTGTTTTCTTTGACTTTTTCTCTGTCCTTCTCTTTTTTATCCTTTTCCTCTTCCACCGCCGCAGGCAAAACATTAGAGCTGTCAAATGCTCGCAATTGAAAAGATTTGTCCGTCTTCTTTTTCTTTTCCTTCCTCATCACTGGATGTTCTCTTCTTAACACACTGTTATCACTGCTCTCGTCACTCTCGGTCCTTAATTCTCCTTTTTTCCCATCTTGGACCGCCTTGCTGTATGTCATAGACTGTATGCGTTTATTTATTTCTGGAGTTAGAGCATTATTTTCCTCAAATTCCCTACATACGTTAGGAATAACCGACCGCAGCATGTCGTTCGACTTATTTTCTGTGTGTTTATTAAGTGCCATTTTATAAGTCATAGTATTCTGGGACATAGTCCATCGAATCCCTTTCTCTTTTAAAAATACTGGGCATGTTTTATCGTAAGCAATGTGTTTACCTTTACAGTTGACGCAGTGGAATTTTGTAGTATCACAGTTGCCATGACTTCCCCCACATTTTGGACAAACAGTCTTATTTGAAGGGCAGCTGCGAACTAAATGCCCAAACTTCCAACAATTCGAGCATTGCGATACTGGAAAAGTGTAGGGCTCAACCTTAAATCTACACTCATAACCATATACGTAAGACGGCAAAACTGAACTCTTAAAATCGAATCGAACTGTCTCGCTGTCAACCCATTCCCTTTTTTCTGTCAACCTCTTCAATCTTTTAACCGATAATATCTTACAATCAGCAGTAAACGATTTCATTATTTCTTCTTCAACCAAGTCAATTTCCAGAAATTTAACGACGCCGTATGTAATATCAACTTCGTTTGTAAAATGACAGCGATATCCCATTTCCATAAATTTTTGATTATTTATTAAGGATAATGCCTCTTCTCTTTTGTCAAAACAAACAAAAACTTTGTAGGCATTTTTATATTCTAGAAGCATTGTTGATTCCTTCCGATTTAAATAGTTTGGCAAGACCTACTTGCTTCGGTAACATGTCGTATGATGTCAATGAAACTTCAAATTTATTGACTATGGATCGTTTGTTGTTGTTATGCAAATTACTTTTTTCCATTCCTGTTGCAAAAGAATGCTCAGATCGCCTGTACTTATGCCTTCTTTGCACTAAAGTGTACCCCTCATTGTTTTCAGGTACACGCTCATCGCTCAAAGGGTCAACACTAGGCCTCTTCACACTTTTTCCAGAAAAAATAACCGATATAGGCGACTTGTTGCTGTTCTGCGAAACTACATTCTCACGAATCTCCTCCTCACTCATATCTGAATATACGCACTCGGAATCGATGGACGAAGGTCCACGCTGGACCTCGTCCATTGTTAAAAGCTCTCGTACGGGTAATAAATCGAACAAAAAACACAACCAAAGACACAACGCACAATACGTGCACTCGCTAAGCTGTCACCCACACGACTGTAGTGTTGGCTTACACCAATAATGGAGCGCGTTGTTGAGAATTTTTGTACGACTGATATTACTTGCAGGTGTTTTGGATATTTCCCATGTACCTATTATAGAAAATATCTATGACATGATTTAAGTATATCAGTTATCAAGAACCTATATTAGGATCTGATATCTGATATCTGTTAAAGCTAGATGACGATGTTTGAGATAGTGAATTGTATTCATTACCTAATTTTGTACTACTTTTTTTGTCTCGTGTCTATAGAAAATCGTTGTTTACCAACACAGTTATTGAATTACTACTTTATTTTTGTAGTAAGTAGCTGTTGATGATGATGGATAGATCTCACCTCCACCGCCGCGCAGCCGTCAGTGCTGGCGCCTGGTGCTCATACATAATGCAGCGTATAGATAGGTAGGTATACTGTGATATAAACAGTGGCAGGTTGTTACACCTAAATTCACGCAAGTCAATGAAACTGGACGCTTCATCTGTGAAAAGTGAAAATGAGTTTGAGATGCAAGCGTGCGTTTAGCTTGGTAATTGATGTTAAATAACTAACGTGGTATGTTCATTGCATGCTCAATTGTATTGAAATGGTCCAAATATATGAAATTTTCCTTGCTTTATTCATAGGAAATCTTTTAAACCCTAAAATAAGAATCCGAGGGTCTTTTTTTAATTGAGAGGATCTGAATAAAAAAAATAGACTATAGGATTAATATAAAGTTTTCCAGTACTTATGGCATATTTATATTATATATTCTATCAGTTAGAGGAGTCAGAGGATCCTATTTTTAGATTTCATCATTGGCAGTATTACTTTCAATAATTTTAATGTTTTCTTGTATCTAAAATTGTACATACCTATCTACTATAATGTAAGCCCTAAAGTATTGTGTAATGATGATTTGACCATTATAAATAATGCTGATCATTATAATTTCCTCGTTTATCATCTTTGTATGACCTGACACTAAACTTGAAGTTTGATAAATTGTAATACAAAATGTAAATAACTAGAATAAGTAGGTGTTTGTGTAATAGGCTCGAGTGATCATAATCTCTTGAAATTTGTGGGTGTGAAATGTAAAATACTTAGTAAGGTAGCATCACATAATATTTGCCATTTACCTTTATATTAAAATACAGTTTTTTAAAAAATAACTTAACTTACTAAACTTGAAAAAGGTTCCTTTTTACATAAAGTTTCGTTTCAAAGAAAAAGTTAAATTTGAAAAAATATTGAGAGAAAATTCTGCACTCCTTTTTCTGGTTTTCATGACTTACTGAAT
The DNA here is from genome assembly GCA_955876795.1 of Eupithecia tripunctaria. Classification (NCBI taxonomy): domain Eukaryota; kingdom Metazoa; phylum Arthropoda; class Insecta; order Lepidoptera; family Geometridae; genus Eupithecia; species Eupithecia tripunctaria. The sequence continues at coordinate 10,441,385 of OY041612.1, forward strand.
TTTCAATGGAGAACTGAGATAAGACTTTAAAGCAATTAACATTTAATCTAAATCGTAGACCGAGCATCTAGGCGTAGCTAGGGTAGACATGCTACTATTTATTTATTTATTTTGTGAGTTATCTCTAGTTGGTTCCGTAAAGCCTAATTTTGTTTGACAACAAATGTTTTTAACAAAATACATAAGTATTAGGTCCTTACATATGAAATTGGCGTTTTGTATGGGAGGAACAAAAAGTCGAATATTTTTTAATATAATATATTTAATTAATCAAAGTATGAACCATTATTTTCTATGCACTTTTGCCATCTTATAGGTAGTTCATTGATCCCTTTACTAAAAAAACCAGTCGGACGGGAATCAATAAAATCTTTGAAGGCGATTTGGACTGCCCCATCGGAGTTGAATTTTTTCCCTTGCAAGAAGTTATCCAAATTTCGAAAAAAATGGTAATCTGTTGGAGCAAGGTCCGGGGAGTACGGAGGATGTCTTAGACTTTCCAATTGAAGCTCTTCTAATTTAGTAGCCGTCTGTTGCGCAGTGTGTGGTCTAGCGTTGTCGTGAAGCAGCAGTGGCGTGGAGCGATTGACCAGCCTAGGCTGTTTAGCCGCTAGCTTTTCCATCATGGTTTGCAATTACATTGACAATAGACATCAGCCGTAATAGTCTGGCCAGATTTGAGAAAACTGTAATGAACAATACCGGCACTAGTCCACCAAACGCTTACAAGTAACTTTTTTGGGGTTAATTTTCGCTTGGGGCAGGATTTGGCTGGCTGGCCAGGATCCAACCATTGCGCTGAGCGCTTCCGATTATCGTAAAGAACCCATTTTTCATCACAGGTAATGATTCGGTTTAAAATACCTTCATTATTGTGCCGGTTTAGTAATGTAACGCAACAGTCGACGCGCGTTTGCCGGTTTGCTTCAGTCAATTCGTGAGGTACCCACCTTTCAAGCTTTTTAATCTTCCCAATTTGCTTCAAGTGAATTAAAACAATTTTATCACTAACATCGCAGCCTGCAGCTAACTCGGACGTGGTTTGCGATGGATCCGCGTCCACAATAGCCTTCAACTCTTCATTATCAACTTGAGTCTCAGGCCGTCCACGGGGCTTGTTCTGCAGGTCGAAATTTCCAGAACGAAAACGTTGGAACCAAAAACGAACTGTGTTTTCTTTTGCAACACGACCGCCATACACATCATTCACCCTTCGAGATGTTTCCGCAGCACTAGTGCCACGGCGGAACTCGTACTCGTAAATAATGCGATATTTTAAGTTTTCCATTTTGTAAAATGAGTGACGCAAACAGAAAAAAACAGAAGAAAAAAACAAATGAATGACGATCATCGAAGCACAAATACATGAGTCTATAGCTGTACAAATTTGAATTTGGAATTCCTTACCAAAGAGGAGAAATTTGTGATTAAAGTGGCCAGTACGAAAAACGCCAATTTCATATGTAAGGACCTAATATTTTGACTTACATCGTTATTTGTGACGTCGACTTTTGGGGAGGCCCATCCAGGATTGGACGAAGTGAAGTGAACCTGGTTGGTATGATGATGAGTACCTTACTTTATGAACCTACTTAGCAACCCGCAGTAATATTATTTCAAGTCATCTTCTTAACCAATAAGTCTACAAGATGTATGTCAAGCATCTCTAAGCAAAAGCATTACAAACAAATTACAAATAATGTGGAGCATAAGCAAATATACTCGAAATGCTTTGTAACTTAGATCAATATCGCATCTAGTAATGATATTGCTCTAAGATTCTAAGTCTATGCTCAAGTCAGTCAAAATGGTCAAGCCACTATCTATTTGGAGTATTCCCATATAGGGTACAGATTTAAAAAGCATATTTAGGGCACCTATTTTATTATCATTTGAGCACCCACAAAGAAGAAGTGTCTGATTTTGATTTTGAACAAATCTTCCACCAAACTGCGATCCCAACCCGCATGCTCAGCGTGGGGATTATGAACATTACCCTTCATGAGCAACCACCGGCGAGGCCTGCGTCTATAGCAGTGGACCGATACAGGCCGTTGAGGTTGAGGATGTTCATTTAATCCAATCTTCATTGAGAGCAGTGTGGAAGCGGTTCATCGGCGTCTATATGAAAGCTTTCCAAGAAGGACAAGACATTCAGCAATGAAGAATACGACATAGAAGAAGAACCCAGAAAATTGGATTGTTGGGATAATTCGGGATAAAGGGATCGCAATGGAAACTCCGTTTGGTTCATGAGCAGAGTGAATGATTTGTTTTGGTATCTACAACAGAGTAGTGGTTTGTCCTACCCGCATTGTTACAGACACTACAAAAATATTTGATTGTGTAAGAGAATCTTTAATCTTGACCCTCCCAATTGAATGGAATCTATTTATAATTAATTATTGGCTCGAAACAAAAGAGAACGCAATCCTCTTTCGTCTTGCACAAGTAACGCATAATGCACTTAGATATTATTTTAACGTACAGGCTATAATTACGGTTTATTGGTTCATTTAGATAAATATCCATGGAAATTGTTTATATGTTGTAGTACTCTCATTTCTATATTCTATATCAGTTTTTGACCGCGGCTTCGCACGCGTTTAAATGGAAACGTTTATAGGAAGCATCTATTCCAAAGGAACTGCTTTGTAGAAAAAAAATATTTAATGTTTGATTCCAGGCTTAGAGCCAAAGATATAAATCGTTAGATATGCCCTTACCTCAGTGAGACCGCGCCGTTTTGTGTCCAAGTCGAACCTTACGCCTGCTTAAACCTGCACTCAGTGTACATCTAAGCACAGTATTAGCCGGACGTGTTGTGAAGGACGTTTGCGGGCAGTTTATAGCGTCACAAAATGACGTGTGCCTTTCGCAAGCGCAACAACAATTCTAGAAACACAAACAAAGCCAGAGGTGTAACATTTCACTCGTAGGTATTGCGAGTTAATGAAATAACTTTTATTTTATCGTCCGCATTGTCAAAAATGACTACAATAACAAATTTAAATGGCGAGTGCACGAAAGAGAAAGTTGTGTTTGCACCTAACGTGTGAGAAAAAGAGATGACACTATTTTCTCAGTACGCTTGTTTTGTTTGTGTACATTGCTACAGTTTTTGGTGGTCGGGGCGTATCTAACGATTTATATCTATGTATGCTTAGAGCTACATTTATGTAAACTTTCAACTCGATCGGTTCAGTCGTTTTGGCGTGAAGTGGTGACAAACATACAAACATTTGCATTTATAATATTACTAGTTTGTTCGACGTGCTCGTGATGGATACAATACAATAAAATAGACTTTATTGCACCCCACGAAAATACAAAAAATACAGGGGAAAAGGAGATAACGGAGTTGGATAATGGGCGGCCTTTTCTCTAAGAGCGATCTCTTCCAAACAACTTAGGAATGGACACGAAGCGCAGATGTAGGTACACGTTTATATGGGTCTTATTAGATGCCTACTGGCTGGGAGTAAGGTACCAGTAGAAGTGGGCGAAGGCCCGCCTGCATCGCAGGATGTTGCGGGTTCGATTCCCGCCTCGGGACAAATGTGTGTACGAACTGCAGATATTTGTTCAGGGCGTTCTGGATGTTTTTTATGTACGATAAAAAATATCTATCTATTTAGTGTATTGTACCTATTAAGTATATCAGTTATCAAGTACCCGTAACACAAGCTCAACTTAGCTTGGGACTAGACAATGCTGAGTGAATAATTTATTTTATTTACAACGTTTTCATAGTAACCATGCGTGCTAAGCCGCGGGCATTTATCATATTTAAAGTAAAATAACAAATTGTGTCATTCTGTGATTACCATTGCCATAGTTTAGCGAATAGTTTAGGAGAATAGGGCCTAGATAATCTAACAATCGATGTCGAAAGCGATAGTAGAAAAGTTCAAAAATGTATGGGTTTGACATATGCTTAGATAAGTCACGTGATCTGTTTCGAATTTTTCCCTACGAATCCTTCAATTGATTTGATTCGCTTTACAGTGAATGCCGGTTGGGTAGGTCTATTACCAATATGTGTTAGAGCCTGTTCAATAAGAGAAAAGTCGTGGCGTTATGGTGAACTAACGCTTTTAGTCGTACTGCAATGACAGAGCAGTGTTGTCAACGCAACAAAAGTTGTCATTTGTAACATGCGCGCCCTCAATGCCCACGAAACTTCTCTTTTTGAACAGACTAGCTACTGCAAACTTTGCCGTGGTCTAGTAAGATTTAACCGCTAACTAAAGGTAATAATGACGACCTCTGTAGCGCGGTGGGCGAAGGTCGCAGGACGCAGTAGGTTGCGGGTTCGATTCCCGCCTCGGGACAAATGTGCGTACGTTCTGCAGATATTTTTTCAGGGGTTCTGGATGTTTTCTATGTATAATAAAAAATATCTATCCATGTAGTGCATTGTATTATGTGTATCAGTTATCTAGTACCCATAACACAAGATCTGCTTAGCTTGGGGCTAGATAATGCTGTGTGAATTGTCCAGCATTATTTAAGAATAGGAAATAAGCCCACAGAAGCTACTACTTTATCGAGGTTTAGGTTGAATTGGATAATTAGAACCTTTCTGTTTATTACCAGCCTGCTATTAACATAGCCGGGTTACCACACGATTTGCAATTAGTTGATACCTTTATCGCAATCTTACCCACAATTATTCAATTTAAGCTCTCTTCTTAATTGTTAATCACGTTTTATAGCATTATATTACTAAGACATACCGAAATGATGATGACACTGGACATTGTAGTTTATAGCAAATACGTAACTGTTTAGTAATCGTTAAAATGACATAAAGGTGTGATCAAAGTAAATATATTATCAGAATGACATAAATCAATTTATTAAACTTCTGTTACCTAAATATCATTAACCAAGAAGCTTATTATAAGCTTTTTGTACTGACAAAAAGTTTCTAATTCTCGGATAATGATTTGATGACTCATTTTATAGGCTTGTTAGGTACTGACCTAACAAGCCTATAAAATGTAAACTGTTTTAATGACTGTCATTAAATATTGATTATACTTATAGAAATCTTTATACATTTAGACCTAAAAGAGTCTCAAAAGTGGAGTTGGAGATTGGAATAAAACTCCTTGCAAGAACTAAGACTTCGTCCAAGATATAAATATAAAAAAAAAACTAAAATTCTTCTGTCGTCGTCCGCCACCGAAACTGCATCCCTATTTTTTTTTTTATTTAATAATACTTTATTGCACACAATTATAAAAAAGTACACAAATGGTGGGCATAATGCCGATTGCATTTTCTACCTGCCAACCACACAAGGTCAAAAACAACAAAAACGGCGTGCTTAAACTAAGATATTAACTTACTTATGATAAACAAAAATAATGAAGTCTAAACTATAAATAATTTTTATATAAAAACAATAATATTAAAATATCTACATATACCTACAAGAGATACCTACAAAAATCTAAAAGTGTAGTGAAAAGACGGTAATTTAACTAGAAGACGGGTAAAGGATTCCCACAAAATGCTCACGAGTCAGTTTTTTGAAACCATCTTTTGTTTCAACTTTCTTGATGTCATATATAGGCGCCCTATAGGCTCCCTATAGGCTGGAGGAGGTAAGAAGACCTCGTCACCTAATCTTGATTATAACTGTTTTTTTGTATGTTCATTTTAGCTTGGCATTTGTATGTATCACATCACACTAGTAACACTAGTCACACTAATATTATGAATGCGTAAGTTTGGGATGTATGAATGGATGGATGGATTTTTGTTACCTCTTCACACCAAAACTACTGGACGAATCGGGCTGCAATTTTGGTAATTCTAATACTGGAATCAAACATAGGCTTACTAATGTACATTTTTATCCCATAACCCGTGGGATAGAAATCACCTTCAAACAGTTCCATAGGAACAACGCGTGCGAAGCCGCGGGGCAAAGCTACTAAATAAATAAAAATAAAATAAAATTTCAAACCTCTTTACAGAAGAAAATCTTCCCAACATGTTTCCTTCTTCCATTCTCAGAGAAGATTTTATGATCGATCATAAAATATTACATATTTTGAAATGATTTCTCACATGTTTACTACTCACCATTGAATAGTTCATTAACATTGCGTAAGGCATTTGTCTTTGAAATAGATCAGTAACTGCTGTAGGTGACGCAATATGGACGAGCTAGGTGCTACTTTACAGTTATGCAAATACTTAGGGCTCAGATACAAAGAGCTCTTATTTATTGGTTTGTGTTCAAAAGCTGTATGGTGCTGGCACAGAATTTGCACCAGCCCATCTCTTACAATTCTACCACCGCGATCCCCAACCCGCATGAGCAGCGTGGGGATTATGGGCGCTACCCCCCATTAGATTAATGCTAATAAAGCGCTTATCAGGGGGAGGCCTGCGTCCAGCAGTGGACCAATACAGGCTGTTCAGGTTGAGGTTTAGGTTCAAAAGCTACGATTTCCTGCATTGTTGCTGAGTTACTGAAGGAATATTGTGGTGACCTTTGTAAGACAGAACTTTTACAATAAAACTTTAGAACCCATCATGATAATTAACACTAAAGTTATTTACAGCGGGATATTTACCACGATTTGAGTAGAGCTTTCCAATATTGCGGCACAGTTTCAGGCACCATGATCACGGAATAACTCTGTAGAACTATTTGATGCAGATTCTTACACAATATTGATGTTAGGATTATTAAATAAATTCATTCAAATAGTTGATTCACGTTTCCGTTGATAGATTAATGCTGAGAAAATGGAGCCAGCATGTACTGTTGAAGACTATGAAACAATAAGACTGACGAGGCGGTGACGTATGAAACAATAAGACATACATTATACTTACATACAAATACATGAAAAAGAATAAATTATTTTTGTATCATATCAATCAAACATGAACATGGGGCGTAGGCCTATGTCCAGCAGTGTACTAGTAAAGGCTGATGATGATGATGAAACAGCAACATGAAAAATTGCACATCGTTATACTGCTGTAAAAACCAGCGTTTAGTCAAGGTTACTCCTTATTTATATACTTTTATGATACTTTGCCAAATTCCCTTAAATTCCAGTTTTCTACCAGCCAATATTGTGCTTTAATCCTTACAATAAATAAGATCATTTCTCTTAATGAACTTTGTCAGTCTCATTATCTATTTTCATCAGTCAGTTATTTTGATTGAGTGTTTATTTTTTATTCACCTCTCGTCTTGATTACTCTCGTAACAAACATGACCTCTTATTTGTTCATCAAGTCGATATATTTATTCGATATCTTTTTAAGTTTCCTAAATTTCTATTGGGTCATGTTTCTTAGGCTAGTGAAAAAGTAAGCGCTTTTTACGCTTATAAGTAGTATGTATAATAAATAAATAAGCACTTTTTAACAAAAAAATTAACTGCTAATCAGAGGTAGTGTGATAAAAACCTATTAGAAGAAATTGCCAGTTATTAAAAAACTCCTATGCTGTATACTCATAGTTACTTCCTTCGTTTGAGCAGGGCAATAAATTCATCAAACATGATAAGATAAGTAAATTATCTTTTAGCAAACTGGCACGATCTTAAACTGTTATTTAATGAGTAAAATGTACTCTCAGCAAATGAAATAATCTAACGTTTTTAAGGCAATTATAAACGTTTATGTAACTCATAATTAGCGGAAATAACTGTCTCTTTTCGTTCGCAAACTATTTAAGGTGCTTTTAGACTAGAGTTAACATTTGAATTTACAACTACTTTTCTAGCGAAAATATATGATGCTGAAATTTTACTAGGTTTTTAGATGACAACTGTCAATGAACGACCGGTACAAAAAATGCTACGAAATTAAATATAGTCTTATTTAGATCACCTACTTATATGATAAGATTGGTAATTAACCTTTCAAATCGGGCACGTTATTAGTGAAAGAGCCAGTAAAATAGAAACCAAACACGAAAACCGATACAAAACTAGAATAATTACAGATTACATTCAATTTTCTATTTCAAGAACTACTCAGTTGACAGCTGTTCTTCCTTTCTCTCCATTGACCTTTTCTACCTGTAGATTTTTTAACTCAATGCACGTAAAAAATCTTATAAAACCTTTTCCTAGAATTCCAGATGAGCCTAGTGTACAAGCACTCCTAGTTCATAAACAAGTTAAATGTCTGTGTTCCCGCAATTGTTTCCGAATTTACATTAGTGAGTTGGTATGTTACGGAACTGTTACGCGACGTGATGGTGCGATCAGCTGCATCTTTGAGATGATGTGGAATTAGGGGCACGTACCTGAAACGGAAATTCTGTACCTACGTACACTTTTGACAAGTATTTGGGCGGTCTAAATAGTACCCATCGCATTTTGACATCATCTCTCGATGAAGTTGTTGCTGATTGGCCGTTGAATAAAGAAAAATGAATGACAAATATTTAAGTTTCAGATACAATTTAGATGCACCTGCGGTTGCAGCTAAATTAGCTTAATATTTTTTTCTAATATTCCTTAATACCCTGGTGGTAATGTTTGAGCCCAACTACGATACAGGTAAAAAACGTTGATACAGAACATTGATTTAAAAAGGGAAGATAGGTTACGTTCTACCAGCGCTTACTAAAAAATTGGCATGTGTTACAACTACACGCAAACACATACGCTCACAGTTATATTTCCAGTCCTGTGCAATACAAAGAAGAACAAAGACTGAAAGACGTATCTAGGACCGAAGTGAGACTGAGACAACAATATTTCACGTGAATCACGACCGCCCGTGCCGCCGCCGGTCAGACGGTGACTGATGTGGGAGAACACAATTTTACACAATTTGAGGTTGCCACTTTCGAGCAATTCGAACAAAACAAGCAAAAAAAAAAAAGCAAACCTCATCTTCGTTTTTAAGAAGAAGACACATTGCGCCTTTAGTGCTCAAATCGATAAGTTATCATTAAATGAAACGAAATTGATGATAACACAAATTTTTTGCAATACCAGATGACCTTTTATTGTTTCTCTTTTGCTCCGTACAAACATAGAACAGACAAGAATAGAGAGAGAGAGAGAGAGAGAATCGAAAAGAAATAGGGGTTCCGTTTTACCCTTTGGGTACGGAACCCATAAAATTACCTCGCACGACAACTATCATCGTCATATCACGTAGAGTCGGTTATGTAGGCTAGGTTTAAGCCCAGTGCTAAGCATAATACCTAAGCTACTTTAGTGATTGAGCGCAGAATATTTCCTCAATTTATTCTCACTTACATCGGGTTAAATACGAATAACTCCTTACGTTTGCGGAAACATTACTCTGGCGATTATATTTATAATGAACGCTCGTAAGATTCGCTCTAATACTCATTCATATATAATGTAGACAACCTATATACCTAACCTACAATATCTACCTGTATACCTAACAGTGTCAATTCAGCAGGGATGTTTTAATTCGTCGGAAAGGCCGTCGAAAACTTTTGATAAATCAAATAGCGTTCAAAAATTCCGTCGGAATAGAATTCAAATTCGAATCTGACAATTTCGCTTCGAAAACGAATCGAATGTATTAAAATACCCCTGTTGTTTGTATCAATAGTTCTATGATAGTACTACAAGGATAAAAATAGTTTTATTAGTTCTATGGACCAACCAACAGTTCTATAGAACTAATTGAAGTTACCAACTATTTTGAGTTCTATAGAATAATAGGGCAGGGATAAAAAAAGTTGTAACAGTTCTATGACGTCACAGTCCTATAGAACAAATGGGAGTTACCCGGATGATGTCGCCAAAACCGAATCAAATTTAGGTATTTATTTATTTTTTAAATGAAAGATACACTATTTGCTAATTACCTAATTAATATTATATAATAAAAAAATATATATGTACAGACACACAATCATACATCGCGCTCACAAACCCGCACACACTCCGACATTATTTCCCCGAAACTGTCCGCGAATAGGTCGCAGTGTGGGCTGATGTTCAGGAGAGAATTGAGTGCGGTGAGGATGCGCGGGATGGGTGACGCGGAGCGTGCCGACGTAGAGGACGGCGGCACGGCAAAAAACCCGTGCCTCCGAGCACGACAGTAGTTTTAAGGGACATTAAAACTACACAACGCACAGTTCGGGGGCGTCTATTTTGCCATGAAGGATCTTACACGCCGTGGCCATCTAATCAAAGGCACGCCGCGTCTCCAAGGAGTTGTACCCAAGACAACCTAGCAAGAACTTTGTGGGGTACATAAAGGGGCGAAAACGCAGGAAAGCCTTATGCACTTTTTCAAGCATTAAGGCATATTTGGCTTCCTGCAGATTCTAGACACAAGTGGAGGTTTCAAGTTTGCTTCGGACGAGGGCGCTAACGTTCGGACATACTACGTGGTCGCTACGGAAGTCCCGAGCGTTTCTGAGCACGAAGCCTAGACAGATTCAGATTAAGATTCAGATTATTTATTGGCAACAAAGTTACAGGTCTTGTGATACAATGGCCTTACTTAAGTAAGGAGCACTAAAAAAAACGTTACCAAGAGAAAATTGGGCTAATAAAAACATATATAGTCTTTATAATAATCTTAAATACCAAACAGTACAACTTTATTCTAAGTATATATCTGTATAAATAAAATCGGAATGTCGGTAGATTCATTAATTCATTTTCATTATCAATTCAGTTATATCATAAAAACATATGTCAATAAGCCACTTTTTAAGCTTATGCTTAGACGCCCGAAGGCCTCCTTACTTATTTGACAGTAGATACTATAATTATTACTTATTGAGTGATCAAAATACGATCGATGGTATCATACAGACGCTGTGTCAACAGCAAATAGTTTAGTAGAGTTTTGGCGATATCGGAATTGACACTATTAGGTAGGTAGTAAAGGTATACAGGTTGTCTACCTCTTTTGGTGAAGGACGATGATGAATATCGGAAAAAAAATGGCAAAACTCTGTTGCTCGGTAAAGGTCTCTGGATGATTGTATTCTTATTACATTATTTATTAAGATAACAACTAGCTACATTGTTTATTCAAAAACATAAAAGTCTAGAGGTGGATTTAGGGAATGATCGCAAGTAATTAAAGAATGCATTACGAATGTAAGCGGGTTAACTACGAACCTTATTTGTGTTGTAAGAATACCCACGTTTTATAGTAAAACCAAGTTTATATAGTAAAGTTAAAGGATGCGTCAAAATATCTACGATATACTCGTAAAATCGGCACGGCTCTACCATCAACATTGGCCTGGATTAGATCTACGAAATCTTTTATATTGTAGTTTGTTTCTCTCTGTTACAAATCCTCATCATTAACATTACTTACGCAAATAAAAATAGTTTGACTTTTTTTCTATTTATCATAAGTTAGATAATGAGCCGTTAATGGCTATTTAGCAAGTTTATTTACCTAAAGTAAAGCAATGATTACGTAACTTTTATTACGGAATTAATGTTAAATTGTAGAACTTTTAAATATTTGTAAATAGATCAAAAAAACGTCATAAAACCATGTGGCAATTCGTAACCTATGTATTCCAACTAATAACGAAAAATATATGGAAAGAAATGTAGATTTGAAAAGTAATTTTTGTACAAACTGTAAGTAGGTCTTACTTGACCAAAATTAAAAAGGAGAAAAGATTTTAATTAAAAAGAAATTACGTAGATATTATTGTCATTATTTTTGTGCCCATCTTCAGGATCAAGATTAAGATACAACTGCAAATCAACCTGCCAAATACGAAAAGATATCACTCAAATAAACAACATTAACCCAAATATTTCAGAGTTATTTATGTTTTTGCGGCTTTGATCAGCTACTGTTGACAGAGCAAAGAGATTTCGGCAAAGTACTGCAATGTCTGTCTGTATGTAAATTACATATGAAAGTGCGACTGGCTCCGTGCGAGTTACGCGTGATGATGCTGCGACAAATTCAATTGCGAAAACAGATGTTGGTTCTATAGGTGAGGGATTTGAAAACCATTCTACATTAATATAGTTGACAACCCTATATAGGGTTAGTTACACATAGTATACGTTCATAAGCAATAATCTGTTTTATACAGACCAAGGTACAGTCTGCCGCTAAACGTAGCATCGAATAATAAAAAAAAAGAATATATAGGTCCAATTTCACACTGCACCGGCATTCGAGCAATTTACAACAAAACTCGTGAAAGTTGCAAAAATATCACAAAAACATATCGATCTCTGATAAGTACGGGGAGAAAGCGCAGTCGATTTCGTCGTGCGAGGCTTGCGCCCGAGTCGAGACGGAGGCTTTCGGTCAAGCGAAGACCCCGACTCGAGCATCTTGTGAGAACGTTTCCGAGGTATAAAAGAACGTAACAAAGTGTTTCGGCGAACCATTGCTTTGCACATACTCGCTCTGGAGTACACTAAGGTACTATAGAGGCTTATAAATTATAATATCGTGCGCAAGTGAACACGTGCCGTGAAGTGTTGTGACAGTGAAGTGTGTCGATTGATCGATTTGTTTTCTTTTGACAGAGTGCCGGGCAGAGTGACGTGACAAGATGCGGTTGATTACTTTGGTAATTTTTATTTTATTTTGATTATATTTTTTATAATGATAATTAAAGATTCTAAAATGAGGATAATTCTATAGTTTATAAGTATTATTGTAGAGCATTGTAGCGCAAAACATTATTTTACGATCATTTTAGAAATAGGTGCCGAGAAACTACATATTTTCAGTATTTTTTTATTAGTTCTTGGGTAGTAAGTATTTTAATGATTATACATACATACTCAGAAATGAAATAAATATTCTGAAAGTTCTTCAAACTGACATCGTATCGTATTCAGGTCAACTAGGGAATCTAGACAACGAAAAACCTGCTAGGTATGCTATGTAAAGAAACCGATTGTTCTTAGTAGAAGATGGTGCAGTTTAAATATTGTATCTGAAAAAAAGGACATTTCTTGTCGTACCATCCACTGATTATTTGAATGTGACGACGAGCTCTCTTCCCTCTTGATTAACAACACGGCTATAAATTACTATTATTCAAAATGGGAGATCTGATCTCGAAAAGAATATTCAATTACTAGCTGCGCCCCGCGGTTTCGCACGCGTTTTGTTCCTATATTTTAAAGGTGATTTATATCCCACGGGAACTGATTTATGGGGTAAAAAGTATGTATTCCAGGATTAGTATTACCCATATGTAAAACTTCAGCCCGATTCGTTCAGTAGTTTTGGCGTGACTCTTTCACACAACAAACATCCATCCATACAAACTTTCGCATTTATAATATTAGCATGATACTAATTATGAGATTTCAATAACCCTATATTTAAAACCCTATGTTTAAAACAGAAAGACAATTTTCGAAAAATATTTTTTCTATACCGGTTTCAGAACGCTGTGGCATTTCTCCAAGTTTTGTAATAAACAAGTTACATCACAAAATTTCTTTTGAATTATTTATGATATTTTCACGAAATTTCCAATCAAGGTAATAAAGTTATGAGATTAAGACAATGACCTTGGATTAGGTAAGAGTTTATTAAAGTTATATATGTTTATATTTAAATAGATTTGCCTAACGAGCGAATATAGCCTGCATGGTTATTTATTATTTTAATAATATGATAATTGTGAGTTTAATTGGATTTTAAATGCTGATCGAATTTCTTTCACGTTATGAAACCGATTTGTCTTTATCTTATAATCAATCTTGATTGAAGAGCTTTAATTATTCTTTGCGACCAGAACTAAAGCAACTTTTAAAACTACAAATATAGGGTTATTAGAAAAATGCTAACAGCCAAAGAATGACTTTACGTGACTTTACCCATCATAACAAATAACTTCACACTTGCGACAACCCCTACTACCCTATCAGTCAAATATTTAGAGTAAAACCGGCCAAGTGCAAGTCGAACTCGTACACGAAGGGTTCCTAACCATTATCAATTAAAATAAAAGAATACAAATCTTTCCTCGTAAAAAAACAAAAAGTTAAAGTGACGCGGTCACCCATCCAAGTCCTGACCGCGCCCGATGTTGCTTCACCTCGGTGACCTTTGGAAGTTGGCTGCTCCCCTTAATTATTAAAATTATCTAACTTTTATTGCAACAGAAACACATCATCTGTGAAAATTTCAACTGTCTAGCTATCACGGTTCATGAGATACAGCGTGGTGACAGACGGATAGCGGAGGCTTAGTAATAGGGTATTGTTTTACCCTTTGGGTACGGAACCCTAATAAATGATCATCATACAATACGACATCAAAAGTAGACAAGCAGTTTTTCGAGAAATTACCCTGTCATCGGATGAGATAACACGCCGTAACTCTGAGTAAGCGGGCCAAGGTCAGGGCTATTGAAAACGAAACTGTACACAATAATCCAGTGAAAGTATTAATATCTTGTTTCTGCGCATGCCATTGCACGTGTTTTCTCAGATAAATAGTAGTGAAGATGTTATTCTAGATTTAGAAATACAGTGATAAAGAGTTTCAATAAAAAAACCGAGTCCTTTTTAGAGAATTAAACATCCATCTCACCTAGTTTTTTTGCTTAAGAAAACAACTTAATCTAATCGAGATTACATTATGAACGATTTAGGTTTAATAATAATAAATAATGCTAAGCAATCTAGATATTTTTTTTACTGTAACAAATCTTTGCAGTCCGTACAAATATTTGTCCCAGGGCGAGAACCAAACTCGCAACCTTCTGCGTCGCAGGAGGACCTTCGCCTACCGCGCCACATCCGTCGTCAAAGGTTCACAAAGACCTAAAATCTCAGCTTATCACATTATAATGTCAAATGGTCGATTTTGCATCATTCGTCATTTAATTTGGACGGATGTTAAGACGGAAATGTAACCACATAATCTAGTTAAGTTTATGTAGTGCAAACAGTTTTGGGTACTTGTATTGAACGCAATTCGCAAGTAATTAGAATAAATTATGCATTACTTCTTCCGTTAGTTATGTAACGTTTTATCTCTAGGAGATGTTGCGAAATGACATTATAACCTAGTCACGGAAATACATACGGGTTAAAGTTAAACTACCCGTATATAAACTTACACTCACAGTATTAAACAACCTGATGAAATGGCCGTTTCGATATAAAACTTTTACAACTAGCATGTGTGCCCACTAATGATTTCAACGTTAAAATAATGATATTTTTACGTTTAATTAATGAGACAGAAGTATTATAATTTGACAAACAGATTGGTAGTAATTTTTGACCTTTACTTGTCAATAACCAACTCTAGTTTTGACAGTTTACGAATAATTCGATATTATTTTTCAAGTGTTGATATACAGTTGGTATTATGTGTCTACTAAAAAAATCTTATGTCATGATAGTTTGACAGGTACAAAACAATCCGTCACTAACTCTGAATCTAATATAATCACAGAGTGTCAGTAAGTTTGACCGAAGCATGCCAAATTAAGTTGAAATTATTGAAGAACGATGTGTTAATCCGTTACGAAATAATGTAATTGCGAACGAGGTATTACCATTACCATTAGCACGGAAGATTATTATGTGAACTTATGGAATATTCATTGCCTTTCTATTAGTTATCTGTGTAGGAAACTCTAGGAAAACACGGACCGGTCTTTGAGCGCTAATTGTAAGGTGCTTCTGTATTACATTCAGATATCTAGAAAATTAAGGCGGAAGTTTGGAATCAAACAACCGATAGGACACTATCGGTCACTGTCTAGTAGGAACAAATAACTATTATTATTTCAATATCATGATTATTAATGTTAGTGTATCTCGTTTCCATGATCACAGATCATTATGAGACCTGCTTTTGTTATTTATTATTGTTTATTGTTATCATTATCACTCGCTCGATAATGGTTAGACAATATTGTACACATAGCGGCCAGGCAAGAGTTGATAGCTGGTCCTGCTCAGTTTTAGAAACTAAATCGAGGAAGATCTGTTTTTAAGCAGTGGGGATTGCTGGGAACCCACACACTACCCATACACAGCGATCAGTCTTAAAATGATTCTGTTTTAGCATTTTGGCACTGTAACATTTACTCGAGAAATGCATTTATTTATTTGCGGCAATCTGCCCGTAACCACTAGCCTGAATCACCAAGACATGTAACACGTAACGTCAATTTATTGTGGCATTATGTCAGTCGTTAATGTCGTTATCCGTATCATCACGTTAACGAGACGTACCCGTAACGAATTCCTCACGTAGGTACTGCAACGTGTTACATAGCAAAACGAACGCGATTTGGAAATTATACCCGACAAAGGCAACATTTTTGACGGGGGTCTTAGGTTTTCGTCACGTAATCAATATCCTCTAGGGATATCTCGCGCTAAGTACACTACTACTACTACTACTACTATAAGTACACTCCTGTGACCAAGCGTGCTCACGTAGTATAAAATATAATAATAATAATATTGGACAATTCACACAGCGTTATCTAGTCCCAAGCTAAGCAGAGCTTGTATTATGGGTATTAGATAACTGATATACTTAATACACTTTATAGATAGATATTTTTTATGAAACATAGAATAAATTTGTATTATATGTTCCCTTATTAGTCATTTGATGTTTAGATAGTGGACTTACCGAAGTCCGGGCCATGTTTGATGCTGTTTTGTTCATATAGCAGGGTAGCAATTTAATATTGATTGAATGATCGATGATAGAGATTTATGTGTTAAATTATTCAATACATAAATTATGTTGAGTGGCGTGTGTGAGTTTATAATGACTTAGCGGTGCGTAAATAGAGTAGGTACTATAGATTATGAGAGTATTACATCACATTGATTTTGATTGACTTATTTTCCTAACGTTTCATAAATAGTACGTAAGGCTAGGTTTACACGGAATTATAACTGCACGTGTACACAGAATTAATCTTACCGACTAAGTGGCGCACATTTTATATATAGAACTGTTCACACGACAGTTGGAATGCAAAAACAGACAGATAAATACGTTTATCGAATATTAACCGGTATTATCTAGTAAACCGAAATAACTAATGTGAAGAACTAACTGCTCGGTTTGCAGTGGCACATAGTATGGAGATCGTTTTATGAAATCCGCGGTTCAGTTATACTTGGTCCATAACTTTTTCATCAGCACCCATAGATACATCGACTAAACGAACATACCTGCTCCGTTTTGTCATAATCACCACTTATTACGCGATTGATCCCATCTGTAATTTATGTACTCTATTATTTTATGTATTTTTAATATCATGTCTTTTATTTCCAATAGTAGATTTGGCTTATGTTTGCTAAGGAATGATAGAGTCCATTGTTCCTAAAAGATTCGATAACAGGTTTTATCCAGTTCATAGTCAACTCAAGTTATTCAAGCAGACGTTCCAAACGTTACCTTTACTAGGTAAGTTGCCCACAATTACAGTTAGCTTTGGCAGGAGTGAATCGAAACCAGGAAACGTTTGTTATTCTGTTGCAATCCTTACCCGGTTCGACTTTCTCTTTTATATTAGCTGCACCAACTGTGCTTTCATCTTAAACGCAGGAGCATTGATCTATGAACTTTACGCGATAATTGGTCTGACGATTGGGTCAATCGACATATAGAGTCTGACTCAAATATTTATTTAATTTTAGGATGGATTGTATTAAGTTTGTTAACAAATAGTTCTATTTGACGTAAACTTCCGGTCCAGCATATGATAATGTCATCAACATAACGATAATAATATAAGATTTTTGACTCCCCTATAATGTGTTTAATCTCAAAGCTATCCTTGAAAATATCTGCTATAAGTGGACTCAGTGGTGAGCCCATAGCTAACCCCTCCTTTAGTTTGTAACATTGATTGCCAAATTGAAAGTAATTTTGCTGAATACAAAATAAAAATATAGAGTCTGTTCAAAAACAAAGTGTGTTAGTTCACGGTAACGCCACGACTCTTCTCTTTTTGAACAGACTCTCAATTATTGCGTTAAATTCTCGCTATTAAAAATATACGCTATTTGTTATCCGATAATATTGATTTTATTTTGAAAATATATTATTAGTATCAGATGACCGACGATCTAGGCATGACCGGTTTGCATTTTATTTTGCTGCTTCACATATATGATGTCTTCCTAACCTAATTTTGGCTATGGCCTGGCATTGGAGGTCTTAGCCAGACCATCATCATCATGATAATCAGCCAGACGTGCAGGATTTATTATAGTGCGCAAGTGTGACCGCAAACACAACCTGTGTTAGTCTCTCTCTCTCTCTTACTCTCATAATCTGATTTGATGCCACACCGACACGACCGTGGAGAGACCAGGCGCATTAACGTGTTTTCGGAGGCACGGGTATAAAATAATTAAAAAAAGTTAAAAGTAATGCACATTGTTGCAATCTTTTATAATACTCAAAATAATAAACAACTGAGCTTTTCACACTCGTTTAAAGTGCATTAAGTGCTTAAAGGTCACAGGCCACTGCGTGCGTGAAGTCTATCCATCGTTAAGGCCCATACACCAGCGAAAGTGGCGCCCTCAACTATTTTATCTTATTATTACGTTAAACGCAGGAATTTTTAGAAATCCTACGTTCAGTTTGTGGTATCTATTATAAGTTATTTATTAATGCGTATGTAATAGTTTCATTTAGTAAAGCTTAGGCAGAGATACGAAGTTGTGCTTTTTGGCCACCAAACTCTATTTTTGCATCTCCTCCTAAACTATATGAGATAAAATTATAAAAGAGGTATTAAAAAATAGCTTATAATAGATACCACAAACTGAACGTAGGATTTTTAAAAATTCCTATGATAAACGTAAAAATATGATAAAATAGGAATTGCTGTCAGATTGGCTCGGGTATGCGCCTTAAGGGTCACACTGAAATTGCCGGCTGGTCGATAAGTTGTCGATAAGTTCACAAAAACTATCTGTCTCAATATTCATTCAACCACCCCAGTCTGTGTAATGTAGATGGATTCGCAGTAATAGTCCATAAAAGAGATGAAGTTTACTAAATCAATTTAATCCGTCTATGTAGCCAACACCACCAATCACAAAAAAATGCCTTTATTTTTTGTTTATGTAAATTTATTATATTGTGTGTAGGTAGTGTACCTAGGTATTTACCTATAGTATGTAGTATAAGTATTGTTTTTTTTCGAGTGCCACCGTCTATTTTGGTCCCAAGATTGCCTGGAAGAGATCACTCATAGCGATAAGGCGTACGTATTATTGAATGGTTACCAAGCATTACTTAATAATACGTTAAAAATGATTGAAATCGTTACGATTCGTTTCACAAAAAATATCAACCACAAAAAAAGATTTAAAAAAAAAGACGTGTGGCACTCGGGGACTGCCGCGGTAAAGCTATTGCAATGCCATCTAGAGGCGAGTTGCTGAACTAAAGAGACAAACGTCAAGGTTTTTTCGTTACGGAATTTCTGGATGTGGTCCCCGCGCTCAAGGCCCGCGATAGAAGCTATGTAATAGCTTAAAAATAAATTGTGTCAGTCGGGCAGGTGAAGGTATGATAAGTTAAAGGAACTTTTCTCGCCTAGATAAATGTGTAGACCATAGACAAAACCCCACTCACTCAAGTACAGATTTTGCCAGTGCAACTAGATAAGTAGCGCCAGAGTTACGTTCTGTATTAAAGATTTACTTGAGCAGATATTCTAAGCTTGAACTCACGTAATGAATGCGTAAGTAATGCTTGGGAAAGCTTTAATAATCCGGGCCTAAGCCTTTGTAGATATAACCTACAAATAAATGTTTATGTTTATCTATATATTAACTACTCTATATCTTGTACCTTTGTGTATTTATAGTATTAATTGGTTTGTCATATGGAACAATGTTTCTGAAAAAAACGTTTATTATTTATTATTCTTATTATAGTATAGTGAATATAAAACTATTCAGTAGGTTTCTTGCCAATTTTTTTCCACTTTACGTGTCTTGTGACAATAAACATGGATAGAGATAAACCATTCTTAAAATGTATGCGTCTACACAAAGTTTTACCAGTTTATTGCTCTTTTGTGAGCAAAAAGCAGACTATTTCTTTTTGGTTTTGGTAATATTTTGGCAAACAGACTTTTTTAAAGTAATATTACAACGCCTCTCGCTAAAAAGTAATAAACTGGTATAATTCTGTAAAAACGCGATCATTTTAAGAATGGTTTATCTCTATAACACGCTTCAGTTTTCCGTAACACCTATTTTATTTATATCAGCTCTAGAGATTCTAACCCAGGGTCGTGGAAAGCCGGGGGTCGCCTGTGTCACGAGAAAATTATTATGTAACCAGACTTAAGCTAGCATACACGGTTACTCTTAAGCCATTCCAGCGCGCCTTGGAATGACGCCAGATCACGTCATATATTTACGACTGAACTTTTAGGGTTAGTGGTCCCACGGGCTTGGTATAATAATCCCCTTAGAGATTCCACTGCGAAGGGAATTCTAAGGCTTTTGCCAAAAAATCCCCTTACAATCGGATGAAGCTATGGAAGTTACATCTCTTCGATGAGATATTTGAAATTATCATTGGCTTATTCCATTTTCCCCTCTTGACAATTTTCCCTTAAGTAGGAAAACTGGAAACATGTTGACAAAGTTTAAATGAACATTTCAATATGCACTCTTTCTGTACAGTAAGTGAAGTTGAGCCGTTGAGGTCGGTAGGGTTGAATGTCGTATGGGTACCTGGTACTCAAGCTTTCACTTCTAAGGTGTGGTGTTAGGGAATAAGTATACTTCTCCTTTTTTGGATTATTGGCATAAAACATTTTGGATTGGAGTGATCTTGTATAAACATCGTAAGATATCTACGTAACGTACTCATGCTTCACCGTCAGTTTATTTATTACATCTTTCCTGCTTATGTTTATGGATGAGAAAACTTAGTCACATTCCTTTGATTACGTAAATAAAATAACGTTTGATATGTATATCAAACGTTATTTTATTTACGTAATCAAATACTCTTGTAAATACTTCCACAGCTTACTGTGTGTACACAGTAAGCTGTGGAAGTATTTACAAGAGATTTGTTGCATGCTGAGGCTGCGATTACTTAAACTTTGTAGCGACAAAGTTCAATAAAGAGTTCGATAGGTCAAAGTCTTGTATTGCATCAATTGGGGAAAAATATATCCAAAAATACATTTGTTATAGTGACATGTATGTAGACACATGCATATTCAGATTTCAATGACTACGAAGGCACGTCTTTGCCTGCGCATTTTGTAATTCGTAGCGAATCTCATTAGTTTTTGGTACATAAATAAACTTATTAGTCTTTGCTTGTCTTACCGTTTCCCAACAACTCAATCACGTAAAATGTAAGTAATTGAAAGTGTACCGCAAAAGCCCATAGAATCGCTGGATCTAATAGGCCATCAATCCATGTAAAGTCATAAAATAGGCACAATAAGGAGTTCACCTGTCACTTTATTCCGCAACATTAGGTAGTAGTTTCCCAACATTGAAGTGATGGAATACCGAGAAGTAGATAATGTTATGTTACCTAATTGCAGGCCTCTGTAGAGAGTGTGTTGATGCACGCAACGTCTTAATGAGACGGGCAGCTTGCGATTGTTTATGATATGGATGATTTGCGTACCACTTCTTTCTAAAGTAGCAGTTTAAATTTGTAATAACCAGACACTATTGTATTGTATCAATATTAGCAAATAGATGTGTCTAAGAAAGTATAAACTATGTACCTATCTATATGATGTTATTTGAGTATGTACTAATATCTAACTTTCTTCTATTCCAGGTGATATGTTGTGCGGTCCTAGTGACGTCGTTTGCGGAACCAGAACCAAAAAAGTACAAATCAACACTGAAAAAAAATAAGAAGAACAATACTCTAACAGTCGAAGAAAAAGATTTCTTACGGGAAGTAGAAGCAAAGTTTGGTATCAAATCAGAAGTAAAAGATACAGAGGATGATACACAATCAAATTTATCACCAGGAGCTAAAATATCGCTGTCAGATGTAAAGCTTCCCTTCCCTGCCGTCATAGCCATCGAAATTGTAAACGATACTGATACAAAGATTCAAGGGAAAGGAAAAAGAACAATTGATGCCAATCTAGGCTACGGATATAAAACCAACAATGGATACAGCTATACATACTTCGGAAAACCTTCTGAAAACCAAGGAAAGTTTATGATTTACCCCTACTCGCAAGAAGATATCCCCCCAGCGAATAGTCATACTAAAATTACCGACGTAGAAATCACTCCATCAAGAGCTTTTGAATTAGTAACGAATGTTAAAGAGGGCTACCAATACCAGAAACCAGTTTTGGAATTCAGCGCCGGTCATGACGATGTGAAGGGATTAGTTTCTCCTCCCCCAGCTTACCCGGGCAATGGAAACACTCAAGATACACACGGACATTTACCCTCAACTCTGTACACCACATATAACGGCCACGAGTTGTCTGGTCTTAGTGGCTTTTTCCCAACTGTGATGCCTAACTACCTCGTAGACCCATCTCAACTGCTTAGAAACCCTGAATACCAAGGTGCCGGTTTAACAGACGACCATTTACGTCCCCACGGCTCAAAAATAGCCGATCAAAGAGTAGTACCTGTATTAGTTTTGAGAATACCTAGCTCGTCGCTGAAAAATCCTACTGCGGAACTCTTCGCAAACTTACCGTCAAACTATCCATTATCAAGGTATCTGAACAACGTGAACTTGCAAGGCTTAGTCAACCAATACTTCAAGAAGCAAGGATATTCTTTCGCTCCTCAAGTCACGCACTATCAAAACTCACTGTTGCCTTCAGATGAAACTCCTGAAAATTACGGAAGGCAACATTACGCGACACCTCACGTGCAACCGTCGTACACGCAATCTGATCATTCTGGAGTGCAGTACTCTGCTGTTCAACCGGTAATGGCCAAATTTCCGTCAAGCTACACTCAAAGATTGAACCTACCGCATGGTCACGCGTTGTACCACCAGCCGCTACATCAGCAGAAGTATGAATACCGCTACCATTACGTACCCCAGCACGTTCCTCACCATGTGGCAGCACCTCAAACCTACTACGTCCAACCGCAGTACCAGCAACAGACACAAGAAGTAGAATCCACACCCGAATCTGCTCAACATGTAACACCCGCTGAGGAAACCTATAAACACACATCACACGTGAGCGCACAACAAGAACATTATGAAGCCCCTTCACAACAAAGTCAAGAAACCCAAGAAGAAGACACCGGTTCTTACGAGTACAGAGCACAGGCACCTCAAGTTCAGAGCCATGAAGCAGCTAAACTCGCATATGAAAACCTGCAACAACAACAACAATACCAACTACAACAGCAAGAAAATGACGAGTCAGCGTCACCGTCGTATGGACATCATGGAGCCGAAGTTTCACAACACTATTACACTCAAGAGGCACCTCGAAATTTAGAAACCAAAGTAATGTTCCATCCTCATGTAAGCCACGAAGACCAAGCTCACAATCAAGTAGAGACAGGTGTACAATATTCATCCCAGCAGGAAAGCAGTGAAGATGTAAACAACCTTGTGCTAACAGAAAACTACCCGAGCAAAGACCATACTATCGCAACAGTGCTGCCAGTGAGCTACAAAGCAAATCAACCGAGCGTCGGTGTTCAAACCGTCAGCTACGTTACTCCAATGCCGTACTCATCAAAGTACCAATCTCCATACAGAATTATGGTACCGCAAACATTCCTTGCAAACCCTTCCACGGAAAAAGTCACGTATGTGAACTCACACTCAGTCTCTGCTTTTTCTCACCCTTCCCAACAAGAGTACAATTCAGAAGCTGAATATACTGTAGGTCCTCACCACATCCCTCCAGTTGGTAAACAAAAACCTCCATCTTACCCAAGAAATTATCACTCACACCCAAAACGAATGACTAAGCCTGGTATTAAACATGAAAGCCAAATTTTCTCTAGGAAACCAAGTGATACAAACGATAAGAAAAAATCATAATTTAACAGTCCAGTCTTAATTATTATGATAGTTAAACTTTAAGGTGTAAATATAGGATTAAGGAAATTTTAAGTATTATGTTCTATCAATACAATGTTAAGATATATGTCAATCTATTCTTTCTTAAATTTCATATTTCCTAAGTTGTACTCATAAATGCTCTTAGATGTTATAACTTAAGTTTTAACAAAATTAAAAAGCACATAAGTTTATGGGGTCATTTACGTTTAATAATGAATTTATTATTTACCACAATCGTTTAGTTTGCACACCAAATATTAGTAAACACAACAACGAATCATAGAGTCTGACTTCTGAGAGTTGATACTGAAAGAGAACGCTCTTTCAGTTCAGAGAGAGTGAGTTCAGTTTTTTTATTAGGGTTGTCTCCAATTTCGGACTCGTAAAATGGTAAACCAAGATCACCACAAAACCAAATCGTAGGCAATTTGTTTTCTAGAATTCATGTTGTCATTTAAATAAAGTCATTTATAAACCTTGCAAACATTTCCATTCTCAAAATTCGATGGCCAGACTCTAGTTAAGAATACACTCGAAGAAATGTTAAGTGTCTATTGTTGGTTTCTTGCTCTTACTTATTTATCTTACTATTTCTGAATTCCATGTGCAATATTATACCTACGCTGTTTATAATAAAACGTTTTATTAACGCCAGTATAATCTTGTGCATTCTTTTATATTTTAAGTATCTCAAAACAATAAATCTTGCATGAAAGTGCAAAAATACCCAGCACAGTTAAGGAAAAAACTAAAAATCTCACTGAATTACGATTCAAGTCACGAATGGGCTCTAATACCTAATAACATGCAATCGAGATGTCCGATTGACGAATCGTAATTGCACAACAATTAAGAGGTGGGTTTCATTGAAATGTAACGTAGGTAGATCCATGATTATCGCCTATTGAGTGTGCCATTATTTAATCCGAAACATTAATCATTTTGGTGTCAATTCCATGCATTATGAAACAAATGGACTATAACTCTTTTTAACACTGTTATAATATTTTATCTGTATTCAATGGCAATTAATCTGCATGATCAGTAAATATTTAGATTAATGAATGTAGAAGCTATATTTCAAACAATATCAATTCACTGAGGATAATCTAAACTTATATACGTGAGTTATTGGCTGTGCAAACTTGGGATAGTTGGATGAGTTAGCCGTTAAGTGCAGCGTCAATACTTAATAATTAAAAGATTTGGAAACACGGATTTGGATAAGGACTGGAATGCGTTTAAATCTATTCTGCGGACAATCGAACATACATTTTAAAAGCTGGCAATATAAAAGTTGACGTCTTCTGTGGAGTGGCGCGCGAAGTTACGCCTGTGGCCCAAGTTGCGGGTTCGAGTCCCGCCTCGGCACAAATGTTTGTACGTTCTGCAGATGTTTAGGATGTTCTGGATATTTTCTATGTACATATAATGCAACATAGCTATGTATTGTATAAAGTATATAAGTTATCCCCAAAACACAAGCTCTACTTAGTTTGGGGCTAGATGCTGTTTGAATTGTCCAGCATTATTTATTTATTTATGCCTTAAAGCCTATAAAATGCACATTATTATCATAAAAGTGAAAGTAATTCTATCTATCAATCTGTCTGTTCGTTTCACGCCTAAACGGCTTAACGAACCTTACTGAAATTTGGCAGAGAAGATCACGGTATCCCGGGGATATAATATTATATAACTTATTATATAAAAAAACGAGTAAAGACGCGGCAATAAACTAGTTTGTTATACAGGGTTATTGGTTTTAACTAACACGTTTAGGCAGTAGGTACACCCTCCATTAAATAATCGTTCTTATACGTGATTTTATTGGAACCTTATCTTAAAAATGGCTCTGCCCTGAATTAACAGTGGGAGTGGGAGATCGGACTTTAGTAAATCATTGGGTTCCATACAAACTTGATTTCCATTTTGCATCAGAGGTGATTAAATTTATATTTTTTCAGAGCTAAGATCTGGCATCTTCACAAACGTGTTCGTGATGATGGGCAAAACCTGCAGATAACGTAGTGTCAGTGAATTACCAATAAGCATTTATAAGTTATAGATTTATATCTAAGCTAATTATCTACCATATTTTCATATTACCGAGAGCAACTAGCCTTAAAATATTTATATTATGTATCGATAGAAATTGACTTTGAACTTAAGAGGGGGATTACCTATCGATGAACGTCAAAAGACACAGATCCCCTAGTACTTATCCAATGATCCTATCCATCCACGGTTTCCTAGTAGAGATCATCACACTCGCTCTTGAGCGATAAGACCGTCACTTGTCAGTCTAGTTCGTATAAATAAGTTTCTATCTATGTATCTAGCTTCTCTGACTTAGAATTTGCGCCACTCCATCTCTTCGTCGTAAGAGGCGACTAAGGCATATCCACTGGGAGCGGGCAGCAGCGCCCGCTGCCGAACAATTCTACCTCCGAACCGCGATCCCCAACCCGCATGGATTAAGGGCCTTACCACCCATAAACCGTAAACGGCAATAAGGCATTAGAAGGCCTGCGTCCAGCAGTGGACCAATACAGGCTGTGGAGGTTTAGGTATGTATCTATCGATGAAACCTATACCTACAAAAACCTATACCTCATTATAATAAGTGACATCACACCGTACAAGGCTTTCCGAAGAGGTTGCTGTCAGGCGGGTCATCCGCAGCGTGTAATCGTCGATGACAGGTTCCATGAGTTAAATACCCCTTTCTACCATACACTTTCACGTTACATGACAACCAGTCATAATTACCAACCGTACTTTCGATACACAAATTGATCAGTGGGTATCCTTATTGCCTGGGTATTTATTAGCCTAAAGGCAAAGATTTAAATCGTTAGACCCTTACGCCCAAAAACTGCGGCATTTTCTTTGAATGCGTGCGTTAACAAAATGCCGATGCACGCACACTACGAGTGGATTAAATTAGTGTTTTTGTCAATAAACATAATTAATAATATTGCTTTTTAGTGTGCAGTTGTGAAGAATCACACCACAAAAACACACAATTTACTGATTCCAAATAACAAAGACAGATTTGTGAGCTCACAAACTGCGTTTGGCAACAAACACAGTGTGGTCTCACTACCGAAATGGCCTATCTTACTATTTAAATGTTTGCCTAAAAGTACATTAGATGTAGAACGGCTAATGGGTATAACATATTGCTGAGTGATTAATCGGTGCCTGGCAGTTCTGTATGTTTTCTATGTGTATAAAGTGGTTTTACCCGCGTAGTTCCCGATATCATGGGAATTCCGGGATAAAATATAGCCTATGTCACTCCCTGAAAAGTAAGCTTTTCAATGATGAATGCCAGCCTTTATTAGTCCACCACTGGGCATAGGCCTCCCCTAATGAGCGCCATAGCACCCTGTCTTCAGCTTGACGCATCCAGCATCTGCCTGCAGTTTCTCGCAGATCGTCATCCCACCTGGCTGGAGGGTATCCTACACTACGTGTGCTGAGTCGCTTTCCTCTTAATAATATTAGTATTAAAAAATATTTGTATATGTAGTGTTTTGTATTAAGTATATCAGTTACCCATAACACAAGCTCTGCCTAACTTAGGGCTTAGATAGTGCGGTGTGAATTGTCCAACATAAAAAACAAAGGTTGCCTGGTTGCCTGTTAAGCATTTTTATACGACTTTATTTATTGCCCTTATTTGGGTGCTTTTATTTGTTTGGGTCAAATCCAGTAGGTAATTCAAATTTGACCCTCTTCCTATTGACGGATTGATCTGAAATTTGATTCGCACCTTTAGCTCTGATGACAATATAAAAAAACCGTTTAACTTAAAAAATATTTTCTTCTTTCTTGTTTTTGAGTAGTTTTTCAGAAGTTCATTACACGAAGTTTCATACACAGCAGTTGTAGGATATTATCTAGCCCCAAGTTAGTGGTAGTATAGTCTCATAACACAAGCAGAACTATTGTGGATTTGGAATTGGCTTGAGAGTTGAGATGTTTATTAACATAGAAATCATCCAGAACCCCCGAAACAAATACCTGCACATGGTACAAAAATTTGTCCTGAAGTAGGTATTGAACCCGTGACCCTCTGCGTCACAGGCAAACCTTCGCCCGCTACACCAAGTCGTCACAAAAAGTGAAATAAATTTTACCAGAGCGATATAAAATTAGAAATATTTCTTACGGAAACATTATGACATGGTGTAGGATAGTATGGAGTATATAAACATATCGAGTAGGTATAATATACAGGTAATATTGAACTATTTTTACCCTCATTACTCGTACAGCATTCTCACAAGGCGAAAGAAGCTTGATCAGGAAAATCGACTAATTGCGTACCGGTCAACCAGGCAGCTCGACTTGGGTTGGGTGAGCGAGTCGGTTCACTCTCATTTCCCTCGAGTTTCCGCATTTTCCGTTACCGATTATGTGGAACCAGGAAAGGCTAGACCTGTAAGTGACCATTAAATTGATACACACGGACAGAAGGCTCCAAGTGCATCGTTGTAAGTACTATGCATTTTCCAAACTTTTGACTGACAAGGACAGCGGAAATAGAAAGGATTCGATTTCCGCCTTGGGACAAACTTTTGAAATATTTACAGATATTTGTTCGGTGTTTTGAGTATGCATGTATCATCGTTATCATCTACAGCCGGATTTTACCCACTGCTGGGTATGTATAAAAAGATGACCTATGTAATGTATCGTTATAATTCATAATAGATATATATGTTATAAACATGCTATATGTATATCAGTAATCTAGTACCCATAACACAAGCTCTACTTAGCTTGGGGCTATATGATGCTATGTGAATTTTCCAGCATGATTTATTTTTTTACCACTAGGTCCATGCTGCCAAGCCATTCAAAATAGCATAGCAACTCAAATCACCTTTTGCGGCAACGAAACAATCCAAAACTCAGACCTCAACAACACTCTACTTTCAAAGATATTCATCTTATCGCATGCTATGTTGGATATCCTAGGCGCTCATATGTCTAATACCTGTCAGAAATAAGGGAAATTGTGTTATGTAATCAATACAGGACTATACTGATACTGTACAGTGGATAATGGGTTACTAACAAACTTGATCGATACGGAGCGTTTTTTGCTAGGTGTTGAAGCGCGTTGATGTCTTTTGTATGGGAAATTTAAAGGTGGTTGATTAATTTCATTTATTGTTACGATACTTTTCCACTTACATTTGGGCTTTTTAGATCAGTTCAATTTTAATAAAAATACCTGTAATGCTCTGAAATTAATCATTGTTTCATTGTTTTGTTGAATTGAAACAGGTTAAACAAAATTGGTGCGAATTGAAATCTTTGTAACACGCTATTATTTTTTATTCTGATTGCGTGAAGACTTGACTTTTAATTCAATAGACTCAAAAGTACAGTAACACTTTAATAAATTGTTTTAGTATGTAGAATATTGAAATATTTTGCCAATAGGCAAGCGATGTGGTAGAAGAGGGAAGCTAAAGGATTCTTTCAGCTGTTTGGGTCTTTATGACTGAAAAGTTTTGGAGACCAAAGAGAGTACCCCGGAGACTGTCAACCGCAATTTTCAATTTTTACAAAGATTTGGAGAACAAAGAGTTCATAAAGTACCCTGAAAACTGTAATTTGCAATTTTAAATTTTTACGTCATTGTTCGACTTGCGACGCAACTTACGAAGAACAATGGCTTCTATTCTCTCTATTCCTCTGTAGTCGATCATTTGGTTAATCAATGACAAAAAACACTTTAGACCTAGACCAAACGGACTTAGCAAGTGTCTACTAACAATTGAATTAACACACAAAACCAAAACTAACAAGCATAAAACACACCATCCTCATATTGTTGACAGCTCCACAGATAATCTTTGAATCCTTCCTCGTCCGTTTCCTGAAACGATTGTGTACTAACAATGGATAGAGTTCAACACTCTGTAATCGGCGTAATAAATAAATGTTACGCAATACTTCCGAGGTTGCAGCAGGCCGCGGGCGTGGAAATGCAAGTGATCTCTGAAACCTGCCCGCTGGTGGTGCTCAAACTTTATGTAAGTGACTTAGGCCCATATTATGATAGCTTGCTCTTTCATCGATCTATGCCTGAGTAACGAATTTCTATGGCATAAATGTCAGTCAAGTATATATAATCTACAAAAGAACGACCTTTCATAATGCGGGCTATGAATTGAAGTGGGATAGGTTGAACCCTACCTGCTACACATTCTTCACTTGGTTTTTTAGTTGTAGTAGTTATCATAATTATCCTACGAGTATATCTAACTTCATTTTTATTCAGGTACCTATCGTACGTAACTCGGTTTTCGGTCTTATCAAACCCACCGGTGTCTTTTTTGTTTTTAGTGTTATCTTTAAATGTCAAATTCGTAATATCTTCTGATAATATAACTGACAAACTAAAAAAAATATTCTTTTTTACCCAGGACTGTCCTTATAATATATAATCATGTAGTATGTTAGGTTAGTAGGTAGGTACATAATGAATGTAAGTTTATTAGGTGTCACATTTTTAAATACTTTTATTTGTTTGTTTTTCGTTTGTCCTAATCAGTGTGGCCACTAATTATAAATATTAGCATTGTGAAAATCTGTGAAAAGTAATAAACTCTTAATTTTGTAAGATTATTTCGAAACAACTACAAACCACTCAATCGCAACCTCCAACCCAAGTTACCACACGAAAAATCCTAGGTCCGTAAAAGTTTGAGAACCCGAACACGCAGTAGTGTGCACTAACCGACCAGTGTTGCACCCGCACACCAGTGCACCTCCTCGCTCCACCACCCCTCATATATAAGCCTCTTGCTGACTCACCTTGAACTTCACTTCACCACGGCCGCTACGACGCACCACGTGTGAAACCACCCTTACCGGGATACTAGGACATGTTGTGAGTGATGTGTACTGTGTGTTGATTGGTGCTGAAAAACACGTGAAAATGAATGCCGTACAGCAAACCGTAAGTTTCACTGATATACAATTTTTAACCTGGCCTGAAACTCATGAAGATATTCATAAAGATCTGATATTCATAAAGAAAAGTGAACGGATAGAAATTTATATAAATAAGTTGAATGGCACAGGATGTTGCGGGTTCAATTCCCGAGTCGGGATAAATGTTTGTACGATCGGTAGATATTTTTCCGGGTGTTCTGGATGTTTACCATGTAGTAAAATGAAAAATATCCATCTATGTAGCATCTGATTAGCTTGGTACTAGATTATGCTGTTTGATTTGCCCAGAATTATTTATTTGTCAAAAACAACTCTTGAATAATCTTTAATTAATAAGATCAGACACCTAGAAATTCGGTAAAACAGAATTTGTAATTCATACAAAACTGTCAGAAAAGAGTACAATGAATTTACTCCAAGGGAAAAAAATAAACGATGATCCCTGTAACAGGCTCTTGGTACATTACAAGGATGAAACTTTTTGGTTCAGCATTTTTTGGGTATTTTATCTATGTTACTTTTTAAAATCGTTATTCATTTACAATCCTTATTCGACATATCACGCTTCCTGTGTACCTACATAGAAGGAGAATAAGGTAAAGATATAGGTAATTCTAGATTTTTTACTAAAATCAAACAAAAATATAAGTATTCCTACTTTCATAACCATTAAAACGAGAATGTGTACTAATTATTTGTAATATACGACGTAGATAAAGAGCATCATCGTAACTACCCAATGAATCACATGAACACGTTCACTTTTCTCATTTACGACTCAATTTATCTTAATTAGGATGATTGTGAGATAATTAGACTAATTTTGCATGAGCACAGTACATTTTAAAAGACGTATGTAGGTATGCTATAATGTATGCTATAATTGCTATAAACTATGCAGGTAGAGTGTCTCTCCATGTAATCAGATTCAGTACAATCGGCGCTTTATTTAAATGGGCCGGATCAATATTAACATTTCTTGTAAAAATTCTGGGTAATAATATCGGCCCAGGTACCGTTTTGAACTATCCCCAATAGACTTACTATAATAATAGGGGATAATTTTCTGTAAAAAAACGGAAAAGACAATTATATCTTGTGCCTTTAATTTAACTCTTATAATGGACTGTGAGCTTCAGAGTTCAGCCCCATAACAAAAGACCGGGGCACTATATGGCCCGAGGTTCTCAAAGAAGAAACACAAATACCAACCCGTGCCACTGAAGTGTAATTCGCTTAGGCCCTTACGTTTCAGTTCTGTTTTGAGTACCCTCACCTAAACCTTAACTGAACTTAAAGAATATATATATATGTATATAATATAAATTAACTTCCTGTCATTGGACCAGTGCCTCCCCCTGGTAAGCCTCTTCTTGGCTGTTATCTCGTGGGGGGTAATGCTCATAATCCCTATGCTGTAATTGCGGGTTGGGCTCCAAGTTTGGTGGTAGAATTGTTCTGCTCCTGTTGCCGCGATAGATATCCCTTGTGACACCCGCGGGGACAGTTGGTGCAAATTCTAAGCCGGCACCACACGGCAACAGTAAAAAGACAATCGGTATGAGACTTGAGTCATGGGCCTATTAACGCATTTAATTCTCAAAGGAATCAATTCTTAGACATCAACAACCTGTAGAGTGCTTTTCACGAAATAGTCATAGACTCAGTGCAGATAGTGTTTTTAAGTACCGCTTATTGCCACGGAATTTCTTTTGTGATAAACAAAAATTTACAAACTGTTTTGTAAAAGAAAAAGTACAATACAGTTTGTTAACAAACACGGGAGAACAAAACACAGTCACTTAAAAAAATCAGTTTTCCCCTTATGAGGGTTTTGTCAAGGAGGAAAACTGGCATAACCCATTTGTTTGACCATGGAGATATAATACGAGTAACATGACAAAAACTTAGCCTAAACCGTTACATCTCTCATACATAAGAACCAGAACATAACTTCTCGTAGGTTAATTGCACTGTTCTCAATGTGCTTTTTTAGCAAATCCATCGACGCAAAACATAAATCATCGAATAATCGATCCAATTATATATGAACCAGTACGTATAATCTCAAATATCGAGCTGTATCTCTTAACCGTACTTGACGTAAAACGGTGTAAGAACATAATAACGATGCACGCAAGGGTATCAAGTTGGTAAACCGATCGCAGAACCCTGCGGTGATACGCTTAAGAGATTGATGGTGTTGCCTATGTACTTAGTAAGTAGAGACAGAGACTGTATATTTACATGCGAGGACATAAAAATTGTTAAAAGTTAGTATCTAAGTTTATTTATAAAGTGTGTAAAACTGTTTGTTCTCCAAATAAAGCAAAATAAAATAACAATAAATAATATGCCTTTAAGGCATATGCCAAACCCATACATTTTTGGACTTTTCTACTAGGGTCTAGACAATGTAACAATAGATTTTGAAAGCTATAATATAAAAGTCCAAAAATGTATGGATTTTAAAAATACATTTTTGTGTTAGAAGACAAAGTAGTAGACCCTAGTAGACTAAGCATAGACTCGTCTATGCTTAGTCCTCGTCTTAGTCGTGTACATACACGGGCAACAATGCATGTTGGAATTAGTGTTTTTGTTTTTAGTGTTATTTTATTACCTCGCTGTACGGTAAGTTTTCATTCATAAATGTCTTTGTTAACAGAAAATATCTTGGATTCAAGAACCTAGTCTAATGCGTAATTAGTATTTAGCATAGGCTCGCTAAAGTTGCCCTAAAGGCTATGCGAGTCGGTATAGCGTAAGTAATCATTTCAACAACGCGAACGTTAGGGTTGTCTACTATTATGGCGGTTTGCAATTAGCGCATGTTAGTGAAGGCGCTTTATTGCAAATAATAAACTGGCTTCATGACAAGCGCAGAAGTAATAATAATAATAATTCTGGACAATTCACACAGCATTTATCTAGCCCCAAGCTAAGCAGAGCTTGTGTTTTGAGAACTAGATACTTAACTGATATAGTAATTACAATTCACTACTTAGATAGATTTTTTTTATTATACATAGAAAACATCCAGAACGCTCTGAACAAATATCGGCAGATCGTACAAATATTTGTCCTGAAGTGTGTTGAGAAGTGACAAACCCAAAGGTTTATAGCAACTATAATCAGGAGAAAGTATTTTTTTATTGACAGTGAAAAAAAAACATGACTATTACATATTATTTTCATGGAAATGAATTACTTATCCTCCTAACTAAAACCCACAGAATTAGTCATAGAAGATTCAGCAAATTAAATGCATTTCCATTTAATCCAATTTAATAAATATTCTTGAAATCCGTTTGTTTTTTTAACCAAAATTATTTTTGGTTATAATTTTTGATAATAAAAAAAAATGCAAACACCTCGTCGCCTGCGAGCCAATTGCCAAATCCCACCTAACAGCTCGGTTCATCTAATATATTGATCCATAAAACCAAAATTAATGCGTGACCTTTCACCATACAGTTACGAAGCGTCCCCCTTAAAAGCAATTTACAAATGGTGTCCTACTAAATCGGCCGTAAATCTTCCTAAATAAGTAGATATGATGTAATTTCGTTTCTGGGCCAACGAAATTTTTTTATAGCACTATTAGCATAAACCAGTAAATCAGGTGGCAAGTTTTAATATATAACAGCTGGTCTTCTTCCCATTTGTTTCCGTTTTGATTTTGCAAGCGGTGTTGCGCGATGTCCATTAAAAACGGCATTTTCCATGATATATTTTAAAATGGCTTTAAAATGTTGTAAAACCGACTTAGGGACCTACCAAAGGAAGGCAGCAGCTTCCTTTTGTGTATTTTTATCACCTGTACTGTATAACCAAGCAAGCTTATACTAAAAGCAAGGGACTTTTGGGGAATGTATGTCACAGGGCGTGATAAGATGGATGGATCATCATCACATCCTGTATATGTAACTGGTGATCCATCATAAACTGTGTATAAGTGCTGATTATAAAGTTTTATATTTCATTCGAACGTTGGTGTTCTTCCAACACAAACAAGGTTTGCAGTTAACCCGTTTATATTCATAATTATTTCATTCGAACATTGTATAAGTAAGTATAGTTTAGTTTATTGTTTTCTTAATAAAAATTACATTAATTAAAAGAAACAATACATAAAATATCCAATGTAATTAATTACCTCTACACACAGAATATCAATATAATAAATGAATTAATGCAAAGAAAAGTAAAATATAATGATTTACACAAAATGAAAAATGTTCTCGTAATAAAACTTTTAAATCCATCATGGTTATTAATACTAAAATTATTTACAACGGGATATTTACCATGATTTGAATTTTGAGTTTTCCAATATTTCGGCACAGTTTCATGCGCCATGATCACGGATAATTTGACATTCGATTTGTACTGTAATTCAGGTGGCAGTTAGGTGTGTTTTGGTGTACAATACGTTATTGTTATATAATAAAATAATAAATAATTTAGTCGGTCAACGACCAAATCAACATCGGGGCTGTCATCTAGGAGAGCAAAAGTTTTGAGAAAGAGTTTTTTCTATTAATTATTGATCACCAACAAAGTGCACACCGAGAACATAATGTAACATCAGCTTTTTCTAAAAGATCCTATTGTTTCAGCTACATGGAGTTCCATCAAATAATGATGGAACTCCATGTAGCTGAAAAAATAAAGAAATCTTTGAATTGGTCGTAAGAGATCGGGTGAATACGGGACCGGCTAAAAATGAACCGAACCCGAGTATACCCGCCTAGAAACATTCGCATAAAGTCACAGAAGAATTATAGTACTACGATAAAGTATAAATAAAAGTAAGATTTGCGAAGATTTTTAATCACCGCATTTTCTTTTAACACGCAATAAAGTACTACTTATAATAATCATCCTCGTAAAATACCTACATAGTTACACCGTCTTCAATAAATGTAATAAAATCCTAAATATTTAGAAAAATTAAGCATGTAAAACATACGTATTAATATGGTTTTTCAAATTAATAACATTATCGGCTTATTAAAACGTAAATACAGTAGCTATTAGGTGTTTAATGTAATGAATAAACACTATTGATATATTACTATTGGTTAGAATTATGCCATTACAATAAATCATTGATGTTATTATCTCACAAGAGCTCTTTAGTGCTTTTCTGGTTACATAAGTTAAGTTTTGCAATTTAACTTTCTAAAGATTGATAGTAGGCAATGATAAGTTTTTAAGGGCCATTATAAATCATGACATAAATACTCATGAAGATTATAACTGTATGAATATTATCGTAAACGACCGCCTTTGAAAATAATTTAATTTAGCTAATATTTCGAAAAGGCATAAAATTAAGGGACCTATAAAAGGTCACACTGATTGCAAATAAAAAGTGTCTAGTAAGTCCGTAAAGTCAGATACTTACCTTTCATATAAATATAGGTTATAATGTATAATATACCTTTACAATTTGTGTCATTGTTTACCTGTAAGGAAACACAAATTGCTGTAAATTTTAATGTTATTGTTCAAACTTTCCTCCAAGACTTTCCATTTTATTACGAAATGCGTGTACCTTTAACACTTTATGGGCAGTTTCAGTATTTTATGTCAAATTACCCATAGTAGAAATAAAACTTAGTCTATGGGTAATTTGACATTAACACCTGTCAATTCTAATTTTCAGTACCTACTACGAAACTCTGTTGATGTAGCAATAGCAACCCACGTTTAAAAGGCCTCTATGGTTACATCATTTCCCACGAATCAAAATACTGAAACCCGTCTATACAGGGTGTACATGTACCTAGTGATTGCTTGTTCTAACGTTTACTTTCGCCAGAGAAAACGCCCGTTAAAGGGCAGAGAAAGAGGATTCGAGTATGTCGCTTTGAACTTTGACATCGGCCCTTATCGAGTCTGTATTTATTGGCTGGTTTAGGACTACTCATGTTTATGATCTTCTTTAGATTATTTGCTGAACAGGCACCGATAGCTGGCTTTACGGTGTGTGCTGTTTGTTTATAGTTCGATGATGTAGTTCATTGCAGTACCTAAAATAAATTTTAATAAGACGAGGAGAAATTTTTAAATGTTTAATGAGAAAATGCAAACGTACTTATAGTTTATTGTTTGTTTCATTCTTCATACTCTTCAATAAAGCTTTAACATTTTTAGTTTTCCCGATAAGTGGAGGGATTTTATAAAACTGCATGTAAGTCATTTTTATACTTGTATAAATGTTTTTCTTACCTACCTTGCATGTCCAGTAAGTATAGTACCTATCTACTTCATGACCATTGACTGCATCCTAAACCTTTTTACATAGGTAATGAATTTCAAGCGGCTAAAAGCAATTAAATTCTCGTTCTTCTTGAAGTAGGTATCTGTAGACAGCTATTAGTGTCCTTATAGAAAGGGAAAGCAGACAGCATTCCCATGTCATTTTCGAATCTATAAAAGTCTATCGTAAACCAGTTGTACGCAAATGAAGGTTTTATAGTTACTACGAAAATGTTATAGAAGCGACTGATGGTAATTTTTATAACCAACCGATAAGTTACTCAATGGAACTAAACCTATACGAATATCACAATCGGTCTGTTAGACGTAGGGATGGAAAGTTCTGTATCTAAGATAACTAATAAATTCAGGCATCATATACAAATCTCAATAAAATTATTGGTTTTAAGATTGTATGACTGAATTTTTAAGTAAGATTGATTATCCGTAGGCCTAGCCAGATAAATTGGCTGTAGATGATTCTATCATACAATATTTCTAAGTGAATAATGACTAGCAAAGAGGCTACTGTCAGCAAACATTGATAAATTGTAACCCAATAACACTTGGTGATGAT
This sequence comes from Eupithecia tripunctaria, assembly GCA_955876795.1. NCBI lineage: Eukaryota > Metazoa > Arthropoda > Insecta > Lepidoptera > Geometridae > Eupithecia > Eupithecia tripunctaria. Next base: position 10,479,243 of record OY041612.1, read on the forward strand.
TAATCAAAGAGATCGCGAAAAAGATGAATGAGATTTCTAGCAAGAATATTTTAAGTCAGGTGTCAAGGATGTAAATATTTTAAATTTTATGCTGATCAGTAGGCTTTCATTTCTAAACAGGACTTATAAGTTTTATAATCACCGTTTTTGCTTTCTTATTGATCAAGGTTACACCTGCCCAAACCTATTTGCATAGCCATTTTAATAATAAACTAGGTTCTGCCCTGGTTTCTCACTTGTTTTTTGAATTCAAAGAAGTTTTACATATTCTGGGTCTTTTAAAATAAAAAAAATCAGTTCATTCCATACCCGTTCCGACTTTGTCTTCGATCGATCTTCACAACAACGGCGCAAACTTTCGCCTTTATAATATTTACAGGATTAAAATTTTTTATAGTTCCGTATACAATTTATACAAGAATCACTTAAATTCATCTGTTACAATTGCATATACACATATTGCTTGCATTGGCAGGGATCTATGAAGTCATATTTTGTCCATGTTCCGCTTCATAGGTTCAGACCATTATGCAACTATAGACGTTATGATAGAGCCGTAAAATAATTTCATCGTTCCAGCAACAGGTTAATATAGCCTTTATTTACATCGGCGTTGGATGTAAGATTACGTGGGTAGCCATTCCGTGCTCTTGCTGACCTTAGAATAAAATTTCCATGCAGCTTATGCTTCAATTGAAAGCTCCTCGCTTTCTATTGTGAGGATCCGCACGATTTCCTGCTAGGGTGGAGTGGCTTATTCCTGATGATGGGTTGTAGTTTTGGACGTAGATAAATAGTACTTTGAATTGTTTATGGGTGTTAAAGGGAGAGATAATGTTATGGTGGTGTGAGGTGGGCGGGGTGGTAGATCAATGCATAAATTGTCTATTAGTTATTAATAGTGGTACTATTATACTATGGATATTCATTGGATAGCGTCAATTTATTTAATAGATTTCTAATAAATGCATGACAAATTGAATTTTTTATAAAAAATATATTAACGCGATTAAAAAATAAATCCAAAAGAAATTGCACTCCTTTAGCTGTCCTAGTTAGCATTTAAACTACCTGATCTGAAAATTTTCAGCAAATCTATGAAATTTTTTAATCTATACGCTTCATACAATTCGTCAATGTCACCGTCAAAATGAAAATCATCTGATACATTGTTATTTTCATTCAATTATCATGGTAAAAAGTGTAGAAAATGTTCACGGCTGGCAGCATACCATCTCACTGTCGACGCATAGTGCGCACGCGTGAATACCACACGGTCAGTGTCCTGTGCACTCGGTGTTGCATGTTATGTAATTAGAGCTAATGAACTTGTCTCTCACTTGGATTAAGAAAAAAATATCTTCAGTTCTGATGAACTTGAGCTAATGAATTGCGTGTGTGAAGCATCAATGCTTATTCACTAGAGGTAATGTTACGTTCGGAAAGTGCAGACGATTGTAGATATAGTTTTTAATAATATTACGCTAATTAGCTACTTTAGAGTCAATCATACAATGTGTAATTCTAGAACAGTACACACACTAATAGGTACTACACTTAATACGTGTCTATAAACTCATCCACAGAGCATGTTGTGTTCGTTTTGTTCTTGTTTTTAGAATGTGGCCTAATCTAAATCAATAATAAATAATGCTGGACCATACACACATCATCGTCTGGCCCCAATCTCAGTATAGCTTGTGTTATGGGTACTAGATGACTGATATACATAATACAATACATAACGTACAAAGAATTTACTTTGAACCTATACTAGGTACCGATCGATATGAACGTTTTTGGTTGGCACTGGTTATTAATATTCTGGCCATAACATAATATCATCTGATTATAATATTATCTATCCCGATAATATAAACTTAATGATTGTTGCTTTTGTAATTATTATGCACATAATTTTCTTCGTGAATACGTACCCTGACTGGTTCATTATATAATCTACTTACGTATAAGGCAATACTTTTGTCACTTTTATCAGACTTTATGTCAGACAAGACTAGTCTTTTATAGCTTAGATACCATATTAAGATTGGCAAGATATTATATCTTTAACGTCCACATAGAGATTTTGTTTACGTTTCAAATGTCTGAGATGATACTGAAATCAATATGTTAAAATCCGCTCCAAAATGATCATTAAAATGATCATTATCCAAAATGATTACTTTCTGACATAAATAGCTTCACATATTCATTCCCATTCTGATGCGACCGGCGAATTGTTTCTATTGTTTAGGCAGAGGTAGCGATCGAGGATTCGTTAGTCGTGCTAGCCGAGCTCATTATAAACGAGAAAGCTAGTATTGTGAATTTCTCACATCAAAATCACGGAGCAACGTTCGCTAACAACCATGGGTGAATCTGACTACATAGGGAAACTTAACGAAAGGGAAAACGTTCATGAATTCATTAACTGGTTAAACGGTAAAGAAGCTGATTCGGAATCACCATTAATTATCTGCAGTTATCAAACATATACCGAAACTTGATTTAAGTAGATAAAAAGTTTATAAGAGTGTAATGAATATTATGAATATATTTTTGAATAGGAACGTAAGAATTTTTGTAAATATTCAGAGATGAACTCAAAAGGAGCGATCGCTTTAACATCAAGCTGTCCAATCGATAACCGTGAAACCATTCGCTAGTTTCTATTTCGCAAGTATGTTTATAAAATGCGGTCCTTATTTGCATTACAGATACGGATACTAGTCGTTCTACTACTGGTCGAGCGCGCGCGTGCCCAAGATGGATACAGCGAGCGCGACTTGCTGCGCTTCCAGCAGATGGCCGCCGAGGGCCAGCTTTACGGAGCCAACGTGCTGCGTGACCCCGCCGGCCAGGCCTCTTCTGTCCGACTCTACCACGTCACAGACAACGCCAACAATGACGACTACCACAGAGCGGACCGAACCCGCACGCGGAAAGTCTACAGGATCAAGAACCCCTTCCAAAACCAACTGGAAGACAACCAGCAAGACGGCACCGTGGATCCGCGCGACAGTAGCACAGGAGCTAGTAACCAGTATGCGTCAATGCAGTATTCGCTACCACCAGACGAATTCCTTCACCAGATGAGAGCGGAGAGCCAGTTTTACCAGCAATCTACGCCTGCCCCTAGCCTGGGATATACGGCTACTCCGCAGCCGCAATACCAGTACTCGACCATATCACCGGCGAACTACGATAACGCAGGGCAAGCAAGCCAGGTTCCTCAGTTAGAAGCCAAGTCTCACTCGCAGTACCTTACTAACGCATATCAGTATAACCCGCAGAATTCATTTCCTTACGACAATATTCAGAGCACTCCTTCTCCCGTTCCTCCGTTCATTTCTACTGCTCTTCCGAGTGGTCAGTTCGTTAGCACTCCGAGTAATTCGTACGTTTCTAGCGCTTCGTCAATCTTTCTCTCCAGTCCGCCGAACTTGCAATACGTATCATCGCCATTGTCACCCATTCAAACTGGATCACCTGACTACGGGAACAATAGAGTTACAACGACAATTGGTAACAACGTAATCAACTATGATAGCAATGATCAAAATAAAAAGTTACAAATCGATCACTATGATAATTCTGCAAATGGAATCAGATATCCGATTAACGTGCAAAGGCAGTACCAGAATGAATACGGCTCCTCCACAGTATCACCGGCCTCCACTCCTGATCCACGAGATCAGTGGCAAAATAACATCAATACTGTCACTGCTGCACCCAAATCCTTGCACGATATAGCTTATACACAATATCAAAATTATCCATACAATGAGCAGGATCATAGAGCAAACAGTAATGTAGACCATGTCAATACTGAAACGCACAGAATGAGCAATTTGAACCCCGGAAATAATATTTATATGAATTACATGCAGCCAGAATATCAAGTTCAAAATAACGTAAGAGCTAGAACAAGGGACCTGGAACAACAGATTGGTCAGCCAGATTACTATTCAAATGGGGAATATGGGTGGAAGGTTGACGATAAAAAGCAACCCAGTAATAATGATGCTTATTCAACTGGGGGCTATAGATATCAGGTTGGACACCAATCAGATAATGGTGAAGCAGTCAGTCAAATGAATTTTCACATGGATACAAGTAAGCAATACAGCAACTACGATCAATCAGCCAAATCTACTTCTGAAAGTATCCATGCTCAAGAATTTGCTAAAGCTGCTGCACGAGCTCAGGAGAATATGAAACAGCAGCAACCTTTATACGAAAGTAATTACGATACCAACAATAACTATAATTTTAATAATAACAATCAAAACGTTTCACCCAACGGAAACCCCTTTTACAACAATTATGATAAACAAAAAACAAAATATGAATCCCCCCTACATCAAAATAACTATTACAATCAACAGCAAGATCTGATAACAGCGTCTCCTTATTTCTTTAACAGAGAAAACAACATCGAAAACAAACCAAAACCAACATTTGATCACGCAAAAGCTTTAAAAAATATTGTTCCTATAGACGTTTCTAATGTAGTATCGAACTCAGACTCTCAAAAAGGAACTGCAAACGATGGAAATAATAGATTTATATTACAAAACTATGATAGAGACGCAACAGACCGTCAGCAATATCGGCAACTTACAGACACATATTTTAAAGATAAAAATACCATTTATGGATTTAATATAAAAACAAAGCCTGATGAGTATCAAGGATCAGATAGTTTAAAGTTATTTGATCCAAATCCAGCCTACTACGGTAAACCACAACAGACACAAGAACAAACTTATAATCAGGGAGTTTTCTCGGGACCTCAACGATTAAGTTATGTTTCACAACCATCCAATAACATCCAAGATAGTCAACAATCACCTGCAAGCATCCAACAGCAGGGAATACTTCGACCAACTCAAATGCCAGCAGATATCAACGGAATCTTAAGACTGAACGATTTGCCTTACCATTTAACTCAAAATGTTTCTCCGGATTCCCCTCGATTTAGTAATCTGAACTTTGACCGTGGAAATATACCGTCGCCTTTACCTGTGAGACTTAATCAAGATGTAGGTACACATCATTTGGATGCGACATCTAATCTATTGAGCAAACTAATGTTAAAGCAGCCAGGGCTCAGCCTTAACAGGCCCGATTTAGATACTCAAGCAGGCAGTCTAGTATCAACGATCAATGGGTTCAAAGTAGCGAACCCTTACAACGTTGACCTGAAACTTGTTGCCGATGTTTTAAAAGGCAAGTCTGTGGATGAGCACCCTCTTTTTAGAGATCAATATAGCAAACCATCGCCGCTAAAATTTGACCTAGCACAACTCCAGCAAATGTTAAAAAATGAGAACATGGGTCTTTCATCAGTAAGTGACCAACTAAGCTTTCTCTCGAGTCCATTTTTAGAAATATACAGTGGTGGCAGACCGTCTTATCCTTACCAAAAATATTCACGTAGCCAAGAAGAAGAGGAACCCCTTGTTCCTATAGCAGACGCTTCTAGTAACCACCCTATTGGTGCGGTTATGGAACAAGACGATCCCACTAGTGAGCGAGAGGGCAGCACTGGCCCGGAAGCAAATGCCATAAGCGAAGGAAGTATAAACAATCATGATGACGAAAGACCCAAAAAGTCCTACCATTCTCATAGGTCTATAATAGACAGACATAGACATCCGAACTCTTTGATGTCTGGTCGTTATCAGAGAAGATATCCCAAATCGGAAGTCGATGAGCCGTACCCGCTGCTGAAACCTCCGCCTCCTCACTCAGTTCGGGGAAGGGGCGGTCATATGAAGCAAAATCGAAGGAGACGTGTGAACAAGCCTCTGAAAATTCATAGGATTTTGAAAGCGGAGCCGCTTTTCGAAGCAGAGTCTGATGATGACTATGAGAGTCCTGTGCCGGTACTGCGGCCGCCGGCACCAGTTATTGAGTCAAAATCTGATACAGATGTTGAAGACAATGACGAAAATAACTCATAAAATTTTCAAATTATGTTAGGATACTCGTTATAACCAACTTTTTTCTCCGACCTTTAAAATCCATTGAAACATTCAGATTCAAATCTTTTCTTTGTACCTGAACGTAAAATTAATACAAATTATAGAATTTGGCATTTACAATTAGTTATACCTATATTTTAAGTTTAGTTATTATTGTGTTAACTTATTATAAAGCATCTATTGCCTATTCTATTTTCTACAGTATTATATTATCCATTGACTTTGTTTTGTAGATATTGTAAATATTAGGATAAGTTTAAATTCTCTAATATCTTTACTAATTTAGATAATTGTACCTAATCGTTGTGATAAGTTATTATATTATTAAAATTGTTAATTATTGATTTTAAGGTTGAAATTATTCATACAAATTAAACAAGTTATAAACATATCGTTTCATTTAAATATATACAAAGGTTCCAACGAAAATTAAATAGAATGAAATGTAATCCAACTCAGAGAATTCTAGAATCTTATATAGACATTTCATAATTCAGTTAAGAAGTTCGTTCCCAATGTCCAATTTCTGAAGTCGATCAAAGATGAAAGATATTATAGGAAATGAACTAAAATACAGATGGACAGGCACTTTGCACGGAGACAAGATTGAGTAATTGGATTGATTGGTTGAGTAAATAAACCCTACAAGGACGCACCAATAACAAAGTTTAATTAAATGCTTTAATGCGCGGTGGCTTTTTATTTAAGAAAGAAAGCTAAATAAACTGTACCTACATAAAGTGTACGTCTAGCACGAGTAAGCTTTGCCATGTTGACTGTACAATTAAATCGAAAAGAGGCTTGGCAGTGCCGTTAATTGGCAACGGCACTACTGGTAGTGCGGCTGGTAGTGTCATGCCTGTGCATGCCAATAAATGGAGTAAAGAGCTAACTATATGTCCAAGAACAGGGAAGAGAAGCACCGGACGTTCATCAGCGAGACGGGTAGTCGATATCACTAACATCACGAAGCGAACCTAGATGATATTATATTTGACGACCTCTGTGGCGCGGTGGGCGAAGGTCCGCCTGCGACGCAGGTGGTTGCGGGTTCGATTCCCGCCTCGGGACAAATGTGTGTACGATCTGCAGATATTTGTTCAGGGCGTTCTGGATGTTTTCTATGTATAATAAAAAATATCTATCTATGTAGTGTATTGTATTATGTATATCAGTTATCTAGTACCCATAACACAAGCTCTGCTTAGCTTGGGGCTAGATAACGCTGTGTGAATTGTCCAGAATTATGATTATTATTATTATTTGTTCAGGACTGTGTGGAGTAACACAAGAGTTTGGACATCTATATCCAGCTGTAGGTGAAGTCGAGTTGCGGATGAGTATGATTAATTTGACAATAGTCAGGTAGATGATAATCGTCATGATTTTTCAACATCAATATAAAAAGCTCGTTATTCACGTTCGCTTCTATCATGTCAGTGCATGATCATGTGAATATCACGAATACACAACGACGACATCACGTATTTGAGTAAAAACAGATTTAAATTATAATATTTCTAATCATTGTAATCTACGTATACAGCAGCATTCATTTTAAATGTTTTGTTTGACAATTTAGACCTCATAATTTTTGCAAGGCTGCAATGATAATTTCAATGTGTTCCTTCCTTAGAAATAAATCACATATTTTATATATATATATTATATATATAATATAGTAGTCTATAGTAGTATAGTTGATAGTAATAACTATTTATCAAGCTGTTTATGTAGTAAAAATTTGACTTGTCTAAGTAGGTACTTATTTTGTAAGTCTAAAGAAATAAACGATTTGACTTTGACTTTGACTTATAAAAGAAAGTCGTGTTCGTTACACTATTTATAACTCAAGAACGGCTGAACCGATTTGGCTGAAAATTGGTGACGAGGTAGCTTAGAACCAGGAGACGGACAAAGGATAGATTTTATTTCGTTCCCGTCTGAACAAATCTTGATGAAATTTGGCAGGGGGTTAAACTGTATCCCAGGGACGGACATAGGCTACTTGAATAGAGCGTGCAACGCCGCGGGCAAAAGCTAGTTTTATATATTTTTTTATAACTTTAATGGATGACCCTTTAATGGATGACCGATGTCGCGAAGATTGCCCCTGCGACGTGCGACGCGAGTGTTTACTATGTATAATAAAAAAATATCAATGATATATAATCGGTTATCTAGTACCCACCCATAACAAGAGCTCTGTTTATTTGGTGCTAGCTGATACTGCATGAATTTTCCAGTATTATTTATTAACGAAGGATGGCTGTAAATAGCGAATGACTGCGATAGCTTGTCGCATTTGCTGTCAATAAGTACATTTGGGTTTTCTTTTTTCATTTATAGCTGGTAAATATTCTTGAAAACGTTTAAGTGACAGCATTCACAATTAAAATGACGACAAGCAATACACAATGAATCAAGTTAGTTTTCAGCCGTTCACACAATTGTTTGTATCACAAATAAATCAAAACTCAGAGACGATGAATGCCAATTATTCATGTAAGAAACAGCTGTATGAACAGCCGTTATTAAAGATTTATTTTTCGTGGCTGAAAAATGGTTACATGCGCCATAAATCTATGTAAAAGTGATAGCGGGACGAGGACTTAATTAAATTATCGCATCACATACCACCAGTTAGATATTTTTTACCTTAAAATAATTAAATAAAAACTCGTCTCATAGTGGCATCAAACCCGTCCAGACCTACAGAAAATCTGAAACGAAGTTGTCAATCGCCCAAAGTCCTGCTCCGGTACTTCAAGGAGCCTAGGTTAACCTGTTAGAATAGGGTATATGCATCGATTTTTTTTATTGTTTTAATCGATTCTTTAGGTCATTATTTAACCGAGGAATGATAAGACGCTCACTGAATTTTGCATTAACAAGGTAAAAAAAACAAATCAAAACTACAATCATTTTCGGGTGATAAAAACGCTGCCATATTGGCGCCATGTTTATGTGACGTCGACGTACACACTTGATTAAAACCTTTGGTGACGACCTCGGTAGTGATCATCTCAGGAAAGAGGTTTTCCGAAAAAACTGTAAATAATCGACAATACGAAATGTCAAGTGGGCAGAATAGTGTCAAATCATGGTGCAGCAAGCAGAATAAAAAAAGAAAAAATGAGCACAGTGATGTCACGTCCGCTTTAGTCAATGGCGTAGCGTTTTGAAATTTTGCGATTGAGATTTAAAATATCAATTTTTCAATGGTTAAATTCTACAATAAAAACATCTCAAAATGCAAAAAAAATATGTAGATATGTTTCTATATCAATAGAGAATACGTAGGTATATATTTTTTTAGCCATTTTGAAATCACATGCATATACCCTATTAGGTAGGTATCAAGCCATTCATGTCAACTTCATATTATATATGATGTAGGTATAATTTGTATCAGAATAAAAAATCTATTTAGATGAGTCAACATCATCTTGTTTATAAAGTCGATTGTCAGCTTACGTTAAATAATCTATACCTATTCTCTTAAGATCTGGAATAACTGGAAGTTAGACGTTATGAATCAAAATTACTAGCATTGCGTGCGTCTCGCTTTCTTCTCCCGAGGCCCCATACTACTGCCGAGATCGATCGTCCAAGAAAATATCGTCTGAGCTATTTATCATTAAGATTCAGTTTATAGTTATTTTTATTTAATATGTGAAGAAATAATAATAGTAGACGGTATATTTTCAGTGCGAGTCCCAGACCTAAAATTAAATCACACTATCACACTATTATCTACAAATGCGAAAGTTTGTGTAGATGTATGTTACCTCTTCACGCCAAAACTACTGAACGGATCTGGCTGAAATTTGGCATACAGGTAATTCTAATACTGGAATAAAACATAGGCTACTTTTTATCCCGTAAATCTGTTCCCGTGGGATAAAAATCACCTTTAAACGTTTCCATAGGAATAACGCGTGCGAAGCCGCGGGGCGCAGCTAGTCAAATATAAAACTCATTTCCATAAATACAATAAATTTACTTGAAGAGGTCAAATCATAGAGCTATAAAACATAAAACATTTGAACAGCGTTTTTTATGACAGAATTCTTAAAATTTTTGAGGAAACTTTTGACTTTATAAGAGTAGTACCACGTAGTACCTTCTTTAATAATTAGATATATCTATAAAGGAATAATATTCAATATTTTATTATTAAGCTATTGCATAGCTTCTATCGCGGGCCTTGAGCGCGGGGACCGAATCTAGAAGTTCCGTAACGAAAAAACCTTGACGTTTGTCTCTTTAGTTCAGCAACTCGCCTCTAGTTGGCATTGCAATAGCTTTACCGCGGCAGTCCCCGAGTGCCACACGTCTTTTTTTAACTTTTTAAAAGAGAAGGATTTTTTTTTCCAATTCGAAAAAAAGTTACTAAAAATTATAAATATTTTATGTTTTCCATATTAAACCGCATTACCTTGAAAGTTACTATTTCTTGAATAATCTTGTTGATGCAGCTTGAGAAATGTAGGCTCGTTACTGGTTTCGAAAATTTTGTTGGCAGATCATTGATGGGTATGATTTGAAGGGTTAGTTCCGCTATGCACGAGTCCCGCTTTGCTAATACCGGAGAATACCTATGATAATTTAGCAATATCCTGTGTCAGAAAGACAAATAAATAATTCAAGTTTGGAAATTGTCCAAGTGACAGTGATTGATCCGGAAAGCAAATAGTTCTTACTTAACATTAAAAACAGAAGTAAAAACTGATTACCTATCTCTAAATAAAAAAAATGCCTCATTGTGTGCAATATTCATGCAATAGAGTTAAAAAAAATGCATGATTATCAATCTTGTTTGAACCACGTTGGAAGAAAACTAGTAAATCAGAAACAGTTGAAAGAATATTTGTGGGCCTTGGCCACATTTTATGCGATAATTCATTTATTTCAGACATTATAAAACTTACAAAACTTATTTTAACAAATTGGCTATACCAAAAGCTAGAGGAGTAGGAGAAAATATGTCCTAACTGGCATCTTTAGTAGCGCATATTCCAAAGATGTAATCAGGCCCGTGATAACGATGAAGATGATCCTACTAATATCAAAAAGCCGAAAAATAGAAAGAAATATTACGAACTCTATTTTCATTTCCAAGATATCCAAACAGTTGAAGATGTACAATAAGAAAGCAAAACCTCACTTAGGTAATAGGATACTTATCATACCAAAAATACGCATGCGAATCCGCGGGTAGAAACTAGTCAAAAAATATTTTTGACTAGTTTCTAACCGCGGCTTCGGCATTTGGATAATAAATAGAGAAAGTAATAAAGTTAAGTTTTTGTCAGCACGGCTTTAGCGAGTCGTATTCAGAGAAATATTAGATTTGGATACTTATCAATAAGTATATTCATGTATACTTCCACCAAACTGCGATCCCCAAACCCGCATGACCAACGTGGGGATTATGGGCATTACGGCGTGCGGCCTGCGTTCAGAAGTGGACCAATATAGGCTGTTGAGTTGAGTAGGTACATTTATTTATGATTTACAAGCTCCTTTTCAGGATAAAAAGTTACAATGTCCTTTTACGAGATATTAACTACAATCTTCCTGATTTTCATTGAGATCCGTTAAGCTGTTTTGTCATGAGAAGATAACCGACAGACAGAATTACTTTCGAATTATTAAATAGTATGGATTACCCATTATCGATATCTTCTAATGGAGGCATTAAAATCATTTCCATAATCAGTAGCTAGGTATCTCATAATAAGTATGTATTAGGAAACCACGGTATAATAAGATGATGCGCCTATAATATTCTTCCAAAGCTTTGAGCGCATTGAGTAACTAATTTATTCCGTCGTCACTAAGTTCCGATAGACAAAGACGGAGCATGCCGAAACCTGTCTGTTGCTCTCGTTCTGGTTATCGCGACAGAGGCCTGGCCCATACAAACATCATCAATATAAAAATGGAAACATAGCTATCAAAATCATACAAGCGTCAGTATTTGAAGCAGATACTACTTCACCTGAGTGGCCAGCGATTAGCTAATCACAATGGCTGCTTTTGTGAGTATTAATGATATCAAAAACATTCCAAACATTAAAACTTCCTTGAAAATATATCATTGTTCTCAAATAATATTTTCTAGACTTAAAAGTCTTTCAGAACAATGATTAAAAACGGTCTACGAAAGCACTAATGATAAAAATCATAACTTTTTCTCATAAAAAAACTTTGCTTAAAAAGATTTCACGTTTGATATCATCTAATATTCTATTTCGAGACGATCAAGAACTTTATTTAATTTTTTGTTTCATTTTTCAGATGAAATTATCGATCTTAGCCATCCTAGTGAGCAGCAGCTATGCAGGCATCCTGCATGGCCATGGAGGCAGCCACGGCCATGCCGAGGTGATCCAGTCCGTGTCTCACGATGACCACCACCTGTCATCAGGACTCTCCGGGCTCTCGTCTGGACTCTCTGGACCATCCGGATACTCAGCTGGACTCTCTGGTCCGGGCCTGTCCGACCACGGACCTATCTCCAGCTTCGCCCCAAGCAGCTTCCCTGCTGGATCCATCCCCTCAGCCTCTTACTCTGGAGCCGGAATCATCGGAGGTGCCTCTTTCGGAGCTAGCGGTGCCGCCTTCTCCGGAGTTGGCCTCGGCGCTGGCCTCGGTGCTGGCTTCGGTGGAGACAGCGGCCTCGCTGGACCCAAGAACCCCGCTATCGACGAGATCCACGGCCTCGCCAACAACCAGGGCGCTCCCACTCAGTACCGCGTGCGCGACGAGCCCTACGAGGTTCTTCGTGAAGTGACCCACCAAGTTCCCCAGCCCTACCCTGTGCCTCAGCCCTACCCCGTGCAGGTGCCCGTGGCTCAGCCCTACCCTGTCCAGGTCCCCGTTGTCAGGAAGGTCCCCGTGCCTGTTGTCAAGATCCAGCACGTGAAGGTCGACAAGCCCGTGCCCTACCCAGTTGAGAAGATCATCAAGGTCCCAGTTGAGAGGGTCGTCGAAGTTCCCGTCGACCACCCAGTCCCTGTGGAGCGCATCGTCGAGGTGCCGGTCGAGCACATCGTCAAGGTGCCTGTCCATATCGTCAAGACCTACCCCGTGCCGGTGGTGAAGACCGTCCACCACAAAGCCATCCAGCACCACAGCCACCACAACCACGGCTGGTCCCACGGCCTGTCCCACGGCCTGTCTCACGGCTGGTAATTCACCACCTTCACCTCGCCTAGTCCGGTCTATTGTAAATAAATTTCGTGACATAGCTCATCGAGAGGCTGCAATCTAGGGTGATAACTAAGTCATTAATTTAGGTGAATACACCTCTGGTGTACTTGTATTTCTTTTGTAAATAGTAATTAGAATTATTACAATAAAAAACTTTCCAAAGAACACTATTTTTTATCAGTCCTATAAAACCGATCGTTACAAGGAATTATGTTTACGAAACAGATAAATGTTAGTATAATGCAACTTTCATGAATAGTCCCTCATGAGTAATCTTTCAGAATATTTTAATTTTTTACTACAAACATTTTTTTATATTTTAATATTTAATAACAACCAATCATGGATACTGACAAATTTGCTATACAAAATTATAGCAAAAAATTCAGTCGAAAGTTGCTGATTTTTGGTAGGCCTCATGTACTACTTGTACAGTGCGAGAGAAGTTAACTTACAGCTCAATTAATATAAAATTAAATAATAAACACTTGTAGAATTTTTAAAGTTTTATGATTTTAGCTACACTGAACGCATATTTTAACGCTCATCTACCTACGACTATAATCTGGTGACCCTATTCTGTTATCCTAAGACGTTGAGTTTTGTCAGATGCGAGCATAATAATTTTATCATTCATGCCACTGAAGATGAAAATGCTCAAATCAACGGACTTTCGGACAGAAAAAACCTTAAGATTTACAATAATTTAATTAAGAGTACCTAAGGGTTTACGAACATAACCTTGGAAAATACATTGATGCCGAGCTATGAAATAAAATTTGCTGGATAATAAACACCTTAGTAATAATTTTAGAATGAAATAGAAGTATTGACTAAAAGGTGGACATCTTCCACAACATAATAAAGTACTTAAAGGTGGTATTTTTCGAAAAAAACGTTCTAATAACATGAGTTTTCATCCATCATTACAAAGATGACGAAGCTTTCGACTGTCTGATTTTCTTTTAAAAAATGTCTCTCCTAACATAAAAGTAATTAATATACGTAATAGATTTCAAACCAAGCCTTTGATTTCAATCCTTCAAAAGTCACACCACACCAATGCCGAAAAGTGATGCCAGTAGAATTTTTTTTACCATACTAGCACCGCTACAAATTTTGGTCAGCGGGGGACGCCGCAAAACACCTGATCGAAGCAGTCAAGCATTTTTCAGGCATCCAAAGCTTTTTATTCGTTTTAAAAGAGACATAATGTTGTGTAAAAACTATGTACAATTTATTATCCAAGAGGCCCTTTATAATTGTAATTTGAGGATGTTCCTGGGGATGGCTTTCTATTTAAGTTCACTCATGTTCTCTTTTCTTATTATTGTCATCATCTGCATATAAGTTGTGGAGTAATGTATATTTTGTGCAATAAAATATTATTATTTTTATTGTTGTACCGTGTGCCTTTGCCTGCCGTGGGGTTGGTAGGTTATTAATGTAAATATAATATTAGGTCCTTACATATGAAATTGGCGTTTTTCATACTGGCCACTTTAATCACAAATTTCTCCTCTTTGGTAAGGAATTCCAAATTCAAATTTGTACAGCTATAGACTCATGTATTTGTGCTTCGATGATCGTCATTCATTTGTTGTTTTTCTTCTGTTTTTTTCTGTTTGCGTCACTCATTTTACAAAATGGAAAACTTAAAATATCGCATTATTTACGAGTACGAGTTCCGCCGTGGCACTAGTGCTGCGGAAACAACTCGAAGGGTGAATGATGTGTATGGCGGTCGTGTTGCAAAAGAAAACACAGTTCGTTTTTGGTTCCAACGTTTTCGTTCTGGAAATTTCGACCTGCAGAACAAGCCCCGTGGACGGCCTGAGACTCAAGTTGATAATGAAGAGTTGAAGGCTATTGTGGAAGCGGATCCATCGCAAACCACGTCCGAGTAAGCTGCAGGCTGCGATGTTAGTGATAAAACTGTTTTAATTCACTTGAAGCAAATTGGGAAGATTAAAAAGCTTGAAAGGTGGGTACCTCACGAATTGACTGAAGCAAACCGGCAAACGCGCGTCGACTGCTGCGTTACATTACTAAACCGGCACAATAATGAAGGTATTTTAAACCGAATCATTACCTGTGATGAAAAATGGGTTCTTTACGATAATCGGAAGCGCTCAGCGCAATGGTTGGATCCTGGCCAGCCAGCCAAATCCTGCCCCAAGCGAAAATTAACCCCAAAAAAGTTACTTGTAAGCGTTTGGTGGACTAGTGCCGGTATTGTTCATTACAGTTTTCTCAAATCTGGCCAGACTATTACGGCTGATGTCTATTGTCAGCAATTGCAAACCATGATGGAAAAGCTAGCGGCTAAACAACCTAGGCTGGTCAATCGCTCCACGCCACTGCTGCTTCACGACAACGCTAGACCACACACTGCGCAACAGACGGCTACTAAATTAGAAGAGCTTCAATTGGAAAGTCTAAGACATCCTCCGTACTCCCCGGACCTTGCTCCAACAGATTACCATTTTTTTCGAAATTTGGATAACTTCTTGCAAGGGAAAAAATTCAACTCCGATGGGGCAGTCCAAATCGCCTTCAAAGATTTTATTGATTCCCGTCCGACTGGTTTTTTTAGTAAAGGGATCAATGAACTACCTATAAAATGGCAAAAGTGCATAGAAAATAATGGTTCATACTTTGATTAATTAAATATATTATATTAAAAAATATTCGACTTTTTGTTCCTCCCATACAAAACGCCAATTTCATATGTAAGGACCTAATATATTGCTTCCTTGATTACCAATGTACCTATTCAAAGTTGATTTATGTTAAATTTTTCTGATGACCAATCGATTGGAATCCTTAATCTGATTATTCAAACGAAAGTGGACCAGTATGGACACTCCTATAAATAAAATAACTATAAAAAAGAATTATGAGTCTGAAATCTTTCTTTGGCAATATTTTCCTAATAATGTTAAATGCCTAATGGTCCTATAGACTCAAGGTGAACTACTAATTTATAATCATGCATTTGGACACTTTCCTATTAAGGAATGTTTGTGTAAAATCTGAGGAATATTATGGTTTCGTAAAAGTCTTTTTCACAATTGTTTGTAAGAAAACAAAACAACATAGGTGTGCCATATGTGGAGTTAAGGCGCATACACGAGACTAAGTGGCGCCACCACCTATTTTATCTTATTATTACGCTTAACACAGAAGATTTCAAAAATCCATCGTAATGTTTGTGATACCTATTATGAGCTATTTATTAATGCCTCTGTAATAGTTTTATTTTGTAAAGCTTAGACAGAGATACGATGTTGCCCTTTTTGGCTACCAAACTCTATTTTCGCAGTTTATATAAACCGCAACCAACTATGTATAAAAACAAAGGGCAAAATCGTATCTCTGCCTAAGCTTTACAAAATAAAACTAATACAGAGGTATAAAAATAGCTTCTAATAGATACCACAAACTGTATGTAAAACATAATAATATGATAAAATAGGTGGAGCTGTAAAATTGGCTCGGGTATGCGCTATAAGGAAAATCCACAAGTAGAGTTCAGATTATGATGATCTAAACTAAGCGATTTCTCAAATTAGTTACACAAGTCCTATGTCACAAAATTAAACGTACTTGACTTTAGTATTAAATCCACTCATAATGTTCTTTAGCATTCCCCAACCTTTCACGTTCCAGAAAGTCTTCCAGGAAGTATACTTTTACAAACCAACGAACGAATATTGACAGATGACGTCGATCGCACGAAATTAATGACCCTTAGTTTCGGATATCTAAGATACTCATATAAATGTCTGAATTATTTTCATAGTTATATCAAAATCCACTGAAAGAACGCATCGGCCGGCCGTCTTTCGTTTTACGTGATCTGACATCATCCTCTTACATAACTCTACCAACAATCTTCTGGCCGAATCCATCAGTTGAAATCATAACTATTATTTTACTTACCATATTATTTATTTATTGAATTAATGCCTGGTATTAAAACAAGCCTGTATTAGGTATCCAACTTTCCGATATACACCGGAAATAGTTAAGTGATTGGTAAGAAGTTTCAAAAGTAGGTAAGTGTTTTCTACGAATAATTTTGACATGCTAATTTCCCGCGGATATAAAATCAGGTGGAGAAACTTATTACAAAACTATTATAATAACAAATTTCTGTTGATCAATATGTATAGATATATAACCTTATCCGGATTTACACCGAAAACTGACTACAGGGCACTGTTTTGCCGATGGTTACCTACTGGTGATTACTACTAAATTTTCAGAAGTTAAAAAAAAACATATCGATGAGCTGATCTGTTGAAGTTCTTCAGGCTCTTTAAGATGAAGGCATTTCATTGAAACTGTGACTGAGTCTGTATCCTCAACCTCAACCTCAACAGCCTATATCGGTCCACTGCTGGACGCAGGCCTCCCCCTGATAAGCGCCTTTATTGGCTGATATCGTATGGGGGGTAATGCCTATAATCCCCACGCTGGGCATGCGGGTTGGGGATCGCAGTTTGGTGATAGAATTATCCTACAGGAGGCGCTGCTGCCCGCCCTCGGTAGATATCCCTTAGTCGCTTCTTACGACACCCGTGGGAAGAGTTGGGTTGGTGCATATTCTATGCCGCCGGCACCACACAGCGGTTGAGTGTGAACTGCGATATACTGATATATTGTTTACTATAAAGATACATGATAAAGATACTGTAAAGATACACAAAACACAAGAACTTTATCAGTCTACTAGAACTAAAAATCTAATAAGAAATAACGAATACATACGAGTATGTATAAGTCAAGCAGCGCAGCGGTGTTAACGTGACACCCAAAGCTACAATGTTTCAATGTTTTGATCATAGACCCTTTTTTTCACTATTCTTCTAAGCCTACGGTTTTAATGCAGTTTATATTACACTAGCATCGCCTCGCGGTTTCACCTGCGTGGTTCCCGTTCCTGTGGGAATTCCGGGATAAAATAAAGCATTTGTCACACCCTGAAAAGTAAGCTTTTTAATGATGAGAGAAACATTCAAATCTTTCCTCTTTTTAATCATACTGTGATGATGACTCATGAATCACCAAATTTACTTCTTCATGCAACAAGAATATCTAGTTCAATTTAAATAACTTTCACGTCTCTCAAACGAGGTTAATACTACTTATGTTCACCAGTAAACTACACAGAAAAGCTGGTAACCTGTTTGATGTGTAACTTGTACCCTATAATAGGGACGCTTCTGTGACACCTGGCGTAATTCTTGCCCAAACGATTAAATTCATAATCTTGTAACAGATGATGGGAATTAGACAGTTGACCCTGATTTTAATACTGATTTCAGAATGTTACAGTAACATGTAAAATTCATTACGTTAAAGAGAATCTCCAAGACTCCAACTTGATTATTATGTCTAATAAAGCTATTTTTATATTAATAATTCAGTTCCCATAGGATAAAAATAACCTGTGCAAAATTAGTTAAAAATAAATCTTTAATATTTTGGCATTAAGGAATTTGTTATTAAGAAAAGTTGTAACATGAAACACGAACGAGGGAAAATACTATATTAGATTTTCTAAAAGCATTTAAGCTATAAGCTTCTTTAAAACAATGCGAACTTCAATATATCAAGTATATGCAAGTGTATTAAGTAGGTACTCATAGGGACCCTAACTGAATCCAGCGCAGTATTGAGCAATTGCCTTTTACTGTAAAATGCTGAGCTAGGGTCCCTTTTTACCCAATGTATTGTTCAATTTGACGTACTGATAAGTTCTATTTATCTTGTTAATTATTGTATGTACCAACTCCTATTATATTGGGTAAAATAAACAAATTTTTATCATTTATCTTTATCTTTAAGTATCTACATATAGGTATCATTTATCCAGTACCTACCCATAACGCAAACTCAGCTTTCTTGGGTGCTGAATGATCCTTTGTGGATTGTTTATCATGATTGATATACACATTATATAGGTTATATAACATAGGTTGACACAATTCAGTACAATTATAACATAACAAGGTTGACCGAAAGTGTAAATAAAACCTAAATAGTTCTTGATCCGGGATTATGAAATGCCTACTTATAACAAGGTCACTCGTAAGATAAACTTGAATAGAAAGTATCAAAGGAGGAATTGACTCGGATAATTTGGACAAGTTTTTTATAACTATGTCTAACTGGTTCTACGATTAGGCCGTACTAGGTCGAAGTCGCAAATAACGTGGATGTAATACTTTTTTGACTTAAAATTTCGAAAATAGCGTCAAAATGGAAACTGGGAGAAACCAAACAGCATGGCCTTTGACCTTCTGTTTTGTACGATAAGATCCAAGGGATCGATAAAATCGAGCTCTTTGATATACGCAATGGCAAATTACAGAGGAAAGGAAACCCCTCGAATGATTTGACGACCTCTGTGGCGCGGTGGGCGATCCGCCAGCGACGCAGAAGGTTTCGGGTTCAATTTCCGCCTCGGGACAAATGTGTGTTCAGGGCGTTCTGGATGTTTTCTATGTATGATAAAAAATATCTTTCTATGTAGTGTATTGTATAAAGTATATCAGTTATCTAGTACCCACAACACAAGCTCTGCTTAGCTTGGGGCTAGATAATGCTAGGTGAATTGTCCAACATTATTTATTTATCATTTTAATCATTTCGAGTCATTATTAAAATGACTCGAAATGATTAAAATGAAAGAAAAGGGTAAAGCCTTGCTCAAATCTATCTTGACAAGGCAAAGAAAAGCTTGTAGGTAGGTATAATCTTTGCAGTTTCGATATTACAATAATTCGTAAAAAATGTGTCATAATAACATTTAAAAAAGAACTCTCTTGAGGCATAATCAAGGTCGCAACATATCGCAGCTTACGAATTAAAGCTCAAGTTCAAATATACCTAGTTGTTAGGTTATTAATATAGCCTGTTCGTAAAAGCTTACTATAGCTACAAGCCCAGCTATCCATCATCTTGCATAACATCAGAAAACTGAACGAACGAGATAGATCCCCGATTAGCATATTATAACGTTTTGGCAGTGACGTCACAGAATGAACGATCGACTTACCCGTAATGTATTCATAGGAGTCGGCCGAAACAGCGACTTGTATAAATATCTGGTGTCAGACCGTTATCATATCACACAACAGCGACACTCGGAAGACACAGCAACACTTTTCTTCGGCTGGCTTCAAAGCGATTAGCTAACAGCCATGGCATTTGTTGTAAGTTCAATAAACAAAATATGAAATGAATGTTACCATGCTATCACTCTCCAATCTTACCAACAAACAATACTAAAACTATACATATCTTTGTTACAGGTGAAAATTGTGTTCTTGTCCGCATTAGTTTACGGTTCTAATGCCGGATTTCTATCTGGTCAACACGGTGGCGGGGACTCGTTCCTCTCATCTGCCCTGCAAGCCTCCTCTGCTAACTTCGGCGCACCCTCTCAATCCTACGGCCCGCCGGCTCCGTCACACACTCTCGCTGAGATCAGCGGACACGCTCATCAGCAGGAAGAAATCATCGAGGAGCAGCATATCGACCAAGGACATGCTCTGTTGAGCGACGCCGGCTCCCACGGAGAAGCTTTGCTATCCGGACATGCCCAGCTTAGCGGACCTGGAATCAGTGGACCTGGAATCAGCGGACCCGGATCTTATGAAGGTGCAGGTTACGCCGGTGGTATCGAAGCCGGTTCTGCTATCGGTGCTTCTGGTCTGGAAGCTGGCGCCGGTCTCGCCGGTGGTGTGGCTCTAGAGGCTGGTCTTGCTGGTGGTGCATCTTTCGAAGGTGGATTTGCTGCTGGTGGTGCTATCGCCTCCGGAGCTGGAATCGCCGAAGGCCCAAGAGTCATCGGAACCTCTGTCACTGTCAACCGCGGCCAGCCCACTGCCGCCAGATACGAACTGCAGTCCGTCGTCCAGAACGTTGTTCGCCGCGTACCCGTGGAGGTGACCCGTCACATCAAGGTCGCCGTGCCCCAGGCTGTGCCCGTACCCGTACCGCAGGAGGTGAAGGTCCCCGTACCCCAGCCCTACCCCGTGCACGTGGATGTCGTGAAGCATGTACCCTACCCTGTGTACAAGACCCACCATGTTGAGGTCGAGAGGCCAGTGCCCGTTGAGGTCGTGAGACACGTGCCCTTCGAGGTCATCAGGAAGGTGCACATCCCCGTGGAAAGGCCCTACGAAGTCATCAAGAAGGTGGCCGTGCCCGTCGAGAAGCACGTCGAAGTACACGTGCCCATCTGGAAGCCCTACCCCCTCCACATCATCAAGCACGTCACCCACTACAAGAAGAAGAGCCTGTGGTAAGCTGGTGAACGGCCGTTGAGCTGGAAGCTACCGTGATTGTACCAAATAGTCAATAGAATTGTAAATAATAGTCATTAGATGTACTGTACATAATAGATAAAAAAAACGATTACCTTATCTGTTGGTCTCATTTTATTTTCCCATGTTAGTGAAGGTTCATAAATTAATAATTGAACACCTATAATTATTTATACAAGGCTTAAGTAATCATTTATTACTTCGACTATTATTATTTTGCTCATAACGAGCAACAAAATGAGTAGGTTACCTACCTACTCATTTTGCCAATCACCTTAACGCCTAAAAGGTTTCGTTACCATACTTACTTCGTTTACTTCGGCTTTTCCATTTAAAAATTACCTATATTGGGAATAAAATTATACTCCATTTTCTATGGCCGTGGAACCCACTGTAGTAGGTACTAATCCAGTATAATAATGTCTGGCACATTATGTTTTGCTAAACGCAGGGGCTATAAAAAGAACAAGCTGCGCCCCCTGGGGTTTCTCACAAGCTAACTTAGTATGATCATCATCTAACGGTATCACTGCATTTTTCGAGATGAAAAGTGTGTTAAGCAAAAATTTGGCTAAGATAGTATAGGTACCAAATTGAATTTTGATTGGGAATATGTACATCGACCAAAGTTATCGACAGCTCAAACAAAAGCTTAAGTGGCAGCCCGAAATATAAAAGCACATACGTATCCGTCCCGTATCTCACGAAGAGCCGACAACCGCTAGACGAAAACAAAAATGAAATATAAATAACAAATGCAGCCCAAAAAAAATACCTGCGCAAAAAGAGCTTTGTGCCTAGCCCACTGACCAAGAGGGGCTGTCTCTTCTTGAGATGCCGCCCGCCGGGGTAATGAGGCCGAGCCTCGAAGCCCCTCTCTGTGCCCCCACCAGGGTCGGACTAAAATCCATCATCATCCGCTAGTCGAAATAAGGTCTTGCGAACCGCGACTAGGAAAAAGGTAGTGTAGGACGCCCACTGTCTAGGTAGGATGACGACCTGCGAAAGACTGCAGACTGCAGGTAGTTGTTGCTGCAAGCTGAAGAAATAGGTGGTATGGCACTCATTAGAGCAGACATGTCCATCTGTAAAATAATACATAGGCTGATTATGATGATAAAGTGTGTATTTTCGCGTATGTAAACTTTCCACATTCTACCCTAGACAAAAGTTTGTCTAGGCAGTCCTCCATCTGTCGAATGCTATATTTATAATTTAAGCGAAAATTTAAATTAAAATTCACTCATTGCCTATTGTACTTTTGCGTTTTAAGTCAACCTATGTGTTTACCGTGTGGTGCCGGCGGCATAGAATTTGCAGCACCCCAATTCTTCCCGTGGGTGTCGTAAGAGGCTAAGGAATATCTTCTTGGGGGCGGGCAGCAGCGCCTCCTGCAGAACAAATCTTCCACCAAACTGCGATCCCCAACCCGCATGCCCAGCGTGGGGATTATGGACATTACCCCCCCATGAGTTAAACGCCAATAAGGCGCTTATCAGGGGTAGGCCTGCGTCCAGCAGTGGACCGATACAGGCTGTGGATGGATGGGTGGATGTGTTTGTTTAAATTTGTGGTGTACGATAATGAGTTATGTATTATTTTATATTGTATTGTAAATGTAGTGTGATTATGATTGATAACATGCTAGAAGATACTTATGTACTACTCTAGTAGACCGATTCAGATAGAGAGATAGACAGAAAATACTTTTTTACTACTCATACCCGGAAAGTAGGTCTGAAGTTGCCTGAGGAGCGGGTTAAAATAAAAGTAACACTTTTAGCCCTAGCGAGAATAGTTTTCAACTGAAAGTTGTCAGATTTCTAGTAAACCATGTTCCAACGTAGAGTAAGTTACTTTATACAGCCACTCAATTACAGCGCGATGTATAATTGAAATAACATAGTTGAGTATATTTACTATATATATTTTCTTTTAACTATTGCTTTGAAATAACGTAATATTTGGCAAAATATTCAATTTTTTCAATGATAAAAATGAAATACGTTGGATAAATGAATAGCTGCCAAGAAAAAAAAATCACATCACACTAATATTATAAATGCGACATTTTGGAAAGATGTATGAATGTATGGATGGATTTTTGTTACCTCTTCAGGCCTAAACTACTGAACGGATCAGGCTGAAATTTTTCATACAGGTCATTCTAATCCTGAAATCTTACTTTTTATCCTATAAATCAGTTCCCGTCGGATAAAAATCACCTTTAAACGTTTCTATAGGAACAACCCATGCGAAGCCGCGGGGCGCAGCTAGTATTTTTATAAAGTATGATACAGTCAGCTCGACAAGTGATATCATCATACACGTCGTCATACGTCTTCAATAATATGTGGGGAGTAGAGAGAGCCGGAGAAATGAATTGCAAAATGTTCAATTATAACATTTAGTAGAGCAACTACCCCACTTTACTACAACTACATTATAGTTACTTTGTTTTATATTCAGGTTACTTTTGTTTTATATTCAGTGCACATTGATTAGTTCTTCTAAAAAATTAGCTCTAGTATGATTACAATCTCAACGTGTGCTAATGAGTAATTTGAATGTAATTTAAATTGCTAGGATACCCCCTTACGACACCCACGGGAAGAGATGGGGTGGTACAAATTCAAGGCAGAACCACACAGCTACAAACAATAATAACATTCATTACGGTTGTAAGCGGGTTAACTACGAACCTTATTTGTGTTGGAAGAACACCAACATTTCATCTTCAGGGCGAATGCGGTTCTAGACGCGCGCGTTCCGGATCCCTTCGAGCACTGCTTACAACCGTAATGAATTCGTCAAACTACGATAGTTTTTATAATAAAATAATAACATTACAGATTATTTTAATCAGAAATCATTTTACTTGTTCAAAGAAACATAAACTAGCAGCGTAGTTTTACTAAATATATTCTCTGCTAGCAGTGTGTTTGTGCCTTTAAAAATACAAAAGCAAAATGAAAAAGAAGTCGTATTTGGCATAAAGGTGACTTAGTTTAGAATCTGCAATCTCGAGTCGACGCTCGCGAAATGGGGAGGGAATTAAATTTTACGATGGATTATTATTAATTTATATTATTTATTATGTTTTATTATATGTTATATTTTGTAAAAAAATTTAACGCCGAAGTGTGTATGGATGTTTGTTACTTTTTCACACAAAAACTACGGAACCGAACGGGCTAAAATTTTGTATACATGTAGTTGTGTAAGCAAAATTTTACGTGACTTGGAATAACATATACTTTTTATCCCATAAATCAGTTCTATTAGGGGAGAAATAATCTTAAAACGTTTCCATAGAAACAATGCGAGCGAACCCGCGGGCACTAACTAGTATAAGTAAGACTTGCTTGGGTTTTGTTTAGAATAACCATTTGAATCCCTATGTTCCTTCGGGAAAAGTATTCAAAGAAATAGTTTCCTATATACATATATAATATAGAATTTACAAAAAAAAAAATATTTTTTAATCCCTGCCTATATTGTATCCTGAGTCCGAAGATAGTACGATTGTTTTTGACTTTAAAAAAAACAGCTTCTGGCTCCTTATTACTTCAAAATAAAAGGAAGCTCAAAGTCGATAATTTTGCAGACAAACAGGAGGGGGAGGGATACGGGCTATAAAGACCCTTGTTGAATTTTTTTTGTAGCCCCTTAAACGGGTTTATCCCTAAAAAACTGTACCACCTTAACGCGTAGGGTAATATGTGTTATCTTATGTTTATTTTCTTTTATAAGTATTCAAGTTCTTTAATAGTTTTACTAATAGAATATGTTATTCGAAATAAAATATTATTATTTCATTTAATATATTTTAACCCCAGGCTTTGGTAGCGAATTATGCGCAGCGCAACCCATCTAGAGTCTCTGTTGTTTTTTTAACCAGTAATTCAATTGCCTTAAAATCATTTTTATTTTAAGCATTTTTTTCTGTATTGTTTTCTGTCATTGGGTGTTATAATAATGTGTCTATCATCAAAATCTATCTACCGAAAGTAATATTTATGACCACTGAAGATTTATGCAATATGCATTCGCCGACTGGTTTTTAATTGAGTAATAATAATAACATAACAAATAACAATAATACAATACCCACACGCTAACAATGAAAAATATTGATAAATGGAATCTAAATTAAATTAAAATTGATCTAATAATTTATTCGGATTCATAGATTATTCATTGAGTAAAAGCTTATTAATTCTAACGCTTAGTATGAATTTAAATCCAAAATTTGGTAAAATATTTCAAAAAAATATGGTGCAATATTGCGTATACCTATGCAAAATTTTTAATAAAATGCCGAAATAGTGTTGGAAGAAGGATCGATGATGATCGATGATATGTTATTCGATAAAACTTATTCGATAAAATTATTTTATACTTATTCGATAAAATTATTTTGTAATAGACAAATTATTTATGCTCGCGTCCGCAGGAACTACCTTCTACAACCCTGCACATGTCCCCTGGGTGGTGCTAAACGAGCTTAACAAAACGACAACACAGGCAAATCGAAATTTCTTGAAAACGAATAATGAACACTACTGGCTCTCCCCCGAGCCCTGCAAATGGCTCTTTTCAGAGCCGCCAACAAAAGGCTCTTTTCAGGGCCCGTTGATTAAAGACATTGGACCATCAGTCCGTGTCCTGCAATTAAATATTGACTTCTATTTATAATTTTGTATACCTAGGTTAAGAAAGATGTTTAGATTAAGTGTTTTTTGTAATTTTTGTAAGCCTGTAAGTCATACGATTAAATAAATAAATAAAATCTGTCTGAAGTTTCGTATTCATTACGGAAGCAAACGGGGCAAACCTTATTTGTGTTGGAAGAACACCAATGTTTCGTATTTTTTTAATAACATTGTTTAAAAGCAAAGTACCTTCTACTCTTACGCCTACAAATAAGATTCGAGAGAGAGAGAGAGAGAGAGAGAGAGAGAGATATAATTTATTTACCCAAAAACACTTAAATTACTAGGTACAATACAAATATGGAGCTTAAAATAATTTTTCTAACTAAGTACTTACACTAGATTCGTCGCTAACCCGCTCACATCCGTCATGATAACCACTAAAGGTGACAAGCGAATACTAAAACAGGTTCAAAGGCCTAATCTCTCAAAAGAGTTTTTAAAAAAAGCTGACAATGTTCAGTAGTTTTTTTGACAGACTATACCGACACCGAAATGTAATATAAAATATTAATACATTCATAGGCCCGTGTGGGTATCACCTAATCGATATTGTCTGTCTCCTCACTAATGCTATGGACTAGTTTCCAAAGTGTTTAACATTTTGAATACACAACATCTATATAAAATTGGTGGAATTTCCATGGATTGGTACAGACGAACATCACCGTTCCACCAGTCCACAAGCTGCGCAGATCATCAAGTTAGCAGCTATGGGTTCCAAAGTTAGTAATAATTTGAACTTAAGAATCTAAAAAATTTGCAACTTATTGTAATATACCATCCCTGAAACCTGAACCGAACTGTATTCTAATACTTTATGTTTTTCAGATGTGGATTATTTTTGCTTCACTTCTACTCGTCTCAGCCAGAGCTGCCCGTTACGACCAGGGTCCACAAAAGTTCTACGATGTTTCTATTGATTCTGAAACTTCTGAGCAAAATGAGAACAAAGAAGTCATTGTTTATCTAACACCAGAGCAGGTGAAAGCTCTCGAAGACGGCGGTGCTGTGGTACAGCCAACTGAAGACACCGAGGAGGACAATGAGGAACAAAATCCTGAACTTCCTGTACCTCCGGTAACCGAAGACCAAGAGGAAGATGAACAAAGCCAAGACGAAGATGCTCAACAAGAAGAGGAAGCTCAGCCGGAAGAAGAAAGTCCAGAAGACGACCTTAGCCGAGATATTGACTTCGAAGCCATTCTTAGACTTCTAAATGAAGAACAAGTTGAAGAAGAAGGAACAGTGGAAGAACAGGTCCGTAACGAACCTCAGATCCAAGAGACTACTGAGACACCTAGAACTTTCTCTCCGAGAGTGACGCTTGCACCTCAGCAGCCACAAAATGAGCAAAAAAACGAAGCTCCTGCAGCTGCCCAAAGAGAACAGATTTTGAAAACATACTCTTACATTCGTTACCAACCTAACGAACAGCCCCAAAGGATCAACATTCAACTTCTTCAAGGAGAAAATGAACCCATTGCAGCTCAAGAATCCAATCAGGAATTAGAAGCACCTCTTGCTCCGGCCCAAGAAAGAAGAAAATACAAACTTGTTCCCGTAGAGGCTGAACAAACATCTGAAGAGCCTATTAAAGAAGAAAATGCCCAACAGCAAATCTCAGAGGCAGAAGAGGAGGCTCCGACTGCAAGCAAGAACAAGCTTCTGCAAGACGAGCTCCTAAGTATTTTACGAGAGTTGAAAGCATCTCCCAAATTTAACAACCAGAAATACGCCATCGAAATCGAAAGGCTTAGAAATTTGGAAAACGAAAGAGCCGCTGAACAAGCTGCTAAAAAGTCTGCTGAAAAAGCGGTCGAGATTGCAAAGACTGCACCGCTTCTTATCCAGCAACAGCTGAACAAGAAACGCCTTCTGAATAAGAACAAGCAAAGCAAGGTGCCTGCTGCCGAACCCAAGCAGGCAAAGGCACAACAGCCGAAAGCACAGAAAAACTCTGTTTTAGAAAGCCAAAATCCAATCCCCTTCCCTGTATTAAATGTTGAAAACTCTGGAGCCCAGAACCCTATTCCAGTCCCCGTAGAAATCCCTAAAGTTCTTAGCGTAAAAAACGTATATGTTAAGACAAGAACCGACAAACCTTACATCGTATCACGCAGAATTCCTGAAAATAAGCAACAGAACCCGCTAGAAACTCCAAAAGGTAAGCCTGAAAGAATCACCATCCTGAGACACATTTGGGAGCAATGAAAAATTTAGTCAAACTTAAATTGTTGATCCTGTTTCCTACTAATTGTTATTGTTATTACGAACTGTGTTACTTGTTAATTATTTGTATTTGTTATGTAATGTGATTAAAAGTGAGCTTTTTATAAAATGACATTGATTTTCATTCGTGAATTTACGCACCCTAACAGTTAGTTTTATCGTAGGTAACAAAAAGGTTTTGCAGCTCATAACGAAGCAGTGAAATAATTAGATTGCATAAAAAATATTATTTTAAATAAAAAAACCTATCTATCTACTTTTTAAGAATCAAATCAAAATAACCTTCAAGGCTAGATTATTATAAAAAGCGATATTTGCAAAACTTGTTTTCGAAAACCAATGACAACACAAAAATTAAATCAACACCAAATGCATTAATCCTATAGGATTTCAAAATTCGTCAAGAGTTTTGTTAGTACGAGTAGAAAGCAACCTACTCGTACGAATACGAAATCACCTACCAGGAAGCCGAGATGTCGTTAAAATCACTAGATTTGTATTCGACTCTTGCGCAAATGGGTCGACCCACAGAATACGGAGGCAATATTTTGTTACCCTACATCGCGAGATATGATTGAGTCTCTATAGCAAAATCCATTGACAAAATCCAATTGTCTGTAGATTTTGCTATAAATAATGACTCAATTATTTGCGATTTATTCTACTTACTTTTTTCTACAGTAGGTACCTATGTGTTTATGACAAGACATATAAACTACTGTAGAAAAAATATACAGCGGCAGCTTTAGTACCAAAAATACACATTATAAAAAAATTATACCATCGGATAGAGAATTTTATCCACTATCCTAATATATAAGGCTTATAATGTTCGGTGTCATGTGAAAAAAAACTTTCTTTGCACCAACCGAATTTTGATCGAAGTCGTCGGAACCTCGCATGGTGCTTAGAAAATGTGTGAGCTCTTGCATCTATTGGAACCTTTTTAACCGACTTCAAAAAAGTAGGAGGTTCTCGATTCGACTGTATTTTAACAGACTTCAAAAAAGGAGGTTTTCGATTCGAATGTATATTATATGTTTGTTACCTCAGAACTTTTGACTGGGTGGTCCGATTTTAGATTTCATCATTTTACTCATTCGTAGCATTATTCCTTTTTATAATTATGAAAGCTGGTGTTTTCCGTGTGGTCCCATTTTAATTTGGTCTAGTTCTGACAATGAGATCCCTGAAAAAACTATATACATATATACCTAATTGAAGTCGGTTTATAGTTTTTTTTAAAACAAAATAAATTTTTCAATTAACAGCACAATAAATTATAAAGTATGTTATCTTCTCGGATGTAATTTCTTCACTAACTTTTGTTTGATTTGGTGGCTTAGGTATAAGTTCTGAAATTTAATTAAATTAAGTGATGTAATCATGGTATGTGACCTAAAATTGCAAGCGAAAGTACTTAACTGGAAATAATTTTTGAAATCCAGTAATATAATATGTCTTTCGCTATAAAATTGCATTTGTGTCTCAATACACCGTTAGGTAATTTTATGCCCGTGAGTAAAATACTCAGGTATAATGCAATTTCAACCTACCAACATTATATAATATATAACCAGCTGTACATACTATACCAACACGAACATAGATATCTTTTGGCTTTTCTTCTTATTTATCTGAAATTAAGCCTAATTATGGCGTGGCAATGCTGATTATTTCTAATTAACTGAGCGATGTATGTTTTTTCTAGAGCACCGGTACAAACCAATAAAAATCATTGATTTATTGTAATGAATGGTAATATGAGAGAAGTGCGTAACCGGTTGCATGATCGCATTCTTCTATCGATGTTACGAAGATTAGATTACAGAACACATAATCAACCTGTCGCTGTTACAACAATACATAATTGAGGCGTAGTGGGTTATCCAACGGGTCATTTACTGTGAACACCGGTTGGGGAAATATCTCACTAATTGATCAAAATTACATGAATCTCCAAGACTCGTTTTCATCATACACATTGAACTAATTAATCTCATCGAGATCAGTTTAAAGTTTGATGTATTCGTGCAATGTAATTAGAGTTAGGTACTAACGAGTATACTCGTACGAGTTTACATTAGAAAATCAAACAAAAGATGATAGTTTTTTTTAATTAAAGAAACTCGTTCGGCTTTTGTTTATGCCTGCTATCGTCGAACACAATCGCCGGTATTCTTTTGTTTCTTGGAGCAAAAGTGGAATCAATCAACTTGGCTTTATAGGCACAAAGTTGGACAGTTAACTGCTAACTTGTGTTGTTAAATAGATTTAATAGGGTAAAAAAAAACATCAGTTACACAATAACAAACATTTTAATATCACATTTTTACTGGGACTCCATCACATCTTAAACTAAGAACAAAAATAAAGAAAATTTATTTTTCCAAACACACAAAATGCAAACATCGTGCATTCAAACCTTAGCTTCATTTAAAATTTTCATACCAACAATAACGAAAACGAAATATAAATTCCGATTATAAATATCTGAGAATTCACGGCTAGTCAAGCGTTTCGAAAAATTACAACTAAATCAGGTACATTGTCGAATCGATAGATAGGATACGAAAAGTAGCCAGTAGAGGCCTTTGCTCACCTTACTTCTAATGAGATTCGATTAATCCTAGTAGCTTCCGTATTTGTAAGAGCCTTCTGCGCTCTCTCCGCCCTGCGCGTAGTACCCATGCGATTCAGGCTGGAGCTGTGCGTATTCCTTCAGACCTTCACCGCCTTCGTAGCCTTCGAGGCCACCAACATGCTCGTAGCCTCCTTGCTCGAAATCACCATGTCCCAGACCAGCGAGGTACTGCTCTGTGTCGTGTCTGTCGTCCTCGAGCACTAGGCCACCGCCGTGGCTGTGATGATGCTCGGGATGGATCAGCTTCAAGCTCTGCTCAGACTTACCCTTCTCCAACGGGTGCTTCAACAGATGGCTGTGCTCTTTCTTCACGTAAACTGGGACTGGATGGAAGTGCTCGAATTTGATAGATTGATGCGATTTCGCGTGTTCGTGCTCGATGTGGTGGTGGTGACCCGTCTCTCCGATCAGAGCATGGTGGTCGATCTTCTCTTCTAATTGTGGACCATCGTCGTGAATGATACCGGGGTAGGCAGTGACCACTGCCAGGAATCCCAGGAAAATCTGTAAGGAGACAAACTTTATAAAAAACTTTACAGAGAGAACTTAATCTAATACAGGATATGCAGTGTCAATTAATAAGTTACGTTGTGTTACGATAACAGTAGGTAAGCTCTGTCGTAAAACCAGTTCCGCCTGAAGCTACTGTCTCCAGAGTGCACTTTACGCAATAAGAAAGGCTTCCTAGCTGTAACTCTAATCTGGATGACCGCTGTCGGTAATTTGAACTTTAAGGTTTGGTCATTAGCATGATTGTAACACAACACGAGATTTGACACGGTCACGCGCGTGTTTGCACATCACAGTAGAAACACAATCACAGTTACGCACATGGTACTTCATGTTCGCTGCTAGCTGGTACTCCGTACTCCACGAGAGGGTGGTTGGTAATGGCAACACTTGTAATTTGCATCGCTTTTATACTCGGTTTCACTTAACCAGCGCTGAGTAGGTACTTTTGCAGTTACGTTTACCGAGCATTGTCAGTCTATCGGCGTCTCAATTAGAACAATCGATAGAAATTGTTGGGAGATGTATGTAAAAAGCGTACATTGAACGACATCAACATTTTTGCCATAATTATCACGTAACATGCGTATAAAATCAGAGGCGTAGCACTTATTAGCAAGTTTGATGTTTTTTGTTTCACAACACTTTAGCAGTTTAGTTTTAATGGTCGGTGGAACGCTATTAGCTAGAAAATAAAACAAATGTACCTATTTAAGACTCTCATCAACGTACAAATTATTTCCTTGCTAATTAGGTTTATCTGACATTAATATACCGGAATACATTTTATACTATTGAAGTGTTGATTATGAGACGAACACAAATAAAATTCAGGCAATAAGACAAGGAAGCTACAATTATTCACCGTAGATAATGTAGTTCCAGATAATGGAGTTATGTCATGTTTAGGGTTCTGGATTTTCACTTGTATTATTTAATAGATACTCGTATTATATATACCTACCTATTGATTATTTGCTGTACTTATCATATTTTTAGGTAAATGTTACTTACGTACAAGTGATGGTTCAGTACTTTTACTGACCTTCTGATCTTCATTATGCTGCTCTTATGAGCACAATTAAGTTCATTTTAAGTACCAACAATCCCGTAGTGTCATTTGCACCATTGACCAGTACCATTGATGGTGCAAATGATACTATGATGTACCGTTTGCACCATTGCTCCATTGCTACCATTATTGATGGTGCAAATGATACTATGATGTACCGTTTGCACCATTGCTCAATGGGGTCCTTCGAAAATTATATCTGATTTTGAACAATCTTTCATTAGTGCAGTCAAAGTAGTGTTTCCTATGGTTGAACATCACGGTTGTTTTTACCATTTTCAAAACCAATTGCGGAGAAAAGCTAAAAGTCTCAATTTAAAAAAGACTAACGCTACAAAAATTGTTTCTCTTTGCACCATCTTACCTCTTCTGCCAGAATCAAAAATTGAAGATGGATTCAGATACATCATAGCAGAGAGTGATGCTAACGGAAGTAATAAAAATTTGCAGCAATTTATTAATTATGTGGCTAGATTTTGGATGCCGAAAAAAAAACTGTGGTGTTGTTTTGGTGAGAGGCATAGAACAAATAATGTATGTGAAGGATGGAATGGACATATTAATAACTGCTTTAAAAGAAGACCCGCGACAGTGAGTCACTGCTTAAAAGTGCTTAAGGAGGACGCTGCATTTCATGCAGTCAATGCTCTTACACAAGACCCGTACAAAAAGCGATCAAAGGAGGTTAGGGATCGGAATAATTATATACAGTACCTACAGATGCAATTAATTAATAGTGAAATAGATATTCCACTATTCTTGGAAAAATTAAGATAAAATAATTAAGCATTATTTGTCATTGATTAGCTGTCATTGATTCTTTGTTATTAATAATAAAAATATTTTATATTATTAATAAGCGATTCATTCTTCCATTATCATTAGTAAAGTTTTAGGGGATACAGTATTTGTTCATGGGGAGAAAAATTCTGATCCATCTCTTCCCTGAGGGTCTCGGGGCGGGGCGGATGGCCAGTAAACAGAGCGATAGCTCGAGGAAAGCCTTGAGGCAAAATAAATATATTTTTTAATAGTGTCATTTGCACCATTTGCCCCATCAATGGTGTAAACGGTACATGACAGTGTCGTTTGCACCATTTGCCCCATCAATGGTGTAAACGGTACATGACAGTGTCGTTTGCCCAATTAATGGTGCTGGCCAATGGTGCAAATGACACTACGGGCCAACAATAAATGAGCAAACAATATTAAGAGCAAGGACAAACAAAATTAAGATTTTGCGTTTACCTTAGTCTTATTTTTTTAAGCAATAAGTTCATTTGTCTAGGATAGGTAAGAAAATTATTAAAAAAACGTAACTTATGTCTCTGAATACCTAGTAATTTTAAAAAAGACTTCTGATAGACTATTTCGCTTCACTTGCACATATTATTTTAGAAGGTTACAGGTGTAATTGAGAGGTTTTCAGTTGTTATGGGCGAAGGTCCGCCTGCGACGCAGGAGGTGCGGGTTCGATTCACGCGTGTATTTTTATTATGTATATCAGTTATCTAGTACCCATAACTCAGCCTCTGCTTTAGCTTGGGGCTAGATAATGCTGTGTGAATGGTCTAACGTTATTTATTTATTTATTATTTGATTCCTTGATTGAGCTTTAAGTTTACATCTCAATACGTAGGTACTAATAACAGTTAAATTTACCTAATTAGCACCAGGAAATGCGTAGGTAAGGTAGGTAGTGGGTGCCCAACCAGTTACATCAGCAGCTACCTTCGTTAAGTTTAAGATAAACAAACAATTTGAATCACTAATATATGGATCAAAACTGAAAGGCGGCAATTTTCTAGAGATTGGAAATATCAGATGCCGGAAAGCAATTTCTACACCAATTAAATGTTGTTAGTTTATTGCAGTTCTGTAATCTCCTGATAAAATCCTTTTTGGCCGCTTTTACGCAATTTTTAGGTGAATTTTTGCCGTTGAGACTTTCTTGAGGTAGGTACCTTGTTAGGTATTCACGTAAAGAATTTAAGCAATATTTTGGTAATAATTTTAACATGCTTACAAAGACTTATCTCTTAGGTCTAAAAGCAGAATCCAAAACACCCTAGATAGCGTTCCTATAACAATATATTAAAATGAAAAAAACCTCACTTGACGACCTCTGTAGAGCACCGGGGAAGGTCCGCCTGCGACGCAGGAGGTTGCGGGTTCGATTCCCGTCTTATAGAAGCGCCATGCTCGTGTGGTCCCATTTTAATTTGGTCTAGCTCTGACTATGGGATCCATGAAAACCAATAAAAAAACTATAAAAAATACAGTCGGTTTATAGTTTTTTAAAACAAAATTAATTATTTGGTTTGGCATAGCTTCTCTATGCATATACAACTCACTGGATTTATCTGATTTTCTCATTTTTTTTATACAATTATTGCCTAAGGACTTGGTACATGTAGGAGTCCCAGCAGGAGTCCAGACTAGTATTTTGATACCTTATTTATCAAGATCGATTTAGCCGTTTGGATACTTCGAGGTAATATAGAATATCAGATAACCACAATAAAGCCCCCAAATAACATAACCATCGCGAGTAATAACTCTCTAAATAAGCTTCAAACGCAATCAGGATACACAGAACCAATAAGTTACATGTTCAAGACGTTAAATGTCAGATGGCTCCGAACTCTTGAACCTGTGGTATGGTAGATCAGGGCTTTCTCACGATACTTTCATTTAATGGGTAGAGGTATCTTCCTATTTACCTGATGGAGATTCATATTAATAGGTACATAAAATACCTAGCCTCTAACAATATTTCATTATTAATTCAGTTATATCATAAAAACACATGTCTATAAGCCACTTTTTAAGCTTGTGCTTGAAGGATTGCATCGATCGATGGTGCGCTCCCAAATAATATAACCATCGCGAGTAATAATTCATAAATAAGCTTCAAACGCCTATTGTCGTATGCTTTGAACTTTTTTAGTCAATTATATTATTTCATTTATATCTTTTACAAATGGACCTACCTTACATACAAATAGGACCAAAATTTTCGTTACTCTATCCCACGAAAATTATAAACGCGAAAGTTTGTAAACATGTTCGTATGTTTGTTGCTCTTTCACGAAAAAACTACTGGACGGATCGGGCTGAAATTTTGCATACAGGTAGTTCTAGGCCTGGAATAACACATACCTAGGCTTTTTATCCCATAAATCAGTTCCTGTAGGATAGGCGTGCCAAGCCGCGGGGCGCAGCTAGTCACATCACACTAATATTGTAAATGCGAAAGTTTGTATGGATGTATGTATGTTTGTTGCTCTTTCACGCCCGGCTGAAATTTAATCTGTCTGTTAAACCAGGGTTGCCAGCAAGAAATTTGGCATTACTTAATTAATTTTTCAATTGAATATTTATGAAAATACTAAAACATCGTATAAATCAGTGACGGATTATTTAAAACTTTGAGTGTTAGAAAAAATAAAACTTTTTATGTAACGCAAGTACCTACCCCAAGTTTGAAAATAAAATAATTACAATGTAGGATATTTATTTTTTTACTGTGAGAACCATTGATTCATGAATTTATTAAAAACGAAGATGAGGTACTGGTTGCTCGAAAGTGGCAACCTCAAATTGTGTAAAATTGTGTTCTCCCACATCAGTCACCGTCTGACCGGCGGCACAGGCGGTCGTAATTCGCGTGAAATATTGTTGTCTGTCTCACTTCGTTCCTAGATACGTCTTTCCGTCTTTGTTCTTCTTTGTATTGCACAGGACTGGAAATATAACTGTGAGCGTATGTGTTTGCGTGTACTTGTAACACATGCCAATTTTTGAGTAAGCGCTTGGAGAACGTAACCTATCTTCCCTTTTTAAATCAATGGTGAGAACAATGACGCAGCAAAGTCTTTGAAGAAAACATACTTTTTGGTTTATAAAAAACTCATTTTTTTTAAATAAATTTAGTATTTCTTATAGAAACTGTGCATAGTTTTACTGAAAACTACAAGACCACGGACTTAACGTTGTGTACCTAACATCACCATTTTTTATGTCTATATTTCGCTCAGGTGCGAAGCAAGGGTGGGTCGCTTTATTTGATTGTAATTGCGCATTTTTTCTTCCGTACCTAAGATCAGAGCTCATTAAGTTTTGCGATCACTTTACTTAGGTACCTATGTGACAAAATCCTAGTCTAATAAAAACGAAACTCCATCTGTCACGGAACGGTTCCTTTAATAGATTTTTTAAATTCCTGCACAACAGATAAACAAGCCCGCAGAACTCTTGCCGACGATTTTTTAACTTGAGATTAAATGATCGAGTTAGAAGATAAATAAAATTTGAGACCCTTTCTTCAATATTATCTCTCATCTATCATGACTCCGAGCGTGTGAATTTTAATATACGAGTATGTTATTAGGTATACATAATTTACAGCTTTAGTGACAAATAGATCATAGGTGAAAAAGACTAAAGGTAATTAATTACAATGGATTTAGCAAGGTAGATGCTAGTTACATGTTTGTCAATGTTCTAAATCAGAATGTCTTTCCTGTTGCAATGAGTTTTAACTATTCCCTTCCTTTAGTTATTGTCATCCGCGGAAGCTGTTCGGTTAAGCAATATCCACTCAGGTATTCCTACACCGTGATGTTTTCGATAATGAAATAAGTAGGTACTGTAGGTAGGTACCTACAGGTAGCCAAAAAAAATGTGTAGCTCGTTGGATGTGGAACTAATAATGTATGGAAGTTTTTTTTTCCGAGAACAATCGGTTTGGATGTAATAGGAATAAGCCGAATAAGCTAGTGTTCTAATTAATATCATCATCATCAACCTATATTTGTCCACAGCTGGGCACAGGCCTCCCCTATTGAGCGCCATAGCGCCCTGTTTCCGGCTTGACGTTACCAGCTGCCTGCAGTCTTTCGCAGATCCTCATTACACCTGGTTGGAGGGCATCCTACACTACGTTTGCCGCGTCGCGGTCTCCACTCAAGAACACGTTTACGAGGTACCCCAGTTGTTGTCGGTTCTTCACGAGAAATGGCCGGCCCACTGCCACTTCAGCTTGGTAATTCTCTGAGCTACGAATATAACTTTGGTTCTCTGTCGGATGTATTCGTTACGAATCCTATTCTTCAGAGACTCCGAGGATAGCTCTTTCCATAGCTCGCTGAGCGACTTTAAACTGGTGGACCAGCCCTACCGTGAATGCCTATGTTCAGTTCCGTAGATCATGACGAAAACTAAGTATAAGAAACTACTTCGTCAATCAAAGACAACTCAATAATATAAAACTTTCTATATAGATTCGAATAAA
Source organism: Eupithecia tripunctaria (assembly GCA_955876795.1). NCBI lineage: Eukaryota > Metazoa > Arthropoda > Insecta > Lepidoptera > Geometridae > Eupithecia > Eupithecia tripunctaria. The sequence continues at coordinate 10,517,268 of OY041612.1, forward strand.
GCGCCAAAAAACCGCATTTTAAAACCTGTACCTAAAGTAAAACCTGTGGTAAAACAATAACCCTGTGAAGTGGTGAAGAGTTTCCCCCACAACCCATGTATACCAGATTGTTAATAAGTACTTACCTAAATAATTGTATTATACTACCTATGTAAAATTCATATCTAAATTGTGTCACATTTATACCTAATTCAAACACATTCTTTTAAGTAACAAAGAAGGATGGCAAGGTCCCATACATGGTATAAGAAACAAGGTATGACACTCCGAGATATCGATATAGATATAGAGTGATATAGAGGTCGATATAGAGTGTGACGTAGTTGTCACCAGATTACCAACTCCAAAATAATTGCCATAATTAGCCAAATAAATGAGCTTCACGTGTCGTTAAAATAAAACTTTGTTTATAAAATATAATTGATTTTAATTAGAGAGGGTATCTATACACAATAATATAGAAAACGGAGTGAATTTAAGGGTTCGGGAAGGTTCAATAAATGTTCAATGAAGGTTAAAAAAAATTATCCATGATATTATTAATGAGCTTCACGTTTCGTTAAATTAAAACTTTGTTTCTACAATATAATTGATTTTTATTACAGAGGGTATCTATACAAAATAAATGGGCCACAGAGTAAACTTGAGGGTATGGGAAGATTCAATAAAACAAGTTTATTTTCTAAACTTTTCATTTCCCCGTGACTGGAATGGAATAAACGTAATAAAAGTAAAATACATTTCGATATCTCAGTCTTAATATTATTCCCAACAACCTCAAAGAAGATGTTGACATTGAAAGGGAACGTAGGGCGCTGGTAGTTAGAGGTAATATGCCGCAGGCTTTCCCGATGTACAGGGCAAGTAAAAATAACTCTTTTTAAAGCCTACTGCCAAAATATGTACACAAGACGCTTGTGCCTATCATGCCAAAAACTCGTTAGTGACCCTACGTATCCAATATATTAATATTTTTATGATGATGTTGGGGCTGCCTCGCTTCTGCAGTGCATCAGGGATGTTTGCAGAGTATCAAACGGATGGTTTCTGATTTAGCTATTTCATAATATTATACATCCGAATATTAATTTGATTATGTATTACTCTGACATTGTTTTATTGTTTCTTTCATAATAGATTCTTTAGGGTCTTATATTTTTGTTTTAGTTTATTTAACAATACCCCTATACACCAGCTTTATTTATGTAAGTAGGTACATGTTAATTTAATCTAAATTATTTTATGACATTATTATGTAATTTTGTACATTATTTTAATACAGTTTGACAATGCCCTTTTACAGTAGCATACTTTGACATAAGTACCTTTAATTTTATTTTATTTGTTTTATTTAACTAGACTAGACTGACCTCTCATATTAAGGTTTTTAATTTCTAATTAATTTATGTCTGTCTGTCCTTTTTTTCCCTTTGTACCCTATGGTGTTTTGTAAAGCCAAGTTTGTGTATTGTAATATAAATATAGTACCTAGATTATTTAGCGAAGAATGTAATTTATGCCAGGCACGTAATCTGAGTTTTAGCTATATAATATGGTTTTATCTATTTATCAGTTTCGAAGATTTTGGCAAACGTATCTTTATTAGACTTTTTCCGCTAGTGGACAAAAAAATTAAGTAAATTAGAGTCAATTGCACCTTATTTCTTGTTTGTTAGTAATTAATATTTATCAAGCTGTTTATATAGTAAAAATTTGACTTGTCTAAGTGCTTTTTTTGTAAGTCTAAAGAAATAAACGATTTGACTCTGACTCTGACTCTAATGTGGTTTTTTCAATAAAATTATTATCTATCTATATCTCACCAGTTCGAGCAGGCGTAGACAGCAACGGAGATTGAGGCTGGGGCGAGTTGACGGCTGACGACTCTCGCGAGATTTTCGTGAGTGTGAAGCGCCCTTTAGTATAGCCGATATTTAGTTTTGTAGTTGGTAACCTTTGTAGAAGCTGGTGTCTATGGTTGATATACTCTATGGCTGGTGACAACCGCCGTTCGGAATGATATACCTTGTTTTATTATACCATGGTCCCATACATCTGCTGACCCAACTTTTTTGGCGACGAGCATCACCCCGGCCTTATAAAATAAGCAATACGTACCTAGTACCTACCTACCTAAAGGATTCAGAAATCAATAGAATAAACATTTTACAAGTTGGGAGAAAAAAGTTACTTTAGGTTATATGACTGTGAAACAATCAGAAGCTTTTTAATAAGTAAATCATTCTATAATATTGACGAAGCTATTGCCGATGAATTTTGTATGTAATATCATACCCTTGTTAATGACTTTTCCGAGTGTACGTAATTGTATCAAAAAGGAATAAATAAATGAACTGAACTGAACTGTTAGGCTGCATAAGCGTAGACACATTTTGCTGCCGACACGGCACACCGAACATTTATGATCGTCAATGAGTAAGTATGTGTTAAGTGGGAGTAGGAGCAACTGGGCAGTGGGCACACGTGCGCAGGAATGGATGATTATGATTGATGATTTGATTCTATAGAAATCAAATATTCATCGGTAGCTTATATCTGATACAAGACACGGTTATTTTATTTAGATCGATCGATCCTATACCACCGCACCTACTGAATATAAATGTACTTATGTATATATGTAGGTAGACAGCATTTTTGCTATTAGGTTTATCGTGTAAACTGCGCTAACCTTAAAAACCATCATTAATAAAACATATGGATGTTGCGGTTCGATTCCCGCCTTGGGACAAATGTTTGTACAATCTGCAAATATTTGTTCCGAGTGTTCTGAGTTATTTATATGTATAATAAAACATAACATCTATGTATGTAATGTATTGTATTATGTTTATGTATATCGGTCATAGTACCCATAACACAAGCTCTACTTAGCTTGGGGCTAGATGATGCTGTGTGGATTGTCTAGTATTATTTATTTAATATATTGTCAAGGACTACAAATACTACACTACATACTAGATAAGTATTTTAAAACATGTTTATACTTTGCTATTTTATATTGATCACAGGTCATATAAGTAGATAATCAGCAAATCCAGGTCATTAATCATGAATTATATAAGGCTGTCCAAAAATGCAGCTGGTTATATAGGGTTTGGTTGATGTCTTGCATAACACAGGTACCAGATTATGCTCATTACATGTGAGCAACACCCAACCGATCTTTTACCTGCTGCACAATAACAATAATATCCTAGAATAGCTTCTCTTCCCACTAATCCTCTATCAACAACAATGTAAGCGAAGTAGGACCTACTGCTACTGTTTTATTTTGGCTCGTAAAATGAAGGGATCGATGCCTTGAAGGTTTGTCCCTCGTTATTGTGACTCATCTCTAGATAGGTACCTCTATTGTGTACATGCCGTGAGTTCTCAGGTGTTGAGTGTGTGAGTTCTCCGACATATGATTTTGCCTGTCGAATTTGATAAGTACCTACCCAGAGCAATAAGTTGAAGATAAATAAATAAATAAATAAATTAAATTATAAATAATGCTGGACAATTCACACAGCATTATCTAGCCCCAAGCTAAGCAGAGCTTGTGTTATGGGTACTAGATAACTGATATACATAATACAATACACTACATAGATAGATATTTTTTATTAAACATAGAAAACATCCAGAACGTCCTGAACTAATATCTGCAGATCGTACACACATTTGTCCCGGCGGGAATCGAACCCGCAACCTCCTGCGTAGCAGGCGGACCTTCGCCCACCGCGCCACAGAGGTCCTCAATAGTTAGCTCTGGGAAAACAATATTGGTTGTTGTTATTGTGTGGAACAGAGTGTGCCTCATATTTAGATTTCCTTCCCGTACGAACTGACCCACCTCATTTTCTTGCATAATTTTTTCTTGAATTATATCAATAATTTCTGTGACATTTCTTCTCTCAGTAAATTGTACCGCAAAATGATTTAATAATGCAGCAGCAATTGAGAAGTCTTTCATTACATGGGGACGGTTTTTACTAAAATAGTCCACTCTAAATATTTTAAAATCTCGACTAAATCTTCTATTTACCGCTTCAACTACCCACCGGTTCATGGTTACACACCGGGCAATGTTGGCTTGGAGTGTGGTAACTTGCCGCTCCCCCTCTTCTTTGGTTTCAGGCATATGAACTTGCAAACCTTTGTCAATCATTATGTCGGCACAATCCCTGAAGCCTCGATCTAAGATGAATACATCATTCTCTTTAAATAGTGGTGCAGGTGCATTAAACTTTAAACATGTCTTGTTCCAGCAAGTCCTTCATTATTGAAGCATCATTTTTGATAGCTGGGTAAGGTCCTGATGCTTCAATAATATACCCATCACAGCAAACTATCAAAAATGGTTTTACCAAGTTATGGTATTTGTGCAGTGAATATGTTTGTTTTTGAAACAAATAGTTACTGCTTTTCTGGGTATATAGGTATGTTCCATCAGCAATAGCTATCAACTCCCTTTCTTCAGGAGGCGCTTCTGGGTTGCCGAAAAGGTGCTCAGCTAACTGAGTGTTTTTATTTACAAATTCTTGTCTAGGCAAATGTTGCCACTTGGGTACATAATCCTGCAGCAAAATCTCCCGTGCTTTGGCCATATCATATTCCAGAGTCCTTCTTGGTATCTGGAATAATGAAGCGATTCTGTTATCGCTGTCGCCAGTGTGAATTTTGCACAATAACGCATTTAATCCCCGTTGAATATGAGTGCTCTTCAGTCTAGGAACTTCAACCAGTATTTACTGGTATTCATGTTTTGTCCTTCCAAACCAATACTGAAAAAGGTTATCATCAATATTTTGTGGATCTCTAAAATCTAAACTTCTCTCTTCTGATGACAAAAGAAAAACTATTTCTTCAATTTGTGCACCAGTAAATATTGACATTGAATTCTCACCAGTATAGAGTTCATGAAAATTGCTACTTGTTAGATGATAATTACAAATTCTTGCATTTGAAGGTATAAAAAAATTATAGTCTTTTATTACCCTCCTCCTTATTGTATCAGGTACTAAACGTTTTTCACTGTCGTCACATTCTGTAAACATGCAATGACGCCCTGTATTAGCTGCTCTGCGTAATGTAGGCAGTTCTATTTGCATAGGACCTGCAGGTCTAGGTGAGGGTAATAGAATGGCACCAGGTGCAACCACAGGTTCAGCTGCAGGTACATCCATAGGTACAGCCACAGGAACAGCCGCAGTAATATCCGCAGGTACAGGGATATGTGCATCGGAGGGCATTGGAATGGCAACAGGTGCAACCACAGGTTCAGTTTCAGGTACATCCATGGGTAAAGCCACATCTATAGCCGCAGGTACAGGGATAGGAGCATTAACAGATCCACTATGTATCGCACTCTGACAGATTTGTGCACTCCGTTGCGCTCTTAGCCAGCAAGGTTCACACACTTCACTCGTGGACAGTAACTGAAAACAAAAAGTTTTATAATTTTTACAAAATTAGTAAAAATATTTAATGAAAAAGACAATGCACAGTACAGCCGTGTTTGGCAAGCTCTCTGCTGCCCCACTCAGAATGAGAATTAGATTACCTTAGCTTCATAATTTAAATTACTTGAAGACTACCTACTCGAATAAACTACAATATATCTTATTTGATACAGTTTAACGCCATACCTGGCGGGGTGTGATCCATTCTGATATAATATAGCTAATCACATTTTCATTTCCTTGCTCATCTGGTCTTAAAACCAATCGACTTCTTATCCGTAATACTGAACGGCCACATCCCACACAAACACGGCTATGACCCATTTGCTGTGATGTCCCAGCCCCAGCTTCTTGTAAACTTTCATTATTAATTTGGGTTAGTTCCCAACATGCATGACAGATATAGTCATGCCTGGATATCTGAAACAGCAGTTTTCTATTAGAAAAGTAGGTAGTCATATCGCAATTAATATATTCCAGTATTCATCAGAGAGGGCATCCATAAATTACGTGAGGCATTTTTGCCAATTTTTCGGCGCCCGCCCCCTCTCCCCTTGGTGAGATATCGTCAGATTTGGCTCGAATCCCTCCCCCCCTCTCCAATCTTATAAGATTGGATGAGATTTGGCTCGACCAACGACAACAACGACTGGTTTTCTTAAAACTGTTAAAATAAATTGCTATATAGTAAGATATTATCAAAGTGTAAGATTATAGACACTAAGATTTAAATAGTGTAAGATGATAGACACTAAAACATTGCTATACCAATCTAACATGGTGTATGTTCCAATTAGTAATTAGAACTTAAGCTAGGTACCTATCAATGTACATACTGGCAATAAATGATTTTGACTTTGACTTTTGACTTTGACCCCCTCCCCCTCCTAATTGCCTCACGTAATTATTGTACGCCCCCTAAAACAAAGTCGGGTTATTTACCTTCACCATTTTTAACACAACAGTGCCGAATAGTAGAACAACTATCAAACAAATAGGGTTACGCTCAAAAACATGAAATTCTACGCGGGCGAAGCCGCGGGCACAGCTAGTTTAAAATAGTTATAAAAAATATTGACCTCTCCATAGGCAATAAGGCCTTAGGCGAGTCGACGGTTGTCGTAAGCCAGTAGGTAAAGGTACTTACATCTTGTGGGTAAACCCATCTTCTCACTCTCTCAATAATTTCTTCATTTTCATCCGCCAAAGAATGCCTTCTAACACGAGATACCCGAAGCCGACAATTAATACATCGCAACTCACATCGCAAAGACATCTTCAGATCTTCAGTCAGTCCAATCGTAACGTGATCAATTTATCTTATTTCTACCATGAATTTATCCAGGAGAATGCCGTGGTATCAATTAATAAGATTTTCGTCAAAAAAAAGTAGGTAGACAGCAAATCTATCTACTCGCCGCCAGGGGACATGTCGTTACGTTACAAAGAGAATACAATATCTGTCGTTATTTCAATTTGTGTCACTTGATTTACGCTGACATTGACAGTCACAAAAGAAGTCACGTTCTAAGCCTTTCAGCTGTCGCCACCATTTTGCAAAATGGCCGGAAGTGTCGGGAGCCTTTTCTGGGTGGTTCGCGCGGTATCGTCGAGTGTGATTCAAATGACGATATCTCTAAAGTTTTGTAGGGAACTATACGTCTATCTTATATTGTTGGAATCGTTATGTAATAAGCTAACACATTAAACATTTGTTATAGTCATGTATTTGCAATGTATTAATAATTCCAGCTTGAAATCAGGATGAGACAAATTTTGCCAGTTTATTGTAGAAAAGTCGTTCTAAATACTTAAAAAACCATTTTTTTCTACAAAAATTTGTTGTTTTATTTACAATAATATATACACTACATTAGCACAATAAAAGAAACTAGCCTTCTAATACAAATTTTTCACAGAAAACGGCTTACAAAAACATGGATCATACCGAGCGGTTCGCGCGACGCATTTTTTAATCTGAATTTTACGCGTATGCCTTGTGTTATTTGATAATTATATGGTTTGTAACAAATAACAATATACCTAACTTTATATGTGGTACCTTATTATTATATATTTATATTTTTTTCATATATTTATATTATACCTATTACGTCACAGTTCAACAGTGATCTCCAGGAGATCTCCGACAACACCCATGTTGTCGTATCATATCTCCTGGAGATCTCCCGACAACCGAAGGGCGACAAAGTCCCTTTATTTGTAATAAATATAAAAAAAAGACGTGTGGCACTCGGGGACTGCCGCGGTAAAGCTATTGCAATGCCATCTAGAGGCGAGTTGCTGAACTAAAGAGACAAACGTCATAATTCAAAAAGTCATTAAAAGTTCTACTATTCATCGATAGATGGCAAAACTAAAAAGTATCACCGCTGTTCCGGTCGGAGTGGGGAGCGTGAGGTTTTTTCGTTACGGAATTTCGGGATTCGGTCCCCGCGCTCAAGGCCCGCGATAGAAGCTATGCAATAGCTTAAAAAGTTTTATGTCGGCTGCCTAGCGTTTCTTTCTCGCACAAAATAAAAATAATAATATATTTTGACTCCCAACAGCTAAAAATGTAAATGATGGTTTTAAAAATCTTTAAAAAAAAGACGTGTGGCACTCGGGGACTGCCGCGGTAAAGCTATTGCATAGGATTTTGTATCAACTTATGCAATTATAATTTTATTTATTTATTTTATTCATGCAGTATTGCTTTTTCTTTGATATTAATTCAAGTTACACTTTTTGAGCGTGGTGACCCTATACACCTGTATACTTTCTCATAAACAGCTGCTTATATATTCGTCCGATTTCGGAGCAGCTCGTCTCGATTCGTGCGAGTTTCGTAGAGTCGTACAATACGTCTAATCTCACGCACACAACGCCGCCGTGTCGAAGACTGCCGAACTGAAACGACGTTAGACGATGCACGGCCTTCAAGCCACACCTCCTTGCCCGGCGGAGTGGGGAGCGTGAGGTTTTTTCGTTTCGGAATTTCTATATTCGGTCCCCGCGCTCAAGGCCCGCGATAGAAGCTATGCAATAGCTTAAAAATTCTTTATCCGTCATCATTAGTTATTCGTGCAGGGGCGGGTATTGCCATCCTTCTTTCATTGAATTCATAAAAATTTATTGTGCACTTACCCACCAACCAAACCAATCATGTACGCACACGCACACATTTACCTACACACACTTACAAAATTCACACATGTGTGCTCTCAGGTTGCCCAGACTCCTTAGGCCCTACTCACATCAACGCTAATTTTTAAGCGTGTTTCTGCGTCCTGCGATTTTGCGGGTGGCGGGGGGTAGCGGGGGGTGGCGGGACGGTGGGACGGCAAGACGCGCTAACTAATTAGCGGCTGTCTGCGGAGGGCTTTACGAGACTGGTGCCTCACTCAGGAGCAGGGTTGCCAGATGTCTAAACTTTTCTCTCGTACTCAGGAGAGCACACACAAACACCTTATACGGACGCACCAGTCTTGATATACCTTATAAATAAAGAGCAAGCAAAAACCGCAAAAAAACCCTCATAAATCTCACCGACGATCACCAGTCGCCGACAAGCTTATAGAGCATGTGCGGCGCTGGTTTTCAGTTTACCCCTACCGACTGCCGGGCAGTCGGTACATGCATGCTCTTTATGCTTGTTGGCATTATGCTGAGTTTATCCCTTTTGCCCTAATTTTAGCTTACTTAAATTTAAACCTACTTTACGATTTAGTAACTAAGTTCTTTTCGTTAGTATGCCATGCCATGCAGGTTAAATAAATGATTTTTATTATTATTATTAAAACGAAAAACGAAAGTTTTCAAGCACTGCGGTAGGGATAACTCGACGTAGTTAAGTTACCCAAACGCTGCCCAGCCTAACTGGATAATCCTCTTGGACTCCTTGACAAAATTGTTTTCCCTATCTGCAGAATACCTATACCTACCCGAGATAAGTACTCAACATGTATCTACCATGTAACAACTAACAGACTTATGGTTTCTTCGTCGCTTCTTTACTTTAGTTTAAAGATAAACAAAGAAATCATTTTATTTACTTGTCAGTGCAAAATTTTTCCTCTTCTAAATTTATGATACAAAATTTTATTTTGATTTTGAACGACCGGTCTTGGATCAATGTGGCTTTTAATCATGACTTTGGTTTTATCCAAATTCATGCCAAGACCGATGCATCGGGAGGCTGAAGCTAGGCCGTCCAGCATGCGGTTCAGCTCCTCTAGCGACTCCGCCATGCGCCACTAAAACTATGTCATCAGCGCCCAGCGTCCTACACACCGCCATGTGCCATAGAAAAAGAAAGCTATGATAAATGTACTAAATCTATGCACACCGCACACACCGCTAACACACCGCTATTTTACGCCGTGATTCGGCTTGTCCGAGACGTTTCCGCGTCCTGCGACTAAGCTTCTTTTGAAGCAGCGATTTGGTTTTTTTTGGAGCTGCTTGCGGGCGGCGGGGCGGCGGCGCGGCGCGGCGGCGGCGGCGTCGGGGCGGCGCGCGAAGTAGGTAGCGGGATGGTCTTCGTCGTTCGCGCAGCCGCCGATAAGGAGGGGAGGGGGTGGCGGCAGGGCACGCGGCCGGGCCGCTAAAATCACGCTTAAAAATAAGATTAAGCCGCTGCGTGCTTCACAAGACGCGCTAATTAACGTCAGTGTGCTTATAACTTCAAAGAAAAACACGAAGTTCAAAGAAAAGCAGTCAAAATAGCATAGACAATTTTTTCATCTTTAGTAACCATAGAGTTATAGTAATCAACCATGCGAGTTTTTGAACGAAACCTACTTTAGCCAATCACAAGCCATGGTTTTCTTTTCAATTTGTAACGACTTCTTTCACAACGTCATGTCAATCAAATTTGAAAACAAACGTTCGTTCTTTCACTCGATATATACTGGTTATTCTGAATTTGTGAAAACTAAATAATTTTCTGCTGAGTTCTGTGCTACAATTCTATCAATTTTGAATGTTATCTTATTTCCAACAAGAAATAGCATATTCAAAATGTTATCTCTCACTAACGAAGAAGTGAACAAACATTTGTAAGTTTTACTAACAATGGCTATGATGGGGCTTCATTTTCAATCTATGTTCTTCCATAGCAGATATATTTATCATGGCTTTAGGCTAAAACTACTTAGAAAACTTCTTAGATGTCCTTGTGTAGAGCATGCCACTTGGCTTAGATGCCCGCCACCACTGTTTTCACTCTATTGGGCTAGGTTGGGGCGTTGTTTTATTTTTCATGGCATCCTGAGGTCTCCTCTCCAGCCGAAGCCAGTCAAACTAGAAGCTCTGCTCTGTTTATTAGTTATTCCTTGAAATAGTAATGTAATTATTCAAGCAACGGGCATCAAAACATTATTATTATTTGTTATTTCACAATTTTTACCTCAAATGTCTTACAGTAACGATGTCAACCACGAAATAGCTCTAAATATCCGCAATATGATGGAAGAGCTTTGGGTGAACTGGTCCCATCTTGGAGTGGATGACACCACAAAGGTCTCAAATATCAATAAACTGGTGCAAATTGAAAAGGAACTGCACCGAGATGTTATTAGTGAGACAAGACAGAAGCTGAAGACTATGCAGGCTCAGGTTGATAGTAAGTATACTTATTACTTTCTAGGCTAAATATTTATGACTAGTCTGTCCTGGCTTTGCATGGGTGGACATTTGTTTTTTAACATATCTATAAAAAAGGCCCCAGTTATAATGTGGTATGGGTGTGTGTGTAGCTCCCAAGGATACTGGTGAAAGAGTTTTTGTAATTGGTCCAGTAGTTGAGTTCACTTGTTACAAACATACAAATGTATTTCTTTATGATATTAGTGTAGATGACTTTGCATCAAAATTCTTTAATCAGACACTTAAAATGGTTACTAACCTTTTTAAAAGTTAACAGATCTATGCATGAAGCTTATCACATAATTAAGCCAAATAAATGACTTGAACAAATAATTGACTTAACATTTTATGGTTATTATAGTTTACACTAATGGGTAATTTCAAGAATTCAAATATTATCCCTAAAATGGTAACCACATTCCCCTACTGAGGAAGGATGCAGGTTTAAGTTCCATCAAAGTCCAAAATTTTTAAAGATATTATTTGATTTCTTATAAATTGACTTCAAGTTCCAATAAAGGACTGCTTAGCTTACACAATATTACTGTTTTTGTCACAGAGCTGAAGGAAGAGACAGATGAGTTGAGCAAATATTTGTCAGTGGATATCACAATTCTGGAATTCAGAGATGAGATGATGCTAGTGGATTACAAAAAAGAATTGGAACAACAAATTGCAGGGTAAGTCACTTTCTTATAACTAACACCTTACAAACAAGTCATCAAAATGTTATAATTGTTTCTTCACCCATCAGATTATGAAAGTATTATAAATATAAATAAAAAAAAGACATGTGGCACTCGGGGACTGCCGCGGTAAAGCTATTGCAATGCCATCTAGAGGCGAGTTGCTGAACTAAAGAGACAAACGTCAAGGTTTTTTCGTTACGGAATTTCTGGATTCGGCCCCTGCGCTCAAGGCCCGCGATAGAAGCTATGCAATAGCTTAATAATGCTGCAGACAGCATCATCTACTAGTCCCAAGCCAAGCAGTTTGTGTTATGGGTACTAGATGACTAATATACATAATACATTACATAGATACTTAGTTATTTTTTATTATACAAAGTAAATACCCAGAACATTCCAAACATTTGTCTCAGGATGGGAATTGAATACAACCTCCTGTGTTGCAGTTGGACCTTTGCCCTCCGCACCACATCGGTTGTCAAAAGTAAAGAAATAGAGAGTGCATCTGGGTATGCTTATACTCTTGTGCACTATTATAATGGGCTTCACACACAACAGATATAATGTAAAGATGTATAATTATTATTATATGATACATCTATTTATATCAGAAATTGTCAGGAGACCACACACAGCAGCTGTTATGTATATTCTTATAGTATGAAATATTAAGGAATGTAATATACTTTATAGCTGCCGTGTGTGATGTGCTTAATATGCCCTGCACACATGGCTATTCTCTGCTAAGACTGGCTGTGTACAAAATTCAAACTAAAGTTTTCCAGTCAAAAAAGGGCCTTTGTGTTGCTTGCCGAAACCAGTCTAGAAACATGAGTTTCCCAATTTTCTCAATTTCATGCTTTCTCTTTCAACAACCATCTTGCATTTCAATGAACACAGGTACAGAGAACAAGTGGAACAGCGTCGCTCAAAGATGGAGCGCCTCCTCGAATGGCAGCATGACCTCACTGAGAAGCTGGGAGTCACCATCCAGGATTTGCAGGAAGTCCCGCTGCCATCTGAGGAAGAACTGGATCATCTGAAAGATCAACTTAACATTCTACAGGCAGAGAGGGACAAGCGTGTTGAGACATTCTTGGGTGTGCAAGTTGAGATTAGGGATATTATGGGTAAGTTGTGACTTTATTTTTACCACCAATATTCAATATTAAAATTTTTGCTGGTATCTGGCAATGACAATGCACTGCATTGTCATTGCCATACAGCAGGGCAATGCAATGCGGGGGATACTTTCTACTGGTATATGGATCAGTTGAGCTACCTGTAGTTTTTTGTAACAGTCTGCAGTAAGCTCAATTGTTTGAATTATAATTAATAGTCTCATTAATTTATATTATTCCATTGTAATTTTCTTAGTCAATTTAGTTCTAAACCTGGTATAACACAAACATTGGCTACTTTCTATGATATAAATAAAATAAACCTTATTTCTCTATCACAATTTGAATTTTATCCTCAACCTTAACTCTTTTTTTTACAGAAAAACTTCAGATCAAGCCGCAGAACAAGTTTGAACAGTCTGTGGTTACCTCCTTATCAGTAGATTTTAAGGTAACTGATCTCAACATGGACCGACTAGCAAAGCTGCATCAAGAACTGCAGGAGAAATATGAACAGACCAATAACAGAGTAAGTAAAAGACCAAAATAATTTGCATGATCATTTTCTATGATTATGATGAAGGCGAAGTACTTTATTTATATGATCTCTAGAACCGTTTGTCCGTACGAAATCATAGTCGACCTCGTTAGTTACGCGTTAGTTTGATTGTGGGCGCGCAATAAAGTACATAATTTTATAAGCGAAAACTGTTAAGCTTTAGTTATATCACTATTGTATCTACTTACTTAAGTTTTACAAGCTGTTTGTTTTCCATGTAAATTAAAATAAATAAAATAAAATTAAATAAAATAATGTTTTCAATGCTTATTTATCCAGGTATTGGAACTTCGCGAGCGTCTCTCGAAGCTTTGGGAGTGCTTGGTAGAGGATAACGTCTTTAAAACGAACTTCTTGCTCGCGCACCCCGGATGCTTCCCGCAAACTGAAGCCGCCATCAAAGAGGAGATCAAACGCTGTGAACAGATTAAACGTCAGAAAATTGCGGTAAGCTTACGGCTAAACGCCTTTTCCTTTGAACCGTGTTGGACAATACTCAATATATTTTTAAGTGATATATAGTCATTCATAACATTGGTCTCTTAAAATCATAAATTGTGGGAGCTAGAATTCCCCGGCCCACGCACCAGTCCGCACTGCAGGAGTAGTAGCACGCGGCGCATTTTAGTAATATGCGGCTTGTTCGGCGCGGATAGGCGCACTTGAAAATGAATTAACTTTCTCTCTTCTTCTTAGTCGCAAAAATCTTTATTTTCTATAATACAATAATGTACTTGCACTTAAAAAAGGTCCAGTTATAAAATTAAACACTGACAAGGAAATAAAGTGATAGCACGCGGCGCATTTTAGTAATATGCGGCTTGTTCGGCGCGGATAGGCGCACTTGAAAATGAATTAATTTTCTCTCTTCTTCTTAGTCGCAAAAATCTTTATTTTCTATAATACAATAATGTACTTGCACTTAAAAAAGGTCCAGTTATAAAATTAAACACTGACAAGGAAATAAAGTGATATTCGGTTCGGTGCGTCTGACAGAGTGGTCGTGGTCGTCATATCAGAAAGGTAATACTCAAAAGCAAATAAGATTTCAGCAGCTCTCAAGTGACAAATTTTTGAATGATTTTTATCATAAAAAATCGTGATGAGTTGACTGAGTGGAATGAGAGACCCAGTAGACTAATATTTAAATTTCCACAGGTGTTTGTTGCCAACGTTCGCACCAAGATTAAACTTATGTGGGACAACATTATGTACTCGACAAGCGAGCGCGAAGAGTTCCTGCATTACTACCAAGATATATTCTCTGAGGATACACTGGCATTGCATGAGATGTATTTTGAGAAGATTGCTAAATACTACGACGACAATAAGTAAGTAGTGCACTTAAAAATTATAATAGTCTTGAATATGATTGAAACGCTGGAATTTTATTTTTGCGGAAAATAATAGAAAGTGACTACCTATCGTTGTTTTCAACAAAATTATCTGACCTATGCCACAGTTGTTTGCAATCGTCATCATTTTATATCATCTATAATATAAAAATAAGTCGGGTTTTCCTTCCTAACGATATAACTCCAGAACGCACGAACCGATTTCCACGGTTTTGCATTCGTTGGAAAGGTCTCGAGCTCCGTGAGGTTTATAGCAAAGAAAATAGTAACAACGCGTGCGAAGCCGCGGGGCGCAGCTAGTCATTAAATAAAAAATGCTGGAAAATCCACACAGCATCATCTAGCTCCAAGGTGAGCCGATAGAGATCATTATATGATGCGCTCGTCATTTGTTTTATCGAAAACTAGTCCAATAGAACGTTTTGAATAGTGTTACTTTCCTAGATAGTGTTTTGTTTTCAAAAGGAAACCTAATACGATGCTCTGGAAGTCTTAGGCCAAATGTATATAGGTACTAGAACTAAAGAGAAGTGTCATGGGTACTAACTGCCTCAACCTCAACCGCCTGTATTTGTCCACTGTTGGACGCAGGCCTCCTTCTGATAAGCGCCCTGTTGGCGTTTATCTTATGGGGGGTAATGCCTATGATCCCCACGCTGGGCTTGCGGGTTGGGGATCGCAGTTCGGCGGTAGAATTGTTCTGCAGGGGGCACTGCTGCTCGCCCCCGGTGGATATCCCTTAGTCACCTTCTTACGACACCCACGGGAAGAGATGGGTTGGTGCAAATTCTATGCCAGCACCCCACAGCTAGATAACTGAATATACATTATACAATACATTACAAATATAGTTTTTCTTTATTATATAGAAAACACCCAGAACACCCTGGAAAAATATCTACAGGTCGTCAAACATTTGTCCCGAGGCGGCAATCGAACTCGCAATATCCTGCGCTGGAGGTGGTCCTTCGCCCGCAGTGCCAGAGAGATCGTAAAGGTCAATTCATCATCAACCCTTAGCTGGTATAATGTTGGGAAGAGGCCAATTTGTGTGGTCTATCTGTTTTGGGCTGATGCATGCAGAATTTTCCAATATTACACTTGCAACTTTAACTTGTGTATGAGTTTATTCGCTTGTCACATGGTAAAACTCTATTTTCCAGGCAAATCTATGATCTGGTTCTGAACCGCAAGAACCTTTGGCTAAAAATGACGGAGCTCGAAGCCCGCGCGTCGGAACCTGGCCGCTATCACAACCGGGGCGGCCAACTCCTCAAAGAAGAGAGGGAAAGAAAAACAATTGCCAGCAACGTGAGTGGAAATTGCTTTTGCAATACTCGAGCCATTTTCAAAGTCTTTCATGACTTAAATTCGTGTCGTGTTGGAAAACTAATTACTTATCAGCATTTTACGTGAGGAAAGGACAATAAGTGCATCAGTGTTCGCCTGTGATCGGCTACCTTGTAACAAAACTGATGCCATCTAATTCTAATTCTAATTCTAAGTGGGGGAACTAAGATCTGCACGGACGTCTCGCATAGGAGTGTATTGTGCATTATCCCCCTGCCTAAGCAGGCCCTAACCAGCCCAGCTCCTTGAAGTATCGGAGCAGGACTTTAGGTGACTGACAGCTTCGTTTCAGCTTTTCTGTGGGTGTGGATGGGGTTGATTCCTCAATGAGGCACTTTAGCCCTGTTTTGCGTCTGGCCTCCTCTGTGGCCGTGCAGTGTACCACAACGTGTTCCACAGTCTCTTCTTCTTGGAAGCAGACACGACATAAGCTGCTGTCTGTGGCTCCAGTCTTGAAAAGATGATGGTTCAATTCACAGTGACCTGTGATGATGCCCACCATCGTTCTTAGGTTCTCCCAGCTCATTTTGAGCATCGTGTTGGTGGTTTTCCTGTCTTTGGAAGGGAATATTGAATTAGTATGCTTGCAGTCTATCCGACGCTCCCATAGCTTTTGGTGTTCTTTTTCAGAGTTTAGTTTTAGTCTGTTTTTGACTGATGCCATGTAAACTTTACTTTATTATATTATACTACCTATTTTGTGCCGCCACACCAGGACCTGTCCGAAAATCAGCGCCGTTACAGCCTCGGCTTGTAGCGGCATAATGCTGAGACAGGGACCCTTTTGGCCCCTTATATAACAACATGTTCCTGCCTTTTTACTTTTATATACCTACGCTATACTATCCTTTTTACGTTCATTATTATGTAATTTCTTCCCTTATTTTATTTACTGACTGTACACCTGTTATTTCTACATAATGTGTCGTGTTATATGTGTCTTATGTAATGTTTCCAAATAAATTTATTTTCTTTCTTCTTTCTTCTAAATTGTCTTTTGCAAATGTCAACAGGCCATTGACTGATGTGTTTTCTCTTGTGCGAAACACATCCACTTTCTTCCACCATCTTTATGCATAGACAACACATTAAATTTTTTCTCTGTAGCTGCCGAAAATAGAAGCCCAAATCCGCGACCTGGTGAAGGCATATGAAGCTCAAGCCGGCAAGACCTTCACAGTCGACGGTAAGCCGCTACTGGCGCTCATAGAGGATGAGTGGGAAACCAGGAAAGCGGTGAGTGTTCTTTTATATAATTTAATGTATAAAGCTGTATAAAATATAATGTATAAAACTACTCTCTTATTTCTTTTGACCTTTGTGGCGCGGTGAGCGAAAGTCTGCCTGCGACGCAGGAGGTTGCGGGTTCGAATCCCGCCTCGGGACTGATAAATAAATAAATCAAAAAAAGACGTGTGGCACTCGGGGACTGCCGCGGTAAAGCTATTGCAATGCCATCTAGAGGCGAGTTGCCGAACTAAAGAGACAAACGTCAAGGTTTTTTCGTTACGGAATTTCTGGATTCGGTCCCCGCGCTCAAGCCCCGCGATAGAAGCTATGCAATAGCTTAATAATAAATAAATAATTCTGGACAATTCACACAGAATTATCTAGCCCCTAGCTAAGCAGAGCTTGTGTTATGGATACTAGATAACTGATATACTTAATACAATACACTACATACATAGATATTTTTTATTATACATAGAAAACACCCAGAACTGATGTTAGATGTCACAACTGATTATGTACGACCAGTGTTCTGGTCGTACATAGAACGATGTGTGGAAACGATGTATGATAAAAAATATTTATTTATGTATTTTATTTTTTAAGTATATCAGTTACCTGGTACCCATAACACAAACTCTGCTTACCTTTAGGCTGCATAATGCTGTGTATTATTTATTTATATTTATTTATTATCTAGTCCCATTATTGTGTTAGGGTCAGTTATCTTCACTATAACCACACAAACTTGCACTTTACTGGAATCTGTTCCTCAACAAAGTCCTTCTATCACAGGAGCGTCACAACAAGCTATCAGCCCGCAAGCAAGCTCACACTCCGGCGACCACTACGCTGCTACGATCGCTCGCCACCTCGCCGCTCGGGAAACGTAACCGCACCGCCGCCGGTCTAGCCGCCACTGCTGAGAAGAGGTAAGCTCTAGTTATACCTACAATCTAGTAGACATAAAGCAGCGTCTCGCAAGCAACCGTGGATATTTCTTTTCAGAGTCAGAGTCAGAGTCAAATCGTTTATTTCTTTAGACTTACAAAATAAGCACTTAGACAAGTAATTTTTTTACTAGACAGCTTGATAAATAGTAATTACTATCAAATAAGAAATAAGGTGCAAATGACTCTGGTGCAATGACTGGAAAAAGTAAAAAAAGATTATACCATGGGAACTCTTTAATGGGATAAAAAATAGTCATGTATTGTATGTGTGTTATTACTCTTTATATTTTTCTATTAGCTGTATGGTGCTGGCTTAGAATTTTCACCACCCCATCTCTTCCCGTGGGTGTCGTAAGAGGCGAGGGATATCCACCGGGGGGCGGGCAGCAGCAGCGCCTCCTGCAGAACAATTTTACCACTGAACTGCGATCCCCAACCCGCATGCCCAGCGTCGGGATTATGGGTATTACCACCCCTATAGATAAACGTCAATAATGCGCTTATCAGGGGGAGGCCTACGTCCAGCTGTGAACCGATACAGGCTGTTGGGTTAAGGTTGAGGATATGTTATTCCAGACCTATGATTCAATTAAATTGAAGATTTCAGAGGCGTTTAGAAGTTAGTTGCTGAAGAAGAAACAAACGTACACACTTTTGTACAACATGTCCTGCGCACATGGCAAGTCGAGACTGACCGCCGTGGCTGAAAATTCAGCAATTGAAATCATTGTATGAATGGAAGGATTTTATTACATTTGGCACTTGGAAGAAAAATAAAGAATAAGTTTAAAAGTTCGTGTTCGTTAGTTGATGTGTTCGCCATTGACATAAAACAGTTTTTCCGATTCCCCAGGCCCCCATCAAAGCGGCAGCTCATGACCGGCAGCGCTACCAAAGCCGTCACCGCTATCTCCAACAACTTGTCCGCGCTTAAGAGATCCGCTTTTTCCACTGTAAAGAGGTAAAGAGTCTTCCTATACTATAATAAGATTTCATCCGGTTTAACTATAACTTGTCCATTTTGAATAAGGCATAAACGTAAACAAACCGCCCATACTTAACCTAAAATTCACTTTGTTGGCGCGTCCTTTTATACGTAATTTACATTACTTGTCGATTTTAGATCCTCCCTTCAATAAAAATTGCTTACAATTATATCAGAAACTCGACGCCAAGCAAGTGAGATTTTGTTATTTGTGTCGTATTTTGTTTACTAACATGCTCCATTCAACGTGGACAAACCATAGACATCTGTAGATCGATGTTTAGATTGCTCCTACCGCATTTTTGCACTGGCCACTGATCCGCTCTTCCAGTCCCTGTAAAAACTGGTAAAGATGTGCCTTAACAAATGTAGATCACTATCTACAGCACAAACTACGACACAAGCATAAGATTTATATTAAATGTAGGTACTCAAAATTTGAGGTCGTTTTACACTAGCGAAGCCCATATTTATATGTTAAACAAACGAATTGACAAGAAGCCCATATTTTTATGTTAAACAAACGAATTGACAAAAATCCGTGGGTGTAATACCTACTTTATGCTCTTTTAATGCTTCCGTCTATAATTTTATTTTGTGTAGTTTAGAATGAGTTAGGTGGCCACCAAGATCAACTTCGTATTTATGCCTAAACTATACAAAACACAACTGATAGCTGAAACAAATTGACCAATGAATTAAAAAAAAAAACTCAGTTTTACGTAAAATAAGAATAAATATGTATGTCGGTGGCGGCGCTAGTGTGAGCCGTAAAAGTTCAATCAACCATGTTTTTAAATATATTTCGTTACATAATACGAGTATGTTTAATGACGTTTTTATCGTTTTAGCGCACCTTCTTCTGGCTGTAACGAGTAAAGTATAAATGTGTAATACCTTTAGTTAGCCTTGTTTTCGATTTACTTCACCGATTTTTATTTGGCCGACAACTAGATTACAACAAATACTTTGTTACAGCTCATAATTTAAGAAGTGATTTATGTAGCGCAACTAAATTACTTTACTTCAAAACGGTCAAGTAAATTGTATATGTTGTGTAAAATGTAGTTAAATGATATTTTTCATTCCATTACGATTTCAGCGCTCACTAGCGAATAAACAGCATTGCATCATTGTTTGTAAGTCAAGTTAATGAACCAAAGCACTCACATTAGTTCATACAGCAATTATTTTTTTCAAAGTAAATTGCATTGCGTAAGTTGAAGGAATGAGAAATATCGCACTTGTGACTTATATAATTAATTGACGTAGAACCAAATGAACGTAGTGTTTAAAGTACCCTGTAATTTTAATTACTGTTGTCTAGCCGTCACCTATTATTCAACAGTAGCTTGTAAGTAATTAATAACATTTCGCTACGTCGGCGTCGGTCGGCGTCGTCATGCGTGATAAAAAAGTCCGCAATTAACGACCGAAATGGCGCCTGCGAGGTGGCGGGTTTGATTCTCTACTCGGGTCAAATGGGTCGTGAATTAGAAATACTTTTTTACGTTTCACAATCTGAAAATATTTGGTTTGGTCCGGGGATTCTGGGTATTTTCTGTGTATAATAAAAAATAAATATCCATTTAATGTATTGTATTAGTAGGTAAAGCAGTGATCTCTATAGCACCCATGACACAAGCTTTGCTCAGCTTGGAGCCAGAAGATGCTGTGTGGATGGTCCAGCATTATTTATTTAGTTATTTTATATCTTGTGTTGTAGTTTTAGTTACAACGTCGATCGATAGTAGAATAGGCTTAGTTGACATGGATCGTTGATCTCATGTAGATCTATGCATGCACTAGTGATCGAGCATCGACCGACGCAGTCAGTCGATTGGTGTAATCACACTATTATACAAGGTGGAAAGTTAGAAGCATAAGAGCTCATCTCAAGACTATTATACAATTATTTTAATATAAATGTATTTGGGGTGGTGTTCTTTGAAAGATAGATAATCGGGCGATTAGCAGCTTCGTCGATTACATTCGATGATTGTATAAAAACTCAGGTCAAAAACGTCAAATAAAATGTAATTGTCCGATATTCTTTTTTAAAAAAAACCACATTTACTATGATTTTTGGTTTTTATAGTACTTTTCCACACTCAGGGAAAGTTTTATGCATTTTGTCCTTTTGTCCATATATATTTGTTTCAATCTTAAACACAGCGAGTCTACGCGAAAATACCCATATCTACGTTTGTATTTAATATAATTATTTGGTCAGATCGATATACCATTGCGCGGGGTCAATACTTAGCTATTTCCTAAAAGCACCTAAAACCGATGGAGCTATAAGAAAAAATGCTCAACCTAATCTTCTACCCGTTATAATTGCTGTTAAAAATTGATTGTTATGCAATAGAAGATAAGACTTAGATTCGTTTGTGAGCTGTATTTTATATTCGTCGGTATTATTATAGAGTTCGCACACATATTTATTATTTAGTTATTTAGGCATATTCTCTTGTTAATCCATATTAGATAATTTAATTATATTTCACTTTTATATTAGAAAGTACCTATTGTATAAAGTTGCTATTAGGATATGATTTACCTTTTGCGTATTTCTTAATTTAATTTAGAAACCATGTGTTAGAGGGAAGACTGGTTATCTGTAACACAGTTTTTATAAACTAAAACAGAAACCAGGGACCTTTCACTTGTTTCATATATTTAATTTGGAAAAAAATGATTTTGTTTATCTCTAGGCGCTTCAGCGGCCGTTTGGTGGCGAGGGGAGTAACCGAATCAAAGGGCGATGCGAAGAGGAAGCTGGATTACGCAACCGACCAGAAGAAAACTCCTAAAGTTGTCGTCAGTGGCAGTATTCTGAAGCATAAGCGTACGGTGAGTGATCAAATCATCGATAATATTATAAATTCGAAATTATCTCGGTCCGTTGTCAGCCAAGGGCAGAAGATGCTTTTTTACAGTTATCCTAGCTGATGCCCGCGGCTTCGTACGCGCAAGCTTTATTGCAGGAATGATAGATACATTACAATAGGTGTTTAGAAAGTTCTTAAAGAAGAAGAAAACTAACTACTGTATCCTGCAATTGGCGGTCTTATCCCTTGCAGAGATATCTACCAGACAATCATCGTATACAAGGCACCTTATGCCGCCGGCTACCTCTGCGCTAGTTGTAACTAGCTGTGCATAAGTTGGCCTAAGCCAATGTCAGTGAGTCGGACACTAGGGTCGCTCACTACCCCCGAACTAGTTGGTACTGTATCTCGGGTGGCAGTAAACTACCCCTCGCGCCGGCCTTGACAGTAGTCAGGCTCAACTTTAAATAATAGATTCGGCTGTTATACAAAAATAAAAACCGTTAATAAAAAAGAAAATAGGAAGTTACATTGTTTATTCTAATGTACCAAAGATTCGATAACTTTTCGGATTACGATGCTTAGTGAATATTAGAAGGTCACTAAGCAGTAACAGATTATTTTGTATGAATTTCTGGCTGGTTTCTTAGATGAAGACTGGCATTCAAAGAGATGAACTCACATAACCTTTACGGAATTTGAAAAACTATGCTACATTGTGCTTTGTTTGCTTCCAGTCGCACGGCAAACGCAAAAGCAACAGCCGCAAGTCAATGAACGCGACGCGCTCCACCGCATCTGAACAGGAACAAAAAGACCCGCTCATGGAAACCACTATGCTTACAACTTACACTGATTTTAAGGTAATTATTGATACAAGAAACAAGATTTCATTGATAAATTTTAAATTTACATGTCAAACACATTACATTACATTATTACTACTTGTTTAATATATTACATTATTGTTAACTTATTTTCAAATTAAGTACATTATTTCATTTTAATTTATATTATTATTATTTTGCTTTACTATTTACCTAATTTAATCTAATCCGCTATAGCCTACCTATGTTTTGCTCCTGTCATTTTTTGGATCGTTAAATCAGGCACGGGGATTGTATTCTGCAGTTCGGGTAGCTCTAGGTAACTCACTCTAGCTCTAGTAACTCACTCTAGCTGTAGACACCCTCTCCTCTCCTCCACTGTTCTTAGTTCAGTCCTAATTCGAAACTCATAATTGTTCCGTTGAGACAGTATTATGCTGTGTAGCATGTGGTAAATACATACTACACATTGTAATAACACCTATGTACATCCGAAACGACAAAGACCTATATGTATTAGGGTGCTTCATAATTAACCAAAAAAAATTTTTTTAGTATGGTGCGTGTCACCCTTTTATTCTGTTCTAGGGCACAAAAACGTGTAATTTTTATTTATTTTTTAAAGTAATATTTAGGGGTCGCTACCAGCAAATAAAAAATATGAAAAAGGAATTTTTGAGATTTTTTTAACTAAGTTAAAAAAAGACAACCGTACATAAATAATATAACTAGTAGGATTAAAAAAACAGCTTATGCTAATAAAGTAATTTTCTTTGAATCAGGGTACTTTTGCCTGAAATTTTTAACAACCAAAAGAAGGAATTGTTATTGTTCTTCGTCTGTGGTAATTAGTTTATTATATTCGTCAATCAATGCTACGTCGCCGCGTTCCGCAATGTCGTTCACCACTCTCATAGAATGTACAATTTATCTGGATGCTTTGTAGTCTTCATCTTCTTTCCAAAGACGAGGTTCTTTTTGCAAAAATGCAGATGGAATTCCCAGAATTCTAAAAAATCTTAAGATGTTGCTGGTCACCAAATCCCCAATATTTTGACGAAGGAGAAGGATTTGCTTGGATCTTAGTCAAAATATTGCTTTGGGAAATAGTCTGGACCTTCGTCATTCAGTACAATTACCATTTTTTGTTTGGTTTCAAGAGAAACTTCGTCATCAATCAAAGCAAATGCAACAAGTTCTTGGGAGAGATACCACTCCACTGCCTGCTATATTTTCTAAGCATCATAAAGCGTCAGGGTCTGAAGAAACTGTACTGAACTTATTCTGTTCAATTTTAGGCCCAGCAGATCTGAATCGTTTGAAGATAAATATTTCTGGTCCACTTGTTGGACCTAGTGCTTGAACTAAGATTGCTTCTAGCAGTATTTCCATTATATCGTGACTACAGGTTAAAACAAAGAGCATCTTTTTCCATCTTTTTTTTATCTAATAGAATGCAAGCACCTGCTCTTAAACCAGTGTTGACCGCAGTGGTGTCGAAACAAAAGTATTTTATTTTGTCGCTCAAGTTCCATGAAAGAGTATCTTATACATCTGAAGCACACGCCTCCCGTGCCGCGCAGTAGTTTGTTGCCTATTTCAAGCCGTGACTGGTGCGTGCAGGAGGGGGAGAGGGATGGGAATGAGTGTCCTTGTACAGACAAATGTGACAACGAGATCCATTAGTATGTTTTATCATGTTTAAATGATGAATATAGCTGTTTTATACACATATTTATTTACATTATATTATTATACAGCATAAAACAGCTATATTCATCATTTATACATGATAAAACATACAAGTTATCAATATCATATTTTTGTCAAACTTTGACACGAGGTTGAAAAAAAATCACAAACTACATTTCTTTTCACGTACTCGTTTTTTCATAGAAAATGTATGGGAATTGTTTTTTTTTATTATTGTCAAAACTTGCGATTTGATTTGGTATGTTACTTTGGGGAAAGTGTTCCTGGTTGGAAATAGAGTCGATTAAGACCAACTTGTTTTTTTTGACAAATGTCATTTTTTGGGGGAACCGTCCTTTTTTCAAAAAACTAAAAATGGCAATATTTTTTTCATTAAAATAAACAGAAAGTCCCTTAGAACAAAACCTTCTAACCAAAAGAAACGGTAGCTACCCTTAAGGGGCCAAAAATTTTAAATAAAATTTTTTTTTTACCCTTAAGGGTTTATATGGTCGTCAAGTACAAGAAACAATATGAATAATTAAATAGCTAAGTTGTGTCTTTTGAATAGTTTGAAGGTAGTTTGTGATATGAAAAATTATAAGAAGCGTGCCATAATATCTGTTATCTATTCTGTTGATATCCCTTCCAGGATCTCATCAACGACAAGAAAATCGGCCGCAGCTCCTTGGCAGTCAAGGATACGGAAAAACCCATCATGCCCATAATACTCTGTGAAAGATACGATGCTACACCAAAAAAGACGAGCAAACCTAAATTACCATTGACTCCTAAAACAGGCAAGGAGAATATTCAGCATGTGAATCAACAGTACTTAGCTCCTAAGAGCAACCTGTACACGCCAACCCGCCTCACTCGATCCGCTTTGAAGATTAGCAGCGAAGGATTCACCCACGCTCCACTCAGTACCGCCACACCCAATTTGCGAAAACAGAACACGGAGTCCAAAATAACCCTCAAAACAACACCCAATAACGTCAGAAGGTCCCAATCATATTCCCATTTAGGCAGAGTCAGAAACTTGCCGCCTCTCATGTGAACAGGATGGAGCTGTTTTTGCGCTCATACATTTTTGCATCGGTTTTTCACACTTCACAATTCATTTGTTGTATACTCCGCCGACGCCTTTATTTTACTTTTGATATCTAAATTGAAAATGAATTAGTCATGTCACAATGCAATAACGAGAATTTTTAATTTTGTAAAAAAGTAGTGATATTTAATTTTTTTAAATGAACATTTTGTCAGTCATTCTTAGTTTTAGGCGTCTAAATAACTATAGTTCTAGAACGCGCATAGATATTTAATACAATAATTCTAATAATCATTTTGTCGTTTTATTGGCTATTAAGTGTCCACCGCGGCATAACACGCTTTTTACAAGACAGACTGAAGTCTTTTAACCTTTTATCACAATTTTTATACATTTTCATGGCAAAATAAACAAAAACAACAATCAGTTGGTTCGATAGTACGTAGTTTTTGTAAGTCCAATATTTTTCGTGTTTACATATTCTCATCTCTAATAATAATACAGTCTGTGAAATGTTGCATTCATCCATTCAGTCTTAATTTTCTTAAATAAATTAGCAAAGCAATACAGATACAGCGCGTGATGAAATATGAAGTTATAGACTTGTATGTGTCAAAAGTAAAATAAACCAGTGGACGGAGTATGGTATGTAAAACGCAGAAACTCGTATTAGGGATTCTGTTCAGATGAATAGCAAGTTGTGATTAGCTTATTGGTTTACTAGATTAGTTATTGATATATTTCGTAGCTTAGAATTGAGCAGACGTTAATTTTCAGATGTATATTTCCTGCAACAATACTAATATTTGACATGTTACATGTTTTATAGAATAACACTTTAGTAATTTATCGATAGTATTTAATTTTATGACATTTTTTAATACTTATAAGTTGCAATTTATAATTATTTGTTACGTTTTAGATAAGGTTTTAGTTTTACCAATTATTAGCATACCTATCATTTGACATAGAAGATCTGAAGTTATTAGAAGTCAATCACCATGTATTAAACGTTGATCGTAGTGAGAATATTTGCGTGCTTTTATAGGCAGCTTTGCCGGGCCTATTTCGAAATGGCGCGTGTACTTAATAATATCAGTATTCATAAGAACGTCCATGCGCCTAATATGACGTAATTTTATTTCCAACTGTAAATAAATTATGATTATAATATATTTTCTAATATTAATAATACTTGTTTTTCTCATAGCCTAGTAGATTTGTTTACGTAAATGGTTCCGGGGTTAGTGTGAAAATGTCAATATTTTTTGATTTTCACGTTGGGTTATCTGGGAGGAGATTTAGAAGAGCCGTTGATGGTGATAAGGCTGATATTGAATTGTTTATTGACGGTGAACATACAAAGAAGATATTTCAGCCTGTTGACATCGGCAGTTTAATGTAAGTCGTCATACATACCGTCTTTCTAAAACATTGTTCTGAATTGTTTGCTTGTTTCCTTTATAGTCCAGTCAACAAAGGATTGAAGTGAATTAGAGTCAATTGCACCTTATTTCTTATTTGATAGTAATTACTATTTATCAAACTGTTAACATAGTAAAAATTTGAATTGTCTAAGTACTTATTTTGTAAGTCTAAAGAAATAAACGATTTGACTCTGACTCTGACTCTGATTGTGGATGGAAAGGTCGAAAGAATAGAATAGGAAATAAGTAAAATTAAAAAACCAAAGAAGTAATTTTATTAGCTTTCAATTTAATCGCATGACGAACAGACTTACAAAATTAATCTGAAATGTATGACAACTTTTTTATGAAATTTTTCGATGACAAGCTAAATGTAAGCAAAACATTAATAAAACGGGAGACCTTTTATAGGTCCACTTCTAGGGTTCGTCTCACTTTTTAGTATGTTTGTCTCAAAACCAGTCCTAACAAAGTTCCGACGTACTTAATTGCTTTAGAATTTTCCACCCAACTTTTTTTAGGCACTAAGTTTTTGTATTTCTACAGTGAACTGTCTACGCTGTCGATATGTATGATAAACGAAGACAAAGATGTTGTAGGCTTTATGGCTCTAAACGATTATCCCAATGTGGACGGCGTCGATCCGGCAGACTGGGAATTGTGGATTCGCAACATGTATCAGTCAGTATTATACTTACTACCCATCATTTCCATTGCCGCCGGCTTACTGACTGTTTACGTTTACACAACAGTGCAGTGAACCAAATTCTGAAAGAAAGATGATTATCAATAGACCATTACGGGCCGTTTTTGTCCGTTGATCATCTACTTTAGTAATTTTAGTAAAAACTTCATTTTTCGTATTATGCTAGCCTTCTTAAATATACTAATGAAATAACATGAGAGCTGGTGTGTCGCAGCGCATCAGCATTGCCATACACACTACAGCAGCGAATGTAGCCATCGCCTTAGCCATCGAATATATTTTAATGAAATAATGAATATTTGCAGACGATTCTATTTATCGCGTAACACGCTGTTCATACACTTCATGTGTTGTAAGGATTCGGTGACTGAGTACTTTTTTGAAGAAGCGTTAGTCTCAGTGTTTAATAACGACGTGTATTTATCTCAAATCGTTTTGTTGGTTTCTTCTGAATGTCTGTATGGTGAGTCTTTATTTGTTTCTACAATTAGGTAAGTATTTGACTTCTGTTTTTTGCAATTGTTATCTGAAATTATTATTATTATAATTTTTCTCTTCTATTCTATTAAATAATCTTAGATTTGTGAATTTTTGCAGAGAATCTGTCTTACTACAACGTTCTCAATAGGCGTAACATGAACAAGTACCCAGCAAGACGGGATGAGGACGACGATAAATTCCGCTACCTCTACGCCGCGCTGAGACAAGATCACTGCCCTAAAATGAACATCAGAAGAGCCGTGTATGTACTTAACATACATATAATAATCTTCTTAGAAATCAAATGATCTCCTTTAGGTGGAGCTTACGGCAGCGGCGGCGGCGGCGCCAGTGATTTTCGACTTCTAAGTCACTTGACTTCGTGGTTATCAAATTCCCCTACTAAGAGGAAAACGCGGGTAACGCGGGGTCCCATCAGTCTTAGAAATTACCAAATTTATAAGCTAATTAATAACCAAAAAACTTAACAATCTTTTGTCCTCGCGAACCATGCAACAAAGACGAGCAGAACGGAATTTGTAGGCCAAATTGGTGGGCGGTTAGCATCTGGACAGTCGTCGCGTCGCGTCGATGGTAGTTTTTATTTCAAACAATGAAAAAGCGAGACAGCAACGAAGGTGTACCGTACCTACCTATGTCGCCTGCTGCGTTCTCGGCATA
Organism: Eupithecia tripunctaria; assembly: GCA_955876795.1. NCBI lineage: Eukaryota > Metazoa > Arthropoda > Insecta > Lepidoptera > Geometridae > Eupithecia > Eupithecia tripunctaria. The sequence continues at coordinate 10,546,328 of OY041612.1, forward strand.
TGAATTTTATGTGTGAGTGTACCTGAACAAACTTCCCGCTCGATGCCCGTCAAGATGTTTGGTGGCTACTATATGAAATGAAATGAAATGAAAATATTTATTGAAAAAGAAATACACAATAACAAAAGTTTACTTTATGTTAGCTAATGTAAGGCGTTATCAGTTTCTCGTCAAGTGGGTAGTTTTATGCATAAGCTACATAGATTGGTTTGATTTAGGCATGTAGAGATCAGGAAAGGTTCGTCTTTGAGGTATTACAAATTGTTTATAGTCATTGTCTAGGAATTCACTTACAGAGTATATGGTTTTCTGTAGTAAAAGAAGTTTTACATTATTTAAAAAAGATTGTTCACAAGTTATGAGTCGAATACACAATGGAAGTTTGTTAAAAAGTTTAGGGCCAATAATTTCAGGTTGCTTTTTTGACATATATCTGAGTCTATGATATACCTACCTACCTATAGGTATATGTAATCAAATCACACTAATATTATAAATTCGAAAGTTTGTATGTTTAGTCTAATGTGTCCTCGTCCAGCAGTGGGCCAATAGACTATTGAGGATGAGGTCCCCAACAGCCTCTAGGGTAGGTACCTATTGATCCACTGCAGGACGCAGGTTTCCCCCCTGATAAGCCTTTAGGATTTTTTATCTGATGGGGGCAATGCGCATAATCCCCACGCCAGGCATGCTGGTTGGGGATCGCAGTTCGATAGTAGAATTATTCTGCGGTTGGCGCTACTGCCCGCCCCCGGTACATATACCTCAGTCGCCTCTTACGACACCCACGGGAAGACTTAAGTCTAGTGTGTATAAAGGGTTATTAGTAATTCACTCAAACTGCGTGAACGCGTTTGCGAAGACGCCAAGTCTTATGTTATAGGGAAATTGACTAAGTTTTTTATTTCAGACAAGAGGATAATGACGATATCTGCGATATTCTGGATAAAAAATCTCCCCGGTTAAAAGAGATGTATGGAGAATATTATATCAGTGAAATATTGGCTTATGACCAAGAAAGTAATAGGAAAATCATAGTCGCCGAGGTAAATAAAGTACTTATATACACATTTTCAGTTGGAGGCCCAACTGTGGGACACAACTGGCTTATTGTACCTAATCGGAACTAATATTCCGAAGGTTTACGTCGAAGCCATAATAGCCATTAATGTATGTCACTCCTCAAGGGCCCTGCCTGAAAACCAGCGCAGTGTTGGGCAAATGCCTGATACTGCAACATGCTGAGGCAAGGAAGGACCCATTGACCCTTTACCATCTTGTATTTAGTGTAAGTACCTAGTCAGTATAATTGTTTTAAGTTATTTACTACAAATCTGTATTGTACCTACCAATTTAGGTGTTTTTGGGTAAATAAATTATATCTCTCTCTCTTTTTCTCCCATTACAGCATTGGTACCTATATAAGGCGATTCTTTAGATCCAGACCAAATATGTTTCAATAGTTATTTCTCGTTATTGCCTTATAATAATAAATTAATTCAATTACTACTATCCTTTACTGTGTGAAGAATGTGCACCACCCCAGCTCTTATCTCGAGATATCCACCGGGGGCGGGCAGTAGCGTTCTTGCAAGACAATCTACCACCGAACTGCGATCCCCAACCCGAATGCCTAGTGTGGTAGCAATTACAAGAAGCTGCAGGGCACTAATGAAACGCGCCCGTATTATGGTTTTATGAAGACTTCGAGAAAAATACAGTTGAAAATCCTTATGCTTGAATTTCAGCATCAAGAAAGAGCTGTGGGGGTGATGTGCTTAAGTCCCAGAATCAATTACAAGAAGCTGCAAAGCACTTATGAAACGCGCCCGTATTATGGTCTGAGGAAAACTACGCCTCTTGAAAAAGAACAACTGAAGAGAAGCAACAAATTGCTCAGCACATATGGGTAGGCATTAAATTATGTTAAGTAAAGTAAAAAAAATATTTTTGTCATAATAGCGTTACTAAATTTATGAGGCTCCTGAACTAGTTTTTAAACTGGAGGATTCAGGAGCCAGTGGCTTCTCAGACTAATTTTATTTGATAATTATGTCAATATTACGCGATTCCTGTACGAGTTTGGGGGAGACATTTGCCCAGCAGTGGGACAACTTATAGGTAAAACAAAAAAAAAATTATGTCAAAGCAATACAATAACAAATATAAAAAAAACATATAATCTCTATTGTACACAAAAGTTGACAACATATAGGACATGTACCTACAAAGGCGAGCTTAACCCTACAAGAGTTTTCTCACAGTAAACCTTTTCGATATGGAGAAAGGTAGTGCAATGAATATTGATAGATAAGTGTAGGCAAAAACAAAACGATATGATATCACACTAATATTATAAATGCGAAAGTTTGTATGGGTGTATGGGGTGTATGGATGGATGGATGATTGTTACCTCTTCACGCCAAAACTAATGAACGGATCGGGCTGAAATTTTGCATACATTAAAATCCTGGAATCAAACATAGGCACTTTTTTATTCTAGGATTAGAATTAGTATATGTATGCAAAATTCCAAACGACCATAGAATTATATGTATGCAAACAAACATCCAAATTTACTCATTTATAATATTAGTGTGATAGCTTGTCCCCCCCGGCTTCGCTCGCTCTTTGACGTGATAAGTTGCCTATCTCCGTTCCTGGTATACCTTCAGTCTTCATGTCAAATTTAATTAAGATAAGTTGTTTAGCGTCGGAATCTCTCTGAAGGATAGAATGCGTAACGAATACATCCGACAGAGAACCAAAGTTATCGACATAGCTCAAAGAATTAGCAAGCTGAAGTGGCAGTGGGCCGGCCATATTTCGTGAAGAATCGATAACCGCTGGGGTAAACGAGTTCTTGAATGGAGACCGCGACTCGGAAAACGTAGTGTAGGACGCCCTCCGGCCAGGTGGGATGATGATCTGCGAAAGACTGCAGGCAGATGCTGGATGCGTCAAGCTGAAGACAGGGCGCTATGGCGCTCATTAGGGGAGGCCTATGTCCAGCAGTGGACTAGTATAGGCTGATGATGAAGCTGTTTAGCGTGGCAAAGTAACAGACGGACTTTCATCTGAGGGACGGTTTTTTTTTTGTAATTTTACTATATAGGTTAGTTTGGATTGATGAGTTTGGACGACCTGCGAAATTAGATATATGGCATCTAGCTGGCATCTAGCGTTATATTTAGGTATAGATGACGGATATACCTACTTAATACAGTACATATATAGGTACCTATATTTGTAAAATTTCCGCAGTTCGTTTTATTTTGATTGTTAAAGTATATGCCGGCATCTCGCGTTTAAATAAGCATTGCAGTTGATATAAATAAGCATACAAATAGTTATAGTTTATTTTTAATGCATTAATAGTCAACACGTGTAAAATTTAACTGTTAATATAGTATATGTGATTGTTTTGTTATTTGCAGAGATCCAGTCATGTCGGGAAAATTATGTCCATTCTATAAATTGCGAGTCGAGGAACAGAAATCTACACTGTATAGTGATGTAAGTCACTTCGTTATAATAATATGCATGATAAAACACAAAGACTAAAATGGTCAAAGTCAGTGCGACCGTGTAGGGTCGTCGCGTAAATAACACCATGATTAAAGTCCTTCGTAAATTTGTATGATCATGATCACGAGGAATCCGATTGCAATTAAAACGATACCTGTCCAGCCGTAGACAGGTTATCGTTTATCGATATCGATAGGCTGATGATGATACTGATGAAAGCCAAAGGATCTTAATCAAATCAAAGGATTTTAATAAACCTTTTTTAAGCATGGTTCTTAGTGTATGTACAGACTATGTGCAGCGCCGCGCAATGGTACTTGCGCGGCGCTGCACATTTTATAAATCTTTTACTCAAATTCTATAGAAATTCGGATATTAAATAGTTAAGTACATTTTTTATTAAGACATGCTCTGCAGACATGGTGTAGGACCCCCTCCAGCCAGGTGGAATGACGACCTGCGAAAAACTGCAGGTTTTCAGACGCTCGAAGCGGTAAGCTGAAGACAAGCCGCTATGGCGCTCATTAGGGGAGGCCTATGTCTAGCAGTGGACTTTTACATATAGGTTGACGGTGATGATGAAGTCAATATTGTTATTTTGTTATTAAGGCCCATACACCAGCGAAAGTGGCGCCCAAGCTATTATATCTTATTATTACGTTGAACGCAGGAATTTTTAAAAATCCTACGTTCAGTTTGTGGTATCTATTATAAGCTATTTATTAATGCCTCTGTAATAGTTTCATTTTGTAAAGCTTAGGAAGAGATACGAAGTTGCGCTTTTTGGCCACCAAACTCTATTTTTGCATCTCCTCCTAAACTATATGAGATAAAATTATAAAAGAGGTATTAAAAAATAGCTTATAATAGATACCACAAAATGAACGTAGGATTTTTAAAAATTCCTATGATAAACGTAAAAATATGATAAAATAGGAATTGCTGTCAGATTGGCTCGGGTATGCGCCTTAAGTAGGTACTACAAATCTTTCAGGCATCAAAAGTCAACATATCGCTGGAAAACACATCTACTAAAGACAAAACAAAAATAAATTTCAAAAGAAAGGTTTCCATAAACAATCCCAGGGAGCGAGAGTCATCCGGGTCTCAATCTAAAATGAATTTCCACTACTCTGATGATTATAGTGATCTGATGCGCTCTCAAAGTTCTTTGTTGACTGATACCACAAACCTGTTGGCTGCTGATGATTGTGATTACGATATAGTGAACATTGACGTCAGTGTCCTGAATGTTTTGCCTGATCTCTCCGTGGATCACCCGTAAGCAAATTAATACTAATACTGGCCTCAGTCATCCATAATGTCTTTCTAGATTGAGAAAAGGATAGTCTCGTGGAGCACATACAAACGTCATGAATATTCAGAATATGATATATATGGCGTTACGCGAGTTCTGAATTCAAAATTTTCATATTCCGATTAGGAATTCAGATCGCTTGTCAGTATCATTTTTACAGATCGATCTGATACATTCAGAATTTGAAAAAATCTGTATGTGTGTGGAGAATGTATAAATTGTATGGATTCCGGGTTTTCTGAATTAAGTATCTGAATTCAGAAAGACATTGCCATATCCTCCGATGTCGTATAAATTATGTTACCCACGTGACCGGAATAACAGGCGAAGTGTATTATGATACCATGCACTACAAGTGCGTCTGCTATCTTTCTGGGTCTTATGATACCATGCACTACAAGTGCGTCTGCTATCTTTCTGGGTCTCAAGTCTCGCTCAGTTTGCAAAGTTTAGAAAGAGATGCCCTCTATTTCCACGCAGAAAAACCACTGTTAGCAGTAGCGTTCTGACGAAAAAGTACAAGCTGATATGAATTGATTGCGTTGCGTTTATAATCTAAAACATTTTTTCCAGGCCCAGAAAGGTAGGCCAGAAAACCTAATTTATAACGACCTTTACTATCTGTAAAATCTACATTCTATCTACATTAAACTGTTTGGTGTTGGTCAGTTGGTCTGCATATATTAAAGTGTATAAAAACTAATCGAGTATTTGTTTATTTATAGAAGCGGTTCACTGGACAATAATATTGGACAATCGCATCATTCTAATATCGCGAGAAGAATAAGTATGTGTATCCACAAATATTGTAAAGGCGAAAGTAACTCTGTCTCTTCCTTTAATAAATTTCACAGATATCAGCTAAGAAATCAAATAATAGCCCAAAATACCCCTCCCCCGAGGAGGACGCGGGTTCGAGTCCACTCGAAGTCGAATTTTGGAATATTATCTAAATTCTTACAAATTACCCATAGTGTACCTAAGTAAACTATGAAACAAAAACTTTAGACATAGGCCATTTAAAAAGCCGCGGGCAGCAGCTAGTCTTCGATAAAACTTTTAATTACGTTATTTACCGATGATCCTTACTAATAAGTATTATAAAATAGGAAAGTATGTGATTTTGTATGATGTTTGAGATAGTTAAACGGAGTGGAGCACTTATTTTCCATTTAGAAAATAAGTGGTCCGCTCCTTCTACTATTGACTTTTTCGTCGACTTGAATTTCGGAGCCTCTAGAATAACAACACGCACGAACCTGCGGGCATAACCTACTTTAATGCTCGTCACATAAAGGGTTTAGCAGACTAACGCAGTCTGCGGTGTCGGCGGTCAGTACATTTTGACGAAAAGGTCTCGTCAAATGTCTTTCGTCCATTGATTTGTTAAAAAGGGAAGATGAGGTACTGGTTTCTCGAAAGTGGCAACTTCAAATTCAGACCTCAGTCACCGTCGGACCGGCGGCGGCACGGGCGGTCGTGATTCGCGCGAAATATTGTTGTCTCAGTCTCACTTCGGTCTTAGATACGTCTTTCCGTCTTTGTTCTTCTTTGTATTTCACAGGACTGGAAATATAACTGTGAGCGTATGTGTTTGCGTGTAGTTGTAACACATGCCAATTTTTGAGTAAGCGCTGGGAGAACGTAACCTATCTTCCCTTTTTAATTAATCAATGCTTTCGTCACTGACCGCAACTGCAAGCCGCGTCAGTCTGCCAGACCCTTTACGATACAATTTTACAGGAAGGCGCTCAATGATGAAGCCTGCAGATTCTGACATGTACATTTACAATGGGGAACCGAACGCTTTTATGATTGAACTGTTCGGACTCCATGAGGATCTTCATGAGAGGTCATTATCACACTCACACAATATTGTAAATGCAAAATTTTGGATGTATGGATGGATGTTTGTTACCTCTTCACGCCAAAACTACTGAACGGATCGGGTTGAAATTTTACATAAAGGAATTCTAATCCTGGAATCACACATAGGTTACTTTTTATCTCATAAATCAGTTCCTGTGGGATAGATTTCACATTTAAATACGTTACATACGTTTCCATAGGAAAAACGCGTGCGAAGCCGCGGGGCGCAACTGGTGATATAAAGCAGTCATCTAAGAAAATAACGAATTAAAGAACTGTAGCACCTACCCTACCAAGCCAGTAGTAGGCTGTATCGCCTTAGTATATTTACATAATGTATTTATCTAATTTCAGGAGGGGTTTCGATTTGCTGGAAGCTGCGTTTGAAATAATGAAGGATTTCGACTACTGCATTATTAGAGTGCCTTCCGCTGATACCTGCTTTCCACTGCTTCAACATTTTTGCGTATGTATCTCTCTTTTTAACGTATTCACTGCCCAGCCTCGGCGGTGCGACCCGCAGGACCGCGCCGCCGTCTACCACTGTCGGCTGCAGTTGACCTTGAATGCAGTCGGACTGCAGTCGACTCCAGTCGACGATAGTCGACGGCTGCCGTCACCTGCAGTCGCCTCCAGTTGAGCCATGCAGTCCAGTTTTTTATAAGAGTCCTAAGTCAAGACCGACAAAGATGAACGAGTACACTGAGAAAAATGACTCTCGTCCTTCATTAAATTTAAACATGAAGAATTATAACTAATCCCGTCTCCCGTCACCTGCAGTCGCCTTCAGTTGCTATGCAGTCCAGTTTTTTATAAGAGCCCTAAGTCAAGACCGACAAAGATGAACGAGTATAAACCTATGCCGTATCCATCCACCATGGAGCATGTTAGTAAATAAACCACGATACAAAGAACAAAAACTCACTTGCTTGGCGTCGAGTTTCAGATATAATTGTAGGCAATTTTTATTGAAGGGAGGATCTAAAATCGACAAGTAATGTAAATTACGTATAAACGGACGCGCCAACAAAGTGAATTTTAGGTTAAGTATGGGCGGTTTATTTACGTTTATGTCTCATTCAAAATGGACACGGTATAGGTATGTATTTGTGGACCTTCATAACTTCAGAATAAGATACTCTAGGCTGCGCCTAAGTTTGACAACAAGTGTTTTTTTTCCAGTTGGTGCCAACCAAGCCAAGAATTTGTTGTACATATTCGCTTTACGTAGCACATAGATCCTCTGTTATGGGGTAAGAATACTAAACTTATGAAAAAGTAGGATCTATTGCCTTCCTATTCTAATTAATATTCAGATTGCATTGGAATTGCGCTCGGTTTAATTTTAAATCTAATCTAATTTGCACTATTCTGATTCATGCGCCCATAAACGACATCTATGGCGCAGCGACGACAGGCCGCCTGCGCCACAGGAGGTTGCGGGTGCGATTCCCTCCTTGGGACAAACTATTCCTAGTATCTTGAGATATATTTTATGCATCGTCAAAAATATCTATTATTCTATGTAATGTTTGGGTACGTATTATGTATGTTAGATTATTCAACCCACAACACAAGCTGTGCTTGGCTTGGGGCAAGATGATGTTTTCATCATTATCATTATTTATGTAATCAAATTTCTATGAAAATGTTATCTTTAGAAAGGTACCTAACCTACTTAAGCTGTCTAGAACGCATAAAGGATATAAAACGCAAGAAACGTTGCGTTTCATATGCTTTATGCGACGACCGCAATCCGGAACTTTTATAAAATATTTTGTGTTGTACCTACCAGATAGTTATTCGAAACTTTAAACGGACATTGTGAAACAGACCCTAAAATTAGTGTATAAAACTTCGAAAACGACCATTTAAAACTATAATTTCGATTCTATCATTGATTTAAAAAGGGAAGATAAGTTACGTTCTCCCAGCGCTTACTCAAAAATTGGCATGTGTTACAACAACACGCAAACACATACGCTCACAGTTATATTTCCAGTCCTGTGCAATACAAAGAAGAACAAAGACGGAAAGACGTATCTAGGACCGAAGTGAGACTGAGACAACAATATTTCACGCGAATCACGACCGCCCGTGCCGCCGGTCAGACGGTGACTGATGTGGGACAGTGGGAGAACACAATTTTACACAATTTGAGGTTGTCACTGTCGAGCAATCAGTACCTCATCTTAGTTTTTAGTAAATCAATGGATTCTATAGTATAAACAGTTCTTTCTCATATCCTAGGAGATTACGAGTACGAGAAGCGGAGTTCATAGACATACCCTTGATATCCCGCCTCTTCCAAAACATCCAGAGCAAGGAGACAATATGGATGGTCGAGCATTGCATTTACAATGTTGAGAAGAAGAAGCATCAGGCTTTTGTTTTTATGAGTGGATTGTCGATAGTTGGAATTGGGATTGTAGAGTGAGTGTCTTTTACTTTTACTTACAAGTTACTTTACTTTTAAAATGTAAGGTCAGCAGTTGTAGAGCGTATAAAAGCTAAGTAGGTTCTCATTAGGTACTATAGCAGCCGCCAAACATCTTGTCCGGTGACGGGTAACGAGAATGGGAAGTTTGCGCAGGAATACGCATATAATTCATATGCCATCGACAACGCAGCAGGGGAAAGATAAAAGTACAGCTTCTTTCGTCTCACTCTTTCATTGTTTGAAACCAAAACGAGCAGTGAATAATCGACGAAACTGTCCAGAAGGTAACCGTGCACCAATTATGCCTCTACTTGTAAACCACGAGACAAAGATGCACAGTTGCATCTTTGTCTCGTGGTTTACAAGTAGAGGACAAGAAGTTTGTCCATGCTTAACTTATTCAGTCTTAAAACACTGGGCAAGTGCATTGCATTGTTGTTGTCTGAAATAAACATTATCTTATATCTTATTGCCTTGAGTTTTTCGCAGCGTTAATTGTATATTTTGCGTTATCATAATCATTAAGCTTATGAATCCACTACTCAAGCGCTGTTTGCGTCTTAGAAAAATCTATCTCTAACGAGCGACGCCTCAGATTATCAAGCTGTTTATATAGTAAAAATTTGACTTGTCTAAGTACTTATTTTGTAAGTCTAAAGAAATAAACGATTTGACTTTGACTTTGATCAGATAGTGCTCTTGAGTATAGGCAACTCAAGGGCACTATCTGAGACGAATATCATTGACTAATACGTATCCAATACGTTTTTTATTGAGTCGATGAATTACAATAGTACCTATCTCCCCGCGAAGTAGTTTTCGAACGTAAACTTGTAATATTTTTCCTCTAGGCCACCAGAAAAGCTGAAACTACTACGAGCTAAATTCAACCTAGATACGTACCATAACCACAAATACCACCAAGTGGGCTGTGGGACCAAAGTAGGCTTCTCCGCTGTTGTATCAGTGCTTACGTACCCGGTGTTTGAGACCCACTACCGGTTCTTCGCAAGGGAGATTATGAGACTCTCTGGGAGTAATAGCCTCGTTTGGATGACCGCTTATCGGAGTAAATGGGTATGACTTTCAACTTAGTCTTGTCCGAATAAGTTCTTATTCAAGGCGCGATTCCACCTTGTGCTAGCTAATTAATGTCTTTTTTATCTGAAAAAAGGTTGTATGTGCTTTAGAAGAGGACAACTACAGAAAAAATACCGTTCCTAACGAAAATTCACTGTTTTTAACATTTTTCATTACTTTACCCATCATAGTGTGTATGCGTCGGCATTTTTCTTTTAAAGCACGCTTTAAAAGACAATGCCATAGGTTTTGGTGTCAGGGCGTATCTAAATAGTGTTAGGCCACGTTGCATTCTGGTCAAGTTGTGGCAATTTCACTATTCTTTTCAGGTAGCTCATAAAGCTAATTGTATGGTGTCTGCAATGGTACCAGTGCTGCCTAGGAAATGTGACTTTGATTTCGCTGATGTTCCGGAGTTGTTGAAACTCTCTTCTATGTCTCAAAACATGTTAGTTTCAACCAAATCTTATCTAGGTCTTAGAATGGAATTTGGTAATTTAAAATGGGGGTTTTTTCCAAGATAAAATCACTCCAAATTTATGGAATAGCATATGAAATACTCTCTCCTACTAATAGTGTAAAGGCAATTTGTGTAGATTATCTAGAATCTCCACTAATCAAGATGTAATTTGGCCATACAATGTAGAACGTATGGTTTTAGTTACTATAGTTCACACATCGGACAATTTCTAAGCAACCAAGTAATATCCTAAAAATGTTTAACTTCGAAGGGACTTAAACTTGGTACTTTTTCTCCGGAAAAACCACGTGAAATTTCATAATACAAATGTCTTTACCTATTATCGTAGGTTTTATTACAGGTTTAGACCTACCTACATCTAAAAATGTAAAATATTATTTTTATTTTCATTACCGATCCGTTATGTAGTTTTGGCGCAAAGAAGTAAGAAACATTGATACATCCATCCATCAAATCTTTAGCATTTATAATATTTTCAGTATGGCATTCAGCACTTGGTTTCTGGACAAGAAGTTGACAACGGTTCCTATTGTGAGCGTCGGCACTAAAATCGTAGTGCTAGGAGCTTCCAGAACATCGATGGCGTTTCTGAATACCTTATTGTTTGGGTAAATCTAATATAATATGACAGTCCCTGGGATACTGTTTATCTCCCTGCCAAAGATCTGTTTAGCTGTTTAGGCGTACAAGCGTAACCATAACAGATAGATAGACAGACAGAGATACCTATGGTTTATCCATTTTGAATGAAGCATGTTAGTAAACAAAGTACGACACAAATAACAAAATCTCACTTGCTTGGCGTCGAGTTTCAGATATAATTGTAAGCAATTTTTATTAAAGGCAGGATCTAAAATCGATAAGTATTGTAAATTACGTATAAAAGGACGCACCAATAAAGATAATTTTAGGTTAAGTATAGGCGGTTTGTTTACGTTTATGCTCTATTAAAAATGGATACGATATGGGTACTTTCGAATGGATATTTACCATTATTTGAGCTTGGATCTTTCAAACATTTCGGCACCTTTTGACGCGCCATGATCACGGAATAGCCCGTTATACTTATGTAGGTATAAATGCTTTATCATTTTTCCAGAGATTCGTCCACCTACCTATCATTCACGAACATAACGATGATATCACCGAACGGCCTTCCGTACATCAGGACCTACAATCCAGCCGCTGAAATGATGTTTCCCAAATTCCATAACAACACTGACAAGTATCTGAAAAGCGTGCCCTATACTTACTACGTGAATATTGTTCAGGGGACTATGACGGAAATCAACAAGTAAGGTTTCAAGCACCCACATCAATGTGTGTTTCCACTGTGCCGACGATACCGGCGGCGCCAGCTTCGGCAGTCGGCACCCGCTTTCTACTAACGCGGAGCTAGCTGAGCGAAGTGAAGAGGACCTGGGGCCTAATTCCACTATTTTTAAAACAAAATGCTATAATGGCGCCATACGATTAAGATAGAGATTTAGTCGTAAATTTATTTGGTATTCCAATACCATAAGATTACAATCTCTATGACTTATAATATCGTGTCAATAATGTGGTGGGGCATATAATAATAATCGTAATAGTCATAGATATGGCTTAAACAAAAAAATATCGTGTTAGTAGAATACCAAAAGGTGTCAATGGCGGTGATTGTAACGCGATAATGAAGCGATAATATTGTCATAGTGAGGCGATTGTGTTAGTGGAATCAGGCCCCAGGAATCGGCTAATCACAGTGCTCATTTGTTTTTCCTTTATTTATACTACATATTAGTTTCTCATTTTATTTAAATTTAAAGCTGACATAAACCACATTTCGGTTAGTCCGTCAGTTTCCTATAGATACACAAATAACATTTTATTGTGTATTTTTATTGTGAACACGCGGCCTGAGCAGAAAGAATTGGGGCAGGCTGTGGTGCCGCTGGACTTCAATGGACTCCGGTCCTCTTCTATGGAAACACTTGCCACTGCTCTTTTCCGCTTTACTCCGTCCAGCTCCGCGTCGGTGGAAACTCACCGTGTGGGTACCTACAGGTACATTGCTGTCTGCAAGACACATAAATCCTAAAAAATATATCCGGCTACAATTTTTTTTGAGGTTATCTGTTTCAGAGCTGACAGGTACATATCTTTGACGAACGGAAGTCGCTACTACTATGATTTTCTATTCCTATTATTCGGCAAGCAATACCAACATCCACAATATTTGAAGGAACTATATGAACGGGATAAGAGGTAAGAAGTGTTCTAGATAAGGGTATGGGTATGCATCGATTTTTTTTATCGTTTTAATCGATTCCTTAGGTCATTATTTAACCGAAAAATGATAAGACGCTCACTGAATTTTGCAATATAAAGGTAAAAAAAACAAATCAAAACTACAATAATTTTCGGGTGATAAAAACGCTGCCATATCGTCAACGTTCACACTCGATTAAAACCTTTTGTGACGACCTTATTGGTGATCATCTCAGAAAAGAGGTTTTCGGAAAATTCTGAAAATAACCGAAAACAGCTAGTCATTGAATTTTGATAAATGTATTTAATTCTTTATGTTATTTCCCTACCTTATTTAGTTAGTTACAGAGGTGCCTCGATAGGAAATAATGCTATAATACCATTGATTTATTATAAAGGGAAGATAGGTTACGTTCTCCCAGCGCTTACTCAAAAATTGGCATGTGTACACTACACGCAAACACATACGCTCACAGTTATATTTCCAGTCCTGTGCAATACAAAGAAGAACAAAGACGGAAAGACGTATCTAAGACCGAAGTGAGACCGAGACAACAATATTTCACGCGAATCACGACCGCCCGTGCCGCCGGTCAGACGGTTACTGAGGTGGGAGCACACAATTTTACACAATTTGAGGTTTCCACTTTCGAGAAACCAGTACCTCATCTTCCCTTTTTAATAAATCAATGTATAATACGTACCTATATATAACATGAGTGGTTTTCCACCTATCAATTTCAAAAAACTTAATATTATCTTCGAATCGTAAAACAATTTAATAAGCCGCCAACTGCGAGTCAAATCACATACGAATGGTTCCGTAAGAATCAGGCAGCTTATTCAACGGACATCAAATTTTCACTTGTTAGGAGATCCCCTTATATTTTCAACTTACTGATATGTTTAGTAATTGTTGTTATTACATTTAAAATATTACTTATTTATAGAAAGTTTCTTGTGTCTACCTTGTGTGGTTCAAGAGATTCAGCCTTGACAGAGACAAAATATCACGTTTTTTGCATGAAATCGCCCTCAAATTATTTATTTAATTATTATTATTATTATTATTAAAGTTACGACTGACTGAACCTCAACAAAGCCAATGATATGAAATAAGTTTGTTGTGTTGACTACTGTAGACTACACTATTTTCATCAAAAGAAATAAATGTACGAATATCTGTAGGTAAATAATACCACAAAGCCAGAAACGAACGTATATTACAAGTTTTATACCTACGCGTACAATTGAAAAAGGTTGTGCAAAAATACGATTACCTATCTGACTGCGCTTTTCTAAAACCTCTTTTAGTCATTGTTGTTAGTAAGTAGGTGGTTGAATAGTGTCAAACCATGATGCAGCGCCACACATAAAAAAAGAAGATATGTGAACAGTGATGTCACGTCCGTTCTAGCGAATGGCGTAGCGTTTTGAAATTTTGCGATTGAGATTTAAAATATCAGTTTTTCAATGGTTAAATTCTACAATAAAAACCTCTCAAAATGCAAAAATAAATATGCAGCAGATATGTTTCTATATCAAAAGAGAATACGTATATATTTTTTTAACCATTTTGAAGTCACATGCATATAACCTATTACAAAATTAACACATAAAAAAGGTCAACTTGTTAAAATTAAACTTGATTTAAAAATAAAGTATAACAACAAGTACCTATGCTTAGGTACGTAATTACGTCCATAAAATAAAGTACTTACTTAATATATTTCTTTGAAATAAAGAAGCGACGAATAAACCTATAGTTATTTTTCGAGTTTATGCATAACCCGTGCTAATCGTTTTTACATAGTTTTACGAGATTTAGCGTCACTCTGGCCCGAGCGTGACGGGGGCCCGTACTCTAAAAACGAAATCGAAATTTCTGTTTCGTTGTCGTGCAAACGCTAATCAAGCAAGCGACATGAGTTAGTTTTGCACGACAACGAATACGAAACTTCGGTTTTCCTTGTACGATAGGCCCCCAGTTTCGTTCGGAGTTCAGAAATATTAGTCAAGTTTAATCTGTTTAGTAATTTTAATAAGCGTTTGTTTTTCTTTTCTGTTACTTAGTTAGACATAATTAACATAATCGCAGTGTCATATTAAGAAGTTTAAAGTTTTTACTTCAAATAACGATATTATAATTTTGTACTATTTCAGAAAGCAAACGTACGTGTCTTTCGAAATACCGCGAGTCAGTGTTGAACCCCAAGTGATGGTCAACGAAACTCCCGACAATGTTTTCATCATCAACAACATCAGTGAGGCTAACAAAGCACTCAAGTATGTTAGGAACTATCACGACGAATATCATGATTGTAAGTTATAGATTAAAATAATAATAATAATATGCAACTTACAGAAAAATAACATATGACTTCAAAAAATGAGGACGTGCTCTTCAGTAGATACCGCGACTCGGCAATAGCCGGCCGCGTAGTGTAGGACGCCCTCCTCCTTTTTCGAAGGAAGTCACAAAGGACGGCTGCCAATTTTATTACACACTAGCAGCGCCTCGTGGTTTCACCC